>CM069065.1:21171959-23671959 GCA_035220775.1 Malus fusca | reverse complement strand
AATCTCTTCACATCACTTTTCATGACTGGCCAATAAAAACCATGCTTAACCCGGTGATATGTCTTAAGAACCCATTCATGTCCCGAAGTATAAGTAGAATGATGCTCATTAAGAACCTTATCTCGCCAAATCGAAGTGGGACTGAGCACTATTCTCGATTTATACTTGAACAGCCCATTATCAACATGGTAGTGGGAGGTGGTTGTTACATTTTTAGTTAAATCTTGCACCTCTGCAGGATCCATTCATCCCTCTCATTAAACCTCATTAATTCATCAATCCATCCCATGTAGGGGTATGAGATAGCATGACAAGTAACAATCATTTCGGACTGGTTATTGGTGTCTCTTTGAGTCTGAAAGGAATCAACTACCCTTGAGAAGGAATTTGCAACCACATTTTCAGAGCCACTCCTATATTGGATATCATAATCAAATCTAAGCAACTTAGATACCCATTTCTGTTGAAAAGATGTATATGCTCTATTACTAAGGAAATATCGCAGACTATGGTGGTCTGTTTTAATGATGAAATGCCTCCCTTGCAAATAATGTTGCCACTTTTTTATAGCCTGCACTATTGCGATTAATTCCCTCTCATATGTGGAGAGTGCTTGGTTCTTGGGACCAAGTGCTTGACTCGAAAAAGCAATAGGTTTTCCCTTTTGTTGCAGCACTGCCCCTATGCCATTCCCGGATGCGTCACATTCAATGACAAAGGGTACTGAAAAATCAGGCAATGCAAGGATTTGAGGAGAAACCCTAGCTTGTTTGAGTGTAAGAAAAGCATCCTGAGCACTAGAATTCCAATGAAATCCATCCTTTTTTGTCAACTCATAAAGGGGTTGACAAATTTTATCATAACCGGGAATGAACTTCCAATAGTAACCCGTGAAGCCTAAGAAACCTCTCAACCCTTTTACATTCGTAGGTAAAGGCCAGTTAACAATTACTTGAAGCTTGGAGGGATCAACGGCTACACCCTCTCGAGAGACCACATGTCCCAAATATTCAACTTTGGACTAGCCAAAAAAGCATTTTTGCTTCTTCACAAAAAGCTTATGATGTGTGAGTACCTATAATGTTGTTTTTAAATGTGAGATGTGATCCTCCCAAGACTTGTTGTAGATGAGAATATCATCAAAGAACACAAGTATAAATTTCCTTAAGTAAGGCCGGAAGACATCATTCATTAGATTCTAAAATGTGGCAGGAGCATTTGTGAGCCCAAAAGGCATCACTAGGAACTCGTAGTGTCCGTTATGGGTACGGAAAGCAGTTTTCTCGATATCTTATTCACAAATCCTAATCTGGTGGTAACCAGATCGTAAATCAAGCTTAGTAAAGAACCGATCCCCATACAACTCATCAAGCAAGTCATCTATCAAGGGAATAAGATATTTATTTTTTATGGTAACAGAGTTTAACTCTTTGTAATCCATACAAAGCCTCCAAGCTCTTTCATTCTTCAAGACAAGCAACACTGGGCAAGAAAAAAGGCTGTGACTTGGACGGATAAAACCTGCTTGTAACAACTCAGCCACTGCTTTTTCTATTTCAGACTGTTGGAGAGGCTCATAATGGTAGGGTCAGATGTTGGGTGGTTTGGAACCTGGCAGGAGGGGAATCCGATGGTCATACACTAGTATTGGTGGTAGAGAAGTAGGAACTTCAAATAGAGGCTCATAATCATGCAAAAATTGTTGCAAGTCGTGGAGCTGAAAGGGGGTCAACCCAGAAACCTCCATTGTAGAGCCCTCCAAGGAGTAAATCACCAACCCCAAAGTAGAATTCGAAAACTCTTTGTCTACATTGGGCAGATAGATGGCTTGTAAATTAGGTAATGGTTGAGTATTACTATGGGAGAGTGTATAATGGTGGTCATTCACTGTGAAGTCCATAGTTAAAAGCTGGAAGTCCCAAACTATAGGGCTGCTGGTAGAAAACCAATCCACACCTAAAACAGCATCACAACCACCAAGAGGAAGAGTAAAAAGCGTATGAGCACAGGAATAACCACCCAAAGATATGAGAGCCTCCTTATAACACCCCTGACTCCTCACCTTCCCACCATTAGCCACCAGTACTTCAAAAGGTTTGGTGCCCCACAATTTCCAACCAACTTGTTTCACCAACCTGGAATCCACAAAACTATGAGAACTACCTGAATCTAATAATATTGTCACTGGTTGGCTGCCAATGAATCCCCCCACTTTCATGGTTTGAGGTGTGTGTTTGGATAGAGTCCCAAAGTAAGCACATTCACTAAGTTTCATGTGTTGTATCTCAGCCAACACATCATCAGGTGGTTTAAATATTTCCTCATCAGTACCTAAGAAATCGATCATCAATAATTGATTCTGGCCACACTTGTGACCACGAACCATTTTTCATCACATAACCAACAGTCACCTCACTCCCTTTTTTTTTTTAATTTCATTAGGTGAGAGTTTCTTAAGTGGTAAGTTGGGAAGCCTATGATGTGCAGAATTATTGGGAGTAGGAGGCTGTAGTGGGGGTTTATACTGAGGGAAAGATTTTTGAGAACCAGATTTAAGTTCAGCATACTTAGTATCCAATTGAATAGCTATAGAAATAGCCTCATGGACAATGGCAGGGCGTAGCAATTTCACATCAAATCTCAATTCCTTCTTCAAACCACCTAGGAAACAACTCTTAAGTAGAATTGGACCAACATCAGAAGTTCGATTTGCAAGCCTACGAAACTCAGCAATATAATCATTGAGAGTACCTATTTGACAGAGTTTGAAGAGAGATTCAGTGCAATCTTCGAACTCTGAAGGTCCGAATTCACGGCAAAATGCAGTGGTGAAATCATCCCAGCGTGGTGTAGTAACCAAACAATCCATCCACCTAAACCATTGTAACGCCTCGCCCTCCAAATGAAAAGAGACTGTAACCACTTTTTGATGCTCCGCAGTGCCATAGTAGGCGAAAAATTGCTCGGCCTTGTAAATCCAAGCAATCGGATCATCTCCATTGGTGAATCTGGGAAATTCGATGCGATGTTGGAAGTTTTACCGATGGTGGTATGTACCGTCATAGATCTCGCATCGCGGAGTGCGGATGAGCCCCCCTTCGTTAGGATCTGGAAGATTTTCCATGAGTGGAGCTGGACGACGATCGGGATCAGAGGTTGAACCGCCATTCCTTCCCCATAAGATTGTTCACGACAAAACTGCTCAAAGCAGATCGTGAGCTTGGCGTTCAGAGTATCAGAGAATGAAGACTGCAAGTAGGCCTGGCAAACGGGTCATGTCAGTCGTGTTCGTGTCATTTTCGTGTAACACCTGTTATCTTAACGGGTCGTGTCGTGTCACACCTGTTATCTGAACGGGTCCTTAACAGATCGGGTCACTTTACCCAACGGGTAAAGTGACCCGACCCGTTATGACCCGTTAAGAAAAATATTTTTTTCTTTCTTAAATTTGCACACACCACACATTGTCACATAAATATTACTTCAAAACATTAAAACACATTTTTCGTTTAAGTACTACATCTACACTCGAAAATAAGAGCCTCATAAAAAATACATCCATACACTACTAATCTATTACAAATATTAAATGTGCAAGGATATGCAAAATGAAAGCGTTTTTGTTTTCAAGGTTGTGAAGCCTTTCTCAAAAGTTTAAACCTTGCCAATGGAACTCAAAGCTTAATGAAAGTGACCCACTAGTGTGTTTATTCGTACTTTCATTAAGTATAACATAAGATTTTGTGGTATTCCCTAGTGTAAATATTTTAAATTGAAGATCGAATTCATTCATTGTATTCATATAGGGTCAAGGAGTGTAGTTGTAAAAAATCATCAAAATCGGAGTTAAAATAACCGTTAAATTGTGATTTTTCGTTTATAACCGTCGAAAAGCTTTGTCCCGTTACTTAATCTTTAAATGTTTGTTTTTTGCAATTTTTGGCGTATGCGATCTCGAAGCATATACAAACAAGTTTGAGGGTTGGATCGTTGAAACTAGTTTCGTAGAATGCGTATCCCATCAAAACAATAGATTCACTAATACTTAAGAGTTTATTCTTACTTTCATTAAGTATAACATAAGATTTTGTGGTATCCACTAGTGTAAATATTTTAAATTGAAGATCGAATTTATTCATTGTATTCATATAGGGTCAAGGAGTGTAGCTGTAAAAAATCATCAAAATCGAAGTTAACATAACCGTTAAATCGTGATTTTTCGTTTATAACCGTCGAAAAGTTTTGTCTCGTTACATGATCTCTGAATGTTTGTTTTTTGCAATTTTTGGCATATGCAATCTCGAAGTATATACAAACATATTTGACAGTTGGATCGTTGAAACTAGTTTCGTAGAATGCGTATCTCATCAAAACAATAAATTCACTAACACTTAAGAGTTTATTCATATTTTCATCAAGTATAACATAAGATTTTGTGGTATCCACTAGTGTAAATATTTTAAATTGAAGATCGAATTCATTCATTGTATTTATATAGGGTCAAGGAGTGTAGCTGTAAAAACTCATCAAAATCGGAGTTAAAATAACCGTTAAATCGTGATTTTTCTTTTATAACCGTCGAAAAGTTTTGTCCCTTTACTTGATCTCTGAATGTTTGTTTTTTGCAATTTTTGGCATATGCGATCTCGAAGCATATACAAACAAGTTTGACGGTTGGATCGTTGAAACTAGTTTCGCAAAATGTGTATCTCATCAAAACAATATATTCACTAACACTTGAGAGTTTATTAATATTTTCATTAAGTATAACATAAGATTTTGTGGTATCCACTAGTGTAAATATTTTAAATTGAAAATCGAATTCATTCATTGTATTCATATAGGGTCAAGGAGTGTAGCTGTAAAAAAATTATCAAAATCAGAGTTAAAATAACCGTTAAATCGTGATTTTTCGTTTATAACCGTCGAAAAGTTTTGTTTCGTTACTTGATCTCTGAATGTTTGTTTTTTGCAATTTTTGGCGTATGCGATCTCGAAGTATATACAACCATGTTTGACGGTTGGATCGTTGAAACTAGTTTCGTATAATACGTATCCCATCAAAACAATAGATTCACTAATACTTAAGAGTTTATTATCCACTAGTGTAAATATTTTAAATTGAAGATCGAATTCATTCATTGTATTCATATAGGGTCAAGGAGTGTAGATGTAAAAAATCATCAAAATCGGAGTTAAGATAACCGTTAAATCGTGATTTTTCGTTTATAACCGTCGAAAAGTTTTGTCCTGTTACTTGATCTCTGAATGTTTGTTTTTTGTAATTTTTGGCGTATGCGATCTCGAAGCATATACAAACAAGTTTGACGGTTGGATCGTTGAAACTAGTTTCGCAAAATGCGTATCTCATCAAAACAATAGATTCACTAACACTTAAGAGTTTATTCATATTTTCATTAAGTATAACATAAGATTTTGTGGTATCCACTAGTGTAAATATTTTAAATTGAAGATCGAATTCATTCATTGTATTCATATAGGGTCAAGGAGTATAGCTGTAAAAAATTATCAAAATTGGAGTTAAAATAACCGTTAAATCGTGATTTTTCGTTTATAACCGTCGAAAAGTTTTGTTTCGTTACTTGATCTCTGAATGTTTGTTTTTTGCAATTTTTGGCGTATGCGATCTCGAAGTATATACAAACATGTTTGACGGTTGGATCGTTGAAACTAGTTTCGTAGAATGCGTATCCCATCAAAACAATAGATTCACTAACACTTAAGAGTTTATTCATACTTTCATCAAGTATAACATAAGATTTTGTGGTATCCCCAAGTGTAAATATTTTAAATTGAAGATCGAATTCATTCATTGTATTCATATAGGGTCAAGGAGTGTAGCTGTAAAAAATCATCAAAATCGGAATTAAAATAACCGTTAAATCGTGATATTTCGTTTATAACCGTCGAAAAGTTTTTTCTCGTTACTTGATCTCTGAATGTTTTTTTTTTGTAATTTTTTGCTGATGCGATCTCGAAGCATATACAAACAAGTTTGACGGTTGGATCGTTGAAATTAGTTTCGTATAATTCGTATCCCATGAAGTTCAATAGTGTGTGTGTGTATATATATATATATTTATTTATTAAGTAGATTTAAATCTATTTATTTTGTATGTATAATTATTATAGTTTTTAGGGGCATAAAATTCAATTTAAAATTTAATATATATATATATATATATATAAATATAACTATTATAGTTAATATTTTGGGGGTATAATTATTATAGTATATATAATTATTATAATTATTATAGTTAATTTAATATATATATATATATATATAATTATAATTATTATAGTTTTTAGGGGTATAAAATTGTTAAATTAATATATATAATTATTATAGTATTTTTTTAGGGTTATAAAATTATTAAATTAATATTCTGTTTATCGTGTATCGTGTTACCCACGTGTATACCAAAACCAACCCGTTATCTTAACAGGTGCTTATCGGGTTACCCGATAACGGCCCGTTTCGTTATCGTGTCGACCCGAACACCTGTTAATTTCGTGTCGTGTCGTGTCGGGTTATCGGGTCGTGTCAGGAATTGTCAGGCCTAACTGCAAGGAAACAAAAAAAGCTTCGAGAGCAGCCATGCGCTCTTCCATGACTGTAAAACGAGAGGTGGTAGTGTGTCTGGGCATGCACGGAAGGGAAACCAGTATCGACAATGGGTGATACCAATGTTATGACCTGATTCAACCTTGGCCTGTTGGAGCAAGGTATAGCAATGGAGGATGGGAGTGATGGAGAAGAAGGGAGCTGCGCTCCTATTTTTTTGGAATAATATTTTCTATTAAAAAATAATGCTTGCCAGACCCTACAACCCATCAGCTATATAAAGTCATACAAACTAAGCCAGCTGGCTCCTCAGTACACAACAATAAAAGCATAACTAAATTGTAACTAATTCCATGCTAAATACTAACTCACAAAATGTGATTAAGAAAATCACATTGTTTACAGTTCATAACAGTACATGCGATTAAACGGTCCTCGGTTAGACGGGATTCGTTTGAAAATGAAAGCCCAACCTTACCCTCTCCATCTTCTGACCATTCCTGTATCATCTGGGGATTTTTCGGACTGTTTGTTTCGGTGCAATTTGCACGAAAATAGCAACAATGAGGCCGGTTTTCGTTGGCAAACTAGGCAATCGGAGCTGGACCGGTTGTTCTCTAAATACGGGAGGGTCGAGCGTGTCGATATGAAGTCTGGTACGCCGTGACTTGTTTTGACTTGTTTATAAGGTAGAATTTAATGATTTATGTTAAAGATTCAATCTTTTTGTTGGGTTTGATTTGTCGAGTTAGTGATTTTACGGGTGTGTTTGATTTTGATTTTATCTGCATTTACCCTTTTGTTTCTTCCTATGATTCATCGATTCAATGTTGAGACTGTGTCTGTTTGATTCGGGGTCGGCCGCTCCGTCTGCCTGGCATGGTTGTATCTAATCATTTGTTCTGATAAACAGAAGAGTAGAGTTTGGTGTAAAACTTGCGCTTGTTGGTTATGGATGTATGGCTACTTTTGTAGTTTGGATATCCAGTGCTTCTTTTCCTGGAGGAAAGGAAGTGGCAGCCGCGAGTTTGCAAATTTTTGGACCAGGTTTTGAAGTGTTGCTTTTGGCGCAGGAACTTGTCTACTAAAGGAAAATGAACTGAGCTTCTTGCCAACATCACTTCCAGATTTCGAATTGAGGAAACCGTCCTGGTTGCCTGCTTCTCTACACTCCATTCACAGATAGCAACATTCTGCATTTTCTTCACTCGATCATCCGTCACTCACCCACTTCATCGCATAACGTTGCCATTTCACAAGAATCGTCCTAGTGGGGTCATTTCTTTTGCCATGCCCACCACAAATCCACCACTGTTCTTAGCGGATTAATGAAATCTGGCCATGCCTTCAATCACTGATAATGGGGATCTTTGATTTTGTCGTGCCATGCCTTCCATTACGGAATTTGTGCACTGCTCTCTGAATGGCGAAGCGTTCTTAGCAATGATTCAGACCTGAAACTTTGGATTAAAACCTTTAGTATGCTACCATCATGATTTAGTTCTTCAAGCAACGCCTCTACTGCCTTATATCTATCAAGTCCCTCGTGTAAATGCAGGTGTTGTATTTACTTTAGTTTGTGCCAGGGTAAGGATATATGAGGTTGATGTAGTCGCTTATGAGTGAGTTACATGCTGATGCTTCCTTTGTTCTTTTCTGCGTCTGATTTTTTCCTCTGTTTCAGGTTTTGCTTTAGTCTATTTTGAGGATGAACAGGATGCTGAAGACGCTATCTATCACCTCGATAATTAGGCCATTTGGATATGACAGGCGCAGGCTATCTGTGGAATGGGCTAAGGTTTATAATCTCTCTCATTGTATTTTTTTCTCTATCGACTCACAAGTCATACAGTGTGTTTTTTGGTAGTACATATAACGGGTCTTAAGATCTTAACCTATAACTTATTAACAATTTAATTTATCAGGGTGAACGTGGTCGCCATCATGATGGGTCTAAATCACTGGCAAACCAGAGGCCGACTAAAAGTTTGTTTGTTATCATCTTTTATCCCGTCCACACCAAAGTTCGTGATATTGAAAGGCACTTTGAGCCTTATGGGAAGGTGCTTCATGTCAGAATTCGTCGGAACTTTGCATTTGTGCAGTTTGACACACAGGAAGAGCTACTGAAGCTCTTCAGGCTACACATTTGAGGTTAGTAATATGTTTGTTTTCTTAACTCATTTGACTAGAACGCTGAGAAACTGAGGCAAAATTATATCATTGTTGCGGCAAGATACTAGACAGGGTTGTCTCTGTGGCGTACGCTCTGAGAGACGATAGTGAGAGAGGTGATGTCGAGAGAGGTGATCGCTATTGTGATAGCCCTCCTAGAAGGGGCAGTTACGGTAGGCATGGTGATAGTCCTTATTGGAGATCACCAAGTCCTGGTTGTCGCAGGCGCCCAAATCCTGATTACGGTCGTCCTCGCAGCCCTGTTTATGACAATTACAACGGTCCAGTGTATGACAGGCGCAGGAGTCCTGAACATGGAAGGAATGCGAGTCCTGAATACGGCAGATAACACAGGTATGTTTTCATACCACGCTGTTCATTCTCTATATGCTCAATTGCTTGTGAGGTTGATGTTATACCATTTCAGTTTGTGATTTATCATTTACTGTTTGCAGTCGCTCGCCTATCCAAAGATCAAGAACTTGAAGTCATCTGATGCAGTAATGAGCTCATCGTTAGTTTTGCTATATAGCTTTTAGGTACATCTGTAGACGATGAAACGATGGTACTTAGTTCAAGTTGATGTTATTATTAAGTTCAAGTTGCTCTCTAGGGTTGAAATAATAAGAATTTGGTTAGATTTCTGCTGGAACACATTGTCTTGAGTCTCTCGACTCATCTCGCATCTGTAATCTATCCCCTCGTATGGAGAAATGTTTGGATTTGGTCAATATCTAGTTCAGTTTTGGAAAGTTGAACTAGGTTGTCTGTACCAAATCAGATATTTGATGGACGTGACTCAGTAAATGCTTGTCATGTGTTGTACCAACGGTTCAATAGATATTTGCCACGTGATGTCTCTGGTTACACAAAAGAATCGCGCGGAAATGCCACACAAGTCATAACTTTGGTGGTTCAGTAGTGGCTTTTCCCTTTGGACCCATATGCCAACCCTTCGCCTTTTGCACTCAGGAGATTCGTATGCTGACAAACCAAATCGACAATAAACTGTATATAAATAATAATAGACAAATGAATATCAAAGTGTGAAAATCGAACACAGAACTTAATGTGCATGAACAAGTACTCGTAACCGCTCAGATCTATTAATTTTACAAAAGAACAAATACATGGATTCCATAAGCATCATGACAAGTATAAGAAATTATTTTGTCACTGTTTGCTCCTTGTGATCCGGCCAAGCATCCCAAGTTGCAATGACTGGTCCATTTGGTCTCATTAGATTATAAATTATGAGTTGGCAAATGGGATAACAATCCCTTAATCATGATCTTGTCCTCTTAATTACACTATGTAATCCAATCTAACAATTTTAATAAAACATTATTAACAGTGCCCTGCAGCCTTGCAAAGTTTCTTAAAAAAAAAAAAAAAAAAAACAGAAATTAGCTAAAATGATCAGAAATTAAATTCCAATCGTTTAACTGATCGAAATTAAATTTCAACAATATACCAATCGACATAAGTGATCAAATATCCACGACATATATTGGAAAAACATATCATTCTGCAATTGAGATATAAAAACCACTGGAACTCTACAACATCAAAGTTGATCAGAAGACTTGTTGAGTTCTTGATCAAGTGCTTTCTCAAGCCATGTCTCAGCATCTTCCATAATCCCAGGACTAAGCCTCACCATCAGTATACAAAACTCAGTCTCACTGAGTGCACCATCTCCATCAAGATCTCCTTCCCTAACCATTCCTTCGGCATCCTCCTTGCTCATCCCCTCCATCCCGAGAAGCGCTGAATTCTTCTTCAGGCTCTCCGACGTGATCAGCCCCCGTTCGGGGTCTGCCAGAAGCCGGAAACCTCCACATAACTCTGACACAAACGTCTCCACGTCCAGCTTCTCCGCCATGACTGGCAGCAAGTCTTGGTATTCAGTTGGTGCTGTGGACTTCCTTGAGGTGTTGCCCTTGTTTTCCATGGTTTTTTGTATTTTAATGTGTAGTGGAAAATGCGATGCAACAACAAATAACAAGAGGATTTTTGCAGAGCTATGGGGATTGGAAGAATATATATAATGTTTTGGCTTAAGGTATATATCTTTTGTTTTTTTTTTTTGTAGAGTTTACATCAATACAAAATGCATCATTGGTGTGTGGAATTTATTGATATTAATTTGCAAGATGCCTAGGCTACGACTCTCTCCCAATCTTAGCCACCCATTTGGTTAGTTATTGCCTTTATGTTTATGATGCCCTATCCACACAAATTGGAAAAAAATCTCTTCGTCTAATTGTAACACTGTCACATGATGTTACTAATTTATGTGTTATAATATGAATAAAAATATGAGTTTTTTTTTAGAAAACCTTGACGGTACGAGAGAATTTTATTGATATCGAAAAAAATGTACATCTAGTTAGGGGAACATAAACCTATCTCATAATACAATAAAAACGAATTAAAAAAATACATGAAAAAGAAGGAGGGCATAAACTTTACCCGTCCTGAAACAAAAATAACAAAGATACAAAGAAAAGATGAGGGATATGAAACCTAATTCTTATAAAACCGAACCTGAATGTGTAAATTTGCAAAACAGAATGAAAAACATCACAAGGTTAAGAAAAAATATTTAAAAATATGAATAAACAACAACACCACATGACAATATAACAGTCAGACGTAAAAACGTTTGCAACCTTATGATGTTGAAAGTAGATCAAATGGACGGTTGATTTATCAAGGAACAAGACATGTGAACGGCCTAAAAGTGTTTGAAATTCCAAAGTCAGACGTGGTGCAACAATTTGATATACAACGTGATCACTGATCTTGATTTCTATTTGTAAATTTTAATTTTATGAGGTTTAAATATTTTTTTTATTCGAACTTTCTAGGAAGGTTCTTTGTGGTGGGGGAAGAGGGGACCTGTGTGGCTAAAACGTAATCTTGAAAAATGAGAGAATAGCTTAAATTGTCCGTGAGCTTGGCTTCTATGAAGCTTCCTTGTCTCTCTTATCAATTTGATTTGTTTGGATTCTTCTACTTTGTTTGATCTGTCAATAACAAATATCTGCCGTCCAATTTTATTTATTTATTTATTTATTTTCTTCCCCACTAGTAAGCCAATTGAGAGAATAAGCATTAAGCACAACCCACAGCTGTAGGCCGGTAAGAGTGATAAACGTGGGAAGGTAGGACGTGAGCAGGTTTTTTTTATCGAAGAAGAGTGCGAAGGTCGAACTCTAATGGTCAAAGAGATGAGCATGTTGTTTTAGAAAATGAAATGGCAAGAGTCGATCTCTAATTGTGGACGTAAGATAAAACATTGTACCTGCTAACGTTGTGGACTTCTAATGCTAATAGACGAACAACAGAGTATGAAATGATCCACAAGAACATTTGGAGCCACATAAAATATGCTTATGGTTGACATATTTTTTGCATGTTTACCATTCTAAGGGTTTCATTCTCTATTTTATTTGTGCATGTTTATCATTCTTTTTCTAAGGAAAACTAATGAAAAATGCTTTAAAACTTTGAATTTTAACCAAAAATTATGTAATAATTTTATTTAATAGTTCAGACAAAACTCATTATCAAACCAACCCAATAAAACAAGCCCAAGCAAAGTAATTTATCCAAGACTAAAAATAAAAAAAAACCTATGAAGGGCTTAAAATACGTTGGCCGGTGGCTAAAATGCGTCAGGGGTCAGACTCCATCTTCCCCTTGTAAAATCGGGCCCACTTATCTCGAAAGTGGTCCATCCACTCCTCGGGAAATTTTTCTAGGTGACAGGTACATTGACTGAGATGGAGTTCCTCTCTAGTTAAATAATGCCATGTATCCACCCACTTTTGTTTAATAAAAACCATTGAAAAAAACAAAAAAAAAAGTTTCAATATTTCTGTAATACAAATACATACGTCAAACTCCTACATTCTCTCTTAGAAATGGCTGATACGACTTTTTGATAAGCTGATGAACAAATATGAAAGAACGTGTTTTATTTCCTTCCAGTTGCTCACATATACCATTAGGGGTAATTATGGCAAAAAGTATTTTATTGCGGGTTGGGCTTAGTTAGGCCCGTCTTTTTAATGTTTTTAGGGCTAGTATACGAATAGTTTTGTCTTTTTTGGCTAAAAAAAAAGTTAATTCAAACCCTTTTCTTTAAAGCTCCCTTCTTTTTAAGGGTTTTTATCACAAATAAAGTCTTATATATAGCAAAATCATCAATTTGGTCATTTAAGTTTTAAACTCATCAAATTGATCTTTTATCTATTGACTTGCTCATTAATGTTGTCCCTACCATCCAATTCTGTTAAGAATTTCATTAGTTAGCTGACTTGTCATGCATATGGGCCACAAAGTCAATAATATAGTGCCACATTGGTTGACAAAAAGTAAATAATAATTGAAAAATAAGATGAAATAACTTAGGAGGGTGTATTCAATTAGGAATTTAAATAATTTTAAAAGAGTTTACAAATTCATATGCATTCAATCAAGATTTTATATGAATCCATAGAAGTCCAAGGTTATTCACTATTCAATCAAGATTTTAAAGTAGTTTATAAAACTCTATAGTAAGCCAAGCCTTGCGAATATACATGCACTTTTTTTGAAACGGACTATGCCTCATCTCAATTCTTCCAAAGAGAATTGTTTGCATGGAAAGCTTCTAGATAGCGCAACCCACCCTACTCCAAAGGGCTGACTATAACCTAATTAAAAGGTCATTCAATGGGGTCATGACCTGTTGGATTTATTCCGATGTAAATCAACCTTAAATGGTCTACAACATATAATAAGAATGTAATATTGGAGATTAATGTAGATGTCGTGATTTGATTTCCTAAAGATATCGATCTTATATTAGGTGTCTTGTAATACAAGTAAGATTGATAGAGTCCTTGATTTTATGTGATTATGATACCTAACTGATAGGCTAAAAAAGTGGGATTTGGGATTCCTTTATGGATGAAACCTTAATACCTTAGCCCTTATAAATACTAAGGTCCCTGCAAACCCTAGATACACAACAAACGCTTCCCATAAAGTAGTTGTATCTGGATAGGTGCTTTGTCGAAGACTTTGGTGTTGCCGCATCCTACATCATTCCGCTTAGTATTCAATGGCTATTGCTTCACGATCAAGTTAGCCAACTCCTTGTTTGTGCTTTAATTATATAACTGCATAAAGTTTACATGTGGTATTAGAGCCATCGATTATATGATTAAGACTTGTTAAGTTGAAGGTTGATTATATAATATTTTCATGAACTGCGGTTTTGATTTTACATTCCAATTGTGATTGCACTTGGCAACACCACCACGAACCTCCATGAAAACTGCATACCTGCGTATAATTGCTTGTACACGGCAACACCACCGTGTTGGATTAATTAGTGGAATTCGAGGATTATTAATAGGTTGTATAACCATTATGGCATGAATCTGGGCAAACTTCATCAAGAATAGCAGCAAGTCGTGGATCAGTCCTATAATTATATAGGAATTTGGAGAAGCATATAAATATATGTATATCGTGCTATTATGTAAAGTGTTTTTTGCTATTACTTTCTTTTGATCCTATAAATTGAAAGTGTGAGTTAAATATAAAAATCAAAGATGGAGGCCACACAGTTAAGAGGTTGTCAGTGTGGTGGCACTGCCGTCCCAGTGAAAAGGCCCCTATGGCTGGCTTCGCTGTTTACGTATACATAGGAAGACACCTTCCGGAGGAGAGAATGAGATCGACTTAATGCACTTATCTTCCACACCATCTTTAATGCCGCACATTTGGGTCACAAGCCCATGTTATTGTGTATATTTTCCCAGTTAAATATAAAAAGTATGGATAAAATCAAAGACTGGACCAGTTGGTTGCTTCTGCAAAAGTATGGCTAATATATACAATTATAATTTCAAGTTGTGTACATACTTACATTTGTTCTAACCTTGTTTGGAGAAAATTTTGAGATCCATGTACACCAGCAAGCCCAATGGGGAAGTTCATCGGCATATGAGATCCTGGTATGATATTTTCTTTTGGTCTTCATGTTCAGTTATATAAGAATGGTTGTGTTGGATTCAAGAACCATTGATTGATGATCTAAGCAAGCAAATTTCTTCATCGTCCATGAATATTATAACCATGGTATATGATTGAACATATTGAAGCATAAAAATTTAAATTGTGATGATCCAAATATGGAATAAGCCTCCAATCGCAACAGTTTTCAAACCTATAATAATTGCATATAATATGGTTTATGCATGCATTTTATTGCATATAATATGTTTTGGTCGCACCATCAAAGTCTGGAGGTTGCTAATATTTTTGATCAAGCAAGTACATGTAATTTTCCAAAGCCAATTATGCATATAGCGCTTGTATTGCATGTGTAAATTTCATCATAACACCATTATCCAAATTGTATGCATAAAGAAGGCATACCGATAAGCATTTATATATGCATAGATTATCGTACTCGTTTGAGATTGTTTTGTCAAAATAGTTTGGATATTCCGACTCTAGTGCAAGAGTGTATATGTTGCCTATAGCTTCACGTTTGAAAGGTAAATTAAATTAAGTTCAAATCCTATTACCTAATTATTACAATTAAGAGATGGGCATGAGATTTCAAATGTTGCTTGGCATCTTTCTAAATGCAGGCGACGGAATTGGTTCACTTTTAGATTGTCTCAATACTATTGTTGGTTTATAGATTGTGCCTCTATATATTATTACGATAACATATATTAAAGTTGCGTTTCAGGGATGCATATGCTAAGTTCTCCACAAATCAACTTAATACATGCTTGTCAATGAATTTAATGTATCTTTTATACATGAAAGTAATTTCATATAAATTTTGGCAACATTATTAAGCAAATGGCGTGTTGGTTCAAGCATGTATGAGATGATGCAATTTTAAACATTGCCTTGATCTTGGAATGTGATGAATTATAGTTTTTTGGTTAATCATGTGATTATATATATGTTTAATAAAATGTGGTGAGCATATGAATGCATGAGGTATGTAATTCATTCAAAGCATGTGACTTACTTGATAAGCATGAGTTTCCAAACTTTTATATGATTTGTTAGTTTTTCCTATGCCTAAGGAATTCTAAACAATGCTTTGATCAGTCAATTTTGTATGTGCCACAAGAGGAGAAGAAAAGAAATTACTCAAGGCTAATGAGTCTTGTACTACGGAAAGAAAGGTACAAAAGAAGGAACCCATTTGACTTAAGAGAGCATTTAGGTGATATCACAATTTGGCTTTTGAATTAAAGTGACTGTATTGTTTAAAGTGTTTCTATTTTGAATCTATTAGCTCCATAATGTTCTCTTACACTTATTGACATCCTTGTGGTGGAAGATTGATATTACAGTTCTCATACAACTTGTTCTATATGTGATTAATCTCTTTCAAGTATGTTGTCAGGTTTCTTGAGATTAATTGAATATCGAAGGAAGTCATGAAGGAGATTATTAAATTAAGGCCATTTGTTGGCAAGACTCGAAGCTTGAATCATGTTATCATAATTTTTTTCACTTACAGCTAATTAATCCATGTGACCTTTTGTATTGTTTCAAACTAGAGATGATCAATGTCTTGTCAACTAAGCAAGTCGTAGCGGCTTAGTTGATGCTGGGACTATGGTTTTAAGTTACTTCGATCAACATTGCATCTTAATTAGAATAAAAAGGATAATCTTCTTGCCCGTAGGTGTGTATCGTTTCCTTTGTTTTAATTAAGATGGCATAGTATGAGTTTTATTTCACATGAGTTTGTGAAAGCTTCATCTTGCCCGTAGGTGTTGAAGTTTTTTATGAAGGTAACTCTTGTGACATATAATCCATTACTAGAAACTAATTAATTTGTTTGCCCGTAGGTGTAAATTAATCTAGTTTCATGAAATTTATTGGGGACAAAGTTCCATGTCATCAGTTACAAAATCCCACTATAAGCCCTATAATAGGTTGTGGTTTTAAGGCATGGAAATTGGTTGCATCATGACGTATTTTGTGTCTTTTCATAAGACTTGTTGATGCAAAGTATTGGACCCATGAAGATTAATCAAGGATTGCTGATGTACGCATTGTTTAAGTCTTATGCTTGTAAATCTTTTCAATTTGAACTATGATGTCGGTTTAGAGGATGAAATTTGACTACTAGAGTTTTCTTTTGGACATCGAAATTTAAGTGATATGAAATTGAATTTGTTATGGATGTATAAATTCATGATAGATGCACATAATTGTTTCTAGTAGATTGCGTGTCTTGATTTAAATCGGGTGAATGACACGTCTAATGGTCACCAAATGACCTAAATTTTTGATATGTTCAACATATATATGTCTACGTGTCTGAATATTTTCGTAAATATTTGCCATGTATTGTAATTATGGTGAATTTACTAGTAACCCATGCTCGTACAGACAGTTTTGCTGGCAGATTGTTTTTGTCTTTTAAGACGTCACTTTAGACAATTATTTTGACCTAAAACGGCTCTATATTTTTATTTTATGAAGATTACTATGTATATTTTGATCTGTAAAATTTTGGTAGCAATTAAGCTTATAAATTAATTATGATAAATTCTAAAGTGTAACTCATTGCTGAAATTATGTTTGATAACTTTATGTTGGTTGTGATGTCTAAGATATGAAGCAATTTTGTACATCCTTGAAATAATATATGAATGAGTGTTTGCCCAAGTGGGAGAATTAGGGAAAGAAAATTAGGCTTCACACTCATTAACTTATTTGCAACAAGTGTATAAACTCTAAAAGTTTAGTGGGAGTTGTTCTAAAGTTTTGAGCATTAAGTGGACTTGCATAAATCTATTAAAGTGTTATTCTATCTTCCATGAATATGTGTTTTGGTTGATGAAATTAGAATTATGCATGACTCGAATGACAACAATATGTTTAAGTTGTTGAATGAGTACTTGGTGCATGTGTATATTTTTACTTGCAATCATTTGGATGCCTTGATTGATTATTTGTGAATCTTTGGAAAGAATTTTGAGGCTCATGGGGACTTAATATATTACATTGATACTAAGTCGATGTTTGCTGATCCACTTAATAAAGTTCTTCCTAATGCAGCATTCCATGTGCATGTGAAAAAACATGGGTTTAATTTTCGATTTTGATGCATTGAATTAGCGGGAGATTCATGTTTTATAATTTAGTTAGTTCCCTTTGCATTCATTATGTAGTTAAGTCACTAAGACTATTAGTTTTTGGCTGGTCCGTCAGTTTTGGATTATATATTTGTGTGGTTGTTTGAATGCAGTTATCAAGTAAAAAGTAAAGTTAATGCTTTAAAGTCACAAGCATTTACAAGATGATATGAAGAATGCTTTCAAATACTGTTTTCATTAAAGGTAGAAAACTAAGGTATTCTGATACAGTTACACTAGCCATCATGCTAGCACTGACTGGGTTTTGGACATAAGGTTTTAGTCATTATTGTTCATTCCTTTGCAGAGTCTTTTACCTTTCATTGAGATTATGCTATCTAAGGTGTTAAGGAAAGGTTAAAGAAAGACAATTGTGTAGTGATATGCATTCATTGACTAAGTAAGGGTGTTCCCACAAGCATATTTCAAAAGATTTGATTTAAGTATGGATTTGCAAATTAAGTGACGATGTTGCAAAGTTTCATGTTAGTAATGCCTTACATTTGCAGATGACCTATAAGGTATGTATAGTTTTTTGAATCCATGTATTCAGTTTAATCTCCGGTTGGATTCATTGAGTCACATGTTTATGTGTTGGTCAATTATCAGATGACAATATATTTGATATCCAGTTAAGCAAATTGCAGTTTAAATCATAAAGGAATGGTTAATCTTCTTGCTCATAAGTGTGGATTAATTCTTTTGGTTTGACTTAAAATGGCATGACATGATTTATATGTTGTATTAGTTGTGAGGGTTTTTTCATCTTGCTCATAAGTGTTGAAAATTTTCTCGTGAAAGTAACTGATTTCGTATATGAACTGTTGGAAGTATGCCCACAAAGCCACTCATTTGATGTAATAGCTTTTTGGAATACTTAATATGTTAAACTTTTATATGTTTAACGGAAGGGCAATACTTATTGTTAATCACTATTTATTGAATCATGTGTTTAATCAATAAGAGAATCCAAGGGATGTATTTGACATAAGAGATAAGTGATCTAATGAGTTAGATTAAGGAGACCTTTCTCTTATGTTCATTCCTAAAACGTTCCTAGCCATAGGATTGCCAATTGGGCATTGACAATCCGCTAAGGTTAGTATGTGTTATGTTGACTCAAACGTGAGTATGAACTAGTCTCAAGTCATTTGGTGTCGGACACTAAGACAAACACATAGGTGCTCGAAAGAGTAATCGAGTACACTGAACTGCGATTAATGAGAGTTCAAACATACATGTCATGTACGAACTCTAAGGTTACAATATGCAAAGTAGTCCTTAGACCTGAGGCATCATAGATGTCTAATGGTTAGGTCCTTGATCTTTGATCATGACAAAGGCATTCCCTCGGATTGTCCACGGCATTGTTGGGGTCATGTGATCTAGTCATGTAGGCATATGAATGCACAACAAGGGATCTCTAACCTTCCATGGTGGAAGGAGTATACTCTAAAATATGATTCTAAAGTCTTTGGCCAAAGCAAATGAATATGACTAAGGAAGATGTTCCAAATCATATTCAAGGGAATCATATAAGAAAGTATCACATTGGATAGTAGACATGAAACAAACTATCACTTAAAACAATGTGGTTAAGAGTATTGTATTAGAGAATGACCGTATTGCATTGTAATTGTAACTGGATAGGTTCTCCAACCAATTCTACTTAGCTTGGGTAACCATGACATACTGCTAGGTGTCACTCATGGTTTGTGGAAGCCCTATTGATTAGCAAACACTAATCATCAAAAAGGGAGAATTGAAATGTGGTTTCAATTCACAATCGATAGTTAAGAGTAACATCGCCCACTGCCTCGCTAATTGGAACCTAATGGATCGCACACCAAATAAGGATATATGTGAAGCAATTAAATGAAATGGATAAGCAATTAAATGGTTTAATTGAAGAATGGTCAAGATTAATTAATTAGTTAATTAATTATACGAAATGTTCGTATTGGGCTTTTAAGTTGGTTTTAGGGCTTCGGGGCCCAAAAGTGTTTTGGTCCACAAGGCCCATTATGTTTAAGTTGTATGACAACTAAAACAAAATGGGCAATAAGCCCAATAACCATATAGGCCAACCATTTAGGGTGAGGGTATGCAAGTTTGCTTAATTGCAAGTTTGCCACTCACCTAAGAAATGAAGTATAAATTCATCTTTATAGCTTTGTTTTCAATTAGGGTTTTCTAAGCTACTTGGGGAAAGTTATCTAGCAAATTTACTTCCCTAAGTGATCCATTTTCATTCTCACAAATTACATCCTTGGTGAAGAGACATAGAGACATCAAACTTTTGGTGTTTTGGAGAACTAATCCTCAAATCCTCAAAGAAGCAAAGGAGCACTAAAAGGAGGGAAATCACAAGGAAGATCCAAGGAGCAAGGAGGTGACTTGAAGGCCCTCCACTTGGGTGAATCCCTTGTGTAATCAAGGATGAGCTTCAAGGGTAAAGAATCTCTAAATTCTTCATATTCTTTAATGTTGTTAAAGAGTCTTTTGATTCACCATATACTAGGCTTTGAAAGTCATGGGTTTCATGAATTGTTTTTTGATGCATGCCTACTTTAAAGAGTTAATTGTTAGCATATGTATTCAAATGTTCATACATGTTCTTAGCTAGGACAAAATTTTTCCTTCATGAACCAGTGTCAAAAACATGTTAATTCATCTTGCTTGTAGGTATTGAATTAATTATGTTTTATGAAGTTTTGTTTGCAACTGCAGTAAAAGTTTGCATTAAAGAGGACCTGAGATGATAAAAGTTGAGACACATTCAGGTAATTAAAGTTTATCTCTGCAATCATAATTTGACGGTGTTTCATGTGAATGAGGATTTTAATCATAATTTGACGGTGTTTCATGTGAATGAGGATTTTAGCATGTGTGATTATGAAGGTTTTGGGTTGTATCAACCTTACAACCTTGTTAGTTCCATGTTGAAAGACTTATTTGACAAAAAAAAATGTATCAAGGATATGATGTTATCACAACTACATGGCCATTAAAGTGACATTGATTTCCAATTTCAAGTATAAACATAAATATTATATGTGTAGACCAGTGGGAGAATGTTGGATTTATTCCGATGTAAATCAACCTTAAATGGTCTACATCATATAATAGGAATGTAATATTGGAGATTAATGTAGATGTTGTGATTTGACTTCCTAAAGATGTCAATCTTATATTAGGTGTCTTGTAATACAAGTAAGATTGATGAAGTCATTGATTTTATGTGATTATGATACCTAACTGATAAGCTAAAAAAGTGGGATTTGGGATTCCTTTATGGACGGAACATTAATACCTTAGCCCTTATAAATACTAAGGTCCTTGCAAACCCTAGATACACAACGAACGCTTCCCATAAAGTAGTTGTATCTGGCTAGGTGTTTTGTAGAAGACTTTGGTGTTGCCACATCCTACATCATTCCACTTGGTATTCAATGGCTATTGCTTCACGATCAGGTTAGCCAACTCCTTGTTTGTGTTTTAATTATATAATCGCATAAAGTTTACATGACCGACCTAGCCTCCCTAGAAATGATGAAGGCCATCCACCCCCCGCCATGAACAGAAGTTGAGAGCGCTTACTACAGACAGAGGTAGAGTGGGGGCGACCCACTAAAAGATGTCAACGTGCAATAAAAGGCCATAAATCCTATGTCCAAGCACTTAAGATGTCAAGGGAGTTTGATCTGGCTACAACTCTCCTCCTTCCTCACACGGACAAAGATATGTTGTTGAAACAAATCCATTTAGAAACAAATAAGTTTTGGCGCCAAAGGACATTTTCCTTCGGATGGGGGTGGTAGTGAGGACATGAGCTAAGTCTTAGCTAAACCTTGGCAATCTTAATGCCATAATGCCTTTTAAATCCTCCTAGTCATTATCCTACGACATATCCTAGGACAATACTAAGGGCTCTGGGTTGAGTAGCAGAAGCAACTTTTAATTTATTACAAGCCCAAACGATGGACACAATAAGTTATTTCCAATAACCACTCTTGTTGAATAGAAACATTGCTATTAGAGCAGGAAAGTTAGCGAAATTATCATGTCTAGTTTAGATAAAGTACCCCTTATTGCCCCACGACATCTGGTTAGGACATACAACATATTTTGAAACAGCGAATTATATAACAACATTCTGCCTTTTCAAAGACAAAGCACTAGTGGCACACATGCTATATCAGTGAGAATTCCAACTATCTTGCCAAAAGGTTTGAAGAAGAATGCGAATAAGAGATATAACCAACCCACCCCTCTCTATAACCTAACCTATTCACATTAGTGAAGTGACTAGATGCATAAGGGAAGTCAACCTACGAGCACGGAAGTGTGTAGTAGTATTGTCGTCCTTCCCTAAGTAAAGGTAAAGTCTATCCTTCAGCTAGAATGTAAGAAAATTGAAAAAAATGGCAGAAAGAATTAAATGCGGTTGCTAGCATTGAATAGAGCCGTCATCAACGATAAAATGGGAGTTCGAACTTGGAAAACAAGTTTTTGTCGCGGGAGAGGAGCTAGAATATAAGAAAATTGAAAAAAAATGGCGGAAAGAATTAAATGCGGTTGCTAGCATTGAATAGAGCCGTCATCAACGATAAAATGGGAGTTCGAAGTTGGGAAACAAGTTTTTGTCGCGGGAGAGGAAAGCAGGGTCGGCTCAATGTTGAATCAAGAAATCCATTCAAGGGTCAAAACATTCTAATGCCAAAATAGGGAATACGAGAAAGTTGCAAGATCTACTTGATTAAGATCTGGCTCGGATACTACTAGTAGCTAAGCATCCGATTGTATTTTTTTTTCCTCTTTGTATCAGTAAGATTGAGTGTTCAAATTTATGGAAATTTTCAAAACTGAAAGAAAAAAAAAAATCATTGGGCTAAATTCTGAAAATGAGTTTGTTATTTTAGGTGTTAATAAAAATTAAGTCGAACTGTTCAAGCTTGTCCAGAGAACTGAGTTGAGCAAAGCCATATAAAAGTTCATATTTAGTTTACAAGCCAAGCTTGAACTTGAAAGTTAGAGTCGAGCCCAACTAGAACTTGAAACAATTATTTGATCCGAGCTTGAGCTTGTGGTTATGAGCTAGAGCACTATTAATATTATCTGACCTGAGCTTGA
The DNA here is from genome assembly GCA_035220775.1 of Malus fusca. Taxonomy (NCBI): domain Eukaryota; kingdom Viridiplantae; phylum Streptophyta; class Magnoliopsida; order Rosales; family Rosaceae; genus Malus; species Malus fusca. Next base: position 23,648,877 of record CM069065.1, on the reverse strand, counting down.
TCATCTCGATAGTCGGTTTGACTCAGCACCCTTACTACTTCCCCTACTACAAACCAAAATTATTTGAAATTGTTTTCACTTCCAAAATTTATTTCATTAATCTCTTTATTTCTTTTTTCCTCTCCCACCACATTCTTCATCCCTCATTTCACCCCATACACATTTCTCATATCTAAAATACAAAAGAAGAAAACTAGAAACAAAAAAAAAAATTGTATCAAACAAGCTCATTAATAAAGGTATTCCTAACAAAGAAAGAATTGATTACTTGATTAGAAAACTCTCCAATAGACAAACAATCCTTGTTCCTTTCGCCTTGCTGCCTTCATCTTTCAACTTTAGAACTTGCTTAGTCTTCTTTAATAAATATGTATTCAGTGAGTGACTATTTTCATCTCTAGTTTAAATTCATTACGGCAATTGTTAGTTTCGCCTCTTTATCGGTTAATTTAGTACCATTTTTAATTTCTTTAAGGGACCCAGGTACGCTTAAAGTCTTATGATTATCCCTTTGCCCTATTAAACCATCGGACTCGACTATGAAATCCATGTTACATGCTCAAAATAAATAGATTTTGAGCACGGATTTTTGTCGATAAAGGTAAAAGAATCAAATGTATTCAAGTAGGGTTTTCAGGAATGTATTAATAAGCTAGACCCATACTTCGAGCTATTTCATGTCATAAATAAACTCGAATACTTAAGAAATATGTCGAATAGATGAATTCACATCTCTTACAACCGACACAGACAAGTCCTTTGTTCTCGGAGCATAGGGAACATCACCATCCTTTAATTTCATATGCGTAAGGGGAGGGGGAAAATTGGACCAAAATAAAAAGGGTGGGGGAAAGTCAAAATGAAAAAGGCTACGGTCACCATCTTCTCGTCCCCATCAAGAACCGATGCACCTAGCTTTTTTTCTTTAGGTAAAAAGATAATAATATTACCACTAGAAACAAGCAAACTTACAAACTGTACAACCAAAGATTCCAAAGACAAAAATACATAAACAAGCAAAATGGACCAGCCAATCAAACCAAAGCAAAGCCCAACCAATAGCTTGGGCCCAAAACAGAAAAAACCAAAGAAAGCCGATAAGTCGACTGCAGCCGCCGCTACAACAATACATCTCGATCCGCCTAATTCTACGCCTCCAATCTCACGTCGACTCGCCGACTGTAGCATCCAACCCCGAGCACCACTTGGTACGCAACCACAATTGAAGAAATCCAACAACCAAATAAAGAAATCCAGCTACTAGAAGAAAAAAAGCTTGTGGAAACCCACAAGCAACATTGCTAGCAAAGGCAATCAGAGAGATGGTGGTGGTGTTCGGAACACCAAGTCTGTGTAAGCACCGAAGCTCTACGGTTTATCTCAGTAAAGCATGATTGCAGATCGGAGTATGGATGAACAAAGAAGAGGGACGCCAGTGGAATAAGAAGAAAAGGATAAATCGATATGGAGAGCATGGGAAAACATAACCGAAAGAAGGAAGAGGAGACAGAGAGGAAAAGGAGAATGGCTAACCAGCCCCAACCGAAGCTAGGGTTGGCGCCACCAAATCTGAATAAAAAGTCAACGTGATTACAAATTGACTTATATGTCAAATCGTCTGACAAATAAAATTTTCGTTCATGAATAAAAGGTCAACCTTATCATTATTCACAAAAGGATACCACCATATCCGAATTGGAAATTAAGAGTTTCTTTGTACATGCACAACCCAAACTGATGAGTACATATGCTACCAATTGACCTTAACAATCTTAAATTTTTCAAGAACGAATTTTCCTTCTTTGTACTTCTGCAATTCCTCATAAGCCTTGACATATTTCCAGCCTAATACCTCCCCACAATCACAGCAGTGTACATCAGCAACTGTGTGGAGACCTGTGATCAGATGCCGATCCTCTTTAGGCCCTACGACCACGTTCGTTGCATGGGAGAACAGAAAGGCCCTGCCACGGCTTGCCTAACAAAGCAAAGCATATCATATATATGTATACATTATGGCACAAAGATCTTCAAATATTTGCAAAGTACTCCATATATAGTGTATAAATTATATGAGATGATGTTTGTCTTGTCCCACTATTGTTTTTCTCTCTCTCTCTCTTCTTCTTTTTTTTTTTTTTTTTTTTTTTATTTATTTTTTTTTTTTTTACAACATGAAAAATTGAACTCCAGACCTAATCGTGACTCATTTCCCCACCCACTCTCATCATTTGTGTTGCCTTATCCGGCTATTAGGACTTGCCTACAATATGGAAATCATTGTGGTATATACATCATTTTGGCACTGTCATGCGTTTTAACTTTACCACACTCTAGTACATACGTGATTAATTTGAGATACCGTCACAATGACATCCCCGTTGTAGGTAAGTTTCTCTCTTTGAACTATATATTTAAACGAGAATTCACGAATCAACAAAAGGCATTTAACTAATAATGCATCTGCTCATTGGTAGCCTGAAGACATGACATATCAATTATCAAACTATTGAATCCGTCTAATCAATTAATAGTCGGATAACATAACATAGTATATACTATTTATGGCAAATAAAAACATTTCCATAACTGAAACTTCATGTTCTGTATACTCAAATATAACACTCCAGACCAGATTTTCAATGCAATGACACACTTAAATCTGATGCAATGGCCTTATTACCAGAACAATTGCTGTAAACTGCATAATAGTAAATAGAGATATGGAGGAGAAATCACATGTGCTTGGATCACCTGAAAAGCTTTAGAGACAATATCATCATGACAGCAAACATGATTCTGGCACTTGTAGCAGCCATACAGCCTTGGCCCAGCTAAATCAGCCATTGATTGGAGGATTTGCTTAACAGCAATATATATCACTTTAATTTAATTGCTGCAAGAAATTACAAAAACAGGAAGAAATTAAAGTCACATACCAATTAACTGCTAATTAAGCTTGATATTAACCACCAAGCCAAAGCTGATCATCTTCTCCAAGCAATCACCCAATTGAACAATTACAAAACCATTGAAGCAGGCATCAATTATTGAGATGAATTATATAATATAGAATTATCAAATGAGGAGGGAATCCAAGCAAGATATATTGGATAAACAAATGCGATGATTAAGACAGGGTTGTTAATTAAGTAGGCTTTTAATATCTGTTGAGTCCCAATCCATCCTTAACTAAAATGAAGAATCTGGAAGAAATAATCATACCGGTCAAGCATTGTTGTTTCTTACCTGAACGCCCATCCACCAAAAGAAAAACAGCAAAAAGCAAGACTATATCAATTTTCTCCTACAGACAACATATATATATATATATATATGAGAGAGAGAGGTTTGATTTGCACCTTGCTCAAAGGTGAGGTAGGGTTTCGGGGTTTTTAATTTTTTAGTGATGCAGTCACGATTCTCATGAGACACGCCACATTTTGGTAGCTAAAGAAATCTGATGGGGCCACAAATTAAAAAAGGGTGGCAAGACTGAAATATGTGTAATTCTTTTACTTGTACTGCAGGCCTTTGTTCCTTTATGCCCAAGGTAACATTGTATATATGTGGGTGTTAACCCTGTATATGCAATTTTAGGTTTATGGGCAACAAAATAATGGTATTAGTTGTTAAAGTGTCTTTAATTGATGAAAAATTAGATATTAGAGCTTTGGTTCTTATAGTACGAAGGGATTAACAATTTTTTTACGAACTTAATTTGTATTCAAATATAATTTGGAGACCAAATAGGCAGTTTATTATTTAATTATTTAGTATCTAAACTATATATTAATAAAACTCTCTTAATCAACCAAAAGAGGGTGAAAAGACTATTTAGTCTTCTATCAAAACAAAAAGTTAAGGGCGGTAATGTAATTTCATAAAACAAAATTTTGCTATTTGTTGTTCAAGTCTTTACCTACAGTTCTCTCTCATTCTCTTCTTCTCTCTTTCAATTTTAAAAATAAAAAAATAAAAAATTTCATACCCACTTTGTGTGTGGACATATACTAGTATTGTATAAGAAAAGTATAAGAGCAACTCCACCTCTACAAAACCCCTAGTCAAGAGTCAATTCAATTCACCCAAATGAATTCTAATTGACTGCAGTGAATAGTAATTGCCCAAGTGCATCTCCACTTCTAAATTGAATAACCTAGTCAATACGTATATAAATACTATTAATTTTTTTTATAAAATAATAAAAAATAATTTAATTTTTAATTTCGGATAGGATTTTTAACTAATTTTGTCACGTCATGTGTCATTATCCGAAAGTACAATTTTTGTGCAAGATGGTTAGGTATTTATATATATAAAAAATTCGTTTTATTTTTCTGTATTTTAAAACAATTTTTATAATTTTTTATTAAGTTAATTTGTGACAGCCCGTCCCTGATTTTAAGAGTTTTAAAGTTTTAATAAAGGATTTTACAAAAATGCCCTTTGAGGCACGCGCATTATTCGAGGTTAATCGTTGTGTCGTGCCATCTAAGATTTATTTTCTTGACATATCCTCGTAGTACTCGTCGCTACGGACGCGTGGGCGCAGACGGTGCGTGATTTGGAGTTATAACGAAAAAGATTTTAAAGTTTGAAGTTTGGACCTTTTTATGAATTTTATTATTAAAATTTGGATGGCCCAGATTAAAGGAATTTGAAATGGATGGTTGGGATGAGAGAAAGAAGGTTTGTGCGTGTGTGTGCGTAAGAAGAAGAAGAAGAATGAGGATTGGGCAGTCGGGAAGAAAGAAGAAAGAAAAAAAAATGGGATTGGGCAAAACTGCCCAATCTGAAAGAAGAAGGAGGGGACGAATCAGGAGAAGAGAGAAGGAAAGGATGGCCAATCGGAACAGAGGAAATGAGGAAAGGAGAGAGGGTGAGAAGCGGAGGAGAGAAGATTAGAAACGGGTTTTTCCCCAACCCGTTTACCCGCGCACCCATCTCTATTTTTCCGACGATTTTCACCCGTTTTTCCGGCGAATTGCTTCAAGAAACCTCATGGGAAACACTCTAGGAGCCTTCCTCTATCCATTCCATCTCAAAATTGGAGAGATTTGGCTTTGAAAATGGAGAAAACCGCAAGGAGGGGTGCGGCGGCTTTGGCTTCGAATCACCCAATCCCGAAGCAATTTCTTCCAATTGCCACCACTCATAGCTTCCTCTTGAGGCCTAGAACAAATCCCAAGCATTAGTTGGAGCATCGGAGTTGATTTGAAGGTCGAATTGAAAGCACCCAATTCTAGGGTTCTTCACGGTTTTGGTGGAATTGGAGCATTTCTAGGACAAATTGGCCTTGGCCTCAGGTATAAAGTTTACTCTATTCATTGAGATCTTCAATTCTTTTTTTTTTGAGAATTTTTGGAAATAGTTGGATTTTCCGGCGAGCCGGGGCGGCCAACTGCCACCCGCGGCGGCCCGTGCGGCGGCGCGTGGCCAATGGCCCACCAATGTCATTCTTAGCATGTGTTTAAGGTTCTAGGTTCAGTTTTGATAATTTATGGTCGTAAATTGAGTGATTGAACCTAAGTTCGTTACGATTCGTGGTTAGGTGAAAATGTGAATTGACAATCCGACCGTTGGATCGTCACCAAACTTTGATACGTTGTAATATGTAATATTTGAGGATTATAGGAACTTACGGATTGGGAATCCGATTTATGGATCTTCCGTAATTGGAGTTGTAAGTTCATAAAATATAATGTTAACCGTCACTTGGTTTTGGAAATTGACGGAGATCCGACCGTTGGATGGTAATGAAATTTTAGGATGTTGTCCTAGAGGTATATTGTGTACCTCTGGAAGTTATGGATTTGAAATCTGAGTTGCAGATCTTCCGGATCGAACTACGTAGTGACGTGTTTTATATAAGTTATATTCTATCGATATGATTTCTGAGGTTGGATTTGATTATTGTTCTAGGCGCCGATCGTCATGACACCTTGATGTGTTGTGCTAGGGAGTTGTTGGGCGAACTCCAGGTGAGTGGGCAGTATTTTCTATTTATACCTATATGCTATTGAATTTCCCAGAAATTGAGTTTTAATGAAAGTATGTTTCTAAAATGCCATGCATGCATGATATGAGTTATATGAATTGATAATTGATGCATATATATATGTGTGAATTGGTGATGTGGACGCACAGGTGAGTATCAGGTGAGTTTTATATATTCATGTGAATCATTGATGATGTGTATTATGTTGATAGCTCATAACCTGCAATCATGGTGTTAGTGCTTATATTATTCACCTCGCACCGCACGCTCATCTTGGATCCAAGTAGGTGCATGTCGTACAGACCATGAGAGGGTTCCGACATGCTAGTCGTACAGATCACTAGAGGTGGTTCCGACTAGTAGGTGACTTTAGATTATGTGCACAGATGATTGATGAGAGAAGCACTAGAGTGTATTATTACATCATTCTTATCGTACAGACTACTTCAGGTAGTTCCGATTTATGTGCAGAGTAGTGTCGTACAGGTCACCGAGGTGACTCCGGTTTGGATTGGATATTGAGCTATAGAATTAACCGTACAGGACCAACTGCAGGGTCTCCGGTTGATTCATTATTTCACCTGTTATTTTGATGCATCATTCATTCTGTTTTTGACAGTTATAACATGGCATACTTTCTGGCTTTTGAGAAAAATTGATGATTTGAGATATATGAAAAGTTATATGCTATTATGCTATTTTCTGGGAAAGTATACAGGTTTTACAGCGAGGGGTTAGAAATGTTTTAAATGAAAAGTTTTCGAAAAACTTTGTTTTACTTACCCACTCAATTTTGTTTTGCGCCCCTCCAGGTTCTAAATAGCAGAGCTTTGGTGGCCACGAGGAATCCAACGGTGTTCTGACAAAATTCACAAAAGTAAGACTCACCCTCAGGTGTGTCATCTTAGTAATTGTATTTTTAAAGCTTCCGAACTGTGTGAATGGTTATGTCACTCTCACGTGACGGCCAGCATGCCCTCCTTCGGGACGAGGTGTGTCATAATTAATCCGGACCGTTGGATTTCAAAAAAATTGAAATCCAATAGCTCAAAAATGGACACATGGCCAACGGTAAGATTTCTAACATTATTTTTTTATAAAATCCATGTAAATTTATAGGTATTCAAATATTCATAGATTTTGAAGGATTTCATTCATTGAGAGATTTTGTAGGATTTGAGAATAGATGGTAAGCATAACAAAATTCTATCTCTACCCGTAGGATTTCTTTTCAACCCCCTCACTTTCTTTCTATCTCTTTACTCTGCAACTCGAGCTTTCTTTCTCACTCTCAATTTTCTCTGAGAAACCCATCCTTCCATCCTTCCTTCTTCTGGCATCTCAGCTACCAACCCCACCCCACCCCACCCGGCCAAGGTGACCTGAATGAGATCTCTCACCTGGGCCTGCTTTCTATTCTTTTTTAAACAAATTATTCTTTTGGTTTATAGAATTCGATTCAATTTGACCATTATACAATTTCTTAACTACTCAATTGCCCTCTTCTCTTCTTTTTACTTGGTATTATTATATGATATATCATGGTCTTAATTCCAAATATGTCCTTTCATTATTTTGACTTGAATATACACGAGAAGCCCTCTACCCAACCATTTTATCTACCCCTAGAATCGTTTTGAATCTTGCTTTCATGAATGATTATGGTGGAAGGTAGACTATGGGGGGCTTAATTTGTATTTGAACTTTTCTGTTGGTGGAGGATCATGGAGGATTGGGGTTACTCGGGAGAACTGGGCACAGTTCTTCATTACTTTTTGAAGTTTAATCTTATTTTGTCACTCAGTACTATAATCTGATGATATTCTTTTTTAATTGGAAGTGAGAGATTTTAAGTTTGAATCTCGTGGATGGCGAATTCGATACCAAATTAGGCTACTCATTGTGTGGCTTAGCCGAACTCCCCCTCCCCCTTAGTGTAAAAATATTGATGAACTAAAAAAAAAGGGAGTTTTAACGAAAAGTCCACGGTACTGTTCATTTTAACGAAAAACCACATTTTTACACTAAAAAGTCAAACCTGATACTATTCACTTTACCCTTTATTTTGTCATTATCATTAAAACTCAAATTTTCAAGCCCTTTTCATTAGTTTTCCTAAAAAAAAATCTTATTTTTTATTTAAAGAATAATTTTTAAATGAGAAGAGAGTCTCAAAATCCATTCAAATATTTAATCAAAGTCCATAAGAATCCTTTCAAATCTTTAATCAAAATCCATAAAAATCCTTAAAAAGTTGTAAGGATTATACAATCCTTTGAAACCTGTCACTTAAAAAAGTTTTTTAAAAACCTCTGAAATCCACATTGAATAACCAGTGTGATTTGTTGGTGGTTGTTTATAAGCACGCACAATGTAATGACATCTCGAAATCGAAAATAATTGCAGAGAGCGGGGGAGATTTGTGGTTAGAGGCTTGTTTACGTTTCTTGGTGCTTCTCTTGAATTCAACATGCGCGATCTCAAGCTATGTCAACCTTGTGAAATATGCTATTGATCGAATGCGGTTTGGTATTTTTCAGCTATACTTGTTACAATAGCTGACAAACCCGAAGCATTATGTTATCAGTTGTGATCATCGATCTGCAAAAAGAAGCTGAGGATGCATTAGCAAATCCGGTAATCTATTCATACTCAACAAACAAAAGTAACAGGATATCAGCATAAAATTTAGTCCCGAGAATGATCGCGACTGCTGAAAAAAGTGAGCCGCATCCGATCCAAGGGTTAAACATCATGTCGACACTTAAATAGAGTTACCAGTCAACAATATACAAGGGAAAAGAGTCATAGAAAAAAATTGGGTTCAGTAGGGCTCTAAATTAGCCAACAGCCACTTTCTTCTTTTCTATCCATCTCTTTCTGGTCATTTCCAATGCTTTCTCCCTCATCCTTGAAAGTTCCTGGAACCACCGCTGGTACTGTGACTCGATCATTTCGAGTTCCAACTTTGAATCGGCATCCAGATCATTATCTACCAAAGATGGAGAATAGCAGCTGCTTGTCAAGCTCATATCTTTCGATAAATCGTGTCCATGCAACGGAAACTGCAACTTCTTTATGATCCCATTCACTGGGAAGCCTCCTCCTTCATTGCTAGCATAATCGCTCTGTAACTTGCGGTCATCGAAATATGAATACCTTGGCTCTAGTTCAGAAGTATTGCAATTAACAGATTCCTCAGCAAAATCAGCAAAGCTTGGATAAGAGGTAATTCCACCATTAAAATTGATGGTATCAGGGTTATCACAGGAGCTACCATCTTGCTCTACCATCAAACCATCAGGAGCACCAAATAGCACTGAACCCCACAGGCTTGACAATGATGGTTTTCCATTTTTACGGACTAAGGATCCACCACAAAGACTCGCTGGTCCACTTGAGGAATAATCAGATGAGGGCTTCCAACCAGGTAGAAGTTTCATTATCAAGTAATCGATAAACTCAGCAATGAAAGCCACATCATGATCTGCTAATTCCAGTTGTTCAACCATCTCGCTCGCCACAGACACTGCAGTATCACTAGCAATGTAAAAGAGAAAATGTATATTCCTCACCTTACCTGTAAGATACAGAAAAGTCATGCTATTACATTCCTGACAGGAATAACAATACTAGACATAATTGTATATCCAATTTCCCAGTTTGCATACTTACCACATGCATCAGCTATACGCAAGGTCAGTGATACTGAATCGTCGTCATTTTTTATCCCGCTCAACCTGAACTCGTTGTTCTTATGTGTCCTTTGAAATTCCAGAACCTGTGGACTCCCATTGTTGCTTCCTGTACATGTGCTTATAGATAGCTGCTTGTAGTCAGTATCTATGTCCATGGATAGAGGCCCAGACTTTGGTAAATTTGTTGCTTTCAGACTCTGGTTAGGCAACTGTAAGGGATCACGGATTGGTTCCTTTGGATTGTCAGCTTGAAGGAATGCATCTCTGAGCAACTCTTTCGCCGATACCCTCTCAGATGCTGGAACCAGACATTTTTCAACGAACTCTTTGATTTGGGGGTCATTCACCTTCCCAAGGACTGCAGGTTTAATGCCCTGCAAAAGAACATACCAGAAATAAGATTCCTGTGGAACTGAGTGATTCTACTTTAAACAGCCAGCAGAAGGAATGATGATATTCCGATGATTCCTCAACTTACAGAGGTAACCTTCTTAAATATTTGAGCAGGACTTTTGCATTCACTATATGGATACTCAAAAGTAATCATCTCTAACATGCACATTCCGAAGAAGTATATGTCAACGAGTTCATATATTCCTCTTCATAGAGCTCTGGAGCCATAAACTCGGGAGTCCCTTACGTAGAGAAAAGAAAAAGTTTCAGTACTTGTTTAGACGGTTTAATCAAGAGATAACATCTGATGTCCTAGATTTCTTACCAATCACACTGCGAGCAGTAGGCTGCTGCATAACAGTTGCCAATCCAAGGTCTCCGATTTTAACTTCTCCATGATTTCCATTAATGAAAATATTGTCACATTTTAAGTCTCTATGAATGATAGGGGGGCTATGACTGTGGAGAAACCTCGGAGAATCTGCCTTGCCCAGTTCCTTATGGCCTTTGTATCCACATTTTTATGCTTCTTACGATATCTAATAACCAAAACGTGCGCAATTAGTTTGATTTCATATAATGCAGTTAAACGATACAAAGACAGAATGAGAAGGAATCAATAGAACATACTGCCTTAGGCTTCCAGATGTGAAGATCTCCGTAATCATGTTAATCGTATTTTTCTGATCATCCACCCATGAATTATAGAACTTAATAATATTTTCATGTTTCAGTGATTTCAGAAGATGAACTTCAGAATACAATTTTTCCAAATCTTCTGGTGATCGCAAGACAGCATCAATCTTCACCCGGCTCCAAGCCACTTCTATTCCATCAACTTCATCGAATGCCTTGTAGCTGCAAATAATGAATGAGATACCCAAAATTTAAAAAATTAATGATAATTCTTAAATTTAACAAAACTTTTGTTCCTAAAAATAACGAAATCCGGAAAACAAAAGTGAAGAAAAAAAAAAAACTACAAAGGGAAAGGTCTCAGAACCATACACAGTCTTGAAGGCACCCTTGCCCAAGATTTCATTGTACTGTTACCAGAAAATAAGGAAAAAAAATGAATTAAAGGAGAAATAAAAGACTGAATGGAAGGGGAAACACAATCTTCTCAGTTGTAACAAAAAATAACAATTCATTTGTTTCCTATCTAAATCGGTTCGAAAGCTAGCTGCTTAATCTGATGAACAATCTTGCAGTCACATATGCAATCTGATACCAATTCATTTGAAACAACAAAATTAATCAGACACAGTTACAAAATGTACAATCTATTCAACAAAATTGAACCTTTCCATCAAAATGTGACCCATTACTACACGAAATTCAACATATTGAAACCATATAAAAATATGGAAAACAAACAAGAATTAAAATTGCAGCTTGAACACAATCCTTATTCCACATTCCATAACATGTCCAATCCAAAATGCAAGTGCAAGTTGTGATATTTACCCGAACATATCGATTGCTTGGGTCCTTCTCTACAAAATCGACCTCTTCATCAAGGAGCTTCGCCACTGGAAACATCCCATTACTTGCTGGCGATACCAATCTGACCCCTGAATTCATTTCCTGCCAAGAACCAAACAGCTACCACACCAAATAGACAAGGACTTTTTCTATTTCTTTTTTTTTATATTTTTTTCTTCTAGCAAATAATTTAGCGGGTCAAATTTTCTAATTTGTAAAATGTATTCTTCTCTCATTCAGCTAAAGAGAGCAATCGCCGTTGATTGGGTCAAAAAAAAAAACCGACGACGCAGCAACAGCTCATAGAAGGCTTCAGAAGCGATGCAGAAGAAATCGAATGCCGATTGGAAGCAGAATCGGCATTCGACGGCGGCGGATGAAACCAATGAACCGGCTGAGTTCGAAACCCCAAGTTCCATGCAACGCGGTTTTGTCATTCTCTACGCCAATATCGTCGCGACCCACTTGGCGAAAGCCATCCCTGAAGTGAACCCAAGTGGCCGAGAGGGGGTCAGAAGCGGCGGTGGAGATCCGACATTAGGATTGACCAGAAGGAGAAGACGAAGGCGGTGGCAGAGCAAAATTCGACCGTTGGGCGGGGGGGGGGGGGGGTTGAGAGATGGAGGGACCGCAAAATCTGAACCGAGGAAAAATGGGAGAAAAAAAGCGAGAAGAAAATGGGGTTGGAATTTGAGAGAGAGAGAGAGAGAGAGAGAGAGAGAGAGGGGAGAGCGGGTACGGGGGATTTTCATTTTTGGGGACGCGCGAAATTCAAGCTCAAAACACACACGTGTGTGGATGGTTCATTTTTTGCTGTTTTATATCTTTTCTTTTTTAAAGAAAAATTAAATAAATAGATTTGTGTAGAAAAATAGTTTGTGCTATTCACACTGTCTTTTTAACTTTTGTCTATTAATATTTTTGAATTCATTCAATCTGATACTTGAAAATTGAGAAAGATGTGTAAAAAATAAAAATAGTGTATCAATAGTACCACACAAAAAAAAATTTATAGCAGTGACCAATGACATCATCTAGAGGGTACATCTCATAATGAAAACCATCTACAATTTATCTTCTAAACAACCCACGATATAGAAGATAATGAGAAATTATTGCAGTTAAAAGAATATGGTGTTGTAAACTTTCCTAGTTTATATGTGATTGTGTAAATCCTATATTTGATTTGATTCTAGTTCTCATTTCCTATTACAACTTGTATTCCTTGGGGATGAAGGAATTTCTTCTCTCCTTTACTACTATAAATAAAGGCACTATATAGGAGGGATAACACACACATTCCCCTACAACAAACACATCTCTCTCTATTTATCTACCCTTGCCGCCTGCCCTATTCTTTTTGTCAGATAAAATAGGCTACAACACGTTATCAGCACGCTTCTACCATTACGCTTCGGAATTTGATAGGGCAATTTTCTACATCAAACCAGTTCATCCATATCATAATGCAATCAAGTTCTTTCAAAACAACGGTTTTTATCTCGATATTTTTGCAACCCTGATAGCATGAACATTCACCATAACGCATGACCAAACTTTACGTTTTTCAAATTTTAGATTCTACATAAATTGTGTATGCATTATATTCATATTTTTGAATTATGTGAATTTGATATTTGCCATGAATTGCATCAAATATATGTACATGCATTAAGATTATTGAATTGCATATGCATCAAATTGAATTATATATGAATTGAATTGAAAAAATAAATAAAAAATCGAAAATCACAGTCTGGGTTCTTCGAACCCATGACCTCGCGCCTTAAACCAAGCCTAAAGCTTGGACGGCCGCAACAAGCCAAGCACCGAGTCCCCAAGCCGGAGCCGCGAGCTCCAGATTGAAACCTAGAAACCCCGACGCCTTCCACAGCGTCTCCACCATCGCAGGTTGGCCTGCAGCCCATCCTCACACCACAGGACACCATGTTTAACGGCCTGAAGCTCGTCCCTGACATTGATTGACCAAGATTTGATTAAATCTCAGATTTTTCTAAAAATTCGATTCGAATTTGTAGGGTTTTACGAGAACGTCGAGATTCTTTCAATCTCCGTTCATCTCCAAGGTCTCCGACGACCCATAGACTCGCCCCGAGCACCATTGTCCTAAAGCACGGCCGCCTGAAGCAGTGGCGCCGGTTTTCTTCCCTGGTGAACGCACCCAGTTATGGCTGGGGTGACTTTGGACCCAACCCAAGCCCTATTGGGCTCTGTTACTCGGCCTACTTTCCTTTTTTAGGCTCACAATGTAATACCCTGAAAATTTTAAATATAAAAATTAATTATTTATGTTTATGAATATGTGAAGGGAATAGGAAAATAAATCAATAAATGATTAAGGAAATTTCAGTGGGAAAAATGTGAAAATTCGTTCCTGAATTTGAATATTAAAATAAGTATTTTGTAGTCATATTCGTAATTACGACGTATTTTTAATTATGACAGATATTTGTATCGATAAGTAATAAAAAGACAAAAATACCCCTAGTTGGTGTAAAGTAATTATACGAGGATGCATTTTATCCTCATATATTTTATCGAATTCTTGATATATTTGGATAGATCTCGATCTCACGAGCGTGTGGGCGCAAACCATTCGTGAAGGGGAATTATAACGAAAGAGTTATTAACGTTTAAAGTTAGGGACACTTTGGTAATTTTCCTATAATCTGGAATGCTCCAGAAAATCTGGAGCATGCCACGTGTGTGGCTGTGATAAAGAGGGAAGGAGAGAAATGAGAGAAAGGAGGGAAATGATTGGAAGGAGACCGGCCAATGAGGAGAGAGAGAAATGAGGGGAAATGAGGGAGAAGTAGAGGAGAGAACGGGATCCTTCATTGACCGCCGACTCGATCTCTCGATTCTGGCCACCGTTGACGACAGGACCAATGCCAAAACAATCCTTACTTCGAACTCAGTTGTTCTCCCTCCCATTTACACCAGAGAAACTGAAGAAAAATGGTTGATTTTAAGAGGAACCGCACGGTGGGTGTGGCGGGTTTGGGCTCGATTCGCCAAAACCTGAAGCTAACTCCGGCCATTACCACCACCAATAGTCTCCCCTCAATGTCTGGAACAAAGCCCAAGCAATGGTTGGGGCGTTGAAGTTCGTTTTGAGGTCGAATTGAGAACACCTATTTCTAGGGTTTCCGGAGGTCCAATGATGATTTCAGATGTTTCCCGGCCGAATTGGACTTCGGCCCAGGTATGAAAATTGTTCCTATCATTGAACTCTACTTGCCTGTAAAATTTGGGAATTTTAAAAAATAGTGAAATTTTCCGACGAGTAGAGGCTGCCGACCGCCACCCGCGGCGGTGCGTGGCCAATGGGCCGACGCTGCCTTTTTCATGCAAATTTTGATGTTTTGAATCCATAATTGATAACCATTTGATTTGATTCGATTATGGAAGGTAAAATGGAATTTGGCTGATACTAGAATATAATAGAAATGGAGAATTGAATGAATGTGAACTACGAATGGCTTGATCCCTCCGAAGGGTACGTAGGCAGTCTAACGAGAAGTTAGATGCAGCTATAAAATAAACGAGGTTAAATAATCGAGAATTAATCTTTTGTTGAGAAGTTGTTTTGATAGAAGAAATTTGGGAATTTAAATTGATCATTTAATTGTATGTTTTGAAAATAAAAAAATATGGATAGTTTTGTAAGAAATTAAATGGTTTGGAGTATGAAATGTGATTAATGGTAATAAATTAACCAAGATTCTAAATTGGGCCTATCATTGGAGTTATTTCCCGAAAATAAATATTTTCGAGGCGGGGCGTTACACACACGCATTGACCCAAAACCCAGCCCGATGGCTATGGTGTCCCTAAACTCTGCGATGTACTGGATCGCGTCCTCCCCTAGGCACAGTTCCCTTTTCTTTCAAGGTAGCATGTTTGCTACCTTGGCCTTGAACCCCCATATGAGTCACTATCTCTTTGGCCCAACTATCTCCTCCGACCCGTGAATTTTTTTTTTCTTTCTCCCCATGCGCCTGCAGCCTACACTTGAGACACCCCAGCCCAATTTTTGGGCTTGGGCTACACGGACCGAAATTGCTTAGCCCACCCGTGGGCTTTGGCCTATTTTTAGGCCCCGAGCTTCAATTGTTTAATAACTTTTAAACAATTTGGGTTCTATATTTTTTCACCCACACTTTAAATTTGGCCCGAAGTCCAAATAATTTAAATTCAATTATAATACCACCACTATGGAATATTAGAATCTTAGACATAAACAATTTTAGTTAGTTAAAATTGCACAATGGAGCCGAATTCCACCTAGTGGCCGAACACCCCTTTGTTTTTTTTGGTTGATTGTTTAACAATTTTCCTTTATGTTTGGATTATTTGTTGGTGATTTGTTTTTGGATATTAAGCTTTAATTAATTACCATCCTTGAATAAATGAAATTATTTTGAATTGATATTTGTTTTTAGAACTTTTATGCATGTGACCGATTCAAATTAATTTTTCATTCTAGGTATGACTAGTGGGGAAGTTAGTTGTCTAGTATATAATGCAACCACACACACAGTTTTGCGTGAACGCATCTATTTCACTAACTTCATACATAAGAATGCACATCTGACAACCCTCTCAAGCCTATCCAACCTGATAGAAGGATACGGTAAGGCATGTATAATGTTGTCCAATGGTATAATCTTGACCATTTCTGAGGCACTCTATTCTCCACGTTCCGAAAGAACGTTAATGAGTTTCAAGGACATTAGAGATAACAATTACCACGCTGAAACCCACGTAGAAAACAGAGTTGAATTTCTGTGCGTAACTTTCTACGAATATGGCCAGAAGTGTATTCTAGAGAAGATGAAGCGTATCCCGAGTAGTCTGTATACTACGACCATACGCCCCATAGAAAGCCACTATGTGGCCGGCCTTAATACTGGGACCGCGCACGAAATTACACTTTGGCATGATCGTTTGGGACATCCTGGCCGAATAACGATGCGCCGTATCCTCAAATCATCACACGGGAATCCACTAACCCGAAGTTTAGGTTCGATCCAAGGAATCGCAGGTCAAACATGTTCCATGGGAAAGCTTATTACTAAGCCTTCTTATGACAAGATTTGTTCGAATCCTCCCATTTTTCTACAGCGGATTCAGGGGGGACATTATGGATCGATTCACCCTCCTTGTGGACCATTTAGATACTTTATGGTTTTGGTTGACGCTTCCACACGTTGGTCACACATGTGCTTGTTGTCCATAAGGAACGCTGCATTCTCCAAACTGTTGGCTCAGGTTATCAAGCTCAGGGCTCACCACCCTGATTATCCGATCAAATATATTCGATTGGATACTACTGAAGAATTCACATCTAAATTTTTTGAGGACTATTGCATGTCGGTTAGGGTTGAAGTTGAACATCCTGTACCATATGTTCACACCCAGAACGCCCTGGCAGAGGTTTTTATTAAGCACTTACAAATGATTGCTCGATCATTGGTCAACATACCAAGCTCCTGATCGCTGCTTGGGGCCATGCAATATTGCACGCAACAAAGTTGGTCTGCTTGAGGCCTATGTAGGGCCCTTCAGTTGGTTACCGGATACGAACCCAACATATCGCATCTACGCGTTTTTTGTTGTGCGGTATATGTGCCGATCTCGCCGCCCTTACATATAAAAATGGGGCCTCATCGAAGGGTGGGAATCTATGTTCGATATGATTCTCCTTCAATTATTCGTTACTTAGAACCTTTGATAGACGATCTGTTTACCACTCGTTTTGCGGATTGTCACTTTTATGAGGCAGTCTTCTCGCCGTTAGGGGGAGATAAGAACGTCAACGTTTCTGAAGAACAATGTGAATTATCGTGGATGACCCCCACTTTGTCTCATTTAGATCCCCGCACTGCTCAGTTTGCAACTGAAGTGCAACGCATATTAGATATCCAGAGCATAGCTCAGAGCATGCTAGATGCTTTCACCGATCTAGCGTGTATGACAAGATCACATATTCCAGCTGCGAATACGCCTACGAAGATGGATGTACCAAATGTACGACGGACTTCCCTTTTGGAGGCCCGAGATGCCTATCTTGGTGATCCACGTACATTAGCGGCTAGCCAATCATCTGCCCTTACAAAAAAGCGTGGCAGACCTTTTAGTTCAAAAGATTCACACCCCCCCCCGGAAGAGGAAATCCACGGCACAAGGTTCTGAAGAACCTACTGTGAATCCGACTATCGTTTACTCATTCTATCCAACTCATGAGGAAATTTTAGATTAAGGAAGCGTCCTTGAAGAGACTAATCTTCCTCCCGAGAATCGTGAGATTTTGGTCTATTATGCTAGCTTAGATGATGTATGGTGTAAAAGTGAGATGATTATCGACAATGCATTAACATATGCAATAGCTACTAAGATCACGTTGAGCAATGATATTGAACTGTGTTCTGTTGATGAATGTCGACGTAGAACTGATTGGTCAAACTAGAAACAAGTAATCCAAGTTGAACTCGATTCGCTTGCGAAACGTATGGTGTTTGGACCTGTAACTCCTACTCTTCCACATATGAAGCCCATTGGCTACAAGTGGGTTTTTGTTCGGAAGCGTAATGTGAAGAACGAAATTGTGATTTACAAAGCTCGTCTTGTTGCACAAGGTTTCTCATAACGCTCCAGGATTGACTATGACGAAACTTATTCACCCGTTATGGATGTGATCATTTTTCGCTACCTTATCAGTTTGGTAGTTTCCGAAAAACTGGATATGCAGCTGATGGATGTAGTAACCATGTATCTCTATAGGGATCTTGATACGGAAATCTATATGAAAGTTCCCGAATGACTTACATTGACTGGCTCAAATATTTCCAAACCCCTGGAACATGCTCTCAATTCGGCTGAGGCGTTCACTTTACGGTTTGAAGTAATCCAAAAGAATGTGGTATAACCGTCTAAGTGAGTATTTGACTAGTCAGGGATATGTGAACAACGAACTATGCCCTTGTGTGTTCATTAAGAAGTCACATTATGGATTTGCGATTGTTGTAGTATATGTCGATGACATGAACCTCATCGGAACTCCTGAAAAGCTCACGAGAACTGTCGTGCACTTGAAGTCGGAATTTGAGATGAAAGATCTAGGTAAGACTTGATACTGTCTCGGTTTCGAGATAGAGCATTGTTCGGATGGAATCCTAATACATCAATCGAACTACACCCATAAGTTGTTGCACCGCTTTAATGAAGATAAAGCGAAGCCTTCGAGTACTCATATGGTCGTTCGATTGCTAGATGCAAAATGAGATCCCTTCCGTCTAAAAAAGGATGAAAAAGAGATTTTGGAGGCTGAAGTTCCTTATCTAAGTGCGATAGGCGCTTTATTGTACTTAGCTCAATGCACTAGACCCGACTTCTCATTGGTTGTTAATCTTTTGGCAAGATACAATAATGCACCTACACGCAGACACTGGACTAGCGTGAAAGACATTTTCCGTTACCTTAAGGGTACTACAGATTTGGGCTTGTTCTATTCTTACGGATCCTTGAGTGATGTCGCACCCCTTGTTTCTCAAGTCGATTATCGCCTTGTTGGTTATGCCGATGCAGGATACTTATTTGATCCGCACAAGGCACGTTCTCAAACGGGTTATGTCTTTACAGTTTGAGGCACTGCAATCTCTTGGAGGTCAACTAAACAGACCTTAGTTACCACTCCGTCTAACCATGCTGAAATTCTCGCCTTACATGAAGCAACTCGGGAATGCTTTTGGTTAAGAGTAGTTGTGGGCCATATTCAAAGCTCATGCGATCTTTATCTCGCTATTGATGTCCCAATGACGATCTTTGAAGACAAGGCAGCATGCATCAAACAGCTCAAGAAGGGTTACATCAAAGGAGGCAACACCAAACACATTGCACCGAAGTTCTTCTTTTCACATCAACAATAAGAGCATCAGAAGATTGTAGTCACACAAATCCTTTCACAAGACAATCTAGCCGACCTGTTCACCAAATCACTACCGTAGATGACGTTTCAAAAGCTTGTTCATGGAATTGGTATGCGTAAACTTTCTGAGTTGTAACTTTGCTATTTCTCTTTGGAATTGTGTCAAACTTAGGGGGAGTATCTTGAAGATACTTGCTTGATCTTAATGTACTATTTTTTCTTACGATTAGGAGCATTTTTCCCACTGGGTTTTTGCTACCTAACTAGGTTTTAACGAGGCACCCATCTTGGGTTGGTCATATCCTTGATAATGTCCTATAGACGTTTCTTTTGACTTTGCATTTCTCACACATTTTTCTTTAGACTATGGATTTTGTTCCTACTCTGGTTTTTGCCATAGCCTTAGGGTTTTTTTTAGTGAGACTCACTTATTTACGCAAGTTCCTACTTTATTGAGAATAAGTGTTGTTCCTTAGAATCAGTGCCGACGAGTCGACTTCCTTAACTTCTGCATGATGCTGAATCTACCTTGAGTATTTACACACTCAAGGGGGAGTGCTGTAAACTTTCCTAGTTTATATGTGATTGTGTAAATCCTAGATTAGATTTTATTCTAATTATCTTTTTCTATTACAACTTGTATTCCTTGGGATGAAGGAATTTCTTCT
The DNA here is from genome assembly GCA_035220775.1 of Malus fusca. Lineage (NCBI taxonomy): Eukaryota > Viridiplantae > Streptophyta > Magnoliopsida > Rosales > Rosaceae > Malus > Malus fusca. Next base: position 23,628,681 of record CM069065.1, on the reverse strand, counting down.
CTCCTTTACTACTATAAATGAAGGCACTATGTAGAAGGGATAACACACACATTTCCCTACAATTCTACAAACACATCTCTCTCAATCTCTCTATCCTTGCCGTCGGCCCCCTTTAACCTTGTAAGATAAAATAGGCTACAACATATGGCTAATTTTGATCAAATATTGAGTATTATTTTTATTCAAAATTAACGGAAACCAAAGGTGAATTTAAACCACATTATTATGGCTGGCTTATTAAGCTTGACCTACTCCCCCATCTCTTAATGTAATTAATATCGTTTGGTAAAAAAAAAAAAAATTAACTCTGCGACTAAATTTTTTTTCCGATGTTGATACTATGTTTTATTCAAACTTACGTAAAAATTAATTGGTCAAAAGTTTTTTTTTTATTTTTTGTTTTTTGTTTTTTTGGGACGAATTGATATTTCTCATTAATAAATTTGTTTAAGTTACAAATAAAGAATTCAAACTCCGTACAGAGAGAGGAACACATTATTCTAATGGAAGATCTAAAACAACGTAGCATTATTGAAAAACAAGCATGGAATTCAAACTCTTTAAATACATATACGGTTATAGAACTTTGGTGCTTTCCCATTACCTAAATGTTACTGATAATATTTATATTAGTTTATAATTATTAAATTGACCAAAATGAACAAAATGGTTTCGTGGTGTAGTTGGTTATCACGTCAGTCTAACACACTGAAGGTCTCCGGTTCGAACCCGGGCGAAGCCATTTCCTTTTTAACAACTCATCCAACATTTTTTCCCTTTTTAATATTCGTTATACGACGTGTCGTACACTGACAAACAAAAACGACGGTTTATCAGCTGTTTTACCGACAAAAATCGACGACGACCCACCGCCGGATGACCCGACATTATCACACCACCTGTTCGGCTTTTCTGTTAAATGATTGGTCCATCAGTATCAGCGTACTGAGAGATTCAACGTCTGAAAGTCTCACCACTCAAGCTTTCTCTCAGATTCTCAGATTCCCGGAAAATGGAAACCAAATTCTCGCGATCCAAACAGAAGGCTGACGCGGCAGCTGTGCTCCGGAAATCATGGTACCACCTCAGGCTGTCGGTAAGGCACCCGACCCGGGTTCCCACTTGGGACGCCGTCGTATTGACGGCGGCTAGCCCCGAGCAGGCCGAGCTCTACGAGTGGCAGCTCACTCGCGCCAAGCGGGCGGGCCGCATAGCCGCCTCCACGATCACACTCGCTGTGCCTGACCCCCATGGCCAGCGCATCGGCTCCGGCGCCGCCACTCTCCACGCCATTCACGCCCTCGCCAAGCATTACCGTACGTTGGGCCTACACTCAGAGGTAACTCTGTTCTGAGTTTGGCAATTGGGTTGTATTGTAGATATGTGTGATTAAATTTACGAAACTTTGTGAAATTGCTATGTGGGTTAGCTTAAATTTTCACTAAACATGATTTGGGTAGCTTAATTTTCACTAAAGGGTATGTAATCTGTTAAATTTACAGCAAATTGAAGAAGAAAGGTGGCCACTTTACTCTTAAATGTCATCAGCAAGTGGCTAAATTTTATCTAATTGTGATGTGGGCTAGTTTTTTTGCTTGTATCTGTAAGCTGTTTCATTTCAAAAGCAGGTGGCAGCTACAAGCAATGGTGGTTTTGGGTTCTCGGAGTCAAATCGAAATGCAACTGGCAATGAAATGGATGATGATCTCTCGGAAATGGTTAGCTTCATTGCCAAGAGGCATATATTATTGCTTCATGCTGGTGGTGATTCGAAAAGGGTCCCCTGGGCAAATCCCATGGGGAAAGTTTTCCTGCCACTTCCATATCTGGCAGCTGACGACCCTGATGGGCCAGTCCCGCTGCTTTTTGATCATATACTTGCAATTGCTTCTTGTGCAAGACAAGCTTTTAAAAATGAAGGTTAGTTGTTCCGTCTATTGCAATATAAGTGAGACTTGGCCATCTCCTTGTTATGAGAATTTGTAGTCGGTGTCCAATGAACTTTTCACATTCTATCTTTTAACACTAGTTAACTATATCATATGGGGCCAATTCTTTTAGGAGTGCTTAAGCAGGCAGGGTTGAGAAATGTGTCTAAGGTCATTTGATTCCATGAAAGAAATATAGATAATATTGCTATCTGAGATATATTCTAGTTCGAAAGTTGAATTTGTAATTAATTTGTTTATTTTGGTTTGCATTTTGTTCTGTCATATTAGAATGACATTCACCGTATCTTGTGGTTAATGTCACTGAGTTCATCTCTCCAAGCATCATGTGTAAATGATGTTTCATTCTTTGCAGGTGGAATATTTACTATGACTGGAGACGTACTTCCATGTTTTGATGCCTCCAACATGGTGCTTCCAGAGGACACATCCTGTATCATAACTGTTCCCATCACCCTTGATATCGCGTCTAACCATGGTGTTGTTGTGGCATCTAAGAGTAGAAATGTAGAAAAAAGTTATCCTGTCAGCTTTGTTGATAATCTCTTACAGAAACCTAGCGTAGACGAACTTGTTAAGAACAATGCAATTCTTGATGATGGTAGAACACTTCTTGACACTGGAATAATAGCGGTTAGAGGTAAAGGGTGGGAGGAGCTTGTTACACTTGCATGTTCCTGCCAACCAATGATTTCGGAGCTTCTGAAGACCAGAAAGGAGGTAAGATACTATTTCGATGAGCTTTCATTGCATGTCGTCCTGCAAGTGTATAGTTTATGATATAAATTCAACTGGATTCTTATTGTAGGCTTTGCAGTAAAATCCTATGTATAGGACCGGGTTTCTCCAAGTGTGAAATTCTCAGTGATTTTAGGAAGGTTTTAAATTTTTAATAGAGTAATGCTAGGTAAACCAACTTTTAAGACCAAATTTACAAACTATGTGATGTGTCACCAATAGGAAATAAGCACGTTAATCAATAGTTAAGTAATAATCCAATCATCAACAACCACATCATATGGTCTACAAAATATGGTTTAAATAGATGGTCTCTCTAGCATTACCCTTTTTAATAATGTCCTTGTATTTTTCACAGATGAGCTTATATGAAGATCTTGTAGCAGCTTGGGTACCTGCAAAGCATGACTGGTTGCGACTGCGCCCTTCAGGCAAAGAACTGGTCAGCAGATTAGGAAAACAGAAGATGTTTAGCTACTGCGCTTGTATGTGTTACCTTGATGCCATTATCCATATATTTAACATTTTCAATTTTTTTTTTCTTTTATATGATTATTATTTCCTATATTATTTCTGCTTCTTGATTTTAACTGCAGATGATTTGTCGTTCTTACATTTTGGAACTTCAAGTGAGGTTTTGGATCATCTGAGTGGAGCTGCCTCGGGACTGGTCGGTCGAAGACACCAGTGTTCTATCCCAGCAAGCACTCTATCTGACATTGCAGCATCCGCTGTTCTTCTTTCTAGTAAAATTGCACCTGCTGTCTCGATTGGGGAAGATTCTCTTATATATGATTCAACCATTCCGAGTGGAATGCAAGTTGGTTCTCTGTCCGTAGTTGTTGGTATCAATGTTCCAGAAGTAAATAGTAGTGCTGCAGAAAATTCATTTAGATTCATACTTCCGGATCGCCATTGTCTTTGGGAGGTTCCTCTAGTCGGACACACTGGAAGAGTCATAGTATATTGTGGCCTTCATGATAACCCCAAGGTTTCACTCTCTAAGGATGGCACTTTTTGTGGGAAACCCTGGAGGAAGGTCGTGCAAGATTTAGGAATCCAAGAAAATGATCTATGGAGCTCAATGGGTACTCATGAAAAGTGTTTGTGGAATTCAAAAATATTCCCCATTCTTTCTTACTTTGAGATGCTAACTTTGGCATCGTGGTTGATGGGCTTGAGTGATGAAAATTCTGAGCATTTGCTTTCTCTGTGGAGAAGTTCACCTCGTGTTAGTTTAGAGGAGTTGCATAGATCAATTGATTTTTCAAAGATGTGTCATGGTTCAATTGATCATCAAGCAGACCTTGCAGCTGGAATCGCTAAAGCATGCATTAATTATGGGGTGCTGGGCCGCAATTTATATCAATTGTGTGAAGAAGTTCTGCAAAAGGAAGATTTAGGAGTCAAAGTATGTGAGGAATTTCTAAGTCTTTGTCCCGGACTCCTGGAGCAGAACTCTAAGATTATTCCCAAAAGCCGAGCATTCCAGGTTCAAGTTGATCTTCTTCGAGCATGCAGCAATGAAACAACGGCACGTAAGTTGGAGCACAAAGTTTGGAATGCAGTTGCTGATGAAACAGCTTCAGCTGTAAAATATGGTTTTAAAGGTAGAGTCAATAATGGCATAATTCTTAGTACTCTCATCCACATTTTAAAATCAAGATACTACTCATTTTGGATCTCATGTTTCTTGTCTGATCGTTCTGTGGTCTTTAAAGGACCAGAAATTTACAAAATGCTTTTTTTTTATTTTTTTATCTATGGTCTGTAGAACATCTCTATGAGGCTCCCGGCGATATCTCTATTCTGTCCCATAAGAACAATGATTTTGACGGCTGTGTGGATCATTCATTCCACCCCAGAAAGGTGAAGGTTGAATTACCAGTTCGTGTGGATTTTGTTGGGGGTTGGAGTGACACTCCTCCATGGAGCTTGGAGCGCTCTGGTTGTGTTCTGAATATGGCAATAAGTTTGGAAGGTTCTCTTCCAATTGGCACCATCATCGAGACAACAAAAAAAACTGGTGTCTGTATTAGTGATGATGGTGGAAATGAGTTACACATTAAGGACCTAACCTCAATTGCCACACCATTTGATGACAACGATCCATTTCGGCTTGTCAAATCCGCACTGCTTGTGACTGGCATTATTCACGAAAATGCCCTTGCATCCAGGGGTCTGCAGATCAGGACATGGGCTTGCGTACCTCGTGGAAGTGGCTTGGGGACTTCTAGCATCTTAGCAGCTGCAGTTGTGAAAGGACTTCTTCAGATTACCGATGGAGATGAAAGTAATGAAAATGTTGCGAGACTTGTTCTTGTATTAGAGCAGCTCATGGGGACAGGTGGTGGTTGGCAGGATCAGATTGGGGGTCTCTACCCGGGTATTAAATGTACTTCAAGTTTTCCTGGTATCCCATTGCGACTACAAGTCGTCCCACTCTTGGCTTCCCCACCGTTAATTTCAGAGTTGCAGCAACGCTTGCTTGTGGTTTTTACCGGTCAAGTATGTGGCATCCTTTCAATTTCAACTTTAGATAATGCATAATTCTTCTTGCCTGCATTAAGTAAATAACAATAAAACATGGCACTACATAATCGTGTGTTCAATCGTGAAAAGTGTAGAAGCTTGCTGGTCAAGTTAACGATTGCAGAGTCTTGTTCTACACAGACGCACTTTAGTTACTGGACCCTGATGTTGCTTTATTCTTCATGTCCAAGCTCATGCATCTCATGTTCTCAAAGAAAACACGTCTGTATTTGCATAATATGAAATAATGTAAATGTGATATTCGTGCAGGTTCGACTTGCACACCAAGTCTTGCAAAAGGTGGTAACCCGCTACCTCCGAAGGGACAACCTTCTTATATCGAGCATCAAGCGCCTCGCTGAACTGGCCAAGATTGGGAGAGAAGCGTTGATGAACTGTGACATAGACGACCTTGGGGAGATAATGCTAGAGGCTTGGAGGCTGCATCAAGAACTCGACCCTTACTGCAGTAACGAGTTTGTGGATCAACTCTTCAGATTCGCACACCAGTACTGCTCCGGCTACAAGCTCGTGGGTGCCGGAGGCGGAGGCTTTGCCTTGTTGCTTGCCAAGGATGCCAAGCAGGCAAAGGAACTAAGGCACTTGCTGGAACAAGATTCAAATTTTGACGTCAAAGTATACAACTGGAACGTCTTCTTAGATAATTAATTAGATTGATTCTTAGCTTCTTGTAACATTCTTTAATGTATATTAATATTAATTTAGAATTACGTACCATAATTACTGGATATAAGTTTCGGGTGTTGTATTAGTTTGAAAATAATTCAAATTTTTATTTGTATGGAAATAAATAGAATAAATTCATGAATTGATTCATTTAAAAATTTGTATTTGTATTTGTTTTTTAATTTAAGCTTTATTATCAAGCGGCAAAAGAGAAAAGGGAAAAAAAAGGAGAAAATAAAAGAAAGCCAAGTGGCAAAAACAAATCATGAACATGAAACACGTATAACGTGAAATCATGGCAAAGAATCCGAAGCATCCGGCATTCCTTTCTTTCTTTTGTTTTTTCCCATAAATTGTGTTGCTAAAGGAACAAATTAAAAACAAGAAACTGTTGAGTGTAACGGTAATATTGTGATAAAAGTAATGAGAATTTTAACGTAAATAAATATAAATATATATAGAAAAATAATTTTCACTCGTAAGTAAAGCCACAACAGCAAGTGGCTTTCTATCATAGTGATAGAGAGAAGTGTTGCTCTTGAACCACGACGTGAGTTCAAACTCCGCTCTTTATTCTAACAAATCTATCATTTGACAAAAAAAACAAAAAAATAAAGTTACAACACCACGTGATTGTGTGACTGTAAAATAAAAAACTCGAAGAAAAAAAACCACAAAATTACAGGGTGAAAGGTGACAAAAGAAAAAGATAATGACAGGAACAAAATTATGAAGTGGAGTCTCTTGCAATTTCCACTTGTCTCTCTAGAGAGAGCTAAGAACAAAAGCAAAAGAAGGAAACAAAGGGGGTCATCATCCTCCATTTCAATTTCATCATCAAAGTTGGTCATGATTATTCCTGACCCAGAAAATTAAAATCGGAAAATATTTCATATTAATGTTGTATAAATTATATAAAAATTGGTAAAGGTCGCTGAACTGCTTCTTTGGTGAGCCAATCCTTTTCTGCCGCACCCATTAATTTTTGTATTAATTTTTAATTTAATTTAATGTAATCTTTTATATAGACTCTCCAAGTTTGATCCTTTGGCGTTTGTGGGTCAGTCCAGTCAGTCAATGTATCTACATTTTTTTGTAGAGTCAATTTTTACGTTGCAAGCGGTTTGCTTTGCTTATGGTGTAATTGCAGAGAGCAACAGAAAGCCAGAAGCAGAAGCAGAAGGCCAGAAGCAGAAGCAGTCTAGAGAGAGATGGGTTTGCTGACGAACAGAGTTGAGAGAAATGAGATCAAGCCAGGAGACCACATCTACACCTACAGAGCTGTGTTCGCCTACTCTCACCATGGTTCTCTCTCCCTCTCTCTCTTTTCCTTGTTTTTATTTCATTTAGTTTTCTGGGTATTTAATTCTTGATTATATATATTCTTCTTGAAGAATTACACAATGTGGATTCATGGAGTGATGGGATTTCTGGGTTTCTTGCATTTCTTCCATTTGTTCGTTTAATTCTAATTTCTGGCTTCAATTCTCAGCTGAATTATTGCATCTTGTTTCCTTGAATTTCAAGTTTCTTTGCCTGCAAGTTTATGGTTGTGGATTCCTTGATTAAAGCCTCTTCCCTGTCCAAAAAACAAATACTTGTTGACTTCTTGCAGTCAAAATTAAAAAAAATTGTTACAGTTCAGATAGAAGTAATTTTCTTCTAATTGATTGCTTAGATCACCCTTGATTTCTAAATCAAATACTTGTTGACTTTTTGTTTGAATTTGTTGAGTAGTTCTTCAAATCGTTCGATTACACGGATAATGGTTCTGTGATGTGATGTGACTGAATTTTTCTACCCTTGATCTCTGCTGATTATTTCGGCATGATGATTACAGATGACTAGTTTCTCTTACCCGCACAAGACATGACTCCATAGCCACCAGGAGCTTCAAAGTTCACTTCTTTTAATCTTCTACCTTTTCTTAACCTTGTTGAGTCATCAAATTCGCTTATGAAGTCGTTTTAAGCACCAACTTCTGTTTCGGATATTGTTTATTGGATGGTTTGTATGGCTCAACACAGGAAAACAGAAATCGACCGAAGTATTTGTGCCTTCTCTTGTTGAACTTGAGGAAGTAGAATGTATTTCCCCTTCCTTTTTTCTGTTGTTCGTAACCTATTAACATTGCTGACTTGCAGTATTCAACCGTAACTTGGACTCGAAAACTGAATTCCTAAATCAATGTTGTCATATAAGTTCCCCGATTGCTAGAACAAACACATTTATTCTTCTGATTTAACTAAGATGTCTCATCACAAGTTACAACATGCTATGGATTTGCAAAATGTACTAAAATGTACTTGGATTATATGAAGAATATGTCTTCATCTGTGCCGTGAACTTCACATTTGGGTGGTTTGATTTAACCTGCGTAACAGAATGTCGTAGAAAAATGGGTGCCTACTTCAACATAAAGTTTTCTCTCGTCATTATCTTTAGCACCTGCTAAACGATTTATTTCCCCTGATTTTGTTCTTCCTATTGCAATTTTCAGCTTTGTTCATTCTGTCAGATAAAGTCCAATTTTGAATGTCAAATCTTGCTCAAATCATACAGTGCTTAGTTCATTTGAACTTATTTCTCTCTCGTGTTACTCTCATGTTTGGATCGAGTTTAACCACGAGCTGTGTTGAAAATGACATGATGCAGGTATTTATCTTGGGGGAAGCAAGGTGGTCCATTTTAGACCCAAAAGAAATTTGAACTCCAGCACTGAATCATCATCTGATGTTTATGATTCAATGTCCTGTCCCACCACTCCTGACTGTGGATTCCGGCAACCCAACAGTGGTGTTGTCCTCTCGTGCCTGGACTGCTTTCTGAAAAATGGATCTCTTTACTGCTTTGAATATGGGGTTAGCCCTTCAGTGTTCCTTGCAAAAGTACGGGGTGGCACATGCACCACTGCAGCATCCGACCCATCAGAAACGGTTGTCCAACGTGCCATGTATCTTCTTCAAAATGGATTTGGCAACTACGATATTTTTCAAAACAACTGCGAGGATTTTGCTATGTATTGCAAAACCGGTCTCTTGATAATAGACAAGCAAGGTGTGGGAAGTAGTGGTCAAGCTTCTTCTATTATTGGTGCCCCATTGGCAGCCATTCTTTCTTCTCCTCTGAAGTTGTTGATGCCAAGCGCGGTTGGTGTGGCTACTGTAACAGCTGGGATGTACTGTATGAGCAGGTATGCAACTGATATTGGCGTTCGAACTGATGTGATCAAGGTCGCCGTGGAGGATTTGGCCGTGAACTTGGGTTGGGGCAGTGACCATGAGGAGGAAGTGAGTGAGGACGATGATTCCGATTCCTCTCTTACACAGATTACCAGGTGATTGAACATGGTTCTTGTGCAAGTCAAGTGCCGTTGAATAAGCATTTGTCGACGTTAATGACTGAATTGCTGATGTGGGTTTTACAACTCATTTGAAACTCACATAATAGTGTCTTATAATTCATGCATGGAATGAATGAAAGCAGTACTTATCTGGTGTCCGTAATCGATGCTACTATTCGATTTTTCACTCCAAAATAGTCATCTTGCACTCTTCCATCCCTTGTTTTTAAAAATCGAGAAAGAAAATTGGAAAATAAATTTCAACCAAATCGAGAACGTTTCAAATTAGTTGCGCATTATTGGTAAATCGCAATCGCAGAATCAACTGTTCAAACGGACTTGTTTTCTGTACATATACAAAGTTAATAGAAGCAGCACTCTGTAACACAGATTTTTCGAAGGGCCTCTATTGGCTTCATAATCTTAGGTACCATACGGCAATTCGCAATTGGCATGGGGGACTGTCACAGTCACATTCCCGTTGAATGGAAGTTTCTCTCCTGCAGAGGGCTTGTCACCGGTCTGGTGTTGCGTTTTATTTCCTTGGGGTGCAGGCTTCATATCTGCCTGGCCTGCAAGCTCATTGACTGCATCAACAATTCCACTGATTCTTGCTGCATTTTCAATCAGCAAAGACACCAATGTGGTGACCGGAAGAACCTCCACCAGTGGTGCTACGATGGGTTCTCCTTTGCCATCATCATCGGTAGCTTCTGATGTCGGTAAAACAAGCCAGATAGGCACAGATTTCAAAGATTTTTGAAGCTCCTGCACTGCTTTGTTCATCTCCCAAACCAATGAGTCAATCTCAGATGATTTTTTCATGGTTTTAATTGTTTTCGCCAGTTCTCTCAAGATGTCTGAAGAATGTTTGTTTGTTGTCTTACAGGCATTGCTGAAATGCTTCTTTAGGTTTCCGATTCCAGCCGGCGTCTGCCCATAAACAATATGCAACTTAAAACTACATAATCTTAACAGAGATAATTTGTTTGATGTAAAACGCCAACCTTAATTTCCCACTCCATACAAGAGCTGAGAGCCTCGACGCAGTAAGCACAACTGCGCATCGATGCGCCAATCTTGAGGTACTGTTTCCATGGATGTTTGAAGTTGAAACTTCCATGTGCAGGCTCCCATCTTGCAAATTTAGCCTGCAAAATCGAATGCCCCCATGGGAAAGAAATATCAGCAAATCAATCTCGTCGCCTATCGATCCCATGTAACACGATCGCATACCAAATTGTCTTCTGTTGCCTTCGAATCGAGCACACATTTATACCCCTTGATTTGCTTAGTAGAACAATTGTCTTCAGTCACAGCTTCATTGTGTTTGAAGTACTCCAGGCAGGACATATCCTGCAAAATATTGTCATTACTAATACTTTAGATTCTGCCGGGGGTAAAGAAAAGGATAATTAGAGCTCGTTTAGGACTGCTTCTGTAAATCCAAATATTACTTGTAAAAGCACTTGGGAGTGCTTCTTTAAGAAGCATCTAGCAGGTGCTTGTCCACAAAATGTTTCTATGACCAAGAAGCGGTTTTAAGTTTTTCTACCAAATGCTGTCAAAAGAACTTTTAGTTGGTAGAAGATGTTTTTAGCCTTTTCAGAAGCAGTCCGAAACAGGCCATTTAAGTATTGTAATTTGAGATATATACCATCCAAGGAATCAGCCAGTTTCTCCAGGTTATTATAGATCAAACAGTGGAGCTGCTGACCAGCCCAATTGGGATAAAAGAGAATGCTAATTAAAATGCAAAAGAAGGTCCCAATGCCAACAGTGAGCAGTCTATGGTAAGCTAACTCGAACAACTCTTCCACGCGATATCCGGAAATCGAAACTAAGCTGAAGGTGAGGATGAAGATGAGAGCACCATAATCGAATCGCGATTTGACAGGCGGGATGAACCGAGAGAAGGTGGCTGCCGAAGCTGCAAAAGTGAACACCACATAAGTATTGTTTCACTAGAGCCTGCTTAAAATGTAAATTTAACTCGAGCGAAACACCAGCGAAATGATTATGAACCCGAAATTTAGAACAGCAGATGCACATACCTAGGAGGAAAACTGATGTTCCAATAATTATGGGCTCAAAATTTTGTCCTGCCTTGCAAGAAATCCAATGGACACCCAAGCCAAGTGATCCTGCAAGAAAAGTTCCTGCTGCTCTATTTATGCTTTTGTATAGTGTAGCACCTGCAATGAAATGGCCAATTGGTTACTTTTTTTTCACTTTAACTTGATGCTGTGACAAATTTTTTACGGGAAGAGACTTCCTAACGTTTTTTTTATTTTTTTATTTTTTTTATTATTATTTTTATTTATTATTTATATTTATTTATTTTATTTATTTTTTTTATCAAGTTAAGGGTGAATCAAGGGACATAAGTAAAGAGAGTTGACCGGAAATTACTCCCCATTTGGTAATAAAAAAAATTGGTGTTTTACAGTTTTACTCACCAACAGTTGATTCAAAAACTACCACAACAGTCATAACCGCCCACATTGCGTTCCCACCTACACCTTCATACAAAGACCTCATGTAGTAAAAAAGCAACACAACTGAAATAGCCAACCCTACTTTGAGAGCATGGATCGCCTTTCTGGGCTCATCAACTCGTAACTTCCATGCCTTCACTAAAAACCTCCAAACTTTCAGCACCAATCCTCCAACCATACCCTTCAACCCTAGCAACGCCTTGTCGACTAGCCCGGATTCTGGAACACATGCATTGTTTGTCCCATCAGCTACATTGATCCCCCATTCGACACTCCCTAACACATCATTTTCACTCACCATGTTGGCTTGGGCTCACAAGAACAACGGAATTAGGGCGGTTCAGACTAAATTGAAGCGCTTAGTGGTTTGCCTTAATGTACGATCATTAAGCTTCATGTGCCTTATATATTATTCACCAGAACTTTCAATTCCTTGTGCACATAGATTAATGGTCTTACAGAAAGCACTGAAAATACATGGCCTAAATTTGGTAAGCAGTTACTAGTATCGTCATCTCCATTAAGCTTAACTTAATGATTTTGAATTAACAATGTCTTGGTGCTGTTATCTTGTTAGACAATCAAGTGGATAATACGTTTTAAGTACAGAAACCGCTTGTTGTTCAAAAGGTTTTAAATTGAGGACATGAACTTAACCATTAGGGTTTGGATCATAAACCTAAAATCCCTAAAAAGCATGACCTAATTAGTGCAGGGCTAATATTTTAGTTGATCCACTACACCATAAAACGCATTAGGTACATATTAGAAATTTTATATCTTCAGCTTTTAGATTGTTTAAGAAATAGAGGCCGAGAGCAATCCATGTCATCTTTGATCATTGGAAATATTATGTCGAATTGCCTATATAGCATTTTTTTTTTATGTCTGAATCATCTTTGATCGACTAGCTCTTAGCTAATAGTACTTTGGCTCTTAATACTGAAAGAGAGAGGTTTCACATTCAATTCCACCACCTGATAAAGAATTGTAAATATAGGATTTTCTATGTGCTAGACTACTAGTGCTACGTCAACTTGCCAAAATGTCGTGGCATTTAACTTTTGTGACCACAATCTCTCCACAAGCTGTATCATTCAACATGCTTAGTACTTTGCTCTCTTCCGTTTCATCTGGTAAGAAACTATTTCATTCATGCAACAGAAAAAGTTAGGGAATGAAAGTTAAACCATTACTTGTTGGTTAAGAAACTAATCAATGGAATACAATCATTTCTAAAAGTCAACTCACAAAAATATATTTCCTCCCAAAAATGTTCCTACCTACTTACACTACTACAATATTAACTTTAGATGGCGGATGATGGTGTCGGATATTAGAAAAATCTTGTCGAATAAATTATATCCGACACATCATTTAATTAGTGGCGGATATTAGAAACATCATGTCGGTTATATCCGACATAAATTCCTGACGGATATTTAGTGGCAGATATCAAAAAAAATACTGTCGGATATAACCGACAATATTTTTTGAATCTTTTTTTTTTTAATATTTTTGACAGATTATGGCGGTTTTTAAGTTAATGGTGGCGGTTATAACCTACAAAAATTGACTATTTTATTATTTTACTTTCTGGCGGTTATTATTTTAGTATTATGGCGGTTATAACCGACAGAAATGAAAATTTTATTATTTTAAAATGTTATATTGATTAAAAATAAATAAATAAACACATATTTAAAAACAAAATTCACTCATGACCCTAAAGTCTAATGAACCCAATTCCCACGAGCCATAAATTTTATGAGAGAATAATAACAACAGACTACAATCTGAAGCTCTATCATTTTTGTAATAAGGATTATGCTCCCTCACATGCAAGCAACAAGATACAAAGAAATTCAAACAATTTTTTTCAATGCGTCACAAAGCACATTGTTTGGGACATAAACACATATGAACATCTGGTGTACTCTATCATGTATAATTTTATTAGTTTAAAATGTTATATTGATTAAAAATAAATAAATAAATAAACACATGTTTTAAATAATTTTTTTTTGCGATTTTTTACACATGCTATCTCGGAGTGTATATAAACATACTTGACGGTTGGATCGTTGAAACTAGTTTCGTAGAATGCATCTCCTATCAAAATGATAGATTTAACAAACACTTAAGAGTTAATTTTATACTTCCATTAAGTACACTAGTGTAAATATTTTCAATTGAAGATCGAATTCATTCATTGCATTCTTATAGGATCGAGGAGTGTAGCTGCAAAAAATCATCAAAATCGAAGCTAAAATAACCGTTAAATTGTGATTTTTCGTTTATAACCATCGAAAACTTTTGTTCCGTTACTTAGTCTCTGAATGTTTGTTTTTTTGCAATTTTTTACGTATGCAATCTTGGAGTGTGTACAAACAAGTTTGACGGTTGGATCGTTGAAAAACGTTTCGTAGAATGCGTATCACATCAAAATGGTAGATTAAACCAACACTTAGAGTTAATGTTATACTTCCCCATCAAGTATAAAATAAGATTTGTGGTATCCACTAGTGTAAATATTTTAATTTGAAGAAAAAATTCGTTCAATGCATTCTTATATGGTCGATGAGTGTAGCTGTAAAAAATAATCAAAATCGGAGCTAAAATAACCGTTAAATTGTGATTTTTCGTTTATAACCGTCGAAAACTTTTGTTTTGTTACATAATCTCTGAATGTTTATTTTTTGTGATTTTTTACGTATGCAATCTCGGAGTGTGTACAAACAAATTTGACGGTTGGATTGTTGAAAAATGCTTCATAGAATGCATATCGCATCAAAACAGTAGATTAAATAAGCACTCAGAGTTAATGTTATACTTCCATTAAGTATAAAATAAGATTTTGTGGTATCCACTAGTGTAAATATTTTAAATTGAAGATCAAATTTATTCATTACATTCTTATAGGGTCAAGGAGTGTAGCTGTAAAAAATCATTAAAATCGAAGCTAAAATAACCGTTAAATTGTGAATTTTCGTTTATAACCGTTGAAAACTTTTGTTCCGTTACGTAATCTCTAATTGTTTTTTTTACGATTTTTTACGTATGTAATCTCGGAGTGTGTACAAATAAGTTTGATGGTTGGATCATTGAAAAAAGTTTCGTAGAATGCATATCGAGTGAAAACGGTAGATTAAACACACTTAGAGTTAATGTTATACTTCCCCATCAAGTATAAAATAAGATTTTGTGGTATAAATTAAAGATCGAATTTTTTCAATGCATTCTTATAGGGTTGAGGAGTGTAGCTGTAAAAAACCATCAAAATCGGAGCTAAAATAACCGTTAAATTGTGATTTTTCGTTTATAACCGTCGAAAACTTTTGTTTTGTTACCTAATCTCTTAATGTTTGTTTTTTGTGAATTTTGACGTATGTGATCTCGGAGTGTGTACAAACAAGTTTGACGGTTGGATCGTTGAAAAACGCTTTGTAGAATGCGTATCGCATCAAAACAGTAGATTAAATAAACACTTAGAGTTAATGTTATACTTCCATTAAGTATAAAATAAGATTTTGTGGTATCCACTAGTGTAAATATTTTAAATTGAAGATCAAATTTATTCATTACATTCTTATAGGGTCGAGGAGTGTAGCTGTAAAAAATCATTAAAATCGAAGCTAAAATAACCGTTAAATTGTGAATTTTTGTTTATAACCATCGAAAACTTTTGTTCCGTTACGTAATCTCTGAATGTTTGTTTTTTACGATGTTTTACGTATGCAATCTCGGAGTGTGTACAAATAAGTTTGACTGTTGGATCGTTGAAAAAAGTTTCATAGAATGCATATCTCCGTTAAATTTGCATAAATTTTGAAGTGGGAAAAGTAATTTGTGCTAAATTTTTATTTATGTTTTTCAAGTATTAATTAGACAATATTTAGTTTGTGTGATGACATTTTCATTGTACAATTCTCTTTTTGTTTTTTTATCGCATATTTTACATGGATTATTATCTATTAAACCAAAAGTGTACAAATTATCTATTAAACCAAACAATTATTTATTTAATTTTTAAAAACATATTCTATTTAAATACATATTATTTATTTATTTATTAAACCAAACAATTATTATTTTATTTTTTAAAATCGTAACAAAATTTTGGGGGGGGATTTAAAATTTTGGGGAAAAATTTAAAATTTTCAGAGGGAATTTTGGAGGGATTTTTACCACCATTTTTTTTTCTATCGGTTATAACCGACAGTAATGAAGGGTTTAGGTCGGTTTTTATTTTAATAAAATGTTTCTGTCGTTTTAACCGACAGTAATGAAAATATTCCAAAGTAAAACCCCTCAATCTCGTCCTTGTGCCGGTGCTTCTCCCTTCCCCCTTTTCTCCTCTTCTCATTCTCTTCTCTCCTCATTTACTCCCAGATTTCAACCGTACCCTTATTTCTGTAATCTCCATTGAGATTTTTCTTTTTGGATTCTCAACTGCAGACTGCTCTGCATACTTAGCACAAATCCAAGGCATTCACCAAGCCTGTTGTTTGCAGTATATATGTTCAATGATTTTCTGAAGAGTAAAAACGTTTTAGATTTGAATATGCGGCACTGATGCTCCAGGAGGATTCCTCTTCAATGGTGGTGCTCTGTCTTTGCATCTGAGTATATTTGTTCCGTAAAAAAGTTAAGGTCTGGGTCTGGGTCTTCCAATTCCAGCGAGTTGTTTCTGTACAAACGCCGGCGCACCGTGTACCGTGCTGTCGACCACAATCCTCTCTGTTTTATCTCCAGAGTTCCAGCCATTTAAGGTAAGCAATTTCATATTTAATAAAACGAATTAGGGATCACATGCTTTTGAATTAGGTTTCAAATTATGATTTACAAATTGGGGATATGGAGATTAATTTTTTATTAGGGTTTTAATTTTGAGAAATGAGTAGGTAGGTAGGAGATAAATTTGATTGCATCAGAATTTGTGATTTGGGATTGTTGATGTGTGTTTTTTTTTTTTAAATTTCTTAGTAGTTAGTAGTTACCCGATTGAGTGGTGATTGAATAACTTGAATAATTTTGTGTTGTTTGTTTCAGTGGGTTGGATGTTGTTGGTGGTGGTGCTACGAGTGGATGTAGTCGCTCAGAACGGTTAGCACAACATTATGGTGCTGATGCTACTCGAGACACCTCAAATACGGGGCAGTAAGGGACAACCCATCCCATGAACTCGTCAGAAAAACGACCCCATGATGGAGGGTAGAAACGGGTGAGGGTTCGGGCTAGATAGTCTGGTCAGGATTTGGATTTCCTAACGGGCACGGCGCTCGGCGTCTAGCTTGGAGCAGAGGGCGGACTTGTCGACGACTTTGAGAGCGAACGAGCGACAGGTGGAGGGGTCGGACGACAGGTCGTGGACTAAGAAAACGGTGCCCATTGCTCCCTTGCCTAAGACTTTAAGGGCCCTGAGGTTTTTGAGATCGAGCTCCGGCGAGGTTTCAAATGGTGAATACTATGGAAAATGCAGAAAGTTCAGGGGATATGGAAAATGCAGAAAGTGATTTATATTTTTTTTATTATTAATATATTTTCTGTCGGTTTTATCCGACAATAATTCTTTTATTTATTCTTATTAATAAATTGTCTGTCGGTTATATCCGACAAGAGTTCTGGCGGTTTTAGTATTTTCTGTCGGTTTTATCCGACCTAAATTCTCTTATTTATTTATTATAAGTATATATCATGTCGGTTATATCCGACACAATTTCTGTCGGTTTTAGAGTATTTTCTGTCGAAAAATTCATTTCCTGACGCTGGTAATTTTGTCACTTATTATATCCACCACTGCATCCATTTTCTGTCGGATTTTGCTTAAAATCTGACAATAATATACATTTCTTGTTGGTTTTTGGACCGCCAGGTATAAATAATTTTGTAGTAGTGTTATACAAGAGACATGATGAACTTAAACCAACATTAAAGTATAACAAACCATGCTGAAATATGCTTGAACTTGTCAAAGTCATTGAGGAGGTTGCTACTACTTCAAATAGTTTGTCCAATGACATGCTAACCAAACTTGGAGATTTGGTAGGTCTTGTTTCTTATGTTACGAGAAAAACTTCCTTACGACATCTTAATCAATCAATTGGTCATGACTCATACCTGAACTGACCAACTGATAGTGGCTGGAATTATGCGGTGTCGTGCATCGAGGGTTGTACTACATCGCACGGGCTAATGAGAGGCATAAACTAATTCATGCTCAAGTTTTTCTCCTCATGTCAAAGAGCTTTGTAGCTACCTTGGTTGAATAGCCTTAAACTTGATGCATTTTGGTTTGTAGTACTATGTACATGAGGATACCGACAGAGATGGCAGCATTCCAGCATTCCACCTCCACCCAAATGGCCGGCCTCACGAAGACTGAAATAGGGTTTCTATTACCAGAAAACGTCCATTCAGATGATATCTAGTGGCAAGCACGTAACTGATGAGATCCCTCTTTCCAACCTATTCATTCCTTAAACAAGCAAGTCCTTTATGTAAGTAAAGAAAAGGGTTTGGGATCAGCTGCAGGTTACGAAGTCAAAGTAGTCGTGAGGCACCGAAGATGTCCATGTGGAGAAGCGAAGGCTCCACGAGAAATTACGAAGTACTGAATTTGCTAGCCAGGATAGGAGAAATTGCCCCTTTGGTTGAAATGGGCCTTCAGCTTGGGCCGCATTTTGCTTGGTAATACTATGCACTTCTTTCTTTTTAGCCAAAATGATCTTTTAGATTGACATAACTCTACAATTTGGTAATTGAGATTTGAAATCAATAAAAGTGGTCCTTAAGTTTGCCTACCATCAATCATTTTGGTTATTCCTTGAAAAATATCCATTAAATAAGATAGAATGACAAAAATACCCTCAATTTTTGTCAAATCATTTTGGCCTATTGTTTATTAAATTGTTGTATTTTTGTCATTTTGGTCCTTACTTGGTAGAATTTTCATAGAATGACTAGAATGATTGATGATGCACAAACTCAGTGACCACTTGACACACCCCGTCCCGAAGGAGGGCATGCTAGCCGTCACGTGAGAGTGACGTAACCATTTACACAGTTCAGAAGCTTTAAAGAATACAATTACTAAGATGAAACACCCGAGGGTGAGTCCTACTTTTGTGAATTCTGTCAGAACACCGTTGGATTCATCGTGGCCACCCAAAGCTCTGCTATCTTGAACCTGGAGGGGCGCAAAACAAAATTGAGTGGGTCAGTAAAACAAAGTTTTTCGAAAACTTTTCATTTAAAACATTTCTAACCCCTCGCTGTAAAACCTGTATACTTTTCCAGAAAATAGCATAATAGCATAATACTTTTCATAAATCTCAAAATCATCAATCTTTCTTAAAAACCAGAAAGTATGCCATGTTAAAAACTTTCAAAAACAGAATGAATGATGCATCAATGTAACAAGTGAAATGATGAATTAACCGGAGACCCTGCAGTTGGTCCTGTATGGTTAATTCTATAGCTCAACATCCCATCCAACCGGAGTCACCTCGGTGACCTGTACGGCACTACACTGCATATAAGTCGGAACTACCTGAAGTAGTCTGTACGACATGAATGGTGTAATAATACGCTCTAGTGCTTCTCTCATCAATAATCTGTGTACACAATCTAAGGTCACCTATCAGTCGGAACCCTCTCATAGTCTGTACGACATGTCGGAACCCTCTCATGGTCTGTACGACATGCACCTACTTGGATCTAAGGTGAGCGTGTAGTGCGAGGTGAATAATATAAGCACTAACACCATGATTGCAGGTTATGAGCTATTAACATAATACACATCATCAACAATGCACATGAATAACATAAAACTCACCTGATACTTACCTGTGCGTCCACAGCACCAATTCACATATATATATATATGCATCAATTATCAATTCACATATCTCATAATATGCATGCATGGCATTTGAAAACACATTTTCATTCAAACTCAATTTCGGGGAAAAATATCAATAGTATATAGGTATAAACAGAAATACTGCCCACTCACCTGGAGTTCGCCCAACAACTCCCTAGCACAATACATCAAGGTGTCATGACAATCGGCGCCTAGAACAATAATCAAATCCAACCTCAGAAATCATATCGATATAATACAACTTATATAAAACACGTCACTACGCAGTTCGATCCGGAAGATCTGCAACTCAGATTTCCAATCCATAACTTCCAGAGGTCCACAATATACCTCTAGGACAACATCCTAAAATTTCATTACCATCCAACGGTCGGATCGTCAATTCACATTTTCACCTAATCACGAATCGTAACGAACTTAGGTTCAATTACTCAATTCATGTCCATCAATTATCAAAAATGAACCTAGAACATTAAACACATTCTAAGAAGGACATTGGCGGGCCATTGGCCAAGTGCCGCCGCACGGGCCGCCGCGGGTGGCGGTTGGCCGCCTCGGCCCGCCGGAAAATCCAATTATTTCCAAAAATTCTCAAAAAATACAGAATTGAAGATCTCAGTGAGTAGAGTAAACTTTATACCTGAGGCCAAGGCCAATTTGGCTTGGAAACACTTCAATTTCACCAAAATCCGTGCGGAACACTAGAATTGGGTGATCTTCAATTCGTCCTCAAATCAACTCCAATGCTCCAACCAATGATTGGGCTTTGTCCTAGGCCTCAAGGGAAGTGTATGGGTGGTGGCAATTGAAAGAAATTGCTTCGGGATTGGGTGAATTTTGAACAAGAAAGTCGCGGCACCCGTGTGGGTGTTCTTCGCGAAATCACCACGAAATTCATTGATTTTTGGGTCAATTAGGATGCTAGGATATCTTGCAGGTGTTTGGGGTTGATGGGAGGTTGAAGAAGACCATAAATTTGGACGGAAAACCGTCGGAAATTAACCTTGGGGGAGCGGGTCGCCGCGCGGGTCGAAAACGGGCAAAGGGGATCCGGCCTATCCCCCGCGTCTCTCTCTCCCTCATTTCCTCCTTTCCTCTGTTCCGATTGGCCATCCTCACCTTCTCTCTTCTCCTGATTCGCCAGCTCTCTCTCCTCTGACCCTCCTGATCCCTTCTTCTCTCTTCCCGATTGGGCATTTCCGCCCAATCCCTTCCTCTGTTTCTTCTTCTTCTCACGCACACACACACACAAAACCTTCCTTCTCTCATCCCAACCATCCATTTAGTTCTTCATAAAATTTGAGCCGTCCATTTTCATAAAAGAAATTCTAGATTTAACTAAAATTATAATTCCTAAAATGCCCAAATTTCAAATGTTAATAACTTCTTCGATATAACTCCAAATCACGAACCGTCTGCACCCACACGTCCGTAGCGACGAATACTACGAGGATATGTCAAGAAAATAGATCTTAGATGGCATGACACAACGATTAACCTCGAATAATGCGCGTTCCTGAAAGGGCATTTTTGTAAAATCCTTTATTAAAACTTTAAAACTCTTAAAATCAGGGACGGGCTGTGACAATCTACCCACCTTATAGAATTCCGTCCTCGAAATTCACACAATAATTACAATTCATCAATAACCATGAAATAATCTGGGATATATCTCTCTCAGCCGATTCTCTGACTTCCAAGTAGCTTCTTCTGCTGAAAGATTCATCCATAAACTTTCACCAAGCTCATTGTCTTATTTCTCATCACATTATCTTTCCAATACAAGATAGTCATTGGCTCCTCATCATACATCAAATCCAGATTGATGTCCAAAGGTTGAGGAGGTATCACATGTGAAGGATCTGAGATGTAATGTCGAAGTATCGAAGCATGAAACACATCGTGCCTCTTTCAACAACTCTGGAGGCAACTCAAGCCTGTAAGTAGCTTCACCGACTCTTTCGGTGATCACATATGGTCTGATGTATCTAGGACTTACTTGTTTTTCTTTCCAAACCGAACCATACTTTTCCAAGGTGATAATTTAAAAAAAACATCCAATCACCTACATTACATGTCCGGTCAGTGGCATGTTTGTCTGCTAAGCTCTTCAGCCGATCCTGGCTCACTTCCAGGTTAAACTTAATTACTTGAATATTCTGAGTAGTCTCCTCCACTAACTCAGGGCCTTGAATACCATCCGTCCACAATTCTAACAATTTCGAAACACAAGACACAGTTTTCCACGGCCTTATGGCGTTGCTCTAGGGAACAAACTGAAAGGACCAACATACCCAAGAAGTTCAACAGATCCGTAAGCACAAATCTCTTTTCCATAAGACAAATAAATAACTGTTGCACTTCTGGAAAGGTTACTGCTCTTTCATTGAAGAATAATGCGCTGATTTAGTAAGCCAATCAATTATCACCTCAATTTCATCATAACCATCTCATGAACGAGGAAACTTGTACACAAAATCCATAGATATTTTCCCATTTCCACTGCGGAACGGAAAGTGGCTGCATCAATCCAAAAAGACTTATTTCTTTCTGCTTTGACTTGCTGACGACTGATACACCTATTCACAATTTCAACAATTTCCCTTTTTATATCTGGCCAATAAAAATGGTCGAATGGTATGATACATTTTAGTACCTCCAGGATGCATTGCATAAGCTGAACAGTATGCTTCGTCCAAAATTTACTTTCTTTAATTCCATATCAATAAGTACATACATCTTGTTCTTTTGCATAAGCATGCCATCTGATTCTCTAACCCTGAGGTCTTTCTTTTTCCCGTTGTTCCTTGCTTTAAATAAATTCTTGAATTTCTTCGTCAAACGCTTGAGTCTCGAGTACAACCTACCAAATAGGCCTAACTTGAAAATTAGCAAGTACGTTTTCTTTTCGATCTTCCATTCCCAACTTTACTCCAGTAGATCTCAAATCCACAAGAAGATGAACATGGCAATCGTGCCAAGCATTAATTCTCGCTGGGGTCTTCCTACTAAAAGCATTGGCCACAACATTTGCACGATCACTCTGGTCGTGCAATCATAATCACTAAGCAACACAATCCACCTTCGTTGCCTAAGATTAAGATACCTCTGAATAAACAGATATTGGATACTCTTTTGATTCGTAAAAATCTTGCACTTTTCTTCCCATAAAGACAATGTCTCCAAATCTTCAAAGCAAAGATGATAGTTGCTAATTCTAAATCATTGATGCGAAAATTAACTAACGCACAAATTTAAACCCTCTTTTTATCAAATGTAGTAAAGTATGTAAGTAGGGTATCGTTCTAGACCGGGGATTAGGAGTGATTGCTAATCTATTCTAAATTAAATTAAAAACGTAAAAACAAAATTTAAAACACTAAACTAAAATCAAAACACTTAACTAGAATTACTCAAAATAAAACTAACAAATAAACTAAAATAAATCACAAGACTCAAAATAATTCAAGACTCTAGAAAATATAAACTAAATTTAATTCTAACAATTTTAACACTTTAAAATAAACGGGGATTGATTTTTAAGAAATTGATTTTAAAACAGAAATTTAAAAACAAACTTCAAAGAAAATATATTTTTTTTTTCTTTTAGAATTAAAATAAAATGATGAAACGTTAGTTAGAGGGTTCCTTATCCACACATGAATAAATGCATATAATTTGATTCCCAGTTATGACTTCAACAAACGAATAAATGACAACGCCCCAAGTTAATTAGGTCCGCTTAAATTAACCTTCAGATTTCCCTAAATTCATTGAATTGGACGGGATACGCATCACAACCAAATTATTTTTATCAAGCTCTCTAACTATGGAATACGCATGTTAGAGAGACATATCAAAAATCATTAAGTTCAATGGAAATCATAAGCATCGACTAGGCATTCATAACTATGGAATACGCATGTTAATCCAACCTAGGGTTTACTAAACACAATCGTGACTAGCGATTTTTACTACTCATGGATATAAGTTCATAACGATTAGGTGAAATTCCCTTATATCCTAGCATCAAGTCTAAGCATGCAAATTAAGTGTCGACCCTTAACCCACATACATAAACAAGTTATTAATCAACACAGAAAAATAAACCACATCCAACATTCATAAATTCATAACTGGAGTAAATCAAATTATAATAAACAATTATCCATGGTTTCAAATTCACCTCTAACTAAACAGAAATTAATTACACATTATTCATAAATTAAACCATAAAATAAACATAAGTTTGGAGGATTAAACCAAATTGAGGATGTGCTCCATGCTGTTCCGCGCCTGTCTTGCTACCCGTGGAGAGCAGCTCCACACGTTCTCAATTTCAGCGCCTGCCTTCTCTCCTCTGTCCCGCGTTGACTTCCTCGCGTCAGGCTGCCAAAGGCAGCGTCCTCCTTGGTTTCCCCGCAACAGCACTAGCCTTCCTTCCCGTGCTGACCTCCTTCCCGTGCTGACCTGCGAGCTCCTGCTCTCTCCTGCTGCCGTCAGTCTCCTCTCGTGCGTCGCCAGCTTCACACAGCTGCTTAGGCAGCACTGCCCTACTGACCTGTCCTCTGCACCTCACGCGAGCCAAGGCAGCACTCGTCGGTCCTTCCAGCTGCAAAGGCAGCTTTGCTGCCTCAACTTCCTTCTCGCTGCACGTCTGACACGCTGCTCTCTGTCTTCTCGCTCCAAGTTTCCCACGTGCAGCCTTGCTGCCTTCCTTCCCGCGCGAGCTCTCAGCGTGTCGCTGCTCCAAGGCAGCTTGCTGTTACGTCCCCCTCCAGCTGCCAAAAGGCAGCTGTCTTTCTTTCCTTATCCCCCCCTAGCTTTTTCTTTTATTATTTCTCCCACTTCTGTGCGTCAGCTGCCAGTCCATTCCCACTCAATCCTCCACTGAATCATCAGCAGCCCACGCTGCCTTCTATTTTATTTGCTGCCAACCTTTCCTGCGCACAAAGCACCAGCTTTTTATTCTTTTTCTTTTATCCTTTTATGCATGCCAACTTCTCTTTCTATTATTTATTTTCATGCATGCTACCAATGACTAATGCCAGTTCATTCAACAATGCTCTTTTCTTTTAAAGGAAGATGATTTCCATGAAAACATGGTAACATACTAGCAGACCCCTTAAATAAAACTTTCCATTTTTAATTTTACCATTTCCCTTTCTCTGACTTGCTTTCCGTTAAAAGCCTTGTGTTTCCCTTTTTTTTTTTTTTTTTTTATTCTTTTCTTTATAAAACAAACCATGATGATGTTTCAAACATCATCATGAATCATTATTATTATTATATATATATATATTATATATTTTATTTAATTTAAAAGCTAAACAGTTTTAACACGAATTTATTACATAAAATCACACTTATGCTATTTTTATTTTCTTAGCTAGATAAATTCGATAAAACACAAAAACAAAGTAAATAGCACAAAAATATGAGGAACTAACTAAGAAAAGACGAGTGAATTCGAATTAAAAATATATATAAATATGATCCGATCAATCATGAATAGGGTAATTCATCTCATGAGGTTTCAATTGTCGTGAAGTGTAATAATCACTCAATCATGTTGCATCAACACACATCCTAACCCATTCAAGGATGTATCACTGTAGACCTCATAATTACCTTTATCATCTGGGAGTGCTAAAACAGGTGTATGAGTGAGATAATACTTCAGTTGCTGAAACTCTGTTCACAATTTTCATCCACTCAAACATAACCTCTTTTCTAGTCGATCCCACCAATGGCAAATCAATGACTGAAAAAAAATCCTTTACAAACGTCTATAGTAGTCTGCTAGACCAAGAAAACTCCGTACCTCAGTGACGGTTCGAGGTTGTTCCCAATTCTCAACCGTTGCTACCTTTTAAGGATCCACTTGAATACCTTAAGTGGATATAACATGTCCCAGAAATGTCACTTGATTCGTCCAAAATTGACATTTGTCAAACTTTGCATACTACCAATGTTCCCTCAAACATTGCAACACCAACTCAAATTGACTAGCATGCTTTACTTTCAACTTGAGAATATACCAGATCTCAACTCTTCCCTTGAAACACATAGGCACCTCTAAGATGATCAAACAATCATCAATGCGCGGCAATGGATAACGGTTCTTACTCGTTACCCGATTCAATTACCTAATATCCATACATATTCTTAAGTCCCGTCTTTCTTCCTTATAAACAAAGTTGGGTTTTTCCAAGGTAACGTACTAGGTTGACTGAAACCTTTATCAGCCAATTCCTGTGACTGCATTTTCAATTCCTTTAACTCTGTAGGAACCAATCTATAACATATAATATGTACTTGGAGACAATTCAATAGTGAACACCATATCTCTGTCTGGTGGCAATCCATGTAAATCATTCCGGAAACACATTAGGAAAATGTCTACCACTCGTATGTCATTCACAATACTAGGAGTACGATCCTGCAACACCACATGAGCTAGGTATCCTTGGCAACCTTTTGATAACAATCTCTTTGTTCTCACAAGAAATAACGGCATGCCTCACTCCACTTTGCTCAATCACAAAAGTAACCTTTGATAATCCAAGACAATGGAAAGTAACTGATTTCCCATAGCAATCCATATTGGCATGATTATAATGCAACCAATCTGTGCCTAAAATCACATCAAAATCCACAATGTCTAACATGATAAGATTCGCTGGCATAACTACTTCTTCCACCATCATTGGACACCCTGAATAATCATAACTTACATAGAATGACCTACCTGTTTACTTGCTTAACGAATCCAACAAATAAGTTATGGATATTACGGTCTGCAGCCCGCAATAACGATAACTCACTGTCGTCTCGATAAGTAAGCAACAATTCTTAAGGGTGCAATATTATCATCTTGCTCTTCATTAGAAATACATATCTATTCGCCTCGATCGTGCTCCAACATTACTCTCTTTGGCAACATCGTCCAAAACATCAAATTTCCGCATCATGACCAATGAACTCTGGCAAAGTGACCAAAATATCTAACGTATCCATAATCAAGTCTGAATGATTCAAAGCATCTTGCATCTCTATGTTTTATTTGTCCACATGTAAAGCATCCTCTGCTTTCTCGCCTACACTCTCCAAAGTGTATGTTATTGCACTTACGATACAAAGGTACATTTCCTCTATCAGAGTCACTTCGCCTCTGTAATCTAGGATCTCCAGTAAATCTACCACCCAGAATCTGACCAATGATACTAAAATCTCTGTTGGCAGAACTATAATTGATTCCACTTCTTTTGAAGCTCTAAGTCTTGCGAGGTTCTTGAGATACATGACCTTTACCTTGGTCATCTTTCCTTTGATTCTCATTCTTTTCCTTGTCTCAAATTATAAACTCTTGTTTCTTACCGTCCATATATGCCGGAGGAATAAACCTTTTCTTAAACAACTCTTTAAACAATTCTCATTCTGCTGTTTCCTCCAGTGACATCGTATAAGACTCCTATCTCCACCAGGATGCAATCTCAGTACTAAAAAACTAGGTAGTCATCTCGACCTACCTTTCAAAAGAAAGATTCCCTTAACTTGCAGAATCTGAAATGCCTTTTCCAAATAATTAAGCCAACGCTCTGCTCCCTCAAGTCCTTCATTTTCCATTTAATGATTCAGTTTCAATTTATACACAGTCTCAAGAGGAATCCTTTGGGTAATAGACTGAATCACATTAGCAATAGCTTCCCCTAACTGAACTATATCAGGGAAATTAGGCTCATCTGAATGATGTGGCTCTCTACAAGGCGGTATAGTTCTGACATAAGACACTAGGAAATTCTCAAGATGTCCAGGATTGCAACCTAGGCTCTGATACCAACTGACACACCCCGTCCCGAAGGAGGGCATGCTGGCCGTCACGTGAGAGTGACGTAACCATTTACACAGTTCGGAAGCTTTAAAGAATACAATTACTAAGATAAAACACCCGAGGGTGAGTCCTACTTTTGTGAATTCTGTCAGAACACCGTTGGATTCATCGTGGCCACCCAAAGCTCTGCTATCTTGAACCTGGAGGGGCGCAAAACAAAATTGAGTGGGTCAGTAAAACAAAGTTTTTCGAAAACTTTTCATTTAAAACATTTCTAACCCCTCGCTGTAAAACCTGTATACTTTTCCAGAAAATAGCATAATAGCATAATACTTTTCATAAATCTCAAAATCATCAATCTTTCTTAAAAACCAGAAAGTATGCCATGTTAAAAACTTTCAAAAACAGAATGAATGATGCATCAATGTAACAAGTGAAATGATGAATTAACCGGAGACCCTGCAGTTGGTCATGTACGGTTAATTCTATAGCTCAACATCCCATCCAACCGGAGTCACCTCGGTGACCTGTACGGCACTACACTGCATATAAGTCGGAACTACCTGAAGTAGTCTGTACGACATGAATGGTGTAATAATACGCTCTAGTGCTTCTCTCATCAATAATCTGTGTACACAATCTAAGGTCACTTATCAGTCGGAACCCTCTCATGGTCTGTACGACATGCACCTACTTGGATCCAAGGTGAGTGTGCAGTGCGAGGTGAATAATATAAGCACTAACACCATGATTGCAGGTTATGAGCTATTAACATAATACACATCATCAACAATGCACATGAATAACATAAAACTCACCTGATACTTACCTGTGCGTCCACATCACCAATTCACATATATATATGCATCAATTATCAATTCACATATCTTATAATATGCATGCATGGCATTTGAAAACACATTTTCATTCAAACTCAATTTCTGGGAAAAATATCAATAGTATATAGGTATAAACAGAAATACTGCCCACTCACCTGGAGTTCGCCCAACAACTCCCTAGCACAATACATCAAGGCGTCATGACGATCGGCGCCTAGAATAATAATCAAATCCAACCTCAGAAATCATATCGATAGAATACAACTTATATAAAACACGTCACTACGCAGTTCGATCCGGAAGATCTGCAACTCAGATTTCCAATCCATAACTTCCAGATGTCCACAATATACCTCTAGGACAACATCCTAAAATTTCATTACCATCCAACGGTCGGATCGTCAATTCACATTTTCACCTAATCACGAATCGTAACGAACTTAGGTTCAATTACTCAATTCATGTCCATCAATTATCAAAACTGAACCTAGAACATTAAACACATGCTAAGAAGGACATTGGCGGGCCATTGGCCACGCGCCGCCGCACGGGCCGCCGCAGGTGGCGGTTGGCCGCCCCGACCCGCCGGAAAATCCAACTATTTCCAAAAATTCTCAAAAAATACAGAATTGAAGATCTCAATGAGTAGAGTAAAATTTATACCTGAGGCCAAGGCCAATTTGGCTTGGAAACACTTCAATTTCACCAAAATCCGTGCGGAACCCTAAAATTGGGTGATCTTCAATTCGTCCTCAAATCAACTCCGATGCTCCAACCAATTCTTGGGCTTTGTCCTAGGCCTCAAGGGAAGTGTATGGGTGGTGGCAATTGAAAGAAATTGCTTCTGGATTGGGTGAATTTTGAACAAGAAAGTCGCGACACACGTGTGGGTGTTCTTCGCGAAATCACCACGAAATTCATTGATTTTTGGGTCAATTAGGATGCTAGGATATCTTGCAGGTGTTTGGGGTTGATGGGAGGTTGAAGAAGACCAGAAATTTGGACGGAAAATCGTCGGAAATTAACCTTGGGGGAGCGGGTCGCCGCGCGGGTCGAAAACGGGCAAAGGGGATTCGGCCTATCCCCCGCATCTCTCTCTCCCTCCTTTCCTCCTTTCCTCTGTTCCGATTGGCCATCCTCACCTTCTCTCTTCTCCTGATTCGCCATCTCTCTCTCCTCTGACCCTCCTGATCCCTTCTTCTCTCTTCCCGATTGGGCATTTCCGCCCAATCCCTTCCTCTGTTTCTTCTTCTTCTCACGCACACACACACACAAAACATTCCTTCTCTCATCCCAACCATCCATTTAGTTCTTCATAAAATCTGAGCCGTCCATTTTCATAAACGAAATTCTAGATTTAACTAAAATTATAATTCCTAAAATGCCCAAATTTCAAATGTTAATAACTTCTTCGATATAACTCCAAATCACGAACCGTCTGCGCCCACACGTCCGTAGCGACGAATACTACGAGGATATGTCAAGAAAACAAATCTTAGATGACACGACACAACGATTAACCTCGAATAGTGTGCGTGCCTCAAAGGGCATTTTTGTAAAATCCTTTATTAAAACTTTAAAACTCTTAAAATCAGGGACGGGCTGTGACACCACTTCTACCGATTCCAAATCTCAAAAACTAAAATAAAGAGTTATACTAATCTTATAACTATTTTAGCTAAAAAAGTCATTTTTAATACACATTAGCATTGCCAAGCAAAAGAAAGTAAATAAAAGGCAAATTATAAACTTTTTTGACAAAAAGTTGAGCCAACCACAACCAACCCATGCCTAATATCCACTTTTAGTTAATTGGCTCGAGCCTTGGCCCTTGTCTTTATCAAACTATTGATATTGGGGCCGTCTACTATTTATTTGGACACCACCTTTCATGATTTGATTGTGACACAGACTTCACACCCAAGTATTTAATCTTGCAACCGATTTCTTGTTTTCTTAGAGTTCCAGAAAAGAAGGGCTTTTCTTCCCATTTCTTTCATTAACTTAACTTGATTTGGTAATTGGTATGTTCGGAAAGTTATGGGGATCTTGGATGTGTATGATGAATGTGGTTGATTTATTACTCACTTAGTGTGTATTCTTATGAAGCCGTCTGATATTATCCAAGCGTGTTTCTTGAAAATTTGGTGCATTTTTGCTCATTACCACAAACTATGGTGTATGCTCATCGTACACCTTATCATCTAACACGTGTCATTTCACTTAACCATAGCTAATTCTTTTCAAAATTGGAAAATGAACATTTAATATTAAAGTTAACCATAGTTAGTTGAAAGGACACGTGTCAAGTGATAAGATGTATGATAAGCATACATAATAGTTATGCTAGTGAGCAAAAATACTCCCTTGAAAATTGTTGTATTTCGCTTTGATTCAACAAATTTGACATCATTTTCAGAAAATTGAAGTCGTTGTGTTAAACTCCAAGATACTTTGTCATAATAAGTGTCATCTTGAATATTCATTGTTTTATTAAAATGATTGTTCATTGTTTTTATTACAAGCAATATTATTACTTGATAACAACTCACCACTTGCTATCAAGAGGAAGAAAAGAAAAAAAGAGTTCGAACTTGAGACACATAAAGTTGAAGAGAAGGACGCTAACGTGAGGACAATCCACTTGTTAGATACGTTAACTTGAGTGATTTTTAATGATGATGGTATGTGAGGACTTCAAAAGAAACATATTAGATCATGAAAAAATCTTGAGTGGTTGTTAGCGTCTTATTAGTATATTAATTGATTAACTATTGAGCGCTATTGTACACTTGTATGTTTTGAAATTCACGTGAATTACTTAAACAATAAAATTTATTTTATAGGGTTAAGAAAAAAAGTTGGGAAATTTCCTAAAGGGCTAATTTTCATCCAAATAAAATTGAACACCAAACCAAAAGAGTTACCATGGCAGCTATTAGCAACTAAAGAATCAAATCTACAAAAAAAATTCAGTGATCTTGTCATCTTTAACCTACTAAATAAATTCAGTCAAGAAATTTGTAAATTCAAAATAAATTATTTAACAAGTAAACAAATCCACAAGAAGATCCTATGTGGTTCTATACGGCGTCGTATAACCCTGTGAAATATCGATACTCCCCTCCGCCGTTAACCCAACGGAGAGAAATAATAGACTTCATATATAAAAAGCAAAGCAAAACAGAGTGCTCTGCTTTTTGGGTTTTGGATTTTCGAAACCATCAAACACCCAAAAAACGACCAAATCTTGAATCCAACACGCAGATTCAATCCCAGCTTATCCTCAAATCAAAACCCACCAAATTCTTCAAGTTTTCGACCAAACGGGTGGCCGAATCAAAACCCAGGATCCGAAATTTTGGATGGCTAGTCTGTATGTAAAAGCTGTGCCACCTGCGGATCTGAATAGGAACACAGAGTGGTTCATGTACCCTGGTGTTTGGACCACCTATATCCTCATCCTCTTCTTCTCTTGGCTTCTCGTGCTCTCAATCTTTGGCTGCTCTCCCGGCATGGCTTGGACCATAGTCAATCTCTCTCATTTTGCGGTATCTTTCTCTCTCCTCTATCTTTCTCTCTCTATGAGGTTGGTGGTGTGCAGATGTTGTCTACTGGGTTTGATTTATTGGTGTTGTTTTCAATTGGGTTTGTGGAATTTTTTATGTTTGTTGATTAGAGGCTGTTGGATTTGATGCTTAATCATTCAAGTAATTGCATTTAGTTGAATTTTGTATAAAACCCATGTTGTAATTATTCAGCTCAATGAATATACGTTGTGTTTCCACGCATATGATTAGGTGAAGCTTTCGTAATTCTACATGGGTTATTTCGATGCTTAATTAGGGCGTTTCATGTAGTTATTGGTTTCATATGCGGTATTGTGTGGAGGGTGAAGACCTAGTTTGTGAATTTCTTGATTTAAGGTAGGATTTAATCCATTTTGTTATCCTGTAATAGAGGGTATGAGTTGGTTGTTGGAGTTATCGGTGGTTTAGCTTAGAAAACGAGGTTAATCATGTGAAGCCTTATGGTGCGGATATACTAATTTCACTATTTAGTTTGGTTGCTACTAAAATTTTAACGAGAGTGGATAGATGACATTTGAATATTACAATTTCATTTTTGTTTAGAGATGCAAATGTTACCTTAACTGAGCTGAGCAGTGTTTTTGAGGTCAGTTAGTTGTTAAGTTTTTTAAGACAATGGCATGAAAGGATTCCATACACTTTGTTCACGACTTGGGGGGATTGTCATTGTAACTCTTATCGAAAGCTATTCTTTGTTCTATTTTCAACTGTACTCTTATGTCCTATTTTCTGGGACTTGGGAGTTCAGGAATAAGTATTAGATATGTCCCCATTGATTGTAAATAGATAATTCTCCAATTATGTGGTGCTATGGTTATAACTCATAACGGTTCTTCATATCCAATTAATGCACATAACTGGTAGTTGTATTTTTAGAGTTGTATACTTTGTTGGAGACGACCTTGAGGTCGCCTTTTGTTCATTAGTTTTGGTATGATGTTTCTATGTTTAATCATTCAACGGTCTATCCTGAATTATCTATTGAGAATAACATTTTGATTTATAATCCTTAAGCATTGTGTTCAGTCTTCTGCTTTGTTAGTTTGACCTCTTAACTCTAGGTTAGTCTCATTCAATTTCCATCTACCGTATTTGAAGAGTCTGATTCTTCTTCAGATCACATATCACTTCTTCCACTGGAAGAAAGGAACTCCCTTTGCTGATGACCAGGGGATCTACAATGGACTGACATGGTGGGAGCAGATGGATAGTGGAAAGCAGCTCACTCGCAACAGGAAGTTCTTAACTGTTGTTCCTGTGGTGCTGTAAGTTGATTTTTATGCTGTAAAATTAGCATTTTCAACTCTTTACACTAAGATTAAATATTATTGAACCTCTTGGCTGTTAAAGATTTTATTTAAATTAACCTGCACAGCTCCAGAAGGCTGTTGTCAAACCTTTCCAACCATGTGTTTGTTGCATATACACTTTTGTTGAACTGTCCCAAACATACTACACCAAATATTAGGTCCAGTTTAAAGCTAAGCCTGTACGTGGGTTGGGACTCTGTACCAGACTCATTCAGGTGGCCAACTACAATGAAGAGGACACCAGTCATTTCTTATTTAGAACTTAGAAGTTAAAAAAAAAATGAAAACTTGTGATAGTACATTTAGAATATTAAGAATTTCTGGTTCTGGTCTATTGGCTCTTTGGGATTACACTGAACACTCCACCCGCAGTTCAGGCCAGATTTTATGCACTGCACATATTACAATTTGTTTGTTTGTGGTTGCCTTATGGACCACATATCAGTGTTCCATATTAATGCCTGCAAGGAAGCCGGATTTTAGTAAAATCTACCATAATTTTTGGATAAGAATATGACACCTCCATTTGAGATGTATGCATATCCATGGAGCAGTTTTTGAACTCATAACATAATCCTAGGTATGAATTCAGTCGTATCCTTTTGCTATTTTCAACCTTTTTTACCATCAAATAATTCACGTATACTTATTGATCACGTCAATATTTGGTATGGCTTGGATTCGTCTACCACTAGTATGTGCTTGATTGGCTTCCCAACTTAGAAGGATGGCGTTTGTAGATCCCCAAACCCATTTACCATGAGTGAGATTTAACCTGCTGCGGTTGGAGAAGTTAGCTTCCTAGATCTTGGTAATTTTGGGAGTCAGTTTCTCTTGGTCAGAATCATTGCCCGTGTTTTTGTTTAATACATTATTACTAAGGCATTGGAAATAAATAGAAATTTCTGAAGCTCTGATTATGATAGGATTTGTATGAACCTGCTGACAAATACCAGTTCTAAAGATGACAGTTTTTACTAGGATTATGTTTTGGAAGCTTTGTTAGTACAAAAACCATGTCGGTTCTCATTTTTGTCTTCCTTATATCCTGCCAGGTACTTGATAGCCTCGCACACAACTGACTACCAGCATCCGATGCTGTTTTTCAACAGTCTTGCAGTCATCGTGCTGGTCATAGCAAAATTCCCCAACATGCACAAAGTCCGGATCTTTGGAATCAATGGAGATAAGTGAGTTGCGCTTACATTTGGGTTGACATGTTCAAAAGTCAGAACATTGTTATCTTATTCGGATGGAGAGCTATATCGTTGTATAGAAGTTGGAACTGGAGGGATATTAGAAAATATAATGTTTTTTCTTTGTGCTTACGGCGTTTCAAGGTGCCTCCCAGATGATGAAGGAATAATTGTATTATATTTGTACAGTAGAGAAAGTTTTATGTATGTGGGAGAGTCACTGTGCTATATGAGCGTATCACATATTTTCTCTCTTTTTTTTCTTCGTAACTTACATCTATTTGATAATTTTCCATCCTGAAAACAGTTTTATGCCTGAAACAGATAAAAATGTGTGGATAAAGGTTCATTGAAACTTTGACAGCCTCTGGGTTGGTTACTGATGTATGGTAGTGATTCAGTGACATGGAGATGGATTAGTAAATGCAATTAGCCGTTGGATGGTCAAATATGTGTCAACACTAAGTGCAAGTAGGCACTCGAGAAAAATAAATAGGTAAAATTTAAAAATCCTTTTTGTTTTTATTGAATAAAAAATTTTCTTTGGTAAATCAGTGGAAATTGGCAGGTCGGATTATCTTTGGTCTGTGCAACACTGTAAGGTAAAGTTCTCAAGGCCCACGTGAATGGGTGATATGATCATCAATCAGAGACCACCTTAGATGTTTGACACACGTGTCAATTTTGAGATGCGGCACCAATGAGAGATAATTTGGTTGGTCCGTATTAGAGTCTAAACTCAGTGTCTACGTATATTATAGCATGTGGATTAGTAATACCATATGACAGTACAATGTCATGGGTTTTACTTCACAAGCTAAGCTACTAGTGTTGCTAACGGTGGTTGTTTTCATTTTCTATGTTTTGGTTAAACTGAAAGGGGTCAAAATCTTAATCTATCTTAACGTTAACTTATTTATTTATTTTTTTAAATTCTCCTCACAATCACCACTTGCTCTGAGGGTGGCCTTGTTGGAGTTGTGCCCTAAAAACTAATTTTGTAATATTGGATATATTATGTAGTAATTTCATTTTAATTAACTAATAATAAGGTCAAGTTTTGTTCATTTTTGAGTTTGGCTTTATATCATGGTGATAATATACTATGAATGAATCTATAAGATTTAAGGTACAGAAGCAATATCCTAAACGAGGTTAGGACAGGGAGAGGTGTATTCCATAGTGACTTAGTCCTTTAAGAAAGTTTCAAGCCGTTTGGAGAGTCAATTAGACATTGACTATCCGGTAAAGCTGGTGTATATCGCATTAAGGTTAGCATGATATCACGCTACGTGTGTTGGACATGTGATGAATATACAAGTGTTTGTTTGTTGAACAAGTTCACTAAACATTGACCCTAAGAAGCTTAAACTTACGAATGCTTATCATGTGTCTAACATTACAAAGTTTTGGGTTGTATATGCAAATAATACTTAGAACGGATGATTCATTGGATGCTTATAGATACGAACTTTGACTTTACATCAATGCCGTCACTACTTCGTAGGGCACGATAATGTGTTGCTTGAGTTCATGTATACGAGGATGGAGATATACAAATACGCATTAAGAAATCTATCACCTTCTAGTAATTGTTTAATAGAAGGAGATATATCTCAAACACTTGAAGATCCATCTTGAAAATCTCTTATCAAAGTAATCGTTGATCAAGATATGTTTGTAAGAACTATTTCAACATGAGATGGATCATGGCGATCATAGATGACAACATGTGATTTGACAAAATTCATATCACATAAATCTTGATTGGGATATAGATGATTGAAGAACCAAATTCCATTATAACTACAATTAAGGTCTGAAAGAGTTATGATTATATTACGAATACTTCAATCTAATCCAGGTAGCCATGAAATGCTGCTATATGTCACTCATGGCTTGTGGAGTTGAATTAAGTTATTAATTAATTTCACAGTCAACTTTAGTTAGAACCTGAGGTCACACACTTATGATAGTACTAATGATGTCACGTGGATGATGAAAGGATATAATTAATTGTTAATTATATTGGATTAATTATTTGTGCTTGATAGACTCATATTTATACAAGTTTTTATCACCTTAGTACTTGGATTATGTATAGTTTTCATCCCTTAGTAGTAGTTTACTTGTGGTTTTCTTATTTTGTAGGATTAATTGCAAAGAAAGGGATTTTGAGGCTAAAAAGAGGAGTTTTGATAGCCTAAAAACGGTCTGGAAACATTCAAAGGAAGATCATAGGATATCAAAGCGGTGCCTAAGACAAGGAGGTGACACAATTTGGAAAATATGGGATATGGGAGTTTCTGTCCAGCGACTTTGATGGGCTGCCATTTATTCATCCAGAGGAAACTCATTGCATACCATAGATGGATGGAGAGATTTGGAAGTCTTCTTTCAAATGGAGTTGGAATCATGTCAATCCGATATTCCTGCAATGAATTATGATCGTCTTAGTGACTGCTGTTCGGATTTCCAGGTTCGATTAAATTTGCATTTCAAGTGATTTGGGCCAAATATGTGCAGTTCATTTGAGTTGGAGATTTAAAGCCCAACAAGTAAATTAGTCTGACCATTTGATAGAGAAATATGAGCTTGTTGTGAATAATATGTGGATGGCCCACATAAATAGTTTGTTACTATTTATGCATAGTATTTTCACTATTCATTTGTGGAAAATTTGTAAAGTGAATAGTGTTCTCTTTTGTTTATAAAATGAATGAAAGGTGAAGAAGGTTGCGAGACTCATGGGAGAGATAGGAAGGAAGAAAAAAGAGAGAAAAGAAAGGAAGAAAAAAGAGAGAAAAGAAAGGAAGAAGAAAAAGAGAGGAAGAGAGAAAAGAGAGGAAGAGGAGAGGAGATAATAGAGAGAGTTATCTTTGTACTCCTATTATTCCAAATTATAATGAAAGCACCACTGCTGCTCCGAGGACGTACTATAGTCACACTGACTGTAGAGGAACCTCGTAAATTTTGTGTCTTGTTTCAGTTATTCCACTGCACCCACCGTCGATTTTACAACACATTATCAGCACGAGAAGCTCTCATGTCAGTGGAAAGCACAACGCCACAAATCCTTTTCACCTCTGTCGCCTGAAATCTCACAGATAAGAAAATCTTTTCATTTCATCTTAAAATCTTTGTACTACTGATTTTCCTGAAGCAAATATATATATGTTGTTGCATGACTGTATATCATCCTTTGAAGAAGCAAAAGAGTACTGACTCAAAATTCGTAGAGAATTTGACAGCCATGTAAACAGCCTCGGAACTCCAACTTGCAGACCTCGGATTGAAATACGTTCTTCTTGAAAGTTGTTCGTCCGCTCAGTATCTACAACATATCAAAATTTCAGAAAACGTTAACGGTGCGATCGTTGCAAATGTCTGAAATACCGAATCAGTTTCCAATTTCCGCAGAAAACTGGACAGCCACCTTATGAGTACCAAAACTCCAATTCGGTAGCTCAGATCGAAATTGTTTCTTCACGAAATTTGTTCGGTATCTTCTTATCCATATCATACAAAAATTTGAGCTACATATAACGGTTTGATCTTCTCATAAGTTGTAGACACTCTTGGCTCCAATTGGAACTTATTGTTACTATTATTTCTTGAGTAACCAAAATGACTTCAGAATGGTGAAAACAAAAATAAAAAGGGAAATGGGGCCAAAGCCTTGAAAAGGTATGTTGCACCATGTGAAAGAAAACAAAAGGCAAAGTTATTTTTTTGGAATTGTGCAGCATGTGAGAAAAAAAAAGGTTTTGAAGCTTGGTGTCGACAGAAAGAAAAAAAAAATTAATTAACAAATAAAAGGGACAAAAGGAAGTGGCAAAATAAAAGGTTCTGATACTATTTATTTATGTGAATGATATTGGCTTAAAATCATTTCACAAGTTTTATTTATTTAAAGCAATTTATTTATAGTGGGTAGAATTATTACCCTTTGCTTTAAAGCTTTGATATTTATGTGAATGATGTTGAATCAAAGCCCTTGTCACAAGCTTTATTTACTTAAAAACAATTTATTTACCATGGCTGGAATTACCGCCTATTGCTTTAATTTATTTATTGTACTTCTTTTTGTTACGATGAGTACATACTGGACCCGAAGTTCCTTGATCAAATCAGAACCTGAAGTTTCTTGATCCTCATCACATAAAATGATTGGATCCGAAGTTCCATCATGCAAAAAGATCAAGCATGAAGTCCCTAGATCCTTAAGATCGGACATGAAGTTTCTTGATAAGTACCGTAAGTTTGAAGTGCCGCAGTGCCTCAACTTAATTGTAATAAAGGCCATGAGAATCCCAATCCATAGGCTATTAAATAAGGACCAGAAGTTCCTTGATGTATGTAAATGATGATATAATGCATATTCGCTTGAGAGTTTACATCTCGAAGTTTTGATGATTATTGCATGTCATTGGACATTGATGTTGAACACCATGTTCCTCATGTTCATACTCAAAATGATTTAGCAGAAGCATTTATTAAGCGGATGAAATTGATTACCCGCGCTCTACTCATGAAAACGAAATTGCAAGTTTTCTACATGTGGACATGCCATTTTACATAATTCACTATTAAGTTTGGTTGAGACCAGTTACCAACCATTGATATTTCTCAGTATAACTCGTGTTTAGGCACTAGCCAAACATTACACATTTACGAGTTTTTGGTTATGTTATCTATGTGCCTATTGCACTATCATAATGTACTAAAATAAGGCATCAATACAAACTGGGAATTTATGTTGAATTTGATCCACCATCTATCATTCAATATTTAGAACCCTTGACTGGGGATATGTTTACCGCGTGGTTTGCAGATTGTTATTTTGATAAGACAATTTTCCAGCCGTTAGGGGGAGAAAATAACATTGTTCCTGAAGAACGATGAGAAAATATCATTCCAGAAGAATGATGAGAAAAGACCGTTCCAGAAGAACAAAGAGAATTTGGCTTATTTTGATTTACGAAGCAATCAATGAAAAAATGAAGTAAGAATAATTGAATGATGCAACGAAAGTGATGAAATCATATACACTTGCTGCAAATGTGCCTACAAGAATTGATGTCCCTGTTGGACAAAAATAATGAGGCAGTAAATGAGTTATCTGTTGCACGCCTGAAGCGTGGCAAACTCTCAGACTCAAAATGTTCAGTCATTCGAAAGAAGAAGAATATGGCACTACTGAATTATTGCATTCCCGAAGCATAACTTTTGCATGTCAGAAGTATGACAGTCGCCGCATGGGTACACGTCCTAGAAAGGACAATCCGTGGACATGAGAATGTTGATGTCTCATGCATAGAGCATGATAGACATATAGGTTCCCATGACTCAACTCCCAGAAGTGGAGATTAAAATCCAAGCTCTATAACGCTCAAGAGGAGGTTATGATATGCATTCTCTAAATTATGACTATCCTGGAAGAGATAGTGTAATGCCCTTGAAAAGGAAATGGATATCTAAAAGAAATGAAAAGCTTTTATGCATGCGCATGCACACGAGAATATGGGATCTCGAATTGATGATAACCAATGGTAATTTTGGTTTTTACAAGTAGCTACTAAATTCATCAATGAGCTGTGTTGATATTGAGTCCCGTTCTTTTTCCGTCAACAAAATTATTAGCCAAAATGGAGAAAGGCAATTCCATTACAATTTTGTAAGAACGTCGAAAAAATGGACCTATATACTTGAATGCAATACAAATAGCCAAAATATGTTGAACCAATGAGGTTACATATGGGCATTTGTAATACAGTGTAATACACTCACATGATATGACACAAGGTTACTAATTGAAACCTGAAATTATACTCTTGTAAACGAGTTCATATGAAAGGAGAATTATATACGAAGGGTTGTGTTTCGCCCACATCATATCTCCATAAGTAAATCCCTCAAGTATACATGGGAGCAAATTGCTCTGTATAAATTCCAAAGGAAAATGTGTCATAAAATGTAGAAAGTCCATGAAGGATTCAAATTGCTTAAAGTAAGCCCCCGAAGGGTAAAACATAAATTATGTACTCAATACCAATGGATGGTATAAATTGCCTTAGTGAGTACTATCATTATGATATTGTTGCAATATACTAAAATCTCTTGCAAGAAGTTGATGATATTAAATTACAACTCCTGAAGAGTTAATGATATTAAATTAAAACTCCCGAAGAGTCTAGAAAGATTATAAAGTGTTGAGAGAAATATTGTCTCGAACTGCAGATTGAACAATACGCCAACACGAATTTTATCCATGATGTTTATGATATTAAAGAATCATATGGATTGAAGATTATGAGTTAAATACTCAAATGATGTTGACACTAAGAATGATCATTTATCTTCGTGAGGGTAAAGATAAATTGATATTTGGTCTAGAAGGACCACATCTTAGTGAAGTATATGCTTTATTGTATTTGACACAATACATTGAATGAAATAAAGCTTATCTATTAATATCTCTGAGAAATTACAGATATGTGCATACACATGAATTAAAAA
Organism: Malus fusca; assembly: GCA_035220775.1. NCBI lineage: Eukaryota > Viridiplantae > Streptophyta > Magnoliopsida > Rosales > Rosaceae > Malus > Malus fusca. Next base: position 23,587,761 of record CM069065.1, on the reverse strand, counting down.
CAAACAGGATGAAGCCTTCACAAAGGTTGCTAATGTGAAGCCTCAGTGCTTGGCAGTACCCCAGAAGGAGGAGGCACTGGAGATTGATCATGTGGCACCCCAATACTTGGCAAAACACCAGAAGCGGAAGACATCAGTTGCTTTCAGAATCTAGCAACGAACCTCTGGTGATCATTTTGAATCCGACTTTCAAATTCATGCAGCTGGTCGAGCTTTCTTTTCATGCTCGTAGAGTAATTATTTGCAAGCACGTGTAACACTCTGTTCTTGTGCTTAAGCCCTATAATCTCTTGTTTAAGACTTGCCACCTCAGCCATCAATGATTCAACTTGGCGAGTTTGAGCAAGTAGGCGTTGGCCCATATTGGATACAAAGCCCACACATTGAACACTGAGAGCCAATGAGTCTTGAACGGCCGTCTTATCAGACCATTTTGAAAGGATTCTGTTATCCTTTGGAGTGAGAAGATTCCTAGCTACCACAGTAGCGGTTATGTTATTCTTCATCATAGAGTCCCCAACTGTAAGAGGACCATTAGAAGATAAGAAGGACGGGCGCCATATGTTTTCCTGACGCTGCTCGTCTGTATCACTCATAAGACGCAAATCTAAGCAAATGTTAGATGGGCAAGCCATTTTCAGAAATGATGAAGGAAAAAAAGAGGTCAAATAAAATCTTAGAAGTACAAGAAGGGGAAAATTTCTACAGGCAGCAACTTTCTGAGCATACTCTTGAACACAATGGATGTCTCTATAAAAGAAGAGGCAACAAAGCCACTTGTTCAGAGATTGAAGAGGCACCGCTCTCCGAATTTCAAAAGCCAGATTTTCCTGAATAAAGTTCGTTGGCATTTTTCAGACGCAATCTCAGTTTTTTTGGATATCGCGTGCACCTTTGTCAAAGATCTCTGACAAAGTTGAAAACGTGTAAATCTTACTGTTCTAATTACACCACAGTTGCTGACAAGAGTAAAGGCACAACACCACTACCTGCTATTGAAAAATCTCTATATATGTCGATCTCCGTTCTCCATAACAAGGCAGACCTGTAAGAATACCTAACTCTTCCTCATCTCCGAGAATGCATCTTCAACAAAGCATCTCGAAATACTCAATTTTCTTCCTCTCCGAGAATACCTTTTCAAATAAGTCACACCAGAGCAAGAATATCTCATATTATCAGGGATGAGAGCAAAAGTATCTCATATCATGCAATCTCCTTGTCCTTTCCTTTGTCCTTGTTCTTACCTGCAAAGACAATGATAAAGAAAGCAATATGTCGGAACCTCCACTCAAACTTCCGGTAAGGAACCGACTGCCTGGGACCTTTCCTGATTGCTTACCTAGCATTACTCTTGAGTAGTCATCTTTAACTGTTGTTAGAGCTGGATCTCTAGTCACCAAGAAGTGATGAACCATCCAAATGCAAAGGTTGCATTCCACTCTTGCATCAGTGGACAAATCCTAGAAGAAAAGATGTCACACATGCATGTGGGACAACCAGGGAAAATACCACTTATGCAAAGGGAACAGATAAGGCAAGTGAAAATGATACATTGAAGCATGTGGAGACAAGCGCAACAAACATGTGTTGATTCATCCTCGACAAAGCCGAAGATCACTTGCCACGTGAAGCTCCTCATGGTCCAATTTCATTCAAGATCAAGCCTCGACGACCTTTAAAGAAATCACAAGTCTGATTCAATATCAAGTGTCCACCACCCTTGAATTAAATTTAGCTCCAGATAAAAGAAGTAAATTCAGACCTTTGGAGGAAGTCTAGCAGAAGGCCTTCCAACCCAGTTCAAGAATAAGCTTGTGGAAAGTTAACAACAAGTAAATCACCTCTTTCGGCAACTCTTCTTACTAAGAGACTGAAGCAGAATGATCAACGATTAGCCTAAATGATTTGAAATCAGGGGGAGATACTCATAAGGGGGAGCATTCAAAACAGATCAAGATTTAAAAAAGTCAATCGAAGACTTGTGGCCATCTAAGGGGGAGCGTTGTGAATAATATGTGGATGACCCACATGAATAGTTTGTTACTATTTATGCACAATATTTTCACTATTCATTTGTGGAAAATTTGTAAAGTGAATAATGTTCTCTTTTGTTTATAAAATGAATGAAAGGTGAAGAAGGTTGCGAGACTCATGGGAGAGATAGGAAGGAAGAAAAAAGAGAGAAAAGAAAGGAAGAAGAAAAAGAGAGGAAGAGAGAAAAGAGAGGAAGAGGAGATGAGATAATAGAGAGAGTTATCTTTGTACTCCTATTATTCCAAATTATAATGAAAGCAGCACTGCTGCTCCGAGGACGTAGTCCAGTCACACTGACTGTAGAGGAACCTCGTAAATTTTGTGTCTTGTTTCATTTATTCCACTGCACTTACCGTCGATTTTACAACAGAGCTGCCCTTTTAGGTTCATTAGTGCACCTAATCCTCATCAAAATACAAGTGGATGGTGGAGATGAAAAGAAAAAAAAAATGGGGGATTGAACGGTTTGGGGGTTACAAGCAGCTGTTGTGGAGAGAGCAGCGAAAAAAAGGGAGAACAGTTGCAGACTTGAAGGGGCAGAAAAGAAAAAGAAAAAAAAGAACGCAGAAGATAGGGAGGAAGGCATGCAAACGTTCGGCAGCTTGAGGAGTGCAAAATTCTCCATCGGTTCAAGGATTTCTCATGCTTTTCTTATTTTTAATTTTGTTTTCCATGACTACGTGATTCTAAATTCTTTTGCTAAGGCTACAATACAATGTAGCCATAACAAGAATATTTTGTGTTTTTAGCTATTTGATTATCCAAGACAATTTCCGTTATGTTGAATCTCAAATTTTGGGCTTAATTCGCTTGTTCTTTCGTTCTTGACGTTTGGCCTTCACTTGTATGAATTAATGAGTGTTTGTTGCAGGTTCATAGGCATACACCCATGTTATGTTCTTGTTCGAATCATGAATTTGTTATCACAATTTACTAGAAGCATACACCATGTTCTAGGTTTTGTGTGGTTGTATAAAAGTTTCCATTGTACTTAGAGAACTTCAAGTTGTGAAATCTAGGCATACACCATGCTAGGTTGCTTCTTAGAAGAATATAATTTGATGCATACATCATGATCGGATTATAGAGTTGGGAAACTTAATCATCAACATAGGAGTTGTTAAATGGATAGTCGATAGATAAGAATCGGAATAGGATTGTTATTCGTGAAATTGGATGCCTTAGCCATTAACGTCTTGTTGGTTCTTAAGTTTTAATGTTAGTGATTTATTTATTTTCTTAAACTTTCAGCAATTTTATCTATTAGTATTAATCATCACAACCAATATTTCCTTTAATTTTCTTGCTCAATAATATTTTCAATTTCACTTGTGCGTAAGTGGTTAGTTATCGAATTAAATCACCGTTCCTTATGGGATTCGACTCCATATTTGCACTTCTATACTATCTACGAACCATGCACTTGCGGATAAACGTAATTAGATTTAATCTATTTCTAGGTTACTCTAATTTACACATCAGTGCCTACTAGAAAAGATTTTAATTAAAAAGGGTCCAAGTCACAATCCCAAAGTGGGCAATTGAATGGCCTTGATGCAAGGAACAAGGCCTAGGCATCAATCCCTATAAGGAGGTGCGGCAGTGGTATTATGAATACCCACGTGTTTTCTCATATGTCCCTAATGCAATTGTGAATGCAATCAATTGCCCCTTAGAGAAAAGAAAGAAAACCTTAATTGAAAATTCACCTAGTGTGCCACCCAAAATTATTGTTTGAATTGAGCGATCCTGCTAGGACAATCGAATCCCTTACTCCATCATCTATCATTGGTGTATTAGTGTTTATACTTCTAAAGGCTTAATACTTGAAGAGCTTAACGTGATCAACCATGAAGAGGAATAAAACAAGCACAAGGATGATCCTAAATGGTGCACACGTGGTTAAGGATTCTTGTAAGTAATCTCTGTGTCATCTTTCTTTATTGCCTTATCGTTTACAACCAACTGGGTATATAATTGGGATAAAATGTTGTATATTATTTATTATTTTTTGCTACGTATTTAATTATTGAAAAATTACACATAGATTACACTTTTAATACTTAATTTTTATATTGAGACAACATTTTTTAAACATTTCAAAGAGAGATAAACATTAATACATGTGGAAGATGACATCATTCTTTTTTTTTCCTCTGGAGTTTAAGTTACGGTAAAGTCTTTTCACACTTCTATCTCATTCATCTTTTATTCCCTTTATCATCCATGAATATTGGCGTGCTTTTTCCTTCTCTCTCATTCTCTCTCTACTCATTTGATAGCCTACTACTATGTTTTAGCACCAGAAAATATTTTCAACAAATTTATATTAGACTACCAAGAAAAAAAGAAAGCTTCATTATCATTAAGAAGAATGCACAAGAAAAGTTATTAAAGAAAGTTGATAACTGGGTTATTAAACTACAAGGAAGGAAGGAACTTCCCTCTTATTCCTTTACTGTTAGGGGTGGGCAAGGTGCCGTTCTGTGTGGTTCCACCACTAAATCGGAACCGGAATCGAAAAAATATCAATGATTCAATTCGGTGCGGTTCCGCTTAAATTTATTACTAGAACAACACGGTTTGGTCTACATCAAGGTTTTAAACGACGTTAGGCACTAGTCGGATGGCGGGTTAGGACCTAGTGCCTAGGCGGACTAGGCGGTTTTATTATACATCTATAGTATTGGTGGATTAATAGTATGAGATGAAAGTACAGATAGTTATAAGTCCATAGCACTTAATAAATATTTTTCAAGGATTTTGAATTTACAAGGAACTTAAAAGAAAAGTAAATGTATTCAATATGTGTTATAGTCTTATAGTCGTTGTAAGCTTGTAGGGGGTAAGGGACACTGGGCCACATAAAAGGGGAATGGGGCGCCACCACACTAATATTTGTTGAAAATGTTGATGGGTTAGTGAATGCCCACAGTGCCTTGGTAGATTTTTCAATGCCCACAAATGTGATGTAGACTTTGGAAACAAAAAGATTGTATTTTCAAAGTTATGAGTTGTAAATTTCAAGCTGTAAGAACCTGTTTGTATGGAGCCGCTCTATAAATAGAGAGCTCTGACTGCTGTTAAAAGACAGAGATATACTGAGAAGAAAGGAAAAATTAATAACTTCAGTATCTATTCCTCCTTCTTTTATTTGTCATCCTCTTGTGCTATAGTTTCAGTGTGATATTTTACACCTGCTTTGCTCCTGTCACTAGTAAAGGTTATCTCTCTAACTTTTACATATTTATAACAATATTTAATATGTTAGGCTGTTAGCTGTCAAATTTTAATAGAAGCAATTTGGTAGCTGAACAAAACAATGAGCTCCTGATGAAAAATCATCAGTCCCGACCTACTGGATCTGCACCATTCCCAGAAGTGAATGCTGCTTCCCTCGAAGTGAACGCCACATCCTCTGTTGGCAATAATCATAAACGAGGACGTGGCCACAGGCAAGGACGGTGGAACGGGAAAGGCAAGAATCATGGTGTCCAGTTTCACAACCAGGTTCCGAGGCATAATTCAGGCCCGAGCTTCAAAAATGTGAATCGCCACAAAGGCAAAGCTCACATGAACAATGCTCCCAAAAATTCTGAAGGAGCCTGCCATAGGTTTGGTTGTCATGGGCATTGGGTGCGCACTTGTCGTACCCCAAAACATCTGGTGGATTTATATCAAGTCTCCATCAAGGAGAAGGCTGTCGAGACTAATTTTCTCGACCATGCTAAACCAATGGATATACCTGATCCAGTGTGCGACTTATCAGGGCAGTTGAACACAACTCACCTAGATGTTTCAGACTTTATTGTGGAAATGGGGATTGAAGTATACCGGTCTGACTGAATCATTTATGTTTGATATACTTTTATTATTCTGAACTTGTAGTTTAAAACTAGCATTTCGATTCAATAAAAGTGGCATTCAAATTTCATGTTATAAGTTGTTTTTAACCGTTATCCCCTTTTTACTCAGAAAGCATGGATAAAAACTATGGTTATTCTCAGAACATGAGAAATGACAGAGATATTTATCTTGCAGACAGTACAACCACACATACAATACTTCGTGATCGAAAGTATTTCTTAAGCTTGATGCTTACAAGAGTAAGGGTAACAACAATATCAGGCCAATTAGATGTAATTGAAGGCTCAGGGAAAGCCCATATTACGTTACCAAATGGAACACTATTGTCCATACAAAATGCGTTGTATGCTACTCGATATACTCGAAATTTGTTGAGTTTCAAAGACATACGTTTAAATGGATACCACATTGAAACAAAAAGTGCAGAAAATGTGGAGTATCTATGCATTACCTCCAATGATACCCAGAAGAGTATATTGGAGAAGTTGCGTGGTTTGTCGAGTGGATTGTATTATACATACATAAAGGCAGTTGAATCACATACTGTCATGAACCAGAAGTTCATTGATTCAAAAGTTTACATGCTTTGGCATGACCGTCTGGGTCACCCAGGATCTACCATGATGTGTAGGATCATTACCAACTCTAATGGACATCCATTATTGAGCAGACATATTGCTATCACAAATGATAACCCTTGCAAAGCTTGTTCTAAAGGGAAGTTGGTAATTAGACCATCACAACTAAAGGTTGATGCTGAACCCCCATCATTTTTGCAAAGAATTCAAGGGGATATTTGTGGACCTATTCAACCATCTTGTGGACCATTTCGATATTTTATGGTTTTGGTTGATGCATCTATCAGATGGTCATATGTTTGTCTCTTGTCTACTGGGAATGTAGCTTTTGCGAGACTTCTTGCTCAGATAATTAAGTTACGAGCACAGTTCCCAGATTACCCCATTAAGTCAATCCGACTTGATAACGCTGGTGAATTTACGTCTCAAACCTTTGATGATTACTGCATGACATTGGGCATTGATGTTGAACACCATGTTCCCTCATGTCCATACTTAAAATGGTCTAGCAAAAGCATTGATCAAACGGCTTCAGTTAATAGCTCGCACTCTGCTCATGAAAACAAAATTGCCAGTTTCTGCATGGGGACATGTCATCTTACATGCTGCATCATTGGTTCAATTGAGACCTATAGCCAACCACTAATACTCCTCAGTACAACTCGTGTTTGGGCATCAGCCAAACATTTCACATTTACGAGTTTTTGGTTGTGCTGTTTATGTGCCTATTGCACTGCTGCAACGCACTAAAATGAGACCTCAGCGTAGACTGGGAATTTATGTGGGTTTTGATTCACCATCTATCATCAGATATTTGGAACCCTTGACATGTGATATGTTTATAGCTCGTTTTACTGATTGTCACTTTGATGAGACAATCTTCCCATCGTTAGGGGGGAGAAAAGACCGTTGCAGAAGAACGGAAAGAGCTGACATGGGTTATTCCCACATTATCTCATTTTGATCCACGTAGCACTCAATGTGAAAATGAAGTGAAAATGATCGTTCATCTTTAAAGCATTGCCAATCAAATGCCAGATGCATTTAATGATGGTATGAAACTGACAAAATCACATATACCAGCTGCAAATGCACCTGCAAGGATTGATGTCCCTGTTGGACAAAATAAAGTGGCAGCGAATGATTCATCTAGTGCACGCCTGAAGATTGGTAGACCCCTAAGTTCAAAAGATTCAGCCCCTCGAAAGAGAAAGACGAAGGCACAACTGAATCCAAATGAAATCATTCAAGAAGAGAAAATGGATGACAAATCCACAATTCATGATTCTGTACTTTCAGATAAGGAAAATGTCCTTGATGAGACACATGTACTTGAAAAAACAGAGGTACATGAAAGCAAAGAAATCTCCGTAAATTATGCTTGTACTAATGAATTGTGGGATCGAAATGAAATAATTATCGATGACATGTTCGCATTCGCAGTAGCCATTGAAATCATATTAAGTGATGATCTTGAGCCCCGCTTTGTTAATGAATGCCAACAAAGACAAGATTGGTCTAAGTGGAAAGGTGCAATCCAGGCAGAATTAAATTCCTTGGAAAGGTGAAATGTTTTTGGACCAGTTGTCCAAACCCCGCTTGGTGTAAACCCCGTGGGTTACAAATGGGTATTCACAAGGAAACACAATGAGAAAAACGAGATTGCAAGATATAAAGCACGACTCGTTGCACAAGGTTTTTCGCAAAGACCTGGAATTGATTATGAGGAGACATACTCTCCTGTAATGGACACAATTACGTTCCGTTACTTAATAAGTTTAGTGGTTTCAGAAAAACTTGACATGCGACTTATGGATGTCGTCACCGCGTATCTATATGGAGAATTAGATACTGACATATATATGAAAGTCCCAGAAGGACTTAAGTTGCCTGAAACAACTAACAAACCACGAGGTATGCTCTCAATCAAATTAAGGCGATCATTATATGGGCTGAAACAATATGGACGAATGTGGTATAATCGTCTCAGTCAGTATTTAATCAAAGAAGGGTATACCAACAATGTCATTTGCCCTTATGTGTTCATTAAGAAATCCAACAAAGGATTTGCTATAGTGGCACTATATGTCGATGATATGAATCTAGTTGGAACCCCTGAAGAGCAAAATAAAACTGTTGAATATCTGAAAAGCGAATTTGAAATGAAAGACCTTGGAAAAACGAAATTTTGTCTCGGCCTGCAGATCGAGCATTGTGCTAGTGGAATTTTGGTCCACCAATCAGCTTACATTGAAAAAATCCTGAAGCGATTTGGTATGGACAAAGCTTATCCACTCAGCACGCCAATGGTCGTTTGTTCTCTGGACATTAAGAAATATCCATTCCGTCCAAAAGAAGATGATGAATTGGTCTTTGGTCCAGAAGTACCATATCTGAGCGCAGTAGGTGCTTTTTTATATTTAGCACAATGTACTAGACCAGATATAGCTTTTTTAGTCAACTTGTTAGCAAGGTATAACTCTGCTCCAACAATTCGTCGTTAGAAGGGTATCAAAGATGTATTGCGATACCTTCGTGGGACAACAGACATGGGTCTCTTCTACTCAAAGAAATCCACAACTGGATATGTGTTCAAGAATGGAGATACATCAATCTCATGGCGCTTAACAAAGCAAACATTAGTTGCTACATCTTCAAATCACTCAGAAATACATGTTTTACATGAAGCAAGTCGTGAAAGTTCTTGGTTAAGATCAATGATCCATCATATTCGGAATTCATGTGGTCTAACTTTGAAGATAGACAATCCAACTGTCATTCATGAAGATAATGTAGCATGTGTTGCCCAAATGAAGGAAGGATTCATCAAGGGCGATAAGACTAAACACATATCTCCAAAGTTTTTCAGTGCACATGAGCTTCAAAAGGCTAAAGTTATTGAAGTCAGACAAATCCGTTCCAATGAAAATATGGTAGACTTGTTCACCAATTCTTTACCGAAATGCATGTTTCAAAAGTTAGTGCAAAGTATCGGATTACGTCGACTTACCAAACAACTAAATTTGGAGAATGTAGAATCAGGGGGAGATATATATCAGGGGGAGCATCCATGATACATGCATGTTGTACTCTTTTTCCTTCGAATAGGATTTTTCCCATTGGGTTTTTCCTATCAAGGTTTTAACGAGGCAACATAAGCATACTTAACACTATATCAACAATCTAGGTAAACTTGTACTATTTTTCCTTCGCTATGGTTTTTCCCACTGGGTTTTTTCAAGCAAGGTTTTAACAAGGCAACTGATGTTGATATGTGGACATCCAAGGGGGAGTGTTGAAAATGCTGATGGGTTAGTGAATGCCCACAGTGCCTTGGTAGATTTTTCAATGCCCACAAATATGATGTATACTTTGGAAACAAAAGGATTGTATTTTCAAAGTTATGAGTTGTAAATTTCAAGCTGTAAGAACCTGTTTGTATGGAGCCGCTATATAAACACTCCGACTGCTGTGAAAAGACAGAGAGATATACTAAGAAGAAAGGAAAGATTAATAACTTCATTATCTATTCCTCCCTCTTTTATTTGTCATCCTCTTGTGTTATAGTTTCAATGTGATATTTTACACCTGCTGTGCTCCTATCACTAGTAAAGGTTATCTCTCTAACTTTTACATATTTATAACAATATTTAATATGTTAGGCTGTTAGCTGTCAAATTTTAATAGAAGCAATTTAATAAAAATTTAAACAAAAAAAGTGGGGTGGTCGCTGGTCACATCTATCACGTGGGTGGGAAATGAAGAGAGAGAGACTAATTTCTCTTTTCTTCTTCCTCTTGTCTTCTTCGATGAACATAAAAGTCTGAAACACAGAACTCATAACTAGAACCAGAACGAAACCCATAACAAGAACTCAGTTGCTCTCCAAAAAATATCTTAAACGTCCAGACGCTTGCCTAGGCCACCCATTCGCCCGTCTAGGCCGCCCAAGCACGCCTAGGCTGCCTAAGCACCGTCTAGGCCGCCTTAGAGCCCGCCTAATGCCTTTGCTGATTTTCCTCCCAACTATGGGTTACTCACAGCTGCTGGCCACCACGTAGTGCCTAGGCGGCCGCCTAGGCTGATTTTTAAAACACTGGTCTACATCATTTACGATTCGGTTCTTGCCAGTTTATGGTTTCAAATACTAATTATTTGAACACCAAATCATCATGCATTTAAATAAGTCTTCTAAAATGATTATATAAAGTTGCATATAACACAAATCCTTTTTAATGCAAGCGTCTGGCACGAAGTCAACAAAAAGAGGCGATTAAAAGAAATATGCATTGGTCGGTCAATAAACAAAAAAAATCAAGACCTCAAGCAACATTGGTCTCCTAATATTGGTAGCAACAACAATAACAACAACAGCAACAAAAAAGAAATATTCAAACAACATTAAAAGAAATATGCATTGGTCTTCTAATATTGGCAGCAACAACAAGCAAAAACAAAAATGCAAATGTCCTTGGCAGTGGCATATTCTTTTTCAAACAGTAGCTCCTAATGTTGGCAGCTCCTATACATAATCAAACAACATATAATCAAATCAAACAATAGCTTATTTTTTTCAAACAACAAGCAAACAACATACATTAAACAACAAGGAAACAACATATATAAAATAGCAAGCTTACAATTCAAATTAGTAAGTGCTAAAAAAACTAAAGTTGCATACATACCATAAGTAGTAAAAGGTGATAAGTTAGGACTGAATAGTTTCAGAAGCCCCAATACTAGATGTGCCACCATTCATATTTTTGTTTTCTAAACATGTAAAAATCAAGAACTCATTAGAAAATAAGAAAGCAAGCATGCAACAAAACAAGAAAAAAAAAGTAATGAAAAATAAATATTCATACCTATTTCAAGTGCTTCATAAAACTCTATATCTTCTAAGATTGTCTCGTCGTCTAAAATTGAGATGTTATCTAACAACAACCAATTTTGAGTACAAATTAATCTCTATACCATTAGAGGAGTCAATGAAGAATGATATGAGTTCACACTAATTCCTCTCGTGCTAAAGGCAGATTCTGAAGCTACTATTGAGACCAGAATTGCAATGACTTCCTTTACAATTAATGCCAACACTGGGTATTTAACACCATTCAATTTCCACCAATTTAAAATATCAAAATCTTGACCCACTTCTACTTTTTCAATGTGATCTAACAAGCACCTCTCAAACTCATGCTCCGAGACCACGACATTACTTGCTTCAACTTCTTTTTTTCCAACTTTCGTCCATTTATGCTCAATTTTCCCCTTCCACAATGATTTGGATTGGCCCCACCAATAGTAGCTGTAGTACTAGTAGTATTAGAACAACTATTAGCACTAGAACCACTTGGTTAGTTGGAAGAAGGAAACATGTTCATCATATAGTTTCAAGATTAGGCTTTTTACCTCGTCATTCTTAACTACGGCTTCATCAATACTACACCTGCGACGCTTCAAAATATGTGCCACATAGCCCAGTTTATATCTTGGATTAAGTACCAGTCCCACAAACAATAAAGGATTCACTTTGATCACCCCAATACTTATCAATTTTTACTTTCATGCTTAGTGTTGTTTCATGCAATATCAAGCTTGCATGGGTTTGAGTTAACAACATATCTTATTCGATGAAAAAATCATTTATTTCTTCACCAATTGCAAGCAAATCATAAGAAGTACTATGACAAGCCGGATGTAAAGTAACACTCATCTTCAATGTGATTTGATATAACACTTTCAAAAAAAATTGACAAAGATAGTGGCATTACTCCAATCTTCCATATTTGGTCGCTCATACCTCGTTTTACCACTGGAAGATCCACCCACCACTCTTCTCCCAGTAAATCTTCACCAAACCATGACAAGTATGCAATTTTATCATCTTCTCCCATTCTCAGAAAAACTTTTTCAAATTTCAAAGCGTTCGTTAACATCAAATAGGTGGAATTCCACCTAGTTGGCACATCTAAAAAAAAAACAAGACCTTTTTCTCCTTTTTAAAACAACTCCTAAAAGTTTCCACCCTTTATGGAGAAGACGTTACATAAACCAACGTATTCCTAATAACTAAGATGGATGTATCTAACGTCATCAAACCATCTTGAACTATCAAGTTAACAATATGAGCACCACACCTGACATATATGTGCTTTCCCTCAAGTATCATCTGTGAATTTTGCTAGCGATACATCTTTGTCTTCAAATAATTTGTTGCCACCTTGTTTGAAGAAACATTATCGACCATGATGGTTAGTTTATTCTCCATACCCCATTCTAGCAAACAAACCTCAAGAATTTTTCCAATTGTCCCCTTATGATTAGCTATGACAAAAAAGTTTATTATTCTTTTGTACAACTTCCAATCACTATCTACAAAATGTGCCGTTTTCACCATATAGTTTATCTTTTGAAGACTTATCTAGGTGTCGGGTGTGAGGCTAACTCTGTTTTCAATTTTTCTTTCATTTCATCACACATGAGAACAAAGTGTCTCACAAGTGTCATACGAGATGGTGGATAACAATAGGGGCAATCAACACTACAGAAAAACCTAAACCCTCTCCCTTCAACATGTGTAAATGGCAACTCATCTAAGTCAACCACTTGTTTCAACGCCTTTATGCAATCATCTTTAGTATTCCCCTTAGCCTTAAGAGTACAATCACCTTCATCAAAAGACAAAATCTTTTACCTTTTATTCTTATTTATTCCCGGGTAACTCTTACATCTTCCTTCAATATCTTTTGTAACGGTTGAAGTACCATTTCTAGAAGGGTAACCAACAAAGGTAGTAGAGCAGTGCTTACACCTAGCTCTTTTTCTAATAATTGTTTCTTTGGTCCCATCTGGCTTCAAAATGCTTTCTATGTCATCATATTCAACAATATGCTCCCACACTTTTGCCCTACGCTTACTATTCCCAAAACGAGGCAATAGAGGAATACCACTTGGTTGAGTTGGTGATTGTGCTTGGGGTGGAGATGGTGGTTAGGGTTTCGGTGGAATTGGTGGTTGGGATTGGATTTGAGTTATGGTGATGAAGAAGAAACAAATGTAGAAGAAGAACAAAAACCATGTGATTTTGATTGATTTGTCATCCCTAAAATAGACAAAAAACAAAACTTAAATTCAACACAGAGTTTGTCAATCACATACATATACTAAATTATACAATATACATTCACACATACATAAGATTAGGGATGGGCAAAATACCCAAGGGTATGGGTAACCGCGGTTACCCATCCATTTAAAATTAACCATTACGGTTATATGTAACATTTTAAATAAATAAACAGCTATGGGTATAACCGTTTACCCGTTAAACTTAAATGGGCGGTTATGGGTATTACCCGCAGTAATAAATGGGTACCCGTTTAACCGTTTATTCTAATATATATAAGATTAAAAAAAAAACTAAAAAAACCTTAAAATTATTCGACAAATCTCAAACTCCCGTCGCTCATCTCTCTCCTTGATGCCCTCTCTCTCATCTATGGCAAAACAGTCGGTTCTCTTTAATTAATCAAAAGAGAGGGTTTATGGCTATCACTTGTCATTTTATTGATGCTTCGTAGACACTACAAAGTCGAATTTTGAAGTAATTTATTAGTTCATATAGTACATGTGATACATATTATTATTTTTGCATACTTTAGATTCAATGACATGCTGCATTATTAAGTTTGCATATTAATGACAAAAATGATCAGTTTTATTGTAAACCCCAATACCTCCAAATGACATGATAAAAGTAGATTAATTCTTAAACTCGTTTGTTGTGTTATTCATCTTTGTTTTGCAAGAGACGGAAAGGGTAAAGTGGGTGAGCCTACCATTGGACCACTGCTATACACATTGTTGAGACTTGAAGCTTGTATCAGAATGATTTTCCTGACTTACGTAAATGTATAAATAATATATATCCTAATCTCTCTCTATATTGAAATGGTATAAGGATTTAAAATATTAAAATACGGAAATGCATGTTAAATGTACATATAAATGGATAAAAAAAGGTGTAGACGAGTAAAAAAAAAAGAAGGTAAATGGGTAAAAAACGGTAAATGGTAAATGGGTAAACGGGTATGCGGTTACGGTTAAATTGGTATACGGTTATGGGTACAGTTAACCGTTTATAAACGGTTATGGGTATGGGTATAACATTTTATGCAATTACCCAATGGGTAAACAGTTATGCGGGTATGGACTTAAACATTTATGGTTAAATAACCGCGATTACCTACCCGACATAACCATTGCCCATCCCTACATAAGATAGGCATGTATTTTAGAGTACAAACACAATATTGTTTTAGATATTAACTTAAAAGACTCTTATGATACAACCGGTTCAACACCTTCTATTCTTCAATCTGTGTCCCTACTTAACACCTTATATTATGATGACCTAGCCACATTCATCATCTCCCTCCATACAATTAAGCTATTAACCTAGTTAGTAAACATATACAATTAACCCTAATCTGTTGAACTTTACATATTACAAATTCCATTTCAAAGTTGAACTTTACAAATTACAAATCAATATGTGTGTTTTTGTGTGAAAAGTTTAATATATTCATAATCTAAAATATGAGAAAAGATAGAGAAAATACCAAGGACGGAGGACAAAGGACAGAGAGCCGTGAGCTATCGCAGATGAGGGAGGACGAGGACCATCGTGAAGAATTGAGGTTGTGGGCTGCCAAAGGAATCACTGATGTTTTGGATGTGAGGCCATGAGTGAGGGTGGGTCAGGCTTGACTAAGTGAAAAAGGAAAATTGAATGAAAGTCTATAAGTGTGAAACGGTGGATGTGAGACCGTGAGTGAAGGTAGGTGAGCCCTAATTGAGATGGGATTCATTGCTTGGCAACTTGGTGAAACTAATTTTTCAACCTATTATACCATGACAGACACACACATATATATAATCAATTTATTATAATAATAACAGTTCGGTTTGGTTCCAGCCGGTTCTTGTTCTTTGGAAACTAGAACCGAAACTGGTTTGAACTGGTCTGCTTTGGTTTTTTATTCAATGTTGACTTTTTCAGTCAACGCGGTTTTTCTCGGTTTTTTTTCATACGGTTCGATGTGGTTTTTCGGTTCGGCGGTTTCTATGCCTACCCTTACTTTGTTGAACAATTTTATTAAGTGGATTCACTCCTCGCCCTACTTCCTTCTTATATAGCCTTTTCGTTTTTCTTTCTCTTAAAAAAAAAAAAAATTAATCAAATTCAAACAAAGTAAGTTGGTGGAATTGATTGAATTTTAAAATTTGATGTATAGGTTCTCCAAGCAGCAGGAAACAACAACTCTAAGGACCTCCAGATTTTTTTTTGTAGGTTGAATTGATTGAATTTTAAACTTTGATGTATAGGTTCTTCACATCTTCCGTAATAGAGAAACCGTTATCCTTTGTGTGGAAGGAATGATATATGCATACACAAGTTGAAGTCATTTTCCTCTTAATAAAGCACCTTCAGTAGTTAAAGAGCCTTAGTAGAAAAAAAAATCTTTAACCACTTGCTCTAATAATAGGTAAAATAGCACCATTGACCTGAGTTTATAGTTACTTTCAAGAAAAATGGCCCAATGTACTTTAGGTTTGATACAATCACCAGGGGAAGCAATGAACCCTCCCCTTGACGTTGTTCCCTCTCCAAATCATGTGGGTATTGGGTTGTTATAAACTGATTCTACTAAAAATATACCAACTGATTCTACTAAAAAACATATACAAAACCGATTCTACTTATATTTCAAATTGATTCTATAAAAATAGTTGAAGACGGGTTGAACTGATTCTGCAAAAATGGTCGAATACGGGTTGAACTGATTCTGTAAAAATGGTGGTCAAGGACATGTTGAACTGAGTTTGCAAAAATTATCGAACACATGTTGAATGGATTATGCAAAAATGGTCGAGGACTGATTGAATTAATTCAACAAAAATGGTCAATGACTGATTGAACTGATTCTGCAAAAATGGTCCAAGACGGGTTGAACTAATTCTACAAAAATGCTTGAGGACGGGTTGAACTGATTCTGCAAAAAAAGTCGAAGACTGATTGAACTGATTGCAAAAATACTCGAAGACGGGTTGAACTCATTATGCAAAAATGGTCGAAGACAGATTGAACTGATTATACAAAAATGGTCGATGACTAATTGAACTAATTGTGCGAAAATGGTCAAGGATGAGTTGAACTTTTCTAGTAATAAAGGATACAAATTGATTCTACATAAATAGTCAAGGATGGGTTGAGCCCTCTTTTCAAAACTGATTCTGCAGAAATAGTCAAGGATGGGTTGAGCTTATGACACATTAATTTTGTTGGAGTTGTGAGGGTTGGTTTCTATTGACAGCCCTAAAGCTTTAAGGGTATGGCTAGTATTTCAAAACATTATTTTCATGTTTTTGGGCTGGGCTTTAGTTGTTTTTATGTTTTTGTCTTTCCTTGAGATGATTAAAAACTAGTGGAGTTTCTTGAGATACAGTGAAATTTGTTGTCTTGTTATAAACTTCTTATTTAAGTGTGATTGTGTAAATCCTAGATTAGATTTAATTTTAGTTATTCTTTCCTATCAGGACTTGTATTCCATGGAGGAGAATGAATTCTTCTCTTCCTTATTACTATAAATAAAGGCACTACATAAGGGGGATAACACATCCTCTACACAACCCTACCAACACACCTCTCTCTCTATATTTTCTCTGTGCTGTCGGCCCCCTCTCCCTATCAGTTAAATATAGGCCACAATAAGTTATCAGCACGCTCATACTGCTGCGCTTAGGAATCTGACTTGGAAGTTTTCTGCATCAAACCAGTTAATCAATATCATCACGCAATCATGTTCTAAGCGTAGTGCTTGGTGTGTTGATTTTTTTTGGAAAGGGAGTGTGTACGAGTTGTTTATTTCAAGAATAGGCTGGATACGACCAACTGCATTTTTTCGTTAGTATGCGTAAACTTTCTAAGTTGTAACATTGTTAGTTCTCCTTGGAATTGTGTCAAACTCAGGGGGAGTATCCTGAAATATACTTGCTTGATCTTAATGTACTATTTTTCCCTACGATTAAGAGCATTTTCCCACTAGATCTTTGCTACCTAATGTGGTTTTGACGAGGCACCCACCTTGGGTTGATCATATCCCTGATAATGTCCCGTAGACGTTTCACTTGACTTTACATTACTCACGCATTTTTCCTTAGACTCTGGATTTTGTCTCTACTCGGGTTTTTACCATAGCCTTAGGGTTTTTTGTGGCACTTAGTTCCTTATGCAAGTTCCTTCCTTATATAGACTAGCGTGTTCCAAGAATCAGTGTCGACGAGTTGACTTCCTCAACTACTACATGATGCCAAATCTACTTGAGTATTTACACACTGAAGGGGGAGTGTTATAAACTTCTTATTTAAGTGTGATTGTGTAAATCCTAGATTATATTTTATTCTAGTTGTTCTTCCCTATTAGGACTTGTATTCCTTGGAGGAGAAGGATTTCTTCTCTCCCTTATTACTATAAATAAAGGCACTGCGTAGGGGGAATAACACATCCTCCACAGAACCCTACAAACACATCTCTTTCTCTGTGCTGCCAGTCCCCTCTCCCTGTCAATTAAATATAGGCCACAACATGTCTCTATATAAAGCTCCCTTAATTATTCGAATTAATATGCCAAAAAAACCCAACAGGTGTTCCATTTGAAACTGATAACATTTAGTTAATCCACGTCCAATTAATCCAAGGTAAATTGGATTTTGAATTTTCCAATGTAATCAAATCCGACTTGGTATATCTGATTACCATGAGATTTGATCCGATTTAATAACAATAAAAATTATAAAAGTATGCAAATCTTTCATCAAATCTAATCCAATGAGCACTGACACATTTTAATTGATCCAAATGTCAAATAGAATTTTTACTTTGGAATATTCATTCATTAGTGGGGCAATATTACAATCATATGAAGAATATATATGATCTCAAGAGAAGGGTATTTGCAAGCAAAGATTTGAAAATACCAAATAATAATCGTAAATGTTACAAATATCTGAAAGAGAAGGAATATCCACAAAAATCTATGCACGCAAAATCATGTGAGAGATAAAAACTCTCAAAACAATTAATTGTGGGATAAAAGAACCTCATTCTACTAACTAGACACTATAGAAAAAGACATCGCAACTCCAAATAACCTGATAAACCTAAAATATCGATTAATATAGAATCCAAGAAACTCAAACAGTGCACCTCTACTATAATGGTATTGTTGAGTTTTGGTTTCAATATTTGTTGTATATTTCATTATGAAGATTACAAGAGAGTGAAGGCAACTCTTATAGAGAGCCAAAAGAAAGCTACAATAGATTGTAGGATAACCACACAAACACAATCCCTAAAATCTGCCCTAACAAGTGGAAAAGCAAAAACCAAATTACAAGTAAAGAAGCTTTTACAAGCAATTAAGAAAGGTTGATGTAAGGTGAATGACAAGCTATGGAAAGTGACTGGTGAATGACAAGCTATGGAAAGTGACTTTAGCCTATGACTTAGCTAAAGTGAGAACTCATACATACAACCCATCCATACAAATCGGTTTCAATACACCCCCTCAAGCTGGATCAAGGGGATTGATTGATCCAAGCTTGCACAACAAACGCTGAAACTGAGTAGAGTCTAGTGCTTTTGTGAATAAATCAGCAAGTTGATCGTGGCTGCGTGTGAACACGGTGTCTATCACCTTGGATTGAACTTAAGGACGAATATAATGGCAGTCAACTTCAATATGTTTGGTCCTTTCATGGAATACTGGATTGGAGGCAATGTGCATGGCAGCTTGGTTATCACAATACAAGGACATAAGTGTCATGCTTGTGAATCCGAGCTCGGAAAGAAGACCTTTCAACCATATGAGTTCACAGGCTGTTGCTACCATAACCCTATACTCAGCTTCGGCACTAGATCGAGCAATAACATTTTGTTTCTTGCTCTTCCAAGTGACAAGGTTCCCTCCAACAAATGTACAAAAACCTGTTGTGGATTTTCGATCAAGGGCATTTCCAGCCTAGTCAGCATCTATGTAGCCCAAGATGTGATTTGATCCATTGTTCTTCATAATTATCCCTCTTCCTACTAAGCCCTTGAGATATCGAAGTATTCTCTTGACGATTTCCTAGTGAACTAGAGTAGGAGAATGCATGAACTGACTAGCTAGGCTAACTGAATATGAGATATCAGGCCTAGTAATGGTGAGATAAATAAGTTTCCCAACCATTTGCTGATAAACACTAGGGTCCGAGAGAGGTTCACCTTTTTCATGCCACTGAAGTTTGCTAGCTAGGGGTGTCCGAGCTAGTTTACATTCCATCATGTTAGCTTCATCTAGAAAATCGAGAACATACTTTCTTTGATTCAAGAACAACCCCTTTGAAGAGGTAGCCACCTCAATTCCAAGAAAGTATTTCAAAGACCCCAAGTCTTTAATGGCAAATTTTTGGTGAAGTGCCTGCTTAAGTGTCTTGATTTCACTTATATTGTCACCTGTAATAATAAGGCCGTCAACATATATAAGCACAACCAATTTGCCAGCAATACCACTTCGAACTAACAAAGAAGAGTCAGCATGACTCATTTTGAACCCTGCAGCTTCAAGGACTGAACTAAGCTTCAAATACCAAGCTCGAGGGGACTGTTTGAGACCATATATGGCTTTGTGAAGTCTGCAGACCTTGTTGGGTTCATTTTCTTTTGGATGACCAGGAGGCAACTTCATGTACACTTCTTCTTCAAGATCCCCATGAAGAAATGCATTCTTCACATCCATTTGGAATAAGGGCCATGCATTATTGACTGCCACAGACAACAATACCCTCACTGTGTTCATTTTGGCAACAGGAGCAAAGGTCTCCTTATAGTCAATGTCATAGGTTTGAGTAAAGCCTTGAGCTACTAACCATGCCTTGTGCGTTTCAATGCTTCCATTGGAGTTGAATTTGGTCTTATATATCCACCTACTTCCCACGACTTTCTTGCCATTTGGAAGATCCACCACACTCCATGTCTGGTTGTCATTCAGAGCTTGAAGCTCTTTAGTCATAACATCTTGTCACTCAGGCATGCATGTGGCTTCATGAAAATTCCTTGGTTCGAAAATGTGAGATAATTTGTTAAGGAAAGAAGTATGAGAATATGAGAATCTGTGATAAGAAATGGATGCAGAGATAGGATGCCTTGCAGTGTAAGTAACATACTCTTGTAACCTTACTGGTGGATGTCTATCTCGTGTAGGATTTCTTCTTGGTGCACTTATAGCTTGCTGATTTGGTTGCGCTTCTGATGGTCCAGAGGAGTTTGGCACTGCATCAATTACACTCTCAGTGAGTTGAGAATTATCAGTGCTGATATGAGCAGGAGTGACTTCATGAATTTCTGCTGGAATAGGTAGTGGAAATAGGTCCATAAGATCTTCCATATTAGCATTAGTCTCCAACCCTTTGTGGAAATAAGGTGAATATTCATCAAATCGCACATCTCTAGAGACTGCCAGCTTCCCCGTGTTAGGGTTGTACACTTTGTAACCCTTTTGAGAACTGGCGTATCCCATAAACACATATTTGACAGCTCGAGGGTCGAGTTTGTCACGATGGAGAGCTTGAATGTGCACATAACAAGTACAACCAAAGGTCCTGAGGTGAGACAAGTTTATAGGCCTGCCCTTCATGACTTCAAAAGGAGATTTAGTATTCAACACCCGAGTTGGTAGTCTATTAATGATGTACGTGGCAGTGAGTAGGGCTTGAGACCAAAATTTCTTAGGAACATTCATTTGGATCATAAGTGATCGAGTATTCTCCAATAAGTCTCGATTCTTTCTCTCTGCCACACCATTTTGTTGTGGTGTACCAACACAGCTAGTTTGATGCAAAATGCCATGATTGCTCAAGTAATTACTCATGTTATTGGAAGTGTACTCGGTACCATTATCTAATCTTAATATATATAACTTAGATGAAAATTGATTGGTGATTAGGTTGTGAAAGTCCTTAAAAGCATCAAACAAATCACTTTTAAGTTTTAAAAGATACAACCAGGTTACTCTAGAATAGTCATCAATAAATGTAACATAATATCTATACCTGTCAAAGGATTCTACACGAGAAAGACCCCAAATATCAGAGTGAACAAGCTCAAAAAGTTTACTAGTTCTAGAATTAGAGGAAACAAAAGGAAGTCTAGTGGCTTTTGACATTTGACAAGTTTCACACTCCAGTGTGTTTTTACAAAAAAAGGGAAACAACTTGGTCATCACATGTTCTGAGGGATGGGCAAGGCGTTGATTCCAGAGTTGGTGTTCCTGAACTTGACTTAAGTTGACACTGAGCTTTTTGACAAAATTGGACTCCTTTGAGAGATAGTAGAGTCCATTCAAGAAGAACCCTTCACCAATCTTCTTCTGAGTAACTCGGTCCTGAAACACAACATTGTGAGGGGAAAATATGGCAAGACAATCTAAGGTTTTTGTGATTTTTCCTATTGACAAGAGTTGAAAAGGAAAAGAAGGTACATAGAGAGCAGTGGAATCAGTATGCTCACTTAACAATCTAATCTTTCCTTTCCCTAGAATAGGTTCCCCTTTCCCATTTGCAACAGATACATGAATTGGATCAATAATTCTTTGAAAATCGTGGAGACTAAAGGGTTTATTAGTTATATGATCAGTGGCACCATAGTCAATAATCCAAAAATCATGTGTAACATTTGCATTAAGAGCAGCGAAAATGGCACTGATAATACCTGGAATATTGCCTTTCGATGTGTTATCCGAGTCAGCCAAGAATCCAGCAAATTTCCCTAGCATTGCAGTATCAGGTTCAATGCTTCCTTGCTTCTTTTGAAGAAAAGCAGCAAACTCGTTGATCAAGGACACATGATTTGTTGAGAAATTGGCCATCCCATCAGTTGAGGAACAAGCTGAATGAAATGCTTTTGGAGTGACTCCACCCTTCCCATCTTTGATCATTCTGCATTCCCTATCAAACTTAGGCTTTAACTCCTGATGAAGAATCCAACATTTTTCTCTCAAATGTCCCGTCATGTGGCAATAAGAACATTTCCAGTCTGCTTTCTTGCCAAGCACTCTATCACCAGTTGCTTTGTGATTTGTCGTTAAAACCCTAGCTTCAGAGTTGGATTTGGGCTAAATGTTCATCACTTTTCATCGAGTTTCCTTTCTCTGGACTGCATGACATACACTGGTAAAGGAGGGCAGCTCTTGAGTCATTAACAAGTGACTACGCAAGTCTTCATACTCCGCTCCTAAGCTTACTAAGAGTTGAAACACCTTGTCTTCATCAGCCCTCTTCAATAGCACAGCGGAATCAGTCGTGTGTGGACGATACATATCGAGTTCATTCCACATGGATTTCATACTTCCAAGGTGTTGAACAAAAGAGTGATCACCTTGCTTTAAACTAGCCACATTCTTCTTCAGTTGAAAGATGCGAACTGAGTTGTTTTGGCTGCCATATATGTCTTTGACAGACTCCCATATGAGAAGGGAAGACTCTGAGTAGTTGAAAAGCTCAGACAATTTTGGCTCCATAGAGTTAAGTAACCAGGACATGACCAACTGATCAGTAGCATGCCATGCATTGTAAGTTGGTGAAGTGGATTCTGGGGGCTCAAAGCTCCATTGATAAACCCTAGCTTCGATCTTCCTCCTAGAGCAAGTGGCACAACTCTTGACCAAGGAAGGTAGTTGAACTCGTTCAGTAGCACCGAGCAGAGTCGTTGATTTGGATTGTTCTCAAACTCTTGGGTTAAGTTTGGGGAGGAGGATGAGGCACTGTCGACACTAGACACATTTTCTTCTGCCATCTCTATCAATGATGAGCAAATGAAGAAGTAAAAAAAAAATGAACAGAGTCAGGACCCCATGGTTCCTGCTTTGATACCATGTTGAGTTTTGGTTTCAATATTTGTTGTATATTTCATTATGAAGATTACAAGAGAGTGAAGGCAACTCTTATAGAGAGCCAAAAGAAAGCTACAATAGATTGTAGGATAACTACACAAACATAATCCCTAAAATCTGCCTTAACAAGTGGAAAAGCAAAAACCAAATTACAAGTAAATAAGCTTTTACAAGCAACTAAGAAAGGTTGATGTAAGGTGAATGACAAGCTATGGAAAGTGACTGGTGAATGACAAGCTATGGAAAGTGACTTTAGCCTATGACTTAGCTAAAGTGAGGATGACAACTCATACATACAACCCATCCATACAAACCGGTTTCAATAGGTATAGACGACCTCACAACGACCAAACTTGCATATAGTGAGACCAAACTCGCCTGAAGCGAAACTACAAATCACACAGACAGAGTTCCTATTGAGTTTCTGTAACTATTGCAAACACAAACTAAAGTCGACAAGATCCACTATTCTGCTCCACCTCCACAACAACCTTGCACTAATCACTGGTCACCATCGACAAGTTCACCACTATACGAGAGATCGACAACAATCTTGCACTAATCAAAAGGTGAATCCACCACAAGTTTGACAAGTTAAGAATGCCTAACAATAGATCCAGTCAAGGAAGACATATCCACCATTGAGCCAAACCAGATGAGACAAATCCAATGAAAATAAACAAATAGAACTTGTCAAGGCAGGAAAACGACTAGGACAATTAAGCATTTGTGTAAAAGTTCCAAGGAAGCCCCCAATGGCTGCAAGGAATGGACTGTCTTGGTGATTAGGGTCTTCTACTTCAACCTACTACGCCCCAGGTTTAGCCTCCCCGCTACCCTAGTATAAATTAAAGTATAATATCGCTTGTATAATTTTTATTTTATTTTATTATAAATTAAACATAGTTTTATCATTTGACTTAAATTATTCATAATTTGCTCAAATTTATATGTCTATATCTATATGGAAGAACGTAAAAAAGTAAAACTCATCATACCTAGTAATCAAACTTAAAATCTCTCACAAAATCGTAGTACTAAGTGAAAACTAGAAGTTAATTACCTCGTGAAATTTCTAGGTCAATTATTATGCATACACCAAAATTTCCTAGCACGTAGTGAGTGCAGCTAGGTTGGGCTCCCTAGAGGCTATAGCCATCGTTATTGTTATTAACGATACCTCCATTTAGATAAGCTAGTGGACGCTTAAAAGAAAGACCAGTGAGGGTTAGATGCCTTAAACCTTAAATAGGTCATTTGCCAGGGTGAGTGGGATTGACTTTAGTGATCATTTTAGAGGCATAAGGTGGTGAACCTTCTTTCTCTACTTATTAGTCTACTAATCAAGTATTGTTATTCGCATCATATGTAACTCCACCAACAATATTTACCTAAAAAAGAATTAAACCCTAACAGGTTAACATACGAAAACTCCAAATTAAGATATGAAAATGTATGGACTAAGAGTTGGTGGAGAAAATGGTTTATCGACACGCTTTCCCTGGAACCCACTAAACCAAAGGGAATGTTTGAGAGGTCCCATTTTACGTACCCTAAAATCAAAATTTAGAAGAGAGGAGGGGTGGCCTTTGTGGGGATTTCCTTTTGATTTTATCGATGTTTTTTTATAGAAAAACATGCAAGTTATGATGATCTTTCATGGAAGGAGTCTTCTAAAACTGATCAGCGGCCAGCCGTGTGTTTCAACAAATTGATTAGGTTTGCTTTCGGTTGAGGCAGGTACTTAATTAAAATTGTGAATCTTTGTAGTTTATTGCTTATCAGTTTGGTGGTGGTGTGTGACTTGTGTCTAAGAAACCCTAAAGTAAGAACATAAAATACTGGGTAAAAGAACGTGTATTGGGTCTACCACCACTAGTACTAGTGCCTAGATCGGTTCTAATACTTTAATAATTGAATTGGATCTTATTAGTGAGTCTGATTGTTAATAGAATAAGTATTCATATACCAATTAAATTTAGGGTTTATATCACAAATGGTCTCTGAAATTGATCCACACCATCAAAATAGTTCTTGAAATTGAAAATCGATCAATGTAGTCCCTAAAAATAGGTGTCACAAATTATTGTGATCTTTCTACCATAATTTTGTCAAAAATTATGTTATGTGCTGATGTGACACATAAATGGAGCACACGAGATTTAAGAGTTTTTATCACAAATGGTCCCTGAAATTGACCCAAACGATCAAGATGGTCCTTGAAATTGAACATCGATTAACGTAGCCCCTGAAAATAGGTGTTGCAAATCAATGTGATCATTCCATCACAATTGTGTCAAAAATTATGTTACGTGCTGATGTGGGTTTAATAATTAATTAAAAACGTTGTCAAAACACCTTTTTGCACAATGAGATTATCTCAAGGCAGAGCTTACCGTTCTCCGTGTCACCAAGATCACCGGGAGAGCACCCAACAAGCTCTCCAAGATTAAAGTTGTTAGGCCGTCGATTGCCCAAATGTTGACGGTGGAGTCACAAAAGTCGTCACCAATCCAAGCCGTCACCAAAGGTGGTCTCAATCTTGGTCAATTTGATGAAGGGTGATCGAAGGGTGTAAAGATGGGTATCTTGAGGATTTTTTTTCAAAGAAGAGATGGTGAAGGCTACCATAGATAGAGGTAGAGGAGTATGGGTTGGGATTGTAGGTGATTGCGGGGCTGAGTTTCTTGGTTGACAACTTTTTTAATTAATTGTTAAATTATTAGACCTATTTCTAATTTATTTTTTATTTAGTTGGACTTCTGGGTCCATTGTGCCACATCAGTACATAATAAAAATTTTGACAAATTACGATGGAAGGACCACATTGATTTGAGACATCTATTTTAGGACTACATTGATCAATTTCAGGGACCATCTTGATGGTGTGGGTCAATTTCAGGAATCATTTGTGATAAATAAAAAAAATAAAAAAAACTTGTGAGACCTATTTATGTGCCACATGAGCACATAATAGAATTTTTGAAAAAAAATTATGATGGAAGGACCACATTGATTTGCGACGTCTATTTTCAGGGACTACATTGATCGATTTTAAATTTTAGAGACAATCTTGATGACATGAGTCAATTTCAAAGACTATTTGTGATATAAACCCTTAATTTTATTTAAAGGTAAAATTAAAGGTAGGCCTTCATCATTTTAGGTGCCCAATTTGTTCTCTAACGAAATGCTTTCATAGCTGGAAGAATCTCAGTTGTGTATAGATAAGAAGTCAACCCTAACACCTCATACCTGCCTCTGTGTGGAGTTGCTCTCACGAGATAGACCAATCCATTTAAAGCATAGTATATGTGTTTAAGAAATAATATTGATTATGGATACATTCATGTCGGCATTGTTAGGTAACAAAAACAACCTTAAATAATTTTTTATAGAAAGATTTTAGTGCATAATACTAATGAGTATTATTACGTGACAAAAATAACTTTAAACAAATATTTATAGAGAGAGAGAGCTTAGTAAACTATTCAGCATTATCATGTAACAAAAATAATTTCGAATAAGTATTTATAAGAGAGAGAGAGAGAGAGAGAGAGAGAGAGAGAGAGAGAGAGAGAGAGAGAGTTGAATAAATTATGCAGCATTATCACGTAACAAAATCAACTTCAAACAAATATTAAGAGAGATAAGTTTTAATTCAATCTAGTTCATAGACAAAAAGGGAAAGCGCAAGTGCGCAACTGATACACTAGTATATTAACTAGATCAACAAGTCTATAAAATAATACAACAAGTGCATTATCAAATGCATATCCTGGACTTGATAGAAGAATGCATGAATGCATGTCACGTTTCCAAGAGCCTTACATTCATTTGTTCTTCTATATCCCCTACTCGATATCAAGTACTAGATTTACAAAACCCTCTTGTAGAAAGCCAATCCAAAATAAGAAAAGAGAGGAATACATACATACATACATACATACATATATAT
This sequence comes from Malus fusca, assembly GCA_035220775.1. Classification (NCBI taxonomy): domain Eukaryota; kingdom Viridiplantae; phylum Streptophyta; class Magnoliopsida; order Rosales; family Rosaceae; genus Malus; species Malus fusca. The sequence goes on along the minus strand of CM069065.1, from coordinate 23,560,327 downwards.
ATATATATTAACAAATTAGAAACCACATTTTATCCTATCTGTTAGTTCTGAACAACTTCAAATAAGTAACCCAACTTTTAAAGGGCAAAAAAAATAAAAAAAGGAAGAAACTAAAAGTGAACATACACTTTCTTTCTTGTCTTTTTTTCTCCCTCATCCGATCCTTCACTTATTTAATCATCACCACGAGCCTCCACCTAATAAACCATTCCAATACCCTGTTGGGTTCCCTTGCCCCTTGTTCTGATGATGATCAAGTACTTCATGATGACCTGCAGTGCTTGAAATCTGTTTCAAATGATGATCCCCAAATGGAAACAATATCCTTCCACCATTGACATTCTCATGATCATCCCCTCCATACCTATTTCCAAGCCCATCAATACAAAAACCAAGGCTTGTTGGTTTGAATTCTTGCAGCGAGAACCCTGCTGATGATGGTGGATAGAGTACTGTATTTGAATGATGATCAGGCATATTCTGGGTTGGCATGAATGAGTTCACACCTCTAGAAGCAATGCCAGTCCTAAGAAGCTCCATAGCTGAAAGATTAGGAGCTGATGAGGAATTGGTACTATTGTTGTTTTCCATTGTAGTACCATGGTAATGTGCATCAATAGAATCAAGGGCCAGGTTAAGATCTTGGCCTTCATGGATAACCCTAGGGTTTTGGTGAGATGATGAAAAGTGTGAAAGGGTTGTTGGTGGGTTAAGATCAGGAATAGTAATCTTGGACGATACTGAAGCCGATGAGGATGTGGATTTCTTGTTCTTCCGTGAACCTCCTCCAACTGGGACATTTCTGAGAGTTCCACCTTCAGTCCAATACCTTCTGCATGTCTTGCAAAAGTACCTTGGTTGAGTGAGGCTGTAGTTGTTGTAGTAACAAAACTTGGTGTTGGTTGAACTGCACCTTGGACAATTCAATTGCTCTTGAGGTCTAGCCCTTTTCTCCAACACTGACCTTGTGCATCCATTGGATCCCATCTCATGATCTTCCATGGGCTTCTCAAGTTCTCCACTTCCCTAATTATAATTAATTGACAACCTCCCAATATTAAGAGAGTGAAATCAAAATTAAGAGCCCTAATTCATTTTAATGAAAATTAAGCAAAACGAACAATATATCCTACAGATGCACACGGATCTAGAAATCTAAATAAACAGGGAGATAGATCATCATAACAAGTAGCTGCCTAGCTACATCAGCTTTTTTAGTACTTAATTGGGGGAGAATCATATTGAAAAAATAAATAAAAATTAAAAACAAAAACTACAAATAATAGGAACAAGTAATGCCTTTTTCAATCCCTTTATCAGTTATCACATGTGAAGGAAGAAAAAAGTTGAGCTTTCATGTATAAAGAACAAAATAACCTTTTATCTTTGGATAAAAGAAATCCATGTATCATGAAACTTTCAGTTGCCTTGATGAACATCATCTCATGTAGCTAGAAGTATGAAATAACCTTTTAACTTTGGATTAAAGATATCCAAATACCCCACACAGTAAGTATACATATGTTTCAAACACTTTGGAGCTTGATCTGTCTTTCTAACCAAGATTAATAAAATTTGGCTCATACAACTAATGCACATTAAAGAAAGGAAAAAGAATACATGAGAAGAAAAATTATAAATCCCCCCACCTGCAGCCATTGAGCAGTATCCATGAATTCAGAAGAGAAAAGGAAAGAAAGGAAGCTGATGACTTCACAGAGAGAGAGAGAGAGGGAGAAAGTGTTCACCTTCTTTGTCTGCAGCTGCTCTAAGCGGAACAAAGAATGTTTTAGATTGTCTTTTAGATTTTGTGTGCGCTTATTGCTTTATGCATTGGCTTACTTTATGATTGATGATGAAAGGAAAAATAAAGAAATGTCTTTATTTTGACTATAACCCCAAAAATGTCACTGCATTAGTGCTGTTAATTGTATTATTTTATGTGAGATTTTTGTCTGTTTTTGCTTAGAAAATTCATTTTTATTCATCTTTTGTGGAATCATTAGTGTATGTAGTGATGGTAGTGGGTGGGTTTCTCTTTATTGACCTCATAATGCGAAAGTCTTGATTCTTGTTCTTCATTGTCACCCTCTCTTTTAGATGTTTTCTAAGGACCATACATGAACATGGATTAATGGTTCTTTTCGTTTATCGAAAGTATTGTAATTAAATTTCTTAAAGTATCCTCGGTATGCTCAATTAAATGGGAAATGTTAGAGAAATCAAAGTTTTAAACTAAATTTTGTAAATTGTATGACATGATTGTTGATGATTGAATTATTATTTAAGTGATAATTAATGTGCTTATTTTCTATTGGTGACACATCATATGATTTATAAAATTGGTCTAAAAAATTGGTCTATCAACACATGTGAGTTTCATCTCTATTAGAGAGATAGTTCGTACAAACATGGTATACAAATGGGGTAATAGCATTTTTGTTAAAGATAATGTTAGGAGATCAAATTTCTAAACCAAATGATATAGATGTTGATGATGAAATTATTACTTAAATGTTGTTAATGTCCTTATTTCTTATCAGTGACATATTATTTAATTTGTAAATTTTGTTTAAAAATTTAATCACCTAGCATTATATATATATATATATATGTGTGTGTGTGTGAAGATTTTAGTCATATAGTCCGGAGGAATAATTACCTACCATGAATGCAGTACTAGTAATTTAGATGATTGAGTCGAGTCTTCTCAACCTTTTTCTAAAGTGAGTGTATATATCTATATAATTTACCGAGATTGAGCTACTTTAATTATCCTTCTCAAAAACAGCAAAGTAACAAATTTTCTTCTTCTTTTTTTAACAAAGCATCTTCAAAGATTGGCTCATGTTGAGGTACTTTAATTTAGCAGCTTTAATTAGCCTATTCATATTTTTGAGCAGTACTATTGTTTTTCTCGTTTCTTTTTGGTATGTCATAAAGATATATAGACTAATTTGATAGAAGTATGGGACGAGTTTAAAGGCACAATCATATTATTAGAACCCTAATTGATTAATGATATTAGTAATTAGTTCAAGGAAACCTAATATATATATATATATATATATATATCTGATGGAGGCTCGGACCAATCCATATTCTCATAGACAAATTTTTTTTTTTTTTTTTTACAACGATGTATTTTACACTAAGAAAGGGAGGAGTTCGGTTAAGTCATATAATGGGCAATCTAGTTTGGTATCGAATTCGTCATCTATAAGATTCGAACATAAGATCTCTCACTTACAAGTGAAGAGGAATGTCACCGTACTGAATGGCTACATAGACAAAAGTTAATATCTGTCGTATAAATTGAAAGAATAAAATCATTTAAACCTCTATTAATGAAGTCGATTTAGTGGTGCTAAAAAACCCTAGCATGCATGAAGTTGTTTGAAACACTAGCTGAAGTAGCATTAGAATGAGATATATGAGAAGTGGTGCTAATAAACGTGCATATTCTCATTAGAAATAAAAAACAATTAGTCGTAGTTGGGTAAAGTAAATTAATTATAAACTTCCTTCGCTAAACAGATAATTATCAACTTTGGAGACTAATTAAATGGGAAATGAAAATTTGAAAGAGTAAGGAGGAAGTGAGAGATTAGTAGGAGAGCCGACAATAAGCGACAAAAGGAAGAATGGGCGGGACCCAAATAATGCGCGGTAGAAAAGAAAAGAGATGGAAAGAGAGAAAGCGGAGGAGATGATAATAGAGAGTAATAAGTCTTAGTGTGGGTGTTGGGATGTCTTTTATGTGATGGTGACATCCAGTGGCATGCTTGATGATATTGAATCTCTGTTCGAAACAGCCAAACCCAAAGGACTCAAATTCCCACTGCCTCTTTCTTTTTCAGAGTTGCAGGCTTGCAGATGGCCAGATTGCCACAAATTGGGCGTTCTCTCCAGTCTTTTCCTTCCTACCAAGTCCAACCCAACCCAAGTAAAGTTAATATCCCACTGCCTCAACTAGGGTTTGTATAATGTGTGTTCTATTAGATTAATTCTATTGAAACTAATATACTTGTCCAAGTGGCACTACTGATGGTACGATACAAATAATTGTTATGTATTCAAATAGTCCATGATTCTGTCAGTTAAATAGTGTCATCGGCTGTAAGAAAGGTCTAGAATCTTTCGTATTATCTGCCTCTTTTTAGTTTTTATCTCATAGTAGTGAGCTTTTATCTCATAGTGGTGTATTGTAATTGTGCATTCATAAAAGAATGTATAATATTTTTTGCCGGACGATGTTATTCTAATCTATATATCATCGGCACTAGTTGATCAATTAGTAATTGCTTTCAGACGGTAGTCATAAGGTTCATATGCAGGACATAAATAAAGTAGTAAGATCGTATGGTCGTATTTTCTTTGTTGATTTCAACAAAACAATATCGAGAATCTAAAATTTTAAGATACGTTCATTGTTTAGATTTTTGTTAGAAAGATAATTTGAAATAATTTAGTTTTGATCATAATTAACTACAATATCAATCCAGAAAATCTTAAAATATATATAATAATTAAATACGATATGATTAACAATTCAAAGCCTTTTGTCTTTTGAAAAAAATATTATATAACTAATGCACTGCGGTGGGGGAGAAAGTTTTACATCTTTACGCAAAATTAGTTTATTTTTGTTTACAGAAGACGAAATTAGCTTATTTTTGTTGTTCCTCTTTAAACTTGTAGCTCTGACGTGCAGCGGCAATGCGTCAAACATAATTATTGTATTGGAAATTATGAGTTAGAACAGTGTTATAGCTAGCATATCCAACATGAACACATTGTTATACCTTTTTAAAGTTTAAAGTTTATCTTTTCTTGTAAAAAATGGGATGACACTGATTGATGGGGATCCGGTCACTAACTATTATAATAAATTTCATAAAAAAAAAAACGAAAAAAATATAAGAAGATTATATAAATCAACATTTCGTTTTTTTTCACGTTAATTTGAAAATATCTGTTAGGTACGTAATTCATTTCAAAAAAAATATAAATATAAGGAAAGCAGTTGATCTTAAGATAATTATGATCAGTACATTTTGTGCATATGAGTAAGTTTTAAATATAAATTATTATATGATTTAGATGTATTTTATTAATAGTCACAACACACTCGTATTCGCGTAAATGATTTACGTTAGCAAAATTGAATGTTACAATCGATCTTGTAGAAGTTGACAAGACTATTCATGCATGTCTCGTCTTTTTGTTCCTTTATTTGTCTGGAATCTCTTAATTGCTGAGCATTAAAAATATGTGATATTCTCCTATATGAACATATGCATATGGGCTATTGGATTGTCGATTATTGTATCTTTTGATTTTATGAACTAGAGCTTGTCCAACTGAACGTGTGTGTGTATATACTATGTTTATGCTAATTGCCTTAGCACACGATTTGCTTGATTTAGCCTTTGTTGTTTAGGTTGAAGATGTTCCTATAGTTAGCGATATATAGGTTGCTTGATTCCATATCTTTTCTATTAACCATCATGCAAAAGAAGAAGAAGGACAAATCATCCTTTCCTTATTGGATAAAGAAAATAAAGAAAGGTGGGAAACAATAGAAAACAAGAAATGTGTTCAAAAGTAGTGATTAAGAGTCAGTTTCATGCATGGATAATCTTGAACCGCATTCCAAAGAGGAGGAGGAGTTTTGCATGATTTGGTTGGTAGCTGAAGGTGACAATAAACATCAAAGACAAAGTTGATGGATAAATTAAGTTAGTGGATTAATTTCATTGCAACGTGAAAAGCAGGGAATGGAAATGGTGGATGGGGACCTGCAATATTTTCATGTAGTTTCATTTCACCGTCCGTGTATCCATCGAGTGAAAAAGAACAAACTGACCACGAACAATTTTAGGAAATTTATTATTTTTATCGCCAACCACCTTCTTTTATTCCCTCGCTATGCTTTTGGTTTTCTTTTTCTTTATTTATGAGAAATGATAGAAATATCATATTTTGTTAACCACAAGATGTAGTGGCTGATGGTTGAATTTATTTTTAAATCACATAATGTGACGGTTGATAGTTTGATTCTTTTTTTAATGGTTTAAAAAAGAAATTCAACCATCAACCGTCAAATTATATGATCTAAAAAAATAATCTCTCTAACATTACCCTTTTGTTTATTTGTTCCCCAACTCAAGTTAAAGCCCAACTCTTGGCCTCTTGATTCCCACCAAAGTTATAGTTTTTCCTTCCTAATTAATTACTGTTTTCGTATATATCAAAAGAATATGACAAACATAACCTCATGTAGACCTAGCAACTTATCGTTTCTTTCTGGAGCATTACTTAAGAGAGACAAAAATACAACCAATATTATAAGAATTTCGCTAATTTTAAATTCTATAATTTTGAGACAAAAACTCAAAACCCACTGAAACCCAGCCCAAAAACATGAAACCAGTCTTTGAAAATTATCACTCCATACCCCTAAGAGAGCCCAACATGCACAACTCAATGAAATTACATATATGTTATCCACCAAATTCGCGCACCCCTGTGAGTGGTGGAGGCACAAATCCGAGTAACCTGTAAAATAGAAAACAGTTATGAGCAATCTTTGGGGGAGGGGGTGAGGTCTCTAGCCAAAGGCTATCCAACGGTCAAATTAGTAAGCAAATATAAGACTCTAGCGGTGGGGAAAGAGAATTAGAGTGCGATAATTGCATTACCCATGACGAACCCTAAATGAGTGTATTTATACTAGCCTGGGGAGAGACCCTTTTAGGACAAAATCCTTGTATGAAGCCAGAGAATCCTAGAAGATATCTAGAAGTAGATATTGCATCCTCTTAGGAATGTAATTAGTTGCAGCACACGCCAATCCCTAGATTGTAGGAACTCCAAGATAATGTAGAGGATTTACCTACCTTTGTGCTGGATCAGATCCTCTTATCTTGTGGAACAAGCATGGTCAATCTTAGTGAAGTCGCTTGGACTTCACTTACTGCCCCGGAACAAGATGATGGTGGTATCACTGCTTCGTCTGATCCAACTCTGCTTGGAGCTGTTGAGTCCATCTTCGGACATCTTAGGTAACTGTATTTTGATCTTACTTTAGCACTGGAAAATCATGGTCCCACAATTACTCCTAACTATATATCTGAAAAAGAACTTGTTCCCCTTGAGGATGGATAGTTATCCAAGGCCCATGCCCTTTGGAGTAAGCTGGAATACGTACTGTTTAGTCTTTTATCTTCATTTGGTGACCCGATTCTGTGAAGTAATAGAGATGTTTTGGATTCAGACATGCTATTTCGAGAGTCGTGCCATAAAGGTTGCAATGATGAAGTATGCATTTTGTTGCGTGTGCGTGAAAAATAAGAAATTGCCTCTGATATTCTTCACTGATTTTAACTGTCAGATTGATCCCTAAAAAAGTCGGTCCATATTCAACGGCTAGAGGACTCCTTTTCGTGCCATTTATATAACTTCAAACTCTTGCCTTCATCTTTCCAAAATCCCCAAATAAAAAAGGGCTCCAACTTTCTCTACTTATTCATTCAAAAATTCTCCAACTACCTTAATTGTTCTTAATGGTATCTTTAAGCCGTTTTTCCTGCATTGTCCGATTCCCAGCGTCCGTGCACCAAAATTCATCCATGGTTTCTTGGATCTAGGTCTAAGGTTTCCCTTGCTAGACCTCTTGAATGTCATTTTGATTAGCTACGACATGGCATTTTGTGACATTGCCTCAGTCGTCTTTAGACTCATCACATGCTTTGAGCTTCTCATTCAATGGTACGGGGCTGACCTTGGCCTTTAAGAATTTAAAGTGCTATACAACGCACGGGAAAACTTCAATGGCTAGTATTACTTCACGCCAAGGCATAGCCTTATTTGGGAACCATATATATTCTTTAAAATGATAAGGATTGGTTCAAAGACATCCTTGTTGTCAATGGTGATTGGGAGAGGGATGTCTCAAGAGTTAGAGTCAGGAATACTCATTCTCCCAATCCACATTTCAGTAATGAGCTTGAAAATATAGGGGTGTGTTGGCCAGAGTTAATCAACCAAGCAATGCAATTATCAACTGAGTACCATAATTAGAAATGGTTGACCTCCTCAGTTCAATTTTTCTGAGTATGGAAAGAGTCTGCCATCACCCATCACCCACTGCTCAAAACTCCCTATTCCAAATCTTGATGAACTGAAACAAAGGATGTTCATAAGGGGATTTATTTCTTTAAACCCAAATTTCCCAAACTTTAGAAAGAAAAAGCGAAAGCGATCTGTCTCCACTTCCTCAACAATCTTAGTCGTTCCTTATTAAACATGATTGCAAATAACAGAAATTGTACTTGAAAATCTGGAAAATGGAGGAAGAGACTTCACCTGCCTCGCAATTTCTCGTTGAAGGGCCTTAACTTCCTTCGTTTTCCTCTCAATGACCATCACATCAGTAACCAGCTGACTCTAAACCCAAAGTACCACCATCATAGCAGCAGAAAGCTTTGTCACCATGTTCTATTAGGGGAAAAATCACGAAATCCGTCAAATTAGATGATTATGGCTTCGAAATCTACAAAGTATAGGTCGTCAAAGATCTATAAGTTTGCAGATGACTGTGAGACGTCCATGGCAACAAGCGTGGTGGTTCAAATGCAGCTAGAGGGTCGGTTTGAAGCTCAAATTCCTATAAGATTCATTGGTGTGAGACCATGATTTTATGGACCATGACACATGACACCTCAGGTGGCAAGAAGGACCGGAATCCCCATAACACTTGACAATTAGGTAAACAAGCTAAGAGGCCTGATGTGAATTAGAATAGGTTACTCTTATAGGCGTCTTAGCTAGATCTGACTAGCCAGCCTTAGTCAGATCAAACTTCTAGACTACCATATTCAAGTTGGACTTCAGGACTACCATAGTCAGTTTGGACTTCTAGACTACCATAGTCAGGTCAGACTACTAGACTTCCATAGTCAAGTCAAACTACCAGACTAACCTTAGTCAGGTCAAACTACCAGACTAGCCTTAGTCAGGTCAAACCACCAACTAGCCTTAGTTAAATTAAACAAGTCAGACGAAGTCATAATACCAAGTAAAGTCAGACGAAGTATAATACCAAGTGAAGTCAGACAGTTATGGCCAAATAGAATCCTATTAAAGATATTAGTTGTCTCCCAAATAAGGAAACCCTAATTCAAGTCAAATTAAAATATCTTGAGGATTAGACAACATAATCATGATCCTAAGAAGTTGGGTATCTTATCCTAGATTTTATCTTAGATAGTCTCTCGATATAATTGGGATCACTTTCCCTACAAGACTCTCAGGATCTCTATAAATACTTGTCTGCAAGAATTTTACGATCCAAGACTCTCAGACAACTTTTCTACAACTCATAACGATAAAGCTTTTCGTCAAGGATGGTTCACTATGTATTGCTCATTACACCATTCTTCCTTAGAACTACACTAGTGGTTTGATTCTTCTCCCCGAAGATATGTAGCCAATCTTTTTAGGATTCAACCACACCCCCACAATCAATCCAATTCTCCCCTTCTCATATATCATGGGCATTTCAAATTGGATTTAACCTCCTTCCGTGGATGTGCGTGAATTTGGTTCGAACAATTGGGAATCTCGTGTTTCCACCATGAAAACATCACCTTGAAGAAGAATGACGATTGCATGTCTTTGAAGGATGTCACAGAGGTCACCAGAAATAGAGAGGGTTGCAAGGATCGAATGATAAGGACGACTTTAGTGTAACAGTGTCGTTTTGATTCATGGAATTTGGATTTTGTGGCTTGGCTTAGTGGCTCTGCAGCATGACTCAAACGGTTGCAGGTCGAGACTCTTGTAGTGCGGCTTACGCAAATTAGGGTGTCTAAAAGACTTTTTGTTTTTGCTTCTATTTTTTTTCTTTTTTTCCCTCACATAACCAATTCACCATAGCAACACTATATAATATAGCATGATATTGAACATATAGGAATAACAAATATTATGAAAAATGCAATGAATGTTTCATGCTATCAAGGCTGGTTAAAATATCAAAATTAAAACAGTGTTTTAGAAGGTACTTGATTGATGAAACTAGGATTGCCTTTAAACTTGGTTGACCCTTCTCCAAATATGTAGCGCAATATCAGGAGCTTGTTGATAACGTGTTGTAGGTCTATTTTAGTAAGATAATAGGGAGAAGGTGTGGCATAGGGAGAAAGACAGAAAAAAGAGTTGGGGAATTATGTGGTGTAGTTTCTCATCACTTTGTGCCTTTAATTATAGTAAACATAATTGTCTTTCTTGCCCTACAAGGAATATAAAGTCCAACAGAAAAGATCTAAAACATAATTGTAAATACAATCTATCAAGATTTACACAATCACACTCATAAATTAAATAAAAACAGCAATATGTTTTAAACTTTGTATTTAAGTGGGATTGTGTAAATCCTAGATTAGATTTTATTCTAGTTATTATTTCCTAGTAGGACTTGTATTCCTTGGAGGAGAATGATTTGTTCTCTCCCTTATTACTATAAATAAAGGCATTGCATAGGGGGAATAACACATCCTCTACACAACCCTACATACACACCTCTCTCTATATTTTCTCTGTGTTTCCAACCCCATCTCCCCTGTCAGTTAAATATAGGCCACAACACGTTATCAGCATGCTCCTATCGCTGCGCTTAGGAATCTGACGTGGAAGCTTTTCTGCACCAAACCAGTTCATCAATATCATCACGCAATCAGGTTCTTTCAAACCAACGGTTTTTATATCGATATTTTTGCAGCCCTGATAGCATGAACATTCACCATAATGCATGACCCAACTTTACGTTTTTCGAATTTTAGATTCTACATAAATTGTGTATGCATTATATCCATAATTGTTGAATTATTTGAATTGATATTGCCATGAATTGCATCATATATATCCTCATGCATTAAATTATTTGTCAATATGCATTGAATTATAATCTAGAAAAAATTAAAATAAAAAAGAAATTATGGGCCTGCTAACCCAGGCCCCCTGCTGATCACCCTAAGTCCATATGACACCAGCCCAATTGGGCTTTGGTGTCCCCGTGTCCCCATCGCAACAGAACCCAACCCCCATATGGTTATCCGGGTTCCTTGCACCCAACCACACCAGATCTCAGCCCATAGCTAGTGATTCGGTGCACCAGGCCAGCGACACACTTCATCGCCCCCCCGGGGAACATATACGTTATGAAGCAGCAGATCCGTGCCTATCTGTCTTGGGCCTGCATCCCAACCCAACCTAATTTTTGGGCCTGGGCCGCACGTTTCAATTAACTTAGCCCACCCGTGGCCTTTGGCCTATTATTTTGGGCCCCCAAGTTTAAATTGCCTATTTTTTTTAGGCCTTATGGGTTTATAATTTTTTCACCCACACTTTATTTTTGGCCGGAAGTCCAAATAATTAATTCAATTTTAATTCTAGACCTGAAGATCTAGTTGCATATTTTCTTGTTGCATATGTATGTATATATATTTGTGTTTGTCTACAGGAACATATGAACCAGAAGTTCATAATTATTTCAAAACCTTAAGTTTCTAGAAACATGCCTTATTTGAAAACGTGAAGTTTTCTTTAAAAACATGACCCATTAAAACCCGAAGCTTTTTCATGTAAATTTAAACCTATAAATGTCCATTAAAACCTGAATGTTCTACTCTTATCCTATATGAATGGATTGATTTTTTTTTCTCCATTACACTAACCACATTCTTGTCCATTTTTTTTTGTGATAGGGACATGTCAAATTTGAACAAACTCAACTTCACCACTTTAGAGGTTTTTGGAAGAAACTACCTCAAGTGGGTCTAAGATGTGAAGCTCCACCTCATTGTAAAAAATTTGTGTCCCGCGATTGAAGATGAGATGGACAACCCAGTTGGCGAAGCTGAGAAAGCCACTATCATGATCTTCATCTGAAAACACATTCATGACGCACTAGGTCGCTTTGGATGATCACTTTGATCACCAAAATGACATCTTCTTACCTGAAGCAAGACATGACTGGTATCATCTGTGCATCCAAGACTTTAAGTCTGTGAATGAATATAATTCTGAAGTTTGTCGAATCCGATCACTTCTCAAGTTTTGTAACGAGAACTTGACTTAAGAGGATCTCTTAGAAAATACATATTCGACATTATCTGCTACTAATATTGTCCTGCATCAACAATATAGGGCTCAGAGGTTCACTAAGTTTTCGGATTTGATCTCTGTTCTACTTCTCACTGAAAAATAGAATCAGTTGTTGATGAAGAATCATCAAGCTCGACCTACTGGGGCGACTGCTGTGCTTGAAGCACACTATAGCACAAACCAACGCTCAAAACGCCAAAAGCCACCCTGTCAAGGTCAACAGAGCCAAGGCCCATTTAAGGGAGGAAATCGAGCCCAGAAGCACCCTAACCTCGCTCCCAAAGCCCTAAACTTCAAGAATAAGGGCAACGCACCTGAAACCATGGATGCGAACATGTGTTATCGCTGTGGTTCAAAGGACCATTGGTCCCGCATTTTCCGTGCTCCCCAAAAGGTTGTAGCTGAATATCATTCTCATCGTAAGAAATTTGAATCAAACTTTATGCAAGTGGATGAACCGGAGAGTACCAAGATGGAGGTTTCTAACTTTCAGGAGGCTATCACCCCTATAGAAGATTATAATCTTAGACATAAACTATTTTTAGTTGAATTTAGAACACCTGGGGCCGAATTCCACCTAGTGGCCAAACCCCCCTCTGTTTTTGGTTTAGTTTTGCACAGTTTTCCTTTATGTTTGGATTATTTGTTGGTGATTCGTTTTTTGGATATTAAGTTTTTAATTAATTACCGCCATTGAATACTTAAATTATTTTGAATGGATATTTGTTTTAGAATTTTTATGCATGTGATTAATTCAAATTAATTTTTATTTCTAGATATGACTAGTGGGAAAGTTAGTTGTTTGGTAGATCGTGCAACCACGCACACTGTTTTGCATGAACGCATCTATTTCACTAACTTCATACCTAAGAATGCACCTCTGACAACCCTCTTAGGCCCATCCAACCTGATCTAAGGATACGGTAAGGCACATATAATGTTGTCCAATGGTAAAATCTTGACCATTGATGATGCACTTTATTCTCCATGTTTCGGAAGAAAGTTGTTGAGTTTCAAGGACATTAGAAATAATAATTACCATGCTGAAACCTATGTAGAAAACGAAGTTGAATTTATGTGCGTCACTTCCTATGAATATGGCCAGAAGAGTATTCTAGAGAAGATGAAGAGTATCCCGAGTGGTCTGTATGCTATAACCATAAGCCCTATAGAGAGCCACTATAAGGGTGCACGGAATTACACTTTTGCATGATCGTTTGGGACACTCTTGACGAACAGCGATGTGTTGTATCCTCAAATCATCACACGGGCATCCACTAAACCGAAGTTTAGGTTCGATTCAAGGAATCGCATGTCACACCTGCACAATGAGAAAGCTTATTATTAAGCCTTCTTATGACAAGTTTCATTTAAATCCTCCTATTTTTCTACAAAGGATTCAGGGGGGCATTTGTGGACCGATTCACCCTCTATGCAGACCATTTAGATATCTTATGGTCTTGGTTGACGTCTCTACACGTTGGTCACACGTGTGCTTGTTGTCTACAAGGAATGCTGCATTCTCTAAGCTGTTGGTTCAAGTTATCAAGCTGAAGGCTCACCACCTTGATTATCCGATCAAATCTATTCGATTAGATAATGCGAATTCACATCTAAAACTTTTGATGACTATTGCATGTTGGTTAGGGTTGAATTTGAACATCCAGTACCCCATGTTCACACCTAGAACGGCCTAACAGAGACACTCTTTAAGCGCTTACAAATGATTGCTCGATCATTGGTCATACATACCAAGCTTCCGATTGATACTTGGGGCCATGCAATATTGCACGCAGCCATGTTGGTTTGTTTGAGGCCCTTTGCGACCCAACCATACAGTACTTTTCAGTTGGTTACTAGATACGAACTCGATGTATCGTATCTGCTCATTTTTTGTTGTGTGGTTTATGTGCCGATTTCGCCGCCCTTACGTACAAAAATGAGGCCTCAATGAATTATGAGAATCTATGTTGGATATGATTCTCCTTTAATCATTCATTACTTAGAACCTTTGACAGGCGATCTATTTACTGCTCGTTTTGCAAAATGTCACTTTTGTAAGGCAGTATTCTCACCGTTAAGGGGAGATAAGAACGTCAACGTTCATGAAGAACGACGCAAACTATCGTGGACGACTCCCATTTTGTCTCATTTATATCCTCGCATCGCTCAGTCTGAAACTGAAGTGCAGCGCATATTAGATATTCAGAACGTAGCTCAGAGCAGGCCAGATGGTTTCACAGATCTATCACAAGTGTCAAGATCACATATTCTAGCTACGAATGTGCCTGGAAAGATGAATGTATCAAATGTACAACGGACTTCCCTCCTGGAAGCCTAGGATGCCAACTTGGCCGATCCACGTACATTAGTAGCTAGCCAATCATCTGCCCTTACACAGAAGCATGGCAGATCACTTGGTTCAAGGGATTCACACCCCCGAAAGAGGACCCACGGTACAAGCCCTTGAATAGCCTACTGTGAATCCGACTGTCGCATGCTCATTCAATCTAACTTATAAGGAAATTCTAGATTACGCAAGTGTCCTTGAAGAGACAAATCCACCTCTCGAGAATTGTGAGATTTCGATCCATTAAGCTAGTGTGGATGATGTATGGTGTAGAAATGAGATGCTCATCGACGATGCATTAGCATATGCAGTAACTACTGAGATCATGTTGAGCGATGACATTGAACCCCATTTCATTGATGGATTTCAACGTAGAACTAATTGGTCAAGCTGGAAACAAGCAATCCAATTCGAACTTGATTTGCTTGCGAAATGTAAGATATTTAGACCTGTAGCTCCTACTCCTCCACATGTGAATCCCGTTGGCTACAAGTAGGTTTTCGTTCAGAAGCTTAATAAGAAGAACGAAATTATGCGTTATAAAGCTCATCTTGTTGCGCAAGCTTCTCATAACGCCTCGGGATTGACTGTGATGAAACTTATTCACCGGTTATGGATGTGATTACTTTTTGCTACCTTATTATTTGGGTAGTTTCCAAAAAACTGAGTATGTAGCTGATGGACGTAGTAACTGCGTATCTCTATGGGGATCTTGATACGGAAATCTATACAAAAGTTTCTGAATAACTTACATTGACTGGATCAAATATTTCCAAGCCTCGCAACACGCTCTTAATTCAGCTGAGGCGTTCACTCTATTATTTGAAGCAATTTGGAAGAATGTGGTGTAATCGTTTGAGTGAGTAATTAACTTGTCAGGGATATGTGAACAACAAACTATGCCCTTGTGTGCTAATTAAGAAGTCACATTTTGGTTTTTCGATTGTTGCAGTTTATGTTGACGACATGAACCTCATCGAAACTCCTGAAGAGATCGAGAGAACTGCTGCACACCTAAAGTCGGAATTTGAGATAAAAGATCTAAGAAAGACTCGATACTATCTCAGTCTCAAGATAGAGCACCGTTCGGATGGAATCTTAGTACATCAATTGAACTACACCCAAAAGGTGTTGCACCGCTTTAACGAGGATAAAGTGAAGCCTTCTAGTACTCTTATAGTCATTCGATCGCTAGATGCAAAATGAGATCCCTTCCATCCAAATGAGGATGATGAAGAGATTTTGGAGCCTGAAGTCCCTTATGTAAGTGTAATGGATGCTTTATTGTACTTAGCTCAATGCACTAAACCCAACATCTCCTTCGCTGTTAATCTTTTGGCAAGTACAATAATGCACCAACACACAAACATTGAACTGGTGTTAAATACATCTTCTGTTACCTTAAGGGTACTACAGATCTGGGATTGTTCTATCCCTTCGGATCCTCGAGTGACGTCGCACCCCCTTATCTTGAGTTGATTCTCGCCTTGTTGGTTATGCCGACGTAGGATACTTTTATTTGATCCACACAGGGCCTTCTCTCAAACAGGTTATGTCTTTACCATTGGAGGCACCACAATCTCTTGGAGGTCAACTAAACAGACCTTAGTTGCCACTTTGTCTAACTATGCTGAAATTCTCGCCTTACACTAAGCAACTTGGGAATGCTTTTGGTTGAGAGTAGTTATGGGCCATATTCGAAGCTCATGCGATCTTTACCCCATCGTTGACGTCCCGACAACGATCTTTGAAGACAACGCAACATGCATCGAACAGCTCAAGAAGGGATACATCAAAAGAGACAACACCAAGCACATTACGCCGAAATTCTTCTTCTCACATTAACAACAAGAGCATCAGAAGATTGAAGTCACCCAAATCCATTCACAAGACAATATGGCCGACCTCTTCACCAAATCACTACTGAAGGCGACATTTCAGAAGCTTGTTCAAGGAATAGGTATGCGTAAACTTTCTAAGTTGTAACATTGTTAGTTCTCTTTGTAATTATGTTGAACTCATAGGGAGTATCCTGAAGTATACTTGCTTGATCTTAATGTACTATTTTTCCCTACAATTTGGAGCATTTTTCCCTTTGGGTTTTTGCTACCTAACGATGTTTTGACGAGGCACCCACCTTTGTTTGATCATATCCCTGATGACGTCCCGTAGATGTTTCATTTGACTTTGTGTTTCTCACGCATTTTTCCTTAGCTTATGAGTTTTGTCCCTACTCACCATAGTCATTGGGGTTTTTGTGAGACTTAGTTCCTTATACAAGTTCCTACCTTATTTGAGACTAGCGTGTTCCCATAATCAGTGCATACAAGTTGACTTCCTCAACTCTACATGATGCCGAATCTACTTAAGTATTTACACACTCAAGGGGGAGTGTTATAAACTTTATATATAAATGTGATTGTGTAAATCCTAGATTAGATTTTATTCTAATTATTCTTCCTTATTAGGACTTGTATTCCTTGGAGGATAATGATTTCTTCTCTCTCTTATTACTATAATTAAAGGCACTGTGTAAGGGGGAATAACACATAATCTACACAATCCTACAAACGTATATCTCTCTATATTTTCTTTGTGCCACTGGCCCCCTCTCCTCTGTCAGTTAAATATAGGCCACAACACAATATAGCTTCTTTTTTTTTTTTTTTAATTTTTTGGGGAGGATCTGCATATACTTCCGTCTTTATGTTTGGGTCAGGTAGTTTTGGTTGGGCTCAACATGGGCCACATAATATGATATTATTTTCTTAGGCTTAGCCTTATGAGTTAAGTTAGTTAAAAATTCGATCGAAGAAAAAAAAAAGAAGCTTTTTTCCCATTAGAAAGTTAAGAAGAATACTGACTGATAATGATTCGTTTGTTTATATTTAGTCTAGCTACTCTGAATTTTAATTATTATAACAACTAAGATATATTGCCATGTTATCTATCACATGTCACGTATACAAACTTAACGTAATATCTAAAAATTAGGTCCACAACGACGAGTAATTGTTTTTCTTGTTAATATAAGATAGATTGTGTACTCAAAGGAAGACAGCACTGCAGACAACAAAAAACCATGGAAAGTTTGGAAACACCCGGAAGGAACTGATAAAACGTTTGGGTTATTGGGCCATCAACAACCTACCATTGCTACAATCGAAATATATCGTCACAAACGTGTCGTGCGTATGGACTGCGTATGATCTATAAACGACATGAATGACGATATCACAATTGAATATCAATATCATGTTAACGATGTTCATTTTCATTAGATATTGTGGATGTAAATTTCCACCATGTCTCTCTTTGGCGAAAAGGCACCTACAAAATAATAAGACCTAAGATTAAGGTCAAAAGCCTCAAGCGACCATGATGAATGGGGGGCTTTGGCCGAAGAATCTCAGATGCCAAAGTTAGAATTCTGAAAAGAATGTATTTAGAAGTTTGTGGGTAGCAAAATGGCTTCTTGAATTTTGGAGATAAAGTGGGTATTTATAGGAGAGAATGAGGAAGTGGGCCGGCCCTCTAGGGTTTGTGGGTGGCCGGCCCTAGGGTTGTGTTTAAGTGGGAATATTCCAAGATATTTGTATAAATAATATTCGAGTAATTAGGTAAATATCCTAAATAAATAGAATTAGAATTACTGTCACATCCCGGCCCGGGCCCCCACCACATCCCGGCTCAACTCCACCGTAGCACGATATTGTCCGCTTTGGGCCCCGACCACGCCCTCACGGTTTTGTTTCTGGGAACTCACATGAGAACTTCCTAGTGGGTCACCCATCATGAGATTACTCTCGCGCGAACTCGCTTAACTTCGGAGTTCCAATGGAACCCGAAGCCAGTGAACTCCCAAAATGCCTCGTGCTAGGTAGAGATGAGAATATACATATAATGCTTACATGATCCACTCCCCTGGGCGATGTGGGATGTTACAATCCACCCCTTCTTAGGGGCCCGACTTCTTTGTCGGCACACTTCCGGCCAGGGATTGGCTCTGATACCAAATTGTCACATCCCAGCCCGGGCCCCAACCACATCCTGGGCTCGACTTTGTCGTAGCATGATATTGTCCACTTTGGGTCTCCACCACGCCCTCACAGTTTTGTTTTTGGGAACTCACACGAGAACTTCTCAGTGAGTCCCCCATCATGGGATTGCTTTCTCGCGAACTCGCTTAACTTCGGAGTTCCGATAGAACCCGAAGCCAGTGAGCTCCCAAACATCGTATTCCCCTTGACCTCACGTTCGATCTGTGAGATTTTGATGGAGTTGGGTGTAGGTGTGTCACGGTGCAAAGGAAAAAGAAAGAAGAAGAATCGAGAACGAGAGTGTATGTGTCGTGTCTGATTGGGTAGAAGAAGAAAATAAATATTTTCTGATTGGGCCACGGGATATAAGGGCCTAAATAATTGGGTAGATAAGTGTTGAGTTTGGATCAACATTCAAAAGAAAGACAACTTAATTCTACCCAGTCACGCATTCAGTTGTTCGTAACCTTTTTCGTTACTACTCCGATTCGGCCCTAACTCGTGCTCGTGATGTCGAGTACGATTTAATTACGATAGCGAGAACAGGGCCAGAGCATTCCCAGGATGGGTGACCCACTGGGAAGTTCTCGTGTGAGTTCCCAGAAACAAAACCATGAGGACGTGGTCGGGGCCCAAAGCGGACAATATCGTGCTACGGTGGAGTCGAGCCCGAGATGTGGTGGGGGCCCGGGCCAGAATGTGACAATTTGGTATCAGAGCCAATCCCTGGCTGGAAGTATACCGACGAGGACGTCGGGCCCCTAAGAGGGGTGGATTGTTAGATCACACATCGCCTAAGGGAGTGGATCCTCTATGCTTTATATGTATATTCCCATCTCTACCTAGCACGAGGCCTTTTGGGAGCTCACTGGCTTCGGGTTCTATCGGAACTCCGAAGTTAAGCGAGTTCGCGCGAAAGCAATCCCATGATGGGTGACTCACTGAGAAGTTCTCGTGTGAGTTCTTAGAAACAAAACCGTGAGGGCGTGGTCGGGGCCCAAAACAGACAATATCGTGCTACCGCAGAGTCGAGCCCCGGCCGGGATGTGACAATTGATTGTTAGATCCCACATCGCCCAGGGGAGTGGATCTTCTATGCCTTATATGTATATTCTCATCTCTACCTAGCACGAGGCCTTTTGGGAGCTCACTGGCTTCGGGTTCTATCGGAACTTCAAAGTAAAGCGAGTTCGTGAGAAAGCAATCCCATGATGGGTGACTCACTGAGAAGTTCTCGTGTGAGTTCCCATAAACAAAACCATGAGGTCGTGGTGGATTGTAACATCCCACATCGCCCAGGGGAGTGGATCCTGTAAGCCTTATATGTATATTCTCATCTTTACCTAGCATGAGGCTTTTTAGGAGCTCACTGGCTTCGGGTTCCATCGGAACTCCAAAGTTAAGCGAGTTCGTGCTAGAGTAATCCCATGATGGGTGACCCACTGGGAAGTTCTCATGTGAGTTCCCAGGAACAAAGCGCAGCGGGCATGGTCGGGGCCCAAAGCGGACAATATCGTGCTACGGCGGAGTCGAGCCTGGGATGTGGTAGGGGCCCGGGCCGGGATGTGACAATTACTTACTTGAAAACGTCTCTGATTAGTAATGTATTTATGATAGGAATAATGAATTATTCTATCATAAATACCTATGACTTTTCCTACAGGTATGGTGCCTTGACCAGTCGTTGATCTCTGCTCTACCTCAGCTGCGTGTGGTGAATGAGATTGCTCCCTTCTTATTTAATAGGGGCAGTCTTGTCTTTCTTGGGAAATAATCCACGTGTCAGTTTCATAATTTTTGGAATTATTTTTTGCTCCACAATATTTCATCGAGATTGTTTGATATGAGATAGCTATTTAATAGATATTGTTAATTAGGCATCAACATATTGGTATTAATACGTCAATATAATATTGTTCATAATATTAATATTCAGTTAACATATCGCGGTTTGCTCCATATCTTGAATCCAAATAATGTGCAGCATGTACAGGGGAGAAAAGCTTGTGCCACAATTTTGGCTTAAGACTATAGGAGGAGCCTTCTTAGCCTTCAGGGTAGGAAGACACGGTTGGTACTATGTCGATTAGCTAGAACATTTGGATTCTCCTTGCTTGATCAGCTCACCATCACTGAATAGCAAGTGTCATGAGAATCCATTCTTAACATCCATGGCAGAATTCAAGAAATGAAGAATTTAGAAAGAGACAGCTTCAGAGAAAAGAAAGAGAGAGCTCAATTGTATTTCTTACACCAAACGGTTATTACAAGCCAATTTTATCTAATACACTAGGAGGGAAAAGTATTTATACAACTGAATTTAATTGAGCTAGCATAGGACTTAAGTCACTGCTTGTGTGGCATAGCTGATGTGGCAAACTCATCCCATGTGCATTACTACAAGTAGTTATCAAGATTTCCCATTCGACGTCCTTGCTTTCCTTTGAGATGGAAATTTTTTAAAGCTTACTATTTGGTGTAAATATATCGTTGTATCAAAATAAATTTAGTTTTGTAACCTTATGGTTCGGTGTTAAGGAAAAACGAGATTCTTTGCATTTTGAAACCCAAAAACAACCATAAATTTATAAATTGTAGATCAAGTTAACGTTTCAAAACTAGAAGCTCTTCTAACATTAAGAATAGACTAATCAAGCTCCTCCGAAGGTACTTTAGTACAAACCACAATCCCTCAACACAAAAGAGGCATGCAATTATCAAAATTTATTTCATCTTTAACTATTTTTTTTTTCTGTCAATAAGTCTTTAACTACTTAGCTAGCGAGCCCACTTATCATGTAGTGATGATTAATTGTATAGAATTTTATCAAAAGTTACTGCTAATGGTAATTGCCATTTAATGTATGGTTACCTTTGTTTGGTCCCAGCAATTTCGACAAGGGAATCTGCTGAATATGTCCCACTAAGAGGTGCATTTTGGGTCCAATGGTACGTTTGGCGACAATGCTTGATGAAGAGCTAGAAGACTAGTGGTTGAGAGACATGAATAGGACCATGCAATGGAGATATTTTTCAGTGTGACCGGCACACGAGATGGTACACCGCGTGTTATTATACAAATGGTGAAATATGTATATTAAAAAGTTAATAACTTAAATAAAAAAATTTCTCACAACTTACATAAAAACACGTGGTATATCACTTGTGTTTCCGTCACAATTAAAATTTTTTGCATGCAATGCTTGATGAAGAGCTAGAAGATTAGTGGTTGAGAGACATGAATAGAACCATGCATGCACAATCGAGCTGCAAGAAACGACGTAATAGTACCAATTGGTTTCTTAAATTCGAATCCTTGTCCCTTGGATCCAATAGAAACCGAGCAAAAAAAGTACTTGTTTTTGCTTTAATCGGAGCATTGGATCTCACGAATTCTACTGGCATTTTGATATGATCTGATTTACAAATCAAATTTCTCAAGATTCCTCTCAATTAAAAACCATTAGGCAAATTAATATTGAGTAAATGGAAGCATCTCATTATTGATCGCTTGGATTTTTTTACTGTTCACCAAGCTATGCATGAAAGAGCCACGTTGATCCACATTAGCCTTTTAAGATAATGTAAAAAATTATGAGTGCCGGAGTACTAGCTAATTTAATTTTTCTTGGAATGGTGATATCCCAATCCCAATGTTGTTTTCATTTGCCAATACAAAGGTGCCATTGAATTTTCTATCTTATTTTTTGATACAAAGGTGACTTTGAAATTAAATAAAAAAATTTACAAAGACTTTTAGTTTATATACCATAAACTTAGAAATTTTTATTGGCACGTCAAAAATTTAATTGTTTAGTTCAATTATTTTATATTTAGAAAAAAAAAAAACTCTTATGAATATTGCATAATTAGATTTTTAAGGTGCTAATAATAGTTCCATAAATTTAATGTTATTATTTTATTTGCTGTTGATGAGTTTAGTCCAACGACCACTAGTAATCAACACTACAATTCTTTCAAATTAAACACCTAATATGTAAGTTCAACAACCATGATACATTGTTAAGTAAATTGGAGAAATGGTCCTTGAATTATGATCCAATTGTAATTCTACAATCATGATACATTTTGTACAATTTTTTGCTCCGCTCAATATGTTAAATAATAACGTCATTCCATAATTTTGTTGATCTCTTTGTGAGGTCCAACTATTGAGACAATCAATCAAATACTTAGAACACACATTATATATTGCACCACATCTATTAAAAATCATTAAATAAATTTGATAGCATAAGGCTTTACCTTCAAATAACTCAGCGTCATGTAAGAAACTAAAGACTCGGTTGAAGAGAGTTTGCTGCCATTTTTACTGTTGTATGTCTTTTGACATCTTATTTGGAGATTCTCTAAGACCATCTCCAAAAGAGGAAATTTGAATTTGACAGCCTATGTGACACTTTGACATCTTTTAAAGTTTTACTCTCTACCGGTATATCAAATTAAACTATTATTTTATTACACTATTTTTTTTTCATAATTGCTGTTATCTATTTTATATTTACATATAAATAATTAATAATAAAAATTCATATTAATTAACAATGAAATGATTGATGACTAACTAGTACTAGTCCCAGATTCCAGCTACTTCAATATCGTCCATCAGTGTTGATAGTGAAACTTGCCGGTTCCATCTCCAAGCCCTACATAAATAACGGCAACAATGGCTCGCTGTCAAAGCGAGAAGTTTGATCACCTGCATATGCATCATCAACCACCACATAATTTTCACATCCATTGATTTCAGCCCCTGCAAAATGGATGGCATGGATGTAATTATCCAAATCTCTTAGAAAACAAGACGAGTTGGTTCTAATTGGGGCTGGACTTGCTAGGCTAATTAGGAGGTGGGCAGGGACTTAGATGAGAACTGAGATGGAGGTGGATGAGGGAGGCGACCGAATTTGCACACACACACACACAGAAAACACAGAGGAAAGAGAAAATGGAGGAGAGAAGAAAACAATAAAAAAAATATTTAATAATTAAATAAGAAATATTTGAAGCTGCTATCAATTTGGCAACAAGGTTAGAGATGTCATTTCATGTCATTACCACGTCAGATCTCACTTCTTGATTAGCAAATATTGATGTTGTTTGTTTTTTTACCGTTATTATTGATATGAATATTTTGACATATCTTTTGAAAATGCTCTAAATCTGTACAATTTCTTTTCTTATAATTACTTCTTTTCTAGCTTATTCAGTTGACTTGCTCCAGAGACACACATACACACAAAATCGATGACATAAGAACAGGGCAAAGCCATATTTTCCATTCCCATTGAATAAAAGTTTCCAAGCATGCACACGTCGAATAGGGGCCACCCACAACCTTGCAGAGTGCGGACTATTTGCTAGAAGATACTTCACACATACAATAATTAAACTGTTATATATGTTACCCTTTCTATTAGAAAATTATTCATTTTCTTAATTCCAATTATACTTCCCGAAAAAGTGGTGGAACGAGGTATGTTTATCAACTGTGTAATTCAACCTAATAGATGAAGCATGATAATATATATTTTTACACACGGTTTTAACATATATTTTGACACACGTTTTTGTGGCGTTTATTTCATAATGTATTTCAACGATCCAACTGTTTATCTTTCATGTCTTATCTCAAAGATCATGTCTCCCAAAAAATACCCAAATTTGAAACCATATGACCATTGGATTAAATTTAGTGTTTCTTTGTAGAACCATATTTGTCCATTTCTTTATTACAAATGAATGTCTTGGTTTTGCATTTGTCCAATTTTCTGTAAGGATGATCTATGAATGATCTATGAATGATGTACTAAAATATAGACGGTTTGGATCGTTGAAATACATTATGTAGTGAACCCTACAAAATTGGTGTGAAAATGTGTCATAAACGTGTGTGTCCCCGAATCCTAACACACACACACACACACACACACACATTCTTGTAATATTCTTTAAGGGAAGGGATATTCCCATTTTTGAAGAAAAAAATGGAGATAAGTTGTGGGACCCACTCCACATCGAATTTCAATGATCCGAACCATCTATTTTGTAAGCCTCGATTCATAGATCATCCTTACAAAAATTTAATTCAATCCGAAACCATTTGCCTATTTAATTGTTACGATAAAATTTCACTAGTTTCTTAGAACATAGTGTTCATCAGTTTCTTTCAATTATATGCCTCAGATATTTCAAATTTGGCCAATATTTTGCAAGAATGATCTATGAGTTACAACTTTGAAAATAAATGGTTCAGATTGTTGAAATTCGATGTGATTTGGGTCCCTCAACTAATCCTCATTTTTTTTAAAAATAGAGAATTCCTTTCCTTGAAGAGTCTGTGTAACCATTATATCTTTTCGGTTTGTTTATAATTGGCTTTCAATGATCAGGGCATAAATGATATGCCCAGTAATTAAGCAAAACAATTCTACAACTGGTCTGAAGGGCTAAAAGGAGATTTCATTTCTTAGTTTTGTTTGTTTGTTATAAGTAGAGATAAAAATCAGTAAGAAATCAAACGAAACATATAAATATAGTATTGAAAATTTTCATGATGTATAGTTTAATTAATGTGTGTTTAAACTATAGTTATAGCTTTCATTTGACACTCTAACCAAGTCAAGAGGCAGTATTGCAGGCTAGCTGGAGTACCAGGAGATAAAAAATATGGGTTCCTATGCGGTAATTATATGGTAGCAATTTTAAAATCTAACACAATCGTACTAGTGATGTGGTCCTTTATGGAAAAATGCAGCATGTATTCAAGCTGCATGCACGAGAAGGGCAGATAGCAAGAAGGACCGTTGAGTTACGTGCACAAACGTAAATTGGCAAAATTCACGTAAGCATCTAAAAAACAATTATTGGCTTGTTATGTTGTATGAGTACACATATTTTATATTCAATTCAAATAAAGTAATCGTTTCTTGTTTTTATAGAACGTTCATAAATAAATGTTTTAATAAGAACATATTTTAAACCATTTGATCACATTGGACTAAAATGTTTATTAACTTTCATGCACCTCAACATTTGATGGGTGTTGGCAACAAGTTGGATCCATATATTAGATAACTTTCATCATTATATACATGATGTTAGAGTAATGATCAAATTGGACTTATATCGTCAAATAAAAATTTGTGATTCAAGATTAATTATAATTCAAACTACACGTTCATACAAGAATAATTTGATCAATGATTCATATTTGCAGTCTAGTAATATAAAGACCTTGCATGTATATATATGTATTTATACATATATATATATATATATGTGTGTGTATAAATATATGTTGATCGGCAGATAATTAATAAGAGATGTACATTTTTCCTATATGAAAATAATACTAATAAAATTATCATTTTTTCTTTAAAAAGTCTTTATTTATTCCTTCTTAACACACGTAAGCACGCCCAACAAATAAAAAGGGGTACAAGGTGTAAGAATCCTTTGTGCTCTACAGAGCATCAGAGTCCTCTCGTTTCCGGTGCTTTCCCTCTTATTCCCACACTAGTTCTAAATATTCATATTCTTGAGAAAAAAAGAGATCTAGTTAGATAGAGTGAATCATGGGAAGGGCTCCTTGTTGTTCCAAGGTTGGTTTGCATAGAGGTCCATGGACTCCTAGAGAAGACACATTACTCACCAAGTATATTGAAGCTCATGGTGAAGGCCATTGGAGATCCTTGCCAAAAAAAGCTGGTATACATAATTATGTTATTGCTCATTTTCCACATTGTTATATAATTTCTTAGGTATCATGAATTATATATGGTCCTCATTGTTCTGTAATTTGTTTTTTCATTTGTTGGTACAATTTTTTTTATCCTACATTTTTTGGTCAAAATAGGCCTCCTCAGGTGTGGGAAGAGTTGCAGGCTAAGGTGGATGAACTATCTACGACCAGACATAAAGAGAGGCAACATAACCCCCGATGAAGATGACCTAATTATCAGACTACATTCACTTCTTGGCAACCGTTGGTCTCTCATCGCCGGTAGGCTTCCGGGTCGAACCGATAATGAGATCAAGAACTACTGGAACACCCATCTTAGCAAAAGACTCAGAAACGAAGGCACCGACCCAAACACCCACAAAAAATTATCTGAGCCGATAGCCAGAGAAAATAAAAGGAGAAAGAACCAAAGAAGCAAGAGCAACAACAATAAGAAGGAGATGGTGATGACGAAAGACAAGAACAATAAAACAGCCCAACATGTGGAGCCACAAAAGCCTAAGGTTCATCTCCCAAAACCTACTAGGTTTACTTCCTTTTTATCCCTACCAAGAAATGACAGTTTTACTAGTAGTACTACAGTTACTACTGGGTCTTCAAGCCAAGACTTAAACGGAGGGGGAGGGAGAGGAGGAGGAGGAGGAGGAGGAGGTTTTGGTGTTAATACTTGGTGTAATAATGGGCTTGTGTTTTGTGTTGGTGATGAAGATCAAGATCATGATCCTATTAATTCTTCAGCTGATGGCGGTGATGATCATACGCTTGAAAATCTATATGAAGAATATCTACAGGCGCTTCTGAAGATAGACCATCATCATGATCATCAAAGTCAACTTGAATTAGAGTCATTTGCCGAGTCACTGTTAATCTGAAGAAAAAAAAAATTAGTATAAGATAGATAAATTAGTATGGTCGTCCCGCGCAAGGGTCTAATAATAGGGTTTGAATTTTAGGTTTTCACGTGCTAGGGTTTGAATTTTAGGTTTTCACGTGCTTACGGTCTAGTTTGTAGCCATCTCTGTGTAATAGTGGACCTCTTTAATCTTTATTATATTTGTTAATTAATAATATTTGTGTATCAGAAAAAAAAAAGTATTTGTGAATATTTTAGGATGACACTATCCACACATATGTTTCTGTTTCAGTCTTTGAATCGAATGAATTAAAAAAGATAATAAAAATTAACAAAAGATATGTAAAAAGTAAAAATGAGTGTGTAGATAGAATCAGCCTATTTTGTATGATGGTGACTTGGGGGTTAAAGTAAATTAGCTA
Organism: Malus fusca; assembly: GCA_035220775.1. NCBI lineage: Eukaryota > Viridiplantae > Streptophyta > Magnoliopsida > Rosales > Rosaceae > Malus > Malus fusca. The sequence continues at coordinate 23,532,726 of CM069065.1, read as the reverse complement.
CTAACAAATGAGTCCAAGGTTTTTTTTACTTTTGGTTACATCTCTACTTTATAATTTGTATGTCTTCAGTTCTCCTTCATTTTACGCTCAGACTCCTTGGGGAAAATAATAAGTCGAGTTGTGTCGAACTATTATTACGATTAATTTATTTTTCTTTTAACTTATAAGGAGAAATAACTTTGCATTCCTAATAGGCTTATTAATTGATTTGCCCCTAAAACTGCTATTTAGTCTCACTTTACTCCGTGGTACTAGCTTTGTTTCACTTTGCCCCATGAAACTGTCAGTTTCGTCTCATTTAATCTTTGTTCACCTCATTTTCGTCTATTCCATCAAGTAAATGTTAAATTAAAGAGTATCATGGACATTTTATTTTTGAAACAACTCTTTGTCTCCAACTTGGCTGCTAAAACTGTCCCAATTTTATTTTGATAACTCTAATTCAAACTCATGTCTGTCTCTCTTGCATATTGATACGGAGCTGTAGTTGCAACCATTGGATTCAATGAGTGGCTTGAATCAGATTTTGAAACACAACTCATTATTTGCTTTGAAACACATGCAACCCATTTTTGCTTTTACCATCATATGTAGCTACAGCCTCACACCAATCCACAAGAGAGACGGACTAGGCTTTGAATTAAAGTTATCGAAAAGGGAATTGAGATTGTTTTAGCTGGCAAGTTGGAGGCAAAGAGTTGTCTCAAAAATAAAATGTCCATACTACCCTTTAATTTAGCTTTTTTTTTTCGGAATGGACGAAAATGGGATGAATTGAGATTAAATGAGAAGAAATTGACAATTTTATAGGACAAAGTGAGATAAAACCTGTCTCAGAAGGTAAAGTAAAACTAAGGCAAATCAATCAATAAGCCATATTACTTCCAACTTTAAAAGTAAAAACATGACATGGTTAGAACTGGCATGCTTGATTTATTTTTATTAATTTTTATTGTTTTTAGTACTTTTATTATTTTTTAAGTATTGTTGTGTTGTTTGTAGTTATTATTAGGGGAATTTTGATGCTTATTTTTAAATTTGTTAGACCAAACATCCTTAGCCTTTAGACTTTTTTATTAAACTACTTTCTGTTGCAGTCCTATTATATTAGGAATGTGATTGTGTAAATTCTAGTGTATATAGAGATATCTTGGAATATTCTCTAGGGTTAGATATTATCCTATTAGAGTTGTAATCCTATTAGGATAAGAAATTTACTTTCCCTACTATTATAAATAAAGGCACAATGGGGTGGAATAGAATACACCTCACAATTACACATCTCTCTCTTTCTCTCTACTATGATGCACCCTCTCTCTCTCCCCCCTTTATATGATTAAGTAAATTAGGCATACAACACGTTATTAGCATGCTTTTGACGCTGCGCTAAAGAGAGTTTATTCTTCAATCAAGCGAGTATTACATTTTAATCATTGTTTTTATGATTAATTTATTCTTTTATTAAATTGATCTACATGTTATTGATTCAATTTAACTTTTCTTTGTTAAACGTGATACAACGCATTGGAGATGCAATTCTGGCTTTTCGAGAATGATCTTCTACAAATTCAAAGGCTTTTGTTGTTTTCTACTAATCAGGTACGCTTAAAATAAATTAAGATATTTCAAAACGACCTTGAAGCATGAAAACATTCCCCATGATGCATGAACCTCCTATATTTATATTTTCCTTTCAATTATATATACTGCATATGTGTTCATATATTTTGTCAATATATATATTTGTTCATGCAATATGAAATTATGCTATGTAGAATTTGTGAGTCAAAGTATCGAAATTAATTTAGAAACAATTATGATTTTTAACCCTAGAATTCGAAAAAAAATATGGGATTTTTCGCAGCTCCACGCCGCACCGCCGAGCCATGCTGGCTGGCCTACAGCCACTCCACAGCTAGGACGGCGTCGTTTCGACGCCATAGACCTCTCGCAGCGACTCTGTGGGTTTACTACCACTGCACTACAACCAGGCCTAGACCTTGCTAGGCTCGCCATCTGTCCCGACCCGCAATCACCAAATCCAGCCCATGTGGCAGGGCTTGCCTAGAACCGGCCCACAACGAAGCCAGCTTTCGCTGGGCTTCGTACACACCCATCCTAGGCCAGCTCCGTGTTGGGCTTGTGCACCCGCTTCTTATGTGGCCTATAAACCAGCAACTTTGTTGCTGGGCCTGTCCCAGACGCACAGCCCATGGCCCGCAGCCAACCCGTGGCTCAATAAACCCATTTTGGGGCCTTGCCCCCCACACGACACCCAAGCCTATCGAGATTGGGCTATAATTTTAACCCGAATGTTATTATTATTTTTGCTTCCACATTCAACCCTATATGGTCTCGATCTATTAAATTAATTAAAGTGACTAGCAGTCCATTAATCTAATAATTTTTATTGATTTAAATTTCACTTTTTGGCAATTAACAATTCAATAAATGATTTCATTCCTTTGAACCGTTGACTATCTTTCGTAGTCCCGATGCACTCACACTTGGGTTCATGAAGCAATCCACAAATTCACTACACTTTATTGTATATTGTCTTCTATGTTCTTGCAAGTACCCCTATATATGAACCAAACATTCATAACTAAATAGAACCTGAAGTTTCAAATTTAGTGCCTTTGAAACCCGAAGTTTTCATAAAACAAATACACCCATGAAAACCCGACGTTTTTCATGAAAACCATGTCTTGGAACTCGAATGTTCTAACTTTGATGCTTATAGATAATTCATTCCCATAGCACCAATCACAATGTTGTTCCCTCCATTCAGTGGATTGTCGTACTATCACAAGTTTGATTTTCCTGATTTGGACGTTTCTAATAGAAACCACTTTATGTGGGGTACAAGACGTGAATCTCCACTTGACTATCAAGAAGCTGAGAAACCATTGAAGCCAACAATGGCATGAAAGAGCTGAATAAGCCTCCGCCATGATCTTCATTCGAAGACTTATGCCCGAAGCATTACCCACAAAAGTACCTCTCGAATGAGGATTCCATGGCTCTTTAGCTCGCTCCTATGGACCATCTAATCATGTAAGATATTGCCTGAAGCACACCATGATTACGTCCATGAATGAGTACGATTCTGAAGTTTATAAATCCGATCGAATTTTGACTAGACTATACTTTTCTTGTCATTTCATGTTTCTAACTCGCTCCTGAAGCAACAGTGTAGAGAGCAGAAGTTTACCAAATTCTCGAATCTGATTACTACCATAAATGTGAGAAAAAGGTATATATGCAGGCTCGGCTGGAGTTTACCGAATAGTATAGACCTAGCTCGGCTAGAGTTTACCAAACGGTATTGGTCTGCTTCGGCAGAAGCCTACCGAACAAACCCCTCCAGCTTCGGCTGGAACCTACCAAACCCAAGTCTGGTTCTGTCTTTCTCACAATCCGAATTTCGAGTTTGTTTTTACAACATATGGTAGAATCATAACCTGCCAAGGTGTGGCATCACGCCCGAAGCGTGATCCTTGGCACCTAAGACCTAAAAATTCAAAAACAAGGGATAATATTCCCAAACCTTAACCCTGCAGAATCTACTTTCGTCTCGATGGAATAAATCATTGGTTATGCACATGTTCGTGCCTCTACCAATGTCTTTGAAGAGTACCATTCTCGTAGTTAACATGTGAAACTAATTTTGCTCCACTAAACGTCGTTGGAAAAGGAAAATTTTGACATGGATGGCCTTGTTGGCCGAATCCCCTTAGTAAACCATTTACTTTGTGAACATTTTTTTATGTTCTTGGATTCACATTTGGTGTTTGTTTTAGTTATGGATAATCTTATCGATATTGTCCTCGAATATGAGTTAATTGAATCATGTTTCTTAATACATGCGACCAAATTCAATTAAACACGCGATTAGGTAGGAATGTGGGAAAGTTAGTTGTTTGGATGAATGTGATACTACGCACACTAACTTTATACCTAAATCACATCTCTAACAACGACTTCAGGTCTATCCAACCTAATTAAGAGCATTGGCACGCTGCTTGTTGTATGAATGGTACTAAAGTACCATTTAAGAGACCTTATATTCTCCTCATTCCAGAAGAACGTCGTTGAGTTTTAAGGATATTCGAGAGAACAATGATCATGAATGAAACTACTGATGGAAAATATAGTGGAATATCTTTGTACCACCTCCAAAAATGAGCCTGAAGCTTTGATCTGGGGTGAATGGGCTGTCTCCCAACTGGAATCACGCTACATGTGGCCGGCCTGGAGCCGGGCGATTGAGTAGTTTACTTGTTTTGACACGACCATTTGGGACACTTAGGTTAAACAATGATGCCACGACGCATCTCCTTACCCAAAGTAAGGATCTTGTGTCTACAAGCACACTTTGCCAAGCCCGCTAGTTTGGGAAATTTGATTTCTATATCATTCCTCGCAAAGATACGAAACAACTCTCTTTTCACAGTGGATTTAAGGGAATATATATGGACTAATCCAACCAAAATGCGGACCATATAAATACTTATGATTTTGGTTGATGAATCGACGAACTGGTCATATGTTTGTCCACACATATTGCTGCTAAACCTCCTGGCCGATTTTAAGGGTTCACCACCCTACTTATCCCATAAAGTCTAGAAGACTGAATAATGCCGGAGCGTTTATATCAAAGGTTTTCGATAAGTATTGCATGTCTTTTGGGTTTATGATTGAACATCGAATTCCCATGTTCACCCCAAACAACCTCGCAGAGTGATCATAAAGTGCAATTTCAATGATCGCCTGGACCTTGGTGAACGCACCAAGCTTTCGGTTTCTACCTAGGGCTATGCAATCTTGTACGCATTTATGTTGGTCTGCCTTGCGGCTCATTGCCACCCAACCATTTCGACATTACAACTGGTTACTAGGTACAAACCTGACGTTTCATAGTTACGCATTTGGGTATTCATTCCATGTGCCAAGTTGCGCTGCCATAACGTACCAATATGGGTTCTCCCAGAAGGTTGTGAATCTTTGTCGATTACGATTCTCCTTCACACTAACTCTCTTATAGCCCTTGCAATCGATCTATTTACCGCTCATTTACAGATTGTCACTTCAATGAGACAGTCTTCCCGCCGTTAGGGGGAGATAAAAACGTTAATGTTCCTGTAGAATGACGCGAGTTTGCGTGGAAGTTGCCCACTATGTCTCTTTTATGCATTCTTCCATTGATCCGAGACTTGCATTTGCTCATTGTGCCGACGACTTCATCAAATGTACTTACTTCATCGCTGAAGAACTGATGCGTCATTTGTTTGAGTATTTACACACTCAAGGGGGAGTGTTGCAGTCCTATTAGATTATGAATGTGATTGTGTAAATCCTACTGTATCTAGGGATATCTTGGAATATTCTCTAGGGTTAGATATTATCCTAATAGAGTTGTAATCCTATTAGGGTAAGGAATTTACATTCCCTACTACTATAAATAAAGGCACAATTGGGTGGAATAGAATACATCTTACAATTACACATCTCTTTCTTTCTCTCTACTATGCCGCACCCGCTCTCTCTCTATCCTTTATATGATTCAGTAAATTATGCCTACAACATTTTCTAAAATTTTGGTGCCGTGCCCCTTTTTAAATTATCCTCTTTCTAAAATTCAAAAATTACATGAATTGCCATTAATCCACCAATTTATTCCAAAATAATTTCCAAATCTCCTAAATCTAGCCTTTTAAAACCGAAATTATTATTATTTTATTATTATTATTAATCCAAAAGAGAGAGGGATAATTATTAAGTTATCAATCAATGATCTGTACCAAATATTAAAATTAAATGTATCAAAAACTAAAATTAAACAGACAAAAAACTAAAATCAAACGTATCAAAAACTAAAACTCAATCAACGATATGTACAAAACTGAACATACCAAAAACTAAAAATAAACGTACCAATTGATAATATGAACAAAGTAAACGTATGAAAACCAATAATAAACGAACCAGTAATGTATACAAAATAATTCAATCAATAAAATCTATCGTTTGAAAAAAATAAAAAAAATAAATAAAACTATATATAGTAATAAGAAATATAACATCCACCATTTTGTTATCTTGGAGATAAAATTATACTTTAATTTTAGAAGAAAAAATATTTTGTAGGGAAAAATATAAAAAAGAGATAATTGGATAAATTTAGAGTAGTGTTACACTTATCATCTATTTGTACCATTACTTGTACCGTCTTTCTCATACAGGTAGGGCCAGCCAACGCACGTGGGACTCATCTTTGTTACAGAGATGGCATAAATTAATGATGGTACAAATAGATGGTAATAATAGTGTTTTTGAATATTTTGAATGTAAAACCAAAATTATCTCTTAAAAAAAGAGTCCACAACTTCTAACCTATTATAAAATATATAAAAAATAAAAAATTGTCAAAAAAAAAAACACAAAACCAATTAAAAGAAAATAAGAAATCAATATATAAAATATTAATTTCACCTTCCCGATATGAGTCCTGATGTTGGAAAGCGTGCATTATGCTTATACATCAATCTCACAATTCAAAATTTTTGTTCTCAAGTTGCATTTTTCTCGTGTTTGAATTTTCAATTTCTGGTTAGTGCGCGCATGCATGCAAGGTAGATGAACTCGTGGCCAACTTCTGTTCCGAAATAGGTAGATAGAAATAGTTGCATGGGATATTTTAGCTGACGAGGTTTAGGGCGAAATTAATCAACGGCCATCTGTTATTGTGACAACTTTAGAGGGTCCAACCTTGGCCAATTACTTAATTCCCCTCCTATTATTTTCCATTATTTCTAGCTGCTCCACATGCGTGGGTCCTTGGTAGCTGCTCCTTGCGCACACAAAAAGCAAAAGCTCCATTTGGTGATTGGTGTGGATGCAGTATCGAACTTTTTTACTAAAGAAAGTGGGGAAAATTATATAAAAGTGAATAACTTCTCAAACTATACGATAAGTAGAGTTCTCAAAATAATAGTGACAACAACGTTGTAACCTCTAAGTTTTTTTTTTAATTAATATATAACGATTTTGAAGGAAAGAAAACAAAAGAATCCAACTTTTCTGTTGTATCAAAACTAGAATAGCTCCCTTTTTAATTAAGAAAAACTAATGAAAAAGGTTTCAAATCTTTACATTTTAATAAAAAACCACCCACTAACTTTATTTTAATAATAAGGACAAAAGATTAAAAAAATAAATAAACATAACAAACCCACTAGCGATGGGCGCGTACCCCCAGTCCACTTTTTTTCTCCTACCTTTTGTCCCATCGTTCAGCTACATTAATAGTTTTTTTTTTTTTTTTTGCATAGAATTAAAAAAAAAAACTTCAAATTACATTCTCCTGTTTTATTTTTGTGGTGTTGTTTTCTAATAGTAGTCATGATGATGAGAAACTTTTCAATGTGCCCAGAACACGGGATGGTACACTCCATACAAGTTGTGAGAATCTTGTGTTAAAAAATTAATAACATAAAAAATAAAATTTTCCACCACACTTATATAATAACATGTGGTATATCTTTGTGTTACGGGCACAAGGAAAAATTTCTCGAAGATGACACCCAAGCTCAAGAAATTGGATGGAGAGCTACATTTATTATTGTAGGTATATGAAATGAGGAAATTTTAATTTGGTAATTGAAAACAGCTTTTTAAAGATAATTACTGAGAATTACACACTATTTATAAAACTTGACCAATAAAGGTCTAAGTTTCAAATCTTATGAAACTGAACCAAGAATTAAACACTATTTATAAAACTTCACCAATAAGTAGACACTATTAATGAAACTAGACTAATAAGTAGACATCATTTATGAAACTGGATCAATAAGTAGACACTATTTATGAAACGAAAACAAGAATTAGGCATAATTTGAACACTGGACTATACATTATTTATGAAACTGGAGTAAGAACTAGACAATATTTATGAATTATGACCAAGAACTAGGCACTATTTATGAAAGTGGACCAATAACTAGACACTATTTATGAAACCGGACGAAGAAAGAGACTATTAATGAAATTGTACCAATTACTATACATTATTTATGAAAATGGACCCAATAACTAGACATTATTTATGAAACATGATCAATAATTAGACATCATTTTATGAAAGTGGACAAAAAATTAGACACTATTTATGAAATTGAACCCATAAATAGTATAGTACCGTTCAGTTTCATAAATAGTGTTCAGTTTTATAAACAGTGTTCAGTTTCATAAACACATGTACTGTGCGCGCGTCAGGTTTTTTGTTTTTTTTTTTAAATTGTGTCTTTTTCGTTAAAAATTAAGTTTTTTTGTCCTTTTTATTAAAATTTAAGGGTTTTTCATTAAAATTTAATTCTTTTTTATTAAATAAAGTTTATAGCATGGTTTTTTGTTAAAATAAACTTAGTCCAAGCCCTTTTCATTAAAGTTCTCTTTTAATTATTTAAGGTCGTTTTTTCCCTTTCTTTTGTAATAAGAAGAGCGTGAAGGTCGATCGAACTCTTACTAGGAATGTGAGGATGTTGTTTCACTAATAGCTAGTTCTCACTCACTTATGTGCTAAGTAACCTTCATCTCACAGTTCTTACTCAGTCACACTCACACCACCAATACCAGTAATTGAAATAATTCATGAATGCTTTTAGGGTACATTTGTTGCACTAGACTATCTTGGACTGCACTAGCTTTAGGTACCGTTTGGTACGCAGACGGGACGGAACAAGATGGAATGGAACGAAACGGGACGGGGTGGAACGGGGTAGAACAAAGATTTTGTGTCATGTTTGGTACACGTAAGATGGAACAGGATGGAACGAGATTAAATGACTAACTTACCCTTTTTATTTGACTCTCTCTCTCTCCCCTATCTCTCTACTTTCTCTTCTTCCATATGTTTCTTGTTCTTCGCATGCCCAGATTGATCCCAGTGAAAATCAAACTGAGTAAATCAAACCCATACTTTCTCTTCATTTCATTTTCTTTCTCTTCAATTCAAACGCATATTTCTCTTCTTTTAATTTCTTTCTCTTCAAACCAATAGTTTAGGGTTTCATTTTCCCATCAAGCTAAAGAGAAAGCCGTCGTTGCAGAGCTCGCACACCCGCAGCAACAATGGCGAGAATCAAGGTACATGAGCTGAGGCACAGGACAAACGTTGACCTTTTGGCCCAGCTCAAGGATCTCAAGTCGGAGCTTGCCCTCGTCCGCGTTTTGGCTTTGAATTTAATTATGACATACCTGAGGTTTTGGTGTTTAATTGAACTCCTCTAGGTTTGGGTAGGCATGCCTCACCCAAATTGACTTAAATTTTCTTCGGGTGCAATGATAGTTAAGATTCTGTTGATGTTTAAAAAACAAAAACAAAATAAAACCAAACACAAAAAAATCCCAAATTGGTTTTTTTTTTTTTTTCAATTTACAGAGGCTTTGTCGGATCTGCAAATTCATTTCAATCAATTTCTGCAGCGTCGGAGAAGAAGGTGGAGCGCGAAAGGACTGAACTGTCGACGGTGGATGAGCTTCGACATCGTCAACGACGGCCTTGGTCTCCTCTTTGCTATGTGAGTCATGGGCTTCGCTGGCGACGGTCTCATCGTGGGACTAGCAAGGATGAAGGTGACGGGAAAAAGCTGGGTTTGAGTTAGCCATAGTTGGGTTGCTGCGTTTATAGTGGATGAGGATGAGGCTACAGGAGAGAGGGAGGGTAGAACAAAGGGAGGCTACGGGAGAGAGAGGGAAGGGTAGACAGTGGAATTAATGAAAAAGATAATGGGTATTGTTGTCCAAAAAATTATAAATTTGTGTCACGTGGGCTAGCACAAGTCATTCCGGGGGGTAAGGTGGAACCAAAAAATGGCTAAAATTCGTTCCACGGGACGACACGTTCTAGTCAAATTGGCACACCAAACGTGGGATGGAATGCCTCGTCACACTGCATTCCGTCCCGTCGCACGTACCAAACGGTACCTTAGGGACTAAGCTAAACTTGGACTAAGCAGGATAAGAATAATGAAGTGTTTGATACAGTGCCGTACTAAGGCTAGGCTAAAATACTTTTAGGACCCACATTATTTTTTATCATTTTAATTCACTTTTATATAATAAAAACAAAAAAAAACAAATATTATATTATAAAAATATTATTTTGTAGTTGTTTTAGATTTTAAAAAGCTAATTAATTTTTCACCCAACTTGTCTTCTACCATTACATTTTAGAAGAAAACCAACATTTTCTCTCTCTCACAACTTCGATTGCAGACGACCACACCCTCTTTGGCCTATTCACTTCCTCTTCACTTCTTCAGTTCCTCTCACAACTTCACTTCCTTTCTCTCCCTCTTAGTGCAAAGGTTGCAATGCAAGTATATGTAAGAGGAAAAATATCCAATTGAAGCCAAAGGGGGTTGGGATAACGTTGCAGGATGGTTAGGGGCAAGGTACATGTGTGATTGGCTTGAAGGTAGGAGATGGGGAAGGGTTGTGATTGGGAGTTTGGACTAGGTTTTGTGTTTGATTCGTCTTCCACATCAATCCCCATCGTTGATTTCAAGCTCATCCCACTTGCTGCCGACAAAAGCTCCGACAAACAAATCATGCAATCTACAACACCCATGGCGCGATTTGGCTTCTAGAGGCACTAAAACGACTGTTATGCATTTTAGTTTCAGATGTACAACAATTTTATTTTATTTTTTTTGCTTTTTGTATCTAATTTTGGGGGTTGGACCTAATTTTGAAAATGGAACAACTGCAGGAGAGAGACCTATTTAGGATAGAATCCTCATTCTAAGCCAAAAGAATCCCAAATGATATCTAATAAGTAGATATTGCATTCTCTTACGAGTTGTGATTATTTACGACGCACGCATATCCCTAGATTGTAGAGACTCCAAAACTTGTAGGATCTGATTGTGTCCATATCCGGATCAGATCACGTGTTTTTTGGAATAAGCATGGTTATCCAACGGAGTTACTAGGACTCCTCCTAATGCCCCAGAGTAAAGTGATGGTTGCAACCTGCTCCGTCTGATACAGCTCCGCCCAGAGTTGGTGAGTCTATGATCGGACTTTTAAGGTAATAGCATTCCGATCAAACTTACTCCGGCCCTAGAAAATCATGGTCACACAATTGCCCCTAACTATCTGTCTAAGAGGCAACCTGTTCCCCTTGAGAATGGATTGTTATCCAAAGGCCATGTTTTTCGGAGTAAGCTGGAATACGTATCGTTTGGTCTTCATGAATGCAAGGTGACCTCTAATGCTGATGTGGCAGCAGTTCAGATTCAGACGTGCAAATTCATGTAGTGTTCCCTAAAGTTCGTAATGACGAAGCGTCACTTCCGATGTTCACACATGAGAAATGAGAAATCTTTTATGATATCCTTTGTTTATCCTAAGCGTCAGAGCGATTAATCCCAAGACAATTCGTTCTAAATTTAATGGTTAAATGATTTCACTAAATGACACTTATATATCCTCAGATCTTACTTCTTCACGTTACTACAAACCTTTAAGGCGTTCATTGTAAAAAAAAGCTCCAACTTTTTATCTGTACCTATTTCAAAATCCTTCCCCCCCTTGAACCTCCTCATGGCGTCTTCGAGCAAGAAATCTAAAACGAATGGGGTTTCTCCCTAAAATCTCCCTTTGACGAAAGTTCGTAATCAAGATGAAGGTGAATCTTTCGTTGAAGAGCATCGTGATATTTTGAACGATTGCAACGTCTGGTAGGAACCTGGCCAGGATATCTTCACTTATTTGCCGCCGTCATCAAACCCATGTTGTCCCTGTACTAGGATCTACCCCTGGTTCTTGGACCTGGGTCTTCGTTTGCCTCTTTTTGCTTTTATGAAAGGCATTTTTTTGTGCTATGACATAACCATCTGCAACCTTTCTCCTGCTACCTTCAGGCTTCGTACTTGTTTTGAGTTGCTGAATCAATGGTTCGGGGATGAGTTGGATACACCCGAGTTTAGAATGATGCACAACATCAGACCAGGTTTGGATGACCATTATTATTTTGTGGCCAGAGCTAGTCTCCCTTGGGAGACATACATTTAGGACATTCCTTTCCACGACAAAGATTGGTACAAAGACATACTAGTCGTTTACCGCAACTAGAAGTGGCTATTTTTCAATGAGCGCTTCAACAACCGTGGAAAAGATATAGACGTCATCCACTGTTCAAGATTCCCCATAAAGGAGTCGTAGTGGGTTGATGCTTGTAGTGCCAATAGAATGACTCATTCCTTCAAATCAGCAACGACCCTGTCACCTATTCTAAAGAAGCGGAAGCATCTTGATAGTTATTTTTCTCGTTCATTGGTTTCGACTCCTCAGACCTAACTGTGTTTTAGGGGCACCCATTCTGAAGGTCTCAAAGAAGAAGAGGATACCTCATTCGAAGAGAAAGGTACATTGTTACTTTGGCACCATCAACCATTAATGTACCTGCCCCACTATCCATAACGGATGAGCCACCCACTTTGTCTCCTCCTCATTTACCTATGATGTTGCCCCGATCCTCAGAGCTGGAACCCCATTTTCCTCATTTGGTTCCTTCACCAAGTTTTCCGCCCGTACCAGGCGAAGTCGTTGCGTCTACATCAACTTCCACCATTCCGCTGCAAGTGCTTGTAGTTAAACCTTCCTGGTATCATAGTCTTCCACCGATTGCCCCATCAAGGTCCGGCTCATCCTCCTCTTGTGATCCGACCTTCAGTTGATCGAATTGCTCTTCCTTCTGATGCTAGTGGTCTTCAAAACATTAATTATGCTCGAGTGCTGCTTGGAGCTACAATTGCTCATACCGATTTCAAATGAGCTTGCACTTCTTTTGAAGATGTCACTAACCGGTGCTACTGGAGTCGTTATGAGGTACCTAAATTTCTTTCCTCCATTCTCTTTGTTGATTTGCGTCAATTCCCCCTAATGTTCCTCCTATATTATGCTAATGTGTGGACAGAGGTCACCCTATTCCGACAAGTAAGACGATCCAGGAGCTTGAACAGATTACGAGCCTAGAAACAACAATGAGGATAGAGGTGGAACGGCGATTGCTATCCCCATAAGAAGAACTTAAGAGCGCGCATGCCAGACAACAAGCTTTGAATGCCGCTCATGAGGCAAAAATAATTTGGTACGTTGATTTGGCTACTGTTGAGGAGGTAAAAGCCAAGAATTAACAAGAAGGTTTTGAGAAGGTTAGAGACAAGCTGAGGCTAGAGATGTAGGCCAAGGTGAAGGTGGACCAGACTCCCGTTGTCTTGAAAATACAAATTTGTTGCTCATCACGAAGTTTAATGGTTATTTTGGCGAGTTTTCTATTTATTTTGCTTTTAGAGTTTAAATTTAGTTGTCAATGTCAACTAACCTCTATAGTTGATCTGATTTCTTATCTTTATATACTTGATTACAAATTTTAAAAGAAAATTAACTTTTTAAATTACTTACGTGTTAATAAACACAACTCATAGTTTTCATTACGGCTTAAATCGTCATGAATGAATTGTTAAACGTCAAGAAATATACTCGTGACAAGACAAAGTACAAAGTCCTTTTTCTTGATGGATAAAAACGTATATATGCAGTACTCTTTATTGACACGAATATTCTTGATAGCTTAAGCTGCTGAAATATAGGAACGTTGCAATTTTACTAAAAGTCTCATGAATTTTTTTTCCAAAAGCAATATCTAAATGAACTGGATGGGACAATTATTTTGACAATGACAAATTTTGGTTGAGTAGATACTCCAAAAAGTGTTTTTTATTAATTTATAAAAAGAAGAGTAGCCGTGTTTGATATTGACATCGTTTTCTACGAAATTTAAACAAAATTTTTTACTAACAAGTAAAGGGAAATTATACTATATCACGCTTAATACTGAGTAAAAAGGAAATAATAGTTTAATTTGATTAAACTCGTTTACAACCCACACCCCCCCCCCAATACTACACTTATTACTGAGTGAAAAGGAAATAATAGTTTAATTTGATTAAACTCGTTTACAACCCCACCCCCCAATACCACACTTATTACTGAGTGAAAAGGAAATAATAGTTTAATTTGATTAAACTCGTTTACAACCCCACCCCCACAATCATACAAAGAATTATCTTGATTAATCCGGAACAAAGATTGATTAAAACCCTCTTCTGTGTCAGTTTCTTGTTAAAATTCAAAGAAACTTTACTCTAGCACTGAGGCAAGTCTGCAGGAGGATGAGGAAGGGTCTCAAGCTCTCCTTGACCATTAGTCACGACAAGTACCGTCCCTAAACCCCAAGACTGATGTATGTCAAGGTGACAATGCATAAACCAAACCCCTGCATTTACAATCAAACTGTCACTAATAATCAATTTTGTCATTTTCTTGTCAAAATGATATAGCCTCGGTCGGAGGTGGGTCGGATGTGACTCTAGCACAGCCATTCTCAACAAAAGGTTGTGATACGTCACGTGCCCACGATCGACTGATGCTAGCATAATGAATTAGTACTGATATAGAAACTGAACACTACTTACCAGGATTATCGGCAACGAAACGTATAGCAGCCCATCCGCCCACCGGGACTCCGATTGTGTTCATATAAGGCGGGTCAACCAGGTTGAAGTTTGCAGTTTTCAGATCGAAATTCCCACTCCCATACCCAACAACATAGAAGCTATAGCCGTGAAGATGAATTGGGTGGTTCTCAGTAGTGACTGTCCCAGTATCCTGCATGATGAGTTGCACTCTAGTACCATATTCAAGGACCAATGCCCTAGTCCCATTCAATGCTTGTGTATTATTAGGAACTTTATTAGGCGCCCCATTGACAAAGTCATAGTACTTGAGGGGTACCCCAGGAAAATCCTCAGTGAAAGAGCCATTAATCTTCTTATAATACGCTTCCAAAAGTGACGTTTTTGGCTTAACGAAGCTTATATTATTCATCGACGCTGCCATAACCCCGTTATTAAGGCCTCGACAATTTTTTTCGGGTGTCTTGGATCGACACTTCTGAACATTCAATCCAATGGTGACAAAGAGTTCAGTGTCAATTTGTTTTGGCACATTAACACAATTGTTTAGGCTCCTTAATCCGTCCATAACCGTCTTAACGGCAAGATTATCATTGAAGACGGGTAGTTTAGCAGGCAAAGATAAGGTATTAGGGACAGCACCTAAGTACTGGAAGTAAGCAATGGATGAAATGTTTTGGAATTTGACTCCCTTGGCGGACATGTAAGGTCCCATTGCCATGGAATATTTTCCTAGAGATTGGTCAGTGGTGACCAGAACGCTCATTGTTTGGCCTGGCCCAAGCATCACACGGTCCGTAGTGAATGGTTTTGTGTACTCTCCATCCGCTTCGACAATTGTCAGATTGTGATTGGCTATGGCAAAGAAGTTCTCCATGTTTAAACCTGCATGTATTAGCCTTAGCAAGTACGTCTTCCCTGATACCACATCAATGTGGTATACATCTGAAACAATCACAAAAGCACATGTCAAGGAAAACAATTAGGTGACAAACAAGATGAAAAATGTAGCATTTTACATTATAAAATTTAAATTATTTGTATCACATTTATTGATCACATTGCTGATCTATTAATCGCGTTTCTTATATTATGTATTTAATATAGTAAGAAAAACAAATAGATGACATAAGCGAATGAACTATGGTTTCATTATTTGGAACATGTTTATCAATCACATTGCTGACAAGTCTTTGAGAAATACGGTAAATATTATACATTTTTAACATTGTTTTGAATTTAATTTTGTTACCATTGTTGGAGCAGTTGTAGTTGGGGCCTGGTTGGCCATTGATTGTATATGCATTTGCAGGTGTAGGAGGCCCTCCACTTGCTGTAGTGTTAAGCTCAAGTTCCACAACATCCTGCATCCAATACTCCCCTAGTATTTTTCCCAAGTAATAATCAAAATTAACCCAAACTTCCATAGCATAATAATTAACCCAGATGATCACTTTTAAAATGTAAATAATAAGAAGAAGAAGAAGAAGAAGAATTCACTTTGTTACCTAGAATTAAGGTGTGCTCTTCATGAGGGACTTTAAATGGGTAGGGCACCCCTGTTTTTGGGTACACCAAAAGGGCACCGTAAACAGTTGCCCTAAGCCATGAAACATGAGCATGCCAAAAAAAGGTGCCCTTCTGCTTCACCATTGTAAACTCATATGTAAAACTCCGGCCAGCTTGAATTGGACACTGGGTTATGTATGAAGGTCCATCAAACCAGCACGATAGCTTCTGCCTGACGCCGTGCCTATTAGAAAAGTAATTAGAAACAATTAATAGGAAATTAAAGGAAAACATTGCTATTAAGTTGTTAACAAAATATACTCAATGAAACCACTATCCCAGTGATGAGGGTGGGTAGGTGATCGGTAGGAAAATGCTAGGTCTAGAGTTTGAAATGCTCCAGTGTAACAAAAAAATATACTCAACGAGGATTGTGTACGTACTTACCAGTGAATTGTGGTATTGTAAGGTGTCTCATTGGTTACTTTGACTACGATTCTGTCATCTTCTTGAGCATATACAGATGGCCCCGGGAACATTCCATTGATGGTCACGATGTTCTTGGTGTTGCACAGTCTAGTAACTCTTTTGGTTTGTACCTGAAAATCGAAACGATCAGATTGAGTATGTACATTCATCAACAAAAAGAAACTCGCAAGAAATTGGAAAAATATACATCAAAGAAGCTACAAGAGACCTTGAAATCATAGAACCTGGTTGATCCTCCACTAGGCCATTGTGCCATTACATGAAAATTGTAAGCAAAAATTAACAACAAGCTTAGCCATTGTGTAAACCAAGTGGAGAAAACGTTTGTCATTTGCACAATTGCTGAAAACACACAGAGATTTGAACTGGAAGACTGAATCCAAGATACTATTTTTATACTTTTTCAGAATTTTATTTTCTTTTGTGATAAAAAAAAAAAAATTGATTGGAAGAGACGAAAAAGTAGGGTTTCCTTCTTTTCTTTTTTTGCATGTTTGTCAGCTTTCATGATTCCTCTAACATGGAATGGAAATAATAAGATGTTGGGGATGTGATTATTGAGTATGACCCCTAATGTTCTCAATCCAAAACAGTTTTTACTTTGGGAGTTATTTCCGGATGCCCATTTTCTCATTATGCATGCCCTTGTTTATTTTTCTCTATTGATTCTCTTTTGATTTCTTTAATTGTAAATGTCACAAATAAATAGAAACGTGCAAGGGACCGGAGAAAAGAGATGTACAGAGAACACTTTACTTTTCTTATACCTGTGTCAATATCCTTTGTCATGAAATCATGTCATTTGACTGAAGAAAATAGACACACCTGCATGCTAACAGCTCCCTTTCTGTTTGTGTTTTATATTCGATCATTTTACTTTATCAGTAACTTTCTTATAGTTTCTCTCTGAATCACCTTTTGAATTCTGCAATTGTAATGTGCAAAAAGTTAATGTGATTTGGGTACTTTCAAAGGTATAAGCGACCTATACATGCTGTTAAACTTGAACTAGCACGGTTTGATTTGGTTTGGTTCGGTTTTGCGGGTTGTACTATCTGTAACTAGTTACCATTTTTAATTACGGTAAAGTAAAACAGCAATTTGTGTCTTTATGTGTATGAAACTTTATATTTTGCTATAGGCAAATAGAGTAAAGTAAAACAGAAATTTGTTGTGCTTTTAGTTAGACATGCTCTTCTACTCAATGATAAGCATAGTTGCAGCTGCACGCCTTCGCATCCCAACCCCACCTTTCGTGACAAAATTGAAGACAGTAAGGCAAAGATTTATTTCCCATGCTATATGTAACTTTTGGCAATAATATACGAGGGGGAACAGAAAAGAGAGAATCAAATATAAAACTTCGAAGTTCTTAGTTACTTGTGAAACAAAATTCTTGCGCTACAAAACCCCCTAATTTTTTTTTTCATCTTTAAAATGGTTTAATTAAATCTTAAGACTTTTCCTTTTTGTTAGAGCAGGTCTAACCAACTTATTATGCTCATATCTGTTAATTCTTGCAACTATTATATATAGAGAGATGATATTTATACACATTTTTTCTCACCGTGCACACACCCCTCCACTCATTCTAATGCAAACGTCATGTTCTTTAACGTTGATGGTGCCTCCAGGGATGGAGCCATAAATTTCTTCTAGTGGGGGCAACCGAAAATAACTAAGAAAACCTTATTATAGTATGGTTATACACAATATGATATTAAGGATGGTTTCAATGTTACAAAAATTTCAATATAGTAGTGGAAAGTGGCAAAGTGATGAGAAAAATATAAGTACATGATAGGCGGGAGAGGGTTTTTTTCGGTTTGAATGACAGAACAAGAACACTATTGCTCATATAATATTTGATATGGAGTAGATTCTTTATTTCTAGACTTTGGATCGAATAAAGCAACGGATAAAGAGAAAAATATTGTGCAAAACTATTTTTTTTTAAATATATTTTGATATATATAATGAAATTTATCTATAATAATTACATATATTTAATACAATTACTATCTCACGGTCATATATGATTATCTAGTTTATACATTGATATCTTAAACCAATTTTTGCCAGCCCAAATTCGCACTAGCCCGTTTCTGAATGAATAGCTGAAAAGAGGATTATGCTCTGTAGAAGATGCACCCAAACGTTAAAAAAAAAAAAAAAAAAATCCATTTGAAAAATTAATTCTACACACGACAAAATTTCAGCAACCCATAATAGTGTCTAACGCATGCCAATATGCCATGCCACAATGTTGGGTTTTGTGTCTTGAAATTAAGTATGCGTTGCCTATTTTGTTTTAGTGTCTTATTTAGATTTGGATTTGGATTTTGACTTCTTAATTGGTTTTCCTAGTTGGCGGAGAGATTTTCTTAATTACCTATTTGAATATAATATGGATTTACTTTCTATTAGGATTCCTATGTAAACCTAAGTCTTATGCTCTATAAATAGGACATTAGAGTTAGTTTACTTTGTGTGGCAATTTGGTGAGAGTCAATTTGTGAACTTATGTGTTAGAGAGCAATTTAGGAGAATCTTCTTTGTAAGTTTTGGGTTCTCTACTCGTTTGGTTTAGAGTTCATAATTTGTGGGATTTGGGTTGTAAGAGTTTATAAACACTCTTTTGTTATCTCCGTTTGTTTAGTGAAATTCCTCGTTGTGCTTCGCCCGTGGACGTAGGCTTTACGCCGAATCACGTTAAACATCTTGTGTTCTTATTTTTGAGATTGTTTGTTTCTTTGCTTTCGCCTACGACGTTGATATATAGTACTTTGTTAGAATTCACTTCCATTTGCTCATAAAAGTACAACAAGTGGTATCAGAGCCCAGGTTTCAACTTGGGCTTTGCTTGCTAGTCATTATGAAGCCTTCTGGGTTGTCGGTGAAAGTTGATATCGAAAAGTTTGATGGGAATGACTTTGGTATTTGGTAAATGAAGATGCGTGCTTTGTTAGTTCAACAAGAGCTTTTGAAAACGCTAAAGGGTGTGAAGGCTTTGTTGATTCGTTGACTGATGAGGAAAACGAAGACGTTATGGAGTGGGCACTTGGAGCAATCTTGTTGACTTTATCTAATGAAGTCTTGCATGAAGTTAGTAACGTCAAATCTGCACCAAAGTTGTGATTCAAATTAGAGAGCTTGTATATGACCAAATCCCTTGCTAAATGGTTGTATTTGAAGAAAAGTTTGCATACTCTTCAAATGGATGAAGGTACGTCAATTCATAAGCATGTTGATGAATTCAATAAACTTATGATGGATTTGAAAGTGTGGACCACCAAATTAGTGATGAGGATTATGCGATAACTTTGTTGTGTTCTTTGATCTCCTTCGTATGAATACTTTGTTGATACCATGCTATTTGGTAGACAAAGTCTTAGTTTGGAAGATGTTAAGGCCACTTTGAATTCTAAAAAGCTAAAGAATAAGGTGTTTGACACACAAGATGGAGCTTTGGTAATTCAAGGAAGGAATAAGGAAAATGGCAAACTTGAAAAAAAAAACAATTGTAGCTATTGTCATAAGGAGGGTCATTAGAAAATAGATTGCCCTAAACTCAAGGGAAAAAAGAAGCCATTTGATAAGTCTTCTGCTAGTGTTGAGGCAAGCATTGCAGAAGATTGTTTTTCTAAACTTCTCTAAAGGTTATGTGAGGAGGTGGAGCTTGGTATTCAAGCTTTTTGGTGGAGTGCAATTCACACTTTTGGTTCATTTGTTCAAGCTTTTGTTTGCATTTTGGTTCGTATTTGTTAGGTTTCGTAATGGAATTTGTTGGAGATGACGTTGGAGGAAATTTCAAGTTTGAAGACTTTTGAATTTTTTTTTTTTTTTTTTTTTAGTCTAGGTGGAGATCTGTTCTTTGAAGAATTTGGTGATCACTTTT
This sequence comes from Malus fusca, assembly GCA_035220775.1. Classification (NCBI taxonomy): domain Eukaryota; kingdom Viridiplantae; phylum Streptophyta; class Magnoliopsida; order Rosales; family Rosaceae; genus Malus; species Malus fusca. The sequence continues at coordinate 23,512,281 of CM069065.1, read as the reverse complement.
GCGTTTGTATTTTTGGTATCCCAGTTTGAAGTTTGTTTTTTTGGAAGTTCGCTAATGTCTCGCAGAGGTGGAGATTGTTGGGTTTTGCGTTATCAAAATTAGGTATGTGTTATCTATTTCTTTTTTAGTGTCCTATTTGGATTTGGATTTTGATGTCTTGGTTGGTTTCCTTGCTTGGTGAGATTTTGTTAATTATCTATTTGATTAAGATTTGGATTTACTTCCTATTAGAATTCATATGTAAACCTAAGTCCTATGCTTTATAAACAGGAGGGTAGTTTATTTTTTGTGACTCATTCGTGTGGCAATTTGGTGAAAGTCATTTGTGAATTTGTTAGTTAGAGAGAAATTTAGAAGAATCTTCTCCGTAACTCTGTTAGTTTTTTATTCTCAACTCGTTTGTGGGATTTGAGTTGTAAGAATTTAAACTCTTTTGTTATCTTCGTTTGTTTAGTGAAATTGAAATTTATCGTTGTGCTTCGACCGTGTACGTGAAATTGAAATTGAAATTGAAATCTCTTGTGTTCTTATTTTTAAGATTGTTTGTTTATTCGCTTCACCAACGATATTGATATTTGATACTTTGTTAGAATTCGCTTCGTTTGCACATAAAAGTACCAACACATGATACCTTCAAACCTACGCTGCATCACTTCACTGTGTGATGGTGTCAGGTTCTAAATAGTAACTTGAGCATGCAAATGTTTCTAGGTTTTATCCTATGCAGGATACTAGTGGGATGCGACTGGTCAGTTGACCATCACTATACAACCGGCCAACCGCCCACTCACATCCCGCAACTATCCCACAAAGATCTATCCCACGTTAGAATGACTACTACTACTACTATAGCCGCAAAATCAACACCATCAAGCATGTGAACTAAAGTTGGCTCATAGAAGAATCTTCCGTCTCCAACTCTCTTGGGTGGCTTGTAAAATCATATATAATTAATGCTCACTGAAGGAAATTAAAAGCACTTGTTCCAAAGCTCTAAAACTGCTTATGAGATAAGCCATTTACTTATAAGCATTAAGTAGCTTCCCAATAGTTAAAAATCTTGGTTCAACTGGTTGAACAGACAGCTAAGCAGAAACTCCCCTCCCATGAAACTGCCACTGCAGTGAAAAAAATATGGTTGAATCCAGAAAATTGGGTTTTGGCTCCTTGCGGAACTCCCAAGGGAAGCCACATGCTCCAACCCCCAAACTTGCAAAAAATTTACAGTAACTTGCTGCACTGGAAGACAAAATTTCGTAACCAACTTTTCGTGACCTCCCACACTAAGCACTTCTAAATGTGAGCAGTCAGTTTATACTATCAGCAAAGTGTGAACAATCTCCAAAACACAGTTTTAGGTTTTGATAGTTCTTTCAGAGAAACTCACAGGGATGGGGTGCCTGCCTTTTCCTCTGCGGAAGGGGTGCAAGGTTCAGGCTCAAAGAGGTAGAGTCTTGAAGGGGAAGCGAGCAAGGCTGTATATAATACAGCGGTGCATCTTGATGCTGATTTGCTGGAGACAAGAAGATAAGTAGTGATTAGATTATGGACTGCGCAAATTTTGATGTGTTTTCGTTAGTTGCACCTGAGCTATCTGCAAATGAGTGAATGACAAATCTATGATGTGATGTAATGTAGATGATGAGCTGAATGAAACAATTTCGTACCATGTTCTGCATATCCAAGCTGCTTTCGTTATTTTTCCCGTTTTTCTTTTGATGTTTTTTGTGAATTGTTATTTCTTGTCAGTGTGCTGGTTAAACAATCATCCTGAACCAAACATGCCATTTTATGATACAGCATCTTATTTCAACCAGACAATAAAATCATACCTCTGAAAGCACCAAATTTGCAAGTGAACACTTGGCACATAGGACTTCTGGTACTCCTGAGATTTGATTCCCTTCCTCTTAAGTTATGTTTTGGATGCTGATGCTTGAAGAGGGATTCGTTGTTCAACGATGTTTGATTTCATCAGTAAAGGGAACATAATAAATTCATACCATATCTGATAATAAAGTTATGTGCATACAAAGGTTGGAAATTGAAGACTTATAGTCATGTGAAAACCTCAGATCAAATACTAGACTCTATCAGTCTTCTCACACAAAGATTGAAATTTGGCTCTTAAGGAAACAAAGATTAATACATTTTAACGAATTTTGTCGCACATGACACTGAAAATCTTGCATTAATGGAAAGGTGAAGAGCATTGATCTTCTAATTACAAAAACAGACACCATATCAGTTAGCTCTAACTCGACAATCAATTTTTGTCGTCTGTTGCGACATAGAATTGCAATCATTAATCGAGCATAAAGATATGAGTTTTGGTAGACAATACGTATAAAGGGAGAAAGAAGGAATTAAAGAACCCTAGTCAGCCATTTCTCTTTGTCAGCAAATGTTGCAAATTCAATAACATGGCAAAGTGCTTTCTTTCTAATCTTCTGGTCTCTAATTGTTAGAAAATGATATATGGTCCCCAAAATGAACAACAACACAACACAAAAAGGCACACTAGTTCAACAAAATGAGAGCATCGTCCAAACATCCGAAAGCAAAGTCAATTACAATGCATATATATACATATATATAGATATATCCATGAAATGTTTGGTTTGTGATGCAAATTCTTGGTTCAAATGACCAGAAACATAAGAAGAAACCGAGAAAAATGCGAAAACTTTCCACATTTTCCAACTCATACAATAACACTTGATAAACTAAGAAGCAACAACCACTTATTACACAAAGAAATTCAGAAACAAGTAAAACATCAAGCTCCAATCACTATAAGTCCGTAAAATATCGAATAAAATCCACCTACTGAAGTGTGGAACTGAGGAGTCACTCACATTTTTTTCAAGCTAAAGTGACATTAGCTAGTCTGACCAAACCATACGTTACACAGCAAAACCACAACTGATGTTAGCATGAGAGAGAGAGAGGGAACAATGCAGACATAGAATTCAGATGCTGATATCAGTTCGAGAATTCAAAGAATTCTTTATATAAATTAAAAAAATTAATTTTTATTTCTCAGAAGGAAATGCTATTGTCCAAAGCTAAATTTGCTGCTTCCAGAGCACTCCAGATGCATGAAGTGGTAGTACCTTACGCACGTAAAGGTTGTACATTGACACGGAAGAAACAACTTCATCTCTGGAAATAGCATTTCCCCTCCAAAAACTCATCAAAAATTGAAATTTTACAAAAATTCCCAAATTCATTTCACTTCCAAAAGTGCCATACCAAATCCGAATACAATTCCAATTCGCACGAGACACAAATTACAGATAACCCAGAAAGCAAAAAGCACATAAATTTCTTCTTGTAATATTCACCGTACGTGAGAGCCGCTGCGAGTGAGTGGTTGTATCAAGCTGAAACGCCGTCGCTGAGGCGGTGGTGGGTGGTGGTGGCAGCGGGCTTGATGGGCTGGTCTTTGTGGGACCCGGCTGTTGGCCTGGAGGAGGAGGAGAGGAAAAGAGCTCGGTGGTCGTCGTCGTTGGTGATGTTGTGATTGTCGTCGTCGAAATCGGCAGTGTTGAGATTGATGCAGGAGCAGCGTTCCAGTGAGGCGAAGAAGGCGAAATCGACGTTGGTGCCCACACACGACAGCACGGAAATGCAGTTTTTATGCTACGTTGTGTGATTTGTCCGTTAAACGGGGCGTTACGTAAATTAATATTTGCTTCTGTTAAAAATAAAAAATAATAAAAAACTAGCCGGAGCTTCCCCATTGTCTCTCTCGCACACACCCAAAGTTCCATCTCGCTACCGGGTCGGCGACAAACTCCTTGTTATGCCTTATGGCCTGTTCTTTCGTCGCCCATAGCTGTCGATTTGAGAGGCCACGGCTTGTTTTTCCAGCGTTCTTTGCCGTTTTGGTCTCTTCAATTTTAATCCATGTCCTGCTTCGTTTACTCCTCTTTCTCACGTACCATCCCTTCAACCTCTGCTCAAAGCTAGAAGCGGCACACCTATTTTGGTTGTCGGATCAAAACCTTCCCTTCACGCCTCCGCATCTCAGCGGCATGCTGGAAAATCGGGGCCAAGCATGTTGCGGCTAGCCCAAAACGAAGCTCCTTTAGATGCCCCTTTAAGCCTCATCCCCTTAAGAAACTTAATTCGTATCTAGAGTCACTAGCATATGTGCGAGAGATAATAGTGGTGGTGGTGGTGGTGGCGGCAACACCAATGAGGATCATAGGTGGAGGTGGCGTGATAATTAATACCAATTCCATATGCATTTTTACGCGTTAATTATGTAAAGATTTTGTACTTTCTGATCAACTTAATAATTCATTAAAAGTTTCATAAAAAATTCATTAAAAGTTTAAGTGATATTATTGTAGATGTCTTAAAATAACTAGTATTTTTTTAATATGTAAATGGCGCTTTACGCAGCGGCGGAAAACAATCATACATAAGTAATTTAGTTCGAGTTTGATCCTCACCGATACTCATAACAAATAGCAATTTAACTCAAATGTTATCCTTTGTAAATAAAAATAAAAATAAAAATAAATAAAAATAATACCATTTCGATTGGCATCGCTCCTTAATAAACTATCCACATTTTTATGGGGTCTCACATATATATGATAAATAAATGCATCAAGAGAAGTACATTCTCATTATTTAGTAGCTTAAACATCAGGTCTTCAGATGAACTGCTCCCACTTCGATGTCTCTCGTGTAAAGCTGCAGAAATATTTACAGGCACCGAGCCTGGAAAGAGAATTAGAAACGACAAAATAAATTAATTACGGAGTTAGCCTCGATATTTGTCCAAATTAAGGTCTATGGGGAATAAGATCGAGAAGAGTTTATAATTTTACAATTGTAGGTAGCCCATCCCAACAGCAAACGGCATATATCATATGCCACAATTTTGTTCTTCAGAACCTGATATGCTTTCAGAGACACACGAAATTCAAGATAAGTACTAGGATTCAACTATAGCATTAATGCAGTAAACTGTAACACTAACTTACAAACACTATCAACGCATAGGACAATGCCAAAACAAAAACAAGGCAGCATATCCTAACCTCTTGTTCTTGTTTTTGTTTCCAATGCCAGTGCTGCAAGATTCCATACCAATGTCAATGTCAGTGCCAATGCAAGATAAATACCAATGCTAGTGCAAACTTTCCCAATGCCAATTGCGAACTTCCGAATAAACCTGAACAAACAAGCAAAAAAACCCAACTTTCACAACGTCACTCGAGTAGTCACCAGTCCAAGTACTCGAGCAATCATTGCGGGCAACAACTGTTGGAAACATTGGGTCTAATTGCTATATTAAATTACATAGAAAATTAAGAAATAAGTTGAATATCAGAGTGCGGAACGAACAAGACTAACAAAATAATAAGAATATTATTAAACTAACTGAAAATGCCGAAACAGCTACAAAACCCTAAGAGACTACATTGTGAATAATTTGTTCTTCATGCTAAACTATAAGTTATATTTATAAAGAGCAAGACCTAGAAACCCCAATTCGGATGGGTTAAGCCCATATACTAACTAACAAGCAAAACCTAAATACTAAAATAAACCTAAATACTAATATTTTCCAACACCCCCGTCAAACTCATGACGGTATACAACATGGGTTTGCAAACAAACAGATGCGGACTGGCTCCGTTAGGCAGACTGACAGGCATGCAAAATTGACTTGACTTGATTCTTGATTCTTGACTTAACTTGATTCTTGATTGCAAACTGGCAAACTGATTCTTGATTCTTGATTCTTGCTGGCAAGCTGATTCTAGCTGACAAACTGGCTAGTGTTGAGAGTATGGAAATAACCCGTCACTAAACGGACGAGATTTCCATATCTCAATAGTAGCAACTAACAAACAAACACAAATACTATCAATCGAGTGATCACAATTCCAAGTACTCGAATAACAGTCACAAAACAATTCTAAACAAGCCAACACCCCGTGTGGACCTAAAAACAAACTTACAAACTTAACCATTTTTCCCATTTGCCCGTGTGGGCCTAAAGCAACAGCAAACAATTTTTTTTTCTTTCCTTTCTCTTTTTGCTTTTTTTTATTTTCTATCCTTTCCTTCCTCCCCATTTTTCTTTCTCTTTTCTTTCATGCAAACAAACAGCAGAACCTTTATGTTTTCCTTTTTTTTTCTTCTGTGTAAACAAACAACAGCAGCAAGATCCTTTCTATTTTCCTTTTTTTTTTCTTGCAAACAATCAATACCAACTAACAAATCTAAAACGAAAACACAAACAGCGGAAGATGACGGAAACAAAACTGATACAAACAAATTGATACCAACGAGAACAGATTGAACCCTAAGGATCGAACCCGCTCTAATACCAAGTTGAATATCAGAGTGCAGAACGAACAAGACTAACAAAATAATAAGAATATTATTAAACTAACTGAGAATGCTGAAACGGCTACAAAACCCTAAGAGACTACATTGTGAATAACTTGTTCTTCATGCTAAACTATAAGCTATATTTATAAAGAGCAAGACCTAGAAACCCTAATTCAGATGGGCTAGGCCTATATACTAACTAACAAGCAAAACCTAAATACTAATATTTTCCAACAATTATAAGTCAAAGTAATGTATGCACATGAGTAACCAATGTTAAATGAACATGATATAATGTAATAGAAAAACCTAGAAAATACGGTCGAGGCAAGTGTTGGACACTTTGTCCTTAAGACAAGTTTACACCCCACTACGGTGCTCATGGTTGATCGGCGCATGTCTCCCAAGATACAATGACCACGTCCTTGTAATAGTAACACTCCAAATCATAAGGCTCCATGAACCACGATTGTGTTGAAAACTCTCTCATATGGACTAAACGTGACTCTCTAATATTTAGTACACTGTATGTATGATTATAGGGGGCTTTTTTATTTATAGAATATGAGATACCTCTTTGGAAAACATATAATTATTCATGAAACGTCAAAAGTTGCAACACTTCATTTAAGTAGATATATCTTTCTACCAAAAGGCTTCACTTCTAATTTCCATTCAATTAATAAATTTAAAATAATATTATTATTATTAAATTTTCCAACCAGAACAAGCTCCAACAACGGGTTATTTTCATGTTATCCGCGTGGGCCTCAAACCAATAGAAAACAATAGCCAAACTTAATAAGTTTGGCCCATCAACAAATTCATTATGTCGAGCCAATCCAACCAGTGGCCCAACGAAACATGCAGGCCCAAAACAACTAACTGTTTCCAATTTTTTCTCCCTTTTTTTCATACTTTACCAATATTTTCTGAGGTTTTTTTGTTCCTGAACGTGAGTTCTGGTCAGTGGACAGGCTCGCAGGTCAAGCAGCAGCGATGAAATCAAGGAGCGGGTGACTCTGCAAGAGGGAAAGGTTGCAGCAGGTGGATCAGGTCAGTCAGATGCGGCAGCGGGGATGCAGGTACAACAAGTGCAACAGCGGAGTCAGTGGGTCGTGGTGCAGATCAAGAGCAGATGCAGATGCAGATGAAGGTGGTCCAAGGAGGAGACGAACTCGATCCAAGTTTGTGGTTCTCGGGTCTGGACTTCGTCAAAACCAGTGGCGAGTATGAGATTGCTAGGGATGCAGGTTAGACGCTAGAGTACAGGACAATAACAACGACGAATTTTTTTTTTTTTTTTAACGACAAAGGTTAACCCAAACCAAAAAACAAAAAAGTTTCACGGAACCAAACTGGACAAAACAAACAACGAGATAGACAAATTGATACGAACAAAACAAAAGCAAATTAAATTATGAATGATCAAACCTGCTCTAATACCAAGTTGAATATCAAAATACGCGACGAACAAGATTAACAAGAATATTATTAAATAAACGAGAATGCCAAAACGGCACAAAAACTTTAAGAGGCAACATCGTGACTAACTTATTTGTCAAACTAAATTATAAGCAATATTTATAAAGAACAAAACCTAAGAAACCCTAACTTGGATGGGTAAGGCTCAAATCCTAAACTAACAAGCAAAACCCAAATATTAAAATAAACCTAAGTATTAATATTTTCCAACAGATTTTAAGAATGCTCATTAAAATAGTATATATTATATTATAGTTTATTACTGATTTGAATTATTCTTGGAGATTGAACCTTGTGGGCACTAAACAATTTAACCTCTATTTGTTAGACGACTGAAGAGTCCCAATGTGGTAGGGTTTATTTTTAGAGAACTTTAACGAAAAACTCATGTTACGATTCACTTTAACGAAAAACCACATTTTAACACTAAAAAGTCAATCATTGTACTATTCACTTTACCGTTTATTTTGTCCTTATCGTTAAAACTCAAAGTTTTCAAGCCTTTTTCATTAGTTTTCCTTTATTTTTACATTTTTCTCTTCTTTCATTATTTAATACATTTATAATATCTAAAAAAATTATGGAGAATTACATAAAAGGAAAAGGTAATCAATCTGCTGTATATATCGAGAAAGATATACTCGATAATATTGGCAATGATGTGATTATGAGAAGATTTCAAACTATGAAAACTCGTCAAAGGCAATTGTAATTTTAGTAAAAAAAATTATGAGTACCTTTGAAGACTAAGGATTGTTATTTTTATATGAGCTTTCTTATTATCTTTTAATCTTAGTTATTTAAAGTTAACCCCCCCCCCCCCCCCTTCAAGGTTTTCCTAGCTACGCCATTGTTCTCTGCTCTGGCAAAAGAACACAACACGCATCATTCTCTCTGTGACAAGTACGAGGTTCTCATTGTCTTCTTTCTTCTCTAGTTTTGTGATTTAAACAATTCTCAGGTTTTGATAATGTGGTGTTTTTTCTTTTCTTTTTTTTTTCAAAATCGAAGTTTAGAAAATACTCAGCATATCTATTTATTTCTATTTTTAACATATCAAGCCCCCCACACATCATCAAACTGTGAATAGTTAGCCCAGAAAAATACGCTAAAAACAAAGTATTACAATGTTATGCTTCAAAATATAAGTTTAATTGGGAATTCGAGGAAGAAGAAATAAGAATCTTCCCGTTTATACCAAAAAAAAAAAAAAAAAAAAAAAGCACACAGCCACTATAATCTTTGTCTGGTATTAAATTCATTATTTTCAAGACTTAATTGAGTTCTCAATCCCATAATCGAGCGTGTGTATATGCCTTTCAACCATTGAAACAAGAGCAAAAAATCATCAAAATACTACAAGTTATCTTCCACGATGACAATTGTGACTTTAGGCTAGTCATGCTCATGCCGAGTCAGGCCAACCTGACTTGTTGTACTTAAGATTGAAATTTTCATCTATTAGAGACGATGTTTGTTATGTTTGTTTTTATTTATCTATATGTAGTTGTATCATATACATTAGCACCATTGTTTTATTGACTAGTGTCACTTTAATAGTTTTGACAAAACATATTGTCATCAAATAATGCAGATTATACTTAGTGTGCAATCTTACCAACAAAATCATACGAATTATTATATTTCACTTACTCAAGGTAGATATATTACCACCACTCAATTACTTAATGGACTAAATAATTGATTAACAAACCCAACTAATTGACATGTAGTGACAAGAAGACAAGTGGACTAATTAATAGATTATTGACAAATCAAACATCCTATCTCAAATTTTCAATCAAATAAAATAGATTTTAAGGAAAGAGACATACTTTGTCTGGACAACAGGTACAACGATACTTGGCTCTAAAATTTGAACAAGAACGAGCATACCACCTCCTTTGCTCTCTCCCTTTAAACAATGGAGAACATATTGGAAGTTGCCCCTCAAGAGGACAACTGTGATATGACATACATTCACCCTTGGCTGAATCCAAATATTCTGCTGATTGAAGCTGCAATCCCTTCCAAAAGTCCAGACACAGAGGTACCACACCTGTTTCCAACCAATATGATCATCAAAATAATAATAACTAAGCTTTGATGGAAAAATAAACAACATGAAAAGAAAAATTCTCAACCAACTTTTTTTTCTCTTAATGTCAATTGTTTAAAAAGAAAGGTTGAATAGCTCACTCAAAAATAACTGGAGCTGAAGACTTAATCTTAACATGAGACTGAGCTAGAATCATATCAAAATGTAATTCATCTGGTATGTAATGCCCGGCTGTCTCATCTCCACCTTCATATTTTAGATTATAGGTGCAATGATTTATCCGATGTGAGCATTCAGTTCCTAAACCAACTTTGTAGAATTTTACGGAACAAAACTAGCCCAGGAGTGGATGAGTTAGAACGATCGCAGAAATTGAATGGAACCTGTAACATGCTTAGATTAGTTGGGATAATTTACACAATTTGACAACAAAAATCATAAAAACTTTCAATTAAATAAAAGAAAGAAAAAATTAAAGAAAGTTTAAGGATGGAGACATACTTTATGACAGGGGGAATGCAATCATAAGGTGGCCCCGAAATCTTACCAAAGTCGAGTATAGACTGCCATCACATTCATATCATTTCAAACAATTAGATAATACACTACGAGTTGTCCCTTACGATAACAACGGTGATTTTAGGACAATCGTGCTCGTTCTGAGTTAGGCCGACCCGACTTGTTGTACTTAAGATTAAAATTTTCAATCTATTTGAGAGAATTGTTTATTATGTTTGTTTTCATTTATCTATGTGTAATTGATTATATGCATGAACACAATTGTTTTAATTATTAGTGTCACTTTAATGGTTTTGACAAAACATATTGTTGTCAACTAATGCAGATTACACTTACAGTGCGATTTCTTACCAACAAACCATACGAATCATTATATTTCACTTGTTAAAGGTAGATATATTACAACCACTCAACTACTTAATGGTAGATATATTACAACCATTCAACTACTTTGTGGGATCGTGATTTCCTAGAGTCGGAGTAAGGCTGATCCAAATACAGTTACCTTGAAGTCCGGTCATGAACTTACCAATTCTAAGCGGAGCTGTATTAGACGAAGCAATGGTGCTACCATTACCTTGTTCGAGGCAATAGGTGGAGTCCTAGCGACTCTGTTGGATGACCATGTTTATTTCTCCGCAAGATACGTGATCTAATCCGGATATGGGCTCAATCAGATTCTATAAATCTTGGAGTTCCTACAATCTAGGAATTGGCATGTGCCGCAAGGAATCATAACTCCTAAGAGGATGCAATATCTACTCCTAGATATCCTTTAGGATTTTCCCGGTTTAGAACAAGGATTCTATCCTAAAAAGGTCTCTCTCTCATGGTATAAATATACCTATTTAGGGTTCATCTCTCGTAACGCAATCTAAACACTCGAATTCTCTTACTCGGCGCTTAAGTTTAAAATCATTTACTAACATGACCGTCGAAAAGTCTTTGGCTAACACACCTCCTTGGTCTTAGGCTTGCTCACAGTTGTTTACTATTTTGCAGGTTGCTTGTGCACACCATTCACGCATTCACGGCGGTGCGCGAATTTGGTTCCGACATACATAATGGACTAAATAATTGATTAACAAACCAACTAATTGACATGCAATGAGAATTGTTATCTAACATATATTCTTTCTTGGCTCGAATCAAAATATTTTATTGATTGAAGCTACGTACAGTCCCCTCTAAAGCCCTGACATAGAGATGCTACACCTGTTTCCAACCCATATGATCATCAAACCAATAATAATTAAGCTTTAATGAAAAAAAAACACAACATGAAAAAATTCTAGATCATTTTTTTCTTTTAATGTCGATTGTTAAAAAATAAAGGTTAAAATAGCTCATCAGAAAACAACGGTCGTTGAAGACTCAATTTTAACATGAGAATGAGCCTATCAAAATATAATTCATTTTATATATAATACTCGGCTGTCTCATCTTCGCTTGAATATTTTAGATTATAGATGCACTGATTTATCTGATATGAGCATTTTGTTCCTAAACCAACTTTGCAGATTTTTCGGATCAAAAACTAGCCGAGCGGTGGATGAGTTGGCTGAATTGTAGAAATTGGATGGAATCTGTAACATGCAGATATTAGGTGGGATAATTAACACAACACTGCTACCAAGGGAATTGGAAGCCTTTTTCTCCTCCAAATATGACATCCCTCAGAGCAAGTCCACCGGAGTGGACTTTGCCCAGGACCCAGCACAAAAACAAGGCCAGCACCCTGTCAATTTGCTCCACCCCCTCAACTTGACTGGTACCTAGCCCGAGCTGGGCAATGGACCAGCCCAAAAGAGACTGAGCAAGAAGCCGGGTAGTTGGCCTGGCGCGTGCGCTTCACGGAGGGGACATAGTCCATATAAGCATCTTTATGCTGCAATATTATCTCGCATTTTAACGGTGGCTCATATGAAAAACCTTTTATTTTTCTAACTCATGCAACCTAATGTTTATTTTTATACACAAAGAGCTCCTAAAAGTCACACCCAAATTTTGTTAGGGGTATTTTAGCTAGTATGGAAAAGTTGTTCAGTTGAATTATAGTGTTGGAAATATTGGCAAAGTGAATTCTACTTCTCTTACAACATATCACATAAAATTAATACTAGTATATATCACAATTCTATTACCACAATTTATTAAATAAAATAAACCAAATAAGATAAAATACTTATCTTTTATAGGTAAAGAACGTTATTCGTCCATTTTTTATTAGAACAACTTTGTAGGTTGAGGCGTATAATTACTATCCTTAAGAGTAGATTTTGCCCCTTTAAGACAATGTCTTGATGTAGCAGGTTTTGACGCCCTACCCTTTAGGATACAACAACCTATGATTTTCGTAAGCGTACACTTGCAATACTTGAATCGGGTGAACAACTCAATTCTTTCTTTTGGTATGGAGGGAGTGAAGAATATAATAAAGCTTTCAAGAATGATGAATTAAAAAGATACGAGAAGAAAGAAGAGGAACGATTGTCATCTTCATACTTTTCCATAAAGATTAACAAGTACGTACATATAGGACTGTCCCTCGAAGACATTGGAAAGGAAAGATATATGCTAAGCATTTGGCAATTAAAACTTTGGAGCAATAAAGATGATAAATTGCAAGAGTAATCACCATAATAAAGGCCTCCAACCATAACGGCTAGAATTGAATCTTGATTGGAAACCATCTTTAATATTATTAAGAGAGAATTAAGATGCCATAATAAATGTATAGATGTCAAACGGCTAGTAGTATTTTGAAAAACCCAGCTAAAAATTCCAACAAATAGTTGACAAGGCTTAGCCAAGAAAAAGTTAAATTTTCTAAAAAAGATGAGCAAAAACGTACTTCTCCGAATGCAATATACCGGAGACAAACACTGCACGACAAGCATGAAACCCACAACACATCGCTTCATGTGTTGTTCATCACATGGAACTGTCTTGCCGGAGAACCGAGTTTCACTTTTGTTAATGTCATGTTTATTTAAATCATTTAATTTATGTTTATAATTGCTTGATTCTTATAGTTATTAAAGTTGAATTAAATTATTGTCTTGAATGATGTCAGAAACAGGTGGGTACTACAATTAACCAAATGATCCAAGTCAAAATTTACCTTGTACAACAGATTGGGTTGACCTGACCCAATACATGCACGGCGGGCCTAAAGTCAAGACTCAAGGTGGCATAAAACTGCTTGATTTTTGGGAGTCGAGAGCATGAGCACAACTCACTTTTTTGTGTAGGAACACCTCATTTCGTTCTTCAGTGGCCCCGGTAATTTTTTCTCACTAGAGAGAGTGTTTCCTAGGAGTCACCGTCTCCGACTTGACGAGCTCCAAGCTTGACACCAAATCAGGCACACCCATCTCTTTAAAAGAGTTATGGGTCGTATCGTCAACGTGTCAATTGTGTACGAAGATTTCTATAGTCATCATGAACACATCGGCTAACTATTTAATCAGTATGACCTTAGACTTTTAAATTAAATAGGTTGAATCTTTCTCACTTAATAAAAATAAAGGCAGCAAGAACTCTTTTCTTGACCCCAAGTTTTGATACTGATATTTTTTTCATGTAAGTTTTTGTTTGTTATAAGTGTCTTAATTTCCGTTGACTTTGCAATTTTTTTGCTTTAGCAGACTTTGGTTGGGAAGATTTTTATTTTGATTTAATTTCTTTCTATTCATTGTTTCTTTCAATCACTCCTCTATTTTAATCTCTTGGTAGGATTGAATGGTTAATGCTGTAACAACTTAAATAACTTTTGTTCATCTTCTGTTCTTGCATGAAATCGCTAGGTGTACTATGCTAAGGCTCGAGTCTCGGTCCTAAAAAACCAAGCAGTTTTAAGCCAACTTGACTTAGGTCCACCGTGGTCGTGTTGGATTGGGCTAGTCCAACCTGTTGTACCTAAGATTGAAAGTTGTGCTTTTATTTGAAAGACATTGTTTTTATAATCATGTAACATGTTTCAGAATGGTACTGATTCGTAGTGCATTGGTTTTCATAAAGCTCACGGAAGTTTTAACATATGTTGTTGCATATGTTGGGGTTTTTAGTGTTTGTTTCCTTGAGAAGTTATTATTGTTAATTGAATGTCACAGACTAACATTCCAATTTTCTCTCTGATAAATCTAGCTTAAGTGATCATGTTAGCTAATCACTCAGCTAGACTTTAGGTAAGAATTGATCCCTGTGTATTTATGTAATGATACAATCAATGGAAACTCAACGTTTCCAGAGCAAGAATTATATTGTCAATGTATAGGTTAACTTTATGCATCCCAATATTTTGATTGAAGGACAAATTTGAATTGGTTCATTTGGTTAGAGCAGTTCCACCGTAGGAAAGCCCCCACAGGCTATCCACTATGCTATCCACCCAATGAACAGTAACTGTCCTTAATAAACAGTAACCGTCTTTTGCATCTCCACCCCTACATTGAATAGCCCTGACAATTGGCAACAAAATATTACTATTTTTTTTATTTATAAAATAATACAAAATAATTTTATTTGTAATTTCGAATAAGATTTTTAATCGTTCTCGTTGCGCCACGTGCCATTATCCATAAAGACAATTATTGGTGATGGATTTCCGATAAGAATTTTAATCGTTCTCGTTGCCCCACGTGTTATTATCTGAAAATACAATTATTGGTGATGGATTTCCGATAAGATTTTTAACCAATCATGTCGCATCACGTGTCACAATCTGTTTATAATCTTTGAGGATAGATTTCGGTCAGATTTTTAACGAATGACGGCATGCCACATGACATTATCTACAAACTAATCCTTTCTGAATCCTCCATATAATCCACCATCCATCCTCACAAATCTCACACCAATTTTCTCAAGATCTCTATCATTATTCAAAGTTTCTGCTTCCTTCTTCACCAAAATCAAAATATATATCATTATTCATAGTTTCTGCTTCCTTCTTACAATGTCTTCTTCTTCCTCAAGGATGATGTGGGAAATTGATCAGCAAGAGGAAGAATTGTTTAATCTCTAAGTGGCCCAAAATGAGATGGAAGATAATGAGGAGCGTAGAAGGAGAGATGACGAAACAAGAATGGCCAGAACCTCCCGTCGGGTCATCCAAGTTGTGGCCCAGATTTGCAGGCCCAGCCGTTCCGCAAACCTTGATAGAAGTAGGCAACGATGAGGTACGGAACTCTTGGACGATTATTTTGTCTGTAACAATGCATTCCCTGATACATACTTTAGACGTCGTTATAGAATGGAACGACATTTGTTCAACAAAATCATGATTGCTATTTGCAACCATGATTCTTACTTTGTGCAAAAGAATGATGCTTTTGGTGCTATGGGTCTCCTTCATGAGCAAAAAATTATTGTTGCCTTGCCGATGCTTGCATATGGAGCATCTACAGACCAAGTGAACGAGATAGTGAGAATGGGGAAATCAACCATTCTTGAATCCCTGATGAGGTTTTGTGGAGCAATCAAATCTATCTACACCGCACAGTACCCCCGGAAACCTACTGAGATGGACTTGCAAAGGCTTCTGAAGAAGGGCAAGATGTGAGGTTTTCCTGGGATGATTGGAAGCATCAACCGTATGCATTGGACCTGGAAAAATTGTCCAAGTGCATGGCGAGGCGCTTATGGGGATAGAAAACGATCAAAAAGTATCATTTTGGAGGCGGTAGCATCTTTTGATACATGGATTTGGCGCGCCTTTTTCGAGGTTTTGGGAGCTCAAAATGACCTTAATGTCCTTACCCAATCCCCAGTGTTCAATGATGTCCTGCAAGAAAAGGCACCAAAAGTCACGTACTGGGTCAACGGATGTAAGTACGACGGGCCATACTTTCTAGCAGACGGCATTTACCCAAGGTGGTCAACGTTTGTCAAAACAGTGCCACGTCCGCAAAGTGTAAAGGAAAAACACTTTGCAAGCTGTCAAGAGGGGTGTAGGAAGGATGTGGAGCGTTGTTTTGGTATCTTCCAAGCTCGATGGACGATTGTCAGGGGTGCTGCCAAAATGTTTGATGTAGAGTCGCTTCGATCCATCATGATGACGTGCATCATTCTTCACAACATGATTGTGAAAGATGAGTACGCTTATGATGCCATTGATGAATATGAGCCAGACACGATAAACAATTCTAAAACATAAATATATTGTACTCATGACGTCACCGAAGAACCCGTGCAACACGAGTCGTTAGAAAGGGATGGACGTTACAATGAAAGGCTCATTCAACGATATACTGCACTTCAAAGGCCATATATGCACAATGCCCGGCAAATTGACTTGATTAAGCACCAGTGGGAATTGAAACAAACTCAAGATACTTAAGTTCATTTAGTGTGTTTGTTTTTATTTGGTGTATTTTTTTTTAGTTCATTTAGTGAGTTTTTTATTATTTGGTATGTTAAAGTAATTTTGTTTGGTGTGTTTATGTCATTTGAATAAAGATTCTCTTAGTATAAATAAATTACCAAATTAAATAAATTTACTCTCACTTTAAATAAAGTACTAAATTCAATAAATTGGAAACAACATGAAGTATTCTATTCAATAAATAATAAATTACAACCAAAAGTACTCTATTCATCATCACTTAACCAATTTGTGGTGCTAGGATGATCTTCTCTTGTGGTGCTAGGACCATCTCCTCTCGCTCTCGCTTCTCTTGCACGCCTCCTTCACACCACATTCTCTTTCTCCGACTTCCAAAAATATTTAGAATTTGGAGACTTCCCTTCTAAAGGCGTGTTCATAATGTCACGATCTTGTTGAGTCATTCTTTCTTCTCTAACCTGTTCCCTTTCTTGCCTAAGTAGCTCTCTTTCTCTCTCATTAGCTTGAATGTTCTCTCAACAGCTGCAGCTTTTGCCTCCTCTCTAGCCTTATCAGCCTCAAATTTCGCCATTTCCCGCGCCAAAGTCAATTCACTTTGGCAAGCAAGTTCTTCCATTTTCTCTTTGAAGCCTTCTTACCTTAAGGCCTAATTGGATAAAGGGTCGACCCCGACGCTTGTTCAAGGGGGGGGCGTTTCGGGCACTTATTCTGCCTCATCTTCATGAACATGCCCACCGGTTGAATGATCGGGTGTAGAGTGTAGAGGGGTGCTATTCATGAAAAATTCTGGACCGACAGGCACAACTCTGAATTTTGGACAATCTTTGACAATATTCCAACATTCCCACCGGGTGAATGATTTGTTTTTGCTTTTGGTTTTGGCATTATACCAAGCTTGTGCTTGAACTTCCTACACAATGCGGAAGAAGAAATAATTATAATGAAAGTAGGTAACAAATAAATAAGACAAACAAATAATTATAATGAAAGTAGGTAACAAATAAATAATACAAACAAATAATTATAATGAAAGTAGGTAACAAATAAATAAGACAAACAAATAATTATAATGAAAGTAGGTAACAAATAAATAATACAAACAAATCATTATAATGAAAGTAGCTAACAAATAAATAATACAAACAAATAATTATAATGAAAGTATGTAACAAATAAATAATACAAACAAATAATTATAATGAAAGTAGCTACTAACAAATAATTATAGTGTAAATTTGGGTATAGTACAAACGAATAAATAATCTATTGTTACCTGATCCGCTAAATTTTCCCCACTTCCAAGTACTAAACGATTGGCTAAGTAATTTCCAACGACTAGACATCGATTCTTTGGTTCTTTTCCCACCATTTTTGTCAAGAAAATTGGTATGAACAAGGCTCCACATTTCTCGCAACTGCATCTCATTACCCGTAATCGGATCATGAGTAACTTCTACCCAGCTAGTACATAACGCAACATCTTCAATAAGCGTCCAATTCGTACTTGCATCAGTAGTCATTTTGTTGGAAAAAAAATTGGATTGAAACTTTGAGAGAAAGATTGGAATGTGGTTGAAAGTAGTTGAGAAAATATGAAATTGTGGTGTAAGGTAGAAGATAATGAGAATGTATTTATAGAAAAGTAAAATCAATTTTTTTTTTATAGAAAAGTAAAATCAATTTTTTTTACTCCGATTTTTATTAATTTTTTACATTTTTTAAATTTTTTATTCCCCTAATTAATCTCTGCCATTTGATTTAAAAAAAAATGAATTCCAACACTCCAGATTGTGCCACGTAGCACAAGGGTAAGATTTCTGATTTTTAAACTGTTTTTTTTTCTTTTTTTAATTTATAAAGGCGAATAACATGAACCGTTGATCTCAGATCCAACGGCTGATATTAAATTAACTTTTTAAATTTTTTTTAACGTTGGAAATCCAACGGTCTACAAATTGTAGCCGTTAAAATCCAACGGACATGGGGAATCCACGTGGCCTCCCCAACGGTAACTTTGCCGAAGTGCGCTGCGGAGCCCACTTTGGAAATCCTATCAGACGATGCGCGCCCACGCGCTCTTGAAGTGCACGCGCCTGACAAAAAAACTTTAAAAACGTGGTTGACGTCTGGGCAACGTCAGCCTTGCGTCAGGATGCCTTCGGGCTCTCAGGCTGGCAACTCGTGTCGGGCCTGTCCCTCGGGCCTGCTCGGGCTCCCTCGCCAGTACATGCTAGACTTGGTTGCTCTGGCTCACTGCCACTGTTTGCGGGCCTGTCCCTCGGGCTCCAGCACACGCTGGACCTGCTCTTAATTGTAGTACCCCACCTGTTTCCAACATCATTCAAGACAATAATATAGTTAAGTATTAATCACTACAATTATTTACTTTTGTTTTGGTTTTTTGTTCAACTTGTTGGGGCATGTGCTGGTGGTTCAGATCTTGTGACTCTTCCTCGTGTGACGGTTTTAGTGAAGACATTTGGTTGATGAGAGATCTCTTTGTTGCGAGTTGAAAAATTTTGTGATGCGATACCTTCGTCGAATTCAATGCGAAGTTGGTTTTTTTAGGGTGGTTACCCATGTGGCCGTTAGCCAGGTAGTCGTGTCGACGGCAGTAGGGACTTTCTGCCTGTGCAGGATAAAAATTAGGGTTTTCTTATTTTTATTGGTTTGCCTTTTTGTTGAATGGGATTTGGCTATCCTCATAGTAATCCATAATATTTTAGCAATCTCCATGACCTTCTTCTCAATGTTGGCAACTTGAGTTGTAAGGTGCAGTTTGTGATTGTGCGTTGGGTTTAAAGGTGATGGCCTAAAGAGGGTGACTTGGTGGAAGTCATGCTTCCATGTCCTTCTATTAATGCTGGAAACAAAGTAAGCTCTAGTTAATAATAAATGTAACTGGTTTGACAAAAAAAATAAAAAAAATAACAGATTTAACCAGGGCTTAACGAATGCAACATTTTCAATAAATTGGATATTTTGTTGAAATGTTTAAAAAGATTGAGACTAATTTGTAATGATATAAAAAGTTATCAAGTTTTAAGTACTTAATCCATTAATTTTTCATAAAATTAATTAAAACACTTAAAAAAATCGGGAAATTTTATTCAGACCCATTTATCCTCTTTTTACACCCAGCTTAACTTTTTTTATCTTGAAATTCCAAAAGTACCCAACAATTCTTTTTTTTACACCCATAATGAAAAAGAACAAAAAATAAAAAATAAAATTACAACACTAAACAATTCTTTTCCTCCCAATTTTGTCCCCACTTTTATTTTATCACATTTTGTTTTGTTCCACTTATCTTCCGCTGACTGCACCTGATGGTTAACTCTAAGGCCTTTGACCTTTCTAGACAAAAAGGGGGAGAAGTAGGAAGCCTATATTTAGGGGGAGAAGTAGAATTTCGAAAACCTGGTTGTTTTTTTTTTTGCTTGCTATTATAGATAAATGCTTTCATTTACAACAGCATATATCTTTTGTACGTCACAGGTTTTCTTGTTTGAGTGTGTGCAGGTTACAGACTTCAATGTTATGCATGGTCGTTAAGTTTATTAGTTGTCTGTAATACTGTGATAGAGGATTTTGTCTAGGAAGTGCCAAAGGGGGAGATTGTTAGGGTAAAATTGGCAATCCCTGACAAAATGCCTGAGTCTGTAATAGCTTAGACTTGTTACATATTTACAATTGTAATAGTTTTAGTCTAGGGAGGTTTCTCACACTTTCAATGCGAAGATGTTACCAAAACGTGATACTCATTCAGGTACGTTTGCATGCATGCATCCAACTACATTCATCTATATCCATATATTATTGTATTTGGGTTAGGATTTTTATTCTTGTGTGTTTTATCTTTTTAGAATGACTTATCCCATCTATATTAATTATTAAATCATGTTTTCAAACTTATCTGATTGTGTGTTTGGTGAGAGTCATCTAACTACATGGATTGCTATCTTTATCAGATAGTGTAGTCCGTATCAATTGGAAAGGGGTGTCGTGCTTTGCTTGATATATATGAGAGGTCAGGGGGTTTGAAAAGCGAAGTCGCATATTTATGTATTTCAAGGGAGGTCAGGAACTGTTTTAAAAAAAAGCCGCATATGCATGATTTTCTTGGAAGATAGATTGGCAGCAGCTTTGTGCTTTTAAAGAAAATAACATTATTTTCAGTGCATTAATCTCAAATTAATTTTTCAGTGGCTGCCATCTTGTGGTTTCAATAGCATGTGTTTTTAAAGGGAAAATATTATTTTCATGCTGATTTTCATTTGGTTTTTTATTGAATGTCAATTATGAAAATGTGCCTTGTGATTTTCGTAATTGATTGATTTTTCAACCAAACACTTCATCATATAAATATTCTGCATGATCGAGTTAGCATCCTGCAAAGTTCGAGGGAAAAATGATTGACGACTGCGTTAGGGTTGTGCCACTTCAACTCGAAGACTGAAGAAAGATCGAGTAGCAAAGTGCGGAGACAAAGCTGCCAACTGGTATGAGTGTCTAGTTGATGAGTTTTGTAAGTCTTTATGTATTCTTTCTTTCTTAGTGCTTCCTGGCTTGGTAGCCCGAGGATTTTCCCAGTGGTGGGTTTTGCCTCGTAAAATCCTACATCATGTGTGCACTTTTTATTTATCGTTTTAATTCCATATGAGTATGATAGTTTGATATGTGATATGAATGTGGATTTAATTTGAGAACTGAAAATTAAATTGAAAATTGAATTGGATTTTTAAATTGGAACCTATTCACCCCCTCTAGGTTAAACTAGTACCCATCCTAGAACTTTCAATTGGCACCAGAGCAGGTCACTAAAAATACCTAGTGAGATCCATGGGTAGTCTAGGATGAATCGTGCTATGGGTTCAGTTTCTCATCCACCACATTTTGATGGCGACAACTATGCTGCGTGGAAGTCAAAAATGAAATCGTTTTTATGGGCGCAAGATGACAAGGTGTGGCTTGCTGTTGAAGAAGGTTGGGAACCTCCAACGATTGAAGAAACTAAAGATAAAGGAGAGTCCTCTGTGTCTATATCTAAGCTTAAGCTTAGGAAAGAATGGAGCAATGATGAGCGTAGCTCTAGCACTTTTAACCAAAGGGCTTTGAATTCTTTATTCACAGCCGTTTCGCCTGAACAATTCAATTACATAAGTAAGTGTACAACGGCGAAAGAAGCTTGGGACATTCTTGAAGTTACTCATGAGGGTAACTCAACTGTTAAAGAATCCAAACTTCAACATCTCATCACAAAATTCGAAAATATCACAATGTCTGATGATGAAAGTTTCTCTGATTTTTATGCTAAGCTTAGCGTAATTGTCAATGAATGTCACAATCTTGGTGACAGTATTCCTGAGCATAGGATTGTGAAAAAGATCTTAAGATCACTTCCTATGAGGTTTCATGCTAAGAGGACAGCGATTGAGGAATCGAAAGATCTAAACACCTACAAGCTTGAGCAATTGATTGGGTCTCTGCAAACGTACGAGTTAGAGCTTCCTGATTCCAAGAAGATGAAAAGCATTGCTCTCAAAGCTGTCAAAGAAGAAGAAAGTGATGGCTCAATTGAAGACTTGTCCGAAGATGAATTGGTTGAATTAACCATGCAAATTAGAAGGTTTCTCAAGTCTCAAAATTCCAAGGGTCGTGAGCAACGAACCAACTCAGGTTCGAACTCAAAAAACTTTCGTTCTCTAGATGTCTCACATGACAAAGGCTCTAGATCATCTAGAACTAGTGAACATATGAGTTCTAACAATAGGGTTCAGTGCCATGAGTGTCAAGGTTATGGACACATTGCTTATGAGTGTGCAAACACTATCAAGAGAAAAGAGAAAAAGAATAGGGCAATGAAGGTCACTTGGAGCGATAGTGATTCAGGGGATGCATCTACGTCGGAATCTGAGAAGGATACGATTGCGTTTATAGGAACTGTTGATGGATATGACACAGAAGGTTCATTTGTTGAAGAACCTGACTTGGAAGAAGTCTTGAGAAAATATTCTGATCTCTATGACATCAGTGTGCAAGTAAAGAATGATAACTCTAACTTGAAGAAGAAACTTGCATTTGTTGAAAGTGAAAAGAAAGAAGCTGAAGTTGAGCATCAATCCCAGTTGGACAATGGAGAGAAACTGCGAGAGTCGCTTTTAGAAAAGATTCACATTCTACAAACCACAATTAACACTCTCTCGTCTGATAAGAAAGCTCTTGAGGACGAAGTGGTTGAGATGAGAAGAAAAGTTCAGGAGTTGAGCATAGGTTCGGGGAAAATTGACAAGATGCTTAGCTATGGAAAAAGTTTTGGAGACAAAGGAGGTCTAGGATTCGAGTCTACAAAGACTACAAGTTCCTCTTCTGTCACTAGATTTGTCAAAGCCTCTGATATTCCTAGTTTGAAAGTAGGTGACGATAAATGTTTAGGTCTTACTCCCAAAACATCTACAATCTTTGCACATGTGTTAAATCCTGTCAAGACTTCAATTAATCTTAACAAACCCAAACAATCTAGGAAGTTCATTCCTATATGTCATCTTTGTGGGATTCCTGGTCACATCCGGCCTAAGTGCAATAAGCTTAGAAAGAAAAATTCTTCTCAAGAAAAAGTTTCAAGGAACTTTGAAAAAGAAAATCTTAAGGAACAATTTGTGACTTATTTGAAAGAGATTAATCGGATTGCAAGAATTATATCTGTTCCAAGTACGGTAGTTCCAAAAGTAAGACAAGTTTGGAGAAGAAAAGAGAATCAAAGTGGTGTACTTGTCAATTTATCTCCACTTTCAAGTTGTTTATATTGACTAAGCTCTCTCTTTGCAAATGTTTTCATTAATGCATGCTTGCATGTTCATATAGCATAAATACTGCATTTTTTGTCTTTCTTCTTGTTAAAAAAAAAAAATTTATAAAAATTAAAAAAAAATAAAATATATATATATATATATATATCATATCATTTGCGTGCTGCATTTCATTATATTTTTTAAAGCATTTGTTTAGAGGGAGCTTAACAATATGAAAGATGTTCGATTCTTTCCATGTTTATTCTTTTGATCATTACTTTGATATTCTTTTCCTCCCGATTTTGTCCCCACTTTTATTTTATCACATTTTGTTTTGTTCCACTTATCTTCCGCTGACTGCACCTGATGGTTAACTCTAAGGCCTTTGACCTTTCTAGACAAAAAGGGGGAGAAGTAGGAAGCCTATATTTAGGGGGAGAAGTAGAATTTCGAAAACCTGGTTGTTTTTTTTTTTGCTTGCTATTATAGATAAATGCTTTCATTTACAACAGCATATATCTTTTGTACGTCACAGGTTTTCTTGTTTGAGTGTGTGCAGGTTACAGACTTCAATGTTATGCATGGTCGTTAAGTTTATTAGTTGTCTGTAATACTGTGATAGAGGATTTTGTCTAGGAAGTGCCAAAGGGGGAGATTGTTAGGGTAAAATTGGCAATCCCTGACAAAATGCCTGAGTCTGTAATAGCTTAGACTTGTTACATATTTACAATTGTAATAGTTTTAGTCTAGGGAGGTTTCTCACACTTTCAATGCGAAGATGTTACCAAAACGTGATACTCATTCAGGTACGTTTGCATGCATGCATCCAACTACATTCATCTATATCCATATATTATTGTATTTGGGTTAGGATTTTTATTCTTGTGTGTTTTATCTTTTTAGAATGACTTATCCCATCTATATTAATTATTAAATCATGTTTTCAAACTTATCTGATTGTGTGTTTGGTGAGAGTCATCTAACTACATGGATTGCTATCTTTATCAGATAGTGTAGTCCGTATCAATTGGAAAGGGGTGTCGTGCTTTGCTTGATATATATGAGAGGTCAGGGGGTTTGAAAAGCGAAGTCGCATATTTATGTATTTCAAGGGAGGTCAGGAACTGTTTTAAAAAAAAGCCGCATATGCATGATTTTCTTGGAAGATAGATTGGCAGCAGCTTTGTGCTTTTAAAGAAAATAACATTATTTTCAGTGCATTAATCTCAAATTAATTTTTCAGTGGCTGCCATCTTGTGGTTTCAATAGCATGTGTTTTTAAAGGGAAAATATTATTTTCATGCTGATTTTCATTTGGTTTTTTATTGAATGTCAATTATGAAAATGTGCCTTGTGATTTTCGTAATTGATTGATTTTTCAACCAAACACTTCATCATATAAATATTCTGCATGATCGAGTTAGCATCCTGCAAAGTTTGAGGGAAAAGTGATTGACGAATGCGTTAGGGTTGTGCCACTTCAACTCGAAGACTGAAGAAAGATCGAGTAGCAAAGCGCAGAGACAAAGCTGCCAACTGGTATGAGTGTCTAGTTGATGAGTTTTGTAAGTCTTTATGTATTCTTTCTTTCTTAGTGCTTCCTGGCTTGGTAGCCCGAGGATTTTCCCAGTGGTGGGTTTTGCCTCGTAAAATCCTACATCATGTGTGCACTTTTTATTTATCGTTTTAATTCCATATGAGTATGATAGTTTGATATGTGATATGAATGTGGATTTAATTTGAGAACTGAAAATTAAATTAAAAATTGAATTGGATTTTTAAATTGGAACCTATTCACCCCCTCTAGGTTAAACTAGTACCCATCCTAGAACTTTCAGATGGAAGTTGAGAGCTATGGTAAACGCCCAGAGATACCACCATCACCTAGAAAGAATACTTGTAGCTGCTGCATGCTTGAGCTGCATGCATGACACAGTTACGCACTTAATTCTTTTTCATTTCATATTGTTAGCTTTGCTAATGGATAAGGTTTTCTGTTTTCAAAGTAACTGCATCTGTACATTAAAATTTGAATTTCAATATGGATGAGTATTTTGCTTGACTTCATGTTCAATAGATTGAAGCCTACCCGAAAACAACAGCTGTGCTTGTTCGTAACCATGGGATCTATGTCTGGGGAGACTCGTGGATCAATGCTAAGACTTAGGTGATGCTTATGATGCTAATGGTTTGGCAGTCAGAGTAATTGTCAAATCTTATGTTAACTGTTGATACAGATGGCTAACATATGGATCTGGAAGTATGGAGCCTTCAATCCTCTTTAGTGGATAGTAGGGAATGTGGCAGTGGGGGTTGGGGAAGGGTAGAAATTGAGAGTGGTTGGGATTTGGAGAGATAGGGTGGTCGGAGTTTCTTAGTGCTTGAATTTTATTTTTATTTTTTGTTCTTTTGAATTTTGAGTGTAAAGAGAAAATTATTGGACACATTCGAAATTTCAAAATAAAAAATAATAAGTTGAATGTAGAAAGAAGATAAATTGGTCTAAATAAAATTTCTCAAAAAATATT
Source organism: Malus fusca (assembly GCA_035220775.1). Taxonomy (NCBI): domain Eukaryota; kingdom Viridiplantae; phylum Streptophyta; class Magnoliopsida; order Rosales; family Rosaceae; genus Malus; species Malus fusca. The sequence continues at coordinate 23,486,187 of CM069065.1, read as the reverse complement.
TACAGACACCAAGAGTGAAATAAAATTCCGACAATGATACGACCCCATTGCCACCGTCACTTCTCAGGCTATGCTTCCCTTCCATTCTCTATCTGTCACTCCTCGTCCTTGTTCTCTCTTTAGACCCCGCTCTAGATCGTGATCTCTGCAAGGAGGATATATAATCGATTGCTCCTACAGTTAAAATCGGAAACGACGCCGACAAGGAGAAAGGCGGGGATATGAAACGATGCAAAGTGACAATTACAAAACCTGATACGACTTTGCCGACCAGAGAAAGGACGAGAGAGCGATGAAAACAAAAGAAATATTTGCCGCCGGTGAGCATTTGCAGCTGACATGAATGGTGGGGGAGGTTGGGGTTGGTGGCTGCAAAGCTAGGGTTGTTGGGGAGGTTGGGGTTGGTGGCTGCAAGGCTTGGCCTTCTCCAACTCTCTCTCTCTCTCTCTCATGCAGTCAGCAGAGCAGAGGAACATTACAAAGGAAGCAAAGCAAAGAAAGACAGCGCGGAACGAAGTGAAGAAAAAGGAAAAAAGGAAAATACTGCAATGGAGATTTCGTATCTCTGTTGGTCCCCTTTCTCCTTTTTCGTTTTAAAGCTGATCATCAAATTAAAGCACTCCAACCCCAATTCCTCCATCATTAGGTGTCTCTTCCAAGCAACTCTACATCCCCACCCTCATTAACTCTCTCTCCTCTCTGCAACACTGAACCAAATTCAAGTTTTCACCTACACCTTATCCCTACTTCTGTGTAATCCAGAAACTGAAGCCCAATTGAAATTCTTCATTTCCGCAGCTATTTTCTCTCCACATTTGTTAAAATTCTGCCAAATTAAGTTGTGGGTACTTGAAATATATCGATTTTCAGCTTGAATTTATCGAATTGGATTCTGGGTATCTCAGTTTTTCAGCCATGCCAGGCTTAGTCTCACCCAAAAGCTCGCCTCTTGGAGCACCTTCGCCGCCTATTTTCATACCCGACCCGACCCACAGAACAGAGCACTCCAATGGCACCAAAACCCCATCACTTACGACCACACGGACCAGACCGGCCATAAAAGGGGCCCCAGAGAAGCTACTCATCGACGAGACCTCGCTCGAGAACCCGGATCTGGGTCCCTTTTTGCTGAAACTCGCCCGGGACACTATCGGGTCGGGTGAGAACCCGAACAAGGCCTTGGACTTCGCCATTCGAGCGTCCAAGTCATTTGAGCGGTGTTTGGGTCCTGGTCTTGACCTGGCTATGAGCTTGCACGTAGTGGCGGCAATATATTGTAATTTGGGCCGGTTTGAGGAGGCGGTTCGGGTCTTGGAACAGTCCATTGAGGTGTCGGACCCGGAAAATGGAGCGGATCATGCGCTGGCAAAGTTCTCGGGGTACATGCAGCTGGGTGACACGTATTCAATGATGGGACAGCTTGAGCAGTCTATTTCATGTTACGGGTCGGGTTTGAAGATCCAAAAGGAGACTCTGGGTGAGTCGGATCCGAGAGTTGCAGAAACTTGCAGGTAGAGAAAAGCTCCTCTTTATCTGTTTGTTCAGTTCTACAGGCTCATTTTAGCTAGTGATGCTGTAAACTGCTACATTGCGCCATTAGTTGTGGGCCCACATGATTTGGGTGGATTTTGTTGGGATTGCTGCTGAAAATTCAACAATCATTTTCATCAAATCAGATTTGGACACATATTCAATTTATGTCTACAATTTCAATTATTTGGACACGTATCCAAATCTAATTGGATAAAACCAGGAGTCGCTGCTGAATTTTCAGCAGCCAAGTATTGTTCTTTGGTTGGTGCATTGGGATGTCTGCTGAATATACTCTTCAGTCTCGTATTTCTCAATGTTAATTTTACAACATTATTGAATAATTGATTAGTGTAGGATGCATATTGTGCTTTGGTCAGTCTCTCACGCGCGCTAGTGGACGACTCACAACGGTTGATACATATGTAAGCATGTCTAAACAACTGACAACCGTTGGTACATGTATTATGATCGGAGTTGTTCACTTGCTCGTGGTGACTGCTCTTAGCATTTCTCATAGGTTGATAGTGGTGATTGCTAACAATTGATCGATAGTGTAGCATGAATCAACGGCTCAACCACTTACATTGCGTTAATAACTTATGGATGTGGGAAAAAATTTGATTGTGTTATGTGTATTGATAGGTTTATCCTCTTAGAACTTGCTTATGCAATGTAAAATTCTCTTAACAAAACCAAAAAAATAAAATAAAATAAAAAATTGGAACTTTAAGCACTGTAAAAAGTTGCTGGAAACACAAACATAACTGCCTTGCTTGTGAAATGACATTGGAAATGGCAGGTACCTAGCAGAAGCCCACGTCCAAGTAATGCAATTTGATGAGGCAGAGCACTACTGTAAGAAGATGCTTGAAATTCGCAGGGAGCATAACCCGCCTGCGTCTGTTGAAGAGGCTGCTGACCGGCGCCTCATGGCTCTCATTTACGAGGCAAAAGGAGATTCCGAATCTGCACTTGAGCACCTTGTCCTTGCAAGCATGATAATGATTGCCAATGGACAGGACAATGAGGTTGCCACTATTGACATGGGCATTGGCAATATTTACTTGTCTCTTTGCCGCTTTGATGACGCTGTTTTCTCCTACCAGAAGGCACTTACTGTCTTGAAATCCATGGGGGGCGAAAATCACCCTTCAGTAGCATCAGTCTTTATTCGCCTTGCTGACCTGTATTACAAGACAGGGAAGTTAAGAGAGTCTAAATCCTACTGTGAGAATGCTTTGAGGATATATGCAAAACCGTCGCCTGGAATCACATCTGAGGAACTTGCTAGCGGTTTGACTGAAATCGCAGCCATCTATGAAGCTGTCAATGAGCCTGAGGAGGCACTGACTCTCTTGCAGAAGGCAATGAAGTCATTAGATGATACACCTGCACAGAGGAGCACTATCGCAGGAATAGAAGCACAGATGGGTGTTATGTTCTACATGGTCGGGAGGTACGTGGAGGCTTGGAGGTCTTTTGAGAGTGCTCTATCAAAGCTTCGGGCTAGCGGGGAGAGGAAATCCACCTATTTTGGTGTTGTGTTGAACCAGATGGGGTTGGCTAGTGTGCAGTTGTACAAGTTAGATGAGGCCGCTCTACTTTTTGAAGAAGCAAAGGAGATACTGGAGCAGGAGAGTGGCCTTTGTCATCCCGATACGCTTGGAGTATATAGCAACCTTGCAGCAACTTATGATGCCATGGGAAGGTAACTCATCTTTGACATCCATTTAAGCTACAAAGATTTCTTAAGGCTACAAAGATTTCTTAAGCTTTGTAAATACCTTGGTTTCTCTGTTATTTGATTTGATACAGAAGTATTTAGGTGGACATCTATGCCCGAGTGGGGACTTGGGACCATCTCACCTTTAATGTTTACAATCAATTTTGTTTCGTTTGATGTCAAGTTATTATTTATACAAAAACATTTTTTATCCAAATAGCTTAGGTGTTTGAGTTCTGCAGAAGCTGCTATAGTTGAGTTCTTCCTTTGAACTTGAGCTTCTCATTTATTACAGAGTAGAAGCTGCAATTGAGATATTAGAGCATGTCTTAAGGGTGAAGGAAGAGAAGCTTGGTACGGCAAATCCAGATTTTGACGACGAGAAGAAAAGGCTAGCTCATCTTTTGAAAGAAGCAGGAAGGGCTAGGAACAGAAAAGGAAAATCACTTGAAAATCTCCTCCATTCCAACTCCCAAAGGACGAAGGAGGAAGGATCGAAGAGGCAGTCTGGATTTGGATACGAAACTTGACCGAGAACACCTCTCTCCCCCGGCTCTTGTTTCCCTTGCTGCAATTTTTGTAGATATCGCTGTGTTAGAATAGTTAAGCTATTCAATTTCCGCTTGCTTTTCAGTTGTATTTCTTTTGCTGATTCACTTTATTTCCTGGATGCTTCTTTAATTTTGAGTATTATTTGTGTCATGTGTTTGCACCTTTTTGTTGTGCTGTTTTTCGTTATTTGTTTCCTCTGCTGCAAATAAAGTAGGAGAATTTCATTTAAGTTACAGATTATTCCTTTCTTACTATCATGGTTGAATTTGTCACTACATGTGAGTTCCCACTGCTCATGACTCGAGAAAAACTCGGGTGTCACCGGAGATACAATCCCACTTGTCACGCGCTGAGTGCTATAGGAACACAGATATATCTCCAGTTATATGTCAGAGTCTCTCGACAAGGTGGGGTTGGCTTTTAGGTGAATACTAGAACTAAATGGACTAGTTGAAGGTCCAAATGTCCAATTTCAAGGAACTTTCTTGTGTGGTTGTAGTCTAACCGTAGTCCAAAAAGACTTGGAAATTGATTCTTAAGAGTACTTAGATATGACCTTTATTTTGTGTGGAAAATGTAAACATAATTTTTTTCAAGAATGCTGCAGTATTTGGCATGCTTCCAGAATTTAACTAAAAAAAATATGGTAGGAAAACTGGTTAGGAAAAAAAAAAGTTGAGTATTACCAAACATGACTTTTCGTAATGAAATAAAAAATAGAAAAAAATAGTGTGTGATTATCATTTTTCAACAAGTAACGTACAGGTTCACTGTTAGGTCCACTGTCCCAACAGTGAGGTATCACAATTTTCAACCATGATTAGCTTAAACTGTCTTCAAGTAACCTTTGAATTTTTGCACCCAACAAACAACCTGTTTCGTTCCTGTCAATATCTTGTTAAACTGTTAAGCTTCTCTTCTCTCTATATATACACAAACTAGGACAGCTTCAAATGAACATACAGATCGATTGAACTACCGAAAAATGGACGCCCGAATAACGCCAATGCGCACTAGGGTTCATCAACCGTGTGCAGCCTGCCGGATGCTACGCCGAAGATGTGACATCAACTGCTCACTTGCACCATATTTCCCAATTGAGGAGATTGACAAATTTGCTGGTGTCCATAGAGTTTTTGGTGCTAGCAATGTTATCAAAATGATTCAGGTCAGTAGAGCTTGCTCACGTTTTATAGTATCTAATTATGATTATCTGCATTTGGTCTAGTAGCATCGAGTCTCTACTTTCTTCGGTCGAGGAAGCTCAAATTTCATGGACGACAATTGTTTGCACGAACTAGATGGTCAAAAGATGTGTTCATTTTTTTTTATCTTTTTTGTGATAGATGGTGGAAGAGACAAGAAGGGAAGATGCAGTAAAAGCTATAGTGTATGAAGCAACAGCAAGAATTAGAGACCCCGTCTATGGCAGCACTGCAGCTATTTTTCATTTGCAGAAGATGATTGAAGAACTCAGATCCCAATTGGAAACAATAAAATCTCAAGTCTTGGAGTTGCAACAACACAGAGACCAGTTGCTGGCCATTCTTATGAACAATGTTCATTCCCTTGATTTGTTCTCCGACATGCATGACCCAATGTTTGGTGAAAGTTCCAAAGTGCAAGAGGATACTGTATGGGATTTAGAGCCCGGGGATGAACGGCGGCGAGAGAGCATATGAACTGACAAACTTGATTGATAGCATAGAAAATGTCCGGTCTAGTGAAAATCAGGTACTAAAGGGCGTCGACAATAGAGCAGTTCGTGAAATAAATATGTATATGCAATTATGCCTGTATAATATGTAAAGCCCTTTATTTTTATGTACAACCAATAATGTGGAGAGGAGAACCCATTTTAGAACTTTGATTGCAAGGAAAATTGAACTCAAGACTTCCTGTGCGGGAAATTGAGTGCTTAACAAGAACAGTAGTATTCAATGGGATTCCATTTTCTTGGTGTTAACAAATTTGTTGACTAAAAATAGCTTGTTGATATTGGTTCTATTGGAAAAGAATGTACAAACATGAGACTGAAAACTGCATTTGCCTAACAATATGCCAATCTGTTAAGTTGATGGCTTTTTCCTCACATTTTCAAAGTAAGATGGGCATGGAAGACTGGAAGTACACTTTGGTACTCAAATTTCCAATCAAAGTCCTCAAAGGAGCAAATGAGGAACATGGATTGAATCAAAGAAAAAGTAATTTCTAGAGGTAAACTAATTAAATCCTTGGTATATACAAAAATAAAACCTCGTATGAAGTTTTAGAGCTTAGGGTTTAGAGTAAGCTAATCAGTAATTGGAAAACTTCAAGAAAAAATGACATGATTCAACCTTACCCATTTGAATGTAGTGGGTAACGACGTTAGTATGAACGCTATTGTCATGCTTAACCCATGCAAATCAGATGAAAAGTGATGTTTTCAGCGAAAGTAACGTTTTCTTTTTAATTTTACGAATGAATATTCGAATTTCATACATTTTTCAATATACTTTGAGTTGGATTCGAATTGGACAAGAAGGCCACTTTAGTAATTTTGCCTTTGGTTGGAATGTTGTTGCAAATTGCAAATTTTCAACTGTCGTTTTCTCCTACACGACGTCGTTACTTTCGCACCACGATCAACTTCTGCTCTCTTCCTTCTTCCCTCTTATTTCTATTTTCACTCCCCCATTCTTTCATCGGATCCCAAAAACCCGATGCCGGACTCAACCCTACCCACCACCGTGGACCCTACCCACCACCTCATTCTCAAATCCTCAAATCCGACCCGACGCCTCCTGCCCCAACCTTATCCGACTCGTCGGGATCCACCATCGACTGGCTCCTGGACTTTCTGGACTTCTCATGGGTCGCCCATACGGAGCATCCTCGCTACTAGTAATCTCCCACTTCCCTTCCCCACTCTTCGACACCGAAACCCTCATCGGGCCCATTTTTGGGCAGGTATTCAAGCTCTCTGGTGACCCCTCATCGGCAGTCGAAGCTGTCTCTTGGTCCCTGACCACGCGCTCGATCGACGAGCTTGCTGCCGCAATTGAGAATTGCGTTTAGGTGTTCTGGCTTGACTCGGCGATGTCCAAATGTGCGTGATGGTTGGAGGTTGTTTTAGTGTTTGGTTACTAAGAAAATGAAGTGAAAGTTAACATTGTTAAGGTTTTTGTTTGAGGCAAAGGATTTCCCCTATGGCACAGCTCCTCTGGGGTGTTGGCACTTGGTGTTGGTTATTGGTCGAGTTCTTGTTGCCTGGTGTGCTGCAATAAGAGTTTGAAGTTAGTTTTGAAAGGTGCCTTTGTGGGGACTTAGGTGTAGGCCTTGAGGCTCACAATCAAAATTAACAAGGATCTTGGTGTGCCACTGTTATCAGTATAACAAATGTTAGATAGATGTGATTTAAGTCAATTACTTACGCCCCAAGTTACTTATACTTCTTGTTATCAAATGATTGTCACAGATGAGTTAAGTTTGCATTAGGTTCTTTTTCTTGCCTTGTAAACAAGAACTTTTAGTTCATAATCTTGTATATAAAAAAAAAAAGGAAGTCAGAGCCCTTCAAACCATTTCTTTAAACACAGTTTGTTCTTAATGACGACAGGCTTATCAAGTTAACCATATTCAAATGTAAATGGGACTCTTAGTTAGAAAACAGTTGGAAATAACTTGAATATATGCTAAAAAGTACATTTAAGCGACAGATCTACTAATTTAAAGGACCAACAAAGAGACTCGGTCAAGATTTCACCTTGTCAGGAAGGTTGAACTTCTTGCAGCCACTTCTCTTTGAGTTTACAGAGGTTGTAAGCTAAAAGGGATGTATGGTAAATGGCTTTTACACGAAGGAATCGATACTACAATACTAAAGGTAGCAGAGCTTTTACACTAGAGAAAATATAGCTTTTCTAATGGAACTATTACTAAAAGGACTGAATCTGGGCGAGTTTCACCTTTTTTGTGTGCGAATCTAGCTTTAGAGCAGATTTTGTATGTTGTTTATTTGATTGGTTGAGTGTCTTTATCTCTGTTGTCTCTTTATCCTTTTATAGGCAGTTTGGCCCAACTATCTTGGCTTTGTTCTTGGCCGAAAGTCCATAAGGGTAGTGAGTCATCTTGTAATTACTTGTAATGCCACTAGAAAGTGTTTTTTGGCTGATAGTGAGTTGGTCTCTGTCACTTAGGTCATAGGCACATGGCCTATACCTTAGCTAAGAAGACTTCAGTTTGCATCAGGCTTCATGGCTGGGCTTCGGTCAAGTTTGACTTGTTTTGGTGTCTTTGGGCTTCCTCAAATACTTAAGCTCAATGTTTAAATATTAACGTAAACAGTGCCCCCATTTAATCATTGTTAAGTCTGCCAATCGAGACATTAATAGTGGTTAAACACCAATCGCATGTTTTACCTCGGGACTTGCACCATTTAAACAGCCATTTTCGAATAAACCTCCTATAATTTCCAACGTTAACTAACTGCCCACTATATAACCTCCATTTAAACCTCTCGGCCAAATACCTTTAGCAATTCTTATTCTCTGAGCTTCCAGAATTCCTAGATTTTCCAGAATTATCTTACCTTCGCAGCTTTTCTTTGCTTTCTACTCTCGATTTTTCTCAATCAACATTATGCGTCGCCGACTCAACGACCTTCATCGCCTTCGGGCAGGCCTGAACTCCTTAATTTTCTTCGAGGAATGTGGTATCCATTCTCTGGGACCGGCCCAGACTGCTCGAGTCCTAATCGCGGTGGAGACCAACATGCCATCGGCCAACTAGTTCACTCCCAATCCTTACCCTGCCGAGGCTGGCATCTCGGCCTTCAAATGGTCCAATCATCGCAGGGGCTTCCTACTAATGAAGGATGATGCCTGGTCGCAGTGGGTAGATGAGCTCGAGCCCATTTGGAAGAAGAAGTGGATGAGCAATGGTATCTACGAGCTTATTATGCTCTCTAAGGTCACGGTGATAGCCAAGCCCGAGCTCCTAACCACAACTCTTCTCTTCTAGAACAATGGGACCAACACATTCGACTTTCGAATGGGTCTCATGTCCCCGACTAGACTATCCTGGATATGGCTAAAGTCTTCAGGCTAAGGCTCTCGGGCCGGTGCGTGGCCATCACCCACAACTGGTCTTCGCCTTCTTGCCCGACCATTGAAGCCTCAGATGCCTTTTAGTCCATCACCCACATGGAGTATACTCCATCAACCTTCAAAAGCTATGGGACATCATTCGCGGGCTTCGTTCCCTTCACGAAGAAAACCTTCAACCTGCCCTCCTCCACTGCGGACAGGGACCATGAGCACATGTATTTCCTCCTATACTGGCTCAACAAGCACGTGTTTCCCAACAAATCCAAATGAGTGAAATTGGAGTGGATCCCCTTGGTGGAGGCCCTCCATTCCTTCGATGATGTGGCCAAAATGGTCTTTCTTCCTTGCACATCTCTACCACCTTCTGTATGAAATGACCAGAGGTGAACCCTTTGAGACCAATCTCAACGGGTCAACCATGATGGTCCAATTGTGGCTCTAGTGGTACTTCCCAAAGTTCCGTGCGCCCAACCTAGAGTTCCCCAAATGAGTGGCTCCAGCCTATATCTTGGCCAAGGCATCCCTTACCAACCACTATACTCTCGCCTGCTTGTATTTCTTCAGAGTTTGTCAAACTCGGGCAGACTTGGAGTGAGGTGCCTCCGTGTTGCGAAGATATCCATGGTTCTTAGACTAGATCTTCCATGATGCCTTCGGGGAAGATGCCAACAGCCTCTGCAATGAGAAGTTCGCGAGCTGCATCCAACAACGGGACATTGTTTGGGGAGTGCGGAGTGATCACACAGGCTATGAACACGGGCTAGAAGTCTATCACCCAAACTTCTGTGGTAGGCAGCTAGGCTTCAGACATGTGATCCCAATGTTATTCTTTGATTCCATGCATTGTGGAACTTCCTACCGCCTTCGTTCCCATTCGGAGGTGGCGTTTCGGGCGGCTCGGCGTAGTCTAGAGGTGGTGAGTAAATCGCCCACAAGCCCCTAGCGTTGAACTTTTAGTGCACTCCTTCCTTCATCACTTGGTGGGAGGCGAAGTGGTTGAAGAAATATGAATGGGACATCAGGGAAGCCCATGATCACCTCTTCGGGCAGTTCTTCTTCAAATCTTACCCAAAGAATGAGGAGCTTGAAAACTGGAAGAATGTGATCCACCAGAAGAACTAGGATCTTCTAATAGGTGTATCTCATTGCCCTTTTCTTTTTTTTTACTTCTCTTTGTGATGCTTTTGTAGTCAATAACTAATCATCCTTCATTTTGGTCTTTGCAGCCTAAGGCAACACTGAGGAAATAGTTGTCGGGCTAGATGAAGAAGTTGCAAAAGCATTTGTCCTCCAAGAGGATGCGGCTGACGCAGCGAGGCAAAAGGCTGGGTCAACCCACGTTGCCGAAGACACTAGGGACATCTCCGAGTTATTTGGAGATTTCAAGGACGAGGCCAAGCCTGAAGTAGAGACTCGGGCACCTCAGCGGACAAGGGCGACAGTGGTGGAATCTTCCGAGTATGAGCCCGATGAGCGGCATCAGCCTCGCCTCGCTTTGCCTGGCCTGAGGGTAACTCCCACAAGAAAGAGGATAAGAGCTTAGACTCATAAGGCCTCTAAATCCTCATATGCCCCTCCAGTTGAAGCGGGCAAGAAGAAACAAAAAACCTTAAGTAAGTGATCTCAACATTAATCTTATGTTCTTAGCTGCAGTTTCAATTTATCTTGGGGCACGAACTAACACCTAATTCTTTCTTGTAATTAGGGCCTCCTGCAACCAAGAGACATGCCCCAACTCCAAATGAGGGGCAGTCAGGCCCCGAAGTCCGACCAGAGGATAAGGCAGTCCTTGATACCATTCTCGAGGAGTTGAAGGTATAACTCCTATTCTCTAAACCCTTAACCATTCTTGAAATTCACTTTCTTCAATACTTACACTAACCTTTTACTTGTTTTCTTGAAATAGGACACTAGAGGCGAAGGGACAACCCAACCCGAGGTTTCTTCTTCTCCACCCCGAGCGGCTCAACTCTCCCCCTCGGGCCAAGCCCTCTAAGGTATACTTTTATTTTACTTATGGTTACATTTGTGATCTTCCACATTTTGAAGCTAATGACCAACTTAGTTCTTTTCTGGGCAAAGGTTGGGGCCTTTGCACTTCCAGTCGGGCAAAGCTCAACCCCTACTCCTTCAACTCTTCCTCCAGTAATGGTGGTGACTCCCACCTCCCAATTTAATCCAAAGACTTAAGAAATGATGCACTACGTCTATGATGATAGCAACTCAATAAGTACCATTTCCTTAAGCTTTTTTTAATTATAAGTCATCTCTTAACTTGCACTTATAATTTGTTTTTCCTTTTCAGTCTTCTCCAGTGCACGAAGCAATCAACAGTCGTCCATAACCTTTGGGGAGCCAATAGCCCCTGAGATCCCCGTGGTCTCAGAAGTGACTAACCCGATGACTCATCAGGCTGCTTCACGGGCCAGCTCGCCCGCTTCTCCTAATGTAAACGTGGCGACAGAAGTGTCTCTTCCATCGATCCAAGCTTCATCGCAGGTATATAATTATTCCTACTTTTGTTCTCATTTTATCTTGATCATGACTTAAATCCTTGACTCGATTCCTCTTTGGTTTGCAACAGGCTTCTGGAGATGGCTTGAGCCAGTCTCTTCGGCCCGTGGCGCACAAATCAACTCTTTCTTGACCTCCTAAGGCTTCTGGGGTCACCGGGATTCCCATCCCTTGACCAAAGAAAACAATTGTTGCTGGTGCCTCCTCCACTTCTAAGCATTCTCATTTCATCTCTACTAAAGCTACATCCGTCATTGTTGCATCTGGGGGTGCTGGAGTGATACCCCCACCTCTTGTATCCATTCTCGTGACGGCCTCCTTACCCGAACTTGTCAGAGAGTTCGGGCAAATCAGGATTAAGCTGAGGTCCCCAAGGCACCCGTCCAAGCCTCAAAATCTCCAATATCAACGCCGGATCTTTAGTGCGTGGGTGCAAAGGGATTTCAACACTTTTTTCAGCCTCAAGGGACTCCAAGATGCTGAGAATGGCTTGACTAAGCTGTACAAGGCTCAACAAGTGTTGAAGGTCCAGTTTGAGTCATTCCTCAACTTCTTTGAGAATTCGAGGGCTCTGAGGGATCAGCATCAATAGGCATAGCGAGCATCTAACAGAGTCAAGTGTTACAATGAGAAGCACTCTAGAACTTCAGCCTCTCTGTAGCAGTTATCTGCACTGAAGGCCGAGCATATGACCTTTTCAAGCCAACTTTACAAGAAAATTGAAGAAGTGAAAAGGGTGAACCAGGAAGTAGAAGACTATGAAGCACAACTAGCCAACAGCAACATGTACTTAGAAGAACCTGGCAGGATTTTCACAATTATGCAAACATATCATTCTAGAATAGTTGCCTTGGCAAAATATGTAAAGTTGTTAAGCTAAGGCCTTTGTAACTTCTTCTCTTGATGAAATGAACTGACTTCCTTCTTTACTTCAACTTGCCTTATTTTACTTTGAAACTTAACTGTGGCAAATGGATAAACTAACTTCAATCCTTCTCAAAATGTTTGGACTTCTTTGATATAACAATCTCTAACATCCCATAAAGGTGGGTGATACTTCTTAAAAAACTTAGCATTGACTGGATGCCTTTGCAAGTTTCCTTCTAAATCTGCTAAGTAGTAGCCTCCTCGGTCTAACACCATGTTGATGCTAAAAGGTCCTTCCCAAGTGGGACTCCACTTCCCAAAGCCTCTAACTTGAGCTCCCAAGGGTAGAATTGCCCTCCACACTAACTCTCATTCCTTGAAGGTTTTCAGCTTCACTTTCTTGTTATAGGCTCGGGCAACAACTTTCTTCCCTTCTTGGATTTTGTTCAAGGCTTCAATTCGGGCTACATCCAAATCTTTAACTCCTTGCCACATGGCTTGAATGTATTCTTCACTGTGTAGACCAAACTGGTTTTAAAGTCTGACAGAACTTACATTGATTTCCATAAGGAGCACAGCATCTTGCCCAAAGGTTAAGGCATAAGGAGTAGTTCCAGTTCCTACTCTCTTTGAGGTTCTATAAGCCCACAAAGTGTCTCCCAACTTCTCATGCCACTTCTCTGGACTATCTGCCACCGTTCTCTTAATGATATTTACCAAGATCTTATTGCTAGCTTCTACTTAGACATTTGATTGAGGGTAGTAGGGGCTGGACTAGATCATCTTTATTTTGAACTTGTTTGCAAATTCCTTTACTTCTTTTGAGATAAAAGATGGTCATCTGTCTGTGACAATTGTCTCGGGCACCCCATATCTATGTAAGATCTTGGTTTTAATGAATTTCTTCACAACAGCTGAAGTGATAGTCTTCACAGCTAAAGCTTCTACCCACTTGGTGAAGTAGTCAGTTGCCACAATTATGAATGTGTGCCCCTTGCTGGAAGCTGGATGAATTTGCCTAATGAAGTACATTGCCCATCCTCTAAAAGGTCAAGGCTTCAATACTAAATTCAAAGATAGTGAATGTAAATGTTAAAGCGGTTCATGTCCTTGGCATTCTTCACAACCTTTGACATAGGCTTTACAATCCTTCTCCATATCGGGCCAAAAGTAGCCATACCTTCTTAGCAACCATCTTATTTTAGTTCCAGCTTGATGTGTTCTGCAAATGCCCTCGTGTACTTCAGCCATTACCCTCATTGACTCTTCCAAGCCCAAGCACTTTAATAAAAGTCTATCTGAAGTCTTTCTTAACAAAGTTATGTCCCATATGACAAATTTAGTTGCTTGCTACCTAATATTTTTACTTGTGGGAGAAGAAAAATCTTTTAAGTACTGGATGATAGGTGTCATCCAGTCTTCTATCTCAGCCTCTTTAGTCATTACATCTAAACTGAATCCTCTTTCAAATATAGAAAGGAGATTTCTTCTTTGTACTTCCACCTCCACCTCGAACCTTCTTTCTTGGATTTGTGCTCCAGAAGCCAACTGTGCCATTTCATTAGCAATTAAATTTGATTCACTGGGATATGATTAATTGAAATCTCAGTACCCCAATACTCCAATAATTGAGTAGCTGCCAAATAATAACCAGTCATAGTGATGTGTCTGCCCTTGTAGTCTTCATTTAACTGCTGAATCACTAAATACCTTAACTTCAGTTGCCCTCAGCTCTATTAGGATTTCCAAGCCAATTATTAGTGCTTTATATTATGCTCGATTGTTGGTGGTATTTTGATAATCTAGAAGGAATGAATAACAATGGTGAACTCCCTTGGGATCAATGATGACAATCCCAGCTCCAGCAACATGTTGGGTGCAAGATCCATCAAAATATAACCTCCAATGAGTGATCCATAGGCCGATTATTCTTTTTATCCCTTGCTGGCTCCATCTTTCCTTGCTCGAGTGATCTTTACTTGGTGGGATCCAAAGACTGGCCACCTCCAAAATTCCTGGGATATTGACAAGTTCATTTTGTAATTCTTGGTGCTCGGCTAAGAAGTCTGCAATTGCCTGCCTTTTTATTACTCTTTGAGGCACATATTGACGACTAAACTCTGAAAGTTCTAGAATCCACTTTCCAATTCTTCCAGTTAGCATTGGTTTTGACAGCATGTACTTGATTACATCAGTCTTGGCAATGATATAGATGTGGCAAGGCAACATGTAATGTCTTAACTTGCAGGTAGTGAAGTATAGAGCCAAACATAGCTTCTTAATTTGGGTGTATCTTGTTTCTACCTTAGTAAGGATCCTATTGAGGTAATATATTGATTGCTCATTTCCCCCTTCATTGTTCTGAGCTAGCAGACTTCATATTGACTTCTCAAAGGCGGAAATATAGAGCTTTAAAGGTTTTCCTCTCTGAAGGGGCATGAGCACTGGTGGAGATGCTAAGTAGGCCTTCACTCTGTTAAACGCCTCTTGGTGTTGTGGGCCTCATTCAAACTCTTCTTGATTCTTCAATCTTAGTAAAGTAGTCAACGGCTAAATCTTGCCCGCTAAGTTAGCAATAAATCTCCTTAAGAAGTTGATTTCCCCCATTAGCCTTTGCAACTGTACTTTATTGGTGGGAGAAGGTGATTCCATCATAGCCCGAGTCTTGTTTTTGTCTACCTCCACACCTCTTTGATGAACAAAGAATCCCAAAAAGTTGCCCGATCTAACTCCAAAAACACATTTCTTTGGATTCATTTTCAACTTATGGGTCCTCATTCTGGTTAAGGCATGTCTGAGGTCTTTTAAGTGTTGCTCTTCAATCTTAGACTTGACCACAATGTCATCAATTTACACCTCCATGCTATGCCCGATCAAATCATGAAAAATGGCATTCATTGCTCTTTTTGAGCCCGAATGGCATGACTACGTATTCATATGCTCCTACATGTCTGGGGCATCTAAATGATGTTTTATGTATATCCTTTTTAGCCATTTTTATTTTATTATAACCAACATTCTTATCCATGAAAGATAAAACTTTGTGTTTTGCAACTATATTTATGGATAGGTTTCACTTTGGCACTTACTACACAACGCCACACCCTTAATCACCGTAGCTTGGGGTATGTTGGGCAACTTCCTAACTCCCTCAGTAGGCCTGGCAGCCTGCCTTATTTCCCCCTTCACTTCCCAAGTAGCTTTTGCTTTTCTTTTTTCAACCCAATTCAGGTTGATCATGTTTATTGGGGCCTTTGGGAAGGGATATGTGTCTATCATCATATTTGCCTAGGGTTTCTCCAACAACAGCTTTCCCTTAACAATGAGATCTTGAATCCAATCTCTAAACTATACGCAGTTGGTTATAGAATGGTTAAAGGTGTAGTGTAGTTTGCAATACTTTTTCCCTCTCAACTCTTTTGGTTTAGGCACCTTTTTGGTGATATCAGGCACAATCACTCTTGCCCACACCAACTCCTCATATATCTATGTTGCCTTGGTCAGGTCAAAAAAATAAGTCTGGTACTTGGGGGGTTTCATAGGCACAAATCATCCGCCATTCATCACTATTTTTTTTATCTTTAACTGGCTTGACCAATCCCTTCACCATTAAAGGTTTGAAAGGAGTGGTCATCTCTGCTGCACACATCTATATTCCCTATCATTTATTGATGTCATTTTCTCCTGACTCTGAGCCTTCGAACTCCAACTGGTGAATTGCTGCTTTGTTCTTGTAGAAATGAGGCACCTTAGACGAGTGTCTCACTTGCTGCTCATCTTCTAACAGTTTCTCCTACTTTGTAGCAGCTATTACCAACTCCTACAACTCACTGAATTGGACATTATAGAACTTTTTTCCTTAATACAATCTCAGGGCTTTCTGAGCAATAGATATAAGTTGGGCATGGTTGATAAGGAACTGGCACCTCATCCTTGTTCTTCTAAACCTCATCATGACGTCTTCAGTCGACTCATGTTCATATTGTTTCACCTCCACTAGATCATTGATAGTCATCTCGAGCTCCACCTTATAAAACTGCTTCATCTCCATTTGCCCTCAGTTGGCAATGGAATTGAGGGTTAATAGAGAATACCACTGAGATGCTAAGCTAACTAACGAATTCCCAAATAACCTTAACTTGTAGTTAGGGTTGTCTTCAAACGCCACACAGTAGTTGGAGAATTTGAAAATGTGATCCATAGAGGACACATTGCAGTCTTCCCCACTGAAAGTTGAGAACGCGGGCATCTTGAAATTCAAGGGAAAGGGATTCTGCTCATCAATATACTCCGGGTAGGGTTTCTAGTAGGTGATCCTGAACAACGGGCAAGCTTGTGGTTGAGAATTTTGGACCACCATCATTTTCAGCTCGGCCAACTCATTTCTGAGTTGCTGGTAAGTTGCATTGTTGTGTAAGGTGTAAGAATGTCCCCACTTTGGGCTACACTCATTGCTCGAGAAAGCCTCATTCTGTGGCTCTGGCTGCTACCACCTAGACTCCCCTCCCTTATTAGCCAATGGTGATGGCCTATAAGGGGGATGTTTGCCCGAAGTTGTAGGCATACCCTTTTCACTGGACTCTCCGACTTGTTGGGTCATTCCATATTTACTTCCATCTTGCCCGATCTGCCCCCTACTATCTAGTGGGAATAGTAAAGGATCGGGCAAACTTGTTCCCTGGATTTCTTTCTCCCCCGGCTGACTGGTTCCAGGCTCTTCCTTCTTCTTCCCCTATCCTTCTTTTCCTCAAGCAAAGGAAACAGGGGAATCAATGGTTTTTTTCTCAGGACTTGTCTCTCTCATCATCTCCTTAGCATGACCATCTTATGGGGTAGAGTATTCCAACTCTAATCTCCTCTGCATACTCCCTGTTAGTGAACAGAGTTTGTTGACCTCTTATTTAGTTTCCAAAGATATCTTTTCTATGCTTTTCAATACTTGCACCATAGTAACTTGCAAGTCCTCATTTGTAACTTTTCTGCTCAACTTCTTAGATGAAGTCGGGCTCTCCAAAAACGCATGGCCTCGTAGGGATGGAAAATCTTCCAGGTGATCTGTCATGTCTGGTATTTTTGGATAATGTAGTTGCTTGTAGTCTACGTTCCACCTAAAAGTCTGTCCATTCCTTCTCCTATGCATAAAAAATTATCAGGATCCCATCGGGCGTGCCAAAACTATGTTCGAGGCAAAGGATTTCCCCTCTGGCACAGCTCCCCTGGGGTGTTGGCACTTGGTGTTGGTTGTTGGTCAAGTTCTCGCTGCCTGATGTGCTTGTCGGGTAAGGTTGAACTTCTTACAGCCACTGCTCTTTGAGTTTATAGAGGTTATTAGCTAAAATGGATGTATGGTAAATAGGTTTTACACGAGGGAATCGATACTACAACACTAAAGGAAGGTAGCAGAGCTTTTACACTAAACAAAAGATAGCTTTTCTAAGGGAACTATTACTAAAATGATTGAATATGGGTGAGTTTCAACTTTTTTGGGTGCAAATCTGGCTTGAAAACAGAGTTTGTATGTTGTTTGTTTGATTGGTTGAGTGTCCGTATCTCTGTTGTCTCTCTCCTTTTACAGACAGTTTGACCCGAATGTCTTGGCTTTGTTCTTGGCCGAAAGTCCTCAAGCACTACAAAAAAAATGGTCATTTGCGACCAACTTTTTCCGAGGACCTACGAATACCCTTGAAAAAATCATTATTTCCGACCAAAAATTATGCTCATTCGAAAATAGTTTGACAAGAGGCGTATTATTTTCTACACTCAAAATGCCCTTGGAAAAGGGTTCCATCGCCGTCGGAAATAGCTATTTTTTGGAGGGAATTTTTGGCGCCACATTTATTTTCGATGAAACTTTTATCCGTTGGTAATAGTTGTATTTTTTTCAAGGGCTTGTTTAAATTGTCGAAAGTAATTGTTTATTTCTGAGGGAAACAAGTGGTTGTCGGTAGTAATTTCTTTATTTTCGAGGGTTATTAGTTGTGGTCAGAATTGATTGTGTATTTGCGAGAGGAACTACATGCCGTCAAAAACGATTATCTATTTAAACTTTAATTATTTTTTATTCTATTATAAGAAGTGGGATAAATTTTACATGGGATGTTGTTCAAATCAACTCGTATACAGCAAAAAGATTGTTAGGCTGACAATTTTAGAGTTAATCTAGCAAAGTTTTTTACTCTCATACTCATAAATATTTTATTCTTAATATCACATACGTGAGATTAAAAAATTCCAAAGCAATTTTAAGATACCAAAGCACATGAAAAAATTCATAATAATTAATTTACAAGTATGAAAAATGTGAAAAACAATTAATGCAAACGCTCATAATAATTAATGTAGAAGTGTGAAAATGTAAATAAAAAAAAATAAAATCACTCATAAGAACAAGCTTTACAACTTTCATGAAGGGGTCAAATCCGAAATCTGACACCAAAATCCATAAACCCTTGATTTATATTTAACTGTCGATTGTCATTTATGCTCTATTCTTCTCATCGAATTTTGTTTTTCAGATTTTGTTTTTTGAAAACATGATCTTTTAGCAGAGGCAAACAAATGAACGCTTCAGATCATTGATATCATGTTCCTATGTTTACGGTTCAGATCGTTGATATCACTAACCGTAAAAATATGAACGTGATATCAACGATCCAAACCATTCATGTTTATGAATTCACTAGAAGATTATGTTTTCTGAAAAGAAAATTTGAAAAAGAAAAAAAAATTTGTGAGAAGAATGGAGCGTAAACGTAAACGACAATCGACATCTAAAATTTAATCTACGATTTATGGAATGATAGTGACGAATTTTGGAGTTGACCTCTTCACAAAAGTTGTAGAGATTGTCATCACGAGCGTTTGTATATTTTTCTTATATATTTCACACTTCGACATTAAGTAAAAAACTTTACTAAAATAATAACCATAGGATTTAATCTCACTTATGTGGGATTAAATCCTTACCATGTGTTTTGGAGAGTTGCCAAAATTTTGGCATGGCGCCTTTATTTTCAAAATTTTGACACGGCGCCCAAAAACTTAAGTTTCTATTTCCAAAGAGAACGCCGATTATCTCTTTCTTGCAGCTTCTCTGTATTTCCTCTTCAGAAACAAAACCCTAGCCTCCATCCTCCATCCTCTAGTAGTCATACGTGATGATGATAGAAACCATGAAATCCTCACACATGTTGTTTTTCAGTTTATATCTTATGAGGTCTGACATATATATTTTCAGGTCTCGCCTGGATTTGAGATTTGGAAGCAGAAAACGAGAAGGCTAAGAGGATGGTGAAGGATGTGGCAACCTACTTCTCTATGACTTTGGGGGCTTTTGTGTTCTAGCAATCCATGGATGATGAAGTCCACATCTGGATCGCTCTGCATCAGGACGAAAAGGTAAAAATCTTTTCTTTCTCATGCCTGCAGATGCAATTTCTCTTTTAGATTGGACTTATAATTTAGGTGATTAGCAATTTTTTTTAAGAATTTGATTGAATTTCATCACCACAAGCGCAAAATTGAGAGGGTTCTCATCGAATGGTTCAATTATGGCGGAAAGATCCGATTTTTAGGAAATTGGCATGAAATTTGGTGGTTAGGTTACAGGGGAATGGGGAGTAGGTGATGCTACAGAATTGGGGAGGAAATCAGGGGTGGGAGGAATACCCTATTTCTCAGACTTCTCCCGTCTCTCTTTCACTTCCCTTTTCTCTGTCTCTCAGGCTTCTCCCCCATCTCCATCACCATGACCCAACATCATGGCAGCCACTGCCGTCTCATCTCTCAATCTTGGAATAGAAGTATTTCCTCTCATTGAAAGCAGCCTCCGCCGTCCGATCACGAACCCCACTGCCACCTCCTTGCTCCACCGTCACACCGGCTTCCTTCCCTCATTTTCCCAAACCCATTTCGCCTCCTTCTCCTCAACCACCGTCGGCATGTCCCCAACTCACTCTCCACCACAACCACTACCAGAGGTATATAATATAAGAAACTCAAACCCCAAGCTCCCATTCTTCTTTTTTGTTGGTAATTTTGTGATTTAATCCTTTTTTTTTGTGGGTACTCACAGGTACAGAGTGTTGTGAGGTACTCTCTTCCTTAACCTTGACAGATGAAGATTTGGACAAGCTGGGGTTCGAGAAGGTCGCCGAGGAGTTCGTCGGAGAATGCAAGTTGGAAGCTTTGCTTCTCCGCCACAAAAAGACAGGTGCCCAAGTCGCTTCCAAGTCCAACAACGACGAAAATAAGGTATTTGGCATCGTTTTCCGAACCCCACTGTGAGTACTATTAAGGATAGTTTTTTATCTTGATTTGTTGTAATTAGTCATTGGATAGTTAGTGATTTCTGTTGTAATTAGTCATTGGATAGTTAGTTGTTATTGGACAGTTATAGGTTAGTTTTGATGAGTTGTCAAACATAGCTCTCTGTATAAATACCAAATGTACTCTAATTATTAAATTCAATGAGAATACTTTTCTAATATGGTATCACTCGCCTTTGTCTACCGACTTCTCTCTCTTCGATCCAATCCTTCTCGCTTCCCTCTGCAATTTTTCTCTTTTCTGCTTCTCTGATTTTCTGATCGATCTCTCGATCACGTTTGATCTCTTCGAGTTTCTCTCATCAATTCAGCCATGGCGTCTCCTTCGTCGGAATCGGCTACACAGGTTCATCTCATTCCACCTTCTTCCTCAAACCCTAATTCCTCCCTTTCTACCTCCATCACGATCCAAAACATAGGATATATGGTGCCAATCAAGCTCACCATTACAAATTACTTGACCTGGAGTGCTCCATTTGCCCCAATTTTCCGTCGCTACAATCTTACCGGTCTCATTGATGGATCTATGGCGGCACCGCCTCAATTTCTTCTTGATTCTTCCGGCAATCGCAATCTCAACCCTGACTATGTTTCTTGGTATGAGAATGATCAAAATATTCTCATCTGGATCAACTCCACACTTTCTGAATCCCTAATTCCCTATACTGTGCGTATAAATTCATCTCGAGAGTTATGGTCTAAGCTTGAATTGCTTATGCTCTTGCCAACGCCGGAGTTCCGGTTGAAGATTCTAATCTGATTTCTGTTACTCTTCATGGCCTGCCACCGGAGTATAATTCCTTTGTTGATGCGATCCAATTCTGTCTTGGTTCTACAACACTTGATGAGTTACATGGCTTACTTTTAAGCAAAGAAATTCAGCTTACCACTCGCAAGAAAGCTACTGCATCCTCTAGTGTGTTTTTCAGGCCTTCAATTCGAATCTTGCATTATCCTCTGGCATTCTTCCTACACCAACTTCCAATACTGGCTCTCATGCCTTTCTTGCTCAGAATTCATCTCAGTTTAGTCAGTATCAAGGCCGTTCTCAAGATCGCATTCTGTCCAACCCTAGGAATTCTCAAAATAAGGGCAATTTCTCCAACTATCGTGGTAACAATCAGCGTCCAAATTACTCTCGCTATACTCCGAGGAACAATCATGGAGGTCGCTCGGGTCCTAATTTCAGTGGCAGAAGAACAATTTGTCAAATCTGTCGTCAGTATGATCATGAAGCCTCTGATTGCCCTCATCGTATGAATCATCAGTTTGGCAATCGACATTCTCAGGTGGCTATGTGTGCTAATCCTTCACATACTGCTTCTCCTTCCTGGCTTCTTGATTCAGGAGCTAGCTCACATATGACAAGTTCTCTGGCGAATCTTCAAAATCCAGAACCATACACCAGCCCTGAACAAGTCTACATTGGTGATGGCATAGGTTTGCCTATATCTAATTCTGGTTCTTCCTCTATATCTACTTCGCATCATCGTTTTGACTTGCATGATGTATTACATGTGCCTGATTTAAAGCAAGACTTACTCTCTGCAAATAAATTTACACTTGATAATTGGTGTTCAATTCACCTATATCCTTTTCAATTCGCTGTGAAAGATCTTATTTCGGAGATGACACTTTTTAAAAGACATGTGCAAAATGGCTTTTATCCATTCACTATACCTGTCAATGATAGTTCACATAAGCTTTTTGCAGCTACTGTCAAAGCTTCTCCAGAGATTTGGCATCAAAGATTGGGTCATCCCACTTTCAAAGTTTTACATAAACTTGTGTCTAAGTCTAGTATTCCTCTCTCTCTACTAGTATGAATAAAACCTTATGTTCAGATTGTGCATTGGGTAAAAGTTCAAAACTGCCATTTGTATCAGCTTCTAGTGTAACCACTAGACTTTTGGAACTTTTACATGCAGATGTTTAGGGTTCAGCTCCACTTCTCTCTGTATCTGGTTATCGATTTTATCTTCTTATAGTGGATGATTTCAGTCGATATAGCTGGTTATTTCCGATCAAATGTAAATCTGAGGTCTTTAGAACCTTTGTTGCATTCAAAGTTCTTGTTGAATCTTTGTTAAATACTAAAGTTGTCACTTTACGATCTGACTCTGGAGGTGAATTTCTTAGTTCCGTGTTTATTCAATATCTTAAAGACAATGGCATTCATCATCAACTCTCATGCCCTCACGCACCATAACAAAATGGTTGTGTGGAGCGCAAGCATAGACATTTAGTAGAAGTTGCTCGTACACTTTTAGCTGTTTCTCATGTTCCTCATGTTTACTGGGTTGAAGCATTCTCCACAGCAATTTATCTTGTAAACAGATTGCCTACTATGTCAAGATCCTGCCCTTGGGAACAACTTTTCAGCAAGCCTCCAAATTATACAACACTTAAAATGTTTGGGTGCAGGTGTTTTCCTTGGCTAAAACCTTATGTGGCTTCCAAACTTGAACCCAAAAGCAAGTCATGTGTCTTTCTTGGCTATAGTCTCAATCACAAGGGTTATAGATGTCTTGATCCTCAATCCAACAAGATTTATATTTCAAGGCATGTCATCTTTGATGAGCTGACTTTCCCATTTCATCAAGTTTCTCCAGTACCATCTTCTTCATCCTCAGCCTCAATCATTTCCTCTTCCATACCTTCCACTCTTACCTTCACCAAACTCCATGCAGCATCTTCTCCTATGCAACCTGTAATCAACCTGAATCACTCTGCATCTTCCTCACACATATCACCAACCTCACATCATCTCCCTCATTCTCCTCACCATGTCTCTCCTTCTTCCTCACACATAGCACCAACCCCACCTCTAAACATTCATCCTATGCAAACACGATCAAAATCCGACATTTTTAAACCAAAAGCCTATTCAACTACCAAACACCCTCTTCCTTCACATATTTCTGCAGATTATCTACCTACAACTTATCTCCAAGCTTACATCATCACTGGAGACAGACTATGCAAGATGAATTTAATGCCCTGGTTCACACAGGCAATTGGTCTCTTGTTCCCCCACATCCTTCTCAAAATCCTGTTGGTTGTAAATGGGTGTTCCGCATTAAAAGGAAAGTTGATGGCACCATTGACAGATACAAGGCTCGTCTAGTAGCTAAGGGTTTTCATCAACATGAGGGTTTAGATTATACAGAAACATTCAGCCCTATGGCTAAACCAGTAACCATCAGGCTTCTTCTCACTCTAGCATCTCAGTATGATTGGTTTCTAAATCAGTTAGATGTTAGTACTGCCTTTTTACATGGCAATCTATCTGAGAATGTGTTTATGCAGCAACCATCTGGTTTTCAAGATCCTACACAGCCCTACTATGTTTGCAAACTTCACAAGAGTCTTTATGGACTAAAACAAGCTCATCGTGCCTGGTATAAGAGACTTCATGGTCCACTTAACTCAATGGGATTTCATGGATCACAGAATGATCATTCTCTTTTTGTCAATAAGGAACCTTCTCTGGTTATTATCCTAGTCTATGTTGATGACATCTTGGTCACGGGTCCCTCTTCACAGGCTTGCAAAGACACAATAACTCAACTGAGTTCTCTCTTTCCCATCAAGGACTTGGGTCCTCTTCATTTCTTTCTTGGCATTGAGGTTAAAATGTCCTCATATGGTATTTTTATCTCACAACCCAAGTGTATTCTTGATCTACTTACCAAGACCAACATGGCTGGTGCAAAACCATGTGCAACACCTCTCAGTACATCAAAATTAGACCACTCTTCTCCATTGCTCTCTCATCCAGAGGAGTACAGATCCATTGTCGGAGGGTTACAATACCTTACTTGGTTTCGACCTGATCTCTCCTTTGCTGTCAACTTGGTCTGTCAGTTTATGCATCAACCCAGACAGTCTCACATGCAGGTCATTAAAATAATATTGAGATACTTGAAGGGCACTCTTGATTTGGGACTATGGTTTCCAAAAACATCATTTTCACTCACTATAAATGCCTTTTCAGATGCTGATTGGGCACGGTGTGCCTTGGACCGACGATCAACTGGAGGGTTTTGCATATTTCTTGGAAACTCTCTTATTAGTTGGAGTGCTAAAAAGCAACCAACAGTGGCTCGATCATCCACTGAAGCTGAGTATCGGTATCTTGCTAACACTGCTGCTGAGCTTTCATGGATGTGTAAATTACTTCTTGATGTTGCTCTATCTCTTCCATTTCCTCCAAAATTGTGGTGTGATAACATTTCTGCGATTTCCTTATCCAAAAATCCTTTATTTCATGCAAGGGCTAAACATGTGGAGATTGACTATCATTTTATCAGGGAAAAGGTTCTCTCTAAAGCTGTGACTGTTCAGTTTGTATGTTCACATGATCAAATTGCAAATATCTGTACTAAATCTCTGTCCAAGTCTCGTTTTCTGTTTCTTAGAGACAAACTATCACTTTGGTTGCCCAAGTTCAGTTTGAGGGGGCATATTAAGGATAGTTGTTTATCTTGAGTTGTTGTAATTAGTCATTGGATAGTTAGTGATTTCTGTTGTAATTAGTCATGGGACAGTTATAGGTTAGTTTTGATGAGCTGTCAAACATAGCTCTCTGTATAAATACCAAATGTACTCTAATTATTAAATTCAATGAGAATACTTTTCTAATAAGTACTCTTCCAAAATCTCAAATTTTTCATTTTTTGTTTGTTTGTTTATATGTTAATAAAGTGGAGCTACCCATTTATGTAGTTGCTGATTTTCTGTGCTCGGCTACCAGTTAGTCTGATATTTGTATCATAATTAAACTTGTGGTTGTGTGGTTTTGGTGTAGGGGATGCAATACTTGTACAATCTACAAAGGTCGAGGCAATCAGATGGATGGGCTCAAGGGATGCAATTATTTTAGGTGGTTTTGTGGAAAAGCAATGGCAGGTTTTAGGAAATTGCTTGTAAGTTTAAAGCAGAGCTGCCACAAAGTACAGTCGCCGCAACTCGGTCTCTCGATGGACCTTTCGCAATTGCAGCTTACCAGAGTAAATGCCAGACTGAGGGATTGTCGACTAATAGCGATAGGGCTAGCAAATGTGTGTTAGTATGTCAAAGTGATGGAAAATCTGGATGTTTAAATCCGAGCTACATCATCCTCATGTTGTCTCAATGATTCAATGAAGGCATGAAAGCCAAACATTTTTGCAACCAAGCACTCAAGGTTTTGGTGGAGTAGTCCAGGTAAATCCTTTGTTCATGCAATAAATGTTGTGATTCAGTTAGACATGGTAAGTGATTTCCGTTATGTCGTAAGATAGAGTGTCAGCTGGCCACCCATACTAAGGTGACTACATTTCATGCCACATGCTGGTGTCACGGATATAAAACTCGTTTCACATGGTTTTCTTTCATGTGGTGGAGACGTCACTGTAAAGCTGGTTCAGCTCAAAGATCACCAGCGTTAGACGTGATGAAGTTGATTATAAGTTATGTTTGAACTTGTGGGAAATCATTCATGAACAATATGACTGCAGAAAGCACCAAACATTGCGATACTCCCCAACATTCCTCGAGTGTTGCTTGTGACTAGTGCATTATATACTCAACACTGTGGACGTTTTTGGATCCCTACCGCTTATACGCAAGGGGAATTATGAGGCTCGACTCTCTCGCTAGCTCGAAGGTGATAACCAGGATGACCAAGGGAACAGAAAAGAACCGGATAGAAATCTTTTCGGTTTTTTTGCTTATGAGCCTAAATGGAGGAGAAAACAATCTTATCGGGCAACATTGGTCGGAAGGATGGCATGGTCGAGTCTTTGCGAGCAAGGCCTTTTCGAGTGTTTTCGATCTCTTCATATTGCTCTGCTGGATCTCTGTCGAGTTAAGGCACCAGGAAGAGTTCCAAATTTAACTGTACAATTTATTTTTTATTTTACTTCCATTTCATGTGCATATATAATTCTAAAAACTGCTTCACAGAGCTATTGTATGTAATGATTGGTGTGGAGAATTTTATAAAGTAAACTGAAATTTGGATTTGCTCTAGCAGCAGTAATAAGTTCATCGAAGAATAACGTTAGGCACAGTAAATTTGTGCACTAAATAACGTGTAACCAATCAAATTTATAAGTTGGAATTTTATTAATAATTTTTATGAAATTTATATGATGTTGTATGTGTCACCTTGTTTGGTGCACATATTTGGTGTATGTAGCACTTAGCGATGGGCAAAATATCAAAGTATATGGGTAATCGTAATTATTTGCTCATTTAAAACTTATGGTTATGGTTAGTTTTTTTTTTTTTATTTGAACAAACGATATTATTTATACTAAGGTGGAAGAAGATAAGGATAAGTCTTACAATAGACTAGAATAATGTAGTTTAAATGTATCTTTGGAAATAACTGAATCTAAAACCTCTTCTTTACAAATGAAGAAGAATACCATTAAATCATGGCCGAAGTTACGGCTGGATGGAAGTTGCCTATAGAGCACCTCCCGTCAATCAAATTTACCGTTCTTGATCAGGGTGGTTGAAAGATTTTTACTGAAAATGCAAGGAAAAGGAAATGACAAGGTCAGGAACAAGGTCTTAAATGCCGATAGTATCGGCAAAATATCCCTGATATTATCGGTTTTTCGCGGTAACGATATTTTAATAGGTATCCAATTGGTTTTCGTCCAAATATCGCGATATTATCGGATTTTAGATCTGTGCAAATCAGAGAAGAACGCCGGAGCTTCTAGAGCTCCAGTCGACTGTAAAAGAGCACCCTAGACTCCGATCTAGGTATCAAAATGAAATAGAAGACAGGAGGAATGTTTTTATAACTTCCGTTTGCCGTGAAATGGTCGGAGGTGTTCGGAAAGTTCGTCGACACCCACGGCCTCGCCGGAGATGGGTGTGCCTATTCCCGAGCTGATTTCGTCCCAAAAACCTTGCAAAAACACGAGATAGAACTTAAATTTCACATCTAAGCTTCAATCTAGAACAGAAAGAGGTAAACCTGAAGCTTACCTAACCGGAGAAATTCAAGAAACTCGCCGGAGGGTTCCTGCGTTCGCCGAGTTGCAGAGACGAGAAGGAAAGGGAGAAAGACGAGGTGGGTGTCTTCCTGAAATAGGTGCGATGGTGTGCGTGTGTGTATGTGGGTCTCGGTGCAGAGAGAAAGGAGAAAGATGAGAGTTTCGACTTGAGACGACGCCGACGAGGCGGAAGACGCGGACGAGGAGGAAGGCGAGGGAGGAGCAGAAGGCCATGTGGGAGAAGGATCGAGAAACTGAGGTCTCTGTACGTGTGTGTGGGAGAATGGAGAAGGGAGATCGAGAGATCTCTGTGTGTGTGTGGGAGAATGGAGAAGGGAGAGAAGAGAGAAGGATAGAGAGAGAGAGACTGAGAAGAATCGAGAGAGAGAGAGACTGAGGTCTCTGTGTGTCTGCGTGTGGGATGTCTGTGTGCGTGTGTTGTGTGCGTGTGTGGTGGCGTGTCTGTGTGTGTGTGTGTGTGTGTGTGGTTCCTGTCATGACTCAGGAACTTCCTGACAACTTTTAGAATTACTTGTACAATTTTACAATTATAACTTGTACAATTTCAGACCATGGATGGTGGTTTCATTCAAAATCGTGTGCCACTGTGATATTCTTTCACATTATCAAAGCCTCTGTATCAGATCATCACTCATTTTTTGACCCTTCGAAAATTAAAACCTCTATTACACTTTTTCGTTTCTTCTTCTTCCCTTACCTCTTTCAAAGTCATTCCAGATCCATTCCAAAGGTTCAACACAAAGGGTTCCATATTTAAGGTAAGTTTACAAACTTATTATCAAATTGGATTATTATTCATTAAATTGGATTATTATCAAATTGGATTATTCATTAAATTGGATTATTATTAAATTGGATTATTATCAAATTGGATTATTATTCATTAGAATCATTATTATGTTTAATATTAGGATTTTTTTTTATCAAATTGGATTATTATTAATTAATATTATGTTTTTTTATTATCAAATTGGATTATTATTCATTAAATTGGATTATTCATTAAATTGGATTATTATTAAATTGGATTATTATCAAATTAGATTATTATTCATAAGAATCATTACTATGTTTAATATTAGGATTATTTTTTTATCATATTGGATTATTATTCATTAATATTAGGTTTTATTATTCCATATTATTTTTATAATTACTTAAATTTTTACAATCATTTTCTTTACTTCGTATTTAATTCTTCTGTATAATAATTTTATTATTTAGGTTCTCTTATATAACCGTCATCACTACTATATTTTTTGGCCAAAAAAAATTGTCTAATTTTCATGAAAAATAAATATAGGTACGTTTAAGATATCCAGTGGAGTTACTAAACGTGATCCAGTTTGGGAACATGGAGACCCAATAGACGGAAACAAACATGGCACAATTTGCAAATATTGTGGTCGGGTAATGAAGAGTGGCGGAGTGACACGACTTAAATACCATCTTAGTGGATTAGATCCAGCAAAAATGTCCAACGATGCGATAATGTCCCCCCATAAGTGAAGGCATTCATCACCACATTATTAAAAAATAAAAAACAGCGGAAGGAAAAGATAACACATGGAATGGAAAATATTCGAGCTGGGCTACGAGGAGAAGTCATTGGCCAAGCGGTTGACAGTGATGATGATGACGATGAGGACGAATGTGATGATGACATGGGACCTGAAGAACGACGCAGTTTGAAACAAGCATTACGTGCCTCCAAACAGTCAGCATGGGAAAGAGAACACCTTCATAAATTTCCTAATAGAGCACAAGGTTCCAGGACAAGTGGTGGTGCACAAATGAGACGGGGAGACAGTCTTAGAGAATCACAACCAACATCACCAATAGCCCCAAGTTTATATAAGTCATCCAAAGCACGTCAAAAGAGTGTTTGGAGTTATTTCACTGGAGGTAATGTGAAGGAGGGAATGGGGCGTCTAATTAGCAAGTTCTTTATCTATGAAAATGTCCTTGCTGAGAATGCATCATCACATCATTTCAAAAATATGGTAGTGGGATGTCAACAGGCCGGTGTTGGAGTACAACCTCCCACTCCCTATGAGATAAGAAACAAATATTTGGATATGGAGTATAAAGACATTGGCGAGTATGTTAACAAGTTGAGGTCAAAGTGGGAAACTAATGGTTGCACAATCATGTGTGACGGATGGACTGGCCCGACCAAATTGTCTATCATAAACTTCATGGTATACTCCAAGGGAAAGACAATTTTTTTGAAGTCTGTTGATGCTTCAGACCATATAAAGAACTACAAGTATATTTACAAATTATTGAGGGATGTAATCATGGAGGTGGGAGAGCATAATGTTGTCTAAGTCGTGACCGACAACGGTTCTGCATTTGTCAAAGCTGGAACAAAGTTAATGAAGCATCATAATGTGTTTTGGACATCATGTGCAGCACATTGTATTGATCTCATGTTTGAGGCAATGGGGAAGAGAGAGAATGTTGCTACTGTGGTAAAAAGAGCTAGAACGATCACAAATTATATTTACAATCACGGTTGGTTGTTGGCAAAGATGCGTGAATTTTGCAAAGGAGAAATTATTCGTCCAGCTACCACTCGATTCGCCACTAGTGAATATTGCACAACCTGCATTTGAGCAACTATTCACTCATGACGATTGGGCCAACCACAATTTGAGCCGCTCAAATGCAGGTCGTATGGTGGAAAGTATAGTGCTTGATCATGCTTTTTGGACTCAATCAGAACATGTGTGCCAAGTGTTTGAACCTCTTTACAAAGTTTTACGGATCGTTGACACAGAAATGTATCCTACTATGGGGGCAATATATGAGTTGATGCGTGTAGTGAAGGATGAATTGGAAAGAAAACATGGTGCAAGGTGGGTCATAAAGATAATTGAAGACCGATGGTATAAAACATTATACCACGATTTACATGCAGCAGGTATAAATTATGTCATAATTTGCAATTCATTTCTTTAGTTGCATAAGTATTATTTCTCTTATTAGAGTACGTGTTTCTTTGAACAGCATATTATTTGAATCCTCGATACCAATACAAACCCGGTGTTGGAGATGATGGTACCCTTATACGTGATGTACATAATGTATACTCTAAATTAGACCCTGCATCACCAGCAGTTGGCCAATTTGGAAATGAGGTACACAATTACTTAAATTATAATAATTACTTTGTTGGATTAAACTAACACGATTTATTGAATTCAGCTAACATGTTTAAAGATGCAAGAAGAACTTTTGGAGAACCAACATCAGTTGCTGCTCGAACAAAAATGTCTCCTAGTGAATGTAAACATATTTCACTATCAGTTTATAATAGAATTTGTTGGAGTTATTAGGCTTATCAACATTGTTTTTCGTTGTAGCTGAATGGTGGATCATGTATGGGACTGATGCACCAACTGTGAGAAAGTTAGCAATCAAAGTATTATCACAAACAGCTTCCTCATCTACTTGTGAAAGAAATTGGAGCACATTTGCACTCATACACACAAAGCAAAGAAATAGGTTGGCTCATAGTCGGTTGGAAAAATTAGTTTATTGCTACTACAACATGAAGCTTCAAATTCGAGATAAGGAAGCAGAAATAGATCATGTCGACCGTGGTGACCCACTAGATGTGTTTGATATTGTTGCTGAAGATGATGATACAGAAGGTAACCAACTTTATCAATGGATTAGACCTCTTCATTTAGATGATGATGAAGGCAACCCAGCTCCCAGAGTTGCTGAAGAAGCACGTAATGAAGGCATAAATGTAGAAAGAGTATTAGAGGAGGAGGTGGGATCTAGCAGTGCTGACTCTTTCGAAGAACTTTTGCGCCCAAGATCAAGAAACACTGGAATTCCACCTTCTTCCAATCCTACACAACCACAAGATCATGCTGATACTAATGATAGCTCTACTACAAGATCAGGAAACTCACCTACCACCGAAGGTGGAGCTGGAGGTAGTAGTGGATATGGAAACTATGTTGGACCACCTCCCGGATTTATGAGCCCTTTCACTGGTGAGGCAAACTTCACGCATGCAACACAGGATGAGGACCATGGCAGTAGGCGGGCAGGACCAGGAATTGGTGCCATATGGAAGGAATATACTCGTACAGAAAGAGGTAAGGGGATTTTGTCAAGTCAAGAAGATGACTCGTTATCTATAACTTCGGACTCTGTTGGAGTGGGAAGTAGCTATGGTTATACTCATAACCAACCATTTCCCTACCCTTCATATCCCATTCATGTTGGGATGGAATCGAGCGACTCATGGAAAGAATTTGAGACTCAATCTTCAAATGATTTTGCTTATAGACAACGTCAACCAATCTCGGATCCATATGGGTGGCTTGTTAACAATTACATGCAAAACTATTTTGGAGATTTATCATTTGATAACTACTCTTCACAATACACTTACTCTACACATAGAGATGATGAAGATAGTGAAAAATTTGAACCTCATAGGAACTCTATGTGGTACTAAGTCACTCATGTATCTTACCATGCAATGTATAAAGTGTAAAATATTGTACTAATTCATTATATATAAATGATTATGGTGTGTTTAAACTTCTTTCATTAATTACTACATATTTTCTACACTCACAATGTTTGCCAGCTCGCTATATAATCAACTTAAATAAGTTAAATCCATCATGCAATGCATTTCCTTCCAATTTTTTGTGATAAACTAATAGATAGTTGACTAAATAAACATCATGCAAAGTTTCAATAAAAATTTCCAAGTTTTTCTTACAATTTCCGTGGTTTTCATATTATTTTTATCGATATCGATAATATCCCGATATTTTCCATCGATATTTCCGTGTTTTTGGACTACCGATATTTCCGATATTATCGATATTTAATACCTTGATCAGGAATGACAATTCCGATATTCTCTGTGGTCTGGAGTCTGACTTTCAATGGCCAGAAAAGACAGCACAAAATAAACACATGGCACCCCTGAGCTCTATGACGTGGCACATAAAAACAGGGTTTCGTTTTAAATTGCAAACAAATACAAAAGAGTAATGATGCGAAGACTAGATTAAATTTTGTAAACAAAATAATATGGAAGTTGGTAATTAGATTATTATTTAAGGGAATTGTTATTAGCACTCCAAAAATCTTATTTTACACTCCAAACTTTCTATATTAGGAAAGAAAAATACACTTGTGAGGAGTGTAGAATGAGATTTTTAGAGTGCCAATAATACTTCCCTTATTTAATCATTGATAAACGTGCTTATTTTTTATTGGTGAAATCTTATTTGATTTATTAATTTAGTTTACAAATTTAATTTCTCTAACATTACATACAAAAAAAAATCAAAAAGTAAATAAATATTCCATTAGAAGTTAAAGGATTGCGGTCTCCCTCTAATCTAATTCTCTAATGTCTAATCTATTAATTTAATCTAGTCTGCTTTTGGTGGTAACTTTTACCACAAGAATGCTTCCATTCGGTATTCCCATCAATTAGGCACTTACGATACACACTTTTAAATTAATTAGCCTTATACGCTGTCCATGCTTGCCCATAAATCAATGGGAGCACCTTGATTATCTGTATTGCGTCCTGTCGCTAATAATAGAATGTGAGTATCATATTTAATAATAGATAAATTAAGTCGTTTGGTATTCTTTTTTCATTTATAAGTGAGAGGTCTTAGACTCGATTCTGGTCAAATGCAAATTTGAACCACATTATTATGGCTTAGCCCAGTGTAAAGTTTGGCCCACTATTTCGCCTTTTAGTGTAGATAATTTCGTTTGTTAAAATAATAATAATAGGTAAATAACACTTGCGCTGTACTTTTATTCTTTGATGTGAGATATGCTAAAGCGTGATTATAAGCTGACTCTGATACATGTCAAAATGTGAACATTCAGCTTTATATTAGTTGGATATGCGTCAAGTCACACAAAACAATGGGAGGGCACACACTAAATACTCATGGCTATCTTAATGATCACTCAATTCAAGTAAAAACGAATCATATACAATTTCTTACATAAATTATACTAACATTAGTCATGCGTGACACTAACACGGTCATTGATGATTATAAGTTGTGCGGTATATCCAACCCACATAAACGGTAGCACGGCTAAATCCAGATCTTGATGACTAATTCAAACTAAAACCTTAGATCTTATACACTTGGGGTCCACCTCATATGCCCCAATATGGAGTCACTCCCTCAGTTGATCATGGGGGCCACTCTAGATGCTAAATTTCATGAATATTTTTGCTAATCATCCTTAACTGATGTCAATTTAATTACTTTATTTATTGTTGTTGGATGAATACTCATTTAATTATAATAAGTAGAGTGATTGAACAAAATTTCACCTCTAAATTTCGTTCCATTAATTAAGTGTATATCTATTACTTAGAAGAAGCCGAGAGGGTTTGTTGGTTAATTTGGGCGGGCTCGGGATTTTTAAGTATTGAGTATTCAAGCAATATTTCACTTGCTATAACATAAATGGAAAAATAATATATTTTTACTTATTCTTTGATGTGAGATATGCTAAAGCATGATTATAAGCTGACTCTGATACATGTCAAAATGTGAACATTCAGCTTTAGATCAGTTGGATATGCGTCAAGTCACACAAAACAATGGGAGGGCACACACACTAAATACTCATGGCTATCTTAATGATCACTCAATTCAAGTAAAAACGAATCATATACAATTTTCTACATAAATTATACTAGCATTAGTCATGCGTGACACTAACACGGTCATTGATGATTATAAGTTGTGCGGTATATCCAACCCACATCAACTATGATATCATCACATAAACGGTAGCACAGCTTTACATATCAGAGCCGGCTAAATCCAGATCTTGATGACTAATTCAAACTAAAACTTAGATCTTATACACTTGGGGTCCACCTCATATGCCCCGATATGGAGTCACTCTCTCAATTGATCATGGGGGCCACTCTAGATGCTAAATTTCTACTTATTTAACCACTGTTGAGTATCTATTTAAATACTAGACACTTTAATTCTCCCACGGTACCACGTCCTCACCATTTTGCCTTGCCACGTGAAAATATTCCCTCCAAAAACACTACAAAATAACACTCCAAATGGTCAAGTGAGCCAAATCCGATCCCACGTCATATATGGATGGACCCATCGTCCACCCTCATCCTGGAGTGGATATTAGTATTCAATCCCAAATTATGAAAAATGGGCTCCCTATGACAAAAACAATGATGGTCTTCCCAAAACGGCGTCGTAGATGTCGCGAGAGCAAGCGTGGCGTGGCTGTGCAAAACTGCAAACCGACAACATAAAAGTAGGAAAATGATAACCGAAAGCAAAAGCTCTTCTCTGACAAGGCTCATGGCTCATCTTCTTCTCGCTTCCTCTTAGATTCCCTGCCTGATTTTCCCTCTTTACAACCACAAAACGGTTCGTTTCGTTGAACGAATACCTTAGAGGTTTGTTCTGCTTCTCTGTTTTTCTTCTTCTTTCTGTTTGATGGAATGGAATTGGTGGGTGCTTTTGTTTTGAAGTTTTTTTTTATTTTATTTTTTTTTGAGATTTTTTTGTTGGGTTTTGTTTTTCATCTTGTTTGATAATTTGGGTTTGCTCATAAATTAATAGTGGTCAAATTATCAATCTGGTTTTCTGTTTCATAACCGAGTCTTTCATTTTGTTTAATTTTTTTTTATCAAGTATATATATATATATGCTAAACTTCGAGGAAGGGATTCGAACTTGGGTGCAGAGGCGGAGCACACTGCTCTCGCTAACTTGGCTAATTCCAAGTCTGTGAATTTTTTTATTAAGTTAGTGGGGTTTGGTGCTTAATTTGGCAGGATTATGGTAAGTGTTATTTGCCGGCTGTGTAAGGGTTATTAAGGTCGTTCAGAACCCTTTGGCATCTGCATTTGGGTATCTTAGAGAAATAAAAGAAGGGTTGGATTAACTGATTAAGGACAGGTGAAGGAATATTCAGCTTCTTTATGTTTGTACTGATCCAGTGGATGTAATGGTTTTTCAGCATCTTTAATTGGTATCAATGTTTTTAAAGCTTTCTAAAGTTTCGTGATTTCGAATTGTCGTGCAATTGCAAGTTATGTTATCCATTGGTTTCCGTTCTTCTTCTGATTGTGTTGGTGTTACGATTCGTTTGAATTTCTGTTTTGTATTTTTTTTTTTTAGTGATCAGGAGTAACATTTGTTTCTCATTGGCTTTAAAGAAAAAGAAGGATGGTGATTGGGGTTTGTGATTCTCCTCAAGTGGGCTTCTTATAAAGTCAAGCGCACACGCAGCGAGCTTGATAGAAAGGGAAGTAGGTTGTGGAGTTGGAATCTAGGAATTTCCGCATTGATCATAGTTGTGTATGACTTGTAAGGAGATTCGGGGTTTTGAATCAATATCCTTTTTATGGAAGAATTTGTCACCAGTCAAAGTGGCTGGGTTGACCACCTGATCATGATATAAAGTGTAGCAAGCTTTATAATTTGATGCGTATCTTATAGTTTGTCGGGTAATGAAGGATTTCAGCTACTTCTAGCGTGTAAAATCATGATATCCAGTGTCCCATTACTGAACTTCGACTGGCACCATGGACTTTTAGCAGCTTCCAGAAGTTGTCATTCTCCAAATGAACTGTGAACTTGTCAAGTATGTTGAAGTAATGATAAACATGGTCGGAAGTAATGATAAACATAGTAAAGTTTTATTTTTGGCTTGCTAAACCTGCATTGTCTTGATTTTAATTTTAGAACCTATCTTGGATGCTTCGAACGAATAATTGTTTTGTTTTTCTCTTGTTGCTTCTTTAGTGGGATTTCGGTGGTGAAATAGTACGACCCTTTCTGTTGGATTAAAATTCTGATATATTTTTTATTTTTTGTTAGCAATGTGTAGTGTATTTGCCTTTTACAAAGTAAAATGTACAAAAGAATAGCAAGCTGATGGCGGCAGCAGAAGCAAGGGCTGTGTGGCAGAGAACAGCTAATCGTTGTTTCGTCCAAGAGGATGCCAAAAGAGCTCCCAAGTTAGCTTGCTGCCAATCCTCGTCTTCGACAACTAGGCAGGTTGATGCTGGGCCTGCAACTGTAGCA
This sequence comes from Malus fusca, assembly GCA_035220775.1. Classification (NCBI taxonomy): domain Eukaryota; kingdom Viridiplantae; phylum Streptophyta; class Magnoliopsida; order Rosales; family Rosaceae; genus Malus; species Malus fusca. The sequence continues at coordinate 23,449,455 of CM069065.1, read as the reverse complement.
GAAGGGCCAGATCATCCTGCCAATGGTTTCATGCCTATCAATCGGAATCCTTCATATTCTAGTCTACCCCCCGATACAAGATGGTGGCTGCAAATGCAACCTAGCTATGGGTACCAAAAGGATTTTACATACGAACAGTTAAGTGCATTGGAGGCTGACATGGAAACACTGAGAGCTGGGTTCGTGAAATCAACACCCAAAACTAGCGAGGTCCACCAGCAAAAAGCAGAATTCACTGATGCAGTCTCCGCTGTTTGTATGAAGACAGGTTACGAAGTCCAAAAGCAAGATGTAAGCGCCAAATATAGTAAGAACATGCAGGAACCTCTTCAATACGAAATGAAGGAAAAATATGAAATAATGGGGATGGATACCATTGATTGCCCAGTTTCCAATCAACCCAAGGAGTTTTGTTGTGACTATCCTTGGATTGGAGGTGGGAGGGCTGAACCATGGTGGCGGACAACTGACAAAGATGAATTGGCTTCCTTGGTTGCTCAGAAGTCGCTTAACCATATTGAGAACTGCGACCTTCCCCCACCTCAAAAAACGTATCATAAGAGACATCCATATGCTGATATTGGATGTTCTGACCCGAATGTGATATTGGGGACATCTTTAGATGCGAAGGCCCAAGCAACCAGTCTTTCCAGTATGACCACTCCTGCACATGGCTATCCTGATTCTGGAAGGGGAGAAACATCTGGAGAAGGGCACTCCGACAAGTCATTCAGGTGGTTATTAGACATTCCAGGTCCTCGTGTTATTTATGAATTATTCCGATTTTTAGATTTCATTTCTAAGAACACTTGGTATGCAATTTTAAAAAAAAATTGGGACTAGCAGTCTGAGATCAGTTATATTTCTACTTGCAGAGACATCACGGAGATACAACAACTTTCTGAGGGTGAGCCTACAAAAGCTCAGCTGATGGAAGCACTCTGCCATTCTCAAACACGAGCAAGGGAAGCCGAGAAGGCAGCAAAGCAAGCTTATGCCGAAAGGGAACACATCTTTAAGCTCTTCTTCACACAAGCCTCTCAACTCTTTGCCTATAAGCAGTGGTTCCAATTGCTGCAACTGGAAAGTCTTTACCTCCAGATTAAAAACAACGAACAGCCTCCAAGTGCCACTGTTTTCCCGGAGGGACTTCCATGGATGCCAGCCAAAGGCAAGAAACTGCGGAGGAACTGGCGTAAGGGTGCCAAGGGTAAAAGAGGAAGGATGGCCGAACCCAGGCACGACATTGCAACGTATGCTGTTGCTTTTGCGTTGGGGTTCGGTCTCGTTGGTGCTGGCTTGTTCCTGGGATGGACTGTGGGGTGGATGTTACCCCATTTCTAGGTTGTGTAGTAGTTCTGAGTTGTGACCATTTCATACCTCTTGTAATGATTGTTCAAAAGGGAATATGTGTTTTGGGTTAGTTTCTTTCTTTGTGTATTTCGTCCAGGTTTTACGTAGTTTTCGTATGTAAATATACCCCGACGTACTTGTATAAATGTTGCGAGGAGGGATGAGATTTTGTATAAATTTTATTTGGTTACTCTTCCACCTTACGTTTGTAAATTATCACAAGTCTTGGTTCTTTTTCCTTTTGTTTTCAAGACCTTGCACTTTATTTTTTCTTTAAAAAAAGGACAATTGGTTGTAAATTACGGTTATCCACCTCTTCCGGCCCCGAAGAGGTTATGGGAAATTTTACCGTGTCCGTGATCATAGTCAATCAGACTCACCAAGTTGGAGTATCGAACCCGAACCTACCACATTTTCTTTGTTTTATTGGAAAGTCGCAATCCACGTTCTTACCACTGGACCATTTGCTGCGATTAAGACCTTGCACTTTTGACTTTGGTGGTATGATGGTTTAGGAGACTTATCCTGTAGCCTCAGAAGTCAATGGCTTCCCAGCTATAAATTTTGAAGAGAGAACTTTGCCGTCCTGTCCCTGTTGAATGAAGAGTTATGTCTGCCATCCAAGAGAGAGGAGGGATTTTCTTCGGTGCTATAGAGGACTACTTTGTACTTCGATGTTTTAACCGTTATATCTTTGTTTAAAGATATAAAACTCAATATTTAACGGTTAAAACACTTGAAGTACCGGGTACTCCAGAGCACCTAAAAATTTTTGGAGAGGAGAAGTAGTTCATGTGATTGGCACATTGCCATGTAACCCTATAACCTATCTATTCATATTATAATAAGTTCAACATTAAAACTCGAGCAACCTTATGGTTTACTCTTATTATAACTTTGGAGGCAATCTGAACGCATCGAACTTTGTTAAGCAGAAGACAAAAAATAATATGCATTTGGTTCTTACAGGTGTTCAAAGTGAGTATAGGATAGCAGGACTGAACTATAGAGCAAAAATAATAATTACCCCTCGGAAAGTTGCGTCTCCATGTTGGAACCAAATCAAGTTATCGAACCCAAGTTAATTTAAGAAGCCCAAGTTTGAGCCCTAAATTAAGTACTGAACCCGAATCGCTAAGAATCCGCTCCCCTCACCCGGGTCAGGTTTGCAAAGCAGATCCGTTTCTGCTTCCATTTTCTTCCAGCTTTCAAGCTTCTAGGTTGTAGCTCAGACGACGGAGAGGATCCCTCACTCACACAAAACCCCAAAACACAGACACCCGAGAGATGGCAGTGATGGAGAAGCTCAGGATGTTCGTCGCTCAGGAGCCTGTCGTCGCAGCTTCTTGCCTCATCGCCGGCGTTGGTACTCTCTCTCTCTCTCTCTCGCGCAAAATCCCTATTAAATTTAGGATCAAATTTATGGGATTCAAATTCCCAAAATTGGTGCACAGATTGAAATTTTCATAATCTGGGTTTTGGTTTCGTGTGCAAACTTTCCGATTTGGGGGAGTTTTACTTTTATGCTCAGATTAAATAATGTATGTTGTGTGCACCACTGTATTTTGATTTGAATGTTTGAGCCGTAAAGGTGCAGTTTTTGTTTTTGTACAGCTCTCTGATGCCAATTCAGTCTTGGCATATACATGTTTTGAGGCAAAGTTCGAATATTTTGGCTGAAATTTTGAAGTTTTCGTTATATCTTAATCTCTAATGAATTACAAGTTTAGATTACGCTTATGCTGTTGTGACGGAAAGAATTACATGTTTGTAGCTGCGTGCATTCATTTGTCTGGGAAGGGAAATCTAGGACTTGAGTTCTTTTTCTCCACTAGATTCAGCCTGGTAGAACAACAATATGCTTCCAAGGCTGGAACAGCCATTGCCGGAAAACAGCAATGTGGGCTCTGCGTTGGGATACTCATATTGATAATCGTATTGAACATACTTCAATATATTTCATAGTTTTACATTCTCAGCGAAAGAAATATTTCTTAATGGATTAGAATTGCATTTTTCGATTGCGAAGTTATTCCTCCAATAGAACTTGTAATATGATTAGTGATCCATTTTACTTGCGAGAAACTATGATCAATTTTGCTCGTTGAGACTGAGGTCAAATTTGGTTCCTAATGTTTTCAAGTTAATGGATCAAGCATTTTAAGAAGAATCTAAGTAGTATCTGTTAAGGTTTCAAGGGCACTCCTGTAGGACTTATGGCTATATTCAACTGACTGGCTATTATGATGGAATTTCAGGTCTCTTTCTTCCAGCTGTAGTAAGGCCAATTCTTGATTCCTTTGAAGCTTCTAAGCAAGTCCCTCAGCCTGCTTTAAGCGATGTGAGTGTTAAACGACACGTTAGTTAAAAATTTCATTCATTCTTTTGCCTAATTATGCACTTTACATAGAGCACTTGGATTTGTTATGTTGTTCATAAAGAAAATGTTCACGGTTGATTCATGCCTTTTTGGAATTGAACTTAATCTAACTTGGATATAGTGACTGCTCAACTCATATTATCACTACCTAATTAGGTGGGTAGAGTCCATGGTGTTCTTCATCGTCATAGTTAGATTGGTGGTCTGCATGGAATTCTTATGAACCTCCAAAACTTTCGCCCTCTCCCAATAGGTCTAAGTGGTTTGGCTATGTGCTCTTACACAGCCATGACCATGTAACTTGAAAAGGATAGAAAAATTGGATCCTCTCAACTTGCTCTGTCATGATTTGATTTTGTCCATTGATCTGCTCAATTATAGTTCATCTTGATCTATTCTTAAATAAAACTCTATATCCATCTGGAGAGCGAACAGGACCTAAGTTTGTTTCAATATAGATTTCATGCCCGCTTGTTCTTTTGGCCAGAAATTGTGCGCCCTCACAACACTCTAACAAGATCTTTTATCTTGTTTCCTTACTATCACTCATATTTCTGAATTACCTGGGTATTTTTCACAGGTGGTTGCAGGTATGACAGGTAAAAAATAGGGGCGATATGATTCATTGGTAAAGGCGAACGATTGTACTTTTTTTATTTTTGCCATTTTTCATGAGCATTGAAATAAGCCTGACAATCTTGTGTGGAGAACACAGTGATGCTGCATGTTGAATATTATCCTTTTCGTTGTAAGCATGTGATCGGTTTCCTTGTCACGTTAACTTTGACTAGCCGAAGCTGCTGCTGTTCTTGTTGATTTGAAGCCCAATTTAAAGCTTAATGAATGCATGCCGAATATAAGTGCCTGCTGCCATTTTTTTCTTTATGCTTGCTGCACATGAATTCAATTTTCTTTCAATTGTCTTGTATAAACTTTTCATTTGTCCGGATATAAAACATAAATTCACAGTTTTGATGCCTCTCTGATCCCCATGTTTTTCTCGTGTTTTAAATTTGGCCAATTTGGTCTCATGCAAGTATTCCAAAAGCTATTACATCGAATGAGTGGCTTTGTGGGCATACTTCTAACAATCTCCCACTTGCACTCAAAGCCACATTCTCATGTTTCTAATACCCATCTTTTCCATATGGCGATCAAGTTGGATTTGAGACATTAGCTTCGTCAGTGGATCTGCTACATTATCGATTGAGACAACCTTGAGGATGTTGACTTTCCCCTCGGTAGTATATCTTCTAATGATATTAAAGCGTCTGTCAAAATGTTTGTTCTTTTGATGAGCACGAGGCTCCTTGGCTTAAGCTATCGCCCCACTATTATTACAGTACAAAGTTACTGGTGATGTAATGGTTGGAACCACTCCAAGTTCAGTAATGAACTTCTTCATCCAGAACACTTCTCTGTTAACAATTTTGGTCATTTCCGTCTCATTTCGGTGTTAATGCGCAGACGTGGAAGCTCACGCAAGACCAATTAACATCAAAGTAGGCAAAATGTACTAAGATTGTTGACAGGATATAAAGCTTATAAACCAATTGGCCAAGTTGGAAACAGAGATCAAAACATTACTTAAACCAAAACACAGTTACGAAAACAGCATTTACGGAAACCTCTCCAACAAGAGAACTTTACCGTTGTCGAAGCTACCGGAGGTGAATGCAAAACAGTAAAATAAGGGCTAAATTTTACACACACACAATTAGTCTTTTTTCATTTTACATGTCCTTAGGGGGACTAACCCTAACCCCTAAACCCTAACCCGTAACAAAGTCCCCCACAATTCAGGACCATCCCGGTTTTCAGCCCCGGCGGGCGACGCCGTGGTTGTTAAGTCTTAGCTAGAGTATAGAGAACGTAGAATATTACAGGACTAGAGCATTTGACAGGTAATTGATTTGGATACACTCTACCGGTGCACATAGACAAGTCTAAATCATCATATCGCAAAACCCATCTTTCTTGAATTTTCTACTCTTCCAAGGAACTGCCGCCTGCTTCAAGCTCTGTTTAATTGTTGCCTGCAAACATCAAAGGAAATTTTACTTCAAATACAAGTAACTTCAACATTTCTAAACGAAAATTTAGGTGTCTGTTTGGAACTGCTTTTAGAATGCATGCACACATGGCTGAAATAATTAAAAATGTTGTTGCAAAGATCATTATATAAGAATTTGGAAGAAAGCAATTCCAAATGCTTCTAGCTAAAACGCTTATGATCATAATTGCTTCTTACAAAAGCATTTTGAAATGGGTAACGAATTTGGATCCTCCCCAAACCGTAGTGTCTGGAGCCTAAGGAGCAGAAAATCTGAGCCCTTGGCTTGTAAGAAGGAGAAATCAAAGCCCTTGGATTGTATGAGGTATGCCAGTGAAATGAGCTAGTGAGGACCATCAGATTCGATTTGAGTGATCCGGATTGCCTGATCCTTGAGTTTCGGACAGTGAGATCCAAAGTGGATCTCTGTCCGGCCGTAATGAGTTTTTCTAAGTACATACACTCGTGGCCTTGGCCAAACCAGGAACGTAGCATGTTCTCACATTCTCAAGCCAATCTATGTTGTTGTACTTAGAGACCTGCTTAGTTGGGCACACATGGGAGGTTTTGGCCATCTCTGAAAATTCTACCATGTTCGATGTATGGCCTACACGCCTACACCGGATGAATAGAGGGCCGGATATGCGGCCAAAACTTCAACAATCAAGATCCAACGACTACATATCCCGGTGTATACGAGAAAATTTGGCTCTTTCTCTAGGAAAGCGCTAGATCAGTTTGCCTTCTGAAAAGGGCAACTCTTCACACCCTCACAAGGCTTTGGCTTAAAACCAACTACAGTTCGTACTTTCTCCATCAAACTCATACATGCGATACTCGGGAAGGGGAAGGGGAAGCGCAACTCAGGATCTCGAGTGCAGGGATGAATGCTCTTAATCCATTCAAATTTGAATTGCGATATAAAATATAAATGTACCAAAATATAAAAGCGAACTAAAAGTAGAACCCAAATAAAGGAAAGAAATATTTACCCAGAAATGAGGCTTGGCATGAGAGAGACTAGAAAAGCTCCCAACCCTTGTAATCCCTGTCATCTTCTTCTTCGTCTTCAACCTCCCACTCTCTCCTCCCACACTGCCACCACCGTCACTCTCTCCATCCACAGAAGATGGAAAGACATAACCAGCCCCACCAACCTCTCTTTTTCCCTTCAACACCCTCCTCCCCCATGAGTCAAACCACCCTCTCTCCTTCCCTTTCCTTCTTAGAACCAGAGCACCAAGCTCCCCTCCTCTCTCAGGGCTGAAACCGCCATAACACTCCATCCTGAATGAGGAAGACTGAAACTTTGACCTGCCCACGTAAGGACCCTCCAACACTGTGGTGGGAGAAAGCAGTTTGGCTTCCAAAAGCAGCCTTGGAGGGAGCTCTAAGCACTTTCGGGAAAAGTCAGTTGGGTTTGGAATGGTGGCCAGGGCAGTGCAGGGCCTTGGCTTCCCGGGCTGCTCTTCCCAGCGGAATGGGACTGAGACTGAGGTGTGGAGTGGTGGAGTTAGGGTGCCTGAAGGCTCATGGGAGTGAAATGGTGGGGCAGAAAATAAGGGCAGTTGTGGTGGCTCTGCCTCATCAGATCCCAGCCCCATTGCTGTAAGAGTTTAGGGAGTGAAGGGGAAGGGTCAATGGAGGAGAAGGAGAAGAGAGGAAGAGAAGTCCTAGGAAAAAGGAACCCCAAAAGCACTTATAAGTCACATCCATCTTTTAATAGAGGATTGCTTTGTTTGGTCTGCTCTCATATTATATTTATTGCTCTGCTCATTGATAGGAAATACCCAACATATGGTAATTGATGGGGTGCCCTCAGTGCAACTACTCTTTTGTTTTTTTATTAGAATTACTATTGGGCATAAGAAAATGTTAGGGGATCAGTCGCGAGTGCACTTGTGAGTTGATTTGAATCGTTCATGTTTATTGAACTCACCAAATATGAATGACTATATCAATTTCATGTGAGTTTGCTATAAATATCAGTCATGCTAATTGAACTCACAAAGTAAGAAATGTCATATCAATTCTGCAAAGTGCGTTGTCAACTAATTCTGGTCATTCATGTTAATTAAACTCACAAAGAATGATCGGGTAAAATCAGTTTTATACGCGTTTGTGACCGTTCTTACTATTCCTCTTGGATAGCATTAAAAGCGAAGCATAGTTCAGTTAAACGCGTTTATGATTGGTTCTAGCATTTCTCTTAAATAATAGTAAAAGTAAAATATGATTGACCATGAATATTTTTATATGCGTTCGCAACTAATCCTACCATTCTTCTTAAATAATAATCAAAGCAAAAACTGAAAGGACCAATATCAACATCGAACACTTAAGCGATTGATTTTAGCATTCATCTTCAATCTTAATAGTAATAAAAGCAAACCAGCTTCTATATTATCACCTCTGTAATTGGGAACACGAGAACAAACAATTTGACAACGACTTTTATCTTATCTTCACTGTATGCTGTGGTAGTACTGTGTACTGTGACAATCAATGGGGACAATTGGCAGAAAGCATGAGAGGAAGTTAGATATTTTCTACGAAATTTCAAAGCCACATGGTGAAATTTGGTGCACATGAGAACATCAGATTGGAATTATGAAAGCATAGGATGCCAACCTGTGATGGAGAATAAAACCCTTTTCAGAAGTACTGCTGACCCTTTCTTTGGGACCAGGAGTGTCTCCGGATCTTTCCCTAGGATCCTAGGGATCTAGCAATCTTGTCCGTTCATTTTATATCGTGCGGTCAGTTTTCGTTAGGTACTATTCATATTTGAATTTTAAAATTTAAATTTTAAATGATTTCTGACCGCACGATATACGATGAACGGACAAGATTGCGAGATCCCTAGGATCCTAGGGAAATGCTCAGGAGACACTCCTGGTCCCTTTCTTTGGACTTTAGTTTGTCAATCAAAGTTAAGTTCCCTCCAAAAAAGTCATTTCCTCTGTGCCACTATCCCTAAAAATCATCCCATCTCAAGGCAAATGCGGATTATGTCCTTGCAAATCTAAAGGTTCAAAGCATGAGAAACACATATTCAATTAGTGCTATAAAAGTGTTGGAAGTTTGAAGGGTTGGCACTAAGAGGATGATACCAGCTGGCTTGAAAGACTTAACAAAACCTGCCTCCAATTGACCGCAGATGTAATAAGGGGGTTTCTATCGTGCAACTAATTGGATATGTCTTTTTCTCTGTCTCTTTCAGTATATGATTAATATGAGAAAAATGGAGAATAGTGATATATCACTGATTGCACCCAAAACTTTTCCGTTATTGAGGAAATTCTTCTGTATGAATTCGCATTTTATTAAGAATGTGATTTATGTCCTTAGATTGTTGGATTCTTGATTAGGATACTGATTAATCAAAATACATTAAATTGTGTTGCCATTAACTAAGGATTAGTAGTAAAGATGCACCTAAGGATTCAAACTCAAATAATAGGAACTTTTTTTTTTTTTAATCAACTAATGAAATTAAAGTCAACAGAACTACACAAAATCTTAGTTGATTTTGGAGCACATTTTTAAGCATTGTGTGACACAGAGCGAGAAGTAATATAATTGTGAATGCAAATTTCTTATACGGTTGATTTGACAAAAATTCCACCTATAAGAGAACACCTTCCGTTAGCCTAATTGACGAATACCCTAAAAAGGGAGGAGAGTGCTCTCCAAAGGCTATCCGATGCCTAAGTCAGAAAAGTAGTAGAGAGAAAAATAGAACATACTTGAGAGTGTTGTGAATAGTAAGAGGCGATTACCGTTTTCTCTTATTGACTTGGCTATTTATGGGGAAGAAACCCTAGCAGGTAGCTCTAAGGGAAGGTTGCAGAGCATACTAGACAGTCATTAATGGTGTAGGCTAGTCTTTGCAATCCTACCTACTAGTAGTCTTAAGATCCATGTCGGTAAAAGTGTTGGTTCACCAGACTTCCAAGGGGAGACTCTAGAGAGTCGGGGCCCTGCCATCATTGGACCGGATATGGCTCGATGGCGTGACGTATTATAGGCAGCCGGATAGCCCATGGTTCATTAGTAAAAGCCCAATTACTTTAGGGCTGATTACATCTTATTTTCTTAGAGTAATTTTGTGAATTACACACGATGTCAAGGGTAAAATCGTTATTGAGCGTTTAGTTCACATGTCCTTCTTTTATTGGATTGGTTAATTTAGGAAAAATTAGTATCCGGTCTCTAGTTACTAATGTTCATTGACAGAAACATTATTAGTTTTCAGATTTTGATCCAAGTCCCTGATATTAATGTAATAATGAATTTACATGTCAGTTACATAATTTTTTAAAATAAAAATTAATAATTGATTTAGGATTTTAATATTCACACCTTTATTAAACTCCTAACTAATTTTCAATTCAAAACATTTCCAAAATAAATAAAAAATTAGAATAAGTTTGTACCCATTAGCTTTTTAAAAAATGTTTTCAAATTTTTAAGTGTCTATGCACCCACTCATGTAATTTTTTTTTCCAATTTTTAATCTTAAAATGTACCCATTCTTAAATATATCAATTTATTATATGTAAAATGTACCTTTTTTTATATAAAATCTATTCAATTTTTTTCTAACCGTTTTTAAACTTATATGGGTACATTCTTTTCTTTTGATTTGAGAATGTATCCATGTCAAGTTTAATCGAAGAAATTTACTAATGCTATTAAGCCTAATATCTATTACTTTTTTTGTGTGGTTTTGAAGAATGTACCCATGTTTTGGTACAATAATTTTTTTGTTAATTTTGATGAATGTACCCATGTTTATATATACATACACACAATAGTATAATTTATATTCTAATAATTTTATCCCACAAATTATGGATTTTTATTTAAAATCTCATTAATATAAACAACTATAAATTTTAATTTTTTATTTAAAAAATATAGTATCATACATAGAAATAAAGTATCACATTAATTTCAGGGACTTCGATCAAAAATTGAAAATCAACAAGGTTTCAGTCAAAGAATATTGATAACTAGGTGATGAAATTGAGGTTCCACCATAAAACTATTTGGTAATATGGAGAGTAGCCCAAGACCATATAAGCACATAGCAAACATTGTCCATCACCGATGTGGAACAACTGTCAACACGCCCCCGCACGTGTGGCGGATTTTCAAGCCTACACGTGGACAACAACTGGGTGACGTGGAGCGCTTGTGGCCGTTTGGCTTCAAGCGAGGACAACCTGCTCTGATACCATGATGAAATTGAGATTCCACCATAAAACCAATTGGTAATATGGGGAGTAGCCCAAGACTATATAAGCACATAACAAACATTATCCCTCACCGATGTGGGACAACTCTCAACACTAGGAATCGTATCCAAAATCTCTCGTTAATTTATGAATAGTAAAGGAATGTTTACCTACAACCCTAGGAGAAGTGACAAATCTGCTCAAACAATACTAATGCTATTTTATTTTTATTTTTATTTTTTCCAATGATGACATTTGAATTAGGATAGTGGTTTTAGGAGTACTTGTGCATGTGTGGCTAATAGGTGTTGTGGATGGCGTGTTAGTTGCTGCGATGTCATCCAGGAGCAAAAGTCAAGGGGGAAAAGCAGAAAGCATGTCATTTTCAGAATTAGCTTTGCTCAAAAGCAGATTTGTGATCTCACAAAGGATCAAAGCCCCTTATCTCTCCTGTGACTATATCAATATATAGTATAAGCACAATTGCAATTGAATAACTTCATAAGTACTTATTTCCCTCCAACTCACTGCTAAAGCAGTAAAACTTGCATGTAACGAAAATGTATATTTGTTTCTCATTATATCAACGTTACAGCTAACAAAAAAAAAAATAGCGTAATTGCAAAATGCTCATAGAAGTCTTAGTTTTTGTAAAAGTAAATTGAAATACGTTGTTTCATAAATCCCGATTCATAAACTAAATTAGCATAATCAATGTCGATGTAATTTGCTTTGTCTTGTTTAGCAAAATTACAAAACACTCAATAAACCCATAATTATTGCCAAAATCCAATGAGTAAGAATCTAAGGATAACAATAATTAAAGTGTACTTATGCTCTAAAAAGTAAAAAAATACAAATACAAATAAATAAGGGAAATGATAAAAACACACCTTTTATAGCTTCCTACACACCCATGGCTAATCATGTCTGTTGTTTTTGTTTGATTTATTCAATCTGATGGCCTGGAACAAAGAGGGGTGTGGGAAAAGCTATAAAAGGTGTGTGAAAATCAGCTCCCATAAATAAATAAAACAGAAGAAACAAACACGTTTTTCCAATGGAAATAAATAAGGAAGTTTTAACGAAAAGTCCGCGGTACTGTTCACTTTAACGAAAAACCACATTTTTACACTAAAAAGTCAAACCTGATACTATTCACTTTACCCTTTATTTTGTTCTTATCATTAAAACTCAAAGTTTTCAAGCCCTTTTCATTAGTTTTCCTAATAAATAAAGGAAAACTAACAAAAAGTTCAAAAAAACTTCCCTTTTAATGAAAAGTCATTTTTAAAGGTATAGTGAATAGTACCAGGGAAATGTATAAATGTGATTTTTTGTTAAAAGTAAACAGTACCGAGAATGTTTTACTAAAACTCCCAATAAACAAGTCAGAAGAATCTAAGATAACAATAATTAAAGTGTAATTATGTCATGCCTCTCTAAAAAGTTAAAAAAATAAAAAATAAAAAAAAATAAAACAGAAGAAACAATCACGTTTTTCCAGTGGAAACAAACAAGTCATGCTTACGACAGAACAAACAACCCCCCAAAGTATTTACCCTAATTAATAAGGGCTTCTTAGAATCATGGTCTAAAATATCCATAATATCCCGATATTTCCATCGAAATTTCTGTGTTTTTGGACTACCGATATTTTTTTGGACTACCGATATTTCCGATATCATCGATATTTTAGACCTTGCTAAGTCACTCATGTATCTTACCATGCAATGTATAAAGTGTAAAATATTGTACTAATTCATTATATATAAATGAGTATGGTGTGTTTAAACTTCTTTCATTAATTACTACATATTTTTTACACTCACAATGTTTGCCAGCTCGCTATATAATCAACTTAAATCGGTTATATCTATCATGCAATGCATTTCTTTCCAATTTTTTGTGATAAACTAATAGATAATTGACTAAATAAACATCCTGCAAAGTTTCAATAAAAATTTCCAAGTTTTTCTTACAATTTCCGTGGTTTTTATTCAATTTTTATCGATATCAATAATATCTCGATATTTCCATCGAAATTTCCGTGTTTTTGGACTACCGATATTTCCGATATCATCGATATTTAATACCTTGCTTAGGATTGGGCTATTATAATCCATAAATGATTTTATGGGTTCTCTTCTTGAGTTTAGGCCGACCCTGTTTAGACAAAGATGAAATGAGCAATTAATTGTACGTAAATTAAACACGTGAGATGCGGTTTAAGTCAGTTGGTTAAGGTATTATTAGGTTAGGCTTTTGTATTTGAATTTGAATATTTCATTATGTAAATTAGAGTAGTCTAAATAGAATATCGTTGTCATTTACTATTATTGATCTAATGATAACAATAATTAAAGTGTACTTATGCTCTAAAAAGTAAAAAAATACAAATACAAATAAATAAATAAAACAGAAGAAACAAACACGTTTTTCCAGTGGAAATAAATAAAGGAAAACTAACAAAAAGTTCAAAAAAACTTCCCTTCTAATGAAAAATCATTTTTAAAGGTATAGTGAATAGTACCAGGGAAATGTATAAATGTGGTTTTTCGTTAAAAGTAAACAGTACCGAAAGTGTTTTGTTAAAACTCCCAATAAACAAGTCAGAAGAATAGATAACAATAATTAAAGTGTAATTATGTCATGCCTCTCTAAAAAGTTAAAAAAATAAAAAATAAAAAAAATAAAACAGAAGAAACAATCACGTTTTTCCAGTGGAAACAAACAAGTCATGCTTACGACAGAACAAACAACCCCCCAAAGTATTTAGGGGTGGTTTGGGAGTGAGTTGCTTAAAAAAAAAAAGCACCCATGAAAAAAAGCTATGAGGGTTTTAGGTGTTTGGTAAACTGAAAAAAAAATGGCTTATTTTGGAAGCTGCTGTGAGAATAAGCTGAAATCAAAGGAAAAAGCTGAAGCTGCTATTTGTAGCTTTGGAAAACTGGTTTTTTTTTAAAGCACATGGAGCTACAGTGCTCCTTTAATGAAAAGACCAACTATCAGACTGCTTTTTTTTTTCCAAAAGCACTTTTACAAAAAAGTTTACCAAACACTCTGGTGATTTATTTCACAGCCACTTATTCTCACAGCACAGCCGCTTATTCTCACAGCAGTTTTTTTTCAAAGCACAGCAATACCAAACCAGCCTTTACCCTAATGGGGCTTCTTAGGATTGAGCTATTATAATCCAGAAATGATTTTATGGGTTCTCTTCTTTTGAGTTTAGGCCGACCCTGTTTAGACAAAGATGAAATGAGCAATTAATTGTACGTAAATTAAACACGTGAGATGCGGTTTAAGTCAGTTGGTTAAGGTATTAGGTTAGGCTTTTGTATTTGAATTTGAATATTTCTTTATGTAAATTAGAGTAGTCTAAATAGAATAACGTTGTCATTCACTATTATTGATCTAATGATATTCAACGGTAGTGTTTTTGGGGAGGGCCGCAGGGGGTGGGGGGTGGTGTTTAGATTCGAGTTTTGTGTACAGCGAATCTAAATTATTATGGCAGAATTGTTGTATAATTTACAACCCAAATACCCTACCTTTAATGTATATCATTGTATTAAAAACACACAAAAATAGCCAAAATTTCTTTCGTATTTATGGGAAAAGAGAAGTGAGCATAGATCTTGTAAAACACTAGAAGCCAATCCATTCATCTCACTCATGGATGAATTCTGACAGCTTAGGTGATTGACCAACTATATTATTTATGTTTTTTTACAAGTAGATAAAATATTTTATATAACTTCGAACTCGAATAAAAGGGTTATAAATTATCCTGATCAACAGGTCTAACCAATATTATTATGACTTATACTTCACTTGCTCGAAAGCAAATAATTGCTTACTCTTTGCACAACTAATATAAGCAAACATGGAGCTGTGACACAATCTTCCCCAGCTTCATTTCCCCTAAAATCAGGCATATACAAGATACTCTTTTATATTAAACAATTAAATTCAAGTTTTTGAAAATTGCCAATCTCCATCAAGCATTCAAAGAAGAATGTATATGGACCCATTAATGTTTTAATTAACAGTTTGATGATATAACACGTTAATAAAAGGACAGTTCCAATATGTATAGCATGCATACCAAAAACGCGTAACTTTTGTATTGACTATCAATCTTCTATTTACGTTGTTTGCTTCAACAAAGCAACACATGTTATGATATTACATTTATATTAAACAATTAAATTCAAGTTTTTGAAAATTGCCAATCTCCATCAAGCATTCAAAGAAGAATGTATATGACCCATTAATGTTTTAATTAACAGTTTGATGATATAACACGTTAATAAAAGGACAGTTCCAATATGTATAGCATGCATACCAAAAACGTGTAACTTTTGTATTGACTATCAATCTTCTATTTACATTATTTGATTCAACAAAGCAACAAATGTTATGATATTACATGTTCTTCACCACGCCATATTACATGAAAAATGTTCAAAGAATTTAGCACTCGTTACTACTTTCGAAAGCTGAGGATAGTAAGCCGTCGAGGGATGCGGATTCAATCTTAGGGCCGCTAGCCTACACCTATTGACGATTTAGATTCACACCGATCAACGGCTGATAGCTCATGCAAATACTAAAATCATCAATATCAGCAACGGACAAAAGGGTCTCTTCCAGCCTTCTTGAAATGTGTTGGAAGTTTAGAGTAATGTTTGGTGCATTTTCCCTAGCTCCTTCCTGTGCTATCATGGATGCTAAAATACTTTAATTCTGAAATACCCTTGAGCTTAAGTTAGCAAATAATCAAACATAACAGCAATTGACAAGAAAAAGATCACATAAGCCAAGTTTGGAAAAAGCATGAAAACCCCACATCTTTTCTTTTCAATACAAGCGACAGACGGGAGGGAGGAATTGGACTCGAGAACTCAAGTGCAGGGCTGAATTGTTAATCAAATTTTAGTATCTTTGTTTTTCAGTGTGTGCGTTACATTTGACTCGGAAGAGTGGCTTTCTACCTAACACTTCGATGGAACTTTTTTTTTGTGGTAAAGAGAGAGTTGGTGAAGGAAATTTTGAAAGACAAATAATGATGATAATCCTCTCATATCTTCCATGTCCTTGTCAATGGGATTTTACACCTTTTGATGCTTTTTGTTCACCCTTTCTCCACTACCACTTGGCAACAAGGGATCTTCATGAAAACAACATTTGCCTCCATATTTCAGACATCTTAGACCAAATGTCGCTGCCTCCCCACTTCTTGCTCTACACATCCACACCTTCTTGCCATAGCTTTTTTTTCTTTCCTTTTTTCTTCCTTTTTCAACACCTTTTTTTTCCGCTTTAGTGTTTGACCGCATAACGGGGATGCTACCGTGACAAGAAACTAATTTAATCATGCATGGTCATTTGGGAAAGCAAAAGCTCGTGTTTCAAATATCATCTCCGTCGGCAGGTAGGTTTCTCCCTAAAGGGCTTTCCACAAAAAAGAACCAAAGGACTAAATTGAAACCATATGGCAAACATACATCTTAATGTATTATGTGTTTTTACAGGCCAACTCATGCTAACCACAACCACAACCACACCAAGTATTGACAGATTTCCATTTTCTAATCCTGATTAAGAGGTTGCTTTGCTAACCCAGAACCAAAACAAAACCCAAAATTCCACCTAGCCCTTCTGTTTTCCTACAGCATTCTCTAACATTATTATGAGCAAAACCAACTACCGGCTACTTTTCCCAGAAGAAGAGGGAGAGAATAAAACCGCAACACGAAAAAAGGGAATATGAACTAATCATGTTTCCGATCGATGCTCAGAGAATCCACGCTAACTGTCCCTTCGCAATCTAAAGAGGAACTCTGAAGCTTGCATCTGTTCATCTTCTGTACCTCGTCACTTGAATATATAAATATCTTCTTCACCAGCTTACAGAAGTCCCTGCATTTGGAAAAAGTTTTAAGTAGAACCCAGTTTATTTGTATTGAATTCAGAAGACCGAATGTTAGGTTACTTACGGCCACTGATCATCGCCCATAAGCATCATGTCATTTTCATCATCCGTAAAAACAACTGCCCATTTGTTCTTTGGACGAAGCTCTCCTTTGATCTCAAACATTTTCTCTAGCTCATCAATTAGATGATCATAGCCTTTCAATGCAGTCAAGTCCACAGCACGACCAACAGCAACCCCTTGCATTTGCACCTTCTCAGTAGACAAAACAATTTACTCATCAGAAACAACTGATTTTCACTAGTGGTTTGATAAAACAGAAGCAGCAATAGTCCACATTTTACCTTAGTGCGAGTTCTTGTTGAAAGAGTCAATCCTTGCTTGCCTTGTGTTTCTTTTGGTGATGCCTCCAAGATTACTTGTTTCTGCTCCTTTGACAGCTTCGAAACATCCAGACCCTGATCAGATTCAAATGCATCAGCTGGAATTGGTCCTTTGGCGCCAGATGGCATTGTTTTAAACACTGGCTCTATCTCTTGGGGGCAAGTTGTTTTAGTGTTGTTTGACAAATTACAACCGAACAACCAAAAACCTGAACTATCAGATTTTTTCCCTTTTTCCACCTGGTCATGTATCAGGACATTATTTGGCTTTGACGAAATTGGGGAGGCAATGCTAGAGAGCACAGACCCCGTAATTACATTCTTGCTGCTTTCCTTTGAGTCTGGAAAAAGGCTTAAAGGAACGTCCACGTGCGGGGAAGAAGGCCAGATGCCCTCTGAGCAGACCCTTGCGCTAGAGTAACTGCTGCTATTACTTTCTTTCTGCCTCAGAGGCCAGACAACCTGACTACCAGAGGTTTGGACTTCCGGAACACCACCTCGGTTTAACTCCGTGGTCTGGGGTGAGCTGTGATACCAAAAAGATGAAGCAGCTGAATTGGTGGTAACTTCTACCGTCCAATTTATGCAAACAAGCGAAGACATTCAGAACCAACAACAATTCGAAAAAGAATTTTAATAAATAAATAACTGCAATAAATAAATAATCCAGTGCGGTTATTTTTCATACCAGATGAAGAAATTTCTACAGGCCGAGGCCTTTTGCTCTTTACCACTGGTTGAGCAAGATTTGAAGGAGCCGAAGCTACAAAGGGTTCTATATCCCAAGGAGAAACCCTGTCTGGCCTTTGAACCGCAGCATGCTCATCCCATTGAACCTGCAAGAAATACAACTAAAGATAAGTAGATGAACGGGAAGAAATAAAACAGCATTTGATCTGTAACTTGTTAACATCTTAACCTTCAACGATCGCCATTTAGATTCAGACCACTGAGGAGATAAATCCCCAACCTCAACTATTGTGCCTGTGAACCTGAGCAATTAAAATATGTAGAAATTTAAAATCAAGTTGAGTATTAAGAACATTAGTGACCATAACCGGTGAGAGACATGGAGACACCTTCTTTCAGGAGATTCGTCACCCTCAAATCGCATCCTGAAGCGCGTCCCAAGTGAGAATTTAGTCTTAGTGGCCTCCAGATATTTGCTTAAGCCAATAATGAACTGACTAGTCCTGAGAGAAAACAGGAAAAAGCTATAAAATAAAAGGATTTCCAATTAATTGAAGAATCTTGTATCACAGATAAAATGAAACCGTTGCCCAAACCTTGGCTTGGAATACACAACAAACAGTGTTTTGGTCATAAGAGCATGTGAAGCAGTTGCAAGCACTCCAAGATGCATGCTCTGGCTTGATATCACTGACGAGGGTATCTGACTCTGTTGACGAGCTAGACGCCGAACCCCAACTCGTAATTCCCCGTTGTCACCCCTACAAACAGGTTCGTGTTAACAAAAACCCATTCTACCATGAATGCATTCCTGTTAATTGTGATCAACGAATCATAAGCAAATACCTCAAAAATACAAAGGCGTCACCAGCAACCAATCTTTTTGAAGTGACGAATGTACTCCATCCTGTGGTAAGTAAATGCCTCCGGGGTTGACCTAACATTCGAAATTGAAGTGAAATGTAAGCCCATCAATCATACACTAAAAAGGATAGTTCCTAGCATTCAACATGGCTAATAATAGTAGTGCTTTCAATTAGTTTATTTCAACAGTCAAATATAAAACCACATTCACATTCCATCACAAACCAAGCTTTTGGTGCAGAAAGGATACCTCTAAAGATATGCTTAAATTTCCACTCATATCCATGAAGATCTTTGGCAATTAACTCCTGGGTTGGAGTTGCTTGGTTCATGTCCTAATGAAATAAAAATACAAGTACACATGAAAATATGAAAAGAAAATGTTGACTGACCACTAGCATAGTAGAAACAACAAAAATGCATGAAAACGAGAGTAAATACCAATGGAGGTAAGCACTCGGTGGCATGCTTTCGAAGGACTGAGAACCCTCCATGGGTGCTTGTATCGGAAGCAGTCAAAATCTTGCAAAACCAGTGAACTGTTGCCTTTGGAGCTTCGGGTTTGCATGGATCAGGACTTGTAGGTTCACACTGCTGTAAAACCAACCAAAAAAAGATGAGTAAGAGAAGCGGGAAAAATAACTTTACAGGCTTCTCTCGGAGTTGGAACTTAAAAGTTTCATATCGAAACACTTTCAGTTACTACGAAAATTGTGCAAAAGGTTGAGAAAATGTGAAATTTCCCCTATTCGTATTTTAGATAATATCCCGACTGATTTTAAAAGACTTTAACATTAGTGACTATATATTCTTTTCTCCATCTTCTAAGCAACCAAACAGATGAAGTTGGAACAAAACATTAAATAAGACAAAAACAAAACATGTTTCTCACATCTGCTTCTGGATGCAAAGTGATCTGAGCATAAACCTCATCTGTTTCTTGTTCTGCCTGTGAGTAAAAACAAACTTCAATTAAGCATACCAAAAACCAAAAAAGAAAACTTCAATTTCAATAAAAAAAACCATTAAAAAAACCGCCCAAAACCGTGGATTTACACGAAAACTACATTCCAAAACGCATTACCAGTAGTCGAATATGAACCACACTACAAAGGATCTTTGAGGGAAGATTAAAGAGAGGGATTTGCTGATTCAGTTCCTGATTTGTTGATGATTCCAACTACAAAAAACCAGAAAATATCAAAACCACAGATTTTGATCCATTGAGAGGCAATTAAAGCAAAAGGGATGGAAAGGCTTGTACTTGTTCCATGTGACCCTGAGGGAAGTAGTACACCTTCTCTCCAGGCCTTGGCACATCCACCAGAGGCCCTGCACACAACTTCCATAGCTCTGTATACAGATCATCACCTCTCAAATCTATCAAACAAAATGCACACCGTTGAAAAAAAAAATTAAAAATGATAAATAAACAAACATATTATTCTAAAAAGGAAAACCCAGAAATTAAAACAGGCTAAAAATGCCAAAGATGAAAACTTTATAGAAAATTAGAGACTTCAGTGAATGCATTTTTGTGTTTGCTCAGAACCCAGAAACCAAAAATGGAAACTTTTTTAGCATTTGCATTTCGTTTCCAATTTATCCCAACTCTGCTAAACTTGCCAAGCAGACAGCAAACCCACCTGTTTCCGCACGAGAAATTGAGGAGTCACACTCGAGGTGTGCCATTCAAGAGCTCAAACGACGTCGTTCAGGGCAGCGGAGGAGCAGAGAGCAGAGAAGTTGTAAGAAGAAGAAGAAGAAGAAGAAGAAGCAGAAGAAGAAGAAAGCTCAAAAGATCAGGATCTTCGGTGCTGAGGCTGAGGCAGTAATGGGTGAAAATACCATAATAGCGTGCCCCATTTACGAACAAGAAGCAACCCAGAAGAAGGAGAGTAAAAAGGCTAAACGGACAGGACGGTTATGCAAGCAGCCATTATTGCTAGTGCCTCTCGTACTAGTCTCCTTTTTTTTCTTTATTTTTTCCTCTCTTTTTCCCTGTAACGACTGTGATTTTTAATACCCCTGGTGTCCTCTCTCTCCCTCCTCCCTCCCTCTCTCTCTCTCTCGCTCTTCTTCTCTCACTCTCCCTCCTCTGTGAGTGTTTGTGGTTTTTTTAAGGGACTGAATCGACGTTACCAAATCCCCAAAACTGCTTTCTTTTTTCAAGTAATTTATTATTATTATAATTACAAAATGCTTAAAAGCCCAATGTTATTTTCCTTTTATTTTAGGGATGTCATATCCACATATCTACTTTTACTTCTTACACACTCGTTGTTAATTTATGTCCGTTGATCTTTTTCAATTCATCCAATCCGAAGGCCGAAAATTAGAAAAGTGTGTGAGAAGGAAAAAATTGTGTGTGGATATCACAGCCCTTATTTTATTTTCCAATTCTCATATAATTGGGGGGAGTTGGGAGTGGGATGGGATCTATCTATCATATGCCCATTTATTTTTTTCTTTCCCATTCTCTTATAAATTAGTGGGATTTATTATATTATGACAGTACATCCCACTGCAAAGAAGTAGAAAAATTAAAGAAATTAATTAAGTAATTAATTGTGCTTGATAATATTCCTTCCCACTCTGAGTTGACTGATGTTTTAAGTTGGGAAGTGATTTTTGTACATTTTCAATTCTCAAAGTTGATTAAAACAGAAAAAAAATATCGAAAATCAAGTTACACAAATATATAGAGTTTGTTTGAAAATTATTTCTTTTTTAGCTCGCATATCACGACATGTTGTTACAGTCTTCTGTAGTGATGGTACATGGTAGGTGACTAATCATCCTAATGAAACCTTGTACCTTACAAAAAAATTTATATAACAAAAACTCAATTGTACACTCAAAAATATTTCTTGAAAAAAAAAATGGACCTATACCTCTAATGAAAAAAAAATAAAACCCTAGACCAATAATTGGACCACCCCACTGTTTGTGTGAGATATTGGGACTGCAATGTTAATTATCAGTACATGGTGTGTGGGTTTGGTGACCCAATAAAAAATAAAAGGAATAAAAGTATTGTGGCCAATTGTACTAATGTTGGCCAAAAAATTTGTACTAGTGTAGGCATTTGGAAAATAAAATCCTTAAAATAATTATTACAGGCAATTATTGTTGAATTAAAAAAAAAAAGAGTATAATGTGTTGCATCTCCTTCTTTGTATTACACAACGAAATAAGAATTTACCTAATCATGATTAAGATTGAGAGTTTGGCAATGTAGCATGCCTGGCCAAAAATATAATCCACAATTTAGTGTTATGGAAATATGGTACATCTGTAAATTGGTAGCATGCAGTCAAACAAAAATTCGCATATTTAATAATCTAAATTGACAATCTAACAATATAACATGTCAAACGTATATTTTTTAAAGTTTAAAATCTTTTTGTTATGACTCGTCCATGATTTTATTCTATTTTAAATGTCCCTAGAGGCGAGAATGTTGACTTTTGTTGACCACCGTGTTGTGACACGTGTGACTTATCCTTTTAGTATATTATTGTAGTGTTCGTTGATACAAATGTGTGAACACAAGCAGAACAAAATTTGGAGTTCAAGGGTATTTTTGTAATTTTATTAAATTTATGGACACTTTATTATTTTATTCTAATTGGGTTTTTAGTCACTACGACCCACTTTCTCACTTCTCCCCGTACTCACTCTCTTTCACTCACTCGGCTCATTCTCTTTCTCTCTCTTTCTCTCTTATTCTTCTTCTTTTTTCCCCGACTTGCACACATAACAACTATGGTGAAGCCGATGTTCTTCGGCAAATCAATCACATTAAGCCATCACTATCGTGACCTAATCTTTCCCGTGAAGCTAACTGTTGTCACTTTCCCTCGAGATTCGAACCCAAGATATCGATTTGAGAAGCTCTAATGAAGTCCGAACTTCATGGCAAGTTCCTACCCGTTATCGGTAAAGGTAAGGCCATCTTCAACCGAGGGCTGGCCAGAGGGCTCATTTTAGCCCTCTAGCCCTCTAAGAAATTAATATTTTAATGAACAGTACATGGCCATATTTGCTTCCATCTCCAACTGAGGGCCATAGGGCTCGTTTTAGCCCTGTCACAAAAAACCGTCTCCAACCGAGGGTCAAAGGGATATAGGGCCAAACATAATTTATTATTTAAAAATTACAACTTAAATTCAAATCCAACTTAAATTTAAAGTTATTTAATGTTGTTACATATTGTTTAATGTTGTTTCATGTTACTTAATTTAATTTAATGTTGTATAATGGCTTAGGAAGTTATAGGAAAAAAATGGAATTAAAAAAAAACAATTTTAAAAAAAATTTGTAAAAATAAAAATAAAAAATAACAGCTAGCTGACGTCAGCTAGCCGTTATATTCAAAATTTTCCATGCTATTCGTGTCGGTTATAACCGACACTATTTCTTTTATTTCTGTCGGTTATAACTGACATCATTAAAAAAAATTCCAACCAGCCCGGGGCTGGCTGCATGCGGCCAGCCCTTTGGCCCTTTCAAATTATGTGGGCCCCACGAGCCCTATGGCTTAACCCTCGGTTGGAGACGGTTTTTTCGGGCTATTTTCGACTTTCTGGACCCTTTGATTAGAGATGGCCTAAGGCCTAAAACCACCACCAATCTTTTCCTTATGTTAAGTAGTTTTTGTTTCATGTGAGGATTGATGAACAAATGATGCAGGTAGAAGGGAGGAGTTTTCCCTAGTTTTCGGTGAGAAAACCGATGGCTGATAAGGGGATTTCGAGAGAACGGTAAGGAATCAACCCTCGAGCCCACCATTATCGTGTTCATCTAAATCCTAATAGTTTTAATATGCCTTTGGATCAGACGTGGGGTGAAGATAGTAGCGCAGAGAGTATGCGAGATTCCGACAAATCTAGATATGGGTAAACTCGATACCGATCTGGTAAGCCAACCTTTTTTTCAAATCCGAGTCAAAATATTCTCAGGTATATTCCTTATCAGAATCTCATCAAATGCCTGGTGACTAGAATCTTTTAGATTCCAACCAACGGTGACATAATATTTTACCGCCATCGGCCATTACTTATTACCAGCGCATGACGGCGCATGCCAACCTTATGCCGGCACGTGCGATGTCACATGGCAGCGAACCTGGGTTTTCAAACGCTTGAAATGGTAGTCTTCGATTAGTTTACTAACTAAATAAAGGTTCTTTTACTTTGAGTGTTATCCTTAGGATTACAAAAAGCATGCAAGGCAAGGTGGTTACGACCATACAGTGTATCTATGAGTGAGCTTTTGCATTTAAACAATATTACATATATCTCTGTGTGTGTGTGTGTACACACACACACACATACATATATATATATATATTTTTTGGTACTGGTTTTATGTGATGCTTTTATATCATTCTTTGCTTTTACTTAGAATATGCAAATGATTATTATGACGACAACGATGTGATTTATGAGCTTGAGAACCTCTATTGAGAAATGTTTTACTACCGTGCATTATTTTTGGGAATTGCAATACTTTATATGCTCTTATGATTTGTGACCCTTGTGATTTTGAGCGTTTGAAAGGGACCCGGCTTCTCTGCCCTCCCACTTCCCATACATTCTCATCCCCTCCTATTTTGTGCGGTCACGGTTAAGCCACGTCAACATTTTATATTATTTTTTTTTATAGAGATAATAAGACAAAAATCAATAGTAATATAAAATGATGATGTGGCTTAACCGTGACGGCACAAATAGGAGGGGATGAGAGTGTATGGGAAGTGGGAGGGCAGAGAAGCCAGGTCCGTTTGAAAGCCCATGTCCGCAGCCAGGCGTCGTCGCACGGCAATGAACGTGGGTTTATCCATGCATGTTTATATATGACTTATCCGCTCATCATGTATGCTTACACAGTGTGTATAGTACTGTATGGGGCTAGGACCAGCTTCACGTGTATGTTCACATGCACCATTACACTCACATTAAATCCATTATATATGCCAACCTGTACTAGTTTGCATTAGGTAACTGTTAAAGCAAGGTTTTTTTCGACCATCAAAATAGTACAAGCCGGAAAAAAGATCGACAATAGCCCAAGAGAGATCAAAGCTCAAAGAAGAAAAAGAAGTCTAGGGCCCAATGGAATTAGAAAGGAGCATTTCCGACCGCTATAGCCGACCGCTCGCCAGTTTGGTTTGACTAAGCAACATAAAGTACTTTCTGACTGACAAGGATATGGGTAAACTGACAACTTTATGGCATAGGGCTCCCGAAACAAGTTTACTCAGATACCAACCTAGGCTACATGTCAGTCACCGTTCGAAGGCAGAAGCCTAAGACAATACGTAATGGGCAGTTGGATCTTTACTCGGGGGGACTACCAATGACTAGTCAAGGTTACGCTTAGAGCAACTCCACCCTTGGAGCCCTCCCCCTGGCAATCCACTATTGAATCCACCATATTGAACAATAACTGCCTTTAATGAATAGTAACTGCCATTAATGAACAGTAATTACCTTTTGCATCTCCACCTTTGGAGCCCTCCCCCTGGCAATAGGTAATAAAATATTAGTTTTTTTTGTTTGTTTAAATAATACAAAATATAAAAAAAACATGGAAATGGGGTTGTAGGCCCTCGGGCTGACACAAACAAAAATAAAAAAATGCCTGGCCCTCGGGCTGCAGGCCTGTCAATTCCCCACCCCCCTTGTGCTCGGGCTCCCACCCTCACTCGGGCTCTCCAAGGCTGGAGGGTTGTCCACCGGGCCTCGGGCCCTTTCCTGGTGCCTGTCCCCCGAGCAATCCACAAGGGTGGACTTGCTCTTAGTGCTCAGTCGCATTGGCCCAGAAAACATATAATATCAACTAAACAACTATCGATTCATTACCACGTGTCTTGATGAACGAGATAATAGCCAGCACACCAGTCTATGTAAGTTGCTCATTTAATGCCAGAATAGTAAAGTAGGTGAGCCTCAGACTTTCTAGGCTCACTAAGAGCCTATATAAAGGGTGAGCATCTCTTGCAAATGGGTCGGATGAATGAGCATAGAGAGAATTTAGTTTATAGACGATCGTTTCTTGTAACCTTCAAATCATATATTACGAGCAACGCAGATCAATTGAAAAGGAGCAAACCCTCAATAGAACACCCCTTATTCACAAACACAACCAATGAAAGTTATGAAACCATACTAATTATTCGAAAATTACTTAAAACTCATATTAAAATATCATAAGCTTAAAAAGAACCAAATTTGTAAAAAATATCATAAGCTTAAAGCCTAATCGCTACAAAATCAAACGCAAATGCATCTAACAATATTCACCTCTTATGGGGGCTGAGAAGACTCACATAGGTATTTTAACCTTCCTCTGGCCACAAGTCTGGCTTACTAAACTTGTTGAAGAGATAAAATATAATTAAAGTATATATTTTTTATTAGAGGTTGAATCGATCTAATTGGTGGTCCCGCTCCCAAAGATGAAAAACAATAATATATAAAGTATTGTGTGTGGTCCCATCGTACACGTCTCATTAAGCTTAGCCACGTGGTTTGTACATTTCCGTACCCAAGTGTTCATGAGCCAACTAGTATTTCCTCTCCCCAACAGGATCCTCTCTGGATCCTGTTGGTGAGGATCCATGAATTGTGTTCGTTCATCGTATATCGTACAGTCAGTTTTTGTCAGGTACTGTTTGTGTTTAATTTTAAATAAAAATATTTAAAATAATTTATGACTACATGATGTACGATGAATGGACACGATTCACGGATCCTCGAGATTTTCACAAAGAGAATCCGGATTCTTCCTCTTCGATGCATGACATTCTGTTTCCAAGTCATTGGACAAATAAAATACCCAACAAATAATTTGGAGGAAAAAATAGACTTTTTTTTAAAAAAAAAAAATTGAAGAAAAAAAACTTAAGAATTGGACAATGGATAGCTAGCATTTTTTGGAGATGCTCATACTAAACTGGCTAGCTATAATAACTTTTGGATGATTTTCATACTAAACTAATAAAATTATAGTTAGCATTGTTTGAGATGCTCTAAATGAGGAGTCAAAAAGTCCATATTAGCAAAATAGTAAAAAAAGACAGTATTAGTGTTTTCCAACCGAAATAACAATTCATATGTGGAATGACATGAAATGGCAGCAAGGGAGTTGCTGTCAAATTTGACAACAGCTTCAAATCAATTTTATGCGATTAATAAATGCTTTTCATCATTCTATTATTATTTTTTGTTTTAAAAATACTTATTACAATTATGAAAAGTAAATAATGCAATAACTAATAGTTTAAATTTAACATATCGGGTGGAATAACATATTTATGATAAACTATTCATTTATTTGATATATTTGGAAGACTAAACGATCTTTGATTCAATATGATTTTTTGTATAGATGTAAGAAATTGAACATTTTCAATTATAGAATTCATGCAGTGAGGATACCTTATTCCCAAAGGATGAGATATGTGTATCCCCTGTATGGGTATGTGTGTGCAAGTATTATCCTTGGTGAATTTGGTTCTTCATTGTTTTCCTTGGTGTTGCACTTCTTTGATAATATATGAAGTTAATGGATGTAGATTAAGGGATTAATCTCCGATTACATGGATGCACGTATGCTATATGTTCAGCAAAACAAATACTTCAAAAAAAAAAAAAAGCAATGCTACACTTATCACATTTTTATATCACATTTGTTCTTTAATAGAGGTAGGGTAAATATGTGGTATAAATGTGGTAAGACCAAAGAAGAAAATATCGATAATATCGGCGATATATCGCCGATATTATTGGTTTTTCCCCAAACCGATATTTTAAGTGGTATCCAAGGGGTTTTCGTCAAAATTTCGCGATATTATCGCGAAATTTCGGAACTGTGCAAGTCGGAGACGAACGCCGGAGCTTCTACAGCTCCGGCCGACTGTAAAACAACCCCTTAGACTCCGATCTAGGTATGAACATGAAATAGAAGACGAGAGGAACGTTTTTATAACGTCCGTTTGCAGTGAAACGGCCGGAGGTGTTCGGAAAGTTCGTCGACACCCACGGCCTCGCCGGAGATGGGTGTGCATATTCCCGAGTCAATTTCATCCCAAAAACCTTGCAAAAAGACGAGATAGAACTTCAATTTCACATCTAAGCTTAGATCTAGAACATAAAAAGAAAAACCCGAAGCCTAAATAACCGGAGAAATTGAAGGAACTCGCCGGAGCAGGTGCGATGGTGTGCGTGTGGGTCTCGGTGCAGAGAGAAATGAGAGGTGTATGTGGGTCTCGGTGCAGAGAGAAAGGAGAGGGAGGAGCAGAAGGCCGTGGTGTGTGTGTGGGTCTTGGTGCAGAGAGAAATGAGAGGTGTATGTGGGTCTCGGTGCAGAGAGAAATGAGAGGGAGGAGCAGAAGGCCGTGGTGTGTGTGTGGGAGAAGGGAGAAGAGAGATCGAGAGATCTGTGTGTGTGTGTGTGTGGGAGAAGGGAGAAGAGAGATCGAGAAGGATCGAGAGAGAGATAGACAGAGGTCGTGTCTGCGTGTGTGATGTTTATGTGCGTGCGTTGTGTGCGTGTGTGGTTACGTGCGTTGTGTGTGTGTGTGGGGTTCCTCCTGTCAGGAGGACACATGACTCACTCAGGATTCCCGACAACTTTTACAATTATTTTGACAATTTCAGACCACTTTTACAATTATTCGTCCAAATTTCAGACCATGGATGGTGGTTTCATTCAAAACCGTGTGCCGATATTCTTTCAAGAGGTGGAGTATCAGAGCCATTCAGAGCATTTTCGTTTCTTCTTCTTCCCTTACCCCTTTCAAAGCTGCCACTGTGATATTCTTTCAAGAGGTGGAGTATCAGAGCCATTCAGAACATTTTCGTTTCTTTTTCTTCCCTTACCCCTTTCAAAGTCATTTTAAGTAATTAATACTTGCATGTTAGTTTTTGTAAGTAATTAAGTAATGTTAACAATTACATGTTAATTTTTTTAAGTAATTAATACTTGTTTTTTTAAGTAATTAATACTTGCATGTTAGTTTTTGTAAGTAATTAAGTAATGTTAACAATTACATGTTAATTTTTTTAAGTAATTAAGTAATGTTGTATAATTATTCCCTAGGATAAATTTAATATGTTTAGTGTTATTTATTATTTTATTTCCCTTACCATTTTCAAAGCCATTCCAAATCCATTCCAAAGCTTGAACACAAAGGGTTCCATATTTAAGGTAAGTTTACAAACTTATATTTATATTATTGTAATTTATACAACAACAAATAAATTTGTGTGGACTCGTATGTTAATTTTTTTAAGTAATTAATACTTGCATGTTAATTTTTGTAAGTAATTAAGTAATGTTAACAATTACATGTTAATTTTTTTAAGTAATTAAGTAATGTTGTATAATTATTCCCTAGGATAATTTTAATATGTTTAATGTTATTTATTATTTTATTAATATTAGGTTTTATTATCAAATTGGATTATTATTCATTAATATTAGGTTTTTTATTATCAAATTGGATTATTATTCATTAAATTAGATTATTATCAAATTGGATTATTATTCATTAAATTGGATTATTCATTAAATTGGCTTATTATCAAATTGGACTATTCATTAAATTGGATTATTATTAAATTGGATTATTATCAAATTGGATTATTATTCATCACTATGTTTTATATTAGGATTATTTTTTTATCAAATTGGATTATTATTCATTAATATTAGGTTTTTTTTTATTATCAAATTGGATTATTATTAAATTGGATTATTATTAAATTGGATTATTATTAAATTGGATTATTATCAAATTGGATTATTATTCATCACTATGTTTTATATTAGGATTATTTTTTTATCAAATTGGATTATTATTCATTAATATTAGGTTTTATTATTCCATATTTTTTTTAATTACTTAAATTTTTACAATCATTTTCTTTACTTCGTATTTAATTCTTCTGTAGAATAACTTTATTATTTAGGTTCTCTTATATAACCATCATCACTAGGGGTGGGTTCGGTACGGTTACCGTACCAAACCCCTTGTACCAATTACCATACCAAACTTTCGGTTTGGTAAAATCTATTACCATTACCGTACCAAACTTTCGGTATACCGAAGTTCGGTATTGCCAAAAGCTCGGTTGGCATGGTATGGCAATGGTAATTGCCATTTTGTTTTGGGACAAAATCTGTTTTTGTTTTTTTAACCCAATTCAAGGGCAAAACTTTTTTTTTGTACCTTTATCTCATACATTATAGATTAAATTCATCTACTATTCATTATTCACAATTCACACACATAATAATTCAAATGATACATCAAGATTCATCATGACAATTAAGCTTACAATCCAAATAGAAGTTACGAATCAAAACAAATAGAAGTTAACAATCCAAATATAAATTAAAGTTTCAAACCAAATGAAAATTGGAAGTAAACTTCAAAAAGGAGAATTCATTGATCAGTTATTCAAGCTTAAGATGTCGAAGCTTTTTGGGGGAAGCATTGAACTTGTAGAAGATTGAGTTTGTGTCAAGCCTACATTACAAACAAAGAAAACATATTAATTAGTAGCAAGAAGAATTAAAGTTGAAAACCATTTAATAACAAATTTACTAAAAAAATTAAAGCATATCTTTCTTGTTTTCTCTTCTTCCATTTCCTTGTAAAATTGAAGCATATCTTCCGTTCCTTGTAGAAGTTTACTTCATCTGCCCTAAGCCAACCACTAGTACGCACTAGTGCCTCCATTATTTTAGGAGTCAAGGATACCCTAAAGGGTCCACAACCCTTCTCCCTAGGCTAAATGCATTTTCACTAGCAAAAGTAGAAGTGGGGGTTACAAAGATATTTTGGCTATTTGTGAAAGAATTAGGAACTCTTTTGTGTTTGATTTCCACAATTTCAAGAGATCAAAGTCACCAACAACAATGCTAATATAAGTAGGGTTTTATTTTCAAATTATTGGAATATTATAAATATGTGTTATATAATTATCTATTATATAATTTCTAAATTATATATTATATTGTATTTTCGGTATGGTACGGTAATACCGTGGTAATGGTATCCATTACCAATACCGTACCATGAAATTTCGGTACGGTACAATACCGTACCATTACCGATTGGTACAAAAAATTTGGCACAAAATCGGTATGGCACGGTTGTCAATTCGGTTGGCACGGCAATTTGGCAAAAAAATCCACCCCTAATCATCACTACTATATTTTTTGGCCAAAAAATATTTGTCTAATTTTTATGAAAAATAAATGTAGGTACGTTTACGATGTCCAGTGGAGCTACTAAACGTGATCCAGCTTGGGAACATGGAGACCCAATAGACGGAAACAAACATGGCACAATTTGCAAATATTGTGGTCAGGTAATGAAGAGTGGCGGAGTGACACGACTTAAGTACCATCTTAGTGGATTAGATCCAGCAAAAAATGTCCAACGATGCGATAATGTCCCCCCAGAAGTGAAGGCATTCATCAGCAGGTATAAATTATGTCATAATTTGCAATTCATTTCTTTAGTTGCATAAGTATTATTTCTCTTATTAGAGTATGTGTTTCTTTGAACAACATATTATTTGAATCCCCGATACCAATACAGACCTGGTGTTAGAGATGATGGTAACCTTATACGTGCTGTACATAATGTATACTCTAAATTAGACCCTGCATCACCAGCAGTTGGCCAATTTGGAAATGAGGTACCCAATTACTTAAATTATAATAATTACTTTGTTGGATTAAACTAACACGATTTATTGAATTCAGCTAACATGGTTTAAAGATGCAAGAAGAACTTTTGGAGAACCAACATCAGTTGCTGCTCGAACAAATATGTCTCCTAGTGAGTATAAACATATTTCACTATAAGTTTATAATAGAATTTGTTGGAGTTATTAGGCTTATCAACATTGTTTTTCATTGTAGCTGAATGGTGGATCATGTATGGGACCGATGCACCAACTGTGAGAAAGTTAGCAATCAAAGTATTATCACAAACAGCTTCCTCATCTGCTTGTGAAAGAAATTGGAGCACATTTGCACTCATACACACAAAACAAAGAAATAAGTTGGCTCATAGTAGCTTGGAAAAATTAGTTTATTGCTACTACAACATGAAGCTTCGAATTTGAGATAAGGAAGCAAAAATAGATCATGTCGACCGTGGTGACCCACTAGATGTGTTTGATATTGTTGGTGAAGATGATGATACAGATGGTAACCAACTTTTTTAATGGATTAGACATTTTCATTTAGATGATGATGAAGGCAACCCCGCTCCCAGAGTTGCTGAAGAAGCACGTAATGAAGGGATACATGTAGAAAGAGTATTAGAGGAGGAGGTGGGATCTAGCAGCGTTGACTCTTTGGAAGAACTTTTGCGCCCAAGACCAAGAAACATTGGAATTCCACCTTCTTCCAATCCTACACAACCACAACATCGTGCTGATACTAATGATAGCTCTAGTACAAGATCAGGAGACTCACCTACCATCGGAGGTGGGAATGATGAAGGACATAGTGGAGCTGGAAGTAGTGGAGCTGGAGGTAGTGGTGGTGGATATGGAAACTATTATGGACCACCTCCCGGATTTATGAGCCCCTTCACTCGTGAGGCAAACGCATGCAACACAGGATGATGACCATGGCAGTAGGCGGGCAGGACCAGGAATTGGTGCCATAGGGAAGGACTATACTCGCAGAGAAAGAGGCAAGGGGATTTTGTCAAGTCAAGAAGATGACTCGTTATCTAGAACTTCGGACTCTGTTGGAGTGGGAAGTAGTAACTATGGTAATACTCATAACCAACCATTTCCCTACCCTTCATATCCCATTCCTGTTGGGATGGAATCGAGCGACTCATGGAAACAATCTGAGACTCAATCTTCAAATGATTTTGCTTATGGACAACGTCAACCAATCTCGGATCCATATGGGTGGCATGTTAACAATTACATGCAAAACTATTTTGGGGATTTATCATTTGATAACTACTCTTCACAATACACTCACTCTACACATAGAGATGATGAAGATAGTGAAAATTTTGAACCTCATAGGAACTCTATGTAGTACTAAGTCACTCATGAATCTTACCATGCAATGTATAAAGTGTAAAATATTGTACTAATTCATTATATATAAATGATTATGGTGTGTTTAGACTTCTTTCATTAATTACTACATGTTTTCTACACTCACAATGTTTGTCAGCTCGCTATATAATCAACTTGATAATGTTAAATCCATCATGCAATGCATTTCCTTCCAATTTTTTGTGATAAACTAATAGATAATTGACTAAATAAACATCATGCAAAGTTTCAATAAAAATTTCCAAGTTTTTCTTACAATTTCCGTGGTTTCCATGTAATTTTTATCGATATTTCCATCGATATTTCCATCGATATTTCCATGTTTTTGGACTACCGATATTTCCGATATTACCGATATTTTCTTCCTTGGTAAGACTAACATGTTTGTTAAAAAAAAAAAAAAAAAAAAAAAAAAAAAAAACACATGCGCACTCAGTGGCAGAGCCATAAATCCTTCACAGAATGGGCCTTCAAGCCAAATGAAAGAAATTAGAAAGAAAAAAAAAATAGTTACAAGTACAATTAATTGGAGAACAATCAAAGGGATTTTTTTGTTGTTTTGTATTGTCATGTAAATTTTTAATCAAACAAGACATGGAGCTTTAGAATTTGTATGAAAAATTTAGTATTAAGATGATTATATCATAAGAACAGAGCTTGTTTACGAGGTTTAATAAAAAAAAAAAGACTTAACACATTAGACCTAAAAAAAAATTAAGGTCATGGTTAGCTCAAAACTATATTATGAGATTTTTCTTTCAACATAATTGGATCATCCTATAGATTGTATAGACTTTGTTTTATATGGACTGACAAAAAAAAAAAAAAATTGGTTTTGAAAAATCAAAATGTTGTTGGCAGAAGGCTTATATGGTAAAACGAAACGCTAGTTATAAGGGTTAGATATGGTAATAAAATCATAAAATTGTTTGCATAAACAAGTCTCAAACTCATGAGTTGCTGAAAACTTTAAACTCTACTTCACCGATGAACTATATACTCTTTATTGTTTGAACTAGCAAACATCATTTATAAATCGATGAAATTTCAGGATAGACCCTAGCTTATTCGACATTCTTGTAGCTTCGCCCCTGTGCGCACTTAACAAAAAAAAGTTAGTTATAAGTTTGATTTCCTCTCCGCAACACATGGATCAAGAAAAAAGGAAATAACTCTTGGACATGGTTTGCTTAAATACTGGGCACTTCATAAAATCGACAGTGATCAATCGATGAGAAACAGAGGTTGACAGGATATAATATATATATATATATATATATATGTAATTATATAGAACTAATGTGCGTATTATGTTGTCCCAAATCGTCGGACATACCGAGGTACATTTTCTTTAATCTAACATCTCAATATCTTATTTTCGTTGCAAATCAAATATTCAAATGAAGTTGATGCTGATAAACCACAGACAGCTCTTGCAGTGGACCACATGCCCTAAACTATTAATTTTGACCTATATTTTTCTACCTTCCTCTAATTTTTATATTCTTTGGCACCTCGTACAGGGATGAGAATTGATTAAGATAAAAAAAACAAATTAATATAAATTAATTTTATACGATACCGAATATAAGAATCAATTGATAAGTGACTCCTTATCACAATGGTAGAAAAATATTAAACCTTACATGATGGAGTGAGTTTAAACAATGTCAGTGACTAATCTAACATCTACTTTGACAAATATATATATATATATACACACACACATACATATAAGAATCAATTGAGAGAAAAATGCCAAAAGCAGCATGAGCTTTTTCAGCTGACTTGTAAGAACATTTTATCTCTTGGAATATTATTGCTTGTTTGGATGTACTTTTAAAATGACTGAAAGTGTTTTTGGTGACAATATTTTTGGAATCAATCCTTAGTAAAAATGCAAGTAAATTCTGGAAAAACATTGAAAGTGCTTCCTAGAAGAAGCACATAACTAGTGCTTTTGAAACCAAAAAATATTTTATCTAAAAGTGCTTTTAGTCATTTTAAAACCACATCCAAACGAGTCATTAATTAGTCATAATCTTGCCATTTTTTTCTTCAAATAAATAATCATAAATCTGCCATATAGTCCAACTTTTGTTTTTTTAGTATTTAGTGATATTATGAAATGAAAGTAATATATTATTTGAATATCTATAATACATGATCTTCTCAACATTAATGGACGATTTCACGTTGATAATCTGATAACATATAAATTCGCCAGTTCCGCACAAAACGTCACGTTGTGTGAATATATAGATAATATACAACGATAAAAATAAAAAAAAATAATATACAACGTATAATGTTTTTCAAATATTCACCAATTAGATGCTAAGAAGTTAAGAACCCTCTTTATTCTTCTTAATTAGCTTCCTGTATATTTGGAAAATGATTGGTGGGCGGTGCTAGGGTTTTCAAATTTGAAGTCTAATCAACTCAATTAAAGTATGGAAATTTAAAGAAAACAAGTTAGAAATTCTACAACAGTCAACAGGCGTTGTTCTTATGTCATGGAAATAAAATTTAGATACTTCTAAGATCTTATATATAGGTTAGTTTTACACGTTTGCAGTTTTTTTTTTCTTTCCAAAATGATAGATTTTTTTAATCAATACGAATAACAGTGTTTACATCCTCAGCAATAATATAATAAAAATTCAGAAAACAGTAAGCCCCATCTATGAGCCCCTCATACGGATAAATACGAAGCCACCGAGTAAGCCGCCCTATAGCAAGCTAACACGTTTGTAGTTGAACGTGTATACGTATGCATGCACGTGTGAGATTTATGTTTGTTTTGCCCTTGAAATATTCTTTGATCATACATAGGGGAGGGAAGAGGAGCTGTGGAGGGAATCGTTATTAGTAGCTTAATCATTATTTTTTAGGCTTTTTAGCCAAAATAGTCTTTGAGATCTGCATAACACATCACTTTAGTCTCTGAGATTTGAAATCAATAGAAGTGATCCCTGAGATTGTCCACCATCAATCATTTTGGTCATTCGTGCAAAATTATGTTAAATAAAGATCAAAATGACAAATATGCCCTCAATTTAATAAAATGTAAGATCCCACATCGTCCAGGGGAGTGATCCTTATATATATATATATATATATTCTCATCCCTACCTAGCACGAGGCCTTTTGGGAGCTCACTGGCTTCAGATTCCGTAGGAACTCCAAAGTTAAGCAAGTAGCGCACGGGAACACTCCCATGATGGGTGACCCACTGGGAAGTTCTCATGTGAGCTTCCATAAAGAAAACCGTGAGGGCGTGGTCGGGGCCCAAAGCGGACAATATCGTGCTACGGCGGTGGAAGGGATGTGACAATTTGGTATCAAAGCCTAACCCTGGTTGTGGTGTGCTGACGAGGACATCAAGCCCTTAAGGGGGGTGGATTGTAAGATCCCACATCACCCAGAGGAGTGATCCTTATATATATATATATTTTTTTTTTTTCTCATCCCTACCTAGCACGAGGCCTTTTGGGAGCTCACTGGTTTCGGATTCCATAATAATTCCAAAGTTAAGCGAGTAGCGCACGAGAGCACTCCCATGATGGGTGACCCACTGGGAAGTTCTCGTGTGAGCTCCTAGAAACAAAACCGTGAGGGTGTGGTCGAGGCCCAAAGCGGACAATATCGTGCTACGGCGGTGGAGCGGGCCCGGGATGTGGTGGACCCCAGGTCGGGATGTGACATAAATAATAAGTCAAAATTATTTGACAAAAATTAAAGGTATTTTGGTCATTCTATTCTTATTTAATGGAGATTTTTTAAAGAATGACCAAAATGATTGATGATTTAATGGAGATTTTTCAAGGAATGACCAAAATGATTGATGTTGGACAAACTCAGGGATCAATTCTATTGATTTCAAATCTCAAGGACCAAAATGAGGAGTTATGCAAATCTCAGAGACCATTTTGGCTAAAAAGGCTTGTTTATTTAATGTAATTTTGAAGGTTAACGAGAACCATTGCTTCCAAAGCAACCACTAAATATTTACAAAATATCATTATATAGCAAATAATGAGCACGGATGGGAATATTTTTTTCATACATTAAGAAAAGCTCATGGTGGAGTAGGATCCAATTTAAAGTCTATG
This sequence comes from Malus fusca, assembly GCA_035220775.1. Lineage (NCBI taxonomy): Eukaryota > Viridiplantae > Streptophyta > Magnoliopsida > Rosales > Rosaceae > Malus > Malus fusca. Next base: position 23,412,316 of record CM069065.1, on the reverse strand, counting down.
CTCTACACTATTGTTTTATTATATATAGCACCAAATGATTCTAATATAGCACCAATTTATAGTCTATACTAATCTTTCATATAAGTATTTTTTTTTTGGGGCTTTTAGATCCAGGTCCAAAAACATAGAGTGTTTTTAGGAGTGACTCCAGCTATCTAATTATATGTTTTTATTTCTTTTATACTCCTTTTATATTTTCTAAAAATAATAAAAATCTTTTAATATTATGCATTTTTCAACTCCAAAATATCTAATTAATATCTTATAAACAAAAAAAAATTAATATACTAACATAAATCTATCTGCAAAACATTCTACCCTAACTCAAGTAGCAAATATATGAACGTATATTATACCTATAAGTGAGTTATGAAACTTAACTAAAAGGTAGAAAAAAAAACATAATATACCTACAAGCAAGACACATTAATATGTGACAGGTTGACTATGAAAAAGAATCTGTCATATAGGTAGATAAATGCAATTAACCTGTGATATAGGTTGATTATAAAAATTAAAAAAAAAATCTATAAATGGGATAAAGCAGGAGGAGGAACAAGAAATAACCAAAAAAAAAATATAAAAAGAAATAATCAAAGAGATAATTAGGAAGATTTTGATTTTTACAATAAGTTTTTTCTTTTAAGAGATAATTATTGATAATAAAATAATTAAATTTAAAGAATTAGACTTATTTTAATAAATTTGACCATTCCTACTATTGGCTAAAAAAATTGGAGTTATATCAAGTTTCTCCATTTTTTTTTTCTCCCCATCTCTTCTTATTTTTTTGAATGTGGTTAGGTAAAGCGACTCCAGCTATATTAGCAAGCATAAAAAACATAACTCTTAAAATTGAATGAAAGAAAAACCCATAATTTTTGCCATTCTTCTATCGTTTTGGGATGCATTTGATCAACGTTAAATGTTTATTTCTTGGGTTTTAAGATATCATTAAAGTGGCAAATGAAAGTGATGCATCATATATAGACTCATGTGTGTATGCATTTTTCGGTGGATGACAATTAGATGATATTGAGGAGAAATTTTTAGTGTGCCAGAAACATAGCTCGGTACACCAAGTGTCATTATACAATTGGCTGATCAGACTGTGTTTCCAACACACTGAAAAATCATTCGATAACGACAGGGTATATGTTTTAAGAAACTAACTTTAAATTAAGGCAACAGAAGAGGATTTGATTCCTGCTATGCATCTTCTCAAACATTAAGCAAGCTTTTTGACTCATAATCTTCATTCCTCGATCCCCACTAATCCAAATAACAAAACAATTAGGGAAAAGTTTTGACACTTGAAGTAACAACTATTAATTAATTTTCTGATCCTAATTATTCCAGACTGGGAGACGCTATGGTTTACAATATTAATTTTCTGATCAATAATTATATTTAGGCTTAAAATAATTAAAATGACTCTTCCCACCTCTTAAGGGTTAAGATCTCCTCCATTACTAATAATTACTCCAATAAAAATAATATTTAAAGTTGAATTAACCCTAATCGAATAATATTATCCATCAGATCTGCAGATTCCATTTGGATTGGAGATTAGATCCCTCCAATTTGACAAACAAAATTAAAACATGAATGATCATTGGTGACTAAATGCTAAGAAAATGGCTTATTCTGTCGTCGTAACCTTTACCTAAGCATCTCCTTTGCTTTCATTTGACACAAATTTTTTGTATAAAGAGTTGGTATCTTGCCAGAATCTTCTGAATTGTTTCCTTTTCTTTGGGTTAAAATTAAATAATTAGTTTTTCCTTATACGAGATCATGCTAAAGTTTAAGAGCGGTTTTATTCAAGCACCTATTTTTATCTCTCATACATTTTTTGTTAGTTTCTGTTCTTTAATCTTCTTCGATTTATTCGGTTCAGAGATTGGAAATTAAGAAATGTATGTTAGAAGTAAAAATGGATGTTTCGATAACACCACACTGATAATTGGCATGCTAAACTTGAGAGAGAGAGAGAGAGAGAGAGAGAGAGAGAGAGAGAGAGAGAGAGAGAGAGGGAGGGGCCTTAAAGTTAAGGGATGTGCCCTTGTTGCAAGACATATAATATTGAGAAGAAAGCATGATTGGTGGGACAATTGTTTTCTACTGCAAACCCCACATGGAGACCAATTCAGTTTGTGTTTCTTGGCTGCCCTAAACCCTAACACATTATTAAGGAGGTACTTTCACTCCTGAGGCGTGGGTACCCTAGTCCTCTGCCCTTTTTTTTTTTTTTTTGCTTTGATGTAGGTGCACCCTAAATAAAATAATTGAGAATTGTTAACTAAATTAATCCGAGTGCCAAGATAAATTTTTAAAAAGAAGTGAGCATTTGAGGTTAGAATTCATGTTAATACATGTGAAAACAATAATGAGTAACTAAATTACGGTGAATTTAATTGTTTATGAATATGTCGGTGTAATGCTCTTTATGCAATGAATGAAATATCTTACTTTCAAAAAAAATTTAATGAAATCCCTTTATATAAGTTAATCACAAATAAATTATGTGCAGTGTTACGTATTATTGAAGATTGTATTGATTCTTTTTGTTTAGAACAAACGATATTATCGAGAATGAGGGAATGAGTTAAGCCTCATAATATGCTAACAATAATGTGGTTCAAATTCGTCTTTGGCAAGAATTGAATCTAAAACTACTTACAAATGAAGATGAAGACCACTAGATCGCATTGCTAAGTAACTTATTGTTTCTTGGTTGTGAATCATCTTTCTTTAACAAACAGAGTAGGGAATAAATTGGGTTCAAAGATTGTTGCTTGTCTTATATTATTCTTTGTACCTTAAATTAATAGGGGTTTAATAAATAGCAATAAAACCTAGATTTACATATCTAAAAGAAACTTGCAGTTTCAAAAGGATAATTATTTTTGTGGGAACGACATATTTTCTGTACAAAATGAAGAACATGATCCCTTATAGAAGAATACGATACTTGCAAACAAAAATAAACCAATTGGGAGATATGAAAACGTCATACTTTTATCTAGACTCTGCAAAGAAGAATATCGTGGCTCCAAAATGTCATATGATGATAAAAAAAAAAACTATTTAACAATAGATCCAACGAACTCAACAATTCACCTCTGATATTTTGGTGAACCATCATACTGACAACACAACCAAACTCACCTATAGAGAGACTATCAAACTCACATAAAGCAAGACTACCAAACTTGCTTATCGCGAAACCAGACAATTCATACTGAAATTCTTGAGTTATTACAAACACAAAACCTAAATAAAACAAGAAAACAAAAAAATAACACATAATTTATTACTTAGCAAGATTCTCTCATTAACAGCTCGCAATTGAAGCTGATCGGATCATTATCGTCGCTTAAATTAGATCCAAACTTAATTCCACAATGCACTGATCGAGCCGATGAGTCCAACACATTAGACAAATGAGTAATGTGACTACCTATTTGTATTATCATTTATATCATCTCTATAATAGAGGTAGGGTTCGCCAACACATGTTAGTTTCATATTTATTAGACAAACGATATAAATGATGATACAAATAAATAATATAAGTGACATTTTTGTAGACGATTGGATAGAAACTACATAACCTTGATGGAGGTACACAACTCTTTCCAGTCACACAACATTTTAAACACAAAAATATACAAGGGAGTTTGAGTGAGATTTTGGTCCATTATGGCCGTACAAATAATGTTTCACTTTTGACAAAGTTTGGAATTCTGGTAGCCGTTGGATTAAATTTCTTTGGTCAAGAATCTTTGAGATCCTTTGGACCTCGTATGCTTTCTCTGCCCTTTAGACCTAGTTATATGTACTTTTTGGTAAGAAAGCTCATTTCATTTCACCTTTACATAAGTAGAAGAAAAGGAGGTGAGCCCTTTGTGGAAATTGCCATTAAAAAACATGCATGTGGGGTCTGCTTCCCTTGTTTTCTTGACTTTATTTAGGAAACCCAATATATTTGGAAATGAAAGAGAGACTGAGGCTCTCTACAAGAGCTTTGTACATTTTTAACCTCAAATTTAATGTACTTGAAGCAAGAAATAGATGTCAATTTTCAAATGTTAAAGTTGAAGATAGAGGGTTAAGTTGAAAAGGACCTATCATTCTTCATTAAATATAATGAGTTATCCAAGCCAAGTTAAATTTAATTTTTGTCAAATGTTGCCCAAATTAAAAGCAAAAGATGAATTAGTCATGAAAGAAACTTATCCATTTTGATTGACTACAATGAGTTATCTAAACCAATTCAATGTTGGACAACAAACTATGCATGTATGTATACATGTTATGCAATCAAGTTCATCAAAATGTCTGAAGATATCCTAAGTTTGATTCGCTTACTCAACAATAAATATAAAATAAAAATCATATGTTCTCCAACAAAATTAATTTAATAACTTCATCTACGATAAAGGTATGACCTACCAATACAATTAAGTACTACCTTTATTAGAAACGTGATACTAGTCTGGTCTACTAAATGTGTTCTCCCAAACATTTTCATTTTAGTAATACTTGAATTTGTGAGATTGATGTACATTTTTGTGTTGTTTCCTAATACCTAATGTTTGGAGTCTAATGATTCTCTAACATAGTGTTAACTTGATATGCATTGTTGTGTTGATCTCCAACAGTTGAGTTTTGTTTTTGGTCTAATGATAATCTAACAATTTTGATTAAACAGTAAATAGTAATTAGCTACTATCATCATATTTTGAGATTTTTTTATATATCTATCTTATGAGGTCCAATGTCTTGTTTCCACCATGCAACAAAAATGCCTTGGAACATCACACTCACTCAACATTTATCTTGAAAAACAATAAGAGTATAAGCCATCACACATAGATGGGAAAAGATTGGTCAAATTAGGTCACCACTAAGGTAGATTGCCCAAAAATTAAAATACTAAAAATTGAGTGGCTTCTTCTCATTGGTCATTGATCAATTGGCCTTTGGACCATCAATTTAGTGAGTGATGAGGGTAGGTTAACATGGTGGGGTCCTCCCAAAGACATGAATATCATGATTTTATTTGGGTCCAAAGTTTGGATTGGAGAAGGCTTGTTGGTAAGAAACACCATACAATTATGTCAACCATACACTAATGAGAATTGTTAAGGAGATCATCTCAAAAGTAGAACTCTTCATAGACTTATTGTCACCTTATGTTTTTGGCACAATGTTTAATAATGTTGGCACGATAATTAAGTTAAACTGTGAGGTGACAAAAAATCCATAAAAAATCCAGCTTTGAAAGAGTTTCCTTAGCATTTCTCCTAACTAATTAATCCTCAAAGAAAATAGAGAATAGAAGAAGAAGAGAGAGAGAAAAAAAATGATTTAGTGGATGTTAGGCAGGAAGCCCAGAATAATTCACAACATTGGCTGATCATTGATTTAATATTATGTACACTTTTTGTTAGACAATGCTTAGGGTTAGCATCATTTGTATTACTATTTAAATGGTTATTAGGATGTACTTAGTGCTTGTGGAGGAAAATCAATAGATGATTAAAATTTCTTTGACAGAGCGATATTTTAATATATTGTAAATTACACAGGAACTCGAGTCTACGGGAAAGCACTATGTTCTAGACAAATTAGATAGTCAATACAAAAAGAGCGAAAATCTGAGTTCGAATCTCCTTTTTCCTTTTGAACAAGTTGAAAAAAGAAACGAAAAACAAATAACCAACCGTCTATCGAGGGGACACCATTTTTGGGCCTGGTCCAATAAGATCATGAATATATGTTTGCTTTCTCAAGAGTCATGGGCCGAAAGTAAAAAGTACATATGTTTGAAATATTTCACATCTACCTCCATTTATGTGTATTTTTCGCGATCTGTAATGTTCTCTTCGTTTCAATTAATAAAATTTGATATTCCGTTTGTTTGTTGTAAAAATATTACACGCAATATTATTAAATTGACACAAAAGAAATAACATTTGGAGTGTACACGTGTCATAAAATCATTTTCCTGATAACCAAGGATTGTTGGGTTAAGGTTTTACAGTTTCTACATCTTACGCAGGCAAGCCATATGCATGATGTTAGCGGAATCATATTTGTTTAATTAGAGTAGCAAACTTAACAAGGGTTTAGTGCTCAATTATAATTAAGTCAACCAACTTCATCTGCAAACTTTGTAACAAGATTCCATCAGAACAAACATGTTGCACAATCTTTTTTGTGCTCTCGATATATTAATGAAAAGTACATTGCACTAGTGCTGCAAGCATGCGCCCATTAAACCTTTCGTTTCTTCTTCTGACTTCGACACCGACAAATTCGAAAAAACAAGCTTCATCTTCTTCCTCCGACCTTAAAACTTCCGGTTTTCCCTCCCACCTTAATTTACTTAACCAACAAGGGATTTGACAAACTGAAATAACGACGACGCAATAATTCCTCTCTTTTTCTTTTGGAAAAGACAATGGTGCAACAATATGCGTACATGCAGCAGTAATATTCAACAAAAACAGACTTACATGACAACAATACAGATGTACCATAATTTAGACGAATGCATGCTCACACAGGACAGGATGCTGCGAAGACGCATTCATGATGACTTGACATAGGACTGCAACACTCAAATCCAGCTAACCACTGGGTGCTCGCCATGTATGGTAGCCGACTCAGGACAAGTGTAACAAAAAATCCCACATCATTTCTGCAGAAAAATTTCAAATGCTGCAGAGATGAAGATGACAATCATCAAAACCTGCAGACTGCACGGCACTATAGGTTGCTCACATATGCATGCTGACCAAGACTCGTTGAAACTTCAAATGAAAAGCCCGCACCTTCATTACCATGTGAAAATCCTGCAAGTTTACACATGAAGAAGAGATGATTTCTTGAATGTGGTTTGGGGCAAAAATCATATTCGGATTAAACAGAAACAAAATAAAATACAAAACAAAGATCTAAAAGGGATAAAACTGTAGAAAAAATCAGAGAAGTTACTCGACTGTCATAGGAGGTTAAATTATATAGCAATATGCCACTAACAAGAAAATACTTGAGATAATAAACAAAGGTATCATTACCAAAAAGAAGTAGCAATTACAATAGAATTAACAGTCAAGGGTGCCTAATGGCATTTTACCACTAGGAGAAAATGGAATTAAGGAAAACAAAAGGAAAATATGCCATATACGTGTAAGATATGCAAACAGGGAATTGAGGAAATTCATACATGCGAGATAGTGCTAACACTCACCCATGGGTTGATATATAGTGCTAGCATGCCTAGATTGAGAAATAAAAACAAATACAGCCACACCTTAAACCAAGTAAGCTTTCACTGTAACTTGAGGAAACCCCTTGAACGTTGAACAAACAAGGCTTAAATATCAACCCTAGAGACCCCTCTAGTACAGAAAGAAAATCAAAACCATTCATCTTTTCCACAAACGTACAACCAAAACTGGCTAAGAGTCCCAAGGTCGTTGCTTTCCTCCCGCCACACCATGAGCAAACCAGTTTTTGGCAATATTCAAAACTCAAACCCGTCCCAGTTCAACCTAAGATTGTTTCTGCAAACACTAAAACCACTCACCAAATAAATTTACATACAAATCATCGTACATTTAAAGCCTATTGTTATCAGGTTGCAGCTAATACCCCAGATTCACCATTCAGTTTCAACAACATTTTTTTTTACACTTTTAATCAATAAATGTTCCAAAACAAGTAATACTTTTTTCTTACCATCCATCTTCTAATCTGTAGTTTACTGAGTGGTAGTATTTGCACCACTAATCAAATATTAAAGCTACTCACAACAATTACCTAAAAAAGATGTATTTCTAGGCGGTTATCAGCATTCCAATAGACAATACATCTTTTAGATACAAAAATTCGTATGAGTACATACCACTGAGACGGATCCATATATATTGTAAAAAAACAACTTTGATTGCTTATCATCCAAGGGAAGAAGAGCATATAATGGCATAGCGAGGATATGATTAGATAATTTCTTATATAGCCCAATACATTTCAATCAAACTGCAAGTTACTCATTGCTGATGTTCAGTGTACTCAATCAGTTTCTAATTAGTGTAAGACAATGACTAAGAAATAACAAGGTAACAATCTTTCTGTATCAGAACATATCTCACAGCTACAATCCCCCATTGTGTGTCACATGCTTAGTCACCAAACTATTGCTACAATATGAATATATCACAAACAATTCCAGATGTAATTAAAACATGCTTCATGGAGATCCATAAAAAATTAAAGGAATGGTGCACAACTACAAAACAAGAAAATATTTTGTACGCATACTCACTTAAGCAATCGGGCATTTATAAAATTCGCAGAGACGATGTAGTTCTGCCTGATTGGTTGGGTCAAGATACTGACTGAAGATTTGAGGGTATCTGCCTGGGGAAAGTGCAGCAAGCCTAGCCAATGAATTTACCAAAAAATCTTTCGGATCCCTGATATCTTTCAGTGGGTCGTCCTCTCTCTTCCCAGCATTGTGAAGATGAACAAAGGTGGCAGAGTAACCTGCATTTTCAGCAATATCAGGCATTTCTGGATCTTCTTCAACCCTGTCCTGTTCAGGGCGTGAAAGAAGGGTCATAATGCTGTCCAGCATCTTCCCCCAGTGCTCAACAGCTGCAGCTTCCAGAAGGGCTGGAGATTCACATAGAAGTCTGGTTGATGCAACAGCAGTCAACTTAGTCTCAATGACTCCTGTAATTAGCTTAAGATTGGAAATCCAAAACTGCACCAAGATGACCTGAAATATGTTTCCCTGAACAGCGTTCATTGTATCTGCAAGGTTTTGAGAGCTGTGTTTGACCAGAAAGAGTGACATAAAAATCAAGAGAGACTTGATAAACTTTCCTGTTTGCCTGGTTTGGAGCACCGTGAAAAGGGCACTCCAAATGCCACCAATATAAGGTGCAATTACATTATATTCAAGGCTCTCGATAATAGTATTTAACACATAGAAACCCTGTTCATCTGTGCTACGAGCGGAGACAAGCTTATTAAATATCACAAGCACCTGCTGCAACCTCCCCCCTTGGTTGAGCTCATGGGGTGCCTTATGAAGGAATGCTTGAAGCAAACGCACAAGAGCTGGAACATTAGAAGCCTTTTTCCATAAATCAGGGGACAAAAGTATCTCAAAAATATGCATGTAAGACGGTGAAATAGGCAGGTTATTCAGCTCAACTAGTTGAGCGAGCAACTGAAATGCATAAGGAAAGAACTCGGTCACATCTTCACCCAATATCTTCTGGAGACTGGGAAATAGGCTTGTCTCAAAAAGTGATATTAGAGAGGCATTCTTCCCACATGCACGCTTCACAAGAACAGCCACTGACTCGAAAAGATAGTGGTTAAATACTGGATTCTTGGGGTTTTCACAAGCTTTGTTGAGTATTAATGTTAACCCTTTAATGCAAGGATCAGCAATCTCATGTGATATGTTTGCAACTCCTAGAACTCGCATAATACACTTCATTACATATTGGTTTTCCTCAGATTCTGGAACCTTCAAGGCCTCAAAGAGGTTGTTCATCAGTTGTGGCAGAACAGGAGATATATCTGCTGAAGTATATCTCGCTCTTCCACCCTCGTCCTTTACCATCAAAAGTTTCTCAATACAACTTGCAGCATAAGAGTGAACAACATTTGACTCTGTACGAAGGAACCGAATCAAATCCGGAAAAAATTGCAAAGCCATAGGCTTTGGTATATGATTCCTGAACATAGTGAAAAATTTTAGTGCACCGGCCTTGAGCATTGGAAACCCATTGACATCCTGACTCTGCAATTCCGGAACAATTACTGTCCCAAAGAAGTTCTGAACGTCAACAAGATCAGTTGTAACAGAAGTACCACCAGCCTTCTTAATAGCAAGCGATACGACCAAGTATATAGCACAGTCCTTATCCTTCCAATTCGCAACTGGGTTTGTAGCAAAAGAGCTTAGCAAATTCTGTATCTGTAGAGAAACCAAATTGGTAACTTGTTGTTTATAATTGCTAGCAATCCCTTTAAGAAGCTCACACGCAATCCTCCTCCTAGTATCGAGATCACTACCTTCCATATCCCTCCTGATGAACTCAATATAGTTCATGTCAAATAGTTCTTCATCCTCCTCCCTTAATCTCACATTAGGGATCACAATGCCCTGACAAATCTGTGGTATCACACCCTCTGCAGAAAAAAGATTATGATGCACACTTGTGCTAACTGTTGTCAAGAACTTAATAGCTGTAACAGCTAACTGATCACGGCTCGACACCTGAGACACATTCCCCAATAAATGCCACACAGCAAGCGCAAAATCATTCAAGTACGTCTGAAACTCTTCCTCATTCTTTTCCATATAAAGGTTAATATTCTCACAAACAGCTGCACGCAATTCATCAACCAGCGCAAGACCATCAGCACTGCTCTCCAGTACTGGATAACTAGTGGTTAAATACTTTTTCATCTCAGTCATCCACTCATTCATATGGTCCTCAAAAAACTCAGGCAACTCTTGAAAATTCAATGAGTAGAAAATCCTACAGCACAATCTCTGTGACTCAAAGAGCGGCTTAAGCACAGCAGGCCCACCGGAAATAGCAGCAGACTCTATCAAATTCGCGGTTTTTATGAAAATTTCCAAAAGGGGTGCGGCGAAATTGTCCAAACAGTATTTCAAATCAAGCAAAAGATCATTGGTCTTGTACTGATAACGAAATTTCTTAAAAATGGAGTTGGCAGTGCCGAGAATACCGTTAATGGAGGCGTAGTCTCCAGCGAGTGAAGCCGTCCGGAGGCTGGAGATAAGCTCGGGAAGCAAAGCGGGCCAGAGCTTAGGGAAATCTTGCTTGCCAATGAGAACTAGGGCTTCGCTGAGCTGCCCCTGAATTTTGGGGGTCGCAGAGAGCATGAGGGAGACGATGAGTCCCTTGATCTGCTCCTTCTCAGCGTCGGGGATGGGGGTCTCGTCGGAAGAAGAGTTAGGAGCCCATCGCGCCTTGAGGTGGTTTTTGAAGTTGACGGAAGCGGCCTGCCGGATCTGGTCATCGACGGTGGGCTCGGCAACGAGGCGGAGGACGGCGAGGCCGTAATTGGGGTGGAGGGATGCCTCGGAGAGTGAAGCCTCGGCGCGGCGGCGAGGTTCGGGGGACGGAGAGAGAGTGTGGAGAAAGCACTGAGAGAGGTGCTGTAGGGTTTCGGGGTTCCACTCCATTGATGGGCGATGACGCTCTCGCGGTCTTTAGGGTTTTGCGGGGGAAAAAGGGGGACTAGGGTTTATGCGATGTGTGGAGATTTTGAAAGCGAGCGGAAGGTGTTTGTGTAAATAACTGAGAGAGAGAGGGGAGAGAGAGGGGGAGGGAGAGGGAAAATCGAAGAGTTTGGGGGATTTTAATTTGGGGATTTTTGTTTTCCAATTTATTTGGGAATTTTTGGTCTGTAAAGGCAATCACTGCCGATTATTCCCCTTCAAACGGCCTCGTTTGGTCGCCCTTGCAATTGGATTGAATTGCCTTTGCCATTGGGTTGAATTCCCCCCAATCCAAAAAAATTTGCTCCAGGCGATTGGGCCTAGGACTGCCCCTGTGGTAACCGCTTGGGCTTGAGCTCTTCCACTACAGAAACTACCGACCCACGTGCACCCCAAAAGCCCAAAGAACGGCAAAAAGAGCCTCCTCGAACGTGCAATGTAATGCTAGACGGTTTGGATTGCTTTCACGATCTTTAGGGCATGTTTGGTATCCTATTTGAATTTTTTTATCATTTCTCAAAACATTTCTTGAAAATAATTTTCTTTAAGACTCAAAAACTTGATTGGTTTGCGATTTAAATTTTTTAAATCTTACGACTTAAACTAGACAAAAAGATCTAAAAAGATAGGGTCGCACGAGAGGGAAAAAGAGGACAGAGTAGGAAAGAAAGTAAGAGATGATTGAAGGAAAGAGAAAGAATGAGAGATCGGACGAGATAGAGAGGAAGAGGAGTGAGAGAAAGAACCGAGAGAATGAAGAGAGCGGAATGGAGGAGAACCGAAAATGGTAAAAAAAAAAAGAAGAGGAAAGAGAAAGAAGAAAAGAGAGAGATATAGATTTGGAGTGAGAGGGGAGGAGGGAGAGAAAAGAAAGAAGTGAATTTAAGTTTAAAAACTCTAAAAACTCAATTTTTATGTTTTTAGAGAATAAACTATATTTTTGAGTTAGTCTTTAGTTCAATTTTTGAAAATAGTCCTACCAAACAAGTTTTTAAGGCCTAAAACTTGAAAATTATTTTTGAGTTTAAAAAGTTGAATTCAAGTAGAGTACCAAATATGCTCTTAGATTTTCAACGGTCCTTTTATTTAGACCGTTGCATTTCTAACTTTAAAAATAATTGAAAATTATAAATTGTTGTCATACGTTATAATCTGGTGCACGGTCTAGGATTAATTTGAAGGTAAAAAATTCAACATAATTTTAAAAATTAAACACACTTACAAAGCATAAAGCATAAAACAAATTATATTAGTTAATAGTAATCGCTCTTGCCATTCCTCATTCTAAACGGATGGACTTGCACAAAGGCAACTATTGTTTAGAGTGAATAATAAGAACAATTTTATTACGCATGCACTTTAATTGTCAGTGCCCCCACCAACTAGTGGAGATACTCTTAATATCATTTTTTTTTTCAAAAGGAGGATATGTACTATGGTTTAGTGATATTTTTCTTTATTTATAAATAAGAGGTTTTAGATTTAATTTTCGTCAAAAATAAATTTATATCCAATTATTATGGCTAGTCAATGATGGCCAGTTGTCAGGGCAAATAGGGTGCATCCCAGAGCGGAACACCAAATTTTGTTTTATAAGAAAAAAAAATAGGGTTAATCTCAATTTACTACCCTAAAGTTTCATGGTTTTCAATATTTGGTACATGAAGTTTTTTTTTCATCCCAGAGTCATACCTCAAGTCTTAATTTTAGGACAGTCTCATACATTTGTTAAGCTTGCTGTTAAGTCAATCATTAACTTGTGACGTGGTGCCTACATGGACAATAACTATGTGCCACGTGTCATTAAGGGCCCACGTGGAAAATTAAAAAAAAAATAAAACATTAAAAAAAAAATTAAAAAAAAAGAACAAATGCAGCCATTTCTCGGGTCGAAGGTAGTGGTCCTCCTCTCATCTCGTCTGCATTCCCCTCTGCTCGCACACACGACACAATAAAACCCGATTTTGGAATTCCTTCTAAACTCGCTCGGAGCTCATGTCTCATTCTCCTCTTCCATCAAGACTTACGGCATTGGCGTAGGAGTCGCCATGTTCACCAAGTTCGCTGGTTACACTTGTCTCACCCCTTCTGACGCCCAGAACTCCCTCTCCATACCACTCAAATGTCCTCGCCGACTCCGTCGACTTCGATTCGCTTGAGAGGTCTCTGATTTGTTGGCCTAGGTTTTGGCGTAAGCTTCGCCAAGGTTCTAATTGACGCCTTTTCGATATGAGAGTGAGAGAATGAGGGAAAGAAAGATATGGAAGAGTTCGTCGGAATTAGATGGGGTTATGGGTTGTTGCTCTTGCCGCCGACAATGGGGATTAGGGAGGGTTGGGTGGGGTTATGGGCTAATAGGGAGGGTTTGGCCCGTTTGGGTGGCCGACACTTTTTTTTATTTACTTTTTTAAATTTTTATTTTTTTTAATTTTTCACTTAATAACACGTGGCACACAGTCATTAACCACATGGGCGCCACGTCACCAATTAACTGCTGACTTAACAGTAAGCTTAACAGATGTATGATACTGTCACAAAATTAAGACCTAAGGTATGATTCTTAGATAAAAAAAACTTCATGTACGAAATGTTGAAAACCACAAAACTTTAGAATAATAAACTGAGATTAACCAAAAAAAATAATATTGAAAACGCAGCAGCTTTCCAAGGCAAGTGAAAAAGCTCATCAATATTGTAACAGAAAACATTGCAATGGGAAGAAGTTACTGAGAGAACAGCAACAACGGAATGAATTGAAGAAAAGGTCAATTTCTAATATGTTTTTCCTTGATTCCTATTGCTTTAAAGAAATAAGAGAGAATCAGAGATTCAATTATAATGTTTTTTTTTGCTGGTTCTTTGCAATTAGGAATTAGGGTTTTGGAAGTTTCAAGTAGATGACTATTTCAACATCTAGGTTTTATTGTTCTTTGCTTATAAGCACATGCAAATTTGATTATTTCCTTCTTGTTGGATTCATAATCTTCAGCAATGTATTGGTTTTATTTGTTCAAAAAATTATAGCGGTTCCTAGCTCATGCTGAAGAATGATGAAGGAAAACAAAGAGACTCGTTATCAGAAGTAGCGCTTGGGGAAAACTGACCAGGGAAGAAAGTGCTATTGTGAAGACTTTCATCAATGTTACGCTAAAAAGGAAAGTCATAAATGCACTATGGAAAAGAGAGAGGAAGACTAAGCCAAAATAAGCAAAAGTAGAGAAACCAAAGGATTCCTGAGGGAAACCTAGGAAAGACACTCTACACCTATAAAAGGGAAAGCAACATAGATAAAAGGGAGAATAGAACGGAGAAAGAAAAGGAGGGAGACTCAAGATTGCAACGCACCAAGCAGAGAAATCCTTCTCTAAGTGCAGGTAGTCTTGAATCCTTAGGAAAATCATCCTTTTAGGGCTTTAAGCTTTTCTTTATGTCTCCTTTGAATTTCCTCAGCCAATAGAAGCAGCTTTAGAATTTTAAAGAACCCAGATCATACATCTCTCACAACCATGCAACCATGTAAGTTTTCTCTCAATCTAAACTGATAAACTTCTAGCTTCCACACTACGCTTCGCTTAAGCAAGTCATTAATTGCCTTATTACGCCATCTTTGAATCATTGATCTAACCACAATGCTCTCTAAGGCACACTAATTTTTTAGAGTATCCTGAGACTTGGTACGCAAACAAACCAGGGGAAGCAAAAAGGTGTCCACCAAAGCCCAAGTCTAGCTCGGCCTAAAAGTCCTCCAACAAATATTATATGGTGTGTCTTACCATATTTTATGCATATGACATCACCGAGTTTATTAGTAAAGTAGTAGCGTTTTGGTTTAAATACTTAGTTGTTATTAGGAAAAATATTTCAGTAAAACGTAACGGAGCCCTCTATACCAAATGGAGACCTTATATACTCGGCATGCTAGTTACGGTAATCAATTCCCGACCAGAACAGCCATATTGGCATCCCTATATAAATAATAATGACATTCAAAAAGTAATCTTTGTTGTGGCCTATCTTTAACTCAAGGGTGAGGCATAGAGAGAAAGAGAGTGGAGAATAGGGTTGAGGAATTGTGTGTTAATTCCCCAACCCTTGTGCCTTTATTTGTAGTAATAAGAAGGAGAGAAACTTGCTCTCCAAGTAATACAAAGTCTAATAGGAAAAGATCTTCTAGATCCCAAAGGATTCCTAATCTATCTCTACTTAGGATTACACAATCACAATATTGATAAGAACATATGTCACAACAATCTTTAGTTTTAAACTTTAATAAATTCAAGTTTATTAACATCGTTAATATAGATATTTCTCTATTTCAATTGTTTAAAAAAAATATTGTGACTTGACTAACATGTACAAAACTTGAATAAACAAACGAATTAGTACTATGATCTAGTGATATTCCTATTCACTTATTAGTAATAGGTGTTATGTTTAACTCATATGTATGGCGATTGTTGAACAAAAAATATATATATATATAACATATAAAAAAAATAGAGTCCATACAAATTGGATCAAGCTACAAGACAAAACAAAATATAATCTAGCCTAAAAGATGAGGATGAGCTTTACATACAAATCAACATCCATAAATAAATATAAATAAATAAATAAGATATGAATTCCTTCCTACAAAAGAGGGAAGTAACGTGCAAAACAGGGGCTCCCCATTTTCTGCAACAAAAAGACATGGAAAACTGGGTGAGAGAGGTTAAGAAAAAGTGGCGGAAGACATGGCCTCTATCTCCCCCACATAAAAGCTCTAGAGCCCTCCTAATATGTCTATAAATAGACATCAGTTGCAGTAAGAAAGGTGAGACACAGAAAAAGAAAGAGAGACTTTGCAGAAATTGAGAGATAAATTGAGAGAGAAAAGAAGCAACAAAGTACTGTCGATAGAGGAGAGGAAGTAATCCCATTACCGGCGATCCCAAACCGAGTTTTTCAGGGAAGGAGAATAAACCACACACATCAATCAGAAGGTACAAAACCTTTGTTTCTCTTCTCTTCATTTTTTCCAGTAATTTTGTTTTGCAGGCAGGTGTTTTCTTGAGTAAACTTTGGCCAGCAAAGAATCTATACGCTAGCAACCCATGCGTTCTTCTATACCTGCAACAACAACACGAAGCAGTCCAAAAATGGCAGCAGCCACTTGTTTTCTTTCTGCCTAAATCTGAAGAGAACAAAAAACAACACAAGAGCTATGCTCCCCATTGTTGCCTTCAATCCCATGAATTTCTTCGGGGTGGTCTAAACCACCCCGTGAAGTTCCAATCAAATCCAAGAGCTCCACTCCCCACTGCTGTCGTCAATCCGATGAATTTCTTTGGGGTGGTCTAAACCACCTCATGAAGTTCCAATCAAATCTAAGTGATCCATGCTCGCCGTCCATGCCAAGAAAGAAAGGAACATTCTAATTGCCATCTGTCAAGAAATCAAGCTAAGGAAGCAGACATAGGAAGCCAAGTCCTATATGCAAAGTCATTCTTTGCAGTCCAGTGATAAAATAGGTGCATTATGGACAAATGAACAAGGGAAAAGAAGCCAAATACAACTTTTGTTCCCCTTGACCGACTCATGCTTGGTCTCTGTAAAGAAAAACAAGGAAGCAACATATACCAAGATGCAACTCGAGAGCAAATAAATTGTTTTGTTTGAAAATCTTTGGTGTTTTTTGTGCTGCTCACGGGTACAAGATATGGAGGATGCGTTTGCAAAAAATTCTATGAAAACCTACTTGGGATAAAAGTCCAAGAAAAAGGAGAAATTAAAAATGATGATGTTTCCCTTTATATTCGTTAAGTTCCAGCAAAGAATATTGGGATGATGTTTACATAGTATTTCAAAGATAGACCAAAGTTAAAGCATGAAACTTTACCAAGAAAAAGAAAGTTAAAGCATGGGACAAGAGTATAAAAGAATAGCATCAAAGTACCTTGATGTTATCCTATCTGCAAAAAACTCAAAATTCTAAGTTATGTTGTACAAAAAAAAAAAAAAGTTGTTGGATCCCAAAACAAAAGGGCAAAATGTTATGAATGACTAGTGCTGATGAGAAAGAATAGCAAGCATGATCAAATTACCATGAGCATGGCTATTATATGGCCACTCGCATGACATTCAAATGGGAAAAGGCATAATTCCTATTTCTTTTCTGATTAAGCATAGAAAGCAGCACATAGATAGAAAACAAGAGGGCGTCCAATGCCTACTGACCAAACCAGTCACATGACTCTCTACGGAGAAACGGAGATGTCGGAAAGTGATAATCAGACACTAATACATCAAGACTCATTCAAAACATGGCAGACACGAAGAATGTATTATTATAAACTTTAGAGTGCAATTCTCACCTTTGGAGCCATAAATCATCACTTGTTTTCAACAAACTTAGGGTTGCAAATCGGAAAGGAAAAATTAACATTATTCCTTGATTTAATAATTCTAAGCACTTGGGAAAGTTCGAAACATTTGCTACATAGTAGAACTTACTGCAAAGTGCAATGAAAAAATGTTAACTCTCAACAAGATTTGGAAGACTTCCCAATTTTACTCCAAGGCAAATGCCTGTTGCAATCAAGGGGGTTGAACATCAATCAAAAGAATATGCACATCATAAAAAAGTATTCCTACAAATGGCATCATCAATTCACAAAACCATGGAAAAATACCTTTAAGTCAAGGTGGAAGCAATGTTCAACACCGAAGAAAAATGATTCGCACTGACCAGTCACAATCAGAAAGCATTTTTCCTTTACACATTCGAAGAAAAAATGGCTTAAGACTTCATAAAGAGGATAAAATGAGTCTTCTCCCTTATACATTAGAAGCTACAAAATCCAAAACACAAAGCAAATGAAAATGGGAGCTACCTGCTTGTTACTTCCTCATCATTTTCGGTTTGATTCGATCCACAAAAGAAGTACAAGCAGGGTGGTAAGAGCAAAAGAACAATGCAGCAGAAAAAACGAAAGCTCTCGTGACCTGCACAAAAAAGGGCCTTTGTGATTTTAGAGGGAAATGATGGTAAATTGAAGCAATTTGAAAAAGAGTTTGAGCTCCAACAAACCTTACCCATCCTCACTTGGAAATCAACGGTTGCCCATTCCAGATAGAGATTCGAAATACAACGAAATCCATGGGAACCCAAGTATATCGGAAGTGTTTTCTGATTCTGGAGGAAGACCACCGAGTATTGGAGCCGAGAAAAGGGGAATGCTAAGTGAAGTCTACACCTCACGTGGGAATGTTGCTCACGTGGAGAAGAAGAGAAGTGGCTGATGATAAGAAGACGGGGAAACAAAGTCCTATTTGAACCCGGAAATCTTAATTCACAAAAAAAAAGAAAATAAAGCTCGATGACAACTTCGCTTGGGAAGGGCATTCACGTGAAAATCGAAAAGGAAAGCCATAGGATCAAAACCCATTATAAATGGGATCTTAACCTTTGTTGGGCAAAGGCACGACACATATGCAGTTTTAACTAGGCCCTACAAATTGGAAGTTGGGCTAAAATAATAAATGGGCAGCAGTCCAGTAGCAAGACGAAGGCATATCATGTGTGAAGACGATGCCGACATCGGATATGTGAAGAACGTAGATCACTTCAAATATTATAGATGTGGGCCATCTCAAAACACAAAGTTCGATGGACTTACGCTACGTCAAATTTAATGGATCAAATTCCCGAAGTGGCCAATGACACAAGGCCGTATCAAATACCAAAATAGCACGAAGCTATAACAAATGGCACGAAGCTGCAACAAGACTCAAATGGCATGAAGCCACATTCTGCTCCAATGGCCTAAAGTTCTTTCCTGCAAGAGCCTAAACTGCATAAGGCATCAAATGCTCATTGCCTGCATGAGTTGCACAAGGCATCAGATCCCAACAAACACATAAAGAACTACGAGTGACTTGATCCCTCAACCAGGGTACGTAGGCAATCTAGGGCTTGACCTAGGTGTAGTCGCAAAATCAAATACCCAAATCCCCAAGTTACGATTTATTCATATTGGAATCAAAGGGTTTTTCCTTTTAACGAAGGATTGTAATTAATAGACGCATAGTCTAGAATGGGTCGAACTCAAATTAATAAAACCCTCTTCGGAAAAATGAATAAGGGTGAAATTATGTCGAGTGAATTATTTACATATTGTGTACAATTTTTGCTCAACAGCGATGATGTATTATATTTGTGTGGAGTTTGATAACTAGTTAGTGAATGTCCAATTAGAGTGGAACATCATTGTAAAAAAAGTGAATGAAGAAAATATAGAATGCAAAAACGAATTTAGAAATGAATTACCATATCAAAGTGTGAGGCTTTCTCTGGTGCAAATTTAAGTTACACATTTGTACAAAAGCTGTTAAATCATCTAACCTAATGGGCTATCACAACTCTTGTTCCAATGTGTAACTTTTTTTTTTTTTTAACAACGATATTATCTACATTAAGGAAAAAGGGATAGGCTTAGTTTCACAATGAGCTATCAATAATGTGGTTCAAACCTTTGGCGGGAATCGAACCTAAGCCATCTCACATGTAGAATTATTTGAGAGATGGGCCAAACGCCCACTTCCAACAGCACCGATATTTTCTCCAACTTGTTAATTATCACCTGCACATAGGTTAAGATATTTAAACTCTTATTGCCGAGGTGGGATATTTCAACACACCCCTTTATGTGAGACTTAATTAGTGGGTCACACATGGGAGATCCACACATCTGCAACCATGTGGAGCCAAGGGGAGAGACCAAGGGACCCACCATCGTCGTGCGGGCCAAGGGGACCCAGCCATCACGTGGCAGTACGAGCTCTCTCCCTAGCTCTGATACCGTGTAGAATTATCAGAGAGACGGGCTAAATGTCCACTTCCAACAACACTGATATTGTCTCCAACTTGTTTATTACCATATGTACAGTCTGACATGTATGAAATTTTATTAGAGATACAGTCGATGTGGAATATTTTAACATCACTTACAAGTGAATATGAATACAACTAGACTTTCAAATGTGCATATTTGATGTGCACTAGAAAAATTCAATCGAAATGTACCTTGTTGGGTCCTTATTTAATGGTTTGAGTTTGCAACCTATGATAACTAGCGAACAAGCCATGCCTGAAATTGGGCTCAACATTTGCCATGTTTTACAATAAGCATTTCCTTAAGCTGACCCAAATCAACCCCAACTTTAGAATAAGAGTCGAAGACCCACAAAACTCTTTCCTTCCAAATTATATGATGTGCTCGATCATATATTTTTGCTCTAGAATTTCCAACTGATGTTCCTCTTATCTTGCTAGAAAATGCATTATTCATCATTTGGGATTCAAACATTGTTTAACTTTTCTTCTTATCCTACAAACGGCAAAGTACTTACTCTCACTTTCACGATAACAGTTTAACTTTCGTGTCATTCTCTCTTTCTACGACTTACACGATGGAGCTTGATTGGGTGAAAATTTTCCAAAGTTCGTGTTATTTTTATTTCCTATATTCAGTTTTATATTTGTTTTCGTTTTGGCTAAATTTTATATTTTCACATAATCTTTGGTAAGTCTAAGTATTAAATATTTTACACTTGGTTGTAATTATATTATTTTCTAACCTTCTGAACTCCGGTGAATCTCTATAGATGACTTGGTGCTGCTCATTTGAAAGTTGGAGTTACCCTTCACATATGCCCGTTAATTGCTTGATAAAATGTCTCAAAGAGAAGCTTGGACTACTGGGCAGCACGCCATGCTTGAATTTGCGAGCAGCACAAGGGATGTTTTCTGGATGCAAATTTTTGCCTTCTTTTTCTTGGACAAAAATGCATCTGCAAAATAATTAACACATTAGGTCAAGGCCAAGAGCCTCATGCGCCCACGATGAATGAGAGTGAGCTTTGACTGAAGAACCTCAGATGCCAAAATTAGAATTTGAGAGAGAAAGTGTTTAGAGAAATTTGGAGAATTTTATATGAGAATTGGACTTTGGTTTTAGGAGAAATGAAGGTGTTTATATAGGGGTCTGGCCAGCCCTCTTTGGAGAGAAGGGGTCCGGCCACTTATGGTGGTTTTTGGCTCTAATTGCAAGATATTATGTTAAAATAATATCTTGCAATCAATTAGGAAATTAATTAGAAAATTAATTAATTCATTAGGAAATTAATCAATTAATTTAGGTAATTAATCCTAATTTGAATGAATAATTGAGGGTTACCTTGTGGGGAGGATTTGATGAGGATGAATGAAATAGGTTTTGAATAAATACCTATTTTGATCATTTTTAACCTTGATTGAGTCGTGATTGTCCACTGCTTGAGCGTGAGAGCTCTGGTGTGTCTTAAGGGTAATTTTGTCTTTTTACCCCAAAATCCATGTGTCGCCACCATATTTTTCTTGATTATTTTTGGCTCCACAAATGCCTCCACACCTGTTGGAAATGTGCCCTAAAGCCAATCATATGATGATACTTTACGGACATTTCACATGTTAAACTAATCTAGTTTACATATAAAGGGCAAACATTATTGTTTGAGCCGTCTCATATAAATGTTATATGCTTAAACGATAAAGTCCAAGGAATATGTGATTGGGAGAATGCAATCTAATGAAGTTAGATTCATGAGACCATTCTTTCGTAGACACATCCTAAATGTTCCTGATCATAGGATTGCCAATTGGGCATTGACAGTCCGATAAGATCAGTACGTACTGTGCCTTCTCTCAGGGAGAGTGACTAGTCTCGAGTCATTGGTGTGTGTGACATCAAGACAAGTACGTAGGTGCTCAATAGAGAATGAGTCCACTGAACACGATCAACGAGGAGTTCTCATACTCATGTCACATGAGAACTCATGGTTAGGATAATGCAAATTAGTCCTTTGACCTGAGGCATCACAGTTGTCTTGTGGTTAAGTCCTTGATCTTTGATTATGTCAAAGTCACCCCATCGGGGTGTCCACGACATCATTGGGGTTAAGCCACTTAGTTATGGAGACAAGTGAATGTGCAACAAGGGATCTCTAACCTTCAAATGGTTTGAGGGAGAATACTCTATGATATGATTAAAATCTCTGGCCAGAGTATGAATGAGATTAGGGAATGCGTTCCAAATCACATTCAAGGTAATCATATAAGCAAACGAATCACATTGGATAGTAGACATGAATAAATAAACTATCAAACCAAACAATGTGGTCAAGAGTATTAGATTAGAGAAAGACCGTATTGCATTTGTAATCCTAAACTGAATAGGTTCTCTACCTCTTCTGATTAGCTTGGGTAGCCATGATATGCTGCTAGGTGTCACTCATGGTTTGTGGAAGCCTTAAACGTGTGTAATCACTAAAGGGAGAATTGAAAGTAAGTTTCAATTCACAATCGATGTAAAATGGTTTTAATCGCCCACTGCCTCGCTAAAAGGAACCTAATGGATCGTACACCGTGTAAGGTGGAGATTGAAGAAACAATGGAGATGAGTAAGAATAATTAAATGGTTTAATTATTTATGGCAAGGATTAATTAATATGTTAATTAATCAAACGAATAAGTTCGTTAAAGACCTCGGGATAGTTTTGGACCTTAAGGCCCAATGGGCTTCGAACGTCAAAGCCCATTGACTTAAGTTGTATGACAACTTAATGAATAAAGATTCACAAAGGCCCAAAAGCCCATATCCATTTTGTGTAGAATTAGGGTTTTTGGTTCTTTAGGTCATTTAAAGAAGTGACTATATAAAGAACTTTATAGCCTAAAATTCAAAAGGGTTTGTTTTAGAGAAAATTGGTGAGAACTTGTTTCTTCATTTTCTCTCTAAGAGGCCAACCACCTTGGAGGGTGAATCTAGCAATCCTACTACTCCAAGGTCACTCATTTCTTCTTCAATCTAACCTTGGTGTAGAATCTTTAGAGGTTCTCTATTTTGGGAACTTGGAGAATCCAATTCTTTCAACCAAATCCATGGAGCTAAGAAGCAAGGAATGAAGGCCCTATCTCTTGGGTGATTATCCTTTGCATATGCAAAGAGGAATCTACAAAGGTAAATATTTCTCAACTAACAAATGTTGTTTTAAAGTTGAGTCAAGGTTCACCAATCTACTAGGCTTTGAATTTCATGGTTGATGTTTTGTTTTGAGTGCATGTAAGCATGATTCCGCCTTTAATTTGTTAATTGCATGCTATTGATGTTGCTCAAATAAACATGTTTTTCACAAAATTCCCTTCAACACCTACTAGACTGGTCGCAGTCAAGGGCATCAGATGTAGAGATCTCCAACTTTGATGCAAATTCGCACTTGGACTTGGAATTAGATTATTCTAGGAAAGGGAAATAAATCGCCTCCAAAGCCTATTTAAGTTTACCTTAAGTAGGGGATTAAATCTACTTCGAAGGGTAATTATTTATCCCTACAAGAAAGAGAGAAAACTAAAGGATATTTGTTCCCCTCCCCTAGCACTCTTCTTTGCTTGCCCGTGCAAAGAACCGTTTTCCGTTGATTTCTTTGTCTTCTTCGCATCGCACCAATGTAAGAAAAACTTAATTCTCCTTGTCTTCTTCTTGGGTGGGGCTGCCACGGGGCAGCCGTTGGGGTGGTGCGGCACGTCGGCTAGCAGGGGCTAGGAGTCTGCTTGGCATGAGCCAAGAAAGAGGTGTGGTTGAGGCCATTGCTTGTGCTGCTCGGCTTGACTGAAGCCAAAGACTGACTTGGCATAGGCTGAGGAAGTGGTGTGGCATGGGCTACGGTTTGGGTTGCCACGTTTGGGTTGCTTGCTAAAAAAATGAGGAAACTGCTTGAGTTTGATTTCTCGGTTGCCTTAGATGGAGCAGTCAAGGATAGAGCTACCAAGATCGGAGTTACTGAAGATGAAGTGTCAGATGAGCAAACTGTTGAGTGCAAAGTGGCTGCTGCCCCTGACCATTTGTTGCTTAGTTGGTCTTCAAGCATTCGATCTTTTAAGCTATGTGTCCTTCTCGCATTGGAGAACTTACCCAGATGGGTGTCAGGGAACAATTAGTTTACCCTCTCGCACTAGAGAACTTACCCATATGGGTGTCGGGGAATTGGTTTACCCTCTCGCACTGGAGAGCAATTATTTAATCCTCTCACACTGGAGAGGTTACCCATATGGGTGTCAGTGAATTAGTTTACCCTCTTGCATTGGAAAGAAATTAGTTTATCTTCTCGTACTGGAGAGCTTACCCAGATAGGGGTTTGAGCAGTTGCTGTAGACAACAGTTGAGCTTGGCTTATGAATAACTTCTTGAATCTTCATTGAGAATAAAGAAATGGATGAACTGTGCTAGAAAGTAGAAACTACATAACAAACTGGATAATCATTGGCTTGCAATGTCTTGTTCGTCAAGCTGCTTAAGACTTCAAACTTATTTGGAAAAGCCCCAACAGGGTGATGGAGATTTCCTCTACTTGCGTAAGCCATGTCGTGGACCTATCAAGATACTTATCGCACCGACCCTCACTTGTCAGCTTCTCAAGGTACTGCTTCCACTTCTGCCAGCCGTTGGTAGTATGGCCTGATCCTTGATGGAATGCGCAATACTTTGTCTGATTCAGCCTGGTAAGATCGCCATTCATGGGTGGCGGCAGTTC
This sequence comes from Malus fusca, assembly GCA_035220775.1. Taxonomy (NCBI): domain Eukaryota; kingdom Viridiplantae; phylum Streptophyta; class Magnoliopsida; order Rosales; family Rosaceae; genus Malus; species Malus fusca. Next base: position 23,387,415 of record CM069065.1, on the reverse strand, counting down.
GAACCAAGGTTCGTTCTTGAGCTTACGAAGAATTTGGTCGATTGGAACTGTGAACTTGGTGAATGTTTTAGGCGCTGAGTTTTCTCTGGTCAGGGAACGTTTCATGCGTTTCTTTTTCGACTCGTTTTTGTTAGACTATTTGGCCTCGTTCCATAGTGCGTGCTTCTCCGCCAGAGCATACGAAGCTACCAGGTCAGTTCTTCTCTCATGATCAATTTTCTGAATAAAGGGTGTTCGGTAGGAAGCCTATTTCTGAATGTTGCCGTTGCTATGTCTTCGTTGTAGCCAACAATCTTGGTCTTCTCCACTTTAAACCTATTGACATAGTTGCGAATTGTATCCCAAGGGCCTTTTACGTTCATGAAAAGATGGTCATATGTCCTTTTGATTGAGCGATTAGACGAATACTCCTTTGAAAACTAAGGAAAGTTCGTTAAAACTCTTGATCGACTGCGGCGGTAGGGTGTGAAACCAGTCTTGCGTCTCGCCTTGTAGATTTGTGGCAAAAATTTTGCACATAAGTGCGTCGTTGTTCCCGTAGAGGATCATGATACTATGGTAGTACTTGAGATGTCGGTCCAGATCCTTGTCTCATTTGTACGAAGTGAAGTAAGGCATAGTGAACCCGCGATGTGGATCTGTCTGCTTGATCTCATCCGTGAATGGTAACCTGCTTATGTTGGTCATGTCTCGTCGAAACGCATCGTTAGTAGCCTCGTTACGCTGGAAATTGCGCAATCGTCTAGTTAGGAGCCTCTCAACTTCTTTTTAAATTTGCCTCTGCTGGGGCAGTGGAACTAACGGCTGCCCCCGGTCGTGACCTATTGGTCTAGACCGTTCTTCCCTATGCTCGACTCGTCTACGTCGTGGCTGCGATGTATGTGGCACATTCCTGGTAAGCCAACGGGCTGTTCGTAGGCTATCCGTTGAACTTGAGCTAGATTGAGTGACTACTAACAGCCCGCTTCGATGTGAGGTGGAGAATGCTTATTGCGAACCTAGTTGTGAATGAACTTTTCACCTAGAAGGTTGTCCATGTTGATAATTGGAGTGTGGCTTCAACCGTGAACGTATGCTCATCTGTGTGATTGATTGGGAGTGCACGCTCATCCGTGCTCTAAGACGAGAGTATACGCTATCTCGAAGACCCAGACGGGAGCGTAAACTGCTAGAATGCTCGGATCGTGGCTGGTTAAGGGGTTGTTGTCGAGACGCTGTTGGAAAGGTTATTTGTTTGCCCTTGTCTTACTTCAGGACACCTCGTTTAGGGCACGCTGCAAGAGTTGATTCACCAAGGTAGTCTATTCTGCGAAGGCGCTTGTCAACTCTATAATTTGTAGAGACAAATGTTGTTCACCATTTGGGATGGAAGAGCTTGGACGGTATACGTCTCCTTGAGTAGTGGAAGTGTAATGTACTCCGGGAACGAGATTTGAGTTGGGATATGTCAAATCTGAGGAAAAATAGGGTGAAAATACTCCCGGTTCAATTGTCGGTCCAGAAATCTAAAGCCGAAACGGTTGAACCGATCTTGGACCTGTTTGGGATGCTATGTGGGCCACGTGCATAGGCTTCGCCACGTGCGGTGCACGTGGGTGCTGGGCTTGGGCTTGGCTTTGGAGCGCGTTGGGCTTGCGCTGGCCTTGGGCCCACAAGTGTTGGGCTGCTACATCTTCTTCAGCTGCTTGGGTTTGGACAACTTGGGACGTGCGCTGAGTGGAGGTGTGCATGGTTTAGGCATGCTCTGCTGGGGTAGGGGCTTGAGCCGGCTCGTGACGGGCCTGGCTCGGTTGCTTTACGAGGTGGGCTGCTTGGGCTACTAACGCAATTGCTCCCTGCTCACCGTGAGCTGGCTGCCATGGTGCTAGCCCACTCTCCACTGCCATGGTGGTCCATATGGCTGCCATGGTGATGGTGCTCCGTGGTGGCAAAATTCCTCATCTTGCCATTGCATTAAGCCTCGTGGATCGTCATGGTGGGGCTACGTCTTGTCCTCCATCATTTGATTTAGATCTTTGAAAGTATAAAGTTTGGTTCGTCGTGGTTTCCGAATTTCCCGTCATTGTATTTTTCCCTTACCTCTATTCAAAGAATTAAAAAATTCTAGGAATAAGAAAGTATGAAAAATTTACTAACGAACGAGAAATGAGAAACTTTGAATGCGAGAGTCTTTTTCGAGCGTGTGAATCAAACTCTCAATGAAAGCACCAATTTGTGGATGCAAATTTCCGCCTTCTTCTTCTTGGACGAAAATGCACCTGCAAAATAATTAACACCTTAGGTCAAAGCCAAGAGCCTCACGCACCTACGATGAATTTTGGGGGGCGGGGGGCTTTGGCTGAAGAACCTCCGATGCCAAAGTTAGAATTTGAGAGAGCAAGTGTTTAGAGAAATTTGGAGAATTTTATAAGAGAATTGGACTTAGGTTTTTGGAGAAATGAGGGTGTTTACATAGGGGTGTGGCCGGCCCTCTTTGGAGAGAAGGGGTCCAGCCACTTATGGTGGTTTTTGGCTCTAATTGCAAGATATTATGTCAAAATAATATCTTGCAATCAATTAGGAAATTAATCAATTAATTTAGGTAATTAACCCTAATTTGAATGAATAATTGAGGTTTACCTTGTGGGGGGATTTGAAGAGGATTGATGAAATAGGTTTTAAATAAATACATATTTGATCACTTTTAACCTTGATTGAGTCATGATTGTCCGCCGCTTGTGCGTGGGAGTTCCGGTGTGTCTCGAGGGTAATTTTGTCTTTTTCACCTAAAAATCCACGTGTCGCCACCATATTTTTCTTGATTATTTTTTGCTCCACATGTTTTGCGCGTGTTTGTGCTGCTTGCCACACCTTTCCTCTCTTATTATTTTTTTTCTTTTACTTCTTTATAATTTTTGTTGGCCAAAAATTTTAGTTTACAGTCTAGTCTTAATATTATATGAAAATGGGAAAACATCAGTTGCGATAAGGTACAATCATATGGCATTAGGGCCATACTTAAAATTAAAACTGTGACATAGACATAGATCGACCCCCTTATATTTCCCTCCACATCTTTCTTCCACAACATTTCTTCACGTGTTACACTTGGACTTGGTGTGTTATGTGGTCCAAGTAACAACATATAAAGGTGTACCACCCAACAAAGCCATTAATTTAGCAAACCCCACCCCCCTCCCCTCTCCTTGGGGTTGTTTATGTCTTCTTGCATATACTTGCTCATTCACACAAAATTCTAGGGTTCTCTTTTTATAGGGTTTTCTTTTTATAGTATATCGGTGTATAGAAAGCACCGAAATACATCAGTGTTTGAGCAGTTAGATTGGAATTGTCAAAATCCGGTCATACAAATTTAGGTCCTCCAATGCTTTAGTGTACAAAAGTATCGGCTTTTATTTTCTCTTCATGTTTGATATTGTTATCTTAAGAAACAGAAAAGGAAAGAGGAGAAAGAGATACTGCATAACATAAAATTTGTAATTTTTGAAGGAAACTAGTTTTTCAACACCCTTTTTTCCCGCGAACACTTTTGTTTATTTTTTGTTTTAAATTGAATAATTCAAAAGAGAATCAAGAGACACAAATTATTAATAGTGTGTAGAAGGAGAGGAACCATATGAAACTATTCTTTGATCATAGCAAATATATAAGATTTTATCGAATACTTCGGAGGACTTGTTCTTCCCGATATTTGAATCTTTAAATATTTATTTAAAAATATTAAAATCAAAATCTAACCGTTAAAGTATTAAAAAGAAGTTCGCAGATATATAAGCCAGAAATGGTGTCTCTGAACATCAGTAAGAAGTGCAGGAAATTATGATCATCTGTCATTTCTGTAAAATGGAAAGCGAAAAGGTTAGAAATTCTAAATCAATCCCTGCAGAGAGCATGTTTATGGCTCCACAAATATTTGCAGACAAACCCGTAGTGATATATCTATTTCGTTCAGTGTCTCATATATAATATGGTGTTTTCCACATTTGTAACTGTGATTTCTGTGCCTGCGGTTGTAGTCCCACCATTGAGATATTTGTCTCCCATCTTTCATGGCAGAAATTCCTCGTGTTAAAAATCTTCCACCTTCTGCCAAATTATTCTCAAGTGTCATTTTATCTCAAATGCATTCTAGCTAGTAGTCTCCATAACTGTTTAACTACTGATTTTCGCACTCTTCTTTTCTTCTCAATGCTTCATTGCTTATATCTATTAATTATTAATTTTCATTTGATTTGTTATATTCATAAACTATAAAAAGGAGTGCATCGAAGATAATGAGAATGCAAAACTCACTCCCTTAAGTTATATATGGGTGTATTTGTATGTATGCCTTCATATAGCATAGCTACAAGAAATTTGAAACTACACCCAACTTGTGTTTGAAATTATTTTAATTAAAAATAGGGTAAAGTACAAAAGAAACTACCTCAACTATTGGTATCACGACACTTTCATACCTCATCTTTTAAAATTGACAATGTCATACCTCATCTTACGAATTTGTGCCAATGTTATACCTTCCGCTAGGGTTGGTGTGAATTTCTCAGTTAAATGCTGACGTGGCTTGATCCGGGACCCATTTTCTATTAAAAATTAATAAAATATTATTAAAAACTAAAAAAAATATTTAATATTTTTAAATATTAAAATAATAAAGAAAAGTAAAAATTAAAAATTAAAAAAATTAAAAAAAAAAAAAACCTCAGGTCAGTTCGTCCTTCCCCCCTCTCTCTCTCTCTCCCCATCTTCTTGCAACCCAGAAAGAAGAAGGAGGAAGAAGAAAAAAAAAAAACCCAACCCAACCCAGTTCTCCCCCCCCCCCCCCACAACAAACCCAGAAAGAAGAAAAAGGAGGAAGAAGAAGAAGAAAAAAAGAAAAAAAGAAAGAAAAAAAAAACCCAACCCAACCTAGTCCCCCCCCCCCCCCCCCCCGGCACCCACCCTTTTCCCTCCACACCCATTCCCCCAATTTTCTCCACACCCAGGTTCTCAACCTTCAGAATCGGCCTAGCGAAGGTTTCCCGATTCCACCTCAACAGGATATGGGTTTTTTTTTGGGTTGCAGGTAGTGGGTGCGGGGAGAAGAGGGGGGAAGAGAAATTGGTTTTTTTTTTTTTTCTCTTCTGTTTTTCTGGGTTGTAGTTGCAGGAAGGGGGAAGAAGATGATGGGGAGAAGAGAGAGAAGGGGGGGGGGAGGGGACGAACTGACTGAGTGTTGGTTTTTTTTTTTTTAATTTTTCTTTATTATTTTAATATTTAAAAATATTAATTTTTTTTTTAGTTTTTAATAATATTTTATTTATTTTTAATAGAAAATAGGCTCTAGATAAAGTCACGTCAGCATTTAACTGAGAAATTCACGCCAACCCTAACGGAAGGTATAACATTGGCACAAATTCGTAAGATGAGGTATGACATTGTCAATTTTAAAAGATGAGGTATGAAAGTGTCTGACACCAATAATTGAGGTAGTTTTTTGTACTTTACCCTTAAAAATATATTGACAAGCACGTAGAACAAAAATGGCCGTCAAAGCCTCTTGAAATTAAATTTCATAGTAAAAAACACTTGGAAACATTGTTACGAAGAAGAAAGAAAACATGATATTGACGCATATGTTATTATAGATGTCTATTATTGTATTTGATGTTAACCGTTATTAGGTGAATGACATTTTCTATTGTTTAATTCGTAAAATGTTTCTCAGTAGTATTAACGACGGTTAGAATCACAATAGCTAAACAAAAATAATGCATACATTGCGGCCATCATCAAGATATGAATTGACAATCCCCATACGTTTTACATATAACTGAAGGCCGGTGGTCCAAATTTGGACTCGTTATAACTTATATGCATTTCACAGTAAAGTTTACTTGAAGAATTTCTCAATGTTTTAAGCCTTTTTACAGGGTTGGTGACCCTTCACTGACATGCATGTGGATCAGAATTTAAGACAGCACTTCGAAAAGCCTTGAAGATAGTTAGATAGCAACGTTTCAAAGAAAAGTATCGAATAATTACAAATATTTGTCCAAAATTCAATATATATATCATAATAGTTTGTCAAATTTACTACACTACAATAAAAAACTTAATAAACTAAATCTATAACTCATGCGCAATTGGTGGATTATTCAAGTGATAAGAAAAGTTACACTAAACTTATATAAATTACTAGAAAAGAGATTCGAACATGAGACCTCGGATGTAAGTGCTAATACTTTTAACCAACCGAGCTACGAGCCACTTGCTTCAATCCCTCATTACTAATTTCTTCATATATACATACCATATAAGTTAATATGCCCTTAAAATATAATATCGCTTGTAATAAATTTGTATTTATTGAACTCATATGAGTTAGTGACCAATTTCACTCGATTACCACAGTTTAGAAATGTGGTTAATCGCAATGTACTAGATTTTTGGCCTTAATTTGGGGTTTGCCTTTTTTCATTTCACATGCGCGTGCATTGACAATGGCTTCGATTGCTAGCTTCATCTCTCTTTGTCTTCTCTTTTAAACCTAGAGTATCTACTTTCAAGTGGGCATGTATGACATTTTCATCGCTGGTTGATATATACAAGTACATTATTGGCAAATTCCAACTTATTAAGCGCCAGCTTTTTGAGGTTTGATGGTTGAACAATGTAGTATTCTAGTTTCGGTTTTAGGGTTTTAGTGATTGTCTAACATAGTATCGAGAGATGTTGGATTCAATCATTCAAAACTCCGCTACTGCAGTTTTTAGTTGTTTTCGCACAATTGAGATGCACGATTGGGTTGTGCATGAGGGAGGGTGTTAGTTTGATATACACTGCTTTTCATTTCTTTACACAATTAATTAAGATTAGAGACACTGATTGTCTAACAAGCCAATCCTAGTTGAGGTTGAGGTTACCATAATACCATTGTTACTTTCAAATGGAAGTCTTAACTTTTGCTTAATTTTAACAATTTGGTCAAATTTAGGGGGCGTACTTAACATGTTCCATGGAATATATATCATATATGTCTTTGTCCATTTTGTTTTGTTGCACATGCTGATATATGCAGGTACCGAGCAATCAGCTCCAATATTACGGGCCTAATTCTAAGTGGAAGCATCATTAACAAGTCAATCAACCTCCAAAATCCATCTGACTGGGTTTTCAAGTCATTATAATTGCTTCTGTTTTGACTTGTAATAATATAGAATGCAATGCATATGGGATGCATGAAATTAACGGTACAGGAACATTCGAATGCATTGTTTGATGGTTAGGGTATTTCTCTTTAATTCACTGTCTCAAGGTCAAATCTTTATCTTTCTTTAGTGTAGCTTAAAGTAGTAATATCGTTTGTAATTAAAAAAAAAAAGCCAAATTTAGATAGCAACGTGGAACATGAGATATTTCGATGTACCTGGAACATGACAACACGGTGTTACTATTTCATTCAACCCTATCGTCAATCCCTATCATAATGTGGAATAATAACACCATGTTACAGTGTTGTAGATACACACAAACATTTCACAAAACGCAGTAGTAATTTTGGGGAAGAACTATATATTTTTTTTCTTCCTAAAATCAATTCGATTTGACGAGTTTAAAACTAAGGAATTAAGTCATATAATCCAAGCATCAAAGATCACCAATAATCTCTTCATGAGATTGTGATGAAAAGGCTTTCTGACTCGTTGAAATGAAAGTTGAAGATCATCAAACCAACTAATTAATTAATAGCTACTCATGCACGCAAATTACGAATTTCATATATTTATGAGATAATTATGCTTTTTTTTTTGTACAGAATTATGCTCAAGTTTAATTGTGATTTTATTTGAAACCTGAGGATCTAAACAAGCACATAAGAGTAATGATACACACAAAAACAACCTAATCTGCCTAACTAATTAATTAGTACACATATATGATGACCATACCAACCACACCCAACACTTCTTAATCAGAGACAAGCCTCTCCGGCCATGCCGCCGCCGCTGCATCACCTGAAAACGTAGTCATATTCCAGCCACATGAGTTCCAATAGCACCCACTATTATCCATCAGCTCAGGCAACTCTATCTCTCCCCAAAAATCATCTCCACCGTCCATTCCGCTGTGATGATGATGATCATCGTCGTCATCGTCACTTTTTCTGGTGATATGTGACGACTTCATGATTGTATGTGCTGCTTGGGCTGCTGCTGCCTGAATGTCCCTAGCAGTACTCGTGGACGGCCTCGGCAAGTGGTCAACTTCCTCGGGGAAGTTCAGCTGCGCTTTTCGGCCTTTGAGGCAGTAGGCGGCAACGTCGTACGCCTTGGCAGCCATCTCCGGCACAGGGAAAGAGCCTAGCCAAATGCGTGACTTTTTGCGCGGTTCCCTAATTTCGGACACCCATTTCCCCCACCTCCGCTTCCGGACGCCTCGGTACACCGGGTGGCGGGTGCCTCCGCCTTGTGAGTCAGCTTTTGGGAGGGTGGTGGTGGTGCTCGGGTCATCTTCAGTGTACGGTGGTTGCTCCATGTACAATATTGGAACCCTCTCCTTTTAATGCGAGTGCTTTTAATGTGAGTGTCACTCACACTAGTTACTTACTTTGTCCATGCCTTAGGCCTTATAAGTTATATTTTTCTATGAAATGACATTTATGCCCTTGCATAAGAAATTAAGGGACTGGTTATTTCAATGCCCTGTGCGCCAACTGATTGTTATAGTGGGTGGGGTACCAGTGTTTTGAGGGAACATGCATGGTTTAATTGAGCATTTACAACTAAAAAAGCTCCCTCATCATGCCCAAGAAAACAAAGTATGATAAGAAAAACATAAACTTTTTAAAAGAAAGATGGTTCTGATTGTTGTTAAAAAATAATGGAATTCACTTCTTTAAGCAATGCATATATGTGCTGAAATGTATGACATCAATTATACACTCACTAGAGTCATCGCCAAAGAAAAATGTGAATAGGAAGTATTTTCTTTTCTTAGACAATTTCGGACACATATATAAGTGGGTTGATTAAATATGAACTACAAGTCCTGTTAGAAACAATCACTCAAGTACTGATTTATAGATTGTTGTCAACTGTTGATGAAAGTACGTTTCACAATCAATCAACAAAAGTCACGTATTCGCTTATTGACGACTGTCAACCCTGTCTATCAACTTTTTCTTCCTCTAAAAATCATTACTAGTTTCACTTTAAGGTTCCAAACTTCATTAAGTTCACAACAACATTGGCTTATGCATGTAATTACACCCTATGCTTTATATGTTGGTCCCAAATGAACTATGGTTGTGATTTCTACAAACAACCATCACGGTGGGATTTCCATTGGATTACATCTCTATCTGTCTCCTCCAAGGAGTGGTGGACGATTGTCACAAGGGCAAATCAATACAATGACCAACCTACCCTTTCAAGCAAATATCATTATCAAATGCTCAAAAGGCTAATCAATTGCTTTTGGTTTATATGTCCCTTGGGTTTTGGTCGGTTTACAAATCACATGGTGGATTAATCAGCACGGGATTTTGATGATTTTTCTAGCTTTTATCCTCTCTTTTTTTGGGTTTTTTTTTTTTTTTTTTTTTGGGTGTGGGATAAATTTTGCATGATAAGTTGGTGGGTTTTAGTAGCTTTGGTGTGAGTTTTGACATAGACATAAAGCCCTTGTAAAGTAGTAGTAATGCTCTCCTCCATGGAAACGGGGTCCATTAATTGGCCTCGATGTAGTTTATGAGTTTGATTAAGGACCACAGTTTTAATTGGACTATGAAACTTCTAATCACAATTGCTTATTGGATTACTTTTCCATTCAATCATTATTATGATAATGATACACGTGTTATCACAAGAAAAGTTAGGAAATTGTAGATAATTCAATATTCATATGATACTAAACACTATCTAGTGATTTTATAGTAGTTTGTTTTTGCAGTAGATGTTACAACTTTTTCAGATATTTTCATTCTATATTTTTGGCTCTCATTCTCATTTAGAAATACTATTGTACCGTTATCCTATAACAAGAAAAAAATATAGCCGTCTCTTTTTTTTCACGCAATTAAGGATTTTATTTGTTTCTTCTTAAATTCTAAGACAAATGACAATTTCTATTTGCATGAGTTTTCGTTTCAGATTATTTGGCTTCACCATATATAAGGTGGGAAGATAAGAGAGTAGTAGCCGGGAGACCACTCAAATTTCCAAGTCTTATTGCTTCACCAACTATACATTATACAGTAGAAAACAAAGTAAGAAAATGAAGCATGCATTGGAAGGAAGTGCAATTCTCAGGATAACATCAGAGTAACCAAAAATAGGCAAACCAACAAAGACAGGAACAAATAATATGCAATGAACAAATTAACGAGAATCTTTTAGAGCGAAACAGATTCATATATCTGCATATATAATTGCACATGCATGTTGGAAAATCACTGCCACTAAAATCTTATCGGTACGTTCGAAAGGAATAGTATCGAGCAGCGGTACCACACCACTATTTCTTATGAAGATAAAACACATACCATTATCTACCATCTACAAATGTTTTTTTTTTTTACCATTAACGTACAGTTTTCGAACTTGAGATATTTTTCTCGAGAAATTAATTTTTTTTCCACCTACATATTTATGTTTAATTTTATACATTGTTTTTGTTTGATTTATTTAAACCGATGATAATATATAATGATAGATAAGTGAGAGGCTAAAACAAGTGAAAATCAGCTCCCATTTTCAACATTGAAAAGCAAAATACCACCTTATTTTTCCTAAATTAGTAACTAGCTTGTTATTTTATTATGGAAAAAGAGTAGATTCAAACCAAGAACCTCGAGTCTAGAGACAAATTTCTTAACGCTTGAGCAGTGAACTCCTTACACACACATGTGTAGCTAAGTGTTATTATCAGAGAGGCTATGTGTATCAATCAAATTGGTATACGTGCTTTGTCATTCCCTCTAGGTATAACTTATGGTGTAGCTATCAACTGGTTTATACACCATACAATTAATTATACATGAACTAACAAATTTAGTAATGCTACTGAGACTAAATTTATAGACTAAATTTTGTAAACCAAATAATTAACATGAAAGTTGATGATTGGATTATTACTTAAGTGTTAATTAACATGTTTATTGCTTATTGGTGACGTATAATTTAGTTTGCAAATTTAATCTCTCTAGCATTATCATAGATATTAAACAGTAGGTAGCTAGAAAAGTCATAGACAATGGCTTTGTGGACTTTCCTTTTTCTTTAGCATACATTTTAATGTAGAATATCGTTTGTAATTAAAAAATTAAATTTTTTTGTTATTCTTCTCCATTAAAATGTATTTATAATAATCATATTAGGGTATACAAGTGTGCACAAGAAGATACTTATGTGGTCTGCAATTTTTGCGTTTGATCAAGTACTGATCCAAGATCATCCGGAACTCTATGAGGCCAGTCCAAATGTGATCTTCTTGACACTCATCTCTGAGCATTGGGCCTAAATATCAACGGCTGAGCTTGATGCACCAAAATAGGTGGGGATGGGTGGAGTTGCAAGGGCAAGGTGGGGATGGGGCAATTAACATTCTTGTTTCTTTTATTTTTCAAGAACAAAAAGAAAAGCCGAGCTTGATTCACCAACACTACAAGAAAAATGAGCTTTGGGTACAAAACAAAGGGCACAATTGAGAATTTTGTGTCAGTTTGACCACCAAAAAGCTTAAACAGTTCTCATTCCTTAGAGGGCACCATAGATGGTGCCCAATGTTAAAAAAAACAGACACAAAACAATAATGGGCACGGAAACCATGCTGAGTAGGGTCAAATGACAACTTTTTTACTGAAGATGGGCACAAAAAGCATTTTGTGTCTATAAAATATGTTTGTCGGCAGCGCTGTATATCCATCCAGCCTTGCATGTGTCGGATTTGGAAATTTTTTATTAATTTGCAAAAACACGACAAAGGTTATTGTGCCCTCTAGTTTAATATATTTAAATAAAAAGTAAGTTTTGTGTCCTTACATATTTACTTTTGGGATTTTTATGGGGGCAAGCAAGGAAACCAAAGGAGGTTTGTAGTGTACCTGCCTTCAGATTTCAGATAGGATAAGTTAAATACATTTATAAAAAATATGAAAAGCTTAAAACAAATCTCTCTTCCCATCACAAACGTCCAGCTCCTCTCTCCCCTCATTTTCCCTTTCCTCCATTCCCCCTTCCCCCTTCGTCCTCTCTCTCTCTCTCCTCTTTCACGCAAGCCGTCCACCGGTCACCAACGACCGTCAAATTAAACCTCCAGAATCCTCTTCACGTCATATTTCCAACCCCCAAGTTAGTTTCTACAAATTCGTAGCCGAATTTCGTCAATTTTAGATCTAAGAAACGGTGGCCGCGGATTTTCCGACAAATTTTCTGCCAAACCTACCAGAATCGGACCTCGACCAAAGAGGTAAAAATGATCCTCTCCTTGTGGGCTGTCCTCCACTGTAAATTCTTTTCCAAAATAAAAACTTTTAGTTTTGGGGTCGATTCTAGATTTCGAATTTTAAATCCATTTTCTGTATGCATGTCAAAGATTGGGACGAGGAAGGTGAATCAAGTTTGTTTCCAACCTGGGCCGAGAAGAATTAGACCCACCCACGTATGTATTTTTTTTGTATGCATGTCAAAGATTGGATTTTCTTTTTGCATAAATTCATCCTAGTGTCACAAGTAGCTTCTGGAAGTTTACGGAAGAGCTTATGAAAAGATTCACATCCGTTTTACTCGTTTAAACTTGAAGTAGTTAATTGTCTTGTTTTCATTTGGGGCGCCTGGTTCCACTTTGTTATCCTGGAATACATGACGGTAGTTGATGAATGTGATGTGCAGGTGGGTAACCTGTAAATTCCAAGTGTTCATATATAGTACAAATATATTCTATTTGCCATCAAGCTAAGAATGCCTCTCATAATGTTTGGTTATAACTTCTAAGTATGTATTTGTGTCTGATTTGTGGTTCTCATAAAATTATACGATATTTACAATATTGTATGTTTACATGCAATTTCTCTATGTGCATGAACACTTATGTGGAGGGGGTGGGTCGGGTTTGGGAAGGTCGGTGGATGTAGAGCCTGAATCAGAAATCGCGTTGGTAAAATCAGGTAATCTTTTTCTAAGATTTTTCAATTTTAATGTGTTTTGGTTTCTAGGTAGTACTTTGTTTTAGTATTTCTTGTTTCGAATTCATGATCGCAGACTGGTGTTTATATGATAATTAAATTATGTAAATCTTCATTTCTTGACTGTTTTTAACTGGGTTTCTTTTGGGGAAGTTTCAATTTGACTATAGAAGATATTCCCTAATATTTTTGCTCAGATCTGACTCTGATTTAGGTAATTTACATTAGGTTTCTTTTGGGGAAGTTTCAATTTGACTATAGGATAACGTCATCATCATTGAATGTGAAAATTTCTCAGTGTCATACAGTTAATTGCGATGCCCATGACGAGATGTGCATTTTTGTTCCATTACACTTATGTGTTCTGTCAATTAAACTCCAGGCCAACTACTAATTATCTCCTAAGTTCCTAAAATTCGTGTTATATGTTGTACGAAATGACCTATTTTGAGATATTTTTTTGCATCTCTCTTTTATTCTACATTCGAAAGAGGTAGAATCGCATTATTGGGACTGGATTGCTTTTTCATGTGTTAATCTGTGTGAAGATTGATTGCCATGCATGAAGAAATAAAAAATGTTACGAAAGTGTCTGGCAAAAGTAATTATGTTTCAATCACGAACGAGTGCATGTATACATAGCAGAATTACACCAATTAATATGTGGGAGGAAGGATATATAGCATTTGATCAGGTAAAGAAAATGAATCATGATTTAAAAATTTGGAAGCCATTACATACTCATTCTTGCTGCTGTGTGTGAATGATGTCACCTTCATTTTCACGAGCTTCTTGGTAGTCTAAATTTATAGTTCATTTTTTCAGCGATATCCAATGTGATAATGTATTTTACTGATTGATATATTTCTTACTTATGGTCATTTTTTAGAGGCTGTCAGAGCAGGGGATGTCAATACTGTGTTATCTGTGGTGGTTGAAGGTTGTTTGGCTTCCGACGAATTCAAATGCAATGGTATTAGGAATTATTGGTTTCATTATCTGTAGGAATCAGTTTGTAGAACTAAATCATAAAAGCTTGTTTTTGCTCTACCCATAATTTAATTGCCTGAACTACAAGATATTGATATTTTGGTGGATCGATTGGATGGTATCTTTAGAAGATATACAAATGCTTTTATCAATCTCTGCAAGGAGAAATGGCTTGAGGGGTTTGCTGTTTTGCATTCTAGTTATACTATGTCTTCTTGGAATTGTATATAAGATGCACTTTTTTCTTTAATTATTCTTACTAAAGACTAAAAGAGTACCAGCTTTTGTTTGTGTGTTTGTCTTGTTACCCGAGATTTGGAAGTAGCAGCAAGCTGGTCTCCCTATTTGGACGATCCATGCTTTGAAGATTTAAGTATCACCGACAGTTAAGATTCATTTTCTCCATTGTTTAGTTGTATATTTGTGAATATTCTATTTATCCATTGTTTCCAACAGTTAAGACTCATTTTCTCCTTTAAAATTGCAGGTTTATTGATGATATATACTAGATATGTCATTAAAATAAGCAACTCACTTTGACCCTAAATAATATGCAAACTTACATATTTTTTCGATTCAGGTGACTATGAGCTGAAGAAATGTGTTGTCTCAGACCCAGAAGCTACTTTTACAACCTGGAGTGAGGAATATGAATCTTTGATATGGCAGATCTGGACCTTGTATGTATTGATTTTAACTAACTCCTTTTTAGGTGTTAATTTTGGACTAATTTTGTTTTGAATTCGACTATATTTGTTATGGCTTCTGATGAGGTGCAAGGCTTGCTGGGGAAAACGAATCTGTCCAAAAATATGTGCTTTCAAGTTTTATTGTATTAGAGATAAAATATGTAACATTACATTATGTTTGTGAGATTGGGAATGTGTTGTAGGCCTTTTCATTTTAAGAAAATTAAAAAATTTCATTTCCTCAATTTTTTTTTAATATTTAATTCATGTTGGCACAATTACAAAATGAAGTGCCAACTTGTTTGGAAAATGTATCTGACAAGTTGTCAGAAATGAGGCACAAATAATGGTCCATTTGTGCCTGCCTCTTTGGGCACAAAACATCATACTGTGTGCTATCAGCAATGGTGACGCCCATAGAGGGCACAGACTCAAAGATAGTAGCTGCACTGTTGCCATTGGTCTATGAGCACAATTGTTGGTGCTTTTTGGCCTCAAAGGGCACATATAATTTTTTGTGTGCAGTGCTCATTTTTGTTGTAGTGCAAACTAGGTCTATGTGTTTAGTGACCACTGGATTAATTTATTCTAAATACCGTTGAGAGAGTTGTATTAGTACAAGTGAGTATGTTTCATCTTATACGCGTGTGGTACATGATACCTTCTTTTAAGTAAGAAAGTTTGTGGCCGGATTTGGGGTTCATATGAGATTTAAACACGAAATTGACTTTGTTCGTGTTGTCACTGCTGCTTACAAGCATTGATATATGTTGAAATGTTCCACATCGACCGTATCAATGACAAAAGAAGAGTTTAAATACTCTAATTCCACTTCAACTAACACCGAGGTCTTTTGTGATAAAACCTCACACCTGACGGATTGTGCATGTGGTAATTACCAAGTTGGGAACAATATCGGTGTTGTTGGAAGTGGGCCGTATGACCCGTCTCTCTAATAATTCTACATGGTATCAGAGCCAGGGAGCGGGCCCGTACCGTACTGCCACGTGATGGGTGGGTCCCCTTGGCCCCACACGATGATGGTGGGTCCCTTGGCCCCGCGTGTAGGGTGAATCCCCTTGGCTCCACGTGGTTGTCGATGTGTGGATCTCCCACGTGTGACCTGCTAATTGGGTCCCACGTGAGGGGGCGTGTTGAAATGTCCCACGTCGACCGTATCAATGACAAAAGAAGAGTTTAAATACCCTAATTCCACTCCAACTAACACCGATGCCTTTTGTGATAAAACCCCACACCTGACGGATTGTGCAGGTGGTAATTACCAAGTTTATGACAATATCGGTGTTGTTGGAAGTGGGCCGTATGGCCCGTCTCTCTGATAATTACTACAATATATACATAAGTGAATACTTGCAAGCGTTGATATGTGCTGGTGATATATACACAGTAAACATTTACAAGCGGTGATATATGCCGATCCTATCGCGACTGGCATAGTTCAATCGGTCATCGCGATCGAAGTTCTTAGAGTGCCAACATGAGGTTCTATATGTTCTAAGCTGCACGTACGCATGACCGTGCAACTGAGGGTTTGAGAACCCAAACTGCCGTAAGAGCCCTCCTTAATTTGGTACCAAGTGCAGTACCGTCGTATGCAATAAATTAACATATACCCATCCTAATTTTGTCTCACACCTATAATTTAACATATAAGATGTGTTTGTTGCACCGGAATATTTCGGATTTGATTAAGTTCACAGGCTAACCTAAATTGGCTTAGATTAAATTAAGCTGGATTAACAATATCAGACTAAGAGGCTGGACTAACAATAAATTATTATTATATTATAATTTTTTTCTATTAAGATTATAAAAATTAATAGATGAAAGAAAGAGGATATCTTCTTCGCAAATTGCTGGTGTTCCTCAACAACTTGGAAGTTACAAAATTTCCAATAACAAAAGGCTTAACCCTAATCCCTGAAGATAGACCTCCGCTGCTAAAGACCCAATTCCCAAATTTCCAAATATTTTGATTATTACAAATAAAAAGTACCCAGAACCCTAAAAATACCCAATCCCCATCCTTCTCGCCCTCAGATTCCTATACCCATGGCCATGTATGCGGTTGAAGATAGAAATTGACGGCTAAAGGCCGTCGTCGAAGAGCCGAGCTTGATCAGGCAAAGAAATCGCGAGATTATAGAATCGATATGGGTTGAGATTCGCATCGAAGGCGACTGCCAAGAGGAACTCATTGATTAATTTCCCGACGAGCTTGATCTAGCAGAGAGAGAGGTAGAGACAGAGATAGATGAGGAAAGACGAAGAAGGAGGCAGCGAGTGAAGAAAGCGCTTGGTAGTCCCATGGTTCAGCATGTGACTAGTTTGGACAATCTAACAAGGCCCGGAGTCCACACGAGTCCGGACAAGTCTTATTTAAGTTAGTCCTAAGCATCCCAAACAAGGGATAATAATCCTTTAGTCCAGTTCCACTTAAGAAGGTGAAACAAACACACACATATAGAACCGTTACAATACAATGTTGACATATCAGCAAATCAACCTATCGTAATATCAAGCCAAATACAAGCCAACAATTTCTCACGCATTTGAAAAAGAATTTTAACTTGAAGCCAAATACATGCATTGCAAACATATAAGTTGTAATGTCCCACATACATGGAGTCGTGTTTGATGAATTGATCAAACAAGCAATCTAGAATTGGGAAGTTATGTGAGCAGACAAGATTAGATGAAGTAATTAACTCATATGTTACAAATTTTTGTGTCTTCCAATATGCTTATTTCTCTTACAATAGAAATCGAGTTGGTTTTAATCCTTGTGTGCTTTATCTGAATTGGATTCCCTTTGTTTATCCCATTGCCGCTTCATAAACAAATGTAGTAGCGTTTTTCAAATGCTTTAATCTCAAGCTTTTCCCTCGGTTTTAAGATTATGTGTATTGGGGTGGTGGAATTGTAATCTGTAAATCCATATTCTTAGGCATCACTTGAGTTTTAGCAACAGTAATTCAAATCTACAAGAATTATGGGACTCAAAATAATTTTATACATAATAATTAACCCAGCCCTTAGTTGTCATTGGAATCGGCAATGTGTATATTGATTAATTAGTGGGTTTATTGATAAATTTTAATTTTATTCTTGATTTCATCATGTATTCGATGCTAATTATACAATAGGGTAAAACTGACAATTCGCATATGTATAATGAGATTATATGAGTTTAAATAAAATTCCCCAATCCTAATTTAACTACACCCCTTTAATAAAAATGCACAAAAAGTGATTTAGTCATTTTAAAATCAAACAATTACTTCTTTGGATCAAAATTACCTTGTTTTGTGTTTGCTTCGTCTTCATCCCCACCCACATCCCTGTGTTGTCTCTATTCTCCATGAAATCAGCAATCATACTCACAACGATGATGGGAAGGAGATGTAGGGTTTGGTGGCCAAAGCAACTCTCATTGAGGAAAGCATCATCATCCTCCGATTTCTTGCTTGGTTGGTTCGTTTCTTCGCCTCCATCTTCTCTCGACGTCGTCGTCGCTTTCGCCTACACTGAATTCGCGCTTTCTGGTCTCCAATCAAGCCTCCAGGTACATAAACTTCTTCAAATAATCAATGCTAATCAGATTTCGATAACTAATGTCTGCAATTTATGTGGGTCGGTTTCAATCTGCTTGTTTAATGATTGAGTTTTGGGATGCATTGAATTTTTGCTTATTTTGTTTTGAGAAATTGGTACATTTTTTGTTTTCAGGGAATTCTTCGCGACACGAATGGAAGGATGCCTGTGTTGCTACAGGATAAGTCTATGTTGTGTGTAGTGGGTCAAATTTTTAAGGACCTGATAGAAGAGGATCAATCTCATTCTTCTTCTTGTGGGTGCCACGAGCTCAGTGGATCAGTAGAACAATGTAGGGATAATTTCGAGGGAAAGGGTTATTGGATTCAGATGCTATGTGATCCTAAAGAACAAGTTGGAAAGGACATTGCTTGGATTCCTAAACTGCATCACGTTCACTGGAATGGGAAAATCGTGTCTCGATGTGATGTCCACGTATGTAAGTCGTGAATCGTGAATGCTTCAATGGCGTGCCGTTGGACTTAATTTAATGGTTAACTTTTATAGTTGATCATCATGTTTATTTTTTGGTGATTAATATCCTGTTTTTGATTTCATCAAATTTAGCTAATATTATATGAGACTCCTTGATTTCGTTTGAGCAAGTGAGTGCGCCTATGAGAAAACCCAAGTGGGTTGATGAACTTCACCAAAAACAGCAACTCCTTGATTTGGTGAGAATTTGTGAGAATTCTTTTGTAGATTAGGACTTATCTTTGTTTGTATATTGATACACTATTAATATTCTTTAAATTGCAGGATACAGTCATTCTGGCAATTAATAGCTCCGCTACTGCTGAAATTGTTTTTGAGAGATGCACTGGTCCCATGACGTCTTTTGTGCGCTTTTCTACTGTTTACATGTATCTATTCACACATTTAGCCTCTCGACTACTTTTTCTTTTTATGCCCGGCATTATCTGCAGTATTTAAATGGCGATTTTGTGGCTTTTCAGGTTTCTGGGATTCATATGGCAACTATTTGCCATATCTATGGCTTCATTATCGGTGTTGTTCTATGTCATTCTTCAGTTTCTGTATAGGCTTCTGAATTTTGCATCAGACTCATGGATATACCTTATATTAGTAAAGGTATTCAGCAGCTCAAGGATACATATCAGAATCCGGGGTTCTCAGATCTTGTATTGGCCAATCTTTCTTCAAGATAATGGCATAAGGTAAGATGAAAATTTCAACTGCACATATGGAATATGTTTTGAATCCTGTGGAGTTATCTGACTGATAAGTTGGGCTTTAATTCCCCTTTCATTTGCATTCTAATTTTTGGATAAAATTTAAAAATCCAAACATGTTATTAGATTTCACTCTAGTTTGGTTTATGAGAGAATTTTCGCATTTATAAATTTTCTACCCTGCAAGTGTTCATGGTTTTCTTTATCTGTACTTTTGTAGGCTGAGATTTAGGTTTGTTTGAGCCCATTATTGACCCGTTCACTTGATCTCTTCCATCATCTACTTCACTGCATTGACAATAACCCCTTCATCTTCTCTTGTGTTACATGTAACCTTTTATATCCAATAGACATTTACTGATGAGTCTGTTTCGTCTTGTGTTCTTTTGTTCCATCGCCATTTGTTTCTTTCTTTCTGGTAGTAGGCCCCTCTGATTTCTTTCCTGAATAAACTGCAATTATTTCATCACCTTATTCTGGATAAAGGTCGCTCTCAAGTGTCGAATGCGCGGAGAAAGCTGCATTGCATAAGCATTCCATGTGGTCAAGTTTAGCTATTGATGTACTTCTGGGAAACTTGTTTGGTTTGGTACTGTTGTATCATGCAGAATCTGCTTGCATATGGATCTTGAAATTTTCCAGTGACATTACAAATGAGTTATTGCGCTCAGGCTGTGTGTGGTTGATGGGGGTACCTGCAGGTTTTAAGTTAAACAATGAATTGGCAGAAGTTCTTGGGATGATTTCTCTAACTGCTATCCAGATTTGGTCTACCATTTGGATCTTTTTGGGGTCCCACTTTCTTTATTTCATTAGAGGACTTGCTATATCAGGAATCATTTTTGGGCTCCTCTGATTTCTTTCCTGAATAAACTGCAATTATTTCATCACCTTATTCTGGATAAAGGTCGCTCTCAAGTGTCGAATACGCGGAGAAAGCTGCATTGCATAAGCATTCCATGTGGTCAAGTTTAGCTATTGATGTACTTCTGGGAAACTTGTTTGGTTTGGTACTGTTGTATCATGCAGAATCTGCTTGCATATGGATCTTGAAATTTTCCAGTGACATTAAAAAATCCTGTTTCTAGAAGATTGTTGTGCTTTTTATATCTATTTATCTGTTGGTATACTTATATATGTATGTACTAACGTCCATGCATAAATAATGTAAAGTGTACGCCCATACAAGATGTGCTAGTCTATATTGCAGCAAAGATAATTTTGTTATAACTGGTTGATGTAAATTGCTATTTTCTGAGAAAAGCTCCCGTTTTATTGTGCACCTGGTCACAGTCAATGATAAATTTAGAATTTCAATTGTGTAAATTGCTATTTTCTGAGAAAAGCTTCCGTAATTGTTTTGCTGTTTTACAACATCTAGGTGCTCATGTACTTGCTGAATGTTTTTCAGGGGCCGAAAGTGGAATCCTCTTCGTCTGAGATTAGATAGCTATGACTACACTGTCAAGCAACACATCGTTGGATCTCTTCTGTTCACACCGCTCCTACTTCTATTACCGACAACTTCTGTTTTCTACATCTTTTTTACCATTATGAACACAACTATCAGCCTTATGTGTATACTGATTGAAGTCACTATATCTTTTATTCATGCCACACCATACATCAAAATTTTCCTTTGGTTGGTCAGGCCAAGAAGATTTCCATCTGGGATATGGTTTGAAATGGTATCTGTTTGGAGTGGTGGAGTTGATTCTCCTAGGGATATTACTTCACCATCGGAGAAACTGTTGACCGGAAAGGACCTCGCTGGAGAAAAATCTTCTGTTATGGTTTCATTTCTTCATAGTAACTTCTTGACTGTAGGTGAGAGCTTGATCTTTGTTTAGTGCCTTGTATCTCAAGTCTGAAAGTTTCACATGTTAATTACTTGGGCCTGGCTTTTCTCGTAACTATATTGATGGAATATACATACCAGGGCAAATCGTCATGCCTCACTACAAACAGGTTATTTCTGGGAAACCTCGGACATTGGTTGCCACTGCAGCTTATGGAGTCCTCACTGGCAGACGGTGAGTTGAAAATTGAATTTCAAATTTGATCGTTTTCATGGCTGTTTTAACTTTTTTTAATTTGGTTCCAGGATTCCATCTACAATTGGGACTGATCTTCCAATATTTCCGTGGATGCTAATCTCCTACAAAGAGTATTGGCGTCTCTGTCGCGATTCAGTTCTTGCATGCTATAGAGCGTGACATGTAACCGGTGTTGCTGCTGCCTATTAACAACTAACTGCATTTATTTAACCTAACCTGAAATTTTGTTCTCCCATGTAAGCCATTTTTGCCGTGCATCGACTTGTTTAGGACCGTACAGGCAACGTATCTGATTCAATTTGGAAGGATTGTAGGATGAAGGTTTTTGTTCATCTGTTTCATCTAAAATTTCTGCTCCGTTGTGTAATTAGCGTGATTCAAGTATAGGGTTTTAATTCTCAGGCGAACGGAGTTTGCTCTTGGTGATCGATCCATCCCAGTTGATTCTGACCTAAGTTAATTGATAACAGACGTGAGGATCGTTCAACTGGGATGAATCGAACTATAACACTGCTTGCCTAGTGGAGTCATCGCCTGCAACTGCAAGTCACTCAGGTTGACTTATGTAAGACAAAATTAAAGTTTGGTGTGAAATTACGTAGTTTGTCTTTGAATTTGGAATGCCGTTCTTCCTCCTCACCCTCCTCATCCCGCTGTCTCTGCTCATTGTTTTGCTTTGAGTTTTAATGACTGGATGCATTGCCACGTAAGCGCTCTACGTATAAAAAAACCATGTCTCAACACAATCTCTTCATACTGTAATTAAGCACAAATACGTATATTATTTACGTGCACTCTTGTCAATTGGGGCTTGGCCATTTTCTTTACTATAATTGGATTTCTTAATGTTTTTGTATGTCTAATTTTTTGCAAGCATGATCTATGAATGATGAACTAAAATATAGACGTTTGAGTCTTTGAAAAAAAAACTACAGACGGAATGAACATCACATCCTTATTGGAGAAGGATTGAATTGCAGCAATAGTCCGGAAGGGCCTCACTGGAGAAAAATCTTCCGTTGTGGTTTCATTATTTCACAATGCATGAGAAGAATCAATAGAACATAAGGAAAGCAATATATACCAATCCATGATATCCATGATCCTATCAGAATAACTGTAAATTTTGTTTTACTTGGATTATGGATAATAAAATTGGTATGGTGGGAGGCCAAAATTTTACCACAATTGTTCACCCAACCACGTATATGGTTTTCACAAAGATACAGTAAATCTGCATATAAAAAAAAACTTTTCATAAAAAAAAGTTCTTTTTATTTTTTTATTTTGGTAAAAAAAGGTTCTTTTATTTGATATTAACTTAATTGAGATTCAGTCTCTCCCTTCATAGTTTCATACAAAAAAGAATAAAATGAGGTTTGATATTCACAAGCTTCACAAGCCCTAAGAGTGTCAGCATTCACTTTTTAAAAATTATTATTATTATTAAAGGAATGTGAGAAGGTTCGAAGCTATTACAATAATTCAAGAGGGAAATAGTTTCGAACTTGAGATGCATGTGTAAAAACACAGCACTCCATCTACCATCATTCACGATGACCGCCCTTATCGAACAAAGTGATGACCGAACCGGGCAAATCCTTGCACATTCAACCATGCATGGCAGGATGAGATTTTGCAATCTTGACGACTTTAACTCCACGGTGTTGAATCTTGAGCTGTTCAATGTGGCCAGCGACATCTTCTATTTTTGTGGTTTGGAGGGGAAGACCAGCAGCTTTGTTAGTTGGCTCTAAGATCATCGGCTGAGGAGTAGTACGAGGGTAGAAGAAGTCAGTGGGAAAGAAGTTGTATTGAAGGCCTGCCATGAAAATGCAGGAAGCAGAAATTAGGGTTAATTAGAAGCTATATGAAGGTATTGGTTTGGTGGCTTTTGCCTTTGGGTACCTATAAATAGTGCAAGGGCTTCGGCTTTTCAAGGTGCTTTATATGGGGAATGAAAAAAGATACGATAGTATTAAGAGACGAAACCACCCGTTTTTTATAATGCAATGGGCTGAAGACTATGGACTCGGGCCAATGGTTGTTGCTAGCTCATTGGTTCGTACAAATTTGCAAAGGAAAAAAATAAACTTTTGTACCTCTAGGTTGGCTTTTATATATTTTATACAACCGTATTATACATCAAGGTCTAAGGGATTTGGGTTGAGCTATATAATGGATATGTCATATACGTCTATTTTAAACCTCTCACTTATAAGTTATAAGAGAGGAATACGACTATACTAGATTCGTCAAAGTGCCAATAAATCAAAGTTTGATCCACGATGATTACACATATGTAGACCTGTAAACGGATTGAATTCGAACCAGACCAACCTTTATTGATATCCGTATTTGCACCAGATCATCATATATGACTTGTAGATCTAATTGAAGACCCGAAAAATAGATTTTTTTAGATTAGATGTTAGACTAGCCACCAGCGGAATTCGAACCCACATGGTCATGCAAAGACTCAACTCATTTCCATCACTGTGAGAAAAGGCCACTTGGTCAATTGTTCTTTTGTTATATTAAACTATTTTGAATTTAGAAATTTTCATGTTTCCATAATAAGAAAAAATAGGGTATTTTTGAAATTTCAAATGCGTAAAAACTTAAATACTGTTACACACAAGAATAATATTTTCGAATTAATATTTTGTCAAAAGGTCCTTCTGATTTGATAACTTCATAGAGATACGTACGGTGCCCTCTTATATGCTTCATCAATAACTGATAAAAAAGGAACAGCATGTAAAATGCACAGCTACTTGCACTCCGTCTAATTTGGTGTGCCGGAATAACTTGTGATATGAGTTGACATTAAAAAAAAGAATAACTCCTGATGAGATTCGTAATCAATTTCCACAAATACAGATTCTGTTTTTGCACTAATAATAAAACAAACATATATACTTCAAGGCATGCATGATGACTTGATATCAAATAATTAAACAAACATATATTTTAAGGCATGCAGGGTGACTTAAGAGCAAAGTGTTTGGCATGCTACGAGTCCTGTTTTCTTAACCTTAGTGTTCAAGTAAATTGTGATCACTTACCGTTCAATCTTAATTTAATAATAAAAGAGAAAATATAACAACAAAAATTCTACTTTTAAATTAAGATTAAACTGTAGGTGACCACGATTGTTATTGGGTTTTGGTGTCTAGGAGAACATGATTGGGTATATGCTAGTACGAAAAATTAAGGATGATACTTGCATTCCCCCTATGAGACATGAATTCATTCCCTCTTTCGAATAATGTATCTTGACCGCACAAATTTCATAATCAAAACCGTTCAATTTCTTAATATTCACTCGAAGACTACCCCTACAAAAAATCATTTTAATCGGAGATCATTAAGTCATTCAAATATATAGAATTAATTATGGTATAGGTACAAAGTAGCATATTAATTACTTATTTCATATGTTTGAATGATTAAACGATATTCTTTTCAAATAATTTTTCGGATAAGTCAAATAAAAATTAGTAAATTGAACGATCCAGATTGTTAATTTTATTCGGTCAAATCATTATTCAAAAATATAAATATGTGCATCCCCACATAAAAATGAAACTACTATTCAAAATCTAAAAAGAGGAGAAAACGAAAGAAGAGTCTGTGGTATGCTGAATGCAGAATGTTATTTTCTGTTCTCAACGCGGGCATATTCGCATATTCAGCTAGCCATGAGCCAATACCAAACAGCCATCGTGGACTGCACGCCATGGCACAATGGTATATGCTTCTTTCTCTTATTAATTATGCAAGTCAAATAGACCGGGAATGTTTGAAACTGTTGAACTTTGAACAGAAATTCATTTTGTTTATTTCCACGTGAGGTCGAGCAATGACCCTGCCTATATTACCGCGAAGTTGGACAGCTACAAGTTGTCCACGTGAATTATTACATTTTTTTTTGTTTTTTGTCCAACAATAGAATTGTTAGATTCTATGTTAGATTAGTAAGCCAATGGAGTTCGAATCTACGCCGTGGTATAAAGGTAATACTCTTCTCTACCACCATAGTAGAGGGTCACTTGCTCCACGTGAATATTACTTGAGGACATTAGAAAATGCTAAGTTCAATCTTGTTATTAGATTCAAAACTATTTTGTTCAATTTTCGTCAATTTAAGTCAAGTAATTTTATGTGACACAATTTGAAGAGAGATTGTCAGCTTACTCCTTTTAAAATTTTGACCAAGTGGGAGGTTATTTGTTTACTGCTAAAAAATATCGTTCATAATTGGAGCCATTCTCATAATCCAAGTCATGATCACTTTCCATTTCTGCTGGCTAGCAGTTGTCAAAATACATTTTGTTTTAAACTTCATCACTACGATTTTGAAGCATAAAATATTTGATAAAAATAAATCTTATATATGTTTTATTTTTCCAAAAAACTTTGTTATATACAAGGTCTAAAATATCGATGATATCGGAAATATCGGTAGTCCAAAAATACGGAAATTTCGATGGAAATATCGGGATATTATCGATATCAATAAAAATTGAATAAAAACCACGGAAATTGTAAGAAAAACTTGGAAATTTTTATTGAAACTTTGCAGGATGTTTATTTAGTCAATTATCTATTAGTTTATCACAAAAAATTGGAAGGAAATGCATTGCATGATGGATTTAATTGATTTAAGTTGATTATATAGCGAGCTGGCAAACATTGTGAGTGTAGAAAATATGTAGTAATTAATGAAAGAAGTTTAAACACACCATAATCATTTATATATAATGAATTAGTACAATATTTTACACTTTATACATTGCATGGTAAGATACATGAGTGACTTAGTACCACATAGAGTTCCTATCAAGGTCTAAAATATCAATGATATCGGAAATATCGGTAGTCCAAAAACACGGAAATTTCGGGATAATATCGATATTTTAGACCTTGGTTATATATGGCCGAATAAAAAGAAAAGTGAGCATAAAATAGTTGCCTAAAACCTCAATCAAATTGGTAAAAAAAAAAAAGAAAAAAGCCTCAATCAAATAATAGGTTGCAATTATTTATTTTGTGCTCCTATGCTTAACCAACCATTGGTGCTGGGTGATATTAAATTAATTATTTGTTGCAATGAACAATTCTGCAGGGGCAAAATATCTTACAATTTATTAGTTTTTACAGTGGTGAATATTATAGTTAGAGAGAATAAACACATCTTTCTAATGTAATTTTCCTTTTTTTATATTTATAATTTTAGAGGAACAAACAATTCTATTTTAATCCTCAGTAGCAGAAATTACAATTTTTGTTTGGTCAAGAGCAGAGATTATACATTTATACGTATTGGAAAGTAAACGGCGGCCTTATTAAAATCCGAAAATTCTGAATTCAATTGAAGCTACTGGGAAAAAAGGGAAAAGATATGGACACCAATGATCTTCGTACACTAGCAATAATCTGAACATACATATATTCTGGATGATACTAACTCATATAACATCCACCTAGCTCCTTGGTGTTACAAAGCGAGACTAATTATATATGTTATACATCATACATGATGACAAGCGATGATCGAACCGGGCGAATCCTTTCCTATTCAACCATGCATGATAGGAGGAGATTTTGCAATCTTGACTACTTGAACTCCACGGTGTTGAATTTGAGCTGTTCAAGGTCGCTGGCTGCATGATCTGCTTTGGTGGTTTGCAGGGGAAGATCAGTAGCTTTTTCTAAGGTCCTCAATTTAGGGGCAGTACGAGGGTAGAGGAAGTCAGTGGGAAAGAAGTTGTATTGAAGGCCAGCCATGGAAAAGTAAGAAGCAGAGGATTTAGGTGGGTTAGAAGCTGTTTATATGAAGATGGTTTGGTGGACTTTGATGAAAAAGAGTAGATCACATGTGCCTTTGGGTATATATACTGCATGCAGGGGCTTTGCATTTTCAAGGTGCTTTATTGTTTTGTTGGTCGAGCATTTTCAAGGTGAATGTTTGGGAAGTTAAAGAAACCGACACGGGAGTGACTATAGGTAAGGATATCTTTTAATAATTTAATTTTCATTTTTTTTTAATAATGGCAGGGGCTGAGGACAACGGACTAGGGTGAGTGGTTGAGGGGCATGGGTTGTGACCTCTAAGTTGTTTTTTTTTGTTTTTTTGTTTTTTTTTAACAAACAATATTATCTATACTAAAGAAGAGGGGGATGAACTTAACCTCTCAATAGGCTAGCTATAATGTGGTTCAAATTCACATTTGGCGAGAATCGAACCTAAGACCTCTCACTCAATGACGTAGCCAGGAATTATTTCATGAGTGGGCTGAGCTAAAATTATTACTATGAAATCAAATTTTCAATCTTTTGTTGCCTATATAAAGTTATATAATAGTAAACCTGAAAGTAACAATTGAAGCAAGGAATTCATACTATGTTTTCTAAGCTTCTAGCCTCAAAACCTTCAAGTGAATAAAATAAGGAACTATTTGTAGTATGAAAGTTTTAACTCATTACTTTTAAATTATAATATTGGTTAAAGTGATGAATTTATTTAACATTTATTAGCTCTTATTTTCCCCAAAAGCACCCTTAAGATTCAAAATTTTCATTCCTTAAGTGGAATATGACAATTAAAATTATAAAATAGCTAAATGATTAATATTTTTAAGCTTAAAGAACCAAAACTCTCCCTATGCTATAGCCTAGGAGAGCCTTGTACTTAGCTCCGCCATTGCTCTCACTTACAAGTGAACATGAATACCATTAGACTGTAGTACTGAGTACCTCTAGGTTGCTTTTTTGCATGGTCGAAATGAAATCCATACACACTAGTAGAAAAAAACATATGCGCGACAAAACTTTACGCAACGCATGAAATTTCTTCGTGCAATGGGCAATTGCACAACTAAATTAGGGTACCGTCGCTCAAAAACGTCTTGACCAACAAAATTATCAAAAACATTACGCAATGAAGCCTTTCATCACGCAAGAAATATTTCTACACGAAAGCAAACGTTTGTCATGAAAGGTTGAGAAAAAAAAAACGTGGGTAGAGGGAGATTTGGCGCCAAATTCTCGCGCGACAAACTTTTTTCCAACAAAATCTTGCACGACGAATCCTGCGTCGCGCAAAGTATGAAATGGTTAGTGAGTCATTTAAGGCTAAGTAATTACTGTAATCTTTGCGCGACGAATCCTTAGTAAAAAATTCCTACGGATTTTATAAAACAGATTCACTCTCTATTTTCCTCTCAAACTCATCCCCAGTACCCTCAAGTTCCCATCGTTTTCTTCTTCCCCAAACCCCTTATATCCCAATTATTTTTTTATTTGTCTGTACAATGGCTGATTCCGTTGCTGCTTCAATTAAGGGATGTGAGGGAGAAGGATGTCGAAAAGGTAATACCATTTTTTTATGTAGATTTAAAAGTTTTATTTATTTTATTTATTTTTGAATAAATTTATTGGATGATTATAAAATACTTAAATTTGATTATGAAAATTTGTTTTTTTCCATAGATAAAAAAAAAGATGAGAATGTCTATGCGGGCTGGAAGGGGAAATAATAGTGACGAGCTAAGGCGAATAAAGTATGAAGATTTTAGGGGATATGAGAGGGAGTCAGACACTATGCTTGCGCACGACGTTGGGACAGTAATTAAGAACAAGTGTCCTGTAGAGTGGTCGTCTTTGTTGGAAATGTACCATAAAGCCAATCATATGACAATACCTTACGGATAGTTCACATGTTAAACTAATCTAGTGTAATATAAAGGGCAAAAATTATTGTTTAAAGCCGTCTCATATAAATGTTATATGCTTAAACGATAAGTCCAAGGAATATGTAATTTGGACAATGTGATCTAAAGAAGTTAGGTTCATGAGGCCATTCTCTTTCGTATACATACCCTAAACGTTCCTGATCATAGGATTGCCAATTGGGCATTGACAATCAGTTAAGATCAGTACGTGCTATGTCTTCTCTTAGAGAAAGTGACTGGTCTCGAGTCATTGGTGTGACTGACACCAAGACAAGCATGTAGGTCCTCAATAGAGAATGAGTCTACTGAACATGATCAAGAGGAGTTCTCATACTCATGTCACATGAGAACTCATGGTTGGGATAATGCAAAGTAGTCCATTGACTTGAGGCATCATAATTGTCTTGTGGTTAGGTCCTTGATCCTTGACTATGTCAAAGTCACTCAGTCAAAGGGTGTTCACGACATAGTTGGGGTTAAGCCACTTAGCCACGGAGGCAAGTGAATGCGCAACAAGGGATCTCTAGCTTTCAAACCGTTTGAGGGAGAATACTCTATGATATGATTAAGAATCTCTGGCCAGAGTATGAATGAGATTTAGGAAGTCGGTCCAAATCACATTCAAGGTAATCATATAAGTAAGAGAATCACATTTGATAGTAGACATGAATAAACTACCAAATCAAACAATGTGGTTAAGAGTATTGTATTAGAGAAAGACCGTATGGCATTGTAATCCTAAACTGAATAGGTTCTCCACCTATTCTGATTAGCTTGGGTAGCCATGATATACTGCTAGGTGTCACTCATGGTTTGTGAAAACCCTAAAGGTGTATAAGAATTGAAAGTATGTTTCAGTTCACAATCGATTTGAAGAGTTCTAATCGCCCACTGCCTCGCTAAAAGGAACCTAATGGATTGTACACCTAGTAAGGTAGAGATTGAAGAAACAACGGAGATGAGTAAGGATAACTAAATGGTTTAATTATTTATGGCTAGGATTAATTAATATGTTAATTAATCAAACGAATAAGTTTGTTATAGACCTCGGGTTAGTTTTGGGCCGTAAGGCCCAATGAGATTTGAATGCCAAGCTCATTAACTCAAGTTGTATGACAACTTGCAAAACACAAAGGGCCTCAAAGCTCAATAAACCCATCAAGGCCGGCCATAGGGTGAAGGGTAGGCAAACTTGTGTTAATTGCAAGTTTGCCACTCCATTATGAGGTGGTATAAGGGCAACTTTATAGCCATTTCATCCTAAGGGTTTTCTTTGAGGAAATTGGAGAGAACACAAGCTCTCATTTTCTCTTTAATGAAGGCCAGCCACCCTAGAGGAAAATAGCTAGCAATCTTTCTTCCTCTAGGTCACTCATCTCTTCCTCAATGCTCTCCTTGGTGTGGAGACTTAGAGGTTCCCTATCTTGGGAACTTGGAGAATCCATTCCTTCATCCATCCAAGAAGTCATGGAGATAAGAAGCAAAGTTCCTCCATCCACATCCATGGAGTCAAGGAATAAGGAGACTAAGGAAAGAAGGCCCTCACATGGGTGAATATCCTTTGCTAAGCAAAAAGGTGTTTCAAGGGTAAAAAAGTTTCTCAACTCTTTTCTTTAAGATTTGAGTTGAGTCTTGGTTCACCACAATTACTAGGCCTTGAATTTCATGGGTAAACTTTTGTTTTTTGAGTGCATACAGGCATGATTCCGCCTTTTAATTGTTAATTGCATGCATAGATGTTGCTCAAATGAACTTGTTTTTACAAATATTTCCTTTAGTCTTGGAAAAAGGTGTTGGATGAACTGAAGAAGTCTATGGTAGATGATTTATCACTAAGTGGCACTATACTAATTTAATAATTATTTTTGTTATATAATTGTTGACCCTAAAAAATACCTAGCCTACATGGCTCACAGGCCGAGTAACTAATAAGCTAACTACGTCATTCAATCGAATGCGGGGCGTGCCAACTCGTAGGCCGAGTTCGGCCAGGGAGTAAAATATGTTGATGTGGCGTTGGGTGCATTGCTGACTTCTTGATCTCGCAAATGCGGTCAAGGAAGGAAAACGTTTTGGCCTTCGGGTTCTAGACCACGAAGAAAAAGTTGCTAGTTTTATGAAGTTTAATATCAAATTCGGCTCTGAATGTAGTAACCTGGTAACACCTTACTTCACCGAGAAGGTTAATGAAATAACCTATTCCAACAAGGACTTGGAAATCCTTATTGATCGAGACTTTGATAAATAACCAGTCAGTCTCAAAGCAGTGCTGTTTATCCAAACTGAAGGTGCTCATTGGTCAGTTGATTCTACAACTCTAGTGCTGTTTATCCAAACTGAAGATGTTGTTGGTTGCCTCCACAGTGCTGTTTATCCAAACTGAAGATGTGTTGGCGAGGAAAAAGAAAATAAAAATATCAAGATGTTTGAGAAGTTTGCACAGGGCAGTTGTATGTTGAATTGGAGGGGCTTTGAATGATGCATTCCCCCTCTATTTATAGCAATGATTTCCTCAGTGGCCAAAATGGAACTTC
Source organism: Malus fusca (assembly GCA_035220775.1). NCBI lineage: Eukaryota > Viridiplantae > Streptophyta > Magnoliopsida > Rosales > Rosaceae > Malus > Malus fusca. The sequence goes on along the minus strand of CM069065.1, from coordinate 23,355,433 downwards.
ACTCGAATTAGGATTCTTTAACCCAATCCGAATAGATCTCGACAAATCTTGATCCTTGTAAAATTCTTAACCCAGCTCCCTAATCGTTCAAATTCACCCTTTGGTTCTCAATATCTTTTCTGATTCGAAGCATCCTTAGTTTTCGAGAATCCTTATTGTATTGAGATTTAATCACCTGACCCTTATCCAGATAAAACCATCTTCTGATAGGGTTTGGTCGAACTCCACTGGGCTAGGCCCATGACAGAATATTCCTTGTATTCATTACTAGACCGAGAAGAACTCTAGGCTCGGCCCAAAGCGTTATTTTGGGCCCAAACACTGCCCCTCGCTTCTGAGGTCTTCGACCTATAGTGTCTGTCCGAAATTTGGCCTTGAAGAAACTATCCATTATTAACTGAGAAATAAACCCTTGACCTACACTCTGTGGTCGATCAAAAGAACCTTACAAAAACGAATATTCTCTATCCACTCAAATCCATTTATCACTCACAATCTCTCACTATATGTTAGTCCTTGATAATCATAAATGCTTGACACACGGTGCATTCTCGTCCCAGCTGTCTGGATTCGGGAACACACATGCTTTACGTCCGAGGCGCGTAGACGTCGAAATGTCTTTTCATAAAGATTGTGCCTTAAAGTTCGTTGCCACACGTAATCGTGCAATCTCATTTTGCGTGCTTTTCGGCCTTTTCCCTGGATTTTTTATTTTTGTGATGATTGCAAAAATATTTTGACCGGATTTACCCCTCAATCTTTGAATCTGAGATCGTCGATCTTCTCCCTAATCTGCCTATAAATACCACTTCTGGCTTTATTAGGATTGACGCTTTTAAAATCCTAAACTCTTGCTATTTTGCTTCTGATTGTTCGAAACCCAGAAAGAAAAACCGTCATTTGAAACCCAAAAAGAAAACCTCCATTTGAAACCTAGAAAGAAAAATTCTAAACCATCACTTCACTGGCTACCAACACCTTCATCACTAAGTTTGCCGAAGAATGTGACAAGTATCATGATTTCATCGATCGGAAAGCCATCAAAACTCTCCGATTTGAAGAGGATTCAGTTGCCTCTCACCAGATCCTAGGCCATTTGTTTAAAGATGATGTCCCATAAGTCATTACTGAAATGCTGAAAGACCATTGCCTGAGTCCTTTATTCCAAGGTTATGATTAGTCGAAATGGGAATCAACCAAACCTCAGGGAGCCTGGCCTTCGACCCCTGCAGCCAGGGCTGCTTAGGTTAGCATAATGGAACCACGCTTTGGTGACGACAATACGTCACTTGGCATCTTCGACGCTATTAAAATCTTGACCATCGAGGTCAGCATGGACCGAGCAATCGTGATGGCCGCTTTAAGCTTTTGGTGCTTGGCCACCAACACCATGATGCTTCCCCTCGGCCCTATTGGTCCAACTGTTCTAAACATAATGGTTATTCTTGGCACCTCACCATCTGGTCTTCTAGTCTATACCACTTTCTCTCGGTATCAATTCGACATGGATTTAAAAACAGTCTTCGACGAGCACAGTTTCGAAGTTCTGAAAAAAGATAACCAATGTGAGGTATCAAAACACGAAGTAAACAAGCTGCACAAGAATTTCTTCAAGTACAACACTCTCATCAATCACTTCGCTGGCCGAGAAAAAGAAAAACTCAAGAAAGGAAAACACAAGGCCTTTTTATTCTACTGGTACAACAAGTTCATCTTTCGTACCAAGTCAAACAAATGCCTTGCAGAGAATATGCTAGTGGCCTAAGCCTTGACCAGTGGTCACATTCTGGCCCTTAGCCCCGCCATTATTACCAACCTCACGCGTTGCTTGGTCGAGGCAACTGTTGGGAAAATAGACCCGGACCAGAACAGCCTACTCTGGGTCTTTCAACTTTGGTTGCAAGTCTATTTTGCCATCATGAGGCCAGAGAACTTCAATTTCGACTCCTCTAAAGCAATAGGCCTTCAATTGGCTTCACGCCCAAAGCCGACTCACTCAGCCAAAGAAACTTTTAAATATTTCTTCGGCCTAGACGACCATACCAACGATGAATTCCTGATCTGTCGTCGAAGATACTATCCATCTTCTATAAGACTTCCCACATCTGCATGGGAGGAAATAGAAGGCACCGATCTTCGGCAAACTTAGGGATTGTTTTGTGCTGGCTCGCGACCTTCTTTTTGGTTGTGACGCTCGGCGGGCCAATTAGAAAGTCTAACATCCCCATTTTGTGGCTCGATAACTAGGCTATCTCTAGGGTTGTCCTGTGCCTCTACTCACATTCTGCTTGCTTTTGAGTTAAGATCAACTTTTTGGCTCATCAGAAAGGGAATGTGATGAAGTAGAGCAAGACTTTCAAGAACAGTGCACTAAATTCTGCCTTTGACTGAATACCCCTAAAAGCCACGGTACCAGTACCTTCGTCGATTGGTGGGAAATCTACACCAATGATTTCTTCAGTACATCGGTCAAGGAAATCAAGAACAAAATCTTCCGCGATTGACAAAAGAAAACTGCTGCTCAAAAATCCAAAGACACGGCTCGAAGTACTTTTAGTCTTTGCTTTGCTTACATATATATATTTGACCAAAAATCTTCATCCTGACTCTAAATTAGTTTTTCCAGGTGGTCGCTCGATAAAACGGGCCAAAATAGTCACGATGGTCACGGCTAGAAAAAAAACTCGCCCCTTTTCTGAAGAAGGCTGTTGCTGTCACGATCCCCTCTCCCAACTTTAGTAGACGCTACTGTTGTGCCGAAAATCATGGGCAAACGGCCTTGTCCTTCGATCGAGGCGATTGATGATGTTGATGGACCCATGAAACTGATAAAAAAGAAAGCCAAGAAGGGGGAACATGAGATTTTTGTCATATCCAGCCAGGAAATATGAACTTCAACTCCTGACACTCTTCGTCCTTCCTTTGGCGTCGAGGTTCCAACAGGGACATTACAAAATTCATCAGCCTTAAATATTAATAAGATGTCCACAATTTAACCTATGATGCAGGCTGCTACCGTGGCTGAATAAGTCGTTACTCTAGTGGCCGAGGCGTTTGGGGCCCAAACCTTGACCATTTTTTCTGTTGACGTTGCGGATGTCGACCCAAAAGATGCTATTCTAGAAGAGACGACAACAGTCTTGGCCGAAGTGATTCCCTCTCCTAATCCAAAAATTATTCCAGCGTCGAATATTTTAGAAGAAGGGTTACAAAGTTTTCAATGCTTCTCTTTGCTTAAACATCTTTGATTGGTATCTAATCCTTTAGTTACTAAGAAAACGACAGTGAGCTGATCCCGCTGGTAAGGAGTCCTCGACCGGCTGAGTAAATAAATGAGGCTCCCCTGCGTCTAGACAAAGGCAAAGGTGTCATATCCTTCATGTCTAATCCAGACCAGGATATCCAACTATCGGCCGATGCCACCAGTCGTGTTAATCTTGAAGCGATCGTTGAGAGGCCAGCCGTCGAACCAATGGCTTATGTAGGGGAAGAAGCGATCATAGAGACGCCGACTCATCCTCAAGACCAAGATTTCGGCATCCCTGCACAAGACGTCATCTCGACCTTTGTAAGTTCTTAAGTTTGATTTTGAATTTTGTCTTGGAATGCTAAACAAAAATAAAACGGTCAACTGTCAAGTGCCTAGTCGATCATTTCATCAAAAAATTTATGCGCTGAAGGGCGTTTCTATATTTCATGAGCCCACTCTATTCTTGATGCATCAATTTTCTATTGAGTGTAAGTAGCTTTTTCTTTGAACTGCAACAAATCACAATCAAATGAAACATGTGATGACGAAAAGTAATTTTTAGTCATTAACTAATAAGAAGGCGATAATACTTTGAAAAAAACACCGTTAGCTGTAAATTAATTTACTTGAACTATAAATTACCTACAAGGAACATAATCTGCACACCTTCCACCACATGTAACCATAACCCACTGCTCCCAAGGTAGCTGTTGGCATTATTAGTGATGTCATATTACCTGAAAAGGAAAACAAGAATTTCAATGAAAAGAAAAAAGAGAACCACTTCAAAATTGTTTCTTTCGTATTATGAACTGCATAACGCATAAACAAATAGTAGTGAGATACCAATATAGCAACTTGAACCCAAAATAAAGGGCATGGCCATGCATAATTAAGTTTTTATACACAATAGGAAGAAAACACAAAGCAACTGAAGAATTTATTAGAAACACAGAGACAAAAGTGAGATACCAATTTGGCTATTGTTCCCATTCACAAAAACCGTTCCCCCGCTTTTCGACGAGCCAATTTGCCCGGTCTCAGTTGTCATTCGGCTAATCTAAAATATAATCAAACATGAAACTTCATACCCATACGAACAAATTCGACACAACAAAACAACATTCCATACTAACTTACACCAGCTTCCACAATACCAGTGATGTGAGGGAATCATAGTCACCATCTACGTGTTCCCCATATCCATTCAACAATGACTGCCACCAAACCAAAAACAAACGCAAAAATCCATTAAATCTTCAGCAACCAAACACGAATTCCCAAATAAACAAACAAAACTACTAAACCAATCAAACCCCTTTTCCTCAACACCAATCCATTCCTCTTCTTTCAAAGCACATAAGTTAAGTCCTAAATCTGAAAGCAAGGAAGAGGCTACATAAAAATGACATAAGTTAGAAAGATGCGACCATAATATAGTTCCACTTCTTCAGTTATCTTGGATTCTGAATGCATATAATATGTATCAAATGTACTGAATAATCTACTGCTATCCTTAAATTCATTTTCCACTTATTTCAGAATTGAAGGCTATAGATTTATAACTTCAAAGAACTCATCCAATAAATGTCTTCTCACAATTATATTTAATACCCAATCTTAATGGATTGAGGTGCTATCGTATTTAGAGTCTACACTCTAGAGTTGATACAAAAACACATGATGGAGAACCATAAAACATGAATGAAAGACCATAAGGGGAAATACATGCAATCATAAAAGAACCAACATACTGATAGCATCAAAATCAAAGTTAATCACTACTAATCAAACTCATTATATCTTGCAAAAGCAAGACATGAGTTTTTCTGACTTCCAATAAATTGAATAATAACGAGAAAAAATCCACAATCGAAAAGAAAATAATCCCAAAAAAGCAGACTAATTGAAGCTAGTTACTGATTCCACATACTAATTTGTGGTCATATTTCAATCACCATCCAAAAAATATATATATAATCAAGCATGATATTCTGATTAATGTAGAATATAACTTTTCTGTTCGTTCACTCTAGTTTTTATTTGGTTAGTTCACTTTTGTCATCTCTATAATATATGCTCATATTCATCTGAGGCCCTAAATTAAGAGAAACGAATGAGAAGTACAACACGAACCTGAATGACTTCTTGCTTGATGGAATGCTGCATTACCATTTGAAGTCACTTTCTTAGTTCATATAAGCACACCAGTATACATATATATATATATATATATATATAGAGAGAGAGAGAGAGAGAGAGAGAGAGATAAACATAAGCTCATATTTTCTACTGATTTCTGACAATTGACAGGTGCCTTCCTACTCCACAATTTAAATTTGTAAATTTGAGTGCATTTTCTACTCCATGTTTGAACAGATCAAACCCACTACACTAATTTAGGGTTTCATAAAGAGAAAGTGCGAACAATTGAACAAGAAAACCTGAAAGATAAAGATTTACAGACAATGGAAGTGAGGGGACGGACCTTGACGGCAAGAGGGGAGAGAGAGAGAATGCGTTTGGATGCTGGAGAGGGAGAACTGAATTTGGCAGTCGGCGTAGTTGTGGGAGGTTATTGAGAAAGTGGGGAATTCAGAGTGACAACGATAAACACCACGTTTATGTTTTTCACTCACGTCTCTTTTTTTATTTTTTCTTTCGTAGCTTCTTCAATAACTTGTTTTTTTTTCCCATTTTTCTTTTTTTTTTAAGTTGGGTCATAATATCATTTTAATGACATTTTTAGTAAAAGAATGTTATTAAAAGATTTACCAAGTGTCATGAAAGTCATAGTTTGTAGTAGTGATACTTGGTTAAAATACTGTTAATGGAGAAATTCCAATGTGCAGCAACTATACGCATCTTGGGATATTACTATGAAATATGTTACGTTATATCTTGTTGAATAATGACACATCTCTAAGCAGTCGGTTATTTATATAATTTGGTTATTTGGACACAAGACTCTTGAGTTCCAATGTTTGGCAACGTTCTTGTCCATGGTACTCTTTGGTTGTTTAGATAATGTCATTCAATTGTACCTTTGTTAGTTAGAAATTCTGAGAAGATAATACATACCAACGACTTAGTGTTGTCCAGTAAAAACTCTAATTATTTGTAGTTGTTTAGTTGGATCAAAGTCAATGGACATAAATTGTTAAGAATCTCAAAAATTAGACTTAACAATTAACTATATAAATGGTCTTATGTCTAATTATTTCTTTGATATTTCACTAATTTCTATTTGCAGTACTCGGTATGAATTTACTTAATTTGTTACTCCCTCACCACATTGATAATGCTAGTGATAAACACTACAAATCATCAAATTATAAATGTATTAAGAATGAAAATATACACCTATATTGCAATAACAGTCCAATTCATGTGTTTCTTATTTCTTCCAAGAGCATGACTTTAAGCGTTTTATTTTTTATTTTTTATTTTTTCAATTTTAAAAGAAGTTGAAGAATACTAGCAAGCTTCTAATTAATGGGTTCAAAACTTATAGGAAACTAAATATCAGTTTAAAAGAATAAGTCAAACTATATCAATTATTTAGTTAGATTTCGTATAAGTTAATTTCGATGAATTTAGGTTGGTGTCAAACTTACAGTTTTTTACATGACAAACTTACAGTTTTTTACATGACACATATATTAATTTGGGTGAATTCTAGGTTGGCATCTAGCTCATTTGATAAGATCATCTCCAAGGAATGCTTCAACAAACACCTCAAGTCAATTATAACATGTGTTATACTCTAATTCTTGGTATTAGCTTTGCAACTAAGGTACAATTGAATGACAATATGAGAAAACAAGATACTAAATTGGACAGGAACGTTGTCAAGAACATAACCACAGGAATGCGTACGGTTTGCTGCACAATGGAATCTCTCCACACGGCTGCTAAAATAATTTGTTTCCGCGAACAGTACCGTAAGAAAGTATCTTTCACCCAAAAATAGTAAGCAAGGACACACCTAAACATACATTCCAATGTAACTAATCAGGATTTGCAAATAACAAAGTACAATTGAATGGGATTGTCATAAAAACAAAATATTTACTTAGGCAGGAACATTAGCAAGCAGTGGAATTTGGAATTTAAGAATCATGTGACCTATAAACCAAACGGCAGGATGGGTATGACCTATGTAGTAAAAACGAGATAGAGATAGATTATTAGAGAGAACACGTATTCATTATCTAAGATCTCTTATATATTTTACTGTTTTAATTAAGAGCACGTGAGTCTTATATGACAAGTACATGGTCCTTGGGGGAGCTTTATCAACCATTCTTGCTACAATGAAATGAGATCTCTACAAAGAAAGTGGTTTTATTCAACAAGACATAACGTAAGGTATTATATTAGGGTAAATTACATAGTAGCACCTCAGGTTTGAGGTTTATTACAACCTCATACAACATCTTTAAAACATTTCACTTTCATACCTCACGTACTATTTTATTTCAAAATAATATATCCGTTACATTTTCCATCCATTGATCCGTTAAGTGCTGACGTGGCTGCTAAATGTATGCCATGTGGCAATTTTTTTTTTTAAAAAAAAAAATCCTGAATCTTCTAAATTAAAATTAAAAAAAAAAGAAAAACCAAAAACAAAAGCTGAACCCGCAACCTGCAACCCCCACCCCCCCCCCCCCCCACCCAACCTGCAACCCAGAAGAAGAAGAAGAGGAGAGGGAAAAAAAAAAAACACCCATCTTCATTTTCCCCAACCCTCCTTCCTTGCAACCCACCCCTTTCTTCCCCCTCATGCCTTCCCCAAACCCACCGTGCACCCATCCTCCACCTCCTACTCCGCACCCACTACATGCAACTCAGAAAAGAAAAAAAACCCATCTCCCTTTCCCTGCAACCCAGATCCTGTCTTCCCCAATGAGTGGATTTAAGGCGGAGGGTGGGTAAGCTGGGGTTTTTTTTTTTCTTTCTTTTTTTCCTTCTTTCTGGGTTGCAGGTTAGGCTCGGGTTGGGGGAGCGGAAGATATGAAGATGGGTGCGTGAATGAGGTGGAGATGGGTGCAGAGGAGGAGGTGGATGATGGGTGCGCACAACGGATGGAAGATGATTTGGAGGGGGTTGCTGAGATCTGGACTTCGCCGCCCGGGGGGGGGGGGGGTAATGGGATAGGGGTTCCAAGTTTTCTAGTTTTTTTTATTTTCAAGGTTCAGGAATGGGATGGGGTGATGGGATTTGGATTTTCTAACCTTTTTTTTAAATTTCGAAGATTAAAGTTAAAAAACAAAAAAAATTGCCACGTGGCATAAATGTGGCAGCCACTTCAGCAATTAATGGATCAATGGATGGAAAATGTAACGGAGGTATTATTTTGAAATAAAATAGTACGTGAGGTATGAAAGTGAAATGTTTTAAAGATGTTGTATGGGGTTGTAATAGACCTCAAACATGAGGGGCTACCATGTAATTTACCCATTATATTAATATCAAGATTATTACGGTCTTGGTAATTAGGGCTTATCTTGGGGTTTAATTCTGTGATCTTATTCTTCTCACCAATGAGGAAAATATATATTGTACAAGGATGCTTTACAAGGAAAGAAACATCAAATAACATCTATCCTAATTGCATCCTGATTACAAGGACCCAAACAGGTAACTAAACTAATTACAAAAGGTCAACTCTCCAACACTCCCTGTCAAGTTGGTGCATAAATGTCGTTCATGCCCAACTTGACGAGAGAGTTGTAGAATGCTTGAATCGCAATAGCTTTTGTTAAGATGTCCGTCAATTGATCCTCTGACTTTACGAACGGGAATTGAATAATATTCCCATCTAACTTCTCCTTAATGAAGTGTCTGTCAACTTCCACATGTTTCGTGCGATCATGATGGATTGGGTTGTGTGAGATATCAATAGCTACTTTATTATCACAAAACAAATCCGAGGCCGACTTTGAATGACACCCGAGCTCAGCAAGTAACCTCTGAAGCCATAACGGTTCACATAATCCTTTTGCCATACCCCTGTATTCCGCTTCTGCACTTGATAAAGCAACCACTTTCTGTTTCTTACTCTGCCAAGTCACTAAATTTCCCCCCACAAATGTAAAGTATCCAGACGTGGACCGTCGATCAGTAATGTTTCTTGCCTAATCTGCATCGGTATAACCTTCTATCCGGCAATGATCATTATTGGAAAACATGATGCTTCTACCCGGGGAGGATTTTAGGTATTGTAGGATGCGTTCAACTGCACCCATCTGTGTATCACTCGGAGAATGCATAAACTGACCAACAAAACTTACTGCATATGCACTATCAGGCCTGGTGTGAGATAAATAAATTAACCTCCCAATTAACCTTTGATAACGATCTCTGTTAGTGGGAACTTGATTAGGGTGCACGGCAAGATGATGATTTTGGACTATGGGGGTGTTAGCCGGTTTACAATCAAGCATTCCTGTTTTGGCTAACAAGTCTAGAACATATTTTCTTTGAGATAGAAATATACCTTGTTTAGATGGAGCTACTTCTATCCCCAAGAAATATTTCAATCCACCAAGATCTTTAATCTCGAACTCGGTTGCTAGGTAATCTTTTAACCTTGAGGTTTCTTCTTTATCATCACCCGTAACAATCATATCATTCACATAAATAATAAGTGTCGTCAATTTACCCATTCGACGTTTCAAGAAAAGTGTATGATCGGAATTGCTCTACATGAACCCATACTTCCTCATAGACGTCTAGAACCTACCAAACGATGCTCGAGGTGATTGATTCAATCTATACAATGCCTTATTCAACTTGCACACCACTCCAGGTTGTGAAACTGATGCATAACCAGGTGGAATATCCATATACATTTCTTCTTTAAGATTACCATGTAAGAAAGCATTTTTCACATCAAATTGCTGTAATGGCCAATCTAAGTTAGCCGCTAATGAAAGTAACACTCTTACCGTACTGATCTTTGCGACTAAGGCAAATGTTTATGTATAATCAACACCATACGTGTGAGTGTGTTGTATCGTTCAATGGACCCATCAGCTTTGTACTTGATGGTATACACCCATTGACATACGACTCTCTTCTTTCCTCGAGGTAGCGAAACTAAATCCCATGTTTGATTTTTCTGAAGTGCATTCATTTCTTCCTCCATTGCCTTGGTCCATCGATCGTAAGATATTGCCTCCTTCAATGAACTAGGTGTGCTATCATTGGATATTGTACAAATGCTTTGCTGGGTTCTGATAATTTATGTGATGACATATAGTTGGCAATGAGGTATTTAGAGCCTTTCGTTGTTTCTGGTGAATAACAATTGGGTGGTTTTCCGTGGTTGTGCCTGAAAGGTAACTGATAAGTTTGAACATCAGATACATCAACAGGGATAGTAGAGCATACCTCAGGAATATTCTTAGGAGTATGGTCGTCTAGTGGTACTATATTTAGAGGTGAGGGGGGAGTAGTATCCGTAGAAGTCTAAAGATTGGCAAATGGAAGCACTGTTGTCGTGGGTGAGGACGACACTCCCATGACTGCAGCTTATTCCGTGGGCAACGATGCTGCTTCTGTTAGTTGGGTTGGTAGTGTAGCCACTGCAGGCTCGGCTGCTGGCTCGATTACTAGTGGCAGCGGAAGATCAGTGGTAACAACCATGGTCCAAACCTGCTTGTCATGCAGTATCTCCCCTTGAAGAGTAGGGTTGGAAGAAACCGAAGGGTAATACATCTCGGACTTGGAGAAAGTAACATCCATGGTAGTATATATCCTACGGGAAGGAGGATGGTATCAACGGTACCTTTTCTGATGTAATCCATATCCCATAAAATATAACGGAGATCACATGGGTCAAGTTTCATCAGTTGATTTTTATGTAGATGAACAAATGCAATACATCCAAAAACTCGCGGTAGGAGCACCAAAACTAACAGTAGAGGCATGAAGTTAGCAAGAACTTGTAAAGGTGTAAGAAAATCCAATACTTTGGATGGCATGCGGTTGATAAGGTTAGTGGCTGTCTGAAGAGCAACATCCCAAGAGGAACAAGGAACATGCGCCCCAATCAAAAGTGAGTGAGCCGTTTCTAAAAGACGGCGGTTTTTGCGCTTAGCCACCCCATTTTGTTGAGGAGTCTGAGGACAAGTAGTCTCGTGGAAGATTTCGTGATTAGTTAAATAATGTGTAAAATCATTATTAACATACTCACTGCCATTATCAGAACGCAAAATCCGGAGTAGAAAACTGTGTCTGAACCATGGTGTGAAATGTCTTAAAAACACATCACTTTTATAACCATGTCATCCGTGTGCAATCATCTATAAAAGTAACAAACCATCGAATACTAGATGAAGTAGTAATCGGAGATGGTCCCCAAACATCTGAATGAACAAGACCAAAAGGAATAACACTTTTATTAGAATTCAACGGATAAGAAACACGATGACTCTTGGCAAGTATGCAAGTGTCACATTTAAAGTCTAAAATCAAACAACCAACAAATAGATCTGGAAACATATGTTGTAAATAACTGAAAGACGGATGACCCAAACGGTGATGCCATAACCATAGCTGACGCCGCTTATGATCAATGGCTCATTGGGTGAGATTGACTCGTCTTGTATTGACATTATCCACAAAATAGAGATCCCCCCTCTTAGTACCATGACCAATTATCTCATTCGTGAGAATATCTTGAATAAGACAAAACTTTGGATACATTAGTACACAACAGTTCAATTGCTTAGTAGCTTGGCCAGAAGACATCAATTTATGCTTTAGTGAAGGTACAAGTAGTGTATGAGGCAAATAGAGGGTGGGTATAAGGTGTACAGTGCCAGCGCCCGTGACCGGTGAGGTAACACCATTAACATTATTAATATTATGTCGAAGTGGAATGGTATCATAAGCTAAATCAGTGGGGTCATATGTCATATGGTTTGTGGCACCGGGGTCAATGATCCAACCAGACTGAGTATCATCATGATTCATATTAAAAGCATAACTACAATTACCTGAGGACTCTGGAAGCATGTTGGAAGAACTCGACTAAGGAGGAGAATTATCCTGAGATATCAAAGATAGTTGGGACACGGAAGTGGCAAGATTGGCTTCACCAAGTTTGGTTTGCTCGTCTCGTTCCCATTGTTTCTGAAGCTTCAATGGTTTTTACCAGTCAGGATAGCCGTGCAGCTGGAAGCAATTATCACGGTCGTGCTTTTCACTACCACAGTAAGTACAACCACCGGCTGGGACTAGGCCTGGCAAACGGGTCGTGTCAGTCATGTTCGTGTCGTTTTCGTGTAACACCTGTTATCTTAACGGGTCGTGTCGTGTCACACCTGTTATCTTAACGGGTCCTTAACAGGTCGGGTCAGTTTACCCAACGGGTAAAGTGACCCGACCCGTTATGACCCGTTATGACCCGTTAAGAAAAATATATTTTTTTCTTAAATTTGCACATACCACACATTGTCACATAAATATTACTTCAAAACATTAAAACACATTTGTCGTTTAAGTACTACATCTACACTCGAAAATAAGAGCCTCATAAAAAATACATCCATACACTACTAATCTATTACAAATATTAAATGTGCAAGGATATGCAAAATGAAAGCGTTTTTGTTTTCAAGGTTGTGAAGCCTTTCTCAAAAGTTTAAATCTTGCCAATGGAACTCAAAGCTTAATGAAAGTGACCCACTAGTGTGTTTATTCGTACTTTCATTAAGTATAACATAAGATTTTGTGGTATCCACTAGTGTAAATAATTTAAATTGAAGATCGAATTCATTCATTGTATTCATATAGGATTAAGGAGTGTAGTTGTAAAAAATCATCAAAATCAGAGTTAAAATAACCGTTAAATTGTGATTTTTCGTTTATAACTGTCGAAAAGTTTTGTCCCGTTACTTAATCTTTAAATGTTTGTTTTTTGCAATTTTTGGCGTATGCGATCTCGAAGCATATACAAACAAGTTTGACGGTTAGATCATTGAAACTAGTTTCGTAGAATGCGTATCCCATCAAAACAATAGATTCACTAACACTTAATAGTTTATTCTTACTTTCATTAAGTATAACATAAGATTTTGTGGTATCCACTAGCGTAAATATTTTAAATTGAAGATCGAATTCATTCATTGTATTCATATAGGGTCAAGGATTGTAGCTGTAAAAAATCATCATAATCGGAGTTAAAATAACCGTTAAATTGTGATTTTTCTTTTATAACCGTCGAAAAGTTTTGTCTCGTTACTTGATATCTGAATGTTTTTTTTTACAATTTTTGGCATATGCAATCTTGAAGTATATACAAACATGTTTGACGGTTGGATCGTTGAAACTAGTTTCGTAGAATGCGTATCCCATCAAAACAATAGATTCACTAACACTTAAAAGTTTATTCATACTTTCATCAAGTATAACATAAGATTTTGTGGTATCCACTAGTGTAAATATTTTAAATTGAAGATCGAATTCATTCATTGTATTTATATAGGGTCAAGGAGTGTAGCTGTAAAAAATCATCAAAATCAGAGTTAAAATAACCGTTAAATCGTGATTTTTCGTTTATAACCGTCGAAATATTTTGTCCCGTTACTTGATCTCTGAATATTTGTTTTTTGTAATTTTTGGCATATGCGATCTCGAAGCATATACAAACAAGTTTGACGGTTGGATCGTTGAAACTAGTTTCGCAAAATGTGTATCTCATCAAAACAATATATTCACTTACACTTAAGAGTTTATTAATATTTTCATCAAGTATAACATAAGATTTTGTGGTGTCCACTAGTGTAAATATTTTAAATTGAAGATCGAATTCATTCATTGTATTCATATAGGGTCAAGGAGTGTAGCTATAAAAAATTATCAAAATCAGAGTTAAAATAACCGTTAAATCGTGATTTTTCGTTTATAACCGTCGAAAAGTTTTGTCATGTTACTTGATCTCTGAATGTTTGTTTTTTGCAATTTTTGGCGTATGCGATCTCGAAGTGTATACAAACATGTTTGACGGTTGGATCGTTGAAACTAGTTTCGTATAATGCATATCCCATCAAAACAATAGATTCACTAATACTTAAGAGTTTACTCATACTTTATCAAGTATAACATAAGATTTTGTGGTATCCACTAGTGTAAATATTTTAAATTGAAGATCGAATTCATTCATTGTATTCATATAGGGTCAAGGAGTGTAGATGTAAAAAATCATCAAAATCAGAGTTAAAATAACCGTTAAATCGTGAGTTTTCGTTTATAACCGTCGAAAAGTTTTGTCCCGTTACTTGATCTCTGAATGTTTGTTTTTTGCAATTTTTGGCGTATGCAATCTCGAAGCATATACAAACAAGTTTGAAGGTTGGATCGTTGAAACTAGTTTTGCAAAATGCGTATCTCATCAAAATAATAGATTCACTAACACTTAAGAGTTTATTCATATTTTTATTAAGTATAACATAAGATTTTGTGGTATCCACTAGTGTAAATATTTTAAATTGAAGATCAAATTCATTCATTGTATTCATATAGGGTCAAGGAGTGTAGCTGTAAAAAATCATCAAAATCGGAGTTAAAATAACCGTTAAATCGTGATTTTTCGTTTATAACCGTCGAAAAGTTTTGTCTCGTTATTTGATCTCTGAATGTTTGTTTTTTGCAATTTTTGGCGTATACGATCTCGAAGTATATACAAACATGTTTGACGGTTGGATTGTTGAAACTAGTTTTGTAGAATGCGTATCCCATCAAAACAATAGATTCACTAACACTTGATGAAAGTATAACATAAGATTTTGTGTTATCCCCTAGTGTAAATATTTTAAATTGAAGATCGAATCCATTCATTGTATTCATATAGGATCAAGGAGTGTAGCTGTAAAAAATCATCAAAATCAGAGTTAAAATAACCGTTAAATCGTGATTTTTTGTTTATAACCGTCGAAAAGTTTTGTCTCGTTACTTGATCTGTGAATGTTTGTTTTTTGTAATTTTTTGTTGATGCGATCTCGAAGCATATACAAACAAGTTTGACGGTTGGATCGTTGAAATTAGTTTCGTATAATTCGTATCCCATGAAGTTCAATGGTGTGTGTGTGTATATATATATTTATTTATTAAGTAGATTTAAATCTATTTAATTTGTTTGTATAATTATTATAGTTTTTAGGGGTATAAAATTCAATTTAAAATTTAATATATATATATATATATATAAATATAACTATTATAGTTAATATTTTGGGGGTATAATTATTATAGTATATAAAATTATTATAGTTAATTTAATATATATATATATATAATTATTATAGTTTTTAGGGGTATAAAATTGTTAAATTAATATATATAATTATTATAGTATTTTTTTAGGGTTATAAAATTATTAAATTAATATTCTGCTTATCATGTATCGTGTTACCCACGTGTATACTCGAACCAACCAATTATCTTAACAGGTGCTTATCGGGTTACCCGATAACGACCCGTTTCGTTATCGTGTCGACCCGAACACCTGTTAATTTCGTGTCGTGTCGTGTCGGGTTATCGGGTCGTGTCAGGAATTGCCAGGCCTAGCTGGGATGGATGGTTTGGGACAAGGAAGGCGGTGGCCCACGGTGGGCCATAAGGCTGTATTGGCAGCGAAGAGTGAGCCTTGTGCTAGGCTCGGTGCCTGTGGCTTCTCGAGGCGCGGGGATGAGGTGGAGTTGCGACTCGTGTTGCTGGCCGAGCCATCATCCCTGTCCCACTTGGCAGCTGTCATCCCATTTTCATAACAACATGTCGCATTCCTTCTCGGCGAACATAGGCAAAGGTTTGTTCGATGGAAGGGAGATGCTCAGTTCGTAGAATATCACTACGAATTTTATCAAATATCTCATCCAATCCTGCAAGCAATGTATACACACGATTCGTTTGAACCATTTTATTATAAAATTCAATATCAGTACCGCACTTCATCGGATTGGGTCGACGATAATCAATCTCTTGCCACAAAGACTGAAGATCACTATAGTATGTCTTCACCGAGGCCATGTAAGTAAGGTCGTAGACTTAAGATATATCGGAGCTGTCATAATATGTGCGAACAACTGTGTCCCACACTTCTTTTACCGTTGGTAGTCGAAGAAAATACCCTATCAAATTGGGTTCCATAGAATTGATGAGCCAACCCTTCACAGTAGCATTCTCCATACGCCATTTGGTGAAGGTCGGATCGTCTGTAGGTGGTTGGGGATTACTTCCAAACAAGTAGCCCAACTTGTCATTTCCAACAACAAACATCTCAACAATTTGAGACCTAACTCCATAATTGGCACCATTGAGTTTGATGCCAATCGAAGCCGTAGAAGAATCATGATGAACTATTTATGTAACAACTTGTGGTAGAGGTGAAGTATGATTCATGGTAGGGTCAGTTAGGGTAGTAGTGTTTAGGGTTGTAGTGTGAGTATAGGGGTGGAGTGGTGGTAGGTTCTCCATGGGAGGGTCAAGTTTGCTTGAGGGAACGGGCATAGCAGAAATCCTAGGATCTCTGCTCTGATACCATGCTATTTAGGACTTATCTTAGGGTTTAATTTTGTGATATTATCCTTCTTACCAAGGAGGAAAACATATATTGTGCAAGGATGATTTACAAGGAAAGAAATATCAAATAACATCAATCCTAATTACATCTTGATTACAAGGACCCAAACAGGTAATTAAACTAATTACAAAAGATCAACTCTCCAACATGCTAAACATGGGAATTTTCTCCACAAGATAACGAGTAAGTGTCTCCACTAGCAAGTATCTTGACCAAAACATAGTTAGCAAGGACGCAACTTAACATCTATTCCAATGTAACTATTCACATGGCTCTATATTGAAAATTACAACCCCATGAAAGCTAAAAAAATCATTGATTTGTCTGAGGTGCTAAGTGAAAATATATAAAGGAAACACCACCAAACCGAACCGTTGCTTCCAAACCAACAAAATTAGCAATTTCAAGTACATTTTTTTCCTTCTTCTTCTCAAGGTTGTATCCTCAATTTATAGCATGGACTCCATGATGCTCGGCCCCAAGAAGCTCATTAAATATGCTATGAAGTGGGAGAAGAGAGCTTCTATGGAGAGAAAATTGATTGCATATCTGAGAGAAGGTGGGAACAATGTAATCAGAAGTAGACATGTAAATTTCGTTGCATACAAATGATGCATCACAAAGCTCCACGTAGCATATGGCTCATCACAAATAGACAAGTCATCAATGAAATGTGGCATAAATCAAGCAAAGGAAGTACACAACCTTCCCAAAATTCGGCACAAGGGAGAAAGTAATTGGAAAGGGGCCCAAATTGCTCCCAAAACCGGAAAGAAAGCTAAAGTGTCTTCACAAAACAAGCAAGAATTGAAAATTGCTCACCAAATATGCAAGAAAGCCCTATAATTTGGCCAAGCAAGGAAAAATGGCTGAAATTAAGACACACACTACTACAAAAGGGAATATCACTAGCGATGTAAAACTGACAAGAAGCACCAATTACTGTCGGATTTTTGGTAAAATTCCGACATTAAATCGTGAATGTCGGATAGAGGAATAGACACCAATACTACCGTCACCAAAAGGGTAATGACGTCGCTTAGCCCCCTTAATCCGCCACCAAGAAGCAAAGTAATATAAAATAAAAATGAACAACAGCGTCGCTTAAAAGCGACATCGGCTCTTACGTCGCTTATAAGCGACATGAAAATCTGATATGATGGCAGTCAAAACCGACATTAAGTAACAAATAAACAATAAAAATATCACACTTACTGTCGGTCCAAACCGACATCACGTAAGTTAAATAAATAAAATAGTCGATCTACTGTCGGTCGTAACCGACATTACCTAACATCTCCATAACTAAAATAATTGTGCTGCTGTCGTCCATAAAATCACCAGAACATCACTTCTTTTGAGGCTAGCACTTCACTTCTTTTTCATTTTCTTCTTAAACAACCAAAAAAATCACCAGAATATTCAATCACATCTGGATTATCATCACTATACGTTGGATTCGACCAACCATTTACCAAACCTAGTAACCTCCTAACCACCTAAAGCAATGGATTACAAAGAATATGATTGAAAAAAATAAACAAATACACACAATGTCAGCCAACTTCGGCATGAAAGCACGTCGTCGTTAATACAGTTTTATTCGGGTTTGGATTGCACTTCGGCATATTGGGCACAACTGAAGATCTTGTCCGCATTCGTAACATGTCTGCACCGAAAACATAACACTAAGAACACGGTACTAAAAATATGATCGTCTCAACTCATCTTGAAACTATAGTTCAAAAATGTACCTGATGCCCGCAACCAAAGGCCATGTCTTTCGGATTCGTAAGGCAAATGAGGCAAACCTGTTCAACACCATATAAATTGTTAACCCACAAGAGCGCTACAAACCCATCAAAACAGTATTTAGAGGTGGCAACTGAGAAGTTTGCATACCTGATTATCATAGGTAGAACTAGGAGCAGGTGGAGCTGTACCGACGAAACTGCTGTCTCCATAATAAGGAGGAACACTTGGCTCGTAACTGGTATGGGAAGGTTTTGTGAAAGATGGCGAACTGAAACTGGTTGCACGGGAAGTTTTTGAGCTGCTGAAAGATGACGCTCCATACATAGAAGGGGGGAGAGGAACCCTCGGGGGAATGTTGCCCTTCCGGCCACTGCCCATTTCAAGAAGAAGAAATTTTATAAAAAATTATGTAAACACAGGTTTTCGAAAAGGGTTTAGAGATGAGAAATAAGGACCGCATTGTTACCCCAATATATTGAGCTCTATTGTTGCTTTTCTCTGACACACTGATTGAAACGCACTTGGCGTCGAAATATTTGAACTTCGCATCGGTTAAAACCGACACTAAGTCAAGTAGTCTGACACACTTACTGAAAGGCAAGTGGTGTTGAAATAGGAAAAAAAGGCGTCGGTTAAAACCGACGTGAGCCTGACAGACTTAATGGAAGTGGTGTCGAAATAAGAAATTTTGCGTTGGTTGACATACATGACAGTGATTGCAAGTTGTGTGGAAATAAGAAAACGTTGCGTCGGTTCAAACCGACGTGAGCTTGAAAAACTTGACTGTGATTGCGAGTGGCGTTGAAACAAGCGGGAAAATTCCCGCCCCGAAAAAAAAAAAGTTTAACCCAAAGTTAAAAAATAAGTAGTTATGTTATCTCATATAATATTTTAATAAATAAAATAAAATATATATATAATACTTAATAAAAAACATAAACATAATTTTATGATAAGATATCATCACACACGAATTGAAACATAGTCTAATTAATATATTTATTCCCTGTCATCATCTGTTAGCTCGTCGTCGGCATTTTCATGATTAACGAACTCGGTAGGCAACGGTAATGATTCAAGAAAATGAGTCTCTTCCACGCCAACCCTTGTATGGAAATTTTCATTATCAAGAATTCGATCATCCAAAATATTAATTTTATAATTTTATAACCCTAAAAAAATACTATAATAATTATATATATTAATTTAACAATTTTATACCCCTAAAAAGTATAATAATTATATATATATTAAATTTAATTTAAAAAATTGGTGACCATTGGATCGGCTTAAATATACATACCATTCAAATTCTTAAGTGCTATACGTACAAAATAAATAAATTTAAATCTACTTAATAAATATATATATACCATTGAACTTGATCGAATACGAATTCTACGAAACTAATTTCAACGATCCAACCGTCAAACTTGATGAATACAATGAATGAATTCGATCTTCAATTTAAAATATTTACACTAGTGGATACCACAAAATCTTATGTTATACTTAATGAAAGTATAAATAAACTCTAAGTGTTAGTGAATCTATCGTTTTGATGGGATACACATTCTACGAAACTAATTTCAACGATCCAACCGTCAAACTTGTTTATATATGCTTCGAGATTGCACACGCCAAAAATCACAAAAAACAAACATTTAGAGATCAAGTAATGGGACAAAACTTTTCAACGGTTATAAACGAAAAATTACGATATAACAATTATTTTAACTCCGATTTTGATTATTTTTTACAGCTACACTCCTTGATTCTATATGAATACAATGAACTAATTTGATCGTTAATTTAAAATATTTACAGAAGTGGATACCATAAAATCTTATGTCATGATGATCGATGATAATTGAGGATTTTGTAAAAGGAATAACATGGAAGCTTTGAGTTCCATTGGCAATGTTTAAACTTTTGAGAAAGGCTTCACAACCTTGAAAACAAAAACTCTTTTATTTTGCATATCCTTGCACATTTAACACTTTGTAATAGAGTAGTAGTGTATGGATGTTTGTTTATTATGCTCTTATTTTCGAGTGTAGATGTAGTACTTAAACGGCAAATGTGTTTTAATGTTTTGAAGTAATATTTATGTGGCAATGTGTGGTATGTGCAATTTTAAGAAAAAAATAATATTTTTCTTAACGGGTCATAACGGGTCGCCTGTTAAGGACCCGTTAAGGTAATGGGTGAGACACGACACGACCCGTTAAGATAACATGTATTACATGAAAACGACAGACACGACCCGTTTGCCAGGCCTAGTTGCGTGCCACCTCATAAACTCATCCTTAAGAAAGATACAAAAGAGGAACAAGAAAACACGGGGGATAGTATATAAAGACCATCAATCTGTCGCTTACAACCGACACCGGGTTTCAAAATATTTAAAAAAACTAAAATCTATGTCACTCAGAACCGAAACAGGCTTTAAAATATTAAAAACAATAATTAGTGTCGGCTAGAAGCGACACCAATACTTTATGTTGCTTAAAAGTGACACTATTTTTTTTAAAGCGACACCATTATTTAAAAATTATTAAAATGTATGTCGGTTATAAGCGACATTAAATGTTTACGTCGGTTAAAAGCAACATAGACATTTTATGACGCTTACAAGTGACAGTAAATCCGACGTCATGCTCAGTATGTGTCGCAAATGTCTTGTCCGCCACTATATTATATTAAACCGACATCACCCACTGACACTATAAAGCCCTTTTGTAGTAGTGACAAAACATGCTTAAATTCTCCCATGGACGAATCAAGACACAAATCAAAGCCAAATCCACCCAAAGGCATAACTTTGAGAAGTCTATAAATACAAGGTCCTAAGACAAGCATAAGGTAAACAATTACACATTGAGAAGAACCTCTACACGAATCTTTGGAGACTAATATGCTGCTGAAGCTCTCTTCGAAGAACGTACAACCAAAGCCGAAGCTTTCTGTCGATCAAAGTCGAAGCATTCCTTGAAGAATCAACAAGCACCTGTGCCGATTCCTTCAAGACTTTGTTGCAAGCTCAAAACTTGTAACGACATTTGTTTCAAGATCAAGTCACCAAGACCCTTGAATCAACAAAATCCTGCATCAACATCACCCTTTGCCACAACTTTGAGGTGAAGACCATCCAATCGTTGTTTCCAACTCAAAACTTGAAGCAATCGTTCGTCCGAGATCAAGTCATTGCAACCCTTGGATCAACAACCTACGCATCTGCATCAAATTTGAAGACTGAATTAGAGGAAAATTGTAAATAGAGATTGTAACCTACAAATTCAAATCAATACAAATCTACTTTGTACACGTGTTCTTGTCTCATTCGTTATAGAATTTTCATGTTTACATCTGAAGTACAACATCTCATACAGAGAGTGAAAAGGGAAATTTTGTGGTATATACCATTGACAAGAGACGCTTTGTGCTGCCGTTGTCTTACCTCTCAAACAACATTTTTCAAAAGCTTTTCAAGATGTTCGAGGAAGCATTCGGAATCTCAAGTAGTGAGCCTATCATCTTGCCATGTGATTCATTCTTCATGAATTATGGTCTCACATGTCAAGCGAGGCTGTCTGACTATAGATACGGAAAAAGCTTTACCTAATTCTATTGCCAGTAGCTGCTCAATTAATTTTAGTTTACATCAAGGATAAGCAAGCCTACAATTACTACTTTATGGTTATTGATAAGTTAGTCCTTTTTTGTTTTTGTTTTTTGTAATTACAAGTGATATTCTACACAAATCCACACTGAGTAGGGGAGTATTTGGGACGTAGGGAATTGAACCCAGACCCTTTTGTTGTATTTGTGTATTTTTGTATAGAGAACTAGTCATGTACTTTATACGTGATATATATGCTAGAGGAGAAACTTCTTTTAAAATGCGTGTAGTCTTTCCCATGCATGCCTGCCTTTAAGATGGCCCTAGTTTGTTATTATATGTATTTGACATAATTAAAGTTGGAAAATTAGAGTATCAAACAGATGAACAACAAACTGTAAAACTATTATTAACGAACAATAAAATTGTCGAGATGGTTACAAACTAAAGGCTATATTGTGACTGATTTGTTCTCTTAAACTAAATTACAAACTATATTTATAGAAATCAAAAACTAAGAAACCCTATTACTTAAAATACCAAAACTACCCAAATAATAAAATACCTAAAATACTAATATTTTCCAACCATTAATTTTTATTTCTTGGCTAGCTTTATATACCTTATGAACTTTCATAAATGAGGTTTAACTTCATCAACTGGGTAACAACTTCTCTGCAGATAAATCGATCTTTTGCATCGGGTGAGCATAGGGTTGGAAAAGGAAAAAAATAAATTTATAATATAATATTTTGGATGATCGAATTCCTTCGTTGAAATGGAATTCTCTTGGCATTGTACTTTGAGTATAATTTCTTTTGGTTTGAGTAACGTCTGGATCTCATTCATGAGGTTCTTATTGAAGATGTACTAAATGATAATCAATAAAACTCTACCGTTTTGTCTTGAAAAAAGTATTCAGAAAAACAGTGATGCCGTAATTCTTAAATTCATTTTCATTATTTTAGTTTGGTGGGTCGCAAAGATGAATTTGAATCAATTGAGTTGAAGGCTGTCATACGTCCATGCCGTGAAAGGGAGCAGCACGGACCTTTGCGAAGGTGTAGTGTATCACACCAATTCGTAGATCGTGGAGAAAGCCATGACAATTTCATATGGTCATGTGGCATTGCCCAAGCAAGGCTTCAGTATTATTATATACCACAAAAGTTCCCTTTTCGGTCACCTTATTAGATGTATTTCTGATTAAATTGTTCCCAGCATCTCTCGGGTATGCAATTGTTTTTCGCTCCAGAGAAGATCTCTTCTCCCATTTCCTACCATATTTAATGAGCTTCTTGGGGCTGAGCATCATAGAGTCCATGCTAAAAAATGAAGATATATACACCTTGAGAAAAAAAGAAGAGAAAAAGTACTTGAAATATTTTCCAGAATGCAGAATTTGCTAGTTCTGTTGGCTTGAGAGCAACGGTGGTGTTTCCTTCCTCTATAATTTTTTTCCCTTTTCAACCGTATCCTCATTCCATTGCAGAAGATCGATTTAATCATCTGAGAAGCTGTTTTCCAGTTGAAAAATTCGAAGCTCTTGATCAAAGTTCGTAATGTATACAAAGCCAGCTGGGGAATACAAATTAATTATGTCAAATATACATAAGAACAGATAGAGGACTTTTAAGGAAGGACAATCTCATTTTCCAATATATCACATATATAATACATTACAAGTTCACAATACAGAAAGAAGGTTGAACTCGATCGTTCATTTTCATTTACAAAAATATACAAATACAAAAAAGGGCTAGCTGATCAGTAACCCCAAGGTAGTAACTGTAGGGTTGTTTGTCCTTGATATAAACTAGAATTAATTGATCAGCTACGGGTAATGATAGAGTTGAGTAAATCTTTCTCCATATCTACAGTCAGTCCTCGGTTTACAAGTGAGAGCATATACTTCATAAAGAATGAGTCACATGGCAAGGTGACATGCTCACTACTTGAGAGTCTAAATTCTTCCTCGGATATCTTGAAAAGCTCTTGGAAAATGTGGTTAGAAAGATAGGATAACGGCAACACAAAGCGCATCTCGTCAATGGTAAATACCACAAAAGTTCCTTTCTCATTCACCGTATTAGATGTTGTAATTGTGACTAAAATGTTTCCAGCATCTCTTGGGTATGCATTCGTTTTCCGCTCCATAAAAGCTCTCTTCTCCCATTTCCTAGCATATTTAATGAGCTTCTTGGGGCTGAGCATCATAGAGTCCATGCTATAAAATGAAGATGTATACACCTTGAGAAAAAAGAAGAAAAAGTACTTGAAATATTTTCTAGAATGCAAAACTGCTAATTCTATTGGCTTGAGAGCAACGGTGGTGTTTCCTTCCTTTATACATTTTTGGTTGACACCTAAGACAAATCAATGATATTTGTAGCTTTCTTGGGGTTGTAATTTTCGATGTTAAGTTGCGTCCTTGCTACTTTAATTTTGATCAAGATGCTAGGTTAAAATACTGTTAGTGGAGAAATTCCAATGTGCAGCAACTATACTCATCTTCGGTTATTACTATTAATTATGTTACGTTGTTTCCGGTTGAATAAAGTCACATCTTTAAGCAGTCGGTTATTTCTATAAATTGGTTATTTGGATACAAGAATCTTGAGTTCCAATGTTTGGCAACGTTCCTGTCCAAGGTACTCTTTTGTTGTTTAGGTAATGTCATTCAAGTGCACTTTGTTAGTTGGAAATCCTGAGAAAGATAATACGTACCGACTTAGCATTGTCCAGTATAAACTCTAATTATTTCTAGTTGTTTAGTTGGATCAAAGTCAATGGACGTAAATTGTTAAGAATCTCAAAGATTAGACTTAATAATTAACTATATAAATGGTCTTAGATCTAATTATTTCTTTGATATTTCACTAATTTGTATTCCCAGTCGGTATGAATTTACTTAATTTGTTACTCCCTCACCACATATAATGCTAGTGATAAACACTAAGAATCATCAAATCATAAATTTATTAAGAATGAAAATATACACCTATATTGCAATAACAGTTTTATGTGTTTCTTATTTCTTCCAACAACAGGACTTTAAACGTTTTTTTTTTTTCAATTTTAAAAGAAGTTGAAGAATGCTAGCAATCTTCTAATTGGAACATTCTTGAATTGTATTTCATCTTGCAATGTTATTCAACCGAGATATAAGTTAATGGGTTCAAAACGTATAGGAAACTAAATATCAGCTTGTAAAAGGTGAAGTCAAACCATATCAATTATTTAATAGATTTCGTAGATACTAATTACGATGAATTTAGATTGGTATCAAACTTACAGTTTTTTTACATAATGCATATATTAATTTGGGTGAATTCTAGGTTGGTATCTAACTCCTTTGATAAGATCATATTCAAGGAATGCTTCAACAAACACCTCAAGTCAAGTGTAACATGTGTTATACTCTAATTCTTGTTATTAGCTCAGGATTTGCAACTAGGGTACATTTGAATGACATTATCGACGCAACAAGACACTACTATGGACAAGAACGTTGTCAAGAACATAATCACAGGAATATCCAAAATGCGTACGGTTTGTTGCACAATGGAATCTCTCCACAAGGCTTCTAAAATAATTTGTTTCCACTAACAGTACCGTAAGAAGGTATCTTTCACCCAAAAATTAGTGAGCAAGGACACAACTAAACATACATTCCAATGTAACTAATCATGATTTGCAAATAACAAAGTACAATTGAATGGGATCTTCATAAAAACAAAATATTTACCTAGGCAGGAACATTAGCAAGCAGTGGAATTTGGAATTTAAGAATAATGTGACCTCTATGGAGTAAAAACGAGATAAAGATAGATTATTATATAGAGAACATGTATTCGTTATCTAAGATCTGTTATATATTTTACTGTTTTTATTTAGAGTACGAGAGTCTTACATGACAAGTACATGGTCCTTGCGGGAGCTTTATCAATCATTCTTGCTACAATGAAAAGAGATCTCTACTAAGAAAGCGGTTTTATTCACCAAGACATAACGTTAGATATTATATAAAGATCAAGATTATTACGGTTTGCTGAACATGGGAATTTTCTCCACAAGATAACGAATAATTGTCTCCACTAGCAAGTATCTTGACCAAAACATAGTTAGCATGGACGCAACTTAACATCTATTCCAATATAACTAATCACATGGCTCTACACCGAAAATTAAAACCCCATGAAAGATAAAAAAAATCATTGATTTGTCTGAGGTGTTAAGTGAAAATATATAAGGGAAACACCACCGAATCGTTGCTCTCAAACCAACAGAATAAGCAATTTCAAGTACTTTTCCTCTCTTTTTTTATTTTTTATTTTTTATTTTCAAGGTGTATCCTCAATTTATAACATGGACTCTATGATGCTCAGCCCCAAAAAGCTCATTAAGTATGCTATGAAGTGGGAGAAGAGAGCTTCTATGGAGCGAAAATTGATTGCATATTTGAGAGAAGGTGGAAACAATGTAATCAAAAGTAAAACATCTCATACAATGAGTGAAAAGAGAAATTTTGTGGTATATACCATTGACAAGATACGCTTTGTACTGCCATTATTCTATCTCTCAAACCACATTTTCCAAGAGTTTTTTCAGATGTCCAAGGAAGCATTGAAATCTCAAGTAGTGAGCCTATTATTTTGCCATGTGATTCATTCTTCATGAATTACATGGTCACACTTGTTAAGTGAGGCAGTATGACTGTAGATACGGAGAAAGCTTTACTTAATTCTATTGCTAGTAGTTGCTCAATTAATTTTAGTTTACATCAGGGACAAGCCTACGATAACTACTTTACGGTTATTAATAAGTTAGTTCTTTTAATTTTGTTTTTTGTTTTTTTGTTTGTTTTTGCAATTACAAATAATATCATAAACAAATCTACACTGAGTAGGGGAGTATTCGGGACGTAGGGAATTGAACCCCGACCCTTTTGTGGTATTTGTGTATTTTTGTATAGAGAACTAGTCATGTACTTTATACGTGATATATATGCTTGACTTCTTTTAAAATGCATGTAGTCATTCCCATGTTTTGTTTTTGCAATTACAAATAATATCCTAAACAAATCTACACTGAGTAGGGGAGTATTCGGGATGTAAACCCTGACCCTTTTGTAGTATTGTGTATTTTTGTATAGAGAACTAGTCATGTACTTTATACGTGATATATATGCTTGACTTCTTTTAAAATACATGTAGTCATTCCCATGTATAAATGGCCATAATCTGTTATTATATGTATTTGACATAATTAAAGTTGAAAACCAGAGTATCAAAAAGATGAACAACAAACTATAAAACTATTATTAACGAACAATAAAATTGTTGAGATGGCTACAAACTAAAGGCTACATTGTGATTTACTTGTTCTCTTAAATTAAATTACAAACTATATTTATAGAGATCAAAAACTAAGAAACCCGATTATGTAAAATACAAAAACTACCCAAATAATAAAATACCTAAAATACTAATATTTTCCAACAAATAATTTGTATTTTTCGCTAGCTTTACATGCCATATGAATTTTGATAAGTGAGGTTTAACTTCATCAACTGGGTAACAACTTCTGATAAATCGTTTTTTTTTGCAACGGGTGAGCGTAGGGTTGGAAAAGGAAAAAAATGAATTTATAATATAATATATTTGTGTCCTTCGTTGAAATGGAATTCTTTTGGCATTGTACTTTGAGTATAATTTCTTTTGATTTGAGGAAACTCCGGATCTCATTCATGAGGTTCTTATTGAAGATTGTACCATATGATAATCAATAAAACTCTACCGTTTCGTCTTGAAAAATGTATTGGGAAAAAACATGATGCCGAATTTCTTAATTTCATTATACTATTTCATTTTGGTGGGTCGCAAAGACGAATTCGAATCAATTGAGTTGAAGACCGTCATACATCCATGCCGTGAAAGGAAGCATCGCGAACCCTTGCGAAGGTGTAGCGTATCACGCCAATTCGTTGGTCGTGGAGAAAGCCATGACAATTTCATATGGTCATGTTGCATTGCCCAAGCAAGGCTTCAATACTATTATATACCACAAAAGTTCCCTTTTCAGTCACCGTATTAGATGTTTTACTTCTGATTAAATTGTTCCTGGCATCTCTCGGGTATGCAATTGTTTTCCGCTCCATAGAAGCTCTCTTCTCCATTTCCTACCATATTTAATGAGCTTCTTGGGGCTGATCATCATAGAGTCCATACTATAAAATGAAGATATATAGATATATACACCTTGAGAAAGAAAGAAGAGAAAAAGTACTTGACATATTTTCCAGAATGCAGAATTTGCTAATTCTGTTGGCTTGAGAGCAACGGTGGTGTTTCCTTCCTATATAATTATTTTTTCCCTTTTCAACCGTATCCTCATTCCGTTGCAGAAGATCGATTAAATCATTTGAGAAGTTGTTACCCAGTTGAAAAATTCGAAGCTCATTGATCAAAGTTCGTAATGTATACAAAGCCAGCTGGGAAATACAAATTAATTATGTCAAATATACATAAGAACAGATAGAGGACTATGGGGACGACTACATGCATTTTAAGGAAGGACAATCTCATTTTCCAATATATCACATATATAATACATTACAAGTTCACAATACAAAAAGAAGGTTGAACTCGATCGTTCATTTTCATTTACAAAAATATACAAATACAAAAAAAGGCTAGCTGATCAGTAACCCCAAAGCGGTAACTGTAGGCTTGTTTGTTCCTTATGTAACCTAGAATTAATTGAGCAGGTACGGGTAATGATAGAGTTGAGTAAAGCTTTCTCCATATCTACAGTCAGTCCTCGGTTTACGAGC
Organism: Malus fusca; assembly: GCA_035220775.1. Lineage (NCBI taxonomy): Eukaryota > Viridiplantae > Streptophyta > Magnoliopsida > Rosales > Rosaceae > Malus > Malus fusca. Next base: position 23,326,377 of record CM069065.1, on the reverse strand, counting down.
GAGAGCATATAATTCATAAAGTATGAATCATATGGCAAGGTGATAGGTTCACTATTTGAGAGTCCAAATTCTTCTTCGGACATCTTGAAAAGCTCTTGGAAAATGTGGTTAGAAAGATAGGATAACGGCAGCACAAAGTGCCTTTTGTCAGTGATATGTACCACAAAAGTTCCCTTTTCTGTCACCGTATTAGATGTTGTACTTCTAACTAAATTGTTCCCAGCATCTCTCGGGTATGCAATTGTTTTCCGCTCCATAGAAGCTCTCTTCTCCCATTTCCTAGCATATTTAATGAGCTTTTTGGGGCTGAGGATCATAGAGTCCATGCTATAAACTGAAGATATGTACACTTTGGGAAAAAAGAAGAAAAAAAATACTTGAGATATTTTCCAGAATGCAGAATTTGCTAATTCTGTTGGCTTGAGAGCAAGGTGGTGTTTCCTTCCTTTATACATTTTCGGTGACACCTAAGACAAATCAATGATATTTGTAGCTTTCTTGGGGTTGTGATTTTCGATGTAGAGCCGTATGTGGTTAGTTATATTGGAATAGATCGATGTTAAGTTGCGTCCTTGCTAACTATTTTTGGGTCAAGATACTTGGTTAAAATACAGCAGGGCCGGTCCAGAGATTTTTGAGGCCCGGGGCGACGCCAAAAAAAGTGCCCAAACTTCATATAAGAAAATTATTTATTTTTACACGTAAGACATTGATAAAATTATACTTAGAAAAGCACTTCAAACTCAATAATTTAGAAACACAAAAAGACTAATTTATTTTGTATTGAGAGAAGAAAACCAAACAACTATGGGCTTATAAGTAGATAGATGATGAGTTTTGTTTTCCATTTGAACTTTGAAAGTGTTTTTGTATAAATCATGAGGTGTTTTTTCTTATTTACTAACCTTGTCAATATGGGACTAAAAAAATAATGATGTTTTCGAGTCTTTAATTGATATGTATTAGTAATGAATGAGTATTAAATTAAATATTTTGATAACACGTCATATAATTTACAAATTTGCGCTACAAATTTGGTCTACGTATTACTCATTGTTGAAGATTAGACTTGAATTGAAACGAATATTTAAAAATAACAAGCTATATAGCTACTAGCTAGTAACTAAAAATAAATTAACAACCAAACAAAAATTTGTTAAAATTGAAAAAAATAAACATGCCTATAGCGTTTCGAACTTAGGACCTCTTGCTAATTTTAAACAACAAAAACCATTGCTTCTAATTAAACTTCTTGATCCTTTAACCAAATTGTATAAATTTATACTCTTCTGAAAAGAAATTTGTAAAATTTAGAAAGTAAATAAGCACATGTGGTGTTTTGAACTCAAGACCTCTCATTATTTTCAAATGACCAAACCACCTCTTCTACTTAAATTTCTGCATCATTAAACCAAATTTTATAAATTTATACTCTTATGAAAACATATATAAATATATCACCCTAATAATTTTGGTGCCCCCAATATTTTTGGCCCCGGACGGTTGCCCTGCTTACACTGGGCCTGGGCTGGCCCTGAAATACAGTTAGTGGAGAAATTCCAATGTGCAGCAACTATAAGCATGTTACGCTATATCTTGTTGAATGAAGACATATCTTTAAGCTGTCGGTTATTTCTATAATTTGGTTATTTGGGCACGAGATTCTCTTTTTTTGTATAGATAATGTCATTCAATTGTACCTTGTTTGATGGAAATCCTCAGAAAGATAATACCAACGGCTATAGCATTGTCCAGTAAGAACTTTAGTTATTTCTAGTGGTTTAGTTGGATCAAAGTCAATGGACTTAAATTGTTAAGAATCTCAAACATCAGACAATAATTAATCATAAATGGTCTTATATTTAATTATTTCTTTGATATTTTTTTAAATTTCTATTCCGAGTCAGCATGAATTTACTTAATTTGTTACTCCCTCATCAAATGAAATTATACACTTATATTGCAATAACAGTCCAATTCATGTGCTTTTTATTTCTTCTTGCAACAGGACCTTAAACGTTTTTTTCTTTTTTTAATTTTTTTTTTAATTTTAAAGGAAAGTGAAGAATACTAGTAATCTTCTCATTTGAACATTCTTGGATCGTATTTCATCTTGCAATGTTGTTCAACCAAGATAAAAGTTAATGGGTTCAAAACTTATAGGAAACTAAAGATCAGTTTGTAAAAGGTGAAGTCTAACTGTATCACTTGTTTAATAAATTTCGTATATATTAATTTCAATGAATTTTAGGTTGGTGTCAAACTTGCAATTTTTGACGTAATAAATATATTAATTTGGGTGAGTTCTAGGTTGTTATCTAACTCATTTGATAAGACTATCTCTAAGGAATGCTTCTACAAACACCTAAAGTCAAGTGTAACATGTGTTATACTCTATTTCATTGGTGTTAGCTCAGGGTTTGCAGCCAAAACAAGATACTACTTTGGACAGGAGCGTTTGTCAAGAACATAATCATAGGAATATCTAAAATGCATGCGTACGGTTTGCTGAACAATGGAATTTCTCCACAAGACTGCTAAAATAATTTGTTTCCACTAACAGTACTGTAAGAAAGTATCTTTGACCAAAATATAGAAGCAGGAACACAACTAAACATACATTCCAATGTAACTAATCAGCTTTTGCATAACGAAGTACAATTGAATTGGATTATCATAAAAAAAAAATATTTACTTAGACAGGAACGTTAACATTTAGACAGGAACGTTAGCAAGCATTGGAATTTGGAACTTTAAGAATCATGTGTCATATAAACCAAATAACAAGATTGGGTGTGACCTATGTATAGTAAAAACGAGATAGGGATTGATTATCACTACTAGACCCACCAATATGAACCTTAAGCCACCCATCTATCGGCAATTTACAAAGGATTGGAATAAAGGATGAGCCACAAAAGAAAGCGGCGAGATAACCAATAAAGAGAAAATAGGCAACACTTAAGACGATGAGCTATAATTCAGGAAACGCACTAGAGCTGAGTCACGAAACCGAGCCGTTAGCCAACACTTGATATATCAATGAAGCAAACTTGCCTCCAAACCGAATTCGATTAGGAAGAAACCAAACGTCGTCCCATCCAAAGTTTTCGAGTTTAATCAGAAAATGATGAAAGATTGGAATTTGGAACTTAAGAATCATGTGTCCTATAAACCAAATGACAAGATTGGGTGCGATCTATGTAGTAAAAATGAGATATGAATATATTATTATAGAGAACATGTATTCATTAGCTAAGACCTCTTATACTATTTTTCGTTAAGAGTCGAGAGTCCTATATGACAAGTACATGGTCCTTGCGGGAGCTTTATCAACCATTCTTGCTACAATCTACTAAGAAAGCGGTCTTATTCAACAAGACATACTTAAGATATTAGTAATACCAAGATTATTACGGTTTGCTGGACATGGGAATTTTCTCCACAAGATAACGAATATGATTGTCTCCACTAGCAAATACCTTGACCGAAACATAGTTAGCAAGGACGCAACTTAACATCTGTTCGAATTTAACTAATTACATGGCTCTACATCGAAAATTACAACCTCATGAAAGCTAAACAAATCATTGATTTGTCTGAGGTGTTAAGCGAAAATATATAAAGGAAACACCACCGAACCGTTGCTATTAAGCCAACAGAATTAGAGATTCAGCATTTTGCAAAATATTTCAAGTACTTTTTCTCTTCTTTTTCTTCTGAGGGTTGTATCCTCAATTTATAGCATGGACTCTATGACGCTCAGCCCCAAGAAGCTCATTAAATATGCTAGGAAGTGGGAGAAGAAAGCTTCTAAGGAGCCAAAAGCGATTACATACCTGAGAGAAGGTGGAAACAATGTAATCATAAGTACAACATCTAATATGGTGAGTGAAAAGGGAACTGTTATTGTATATACCATTGACGAGAGGTGCTTTGTGCTGTCGTTTTCCTACCTCTCTAACCACATTTTCCAAGAGCTTTTCAAGATGACCGAGGAAGCATTTGGACTTTCAAGTAGTGAGCCTATCATCTTTCCATGTGATTCATTCTTCATGAATTACATGGTCTCACTTGTCAAGTGAGGTTGTCTAGCTGTAGATACAGAGAAAGCTTTACTCAATTCTATTGCTAGTAATTGCTCAATTAATTCTAGTTTACATCAAGGACAACCAAGCCTACAACAACTACTTTACAGTTATTGATAAGTTAGCCCTTTTTTGTACCTGTGTAATTACAAGTGAGATTCTACACAATTCTACACTGAGTAAGGGAGTATTCGGGATGTAGTGAATTGAACCCTGGCCCTTTTTTGGTAGTTGTGTACTTTTGTATGGAGAACTAGTCATGTACTTTATATGTGATATATATGCTAGAAGAGAAACTTCTTTTAAAATGCATGTAGTCTTTCTTCATGCTTGCCTTTAGAGCACTTCCAAGCCTTTCTAATCCCATAAGGGATAGTGGATTTAATCCCCTCCCTCCCTTTCTCCCCCCCCCCAAAAGAAATCGCTGAAACGAAAGCTTGTCTAAATTTGTAAATGTTACCACACATGCTTATAATTTAGAGTTAGAGTACAATGTTGATTTAGGATTACTACTGGATTGAACTTGTCAGAGCACCAGCCATCTTCACTACAAAAGGTTAGATTTATACATTTGCATATGCATATGCATATCAAGCTTATTTTTCCAAATTCCTTTTGTCAGTTGTCTAGTCAGAAATTTCTTATGTTGTCCAACTGTCTAGGCAAGCAAATTGAGACAGCCTACATGGGCCATCTGACATCTTTTCCCAAGCGTGGATTTCTCACCCTTGATCTAAAAAGGTTTCTTTGTCTTGTTACACGTGTCTCCTTGTTCATTTTGTCCAGCTCTTCCATTAAAAGAGGTTTGAAGGTTTCATTTTTCTTTGGCTAGGTTATTCACATTTCAAGAAAACAAGTGCATTTAGCCTAGAGCTACCTCTTAAGCTTCCAAACCGAAACCCTAGCCACAAAACCATCTCATGCACAAACACCCAATCACTGCATTTTAGGGTTGCATTGTATTCATGGTTTTGTATTAAGTTCTTGGTCTAAACCTAAGTTTCATATCCTTCATAGATCAATCTTTTGCATTCATGTTAGGTTCTTCTTTAACTGTTTGGCTGGAGAACTTGACTAGTTGTTTGAATCTTCAATTCATAAGCATTTCATAATATCATATCATTGATCATGTTGATATCGGTGCCACAAGGTGAAGAGCTCAGGAGGAGCTACCTCTTCGTAAAGATCGAATGAGTTCATCTCGTGTAAGGCAATGTTACACAAAGGTAAAGCTGCTCCATAGATAGGGATCTAGGAATTGAACTTGTGTGATCTTTGTATGAACCTTGTTTACACTAATGGTTTGGACTCAATGGAGAGTCCCTGGTTTTTTAACTCAGAGGTGGGTTTTTCCGGCCAAAAACTTCTTTGTGTTAAATATTTTACAAAGCATCATTTATGACCTAATAATCACTATTAGAGATAAACAATAATCACTATTAGAGATAAACAATGTAAGGTCTACTAGTATTGACACCTTGCTAACCAAGTAAACATAACTCATGAATTAAGACTGAAAGACAACTGAAAATTACACTGTCTTGGTTTAGTTGTACGAGTTTGCTTGTTTGATATGCTTGTGGGCACCTAACAATCTATACTTAGTTGACTAGTCAGTACAGTTGGTTTCAAGGTTTTTATTGTAGAGTAATCCGCCTGGTACAAATTTCAACTGGTATCAAAGCTTTACTCTAGACATATATAGAGTAATCTCTGGGATTTTGCTGGTATTGGGTGGATTGTCATCATGGATCGTGATCATGTTGCTAGATCATGTAACTCTCCTCCATTATTTTATGGCGTGAACTATGCGGCTTGGAGTGAAAAGTTTCAAATATTTCTTAAGGCGCAAGACTTTATTGTAGGTGATTATCTTACCCTTGAGTGGAAGGCTCCCTCTGAAGTTGTTGATTGGGAAGTGGTGATCAAGCCTAAATGTGAGTTGACTTCTGGTGATGTGACATCTACCATGGCTAACAGGAAGGCAAGGAATGTCATTGTATCTTCCATATCACCAACTCAGTTTGCTTATATTCGCTACTGCATAACTGCTAAGCAAGCTTGGGATAAACTCAGAATCCTTCATCAAGGTGACAAATAAGTGAGGGATTTAAAACTCCGACTGACCATCTCAAAGTTTGAGGATTTAAGATTGCTTGAATTTGAAACCTTCACAGCCTTCTATGAGAAAGTTGAAATGTTGATAAATAAAGCTTTGGGATTGGGGAAACCTATATGTGAAACAATGATCGTTCAAAAGATTTTGATATCTTTGCCCAAGAGATTCCAAGCAAAGAAGGCTGTCATCCAAAAGTTCCAAGATTTAAATGAGATCAAGCTCGGAAAGCTCGGAAAGTTAGTTGAGAAACTCATTACCTATAAGATGAAGCTTGACATCGATGATAGTGTCTCCAAAAAGGGAAAATATGTCGCTCTTTAAAGTGTTGAGAATAACAAAGTTACAGGTGACACATTTGAATAGTTCTCAGAGGATGATCTTGCCCTATTTGTCAAACAATTCAGAAGAGGTCTAAAAAACAAAGGAAGGGATGTCAAGTGGTTTGAGGGGTCATCAAACAATCGTGGAAAACTATTCTTTGGTGAAAAATCTAGTGATTTTTATAGAAAGAAAGACAAAAGTCTAACCAAAGTTTCTGGTCCCAGTTTTTCTTGTGGTGGAAGTGGGCACCATGCAGCTGATTGTGCCAACACTAGACTTCTTGGTCAGAAACATGAAAAGGCTATTATGGCTACTTGGAGTGACAATGATGATCATGATACTAATGTGTCATCATCTAGTGGAAAAGAAGTATTAGATGATACTAATGTGTCATCATCTCAAGAGGTGTCAAGCTTGTATGAATCTTTATTTGATTAGATGTGTGTTGCAGCATTGGACAATACTGAGCTTACTAAAAAGGTGTATGTGTTACAAGAAGACGTTAAGTCTGTCCGTCTAGTAAGAACATAATTGAGTGACAAAATCATACGGTTAGATGTTGAACTTCACATGCTGAATGAAAGAGGTTCATTTTATGGTGATGATGGTGAAATGGATGACTTAATTACCTCTCTTGAGGATCACGTTTAGAGTTTAATGATATCATATGAAAGGTTGCTCTAACAAATTCATTTGATGCGGGAAAACATTTAATTGTATCAGGAAGCTAATTTGAAGCTGTCTTCTGAATTGAATGAGGCTATGTGCAAGTTAAACTATCTTTCTATGAGTGCTGGCTCATCAGAAATAGTACTATTTATTGGAAATTAGTTTAAAGGTATAGATGTGCTTGTTTGTGATGAAAGCAGTTCAAGTTCCATAAGTGTCAACTCGCATGCTTTTGAGGAACTTCCTTTTGAATCTCCTTTGGTTGACTTTACTTTGGGGACTAGGTTTGTTCCTAAATGTCATCATTATTGTGATCTTGGCCACATTAGACCTAGGTGCAAAAAACTACATCTGAAAAGGAAAAATGATCTAAAGGAACAAATAGATCATTTAACTATAAAGGTCAGCATAATGTCTAATATTGTCAATTCATCAAGCTCAAGATATGTCAAGTCAAATTTAAGTGGATTTCAATGTGGATTTAATAAGTGCTCGTTTGCTCAAAGTTCAACATCATTCTGTAAGCCAGACATCTGGCAGCTTGATAGTGGTTGCTCTCGTCACATGACTGATGATAAAGATACTTTCCTGTCACTTATACCTTTCAAAAGTAGTATGATTGAGTTTGGTGCAGGTGACAAGGCAGAGATTGTTGGAAAATGAGTGGTTAAAATTTCTGGACTTCCTATGCTTGAAGATGTGTACTATGTAACTGGGTTGTCAACTAGTCTTCATAGTATTGGTCAACTCTGTGACGCAATTGCTAATGAAGTTTGTTTTTCCAAGACAAGTTGTAGGATTGTTGATAAACATATGAAGAACATGTTGGTGGTTCCAAGATCAAAGGAAATTTGTTACAACTGTTGTCTCTAGGTGTGATGATTGCTTAGTTTGGAACACTGGTCATTTTAAAAAAAATATTCCAATGTGAACAATTACAAGTCTTCATCTCTGATTGCTACTTGTGTGAACCTTGCATCTTAGAAAGACATCCTATTATATCTCACACAAAGGGGTATTGCTTTGATTTTGCCAAAGACTTATCCAGAGAATGAAATTTCGATCATTCAGTCTCCAATGTTGATTCATGGTGAGATGTCTCTCATATTGATTGCTAGATGTATTACAACATCAAGGTATGCTTCTCTCTCACTTATGAATGCAAACTCTCCATATGCCTTGTTTGGTTACATATTTATGTTGTGATTTGTCCTTCAATTTGATAACCTTAATTTGGGGTTTAATGTGTATTCTGATCAAGATTATGCATTAGTTGTTTGGATGAATGTTGCAAAATATTTAACCTCCAAGTGTCTTTGGAAAAAATATCTTGCTTTTAGGAGATTCTTGCAAAGAAATGTTTTTAATATAAACTTGGGGCCATATGAGGAACTACTGATTGTGTATTTCATAAGTCTTTTGGAAAATCGAAGACACAAAAATCTTCAATGGTCTACTGACTTCTGTGCTTTTGACTGAACAGGTTGAGTAGCATTGCTTCCATTTTGATATTCTTTTGCATGTTTCTTTTCCTGCTCTTGTGTCTGTCTTGTTAATCAACTCATCAGTTAGGTTTGTTTGTCACTTTGTGCGTTTCTTAACTGTCTCTCAAGTTGGCATTTTGTGGATTAACCTTAATTAATTCATTCTCTGTGTTGTTAAAGGTTCTCCCTGTTATGGCTAATGGTTTCTGAAAAATCTTCGTCTCATTTGATAAAAGCACTTGTTGATTTAAGGGTTAGGCTTACTTTGGACTAAATTTAGGTGTAGTGACAATTCTTCTACATAAAGTGTGCGAAGTGTCTTTTCCAGTGCAAAATACCACCTAGTTTGTCATTCATTGTGCTCAGTCCCTCTCAAAAGTAAAATCATATACCTGAACTTCAATTTCTACATTCATGAGCAAAGTTCTCAAAAATTTAAAAATGGGAGAAATGAAAATTGAAAAAATTCTCAAAAAAATATTTTCTCATGCAATGTCATGATAATTCAATTCATTTCTCCCTGTCTCAAGAAGGACTCAAAATGTGTTTTGGATTGTCTAAATGCAATTCACATCAATCTTATCAATGGTCATGTGCTACATATCATACTTGCCAACTTAAAAGTTCTATTGAGCTTGACTCTTCATTATGAGTAGTTTTGTGTTTAGATATTGGCTCAATTTATGTTGTGAGGGTTGTGTCTTAATCTCAATGGGTTATTAAAAGTTTGGTTAGCTTTTGAATTAAATCTTTGCTTAGTTGCGTGAAACTTAATTTTCAAATGTTGTCATGAATCCCTTTCCTATACCTAAACACATTATGGGTAGTATGAACAAGTGTTAATCTGTGTTATGCCTTCCTTGTGTGTCAGTTAAGATTTGTTTCTGGAGTATTGCATAACATGTTTCTTTTCAAATGTGCTTACTTTGTCAAATATTTATTACCAAAATTGTTTTGGAAGCTTGGTTATTGAATCTGTTTATTCTTTGTTTTTCTCTTGAAATTCAAAGTTGGTTATAGCTCAAATGGTACTAGGTTTGTTTCTGTAGCTTGTATTCTTATGTTTATGTGTTTTCTTCTCCCGCGGTTGCATCTTGTTGCACTTAACTAGTTATGTTGTAATTAATTTCAACATTCTGACTAGTCACGTGGTCTCAGAAATGTGATGTTCATTAAGGGTATTCTTGTCTTTACATGGTCTGTTTTTAACTGTTGCATCCCATCTGTTGGTTTTCATTGTATGGCTTAGACTACTTCATAGTGTCCTAGCTTTTAACCTTCTCTAACCCATCTAGGTTTTTACCTTACCACATTATGTGTAGTTAGCCTTGGTTGATTTCCTTCCCTCCATCTCAAAATCTTGAACCATCTTGCCGGAAAGATTGATTACCCATGGCTGGAAACCAAAGTTCTTCCTATGCTCAACTATCTTGTCGTTTTACTCGGTCTTATACTATGAGGAACTCATCTAATGTTGCATCTGGAGATCAAGCTCCTGCCTTTTCTACCACTCGAGCCAAGAACTTTTTCACAACTATGGTTGCTCGTAAAGTTGTGCATGAACGAAGGATCATATGGGATGATCTCCTAGTGACTGATGTTATCTGATCTGATGACCTCATCGAAAGGTACAAGCTTCATAGGGTTAACTCTCATCCTCCCAATTCCAATCTGACAATGGTCCAACAATTTTACTCTAATATTCCGTCCAATTTTCCTGAGTTTGGTGAGGCTATATATGTCCATGGTATTCTAATACCCTTTGACTCGTCTATCATTTGCATAGTTCTAGAACTTGACCCGTCATCTGCTTCTGTTTTACCAAGCTATAACTTAGCTACTTGTCAGTATGATATGAAAGCCTACCATCGTGATGCTTATGTTAATTCTTCCATTCTGCTGGTTAAAGGTCAAGTGTCCAAGTCTCGTCTCAAACCCTTCTGTAGGACCTGGTCAAATTTTCTACGTAGAAATGTCTTAGGATCTTAAAACAATAGAACCCATCAGAGAGGCTCTACAATTCATCTGTGTTTGATCACTCAGCTCTGTGAGCATGCTAGAGTCCAAAAACGTTTGGTTGATATTTGTCCTATAGCCACTAAGGATCTTGACAGAAATATGATGAACTTGAGCAATGTAATGAGTGTTGTTGCTCAGGGTGACCAGTCCCACCACTAAATGTTTCCCATGAAAGAAAAATAACACATCTTGAGTCTGAGATCAACTCCTTGAGGAAGCAATTTGTTGATTTTAAGTCTTCGGTTAGTTAATCAGCGTCTTTTCCTCATGTCAGTCACTCGTTCTCCACACCGTCTCTAAGTCAAACCTCCTTGGATCATCCATCTTTTGTCCCCGAGTTGTCTCTGCGTCCCTCAAAACTTGTCCTTCAGCGTCCCTTGGGTCCATCTTCTGTGTCTTATCACTATGCTGCCTTTTCTGGTCATTCGAGTACAATTGCTACCAAGGTGGGCGCAATCTATGCTGCTAAAGGCACGAGTGTATCCATCAATGTTCATCAGCATTTTTTATCCACTCCTATCTTGAAGGGGAAGCACATCAGGTTTACCTATTCTGATGATGAAGATGAAGATGAAGGTTTTGGTAATGATACATGTCCTGGAGATTTATCTGTTGAAGATACCATTGCTGCTAGATCTCTTGACTGCTCAGATGACTCATCACAATCGGATGAGTTCTAGGATGATAGGGGAGTTCTTTTAGGTTTTTAGTTTTTTTTTTTTTTATATAATTTTTTTTTATGAGAACAAGTGTTATGAGGGAGTTTCTTTTGTTTAATCTTGAACAATGGTTGTTAAAATTGGAACTCCATTTCTTTTTGGCTTATGTTGTAACTAACCTTGCTACTCTTAGTTTGGTCTTATCTTGCATATCGTGACCCTTGAACTTAAAGTGTTTGGTAGTTATCTTTTTAGGACTAAGAATTGTAACGTTGTGGGCTGTTTTGGTTTTCCTCGATGCGTTGACCTTTTCTTGTTATGCTTTATTGTTTATTTCTTGCTATTCGTTGTGCGTACTTGTTTATCACCTTTTTACTTTGTCTTACCATGACAAAATGGGGGAGAAAAAAAATTAAAAGTGTTTTAAATGTGGTACTAGAATAACCCATGTTGATCAAGCATTTTGTGGTGTCATTTTTAAGATGAGCTTATGCTGTAATAACCCATAATGAATCTAACTTGTCTCTTGCCAAGAAATGTGTGTTGCTGCAAGAGTTGTTACTTGCTCTTCTCCTGTCACTACATGACTTCTTAAGTGTGGGTGAAGGGTGAATTTAATTTTAGGTTTGAGGTTATTTTGTTAAGGAAAGCCAAAGGGGGAGATTGTTAAGTACTAGGTTTATTGTTTGGCTTCCATTATCAAAATTTGTAAATGTTTTCACACATGCTCATAATTTAGAGTTAGAGTACAATGTTGATCTGGGATTACTACTGGGATTGAACTTGTCAAAGCACCAGCCATCTTCACTATAAAAGCTTTGATTCATAAATTTGCATATGCATATCAAGCTTATTTTTTCATATTCCTTTTGTTAGTTGTCTAGTTAGAAATTTCTTCTATTGTCCAGCTGTCTAGGCACACAAATTAAGATAGCCCACATAGGCCATCTGACATTTTTTCTCGTGTGTGGATTTCTCACCCTTGATCTAAAAATGTTTTTTTGGCTTGTGACATGTGTCTCCTTGTTCCTCTTATCTGAAACATTCAGCTCTTCCATTAAAAGAGGTTTCAAGGTTTCATTTTTCTTTGGCTAGGTTATTCACATTTCAAGAAAAATAGTGCATTTAGCCTAGAGTTACCTCTTAAGCTTCCAAACTGAAACCCTAGCCACAAAGCCATCTCATGCACAAACACCCAATCACTGCATATTAGGGTTGCATTGTATTCATGGTTTTGTATTAAGTTCTTGGTCTAAACCTAAGTTTCATATCCTTTATGGATCAATCTTTTGGATTCATGTTAGGTTCTTCTTCAACTATTTGACTGGAGAACATGACTAGTTTTTTGAATCCTCAGTTTATAAGCATATCATAATATCATATCATTGATCGTGTTGATATCGATGCCCCAAGGTGAAGAGCTCAGGAAGAGCTAGCACTTCGTGAAGACCGAAGGAGTTCATCTCGTGTAAGGTAAGGTTGCACAATGGTAAAATTGCTCCTTAGATAAGGATCTAGGAATTGAACTTGTGTAGTCTTTGTATGAACCTTGTTCACACTAGTAGATTGGACTCAATGGAGAGTCCCCAATTTTTTAACTCAAAGGTGGGTTTTTCAGGCCAAAAATTTCTTTGTGTTCCATGCTTTACAAAGTACCATTTATGACCTAATAATCACTATTAGAGATAAACACTATAGGTTCTGCTGGTATTGACACCTTGTCAACCAAGTAAACATAACTCATGAATTAGGATTGAAACACAACTAAAGACCACACTGTCTTGTTTTAGTTGTGCGAGTTTGCTTGGTTTATATGCTTATGGGCACCTAACAATCTGTACTTAGTTGAATAATACCCTTGACTAGTCAGTACAGTTGGTTTCAAAGTTTTTATTGCAGGGTAATCGGCCTAGTACAAATTTCACCCAATTTCTCTGCCAGGCAAAATATGACTGGCCTAGCCCCTAGGGGATTTGATGCAAGGGTGACGTTAGCCATGATGTCAATTTTTTTTTTTTGTGCCAGGCGCGTGAAAAAAACACTTGTGTGGGTGCGTGTTTTCGACAGTCTGCAGCCCGTAGGGCCTGCGTGGCAGGCGCACTAATGAGGTCGAATCTAAATAGTTTGATTTTCGATCAACGGTCCAGGTTTTTTGGCTTTTAAAAAATATTAAAAAAATTAAAATGTTAACGTTGTCCACGTATCAAAATTTGGGCTGTTGGAATTAATTTTTTTGGTAATCCAACGATCCAGATTGATTAAGTTAATAAAAAATATTAAAAAATATAGAAGAAAAATATAATTATTTTCTATAAATACCTAACCATTATCTTCCACCTTACATAACTTTTCCATACTTTCAACCAATCTTTCTCTCAAAGTTTTCATGTACTTTTATTTAAACAATATAAACACACCAAATAACTTAAAAAATCTGTCCACAAAAAAATTTATTACGAATTGCCTGGACTATTGGTGCGAAAATTAACTTAACACACAAATTTAACCCTCTTTTGACAATTGTAGTATAAGTACCAGTAGGGATCGTTCTAGACCGGGGATTAGGAGGGCTTGCTAATAACCTCTAAACTGACTCAAAAACATAAAACTAAACTTAAAAACATTTGAATAGACTCAAGGGACTCAAAACAGGTTCAAAAGACTTAAAACAACTTAAAAACACTCAAAACTGCCTAAAAACACAAGGTGTTGGTGAGTGTTTGAAGGTTTGTTTGTATGGAGGAATGGATGTGAAGATGAATGGATGTGTTTGGATGAAGGTTGTATTGAATGCGGCAAAGAGTGGAGAATTGTGTAGATGATGTGTGTATGTGTGTTTTTGATTGATATATGTCTTCTATGGTGAAGGTGGATGGATGTATTTATAGGCTAGGGAGAGGATGTAGTGGGTGGTGAATGTGTTGGGTGGTTGAAATGAGTGGATGTAGTGGTAGGTGAATGTGTTGGGTGGTTGTAATGAGTGGATGTGTTGGGTGAAATGAGTGGATGTAGTGGTAGGTGAATGAATGTGTTGGGTGAAATGAGTGGATGTAGTGGTAGGTGAATGTGTTGGGTGAAATGAGTGTGCTAAAATGGTTATTTATAGGGAGAGGATGATGCACAAACTTCAAATTTCGTCCATTCCTTTTGCTCCAAGCATATGCTATCCATTTCATGCCCAAAAATGCTCCAAAATGCACTTCTTTGCCACATTAACCCTTTGGACCTACAAACACACGAAAATAGCTTAAAATACAAAATTGACTAAGAAATAACGACATAAATGCACAAGAACAAGCTAACTAAGTCGCATAAATATGCTCCTATCAACTATTCAGTTTAGAACAGCTCCAATCCTCTCTAATCCCCTGGGGGATAGTGGATTTAATTCCGCCCCCCCCCAAAAAAAGAAAAAGCTCATTCACTCCAAGGCAGATATCGACTGGCCCAGCCTCTAGGGGACAACCCGACGTCATCATTTTTTTTACGCCAGCCTCATGGAAAACACGCACGCATGAGCCCGCGTTTCCGATGGTAAAAAATTTAAAATATAACCCAACAGCTAGATGATGTGGCACAATCTGGACCGTTTTATTTCTCATCAAGGTCAATGTTTTTCGGCTTAAAAAAATGAGAAAAATGAGAAATGTTACTATTGGCCACGTATCAAAATTTTGGTTATTGGATTTCAATTTTTTGGTAATCCAATGCTCTTGATTAATTGAATTAATAAAAAAATATATAAGACTATTAGAAATTATAAAAAAAAATATATGAAACTATTAGAAATTATTATTAAAAAATTTATTAAAAATATAGAAAAAAAAATATTTCTATAAATACTTAACCATTATCTTCTACCTTACACCACATTTCAATATTTTCAAATACTTTCAACCAATCTTTTTCTCAAAATTTTCATATACTTTTGTTTGAAAAATGATGACTAATTAAGCAGGTTCAAGTTGGTCGGTGGTCGAACTTGTTTCCCTGTGTGAATGCTGGGTTCAAGCTACTCATGACTTGATTACGAGTAATGAGATGCACTTGCGAGAAGTTTAGAAGACGGTTTGTACCTTATTTTTCGAGAAGCTTAGCGCCATAAGAACGGATCAATCTCTTCAATGTCATTGGAAAACACTCAAGGAATTGCTTACTTGTCAGAGAGATGCCCTTGCTCAAGAAATTTCTAATCTTCGAAGTAGCAAATATTTGGTGGATCAGGTGACAGTATTTTATTTATTTATTTGTATTACACTTAAATTGACAGTATTTTATTTATTTATTTGTATTACACTCAAATTGACATTAATTAGTTTCATTATAGTATTGTCTTCTCCTGCATTTTATAAACACTTCAAGCACATGCTTGGTACAATGTGAAAAACAAAAACAAATCATTCAACCACTGGGAATGTTGGAATGTTGACAAAAAGATTGTGCCAAATACAAAATTGTGCCAGTCGGTCCAGAAGTTGTCATAAACGACATCCATCTCCACTCTCCACCAGAATTAGACTTGCACTAATAGGAAGGTAGCACATTTGAAGTGCAGGAAGCGACTAGGAATAACAATTTAACCTGCCAAATCTGATCGCTGCAAGTAATCATCGTGTAAATTTCGGGTATTTTACGGTTATGGGTATTTTACGGGTATGGGTAACCATCGTGTAAATTTTTCAATTTTGGGTTTGGTTATGGTTTGGGGTTATCCACTCCAAACCCATATCTAAACCAACCGTTTCATTTAATAATAAAGAAATATAAATATTTATTATATGGAAATGAGTTGTTAATAATCATGCATTATCAAATATGAAAATTAATTATTTACTTTTAGATCATTAATAGTATAAATTGTATGCTTATAATTTTCAAGAGTGGAAATGTTTTCGTGGTAATATAAATATTTAATATTACTTATTGAAGCATTGTATCAATTGTATTAATAATAACAAATTATTTAATATCATTTTTATTTAAAATTCTTTATTTGATTAAAAATATAAATAAATATATAAATATCATAATGTGGAATACCATTCTCCGATGAAAAATCCATTACTCGATGAGTTTGATTATGGGGAAAACCTGTTTGGGGATTCTACAGTTTCGAGTTTGGGAAAAATAAACGAGTACAGGTATAGGGATGGTACATACTCGAATCTAATCCATCCCGTTGCCATCCCTAGAAGCAATCCCTGAAGGAATGCCAGAACCAACCCGTCATTCACTCAGGCCTCATGGTAAAAAAGGCTTCAAAGAAAAAAAGGAGTTCTTCCAGGAGTCATTATACAAAATATATGGAAGAATTTTCTCGCCAAGGTGAACTGAACTTGCCGCAGGACCCGTCATTCACTTAGGCCTCATTGAGAGACGCGATGCGGCTATTGAGAGACAAAGATAGCTACTTAAGCAAGAAAGAGAAATGCTTAGAGAAGAAAGGATGACTCAACAAGGTCATGAAATTATGAACAAACCTCTAGAAAGAATGTCTCCGAATTCTAAATATTTTTAGACATCAGAAAAGGCGGACGTGGTGCGAAGGAAGAGTGCAAGAGACGAGAGAACAAGTGAAAGGGGTCCTAGCACCACATATTGGTATGGTGATTACAAAGGAATTTGTGGTAAAATCGGAGCCCATAATTTTCCATTCACTTTGGGTTGTCATTTCTATTTATTTGATTTGGTACTTTATGTAATTTCGTATTTATTTGATTTGGTACTTTATTTAAACTAAAATCATCTTTATTTAAACAACATACACACACCAAATAAAATTACAAAAAACACAACAAATAAACTCAAAAATCTATCCACAAAAATTATTCTTTCGAATAATGACACGTGCCGTGACGAGATTAATTAAAAATCCTATCCGAAATTAAAAATAAAATTGTTCTATTATTTTATAAAAAAATTAATAATATTTTAATACAAATTGTCTAGACTATTCAATTTAGGAGTGTAGATATATTTGGACAGTTACTGTTCATTAAAGACATTTACTATTCACTTTGGGGGATTGAATTGCCTATTGCCTAATAGACTTTTTAGGGATGGAAGTGCTCTTAAGATGGCCCTAGTTTGTTCTCTCTAGTATTTTCCATTACTAGGACACAGGTCCACATGGGCCTATGGCTCTTCACAATATTATTATTATTATTATTATTATTATTATTATTATTACTACTACTAGCAATTGGACACATGCTATGTATGTGCTTAATAAAATTTTGAAAATAAAATTTACAAAAAAAGAAAATTTAAAATGATCGCTAAATCTTTTTGTTGATGACTTTTAAACAATTTTTTGTCGTTGAAAAGGCTATTTATATCTTAGTGAATGTTCTGGATAAATACTTGGTTGTGAAACTTTGAAGGAAAAAAAGCAGTAAAATTATTTTGTATTTAATTTACTATATTGTTCATAACTTTAGTTTTGGTTATTTTTCTTTAGTTTTGTTGACATGATAAGTATGATATTTTTCACATTTTTTTGGTTGACAAATAATTTTTTTTTTTTAAGGAAAAATAAATTCATTCAAAGAAAGAAACCACGATTACAACCGCTACCAGTACAATCGAAGAGAAAAGCATTTCTTGCAGTAGTGGGTAAAGTCCTATTCCAAATAAAAGTATCATGAATAGAGTGCCCTACGCTAGCAGTGGCATTAGCAAGAAAATTCGCCTCTCGAAAGACATGAGTCCAAGGTAGTTTAGGATTTTTTTTTAATTTTTAATTTTTGTAGTTGCATATCTATCTATTATATGCTATATACTAAAAGAATCATCTTTGTCAAACACAATGTGCCAAAGTAGAAAAGTTCAAGGTTCTAAAAGATGCTAGGCTCTTGTTGGGCAGCGGGCTGGGGCCTAACGCCTAGGCGGCTAGGCGGGGTCTAGGCGGGCACCTAGGTAGACTAGGCGGATTTAATTAAAACTATTATATTTCGTGTAAATAAGTGTATGTTTATACTTAAAATATATATGATTTCATCATAAACTACAAAATGGAATGACAAATATATCAATAGCTATTGGAACATAATGAAAACATGGGGAACAAGTATATAATGTGTGTTCCTTTAAGTATTCAACAAGTTTCTTACAATTTATTGAAAAAATAAAATGCAAAATGAAAGTTATCTATTTTCTGTCTAAGTTAGTAGGTCTATGCGCCCTTTCTTAATTTTCAAACGTCTAGGCATTAATCGGGGTGGCCAACCACCTAGCGCCTAGGCGGTGCTAGGCGGGGATTTTTAGAACAATGGAAAAGTTTAAGTCTTTGCTGGTGTAGAAATTAATGAAGTATGAATTCTAAAAGGACCTACCTTAGTTATAAACTCCTGATGCATCCTTCCTTTCTCACTTTCCTTTCTCGATCTCTCTAATCTCTTTCCGACGTCTCTCGCTTCGTCAACCTCCACCAGCCTCCTTCCTGACTGCAACCACCCATGCCCTCATTTTTACCACCTGCAAAAGTAGGGATAAAGACACTTAAAACCCTTACAAGAGAACAAGGTAATTGTAGTATAAATTACTCAAGTAAGGTCATTCTCCATAGGGATTGAATGAATAATTTGTGTAAAAATCAAATCTTAATTAATTATCTAAAACAAAGTTTTGGAAAAGGTTGATTTTGTGACTTAAAATATTAAAAACGAATTTAAAATAAAAACAATTAGATAAATCAACTAGAAAACAATTTAAAGAAAATAAGTTTAGAGAGATACTAGGGTTCTGCCGTCACCTAAACAATCATACGTTGTTATCCCAATCACTTATGAATTACACATTCATATTTCGAAGGTTAGGTTTTCCTAATATATATCCTACTTGGAACCTCCAACATAGAACATATATCTAACATTCAACCCATCCGGACATTCGAATCAAATATGAACATGAATGACTCATTAAGTTTTCTTTGAAAAACCATGCAACCCTTAAGACATTGTGTTCATCTTAAGTGAAATTACAATTATTAACCACAAGAAGCCACCACCAATTTCAAGAAACCTTCCGACCAAAGTTGCATCAAATTACTTTTCTAAAGATCTTAATGGTGGCCAATCATCAAGACAATTAGATAGTTTCAAACACGATGATTAAAAACTCAAAACATGCATGCATAAAATCATAAGTAAATTGAAAAGAAACTACATATTCTTGCTAAGGCTCGTGGCCTCACCCTAGCAAAAAAAGAATTAGTTGCAAACAATCATAAAATAAAACATTATTAAGAACATGGATAGAATACACCTAGAAAATAAACTTCAATCATCAATGGCTCTCTATGCCAAATTTTCCAAAGTAGTGCGTCCCCCACCCCCCCCCCCCCCCCCCAAAAAAAAACATAAAAAAAATAAAAAGCTCTAATGGCTAAAAAGCCTTATTTATAGTACAACAAAATAAAACCCTACCTAGAAAAGGTCTTAGAATAAAACTAGGAAACAAAATAAATTAAGATAAATTAGAAAATAATCTCCTAGTCAAACATGAAGAAATCTGCCACATTTTAGACCTAAATCTCTTCCAAATCCGGTCCATGATAGCTTGTTTTAAAGATTAGAACAATCTAAACACATCTCGGACCGAATCCAAAATAGGCCATCTTGGACTCCAAAATTCGCAATTAAGCCCAAAACGTCACTTTTGAGAGCACTGCGCGCTGCTCTTTTATTTCATCACCATAAATAAATCACTGTGTAGAAAAATGTGAAACTTTGACATGAACAAGCTGAGAGACTCACGAACATCCACTCCAAAATTCGTCCATTTGATCAAGTTTTGCCCCAGAGGAAGTCGAAAGTCCTATATTAAAAATACAATTCAAAGTATCAAAATTCTTTCAAAATAATAATTAAAATAACCTAAAATTAGGGTAAAACTATTAGTAAAATATCGACTCATCAGTGATCAGGATTTGCAACTAAGGTACAATTGAATGTCACCAAGAAACTTCCATTGATTTAACCAGACCGAAAAAAATCCGTTCTCAGGGCTATTAGGTGCAAGGGAAACGGATAATATTATTCTATACATTTTTTTCCCCTTTAAACCGTATCCTCATTCCGTTGCAGAAGATTGATTTAATTATCTCAGAACCTGTTATCCAGTTGAAAAATTCGAAGCCATTTATCATAGTTCGTAATGCATACAAAGCCAGCCCGGAAACACAAATTAGTTGTGTCAAATATACATAAGAACAGATAGAGAACCATGGCAACGGCTACATGCATTTTAAGGAAGGACAATCTCATTTTCCAATATATCACATATATAATACATTACAAGTTCACAATACAAAAAGAAGGTTGAACTCGATCGTTCATTTTCATTTACAAAAATATACAAATACAAAAAAGGGCTTGCTGATCAGTAACCCCAAAGCAGTAACTGTAGGCTTGTTTGTCCCTGATGTAACCTAGAATTAATTGAGCAGTTACGGGTAATGATAGAGTTGAGTAAAGCTTTCATCATATCTACAGTCAGTCCTCGGTTTACAAGTGAGAGCATATAATTCATAAAGAATGAATCACATGGCAAGGTGATAGGCTCACTACTTGAGAGTCCAAATTCATCTTCAGACATCTTGAAAAGCTTTTGGATAATGTGGTTAGAAAGATACGATAACGGCAGCACAAAGCGCCTCTCGTCAGTAGTATATACCACAAAAGTTCCCTTTTCCGTCACCGTATTAGACGTTGCACTTCTAACTAAATTGTTCCCAGCATCTCTCGGGTATGCAATCGTTTTCCGCTCCATAGAAGCTCTCTTCTCCCATTTCCTAGCATATTTAATGAGCTTCTTGGGGCTGAGCATCATAGAGTCCATGCTATAAACTGAAGATATATACACTTTGGGAAAAAAGAAAAAAAAAAACACTTCGAAATATTTTCCAGAATGCAGAATTTGCTAGTTCTGTTGGCTTGAGAGCAACGGTGGTGTTTCCTTTATACATTTTCGGTTGACACCAAAGACAAATCAATGATATTTGTAGCTTTCTTGGGGTTATACATCGCCGTATGTGGTTAGTTATATTAGAATAGATCGATGTTAAGTTGCGTCCTTGCTAACTATTTTTTGGTCAAGATGGTTAAAATACTGCTAGCGGAGAAATTCCAATGTGCAGCAACTATACGCACCTTGGAATATTACTATTAATTATGTTACGTTATACCTTGTTGAATAAGGACAAACTCAAAGCAGTCGGTTATCTCTATAATTTGGCTATTTGGACAGAAGATTCTTGAGTTCTAATGTTTGGCAGCTTTCCTGTCCAAGGTACTCAATTGTTGTTTGGAGATAATACCAACGACTTAGCGTTGTCCGGTAAAAACTCTAATTAATTTTAGTTCTTTAGTTAGATTAAAGTCAATGAAAGTACATTGTTAAAAATCTCAAAGATTAGACTTAATAATTAACTATATAAATGATCTTATATCTAATTATTTCTTTGATATTTAACTAATTTTTATTCCTAGTTGGCATGAATTTACTAAATTTATTACTCGGTCACCCGCTAGGAATGCTAATGATAAACACTACAAATCATCAAATCATAATTTTTTTTAAGAATGAAAATATACACCTATGCAATAACATTCCAATTCATCATTTTCTTTTTATTTCTTCCAACAACATGACTTTAAACGATTATTATTTTTTTCAATTTCAAAAGAAGTTGAAAATACCAGCAATCTTCTCATTTGAACATTCTTGAATCGTATTCATTTTGCAATGTTATTGAACCGAGATAAAAGATAAAATGGGTTCAAAACTTATAGGAAACTAAAGATCAGTTTGTAAAAGGTGAAATCTAATCAATTATTCAATAGATTTCGTATAATTAAGTTCGATGAATTTTAGGTTGGTGTCAAACTTACAGTTTTTACATAATACATATATTAATTTGGGTGAATTATAGGTTGGTATCTAACTTCTTGGTGTCAAACATACAGTGTTTACATAATACATATATTAATTTGGGTGAATTATAGGTTGGTATCTAACTTATTTGGTAAGACTATCTCCAAGGAATGCTTCAACAACACCTCAAGTCAAGAATAACATGTGTTATACTCTAATTCATTGGTATTAGCTCAGGATTTGCAACTAAGGTACAATTGAATGACATCATCGACAAAACAAGGCACTACTTTGGACAGGAACGTTGTCAAGAATATAATCATAGGAATATCCAAAATGCATGCGTACGGTTTGTTGAACAATGGAATTTCTCCACAAGGCTGCTAAAATAATTTGTTTCCACTAACAGTTCTGTAAGAAAGTATCTTTGACCCATATAGTAAGCAAGGACACAACTAAACATACATTCCAATGTAATTAATCAGGATTTGCAGCTAACAAAGTACAATTGAATGGGATTATCGTAAAAACAAAATATTTACTTAGATAGGAACGTTAGCAAGCATTGGAATTTGGAACTAATCCAGTGCGAGAGGGTAAACCAATTTTCTGACACCCATCTGGGTAAGTTCTCCGGTGCGAGAGGGTAAACTAATTCCTCGATACCCATCTGGGTAAGCTCTCCAGTGTGAGAGGGTAAACTAATTGCTCTTCAGTGCGAGAGGGTAAACTAATTCCCCGACACCCATCTGGGTAAGCTTTCCAGTGGGAGAGGGTAAACTAATTCCCCAGCATCCATTTGGGTCTACTCTCTAGTGCGAGAGGATAAACTAATTGCTCCCCAATGCGAGAGGGTAAACAAATTCTCCGACACCCATCTGGGTCTGCTCTCTAGTGCAAGATGGTAAACCAATTCCTCGACACCCATCTGGGTAAGCTCTCCAGTGCGAGACGGCAAATCAATTCCCTAACACCCATATGGGTCTGCTCTCCAGTGCGAGAGGGTAAACCAATTCCTCGACACCCATATGGGTAAGCTCTTCAGCGCGAGAGGGCAAACCAATTCCCCAACACCCATCTGGGTCCGCTTTCCAGTGCGAGATGGCAAACTAATTTCCTGACACTTATTTGGGTAAGCTCTCATGTGCAAGATGGTAAACTAATTTCCCAACGCCTATCTGGGCCACACAGCTCAAAGGATCGAATACTCGAATACCAGTTAAGCAGCAAATGGTCAAAGGGCAATAGCCAACGACGAACTCAACAGCTCAACGCCCAACAAGCCAAAACTTATGGCCATAGTGACTCTAAGGGATCGTCATCTTATTTCGAAGCAGCGTGCCCAACCGACGATTCTATGGCTAAAAGTTGTGCAAGAGTTTTCAAGCAAGCAAAGTTTCAAGAAAAACAAAGATGGAGTAAAGTGAAGAAAGCGGTTTATTTCTAGCAAATTGATAAATTTATATGAAGGTCGTCAAAATTCGACACAAGCTAAAGAAAGCAGACTACTCAATTAGCAGCTTGGATGACCTTCGGCTCTTCAATAGCCATCGTGCCCTCAGCAACCACTTCATACTCAGCAGTTTGCTCATCCGACACTACATCTTCAACAACTTCGATCTTGGCAGCTCAGTCCTCAATTGCTCCACTTACGGCAGCTAAGAAATCAAACTCAAGCAGTTTCTTCCTTCTTGGCAAGGAGCACATATGTGGCAGCAGCAGAATGAGCAAGCTTTGATGCCTCTTTAATAACTGTATCCAATTTTCCAAGTGACGAACTTTCCTCCCCTACTTCTCGTAATGGCAAGTCTTTCAAAAGCCGATCCAGACTTAGCCACAGCTGGATACTTCACTTTATCTCTAGACCCGGATACTAAAAATAACCTGATGTCAAGCTTTCCAGAGGCAGTTGAATGATTTCTTCTCAACTGAAGGTCCAGTAAGTAAGCTAACATACCAGTACTACGCCCTAGCGCCTCAACCGGTGACCTCAGCCGAGTAGCTGCCCTTGGCTCCAGCCAAGCCTAGCAGCCCAAATTGTGGCCCATGCCAAGCCACTTCCTCGGTCATATGCTGAGCCAGCCTTTGGCTCCAGCCAAGCCTAGCAGCCCAAGTCGTGGCCTCTGCCACACTACCTCATCGGCCTATGCCGAGTCGACTCTTAGCCCCTGCCACACCACTCCGACGGTTGCTCTGCGGCATCACCACCAAAGAAGAAGACAAAGAAAATTAAGTTTTTCATACATTGGTGTGGTGCTAAGAAGACAAATAAATCAACGGAAGACAGTTCTTTACATGGGCAAGCAAAGAAGAATGCTAGGGGAAGGGAAAAAATATCCTCTAGATTTCTCTCTTTTTTGTAGGGATAAATAATTGCCTTCCAAAGTTGATTTAATCCTCTACTTAAGGAAGGTTTAAATAGCTTTGGTGACGATTTATTTCCCTTTCCTAGAAGAATCTAATTCCAAGTCCAAATGGGAATCTGCATCAAAGTTGGAGATCAATACACCTATTGCCTTTTACTACGAGCAACCTAGTAGGTGTGGAGCATTTGTGGAGCAAAAAATAATCTCAAAAATCATGGGGGTGACTCATGGGATTTTGGACTAGAAAGACGAGATTACCCTTGAGGCGCACCGAAATTCCCACGCGCATGCAACAGACAATAATGGCTCAATCAAGGAAGAGTCAAAGGTGATCAATATGAAATTTATTTCATATTCCTCTCATCACTCGTCGTCAAATTATGAATAATTGCCATGTTACTTGCAATATATTATTTCACATAATATCTTGCAATTATCATCCAAATATACCATAAAAGGTCGGCCACTCCTCCCCTAAAGGTCGGCCATTCTCCTATAAATACCCCACTTATCCCACTAAAATGCGAAGCCATTTCCTAACCACAACTCCTATACGCATTCTTTTTAGAATACTATATTTGGCATCGGATATTCTTTGGCAAAATCCACCTCATTCATCATGGGCACATAAGGCTTTTGGCCTTAATTGAAGGTGTTATTATTTTGCAGGTGAATTTTCATCAAGGCAAGAGATGACTGAATCCTCAAATTGGTGTTCAGCCCCAAGATGCTAATTAAGTATGCTATGAAGTGGGAGAAGAGAGCTTCTATGGAGCGGAAAGCGATTGCATATCCGAGAGAATGTGGGAACAATGTAATCACAAGTACAACATCTAATATGGTGAGTGAAAAGGGAAATTTTGTGGTATATACCATTGACAAGAGATGCTTGGTGCTGCCGTTATCCTACCTCTCTAACCACATTTTCCTAGAGCTTTTCAAAGTGTCCGAGGAAGCATTTGGAATCTCAAGTAATGAGCCCATCATCTGGCCATGTGATTCATTCTTCATGAATTACATGGTCTTACTTGTCAAGAGAGGTAATCTGACTGCAGATACGGAGAAAGCTTTACTTAAATCTATTGTCGGCAGCGGCTCAATTAATTTTAGATTACATTAAGGACAAACAAGCCTACAATTACTACTTTACGATTATTGATAAGTTAGTCATTTTTTGTTTTTTTGGTAATTACAAGTGATATGCTACACAAATCTACACTGAGTAGGGAGTATTCGGGACGTAGGGAATTGAACCCCATACCTTTTTTAATATTTGTGTATTTTTATATTTTTGTATAGAGAACTAGTCATGTACTTTATACGTGATATATATGCTAGAGGAGAAACTTCTTTTAAAATGCATGTAGTCTTTCCCATGCATCCCTGCCTTTAAGATGGCCTTACTTTGTTCTTATATATATTTGATATAATTAAAGTTGCATGTAGTCATTGATAACTGTCGAAAAGTTTTGTCCCATTACATGATCTCTGAATGTTTGTTTTTTTGCAATTTTTTGGCGTATGCGATCTCGAAGTATATACAAACATGTTTGACGGTAGGATCGTTGAAACTAGTTTCGTAGAATGCGTATCCCATCAAAACAATAGATTCACTAACAATTAAGAGTTTATTCATACTTTCATGCACTAACACTTAGAGTTTATTCATACTTTCATTAAGTATAACATAAGATTTTGTGGTATCCACTAGTGTAAATATTTTAAATTGAAGATTGAGTTCATTCATTGTATTCATATAGGGTCAAAGAGTGTAGCTGTAAAAAAATCATCAAAATCGGAGTTAAAATAATCGTTAAATCGTGATTTTTCGTTTATAACCGTCGAAAAGTTTTGTCCCGTTACTTGATCTTTGAATGTTTGTTTTTTGCAATTTTTAGCGTATGCGATCTCGAAGCATATACAAACAAGTTTGACAGTTGGATCGTTGAAATTAGTTTCGTAAAATGTGTATCCCATCAAAATGATAGATCCACTAACACTTAAGAGTTTATTCATATTTTCATTAAGTATAACATAAGATTTTGTGGTATCCACTAGTGTAAATATTTTAAATTGAAGATCGAGTTCATTCATTGTATTCATATAGGGTTAAGGACTGTAGCTGTAAAAAAATCATCAAAATCGGAGTTAAAATAACCGTTAAATCGTGAATTTTCGTTGATAACCGTCGAAAAGTTTTGTCCCGTTACTTGATCTCTGAATGTTTATTTTTTTACGATTTTTGGCGTATACGATCTTGAAGCATATACAAACAAGTTTGACGGTTGGATCATTGAAATTAGTTTCATATAATGCGTATCCCATCAAAATGATAGATTCACTAACACTTAAGAGTATTCATACTTTCATTAAGTATAACATAAGATTTTGTGGTATCCACTAGTGTAAATATTTTAAATTGAAGATCGAATTCATTCATTGTATTCATATAGGGTTAAGAAGTGTAGCTGTAAAAAATCATCAAAATCAGAGTTAAAATAACCGTTAAATCGTGATTTTTCGTTGATAACCATCGAAAAGTTTTGTCCCGTTACTTGATCTATGAATGTTCGTTTTTTTTTTTGCGATTTTTGGCGTATGCGATCTTGAAGCATATACAAATAAGTTTGATGATTGGATCGTTGAAATTAGTTTCGTAGAATGCGTATCCCATCAAAACGGTAGATTCACTACCACTTAGAGTTTATTTATACTTTTATTAAGTATAACATAAGATTTTGTGGTATCCACTAGTGTAAAAATTTTAAATTGCAGATCGAATTCAATCATTGTATTCATATAGGGTCAAGGAGTGTAGCTGTAAAAAAATCATCAAAATTGGAGTTAAAATAACCGTTAAATCGTGATTTTTCGTTTATAACCGTCGAAAAGTTTTGTCCCGTTACTTGATCTCTGAATGTTTGTTTTTTTGCAATTTTTGGCGTATGCGATCTCGAAGTATATACAAACATGTTTGGAGGTTGGATCGTTGAAACTAGTTTCGTAGAATGCGTATCCCATCAAAACAATAGATTCACTAACACTTACGAGTTTATTCATACTTTCATCATGTATAGCATAAGATTTTATGGTATCTACTAGTGTAAATATTTTAAATTGAAGATCAAATTCATTCAATGTATTCATATAGGGTCAAGGAGTGTAGCTGTATAAAATCATCAAAATCGGAGTTAAAATAACCGTTAAATCGTGATTTTTTGTTGATAACCGTCGAAAAGTTTTGTCCTGTTACTTGATCTCAGAACATTTGTTTTTTACGATTTTTTACTGATGCGATCTCAAAGCATATACAAACAAGTTTGATGGTTGGATCATTGAAATTAGTTTAGTAGAATTCGTATCCCATCAAGTTCAATGGTGTGTATATATATATATATATATATATTTATTAAGTATATTTAAATTTATTTATTTTGTACGTATAACACTTAAGAAATTGAATGGTATGTATATTTAAGCCGATCCAATGGTCACCAATTTTTAATATTTAAGTTAACACACACACACACACACACACACACACACACACACACACATATATATATATATAAGGGGTGTGATATCCACACACCTCTTTTTACTTCTCTCACACCCTTTTAATTTTCGGCCGTCGGATCGGATGAATTAAAGAAGATCAAAGGACAGAAATTAACAAGGGGTGTGGGAGAAGTAAAAAGGGGTGTGTGGATAGCACACCCCTATATATAATTGTTATAGTTTTTAGGGGTATAAAATTGTTAAATTAATATATATAATTATTATAGCATTTTTTTAGGGTTATAAAATTATAAAATTAATATTTTGCTTATCGTGTATCGTGTTACCCACGTGTATACTCGAACCAACCTGTTATCTTAACATGTGTTTATCTGGTTACCCGATAACGACCCAATTCGTTAGCGTGTTGACCCGAACACCTCTTAATTTCGTGTCGTGTCGGGTTATCGGGTCGTGTCAGGAATTGCCAGGCCTAATAATCATGTGAATTTTGGTAGTTAGAGGGTTGCTTACTTACTAAGCAACCTATGTACTATATATAGTATGAGAGAGGATATTATTGTAACTAATGATTGCAATTATAATAAGAGAAATTATTTTAGTTTTTTCATTTTCCCGCTCTTTCAAGCTCCATTGGTTCTTTGTGATGTCTTCTTGGTTGTTATGATGGTATTGTGAGCTCAGGTTTTTCACTGGTCCTGAGTGTTAGTAGTAATTTGTCCTCAATTTTGGATTTTTCGTGCTGGAATTAATTTTGTTCTTGTAGGTGGTCTGTGCTCTTAAACAATGGCAGTGATTGATTTAGGTTCCTCATTCCTTATTTTTATCGGTGCATTTGTAATTGATACGAAGTTTGATGTTCAATTGAGGCACGAAGCTATTTTTCACTCCAATTTGTGAGTTGATTATGAAAATTTCTTGTGATTGTACAAAGTGCTCTTTTGTCTATCTCTGTGAAAATTTCTTCGATTGATATGATTTTTCAATAAATCCCTGATGTATGTGAGCACGAAGCTCTGGAAACATTTGATTGTGAAGTGTATATGTTGAAAATAGCGCAATCTTTCTTTGTGAAATTCTTAGGGCACGAAGCTCTTATATTGTGAGTGAGATTTAATTCTGATTGTTTGAGCACGAAGCTTTGTTTGATTTGGATATTGTTTGAGCACAAATGGGTCTTATTACTTAGTTAAAGTATTTTGTTGAGATTTTTCTGATTTGTTGATAAGCTCAATTGTGTCTATATTTTTTTGTGATGGTGTCTCCACCTTTGAATATTGAAGGATTACTTGGTATGCTTACAATTCGATTGCAAGATGACAATTTTGCAAAGTGGTCATTTCAATTCAGATCTGTGCTGAAAGGTTATGATCTTTTTTAGTACTTTAATGGATTTAGTGTCTGTCCACCAAAATATGTTATTTCTCTAGACAAATTAGTGACTAACTTATTGATGCCTACCGTGAGTGGATTAAGACTGATAAGGCACTACTCAGTCTTCTCAATGCAACCTTGGGAGATGAGGCTATTGAATATGTAGTTGGGAGTAAGACAGCTCATGACGCTTGGACTCATATTAGTGATCGATATGCTATTATTTCCAGAGTTAGGATTAACCATCTTAAAACTGAGTTGCACACTATTAAAAAGGGGGTAGATTCTATTGAGAAGTAACTCTTAAAGCTGAAACAGTTGAAGGATCAATTGCTTTTCGCAGGGGAGACTATTTCAGACAATGATCTTATTGTGGTTGCTTTGGCTGGTTCACCTGCAGAATATAACATGATTCGTACAGTGATTGTTGCTAGAGAGTCACCAATTACTATTAAAGAGTTTAGAGCCCAGTTACTAAGTGCTGAAAAGACTACAGAGGAGTTACAAAGTTCTATTCAGTTTCCAATGACAGGAATGTTGTGTCAAGGAGAATCTTCCTTTACTGAAGCAAGCAGACGATTTTACCAAGGTGAATCATCAGCTATTGGATTCAAAAAACAATTTTATCCAGGAGAATCTTCATCTTCTCAACAAGGACAATAGTTGAATGGAGCCACTGGTTTTGTAGGCCAATACCAGAGGTCTAATGGGAATAACAATGCTGGTTATAACTCTTATCAAGGCATTGGAGGACAATAATACAATTTCAATAAAAAAAATGGTGGTTTTAATAATATAAATGGTGGACATTCTGGTTCTTCTGGAAGTAATAATTTTCAACCTAAAAGAGGTTCAAATTGGTCCAACTAGAATGGTAATTGTGGTAAAAAATCTCACATTATTCCTGAGTGTCAAATCTGTAGTAAAAGAGGCCCTGCTGCTCCTAATTGCTATTACAAAAAATGAACAACAATCAAATGCTTCTGCTGGTATTCCTGAGTGTCAAATTTGTGGCAAAAAAAGGCCACATTGCTTTCAACTACTTTCATAGGAGCAACTATTGATTCCAATGTGCTCAACCACCTCCTTCCCTTACTGTCATGACTGCTAATTCTAATCTTGAATTCAATGCTAATCAAGCATGGATAATGAACACTGGTTCAACTCAGCATATGATTAGAGAAATGGCTTATCTATCTGTGCTTACACAATTTGAAGGAGAAGAGAAGATCACAATAGGGAATGGTGAATGCTTTCCAGTAAAGAATACTGGTTCAACTTCCATTCATTCTAACTCTTAACAATTGCATTTACTTGATGTGTTACATGTTCCCAATCTCATTTACTTGATGTGTTACATGTTCCCAATCTTGCCGCAAGCTTAATATCCGTCTATACTTTATGCAAGGAAAATAACTGCTTTGTTATTCTTGATGAATATGGATCCTGGGTGCAGGACAAGGTAACAAAGAATATCCTACTTAGAGGAAGGAGTAATAGAGGTCTATACTAATATACCAAAGAGGTTGATCTTCAACTACAATAAGCTGCTACAACCAATGGCTTTTCTGGGTTAAATGGTGAAGGCTTCACTATAGCATCATAGACTAGGTCATCCTAGTAATGAGGTTTTACATAGTATGCTTACTCTTTCCTAGGTTCCCTATAAACCTGATATAAATAAGCATGTCTGTAATTTCTATTTGAATGGGCAAATGTCCAGACAAGTGTTTTCTTCTAGTGCTCATGTTTCTGTAAAACCCTTTGAGAGAATACATAGTGATGTTTGGGGACCAACACCAGTTGTATATATGGAAGGATATAAATACTATGTTTAGTTTTGTTTATGATTTTACCAAGTTTACATGCATCTTTCCTTTGGTTTATAAGTATGAAGTTTATTAAGTTTTTGAGAAGTTTCAGGCCTTTATTAGAACTCATTTTCAAGCAGTTGTGAAATATTTTCAATCTGGTGGTGGTGGTGAATACATGAGTATAGTGTTTAGGAAATACTTAGATTCCCATGGCATTATACATTTGATTTCTTGCTCTCATACCCCTCAGTAAAATGGTATTATTGAGAAGAAACATAGGCATATCATAGAGATAGCTCTGACCTTGTTATCCATTGCATCTTTACCCCATAATTCTAGTTCCATGCAATTTTTCTCATAAATAGGATGCCTTGCAAGTCATTAATCATGCAGTCTCCATTTTTTAAACTGTTTGGTATTCAACCTGAGTTAGGTTCACTTAAAGTGTTTGGAACAACTGTTTATCCTTATCTTAGGCCTTACAATTCTTATAAGTTGGAACCAAGAACTTATCAATGTGTATTTTTAGGATATTCATTGGGATATAAAGGAGTTATTTGTTATCATAGGGGGAAACAAAGGTTGTTTATCTCCAGGCATGTTATTCATGATGAAACTTTGTTTCCATTTCACACTAAGCCTATTGTGCAGTCACTGCAAAGGGGTTCTAACTTACCCATTACCATCATATTACTGTTCCTTTTGTTATACCTCAATCACATGATAATATCAGGCATTCTGGTTCCAAGTCTTATTGGTTCATCAACACAAGATAGTTATAGTTCTTCTTCTTCTTCTTCTAGTGGATCTGAGTTACATAATTCAACTACTATTGTTCAAGTTTGGTATAGTATCTCCATTACAGACCTGTCATCAACATACTCATTCTTTCTCCTCTTTTGCATCAACATCTTTGTTGCCTATCTCAGATCCTACACATGTTAAGGTAATTTTATCTCTTGATTCTCCTGATGATTCAGTTTAAGCTACACACTCTACTTCATCAGTTCATCCTACGCAAATTAGGTTGAAATCAAGAACTATATCGCGGAAGGATTATGGATCTTTTCTTGCTTCAACTTCTTCTGAAAATTTATATGTTTCTAGTGGTTTCCATGATGTTTAAAGGCTATATTACAGTGTTGAGTATTGTTGAGGCTACTGAACCAACATCATATAAAGCTGTTGTTTCTCATGCTCATTGGAGAGATGCCATGTCTGATGAATTTTTTGCATTACAAAAGCAAGGAACTTGGGAGTTCATTCCTCCACCTATTAACAGAAATGTTATTGGGAGTAACTGGGTGTACAAAATCAAGAAAGATCAAAATTGACACATTTTTATGTACAAAGCCAGACTTGTTGCTCAGAGGTATAGTCAAGAACATGGTATTGATTATGATGATACTTTTAGCCGAGTGGTTAGGCACAGTACTGTTAGGCTTGTTCTTGCTTTAGCTGCTACACATAAATGGTCCCTAAGACAGTTAGATATTAAGAATGCATTTCTCCATGGAGATTTGCAAGAAGAAGTCTTTATGAAGCAACCTCAGGGATATAAAGATTCTTCTCATCCCAATTATGTTTGTAAACTTGTTAAGTTACTTTATGGACTTAAACAAGCCTCTAGGGCTTGGAACTCTAAATTTACTACATATCTACCTAATTTGGGCTTAAGTCTCTGAATATGATATTAGTCTTTTTGTTAAGGCTCAAGGGACTAAGGTTGTCATTCTATTACTCTATGTAGATGGCATTATTACTACTGGCTCTTGTCATGTGTTAGTTTAGTAGGTGATTGATAATTTGGGTGAAGTTTTTTATATGAAGGATATGGGTCAATTGACATTTTTTTCTAGGACTTCAAATCACATATAAGAACAATGGGGATCTATTTGTATCTCAATCCAAGTATACCAAAGATTTATTGAATAATGCAGCTATGGAGTCATGTAAATCTTGTCCTATTACCTACAAACCTCACACTCAACTTCTTAAGGATGAAGGAACTCTTATGCCTAATCCTACTGTCTTTAGGAGTTTGGTTGGTGCATTGTAATATCTGACATTCACTAGGCCAGATATTGTTTTTGCAGTCAACTATACATGCCATTTTATGTGTCATCCTACATATGCTCATTTTTATCTTGTTAAACACATCTTGAGGTATTTGCAGGGTACAGTGGATTGTGCTCTTACTTATTCTTCCATTCCCTTTCTTGATTTGATTGCTTATAGTGATGCAGATTGGGGTTTTTATGTTAATACCAGAAAATCAACCACAAGTTACAATTTTTTTGGGGACATAATCCTATTTCCTGGCAGGCCAAGAAGCAAAGTAGTGTCTCTCGGAGTTCTGCAGAGGCAGAGTACAAAGCTCTTGCAAATGCTGCTGCAGATATAGCTTGGATTTGGTTAATCTTGAAGGATTTACATGTGTTTGTGCCGAATCCTCTAGTGCTGCATTGTGAGTCTGTGACAATATTTTCTACACTTGCTTTATGTTCTAATCCTGTTTTTCATACCAGAATTAAGCACTTAGACACGGATTTTCATTTTGTTCATGAAATGGTTCAGAAAGGTGATCTTCAAGTTGAATATGTTGTTACTCATGATCGGGTAGTTGATGTGCTTACCAAGGGACTACATGGTCCAACTTTTTTTAAGCATTGTTCCAATCTCAAACTGGGGTTCCCCATTTGAGATTGGGGGGTATTGACTAATGAAGCTGTAATGTAGACAGGTTTCATATTTTGGTGTAATACATGTGTCATAATCTTGTGGACTTAGGTAGTTAGAGGATTGCTTACTTAGGCCTTCTCCAACCCTAGGCTAAAACTCAAATTTCCACTTCTATTCCCCCCAAAACCAAACCCAACCTAAGGCTAAAATGTGGCCTAAAACCTAAAACTCAAATGGAAGCCAAATTTAGCCCAGGATTAGTGAGGTTGGCCCACTATATTTGTATATCTTATTTAGTTTTATATTTATAAATTCATTGAATTCAACGGTTAAGATCTAATTTGATGAAATTCAACAGTAAAAAAAATTTAATAGTCCAAATTTAAATCTAACGGCTAAAGTAATTAAAAAAAAATCTTTTATTTGTTTCATATTTTTTTTCATAGTGTTTAACGAGTTTCATGGTGTCGGTTAGTGATTTTTCAGTATTTGTCAGAATCTAAATATTTTTAGGTAAAATGTTCATAAAATTAAATTAGGATAGTCTACATAATTTTTTTCTTTTAAAAAAGTTACTTTAAGAAAAAAATTAGTCTAAATTCATTCTTTAATAATCTAGGGCTAAAATTTTAGGCCAGAAGGGTTGGAGCAGAAAAGTTGTTTCTGGGTTAAAACCTAAATTTTATGAACTAAAAATTTTAGGTTTTAGGCCAAGGGTTGGAGATGATTACTAAGCAACCTATGTACTATATATAGTGTGAGAGTGGATATTCTTGTAACTAATGACTGCAATTATAATAAGAGAAAGTATTTCAGTTTTTCCATTTTGCCCGCTCTTTCAAGCTCCATTGATTGTCTACGATTTCTTCAAGCTTGGTTGTATGAATATGGGTACTTCGTTCCAATGGAATTCTCTTGGCATTGTACTTTGACTATAATTTCTTTTGGTTTGAGGAACCTCTAGATCTCATTCATGATGTTCTTATTGAAGATTGTAGTATATGATAATCAATAAAACTCTACAGTTTTTTCACAAAAATGTATTCGGAAAAAAAGAAAAAAAAAATAGTGATGCCGAATTTCTTAAATTTATTTTTA
This sequence comes from Malus fusca, assembly GCA_035220775.1. NCBI lineage: Eukaryota > Viridiplantae > Streptophyta > Magnoliopsida > Rosales > Rosaceae > Malus > Malus fusca. Next base: position 23,291,290 of record CM069065.1, on the reverse strand, counting down.
TTATTTTTGTATTTAAGTTTGGTGGGTCGCAAAGACGAATTCGAATCAATTGAGTTAAAGGTCGTCACATGTCCATGCCGTGAAAGGGAGCAGCATGAACCTTTGCGAAGGTGTAGAGTATCACGCCAATTTGTAGGTCGTGGAGAAAGCCATGGCAATTTCATATGGTCATGTGGCATTGCCCAAGCATGGCTTCAATACTATTACACTATGTTTGGACGATGAAAATTAAGATTACTAAGGAACTTTAAAATGACGAAAATTGAAATGATGGAATTTTATTTTCTAGAATTTGTGAATTTTCTTGTTTGGTTACTCTAAAAGAACAATGGAATTTGAATACAAAATTTGTTATTTTTAACTCTCACTCAGAAATTTAGAAATGACACTTATTTACCTGGAATTTAAACTTGAAAATTTGAGGTCTCAATTTCCAAGTTCTTTTTCCACGTAGAAATTCTAAATTTTTATGTTTATAAATCCAAACAAAAGAATTGATATATGTCAATCTACAAATTTTGACTTTTGTCAAACTTCCAAGTTTATTTTCCTCATCCAAATATAGTGTTATATATCACAAAAGTTCCCTTTTCAGTTACTGTATTAGATGTTGTACTTTAAATTAAATTGTTCCCGACGTCCCTCGGGCATGCAATTGTTTTCCGTTCCATAGAAGCCCTCTTCTCCGATTTCCTAGCATATTTAATGAGCTTCTTGGGGCTGAGCATCATAGAGTCCATGCTATAAAATGAAAATATATACACCTCGAGAAAAAAGAAGACAAAAAGTACTTGAAATATTTTCCAGAGTGCAGAATTTGCTAATTCTGTTGGCTTGAGAGAACGGTGGTGTTTCCTTCCTCTCTAATTTTTTTTTTCCCTTTTCAACCGTATCCTCATTCCGTTGCAGAAGATCGATTTAATTATCTGAGAAGCTGTTATCCAGTTGGAAAATTCGAAGCTCATTGATCAAAGTTCGTAATGTATACAAAGCCAGCTGGGAAATACAAATTAATTATGTAGAACAAACATAAGAACAGATAGAGGACTATGGCGACGACTACATGCACTTTAGGGAAGGACAATCTCATTTTCCAATATATCAGATACGTAATACATTTCAAGTTCTCAATACAAAAAGAAGGTTGAAATCGATCGTTCATTTTCATTTACAAAAATGTACGAATACAAAAAAGGGCTAGCCGATCAGCAGCCCCAAAGTAGTAACTGTAGGCTTGTTTGTCCTTGATATAAACTAGAATTAATTGAGCAGCTACGGGTAATGATAGAGTTGAGTAAAGCTTTCTCCATATCTACAGTCAGTCCTCGGTTTACAAGTGAGAGCATATAATTCATAACGAATGAATCACATGGCAAGGTGATAGGCTCACTACTTGAGAGTCCAAATTCTTCTTCGGACTTCTTGAAAAGCTCTTGGAAAATGTGGTTAGAAAGATAGGATAATGGCAGCACAAAGCGCCTCTCGTCGGTGGTATATATCACAAAAGTTCCCTTTTCCGTCACCGTATTAGATGTTGTACTTCTGACTAAATTGTTCCCGGAGTCTTTCGGGTATGCAATCGTTGTCCTCTCCATAGAAGCTCTCTTCTCCCTTTTCCTAGCATATTTAATGAGCTTCATGGGGCTGAGCATCATAGAGTCCATGCTATAAAATGAAGATATATACACTTAAGAAAAAAGAAGAGATAAAGTACTTGAAATATTTTCCGGAATGCAGAATTTGCTAATTCTGTTGGCTTGAGAGCAACGGTGGTGTTTCCTTCCTTTATACATTTTCGGTTGACACCATAGACAAATCGATGATATTTGTAGCTTTCTTGGGGTTGTAATTTTCGATGTAGAGCCGTATGTGGTTAGTTATATTGGAATAGATCGATGTTAAGTTGTGTCCTTGCTAACAATTTTTTGTCAAGATACTTGGTTAAAATACTATTTTTTGGTAACTATTTTTTAATCGATGTAGAGCTGTATATGCAGCAACTATACGCATCTTGGGATATTACTATGAATTGTGTTACGTTATATCTTGTTGAATAAGGACACATCTCTAAGCAGTCGGTTATTTCTATAATTGGGTTATTTGGACACATGATTCTTGAGTTCCAATGTTTGGCAACGTTCCTGCCCAAGGTACCCTTTTGTTGTTTAGATAATGTCATTCAATCGTACCTTTGTTAGGTTGAAATCCAGAGAAAGATAATACATACCAACGACTTAGCATTGTCTAGTAAAAACTCTAATTAGTCCTAGATGTTTTGTTGGATCAAAGTTAATGGACGTAAATTGGTAAGAATCTCAAAAATTAGACTTAATAATTAACTATATAAGTGGTCTTATATCTAATTATTTCTTTGATATTCCACTAATTTCTATTCCCTCTCGGTATGAATTTTCTTAATTTATTACTACCTCACCACACTGAAAATGCTAGTGATAAATCATCAAATCATAAGTTTATTAAGAATGAAAATACACACCTATACTGCAATAACAGTCCAATTCATGTGCTTTTTATTTCTTCCAACAACAGGACTTTAAACGTTTTTTATTTTTCAATTTTAAAGGAAGTTGAATACTAGCAATCTTCTCATAGGAACATTCTTGAATTGCATTTCATCCTGCAATGTTATTCAACAGAGATAAAAGTTAATAGGTTCAAGCCGCTCAATACTATGGTCAGGTTGCATTCCTCTTTGATGAGTCCATATTATACTATATATTTTATCATAATCTTAGTATTAATTTATAAGAAAACTAATGAAAAGGGCTTGAAAACTTTGAGTTTTAACGATAAGGACAAAATAAAGGGTAAAGTGAATAGTACTAGGTTTGACTTTTTAGTGTAAAAATGTGGTTTTTCGTTAAAGTGAACAGTACCGCGGACTTTTCGTTAAAACTCCCTTAATTTATTGGTTATTTTGTGAGATTTTGATACTTTGGATTATATTTCCAAAGTAAGACATTCAACTTCCTCTTGAGCAAAAAGTATCCAAAAGGACAAATTTTGGAGTGATTCCAATTAGAGGATGTTCATGAGTGTTTCAAGATAATTGTGTCAAAGTTTCAGATTTTTCTACCAAGCCACCGTGGCGAAGAAAGAAGGCCCAACACGTAGCTTTCCCAAATTGACATTTCTGGACGTTTTGGTATTTTGAAGTTCAAGATGACATATTTTGATGAAGATTCCTTCTGAGGATTTGTTAGGGACGTCTCAAGCTTTAAAAAAAGACATTTTAGGACCAAATCAGAGTTGATTTGGTTAGTCTAAAGATGGATTGTCTTTGCAGTCTGAATTCCAGTTTAAATAGGAAACCTTCTATTTCCTAGTTATCTTATTCTATTATGTTTCCTAGTTTTTAGAAGACCTTTTCTAGGTAGGATTTTATTTTTTAGTAGTATAAATAAGGCTATTTAGCCATTATGGAAGAAGGTAGAAGGCATCAATTTGGAGAACTTAGCCAGGCTTTGACAATTTGTATTTCAAGGTGTTTTCTATCCTTTTTCTATTTCAATAAAATTCATTTTGTTTTATGGTTGTTCGTAACTAATTTCCTTTTGCTAGGGTGATGCCTTGAGCCTTAACATGAATATGTAGTCTTTATTTAATTGCTTACGATATTATACATGCATACTTTGAGTTATTAATCACTGTGTTTAAATTGTCTCTATATCTTAATGCTTACCATTAGGATGTTTAAATAAGTACTCGGATGCAATTCGGTCGGAATGCCACTGAAGGATTGATTATTGCTTCTTATGATTGATAGTTGTAAGTTCACCTAGGGCGAATGCTACGTCTCAAAGGTTGCATGATTTTTCAAAGGGTTTTCACAAAGCGTAATGAGTCATGCATGTTTATATTTGATCTGAATGCCACAGACAAATTGCATGTTTGATATACGTTCTAGCTTGAATGCCACAAGTAGAATATGCATAAGGAAAACCTAACCTTCAAAGTTGCATGTGTAATTCATAAGTAATTGGTAAAACTACATAAGATTGTTAAGGTGATGGCAGAACCCTAGTGTCATTTTATCATTATTTTCTAAGATTGTTCTCTTTCAAATTGGTTTCTTTAATTGTTTTAATTTAAAATTCGTTTATTCTAGGTCATAAAATCAACCTTTTCGAAGCTTTGTTTTTAATAGTTAATTAAGAATTACTTTAAATACAAATTATTCAATCAATCGATGTGGAAACGACTTTGCTTGACTGCTATACTACGATAACCTTGTACTCTTGCAAGTATTTTTAAGTGTTTCTATCCTTACTTTTGTAGGTGGTAAAAATCATATCTCTTCGGGTTAATCTCAGTTTACTACCCTAAAGTTTCTTGGTTTTCAACATTTGATATATGAAGTTTTTTTCGTCCCAGTCTGGTACCTAAAGTTATAATTCTGGGATACTTTTCATACATATGTTAAGTTTTCGGTTAGAACTTCTGTTAACTGCTGATGTGGCGCCCATGTAGACAATAAATGGACTCCACGTGTCAATATGGACCAACTTGAATATTAAAAAAAAATTGAAATTAAAAAAAAAAAAAAAAAAAAAAACCCCATCCGTTTCCTACCTCATCCCTCGCACCCTCTCCCTCCCTTCTCTCTTCTGCAACTTGCACCCCTTCCCTCCATTTTCTCATCTGCAACCCGTACCCACCCTCCCCACACACCCAACCCAACAAAATCCCACCCAAAGGAATTCTAATTCAACAAGAAACTCATCCAATTTCTGAAATTTATCAAAAACCCAGTTTACCTGAATCCCTAATTTGGATAAATTCTCAAATCCTAACTGATTCTTGAGCATTCCTAGTCCCTGCCGCCACCCCACTGGACTTCGACAACGGCATGTGGTGGCTCCCTTGCTTCGGTTCTTCTCTCTCCTCGAGTGGCTCACGAATTGTAGCTGCTCCGGATCGAATTTCAAATGTGTGTTCCTCAAATTTTGTACACTAGGGTTTTTGCAAAGGGTGGAGGTGAAGAGGATGGAGGAGAGAGAATGGAGGGGATGTGAATAGGGTGGAGGTGGGTCGGGTATAGAGCGTTGGGTGGGCGCAGAGGAAAGAAGTGAGGGAGCGGGGGTGAGGTAAGGTGGAGAGGTGGGTGTGGGTTGCAGAGCAGATGAGGGAGAGTGGTGCAGGTTGTAGAGAAAAGAAGGGAGGGTGCGGGTTGCGAGGAAAGAAGGGAGGGAGGGAGGGAGGGGGTTGGGGGGGAGGTAGAAGACGGGTGGGTATTATTATTTTTTATTTAATTTTTTTTTTGTATTTAAAAAAATTATTTTTTTATATTCAAGTGGGCCATATTGACACATGGCGTCTAGTTATTGTCCACGTGGGCGCCACATCATTAGTTAACAGAAGTTCTAACAGAAAACTAAACGAATGTATGAAAGTGTCCCAGAATTATAACTTTAGGTAGCAGACTAGAACGAAAAAAACTTCATGTACCAAATGTTCAAAACCAAGAAACTTTAGGGTAGTAAATTGAGATTAACCCTATCTCTTCACTTGGATGTGAGATGTCTTAGGTTCAAAACTTCCCCTTCCTTTAGTGTAAAACTATCGATGTACTAAAAAAAAAGTTAATGGGTTCAAAAGTTATAGGAAACTAAATATCAGTTTGTAAAAGGTGAAGTCAAACTATATCAATTATTTAATAGATTTCGTAATACTAATTTCGATGAATTTTAGGTAGGGGTCAAACTTACAGTTTTTACATGACGCATATATTAATTTGGGTGTATTCTAGGTTGGTATCTAACTCCTTTGATAAGATCATCTCCAAGGACGAATGCTTCAACAAACACCTCAAGTCAAGTGTAACATGTGTTAATACTCTAATTCATTGGTATTAGCTCAGGATTTGCAACTAATGTACAATTGAATGACATTATCGACAAAACAAGATACTGCAATGGACAAAAACGGTGGCAAGAACATAATTACCGGAATATCCAAAATGCGTACGGTTTACTGCACAATGGAATCTCTCCACAAGGCTCCTAAAATAATTTGTTTCCACTTGACAGTACCGTAAGAAAGTATCTTTGACCCAAAGATAGTATAAGCAAGGACACAACTAAACATACATTCCAATGTAACTAATCATGATTTGCAAATGATAAAGTACAATTGGATGGGATTATCATAAAAACAAAATATTTACTTCGGCAGGAACGTTAGCAAGCAGTGAAATTTGGAATTTAAGAATCATGTGACCTATAAACCAAATGGCAGCATTGGGTGTGACTTATGTAGTGAAAACGAGATAGAGATAGATTACTCTAGAGAACATGTTTTCATTATCTAAGACCTCTTATTATTTTACTGTTTTTATTTATAGTACGAGAGTCTTATATGACTAGTACATGGTCCTTTCGGGAGCTTTATCAACCATTCTTGCTACAATGAAATGAGATCTCTACTAAGAAAGCGGTTTTATTCAACAAGACATAACGTAAGATGTTATATTAATATCAAGATTATTACAGTTTGCTGAACATGGGAATTTTCTCTGGAAGATAACGAACAATTGTCTCCACTAGCATGTACCTTGACCAAAACATATTTAGCAAGGACGCAACTTAACATCTATTACAATATAACTAATCACGTGTCTCTAAATCGAAAATTACAACCCCATGAAAGCTAAAAAAATCATTGATTTGTTGAGGTGTTAAGTGAAAATATAGATAAAGGAAACACCACCGAACCTTGCTCTCAAACCAACAGAATTAGCAATTTCAAGTACTTTTTCTCTTCTTTTTTCTCAAGGTTGTATCGTCAATTTATAGCATGGACTCTATGATGCTCAGCCCCAAGAAGCTCATTAAGTATGCATATGAAGTGGGACAAGAGAGCTTCTATGGAGCGGAAAGCGATTGCATATCCAAGAGAAGGTGGGAACAATGTAATCACGAGTACAACATTTAATATGGTGAGTGAAAAGGGAAATTTTGTGGTTGATGAGTCCATATTATACTATATATTTTACCCTTGTCTTAGTATTTATATATTAGTTATTTTGGTAGAATTTTGATAATTTGTTATATATTTTCAATGTAGGACATTCGACTTCCTCTGGAGCAAAAAGTGACCAAACAGATGAATTTTGGAGTTATTCCAATTGGAGGATGTTCGTGAGTCTTTCAAAATGATTGTATCAAAATTCCAGATTTTCCTACCAAATCTCATAGATTGATGTTTCTGGACGTTTTGGGTATTTTGGAGGTTCAGATGGTATATTTTGAGGAAGATTCCTTCTGAGGATTTGTAGGAGACGTCTTAATCTTTCAAAAGAGACCTTTTAAATCGAAGTTGATTTGGTCGGTCAAAAATCTGATTTTCTAAGAAATCCGAATTTTTAGTTCAAATAGGAAACCTTTAATTTCTGTTTTATTATTTTTATTATGTTTCCTAGTTTTTTTCTAAGACCTTTTAGGGTTTTATTTTGTAGTAGTATAAATAAGACTTTTTAGCGGTTAGGGTGAGAACGCAAGAAATAGGGGGAGAACACGCGCACTACTTTAGAGAGCTTTGGAAGTTTATTTTCACGGTATTTTCTTTTCATGTTCTTAATAATATTTTGTTTTGTGATTGTTCGTAACTAAGTTCTTTTGCTAGGGCAATCCCTTGAGCCTTAGCATGAATATGTGATTTTATTAATTTGCTTATGAATGGATGCATGCTTGCTTTGAATTATTAATCACCGTGATTAAAATTATTTAATTGTCTTAGTGATTCGCGACCATTAGGATTTTTCGACAAGTAATTTGATGCAATTTCTGTTGGAGCATCACCCTGAAATTGAGGAGGGCTTCTTATGATTCGTAATTGTAAGTTCACTTAAGACGAACATCACGCTCTTAAGGGTTGCATGGTTTTTCAAAGGGTTTTCACAAAACTTAATGAGTCTTGCATGTTTATATTTGATCTGAACATCACAAACGGGTTGCATGTTAGATATACGTTTTCGCTTGAACATCACGAGGAAAATATACATTAGGAAAACCTAACCTTCAAAGCATGTATGTAGAAATTCATAAGTAATTGGTAAAATTGCATAGGATTGTTAAGGGGACGGAGGAACCCTAGGCTTTTACAATTTGGTTTTCAAAACGCTTTTTCTTTTGCTTTCTTTACTTTGTCAAATATTTAATTATTTTTGTTTAAATTCATTTTTATTATTTTAAATTCCAAAATCAACATTTTCGAAACTTTGTTCTAAATAATTAGTTAAGAATTAGTTTAAATACAAATTATTCATTCAATCCCTGTGGAAAACGACCTTGCTTGAGCCGCTATACTACGACAACCTTGTACTCTTGCAAGTATTTTTAAGTGTTTTTATACCTACTTTTGTAGGTGGTAAAAATCCCTATTAGTGGTATATATCATTGACAAGAGACGTTTTGTGTTGCCGTTATCCTACCTCTCTAACCACATTTTCCAAGAGCTTTTCAAGATCTCCAAGGAAGCATTTGGAATCTCAAGTAGTGAGCCTATCATCTTACCATGTGATTCATTCTTCATGAACTACATGGTCTCACTTGTCAAGCAAGGCCGTCTTACTGTAGATACGAAGAAAGCTTTACTTAATTCTATTGCCAGTAGCTACTCAATTAATTTTAGTTTACATCAAGGACAAACAAGCCTACAATTACTACGTTACGGTTATTGATAAGTTAGTCCTTTTTTGTTTTTTTAAGTAATTACAAGTGATATTCTACACAATCTACACTGAGTAGGGGAGTAATCGAGATGTAGGGAATTGAAACCCGGCCTTTTTTGGGTATTTGTATATTTTTGTATAGAGAACTAGTCATGTACTTTATATGTGATATATTATGCTAGAGGAGAAACTTCTTTTAAAATGCATGTAATATTTCCCATGCATGCCTGCCTTTAAGATGGCCCTGGTCTGTTTTTATGTTGAAAATCAGAGTATGAAACAGATGAACAACAAACTATAAAACTATTATTAATGAACAATAAAATTGTTGAGACGTATAAAATAAAATTTACATTGTGACTAACTTGTTCTCTTAATCTAAATTACAAGCTATATTTATAGAGATCAAAAACTAAGAAACCCTATTACGTAAAATACCAAAACTATCCAAATAACAAAATACCTAAAATACTAATATTTTCCAACAATTACTTTGTATTTCTCGTCTAGCTTTTATACCTTATGAATTTTGATAAATGAGGTTTAAATTAATCAACTGGTGAGCATAGGGTTGAAAAAGAAAAAAAAAAGAATTTATAATATAATATATATGTGTCCTTCATTGAAATAGAATTCTCTTGGCATTGTACTTTGAGCATAATTTCTTTTTGTTTAAGGAACCTCCGAACCTCATTCATGATGTTCTTATTGAAGATTGTACTATATGATAATCAATAAAACTCTACTGTTTTGTCTTGAAAAATGTATTCGGAAAAAAAAAAAAAGTAATGCCGCATTTCTTAAATTCATTTTTATTATTTCAGTTTGGTGGGTTGCAAAGACGAATTCGAATCAATCGAGTTGAAGGTCGTGATACGTCCATGCTGTGAAAGGGAGTGGCACGGACCTTTACGAAGATGTAGCGTATCACGCCAATTCGTAGGTCGTGGAGAAAGCCATGGCAATTTGATATGGTCACGTGGCATTGCCCAAACAAGGCTTCAATACTATTACTAATAAGCTGATGTATGTAATCACACCTATTCATATGACAATATCCCATCAAAACTTCATAGTTAAGTGAGTTTGAGTAAAATTAGCACTAGGATGACCTCATAGGAATTCTTCATATAAAATTTGTAGGCCTTCACATGTCCATGCCATCGATGAGGTGGCACAGGCCTTGCAATGGCATATCGTGTCACGCCATTATTAAGTATACAAGTTAGAAATACAGTTAGCAATACAGTTAGTAAGTTTGATAGTATTTGGTTAGAGTGGTTAGTTTTTCTCTTATAAAAACATAATTGTGTATTCTTCCTTTTTAAGTTAAATACAAAACATATTTCTCCCTCTAAACACACACACTCTCTCTCTCTCTTGCTCTCTTAAATCTCTGTGTTCATCCTTCTGTTCATCCCTTCTTCTTGGTTTTCTCTTCAATTCCCAAAACATTGCAATGTAGTTAACATGGTATCAGAACCATGAGCTTGAAGAGGTACCACCTAGAAATTCACTAAACTGACAAAGCCTCTCAAACTGATGTCTACACCTCTGTAGCTACTGCAAACCAGATAGAAGTTTACAACCAGACCAACACAATGACCAGAAACAGTCTATATTGCAAATTTTGGAATGTGTGTTAACTGTATGTGTTTTTTGTGGGTTTTTCATCTGATTTTGTAGTCTGAGATTCACACTATAAAAAAGGCACAAATTAGGTGGATAAGTACTTGTTGGAGTTGAAAGACATCAGAGATCAACTTGTTTCTGCTGGAGAAAAGATCACTGACAATTTCATAATTGCTGCAATATCTAGGTTGCCACTAGAGTTTGAAGTCATTAAAACAATAATCTTGGCAAGGGATTCTTGCATTTCATTAAAAAGACTTTCGAGCACAGCTTCTTGGTGCAGAAAGATATATTGAATCCAGGATGACAAGTCTTACCAGTTCTATGTTTGCTTTATGTGTGCAAGGGGAGTCATCAAATACACAAGGAGTTCAGGGATATTTTCCAAATTATGAACAAGGAAAGAGTTCCAATTCTCAAGGGTTTCAATGCTTTAATGATGGTTCTTGGTTCTTGCTATATAGGCAATGGAGGAAAGAACTTTCATTCACAGCAAAGGAATAATTTCAACAGTAATAATAGAAGGTTATATGGCAATAACAATAATTCCAGGTCTTTTTCAAACTAACTAAAACGAAGTTTGTGTTTCTGCCGGTGTTTCTTGCGAAGTGTTTTCTGGAATCGGGATTTTCTGCTACAGGTATGGAGTATGTACTATACTATCTGGGGTCTATGATTAAAGATTCATGGCGATTTCAAGGTATGTTCAAAGGCTAGGACGACTCTGGTTGGGAACAAAAACCAATTGCAGCGGATAAAGGCATCGATAGGAGTTTTTGCCGACGCTGATTCAGATGATTTTGCTTTTGGGGTGTTTGATTTATTCGTGGTATTTCGCATTTATCTGTGCCATTCCTGAGTGTTGGGTAGTCGGTGCAAGGATTCAAATGCGTCTTCGATATAGTTCTTTCTTCTTGGTGGTTGCTCAAATCACTTTCTAAATTCTTTGGTGGTGTTTGTTTGTTCAAGATTGCAAATCTTGGGAGCTCTTCAGGTTCTGATTCTATGCACTCCAACTGTTTGAAGAAATGGGTCAGTGAATTCTTTGATCTCTACTGTGTTCTATGGTATGAAAGAAAGATCAAACATGTGTGCAGTCCAGGTGTTTGTCGAAATGCCCAACTCAAAAGTTTCATGTGAAGGTTATGTTTTTAGTCCCTTTTCTCTGAATTCTTGAACAATTAGAATGGATTTTTTCAGGGTTTTTTTTTCAAGTTTCTTGTTACTAGTTAAGAATTACGATTCTTGAGTGCAAATCTGGTGTTTCATTCTCGGATCAAGCACCTAGACACAGACTATCATTTTGTTAGGGAGAGGGTACAAAAGAAAGATTTGGAAGTAGTGTATATTCCCACTGAAGATCAAACTGCTGATTTATTAACAAAAGGGTTGCACAATCCAACATTCAATCGTCATGGCTACAATCTTCAACTTGGGAACCCCAGTTGAGATTGAGGGGGGATGTTGAAGATAATGCCACATCAGATGCCATCTCAACAATTATGTTATGCCACCTCAAATAGATTGTTAGCTAGTTAGTTAGTAACTGTCAGCTAGCTTAAGGTCTAAGCTTGCTTAGCTACTATATAAGAAGATTGTAATGATACTATATCGATTCATTCTGAACAAATACAAAGATATTTGAGATTGAAAATTCTTCCTCTCTCTCTCTCTCTCTCTCTCACAAACACACACACACTTAAGAGAATCTGGAACAGTTCTCCATCATCACTTTTTTCTTGGTACAAAATCAGATGTGTTGTCTTGTCCTGTATAAAGAAAATCAAATCATCACATATAAACCAGCAACCATTTTCTTTACATAGCTTTTTTACAGATAACAGATTCATAGCTATCTATAGATAACAAATTCATAGCTATCTTCGGCACATGTAATACATTATGTAAAATGAGAGAATTAGAAGATGTGTTAATGACAGATGAACCAATGTTATGAACTGGCAAACCTTCACCACTTCCAACAGTGATTTTAGCATCACCAGTATATGGAGTTACTTAACCTAATATATCTAGATTGGTAGTCATGTGGTGGGCAACACCTGTGTCAACCACCCAAGTGTATGCGGCTGAAAACTCATGAACAGATAGAGTTGAGCTTGAACTTGCAATATTGATCCATGTGCTGTCATTCCTATAAAAGATTGAGGTGGAGTCCCACCTTGATAGGCACAGTTGTTCCTGTGATAACACTCCAGAGCTGTGTGTTCATTCTTTCCACAGATTTGACACACCAGAAAGCCATTTGATGAAGGACCATCGAAAGTATGTCTTTGATAACAATTTGGAGCTGTATGGCCTATTCTCTAACAAATCTAACATTCAGGTGACATTGTAGACTTATAATTGGTGTTGCCATTCCAGTTGCTTCCTTACTTAAAACTATTCCCAGAACCTAAATTATTGCCAGAAAATGAACCATTTGCTCCATTTGAGCTATGTTGTGGGCTTTTCCCATTATCTGTGTAACCATTGGAGTTTCCTTGTCTCTATTATGTTCTCTGGTATGGAAGAAAGATCAGATATATGTGCAGTTTAGGTGTTTGTCGAAATGCCTAACTCAAAAGTTTCATGTGACGGTTATGTTTTCAGTCCCTTTTCTCTGAATTTTTGAACAATTAGAATGGATTTTTTCAGGGTTTTTTTTCAAGTTTTTTGTTGCTGATAAGAATTAGGGTTCTACTACTTGGTTGTGGCTTGTGTTGTCTTTTGGAAGTATATTTGTTTAAGATTTGGGTATTCATGTTTCTGTGTGCTTCCAATTTCAAGAATATTGTTGGATTATGGAAAATGGCACTACCAGTTTGAGTTTTCTTTGGGTATTCGACAAGGTGAATTGTAGTGAAATGTGAATGACAGGTGCAATGGGTTTTGATTCTTGTCTTTCTGCTTCACTGAAATTCTGCTCTGTTTCTTTTGTTAGGTAGCAAGATCTAGAAAGGTTTTCAATGCCGATAACTGAAGTTGGATTTCATCAGCCTGACAAAATCATGTAACCTTCGAGCCATTTCAGTGACTGCACATGCAATAATACTTGTCGTTCAGTCATGAAAAGCTTGAACACACAATGCCATAAATGAAGTCCTCACAACAGCTAAGCCAAAGTCATGTGCACCATTGGCGACGATCTTCTCAATCAAACCTATGATTGCATTGCTTTCTTCCTGATGTTATGCACCATTGGCAACCAAGCTGATGTTGCAGCTTATCTCCTTCATCAACTTCCTGATGATCTCCTTGCATAATTAAGCTTTAATATTCTCAAGGCTGTTCGTAGAGTAGGTGGTGTTCATTCTCTTAAAGGTGTTGCATTTCTTCTTGGTTCTGATTTCTTTGGTGACCCTGTAACTACTTATACTGTTGCAGACACATTTGCTCGGTCTGGTGATGATGATGATGCCAATCTGAGCAAAGGGCGTTTTTTTCAAGAGCATTGGTCAGAAGAAAAAAGAAAAGAAAAAAAAAAGGCTTTCTCTGATGGAATACGGCAAGGACAAGAACATTACATGAACATTGTGAATCAGAAAGGTGCGATTTACATCAATGGCAGTCAATGGCAATATTTTTTTTCCTTGGCGATTTGTGTTCTGGTTCTAGAGAATTCAAGCTTGAATCAGGTGATATTGCTTCTATGTTCTTCGATTCATTAGTGTTAACTCTCGATATATTTGGAGAATTGGGTGTGAATTCTTTCATTCTGGCATAGACAAGTTTATGCTTTGTACCAAAATGGGAAGTGTAATGTTTGAGAAGATTGTTCAGGAGCTAACTGAGGAGTGGTGCAGTATTTTCCTTATTACAGCCTATAATGTGAGTCTAACTAGCTCAGTTGTTAGCATGTATCTACTGTAAGTCCGGTTATACGATGAAGTTAGAAGAAGTTGTTAACGGTAATCCCACGAAGGGTAATTCCGTGAAGTGAGTAGGTAAATCCCACGAAAGGTAATTCTACATAGATGTTGATTTTCTGTTGTTGAAATTGTGAAGGCCGATGTCATTTTTAAGAGTAGTTGTTTTTGGTAAAATTCACAAACGGCGATCCCGTGGTACTATAGTTAAGGCCGATGCCACACTATAGTTTGTTAATCTTCTGTTTTAAAAGCCGAAGCCAATGTTTAATGAAGTTGTTGACGGTAAATCCCACGAAGGGTAATCCTGCAAGAAATTGTTATAACCGGCATGATGGTGTGTTACAACTTTATAAAAGGTTGTTCTTCGATTGAAGCTCCTGTAAAAGGTAGAGGAATATTGGATTTTTTGGATGGGAAGATTATATTTACAAAAGGTGCAAACTTCTATCTGGTTTGCTATAGCTACAGAGGTGTAAACATCAGTTTGAGAGGCTTTGTCAGTGTAGTGAATTTCTAGGTGTTACCTCTTCAAGCTCATGTTGCTTTCATGTTTGTGGGTTCAATTTTCTAGAACTTCTGTCTTTAACTATGAGCAAATAGCATCTGTGCATTTTATCAACAAGTGTTATCAGGGAGCAGAACTTGGGAGACTGCAGTTGAGAAGAAAATGAGGAGCAAAAGAAAAAAGAGCAAGCTCAAATTGCTGCAATCTCGTAGCAACAAAACCTTTTTCAGTCAGAAAGCATCACCAAATTCAAACTGGAACAAGAACACTATGCAGTGCGTCGCTTTGTCCATATTTCGGTGTTTGTTATTTGAGACATTGCTGCAATCTCAAACTGGGATACCCCAGTTGAGATTGAGGGGGAGTATTAAGGGTACAAGTCAGCAATATAGTTAGAAATACAATTAGCAATACAATTAGTAAGTTTGTTAGTATTTGGTTAGAGTGGTTAGGTTATCTCTTATAAAAACAGAATTGTGTATTCTTCCTTTTTTCAGTTACATACAAAGTATATTTCTCTCTCTAAACACTCTCTCTTTCTCTCTTAAATCTCTGTATTCATCCTTCTATTCATCCTTTCTTCTTGATTTTCTCTTCAATTCCCAAAACATTGCAATGTAGTTAATTGCCATAATGTTATGCCCCTGGTATGCCCCTCCATCAAACCCAAGAAGCATTAATCCATCAACTTCTTCCTGTCTTTTCCGTTTCTTTCTCTATCAATTATGTGTTGGAAAAATATTACTATTTATGTTTATTTTAGTATTTGGGTTTTTCTTGTTAGTTTAGAAATTGGGCCTAGCCCATCCGAGTTAGGGTTTCTTAGGTTTAGTTCTCTATAAATATTGCTTGTAATTTAGTTTGAGAAATAAGTGAGTCAAGATGTAGCATCTTTGTTCATGTAGCTTTCTGGACAATTTCATTCAATAAAGTTTTATATTCAGTTAGTTCGTTTGTTCGTTCCATACTCTGATATTTAACTTGGTATCATAGCAGGTTGGATCCTTCAGTTTTTAATCTGTTGTTGATGGGTGTCAATTTGTTTGTATCAGTTTTGTTTTCGTCATCTTCCGCTGTTTGTGTTTCCATTTTGGATTCGTCTAGGAAATTGTCGTTGTTCATTGTGGTAAAAATTTGTTTGCTTGTTTGTTGTGCAAAGCATCCATAGTTGAATTCGTTCTTGTCGCCACCACCACCATCTGCATGAACCATCTGCTGCAATCCCTTTATGTTGCTTGACTTGGTTGCTGCCTGAATTGAAGAAAGCAGGAGTATAGAAGGAAAAGAGGGGGAAAAAAAGGAAAGGAAAAAAGAGGGAAAATAAAGGAAAAGGAAAAAAAAAAGAGAAAAAAAAAATAAAAAGGTTTTGAAAAAAAAAAATTGTTAGGTTTTGAGGCCCACACAAGCAAGGAGAAAAGATTGGCTTTTTTTATGTCTCTGAGGCACACACAAAGGCTATCGGTTTATTTGAATGATTTGGAGTCTGTTGTTGTCCTCCGTGACAATTGCTTGAGTGTTTGGACTGGTGACTACTCAAGTGACGTTGTGAAAGTTAGGTTTTTGGCTTGTTTGTTCAGGTTTGTTCGGAAGCTCGCAATTGGCATGGCAGTCTTGCACTAGCACTAGCATTGGAATCTTGCACTGGCATTGGCATTGGCATTGGCACTTAAATTTGAAATCTTGCACTTGCATCGATGGAATTTCGTATTCAAATTGGCATCGGAAATTAAAATAACAAGCTTGCATCCACATCGTTTGTTGGCAAACTCATGTTGTGTACCACCATGAGTTTGACAGGGGGTGTTGGAAAATATTAGTATTTATGTTTATTTTAGTATTTGGGTTTTCCTTGTTAATTTAGGAATTGGGCCTAACTCATCCGAGTTAGGGTTTCTTAGGTTTAGTTCTTTATAAATATTGATTGTAATTTAGTTTGAGAAATAAGTGAGTCAAGATGTAGCATCTTTGGTTCATGTAACCTTCTTGACAATTCTGTTTAACAAAGTTTTATATTCAGTTAGTTCGATTATTCGTTACGTATTCTGATATTCAACTTTATGCTCTCATTTTCTGCCATTTCAATAAAATAAACTATTCCTATCCTCTCTCCTCCATAAGAATCAATCACCCTCTCCCAAAATCGAACCTAGATAGTGATTTCGAAATTGAGAATGATCAAATTTAATGAAATTTAAGCATCAGAGGTCCAATGAACGTAAATTGAAACCGATTACAGAAAAAGATTTTATATTCTTGCTCAATCAGTGCCGGACTCCAACTAGGAAATTAGGCAGAAGAATCGCAAGGATTCCTTCAATTAGTATGGAATTTAAAGCCATGCATCCATTTCTAAAGTAAATCAGGCATGCATGATGAGAGAATGAATTGCACCATTAGTTCAAATACCAATTCTAAGAAAAAATTTAGCTAAAATATTACATTTTTTTATTTAAGTACCAATGGAAAAGTCAATCAAATCAGTTCTCTAAGTACTACTATAATTCAAAATAATTACATAACTGCTTACTCACTATTATCATGTTTTTTCGACCGGCACACTTTTTTCTGCTACCGATCAATTAAAAATTCCGATCGATCTCAACATTACTGTCTAACAATGATTTTCAAAAAAGCATGTTAAACAATGAATTTTTTTCATAAGTTTATATGTAAAAAAGACAATAAACTCACACAACAAAACATAGTTGATGTGGAAAAGTTGCACCTATTGCTATTTTTATGTCACTTTGAACAGTGATTTGTAATTTTTCGGAGACAATTTCCAACACTGGCCGCGACAGCATATGGGTCATGTGCAATGGAGGGCAAAAATGTACATGTAACTATTCTTATAAATATACTGACCCACAAATTGTGGCTTAATCCAAATCGAATGGGATGAGATTGATAGTTTTCGTTAAAGTTGGGATTCTTCCTTAAAACTTTTATTTTTCTTTCAATTTTTTATAATTACGTATGGTTTGGTGGGTAGAAAGCATCTATGGAACCGATCGAGTGGCAGGACCTTGGACGTGCATGCCATGGAAGGGAGTGGCATGAGCCTCGACGAAGGCGTAGTGTGTCACGCCATATTATAGATCATAAGGATGGTCATGACGATTTTATATGGCCATGTGGTATGGCTCTTGTAATAGCTAAATGTCTCATTACGTAACAGATAGTGCATGAATTTGGGTGATACAGTATTAGGTAGTAATTGTAGAAATATAGAGAATAATCCGAATGATGACTTTGAGGTACAACTTGAATCGTTTTCTTAAAGTGTTATTTGCCCCCACTCGAATGAGTTTGCTAAAGGGTTCTTGGCAAATCACTTCCAGGATACAACAAAGTATGAAATATTCAATTAGCAAAATCGAATTGTATTCCCTTAGAAATAAGTAGAAAAAATTTGTATGAATGTGATGGAGAGAGAGAGAAGAGAGCAAAACAATTGTGTAGACAATAAATTGCTGATTGATTTCTCTTCTACTAATGTTACCAATATATATAGAGAGAATTGCACATTTTAGACATATCTTTTGGCTTTGGGTGTGCCCTCTCACCAGGAGATACAAATGAACATTGCAGCAATGTTTCTAATGGATATGTCTGATACAAGAGGCCAATTAATTACCAATGATCACATCTGTTCGTAAAGGAATGCATCTATACGGGATGCATCATGTCTTTTCGCCAAATAGAAAAAGGTGCAGTGTTTAATTTCAAAGAGTGTGATTGTTGGGTCAATGACCCAATCCCATCATCTGTCAAACAGCCCCATATATATATATATATATATATTACATTATATTATATTCTTAAAATATTCAACAATCATTCCCTATTTTAAGAATATATATAGAAAATGCTATTACAATAATTCTCTCTCTTTATAATTATCACAAGCATACCGATATAATCATGCATACAATAAAGGTGTCTTTCGAATTAAACCTTTAATTAGTGTAAGTAACTCAAAGCTATAACGAATGCGATTGTGACCTAAGTTTAAACCAACTATTCTTATGTTAAAACCGGAATCACTACACACATGACTATGTCTTATTTCCTTAAAGAAAATTCTGAACTAATTAAGCCCTATTATGGCCTTATGCTTCATCCTGGTTTCATGAACATTTACAAGAGAAAACTCAACTCTTGGTAGAAGCGGCACCACTTCTTATGTTCATATAGGTGAGGTTCCTTCCCATGCCCCTGCTACTGTAGACATAACTACAAATAACCTCATTAAGAGATAAAACTCATACTCCTAAACGTAGCAGTCTTGCACTGAACATCCTGGAATGAGCTATATATTAATTTTCAGTGATTTCACAACCACTTATCAATAACTTGTTATTATCCATTAAACTTTTAAACTAGTGATGTCCTAGACAAAGTCGGGTTACCATTATTGGTGGCTAATTTTCAGTAAAAGGTTTTAGCCCCATTCCACTAGATGTACTAACTACCAAAGCTCTTGAAAATTCTTTCGTTAACAGATCCGTCAAGTTATTACTTGATTTAACATACATTTATTATTTGCTTGACATATTCATGTCTCAAGCTAATATGTCTACACTTTCCATTGTATACCTTATTGTATGCTCTAGACAAAGTAGCCTCACTATCACTGTATAAAGAAATGGATGGCATTGATTGTGGCCACAACTCTATTTCCAATAACAAATTTCTAATCTATTCTGCTTTTTTACCTGCTGCCGCTAATACTATAAATTCAGATTCCATAGTTGAATGTGCTATACATGTTTGCTTCTTCGAAACCCAAGAAATTGCTACTCCGGCAATTGTAAAAATCCACCCTGATGTAGACTTGTTATCCAACTTGCATCTGAATAACCTTCAAGTACTGCTGGAAACTCAGAATAAGTTAAACTCAGGTTAATAGTTCTTTTAAGATAACCAAAAATTATATTTATTGCTTTCCAATGAGCAATACCTGGATGACTAGCACACTCAAACTGTGCAACGAACCTACCAGAATGCATGGCATACATTAAACTTTTGATTACATTAGCATACTCAAGCTGTGCAACGAACCTACCAGAATTATTAAGCAAAGTTTCATTAGGGTCATAAGGGGTATTTGCTTCTTTTATTTGTAGATGCTTAAACTTAAGAAGCAATTTGTCTATATAATGTGACTGACACAAAGCGTAACCCCTACTATGCTTCTTTACTTTAATTCCCAAGATAGTATCTACTTTATTCAAGTCCTTCATCTTAAATTTTGAATTTAGATACTCTTTAGTTTCAGATACACCTTTTATGTTTGTACCAAAAATTAGCAAGTCGTCAACATATAAACATATAACAAAACCATAATCATATGTGAATTTAGAGTATATGCTTTTATCAGCACTATTATGTCTAAATCCATATGATAAAATGAAAAAATAAAAATTTTCATGCCATTATTTTGGTGCTTCCTTCAATCCATATGTTGAGCAAAAATTGTACACAATATGTAACCAAATAATTCACTTGACACAATTTCACCCTCGTTCATTTTTTTGAAGAGGGTTTTATTAATTCGAGTTCGACCCATTCTAGGCTGCGCGCCTATTAATTACAACCCTTCATTTGGGAAAGGAATACCCTTTGATTCTAATATGAATAAATCGTAACCTGGGGATTTGAGTGTTTATTTGATTTTGTGACTGCGTCTAGGTAGAGCCCTAGATTGCCTACGTACCCTCATTGAGGGATCAAGTCACTCGTAGTTCCTTATATGTTTTGTTGGGGTTTGATGCCTTGTGTAGTTTCAGCTCGTGCGGGTAAGGGCTTTGAGCCATTGGAGCTTTTGATGCCTTGTGCAGTTTTAGCTCATGCGGGCGAGGACCTTAAGCCGTTGGAGCAATTATAAATTTGATATGGTTTTATACCATTTGAAATTTGATACGGCTTCATGCCATTTGAGACTTTTCTTCGGCTTCGTGCCATTTGGGGTTTGATACGGCTTTGTGCCCTTTAAAACTTGACGTGACTTCGTGCCACTTGAATTTGGAGCGCGGCTTTGTACCATTTGATACGACTTCATGCCTTGTGAATCTTTACGTGGCTTTGTGTCGTTAGATAAAATTTGATGGACATTTTTTTGATAAATAATCAATCAAACTTGAAAAAGTAAGTTTGGATCAATGTATTGAGCCACTCCTTTTGTAGAGCCGTTTTCCATGGTGGGATTTAATTTTCCATACTTTTTTGTCCACACCTTCCTTCCTCTGGTACGCTTGTAATTGGGCACAAGTGAGTGATCATGCCTGTTGATTTAATGATGGTCATTTTTAAGAGTTTTTCATGTGGTGAGATTCATCCCACACGGTTTGGGAAAGGTTGATCAACCTAACCTCTTCTGATGCATTTTCTATGAGGGTCCCACTCGAACGACATTCCCAATTAATTTGAGAACTTTGTTTACGGCAAACTTCTTATTTCTTTCCCTTGTACACTTGAATTTTCCAAGTCCAGATAGGACGTCACGTGGCGTCGAAGTCCTAGCACAAAAGGTTTTTGATGGAATTCTTAAGAAGCAGCTCCTTTTTTTTATAATCTTCTTTTGAACTTTCAAACCCATTTCACATGGGAGTTTGAACCCGTTTGACCCAAGACCCAAGCTTCTTTCCAATCTGGCAGCAAGCTTCATTATCTCCTCTCTTTTTTTATCTCAACATGCTTTTTGTGAGATTAGGGTCCCGTGTTCAAATAGGACTTTGGCTTCCAAATTCCTCTTATTGTCAGCAACCTCTCTCCTTCTCGACGTGAGCAACATTCCCACGTGAGATGCAGACTTCTCTTTTACTTTTTGTGGAATTTGCAATTACCATTTTTTTCTTATCTTTCGAATTCCTGACATAAAAGACTTTGGGTGGAACTCTTGAATAATACGTTCTCTTCTTTTCCCTTTTGTCTTGTAGCATCTGTCAATCTTACTTACTTTTCCTTTGCAAACCTTCTTGACCATTTTTTTTTTATCTTTCAAATTCTTGACACAAAAAGACTTTGGGTGGAACTCTTGAACAATACGTTTTCTTCTTTTCCCTTTTATCTTGTAGCATCTGTCAATTTTACTCACTTTTCCTTTTGAGTTTTAAACTCTTTTCCTTCCTTTGCTTTGACACAAAAAGACTTTGGGTGGAACTCTTGAACAATAGTTCTCTTCTTTTCCCTTTTGTCTTGTAGCATGTCAATTTTACTCACTCTTTCTTTTGAGTTTTAAACTCTTTTCCTTCCTTTGCTTTTGGCTTGTAACCTTTGTCTTCCACTTTGCTCCGTGTTTTAATTTTGGCCAAACATTTAACAATGGGTTTATCTTGAAAAGACCACCAACATAGCTTTTTCCAATTTTGAGAAACTTTCTCTCTTTTGTCTTTTGCTGGAACATGCTTTGATTAAACCGAATGTGGGTTGAATTCCTAGCCCAAATAGGACTCAGAAAAGCACAACCACCGAGGGCCTTGAATACACGAACAATTTGTCATCTTCATGGAATCATTGGAAAAGAACAACACGCGGCAAGGTCGTTGACTGCTTGTGTTGAACTACTGTCAAAGTCTTTTGGAGATAGTGAAGACGCACCAGCGAACTGAAGTATTTTTCCTTCGTTGTGCAGAGAAACACACTTGGAAGTTTTGGAATAAAGGCAATTGCCCATCTTTATTTCTTCTTCATATATCTTAAGCAGAAGACTTCTTCGTTTTCATAGAAGCAGAGCTCTTTAATTGATTTGGGTTGCTTGGGCTTCACTGCCGTACATCTCTCTCTAAACGATATAAGTCGATGGTCGTTTGAAGGATTTACATATCCTTGATGGAGATTTAGAATACGAAGATACTGCTGCTACCCTCTTTCAAACCATCCATTTCGTCGGCGAGTTTTGGAACCATCGTTGGGCACGCTGGGTTCTTCTTCTCCACTTGTTCAAAATGTGCAGGGTGATGGTTTCTTCTATGTTGCATATCTGAAGACAAAAAGAGAGATTTCATAAACCTTTTTAGACACCCAAGAGTTTGCAGGAGGCTGTGGGAAGATGGTTTGTTGCTGTGTTTTTGTGAGATCTCCGTTGGGCATCACAACTTACAGGGTGTTGATGACGGCGAAGGCGTAGGGACGGTAGTGCTTTTCTTTATTGATGCCGCTACTGGTACTAGGATCTTGGCGAAAGATTGCAAGGAAGTTAAAGGTGTCGACAACGTGGCGGCGGCGGGTGTTGATCCCTTCCCTCATTTACTCGATTTTCTTTGGTTTCTTCTGGCTTTATGCGACACGGTATTAGCAATCCCATCTCTTTCAAGCCGCATAATGCACAGACTCTTTCTGGAAGACCACCATTATGCAACATTGCATCATCAAATCCATCTCCTTCAAGTCGCAGAGTACATGGGCTCATTCTGGTTCATCACCTTCAGATCACAGATTGCACTGCCCTTTGGGCTTCTTCCGAAGGACTGGCGGAGACGACGGTTGAAGAGCAGTGGTGTTGCGGTTTGGTTGCTGCAACTTGGGAGGATGTTGGGGAATATAAGAGGTTGGAGAAGCAAATTGCTTCTTTATTTCCTGTGAAATCGAGAGAAACCAAACAAAGAAAGATTTAGAATGATGGATTTGTACCTTCAAATGGTTTGTTGCTTTCCTTTGTCGTGTATCCTCTTCTTTGTTTGCCTTTGTCTCCTTGAATTTCCGCAGCAATTCACTTCTTTGATTTTTCTCCAACTTTCTCAAGATCTCTGCCTCTTCCCCGTTGTCTCTCAATTTCTGCAGCGTACCCCTCTTTTTCTGTTCTCTTCTTGCTCTAGTTGATGCCTATTTATAGGCATCCTAGGAAGGCTCTAGAGTTTTTTCTTTTCTTTTTTTTTACTTGGGGGAGATGGAGACCATGTTTTCTGCCTCTTAACCCCCCTTACTGACTCCACGTTTCTTTTTGTTGCAGAAAATGGGGAAGCACCTGTTTTGCACGTTTCTTCCACCTTTTGTAGGAAGAAATGCATATTTTATTTTATTTATTTATGGATGTTGATTTGTATGTAAAGCCCACCCTCATTTTTTTTGGGTTGGATTACATCTTTTGTTTTGTCTTGTAGTTTGACCCAATTTGTATGGACTCTATTTTTTATGTTGTATATTTTTGTTGTTCAAAACCATATAACGACTTTACTAATTTACAAACCTTCATTTCATTCCCAGGGAGAACAAACCCTTCTGGTTGTTCCATGTAGATTTCTTCATCCAAATCACCATTTTAAAATGTTGTTTTCACATCCATTTGATGCACATGCAAATTATATAAAGATGTCAATGCAAACAATATTCTAATTGATGTGAGCCTAGCTACTGGTACATATGTATTGAAATAGTCTATTCCCTTTTTCTACTTAAAACCCTTGGCAACCAGCCTAACTTTAAATGTCTGAATAGACCCGTCTATATTGTATTTTCTTCTAAATACCCACTTACAACCTATTTCTTTTGATCCTTAGGGCAAGTCTACTAAAACCCATGTCTGATTAGATATTAATGATTCAAATTCATCATTTATAGCCTTTTTCCAAAAAGATGCATCTCTTGAAGTCATTGCTTCGCTTAGACTTTTAGGATCATCCTCAACATTCAACAATATGGGTATTTTTTTAAGAACCTTTTTTCTATTTCCTTCGACTAAAAATACAATAGATTGAGATGAAATAAAATCAGAGCCTAGAGTCTTTTCTTTTCTTACTCTTTGGCTTTTCCTTGGTTCATTATCAGTTTCAGACTATTTTCTTTTCTCATCTTGAGAATGACTAGTATCCGGATTAGAGAACGATGTTTGATCATTCTCTTTTCCAGACATTGAGTAGTCGTTATAAAATTTATTTTCTATAAATTCGACATCTCTAGACTCAACTATTGTATTTGAGTCTAAATTAAGCAACCTATATGCCTTTAAATTTTCTGCATATCCTACAAATATGCTTTTAATTCCTCTTGGACCCAACTTGGATCTCTTAGGGTCTAGTGCCTTGTAAAAGGCCACACAACCCCATACTCTCAAATATGACAAATTTGGTTTTCTTCCTTTCCAAATTTCATATGGTGACACATGTGTCTTCGTAGATGTAATTCTATTGTGTATATGACATGCAGTAAACAATGCTTCTCCCCATAAATTTTAGGAGTATTAGCATTGATCATTATAGAATTAATCATTTCAGTGAGTTCACCACCTCTATCACTACGAAGGCATTTAATTTTCCTTCCTTTTTGGTTCTCAACTTCAGTTTTATAGCGCTAAAAACACTCAAAAAATTTATCTTTATTAGACAATAAATACAAAAGTGAACTTAGAACAATCATCTATAAATGTGATAAAATATCTTTTTCCTCCTCTTGTTAAAACACCATTAAATTCACATATGTCAGAATGTATTAAGTCTAATAAATTTGTATTTCTTTCGGTAGTTGGAAAAGGTTTCTTAGTCATTTTTGCTTGAATACATGTTTCACATTTATCATTGTAATCATCATTGCAAGCAATTAAACCAAGTGTGCGCATGTATTTTAAAGATCTAAAATTTACATGTGCTAAACGTAAATATCATAAATGAGAGGAATATTCAACAATATAAGCATAAGAATTCACTTTATTATTAATACTTAGTTTGAACATCACATCACAAGAATACCCCTTCCCAACAAACATCCCATTTTTCGACATTACTAATTTGTCGGACTCTAGAACGGTCTTTATACCGTTCTTACATAATAAATTTGCAAACACAAGATTCTTTCTATTTTCTGGAACATGTAGTACATTAAGCAACGTCAATATCTTCCTAGAAGTAAACTGAAGTTCAACGGTTCCTTTTCCTAGAACTTTGGCGAAATTATAATTCCCCATTAAAACCTCTTGATTGTCCGTTGATGCTTCATATGTCTTGAATTGTACCTTATCATTGCACACATGTAGTATCATTGCACACATGTATAGTAGCCCCTAAGTCAAGCCACCAATCGGATGTTTTTATTGCCGCTATCATATTCAGTTCGGTAATCATGCAAATATGCATCATTGATACTATTGCAACAATGTTATCAATTCCAAAACTTTCCACTAGATTTGCACTATTGGTCTTATTGGCATATTCTTCACTTGTTTTTTGTGTGTCTACAATCACTTACGTAATGACCTTTCTTTCCACAATGGTAGCAGACACCAATTGCATTCTTTTGATTGTTGTTGGAATTGGTCTTCTTAAACTTCCCTTTGTCAATTTTGACTTTGAAGTTCTTTTTGTATTTGTTTCCTTCGACAATGTGAACTTTGGAGGAATCTTGATTTGCATAATTTTTATCACGATTTCAAGTTTCCTCTTCAATTTGAATACCCTTTTGCAAATCCTCCAAACTAATATCTTCCACCATGTGTAGAAGTTTCTTTCTATAGTCATTCCATGTTTGGGGTAATTTTACCATAATAGCCCCAACTATCATAGGATCCGGAATAACAATTTTAAGTTCACGAAGCTTTGAGACCAAGACCAATAATTCATGAACTTGGTCTAGGATGGGTTTGTTATCAAACATAGTGAACTCATTGTGGATGCAAATTTCTTCCTCCTTGATCTTGGACAAAATTGCACCTACAAAACAAATAAAACCTTAGATCAAGGCCAAGAGCCTCATGCGCCCACGATGAATGGGGGGGGGTTTTGGCCGAAGAAGCTTCGATGCCAAAGTTAGAATTTTGAGGGAAAAGTGTTTGAGAATTTTACAGAATTTTAGCAAGACAATTGGAAGTCCCTTTTGAGGAGAATGATTGGGTTTAAATAGGAGAGTGGCCGGCCTTTTTGGGTGAGAGATGACCGGCCCCCTAGCTCCCTTTGTGGGCTAGGTTCTTGATTTGTGTTTAATTTGGGAGTTATGGAATAATTAGCTAATCAATTAGTTAATTAATAGAATATTTGCCTAATTGATTAGCTAATAAAAGGGGAAAATGAAGTAGAAATTATAAGGCATGGCCGGCCCCCTTGGGAGAGAAGGTGATCGGCCTTATGTGTATTTTTTGGGAGTAATTGGTGGTTTAATTGGCTATTAATAGATTAATTAGGTAATAAATCTATTAATTAGCCAATTAGTTTTTTGATCATCGGATATCTTGTTTCCGCATCGAGAAGAGCTTTAGAAGTGTAGAATACCGGCAGTTGGGCCCTCAGCTCTTCTCGTATAAGCACAGAGCTCACTGCTACTTCGGAGACTGCTAGGTAGATATATAAATCATCCGCTGCTTCCTGTTTAGATAGTAAGGGAGGTGATGTGAGATACTTCTTCAGGTCTTAGAAGGCTCCTTCGCACTCTTCATCCCATTTGTCTCGTTGTGCCCTCTTAATAGCTTTGAAAAAAAACTTGTATCGATCGGAGGATCACGAGAAGAAGTGATTGAGGGCAACTGCTCGTCCAGTCAAGCTTTGAATCTCCTTCAAGGTAGTTGGAGACTTCATCTCTAGGATTGTTAAGATTTTCTTGGGATGTGCTTCAATTCCTCATTAGGTTACTAAATACCCTAGGAATCGGCCTAAAGATACTCCAAAAGTGCATTTGGTGAGGTTGAGCTTCATCTTGTACTTTCTGAGGATGTTGAAAGTTTCCACCAAGTTGCGGATGTGGTCTGATCACTGCTTGCCCTTTACCATAATGTCGTCGACA
The DNA here is from genome assembly GCA_035220775.1 of Malus fusca. NCBI lineage: Eukaryota > Viridiplantae > Streptophyta > Magnoliopsida > Rosales > Rosaceae > Malus > Malus fusca. The sequence continues at coordinate 23,263,887 of CM069065.1, read as the reverse complement.
TAGACCTCTATGGTTACCCTAATTTGCTTTTTGAACATCATGTTTACTAACCTTTGGTAAGTGGCTCCCGCGTTCTTGAGGCCGAAAGGCATGACCTTGTAGCAATAAGTGTCTCTCTCGATCACGAACTCGGTTTTCTCTTTGTCAGGCTCGTACATAACTGTTTAGTTGTAGCTGAAGTATGCGTCCAAGAAGTTGAGTAGCTGGTTCCCAGAAGTTGAATCTACCAATAGATTGATCCGATGGACAGGATAAGGATCTTGTGGGCATGCTTTGTTGAGGTGTGTGTAGTCTACGCAAACCCTCCATTTTCCCTTCTCTTTCTTCATGACTAGCACGACGTTAGCAAGCCATGTTGCTACCTCTTCTATGAATCCAGCCTCTAACAACTTATCAATTTCCGCCTCGATGATCGCTACTCGCTCAGGTGCGAAATGTCTTCTCTTTTCGATCACCGATTTGGAAGCTACGTCGACGTGCAGCTGGTGGCAGGCCACCTCGGGGGTGATGCCGGGTAGCGAGCTTTGTGCCTGGGCGCCATATCGCTGATAATATAGTTGTGGCTCAAGAGATTTCGAAAAAATTTAGAGGTCTAAAGCTTTACTTTCAGAATCTTACCTTTTTGTTCTTTGTATGGGGATGGAAACCTGTTACTATCTAAAGATGGCCCATGTGTGTCTCATATGTGCAGATGACTTAATCCTCTTTTCTGGAGCTTCTATGGATCAAGCCAATGTTATGAGGGATTGTCTTGTAAGCAAGTAAACTACCTTTTGGAAGAAAATATGATGCGAGGACCCGATCCACCAACTATCTGGAATGTTGGCAAACAGGGCCATAGTAGTGACCAACACTACCTTTTCCTGATCATCATGGCTTTTCCCATTTCCCTTCTTTTATGGGAACTCAAAACTCAAGTGACATTTCTTCTTGCAGACTTACTGCTTGCTTACATGCTTACTCTGAACTGAACTTTCATTTTTTATCATAAATGAACAAACAAGTGAGATGCGCACGAAAGAAGGCCTTCGCGGAAGCAAAACCCCTCAAGGAATGGTTGATCTAGGCTAAAAGAAGCGTTCATTTCTCTTCACTCTACTTGGGAAGTGTTTGGAGTAGCACAAATATCCTATAAAGGGCTCGATCGCTTCGTCAATGGGACAACTAACTATGAAATGTTAGGAGTTAGGAGGGGCTAGCGACTCTGAGGGAATGGGTGAATAGACCACGAGCAGCACGCTTGCTGTCGGATGGTAACTATGCAAAGATGTCTCGGTTTTCTCCAAGAAAAGCCGTGAGTTTTTCCTTCTCGGCTGGGCTTAAACGTGAGTCTATTCTAGCCATCTTTTCTGGTTATTGGGGATCAAGAATGATGTCTTTGGCGTCCTCTTCGGGTTTCCATCCTATCTCGTCTGCTTGGGCGCCATCTTCTTGATCCACTTGCTGTAATTGCTATTTGGTAGCCTCTTCGTCCCTTTGGACTTTGGTAGCCTTCACGGGGGTAAATGTATTCTTCTTTGATTCTTTCAACACTTGCATAGTGCATCATTGGTATGCGACCTAGTCAAACTTGATATCTCTGACTCTTCCTCCTGGGATGCGGAATCAGATTTTTTTTATACTTGACGGAAGTGATGGCATCCAGCTTGATCAACCAAGGTCTCCCAAAAATCCCATTGTAGGGAGATGGGTCGCTTACGATCGTGAACGTCTGTTTTGAGGTAACTGGAGGTGTTTTCACTTCAAGTGTGATGTGGTCGATGGCAGTTTAGGTGTATCTGTTGAATCCAATGAGTACCTATGCTCGACGTATGATTGTGTTTTCTAGGCCCATCTTCTGCATGATTGAGAGTTGAAGTAGGTTGACTGCACTTCCGTTGTCCACCATCATTATGTCGACTATGGCATGGGCTAGTTGGATAGATACTACTAGTGCGTCGTCGTGTGGGAAATCGACACCTTCTGCATCCTGCTCGGTGAAGCCAATAATAGGTCCAGGTTGGGTGTCAACTGCTTGGATTTATGAGACTAGTAGAGCCTCCTGGATCTTCCTCTTCTTAGAGTTACTGGTGGCCCCCAAGTGTTCAAACTCGGCGAAGATACCATTGATTCAAATCGTCTTAGGTGGTGGCTCTTCGTTGTAGTTTGTTTTCCTTCTTGGCTGCACAAATGGCTTGTCCAAGTATATGTCGACCTTGCCTTCTTTCACAAGCTTTTATAGGTAGTTCTTGCAAGTGTAGCAGTCGTCATTTGTGTGACCAGAACCTCGATGGAATGCACAATACTTAGTGTAGTTCAACTTGGAAGTATCCCCTTGTGATTGTTTCAACAACTTGAACCATGGCTCATTCTTGATGTCGCGATGGATTTGATGGATAGGAATTGACAACTTAGAATAGTTCTTGGTCATTGGGCCTTCTTTGGTCGTAGGTCGATCCCTACGCTTGGTCTTCTGTCTGCTCTTGTTAGACTGATTCCCGTCCTCTTTCCTTTAAGCCACTATCGATTCTTTTTTAGACTGCTCCTGCGCATTTTCTGCTCGTCGAGCCTCGTCCTAAAGTGCATGCTTCTCTGCCAAGGCAAATGAATCTGCTAGAGTTAAGTCTTATTTCATGATCATTTCTCCGAACAATTGGTGGTCTGCTGGGAGTCCTTTTTGGAAGGTTGCGCTTGCTATCGAGTCGTCGCATCTGACGATTTTGCCTTTTCTGCTTTGAACATTTTCATGTAGTCGCGGAGCGACTCCTTTAGGTTTTTCTTCACGTTGAACAAGTGGTTGGACTCTTTCTTGATCAAGCGCTAAGATGAGTATTCTTTAGTGAAAACCAAGGAAATATCATCAAAATTGTGGATAGAACGTGGTGGCAAGGTGTGAAACCAATCTTGCGCCTCGCCTTGTAGAGTGGTGGTGAATATTTTGCACATAAGGGCATCGTTGTTCCGATAAAGGACCATCGCGCTTCGATAATGCTTCAAGTGTCTCTCCGAATCTCCATCTCCTTTGAAAGATGTGAAGTGTGGCAAGCTAAACTTGTGTGGAGGCTCTGTCTGCTCGATCTCGTCCGTGAAGGGTGACCTTCTTATATTGGTCATATCTCGCCGTAGTGCTTCATCAGCCACTTCATTACGTTGGAAATCACGCAATCGTTCATTGATGAGTCTCTCTACCTCTTCTTGGATTTGCCTTTGTTAGGGTAGCAAAGCCCTCGGCTGCCCCCAGTTTTGACATGTCGGTCTAGGCTACTCTTCTCCATGCTCGGCTCGTCTATGCAACGGATGCGGTGCATGAGGTAGATTTCTAGCAGGAGAGGGATTTCTTCGTACGCTGCTGGTTGAACTTGAGCCGGATTGAGTGACTGCTTCTCTCCATTTGTCGTGCTGCCTGCTCCAATGTGATGTGGAGAATGCTCATTGCGGGCCTAACCGCGAATGAACATTTTGCCTAAAGGGTTGCTCATGTTGACTATCAAAGCGTGGCCCCAACCGTGAGTGTATACTCATCCTTGGGCCTAATCGAGAGTGCACGGTCCTCTGCACGCTAAGATGAGATTATACGCTATCTTGAAGGCCCAATAGGGAATGTACGCCGCCCGAACGCTCGGTTCATGGTTGGTCGAGTGACTGCTTGCCAGAACACTGCTGAAGAGGTTCCTCATCTGCCTTTGTCCTGCTTCGGGACACCTCGTTTGGGGCACGTTGGATCTCAGTGCGTTGCAAGAGCTGATTCACCAAGGTCGTCTGTTGTGCAAGGGCACTCGTTAACTCTATGACTTGTCGGGATAAGTGTTATTCGCATTCGGATTGGAATGGCTTGGAAGCAATGTGCCTCCTTGAGCGGTGGAAGGGTGGTAGACTCCGGGCGCAAGATTTGAGTTGGGAAATGTCAAATCCGTGGAAAAATGTGGTGAGAATACCCCCGGCTCAATGGTAGGTCCGGATGGTTGTGATAGTCTTGGGCCTACTTAAGCTGCTTAGGAAGCCACAGGAGCAGGCTGGGTCGTGGTAGTGGTGCCATGAACCTCGCCGCGGGTGGTTGTCGTGGTGGCCACGGCGGTGGTTGCCATGGTGAAGCCTCGTAGTGGTGGTGCCACTCTGCTTATTGTCACATTTAGCCTCGTGGATCACCACAATCCCATCTCTTGAATATTGGAATTTTCACTTGTTGAATTTTCTAAGTTTCTAGCCATTGTACTTCTCTTTTACGTTTTATCAAAGAATTTTTGCAAATAAAAAATTCTAATAATAAGAACGTACGAAAAATTTACAAATGGACAAGAAAATAGAAAAACATTTTGTGCGAGAGTCTTCTACGAGTGTGTATCTCTGCTCTCAATGAAAGCACCAATTTGTGGATGCAAATTTCTTCCTCCTTGATCTTGGACAAAATTGCACCTACAAAACAAATAACACCTTAGGTCAAGGTCAAGAGCCTCACTAGCCCACGATGAAAAAGGGGCCTTTGGCCAAAGAATCTCCGATGTCAAAGTTAGAATTTTGAGGGAAAAGTGTTTGAGAATTTTAGAGAATTTTAGCAAGAGAATTGGAAGTCCCTTTTGAGGAGAATGATGGGGTTTAAATAGGAGAGTGGCCGGCCTTTTTGGGTGAGAGATGACCGGCCCCCTAGCTCCCTTTGTGGGCTAGGTTCTTGATTTGTGTTTAATTTGGGAGTTATGGAATAATTAGCTAATCAATTAGTCAATTAATAGAATATTTGCCTAATTGATTAGCTAATAATATTTGCCTAATTGACTAGCTAATAAAAGGGAAAAAGAGGTAGAAATTATAAGGCATGGTCGGCCCCCTTGAGAGAGAAGGTGACTGGCCTTATGTGTGTTTTTTGGGAGTAATTGGTGGTTTAATTGGCTATTAATAGATTAATTAGGTAATAAATCTATTAATTATCCAATTAACATCATTTATAAGGAATGTTTTGGGAATTACCTTGTAGAAAGGATTTGATGAGGATGGATGAAATAGGCTTTGAATTGTTACCTATTTTGGGCAATTTTGACTTGGTTGAAGGATGATTGCCCGCTGCTCACGCGTAGGAACTCCGATGTGCCTCAAGGGTATTCTTGTCCTTTTTTATCCAAAGATCCACGTGTCGCCTTGTGATTATTTTTGGCTCCACACTCATAATATTTGAACATTAAAAATTTATCGATACCTCTTTTCTCCGTAGTGTACTTGTGTTCAAGTGCTTCCCAAATTTCTTTTGGAGATTGAATGTGTGCGTACATGTCATATAAGCGATCAGATAATGTGCCCAAGATGTGTCCCCGACATACCAATTCATCTTATTCATGCTTCTGTCGATCAGCAACTATTTTGTCCGAGTCTTTATCACTTGGTTCACGAATAGGCTCCAATTTCGGGTCCAACACATATATGACATTTAGAAAAGTAAGCATGAAACACATCTTGTCCTTCCATCGGGTGAAATTTGATCCATCAAATTTGTCTAGCTTGTAGACATCTTGATTGATAATCTTCAAAGCCATGTTATCGAACTTGTTCTCCATGACGAAATTAACACTTTAAGATTGTTAGAGTAAATGTAGAAATATAGAGAATAATCCGAATGATGACTTTGAGATACGACTTGAATCGTTTCCTTAAAGTGTTATTTGCCCCCACTCGAATGAGTTTACTAAAGGGTTCTTGGCAAATCACTTCCAGGATACAACAAAGTATGGAATATTCAATTAGCAAAACCGAATTGTATACCCTTAGAAATAACTAGAAAGAAATTGTATGAATGTGATGGAGAGAGAGAAGAGAGCAAAACAATTGTGTAGACAATAAATTTTTGAATGATTTCTCTTCTACTAATGTTACATGTATATATAGAGAGAATTGCACATTTTAGACATATCATTTGGTTTTGGGTCACTACTACAATATTAGCTTTAGGTGGTGGATGATGGTGGCGGATTTAGAAAAATATTGTCGGATAAATTATATCTGACACATTATTTAATTAGTGGCGGATATTAGAAAAATCTTGTCGGTTATATTCGACATAAATTCCTGGCGGATATTATAAAACTTTTGTCGGTAAACCGACAGTATTTTTGAATTTTATTTTGGGGGGAATTTAAAATTTTGGGAGGGGATTTTGGGGGATGCCATTTTGTTTCTGTCGGTTATAACCGACAGTAATTAAAATTTTCTGTCGGTTTATATTTTAAAATAATATTTATGTCGGTTTTAACCGACAGTAATGAAAATTTTCCAAAATAAAACCCCTTCCCTTCTCCCTTCCTTCCCCCTTTTCTCCTCTCCTCATTTCCTTCTCCACATCTTCTTCCCCTTCCTCGAATAGGGCCGCGAAGCCACGAACATAACCTTGCTTCCAAAATAGGACCGCGAAGTCATCGATCCCAACTACGATCCCCTCGACGCTGTCGTCTTCTCCACATCGGCGACCCTTTCAAGCCTCTTGCCATCAACACCATCGCCGCTACTGCTGCCATAGCTGCTGCTTCTCCATCTCTTACTTGCACCGTTTTTTCTGCTAACATATATCCGATAGTAATACACATTTCTTGGCGGTTTTCATAACGACACTAATAAATGGATTTGTAGTAGTGGGTGTGCCCTCTCACCATGAGATACAACTGAACATTGCAACAATGTTTCTAATGAATATGTCTGATACAAGAGGCGAATTACCAATGATCACGTCTGTTCGTAACGGAATGCATCTGTTTGGGATGCATCATGTCTTTTGGCCAAATAGAAAAAGGTGCAGTGTCTAATTTCAAAGAGTGTGATTGTTGGGTCAATGACCCAATCCCATCCTCTGTCAAACAGCCCCATATATATATATATATATTACATTATATTATATTATATTCTTAAAATATTCAACATTAGGACGGATGACTTCTTGAAAAGTGCTCGAGTTCGAGATGAAATTTTGGGGCGATAAAAGAAAAAAGACGATGAAATTGTAGGGAATTGGTATGTAGACAACTTTTTGGGGGTGTTTTTAGAATTTTTCAATCGGAAGTTTTTGCGGAAACTTATGGAGGTGGAAAATATATAGACTTCTTCTCATTGACACGGTAGTTTCGCCAATTTTCCCTCTTCCCTCGTAAAAATTGTCTGTCAGTCTGTCGTTATGAATGCACTATGAACTCAAAGAAGCCCTTCTGGATTTTCATGTAGGCAACTTAAATTTGGCTGGCCTAGCTTCATTCCTTTACGACGGAGAATCCTAAATCACAAAGCCATTAATTTTCCCTTTTCTGTTGACAAAAGACAAAACAGATATATAATAATTTCCAGAAAATTTTCAAATAGATATCTTATACATTATTACAAAACTTATTTGCATAAACAGCAGACCAAAATTAAATCCTCTAACATTGCATTAGTATCAATCGGAAGAGATCGACGAATATGTTCAACAAAATACTAAACAATTAAAGCCGAATAATTAATCATTAAGGCTCTTCTTGGTTATTACGGCTGGAGGAAGTAGAAGCTCTGTTGAGCAAGAGGTTTGCCAAAACTTATTGTGATGCTCGTCCATGTTGTAATCATAACGAACCGTCACATTAGGCCTTTTTTTATCATCAACACGATGTTCTTCACTCTTTCGCGGGCGGGTTTGAACAGGTACAACAGAATTACCGGGAGTAGAACTGTCGCTGTTGACGACAGGTTGTGGACGAGGGTAGAAGAAATCAGTGGGAAAGAAGTTGTATTGGAGGAGGCCAGACATGGATAAACAATCGCAGTCGCAAAGCTCTTTGAGAGTTTTTTCTTTTATGTCTGATATGTTGTCTGATTAGGTATATTTATATCTGGTCAGAACTTGGGGAATACGTCATAGGTCGATTTTGGGATTGACTTATTCCAAGTTAGAGTTTTTTTTTCCCTCTTCTAGAATTTTTTTAGTTTCTTTATCTGTTTGGAGTTTTTGTTGAATATTCTCCTACATCTGTAGGTACTATATTTCTTGTTCCCCAAGAGAAACGGATTGGGGGCAAAGGCTAAAGTCGTGCTAGCTTATGGATGCATGTATTATTACTGTTCTTACGTACACATACTCACGGAACGCAGGGCCGGTCCAGAGATTTTTGAGGCCCGGGACGACGTAAAAAAAAATGCCCTAACTTCATATAAGAAAATTATTTATTTTCACACGTAAGACATTGATAAAATTATACTTAGAAAAACACTTCAAACTCAATAATTTAGAAACACAAAAAGACTAATTTATTTTGTATTGAGAGAAGAAAACCAAACAACTCTGGGCTTATAAGTAGATAGATGATGAGTTTTGTTTTCCATTTGAACTTTGAAAGTGTTTTTGTATAAATCATGATGTGTTTTTTCTTATTTACTAACCTTGTCAATATGGGACTAAAAAAATAATGATGTTTTCGAGTCTTTAATTCATATGTATTAGTAATGAATGAGCATTAAATTAAATATTTTGATAACACGTCATATAATTTACAAATTTGCGCTACAAATTTGGTCTACTTATTACTCATTGTTGAAAATTAGACTTGAATTGAAACGAATATTTAAAAATAACAACCTACATAGCTACTAGCTAGTAACTAAAAATAAATTAACAACCAAACAAAAATTTGTTAAAATTGAAAAAAATAAACATGCCCATAGCGTTTCGAACTTAGGACCTCTTGCTAATTTTAAACAAAAAAAACCATTGCTTCTAATTAAACTTCTTGATCCTTTAACCAAATTTTATAAATTTATACTCTTATGAAAAGAAATTTGTAAAAATTAGAAAGTAAATAAGCACATGTGGTGTTTTGAACTCAAGACCTCTCATTATTTTCAAATGACCAAACCACCTCTTCTACTTAAATTTCTGTGTCATTGAACCAAGTTTTATAAATTTATACTCTTATGAAAACATATATAAATATACCGTCCTAATAATTTTGGTGCCCCCAATATTTTTGGGCCCCGGACGGTTGCCCTGCTTGCACTAGGCCTAGGCCGGCCCTGACGGAACGATGTAGGTTTCTTTTGAAATATGACATTCTTTGGCGTGGGGGGTTTTAGCACAATGGTACTAAGCCAAGTTTGGTTCCCAGCTCACTCGGACTCGAGGCTCCTCGGTCCTCCTCCCTCCTCCAACCCATATCCAACAACAACAAAAAAAATGACATTCTTAAGTTGGCGAAGGCTTTTTAGGGAAAAAAAATAAAATAACTGTAGGTTTCTTTATCTTTTTCATTATTTGTTTTATAAATAGGAGGCCAACCAAGTCAGCTTCTCATCAATCGAATTGGTAATTAAACTCAAAGATAGTATAAAGAACATAAGAATATGAATCGGTAATAGGCATTCTCGTTAAAATGTTTACTGCTCGTGTACAATTAGAATGACAAAGAAAGTAAAAATCAAATAAAATGCTTACTAGCTATCAGAAATCGGAATAAAATTAGGTTAATTACTATGACACCTTTTGTACAAAAATAAATTTTACATTTCATCAATGAATAATGTAAGGATAGCTTTGGTATAAAATAGTTGATTCTCATTCTCTTTTTTTTCAACACCTCCTCCCCATGAGGAGTCACATTTCTAAAAAATTAGGAATGTCGTTAGTCATATTCCCTATAATACTAGTATTAAACAAGGGGTAAACCTCAAATGAGACCCCATTGTTTATATTCCCCTTCTTAAATATAAGAGAAAAATCTTGCAACTGAATGGGAACCTCATTTTATACGTCACTATTAGAACTGCAAAAATCCTGGTAAAATGAGCGTGACATTTTGTTGTGCCCAAAACATCTTACTTCTAACCAATTTATTGTAAATAGGCTTATTTTTAGCTAGGTCTCTTGAAACTTGGTTAAAAGTCAAAATTCGATCTATATTGCCTTACTTTTGTTAATTTCGTTCAAAAGCCGTTAAATACGTTGACGTTGATTAAAAAATGCATATATGTGCAAAAAAAAGATGGATATTATGTCCACGTTAGACATTGTTCATCTTCTTCTCTCTCCCCCTCTCCTCTTTGTCTCTCTCCAACTCTCTCAATTAACAAAAATTGTGGGTTTTATGAGAGTACTAATGGGTTACATATTAACTCCAGTTGAACTCTTTTCTTAAAAAAAATGTAAATCCTATTGAAAATTGATGTGAAAAATTAATGACTAAAGAAAAATTAGGAAATGGAGTCCCATGTTTCCATGGTTGATTTTGTATTTCTTATGCTCTTCTCACAGATTTCATTCGATAATTACTTGAAAAAATAGTGAAGATTTACTTGAGGAAAACTCGCTATCATTTGAAATCACTAAATCTCCGAGTCGGTGAGAGATTGAAAATTTGTTGTAGGATAGAGAGAAGAAGAGAGACCAGACGCAGTTGGAGTGGTCGGTGTCGAGATGACAACGGGGTCGTAGGCATATATGTCACCATATACATAGCAAAGCTACATAAGCAAATTTGACGAATGTTAAACGAATTTAATGGAAACTAGTCAAAGTGGAACAAATTTTGAGTTTCAGGGAGTAAAATAGCGGCTTTTGAGTTTCAAGGGTAAACTGAGATGAATATTGAGTCCCAGGGGCATAGTTAAAAATAAGCCTTGTACATATCGAGTGGGAGATGTGGATGCAAATTTTGTACATGGTTGAAATGTCAAAATTTCACTTACAAAATAAGAAACACGTTAGCGTAATTGACGAACACACAAAAAAGGGGGAGGTTGTCCACCAAAGGGTCTCTGATGCCCAAGTCAGAAAAGTAGTTTGAGAGAAACTTAGCACTTGAGAGAGTCTAGAGAAGTAAATGGTGATTACTGTTTTCCTTGTTTAACTTGGCTATTTATAAACCTGACAAGCAACCGGGAGGGGAAGTTGCAGGTCATACTTGGCAAACCTTAACGTTTTGCTAGTGATGGTGCAGACCAGTCTACGCAATCCTACATGCTAGTAGTCATAGAGGTCCCTGTTGGTAAGAGTGCAGGCCCGCCGGCCACCCAAAAGGGAGACTCTGAAGAGTCGGTTTCTTGCCATCGTTGGGTCGGGTATGGCTCGATGCCAGGACATATCATAGGTCTGAAGCACCCTGGATATGTTGGTGGTCCAAAACCCTTACACACAGGACAAACAAGTGCCACGTGCGGTCCCTCATAAAGGGCAAACATATGCCACGTTCTCTAAAGTGGTTTGTGGTCTGCTCACGACATTAAGAATAAAACCATTATATCGAGCGTATAGTCCACATCTCCTTCTTCTATTGAATGTGAATTTATGTCTCCACGGAAGAAACTTACTCGATATATAATAGCTCCTTCTATACTTTTGCAAGCGATAATGACTTAAAGGATATATAATAGCTCCTTCTATACTTTTGCAAGCGATAATGACTTAAAGCTTTCTCTATATATATAAATGGTATCAAGTATATTTTTGTCAAAAATGGACAAAAAGCTAGACGATTAAGCTATTTTTTTCAAACTATAACTAATAATTGAAACTACAAGGACCAAAATGGGACTTTACCCAAACTACATGAACTAAAATAATATTTTAGAAAATTGAAAGCAAAAGCAAAAGAATCCAGCAATTCTAAGGAGTAAAGCAAGTGAAGCGAATGATTTCTTATTTGAAATCCATGTAAAATCTCTACAATATATACAGGCATTGAAGTTTTAATAGATTAAATATGTTGAAAAATAAATTCCTCATAAATGATTAAATAGAGATTACTAGAAAATAAGAGAACCAAATAGCAAGTCCAATGCCTGCAGAGTAGATATTTGCAAAATAGAAAATCTAACACTTTAAATTTGATTAAGATCCTATTCACAGGGCTTCAGCCAAGGAATAAAGAAATATACAAGAAAAAAAATGAAGGGGGGAAAATCAAGTCATCTAAAAGATTAAATTATTACTCAGCTAGCATGGGAACATAGCACGTCCTGGGTACGTCACCCATCAAAATCCCAAAACCTATAGCCGTGGCGCCTGGCATAAACCCAATCTGCAAATCTAAACACTGAAGATTCATAATCACATGTTGCGCCGACCACCACCAACCACTCCTATACGTCGCCCAGATGGCCATCTGAACACTAAATCTCACACCCCCCAATTCTCTATCTTTCTTCATCTTCTCCAACATCCATTGATTAAGCGCTGGTTGATCCCCTTCCCAATTCGCCATTCTAAGCCTGAGATGCAGTTCGGTTTTTGTCTTCATGGGCAGACCGAATGGCTTCTCTGGCTTGACGACAAGCGGTCTGTCCTCATACAGAATGAAACCTTCGAGCCGGTTGAACCAAATGTAAGAGACAAGATTAGGGTTAGCAATTTTCAGTTTGACGTCCCATTCGGCTGTTAGGTTTTTGTCGGAGACGTTGAATTTGTGCACGGATAAGGCGGTAAGTTGGACAAGGGGGGCTTGGGGGCCTCGAGTGAGCTCCTTGCATATGAACGGTAGAAATACGATAATGGCAAGAGTGACCAAGGAGAGAAAAATGAGGAAGGTGAATTTGGCAATGGTTGGTGTAGTGGAGACATTGGTAGACCTCGCAATATGGGATTTTGAATAAGGGTTGTGTGAAACGGGAAGTAAGTGAACCATGGCTGAGCCCTCACCTTTTGCATGCCTTGGTATTTGAATCTCCATCAAAAACGACGAAGCCATATTTTGACGCTGCCTTTAATTTATCTAAAGCTGATATATATCGATGATGATGGTGATGGTGATGATAAATGAAAGGACGCATGCAAGAGAGAGATACCTTCGGACGGGCAACTGGTGTAGAGTTTCACCGGCGAGGGAATCACTATGACGGCTGATGCATATGTCGCTAGCAAGTCGGAGGATGTGCCCAGCTTGGGGTTGGGTCACAGATCGATCTCCAATCCTGCCTAGCTCATGCATGCATGCGTACGTTGAGGAGTATTGGTCATGGGTTTGCCTAGACTTTGTACACAAAACAGTCTCGAAGAGTTGGATAAGGATCACACATTTGTCTGGTCAAGGGCGGAGGCCACAATAGGGTATGGCTCATCCTGGAATTTCACCAATTTATGTATTTTGTGTGCTAATTTTTGGAATAAAGAGTATATGTTCTAGTGGTTGAAATAGTTTACGGATTGTAGCAGGTCACAAGTTTGAGTCTTTTTTTTTTTTTTTTTTTATAATAGAAGCCTTATATAAGTTACAACTGGCCTTCTGTTTTACCTTATAAGCAAGCCTTCTGATGCCTATTACCTTTTGATTTTGAAAACCAATTCCTTCTTTTTGTTAGTTCATATAAACCAATATCTATACAATCTAGAGGAAGATTCAATTCTGTTGAAAGAAAAATATTATAGTAAGAGTTTTGAGCTAGCTATGATCTTAAATTTTGTTCAAATTTAATTCATTAATCTTTTTTATCAAAACGCGTAAAAAAGCTCTGTTCTTTTGATATAATCATCTCAGTACTAGCTATGATCCTAAGCTGCAATAAGCTTCTTCTCAGTCAGCTCATCGCCTGTTTGTGAGGGAAGGTCACAAGTTTGAGACTTGCTTATCCCAACAATCTTGTATTTTTTTATCAAGTTGTTCTTCTAGGACATCAATCCGTGATGGAGTATTCATAGCCAGTATATAAGATTATATTACGTTCATTGTACAATTAAATGCACTATATTTGATACGTAACTCTTTGTAAGTGAATGTTGATCTGAACTTCGATGTCATGAGAAGTAGAAAGCCTTACATGGTTTCGGAAAAAACGTTACGTTCGTTTTTTTAGCCACCAACCCTCTTCCAGTTATTTAAACCTGGAGAAGTAGATAGAGAATGTTTTATGCATTGTTATAAAAAAAATAAAAAAATAAAAAAGGAAACATGGAAAACAATATGTTTTGTCTTTTACAATAAAATACTGAAGCCAAGGAAACTTATCAAAACCAACCTTTTTGAATTCTACGAAATTGTGTCTCCTCAAATGTGTGTGGGTACGGCTTTAATTCGGGTTGTTATGTTTCCTCTAAGATATATTTTCTTTTAATGTTATCCCTTTTATTAAATGGGTATGTTGATATTGCCCGGATCACCTTCAAGATAATTGCTATCAACTATTGGTGTTGGAAACTCAGACTCAACTTTTTGAGACTTAGAATTATCTAGGGATGGATGAGAGTGTTGACTTGATGATTTACCCTCATTCTTTTTGTTGTGAAATTTTGAAAAGTATTGGCTTAGACATCAAAAAGTACAATTCTACGACCTAAAAATCATACTCAACCGAGAACAAATTCAAAATTTATGAATACATAGTTGAAACTTCCAATTGCACATGAGCATATCATAAAATAAAACACATAAAAATAAACGTTTCTTTGTTTCTCATAAGAATCAAAACAAGAAAATAAAAAACAATTGATTTCTACTTGTAAAAATAAATAAATAAAAAATTAAAAGAAGGAAATAAAAATCAAAGAATCAAAGCTCTAACATGGAGCGTGAAGAGCAGCAATCAATGGAACATATTAAGGAGTCAGTAGCTTGATTTCTTCGCAGTCAGACAAACAATCGTTTCTGACTTAAACTTATATGCACAAAAGATATAGTCCAAATCTCCACCACAAGAACACCCTAGATGGCAGAGGCCCAAAAAAATAAAAGCCAAACATGTGTATCGCAGACACGGATGTACCAGCACAGAGTCTGGGATCCAATGTGTTGCGGTGAAGGGAATCCTTAACAGCCATGCGGGCTGGGTTCCACTGCGGCGTGGGACACGGGAACACAAGAGCCCAATTGGGCTAGTGTAATGCTTGCTGGAGACGCAGTGCTGGGCCGCATCAGGCAAACCTAGTGGAGAAAAACATGGTTGGGAGCCGAGGAAAGAGTGAAGCCCATTGGGCTTCAAGACCAAGGGAAATGCCATAGCATAGCTGGGTGTACACACCAGAGAAGAAGACTGGCGCCGTCGCTTTTGGCGGCAGTGTTGGGGTCAGGAAAAACCTTGGGTTGAGCCGCGATGCATGGTGGTTCATCCAAGAACCAGTCATAACGACGAAGGAGGGTCGTCGACGTCAGGGAAGTGTAGAACCAAGGGGATTCGATTTGGGGAATCTTCGATTTCAATGAATTTCAAGGGGAATTCAAAGAACGTCGTTGCAGACAACGATGACAATTCAAACTAACACGATTGCAAGTCGTGGTGTCCAGAAAAGAATGACAGCAAATCCGTAGTCTCAACTTCAGGTGAGGTTGGGTTTTTCTGGGTTGGGGGTGACGAGAACGGCGTTGTTGTCATGGGTTCTCAGCACAGCAGAGCTGTGCTCCAGTGCATCACAACTCCATGTCTCGCACTGCGGCGCGCTCAAAGACTGCAGCTCGCTGGGTTGGGTTCTCGAAACCCTAGTTTTTAAAAAAAAAAATCATTTCAATTATATGCATACAACAATATATAATTCAATTTATGCATATTCAATATAATTCATAGCAATATCAATTCACATAATTTAGTATAATGCATACACATTTTATGTAGAATCTAAAATTCGAAAAACATAAAGTTGGGTCATGCATTATGGTGAATGTTCATGCTATCAGGGCTGCAAAAATATCGAGATAAAAACCATTGTTTTGGAAGAACCTGATTGTGTGATGATATTGATGAACTAGTCTGATTCAGAAAATTATTTCTTCAATTTCGGCTTTCCATCTCCAAAACTCGTATCACGTTCAAGAAAAAAAAGTGTAAATTGAATCAATAAAAGTGTATGAATTCAGTAAAATCAAAAGTTAATCAATTAAGAATAATTGAAACGTAATACTCCCCTGATTGAAGAATAACCACGTCATATTCCTTAGTGCAGCGGAGTAGCATGCTGATAACGTGTTGTGGCCTATATTTAACTGAGGGGTGCGGCAAAGGGTAGAGAGAGATGGAGAATAGGCTTGAGGAATTGTGTGTCAATTCCCCAGTCCTTGTGCCTTTATTTATAGTAATAAGGAGGAGAGAAACTTGTTCTCCGATTAATTCAAAGTCTATTAGGAAATATTCTTCCAGATCTGAAAGGATTCCTAATCTATCTCTACGTAAGATTTACACAATCACAATATGTATTAGAACATATGTCACAACAATTAACCCTAATTAATAAGATGATAAGCAAAAAAGCACCCTCTCGCATTTGGAATTAATATTAAAAATGCATCAACGCAAGGCTTTGTTTATATTAGTCTTATATGAAGAAAGAATCATATGAAGTCTTTAACCTTAATTAATAGGATGATAAGCAAAGACGCACTCTTGCATGTGGTCCATCATCATATAGAGTGTGAAGTTTCTACTCATGCATGATATTATTGTAAATATAATATTTTCGATATCTCCCCCTCTTTCTAATAATAAAAAAAATAAAAAAAAATAACCCCAAAAAGGCTAGAAATTTTTCAGTGTGACCGAAACAAGGTAATACATCACGTGTCACAATACAAATGGTAGAATATGTGTGTTAAAAAGTTAATAACTTTAAAAATAAAATTTTCCGTCACTTATATAAAAACACGTGATCTATTATGTTCCGGTTACAATGAAAAATTTCGTCAAAAACACTCTTATTTCAAAGATAGTTGCGAGGTGTTAAGCGCGGGCATGCGGCTGCCGCCACATAGAAGGAGATTGGTCCTCCTGTTCAACATCAATAGCGCACATCAACCATTTTCGCATCCGATATCAAATCTCGTATTATAATGTAGCTCGCTCGTCATCATTGACGCAACTGTTTTAATCTTTCAAGCACCGAAAAGTGTTTTTCTTCCACTCAACGCTCAGCTCTAAATATCAGCCAGGACTTTCTTGGTACTTCTGATTATCCAATACTCCAGAGCCAGAGCACCTAAGATTTTTTTCAATGGGAGATCCCAACATTTGCAAACTCTTTTGTTTCGTCAGGGTTTTCTGGGCGTTCCATTTTGTTTGTTAACTTTCCAGAAATAAAAGTACAAATATAAACGTCCATCAAACAAATAATTTTGTAGGATAGGTAGCGGAAAGGTCTCTCTCCCCTCTCTGCCACCCTATCCACATTTTTGTAAATTTCTCCCAATCCGAATCCCATTCAAACTGATCGAAGCGGCGTCCAATCCAATCCATTGGATGGTATATTGGGTTCATTAATCCAATCTAATCCGTTTCTTACCTGTTATTTGTCGTTTGGAGTTTCAATTTCTTGGGGTTGTTTTTGGAGGTAATTGAGAAACTTGGGTTTTGATCTGATAACTCATTTGTGATTGCCTTGGCGATTTAAGGTGGAAGGAACCCAGTTGGAATTTTGATTTGGGAAGTTGGTTTTTGTTTCGTTTGTTGAACAAGTTTTTTTGGGTGGAGTTGAAGGATTTGAAATTTTGGTGGTTTCTTAGGGCTTTTGGTTGGAGAGGATTTGGAAAGCACCCACCTAGCTGTTGAGCTAGTGGAGGTGCTGGAAATTTAGGGATTTGGGGTCAGAGTTTGTGTCTTTTGATTGCGTTTGGGAGATTTATCTAGAATTTGGAAAAGCTTCAAGATTCGGAAAATTGGTAACTAATATTTCACCTACAACTAGTTTTTCAATTTATTTGAGCCAAAAGGTTGAAGCATAGATATTGTTTGTTGGACATTTGGAATCATATCTCATTGACTTGTGTTTTTAATTCTTCATACATCCAGGATTGGTTTGTCGTTCTTTTGAAAACCTTGATAACTCAAAAACCGTATTGTAGTTGTAAAATCTGTTATAGGTTTTACAGCTCTTCAACTTTGTTGCCATAGAAATAGAGAATACAGACATTTTACTTGCACCAAAAACATGGATATAAGTAATAAGGCAAGTGTTGATCCATTTCCTATTGGACCTTCAACCATTGTTGGTCGGACGATCGCTTTCAGGGTTTTATTTTGCAAGTCAATGTCACATTTGAGGCATCAAATATTTAGTATCTTTTTTAGTCTCGTTTATAGATTCAAGAACTTTTTGTCTCCCATGTTTTCATGGTTGCATCCCCGAAACCCTCAAGGGATATTGGCAATGGTGACAATCATTTTTTTCTATTGAAACAATACACGAATGTCAAAGTCAAGGCGGAAATGGCTTATCGAAGGAAATTTTGGAGAAATATGATGAGAAATGCATTTACCTATGAGGAGTGGGCTCATGCTACTAGGATGCTTGATAAAGAGACACCAAAGATGAACAAATCAGACCTTTATGACGAAGAAGTAAATAAGAACAAGCTGCAAGAGCTCCACCACCATTGTGAATAGGGTTCTCTCAGAGATATCATATTCTGCATCCGAGCAGATCTTGTTAGAATCTCGGTAATATGTGCAACCCTAAGCTTCATAAGGAGAAACTTCATGTTCCCAAACTCGTCAAGGAATACATAGATGAGGTCTCAACTCTGTTAAGAATGGTTTGTGATTCAGACTCAGAAAAGCCCTCTTTGGAAGAAAAGTTAGCTTTCATGCATGAAACGCAACCTGCTTTTGGGAAAACTGCCTTGCTCTTGAGTGAAGGGACTTCTCTTAGGTCTTTCCATGTTGGTATGGTTAAAACATTGGTCGAACATAAGCTTTTGCCGAGAATAATTGCTAGTTTCAGTGTAGGATCCATTATGTGTTCTGTTGTTGCCACTAGGTCTTGGCCTGAGCTCCAGAGTTTGTTTTAGGATTCCTGGCACTCATTGCAGTTTTTTTATCAGATGGGTGGGATTTTTACAGTTGTCAAGAGGGTCATGACACGCTGGGCAGTTCATGAGATCAGGCAATTACAAATTATGTTAAGGCATCTAACGAGTAACCTGACGTTTCAAGAAGCTTATGACATGACAGGTCGAATTCTTGGGATAACTGTTTGCTCCCCGAGGAAGCATGAGCCACTTAGATGCCTTAATTACTTGACTTCGCCTCATGTTGTCATATGGAGTGCAGTCACAGCTTCTTGTGCTTTTCCTGGCCTTTTTTAGGCTCAGGAACTAATGGCAAAGGATAGAAGTGGAGAGATTGTTCCATATTATTCTCCATTTAATTTGGGTCCAGATGAGGGGTCGATGCCAGTGCGTAGGTGGAGGGATGGTAGCTTAAAGATAGATTTACCTATGATGCAGTTGAAAGAACTGAGTTTTTAACAGTTAAAGTATTGTCTCACTCATGCGCATGTCTTAGCACTTCCCGATGACAGTGGGAATTTCGAGATCTACAGTGACACATTTCTGAATGGTCTAGGCTATGTGCTGATGCAGCATGGAAAGGTGGTCGCATATGAAATGAACTACCCTATGAAATGTAATGAACTACCCTATTCATGATCTTGAATTAGCAGCTATTGTTTTTGTTCTAAAAAATTGGCGGCATTATCTTTATAGGGAAACATGTCGAATCTTCACTGACCATAAAAGCCTCAAGTATATCTTTACTCATAAAGAACTTAATCTCCGACAGCATAGATGGATGGAATTGATCAGCGATTATGACTGCACTATTGAATATCATCATGGTCGTGTGAATACTGTAACAGATGCTCTCAGCAGGAAATCTCACGGTAGACTTAATGCTTTTTATGCATGTCGTGTTCCTATTCTGACTGACCTAAGATCTACTGGGGCGGTGTTGGGAATGGATCACCAGGGATCCATACTTGCCAACTTTCAAGTCAGACCAGTTTTATTGGATCATGCTCTCGAGGCTCAGATGAATAACTCAAAATCACAGGAGTTAAAGCAAGCAGTGTTGAACGTCAATATGAGAGATCTCAAGATTCGAATGCCTGATGGTATACTCATGCAAGGCGATCGAATGTATGTACCCAAGGTGGAAGAGCTGAAGAAACAAAATACTCGATGAGGCGCATATCTCATCTTATGCGATGCATCCCGAGAGTACAAAAATGTATCATATTATCCGACCTTTTTACTACTGGCCAAGAATGAAAAGAGAAATTGCGGAATACGTAAGTTGTTGTCTGGTTTGTGAGCAAGTCAAAGCGGAAAGAAATAAACCATTCGGGTTGTTACAACCACTTCTTATACCCTAGTGGAAATGGGAAGATATCACAATGGATTTCATGTATAAGCTGCCTCGTACACATAATGGCTATGACGGTATCTAGGTGATCGTAGATCGGCTTACCAAGTCAGCGCATTTCCTACCTGTTCGTGAGAACTACCCGTTAAGTTGATTGGCCAAACTTTTCATTTCTGAAATTGTCAAGTATCATGGTGTTCCAATTAGGATTATTTCTTATCGGGACCCTAGATTTACTTCAAAATTTTGGGTAGCTTTTCAAGAAGCTCTAGGTTCGAAATTACTCTACAGCACTGCTTATTATCCTCAGACCGATGGGCAATCAGATAGAACTATTCAGACATTGGAAAACATGCTAAGATCTTCAGTCCTGCAGTTCGGATACGCATGGCACAAGCGCTTACCTTTGATAGAATTCGCCTACAACAATAGCTTTCACTCCAGCATTGGTATGTCACTATTTGAGGTGTTGTGTGGGAAACCTTATCGTGCACCGTTGTGTTGGTCCGAGGTCGGCAAAAGAGTTTTGGTGGGCCTTGAAATTGTGGATGAGACGACTCAAAATATCCAAGTGATAAAAGGCAATCTGAAAGCATCACAGAATCAACAAAAGAGTATTCCGTATAGCAGACAGACATTCAATCGACAGGGTCTATAAGGTTAGAGATTGGGTATTCTTAAAGTTGTCACCATGGAAAGGCGTTGTACGCTTCAGGAAGAAAGGAAAGCTAAGTCCTCGTTACATCGGACCATATCAGATTATTGGGCGAGTTGGTAAAGTTGCTGACTTGACCTACCTCCAGAATTGTCAAGAGTGCATAATGTGTTCCACGTGCCCATGCCACGGAGATACGTCTCTGATCCGTCACATGTGATTCTTCCTCAGTCGTTAGAGATTAACCCAGATTTGACTTTTGATGAGGTTCCAGTGACGATTCTTGACTAGAAAGACAAAGTTCTCAAGAACAAACCGTTCGTATGGTGAAAGTCTTATAGAGACACCACTCTTTTGAGAAAGCTACCTGGGAGACAGAGAAGCGTATGCGAGATCTTTATCCATGTTTGTTGATCTTTAGTAATGCTAAAATTTCGGGGACAAAATTTTCTTAAGAGAGGTAGGTTGTGATGACCCGTCCCTAATTTTCCATGTAATTTTCTCTCCGAGTGTGTAAAATGATGTTTATGCCCTTTTTGGCAAAAGTGGAACCTGACATGGACGTAGTTATTCAGCTTTTAAATTATTTTTCTCGATATCGTAATTAATTAATACTTATTGTTACGAGTGCACGAGCGCGAGTTAGACCTGAATCGGAGTTGTAACGAAAAAGTTACGTTTAGTTAAAGTGCGTTAACAACGGGTAGATTTGTACAAGTGCGTGCTAATTATTCAATATTGGAAACTATTGTTTTTTATAAGGCGAGTTAGATTTCATGTGATTTCAATTTTGTACAAATATTATCCCCTTCTCTCTTTAAATCTGTCCCGTGCCTTACTCTACCTCACCACCAATCATTTCATTTCCCACATTTTCTTCCCCAATCAGACCACTCTCTTCTCTTTTTTGACCAATCAGAAGACTATCTCTCTCTGTCATCTTCTTCTTCTCCTTCATACCGTAGCTCTCTCATCTCTGCAACAACCAAGATTCATCATCAAACTTCACAGATCGAACCTAAAATCACTACCATCGTGCTCCTCTCATCCTCACAAGTCCATCCATACGAACCGATCTTAAAGTAATCGAGTTTTGAGTGTCCAACTCGGAGCTCCGACTCGGGTGTATGTTCCTCCACGACTTTTCCATTCAAGTTGCACGGTTTTGGAAGGTTTGGAGACATCTAGGCAACTTCCCGTTGCCACTAGCCTAGGTTTGAAGTGGAGCCAACGTGAGAACACACGGGTTTAAGAGGACAAAAATAGGGCCGAGAGTTTCGAGGCTTTTTCAGTCTATTTTAGTCCACTTTTTGGACTTTTGAAAGGTACAAACTTGTTCTCCTCTTCGTGAGCTTCATTTCCATATAAAGTACATCGAAAATGGTTGAGAAATGAAGAAGTTATGAAGTTTTAAAAAAAATTCCAGAAACCGGCGAACCAGACTGCAGAGGACAACCGGAAAAGAAGGAGAATATTCCGTTAAAGTTAACGGAATATTCTGACGCCGTTAGGTAACGCCGTTAAACTTAACGGAATATCCTCTAAGGTTTCTGTCAACTTGTCAGGCGCGTGGGCGCGCATATGGCGCTCAACCTGGCTGCGCGTGAGGGCTCGTCAAGTCTCCGGGGGTGCGTGGTTGACGCATACGAGTCTGTGACGTCGAGTAGACTATTTTCGTATATTTAAACCCTTCGTTTGAGCAAACTATGGGGGATTTTCCTAGCATTTTAGTGTATGTCCTAATTAACAAGTAAGGCTACGAGGCTACAATCCGACCACATATCAATGAGTCGGCATTTGTTTTTATATATTATATATAAAGTTTATAATTTCCACATGTGCTTTTGGATTGATTTTACACCTATCATGCCATGTTTTATTTACTTTTAAAAATACCATAGTATTGTTGAGATTTTTATATATGATCATGGCATGTTCTTATACATATCATGCATGCTTGCACCGGTGTAGTACTCGCCCCGGCCAGGGCCAGGCTTCACGTGTATGTTCACATTACACTACACGCTCACCTTGGATCCATTGTAGGTGCCAGTCTTGTTGTACAGGTTGCAATAGGCAACTCCAACTCGTATGTGATGCACCTAGTGCTAGTCTTCACATGATTGTAGTACTATAACGTATATTATGATTACACACAGTCCTGTTCATGTCAGATTCCCTCTGCATGAACTCGTGTGTTAGCATAGATTGATGAGCACCTGATTTTACTTATGCTACTGTTGAGATATTATGATTGGCGTATTTCTGGATTTATTGTTGATTTACAATTGATTTCATACTTATATGTAGTATATGATTTTCTAGAAACTATACATGTTTTACGGCGAGGGTTTAGTATGTTCAGAAATAAATGTGTTTTATAAACCTTTGTTTTTGCCCACTCACCCTTATGTTTTTCGCCCCTCCAGGACTTAGATAGCTGAACTCGTTGTGGCATACGAGGAATCTCCGGCGTATTCTGATATTTCCATAGATAAATGTAAGGGTTTTTCTCCCGGTTGTGTATTAAGTACTTTAACTAGTTTCGACTACACTACTTATGTCGTACTGTCATCTATGCTCTGAACAGTTGTGTTTTATGGGTTCTTCCCACTACTGCACACTCTCTACTTTAGGTTAAATAAATGTTAGCTTTGCTTTTAAATTTATCCATATTTTTCTTATGCATCATTTTCCTTTTTGGTTACATCACCTTCGGGTGTCGGCCAACATGCCTCAACTCCGGTCGGGATGTGTCAATCTACCTTCTCATTGCTGTTTTTTCTTTTCTGTACCTAACAACTTTGTAGAAGTTAGAAGGAAAAAGTGGTGTTTTCTTATAGCTGATGAAATGTTGTATGATTATCTAGCACTAAAGGTATCCTCAGTAGCAAGCCATAAAAATAGGTGATCCTCAGTTGGGACAACAGCTGATGCAAAAAACTTGGATGCATCACCGAGATGTGGTTAGGTTTACCGGCTTAAGAAATATTTGTTTTGAACTAAGCTTCAGGCCATATCTTTATGGACTTATCCAATGGCTTTGCAAAAAGCATTCTTGATCAATTGAATTAGCCTATCATCTTGGTTAATAGCAAGCACCTTATTGACAGTACAGGAACATTAAGCTAGAATTTCGTATCATTTGTGCATTGGTTGTATATTCTTTGCATTTTGCTCAGTCTGTTACATGATTTTGTTACGTTAACATTCTGATGAGATGCATATGAATCCGTTTTAGTATTTAACTGTGTAGCTTGCTCATCTTGCTGAAATGGAGGTGAAGCATAGATGTAACCAGATCCTGGAACTTGGTTTTCCATTAGGTGGAATTGCCAAGCTGTTCGCTCAAGATTGGGAGGGTGACGTTACTGTTGTTATGCTGGCCACACTTGCTCAGGTACGCGGAGAAAATAATGATTATGAGGATCAGAGTATCAGCTTGGCATTAACTACTGAATTAGAATTGATTATGGCGATCAGAGTATCAGCTTGGCATTAACTACTGAATTAGAATTGATTATGGCGGTCAGAGTATCAGCTTGGCATTAACTACTGAATTAGAATTGGTCATTGGTTCCATGGAAACTTACATTAGAGTTCTTTAATCATCTGGATCATTTTTAATAATCCTTGATGGAGACTAAGTAGCGTTTTATTTTTCTGACATATTTACCAGTACTCTAAAATTATACAAAATCCAACATATATTGAGCTTCAAAAGGCTTCCAACCAAGGTAGAAGGTGCACTTGGGAGAAGCTCTCGGCCATAAAAGCAAACTGTGGCATTGAGCTTGCTCTTTCTTCTTTGTGTATTTGTTTGTTTGTTTGAGTGTCCTTATCTCTGATTTCTCTTTCTTCTTTTATAGACAGTTTGGCTTGGCCTCCTGTAGCATTAATCTTGCCCGAATGCAGCTTGAAGGGCAATGACTCATCAGCTTTTTACTTGTACTGCCAGTGGCTCAAATGATCTGCACCTAGTCGGGAAAATGCCTTTTCTGCCTTCTGGGCTTTGGCTGAGCCTCGGGCTCCTTTCCTCCTAGTCCCTCTTTTGGGCCAACTCCCTTTTGAGCCCAAAGTTCAAGTTTTAACCCAAACAATTGTATTTAATGTTATGAAGAAAGAAACATTGTCATGCAGGAGTAGTCATGACTTGGAAAATTACGAGAGTGAAGTAGCTGAATGTGTGCAACTTGACAGTCCGGAAAAGGACATGGATGCGAGGTCTGCATCTGAATATGATGATGCCGATATCACTTCCACAGCCTTAATAAGTGAAACGGAACCCAATTGCCAGTCAACCGATCTACCTAAAGAAGAAGAATGTAATCATCAGAGCACTGTAGTTGCTTCAAGCCTACATTTTAGCGTTGCACTCATTTGCTAATTAGTAAAAGAATTGATCTTGAGCTCTGCGTACATGTAGGCCTTGACTCAAAGGTGAAAACACATCAGTTCTTTTACCCTTGAAATTTTTCGGGCCTTTAGAGTAGGCTCCAAGTCGAACATTGCAATTGGCGGATTGCGGACGTGCCACTACTAATTGCGAACATTGCAATCGACGCTAGAAGTTCAAACTTTAGTTCAAACCAAATGAACTAAAGCTTCGACACTATAAGTTCAAGGTTTGGATCAACAAACTTAATTAACATATTAATCTTTGAGAGATTAATATGTTAATTGATCTTTTCCTATGCCCTTCCTTTTATAATGTGTACAAAGTGCACTGACTTCTTTTCTGGTTCTGCTGCTTCATAAATCATAGTGGAGGAGAGAGTGGACTTGTTTGCTTACATATTAGGAGAGAGTGGGACGAATGAGCTCCAATTTAACACACAAAAACATGACGTCCAAAACCAATGGGGTGGGAAACCCCTTTTGAAGTTATGGAAGTTCTAGAAGCTGCTGAATTGTGGGATTCCACTTGTAATTTTGTATGTATTACACTACTACAATATATGTTATCACCGTCGGAGCAAAAACCGACGAGAAATCTGATTTCTGTTGGAAATTTGGCAAAAATCCGACATAAAACAATGTAATGTCGCATTTTCAAAGCGACATTATTGCTAGCTTCACAAAAGGGCTTTAGCGTCGGTTTCTTGGCTTAAACCGCCACTAAACAGCGTCGCTTTAAAGCGACACTAAAATTGACGTCGGTTTAAACCGACGTATACGTACACGTTACGTCGGTTTAAACCGACGTATATTAGCAATTTAATTGTAAAATATCCAACCTACTGTCGCTTTTAAACGACATCGAAATAAAATTAAATCAATTAAATATCCCATAAACCGACGTCAAATAACAATTAAATAAATAAAATATGCAAACTAATAACGGTCTTAACCGACACCACATTTGTTAATAATAATAAAAAAAACCGACAAACTGCATTCTTCTTCAATTAATTGTAACAGAAAAAATTTATATAATTACAATAATAAATTCCAAGGCCAAAATAAACATTAATGAAAATAATTAACAAGAAAAATATTGCCAAAATACACAAATATTGTACATCTAACGTTCCACTTAATATACAAAAACTCATTCGTCATAACAAGAAAGTGTCATATTTAGCCAACAAGAAAGTGAACCAAATAAACTACTGAGCCGAATCTGCGCCTGAATGTGGAACAGATCCTTCTCGTCCTTGAGGTCCTCTATCTGATGCCAACATCCTCGTCAAGTCCACATCAATTCCAACACCCGCAAGCATTTCAGAAAACCCCCCAGCTGGAAATTCAGGACAAAATCCACTAGGAGCAGCCATCTCGGGTCGATATACTGGTACTTGATAAGGCGGCTCCTGCATGTAAGGCATGGGAGGCTGCTGCATGTATGGCATAGGCGGTTGCTGCATGTATGTCGTGGGCTGCATAGGCATCGGATACATAGGATATGGAGGTTGCTGATTATGGCCAACATACGGATATGCAGGGGGTGGCTGACTTTGACCCGACTGTTGAGGAGGAGGAGGTTGACTCTGGCTTGACTGTTGGGTTCTCGGGCCATACGGTGGTTGTGGTTGTGGTTGTGGTTGTGGTTGAAATCTTTGGAAAAGCCACGCAAACATCTGACTTTACTTGTTCTCTAGGTCCGAAATCCGTTTATTGTTATTTTCGTCCCTCATTTTCAACTCATTATTTTGAGTCATTAGCAATGCCATTGCACTGTTAGATAACCTCTTGGAGGAAATTGATGTAGAAGATGAAGAAGACGCATAGGACACCATATCAGGAGTCACCCCATGACCGTATCCTCCGACTCTATTATACCTCTCAGGACCCATTGTATCAACATACACTCGGGTCTTAAGATCTTCATTATCCTCTTGGCCCGACTGAATCAAAGTTGGCAGATTGCTCTCCACTGTTGCCTTGCATTACAATTTTTAAAAATAAAAATTCAATCGTAAAATAGAAAAATAAGTTATAGATAATAAAAATTAATAACAATGAAATACTAACACAGTAAAATAAATTACCCCTGTATGCTCCGATGTTTCATCAATCCAAGTTTCATTTTTTCGTGTATGACATTCACGAAAAAATGTTACATGATCTGCTTCTTTCCCATGCTTCTTCCGCTTTACCAAAAATAAAATTTCACACAAACAACAATGAAATACTAACACAGTAAAATAAATTACCCCTGTATGCTCCGATGTTTCATCAATCCAAGTTTCATTTTTTCGTGTATGACATTCACGAAAAAATGTTACATGATCTGCTTCTTTCCCATGCTTCTTCCGCTTTACCAAAAATAAAATTTCACACAAACAATTTTAAGCAAACCTCATTAAAATTAAAATTTATAACAACTATAGAATATTTAAAATAACATTTCTTCAAATTGTACAATCCATACATATTCTTGCCGCTTTCTTGCAAAAGATTTTGTACCAGTAGTATGGTTCATTGTTTTCCTTTGCCGATTAATCTTATTTTTTTTCAGCAACCTCCTGAAAATAAAAAAAAAATTATTAGACAAATTTATAGTTATAACGAAATAAACTACATAACGATTACCTTTGTTTTATCTCCACTCCAGTATGCCAACAAATTAACCCACTGGGTAGGATTCACATCAGGAGGAGGCTGGCGACGCTCCTCTGCTGCTCTTTCGGTATAATACTTTTTTTTTAACTTATTTCTAAACTCTTTATGTGCATGCTCCGCAACCTTAAGCGTCATAAAGCGGATCAAAGGCATTTTTGGTATATCTGCATCTTCAAAAACAATATTTCCCTACATCCATAAAAAAATAAAAAATAAAAAAAATCAACCAAGTCAAATATTATAACAATCATTGAATTATTCTTTTATTTTCTAGTAAAAATAAAAATATCTATACCTTAATTCTGTTCCAGAAAACTTCCTTATCTTCATCCTTAATCCTACGCCAATGCTTCACCAACAGGAGATTTATGTGGTCTCTAACCTCCGATGCCACATATTTTGAAAATGCACTAGAATTATCACTAATGCATTTTCCGGACATATCAAACGAACAAAGTTGTTTCGTTCATTTGGGAACTGAGGGTCCTCGCCTCCGTTGAGAAGTTCCTTGTTCATACAAAAACCACAATTAAAACACACCAAAAAAGTAGGAAACAAATGTAAATTTTCAGTTTAAGCATAATACTAGATTAAACACACCAAAAAAAAAACGAAACTAAGAATAATATGGAAAAATAACCAGCTTCGAGCTCCTCCTCTTCCACATGAAGTTCCTCAGAACTTTGATGATCACTACTACTATCCATAGCAAAAGTAAAGGAATCACGGAAGAAATGGTGAATAAAGAAGATGGAGAAGGAGAGGGAGTGAAATGAGAGAATGAAAAGGAAACACACGGAAATAGGTCGAAATATAGAAGCTTAAATATGGAAAAAAAACTTAGCGTCGAAATATGAAAACATTACGTTACTTAAAACCGACACAACCTTTGACTCGACCTAGATACACGTAGCCTGACACACTTTTGATTGCAAGGATACTGGCGTCGAAATAGGGTCATATTGCGTCGGTAAAACCGACGTTATTCTGACAGATTTGCCTAGCGTCGAAATAAAAGACATTTTGTGTCGGTTTTAACCGACGTTCTTCTGACAGAGACAGTCATCGCAGTGGCCTCGGAATTGGACGTGCGAATGAACCGAGGCATCGAAATAATAAATGGCTGCGTCGAAATATTAAGTGGTTGAGTCGGTTTAAACCGACACATGAAACGAGGCGTCGAAATAATAAGTGGTTGCGTCGAAATAATAAGTGGTTGCGTCGGTTTAAACCGACGCCAACTCTGACAGTGATTGAAAAATTCTTCCAATCCATTTCCCCGTGCAAAAAAACCGGGAAAATTCCCGCCCAACATAAAAAAAAAAAAGAGTTTAACTTAAAAAAAAAATGGAAACGAGGAGAAAAAAAAAAGTTTAACCCAAAATTAAAAAATTATAAACTAAAATTATAAATTATAAACGAAACACAAACAATTATAATTATAAATTAAAGTTATGACTACAATTGTAAAAAATTTATAAAAATTTATTAATTACCGTTCAATTGGATACATCCATCTATAGGGAACAGGCCCTGCAAGAGCTGCTTCATCTGCCAAGTGAACTGGAAGGTGCACCATTATATCAAAAAATGGATGAGGGAATATTTTTTCAAGTTGACATAATGTCAAGGCAATTCTTGAACTCGGTTCCTTGAATCCTTCCTCAGACTCCTTCTTACTACACAACTGTCTGAAAATTGCACTCAACTCTAATAATACCATAGTAACAGCTTTAGGCAAAACCGGGCGTATTGCAAGCGGGAGTAACTGCTGCATTAAAACATGGCAATCATGACTTTTCAACCCATGTATTTTTCGTTCATTCACGTGCACACATCGCGATAAATTTGATGAATATCCATCGGGGACTCAAATAGCAGCCTTCATCGTAAAACTTTGGTTGGAATACGCATCATAAGTTGGAGTGCCCACCTTCCACAACTCATTCAACTCGTCAATCAGTGGACGTATGTATACATCAATCTCTTTACCAAGACTGCGCGGTCCTGGTATTAAAAGAGACAACAACAAATTTGGTTGCTTCATGCACATCCAAAGCGGCAAATTGTAAACAGAAAGCATCACAGGCCATGTGATATGGTCATTCCTCATTTTTCCAAAAGGATTAAATCCATCACTGGCCAACCCTAATCGGACATTTCGAATTTCTGACGCAAAATCCAGATATAAATTATCCAAATGCTTCCATGCTG
Source organism: Malus fusca (assembly GCA_035220775.1). Classification (NCBI taxonomy): domain Eukaryota; kingdom Viridiplantae; phylum Streptophyta; class Magnoliopsida; order Rosales; family Rosaceae; genus Malus; species Malus fusca. The sequence goes on along the minus strand of CM069065.1, from coordinate 23,233,931 downwards.
GAGAATCTGAATGATGTCTCATAAACTCATCTTTAGGACATTCAATTGCATGTCACCTCATATGTTCAGCTGTATGCTTCGACATAAAAAATCGTTGCAATCGTGGTTTTAAAGGAAAATACCACATAACCTTAGCTGTGATCTTTTTTCTCGACCTATCCGCTGCGTTGGTAATTTTATATCTTGATTCACCACAAACTGAGCACACGGTCAAATCCGAAGTATCTTTCCAATAGATCATGCAATCATTGGGACATGCATCAATTTTCACATACGTCATACCCAAGTCATTTATAAGTTTTTTTGCCTTATAACAAGATTCAGGCAAACAATCCCCTTCAGGCAACATTCTTTTAATTAACTCCAGTAAAATTGTGAAGATCTCGTCTGGCATTCCCACTAAACACTTGATCTGATACAGTCTTACAATTGCTTCTAATTTCTTAAACTCCTTACACCCTGGCCACAAATCTTAATCTGCCTCTTCAAGCAACCTAAAAAAAGTCTCCACCTCTTCTGGACGCCCTTCCCCAATAGACGGTTCAATAGACGGCCCAACACCTTCTTCTGTTAATGGTTGGACAAATACATCATTAAGAAAGTCATGCATGCCAATCACCTCATCTCCTGTTTCTTCTTGTCCAATTGCCACATTTTGCTCTCTAATGTTTTGCTCGCCATGATGTCGCCAGCAACCATTTTTATAATCGTTATCCATATCATACAATATGAGATGTTCAATAATAATGTTCCTAACAAAAGTATATCGATTACAACATCTTTTGCAAGGACATCTAAACTTATCAGGACCAACACCATTTGCAACTGCTTGATCCAAAAACAAATTAATTCCAGCTGTATACGCTTCAAAATTTCGGGGTATCGTCAACCAACTCTTGTCCATGTTTTACCAGTTTACGAGGGTAAAATATTATGCTGACACTAAGATGCCTACAATCTTGCAATCCCTATCATGTAGGCATAACTATTAGAATTTTCAATTTCTATCTTTCAACCCTCGAACTCTATCACGATTGCAATCTTTTAATTTTCAACACCTATTATAGTAAAAACAAATTCAAATAACAAAAAAAAATTATCAAAATTTTGCTCATCTAATCCATTCTAGTAAATAACAACCAAAAGTTATCAAAATAACAATAAATTAAAATAACAATTATAGTGCAAAAGTTATATTTAATATTGTTAATTTAACATAAATGCTTATAATATTATTCATTCCATTTTCTCATAACAATTCAAATTGTAAAAAAATTAATTTAACATAATATATTCTTATATTACTAAAAATTATAAGTTTATGTTATATTAATATTGTTAATTTAACATAAATGCTTATAAATATTATTCATTTCATTTTCTCATAACCATTCAAATTGCAAAAAAAATTAATTTAACATAATATATTTTTATATTACTAAATATTATAAGTTTATGTTATATTTAATATTGTTAATTTAACATAAATGCTTATAAATATTATTCATTCCATTTTCTCATAAAAATTCAAATTTCAAAAAAAAATTATTTAACATAATATATTCTTATATTACTAAATATTATAAGTTTATGTTATATATAATATTTTTAATTTAACATAAATGCTTATAAATATTATTCATTCCATTTTCTCATAACAATTCAAATTGCAAAAAAAAATTAATTTAACATAATATATTCTTATATTACTAAATATTATAAGTTTATGTTATATTTAATATTGTTAATTTAACATAAATGCTTATAAATATTATTCATTCCATTTTCTTATAACAATTCAAATTCCAAAAAAAAATTAATTTAACATAATATATTCTTATATTACTCAATATTATAAGTTTATGTTATATTTAATATTGTTAATTTAACATAAATGCTTATAAATATTATTCATTCCATTTTCTCATAACAATTCAAATTAGTCTCATCTAATCCATTCTAGTAAATAACAACAAAAAATTATCAAAATAACAACAAATTAAAATAACAATTAGAATGCAAAAAAATTAATTTAACATAATATATTCTTAAATTACTCAATATTATAAGTTTATGTTATATTTAATGTTGTTAATTTAACATAAATGCTTATAAATATTATTCATTCCATTTTCTCCTAACAATTCAAGTGACAAAATTAATTAATTCGACTAAATATTAATTAATTTAACAAAAATAGTACTGGAAGTGTGAGTCACTAATTTACGTGATATGTGGCTGCACTTCGAAGCAATTTAAAAGAGAAACAATTAAAAAGAAAGATTTTTAAAATTTGTAAAAAAAAGTTTTTAAATTTACTATGGGTAATTTAGTTTACATTGTGGATATGATTGAAAACATAGAATGGGATTTGATTTCGTTCAATGTGAACGGTATTGTTGTTTTGGTTTTCAAATTTTTCCATTACCTAGTGAGTGTGATTGGAAATTCCAATGTTTTTGTTGGAATATTTAATATTTGATTTGCCAAATCAAATGGTTTGGCTTGAAGTGGTGATATTCACTAAGCCACTGATGATTATGGCTAGAAATTTCAATATTATGTGTCGGACAAAGGTTACAGTTGTGTATAGTCAATGATGGTACATGGTTTACCAATGATTGTGATTATTATGTTAGTATTTATCTAACCAATGGTAGATGTGGTTTGATAATCTAGTATTTATGTTAGGGCATGGAAATTGTGGCTTGATGTGGATATTTATTTTGCCAATGGGTCTGGCTAGAAACTCTGATATTTTTCTGCAAATGGATGTGTCTGGGAATATGAAAATGTAGGTGATAATCACGATTATTAATTCGTTGATTTGCTTATTTTTGAAACTTAAATAAAATCATAGATTGAGATTATGATTTTATTCACCATAAAAAGGAATGGTTGCAATAGTTCTAATTCCTTTCGTAACTTGATGGTTGAAATCTCGGGGACGAGATTTATTTTAACAGGGGGTGAATGTAATACCCTGAAAAAAAAATTAATTATATAAATTAATTATTTATGGTTATGAATATGTGAAGGAAATAGGAAAATAAATCAATAAATGGTTAAGGAAATTTCAGTGGGAAAATGTGAAAATCCGTTCCTGGATTTGAATATTAAATAAGTATTTTGTAGTTGTATTCGTAATTACGATGTATTTAAAATTACGGCGGATATTTGTATCAATAAGTTAAAAAGACAAAAAAGCCCATTTTTCTTAATGTAATTATACGAGGATGTATTTTATCCTTGTATATTATATCGTATTTCTTGATATATTTGGATAGAGCTCGACCTCACGAGAGTGTAGGCGCAAACCGTTCGTGAAACGGAATTATAACGAAAGAGTTATTAACGTTTGAAGTTAGGGATATTTTGTAAATTTAAACTTCACTCTAGAAGGCTCCAGAAAATCTGGAGCAATGGGTTGTGCCACGTGTGTGGCTGGGATGAAAGGAAAGGAAGAGAATTGTGGTTATAGACCATGTGTGGGATTAAGGAAATTTAATTAAAGAATCGCGAATAATGGTAGTTTAATAAACAAGAGTTTAGTTTGGGCCTATCACCGATATTATTTCCCGAAATAAATATTTTTGGGCGGGGCGTTTCAGGAAGTGTTATGAGATGAATGAAATAGTGCGATATGATGCACGCCTTACGGCGTAAGGTTTCTCTCAAACGTCTTGTGATTGATAGTAGCATTATGAAATGTGGTTAGTGTTTTCTCCATGGGGATATAGATACAGAGATTGACATGTAAGTTCCCGAAGAATTACATGGGCTGGTTCAAATAGTTCCAAAACCACGGAACACCCTCTTAACTTGTTTGGGGTGTTCACTTACAATCCGATGGATGTGGTATACCCGTCCAAGTGATTATTTGATCAGTCAGGGATATGAATTATACCCTTGCGTGTTAAACTAGGAAGTCTTATTCCAAATTTTTAGAGTTACAGTTTATGTTGTTGACATACATCTCACTAAGACTCTGGAAGAGCTTGAGAAAACTGCCTCGCACCTGAAGATGGAATTTGAGATGATGGATCTTAGGAAAACTCGTTTATGCCTTGACCTGAAGTTCAAGCATTGTTCTAACGGTACCTTGGTCTACCTGTCAAACTATACCCCGAATGTGTTACACTTGAGTATACATATGATCGTCCATAGGTTATATGCAAATGAGACCCTTGAAGAGGTTATAGAATCCGAAATTCCAAATCTAAAGTTCAACTTTACGCTTCGTTGTACTTAACTCATTGTATTAGATAGGACATCTCATTCGTTGTTGATCTATTAGTAAAGATGCAGCACTGCGCCTACACGTAACCACTGAATTGGTATTAAAGACGTACCTTGAAGGTACTACGAATTTGTGCAAATCAAATCCCAATGCATCTCAAGCGGATCCAACCCCCTGATCCTTGGAATGATGCTTGCCTTGTTTGTTATGCTGACGCTGGTTACTTATCAAACCCGCATAAGGAAAAATCTCCAAATGGTTATGTCTTTACCGTTAGGGATATCACAATATCTTGAAGGTCCACAATATGAGCTTAGTTGTGAAATCTTCGAATCGTTCCAAGACTTACCTTACTTCACTACACCACAAATAAGACATGGTTAGGAGTTCTTGTTGAGCATTTCAAAGTACTTGTTGTTTTTCATCCATCGTTGAGTCCCAATGACGATCCACGAAGATTATGCCGCATGTATCAACCCGACCAAGCCATGATACATCAGCGAAGTCAACGCCAAGACATATTGCGTCTATATCTACATCAACAAAGTATCAAGAGATTGAAGTCATGCAAGCCGATCCTAGACAACCTTGCCGACCTTTACACGACGTCACTGCTGAAGTCAACCTTCCAGAAACTTGTCTGAGGAATTGGTATGCCTAACTATCATATGCAATGCTTGTAGTTCTCATTTGGAAGTTATGTCAAACTCAAGGGGAGTATCCATAAGTATACTCACTTGATCTTAATGTACTTTTTTTCCCTACGATTATGAGCATTTTTCCCGCTAGGTTTTTGCTACCTAACTAGGTTTTAACGAGGCACCCATCCTGGGTTGATCATACCCTTGTGAGCTCTTCTACTTGCATCCAAAAGACGTATAGTTTTGACTTACTGTAACTTCTCACTTTTCTCCTTAGTCTATGGGTTTTTCTCCCAACTTGGGTTTTACCATAGCGAGATTTTGTGAGTTTTACTTTTTTATGCATTCTTCCGTTGATCCGAGACTCACATTTGCTCATTATGCCGACGACTTCATCAACTGTACTTGCTTCATCATTGAAGACCTGATGCGCCATTTACTTGAGTATTTACACACTCAAGGGGGAGTGTTGCAGTCCTATTAGATTAGGAATGTGATTATGTAAATCCTAGTAGATCTAGGAATATCTCTTACATTCCTATTAGGAGTTGATTACCTATTAAGAGTTGTAATCCTAAAAGGGTAAGAATTTTACCTATCCTACTACTATAAATAAAGGTACAATGGGGTAGAATAAAACACACCTCACAATTACACATCTCTCTTCTTCTCTCTCTATGCCGCACCTTCCCTCTCTCTAGCCTCCATAAATGTTCAGTAAATTATGCCTACAACATTTTTAAGTTATTAACTTTTTGACACACATATCCCACTATTTATATAATGACACATGGTATACCACCATGTGTTCCGATCACATTGAAAAATCTCTCCAACATTGCCCACTTAGTTTGGGAAAATTAGGACGACGTGTCCGCCGTCTCTTCCAAAGGCTATCACAAAGAAATTAGAATTGAATATCTAGTTGTGTGCTATACGCCACAGTTTCTTTTCTTGTGTTGTTTCCGAGTGCTGCCCATCTAAGTTATTTAACCACCAGTCGCCTACTATTTTTAATGAAGTAAGGCTAGTGAGATCAAATTTTTAAACTAAATGATGTGTCATCAGTCTGAGCCTACTATTACCCTTTCCATTGTTTTCACCTCTCACGGATATTGTGGAAACTCAACCATATTTTTTTATTGATTTGGTGCGTCTCGTCCTTGGATAATGTTTATTTACAAATTCATAATTTAGTCATTTTACTGTATAACTGAAAAATAAAAAGTTACAAAGTTATAAAGTCATATTTAACTCTAAATAAGGCATGCAAGTTACACCTCCTTTGATATGGATTCAAATTCAATAGACTCAGAAAATAGACAAACTATAGAGAGGCCATATAAACAAATGGATGCAGAAGATACCAGTTAACTTCTTTCTACACCCAACTTAAATTTTAAATATGAATTATTATTATTTTTTTACCTATTGCATAATTACCATCAAGTACAAGATGAAATTAACGATAAAATTAAAATTTATCAATAATGTGACAGCCCGTCCCGAATTATTTTTATCGGTGGTGTGAAAAGACTAAAGTACCCTTGAACGTTTGTGGTCTTGTGTGGTTTAGGTTTTGGTTGTGGACCAATTAAAATTTTTCCCAAGTGTTTGGACCCAATTAGAATAGAGATTTTTTTGTTTGTTTTGGTTGGTAGCCCAAACTGGACCACACACACACACCCAAACTCCCGTTAACCATTCTCTCTGATTTTTCTAAACATCCGTACAACTATACGGACAAACCTCAAACCAAACCATTTCTTCACGGATCGACGTCGAGGAGCCTGTTTTCGTATTCCTTGTGAGCCTAGGAGTCGAATGGTGGAGGTCGTTGGATGTGAAAACCCCGGAAACCTGAGAACCCAGAATTCCCGATTTGGGTCACTGTTCATGCAGTCGTGATCGTGGAATTATCAGTGAGTTTTAAGATTCTAGGAAGCTTTAGGACGTCTTCACGAAGCTCAGGAAAGAAAGTTGGAGTGTTTTGGACGTGGGGAAGCTTAGTTTGACGAGTTTCAATTTTGGTCAGATTATCGAGGTTTCTCAAGTGAGATTCCGCGGATTTTAGGGCTTAAAATTGGTAAGGTTTTGTTCTACTCGTTGTAAGCTTCAATTTGAGACAAATTTCATGAATTTTGGTTAAGAAATGAAGAAGATATGAAGGTTTCAATATTTTTCCAGTTTCCGGTGATTGCAGCGGCACCGACGCCGGACTCCGGCGAACCAAGGAAGAAGGAGGAGAATATTCCGTCAAAGTTGAGGAAATATTCTAAAGTCGTCAGGTAATTCTAACGATATATGTTGTTTTTAACGGAATATTCCCTAACGCCGTTAAGGAATCTGTTCGGTGTGCCAGGCACGTGCCTGCGTGTATGGTCGTGCCTTGGCCGGCGCGTGAGGGCACGTGGGTGGTCGGAAAATTTTTCTAAAAATATTGGGATGTTCCTGAGGTTGAGTAGGTCATGGTGGTATATTCAAATACTTCATTTGAGCAACGTATGAGAAGTTATTTCCTAATTTTGTATATGTGCTTTAAATAACGTTTATTTAGTTATTTCACATATAGGTGAGACCTATCCTGAGGACGAGTGCCGTCAATCGAGGCTCGGGGGCTAAGACCCTTCGACATACCAGTGAGTGGGCTTTTGGTTTTTCCGTATATACCTATATACTTGAGATTTTCCCCAGAAAATGAATTTGAATGATTATACATTTTGAAATGCCATGCAAAGTATCTACCTATTTTATTTATGCATTAGTAGTTGCATATATTTATGATTGGTGTTGCGGACGCATAGGTAAGTGCCAGGTAAATTCATAAATTAAAGATATCATTACTTCAGTTATGCGAGATATGATGTGATGTATTGAGACCTTATAAACCTGCACCCCGATGTTAGTGCTCCCGCCCAGAGTTAGGGCACAATCCTTCACGTGATGTTCACCTCCCGCACCATATGCTCACCTTGGATCCAAGTTAGGTGCACATGCTTGTCGTATAGACCACTTTAGGTGGTTCTGACTTGTAGGTGACCCGCGATCATTCGCACAACCTTCACGTGATCGTAGCACTAGAGCATATTTATTTTACACCTAGTCTTGTCGTACAGACCACTATAGGTGGTTCCAACTCGTGTGTAGCATTTGATATGGTTGAGATTGGTTATAAGCTATAGACTCAACCGTGCAGATTATGTTAGGGGGATCCGGCTGATATGATATCTGGCATTGATATATTTTAACTGGATTACTTATAGCATTTCATTGAGATACTTTGGCATGGTATATTTCTATGGATTTTCATCCTGAGCATGATTTCTATTATAGCATATATTATTTTCTGGGAAATTATACAGGTTTTACAGCGAGGGGTTAGAACTTTTGAGAAATGAAATTATTTTGAAAAGCTTTGTTTTTGCCCACTCACACTTTCTGTTTTGCGGCCCTCCAGGTTTTAGGTAGAAGTGCTTTGGTGGCTCACGGGGATTTCGACGGTGGTTCTGACAGAACATCACAAATGTATGATCACCTTTAGGTGTTGTATAATTAATACTTGTCCGTTCGGACGGCACTTAGGCTATTTATGCTCTAATGGTGTATTTCACACTTAATCTCGCACTCGCACCTTATCTTTTTTAGTGCTCTAATTGATTTGGTTTTTGTTGATTCACCTTTCCTTATATCTTCATTGCTTCCGCACTGTGCACATGGCTACGTCACCCTCACGTGACGGCCAGCACGCTCTGATTTAGGTCGAAGTGTGTCAGTTTGGTATCAGAGCCTAGATTGGCAGTCCTGCATATCTCGTGAATTTTCTAATTATTTTGGTGTCTTTTGTCAGAACTTTGCCGCCTCGTAAAGATCCACGTCCTTTTGTTGAGCCAAGTTTCCCCGATATCGCTCAGTTAGGGGAAGTTATTGCTAATGTTATTCAGTCTTCACTTCGTCCTCTCCAAATGACACCTCTTGAGACTGTTCATAATTTAAAGTTAAATCATTTCATGGGTAATGAAGGGTCCGAATGAGCAGAAAAATGGATTAATCGTCTTGAGAAGACTTTCCGTTTGATGAATAGACAGGGAAATCTTCCTGAGGATAGGTGGGTTAAGACGACTACCTGGTTTTTAGGGGAGCAACCTGTATTCTAGTGGAGACATGAGTCTTATCAGTTATCACCCGAGGAAGCTGTTGATTGGGAAGTTTTTAAGCAGTTATTTCATAAGAGATTCATTCATCCAGAGTATATAGATCGCAAGAAATAAGAGTTTACAAATCTGAAGCAGGGGAAGATGACTGCTAATGAGTACTACAGAAGGTTTACTGATTTATCTCGCTATCATCCGGAGGTTGCTGCTAATCCGGTTGAGATGCTTCGTCGCTTCAGATTGGGTACTAAAAAGAAGTGGCGTTCTATGGTGACCACAGTTTCATGTGCTATTTATCAGGAGTTTTATAAGGTTCTGCTGCGAATTGAAGATTCAGATAATATGCCCAGCGATAGTGGGGAGGAAGAAAATGATGGAAATCAGAAGATAGATGATAAAGGTAAAGGTAAAGGTCAGTCTTCTCAAGGACCTTGCAAGACTCAGAGCTTTAAGAGGAATGGAACTAGTTCTATTCTTCTAGCGGAGGTTTTAGTGCCACTGGTCAGATGAGAGGTGGTAGATTTTCAGGAGATCCTAGATTCCAAAGGTAAAGAGATGCTGGAAGAGGAAGTGCTCATTTGTGCCGCAAATGTAATAATAGGCATTTTGGAGAGTGTAGGCGGGGCAGCAGTGGATGTTTTACTTGTGGGAAAATGGGACATAAAGCTATAAATTGTCCCCAGAATCAGCAGAGGCCCCAGCAGCTTTCTATGCCACCACCAGCGCCGAACCAGCAAGTTCCAGGGTCTGGTAGTTATGGTCAGATGGGTCGAGGTGGTGCTTACCATTATCAGGGTGATGCCACTTCTTATGCTTCAGGACCATATCAGTATTCGCATGATCCTTATTACCAGAGTGGGTATTCTCAGTATCCTGGAAGGTATACGCCGTATGATCCCATTCCAGCTGGTGGATCTCAGTGGTATCAGGGAGGACAGCCCAAGCAAGTTGAGATTGCTTCCAGTAGTGCAGGATCTTCAAGGCAATTTGGTCAGCCAAGTCAGGGGTGAGATAATCAAGTTAATAGAGGTCGTGCGGGACGACAACAAGCCCAGGGACGTATTAACAATATCTCTCTGCAAGATGCTCAGAATCATCCGGACTTGATCATGGGTACGTTTAACATTCTTGGTCACTTTGCTAAAGTTTTAATTGATTATGGTGCTACGTATTCTGTCATTTCTCATACATTTGCTCAAGTGACGCAACATCATCATATGCCTCTAGGGTATGATTTAGAGTTTGCTATGCCTAGATGGGAGAGATGTTATGTTGATTGTGTATATCCAAGATGTCCAATGATAGTGGATGAGGTGGTTATGCCAGCTAATCTTATCCCGTTATATATTGTTGATTTTGATGTGATTTTAGGCACATATTGGTTGCATTATAATCGTGCCAATATAGATTGCTACGGGAAAACAGTTACTTTCCATCGTCATGGATTACCTGAAGTTACTTTTGTGGGTGAACGTAGTGGGGTGAGGCATGGTGTTATTTCTGCTGTAAGAGCAAAAATGTTGTTATCAAAAGGTTGCCAGGGATATTTAGCTCATGTAGTGCTGAATGATGTTGCTTCTAGTAGTGTGGAGGATGTTTGAGTAGTCAGGCATTTTCCTGATGTATTCCCTGATGATTTACCAGGATTGCCGCCATACCGAGATATGGAGTTCACTATTGATTTGCTTCCAGGTACAGATCCTAAATCTTTAAGTCCTTATATAATGGCTCTTGTTGAATGAGGGAATTGAAAGTCCAGTTGCAGGAATTAATCGATAAAGGTTTTATTCAGCCTAGCACTTCACCCTGGGGAGCTCCTGTTTTGTTTGTAAAAAAGAAATACGAGACTTTGAGGCTATGCATTTATTATAGGCAATTGAATTGGGTAACGATTAAAAACTGTTATCTGTTGCATCGTATAGATGATTTGTTTGATCAGCTTCGAGGTGCCTGTGTGTTTTCTAAGATTGATCTGAGGTCTGGTTATTACCAGTTGAAGATCAGCAGTGAGGATGTCCCTAAGACTGCTTTCAGGAATCGTTATGGTCATTATGAGTTTCTTGTAATGTCATTCGGATTAACGAATGCACCAGCAGCTTTCATGGATTTGATGAATCGAGTATTCCAGCCATATATAAATCAGAGCATGTTCGACATCTTACTTTGGTGTTGAAGAAATTAAGGGAACATCAGTTGTATGCTAAGTTTAGCAAATGTCAATTTTGGTTGAATCAAGTAGCATTTTTTAGACATGTCATTTATGCTCAAGGTATTCAGGTGGATTCTCATAAAGTGGCAGTTGTGGAGAATTAGGAACAACCATGAACCGTCACTGAGGTATGGAGTTTCTTGGCCTAGCAGGCTATTATAGACGGTTTTTTAAGGATTTTTTAGTCATTGCTTTGCCATTAACGAGGTTGACTAAAAAAGAAGTTAAGTTTGAGTGGGATGATAATTGTGAGCAAAGTTTTCAGCAGTTGAAGTATTATCTCACTCATGTACCTATTTTGGCACTCCTAGATGATAGTGGTAATTTTGAGGTCTACATTGATGCTTCCTTAAATGGTCTGGGTTGTGTGTTGATGCAACATGGTAGGGTGATTGCTTATGCTTCACGACAATTGAAGCCTCATGAAATGAATTATCCTACTCATGATCTGGAGTTAGCAGCTATCATCTTTGCTTTGAAGATTAGGAGACATTATCTTTATGGTGAGAAATGTAAGGTCTTCCCAAATCATAAGAGTCTTCAGTATCTTTTTACTCAGATGGATCTTAATCTTCGGCAGTGGAGGTGGATTGAGTTGCTTAGTGATTATGATTGCACGATTGAGTATCACCCTGGTCGTGCGAATGTAATGGCTGATGCACTTAGTAGAAAAACTAGTTAGACTTAATGCTTTGTACTCTTGTCATGTTCCTCTCCTTGTGGATTTAAGGTCCACTGGAGTGAAGTTAGGAGTGGAAGATCGAGAGGAAGCCTTACTTGCAAATTTTCAAGTCAGGCCAATTTTAATTCATCGTGTACTTGAAGCCCAGATGGATGATGAAGAAACCCAGGAAATAATTCAAGCAAGGAATCCGGGGAAGAAGAAAGACTTCAGAATTCGAGAAACTGATGGCATGCTTATGCAAGAGAGTAAGATGTATGTGCCAAATAATATGGAATTAAAGAAAGCAATTCTTGATGAAGCATATATTTCAGCTTAGGCAATGCATCCAGGAGGTACAAAAATGTATCATACCATTCGAACATTTTATTATTGGCCATGTATGAAAAGAGAAATTGCTGAATATATGAGTAGGTGTGTCATTTGTCAGCAAGTCAAAGCAGAAAGAAAGAAGCATTTTGGATTGATGCAGCCACTTCCCGTTCCACAATGGAAATGGGAAAATATTACTATGGATTTTGTGTACAAGCTTCCTCGTACACAAAATGGTTATAATGGCATTTGGGTGATAGTTGATCGGCTTACTAAGTCAGCACATTTTATTCCTGTAAGGGAGAAATATCCTTTAAGTCGATTAACTGAATTATTCATATCGAAAATTGTGAAGTACCATGGGATTCCAGTTAGTATTATCTCGGATTGTGATCTTAGATTTACTTCTAAGTTCTGGATAACATTCCAGGAAGCTCTTGGTTCGAGATTACTTTATAGTACAGCATATCATCCTCAGACAGACGGACAATCAGAAATGACCATTCAGACGTTTGAAGATATGCTGAGATCTTCAGTATAGCAGTTTGGTGACGTTTGGCATAAACGGTTGGATTTAATGGAATTTGCTTACAACAACAGCTTTCATTCAAGTATTGGTATGTCACCTTTCGAGGCTCTTTATGGTAAATCTATACACCCTTATGTTGGTCGGAGGTTGGTGAAAGAGTTTTGGTGGGCCCTGAGATCGTGGATGAGACTACGTAGAATGTTCAGGTGATTAAATCTAACCTGAAAGCGGCCCAGGATCGACAGAAGAGTCTAGCAGACACACATGTCACTGACCGGGTGTATAATGTAGGTGATTGGGTATTTCTGAAGCTATCATCATGGAGAGGTGTGGTACGGTTCGGGAAGAAATGTAAACTAAGTCCTAGGTACATTGGACCATATATGATCACCGAGAGAGTCGGTGAGGTTGCTTACAGACTCGAGTTGCCTCTAGAGTTATCAAAAGTGCACGATGTATTCCATGTTTCTTTGCTTCGTCATTACATCTCAGATCCATCGCATGTGATACCTCCTCAACCGTTGGAAATTAATCCGGATTTAACTTATGATGAGGAGCCAGTGATGATATTGGATTGGAAAGATAAGGTTCTAAGGAATAAAATCGTACGCCTAGTGAAGGTTTTGTGGAGAAATCACTTAGTGGAAGAAGCCACCTGGGAGACAGAGGACCAGATGAGAGATATGTACCCAAGGTTGATTTATGATTGTTAGTGGATTGTAATTATTGTATGGAAATTTCGGGGACAAAATTTTCTTAAGGGTAGGTTGTGACAGCCCGTCTCGAATTATTTCTATCGATGGTGTGAAAAGACTAAAGCACCCTTGAACGTTTGTGGTGTTGTGTGGTTTAGGTTTTGGTTGTGGACCAATTAAAATTTTTCCCAAGTGTTTGGACCCAATCAAAATAGAGATTTTTTGTTTGTTTTGGTTGGTAGCCCAAACTAGACCACACACACACACCCAAACTCTCGTTGACCTTTCTCTCTCTCTCATTCTCTCGGATTTTTCTGAAAATCCGTACAACTGTACGGACAAACCTCAAACCAGACCATTTCTTCACGGATCGACGTCGAGGAGCCTGTTTTCGTATTCCTTGTGAGCCTATGAGTCGAATGGTGGAGGTGGTTGGACGTGAAAACCCTGGAAACCTGAGAACCCAGAATTCCAGATTTGGGTCACTGTTCATGCAGTCATGATCGTGGAATTATCAGTGAGTTTTAAGATTCTAGGAAGCTTTAGGACGTCTTCACGAAGCTTGGGGAAGAAAGTTTGAGTGTTTTGGACGTCGGGAAGCTTAGTTTGACGAGTTTCAATTTTGGCCGGATTATCGAGGTTTCTCTGGCGAGATTACGCGGATTTTAGGGCTTAAAATTGGTAAGGTTTTGTTTTACTCGTTGTAAGCTTCATTTTGAGACAAATTTCATGAATTTTGGTTAAGAAATGAAGAAGATATGAAGGTTCAATATATTTCCAGTTTCTGACGATCGCAGTGGCACCGGCGCCGGACTCCGGCGAACCAAGGAAGAAGGAGGAGAATATTCCGTCAAAGTTGACGGAATATTCTAACGCCGTCAGGTAATTCTAACGGTATATGCTGTTTTTAACGGAAGATTCCCTAACGCAGTTAAGGAATCCGTTTGGTGTGCCAGGCACGTGCCTGCGTGTATGGCCGTGCCTTGGCCGGCGCGTGAGGGCACGTGGGTGGTCGGAAAATTTTTCTAAAAATATTGGGATGTTCCTGAGGTTGAGTAGGTCATGGTGGTATATTCAAATACCCCATTTGAGCAATGTATGAGAAGTTATTTCCTAATTTTGTATATGTGCTTTAAATAACGTTTATTTAGTTATTTCAAATATAGGTGAGACCTATCCTGAGGACGAGCGCCATCAATCAAGGCTCGGGGGCTACGACCCTTCGACATACCAGTGAGTGGGCTTTTGGTTTTTCCGTATATACCTATATACTTAAGATTTTTCCCAGAAAATGAATTTGAATGATTATACGTTTTGAAATGCCATGTTAAGTATCTGCCTATTTTATTTATGCATTAGTAGTTGCATATATTTATAATTGGTGTTGCGGACACACAGGTAAGTGCCAGGTAAGTTCATAAATTAAAGATATGAGATTACTTCAGTTATGCGAGATATGATGTGATGTATTGAGACCTTATAAACCTGCACCCCGATGTTAGTGCTCCCGCCCAGAGTTAGGGCACAATCTTTGACGTGATGTTCACCTCCCGCACCATATGCTCACCTTGGATC
This sequence comes from Malus fusca, assembly GCA_035220775.1. Classification (NCBI taxonomy): domain Eukaryota; kingdom Viridiplantae; phylum Streptophyta; class Magnoliopsida; order Rosales; family Rosaceae; genus Malus; species Malus fusca. Next base: position 23,218,897 of record CM069065.1, on the reverse strand, counting down.
CAAGTTAGGTGCACAGGCTTGTCGTATATACCACTTTAGGTGGTTCCGACTTGTAGGTGACCCGCGATCATTCGCACAGCCTTCACGTGATATTAGCACTAGAGCATATTTATTTTACACATAGTCTTGTTGTACAGACCACTTTAGGTGGTTCCGACTCGTGTGCAGGATTTGATATGGTTGAGATTGGTTATGAGCTATAGACTCAGCCAAGTTAGGGGGATCCGGCTGATATGATATCTGGCATTGATATATTTTAACTGGATTACTTATAGCATTTCATTGAGATACTTTGGCATGGTATATTTCTATGGATTTTCATCCTGAGCATGATTTCTATTATAGCATATATTATTTTCTGGGAAATTATACAGGTTTTACGATGAGGGGTTAGAACTTTTGAGAAATGAAATGATTTTGAAAAGCTTTATTTTTGCCCACTCACACTTTCTGTTTTGCGGCACTCGAGGTTTTAGGTAGAAGTGCTTTGGTGGCTCACGGGGATTTCGATGGTGGTTCTGACAGAACATCACAAATGTAGGATCACCTTTAGGTGTTGTATAATTAATACTTGTCCAGCTGGACTGCACTTAGGCTATTTATGCTCTGATGGTGTATTTCACACTTAATCTCGCACTCGCACCTTATCTTATTTAGTTCTCTGGTTGATTTGGTTTTTGTTGATTCACCTTTCCTTATATCTTCATTGCTTCCGCACTGTGCACATGGCTACGTCACCCTCACGTGACGGCCAGCACGCCCTGATTTTGGTCGGAGTGTGTCAAATAAACTCACACCCAATCCTACCATCACCAAATTCGCAGGAAATTATCATTCTACATTGTCTGCACTAAAATAGCAATAAGGTCTCCTACAAAAATTGGAATCACGATCCGTAAAATTATATATAAACTATACATCTACATCTTTCCAAGTCTATAAGGCATAATATTTGGTTTGTCTCGAGGAATTACAGTTTATTATTCGAACATCACTGATTTGCACAGTAAATTTTTCATTTTGGGATGTCTACACTAAAATAGAAATAACGTCTCCCAGAAAAATTAGAATCACGAACTGTAAAATTCTCCATAAACTAGATATCTAGATCTTTTCAAGCATGTAAGGGCTCAATATTTGGTTCTCTCAAGGAATTACAGTTATTATTCGAACTTTATGGATCTACCCAACAAATGTTTAATTTTTGTATTTTATTTTCTAAATAAGTGTAAAGATAAAATTACATATTGAATTGAGTTTGCAAGGGTACTTTAGGTTGTAAATTTGGATTTAAAAAAAGTTAAATCGGATTAAAGTAAGCAAAACAAGTACTGTATAAGGGAATGTGTTCCTAAATGCAAGAAGCACTAAAAGACTCACAATTCAGAATCCACAACAAATTTTCTATTTGAATTCATCATAATTTGTAAATGAAAAACAAAAACAAAGCGTAAAGTCATAAAATCAAACAACATAATATAAAACGGGATCAAACATTCAAAACCAATTTTTTTAATATGGTAAGGTAACGATATTTATTTAAGAAAGGAGATAACAAAATTGAATCAAACTATATACACCAAAAAAAAATGACAATACACTTACCTCCATCATCAAATTGAATCAAACTATATATACTTTAATAATAGGGAGTTTTAACGAAACACTTCTGGTACTATTCACTTTTAACGAAAATGACATTTTTACTCTAAAAAATCGGTCATAGTACTATTTACTTACAACACATTTTTTTCTTTTTTATTAAAACTCAAAATTTTCAAGTTATTTTCATTAGTTTTCCTTTAATAATACGAATATGCAAAAATAAAAATTAGGTGTAAAAATATTATATGAGTTCAAATAAAGATTCCCTTGCGTGAAAACTACACAAACCAACGGACACCTTAAAGTATCAAAAGGAGGTGAAAAAAAAAAGAATAAAATTGAACTTGAACCCTCACGATAATCCAATCCTGAATTTACCAAACTGAAAAAATGATTTAAATTTTGAATCCGACAAAGAACCGAAGATTGGAATGTTCAACACGTCACACGTGTACCCTAAAGAAGCAAGAACCACCACTCACGGTGATGCGTACACCTCATCTCTCATCTCTCATCTCTCATCTCTCATCTTTCTAACAAAAGGAAAGTCAAGAAAAAACAGAAAACAAAAGGAAAGGCAAAACATAAGTAATGTTAAGGAGACTTTTCAAGAGGAACTTTCGTCTGTTGCTTCATAATTTAACATTAATTTTCATATTAATATTATAAAATATTATAAATAAAAAATATGAGGTGGTAAAGGATTTATAAAGAATTCCACTTATAAGAAATTCTTCTTAAACATTCGGTTTTTTTTTTCAATAAGCTTCAAATCTTACTTAAGGAGAAGCATTAATTGAAATATCATTTAAACGGTGTGCTGTGCAATGTGCATGGCATGTCGTCGATGTTGCCTCCTCCGGGGGCCCAATTTCTCTATTAATTAATTAAAAAGAAAAACCAAATATATCAGATATGATATCCCACGCTTCCTTTTCACCTGTAAACTGGAAAACAAAAGTTTACCAAAAAAAATGGGGGGGGAAATAAAAGCAATTAGATCAAATATCACTATCAACCGTAATAATTAACTTTTCGTCACTCTACTATGCATAGATCAATTTATGCCATGCTTTTTCTTTCCGTGGTTTAGATCCTACCATTTTAAATTCGGAAGTTTCTAGCACTCGTTTAATTATTTGGGGTGGTCACGCCAAATACAGAGAGTCTATTCATGGGGAGATTTTTTATTTTAATTCTTTTTTAATAAATAATTTTATCTACATTAAAGAAGTGGGGGAGTGGGCTAAGTCTCACATTAAAGAAGTGGAGGAGTGGATTAAGTCTCACAATAACCTAAGACCTCTCACTTACAAGTGAAGATGAATATCACTATACAGTAGTATTAAATCAAACTTAAGCCCTCTCGTTTTTTGTCATTTTAGTAAGATAAAATATTTACAACTTCCAAACTACTATCGATGAAATTGGTTGTTGGATTAATGAATAATTACTCATAAAACTCTGAACCATGAATAAGATTATTCTTGTGGTAAAAAATTTAAGATGAAAAAAAAAAAGCCAATTTAATTAATGAATAATTACTCTTAAAATACCGAACCGAAAATTGAGTAATTACTCAAAAAAAAAAGTCAATTTAATTATTTGATTATCTTCAATTCATTTGATCTAATGACCAAAAATTAAGAATAGTCTCTAGTGAGTAAAAAGAGATGTGTAGATGTTACCAGAAAAAAAAAGGATGTGGAAACAACTCCTATGAATCCATGATAAAAATCGTTGTGGCAGAAGATTTTGAGGACTCATGCCCCTTCTTCAAACTCTGGTTGGCATTATTTGTAGAGAAATATCTTATCGACGATACAACAAGATCCATAACGATGGTGCTCCTTTCTTTGATGCAACATAATATCGTATGTTGCAGCTCTTCAGTACCTCACTCTCACCAAACCTGACATTTGCTATTTTGTGATGTGCTACAAAGTGATTGTACTGCTTCTTAATTCAATAAATCGTTATCGTTTCTTCTTTAAAAAATAAAAAAATAAAAAATTCTCCTGCCATTAGAAAAAAAATTGAGATGGGCATATAAAAGAAAACTAAGGCCTCATTTGGTACATCGGATAAGACTAATTATAGGAACCCTGTTATTTGGTGCAGTCTGTATTAAATAAAGTTCGGTTTAATTATCCTGGCCCCACCTATTATATATGGCTAACGCCGTATAACTTTTACACTTTAAAAGCTCTATATTATTAGTCGGGTAGGAAATTGTTCACTCTCTCCGTCCCATATATAAAGATTATAAAATGTAAAAGGTAAATTACACTTTACCACCTCCTGTTTGAGATATATTGCAACCTCATACATCATCTTCAAAACATTTCACTTTCATACATTAAGTCCTATTTTATTTCAATATCATACATCCGTTACATTTTTCATCCATTGATCTGTTAAAAGCTGACGTTGCTGCCACATTTGTGCCATGTGGCAAAAAAAATAATTTTTTTATACATTAAAAATACTATAACAATTTACCCTATTAACAAAAAAAAAAAAAACAAACAAACAAACAAATCAAACCCAGAAACCATTCCCCCCCCCGACCCACTCCCTCTCCTCCGGCCCACCTCATCTTTCTTCTTCATCCCCTTCGATTTGCGCTGCTACCTTCCCAAGTCTCCACCTTTGCTAACATTAAGCCCTAAAACAGAAAATTCATTGTAACCCACCCATCTGCAAAACACCCAAAAATGCTTTAAAATCTATGAATTTCAAATAATTGAAGCAAATATTGAAAAATGGTTCAAAGTTCAAACCACAGAAATCCGTCGCAACCCACCAAACTGTACGAACCCAAATCCACGCTACCCAAGAAAAACCCACAGTCTCTGCAAAAACCCATAAGGAAGCTCTAAATTTCTTGCATATCCGCTTCGATTTACCTTATAAGCCAACAAAATCGACAAGGAAGAGTCTGTTACAGAAAGGTTGGGTGGTGTGGGAGTGGCTATTGCTGGAACAATGAAGGAGCTGCAGAATTGGCATCACCGATTGCAGCACCATCGTTAGAAGTCACAGAAAATGCAGAGAGAGAAAGAGAGGGGTGGGGTTGAGTTTTAGAGAGAGAAAAAGTAGGATGTGAGAATGAAGGGTCGCGGGGGAAGTGGGGGTGGGGTGGGTTTTTGGATAGGAGGGGAGGTGAAGAAAGTGGAGGAAAGGGAGGTGGTCGGGGGAATGGGATTATGGGTTCAGTTTTTTTTATTTTTTTTATTTTTTATTTTTTATTTTTTATTTTTAATAAGGTAAACTATTATAATATTTTTAATGTATAAAAAATTATTTTTTTTTGCCACGTGGTACAAATTTGGTAACTACGTGACATAAATGTGGCAACCACGTCAGCTCTTAAAGGATCAATGGATGGAAAATGTAACGGATGTATTATATTGAAATAAAATAGAACTTGAGGTATGAAAGTGAAATGTTTTGAAGATGTTGTATGAGGTTGTAATAAACCTCAAACTTGAGGTGGTAAAGTGTAATTTACCCAAATGTAAACATCAGGCAAGGAAAAATAACAACTTAACAGGTCCTCGATTGAAACTTGTCCTCGACATTGGTGAGAATTTTCATCAAATTAATTAAAGAAAATTGTAGAAATGATTTATCAATTTTAGCTTGATTGAAGTAATAGTTTCTCAACTAAAAATTCATAACTATTGATTTCTTAACTCCTCAAAACGTGCAGCTATAATTCTTTTTGTCAACTCTGACAAAACAAGTCATGTTGGAAGAATAATTGCTACAACTGAATTAAAGTTGAGGGATCATTTCTATTTTTTTTTCTCATTTAGTTTTTCATATTTGCCTTTAATTCATCATCACATGTATGGCAGGTGACTCATTTTGACAGAATTTTTAACGGAGTTGACGAAAATGACCATAGATGCATGTTTTGATGAGTTAATGGACCAATGGTCATAGTTTTTTAGTTGAGATACCATAGCTCTAATTGGGTTAAAGTTGAGAGACCATTGCTACAGTTTTCTCATTTAATTATGTGCATCACATGTGACTCTATAAGCCTTTTTCAAGAAATAAATCACAGAACTACAACTATGCCTTTTTAAGCTCATGTCAAAAGGAATAGGAGAAGATTTAGGAAGACTTTGAAAAAGACTTAAAAAATATACGAAGTACTTAAAACTAACGGAAGACTTGGCGCAAACTGAGCACAATAGCATTTTAAGATTCATACAACTTCTCACTTAATAAGCCGAGTGATATTCAATTTATACTTTATTATTATACGTATTAGATGTATCAAGTTTGACTCACATAACGATAGAAATAAAATTGTCGCTAACATTTGTTTGTTGTGAATGGACTAAATCCCCCGTTGTAAAAAAGAATATATTAATTTTTTTTGTTTTTTCTTGTTGCTAGTAACTTGGCATAATTAGTGGGATATCAAAAGTTAACGGAACGGTAAAACTTCATAAAAAATTAACGGAACGGAGAAATTTCTCAAGGGTAATGTTAACAAGATCAAACTTTTTAAATTAAATTTACAAATTAAATGATGTAGTTGTAGATGATTGGATTATTAAGTGTCGATTAACGTACTTGTTTCTTATTCATGATTCATCATTTGATTTGCAATTTAGTTTAAAAAATTTGATCTCTTTAACATTACCATTTGGTAATTATCACATATATAAGGGATGGTTTGGCATTGCTATGCTTTGAAAAAAAAATTATTTCTGCTGTGCTGTGAGAGTAAACGGCTATGAAATAAAGCAGCAGAGTGTTCGGTAAACTTTTTTTGTAAAAGTGTTTTTGAAAAAATAAAAGCAGTATGATAGCGATTGAAATGGTTCACCCACGAAGCTTCCTGGAAGTTGCCATGGCAGTGCCTTCACCAACGCCATATATCCCCCATCTCTTCCTCTCTGCTTCCCATCTTTTCCTTTCTCTCTCCTCCTTTTTCACCAATATCTTTTTTCTCTCTCTCTCTCTACAACTTCTTCCCCCATTTGGGTTTTCATCTTCAATCATGAAGTTCATCAATATTAGCTCCAAAAATCTCAGTCCGAAACGCCTCTTCCGATCTAAGAAGGACCGGTACGCAGTGTCCAGCTCCGAGCCGCCATCGTTCGGGTCCGGAACGGATTTTTCCTCGTCTTCTTCTTCTTCCTCAGACTCAATTCACAAGCCCGGGGCCGGCGGTGTCACCACGCCCACCAGCGTTTTGGCCGAAAGATCGGGTGACTGGTCCGAGTTTTCGGCTGATCTGCAGCTGGACATGGCCAAAGCGTTTAAGCTTATAGACCGGGACAACGACGGAGTGGTGTCGAGGAAAGAACTCGAGGCACTTCTGTGCCAGCTCGGGAACAACCCGCCGAGTCAAGAGGAGGTGACGTTGATGCTGAGCGAGGTGGACCGAGACGGCAGCGGTTCGATAACCCTTGAGGCTTTATTGAACCAGGTCGGACCGGTTTCCGGTCCACCTGCCGACTTGGAGCTGCGCGATGCGTTCGAAGTATTTGACACGGATAACGACGGCAAAATATCGGCGGAGGAACTTTTGAGGGTTTTCACGGCTATTGGGGACGAACGGTGCACGTTAGAGGAGTGCCGGCGCATGATAGCCGAGGTGGATAAAAACGGGGATGGGTTCGTGTGCTTTGAGGAGTTTGTTCATATGATGGAGCTGCAGAGATGAAGTTGCTTCTGATGTTTGGCGAGTCATAAAAGTCTTGATTTTCTTTTTCTTTTTTTCTTTTAATTTTGATTGGGATAATGGATGTATCGTTTTTAGGAGTAGAATTTTTTCCCTCTTATTACATCTTCTTTCATTCTTTTCTCTCATGCGTCTCTTTTTGTCTTATTTTCCGTATAAAAAATTCAAAATAAAATGTAAATATGGCGTAATTACAACTCTTTAAATATGAAAGAATGGAAGGGAGAAAAGATTGGAGAAAGAGAGAATTCTACTCCTGTTTTTAAGGGTGTCTTGAAAAGATTGAGATAAATTGGTAGTTGTTAGAGCAAGTTCACCCCTAAGGACTTTGCACCAGCACTCAGCGCATTTATCCACTCAAGTGAACAGTAACAGACTTCAATGAACAGTAATAGACCAAGGCATCTCCATCCCTAAAAAATGCGCTGGCACCTAGTGAAAAAATGCGCTGGCACAAACGATCTTCATCCTTACAAAATGCGTTGGCATCTAGCCCATTTAAAATATTTTTAAATTTTTTCTAAAAGAATAAAAAAATAAAATAGTTTTAATTTCGGATAGGATTTTTAACCAATCTCGTCACGCCACGTGTCATTATCTGAACGTACTATTTTGTGAATAGATTTCCGCTAAGATTTTCAACCAATCCCGACACGCCACGTGTCACTTCCGTTTTACAATAATTTAGCCAAAATTTCGATAAGATTTTCAACCAATCACGTCATGCCACGTGTCATTATCCGAACGTACTATTTTGTGGATAGATTTCCTATAATATTTTCGACCAATCCCAACACGCCACGTGTCACTTCCGGTTTACAATAATTTAGCCAAGATTTCGATAAGATTTTCAACCAATCACGTAGTGCCACGTGGCATTGTCCAGAACCTCATCCTTTCTTTTTTTTGTCCATATAAACCCTACATCCCTACATCCATCCTCACACCAAACTCAATCCTTCTTTTTAGCTCAGAAAGAATCCTTGTTCATCGTTTTCAAATCTTGAGTTCTTATTATAATGTCTTCTTCAAGAACGATGTCCAAAAATATTTAGAATTCAGAGACAGTCCTACTAGAGACTTGCTCATAGTGTCACGATCTGCTTGAGCCATCCTTTCTTCTCGAAACAATTCATTTTCTCGATGAAGTGCTTCTCTAACCAGCTCGTTCTCTCGATTAACTACTTCTCTTTGTCTCTCAGTCGCCGCATCACGGGCCTCAGTAGCTGCTAATATTGCTGCCATAGCAGCAACTTTTTCCTCATCTCTAACCTTTTCCCGCGCCATGTTCAGTTCACCTTGGTGAGCAAGTTCCTCCATATATTTAGTGTAGTCATTTTTTTAAGAACTACCTTTTTTCTTTGACGCCTTTTTACCTTGAGGCCTGAGGAGCTGACGAGTCGGTTGGGTCTCGGGCACTTGTTCAGGCGTCCCTTCCGTGTCTTGAAATGTGTCGGCTTCTTGTTCGGCCATGTCTGGTTCTGGAGAACTATGTAGACTCATACCGTGCATGACAACTTCTGGACCAGTTGCCACAATTTTGTATTTAGGGCAATCTTTGACAATTTGCCAACATTCCCATCTAGTGAATGATTTGTTCATGTTCTTTGAATTGTAGAATGCTTGAGCTTGTAGTGTCTATAAAAATGTGGGATAACATAGTGTTAAAAAATGCGGGTGTAACACAAATAAATAAATTCAAAATATTGATACGGGTGGAATGCATATAAATTACATAAAAATGACATAAGAAATTAAATAAAAATTACATAAGAAATTAAATAAATTAAAATTTTGATGCGGGTGGAATGCATATAAAAATTACATAAGAAATAACATAAAAATTACATACAAAATTAAATAAATCAAAATATTGATGTGGGTGGAATGTGATGAGTAGATTTTATATTATATATTTTACCCTAATCTTAGTCTATTTTGGTTAATATTTTGGAAGAATTTTGATACTTTGAATTGTATTTTCAATATAGGACTTTCGACTTCCTCTGGAGCAAAACAGGACCAAATGGACGAATTTTGGAGTAATTCCAGTTGGAGGACGTTACTGAGTCACTTAGCTTGATCATATCAAAATTTGGGATTTTTCCACCAAGCGGTTATTGTCTGGCGATGAAACAAAGAAGCAGTGAGCAGTGTTGGAAAATGACGTTATGGGCTTAAATTGCGTTTTTGGAGCCCAAGATGACCTCGGATGGGTTCGTGGCCTTCTGGAAAAGTGTTCAGAATATTCCAAACATTAAATCCAGCTTTACTGGGCCAGTTTTGGAGCAGCTTATGGGTCCAAAACGTGGCTGTTCAGATTTTGGACGAATTTTACCAGTTAATCTAGGGTTATGTTTCCTAATTTTATGGGTTTTTATTAATTTTAGTTTCCTAGGGTTTAGGTGGTGGCTTGGCAAATATATTGCTTAGCCGTCTACAGTTTTAGGAAGGCTTTATTTTATGCAACTTTGGAGACAGAGAGAATTGCTAGGGTTTTGGAGATTTTCTACTCTAAGGTGTTTTCAATCCTTTTCTTAATAATATTTTCTATGATTTCAATTATGAGTATGCGTAACTAATTTCTTTTGCTAGGGCGAAGCCTTGAGCCTTAGCATGAATATGTAATCTTTATTCAATTGCTTATGAATTTTGTGCATGTTTACTTGGAATTATTAATCACTGTGCTTGAACTATCTCTATATCTTAATGCTTAGCTACCATTAGGATGTTTAGATAAGTAATCGGATGCAATTCGGTCGGAATATCACCGGAGGATTGAGTATTGCTTCTTGTGGTTAATAATTGTAATTTCACCTAAGGCGAATATCACGCTCTTAGGGGTTGCATGGTTTTTCAAAAGGTTTTCATAAAACATAATGAGTCTTGCATGTTCATATTTGATCTGAATATCACAGACGGATTGCATGTTAGATATACGTTCTTGCTTGAATATCACGAGGAGAATATGCATAAGGAAAACCTAACCTTCAAAGTTGCATGTGTAATTCATAAGTAATTGGTAAAACTAAATAGGATTGCTAGGTGATGGTGGAACCCTAGTGCTTTCTTAATTTGATTCTCCCAAAACTGTTTTCTTCTCTTTAGCTCTAATATTGCAGATTGTTTATTTTAATTCATTAATTTCGTTTTTATTTTAATTAGGTTATAAAAATCAATCACCTCAATTTCTACTTTACAATAACTAAATGGAATCTGGTTTGTTTCGAATTATTTAATAATCCCTGTGGAGAATGACCTTGCGAGATCCGTTTATACTACAACAACCTTGTGATTCTTGCAAGTAAAATATGAGGTTTTTATGGCATTCACATGAATAGTAAAATCCCTATCAGAATGCATATAAATAAATAAAAATATTGTCACCTGATCCGCTAAACTTGTCCCACTACGGATGTTACCGGAAGCATGAGAGATGACGTTTTTCCAACAAGTAAAGGAAGCGTTGAGTTTTTTCCAACGACCTTGAAGACATTGACTAGTTCTGGCGTTTTCTCCATGCACATCGCAAAACGCTTTCGTAATTTTACTCCACATTTCTCACTTATCCATCTCATTACCCGTAATCGGGTCATGAGTAGTGTGAACCCAACATTCACACAACGTAACATCTTCAATGAGCTTCCACGAAGACATTTTTTTCTCTTAAAGTGTAGAAAATATTGAAATGTAGATAGTATAGAAAGTGTAGAAAATATTGAAATGTGGTGTAAAGGTGGAAGATGAGGGTTAGGTATTTATAGGAAAAAAATTAACATTTTTCAAAATTTTCTGTAATTTTTTAAAAATTTTCTGTATTTTTTAATAATTTTTCTGTATTTTTTAATAATTTTTAATGAATTTTAATATAGTTAATTAATATGGACCGTTGGATTTGAAAAATATTCAAATCCAAGAGCCAGGGAGTTGCCACGTGGCCAACGGTCATATTTCTGACCGTTGGGCCTTTTTTTTTTATATTTACTTTTTTTGTGAAAAAAACGTGGACCGTTGATCTTTGATCCGACGGTCTATTTTAAAAGTAAATTTTAATTTTTTTTTACCGTTGGAAATCCAACGGTCTAGAAAACTAGTCGTTGGAAATCCAACGGCAGAGGAGTAGCCACGTCGCCAACTCGGGGGGGGGACTGAGTGCGCCTGTCACGCGGGCCCGCGCTCTGAAACCCTGTCGGGCACTCGCGCCACGCCTCCGTGAAGCGCACGCGCCAGGCCAACTACCCGGCTTCTTGCTCAGTCTCTTTTGGGCTGGTCCATTGCCCAGCTCGGGCTGGGTACCAGTCAAGTTGAGGGGGTGGAGCAAATTGACAGGGTGCTGGCCTTGTTTTTGTGCTGGGTCCTGGGCAAAGTCCACTCCGGTGGACTTGCTCTTAGGCATTAAAATCGGTGGAGACCGAATTTGCACGAGGGCATGTAAGAATGATGGTGCGCAAATTGCAGTAAAGCGGCATCTAAGAACCGAATGATGATTTACACGGTTATTTATTACTAAAAATTAAAAAAATTAAAAAAAAATTAATGAAAATAAGTTGAAAATTTTAAGTTTTAACGAAAATAATAAAAAAATGTTGTAAGTGAATAGTATTATAATTAACTTTTTATCATAAGAATATGATTTTTTGTTAAAGTGAATAGTACCTGAAGTTTTTCGTTAAAGTTCATTAAAAAAAATTAGTGAAGGGATTCAATGAATTTATGAAATTGTTAGAAAATGGAATTTATTTTATTAAAATCTCCATATAAAATTTTCAAGGGATTAGGTGTTTTTAAGCTGAAGTAAATCTGTATGTTGACCTAAAAGCTACAATTATTCTTTTTGGAATCAAATTCTGCACATAAATTATTTGGTAATGTCAAAGCCAAAAGAATTTGTAATTACGAAATTATTTGGTAATGTCATTTCCTTATTTTCCCGTTAATGAATCGGGAGCTATTTGGTGTAACCAGAGATTTTTTCAGGTCAAAGGGTATTCAAAGGGTACACATGTTATAATAATATCGGCTATTTTCTCATTTGCAGACTAGTTTTTTCACTTTCCCATTTAATTGAAAGGACGGGTGACTGTGTGACCGTCACACATTTGTAGCTAATTCATGGTTTGAAATGGTCATAGCCAATAATGGACTAGAGAGGTGGCTAATGTCAAGATATGGAGAAGGACATAATATCTAGATCTGGAGAATGCCTTAACATGAAACATATTTATCATCATCAAAACGTTTTAGTTCAATAACTTCATGTAATGTGTGAGTTTTTCTCAACATAATATCATATTCGGAACATCGCTTGACCGTAAACTCGTTTCATACAAGTTGCTTTCTTGAACATGTGTTGATATTAGAAAAATGTTAACCATTTTTTTAGTAGAGATAAGAAATTTCTAATGTCTTTCAGCCTTGGCATGGAATACTTTTTTCATATTATTTTTTAAAGAAAACTGTTATTGACATTTTAAAATTTTCATTTTACACTCCAAAAATCTCATTTTTGCACTCCTCATAAATGTATTTTTCTTTTGAAATATAGAAATTTAGAGTGCATAATGAGGATTTATTAACAATTCTTTTTTTTTTCTTCTTTAAAAGGGAGATAATTTATAGCAAGCCACTGTAGCAAGCCACTGTAGCAAGCCACTGTGGATGCAAATTTCTTCCTCCTTGATCTTGGACAAAATTGCACCTACAAAACAATTAACACCTTAGGGTCCAGGCCAAGAGCCTCACGCGCCCACGATGAATGGGGGGGCTTTGGCCGAAGAACCTCTGATGCCAAAGTTAGAATTTAGAGAGAAAAGTGTTTGGAGAGTATTGGGAATTTTGCAAGTGTGTTGGAATGATCTTTTGGTGAAAATGAGAGCCTATTTATAGGGATAGGGTGTAACTTATGGTTTAATGTGTGATTTAATGGATTAATTAGGCAATTAATCCATTAATTGGTTAATCAACACATTTTTGGAATAAATATTTTGGGGGTTATGTAATTTATATGGGATGTTTTGAAGGTTATGAAATAATTACCTTGTGGAAAATATAGGATGAGGATGGATGAAATAACTTTGAATTTGTTACCTATTTTGGGCACTTTTGATTTGATTGAATGATGATTGCCCGCTACTCGTGTGTAGGAATCTCGTTGTACCTCAAGGGTATTTTTGTCCTCTTTTGTACAAAAATCCACGTGTCGCCTTGTGATTATTTTTGGCTCTACAAATGCCCCCACACATGTTGGGCTGCTCGTAGGAAATGGCAGGAGGAATAGAGATCATCTTGCTTTAGGAAACGTAGGACTGCTTCCTATTTTGATGTAGATTCCCTCTTTAATAGGAAATTAGGTCCTTCTAGGAAAGGGAAATAAATTTCTCTCAAAGCCTATTTAAGTCCACCTTAAGTGGGTTATTAAATCAACTTTGGAGAGCGATTTATTCTACCCTATAAGAGAGAGAGAGCTTAGAGGATATTTGTTCCCCCTCCTCTAGCAATCTTCTACATCTTGCCCGTGCAAATGACCGTCTTTCGTTGATTTCTTCGTCTTCTCCGTGCCGCACCGATGTAAGAAAAATTTAATTTTTTCTTGTCTTCTTCTTGGATAGTGCTATTGCGGGGCAGCCTTGGGGTGGTGTGGCACGTCGACTGGCAGGGGCCAGAAGTCGGCTCGGCATGGGCCGAGGAGGCGTCGTGGCAGGGGCCACTGCTTGAGCTGTTTGGCTTGGCTGAGCCAATGGCAGCTTGTGCGTCCAGGGCCGCGGATTGTGGTGCTGGGGCGTAGTGCTAGGTGAGCCACACGCCTCATGTCCTTTGGGCTCTTGGACCTTACTCGGCTGGCAACTGAAAGAAATGAGGAGGTCGTGGGCCTCATGGGTTGCTGGAATGCTGGGCATGCAGACCTCCTGCCTGCTAGAATGTTGGTTGAGCTCCTCTGATGTGTATCGTGAATGGCGTTGGCTGCTTAGTTCTTTTTTACGAGAGAAAGGTGGGCTGCTCCCGAAAGAAGAGGTAAAGAGGATTAAGACGAATGCATTGGCTCGTCTAATCGCTATCGTGGAGCCTACTATGAATGAAGATGGAAAGAAGAGATCTTCCCCGCCTGCTCAAGAGATGCCAGTCGAGAAAAATTGAAGACTTCATCCGCTGCTCATGAGGGTCTGCCTGCTGCCAAGATGCTTGTGATTGACATAACTTCTTCCAATGGGAAGAAAAAATGAGGCTGTTAGATCTGAGCATGTGGTGTCTGCCATGTCGAGAATGGCTAGTACAATTGCTGATAGCATTGCTCAGCGTAAAGGTCCTGTCATGCCCCCAGTGCCGAAGTCTGTACCAAGATGTCTGTTTGGAGCTAAGTCCGATTCACCTTTGGAGAGGCTTGCTACTATGAATAGCGATAAGGTGGACTCTGCTACTAAAGTGGCGCCAAAGCCCACTCCTTTTGCTGCTGAGTCTAATTCGCCTGCTAGGAAGGAAGAGCCTGCTCACGTGGACAGATGTGAGAAATCCACTAAGCCTGCTTCTGGTGAGGCTGCTGAGATCTGTGTCCTATTGAAACTAGATCTGCTTGAAGACATGGACGTTTGTGCCAAGTTTGTTGATGGAGGTAGAAAGGTTGTTTGCCTAAGTTCCTTTGCGAAGCATACGACCCAATATAGAAGGACTGCTCTGCTTGTTATGATGCATATATAGCAAGGCTGCCAAGGAGGTAGCGAAGACTATGGCAGCTGAAGCTTATTCCTCAGCCGAGGAGATCAAGAGGTTGGATTCAGAGCTTGTTGCTTTGAAGGGGTCTAATATTTCTGCCCCTATTTCTCTGCAGCTTGAAACCGTTCGCCAAGATATTGTTGACTTGAAGACTAAGCTTGACGCGATCCAAGTTAAGTATGAAAGTGCAGAGAAGGAGATTGGATGTTACATACCTCAGATTCAAGATCTTGAGTTTGCAGTTTCTGAGCTTCGTTTCGCTGCTTATGTAAAGGATGAAGAGTCGATTGCTGCTTATAATCAAGTGATCCATTTCAAGAAGGTTGTTGATAGGCTTGAACCCCAAGTGTTGGAACTTCAAGGTGTACTGAAGATCAACGAAAGTTCAAAGAATGAAGTGGATGAGCTGCAGCGCGTCCGTGTTGGTCTGCTTGAGAAGAATGAGCAGCTGAAGGGTGAGAATGATAGGCTTGAGGTTTCGAGACCTTCTCTATTTCTCTGGAAGACTTGCTTGCTTTTACTTTTGAGGCTTCCATTGGTGAAGTAGTTGGAGAAGTTAGTGCCCAGGCTGGGGCACCCGGGGGAGAAGCGCCGGATGATGCCGCTGCTAAGAGCGTCGCTGCTGCTGAAGGTAGGGGTGGGTTCAAAAAATTGAAAACCGAAAAAACCAAAAACCAAACCAAACAGAGGCAGAAAAAAAACAGAACCTATTGTGAAGTTGGTTTAGTCATACAATTATTTTTTAATTATTTTTTTCAATGTTTATAAATAGTTTAGTCATACAATTATGACAAAACAGAACCTATTGTGAAGTTGGTTTCAATGAAACTTTCCAAGCTAGTGGAGTGCATGGGTTCGAATCCTCCTCATGCCTCCCGGATTTTGGAGATTTTTTTTTAATTTTTATGACCAAATCAACAAAACCCTAGCTCAACCACACATTTCCCTAGCGCAACCACACTTATTATATTTTCATTCCCCTCATCTCTTTCTCTCGTTCCCTGCCTCCAGACTTCATCCATGTCCATTTCTCCATTCTTCTCCATAACCCACATCCTCCTTTCTATTCCAAGCTTCATATTTGTGAGACCCTCCATGTCCATGCCTCCAATTTCTCCATCTTCTCTCTCTCGTCCCCTATTCTCTCTCAATCCCCTCTTCTCTCTCAGTCATCCCTCTGGCTCCAGCACCTATCCTTATGGCTGCGAGCATGCTGACCCTGCGGCATCCCCTCTTCTCTCTCAATCAAAAGGTATTCAATTTTAGGGATTTAGGAAGAGTAACTTAGGGTTTTCTAGATTTAAGGATTTTGGGTTATTGATTTGCTGTTAGTGTATGAGATTCAATATTTAGATTTTGTGTTATTCGTGAAGATGTGATAGAATTTTCATTTCAGTTATGGAGATAAAAATGGGTGGAGATGCATAGAGGTGTGTATTGCAGATTATGTATTGGTTTTAGATTCAATAGACGAACAAAGAGCAAAGAAAGTATGGGTTGCAGATCATACGTGGGGATGTAGATTATGTATCTGTGTTTGTTTCTTTCCATCTGATTCAATCCAAGTTTTTTTATTTTATTTTTATTGTGTTGGATAAAAGATTCATGCTCTGACAAAAAAAAATTAGCTTTTCCATCTTCGTATTTTGCTGCATCAATAGCAGCCCACAAATCATGTAAACCCTAAATGAATATAATTGTTGTTGTGATTTGTAGATGAAGATAATGGTTTTATCAATACCAATATCCAGATTTACCAAAAAAAAATCATGGTAAAAACCGAACAGGCCGAAACCGAACCGAAAAAAACCAAAACCGAAAAAACCCGAACCAAAAAAAAATTGAACCGAACCGAAATTTCGGATTGGTTTCTGTTTCGGCAAAAAATCGAACCATTTCAAACCGAACCCAGCCCTAGCTGAAGGTGTGGCGACCGAGTAGTCGTGGGATGTCCAAGCTGCTGTAGTCTTCTAGGTAGCCTTTAGGATTTTATTTGTTTTTCCTTGTAGCTCTTATTTTGCTTGAACTCTTTCAGCTTTTGCTAATTGTTTATAAACATGCTTCTTTCGCTTTTCTTCATCTTCGCTTCTTTTGTTCATGCCCTAACCTTTAGGCTTGATAGACCAGTGGCAGACATGCTACTTTTTTATAAGCAGACAAGCTCGCGTAGCCTATGTAGCCGTAGGTGTTAGTGTAGCACTTTGCCAAGTTGTTAGCCATAAGGTTGGCAGCCGGATGCCTTACTTACAGAAGCAAACAAGTCCGCGTAACCACTAGGTTGTTAACCTTGCCTTTCTCCAATTCCGTAGGTTGCGTAGCAAGTATCACAACACTTTAGGACTTAGTGTAGGTTGTTCCGCGCTTGGCAGAGGTGAAGCTTATCGACTACGTAGCATGTCGGCAGTGGATAAAACTTCGTATATGCGTGCTAGCTTGTTTAACCTTTCACAAGAATGTGCGGTTGTATAAATCTAGCGCGACTTTACTACTCGAAGGGCAAGCCGTAGGCAGTCTTCCGGAAACCGTAGGCTACCTTAGTGCACTCGGTAACAGCTTTAGGGTTCCAGAGCAGCCGTCTGTAGGACGTACTGCGTAATGTGCCCCCCCCCCGTCTCTAGGGCCCGGTTCCCCTCGGATTAGACCAAGAGACCCAAAATCCTTCAGTTAGCTAAGCCTTGAAAAAGACCATTGTGGCTACTTCTAGGAATCCCGGCGCAAGCCATCGTGCATCTAGTTATACTAAGGCTGCCAGGCTCATCCACGTCTGGATATTTGGAGTGTAAAGTTTATCCTCTCGTCTTGGAGAGCTGACCCATATGGGTGTCGGGGAATTGGTTTAGCCTCTCGTACTAGAGAGCAATTAATTTACCCTCTCGCACTGGAGAGCATGGTTGGTCTATCGGGGGGCGTAATTTCTGCGATGAGTCCCTAAGAAGGGCACAATCTTCTTTTGAAGTGCTGGAGTGATCAGTTGTTGTAAGCATGCAGCTGAGCCAAGTTGTGATTACTTCTGAATTCCTCATTGAAAAACGAGTGAAACGAACGAGAACTTAGCTGTAAGGTAGAAACTGCATAACAACTGGATAGTCATCGGCTTGTGAGTTGGTGCCCGTCGAGCTTCTTGAGTCTTCGGGCTTTGATGTAGTAGGAGGTCACACATGGTACTTCTTCATATTGTAGGCGCTCTACTACTTTTCGATCTTTTTATCATTTCATGGTGGCGAGGGTGTAATTACTTTTGCCGCCTACTTTGCTGATCTTATACGGACATTCCCAGATGAGATCTATCTTTTTGGAACATTCTCTGCGGGCAGTGATGAAGGCTTTTCTTAGGACTAGAACTATGGGCTAGAACTGCCGGATCTTGGCCCTTTTGTTCTAGCTGGAGAGGAACTACTGATGGTAAGCTGCGATGCGAGTGATAGTCTGCTCGCACTTCTCCTCTGCCAAATTTAAGCTTATGGCCATCTCCTTTCGGTTGCTCGTCTTTTGGTGGTGCAATATGCCCATAGACATCGAGGGAGTTCATTTGGCTATTTTCTTTTCTTACTGGTGGGGGATTTCTTGTGGCAGTCAATGATCATCTTGGTGGATGCTTTGGCCCGCCTATTGCCTTGAGAATATCTTGGCGTAGACATGTGCTACTTGATGCCATATTTTTTGAAAAACTTCGCCAAATCTTTGCCCATGAATTACGGGCCGTTGTCCGTGACGATGAATTAAGGGATGCCAAATTGGCAAATGATGTTCCTCCATATGAAGCGCTCTATGTCCGTTTGAATCGTGGTCGTCATGGGCTCTGCTTCTACCTATTTGGTGAAGTAGTCGGTTGCCACGATCATCATGCCTTTGCCCTTAGTAGTCTGGCTGGTGATTAGCTGGGAATCGGAATGAATTGAAAGCTATTTCACCGCCAAGTCTTTTGTCATTCGAAGGCCTGCTAGTGGGGCTTTGTACTCTGCTTCGTTGTTAGATGCTTTAAAACCTAGAATGATCGCTTGCTCGGGCATCGAACCGCCTGAGGTGACAATGACCACGTCTGCTCCTGAACCTTTGTAGCTAGATGCGTCGTCGACATGCAAATGCTAGAAGTCTCCATCGGGTGGAGCAGGCGTGGCTAGAGTGTGCTCGGCTACTTCCGGGGCGTCGTTGGGTCGTTCTGTTGCATCATAAATGCGTGGTAGGGAGCCGTGGAGCTGGGGCCATGTCACACACAGCAAGAGATGTTCAACTGCTGGTATTAGGCCACTCTAGAGTTGAATCATTGAGCAAGGGTTGGCTAGGGCCGTGTGGTGCGCAGCAGGAGGTGGTACTCAACTGCCGATACATGTTGCTCTTATGTAGAATCTTTTACGGTGACAAGGACAAAACTTGCTTCCAAGTGTGTCCTTCTAGTGTTCGTCTACCCTTGGCGTGTCTTTTGGGCCGAGTTGTTGCGTTCGTAAAAAAACTTTGCATCCGCCAGGGTCTACGCCTTTATCGTCACACGTCTGGATTGGGCGGAATAGTACATCATAAGGATGAAACTGATAGCATCGAGGAGAGCTTTTAAACTGTAGAATATAGGTAGTCGGGCCCCTAGCTCTTCTCGTATGATGGTAGAGCTTATTGCTGCTTTAGATGCGGATGCTCGTCCAGTCAGACTTTGAATCTCCTTTAGAGTAGTGGGGAACTTCATATTCAAGATCGCTCGGATTTGCCTTGAATGGGCATCGGCATACTTCGTCCCAAAGTGCATGTTTTTCTGCCAGAGCGAAAGAGTCTGCCAGAGTTAAATCTTTTTTCATTATCAGTTTTCTGAACAATGGGTGGTCTGCTGAAAGTTTTTTTTGGAAAGCTGCTCTAGCTATCAAGTCGTTGCATCCGACTATCCTTGCATTCTCTGCTTTGAACCTCCTCACATAGTCATGAACTGACTCCTTTGGGTTTTTCTTGACGTCGAACAAATGGTCGGACTTCTTTTTTATCGAGCAACAGGATGAATATTCTTTGGTGAAAACCAAAAAAAGTTCGTCGAAATTCCAGATAGATTGTGGCTGCAGGGTGTAGAACCAATCTTGCGCCTCGCCTTGTAGAGTGGTGGTGAATATCTTGCACATGAGATCGTCGATGTTTCGATAGAGGATCATTGCGCTTCGGTAGTGCTTTAGGTGTCTCTCCGGGTCTTCATCCCCTTTGAAATATGTGAAATGTGGCATGCTGAACTCGCATAGAGGCTCTGCCTGCTCGATCTCGTCCGTGAAAGGTAACCTGCTTATGTTGGTCATGTTCCATCGTAGTGCCTCGTCAGTGACCTCGTTGCGTTGGAAATTGTGCAATCGCTTGGTCAAGAGTTTCTCTACTGCTTCCTGAATTTGCCTTTGTTGAGGTAGTGGAGCTCTTGGCTGCCCCTAACCGTGACTTGCTGGTCTAGGCTGCTCTTCCACATGTTTGGCTCGTCTATGCCACAGATGTGGTGCGTGTAGCGCGTTCCTAGCAGGCGAGCGAGTTCTTCGCAGGCTGCCGGTTGAACTTGAGCCATATTGAGTGACTGCTTCTCTCCGTTCGTCGTGCTGCCTACTCTGATGTGAGGTGAATGATGCTCATTGTGGGCTTAGCCGCGAATGAACACTTCGCCTGGAAGGTTGCTCATGTTGACTATCCGAGTGTCACCCCAACCGTGAATGTATGCTCGTTTGTGGGCCTAGTCGAGAATGCACGCTCCTCCGCGCTCTTAGATGGGAGTATACGCTATCTCGGGGGCCCAATCTGGAGTGTACACTGCCTGAACCCTCGGTTTGTGGCTGGTCGAGTGACTGCTTGCTGGAACGCTGCTGGAGAGGTTCTTTGTCTGCCTTTGTCCTACTTCGGGACACCTCGTCTGGGGCACGTTGCATCTCGGTGCGCTGCAAGAACTAGTTCACCAAGGTCGTCTGATGTGCGAAGGTGCTCGTCAACTCTATAACTTGTCGAGACAAGTGTTGTTCTCCATTTGGGTTAAAATAGCTTGGAAGGAATGCGTCTCATTAAGCAGTGGAAGTGTGGTAGACTTTAGGCGTGAGATTTGAGTTGGGAAAAGTCAAATCCGAAGAAAAATATAGTGAAAATGTTCCCGGTTCGATCGTCGGTCCAGAAATTTGAAACGGGGACGGTTGAACTAATCTTGGATCGATTTGGGCTACTTGGAAGACCACAGGAGCAAACTTGGCCACAGAAGCAGGTTGGGCCACGAGAGTAAACTGCTCGACTCGAGCAGGTTGGGCCACGGAAGTGGGCTGCTTAGCTGGAACAGGCTGGGCCACGGGAGCAGGCTAGGCCATGAGAGTGGGCTGCTCGGTGGGAGCAGGATGGGCCGCGATAGTAGGCTGCTCGGTGGGAGTAAGATGCTCGGAGTGTGATGCATATGGGTGCGAGGCTTGGGCTCGGCTTGGCAACACATTGAGTTCGCGTTGGGCTTGGAGTGACATGGCTTAGGTCGTGGCCTTGGTGTCGTGAGCCTTGGATGGCACGGCTCGGGCCGTGCTAGCGGTGTCATGGACCTCGCCGCGGGTAGTGGTGACCATGGTGGCCACCGCGATGGTTGCCATGGTGGAGCCTCGTAGCGATGGTGCCACTCCTATGATCACATTTAGCCTCATGGATCGTCGTGGTCCCATTTCTTGAATATTGAAATTTTCACTTGTGGAATTTTCTAATTTTCTAGCCATTGTATTCTTCTTTTACGTTTTATCAAAGAATCTTTGCAAATAAAAAATTCTAATAATAAGAACGTACGAAAAAATACAAGTAGACTAGAAAATAGAGAAAAACCTTTTTTATGCGAGAGTCTTCTACAAGTGTGGATTTCTTCTCTCAATGAAAGCACCAATTTGTGGATGCAAATTTCTTCCTCCTTGATTTTGGACAAAATTGCACCTACAAAACAATTAACACCTTAGGGTCAAGGCCAAGAGCCTCACGCGCCCACGATAAAGGGGGGGCTTTGGCCGAATAACCTCCAATGCCAAAGTTAGAATTTAGAGAGAAAAGCGTTTGGAGAGTATTGGGAATTTTGCAAGTGTGTTGGAATGATTTTTTGGTGAAAATGGGAGCCTATTTATAGGGATAGGGTGTAACTTATGATTTAATGTGTGATTTAATGGATTAATTAGGCAATTAATCCATTAATTGGTTAATCAACACATTTTTGGAATAAATATTTTGGGGGTTATGTAATTTATATGGGATGTTTTGAAGGTTATGAAATAATTACCTTGTGGAAAATATAGGATGAGGATGAATGAATAACTTTGAATTTGTTACCTATTTTGGGCACTTTTGATTTAGTTGAAGGATGAGTGCCCGCTGCTCGCGCGTAGGAAACCCGTTGTACCTCAAGGGTATTTTTGTCATCTTTTGTCCAAAAATCCACATGTCGCCTTGTGATTATTTTTGGCTCCACAGCCACGGTTATCCACCTGAGAAGACTTACAAATGCATTTCAACCTTTCTCTGGCCACAATCAAGCAGACTCACAAGTTTAAAACCTTGAACACTGGACCCCCCCTATTTAAATTGTAACTTGTTTTTCACTAAAAAAAACGAAAAATGGTGGAAAGTTGTAACCACCTTGGTTGTATAAAAGAATAGGATTTAAAAAAAACGAAATAAAAATAAAAAATGATGTTATCTGCACACTTTTTATTAATTTTTATCTCTTAATTTTTACAACGACTATTTTCTCATTGCTGTCACCACTAACATTACCGCTGTAGTTCTCGCAAACTATTTTATTTTACCGTCAGCTAGCCTCGATTACTCTTCATACCTGTAATGAAAGACTCCAAAAGTAAATTTTGGACCGGAGGATAAAACTGATTAACTAAGACAAGCAGGTATTGTCATATGTCAAGTCAATTGGTTAAATCCTGCGTTTTGTCCTTGATTGTAACAATTGGAAACATAAATATACCCTAATGCAAATTATTAGGTATGCCTACAATTTATCTAATATTTTAGAAGTTTCTGGTAGCTGGATCTGAATGTCACATGTTTAAGATATGGATTATATCTAATAACAAATTATATACAAGCCCATCAATTTCACTTTCTCCCTATTAATGTAGATAATACTGTTATTTAAAAAAAAAAAACCCTTGAAATAAACAATTCATAAGTATGTTTCCTGAATTTGTCATAGTTTGAGTGTGGTTCTTTTTGAGTAATTCCGTTAAAATTCTCATTCAAAATAAAGAGTTTGAAAAATGTTGTTCTCTCTGTGTGTGAGAGGCTCTCTCTTCTTAAGAGTCTCTCCCCCCGTCAGTGTGAGACAGTTTTCCTTCCGTCTAATTCAGTCGTCATCGGGCCTCGCTGTGGCAGAGGCCAGTGGCAAATCTTTCTCTCTTTTTTTCTCTCTGTTTCCTCCTTTTGTTCGTTTGCTACCTTTTCCCCCAACTTTCCTTCCCGATTTCCCCTGTTCTTCAAACCTCATGGGCGTCCATCTTCCTTGACCACTTTCAATCCGATATGCGGTAAGTTTTCAACGCAATTTGTTGTGATCATTCGAGAGGGTGCGTAGAGTTCTAGTCATGCCGATTCAGGTGTTTGCAACACCACCTCCTTCTCTTTGTCTGCTTTTGCTGGCAGTGTTGTTCGTGGTAATTTCATAGTCTTTCAATTTCTAGCTGAGATCGACGTGGCATTCGTGGCTGGATGATGGGATATTACTTCATTTCATCTCTAGGTGCTGCTTGGTTAGATTATTAGCATCCGATGGGAAAATCAAATCGGAATATCGGGAAGCACTATTGCGGCGGTGGTAGCAGAAATCTCAAACTTTCTTTTGTTTTGTATCTAGCTTTGGGCTTTGGGGGTTGGGCTCTTTTAGGTTAGCTTGGAAGGCCCCTTTTGTTTTGTTTATATTTGTATGTGGGCCTTTTGATATGTAAATTAGTGGTGGAATAAAATTTTGTTCCGGATTTATAAAAATAAAGAGTTTGAGAAGCAGATGAAGGACAAAAGACCTCATGAAATTGCCCGATTAGAATAAAATTTAAGGACCAAATGGTCCCATTGTTTTTGTATAAATAAATCTGAATATATTTCGGCAGAGAGAGATAGAGAAGCAGAACGTGGGGGGATTCGCACGGTACAACATTCAGATTTTTCAATTATATTGGGCAGCCAATGCAATTGCACCTCCCCCCCCCCCCTTCTCTCTTTCACTGCCTTTTATTAGGTGTGCATGACCATTGACCATTGACCACTGACCACTGACCATTGACCATTGACCATTAACCACTGACCATTGACCATTGACCAAGCAAGGTGTTTGACCATTTTCCATGCACAAGCTACTAGGTTTAGTACGTAGTTCATACAACAAATCCTCTTTCTAAATCTCAATTTTATACACTAATATAGTACTTGAGTAACGTAAACTTGGATACCATCTTCAATAATATTCTAATAAAACATAAATTAATCATCTTGATTAATATTAGTTAGCATCCTTCTGGATCTGTAGTATCGAAGAGGTTTGATAATTGTTGTAAGCATACCAAACTTTAAACAAGAATTTCAGAATTTTGATTCGGATTGGTCGGCTTAGGTCACAAACTACAATAGAAGGATTGAATCAAATAAATTCATCTAGTGACAGATTTGGTTATGTTATTTCTCGTCATAAACAATTGGTGAGAAAGCTTTGAGAGAAAGATGACGTGAAGTTAAAGTGTTTGTGAGTTTTAATTTTTAGTGTCACATGATTGATGTCAATATGAGAAATGAAACATATTCAATTTGTAAATTATGATAACTGATACCAAATTTAGGTATTTCTAAACGCTACTCAATTCGATTTGGTCCAAAATTATGCTACTCTTTAGCGTAAAAACTGAATCAAACTGCTCGAATTGATTAATTTCGTTTGGTTTGAGCAGCTCAGGCGACTTTTTACCCACCCTTAAGCAGTTGGAGCAGGGAGGGAGCGGCTGTTGCAGCAACTGATGGTAGCAGCCATCTTCTGTACACATTCCGTAACCTTAAAGTTGAATGCATATGGTCCGCCAGGACCACCACCATGTGGAGTGGCGGTGGCTAAGCGTGTTTACTGTTTACTTTGGACTTTCCGACGAAGACAAACCTTACAAATTCACTCACTCAACGCTCAGCCAATCAAGCCAAAGCCGGTGGGGGTGGGGAGGCGGTGGCGGCTGCAGTCCGGTGCTTGTTTAGTTTTGGGCTCGGAGCCTCTGACTTCTAACGAGTAGGGCCCACTTATTGGACTTAAAGTCCGAAAACATCCGCGTCACAATGGGATTGGGTCTTTACGAGCACGTGAACGCGTATCCTTTGATGTCGTACACCGACCCGAGATGCAAATAGACATAAATACCCTCGGTTAAATTACATGAAAAAAGGGTGGTTCGTCGGTCCCTTTCCATTACTTTTTCTTGCTTCTTCATAGCCATATCTTCGACTTGACAAAAAAACACACCAAAAAAAAAAAAAAGCCACGTTTTGTTGCTCTTTTGATTCTCAAGCGCACAAGGGCTCATGTACTAATGGCCCGATTTCGGTGTCAGGTTAGGCGTTGTTGTTCATCATCTTGGCCAACCTAATCACACCAAAAGCAATCATATTGTTTCAGTTTTAATCCAACCCAAAAGATGAAGATGATGAATTGGGGATTTTCAATTCAAAACCTAAAACCACACAAACATATGAATTTGAATTTTCTACAATTCGGCCTTTTTTTATGTAATATTCTAGGTAAACTTTTAGTTTAATTTTTTTTATTTTTTACATTTTTGTAAAGGTTCTTTAAAATTATTTAAGTAATTAAATACAAGGGCTAAATTTGTTCTTAAGGGGTCGTGTGAAAGTGAATTAAAACTTCGGGGTTGTTAGTGCTGTTTATCAGGCTTGAGAGGGTTTTTTGAAAACAAAATATACTTCAGAGGATGTTAATACAATTTAACTAGTAGTTTAACCCACTCTCCAATCTCTTAGTGTATAATATCGAATGTTTAAAAAAAAAAAAAGTTAATGTTGTAACCAAATTCAGGAATCGTCGTGAATGGTGGAGATGCACAAACTCGATAATTTGTAAACAGCAAACAACCGTAAGCAACCAATTACTAGGGGTGCCAACCAAAGTCTCTTCGACAATCAAGTTAGTAAGAAAATATAAGTAGAGGGAAGAGAATAAGTGTGCGATAATCGTGTTACCAAAGATGAACCTTAGAAGGGTGCACTTGAACTAGTTGAGATAGAGACATTTTAGGATATGAAATCTGTATTAAACCAAGAGAATCCTAGAAGATATCTTGGAGTAAATATTGCATCTTCTTAAGAGTATGATTACTTGCAGCGCATGCGAATCCTTAGATTGTAAGGATTCCAAGAATATAGGAAATCTACTAATTCTTTAATGGATCAGGTTTTTGTTTCTTACGTAACAAGCATGGTCATGCTCAATGAAGTCATCACACTTCACCCATTGCTCCAAAACAGGTTGATGGTTACATCGTTGCTCTGTGTGTATAGCTCTGCGGTTGAAGCTATTAAGTCTATCCGATTTTTTTATGAACTCGTGTGCTGATCTGCCTTATTTCGACCTTGAAAAAGCATGGTCCCACAATTACTATTGATAAAAAACATAGAATACCACTAGGATTGGAAAAAAAAAAAGAAAAAAAAACATTACTATTAACAAGAACATGCAAAATCTCTTTGTGGCTATAACATTTAAGGCATTGGAGAAAACATTACTATTGCCTAAGTGAAGTATCACTCGCAAAAATCTCTTTATTCATTTCTTCTTCAAGACACAAAATTCTAATGTGTCTGAAGAAAATTGAGGTTTTACCATAAAATCAATTGTCAATGTGAGGAGTAACCCACTTATAAACACATGCAAGATTCATTCTTTCTCCAATGTAGGGTTGGTACTCTCAAGGTCTTATTATGATTTTGAGTTCGCAATTTTAACAAATTACTTATGTAAGAAAATGATTTACATGACACAAGTTCATCAATTATAAAATTGCGATCCAATAGTGTTCGAAAGAACCCATATCGTTTACACTATTTTTTTCTTTACATAAACGGTGGTCATATGGTTCTATTCTCTAGTTATATTTATCTTCACTTGTAAGTAAATGACTCTATATTTAATTTTCAGTAGAATCCAAATCAAATTGTCATGGCATATTCCATTTAAGATTTAGTACACTTTCACATACGTAGTGTTGATAATACTGAATGTATTAAAAGCGGGATGTGATATCCACACAACCCATTTTACTTCTCACACACATTTTTAATTTTCGGTCGTCGGATAGGATGAATTGAAGAAGATCAACGGACAAAAATTATCAAGGGATGTGTGAGGAGTAAAATGAGATGTGTGGATAGCACACCCCTTAAAAACAATTTGATAATTAAGAACAAAAAATTTTAAACTACAGAACTTTTGAACGATAATACAACAAGAAAAATACCAATTTGACTGAAGTCATTTAACCCATCAAAAGAGTCTTGACTTTCTCGTCAGAATAAGAAAATTTTCATTGTGACGGGAACACGAGTGGTACATCACGTGCTTTTATATAAGTGGTGAAATTTTTTATTTTTTAAGTTATTAATTTTTTAACATAAATATTCCACTATGAGTATAATGAGACGTGATTATCATCTGTGTTCTAATCACATTAAAAAATATCTCCGTCATATGTGTTCTGGTCACACTAAAAAATATCTCTGTCATATGATTATAACGCAGTAGTAGCGCGGTACAATGTCAATCAAATAGCTGCCAAATGGTTTCATTGTCAATCAAGCCACACGCCAAACACGTTAATCCACTCCTCGGTTCAAGATAATGTCACATGCCCTTCACGAGCTTCATCGCTGTTCTCTAGCGCATGCTTTATCACCAGGCTTTATCTGTTGTCCGATAAGACCAATGATCGATCAGATCAAGCCACGTGTCTTGGTCCACTTTTATGTTGACACGTGGCCGGAGTCTGATGGGTGGCCGTTGCAGGCAAAACGCGTGAAAAGGACGAGCTGGCTCGCGGTTTGCGTGTTTAATGGGTGAATTGAGATTCTCGTGGTAGATAATTACTCACGCTTGCGGGAGTGCGTGAAAGGTGTGAATTTGGGAATGATGTGGCTGCGTGTGCTCCACGCCCTTTGGTTGGAGAGATTTTTCAATGTGATCGGTACACGGAGTGGTACACCATGTGTCACTATGCAAATAATCGGATATGTGTACTAAAAAGTTAATAACGTAAAAAATAATTTTTTTCACTACTCCTATTAAAACAGATGGTGTGCCACTTGTATTCCCGTCATAACTAAAAATTTCTCCTTCGGTTGCAGCACTGATTGTAACGTGTATTTCTTTTTGTTGTTTTTTCTCTCGTGCCAAATGGTGGAGAAAGTCATGCCTCCGTTCTGAGGGCTAAATATAACCTTGTGTTTTAGTCCTTTGAAAATACATGAATTTTTTTTTGTCCAAATTTAGTATCTAATGCCATAATTTTGAGATATTTGCATCCACAAGGGCCAAGTGGTGGCGTTGGTCGCCGTTTACCGAATTCGTTGAAAAATTAAAAATGGTTGTTAGAGCCCTAGAACTTCACGGCCTCGTACCGCCACGTGTATCTGTTAATCGAGGTAGTACTTGGGTGGGTTTTGTAGATAAGTGATAGTTTCAAGATGATGGTGGTGGCGTCAACCAATTCCATCGGAGATGGCTAGAATTTGCTTCTGAAATTCATGAAGGTAATAGGTCAGTGGGTGGGTCTGGGTTTCTGAGTTAGCTTTCCTGATTTGGAAGGTTTGTAATTCTGGTAGGTTTCAAGTTTCCAAAATGGGAAACTTACTATTTATAGTAGGAGACAAAGACCAAAATTGCCTCTTACTTTTGAGGCTCATAACTTCTTCGTATCAACTCCGATTCATGAATGTTTTAAGTCTGAACGCTCGTGAGATCGAACTTCTTCGTATCAACTCCGATTCATGAATGTTTTAAGTCTGAACGCTCGTGAGATCGAACCTGATAAAAAAAGTACAAGAGTTGGCCCACTAAACTAACGAAATTTTCAAAAAAGAAAGGCCAAATCAAGGTTAAATAAGTCAAATTGGGATTTTCGAATTCAACAAAAATTAAATAAAATCCCGAGATTGAAAATACAATTAAGAATAGTGAATTGTTTTTAGTTTTGTCTAATAACATGGTATTGTACCGAGTCTAGTAGAGTAATATTGTAACTAAGTGATTGATTGTATGGTTGAGTTTGACCCTAAACCAACAAGGCAAACCTTATCCACCATGGTTAGGTAGCAAAAAATCACATGATAGTGTACTCATGTTCTCTCAGGCCTCGTTTGATAGAGACGATTGACTTGAATATGACTATTCACTATATTAAAATTAAGGGTAAATTACATTTTACCCCCTCAGGTTTGTGGTCGATTGCAACCTCATACAATATCTTTAAAACATTTCAATTTCATACCTCACCTACTATTTTATTTCAATATAATACATTCGTTACATTTTCCATCAATTGATCTATTAAGTGCTGATGTGGCTGCTACATTTGTGCTAAATTTTTATTGATTTAAAATATTATAATAATTTACCCTATTTATTAAAAAAAAAAAAAAAAACTCATCTTCTTCCCTGAGCCTTTCCTCTTTCCTGCAACTCAAACACCCCATCCCACCCCACCCCCACCTCCCCCGCAACCCCCCACCCCACCCCACCCCACCCAAAACCCATATGTCTCCTACCTCATCACTCCCACCCTCTTTCTCCCTCCCCGACCTTCATCTCCTTGCAGGGTCGACTTGGCCATTCTTTGCCTGCCATGCAACACCAGGATCCACTCCGCCAACCTCCTCGCCCAGCGCCACGAGTGAAAACCCCCCTCGTCCATCCACTTCGACATCCACTCCGTCATCCACCGGCGTCTCAATTGGAGTGAAAACCCTATAATCCAAAGCGACGTAATTGTCGTTGTCCTTGCTGATGTGGTTGTTGTTGCTGGCAGAATCGAGGGTGGTTGGGATTTTGGGGTGGTGTATGGCGTTGTTCTGGGGAGGGAGGAGGAACTCGATGGAGTCGGAGGAGGAGATCTTTCCGATGAGGTAGTTGAGGAAGGGCTTGCGGTCGGGGAAAGTGATGGAGAGGGAGAAGTTGAGGTTTTGGTGGTGAAGGGAAGGGACGAAGGTCGGGGAGGAGAAAAGGGAGGATAGGGAGAAGGTGAGGGGTTGCGGGGGAAGTGAAGATAGTGGAGGAAAGGGAGATGGGTTTTTGTTTTTTTCTTTTTTTTTTAAATAACTTTTCTTTAATGAAATATTTTTAAATGCATAAAAAATTATTTTTTTACCACGTGTCACAAATTTGGTAGCCACATCAGCACAAATGTGGCAGCCACGTCAGCACTTAACGGACCAATGGATGAAAAATGTAATAGAGGTACTATATTGAAATAAACTAGTAGTTGAGGTATGAAATTGAAATATTTTAAAGATGTAGTATGAGGTTGCAATCGACCCAAAACCTGAGGGGGGTAAAATGTAATTTACCCTAAAATTAATGACAAATTCTTTATTTTGTCCAAGTTAAGGGTTACTGATGAAAATAGTTGTCAATTTTAATCCTACCATTTTTGTGGATATTAATACAGATATAGTAAATTTAACTTGGACAAAATAAGGAATTTGTCATCCCTTTCTTCCTTTAAAATGTCATCAATGTAGTGAATAGTCATACACAAGTCAATCATCTCTATTAAACGAGACTTCATTCTATTGTTTGGTACGTCATTGAACCCTAATAAAGTCAGTTACACTAGATTAAAATGCAGTTGTTTTATAACTGTAAAGAATGTGGAATTGGTTTTAAGTACAACTTCTAAGTAAGAAACATAGACTCAACTTTTATAAATACGTGTTTAATATCATATTATTATGTTTGGTTATAATGTAAATATATAGTTCTAATCCAATATCTTAATAGATAGTGTGTTGGTTTCTACTCATACGTTCCTTGTTCGAAACTCTTGTTTCTTAAATGATTTTAATAGTTTCGAACTATGCTCCTACATCTTAATAAAAAAATATAAATAAAAAAATATATAGTTGTGGCCAAAAAGAAAAACAGTGACTATGAACCCACCACTAAGGCATTTAGCCAAGAATCGCTTTCAACTTTCATCTGCCTTTGATTCTACTCAATTAAGGTCCACCATCGTGATTATTGTATCTCCTAATCTTAATTAAGCTTCTAACCTCGAACTTATCAAAACCATCATGAATCTCTGATGCCTAATGACGAAACACAATCAAATGGCCACTACACCGTTGGATAACTTGGATTGTGCTTTCTTTCGGTAATTATCTTCGTTTGTCCATGTCTTGGGGGACCCACACGGGTCAACCTCGTTTTACTTTCTTTTTGGACCCCACCAAGAACTGTTAAGGACATGAATGAAGATAATTTAATCTCATTAGAGGGGACAACATAGTCATCACACATCACACTTTTTCTTGTAAAGTATTTTACCCATGCTACAGGTATCATATTCAATTAATTTCAAAGTCGGGGATTGTTAATAACTTCTCGTTTGATTTTCTAGTCTCTCTATTACATCTCGAAGTATTACACGAGGATTGAATTGTATGTTCAATAAGATTCAAAATATTGAAGTATTATATGTATCGACCAGATCAAGAAAAGATATGTCAAAGAAGACAACACCAATTATATTATGTCGAAGTTCTTCTTCTCCCATCAACAACAAGAACATTAGAAGATTGAAGTCAAAGAAATCCAATCCTAAGACAACCTAGTTGACCTCTTCTCCAAGTCATTGTCAAAGCCTACTTCCAAAATATTGTTCGAAGAATTGGTATGCATAAACTGTCTGATTTGCAACATTGTTAGTTCTCATTTAGAATTTTTTTTCAAACTTAAGGATAATATCCTAAAATATACTCACTTGACCTTAATGTATTTTTTTTTTTGTCCCCACGATTAGGAGCATTTTCCCTTGGATTTTTGCTACCTAATGAGGTTTTAACAAGGCACCTATCCTGGATGGTCATACCCTTGTGTATGTCCTATAGACATTTATTCTTGACTTTGCATTAACTCACTTTTCTCCTTAGACTATAAGTTTTTGTCCCTCCTTTGGTTTTACCATAGCCAGATTTTGTTAGACTTATTTCCATATGTGAGTTCCTTGTTTGAAACTAGTGTGTTACTTTATTATTGCCTAAGAAACAACATCGTCAACTATCTTTGCAAGATTTGATGTGATATCAACTTGAGTATTTACACACTCACGGAGCAGTGTTGTAATTAATATTTAACATTGTGTGATTGCGTAATCATTGGTTTATGTAATCTAGTGATTCTATACTATTGGGTTTTGTATTATTTGGTTTCTCTCTCCTCTTGGTTTACTATAAGTAAAGACACCGACATAGAGGAAATATCATCCTACTATTTCCCTAAGCCCTATACTCTCCCCTTTCTCTTTGCCGCACCTCTCTCTTCCTTCAGTAAATTCGCGACTGGTCAACAATAATAAGTGAAATTCAATAGTATCACTTGTATGTCTACAAATTTTAATGAGTGACTCTAATAATAGGTTACCTTACTAATATTAGTGTGTAATGTAGTAAGTGAGTGGAACTTAAATTGTGTGATGTCCAAATATGAGTTAGCATGCTGGATGTGTGTTTAACTAATTTATTTGTTTTGATACTGCAGACAAGTCTTTGTTTAGCTAAGGACCTTCAACATGATGAACTTATTTATTTTTTCTATGGAAAAAGAAAGCATGATGTTACTTAGACAATGAATCCTAATGCAATTGAAGCTTTGAATAAAATCAGCAGTACTATTTTTTCCATATCTGCATAAATCTTTTAAAACAAAAATTAAAGGAACCACAATCACCTTTCCCAACCTCCAACAATTTCTTTCCAATCTCCAATAATTCTTGAAAACTAATGTCTAATCTATGATATTAAACCTATTAGCATATTGGTAAGTCCCTAACATGTTTGGTGGCATGTTGGAATAAGTTGTGACTAATTAAAATGGACTTGAATTCAGTTTATTGTTTCCAATGTCCAATTTCATTCAACCCACCAAACGGGCCCTAAAAGTTAGTAAATCCCACTAGTCAAAATGATCCCTGAGATTAATATAACTCTTCACTTTGGTCTCTGAGATTTGAAATCAATAGAAGTGGTCACTGAGTTTTTCCACCATCAATTATTTTGTTCCTTCCGTGAAAAAAAATATATATTAAATAATGATAAAATGACAAAAAAACCCTCAATTTTTGTCAAATCATTTTTGTCAATTGTTTATTAAATTGAGGTTATTTGTGTCATTTTGGTCGTTTATTTATTAGAATATTTCACATAATGACCAAAATAATTGATGGTGGACAAATTCAACGACCACTTTTATCGATTTCAAATCTTAGGGACCAAAGTAAGAAGTTATGACAATCTCAATGAACCATTTTAGCTAAAAAGTGAATCCCAAATTGAAAAATTGACAATGGTAAAACAACCAAATATGGAAAATGAATTGGTTTCCATTCAGGTTTATCTTAACCATATAGTTTGTCAATTATAATTAAACGAGTA
Organism: Malus fusca; assembly: GCA_035220775.1. Lineage (NCBI taxonomy): Eukaryota > Viridiplantae > Streptophyta > Magnoliopsida > Rosales > Rosaceae > Malus > Malus fusca. The sequence goes on along the minus strand of CM069065.1, from coordinate 23,185,227 downwards.
CAGAATTAGTTGCAAGCTCAAACGTCTTCGTTTCGCTCTCAAATCTATTTGATAAATATAGTTTGTCGTTGATTACATGTTTGAGGAGTCATAATACAGTGGATTATGAACCATGAATATCAATAGCAAACCAACAATATGAATAACAAGTAAGCTCAAACATCTTTGTTTTATGCATGGATCTATCTTATATATATAGCTTATTGGTGACTACATGTGTAGAAAATTTCATGACAGTAGACCACGAGATAAGAGTATCAATAACAAAAAAAATTGATAGAGAATAAGTGTTAAGTTCAAACGTCTTACTTTCGCGTTTGAAGCTGTCTCGTATGCATACTTTGTAGGTAATTACACATGCATATAATATGATGAAGGTAGGTCACGGAGTACGAATATCAATAGTAAAACAACAATTATAAAATGGGGTGTGATATCCACACACCCATTTTTACTTTTCATACACCCTTCTAATTTTCGGCCTTCGGATCAGATGAAATGAAGAAGATCAACGGATATAAATTAACAAAGAGTGTGTGAGAAGTAAAAAGTGGTGTGTGAATAGCACACCCCTTATAAAATAAGTAGTAAGTTCAGACGCATTTCTTTCATGCCTAACTCTGTCTCATATATATACGTTGTAGGTAATCATACGTGCAAATAATATCATGAAAGTAGGTCACGAGATATGAATATCAATAATAAAACAACAGATATAAAATAAGTAATAAGTTCAAACGTCTTTCTTTCGCGCCTAAATCTGTCTCATAATAATAATAATAATAATAATAATAATAAAACAAATATATGGATGGATGAGGCTAATTAAATGATAATTGATTGTAACTAGTGAGTCAGCTGGTTCATCGTTTTTTTCCTTTTATAATGTAGGTTTTTTTTAAGAGAACTTTAATGAAAAGCTCTCGATACTGATCACTTTAACGAAAAATCATATTTTTATACTAAAAAGTCAATCATTGTACTATTCATTTTGCCCTTTATTTTGCCCTTATCGTTAAAACTCAAAATTTTCAAACTATTTTCTTTAATTTTCTATTTTTTTAATGAAGCTCCCGTTGCTCTCAAAAACTCTTTGTACTATTGTTTAGCAATAAAAAAACTCAGTTATATAAAAATAAAATAAAAAGTAAGTTTCATTGAAAAACACCCCTAAAACAAGAAAATGAAAATAATAATAAAAAAAAGGATGTGAGTCGCAGGTTGTCCGTGAACCACAACCGCACGTTATTTCGTGCCAATATTGGACATGAGAATCACAAAAGTCGCTCTTTTTTTCTTTTTTTGGGTCTGACATAAAACCCGCTTTTCACTCACACATATCATCATTTCTATCATGTTTTTCCTTATGACCAAACAATTAAAAGGAAAATTAATTAAAAGGGTTTAAAATTTTTGAGTTTTAATTAAAATGATAAAAAGTTATTGTAAGTGAATAATACCATAAGTGATTTTTTAGAATAAAAATATCATTTTCTTTTAAAAGTAAATATGACCGGAAGCGTTTTGTTAAAACTCTCAAAATTAAAAGCTCTTGGTAACTATGCTTATCCTAATAAATCACATTCTATAAGCACTTAGTACTACATTGAATGATATTCTTTTTTATTTGTAAGTGAAAAGTTTTAAATAAATTTGAATCACATTATTACTAGTCCAACTCCATTGTGAGGCTAAATTCACCCACACTCCTTAAGGTAAATAATATCTTTTGGTCAAAAAAAAAAAATTATATAAATAAATAACAAGAGAATTATTATTAACATTCTGAAAATTTTTATTTCACGCTTGAGTGTATTTTTTTTAATTATATAAAATTTAAAATGCAAAATAAAATGTTTAGAGTAATAATATAATAATATAATAACAGTAAAAAATTTGTTTAGTGTGAATTCGATGTGCCGTTTACATGTGCTTCTCATTTGGCAAACACACACGAGAATCTTTGTCAATCAAAACCTGCGACAAAATGCTTTAACCACGGTTCAAAATTAACCCCAAATCAAAGCTTAAGCTTTTAACCACGGTTTACTCATGCTGTTTGGATTTAGGAGAAATAACACAAAACATACGTTACAAAACCCAGTTTCTCAACTCTCTCTCTCTCTCTAACATCCACACCTTTGCTTTAAACAGACCAAAGGCCAGACCTTTTTTTCTGGGCTTTCGTTGTTGCTTCTGAAATAGCTGCCTGTTTGGTTTCCGGGAAATATTTTTTTTCCGGCAGCTGAACTCTCTCACTTTCCCGGGACTGGTTGCTGTGCCCAACACTCTTTTTCCTTGGCTGCCTTACCCAATCATCTTCTCATGATCCCATTTCGCTTGCCGAAGCTGGTGTGTGTAGTTTTCTCCTAACCCTTGTGTTTTCTGGGTTGATTTGTTATATGTTTTTTTGGGTTTTGCTTTTTACTTGGAATTATGGATGTTTGAGATCTGAAATTGTAGCCCTGCTGGGTTGTTTGATTTGGTTGAATGTATAAAGTTTTGGTTTTAGCAAAAAAAGTTTGGATTTTTCATGGTTTTGGGGGTATTTGAGGCTGAGATTTGATCTGGGTTTCGAAAATTTAGCTTGGTTTTTGTAGGGTTGTTGATTTTTCTGGATTTTGGAGATGAAGATTGAGATGGGTTTAGGAGGAGGGGTTTGGAATGATGAAGATAAGGCCATGGTTGCTGCAGTTTTAGGAACTCGAGCTGTCGATTACTTGATTTCGAGCTCGGTTTCTTCGATTGAGAATTCGTGTATGGGCATGGGGACTGATGAGAATTTGCACAACAAGCTCTCGGATCTTGTGGAGCGCCCGAATACATCGAATTTTAGCTGGAATTATGCCATTTTCTGGCAGATTTCTAGGTCCAAGTCTGGGGATTGGGTTTTGTGTTGGGGTGATGGTTCTTGTAGAGAACCTAAGGAAGATGAAGAGTCCGAAACCACGAGGATTCTCGGTCTTAGGCTTGAGGATGGGACCCAGCAAAGGATGAGGAAGATAGTGCTGCAAAAGTTACACAATTTGTTTGGGAGCTCGGATGAGTATAATGGTGCGCTTGGATTAGACCGGGTCACTGATATGGAGATGTTCTTGCTTGCGTCGATGTATTTTTCATTTCCAAGAGGAGAAGGGGGTCCTGGCAAGTGCTTGGCATCTGGGAAGCATGTCTGGCTCTTGGACTTGTTGAAATCAGGATCGGAGTATTGTGTTCGATCGTTTCTTGCCGAGTCTGCTGGAATTCAGACCATTGTTTTAGTCCCAACAGATGTTGGTGTAGTTGAATTGGGTTCAGTGAGATGCATAGGGGAGCGATTAGAGTTGTTGCAGTCCATAAGGTCACTGTTTTCTACACAGTCTTTGCTCTTGAGGGCCACGCCAGTGGCAGGTGTGCCGGTGATTGGAAGGAGGATAGATGAAAATGTCCAACTAACTAATTTGAGCCCTGTGGAGAGAGGGGAAGTAGTTCCCAAGATTTTCGGGCAAGATTTGAACTCGGGGAACTCGGTCCAGCCTCGTTATAGAGAAAAACTTGCTGTTAGAAAGTTGGAGGAGAGGTCGTGCGATGTGTACTCAAATCGAAATAGGATTGCATTTTCAAGTCCCCGAAATGTTATTCATGGTTCAAGTTGGCCGAATATTCATGATGTGAAACAGGGGAGCCCAATTGAGATGTATGTTTCTCAAAGTCCGGTGAATAATTTACAGGAGCTTGTCAATGGGGGCAGGGATGATTTTTGTCATAACCTTTATCACCCACAGAAGCAGGTGCCAATGCAAATTGACTTTTCAGGGGCCACCTCAAGGCCTTCTGTGGTTTCCCGACCCATTGTTGTGGATTCTGAAAATTCAGATGCTGAAGCTCCATGCAAGGAAGACCAGCCAGGCACAGCTGATGAAAGGAGGCCTCGGAAAAGGGGTAGGAAGCCTGCAAATGGAAGAGAAGAACCACTCAATCATGTGGAGGCAGAGAGGCAGCGGCGTGAGAAGCTAAACCAGCGGTTTTATGCTTTAAGAGCCGTTGTTCCCAATATATCCAAGATGGACAAAGCATCCTTGTTGGGAGATGCCATTGCGTACATCAACGAGCTCCAGGCGAAGCTTAAAGTCATGGAAGCAGAGAGGGAGAACCTCGGTGGCACTTCAAGAGATGTGTCAGCTTTGGGGGCTAGCTCAGGTATGGAAATTCAGAACCAGGCACCTGATGTTGATGTTCAAGCTGTTAACGATGAGGTTATCGTAAGGGTGACCTGCCCCTTGGATTCACACCCTGCATCAAGAGTCATCGAAGCATTCAAAGAGGCACAAATCACAGTTGTTGAGTCAAAACTTGCAGCAGCAAACGATACTGTCTCCCATACTTTTGTAGTCAAGTCTCAAGGATCGGAGCAGTTGACGAAGGAGAAGTTGATTGCAGTATTTTCCCGGGATTCCAACTCGTTACAGTCACTGTCATCAGTCGGGTAGTGCGAGAACTGCAATTAACATAATCCATAGGTATATACTGAAGAACCCATTTAAAAGTTTCTTCAGATGTTTTTGATATACAGCAGGGAATCCGAAAAGGGATAGCATTGCTATCTAGAGTTAGACAAATAACTACCTAATGACCAAGTAGGGAGCAAAATTTCTGTGATTATTTTATAGCATACATATTTTGGTGTAAGTATTCTTGCAAGGTCGATTTCATTTGTAAGTTTAATCGACCCTCAAGTTGTTGGTTATGAAGAAGCTGATAGATTTGTTTTGTTTCTTAAATGTTAGTTTCATTATTTTCCCTTCATTTGCATCTGATCTATCATCGCTACTGTTATTTTTACTGGATGACACTGGTGTTGTATAAATGTACTATATTCTTCTTCTGTTTTGTGAAGGACTAGACGAAAGTCGTACCCAGATTCTGCATTCAAATTCGATTACATTGTTCAGGCTTTAGGTTCCCTTTTTTATTTTTCCTTTCTGGATTGCGAATCGATATGGTGGGAAATTTTGTTCCCAAGGCAAGGTAAATTTGTTCTTCCTGTGGACAGAAAGTTTTGAAGGCTTCCTCGGTCTTTCTTTGCCTTTGTTTTTGGTTTACCTCCTTCTAATCTCTTCTGACTGCATGTGAAACTAAGAACTAGTTATTCTCTTCTTGCTCTGCTTCCAAATTTTGGGTCCTCTTGTTTTCTCGGCAGGGATTGTAACCCATTATCTATCCCCTCTCCGTATCTCTCGCGTCCTGATGATTTGACAAATGACCTGATGTGAGAGATACAGAAAGGGAGATAAAAATCCGGTTGCACCTTAGATTTTGCGTTGAATTTTGGGGATAATTCAGTAGAAAAAAATAAGAAACATGTTTCCTTGTACCAACTACCAAGTAATTTCTTTTACCAATTCTTCCATATGGAGAAAATAGTTATGTCAAATTAGAAAATGTCAATTGGTGGGATGTGACAATACGTGTGAAGTCTTTGGGTCCAGGGACAGCAACAGAGGTGGACTTTTGGTATACATATATTTCATACGTCTTGCATAATTGAGATAACATGGGATTGGTGTGCCTTCACTGCTCTTGTCGGCATTTTCCTCGTTTGTTCCTGCAATTGTAACTGCTGTCACGGGTACCTCGACATGCTTTTCACAAGGGCCAGCTACTCGAACTATTTTTTAATTTTTTTTAAAACTTTTTATTTATTTATTTTTTAATATACATCCACTTTGGGACAAGGTTGCTTGTAATTTGAACGCATAATTTCCAGTGCAGGGATGAACCCTAGAGCTCAACCACTTTAGTTTGGTGGTGGTTGTGATGGTGGATTTGATTTGTAATTTGCAAATTGAAACTACTGATTGCTACTGCAGAAACCAATTGCAGGAACATTCTTAGATTTAGTTTCTCATCTTTTTTCTCACTTCTCTTGGTAGGGATTTTTCAGTATGCTTATGAATATATTAGACATTGATATGTTTTGTCGTTAAATCTTTGATCTGAGATCCAATTTATAAAACTTTAACAGCCAAAAATACATCGGAACATAATAGAATTTTCGATCTCGACAAGCCAGGTGAGATTTTCATAGATGTACATGAAAAGGAGCAAAGGAATAGATCCTGTTCTCAAATTCTAGGCCATCGCTTTTTATAGTTCTCCTTTCTATAAAGAAATTGAGGCATCTCAAAACCTTACCATAACAGAATTTGTGAGAAAAAGTAAGAAAAATTGAGGCCATGGTTCCAAGAAACACACACACACACACATATATATCTAATTACCATAAAAACTCAATAGAAGAATGTGGTCCATATGGTATGTGCATTCGACAATTGGCTTGACCAGGGAAGCAGATTATGACAGAAGCCATGCTCTCCATGTGTGCTCAAAAAAAGGCCAAGGGCTATGAAAAGTTAAAGCAAAACTGAGAAAAAAAGAAAAACAATGACATGGGGGAGAATTTTAGTATGCTACTGGTATATGGTATAACATTCAACTATGTGTTGTTTTGGTGCATGACATACATTAATGCACAATAAAATTTTCAAAACGTTATGATTAATCACATTGAGAACAAACAATAATAAAGAGAAACACTCAAACAATCTAACACTTATGTGCAATAATAACATCAAATACCATCTTCCTTGGTTAGGATTAGGAGTTTGGATAAATTTGAACTCAAACACAGACACACCCGCCCACTTTTTTGCTTTATGTGCCTAAATTTTTCTGTTTTTGTATATGAAAAATATGTATGGTTGCAAATTGCAAAAATGCTAAAAACATGTGGTCAAAAGTGGTGGATTGACAACAATTGCCACTGCCCATGTGTGGATTAGGCATTTGCTTTTGTGCCCACGTCTCTTCGGCCTTTGCAGTGTTTGCTTTTGCCCCAGTTTCGGAACTTGCTAGCTATCTGGCTTCCTCAAAGTCAAAGTATTGAAACTTCCAAAATAGCAAAAGTATGTTGTTTTTGGTGTGTTTGTAGTTTTATTAGAGCATTTAAAAGGCAGTGCATGTCATGTGAAGATCGTGGTGCATGCATGGTTAATGTACGGAAGAGATGAGGGCCGGGAGAGAGATGAGGGCCGGGAGAGAGATGAGAACTTGTGAAAACTTTCATGAAACGATTCATGCGATCTATATGTCTATTAAACTCGTAAATTCATAATTTAAAAGTTAAATTGGTGAATAAAGTTGATTTATGTAACTCTTCTCTTTATCGCTCTCAATCACTATCATCAAAAGAGCGATTAGGAATTTTAAAAACCCGTAATTGGCAAGTTTTCCTCCTAATTATATGGTTCCACTTGATAAAAAGAAATGGAGCCTTCTCAATTCCATGATATGTGTCCTGGATAGTTGTAGCATAGTACTGCAAGACCATGACCAGTGAAGAAGAAAATGTATTATATATATATATATATAGGTATACATATTGTATATAATAGATATATACACACGATTATAATGTTATATTATCAAGAGAACATGTAGCTTGATTGGATGCCTACCACTAGTCCACAAGTCCATTGGTTGAAAGGAAAAAAGAAAGTGCCGGAGATAATGAAGATTTTGACAGATTTTATGCAGACTTTTAGCAACTAAGTTGTTACTTGACAAGCAAGTTCTAAACTTTTAGTCAATAAAAATCTATATTAATACAAATATCTGCCCAGTTAGCGTGTTTGAATTGTTTCCAGTCTGAAGAATAAAAATCATTATCTTAATGCTAATGCTAATTACACTTGGAATGTAAAACGGAAAAAAAAAAGCAATTTTCTTTTCAAACCAAACAAGGAAAAAACTTGACCCCAATAAAATACGTGGTTTGAGTTCTCACGTAAAGAGAAGAACACAATAGCATCTCGTGTGATATTTTAATGTGACCTTATTAAGATCAGACTACACCAAATTTTCAACTTTCAAAGAGTTGGTCGAGTAGAAAGCGAGAAAAGTTTGAAAGCATAAAGAGAATGTTCTTAAACGACCATTACATTTTCTTCAAAGAGTTGGTCGAGTAGAAAGCGAGAAAAGTTTGAAAGCATGAAGAGAATGTTCTTAAACGACCATTACATTTTCAAAACTAACCAACTTTGAGATTGGAACATCAATTCATAACCTCTTAACTATTCTTCAAAATAAAAGTAAATTTTACCTATTATTATTTCTCTTCTCACCCAACAGATCCACAGTTGACGGCTTTTCTGAAGAAGTCGAACACTCCATTTCCATCAGTTAGGCCTGTAAATTGGGCCAAACCTGACCGGCCTGGGCCTAAGAAATGAGGTCCCTTGCCCTACCCGACCCTAAACTTTTGGCCCTAAGAGTAAAACGGGCCAACTCAGCCAGGCCTTTTATGAGATATTAGGCCCAGGTCCAACCTAAATGCTGATTCAATTCGAGCCTAGAAATGGGCCGCCGTCCCAACCCTATTTTGGGCCACAATATTTCTTTATTGAACTAAACAAAATATTTTTGGGAACTTTAACGAAAAGCTCTCGGTACTATTCACTTTAACGAAAAATCACATTTTTACACTAAAAAGTCAATCCTAGTACTATTCACTTTACCCTTTATTTTGTCATTATCGTTAAAACTCAAAGTTTTCAAACTCTTTTCATTAGTTTTCCTAATAATTTATTGATGTTGAGAATTGAACCTAAGAGCTCTAATTCAATCATTCAATTAATAGTCTTAAATTGTTAAAAAAAATTAATTAAATTGTACAGATAAATAAGCTTACACCAAATTAATAACCTTCCCTTTACTAATGTGGTGGAAATGAGTGTTGTCCTTACATCATGGCTGGGGTTCGAACCCTGTCAGCCCCATACTCTATCATCTAATCTAACAAATCTATTGTTTCACCAAAAAAAAAAATCATTATATCTGGCCGAATCAGGCTTGACCCTTAGGACAGGAAAATGGGCTGGCTTATGGCCTAATATGCAAGGCCCATGCACTACTCATTTTTTTAAAGGCTCGAATAAAGCCCAATTCTACAATCTAGCCGGGCCAGCTCAGAGACATTTTGAGACGAGAAATATTGCATTTAGATATGACATGATTCAAGGCTGGTTTGATATTGCTGTGCTTTGAAAAAAAAAACTGTTTTTGCTGTGCTGTGAGAATAAGCTCATTTTTGCTGCTTCACATTTTCAGTTTTTTTTTCATCCAAAACTCTGAAAATAAGTTGTTTTTAAGTGTTTACCAAGCACCTTTTTTAGCTTAGCTTTTTCTGATACCCACTTTTTATAAAAGTACATCAGTACCAAACCAGTACTCAAGGAGGTGAAAATAAGCTTATTTTTGGAGATCCCTAAATGGGTCAAAATTTTAAAACTACTCAATGGAGACAACATTGCGAGCTGAAATACCTTAACTGCGAGCGAAATAACCTAAATCGTGAAAATAGAGTTTTGGCGAAACAATAAGCAATTGTGGTGGAATTGAGTTTTCTATAATTTTCTTTCACTTATTTCTAATTTTAGAATCTCATCTATTGCACTACTTTTAATTTTCTCTCACATTTAAAAGTTGAAACTCTATCAAACAATGCTTATTCGAAGCAAACCATCCTAAACCATATTTATTCTTACGTTTATAAAGTCTAACGACCATTGAATGCATTGGTGTGAGCATTTTCATTTTTTACATCATCTTACAGCACATGATGCAGTGATTTTAGGGAGTTTTAACGAAAATGGTTAACACTATTCATTCTTAATCAAAATGACATTTTGTGTATGAAAAGTCTATGGTGGATCAAGCTTTTTTCTTTATTTACTCTTATGTCATTATTTTATTATTGTAGCGGGGTTCACAATGATGTTGACATTTCTGTCTGGAAATACATTATTTTACATGATGTTATTCAACTTATGTTAATTTACTACAAGTTTTTCATGCTTCCATCATGTTGTCAATGTTATGCAGCTCTTCTTCTGTCAAATTGTTCCAGTACTGTTTATCACTTTATACTACCTCTGCATCTCTTTCTCTATCTTCTTTCAACTTGTAGTACATTTCTGCTGTTTCTTCTTTGAAATTTTGAGGCTTCCAATAGGGCTGATGATTGATCTTTGTCTTGCTGTAAATATACATTTCTTCTTCTTCTGCTACTAATACCATATCATACCTAAAATCTTCAAACTCATCTAAGGCTAGCATGTGGATCCCTCGAAATTTTAGAATATTTTTGTATGAAGGAGTCTACCTATATGAGGAGATAGGGGATAGTCTAAATGACTATTCATTGATCATGGCTATATATCTGGCTTTCTCTTTATGCATATGTACATACCAATCTGGATGACTACTAATAAAACTTATGCAAATTTCTTTCCACTTTTCCAGATAATCTTCTGCTACTTTTATAAGTTTTTCAGGAAATAATTCTAGTTGGGAAATATGGTTAATGAATATTTTATCAAGATAGTCAAACTCTAATAGTAAGACAGGGGTAACTTCTACTACATTATGCTTTTTCTGATGCTCATAACTAAAATGCCATGGTCTAAAATCTCTCATGTTAATCCTGGCCACAACTATGCTAACCTCTGGTTTACAAATACAATTCTATGTACTATCACAAAGACATGGTGGATACATCTTTGTAATAATATTTATCCCTGGTTTTGGATCAAAGATGAACTGATACAAATCACATTGTAATTGTAATTGTAACTCTTTCATGGATTGTGATGCTTTACTCAAGATCTCATTTTGCATATCTGGTGGCATTATTCTTAATTTTGCTTTTGAAATTTCTTCTAATAGGATATCATCTATTATTAAGTCTAAAGATATATTCCTAAGAAAACTTTTATATATTTCTTGTTTTTCTTTGTCACTTAGAAGCTAATGCTGCTCATTATTTTGATGCTGCTCCATTTCAATGTTTTCTTCTAAGAGTTCAATCTCAATCTCTTCTATGGGCTCATTAGTCTCTTGTTCTATGGGTTCAATAACCTCTTTTTCTTTATTCTTATGCTGATCAGTTTCTAAACCTATTTTCAATTCTCTTTTCAGGGTGTCACTTGCCTTTTGCTGCATTATAAAATATTGGAGTTCTTGGTTCATTTTGGTAAACTTACTAAGTAATGACTCATGGTCCCTAGAAATGACTTGAAGGTTGTGCTCAAGAGAATGAATATGATATTGGCTTTGATGGATACTAAAATTAAAACTATCAAACTCTTGTTCTAAAACTCTAATTAATATTTCATGACCTAACCTCATGCTTGGCTGTTTTATTTGGATATTCCAAAAATTATCTAGGAGAACCTGCTGCCTATCAGAAAGCCCTGGTACTCTTGACCTATACCTAAGAGTTGGATTTCTGATTCCTTCAACAATATTGGCATTAAAGTTGAAAGTTGGTACTGGTGGTGATGCTGATCTGTTTATGTTATTTTGGAAACCATTGAATGGTGAAGGTCCATGGTGCATCATTCTGCTATTGAAATGTGCTCTTTTTCCTTGTGGTCTTGTGCCATTTGAGGATGATGGTCCACGATATTTCATTCCTATTCAACAAATTAATCTTGATAAGATATCAGTTAATGTATTGTCATTACCTTTTATATGTTCAAAAATTGGTTTAAAACCATTTCCTGTAATTGAATCAATAAAATTAACCCATCTTCGGGCTGTCTGTTTATTAGCATGTATTTTGTTATAATGAGAAACTATATTTTTACAATTTGTTCTAATAGTAAATATTTCATAATGTAAAAATAAAGAAAATGCCTCAAGTGAGTTAATTATTCCTAAAATTTCTAAATCTATTGACGGTAATATTGACTGTACATCACCAAATTTTCCTGATGAACATCTACAAACTTGTTCGTCAGATTTTGGAGACTCTTTATGCTTTTTCTGGTATAGTATACATGCCCATCCTAATGATGAAGCATCTGTTTCAACTATTTTGTAATTATCATTTAATGGTAATGTTAATGGCTTAAGTTGAGTAATTTCTTCCCTTATATTAAAATACTTTTGTCCAGTTTTGCTAGTTTTACTGTGTAATACTGCTATTTTTCTTCCCAAATCAGGGATAAAATTTCTTGCATAATTTAACAATCCTAGAAATGCTTGTAACTGTTTTTTATCTTCTAACTTATCTGGAAATTCCAGTGTTATAAAAATCGGCCTATTCGCTAGGCGGTGGAGTGCCGCCGCGATTTGCGTCAAATCATTGGGCTGAATCAGGTAGGAGTTAGGTGCCCGCCTAGACGCTCACTAGGCGGTCTAGGCAGCCTAGACGGCGACCTAAGCGGTGGCCAAGGCGGTAGTTTTTTTTGTAGTGAATTGAATCTCTGGTCTTCGGTGGTTGTCGGCATCGTATCTTTCGTTTCCAATCGGTGTTGTATCTTTAGTAGAAAATGAAAGATCTAAAGAGAAGAGGGAGGATGGGAGAGAGAGAACAGTTAAGCTTGCAAACTTGCACCACATCGAAGGAGGAAAATTATAGAGCAAAAGAAAGATAGAAGATGAAGAAGTGAGAGGAGGAAGAAGAAACGCTAAAAAAAGAACCAAAATAAAGGCTTTCAGCTTTCCAATGCATCAGATGTGTTGGTGTGTGTGTGTCCCAACACTTAGCATTCAATTGTTTTTAATTTTTTAACATTATGTCTGACATAGATTAGGGCTTGGGTTATGTAAGAGAGGTTGGGAACCGTGGGATGAATTTTTGGTGTGGCTCCACGAATTGGAACGTTAGATGATGTGAAGGAGGTTGGGTGGAGGGATTTAAAAAAACATTGAATACTAATTTTATTCAAAATATCTTATTTTATTATTTTATTCTTAAAAATTAAATTGTTTTGTTTTGGAAATCCTAAGTAGAGAGGGGGATGTTTTGAGACTTTCCCCTCCTTAAGACCACATTGTACTATACTTAAAACTCTAACATCACATATACCATTTATTTTTGCTAATCACAATTTCATTATTGATAAATTCTTGTAAAACTATCTCTAAGTACTTTCTATGTTCATTTCTATTTTTACTATGTACTAAAATATCATCTACATAAGCACTACAAAAATTATCACATTTCTTGAAAATTGGATCCATCTTTCTTTGAAAAATCGACGGAGCATTTTTAAGTCCAAATGGCATAACCAGCCATTCAAAATGTCCTTCTGGACAAGTAAAAGTTGTCCACTCAATTGATTCTTCTGCTAATTGTATTTGCCAAAATCCTGATTTACAATCAAATTTACTAAAATATTTACTCTCTTGAATTTTATTTATAAGTTTATCCTTATTTGGTAACTTATAACTATCTTTATATGTATTATCATTTAATCTCTTGTAATTATAAATTATTCTCGCATTACCTCTCTTAAGCTCTGAATGTTTTCTCACAATAAATGATGTTGATCTATGTCTAGACTTAGAGGGTCTAATAACTTTTAAATTTAACAACTCTTTAATTTGCTGCTCATACTCTTATTTATCTGTTAAACTACAAGGCATATCAGTTGTCTTTATGGTTAAATCTGGATTAATTATATCTAATTTTGCTAGTATTTTATTTTTACTTTAATGTAACTGTGATCTTCTCCTATGATTCTAGTTTGTTCTGCTAATTGTAATAATTCTTCTAAACTTTTTGGTTTATCTAACTGTAATATTTCTATACGGGTTCCTTCTTCTAAAATCGGATATTCATGTTCAAATATTTCTTCATCAAACTCTTATATGTTATTATGCTCATCATTTTCTTTTGAGTTTTCTAAATAATAACTATCTTGGCCACTAGGCTCTTCTATACTTATGTTTTTGTAAACTTCTACAGTATTACTTTGGTCAGTTATTGTGATACCTCTTTTGAAAAATGTTATGTTATGATTCATAAATAAAAAACGTTGTAAACTTTTCAAAAAATTTAAACCTAAAATGAATGGGTATGATCCTACTGGTGAAACAAATGTTAATGGTAAATTAAATTGTTGTTTTTCTACTTTAATAGACTCATTATTAATACAATCTATTAAATAAACTGGTCTCTCATCAAACTGTGTTATTCTCACTAGTTTTGCTAATTTTTGTCTATATTTTTCTAGTACTAACTCTTCTCTTATGACATTCTTTGTGCTTCCTATATCTATCATAACTGTTGTTTGTATCTTATGTTCTTTTGTTAATTCTATTTCACAATTTATGGTAATTAAAGAACTATTTTTTTTGGTTTTTCTCACTGTTCTAAAAATCTCGCCTAGCGCCGCCTAGGCCCCGCCTAGGCGCTAGGCGGCTGGTCACCGCCCCGATTAATGCCTAGGCGTTTGAAAATTAATAAAGGGCGCCTAGACCAGTTGAGGCGCCCGCCTAGACCGCCTAGCCCGCCCAGACCCGCCTAGGCACCTGCCTAAGTTGCGACTCACTTTGATAGAAAATAAATAACTTTCAATTTGCATTTAATTTTTTTTCAATAAATTGTAAGAGACTTGTTGAATACTTAAATGGGCACACACTATATGCTTGTTCCCCATGTTTTCATTATATTCCAATATTTTATAATACATATGTCATTCTATTTCGTAGTTTATGATGAAATTATAAATATTTTAAGTATAAACAAACATTTATTTACCCGAAAATATAATGGATTTACTTAAATCCGCCTAGTCCGCCTAGGCGCCCGCCTAGACCCCGCCTAGGCGCCTAGGCGCTAGGCCCTAACCCGCCGCCCGACTAGCGCCTAGCATCTTTTAGAACCTTGGTTTTTCTATACTATGAAAAGTATTTCCTAATATTTCAGTACTTTCTTGTGATTCTGTTGAATTAATTTCTAATAACTTATTATTATAACACTTTTCGCACAATATTGAATATGTATTATAATATTTATTTGCAACTAATTTACTACATTTATGACATTTTTCTGGCCAACCTAAATTAATGTATTTATATTCTTCTTCATGTTGTTCTTCTATAAATGTACACATATACTCTTCTAAATCACTATTTGTGCTACTTGAATCTTTAAAATCTGAATCTATCATGTTAATACTTTCTATACTATAAATACTCTCATTTTCACTTAAATCATCTAAACTGTATATTGACTGAATATTTTCATCTTCTTCTAACTTAAACAACTCCATCAAATGTACTTTTTCTCTCGATTGTTTTCCTAATTTTGGACATTTAGGTCTAATGTGTCCAGTCTCTCCACATGAATATCATTTACAACTACTCTTATCTTTTGGCACTTTATATTTTCTAATCCAAGGTCTGACACTTCTTTTCCTAAATTGTTTTGGAATATATTTTATTTTCCTATATGTTCTTGAAGGTCTTATGCTGAAATTCTTATATTGTTTGTAGGGTTTATATGACCTATATTTCTTTTTGTATATTTTCTTATGCTTATTTTCCTTATGACAACCATACTGTTGTGGTAAATCTATATTTTTACAACTCATGTAAAATTGCTTCCTAATTTGTTTCTTAGCTTTTATTTGACTACACTATTGTCTAAGTATATCATATACATGTTGAATTCTAGGTCCTACTGCAATATCATTTTTCTTTGAATGCTTTTGTCATTCATTCCAAATATTTTCTCCTATTTATCCTTTTATTTTTGTCATATAAGTATCTAGTAAATTAATATCACTAATTCTATCTGTTCTTTCTAAATATTTAAAGAAGTCTATTGTATACTCAACTATATATTGTAATTCACAAATTTGTAATTGTTCTAAATTTGTAATTGCTCTTATTTGTTCTTATTCGCTTCTGCCATCTAACCTATTATGATCTAAAAATTCCTGTTTAATCAAAGTAACAAAACCATCAATGTTAAAATGTGTTTTAGCTGTCTGATGCTGTTATGGATTTTGAACTTTCCATGACTGAAAATAATAAAAAACTAAACCATCTAAAGTATGCTTAAAGTAATCTAACATATTTTGTGAATTACTAAAATCTAGCATTAATGTTGCATGTACGCAACGTTTCTCTCATCTCTCAATCGTTCTTTCTTAATCTTATGGATCTACATTATCTAAATTTAATATATTTCCTGCTATATTAATTTGTTCTAATCCTCTCAAATATGAAATCCTATTTTTTTCTAGGTGGTTTTATCATAGTTTCTTCAACATAATCTACTTCAGCTTGTTCTTTATATTGTTCATTTGTTGGTCTCAAAAATTGTTGATCAATTCTACCTGTGTATCCTAGATTTTGTACTCTTGATGTACTACTTTCTTGTCACAGCCCGTCCCGGAAGTACCTTTGACGGGAACGTGAAATGACTATTTTACCCTTGACGGGTACTAAGGTACGTGTATATGTGACGTTATTTTGGTTCAATTAATAGTATAGATTAAAAGGAAATATTTATGTGAATTGGACATAATTTTTGTAAGGTTGAATTATTGTTGATTAGGGATTAAGAAATGGAAGGTGTGGATTGAAAGTGAGGATCCAAACACTCTCCCTGATCTCTTCCTTTCCCTGTCTCTCTCTCTCTCCCTCCTCCCCTGACATTCTCACTCTCTCTCTAGACACCCATCGTACGGCAAACACCCAAAACCACCCCAAACATCACGGATCGACGGACTTAGGACCACATTTGGACTCCTAAGGACACCACGAGCACGTTGATACCATTTTCAGGTAACATTTCCTTCGAAAACCCTAGTTTTCCAAAGTCCCCGTGATGGTGCACTGTTCATGCACACGTAAATTCTTATGTTTTTGGGAATTTGAAGCTTGTAGGAAGCTTGGTGAAGTCCTAAGGAAGCTCGGAGTGCTTCATTTGGAAGAATTGGACGTCAGGATCACCTGGTTCGAGATTTGTCCCTCTAGAGTACATTGACCGTAAGAAGCAGGAATTCACCAGGTTGAAGCAAAGAGATATGTCAGCTCATGAGTACTACAGAAAATTTACAGACTTGTCTCGTTATGATCCGGATATAGCTGGTAATCCAGTAGAGATGCTTCGTCGCTTTAAGCTGGGATCTAAGAAGAAATGGAGGACTTTTGCTAATGCACTTCCCTGCGCCGATTATCATGAGTATTTCGAGATTTTGGTTAGGATGGAGGACTCTGATAATCTTCCTGACAGTGAGGATGACGAGGATAAGAATGATGGTCAGAAGAAGAATGATAAAGGTAAGGGTATCTCCATTCCGGGACCTCGGCAGACGCATAATTTTAAGAAGAGTGGAGCGAGTTCGAGTTCTTCTAGCGGGGGATATAGTTTTACTGGTCCGAGGAGAGGTCGTGGCAGATTTTCTGGTGGACCCAGATTTCAGGGACAAAGGGATACTGGTGGTGCTGGTGGTTCTGGCGCCCCGTGGTGCCGCTGTTGTAATTTTCGTCATCATGGTGAGTGTAGGAGAGGTAGTGGTGGTGCTTTTTATACTTGTGGACAAATGGGACACCGGGTTTCTCAGTGTCCCCAGGGTCAGCAGAGACCGCAGCAGGCCACTATGCCACCTCCAGCACCGATTCAGCAGAGCTTTGGATCAGGTGGTTATGGCCAGTCGAGTCGTGGTGGTGCCTACCATTACCAGGGGGATGCTGCTCCGTATGCTTCCAGACCTTATCAGTATTCTCAGGAGCCTCATTCTCAGGCTGGGTATTCTCAGGATTTTGGAGGTTATTCTTCTTATTCCTCTATGCCAGCATGTGGATCACAGTGGCATCAGGGAGGTCAGCCCCGTCAGAGGGAAGTTGCTACTGGTGGTGCAGGATCATCCAGGCAGCCTGGTCAGTCGGGCCAGGGGCGTAATCCTCATGGACGGAGTAATCAGGGCAGTAGAGGCCGAGGTGGACGACAAGCTCAGGGGTGAGTTAATCATATTTCTCTGCAAGAGGCTCAGAACCATCCCGACTTGATTATGGGTACGTTAAATGTTCTTGGTCATTTTGCTAAGGTTTTGATTGATTGTGGTGCTACGCACTCTGTGATTTCTCATACGTTTGCTCAAATGACCCAACCTCACCCTTCACCTCTAGGATTTGATTTAAAGTTTGCCATGCCTAGATGAGATAAGTGTTATGTTGATAGTGTGTATCCTGGGTGTCCAGTGATGGTGGAGGGCGTAGTTATGCTAGCTGATCTTATTCCGTTAGATATTGTGGATTTTGATGTGATTCTAGGGGCTGATTGGTTGCATCATAATCGTGCCCATATTGATTGTTATGGGAAATCAGTTACTTTTTATCGCCCTGGACTACCCGAGGTTACTTTTGTGGGAGAAAGAAGTGGGGTGAGACATGGTGTTATTTCTACCATGAGAGCAAAGAAATTATTATCGAAGGGTTGCCAAGGATATTTAGCACATGTGGTGTTAAATGATACTGCTCCTACTAGTATAGAAGAAGTTGGTGTGGTCAGACATTATCCGGATGTATTCCCTGATGATTTGCCGGGGTTGCCACCAGACAGAGAGGTGGAATTCGCCATTGAATTGCTTCCAGGTACTGACCCTATATCTCTAACTCCTTATAGAATGGCTCCTGCTGAGTTGAGAGAATTAAAAATTCAGTTGCAAGAATTGCTTGATAAAGGTTTCATTCAACCTAGTTCTTCACCTTGGGGTGCCCCAGTATTATTTGTGAGGAAGAAAGATGGAACTCTGCGGTTATGTATTGACTATAGGCAATTGAACCGGGTGACGATTAAAAACCGTTATCCATTGCCTCGTATTGATGATTTGTTTGATCAGCTGAAAGGTGCGTGTGTATTTTCTAAGATTGATTTGAGATCCGGTTATTATCAGTTGAAGATCAAAGATGATGATGTACCTAAGACGGCATTCAGAACCCGTTACGGACATTATGAATTTTTTGTTATGCCATTTGGGTTAACCAATGCACCTGCAGCTTTCATGAGGTTGATGAACGAGGTATTCCAGCAATATCTTGATAAATTCGTTATTGTTTTTATTGATGATATTCTGGTATACTCTAAATCTCAAGCAGATCATATCCGACACCTTAATTTGGTGTTAAGGAAATTGAGGGAGCATCAGCTGTACGCTAAGTTCAGTAAATGTCAGTTTTGGTTGACTGAAGTAGCATTTTTGGGGCATGTTGTATCGACTCAAGGAATTCAAGTTGATCCTCAAAAGATAGCAGCGGTGGAGAATTGGGAACAACCTCGAACCGTCACTGAGGTACGAAGTTTTCTTGGTTTGGCAGGTTATTATCGACGGTTTGTTCAGGATTTTTCTATGATTGCCTTGCCGTTAACGAAGTTGACTAGGAAGGATGTTAAATTTGAGTGGGATGAGAATTGTGAGCGGAGTTTCCAGCAATTGAAATATTGCCTCACTCATGCTCCAGTATTGGTGTTTCCGGATGATAGCGGTAATTATGAGATTTATAGTGATGCTTCCTTAAATGGTTTGGGATGTGTTTTGATGCAACATAATAAGGTAATTGCCTATGCTTCTAGGCAGTTGAAGAATCATGAAAGGAATTATCCTACTCACGATCTTGAATTGGCAGCAATTGTTTTTGCTTTGAAGATTTGGAGGCATTATTTGTATGGTGAGAAGTGTAAGATCTTCACTGATCACAAGAGTCTTCAGTATCTGTTTACCCAGCATGATCTTAATCTTCGTCAGCGGAGGTGGATGGAATTGCTAAGTGATTATGACTGTTCTATTGAGTATCATCCGGGTCGTGCTAATGTGGTAGCGGATGCATTAAGTAGGAAACCTCAAGGTAGACTCAATGCTTTATATGCTAGTCGTGTTCCTCTTCTTGCTGAACTGAGGGCTACAGGAGTAAGGTTGGAGTTGGGAAATCAAAATGGAGCTTTTCTTGCTAGTTTTCAAGTCAGGCCAATTTTGGTTGATCGTATACTTGAAGCTCAGGCGGTGAATGAGGAAATTCAGGAGTTGGTTCAATTAAGAAATGAAAGGAAAAAGAAAGACCTCAGAATTCGGGAATCAGATGGTATGCTCATGCAAGAAAACGGAATGTATGTTCCGAATAATGAAGAATTAAAGAAGGAAATTTTGGATGAGGCGCATTGTTCAGCTTATGCGATGCACCCGGGAGGAACTAAGATGTATCATACCATTCGACCATTTTATTATTGGCCGGGTATGAAACGGGAGATTGCTGAGTATGTGAGCAAGTGTATTATTTGCCAACAAGTTAAAGCAGAAAGAAAGAAGCCTTTTGGGCGAATGCAGCCACTTCCCGTTCCCCAGTGGAAATGGGAAAATATAACCATGGATTTCGTGTATAAACTTCCTCGTACACGAAATGGATTCGACGGTATTTGGGTGATTGTGGATCGACTTACCAAGTCAGCGCATTTCATTCCAGTGAGGGAGAAGTATCCTCTGAATAAATTGGCTAAGTTGTTCATTTCGAAGATTGTAAAGTATCATGGAGTTCCCGTGAATATTATTTCTGATCGAGACCCAAGATTTACTTCCAAGTTTTGGGTAGCTTTCCAGGAAGCTCTTGGTACGCAATTGCTTTATAGCACTGCTTATCATCCTCAAACTGATGGTCAATCAGAGAGGACGATTCAGACGTTGGAGGATATGTTGAGATCTTCGGTGTTACAATTTGGTGATTCTTGGCATGATCGTCTGGACTTGATGGAATTTGCCTACAACAACAGTTTTCACTCGAGCATTAGTATGTCACCATTTGAGGCACTTTATGGTAGGGCGTGTCGTACGCCATTATGTTGGTCTGAAGTTGGTGAAAGGGTGTTAGAAGGCCCAGAGATTGTGGATGAGACAACTCAAAATATTCAGGTGATTAAGTCTAACCTGAAAGCAGCCCAGGACCGACATAAGAGTTTAGCGGATCGGCATACTACTGACCGAGTGTATGATGTGGGTGATTGGGTGTTTTTGAAATTGTCACCTTGGAGAGGTGTGGTACGATTTGGAAAAAGAGGAAAGCTAAGTCCGAGATACATTGGACCTTATGTGATTACTGAAAGAGTTGGTGAAGTTGCCTACCGGTTGGAGTTGCCTCCGGAGCTATCTAAGGTCCATAATGTGTTCCACGTCTCTATGCTTCGGCATTATATTTCTGATCCTTCGCACGTGATCCCTCCTCAACCGTTAGAGATTAATCCGGATTTGTCATATGATGAGGAACCAGTCACGATCTTGGATTGGAAAGATAAGGTTCTAAGGAGCAAGACGGTGAGTTTGGTGAAAGTGTTGTGGAAGAACCATTCAGTAGAGGAAGCTACCTGGGAGACAGAAGATCGAATGAGAGAGATGTACCCAAGGTTGTTTTATGGGTATTAAGTGCGTTATTTGGTTCTGGGAATTTCGGGGACGAAATTCTATAAGGAGGGAAGATTGTCACAGCCCGTCCCGGAAGTACCTTTGACGGGAACGTGAAATGACTATTTTACCCTTGACGGGTACTAAGGTACGTGTATATGTGACGTTATTTTGGTTCAATTAATAGTATAGATTAAAAGGAAATATTTATGTGAATTGGACATAATTTTTTTAAGGTTGAATTATTGTTGATTACGGATTAAGAAATGGAAGGTGTGGATTGAAAGTGAGGATCCAAACACTCTCCCTGATCTCTTCCTTTCCCTGTCTCTCTCTCTCTCCCTCCTCCCCCGACATTCTCACTCTCTCTCTAGACACCCATCGTACGGCAAACACCCAAAACCACCCCAAACATCACGGATCGACGGACTTAGGACCACATTTGGACTCTTGAGGACACCACGAGCACGTTGATACCATTTTCAGGTAACATTTCCTTCGAAAACCCTAGTTTTCCAAAGTCCCCGTGATGGTGCACTGTTCATGCACACGTAAATTCTTATGTTTTTGGGAATTTGAAGCTTGTAGGAAGCTTGGTGAAGTCCTAAGGAAGCTCGGAGTGCTTCATTTGGAAGAATTGGACGTCGGGATCACCTGGTTCGAGTTTGGCCGATTTCTTGGATTTTTGGAAGGTATGATCCCGTGATTTTTAGTGCCTAAAACTAGTCCAACGTGATAGTACTCACTTAGGACTTCAATTTGGTGTAAAATACGAGAAAAATGGACGAAAAACGAGTGAGAATAGCGAAGTAGAAGTTTTTCCCAGTCTTCCGGTGACCGGAGTCCGGCGAGGGTAGGTCGGAGAAGACAGCGGCATATTCCGTTAAAGTTAACGGAATATGCTAACGCTGTTAGTTAACTCTGACGGTAACCGTTAGCTTTTGACGGAATATTTCGAGGAATATTCCTGACGCCGTCCGTGTCTTCCGTTAGGGCACCTACGCGTGGGCCGCGCGTAGGGCCGTGGCCTAGCCGGCGCGTGAGGGCGCGTGGAGGGTCCGAAAATTAATCTAAAAATTATGAGACGTCCGTGACGTCGAGTAGGTCGATGTGGTATATTCATATACCCAAATTGAGCATCGTATGAGAAGTTATTTCGAAATGTTGGTGATGTGCTTAAAAATAATGTTATTTTAGTTGTTTCTCATATAGGTGACGAGTATCCCGAGGACGAGCGTATCCAGGGACATCGCGGGGGTTACGACCCATCGACATACCAGTGAGTGGGCAGTTTTGATTTCGTATTTACCTATATACATTTAATTTCCCAGAAAATGCGCGTTTTATGAAAGTTATGAATTTAAATTGCCATGCATGAAAACATTGAAATATTTGATTTGATAATTGATATATATATATATATATATATGTACATGAATTGATATATGATGCATACATGTTGCATGGTGCTGTGGAGGCACAGGTAAGTCAGGTGAGTTCATTTATTCATTTAATTGATTGATGTTGAGACGTTTTAGGCTCATAACCTGCACCCTAGTTGTTAGTGCTTATATTATTCACCACACCGCACGCTCGCCTTGTATCCAAGTAGGTGGATGTCATACAGACCATGAGAGGGTTCCGACATGCCAGTTGAACAGACCATTAGAGGGGTTCCGACTGGTGGGTGACTTTAGATTATGTGCACAGTTGATCGATGTGAGAAGCACTAGAGCGTAATTATACACCTGTCATCGTACAGACTACCTTATGTAGTTCCGAGTGACGTGCAGAGTTAGACCGTACAGGTCACCGAGGTGACTCCGGTTAGTGAGGATGTTGAGCTTTAGAACCAACCGTACAAGACCATTTTAGAGTCTCCGGTTGATTTATTATTCACCTGATTTATATTGATGCATTCATATTATATTTTGGGCATATGGCATGGCATGGCATATTCTTTCTTAAAAGCGTTGAAGGATTGTGATTTGAGTTTTGATGATATATATCTATATGTATATATACTATTTTCTGGGAAAGTATACAGGTTTTACAGTGATGGGATAGAAATGATTTTAATGAAATGTTTTTGGAAAAAAATCTTGATTTTACTGACCCACTCATTTTGTTTTGCGCCCCTCCAGGTTCTAGTTAGCGGTTGGTGGCTCTCGAGGTCTTTTTCCGGCATTCTGACAGACTCTTGACATGTAGGACTCACCCGAGGGTGAAGTACCTTTATTTTAGTCCTACTTGACTGCACTAAAACCTATGCTCTGAATTTGTGTATTATCTTAACTCTCCTATTACTCTTGTAGGTTGTTTATCTAGAGATTGGTTTAAATTCCTTCGTATTCTATATTATCATGCTTCCGTGTCGCACTGTTGGTTACGTCACGCTCACGTGACGGCCAGCACGCCTTGATCATCTGGATCGGGGTGTGTCATTCTTCTGCTGGATTACATTCTGCTTTCAATTCTAATAAATTATTATATTATTTTGATCCTAAAATATGTTCTACTCCTATTTCTAAGATTAATTTTTTCATATCTTCATCTGAAATTCTATGTAATCCTAAATCATATGTCTTATATTTTTCTAAGTATTGTTCTTCATCTAAATGATCAATATCTTCTATAAACTTATCTACAATATGGCCAAAATTTTGCTCAACTAAATTAATATCTAATTTATCAAAAACCATATAAATATTCTCATTTTCGATCTCACTTTCATCCTCTTTTATTTTTTCTAGCTGCTTGTAATTACTAAACCTAATTGTTGTTTGACATGTACTAGTTTCATATATTTGAACTTTATCTGGTTATCTATTTCTTGCTACTTGTAAATTAGGTAATGTCCACTGAGTTCATTCTAAAAGGCTATTATCTACGGGTTTTGCTTCTATTATATTTACATGTTTACTACCAAATGTTTGAACTAAATTTTGAAATTCTAAATTAAACTTATGATTATATCTATCAGACACTTTACCAATATACATTAAGCTAATACACAAATTTTTATACTCTCCTTTCATATTATAATTTTTTGTTCTTATGCTTACTTTAATATATTTACTAAATTCATTAATTGTCATAACATAATTTGGAATACATCATATGATTGCTAAGTTTGAACTTAAGTCTACTTCAGCTGTTGCTATTACTGCTTGTTGGTGCTTATCTCATCTATCATCATATATGTATACTAAAGCTTTTGTGTCTACTTGTGCTCTAGTTAATCCTGCTATTCCAATTAACATTGTTCCTATGTGAATCTGATTGAAATGTGATTTTCTCAAATGAGTAACTGCTTCTTTACTAATTAAATTAAGTGTAACTTCTTTATCAATACAGCTGACTTCATGTTGACTGATGCTACTTACAATTCTGCTTCTATTTTCAAATAAGCCTAATTGATACAAATTATATTTATTTTTCTGTGTTCTCTCAAAACCTCTTCTAATAAATTCTTGTGTTTCTTCTTCATTTGGATAAATATCTTCAGCTCTAACTACTTCTTTTCCTTTTCTCCTAAAAAGTTCCATTTTCTGTTATCAAAAGGATTTATCTTAGGTCTTCTAATATGATTATTTGTACTTAAAGTTAAATTTTCTAATTTTTCTAACAAATATGGTGGAAGCGATGAAGATGCTTTATGTAAAACTTGATTTATTTATACTATTTGTTCTTCAACTTGATCTAATTTTTCAGCCAAACTTAAAACTAATTGAATAATTAAATTATTTTGCCTAATGGGAATATTACTACTAGCTACTTGTGTTGAAAAATCTGTTAAACCTATTGGTTCTTTATCTAGCTTACTAATTTCTTTCAAGGTTTGGATATATTTTCTGCTAGTTCTAGAATTGGTCATTAAACTAATAATTTATCTATTTTATTATGTAACTTATCTACTCGTTCACTCAACTCTTTTTGCAATAATTGAATTTTTTGAACTTCTAATTTTAACTGCTCAACTATTTCTAATAATCTAAGGTCTACCTGCTTAGGCTTACCATCTATGAGATCAACAAGCTCTTTTATCTCTCTTTTGCTAGGAAACCTTTGAATATTTTTATTATTATCTTCTAACTGAGATGTAATATAATCTAAATTTTGTCTAATTGTCTTTATGAATTTTTTCTGAAAATACTCTAACAATTGGTTTGACAAATAATTATGCTTAGTATTTTCTAATTTTATATTTTCTGCTTGACTAATAATAAGATCTACAATACTATTGGCTTGTTGATTTTCTTCACTATGCAAAATATGATTATGCTTTCTCAATTGAAAATAGCAAACTAAACTATTTTGGTCTAAGGTTATTTTTCTTTTTTGAGGTTCACTAATTTCTAAATTAAGATAATCTATCATAAACTACAGTCTACCTTTCTCTAAAGTTACTGCTAATTGGTTTCCTAGAAATTCTATTTCTTGTCTCAATGTCTCTAAAACTTGATATGTCTCTAAACTGGTTATATTTATGAATAAATGAAGGATGTTCAAGATAACCAAGATAAAACTTCTGCTTCTTCAAGGTCCTGCTAATTCTTTTGGATATATATGCTAATCTTCTCTTTATGCTAGTTATAGTTGGGTGTCTGGGACAATAAATACCTGGTGATTGTGGTTGACAAGGTCTACAAGGACAATAGTATCTGTTGTTCATACAAAATAAACAAGTGTGATATCAGTTGTATCAATGACTTTCGTCCTCAATGTACTTTACTATTATAATTATACTATTAAAATGCTAAATTTGGCTATGATACCAGATTCAGATAGCAGACCCTGTTAAATAACAACTAGACATAAAACCTTGCACATGGAACTCGACATGTTTCAGCATGACGACCACTCACAGTACAAGTATAAGGCCTTAAAGGCTGAACTCATAGGTACAAAGAACTCAGAGGTACCCTGATTAATGTCCAGTTATTTGTATGACAAACATTTAGCTATAACAAAGTGCTCGAACAAAGTATGATCGTCAGTTTAGCAGGTTAATAATATAACTACAATAGTGTTTCCTTGTTTTGGACTAGAAGTCTTAATTAAACAAACACACTAACGAAATAAAAGAAAGTTTACTTAAGACTTGGAGATTGCTTGAATATGTACACTTAAACTTTTATTGATATATAGAATGTTTACAAAGAGAAATGTTTACAAAGAAGTGTTTACAAAGTATGCTAGGAAGGTTTTGAATGCTTGAATGTTTGCAGGTTGAAGTATGATATGATTATGGTGTTGAGGTGTTGAGATGTTGATGTGGTTTTTACAATGAATGGAATTCCTCTTATATAGACTGAATGAGTATACAGCGGTATAAAAATTTTACAAAAGAATGGTGTGGACATCTCCTTGGTATTTGTCACTTTGCTTCTCCTATTGCTGAAAATGTCAGCACTATTTATGGAACATGGTCTAACTTTTGCTTTGTTTGATAAATGCATGTGAACTTGCTTGTCTTCTTTTGCTTTGCATGTGAACTTGCTGCATAGTTTTTCTCCTGGAGTTTTTGTATTTGCTTTGATGAAGAGCATGTGACTTCTGATGGATGTTGGAGATTGGGATATTTTTTATTCTTTCTGTCAGAAGGTTTTCAAGGGCAACATTGCCATTTTTTGAAATTATTTGTCCTTATGGTTAAATGAAAGTTTTCTAGGGTGTTTCCATTAGTTTTCCCTTGATTTTATGGATCATCTATCTCTATCAACATTATCTACAAATCTTTGTTTACAAGTACTTTTCTTTTTTTCGGTCTTTTTTTTTAATAAAAAGGGTACAACTGATGGTAAGCCACTATATTTATTTATAGCTTTTTATGAACACTAAACTCTAATTTTTTTTATTTTAAAAACACTAAACCCTTAATTGTTCTCTTAAAAAATCATAAAAACTTCAAAACTGTTTAACTAATATTTAACAATGTGTGATTGTATAAATTCACTGTAAATTTGGTTTAGGATTTGTATGTAAAGTGATGCTTTCCTATTAGGTTTTTGTATTATTTGGTGAGTAAGTTTCTCTCTCCTCATAGTTTATAAATAAAGGCACCAATACATCTACAAATTCTCTAAGCCGTATTCTCTCATTTTCTCTCTATTGCTGCACCTCCCTCTCTCATTTCAGTAAATTGCTCACAACACGTTATCAAGCATGCTTCATTTTCACTTTCTCTTAATTGAACCACCTGCTTCTCCATTGTGTTGATCAATTGTTGCGACCACTTGCAGCACTTGACGAGTTGATGCTTCTTTATGCCTTCAGTTTTGGGCACGTCTCCTTCTTTGTTGTTCATCTTCTCGCTCGTTTTCTTGCTCTTCTTTCTCTTGCAACCTACTTTGGTTATCCATTGTTGAAATAACTTTTTTTTCTAAAAATCTATGAGTTGAGATGAGTTGGGAGGAAGAAGTAGATGTGGTGGTTTAAATGGCTTTTACGGAAAAATATAAGGAATCGGTAGATTGGATACGGACACGTAACACTACATAAATGGTCGATAATCTTAACAAAATCTTAGCGAATATTATTAATGGATAATGACACATGACACATCGAGAGTGATTGAAAATTTTAAGTAATAATGACTCGTGAAGAAAAAAAAAACCTAAAATAAAAAAATATATTTATAAATAGTAATCACTATTGTCCTTACTCTTCCTTTTTCTAAAAAGGTGAACTTGCACAAAATAATTATTTTTAGAGGACAATCTCAATGCTTGTCCTTGGCCTTGCCTTACCCCTAAAACCGGTGAAGTTGCTCTAAGAAAAATGCCAAGCAAGTTCCAGAAAACCCACAAAGCTGCCATTCTGCACTGAACTGCCCGAGACCTCAACAGAGAAAAAATCAGAGAGCCGCTGAGAGTCAATTTCTTCGCCGGCATGTCAAAACCGAACCACCAGGTTATATCTCTGCCTATTTTGTTTCTCTTATTTCCTATTTCTCCACTGCTTTCGCTTTTGAATCTTTCTTGCTGCAGAGTTCTCAATTTTTACCATGAACTGAAGTAAAAGCTCTTCTTTTTGGATTATTAAGTGCCCAGAATGTTTCACTGTAATTTAGTCTCGTGGTATAAAAAAATTTCTGGGTATTTGCAAGTTGGTTATTGTTTGGACAATTTTAAGGTGATTTATTTACTTGGAGTGTAAAACCTAGATAAAATTTGGAATGTAATAGCAGAAATATATGCTTGATCATATGGGTTTTGGTTTAAATTTATAAAAAATGGAATATGGGTGAGCAATGGAAGGTGAATCTATATATTCACCATCTAACGGTCAGATATGATAAAATTTGGAAAGGAATAGCAGAAATATATGCTTGATCATATGGGTTTTGGTTTAAACTTAAAAAAAATTGGAATATCGGTAAGTAAATGGAAGGTGAATCTATACATTCACCATATAACGGTCAGATATGATAATTCTTTATTTTGGTTGCATATATGACCGTTAGATGGTAAATGTATTCCATAAATGCATGTACCGTAGCCATGTCCGGGAGGTAGCATGGTGTGAGAATGTGGCAATGCAATTTGAATTGTGATATGTAAAGTTGTGTACTTTTATATATTTATATATGTGTGTGTGTGTGTTATTGATACTTGGGTTTGAGTCGTTGTTGGATATGCACAAATGATTTCTGCAAACTTCTGCCATATGCTGAATCGATAACAACCAATCTCTCATTAGTTCATTTTAACAAATTCTTCAGAATAATCTAGAAATCAAGCGGCACGAGGATAATATTAAGTTCCTTCAGAATGAGATAAACCGCTTAGGTGAATCCATACTGGAATTGCAAGGTAAACCCCGTTCCTCCCCTTCTTATTATCCATCCAAATCGCAGTTTGAAGTATGATGCTTCGGGTACTTTCTGTAATAAACTAGGGTTATTCATTTTGATTTTGTCGAAAAGAAAGTTCTGTCACATTGAGTAAGTTCCAGCTCGGCCTAGTGTTAAATTAGCAGGACATAACCGTGTTTTACACAGTTCATCTGTTCTTTTCTGTCTAGTATGTTCTAGATATGACACTACCAAACCTCGACTGTCTTTCCAGTGAGTCTTGCAAAGCATCAGTCGGCCAATGGTACTGTAACAACAAATGAAAATGGTCCTACTGCTGAGGAGGAAGACCAAATATTGCGGCACGAAAAATCCGCGGCTGGCTTATTGTGCAGGCTGAAACTGTTAAAATCACAGCATGCGAGTCAGGCATTGAATTTGGCTCTGACAAAGGATGTGCTGGGTATTGTTGGCATTGTTGCCACACTTGGCAGAGTCGAGGATGACAACCTTAGCAGGTCAGATTTTCTTATTATCCTCCTGGTATAAAATAGAACTTTTTCGCTGGATGAAGTCAAAATTTCTTCACATTATATTCCTTGACTGGCTTTATTGATCGTCCAAATTAGAGGATTCATGATAACGGATTAGTAGGTTGCATTGTCGAGTTCATTCCTGCTTTAGGTTCTGCTACTGCTCAAACTTACTGTAACTGATATAATTTCTGATTTAAAAAAGAAACATCGTTGGTCTTGTTTAACCAGACAAATAATAGGCCAAACTAGTACGTCGCGTGCATATGGGGGCCTTTTGAAAACTAATGGCCTGCTTTTATGATTTAACCTTTGACCCATGAAGGCCACTATTTACAACCTTGTCTGACATGTGCTTCCCTGTAACTTTGAACTAGGCTTCTCTCGGAGTACTTGGGACTGGAAACTATGCTAGCAATTGTATGCAGGACAAGTGAAGCTGTTATGGTTCTAGAGAAGTATGATGGGGATGGGACAGTACTCACCAGCGCTGGCATACATGGTCTAGGAGCTTCTATTGGGAAGAGCATAAAAGGGCGGTTTCTGGTCATATGTCTAGATGATTTGAGGCAAGAAACCCGTTCAACGTTTTCTTTCAAGTTGCTATTACTTATCACATTTTTAACCGCTGTTTGTTTTTAGTCCATATGTTGGGGGATTTGTAGCTGATGATCCACAAAGGAAGCTTGCTCTTCCCAAACCACAGCTACCAAATGGGGAGTGTCCGCGTGGCTTTCTCGATTATGCAGTGAACACGATCAATTTGGATGGCAATAACTTAGTTAATGTCACCAGCAGTGGGCATGGTCTCAGAGAGACACTATTCTATAGTCTCTTTTCTCGCCTCCAAATATACAGAACCAGAGCAGAGATGCTTCTCGCTCTCCCATGCATAAACCATGGAGCACTGTCTTTAGATGGCGGGATTATTAAAAAGAGTGGCGTGTTCATCCTGGGAAGCAGGTTAGTTTGGAATTAAAATAAAACTCACAAAACTTTTGTCTAATGGTAATACTGATTTTTCTTATAAAATTGTTATCTACTCTCATCAGCAAAGATACAGAGATCAAATTTCTTGCAAAATCTGGAGAATCTAGTATGACTGCAAACTACGACGAAACTGAGGATATGATCAAGAAGCTGAAGTTCAAGCGAACGCATGTTGCTGAGGATATGCAAAGAGAACAAGAAGTGTTGGACTTCGCCAAGGCAAACTTGGCACAAGTGTGATTCCAAGAATTTTCCTTTCCGCTGGTACTGCCCCAAGGATGTCTTGAAAACTGTAACATATAATTCATGAGCTTTTATCATTGCAAATTTATTCATGTGTACCACCGTGTTTGGTGTCACTGGATGTTACTCTTTAACTTTTTCTTGTATCGGTTATAACAGATGCATGCAGGCCAAGATGGCAGGCATCGGCAGATTGGTCGGTTTTTAGGCCACGACGGAGGCATCCGCAGATGGGTTGGATTGTTTTGTTTTCAATTGCTGCCTCTTGTGCCTTCTTTGTACCACATTGGAAAACCAGCAAAGTGTGGATTTTCTCCGTCCGTTGCTTATCGGTTTGGCTTGAACCTGTACTGTGTTCATCCTCAAATCATGTTTGGTTTGTAATCGTATTGTAACCTTAGAAATTATGGATTCTTTTTCCATTACCATGAAGAATAAAAACATACACTGGCATCGGTATTTTTCGCCTCAAACTCTTTAATACACCCCACGCTTACTTGTTCAGTAAA
The DNA here is from genome assembly GCA_035220775.1 of Malus fusca. NCBI lineage: Eukaryota > Viridiplantae > Streptophyta > Magnoliopsida > Rosales > Rosaceae > Malus > Malus fusca. The sequence continues at coordinate 23,153,924 of CM069065.1, read as the reverse complement.
AATACCCCATGCTTACTTTTCAGTTAAAAATATTTTAACACGCGCGATTTATTTACCGAAACTACCTTCACACTCCACACACGCCTTGAAAAAATATCTTAATTCTGTCATTTGGTTTCCTTATCCTGAGTAGAGGATTGTTACGGTCAGATAAGTCCAATATAATGCATTACTTGGCTTTTCTTAACCAAGTACCATGTGATAATCTCCATGGATGATGAGTCTGGAGGATAGCATCTTCAATCTTCCTACTTAAAACCTGAATGAATTTGCACCCCCACCCATCTTAAGAAAAAAATAGAAAACATTCTTAAATAATTTATAAATTGATTGAATGTTTTTTTTTTAGAAAAAAATATACGTCATCCAGAGCCTCTAAATAGTGAATTTCATATTCCATTTGTTTGAAAGTAAGCTTTTCTTCGTTACTGTGTTTGTGGTTTTAGTGATTAGGGTTTTGTACTACAATGGAAGGTGTGAATGGATTTGAGAGCTTGAAGAAAAAGAATATTAGGAGGATATAGGTTATCTAACTTTGGGGTGTTTTTTTTTATTTTGTTTTTTTTTATTTTGTTTTTTTTTTAACAAACGATATTATCGACACTATGGGAGATGAGTGGGTTTAGCTTTACAATGGGCTAGCAATAATGTAGTTCGAATTTGTCTTTGGCTAGAATCGAACCTAAGACCTCTCACTTAAATGTGAAGAGGAATACCACTAGACAGTAGTACTAAGTGGTAACTTTGGGGTGTATTTAGAAAAAAGGAAAATTGGTTTTCAAAACCTTATGAAGTCCAAATGGTCATTTCATATTCGAGCATGCAAGTCATTAGCATTGAATTTTTACATGGAGAGTATTCAACAATATGAGAGGTGCCAATAAAACAATCTTTTTTAAGAAAATTTTGATTGTATGGGAGAATTTTTTTTATTATTATAAATTAATTGCATTTGAAATATTCATACATTTTTTTTATCCTTTGATGTAAATGTTTCTATTAGAATTTAATAAAATTTATCCTTTCACAAAAAAACAAAATATTCATACTTTTTAATAGACTGCTTTATTAGTCAGCAAAAGATAATACAAATGATAGCCATATACCATCCGTACCCAAACATGAATATCAAAAAGGACCTGGATTGTCTGCCCTCCTCATCCCATACTCTTCTCATCCCCTCTTATTTCTGTGGTCACGGTTAAGTCACGTCAACATTTTATATTGATTTTTTTATAGAAATAATAAGACAAAAAACAATAGGAATATAAAATATTGACGTGGCTTAACCGTGACCATAAAAATAAGAGGGGATGAGAAGGGTATGGGATGGGAGAGGGCAGACAATCCAGGTCTCAAAAACTTTTGCTGTATATTTAAGAAACACACATTGTCTGATTACTCTAACGGTCACGGGGCATAAATTACAATAAAGATGCAAAAACATCAACAATCCTAACTATATGCAACATTAACTAAAAAGAGCATGCATGGTAGGCATTGATAAAAAAACATTTTCGAAGAAAATTACGTGAGATAAAACTTCATGATAAAGAAAAAAAGCGTCACGTATGCCAGATTTCTTGGAAATTATCTCTCAAAATTGTTTTTTCTAACAATCCGTGAAGTAGTTGGTTTTTTATACCTAAGTAACGTAGTTTAATAAAATTCCCATACATCCCTCCTCTATTTTTCAGCAATTGATTAGAAGTCTTAAATTCTTCCCTGAATTAAAGTTTTCTTACAATTGTAAGAATTTGTTTTGGAATAACACAACACTCAGCCTACTCTCATTCCGCTTTCATCGGTGGGTGGTACTATCCACACGCTTGTTTTTATCTTTCACACACTCTCAACTTTTTATCGTCGAATCAAATAAATTGAAAATGATCAAAAGACCTAAATTAATTGATATATGTGAAAGGTAATAAGATGTGTGTAAATAGCATCGTTCTGTTTTTAGTGGTTCGACTTTCACATAGGAAAAAACGACATGAATTTTTAGTGGTCTTCACACGAAATTGTGGGTATTATGGTTTGTTGTGAGTGGATGAACGTTTTATTGTATAAGTATATTTGTAAATATTTTAATGTTGTAAAAAAAAAAGAGTATTATTATTGTCACTCCAAACTTTCGATATTTAGAAGAATAAAAAAAGACATTTTGGAGTGCCAATAACATTACAAAAAGAAAAAGAAAAAGGGAAAAAAAAACTTGGGCCTTTTCGTGATGCCCATTTGGCAAAAGCCCTCATGAAAAATGCGAAGCAAACCCAGCAAAGACCGTGTTCTTGGCCAATCGCTGCTTTCTCTTCCTCTCAGGTACGTGCGTGCTTTCACTACATAGCTCCATGTTATTGCGCAGAGCGGTAGACACGACGAATTAAGCGTGGCTAAATATAATTTCCTCGCACTTTCTTTTCACTTTCAATGAACACAGATGCTTAAGTTGTTTTTTTCCGTGTGAATTCCCGATTTCCGTGGTTTTTAACCTGATGACCATAACGTGTTTGATGAATTGCCTGACTGAGAACTGGGTTTTATAATTTATGCATCTCTCTCACTCAATCATTCATATTTTTATCAAAAATGTTGCATTCAAATGAAGTTTAATGTCTTCCAAAACGTTAGGCAACTGATGTGAGTATGATTTTGTCTTTCTACATTGTTGAAAGGCCAAATAGAGTTTGATATTGTTCCACTAGTTGCAGCTGGAATTTGAAGTCGAGTTGTACCAGAAATGTTTCTTCGGAGGCTCGCGGTATCATCTTTCTGCTCGAGAAGGTTTTTTAGTAGTAACAGCGGTAACAATGATCTTGCAAGAACTATTGCTGAGCTTAATAAGGTAATGTATTGTGTATGCTTCTTATTTACGAATGCTGAGTTACGAAAATGAACTGCCTTCCTTTTTCGCTTTGCTCTTAGATTCAACCAATTACGCCCACGGTGGCAGACAATGGGGATTGGAAAATGGAATACACTGCCATAAAATTTATCTTATATGCAGAACTTCAATTTGAGCTTTCTTATTGATCTCGACAAGTATTTCGGAGTTGTTCTACTCGATACCTTATGTCGAAAACTCTCTTTTGAAGAACTTCAATAAGGCATCTAGCAACATAATTCCATGTATTAACAATATCCTGGTTTCAGGAAATGGAATCGGTATTTGGTGAACATCCAGCAAGTGGACCCCCAAGTTTTCCAAATAACGATTCTATGGCTCAAGAACCCCAATTAGCACCTCAAGAAGAGGGCGAAAACGAACTTGCCCTAACTCACATTGGCAGTACAGGGGAAGCGCAAATGGTGGATGTTTCTCCCAAACAAAGCAGTAAGAGAACTGCCATTTCTAGCGGCAAGGTAATTCTTGGAAAGCAGGTGTTTGATTTGGTTGTAGCTAACCAGATGGGCAAGGGTGACGTCCTTAGCGTGGCGAAAATTGCTGGAATAAGTGGAGCAAAGCACACAAGTAATCTCATCCCGCTATGCCACAACATACCACTGACCCATGTTAGCATTAATCTGTCACTAAATCCGCAGGATTTCAGCGTGGACATTGAAGCGGAAGCCAGTTCAACAGGAAAAACAGGGGTTGAAATGGAAGCAATGACAGCAGTGAGTGTTGCTGGGCTAACAGTGTATGATATGTGCAAGGCTGCTTCGAAATCTATACAGATCACGGATATTCGACTCGAGAGTAAAACTGGTGGGAAGAGTGGGGACTGGTCCAGGGAGGAGTAATGCTGCAGTGATGTGTGTGCAGAAGATTATAGTGCAGGATGTCACTGTCTGCAACTTAATGCTTTTGTGCAAGATGCCACATTGTAATGAAAGCACTCCATTTTTGGGTAACGTGGAGTATGAATTGGGTATCTTTCCTTTCTCAAGTGAAAGCTAGTTGTGAGTTGTGATCAATTGGAGTTTTGGCTCATTATTGTAAGGAGTCATTCATCGTACACGAATTGGAGTTTGACGTATGTGCATAAATTTTTTGAATGGTGATTTTAATGAGGTATTTTTATTTGGCTGAATTGCATTAATAATCCTTCTTGTTTACTCGGATTTTCACTTTCATTCTTATAGGTTTTTCTGTTGCACTTTAGTATTTGTAGTTTCGTTCAGTTAGCATTGTAAGTCCAATCTGTCAAATGAGACAAAGTTCCTTCCAACTTGGGTTTTTCAAACGAGAGGATGTGTACCAAATTGAATGGAAGAATCAACCTAGCCATTGAACTAAAGTGAAAACAAAATGAAACTACAAAGCCACGAAAATGAGTAATAACAAAGACTACATAGACGAAAAAGTAAATTACAAGAAGTATTAGCGCAACTTGACAGTCTTCTTGTTCATGTGTCGGACTATGATTTGCAGTTAAAGGATGTAGTGTTCTTATTGAATTAAGGCTTGGCTGGTTTAGAAAGCTTATCCAGTTGGGTAAACTTGGAAGTGTAAGAATGGTTTTATGGTCTCTGCCACGCTTTAGTGCTCTTTCCAGTTGATGATTCCTCTTTTCTCGCCTGCTCTTTTTAGCTCAAGTGCCTGCTTTTGTCCCCACACGGTTTTATGTAAGCAGGCTTCATCTGAAAAGAAGTTAATATATCAAGCAAATTTTGTCCAATCTGATAAGCCTTATTTCTTCTTTTTCAGAGTGTGTTTCTTTTATCCAGGCCTTTTTGTCCGGAATCAAGAGAACAGATGTAACACCTCAGTAGTTACACTGTTTTCATACGGAAAAAAAATATATAAAAATTCACTTTACTCAAACAACTTCTAGAATTTTAGGTATAATCTTACTAAAATACTTGAATTATATATATATATATATAGATATTAGAAATTGTTATTGATATTTTAAAATTTTTATTTTAAAATTGTTATTGCACATAATAATGGCTTCTTACATGTGAAGGCTTCATAATTTTTGCATAAAAGTTTTTGATAAAAAAAAATTATAGTTTTGATGAGGCTCAATATATTAAAAAAATTCAAAACTTCAAAATCAGAAATGCATTGATAGAAATGAAATTTGAAGTGAGCCTTATGACCCGTGGTTCTTAGTTTTACTTAATCTTTGCTTACAACCGAGTTGATCAAGTAATATTTAGTATCTACTTGATTGAGGATGTTTCAAGTTCGACTCATACGAATACGACGCCAGATATATTTGTTTTGAGTTAACCGTCAATTATAAAAATATATTATATTATGAGAGAGAGAGAGAGAGAGAGAGAGAGAGAGAGAGAGAGAGAGAGAGAGAGAGAGAGAGAGAGAGAGAGAGAGAGAGAGAGAGAGAGAGAGAGCCACGGGAAGCACCAACATCGTTTTTCAACTTGCAAGAAGCTCCATCACAAGAATAATCGTAATAGCTACATGGAAATTTCATGTTTCTTTTTTTCTTTTTAATTCGAAGTCAAACAAATAATGAACAATTTGGAGGGAATTGATTAGTTAGATATGAAGATGATTAAATTGAATGATGCATCAGGATTCACGAGTCGTTTTTTTTTTTTTTTTTTTTTTGTTAAATGATTCACGAGTCATATTTATATATGACCAACCAACCAACATTAAATCTTGCCGAGATTGTTGGATTTTGGTCCTCGGTAATCCACATGCACCCATGATTTTCATTATCACGTTAAAGTCGAGAAGTGATTTTTCAATGTGATACACGGGGTAGTACATCATGTGTCAATATACAAATTGTGTGATATGTGTATTAAAAAGCTAATAACTTAAAAGATAAAATTTATCACCACTTCTATAAAAACACATGGTGTACCATCCGTATTCCCGTCACAATGAAAAACTTCTCCAAGTCGAGCATTGTGTAACTCATGAATACATCTTTCCGAGCTTGCATCTGGTCTTGGGTTCCAAGATCAGCCAATGAAGCAGTAGATTTTGTTGTGTCGTATTATGAGATGAGAGATTATGTTTGGGTTGAAAGACCACCCTTCTTCGTTTGTGGGAATCCCAAACAATGACGGTCTACCATGTCCCCCTAGCTAGTTTTCTTGGTTTTGGAGTATGTAAGGGGACGACTCTAGCCTTGCACGCGCTGTCTCTATCCTCTCCCCCACTTCTCGTTTTTATGTTGTTTCTTGTTAGCCTGCTGTTGGTTTTCGTTTGTTCTCTCTTGACTTCGGTCCTAGTATGAAGTATCCAATTTAACAAATAAATAAATAAAAATATAACAGAGTCACACATCAAAAGACAAGATTCTCCTTAACTAACAAACTGCGTTTGAAATGGTTTGAAGAAGAGCTATTTAATATTATTCAGGATGCTCTTTTAAATAACATATGTAATTGGGGCGAAGTATTACGTCTAACTCATGTTTTTTCTTTCATTAATGAATAAAGCCTATCTCCTACTGTCGGAGTTACAATAATAACAACAATAAAGTCTATCCCACTAAGTGGGGTCAGTTGACGAATTTTAGAGCGCTATTGCGCTCGGTTTTGCACCAAGTCCTTCATTAGCTCCAAGTGATCCATGTATTTTCTTAAAGTTTCTGCATGTCTTCCTACGCCTTCATCTACCCTTTTGCCTCGAGCCTCTATTTTATAATCATATTTTCTAATTGAAGCATTTGTAGGTCTTTATTTCACATGTTCAAACCACCTTAACCGATTTTCTCTCATCTTATCTTCAATTGCAGCCACTCATACTTTACCTTGGATATTCTCATCCTTAATCCTATCTTTTCTCATGTGCCCTCTCATCAACGAAGCATTCTAATCTCCGCTGCACTCATTTTTAGAACGTTTTGATGCTTAATCACCTGACATTCATTGCCATAAAGCATTGATGACCTTATTGTCGTCCTACAAAAAATTTCCTCGAGCATTATTGGCATAAGAAAGTCGCACAACACACTTGATGCACTCTTCCACATCATTCATCCGGCTTATATTCTATGATTGAGATCTCCATACAATTCTCAGTTATTTGGTAAGATAGATCCAAGATAACGAAAGCGTTCACTCTTTATACTTTATGATCCCCAATCCTTACCCCTATCTAATTTGAACCCCTAATTCTCATTAAACTTGCACTCTATATACTCTGTCTTTGACCTACTTAGGTGAAGACCTTTAAATTTCAATACATTCCCCCAAAGGTTAAGCCTCACATTTACTCCCTCATGCGTTTTATCTATCATCACTATATCATCTGTAAAAAACATACACTAAGGGATATTATATTGAATATATCCCGTTAACTTATCAATTACCGTCGAAGTTATTGAAAAAACAAATCTTTAGTGCTAGTGCTCTAAAGAACTTGTTTAGGATCACATACTCTTATTAGTACTTCAGTCTGACCTGTTTAGGACCCCTTTGGGTAACCACCTCGAGTCGGAGCGGATTGTCCTTGTATGATCCAGGTCGCCTTACTCATTTCGGAATGGGACCAGGGTTGAGATGAGGACCCGCACTGAAACGAAAACCCACTGCCATGTGAATCACTGTTCTGAAAAGGTGCAAAATATGGTTTTTAATCCTATTATCAACTGCCTATATATAAGATTAGATGAGATAAAATATGGGACAAAGGTTCCATGTGATTCACACAATGTCCTATGCAACTATACCATATTAGGGAATTTTTCTCTATTATTCCGGCAAGCTGAACTCAATCTAATTACCTCAATTAATTATTGCTGATATAAGCATTCATTAACAATCATAATACAAGAAAAATGGTAGGTAGATCATTTTTTTAAACTGTATTTTGTAGACCACATAATATGATGATTAATGGTTGAATACCTTCTTTTAATGATTTAAACAAAAAATAATGGTTGAATACCTTCTTTAATGATTTATACAAAAATTTCAATTATCAATTGTCACATGACGCGATCTACATAATGCAATTCGAATAAATAGTCTCTATAACTTCACTTTTAATACAAACCCGACTTTTACCAACCCAAACGAATGAACCACTTAAACGCTAGGATCACTTCTGTCTATTTCAAATCCTTTTTTGTCTTGGAAAATAAATTTTGTGATGAGGGCATCTGTCCATAAATAACATGCTCATAACATATACTAGCATATGGGCACACACAAAGTGTGTAAGAAATTTTTTTTATTTTTGTTTTTAAAATAGAAGGAGAGATGAAGAGAGTGATAAAGAATGTGGAAGTGAGAAGTTTTTATTTTTATTTTTTTTAATTTTTTTAATTAGAGATATGTTATGATTTGTCACATCCCAACCCGACTCCACTCTGCCTAGCACGATATTGTCCGCTGGGTTCTGACCACGCCCTCACGGTTTTGTTTTTGGGAACTCACACGAGAACTTCCCAGTGGGCCACCCATCATGGGAATGCTTTCACCCGAACTCGCTTAACTTCGGAGTTCCGATGGAACCCGAAGCTAGTGAGCTCTCAAAATGCCTCGTGCTAGGTAGAGATGAGAATATACATATAAGGTTTACAGGATCCACTTCACTGGGCGATGTGGGATGTTACAGGATTAATGTAGATGAGGCTTTGAAAAAAAAAAAAACAAAATTTGGTTGTGTGAAATTACATTTCTACTCCATATTTCTTATTCATGTTTTGTTTTAATTAGAAGGTTAAACTGATAATTTTATAGAGTTTTGGTTGACAATTAGTGTTTTATTAATTAGTAGAGATATGAAATTACCAACTATGATTTTATAAATAAATTTAATAATATATAAATTCTGCTGAAATTCTAGTATAATACATTATATGATTATGTTATTACCGGATTCTCTTTGTACGAATTTGGAGGATTAATTAATTGTGTTCGTTCATCGTACATCGTGCGGTCAGAAATCATTTTAAATTTTGTAATTAAAGTTAAATATAAACAGTACAAAATGAAAATTAACCGTACGATATACAATAAACGAACATAATAAATTAATCCTCCAAATCTCCACAAAAAGAATTTGAAAAGGATCTTTATCCATTATTTCCCTCCTAGATAACATAATAGATCTCACAATCTCACATCTCTACCCTCCCCACCAAAAAAACTGATTTACCTTCACTCCCTCCTCCATTCTCACAACCGCCCTTTTCCTCACACCCTCCCTCTCTCACTCCAATTATTTATACGCTTCCTTTCTCCACCCCCACTTTCCTATAAACTCCCATTTCCTCTCTCTCTCTCTCTCTCTAACACTCCAGTCACCAAAATGGAAGGGAAAGCAATACTTCCCCTTCTCTTTCTTTCCCTCTCCGCCATTTTCCTCTCCCTCTCCTCCGCCCTCGACCAGCAGACCCTCCTCCTCAACCCCCTCCCCTCCCCACCCACCACCCTCTCATGGTCCGACACCGTCTCCGAATCCGATTCCGCCCAACTCCACCCCAACTCCCCCTCCGCCACCGCCACAACCCCAAACACTCTCTCCGTACAATTACACCACATCGACGCCATGGCGCTTAACAAAACCCCCACCCAACTCTTCCACCTCCGCCTCCAGCGCGACGCCTTCCGTGTCAAAGCCCTTACCACCCTCGCCGCCGCGGCGGCGTCCCCAAACAGAACAACCAGAGGCGGTGGTCACGTGCCTGTCACGGGCTTCAGCAGCTCAGTCGTCTCCGGACTCTCTCAGGGCAGCGGTGAGTACTTCACGCGCCTTGGCGTCGGCACGCCTCCCAGGTACGTCTACATGGTCCTCGACACCGGAAGCGACGTCGTTTGGCTCCAATGCGCCCCCTGCAAGCGGTGCTACACCCAGACCGACCCCATTTTCGACCCACGTAAATCCGGATCCTTCGCCACAATCCCCTGTGGGTCCCCCCTCTGCCGGAAACTCGACTCGCCGGGCTGCAATTCCAAGAAGACCTGCCTCTACCAAGTCTCCTACGGGGACGGTTCCTTCACTGTCGGCGAGTTCTCCACCGAAACGCTGACGTTTCGCGGCACCAAAGTGGGACGCGTGGCGATCGGATGCGGTCACGACAACGAGGGCCTCTTCGTCGGTGCGGCGGGGCTTTTGGGACTCGGCCGGGGGAAGTTATCATTTCCCGCCCAGACCGGCTCCCAATTCAACCGGAAATTCTCCTACTGCCTAGTGGACCGGTCCTCTTCTTCCAAACCGTCCTCAGTCCTCTTTGGTGACTCGGCCGTGTCCCGGACCGCCCGGTTCACCCCCCTCCTCGCGAACCCAAAACTCGACACGTTTTACTACGTCGAGCTCATCGGTATCAGTGTCGGTGGGACACGTGTCCCCGGTATCACGGCATCGCTTTTCAATCTCGACCCGGCAGGAAACGGAGGGGTCATCCTCGATTCGGGCACATCCGTGACCCGATTGACCCGATCGGCTTACAATGCTCTCCGCGATGCTTTCCGGGCCGGTACTTCGGGGCTTAAGCGTGGGCCCGAGTTCTCTCTGTTCGACACGTGTTTCGACTTGTCCGGAAAGACCGAAGTCAAAGTCCCCACGGTCGTGCTGCATTTCCGAAACGCGGACGTTTCACTTCCGGCAACCAACTACCTGATCCCAGTGGACAGTAGCGGCAGCTTCTGCTTTGCTTTCGCGGGTACGATGGGCGGGTTGTCCATAATTGGTAACATCCAGCAGCAAGGTTTCCGGGTGGTGTATGACCTGGCGGGCTCCCGGGTCGGGTTTTCTCCACGTGGGTGCGCTTAATTAATTTTGGTAGCGGCAACAGGAAATGCCCAATTTCCCTGAGTTTTATTTTTATATTTTTAATTTAATATAAATCAAAGCGGGGAAAAGCAAACCTTCCTTGCTGGAATTAGGATGATGATTTGCTTTGTTGAAAGAGTAGGATTTGAGATGTTTTGTGTTGCTTATTACAGGTTACAAGTTACAATGCCCACGTGTTTTTTTTTTCCATGTATTATCTACTCATGAATTATTACTCTAATATAAATGGGTAATTCAAATTCGATATTATTTGACACACTTCTTTTTTAACGGGTCATGGGATTAGAATTCGATTGCAATTAGTTTTTAGTTTAGCGATACTTTTCGCTAGTCAGCCAAAATTAGAAGAAGTTTGAGTTCAACTCTCTCAATTGTTGAAGAACGCTAGTACAATGTGAATTGATTATGAAATTGAGAGATTGTTGTAAGAATTGTTCAGATTTTTAGTGTTTTCAAAAGTTGATAGATTATGTTTTATAATACAAGTGAGAGAACGCTAATATATATTTTCTTTTTACTTGTAACACGTAACGTAAAATTTATCAACTTGTGTTCTGATTACATGAAAAATCATGAGGTGGTTTTTGGAGTAGGGAAGATTTTCTGGGATGTGGGGGTGTTTGGATACGAGAGAATGACAAAATAGGTGTCATCCGAGTTAGACAAGTCAAGAGGAGCACATGGATGAACGTAGTGATTGGAGTGTGAGCAGAAGAAAAGACGGTGTCATTTTCCAAAGATTAAGATGTGGGTTTGGCAAGCACAATACGATCACGTACGGTACCTTTGGCTTGTCTCCTTCCTTGTGTTGTGTGCCAACTTCCTCCCATTGTTTATTTCTTCCTCCATTTCTTTCCTGCTTACTGGCTTTCACATGGAAACTTCGCAAAATTCTCCCTTGTGGTAGAATAAAAGGTCACGTCATATTTTATTATTTTACGCGCTATGATACGATTAGTCGATAATATTTAATGTTTTGAATAATTGAACAAGACAATTTGTTACAGTAGGAAAGCACGAAAGAGAACGTTTGTTTTCGTAATTGTATCAAATAATGAATACAGATAAAGAGAAAGGAGAGAGATTGTATTATCACTTTCTAATTTTTTATTTTGTATTTGGTCTGAGCATACAAAAAAACATATCTTTGTATATAAACGTTTTGATTCGACAACATTTTACATGCATGAAGAAAACTTTTCACCTTTATAATACTTTTTCACCTAAAACTTTTCGTTTTCACCTAAGTCTATTTTAATTTGCTCCCTTCTAAGTCTATTTTAATTTGCCCCCTTCTACATTTATATGTGTTGCATTCACACCGTATTTCACAATAAATTTCAAATTTTACAATATAATTAAATAATTATGTCACATAAGCGTATGTGTCCCGAAATATTACACGTAAGCTAGGATGGATAGTAAAGAGAAAATAAAATTTCTCTCCTCGAAGATATGTTGGGTTTATTGTAGGTGTAAAAGAAAATTAAAAGTTAAAAGTGGTGGGGAGGGTGAATTAGAGGTGGGCAAACAAGTACTACACCCGCGGGGCGGATCTGAAAATTGAAACACAAACGGGGCAGGGCGGGGCGAGGCGGGTTCAAGAAATTAATGAGGCGGGGTGGTTCCAAAAGTCCTAAGAAACAGGGCCCTGGCCGGACCCGTTTCTCCCATTCCCATACTTCTTAGCCTTATCGTCCCCAGTTCCCACTTTCCCCTTCTTCTCAATACTCTTCAAATAATCCTCCGCTATCTTTTTTAGCATTCTCTCTTCTTCCTCAACCCTCCACTCCTCAAGTTTTTTCCTCGCATTAACATGCAGTAATAACTCGAACCCACCCTTTTCCACCGACGAGCCGGAGCAGAAGATGCACTGTTGGGAAGTACGGCACGTCGGAGGAGGAACACGAGATGACGAAATCATCCTGGAGTTGGCGAGTCCCGATGATGAGGCGCTGGTGCTAGAGGTGTATTTTGGTGATTTTGTATAGGAGGTGCTTGATGGAAGTGGCGGGAATCTCCGAGGTTGTGAATTTTAGGGTTAGGGTTTTGCCCTCCAAAAGGGTCACGAAAAGGTTGTAGGTGTTGGATTTGGCGACAGTGGATTCCGCCATTAATGAAAATTGAGGGGGAGAAATTAGGGTTTTGAAGACGAAAGATTGATGGCGATCGAGTCGATCGTTTTCTGAAATGTTAATTTTATCTCCTTCCCCTCTCCTCTGCAGTAATCACCATATCTGATTTGTCTCCGACAGCGCCCTCTTCCTATCCAACAATTCGATTTCGAAATTGAATCAGAACTTGATCGAGTGAAATTCGACTGGGAATCTGGTAGCTGGAAATTAGAAGAAGAAAAAAATGTACCCATTTGACCCGTAGGATTCAGCCCGTTTTATACGGGCCGGGCTAGGTTCGGTTCTCAGTTTTAAAATAGTATAATCTGCCTCGTCCCGACCCGTTGTATTTTCAATCGGGTTCGATTCGGTCCCTCCAATTTTGGGCCCATGCCTATCCCTAGGGTGAATACAAAGCATAGTAATTATTTATGTGCAGACAACATTGGAACATGGGTTGTGTTTATTGGTGATGACCCTACGCTTGATATTTTAATGCTATTAAAGGGTTTGTTTTTTGGTGGTGCCCACTGTCCTCCCCTCCTTGTCTAGTTGCAAACTGGATCATGGCCTAAGTTAGTGACAGTCGTTGTAGTCGGACCAGGAGTGTCTCCTGAGCATTTCCCTAGGGATCCCGCAATCTTATCCGTTCATCGTATATCGTGCGGTCAGAAATCATTTAAAATTTAAATTTTAAAATTCAAATATGAATAGTACCTAACGAAAACTGACCGCACGATATAAAATGAACGGACAAGATTGCGGGATCCCTAGGATCCCTAGGGAATGCTCAGGAGACACTCCTGATCCGTTGTAGTCCGCATATAGGTAGATATACGTACAAATATCCATCTTAAGTAGCCATCAAAATTACGGAATTGGATTCGCTCCTGACGTTAGTGTCCATAGCCTAGGGATCAAATTATCTGGGCCGCTGATTGGTGTGTAAAAGAAATTAGAGCCGTTGGTTTTGTGTGGTGAGCCAAAAAAATGAGTTAATGGGGACCGTTGGATTGAATTTGTGCGGCCCAGATGAATTGATCCCTAGGCTCCGGACACTAAGGTTTGGAGCGGATCCAATTTCCAAAATTACACCCATACTTAAAATAAATTTGCTATTAATATTTCACCAAAACGTTAAGTGTACGGTACATACGATTTAGTGTTGTTTTGTAGAATATGAACTCTCACACGAATCTTAATAGTTAGTAAATTACACAATACTTTGATTTTTCAATTAATACCAATTAAGGTTCTAAAAAACGCTATGTGCTAGTCGGGCGGTGGGCTGGGGCACAACGCCTAAGTGGTTAGGCGGGTCTAAGCGAGGGTCTAGGTAGACTAGGTGGATTTAGGTAAATTTATTATACATCATATAAATAAGTATTTGCTTATACTTAAAAAATACATGATTTTATTGGGATACATAAACTGCAAAAATAGAATGACATGTAGATCATAAAGTATTATAATATAATAAAAACATGGATAGCAAGTATATAATGTGTGCTCATCTAAGTATTTCACAAGTCTCTTAAAATTTATTGAAAAAAAAATAAAATGCAAAATGAAAGTTATATAATTACTCTCTAAGTGAGAATCGCGACTTAGGCGAGTTTGGACGGGCTCCCTCCTCTCACACTTTCCTTTCTGTCTTTTTTTTTTTTAAATAAAAAATTCAAAACAAGACATTGAAGTGATTTAATCGTAACTATTTAAATAAGAGAAGAATGAAGATGAGCGAGATTCGGAGGGGAGAGAAGCATTAAGGCAAAACATAAAATTTGATATATGCATTTATGAGCACATGGCTTTTCTTTTGTTTCAACACCATCATCACGGTCCACGGACAATGTTGAGAGAGATTAGGGAGCGGGTTTTATATTATGTTGGACCAAATGTGGATTAGTCGCATGACAATGAGACGATCTCCAATAAAACTCAATTAAGCCTTAATTTTATTTATTTATTTATAGTTATTTATTTATTTTTTATTTTTATTTTTGTATTGTTTATTAGAGAAACGTGGAAGAACAGCATACATGCATCAACCTAGTATTCTGTCCCCAACACATGTGAACTTGATCCGATCTTTGATGAGCCAACAAAGTACTAATCTCCTGCAGGCTGCTGCATTAAAATCTACAACACCAACTAAATCATTCTTTAAATACTAACCGGCAACATTAAAATTTAGAGAACTTTAACGAAAAGATCCCCGGTATTGTTTATTTTAACGAAAAACTATATTTTTATACTAAAAAGTCAATCATGGTACTATTCACTTTACCCTTTATTTTGTCATTATCGTTAAAATTTAAAGTTTTTAAGCCATTTTCATTAGTGTTCCTTAAATCTAAAACAATCACCGCCTCTCCCTGCGCAAATTATCGATGCATAAGTTAGGCATCCTTATACGAAAGAGTGGTCTTTTTGGATTGGTTATTGTGTGTCACTACCTCACACCTATCATACACATTTGAGTAAGAAGGGTCTTAGCGTCTAGCGATTGCGACTCCGCATCTTCATGGGGAATTCAATTTCACCGGATCCATGTCGGAAATAGCGGGACACATTTTTTGTTTTTGCCGTCCCGAGTACCCTTATTAACTAACGGGCCCAAACCAAACGAGTCCGGATTGGACCAACCATTTCTAGGTCCACTAACTTTCAAGAGAGGTGTGCCTTGGTCCCCAAGTCTTGTAGGCCTCGTTTATTACAGTGAACTAATTCAGACTGGATTAGCTTAAAAAACTAAGCTTGATTGACTTGGCTTGGACTAAGCAAGATAAGAACAATGAAGTGTTTGGTGCAGGTCGTGAGCTCAAATCTGTTAAGCTCTGAGCTATTTGAAAACAATCACACTTTATATACAAGTTAGTTGTGCGACGTCACACAACTAATGGAAAAGAAAATGAACTAGGCCAAAAATTGTCAGGGGAAAAATTGAAAAGTCAGTCAGTTATTTTAGTTGTAGTTGGGCTGGTTTGATATTGAGTTTTGCCTAACCATTAAATAAAATTGTTTAAATTCTTTTGATTAAGATTCAAACTTCTGAAACCTTTTTTACTAAAATCCTTAAATTAAATTCACATTCTTTTGATTTAAGATGGGCCTTAGATTCTTTTGGGTCGAAGAACTGGGATAAGCGGGCTTTCGGATTTGCAAATTTCTAAAACATCTTATCCAACAAAATAATTTTAAAACATTTGGAGGGTCTAAATAGCAAAGTCTCTTATATATGTAGTGCCCCTCATAACTTCAGATTGTGACATTTTACCCTTTCTTGCTCAGCGTGAAAAATACCCAAATCCACAAAGTATATTATCCTCCTCGACTTTGAAAATTCAAAGAAGCTTCCAATCTCTGCGTGGTTGAATTGAGAAACAATGGAAGAAGAGGAAGGAGGGAAGGTTAGGGTTTTGATAGAGACGGCGACGATCTCGACCGAACCGGATGTCGACCCACGCCTCCTCAAGGCCATCAAGTCGGTTGTCCGATACTCCGATTCGGAGCTCCGACTCGCCGCTCGTATTCTGATGGATCTTATGAAGCGCGAACACTCTCAGGTCCTTTCGTGCATAGAAACTCTCTTTCTTCCGTAAAAATTCGAATCCTTATATTTAATTTCTCCGTTGCTGTTTGTAGTTTGTAGTGTATTTTTCTAGGGTTTATTTTCTAGCTTGTGTTTGGTTGCCGAGAAATTTTGAAAATTTGAAAGGGAAAATTCGATTTACCAATCAACATCTAGTTAAATCACGTATCCTTTTCATTTTTCTGAAATTATAGGAAATAATGGTAAAAAATTGGATAGTAAGCTGTTCAATTTGGTTAGAAATTGTTGTTTAATCTCTGTTTGTTTGGGTGGGTGTTAAAAGTTTAGGGATTCAGATTGGTACTATCAGTTGAATTATGGGAGAGAAGTTTTTGATGAAATATATAAATTTTGCAGGTGCGCTACCTCACACTTCTTATCATTGATGAGCTTTTTATGAGATCAAAGCTATTTAGAACCCTTGTTGTGGAAAATTTGGATCAGTTATTGACTTTAAGTGTTGGATTTAGAATACATTCGTCACTCCCACCTCCGGCAAATGTTGCAACTGCTCTGCGTAAGAAGGCGATAGAGTTTTTGGAGAAGTGGAATTCTTCGTTTGGGGTTCACTATAAGCAGATTAGGTTAGGGTTTGATTACCTTAAGAACACCCTTAAGTATCAGTTCCCGAATCTACAAGAAACTGCGACTCGGCTTCAGCAGGAGAGAAGGGAAAGGGAGAGGAAGACGAAAAAGATCTTGTTGAAAAAGTTTGAGTTTTTGGAAAAGAATTTTGCGTCAATTAAGGAAGAAATTCAATCTACTGTTGATGAGATTGGGGAGTGTTTAGAAATTGTACGCCCTAAAGAGGAAGGTGTGCCGTTTTGTCCATTAGATGAGGAAGATATCGAAGAGTTTCATTCTTATGAGTTCCGGCAGTTGCGCTTACAAGCATTGGAAGAAGGAGAAAAGCTTCATGAGAATAGTGAAAACAAAGTGGTTTTTGATGCCCTGCGGGAGCTTTACAAGATATTGGTAAAGCATTTGACTGCAGTGCAAGAATGGATCCTTGTTCTTGTAAAAGTTGAACTGACTGATAACAGATCCAGGGATTCGTATTTGAAGGAGTTCATCGATATCCGGAATAATATTCAATCAGTGAAGAAGAAGTGTGAAGAATCGGGATGCAATCTTTCAAACATTGCAAAGCATGAGGAAGAAGATTTTTGGGAGGAAGGCAAGATCGAAACAACTGAGGGTGGGAATTTTAATCTTCCCAATAACAGAAGTGGAGGTCTTGCTGTGGCATCAACATCCAAGGAGGTGCAAGGTAGCATTCCTAAACGCCATGATAAGGAGAGCGATGCCAATAAGAGGCTCAGTCATGAAGGTGGGGGAAGCAATTCAGACCCTCTGAGAAGTAAGCTTCTGGCTGAAGCTCCTGAGGTGAACTGGAGCAATCATTTGGCCAGTTGGGGTTCAAAGATGGATGTATTGGCTAACCATCGGGGGTTGGAGCTTGAAAGTCATTGGGGCAGGGTGGATCAGGATGCAGTTATTCCAGCAGAAAAGATTGCGGAATTAAATCTTCAGGCTACTGTGTACAAAGAAAAGCAGGTTGAAATTCAGCCATGCCGAGCACCATTAAGCAATGGAAAACTTTGTCCGAGAAGAGACTTGAGAATTTGCCCATTTCATGGACCTGTTATTCCTAGAGATGATGAGGGAAAGCCACTGAATCAGAACCCTCCAAAAGATGAGAAAGCTCCTGATTTAGGGACCAATTTAGTAGAGCAGTTAACGAAACAAGCCGTGCAGAATGTTCGTGAGAAAGATAAAGAGTTGGCAAGGAAGAGAGAAATAGATAAAAAGGCACTGAAGCGTGCCAAGCTTGCCAAAATAAGAGAACACAATGAAGCGGTTTTACGGGATTCTGCAATCGCTTCAACTTCTAAATCTGCATTTATTGGAGAAGATTGGGAGCCAAGTACTAGTAGGAACCCGTCATTCAGAAACAAAAAGAAAACCCTTGCCTCCATGCTGCAGAAGAAAGAGACACCAAAAGATAGATTAGCTCGGAGGATTTTGAATACACGAGCAAGTGCTGCAACTGTAAGACAACTTACATTGGGCGAGGATGCAAATTACCGAGAAGCCTTCCCGAATCAGTGGTAAATGGTCGCCCTATTTCTCTGCTTCTTGGCTAATTAAGAGGATTGTTACTGATTGATTTACCTGCTTTTTGTAAATTGTTACACACATTTTCTTGACTTAAGCAATTAGGGACTTCCCCTAATTAGTGAATGATTAGGGAAGCTGTCTTTCGGCCGGTTTTGTAACATATGTTAATTTTCGGATTTGAATTCTTTCAAAATGTATGCATAAAAGGGAGGTTAATAAATAAGAAGTTTGATTTTATTTCATGTGTAATATCTGTTGTGGTTTGTTCTAAATGGACAGGATGACTTGTATAGCACGGCTGCACTGGCATACTGTCACGGTGACTGTCACATGCTAATAATACAAAAATATATCGTAATTCTCTTCACGTGTCCTTGTATTATTGGCACGTGACCGCCCGTGCTATACAAGTTGCTCTCGATGAAAAGGTGTAGCAGCTTCCCGTGGCTGCTGCTGCATATCATAGACAATAACAGCTAATACAAGCATGTGTAAAGTGTGGCTTGTTCCAGTTTGGTTATGCTGTCTGCCGACAAGAATCAATGAATCATAAACAGACAGAAGGTACAGAATATTCGGCTTCACCTACTTTTTGGATAGTTACTTGTTATGGCTGCACAAAACAAAATGGTAGTAACGTTGAGGTCAAGTCATCCTTTTACGCCTTTGTTATTTATTTATTATTATTTTTTTTTAACTTTGATCAACATTATGTATTTGTCTTCTCCCATGAAAATCATGTCTCGATTTTCGCTTGATCAAGTAATTTGAAATGTTATGTTGTCAGACTATGTATTAACCGTTAGTTAGGAAAATTGTGAATGATATTTAGTTAAGATTCTTAGTCTGACAACAAACATGTCAAGTGGTACGGAAAAAGAAGATTCTTTTAGTTAAATAATTTCCAATTGATAAGTTTGATCTCATTACTTCATGAATGAGATAAAAAAAGGCTTACAAGCATGTGACCATGAATTTAGAAACGTTCAAGTCACCTTTGCAGCACTAACTCTTAATTTATGCAATAATATGAAGATATCATTGGCAAACAAAATTGTCACCAAGTTGTGTGTGTGTGTCACCGTGCAAGATACGTTGGATCTCGTAAACAAAAAGAATGTTCAACTTAAACCCTAATTCAATTACATAATTGCTTCAATCGATTTTGAAACTAATGAGTATCCATGGTTTAAAGTAGGATCCAATTCAACCTTGAATTGTTGGATATAAGTTTACAACATATTTGTGTTGTGAGCACCATTGGAGGAGTAATTCTTTTGTTCATGTTGGATATTTGAAAGTTTTTTTGTCGGAGATCACTGAAGTTGGTTGCTAAGCCACATGGCGTTGCCCATTGCTTTACTCGGTATGCTCTTCATGTTCGTCATTAAGCCAATGATATTACTCATTGCTTTGCTCGTTATGCTTTTCACATTGACAATTCTTGCTTTTGGTTCAATGAACCTTTCGATTTTATTTTTCACTTGTTGTTTGAGGGTTGTAGTAGCTAATTGGCTGGCACGATTGGTTAGTATTTTGGCTGTTATTTTCACATTATTTGCTTGTATTTTCTATGTTCATAGTACACTTATATCTGTATTTATATCTGACATGATAAATTAAATAGAGCTGCATTTCAACATCATTTCCAAGTCATTATAAAATTGTGAAAAAGTCCACATTCCTTATTCAACAAGGTATCACTTTACAAACCATAATCAACTCATGCTTCCAAATTAATCACAAAACAATGTGTTACCAAATCTGCCATCATAACATCCATATGTAAAAAAATTTATATAAAAAATTATGCCTAATAACACAAACAAGTGTGCAACTTTTATAAGGATAAAATAGGACCCACAGTCGGCCAAAAAATTCAAATAAAATGGGAGCATTTTTGCTCATCACCATACACCTAATCAATTAACACGTGTCATTTCACTTAATCTTGGTTAATTTTTTTTCAAAATTGAAAAAGTAACATTTAATATGAAACCGGAGATTCATTCCGTTGTCTCCTTGCTCTTTTACTAAAAAGGCCGAACCTAATTAACAGGGCTTCTCGTTTTATGATGCAATAGCTTTGACGTTACATAAAAGTTATTTTTTTGTGATCGAAAGATCATAATTTCAATTCAAGTCATAAAAACAACCATTTTGCTAGTGGTCTTTTACTACTCATCCAAAAAAAAAAAAATCCAGTTAAAACTTAAAACAAACCCATAATTCGACATTAACAACAGCTAATTACCAAATCAGAAAAGTTAAAAATTAAGTTCCCTAAATTAACCTACCCTACTATTAAATCCCCCCGCTATCCTATTAACCTACCAATCATATCAAACCGCTACTCAAAAACCCTTAACTGAATATTGAACGCACACTTGATACCCGTCTGATCTTAATCAGACGGCTGATGTCATCTGGAAGGTGACCCATCTCTTGTCTCTCTGTGTGTAAAACCAACGAAGAAGAAGAAGCACACCTTTTTGTGGAAAAAGAAAAAAAAATTTGGGTTTCTTATTACGCACATTGCAATCCAGGATTTTCCTTTTTTATTTACCCTTCCAGTTTTTTATTCAATTTTGTATAATTGTGTATTGGGGAATCATACCCATCAGTCAAAGAATCGAAAGATTTCATCTTTTTTCCCAAATTTTGATTTTTAAAATTTTGGGTTTCCAAATTGTTGCTGTTTTTTTTTTGTCTCCATTGAAGAATGGAATCAGACATCATTGAAAGTCTTGCGTCTTTGGATTTGATTGACGATGACGAGATCCATAGCCGTCCGATTCACCAGTTTGTTTCAGTTCCGAAGGCGCACAGCAACACCGGCAATAACATTCCCGGCACCACCAGCGTCCACGAGCTTCTTGAATGCCCTGTTTGCACCAATTCAATGTACCCTCCAATCCATCAGGTTCGCCCCTTCTTGCAATTTCCTCAATTGGTTTCCTTTTTTCTTTTGATCTTTGTTTTGCCTGTTTTGTTTTTTGAAGATTTTGAATTTTTGGGGTCAATGCTAGGGAATTATGATTTTTTGAGTTTGATTAGTTTTTTTTTTTGTTGTGGGATTTAATTTTAAGGGGTGATTGTGTTTCTGGGTTTTGGTTGGTAGGTTTATTGGATTCTATTATTTAGAAGGTGAAAGATAATATTCAGTTTCTGAATTTGGTTATAAAGAAAAGAAAAATGAATCCTTGTTAATTAGGATTCTATTATTTGTTTAGGCAAACAACAATCGAAAATAATTCTAGTTTGGCTAGTAAGATTTTGAAACTTGCTTCACTTATAAGTGCTTTTCCGGAGTTCCTAGTAACAGGGAATACCAAAGAACAGAATCAGATTTCGTTCAAAATATTTTGTCTACGTGATACTTCCTGGGTTGGTGAATATGCTAGTTTGGACATATTTATCAGTTAGTTTGTCAAGTGAAGCAGGCTGACAGGTGGGGAGCGGTAACACTACCACCAATTGATAGAGATGCTTTGGGTGCTTTATCTGTGTAAAGCTATCGTGCTTGAAATTGGGTACACCGAGTTCATGCTATTTATTCATTAATAGGGTTTAGGACAGAAATTTTATCTGTGTAAAGCTATCATGCTTGAAATTGGGTGCACCGATCCGTGCTATATATTCATTAATAGGGTTTAGGACAGAAGTTTATTAGTTGTTTTGTTAGAGCACTTTACTCTGCCTCACACACATACTCTTACATCTCTCATGGCTGTAGAGGCTATAGAGTCGCATAACTTTATGCTGGGGGTGTAATGCTTCGCACGGGCTTCATTTTAAGTGTTGGGGGTGTTGACATGTTTTGATGTTTATATGGCTTAGTTCGGATGAGTAGCCCTACCCCACCTACTCTGGAGCTTATTGAAATCAAGGGATACTCACTGAATCGCTATCCTTAGATTTATTTGGGATGGCTAAGCATGGGGATTCTTTTAATAATATGTAGCTGCTTGTAAAATTCATCTAGGATTAGTTGACCTTTATGGCTTATAAATCTAAACTATTTGTTTCTGCAGTGTCACAATGGGCATACCCTTTGTTCCACCTGTAAAGCAAGGGTGCATAACCGGTGCCCAACTTGTAGACAGGAGCTTGGTGACATAAGGTGTCTAGCACTGGAGAAGGTTGCTGAATCGCTTGAACTGCCCTGCAAGTATTGCTCTCTTGGGTGCCCAGAGATATTTCCCTATTATAGTAAACTCAAACACGAGGCTGTCTGTAACTTCAGACCATACAACTGTCCATATGCTGGATCAGACTGCTCCACTGTTGGGGATATTCCATTCCTTGTTTCTCATCTCCGGGATGATCACAAGGTGGACATGCATTCCGGATGCACTTTTAATCATCGTTATGTAAAGTCTAATCCTCGTGAAGTAGAAAATGCCACGTGGATGTTAACTGTAAGTACATACGTGTTTCTCCCTCTTTGTATAAAACTCGTGGCTGAATGAAAATTGCTTAGTTTGCTCACCTCACGCTAGATATTAGTAGGCAGAGGTTGCATAAATCAAGAAACCATCACTTTCACTATGGGGGCAATAGGTGAAGTTAATACTGGAATTGCATCATTAGCCATTGAGAATAAGACTTTGTTTGGTTTAACTTTCCCAATTAGAATATAAATACTTAATTGATTAGTTTAACTATCCCAATTAAAAGTGCGTGAATTAGTTGATTGGTTTAACTTTCCCAGTTAATATGGGACGATAGGAATCATGGGACCTTTGATAGCAATACTTGAGATGGATCAACTGTGACTATATTGCAGATTGAAGATGTAGGCTCTGGTTTTTGTTATGGTAGCAAACTAATTGTCTTATTTTTCATCCTTGATAGGTCTTCCACTGTTTTGGTCAGTATTTCTGTCTACATTTTGAAGCCTTCCAGCTTGGTATGGCTCCTGTTTACATGGCATTTCTCCGGTTCATGGGGGATGAAGCAGAAGCTCGGAACTACAGCTACAGCCTGGAGGTTGGAGGAAATGGCCGAAAGCTGATTTGGGAGGGCAACCCAAGAAGCATAAGGGATAGCCACAAGAAGGTTAGAGACAGCCATGATGGCCTCATAATACAGCGCAACATGGCACTTTTCTTCTCTGGTGGGGATAGGAAAGAGCTGAAGCTGCGGGTAACAGGACGAATATGGAAGGAACAGCAGAACCCAGAAGGTGGGACCTGCATACCTCTCTGTAGCTAGCCTGGTTGGATATCTCTTTCCCTCATTTGTGTGCTAAATTTTATCTTAATGTTATTAGTGAATTTAGATTTAAGGATTCTTTTATTGGATTATAACGTTTCAATGCTGGAGGCTTTGTACTTAGTCTGTTAAGCTTCCAGTTATCCTCTTAAAGCTGAAACACGAAACTGTTGTCTTGATGGAGTCTTGGTTAGAGTTTGATATTAGTATTAGATTAACAATCATGACAGCTGTCCATAATTTCTCAAAAACTAATTGAACTTTGCTCAATGGCATTATAGTCAAAGCACGGCTCACGCCGTTGTTGTTTAACTGGAGAGATAAGGAAGGGGGTGAGACAGACTGGTGTATCCTAGGGTAAAGCTTGTTAAGGTAAAACGAAGGGAAAATTATGATGATTAGAACCTTGACAGCTTTCACTTTAGTTCCTAAGTTATGAAACAATCCATTATGTCCCCTAGGCTTATAATTTTTTCTACGTTTCAGGGGCGAAAGTTTGTGAAGTACCGTGTACGATTGCAGTTCAAACCGACTGATAAGCAGTTGGTGAGACAGCTAGAGCTTGGGGTATCAGTTTATATACTTGGTAGGTATGTACCAATGTCAAAGATAGAAAAACCATAAGCTTTAATCCTATGATCTACAAATACTCAACAGGGAAATTACTCCTTTACTTGTCTTAGAATTACTTGACTTTATTTGATATACAAAGCTCAACGTTGAGTCAGATGAAACCTTATCAAGTAGATCAGTGAGGACTCATCGTTTCACTTTCAACCATCATGTTTGCTATGAGTCGGGGGCAAAAGCGGAGATAAGATACGTAATCTTTAAGTCTCTCCAGCACTCAATGTTGCATCAGTCTTTGATGGCAAACGATCTCGAAGCTCAAATACCGTATGTTTCATCAGCAGCAGCTTTTGTTTAGTGCAGTTGATATAGGTCGATCGTCTCATGATCATCAGATGGTGTTGCTGTACAGTAGTGGATCGGACTGGGTTGGCCGGGGACTCCCTCTATTCCGAGAGTGTTTTCCTTGCCATTTTGATGACTCTACGTGCTTCTTTTTCCATGAGAGGTTGAGAGAAACAAGAAAAAGGAACTTGAAAATATATGTACGTCTGTGTGAGGTTGGAATTTGTTTCTTTTTGCTGGAAAACACTAGGCCTGAAATATAAATAGATCATAAACAATTCAGATTAGGTCACAACTTTAATGATATTCGAACTTAATGTATTTCCAAATTTCGATTTGTATATACAAAAGGCTCATATTTCTTTTTACTTGTAAGGAAGAGGTTTCAGATTCAGTTTTCCTGAATATCGAGTGCGACACCAAATTATGACCGCCAATTGGATGTCATAGCCCAATTCCCACCCCCAATATAATGTGTTGGAGAGAAGAGCCAACACATGATACAAAAGTCTTCAAATCTCCATCCTTGAATTGGATCACAAACAAAACGACCACTCGATCTTGCAGCCACGGTTGTTGGCATCATCGTGGTCGTTGATGGGCAGTATTGCATGGTTGCAACAAAGGATCTAATCCCCATGTTATTATCCATGATCTCATGACTCAAACATCGTTCGATTGGATCAAACGTCAGTAGCTTCTCTTTCCCCCACTAGATCAATCTGTGATCGTCACCTGATCGGCAGATGATGATGTTGATGCGAAGGCATCGGAGTAGATTGCGCTGTACCGTATCAGGCCATGTTTGCTGAGTACAGGCAGGATTTGGGAACCATTTGTGTAAGTAGCATCTGCCACGAAAGGCCAAACTTCATCGGCCGTTGGAACCAGGCAGTATTGTCCTTGAGAATTCATAGCCCAAGCGTTATCCGCACTCACTGGAAACTCCGGTCCCGTGAAATGAAACACAATATCCGGCGTTTTATCCACTTGAAACCGGCTATCATCGTACCAAACTATGGAAATCGGATAAGGCATTCACGATTACCTTCTCCAGCTCACAAAAAGCTTCAAATGCAAGCATATGGTATAAGTTGTTGCCGAGTCCACGAAAACACCTCCATCTCCACCTGCGGTCATATTAAAAACTGAACTCGAAACATTTAGCATTGCGCCATCGACGCTAATGCCCTCTAAGCTTAAGATAGTACAGACCAAATTTCACGTTGCTGTTGTTGTAGGTGCCATTATTTTCGGATGAAATGCAATACGAGAGGTGGGGGTACGAAATCTGACAGACAAGTGAAGAAGGCTCTCTGCTAAGTCCCACAACTCCTGGTGGATGGTGGTATTGTTTCGACATTAGTTAATGTTACCACTTAATCCATCATGTTCAAGCATCATGGTCTCCCTGGCAATGTCTGTGTTTGCAGGATCAACTTTGTACCTCATGATGTAGCCTCCATAGTCTCTATCAATCAGTTCTCCATGGTCTCTATCGATCGGTGCGCTGATGCCTCGAAACCTTGGACTGGTGTCTCAGGAGAAGACTTGGACGACGGAGGTATGGTGATCAAATGAGGAGGGAGAATATCAGAGTTGAGGCCATGGTTGCTAGCCCTGGGTGTGGAGTTTAAGCTGTAAGATAAGACCACAAAATTTACACCAGTAACCAGGGAGAATGTTTATACTTAATTGACAATCCTTCACATGTATTTCATCTTCGTTAGTTGTCCATGTGGGGCAGGAGAATTTGATGTTTTTGCATTGTGAGCACTATATACATAAATTTTATGAGAGAAACTTACATGCAACGAGATGTCATTGTGACGGTATTTCAAACTAATCATGTAAACACATAATAGTAAATGATAAACTTAAAATACTAATACAATATTATTCCCGTTATATTATATGCAAGTTCTTTACTGCTACTACTTCTCCACATATGGCATAGTAATGTGTAGTGTATAAAAGGTAAAGTAAACATCATATTTGTTCACCAAAAACTTGCTATGAAGCTTTCGAAATCTCTAATTAAACGACACATGTTACATGTCGTTCTCCTTCCAGAACGACGTGTGACGATATGCTGAAAAACCTCTCCAAAATCCGCCAAAGCTCTGAATCCCTTCACTTTATGTAACCTCTCAATCTTCATCCATGGAGTTTCCCTCTCTTTCTTCACCTTTCCTTTCCAAATTTCCCGCCAATTCTCCGAACAAGAAGACCCAATTTCGATACAACATTCCCACCTTCGATGTCTACAGAACCCCACCATTTTCCATCTATTTACTCTCCTGTAACAGCAGAAAGTTTCGAGCTTTCTCGCAGTTCGGTGGGCCCACCAGCCGCAGGAACTCGCTGAGGAAGAAGCTCACTGACGGCCAAAAGGTGAACCAGAATTCCATTCCTTTAAACCCAAGTTCTGAATTTCAGTTTTTAAATAGTAATGTTGTTGATTCTGAGAGTCAGTGTAGAGTGTGAAAGAGAGTAAATTTGGTAATGGGGTTGTTGATGATAGTGTTGCTGAAACGGGTAATGCAGAAGAATCGAATTCGAAACGTCTTGGTGATTCGGTTTTGTTGAGTAAATTGGAGAGTTGGATGGAGCAGTATAAGAGCGAGGGATACTGAGTACTGGGGCATCGGTTCGGGTCATATTTTCACTGTTGTGCAAGATTCTGATGGTAGTGTGAAAGCAGTTTCGGTTAATGAGGATGAAATCTTGAGGAGAAGCCGAGTTGAGTGAGGGGAACTGGAGGGCTCGGCGGAGGTGAACTTGAAAATTTTGCAGTCGGAGAGTTTAGCTAGAGAGATGGAAAGAGGGAACAATGGGATTCCGAGGAATAGTTCCATAGCCAAGTTCGTTAATGAGGGTGAGGGTCTTGTGAAGGTGATTTAGGGTTTTACTCTTGGATCGGAGTTGATACCAAAGCTATCTCAAGTTGGGAGATTGGTGTTGTATGGTTTCATTGCGTTGTGGGCATTGAAGAAGTTATTCACTTTTGGAAATAAAGAAGAGCGGTACTCGGAATTGGAGAAGGAAATGATGAGGAGAAAGATCAAAGCAAGAAAGGAGAAAGAGATGTTAGAACCGAGCAGTGTGGAAGTTGTTCAAGCAGCTCCGGAACTGCCACTGGGTTCCTTTAAAAAGCCTAGCCTTGAGAAGCAAGAACTTATGAAAGTTATTGGGAGAGGAAAATCTTCAAATGGTAACCTGGCTCTACAAGTTTCTCCAAGTTCCATGACCACTGCTGAGTATACAGATTTTGATGATAAAGTTCAGGAAATCAGAAATATGGCCAGGCAAGCACGAGAAATTGAGAGCAGGGATAGGGACAGAAACAATATTCAGACTCTGAATGATGAAATTTCAGATGATACTGTAAATGAAATTTCGGATGAAACAGAAGCTGTCAAACGGCATGGAGACGAGCAAGAAAATATTCTACCCAACCTTGTAAATGGAGATTTCAGGCAAAGTGAGGGTAGTGATGATACTTCTTCTAGTAAAAAGTTAGACTTTGTTGAGGATGGGAATAATTAAACTTCTAGTATTTCGAATATAGAAGTTTCAGATGATGGGGAAACCACTAACCAGGATGTAACAGACTCTGAACAGAATTTACACTTACCAGACAATGCTCCTTTTAGGGAGTCCAGAAAGTCCAGCAATGGTTCCCTGCAAGTAAAACCAAGGGTCATAAGGTCAGTGAAAGAAGCTAGGGAGTATCTTTCTACAAAAGATGACAAAACAAAGGTAAATGAAGAGCTCCGGTTTGAACCTGTCCCTAGAAGTGATGTTCTTGGAAGGCTACAAAGTGCTAAAGACTTTGGTAACAATGGAAGCCAGGGAGAGTTCGTGGTCAACAATGTTTTAGCTTCTGTGGTTCCAGATGAAACATCAGATCCTCCATCTACTGAAAATAGTAGCAGTGATTCAATGATAGAATCATCTGTTAAATATGAGAAGTGGATGGAGGAAAACTTTAATGAATTTGAACCTATAGCTAAGAAGATTGGAGTTGGTTTTAGAGATAATTACATGGTTTCAAGAGGAAAAGCAGATCAAGAATCAATTATGAGTTCGGACATGACACAGCTTGGATCTAACGAAGAAGATGACAGTGAACTTGAATGGATGAAAGATGATAGTCTTAGGGAAATTGTCCTTCAAGTCCGAGACAATGAGTTGGCAGGACGGGATTCGTTTCATATGATGGATGCTGAAGATAAGGATGCATTTTTTAAGGGTCTTGAGAAGAAAGTTGAGAAAGAGAATACAAAGCTGACGAAACTGCATGAGTTACTCCATTCGATCATTGAAAACCTCACTTATGGTGCAGGTAATTTTTCGACTCATACCTATTGCTCTAGTTTTCAGCATTGAGGAAGATATAGATGCTTTTATTTTGATTTTGAAATTTTATGAATTCAGAAGGGGGTCATTTAATTGTATAGCATTCTAACCATAGTGAGATGTTTCAAGTTTTTACTCCAACCAGTTTGATCGGCCTCATAGGTTTTCTGATGGTAATTTACTCTTCTCTCTGTATTTGTTAGCTAAACCGGTTCCTTACATAACTAGATTCATTGACCGCTTGTCAGGCCAATTGTTTGTTAATATAATCTTTCTCTTGGACATGAAAATGGAGGGCTGTAGTCATGGTAGCTTTTAGGTTTAAATCCTGCCAACTAAATGAAGATTAAATATGTGATTTTTTCTTGAATACACATATTTTGCTTGGACTAATATTTTGCTTTCCTTGTAGACGGTATCAGCATCTATGATCCACTAGAGAAAATTATACCCCGCTGGAAAGGTCCCCCATTAGAAAAGAGTCCCGAATTCTTGAATTATTTCCAAGAGCAGTGGAAGGCAATTTTTGCTGAGAATGATGGGATTTCGGTGAATAAAGACGAGCAGAACTTTCTTCAAAACTCAACAGGCTCCCAATCCCATGAGAATATTGCTGCCACTCCCATAACCAATGACCCAAATAAGAAGGATATTAGAAGTTCAAAGACAATTATAGAAGGGAGTGATGGTTCTGTTAGAACTGGAAAAAAATCAGGAAAGGAGTTTTGGCAACACACAGAAAAATGGTCTCAGGGGTTTTTGGAATCCTACAACGCGGAGACAGACCCAGAAATTAAATCCACTATGAGGGACATGGGGAAGGGTTTAGATCGATGGATCACTGAAAAAGAAATACAGGAAGCTGCTGATCTGATGGACAGAATGCCTGAAAAAAGTAAGGAATTCATGGAAAAGAAACTCAGCAAGCTTAAGAGAGAGATGGAATTGTTTGGGCCACAAGCTGTTGTGAGCAAATACCATGAATATGCAGAAGATAAGAAAGAAGATTACTTGTGGTGGTTAGATCTTCCTTATGTGCTGGTAAGCTAGATATGCACTTCGAGTTTTCTGCAATTTTTTTAAGCTTGATTTATGCTGTTAGTTCATTCCCTGATAGTTTCATCTTCTGAAAGTTGTTGTCTAACACACTATATTAAAGTTCCAGGAGGTCCTGAGTTTCAAACCTCTAATCCTTATTCCCAATATATTTGTCCGCCTTGATTCTAAGCTTTATATAGATATTTTTACTGATACTCAACCAGTAGTTAATTCTCTTGTATTTTCCAGTGCATTGAGCTGTACACAGTTGATAATGAAGAACAAAGGATTGGATTTTATTCAGTGGAGATGGCTGCGGATCTTGAATTGGAACCAAAGCCATACCATGTGATTGCTTTCGAGGACAGTAATGATTGCAAAAATCTTGGTTATGTCATCCAGGCTCAAATGGAAACACTTGGGAATGGCCATGCCTTTGTTGTTGCCCAGCAACCTAAGGTAAAGAATTAATTTGTTTTCAGTTCTGAATGTAATGTTTCTGGTAGATCATCATTCTTCAGTTGCAGCTATTGGAAATTTCCGTGCAATTCATACTTCATAGTCTTAGCAAATTATCTTCTCTCAAGAGAGGCCAACTTAGGTGGAACTGCGATTTGTGTTTTCAATATCACTCGGTTAACAGTACTTGTAATGTTTTTTCATTTTAAGTCGAGACTTGAGATCTAATGCTCTATAGTTTTCATATGTTCAATTGTACCCTTGCAATTGTTCAGTCTAATTTTTATTGATCTGTTGAGGTGGGTGACCGATTTATCTGAATGTCCACTTATCTTCTCTCCAGGATGTTTTTCGGGAAGCCAAAACAAACGGCTTCGGTGTAACTGTCATTAGGAAAGGAGAGCTTCCGCTCAATGTGGACCAAACTTTGGAAGAAGTAGAGGAACAGATCAGTGAGATTGGGAGCAAAATCTACCATGATAGGATCATGCGGGAGCGCTCTATGGATATAAGCTCGTTGATGAAGGGTGTATTTGGGTTCAGCGGCAAACCTATTATGAAGTAATTTATTAACTCTAATAAAGTTGTTTCCATACAATACTTACCAGGTCCATGGGACACGATTTCATTGTATTCTGTTTTGAAGTGGTCACATTTTTGTATCCTGGCTGTCTTGATGGCAGAAAAAGACCAACACAAACAATGAAGAGTGCAATTGGTTTCAGCGGCAAGCCCGCTAAGAAGTAAGTCCTTCATTCTGATGGGGTTGTTTCCATGCAATACTTAACAAGCACAGAACACCAAAGCATTGATTCGTGCTATTTTATATCATTGCATTTTATTTTGTGAGTATGAACATTTTCTTACATCTCTATATCTTTGATTGCAGAAAAAGATCAAAGAAAATGCTGAAGAAGCCCAGCAAGAAAGAAAGGTGATGCTTCATCATATACATATTCCGAGAGACAACAGTACTCAACCATGAAAGAAGTTCATGGTAATGTCAAACTCCACATTCTTACTCTGGATGCACGCACAAACGCCTGACAAACTCTGTACAAGTAACCGGAGCTCCATGACTTGGTGCCAA
Organism: Malus fusca; assembly: GCA_035220775.1. NCBI lineage: Eukaryota > Viridiplantae > Streptophyta > Magnoliopsida > Rosales > Rosaceae > Malus > Malus fusca. The sequence goes on along the minus strand of CM069065.1, from coordinate 23,122,338 downwards.
GCAATTACCTTTCAGGTTACCTTTTACCCAATTCACCGTTTCGCCCATTCTTATACCGGAGCAGAAGTTGCACTAGTAAAATGTACATGTTGCCCCTTCTTCTCACCCAAAGACTGGACATTTTAGTTCAGCTAGCTCTCAATCCCGACTCGGAGTCTCTATTGCAGGGGTGCAAAAGCTCTTATCTTTGACTCAGGACGGCTTTCCACAGCATCGACTGATGCGGGCGCGGATCTGGTCGCTTGCAGCAACACATCTTCGGAGCTGGTTAAAACATTAATTCCTATATTCTGTGTTAATTTGTGAATAAATATCCAACCTCATTGTATTTGGCCCTTTTATCTTACTGTAATTCCAGCTTAATTTAACAAGCCGGAAAAAAGCATGGGCTTATTTTCAGGTTTCTCAAGGCTAGTTTGGTATTGCCGTGCTTTTAAAAAAAAAATGCTTCTACTGTGCTATGAGAATAAACAGCTGTAAAATAAAGTAGTTGAGTGTTTGATAAACTTTTTTTATAAAAATGCTTTTAAGTGTAAGAGTGTTTGGTAAACTTTTATATAAAGATGATATGACTATGTCAAATGACAAAAATGAGTATGATATTAAATGTAAAATAAGAATAATTTTATTTATATTTGACAAAAAAATAAAGAATAATAATTTTATTTACTAATACTCTCTCTAGAGTCTTCCCTCTTTATTTTCTCCATCTGCATCAACTAGACTTTTCCAAAAACCAAAAAAATCTCTCTAGAAGTCTCCTCCACTACCCCAATTTTCTCAGTTTTTAATTTTTTTGCTCCGTCTTCTTCTTTTTTATTTTCATCTTCATGGATTCCGAAGGCGCCAACGCCGTGACTATGTTGTCTTTGATGGGTTGTTCCTCAATCTCTCTCACCTGTCTCACTGCATTTTTCTTCCTCATTTTCTCCGTCTGGGCAATCTGGGCTCTCCCCTGTAAGCGGTGCAATCTGGGCAAGTCCGCGATGCCAAAACTGAATATGAATCCGAGTATGGTTATTGCTGGAAAAGATGGTGGTGTTTCTCGGCGCGATTTTGTCGACTTGGGAGTGAGAGAGGATGAATGAGAGATGGGTATGGAATCCAAGGTCAATAACGATGATTGTTGAAGCTAGGAGTGAACGATGTTGTGGTGGAGTCGACGAGGACGATCTCCCAATTGAAGTCGGCGACGTCTTCGAGTTGGTATTATGTGTACTTTATTTAATTGTTTAAGGCCATTTTGGGTATTTGAAAGTTTCATTAAAGGACTCAGCGCCTCTTGCAAATTAGGTTTGCGCATAAGCTATGGAAGCAAAAAAAAAACCGGTTTTTCAAAGCTAGCTTTTGCTGCTTCTGTTTTTTGGCTTTTTTTTTAACCCAAAACTATGAAAAAAAAAAGTTGAAATTGAAAGATTACCAAAACACAAAAACTCCTAGCTTTTTTTTATACTCACTTTTTTCAAAAGCACCTCAGTACCAAACCAATACTCAGAATTCAACTTACAGGCTTATTTTCAGGTTTCTCAGAATTCAACTTACAGTGTTAAGTGCACCGGAGTTTTAACGGAGTAGACGAAAGTGATGAGCGTATATGATACGTTTCACTATAGCATTGGATTGTAGATATTCCGCATCGACATGCAGATTTCCAACAAAATCAGAAAACTCATTTAACTCATTAAAACCGAAACAGTTCTAATTGTATCAACCACCTCCTAGCACGCAATTGTTAACGAAGAGCTAATCTCGTCTTATCCCTTTTTACAAAATTTATTTATTAAAAAAAAAAAAAAAACCCAATGCCAACACGTTGCCATTTTCCTATTTTATTCTTAAAACATTTATCAAAATATAAAATACTTGTCTCATCTCATATGAAACAAAAAAACATCCCAAACCTAACAAATGAAATTTCTGTCTTCAAATCAACACAAACGGATTAGAGATTGTCACGAAACGAACCACAAACTTGACTACAAGTCAAACGAAACTGGATTTTGGTCTGTAATGAAAAGCACGAATACGAAAGGAACTGTGGTCTATAATGAGAAAACGGATACGAAATTGAAGGTGTATGGGCAAACATATGTACGCTAATCACATGGTCATATACACACTTTATATACCTATCTTCTCCACATGATTCAGCATCCCATTACGAAAGTGATCTTGCAATCTCATCAAGGCGACGGTCCATAATTTGGGACACGGTCTCAAGAAAAGCATCTTCACTTGAATCCGGGAGCACAGAATCCTCTGCTTCTTGCACTATCTCCTCAATGATGGATTCCTTGTTCAGGGTTTTTCTGCACATTATGTTTCCTATAGCAAAGGGAGTGAACTGTCTCTCTGCCCCTTTCTTCAACAGCATGGTTGAAATGCGAAGTGTGCGAGCACATTTTCGGGGCATGTCCCATCCATGGAACTTCAAAATGGCAATATCTTCTTCTGCATCCAGTGATTTGATGTAATCGATGACCTTGTCAGCATAAGGCTTGCGTGCTTGTGGCCAATACAACCAGTCAAATGTAATGTCTTCAAACTGCGGGAACAAGATAATACACAAGAAATTAGTATTACAATATCAGAAAACAAAACGAAAATAAATCTCCTAGATAAGATCATGGCAATGAGCTGATGAATATAAGATGCGACAAACTTCATGAAAACGAGAAAAGAAACTCCAAACACAATAACAACAATGACAACAAAGACAAATCACTGCCAGTTAATAAAAGTTGCAGCGAATGTACTTACTGTTTCAGGTAAGCAGTAGCCATGATCAATTGGAATCAGCACAGTCTGGCCATCTTCACCCTCTTTGCCCAGCAAAATGTTTCCAGCATGCCTGTCCGCATTTGCCAATCTGATATCTAAAACAGAAATCTTATGCACTTCCTCAGTTGGGAAAGCAGCAGGGCCCATGTCTTCGCAACTTCCACTATTCTCCATGAACTTCTGCAAGGACCCGATCTTAACAGTTGCATCCCCAGGATGGTTGAACACTTTATGGAAGCACTTGACAATAAATGTAGGGGGGACCCCAGCAAAGCCCTTTGCATTGCCAAAGGGCATGCGATATCCACCCATTGGATGATCCAAGAGGTAAGCTGCCACTTCCCTAAATGCTCCTTCTCCAACTCTTGTTCCCTTTTTCAATCCTTCACCATCCAATGACAATGGCAGCCCCCTCGGATTGTTTTGAGCCATAGGCTCCTCATCAATCGGCTTAAAAACAGATACATACTTTTGACCTGACGAGTCTAGCATAAAGTACGCTCCTCCTGTACCCTCCATGGACCTGATTGGATAACTCCCACTATCTAGTCCGACAGACGTGTCATAAACCATATCCCGAATCTGGGAAGGTAATTCAATCTCGCGGTTAACAATGACAGGCTCCAACAAAAATCCCCTGTCAGGAGGTTTTCTCAGCACAACTTCATAATCTCTCTTAAAGTCATGCTGACCAGCATCATATTGTCGCTTCACATTATCTCCACCAACTTCATAATTTTTCCCATCATCCAACTGTGACGCCACAACTGACAATTCAAAGTTCTTCACAACTGGTCTGGCCCTAACTTTTGCAGACTTCCGGACCAACAGATGTAAGACAGCATCATTATGTTTACATATGTCATCAATAAGTCTCTGATCTTCAAGTAGTTTTCCATCATACACAACTTCTTGTTCTTCTAGATCAACAAACTCTTTACTCTTCTTTGCAATCTTTTGCTTCACATATCCAACATCTTGACCACGTTCCACATGGAAGGTAAACTCTTTACCGCAAGTCGTTCGGACATTGATCTCTTGAAGGTCAGAAAGCCTAAGGACCAAATGTAGAATATTCCCATCAGTGACCCCGTATTCCCGGAGTATGGAATTGCTCCTAGCCAGCTCTCTACCTCCACAAACTAACTTTTGCTTCTTAGCAACAAACCCTTTATAGGTTTGTATCCTAAGCTTCACTGATTCAATAGAGTCCGATCCCAAAACACTCAGCGGAGTAGTTGACCCAGACACAGAGAGATATATCAATATCGATTCATCTGAAGACATACACGATTGGGGAAACGCGGGCTCACTGTGAACCGGAGTAAGAGCAGCAATAACGGCCGACGACATTATGCTCTTAATTCTAAATTTTCCAAGAAAGTCAAAGAGCTCTTCAAATCAATGCAGAACTTTCAAACCCTACAAAAACTATACACATATTTACAAGAATGCAGCCACATCTAACCCTAAATTGACCACCCGATCGATACCCAGATGATCAAACAAACCCTAGATTCAATTTTCTCAAACCATACAGCAAAAGGAACAAACTTGAATACTCTCCTCCCCTCCAAACGGAAAGGGAAAAAGTACCCACGGATCCAACCCCTATAAATCCATCACCTGAAAACCAAAATTACAAATCCCAAGTAAAAATCCAAGAACCCACAAACCAATCGGCAAAACAAAAACCCTAGAAATCGGACCAAACAAAATACCAATAAAAAAAAGGGGCAAATGAACAACAAAGATGGATCACGATTCTTAGCAAGAAGGAAGAACCGGAAAGCAAGGAGTGACCGAGAAGAATTCAGCTCGATTGGCGATTTGTCGTGTAGCAGCTAGGGTTTGTAAAACCGAGGGAAAAGGGGAGAGAGGAAAGGGAAGGAAGACGCGTGTAGCAGCCTGTGAGATGTGAGGAGTGGAGGGTTGAGGAGTTGGATTTTGACGACGAATAAGTACCCTGGGAATGTTCGCAGAAGCATTACGACAGAACAGATGGTTGCAGTGCTCACCAAGTTAAAATCCCTTTCAGTTGCGTGGCTTGCCCAATTAGGGAAGGCCACGTGTATTACACCTGATTAATCGGTGAATGAGTTTGGAAATGGATTCTCTCCTAATGATCAGGATCCTACTGATCCATACACAAGGGTCATTGGATAAAAATCCAACGGCTACAAATAGGAGGATTTTTTTAAAGTTATAATAATTGTAGTCGTTGGATTTTCAACCAACGACCCTTATGTGTAGGTCAGTAGGATCCTGAGCAGATGCTCAGGAGAGAATCCATTTCCAATGACTTTGTTTGGAAATAACCATAAACGACCGGGTAAAAAAAAAAAAAATTATATTCTTACTTATTTTTGTCTCTCATGTATTTTTATTAATTTTAATCATTTATTTTCTTCAATTTATTTGATTCGATAATCGAAAATTGAAAGATTATATAAAGTAAAAATGAGTGCGTAGAAGACAAAGACCGTCGGATTCAATTATCATTTTTGTTGAACTTGAATTTAAGAAAGTCAGATTTCAAATTCAAACGTTTAGTGATTGGTAGGGTCCTATTGCCACATTATTTGAAATTTGAAATACAAAGTTGCCCTATTGTACCAGAAACAATAGAAAATAAAAATTTGGATGACCTAATCCCCCCGCTGGCTGGCAGGCACTGAGGAGAGGCCACCAATCCATGACTTGCAATTATTTGAGAAAAGAATTGAGTTTTTTTATTTTTTTCCCGAAAGTTTTTAGAGAATTAGAATAATAATTAGCTTTAGAGATCATGTTAGTGACTGATAAGGTGATGTCAGTAGAAGGGATCATCCATGACATTCGGGTCCTTGCTTCCTATTTACAAATCGTGGCATTTGGTTTTGCTCCTTGCAGTTGCAACAAAGCTGAACATGCGGTGGCTGCGTTTGTCTTTCGAGAACATGACTTGTATTAGTGGGATGATTATGAACCAATTTGACTTTTCAGTACTTCCACAGTTGTTGTTAATGTATTTATTCGTATTTGATTATATATATAAAACAACTTTGTGTTCGACTAAAAAGTTATGATAATAATTTTTGAGAAGGGTAATATTAGGGAGATTAATTATTTAAACTAAATTTTGTAAATCGTATGACGTGGTCGTTAATGATTGGATTACTATTTAAGTGTTAATTAATGTACTTATTTCATACTAGTGACACAACACATAATTTGCTTAGTTAGTCTTTTGAGAATATGCTTAAGTGGGTGGATCAAGTATAATTTTCATTTTGGACTTTGCAATCAGGACTAATTGGGCCTTATTAGTCCAATTTTGGAAAGAATTTGGGCTTGGGTAAAATGAGTAACACGCTTGCTTGCATATGTTTCGTCAAAAGTCACGTGATAAGAGAAAGTTTAAGAAGAATATACTCCTAAATTACATTAAAAATTGTCATTTTCGTTTCTCTGTCTCTCTCATCACGTGGTCTCAAGACTTTGTGATTACCCTCTTAATTTCTCACCTAAGTATTCTCACATTGGTGGATTACATTTCTATTGATGTATATTTCTTTTACACCCAGTTACGTGATGAGAGAAATAAATGAGAATGACTCACATAGCACGTGTACACTACCAAGGTGGCATACCATGCCAATGAAATAAAGACATGTATAAGTTTTTATTCCAAAGATTTTTCGTCGTGGACCCATTGTCAGTACTTGTGATGCTTTAAACATAAATACAATTACAAAGGTGTTGAATTATAAAAGAAATTTGGAAAACGTAGGCTGTAGAGTTTTAAAGTCTTTTTGTGTTGTGAGTTGAGTGTCCTTGTCTTTTGCCTTTTTGCTACCTTTTATAAAACATGCATTTCTTTCAATTTAGCTTTTTATTCTCAAAACAATCATCTCTGTTCCCAATTGCTAATGTGACTTCTGCCACAGGATAAGAATTTACAATGCAACTTGAGCATTTATCCTCTCAAAGCTAATACAATGCCATCCATAAGCATCTTCTATTCTGTAAAAATTGATTGAGATAACTTGTTCAATGTTAAAGAGAGTTCGCTGCCCACAATGCCACATGTAAAGCACTTTTGAAATCTTTGAGCTTGCCCACTGTTCATTCCATTCAAATTAACTACTCATTATGGTCTTTAGTTGAAAAATAATGGATGGGACCTTAAGTAGGCCAAATGTTTAATTTCAGTCCAAAATCTAAAAAGTGTTGTAGGCCTATTTGATTGAACGATCTTAAGGTTTAGAGAGAGAGGGCCGTCGACAATTAGAGAGAGGAGATAGTGATTTAATTGTGAGGTGTATTTGTATCACCCCATTGTGACTTTATTTATAGTAGTAGGATAGTTAAAAACATTTCCCTTTAGATTACAACATTTAATAGGTAATCAACTCCTAATAGGAATATAAGATACATTCCCATATCTACTAGGATTTACACAATCACATTCCTATTCTAAATATGACTGCAACACTCCTCCTTAAGTGTGTAAATACTCAACAAACCATCGCATCAGATCTTCAACAGATAAGGTTGAATAGTTGATGAAGTCATCGGCACAACGGGTGAACGCAAGTCTCAAATTTAAGAAAGTATGCATTTGTAGTAAAACTCATAAAACCTCGCTATGGTAAAACCCAAGGCATGGGGAAAACCCATAGACTAAGGAGAAAAGTGAGAAGTATGCATAATGTCTAAAACAAACGTCAAACATGACAAAAGTAGTGAACTTAACGGAGTATGATCATCCCATGATGGGTGCCTCGTTAAAACCTTGTTAGGTAACAAAAACCTAGTGGGAAAAATGCTCATAATCGTAGGAAAAAGAGTACATTAAGATCATGTGAGTATGCTTCTAGATACTCCCTCTAAGTTAGACATAACTTCTAAATAAGAGAACTACAAGCGATTCAACTCAGATAATTTATGCATACCGATTCCTTGGACGAGCTTCTGAAAAGTAGACTTGGGCAATGGCTTGGTGAAGAGATTGGCCAGGTTGTCCTGGGAACGGATTTGCTTGACTTCAATGTTCTGATGCTGCTGCTGCTAGTGTAAGTAAAAGAACTTCGACGCTATGTGCTTGGTGTTGTCTGCCTTGATGTATCCCTTCTTTAACTGCTTGATACATGCTGCATTGTCTTCAAAGATCGTCGTAGGAAGGTCAACAACTGATGTAAGACCACTAGTGTTTTGAATATGTTCCATAACTTCTCTCAGCCAAAAGCATTCACGCAATGCTTCATGTAGGGTGAGAATCTCAGCATGGTTCGAGGAAGTCGCAACTAGCGTTTGCTTGGTAGACCTCCAAGGTATAGTGGTGTCTTCAATAGTAAAGACATAACCCGTTTAAGAACGTGCCCTATGTGGGTTAGACAGATATCTAGCATATGCGTAACCAACAAGGCGAGAATCAATTCGAGAACTATAGGGGGCGGCAACACTCGAAGATTCGCTGGTATAGAACAAGCCCAAATCCGTAGTACCCTTGAGGTAGCAGAAAATGTCTTTAACACCATTCCAGTGCCTGCGTGTGGGCGTATTGCTATATCTAGCCAAAAAATTAACAGCGAATGAGATGTCAGGTCTAGTGCATTGAGCCAAGTACAATAAAGCCCCAATTGCACTTAGGTAAGGAACTTCGGGTTCCAAAATCTCTTCCTCATCCTCCTTTGGACGGAAGGGAATTCATTTAGCATCTAGAGTTCGAATTACCATGTGTGTACTCGAATGCTTCGCTTTATCCTCATTAAAACGACACAACCCTTTTGGGTGTAATTCAATTGATATACTAGAATTCCATCCGAACAATGCTCAATCTCTAGGCTGAGACATGATCGAGTTTTCCTAAGATCCTTTATCTCAAATTCCGATTTCAAGTGTACAGTAATTTCCTCAAGCTCTGCGGGAGTCCCGATGAGGTTCATGTCATTGACATAAACTGCAACAATTGCAAATCAGGAATATGACTTATTTATGAACACGCATAGGCATAATTCGTTGTTCACATAACCTTGACTTGTCAAATATTCACCCATACAGTTATACAACATATGTCTGAATTGTTTCAATTCGTAGAGTGACCTGTTCAACCTAATTGAGAGAGTGTTCCGTGGTCTAGAACTATTTGAACCAGTCAATGGAAGTCCTTCTGGAACTTTCATGTATACTTCTGTATCTAGATCCTCATAGAGATACGCAGTTACCACATCCATAAGCTGCATATTCAGTTTTTCGGAAACTACCAAACTGATAAGGTAGCGGAACGTTATAACGTCCATTATAAGGGAATAAATCCTCTCGTAATCAATCCTAGGGCGCTAAGAGAAGCCTTGCGCTACGAGGTGTGCTTTGTATCGCACTAATTCATTCTTCTCATTACTTTTCATCATGAAAACCCACTTGTAGCCAACGGGCTTCACACGTGGTGGTGTGGGAACGATAGATCCAAATACTTTACGTTTCGGGAGCGAATCGAGTTCGACTTGGATTGCTTATTTCCAGTTTGACCAATCGGTTATACGTCGACATTCATCGACGGAACGTGGTTCAATGTCATCGCTAAGCATGATGTCAGTAGCTATTGAGTACGTAAATGCATCATCGACGATCATCTCATTCCTATTCCAAATCTCATCCAATACTGCATAGTGGACCGAAATCTCACGATTCTCGGGAGGCCGACATGTTTTGTCTACAACATCACCGTAATCTAGAATAACCTCATGCGTTGAAACGGATGAGTGAGCGATGGTCGGATTCAAACTAGGGTCACTAGTTGGTGCCATTTTCCTCTTCCGGGGTTGTGAACCCTTTGAACCAAGGTGTTTGCCACGCTTCAAGGTCGGAGTAGATGATTGGCTAGCCGCCAATGTACTTTGCCGAGTAAAAGGTGCGGCCTCCCTACCTTCGGGGATGGTCCAACCTTCCTAGGCGAGTTGTTGACGTACGAGGGGTACATCTATCCTTGCAGGTGTGATTGCAGCGGGTATATGTGATCTTGTCACCTTTGCTAGATCATTAAAAGCATCCGACATGCTTTGAGCAATGCTCTGAAAATCTATAATTTGGTGCACCTCAATTTCTGACTGGGCAATGTGGGGGTCTAAATGAGACATAATGGGAGCATACCACGACAATTTGCGGTGTTCTACAGGAATGTTAACATACTTATCTCCCCCCTAACAATGAGAAGATTGTCTCATCAAAGTGACAATCCGCAAAATGTGCGGTAAAGATATCTCCTGTCAAGGGTTCTAAATAGCGAACAATTGGTGGCGAATCATAACAATTGTTGGGACTGGGCTAAGCCTCATAATAGGCTAGTAATAATGTGGTTCAAATTCGCTTTTGGCAAGAATCGAACCCAATACCTCTCACTTACAATGAAAGAGGAATACCACTAGACTGTAGCACTAAGTGACAGTGCATGAGTTGGTTTTAACCCTCTTTATATTACATTTCATGGCTTAATTGTTGGAAGTGCATGATATTTGATGTACGATGCCTCGCTGAAGCAAAACCAGTGCACCAGCCCAATCAATTTGTACATGGTGACACCAAACACAATGTCATAAATGGAGGATACATTTGGCAAGCCCTTAGGAATTGGCATATAATTTTTTTGGAGATTCTTTTTGGCTCTTCATTGGAGATGGTTTTTGGGTGGAGCCATTTTGGGCGATATGGTACTCCATTGGAGATGGCCTAATAAAGATTGTTTATTATTATTATTATTATAATTAAAGGATTGCTTTAGCAAACAAAACTTAAATCAAATTGAATATCATATAGTCTTTTGTACATATTTGACAGTTTTTGCAGCTACTAAATTTTGAGGATGAACCATTTATTTATTTAATATATGTAAACAATTAAACGATCTTAAACTTTGTTGATTTTTCTTGCAGAGATTTAGATGATAATTAAACATAAATGGTTATAATTGTGACATTGATACAATAAACAATACGCTACATTTTACACCAAGGTATGAGATGCAAAATAAATTAGTATCGAACTTAAAAAACTTATCACTTACAAGTAAAAAAAAACACCAGACCGTATAATTTGAATAGATGAATATGGAAAACCAAAATTTTCCAAGGCGGTTTTGGATAGGTTAGGAGTTGGGCCAAAAATTGAATTCGTTTAAAGTTCATATTAAGCTTCAGCTCCGGTAGAATCGGTCAAGCATCTTTTTGGGCTTTTAATCCAAAACTGGCCCAATTTTCAAATCTTTGGAAAATTTTCGCACCAACGACCCAAAATTCCATTTCCCGTCGTTTCCTTCTCCAACCTCCAAAATCCGGTTATTTCTCTCTCTCGACGCTCCCACCTCCTACTGATCCTCGAAAACGACTCGACTCAGCGATCCGAATAGTCCGTACGATGGAGAATCTGATATCGCTGGTGAACAAAATACAGCGGGCGTGCACAGCCCTCGGCGACCACGGTGAGGAGGGCGCCATGCCCACTCTCTGGGACTCCTTGCCCGCCATCGCCGTTGTCGGCGGCCAGGTCTCTCATTTCTCACTTCTCCCTCTCATATTTCACGCTTTCTTGAATTCAATCTCATTGAATTTCTCGTTTCTGGTCTCTCGTTTTCTTTCTTGCTTCGACAGAGCTCCGGCAAGTCTTCGGTGTTGGAGAGCGTCGTCGGCAAGGACTTTCTTCCTCGCGGTTCAGGTAATGCATGAAACGCCGTCGTTTTCTGTTTCTTACCCGGACGCGTTGGTTTTCCGGCTTTTGATTCGTACACGTTGCGTGCAGGAATTGTTACGAGGCGTCCTCTGGTTTTGCAGCTGCATAAGATCGACGAAGGAAGAGAATACGCTGAGTTTATGCACCTCCCGAGGAAGCGGTTCACTGATTTTGGTAGTTTCCTTCTCTTCTTCTTCGTTGTTCCTGCAAATTGTTTTGGTTTCTTGACTTGCGTTGCAAATGCTGATCTTGTTTCGTTGTGTATGTGTAGCTGCTGTGAGGCAGGAGATATCTGATGAAACCGACAGAGAGACCGGCCGCTCGAAGGCGATTTCTACCGTTCCTATCCATCTTAGTATCTTCTCCCCTAACGGTGAGATAGAATTGTCGAAAACCTTGAATCGTTGGATTTGACATTCCCAAAAATCAGAATGCAGCTAACTGGTTTGATTGCTCGTAATAAATTTAGAGATAAAGGTTAAGAAAAAAAGGAAAGAAAGAGAGGTTACTTACTCTGGAGCTCACAAAGTTTTTCTAATCGCTTTAGTTCTCTTTCACTAAATTTTTCACGGTAATCTTCACTAGGATTATATCAAATCTGTTCTATTTATCTATATGATTTGTTTATCTTGGCAGTTGTGAACTTGACATTGATCGATCTTCCTGGGCTCACGAAAGTCGCTGTTGGTGAGTTAAATTCCTTTAAGCATTTTCAAGTAGCGTTGGATAAATTCCCTTGGAAGTTGGCACCTTAGTTAAGTTGACGCTGTGTCAATTTTGTGGTCTTGTAGATGGTCAACCAGAGAGCACCGTGAAGGACATTGACGATATGGTTAGGTCCTTCATCGAGAAGGTAATCTTCTTACTGTTTTGTTGAGAACATTTATGAGCTATTAGATTATGAGACTTGCGTTTTGTGTTTCTATGAGGTATTGAGTGAGTTTATGTTTCATGAGATGAAATATGCTTAATTTATTGGAATAATATGCCTTTTCTTGCCAGCCCAACTGTATTATTTTGGCAATTTCCCCTGCCAACCAAGATCTCGCTACTTCTGATGCAATTAAGATCTCTCGTGAAGTTGACCCTAAAGGTAAGATTATAAAATGTTTCCTTATGGAATTGCCATGAATTTTTCACATTCTAGCCAAAAATACATGGTGCGGATGATTAATAAGCCTACTTAATTCCAAAGATTAAAAAAAAAAAAGATTGAGCAGGTGAACAAATTTAACAAGTTGTAAACTGGAAGGGTGGAAGATGTGAAAAGGAACAAAAAAGACAAGAAGATGGTTTTAATTTGCAGCAGTGAGGTGAAAGGATATCAAGATTTCATATGTTCAACTTTTAAGTTCTGTTTCCACTGGTTTTGAGAAATGCTCTCGTCTTCGGTTGATCAAAACATGTCATTTCAAAAGTGGCAGATTTCACTAATTAGGAGTATTTTCTATTTACACACATTGATTTTAAATTTGGTTTCCCATTTCTCAGGGGAGAGGACATTTGGGGTTCTTACGAAGATTGATCTTATGGACCAGGGTACAAATGCAGTTGATGTAAGTCACTTCTGAATTCATAGACAAAAGAGGAAAAAGGAAAAGAAAAATAAGAAAGCAAATGCTTTTAAGATGTGGAATCAAGCAGTTTACCTGCTCGGTGACATTTTATTGTCATGTTTTCAGATCCCTTGTTCTAGGTCTGTGAAACCTAATGCTCTGAGTAAATTGTAAGGGTGGTGCTCTGAGATCATCAATGCTGCAAGCATGTTTTCATGATATGTTTTGTACTCAAAAGTCTCGTTACAGTATCATTATGGCTGCCTGCATTGAGAGTTTCCAGTTTCTAGGGTTTACTTTACTTTTACTTTTCAGATTTTGGAAGGAAGATCATATAAGCTACAGTTCCCCTGGATTGGAGTTGTCAATCGCTCCCAAGCTGATATAAACAAGAGTGTTGATATGATTGCTGCTAGGCGTAGAGAGCGTGAATATTTTTCTAGTAGCCCAGAGTACAGGCATCTTGCAAACAGGATGGGCTCTGAGCATTTGGGCAGGGTGCTTTCAAAGGTATGTATGTTTGTTATCCTAAATGCATTTTACATGTTCAGTTGTTGAGCTTTCACGCACAATTATGCTCTTATAGATTATAAAGTTAGAGAAACATACTTAAGAAATCCACTCTGCTTCCTTTTAATGATATATTTGCAATGGTGGTCAGTTTTGTTTTGTTTTACTGATGAAATTCGTACCTATTGCTATATGTCATCAAACTTTCAGCATCTAGAAGTTGTCATAAAGTCTCGAATTCCAGGCCTTCAGTCTCTTGTCAGCAAAACTATTGGTGAACTAGAGGCAGAACTAAGCCGACTCGGGAAGCCTATTGCTGCTGATACTGGGGTAAGAATATACATATAAATAATTCCTTTTGGCTTATCCTGTACTTTTCACCATGATATGTAGACCTAGCAAAAATTTCTTGGGCGGTCTGTATGGTTGTATTGTATGTAGTACAATAAGCATTGCTAATTTCAGTTTCATCGTTTTTTTTTCACATGCAGGGAAAATTATATGTGATCATGGAGATCTCTCGTACTTTTGATCAGATATTTAAAGAACATCTAGATGGCGTGTATGTATTGTGCTATCATTGTCCGATTTGAAGTTAATTGGAAAGTTTGTTTTCATCTCATTTTGGTTTCCTTATTCAACCTTGGGATTTATGATAATTTCCATTTTCTCCAGGCGCTCTGGTGGTGAGAAAGTTTATGGAGTGTTTGACAATCAATTTCCAGCTGCTTTGAAGCGGTTGCAGTTTGACAAGCATCTTTCAATGGATAACATCCGAAAGCTAATTACTGAAGCAGATGGATACCAACCTCATCTAATTGCTCCTGAACAAGGTTACCGTCGCCTTATCGAATCTTCATTGCTCTGCATCAGAGGTCCTGGAGAGGCGGCTGTTGATGCGGTATGCATACATATCTTTGCATGTAATCTCCATAGGCAATAAACCGTGGGAGTTTTTTTTCTTCATCTTAGATTGATATAGCACGAGTAAGCTAGTGTCTTAGTTTCCATGTGGCCAAAAAATTTTCATACCTAATGGAAAAATGCTTTCTTTGCAGCATGGGATGCGCACACGAATGTGTTAATAATGAGATGTTGATTTTTGTATTTTCTTTCCGCACAATCTTTTGTTTGTTTGAATTCTCCAACTGTTATTGCCAGTGCTGCTGCTGGTGCTAGCATAATTTTTTTTCATTGCAAACATGTATAATGTGTCGGTGCTTCAAATCATTTTGCTTGATTTTCTTTTGTCACGATATCAGGTTCATGGCATATTGAAGGATCTGGCTCAGAAATCTATCAACGAGACTACAGTAAGTTCATTACCTTGTATTCCTGAATTCTGTCCATAAATTAGGAGTTTAGGACAGCTTGTCAACATTGCTTATCATTCCTTATTTTTCCCTAAACATGATTAATCTTTTCTCTTAATGGATGGTTCTTCTTTGGTATGTAGGAACTAAAGCAGTATCCCACTTTAAGGGTAGAAGTTGCGAATGCAGCATTTGAGTCGCTGGAAAGGATGAAAGAAGAAAGCAAGAGAGCTACTCTGCAGCTTGTAGATATGGAATGTGGCTACCTAACAGTTGACTTTTTCCGCAAGCTTCCTCAAGATATTGACAAGGGTGGAAATCCGACACACTCACTCTTCGACAGATATAATGATTCGTACCTCAGGCGGGTTGGTGAGTTGCTCTCTAATACTAAATACCTCTATAATCATATCCAAGATTTGAATCACTTAACAAGAACTGGGAGGTAGAATCTTAAAACGATACATATTAATGGCCTGTTTGACAACCATTTCATTCTACCATCATCATTAGGTTTATCAGTTTATGTGGTTGCGTTGATGATCGTGGTTCTTTTGTGTTTGAAACAAACAGGACACAATGTGTTAAACTATGTCAACATGGTTTGCTCGAGTTTAAGGATTGCTATCCCAAAGTCCATCGTCTACTGTCAAGTACGGGAGGCCAAACGCATCTTGCTCGATCATTTCTTTGCAGAGTTGGGTGCAAAGGAGGTGAGGATAGTTCCCTAGAAGAGTGAAATTTACGAAAACATTTGAAAAGAACAAAGAAACTAAGCCCAGTAGAATGAAAGTTATAAGATTTTCGAAACTATTTTCTTTTCGTTGCAGGCAAGGCAGTTGGCTAAGTTGCTGGACGAGGATCCGGCGGTCATGCAGAGGCGTACATTGCTTGCAAAGAGGCTAGAGTTGTACAGAAGTGCCCAGTCTGAGATTGAAGCAGTTGCTTGGTCCAAGTAGAGAGAGAGAGAGAGGTGAATAATTGCTTTGTTAGGAGTTAGAATATAGTAATTAGGCTGGCAGTAATTGGTTTGATTCATGATTAGTTACTAATTCTTTTTTCATTAATTACCTTGGCTTCGTGTGTTAGGGTATTTTGTCATCATCTTAATGACGCCCATTCTATTCTATTGGGTTAACTTTCTTGTTTACAAAGAGCTTATTAAAGTTTTGTTATCATTTTCTGTTCAGGGATATAGTTTAGACATTTTTCGGCAATTAAAATTTTCTTCCACCTTTCCGCTTTTTTTTCTTACCTTTTTGTCGTTGTGAGAACAGAAAAAAAAAACATTACATATCAAAGTTCAACATACGAAAAATTATTAAATTAGATACAAGAGTAATTTTAATTATGTCCTAAATTTGCAAATTTGTCTGCGGTCATATTAACTTCTCGATAAAAGAGAATTAAAGATACACTCAGGAAGTTTCATGAGCATTGTATTAACAAGTTTTTTTTTTTGAACAAACGATATTTACACTAAAAGGGTACAAGAGGGCCACATGTCTGTTGTCTCTAAATTGGTGTCTCTTATGCGTCTCCTTTCTACCATTTTAACATCTGTCCTGAACTTAACCTCAAATTTAACAGTGTTAATCTTTCAAGAATGAATTAAAAAAAAAGTAAAAATTGATAATTAAAAAAACAACGCATTCTCAATGGTCATTCACCGCCGGCGAAGCCTCTTTTACTCTTCCCTCTCTTTCCAATGAACCCACCCACTGATTATTAATTTTACTCTTGGGTTTCCTTTCCCCTCTTTGTGGGTTCACTTTCCCTTCATATATAACCATCAAATCCTCCCCAAATTTCTTTCATTATTTTCAGGATTTGTTAGAACTTTTACAGAAGATATGTTCTATTGGGATTTTCAACCAAAGCCCAGATTATATCCCTAATCAGTGACATTATTCCTAAGAAAATTAGCAATAGATTCTACCCAGAAATTAATCTGACAGAAGTTTGATTTGATTGTGGATATTGAATGGGAAGATAATTATTTCAATCTTGGGCCAAGAGAGAAAGAGAGATAGAGGGAGGATCCGAGGGGAGGCTTTGGTGGCAACGAGTAACAGTGTCCAGAGTTGGGTTACTAGCGGCTGGTGAGGTTTATCTGGTTGCGTGGACAACATGTGCTAGTTCTTTGTTTTTTTTTTTATTCTTAAGTGTAAATGGAGGAGGCTTTGGCGACAGGAGTTGGGGTAGCCGCTCTTGGAATGGGGTTGGCCAGCGTGGGTGACTGTCTGGGTTGCTAAAGTGGGAGATTGTCGGGATCTGGGGTGGGTGGGAAAGCGGTGGCTGCAAGTTTCTTTATTTTTAGTTTTAGTTTCTTAATTTTATTAAAAGTTAACGGGGTTAAGGTTAGGTTTAAATGGTTGGACACATGTCAAAGAAATAAGAAAGGAGACATATAAGAGACACCAAGTTAAGGACAACAGACTTGTGGCCGTACGAGAGTGGGCTAAGTTTCATTTAGGGGTGGAGATGCTCTTAATAATATTTTAATACAAATTGCCTGACTTTTTTTATACTTTTTTTTTTAAATCCCAACAGTACCAAACCAATACGAAGTACTGTGTTTGAATGCAACTATCGTCACAAAAATTTCAGGGTCCTACTCTAGGGTCAAGTTTCATTTATTAAAAATGTTTGGGAATGGGATCATGTCTTGGAACAAGGTTACTGATGAAACTCTTGCATAAATGAAAAAGCTAGTTCGATAGTGTGAATACAAGTTGAAACGTTCTGCTCCTACGTACGTAAGTTTCTTTGCCCAATAATAATAGCTCAACCTACAACGATGGCATAACTCAATTGTGGGATGTTGGATGAGATGGCTTTGATAACTTGGGTGAAGACAGTGTCGGGATGCTTGAAATTGATAACCTTTCACTTGATGAACCATCATTGGAGACTACTTTGGTTAATGTGGGAAACATCATGGAAGTTAAATGATACTCTTTCTTTCTTTTTTTTTTTTTTTTTTTTTAATTTCATTTGGATGTTCTTTCTAGTTTTTCAGGTTTGGAAACTAGTTTGGTTGTTTGGTGGATTATCCTTTTAAATATTTGAAGTTTATTGAAATAAATTTGATCATGAGTAGTATAATAATTGAATGCTTATTTTATAATGTTTTGGATATATTTATATATTTATAATTGTCGTATCCCTGCCCTATCGTGTTTTTATTTTTATTTTTTGAACAAACGATATTATCTACATTAAAGGGAGGAAGTGAGCTTAGCCTCACAATAAGCTAGCAATAATGTAGTTCAAATTCGTTTTTGGCAAGAATTGAACCTAAGACCTCTCACTTACAAGTGAAGAAGAATAGCACTAGACTGTAATACTAAGTGGCAAGATTGAAATATGTTTAAAGATGTTGTATGAAGTTGTAGTTGAACACAAACCTAAAGATGTAAAATGTAATTTACCGTGCTTTTAAAGTGTTAAACCTTATCAAAATTACTTAACCTCTTTATCGAGTAAAGTCAGGTTACTAGTCTTATATGATGACTTACGTTATACATGAGGGCATGTTTTTGTATAAAACTTATTTCATTTTTTTATAAGAAAAAAAAATATAAAAAATTCAACTTCATATGAAAAGAAAGGAAAGACATATTTAAAAAGAGTCAATTACACTTCAATCCTACGATATGATTTGAACATATTGTGTACCAGTCTATTGCGTTTTTGTGGAGAAATTTTTATAAGTACTGACAACACAAATCATATGTATATTTCATATGGGTAAACAACAATGTTGATAAGTCGGATTTTGAACATTATTCTATGTTATAATTTAATTAAAAATATAACATCACATGACCGTATTTTGGATCACCGAATATTTCCTCAATGAAGTGCAAATGTTAGAGGCTCTAAACTAGAATGTTGCAAAATCTAAATAGTATAGTGGAAGCTTTTAAGCCTGTACCAACAACCAGAATTAAGCTTCTAGCAGAACTACCAGAGTTTCCCATTTTTAGACAAATGAGAGCTGAGTCAATACTGCCCGCGTATTTTGCTCTACGGTCTAGAAACTATAACACGGTTTGACTAGACACGATCGATCACCGCGTCATTAATCAGCTCCAATCATACAGAACGGCCTCGATCTTCTGAGCTTCTCCCTCTTATATATGCTACCAAATACCAACAATACCACCAAAAAAAAAAACCATATCAAACCAAACAAACAAGAAGAAAAGAGAGAGTATATATATGAACAGTAGACCACAAGCATTAAACCAGGACTGCACTAAGCGTTTTAATTCTAGTCCTGAACGTCGCGAGAGAAAAACACGTTCTAATCCCTTGTCCTTGATTGTTATTGCTCAAGTTTTGTTGCATCTTCTATCATTTGTGGTTAGTGCAAAGTTCGGAATTGGAACAATTTATACGAATCAGATCATGGGGGCTATGAGGATGATGGAATGGTCTGCAGCATCTGCTACAAACGCTTATTTTGATACCCTAAAACTGGTACTTTTCTTCCTTGAATTTTTTATTTTCACGTTTAATTTCTCTCTTTTGGAGAAGAACTTATGATTGATTCAAGAATTCACTTGGGTTTGTTTCCCTTAGAGGTCGTTACCGAAACGGGACTTGAAAATCTTGCCAGATAGTTGACACGTTATATTGTCAGAATATTACAAATTACACAAAATTAAAGTTTACTTTTTCAATTGTACAGATTGACAGTTTGAAAACATGTCGTAGCAGTCAAATAAAAGAACAATTTCATATAAATCCTAGTTTTCCAGCTGTGTATCTTGGTTCTTGTGTTGTTTAAATGTGCTAACTCCAAATTTATATTCATTTCTGCAGTGTAATGACCGCAGAAGACAATGTGACTCATGGAAAACACAAGAGCCAGGCAGCAATGAATTTGTATCGGCCTTGGCTGCTGGCATGAAAGCCAAACTCATAGTGGAGGTCACCTCAAGTGTTTCCCCGTCAACGATAGCCCTAGCAGCTGCTGCAAAACACACAGGTGGAAAATTGGTTTGCATTCTTCCGGAGCCAGTCCTTAATGAATCAAAGAAAGTTATCAGAGACTCAGGCCTTAAAGACTTGGTAGAGTTCAAGACCGGTGACCCTTTTGAGCTCTTGTTGAATTACGAGAACATTGATTTTTCTCTGGTTGATTGCAAGAACGATGAGTACACAAGGCTGTTGAAGTTGCTTGATGTT
Organism: Malus fusca; assembly: GCA_035220775.1. Classification (NCBI taxonomy): domain Eukaryota; kingdom Viridiplantae; phylum Streptophyta; class Magnoliopsida; order Rosales; family Rosaceae; genus Malus; species Malus fusca. Next base: position 23,102,273 of record CM069065.1, on the reverse strand, counting down.
AACCCTAGAAAATCAGTGGTTGTGGCTAATAACTTGGTTGGTGAAAGAAAAGGATTGGAAGGGAATTTAGGAGTGAAAAAGAAGAGGGTTCCGGTAAGGTCTACGAAGCATCCGATAGGAAAAGGAATGGAGGTCACAATGATTGGGAAGAATATTGATCAGAGAGGAAATGAAAATTGGGGTGGAGGAAGAAAGAAGACGAGTGGTAAGAGCAAATGGGTTGTCAAGGTTGATGAGAAGAGTGGTGAGGAACATATCTTTAGGGTTCCAGGCTAAATCAGTTTTCATGTTATCTTTTGGTCTCAACTTGCAAAGGGAATAAGAAAGGACCCGGATGTCTTCTATATGTGAACTCTCCAAACAAATCTGTGAAGCGATCTCTCGAGACTGCACCCTCGTATTTGTTGCCTCCTCAATCTGCAGGTTCCTGCAGGCAATGTTGGTTTCGCATCTTAATGTTGAATGAACTTCAACCCTGCCTGGCTATGGAAGAGGTTGGTATGTCATCATAGCCAGAGAGAGTTAGAGAACTAGTGGATTGATCACTGTACTCTTTATGTATGAAAATCTCATAATTTCTATGCGTTTCTTAAAAACTCATCAGTGATGAGTGAGTATATATATAAATCAAGTGTAATAACTGTATATAATCTGTAAAATATTTCAAATTTGATCCACTTTACATATTCACTTAGTTTGTAATTCTGGTTGTTTGATTTCCTTGTGTATGTAGTGATTTTGGCGCTCCACTTTTTCTCCCATGCACTCATTTCTAATTTTTCTAGCCTTAGAGTGCACTAATAAATCAAGGGAGAAGGGATAAACACAAAATGAGGACATAAAAAGAGAAAACGAGAGTGTGAAAGTAACTATCCTTTCGTTTCATTAGTAGTTCTTTGGTGCACAAGTTATTCAATTCTTTGCCCTTCTATCTATTAGCGGTACCATCAAACATAAGAGATAAAACCTAATAGTGACATGCAATTAAATAGATCTCTTGGCTTATTATTGTATGTTGAGAGTGAATCTCACATCAAGAAAATAAGTGACCTTGTATGTCGTTATAAGTAACTAACTACTCCTCATATAGCCATTTGATTTTATTGTGAAAATTCAACTTTCTTCATGGTATCAGGACAACAATTTGGGGTAGAGAGAGGTTGGATAGGAAGCTCATAATTAAGGAAGTTGAGGTTCCACCGTAAAACCAATTGGCAATATAGGGAGTAACTCAACGACTTATAAATACATGCAAAGTCCCTTGGGCTTCACATGTGGGACAACCTGCTCTGATACTATAAGGAAGTTGAGGTTCTACCATAAAACCAATTGGCAATATAGAGAGTCACCTAACTACTTATAAGCACATGCAAAGTCTCTCATCTCACCAATGTGGGATTCATCTCAACAACTGAATGTACTTCGGTGAGCGTTATACCTGCAAGTCCTTACATGAAAAATAAATTTCATTAAAAATATATGGCGCGACACATCATCACGACCTGTTTGAGGATCGAGACACCTATAACTTTTATGATGAGGACTATAACCTATAAGTAATTAGCTACTCCTCATATAGGCATTTGGTTTTATGGTGAAAATTCAACTTTCTTCATGGTATCTTGGATAGGAAGCTCAATTTACCCAAAGAGCGTTGTACTTGCAACTCATTATAGGAAAAATAAATTTCATTACAAATAACATGACGTGACACGTCAATACGACCTGTTTGGGGATCAAGACACCTATACTTTTATAGTTTTATGATGAGGACTAGAACCTATAAAGACACATGGCTTAAATCGACTCTCTAATTTGTGGGAGACATAAGATTCAAGATGAGGAAAACACAAACACTCGAAGACACGAAGGTGAGAATAGGTAGGAGGAAAACCAAAATGAAAAAAATAAGGAGAATTCCAATTAAGAGTGAGGCAGGAAAAAAGATTAATGAGATGGACGGTTGTAGGGGCAGCTTCATCCCATAATGCATAAAGGAGCCCCGAAATGTTGAGTAAGGCCTGTATTAAGGTGGCTATATGGCGATGATTACGTTGGGCAAGTCTATTTTGTTGAGGAGTATGAGGGCGAGAGTAGTGTTGTTCAATAGCCAACTCATGACAGAGAATAGGAAATGGATTAGCATATGTACTTCGTACCATTGCCACTTTGGAGAACCTAAATAGTAGCTTGAAAAATATTGCGATAGGCCTGTCCAGAATTTATGGCCCATTTAATTTAAATATTAAGTAGTTGAGGACCTAACTTCTCTGCTCTTCCACTTTTCATACACTCTCATCCCCTCCTATTTGTGCTGTTACAGTTAAGCCACGTCAACATTTTATATTACTATTACTTTTAGTCTTATTATCTCTATAAAAAATCAATATAAAATGTTGACGTGGTTTAACCGTGACTGCACAAAATAGGAGGGGATGGGAGTGTATGGGAAGTGAGAGGGCAGAGAAGCCGGGTCCAGTAGTTGAAGGCCTAGATTGCACGTCTTGTTGACAGACCTATCAAGAATTGATGACAACAACTGCCAACTCCTAATCATGAATACTTGATGCAACTACTTCTTAAGTTGTACACATTTAAGGGAAGTGTTGTAAATAATATTATTAATTAGGAATGTGATTGTGTAAACTGAAAATAGAATCCCAATAGGATTATGAGATCAAATCCTCATACACTTTGTATTACTTGTAAGGCAAGAAAATCTGTCAGGATTAATATAAATAAAGGTACAAGAGGTGAACATACAATTCTCATACACCTGAGCCCTTTTCTCGCTTTTATAATGTAATTTACAACATTTACAAGTTATACAATATTGTATCATTTCAATGATATTATATAATTATTTTCCCAAAATAAACCATAAAAATGTGCTTTGTAAGGGTCCTCAATCCAAATCTTATAAACGACATTTGTTGATTAGTAGAAAAACGAAAATGAGTTGAGACTTAAGTGTGTACCCAAAAAAGAAGCATCCGGTCAAACGATGAGTTTCCCAATTATAGACAAATGAGGCGAGTTATAGCTAATTTTCCCGCATATTTTGTTCTAGGGTTTTCCGGCATAAACACGTTTTGACTACGTCCGTATGACCATCGCGTCAATAATCAGCTCTAATCATGCTTCGTTGCTTCTGAGCTTCTCCTCTTTGTATATATATCGTCACCAACAAAACAAAAAAACCGAACAAACACAAGAAAAGACAAATACATATCAACTGTAGAACAGAAACAAATCCAGGCGACAATAAACGATTTAATTCTTGTCCTGAACCCGAACAAGAAACACGTCCTAATTCTTCGATTCTAATTTTTTTTTTTCCTGCATATTTTTTTCTTCTTCCGTGGTTGGATTGAAGTTGGAATTGAAACAAGTTAAAAGAATCAGATCAGAGGGGCTATGAGGATGATGGAATGGTCTGCAGCATCTGCTACAAACGCTTATTTTGATACCCTAAAACTGGTATGTACTTTTCTTGTTCCCTCTTTCTATCTTCCGTTGATGTTTTTTCTTTCTTTGTCTCTGTTTTGTGTTTTCTTCCAATTTGTTTAAGAGCATTAGAACCAATGGTTGATTCAACTGGTCCTTTGGGTTTCTTAGAAATCAAAGATACAAAGGTACAACCTATAGAACAGATCCACTCAAGTAAGGTCGTTGGTCCTTTGGGTTTCTAATTAGTTCATAATTTTTTGGAAATAGGTGTAACTATGAAAAAACATTTGTGTTTCTTAGGGTTTTGTTGCCTTTATATATCACTACAGAAATGGGACTTATAAAATCATGTGAGACGTTTGACATTTTTTTCTTTTAGTATAGCGATATATTTTGCATGTTAAATTCTCGGACTATTAAAAGGTTACTTCATTAATTGTCTAGATTGACAGTTTGGCTTCTTTTAGTGAAACAATATATTTTGAATGTCAAATGCTCAGACGGTTGAAAGGTTACTTCATCAATTGCCTACATTGATAGTTTGACAACAAGTGGCGAAGTCAAATAAAACAACATTTTCATATATACCGCCCTCTTTTCAATTTTGAACCTTTTTCCTTGTGTTGTTCAAAGGCTTAATGAAGAATGTAAGCCAATGTTTCCAATGTGCTAACTCCAAATTCATACTCATTTCTGCAGTGCAATGACTGTGGGAGACAATGTGGCTCATGGAAAACACAAGAGCCAGGCAGCAATGAATTTGTCTCAGCCTTGGCTGCCGGCATGAATGCCAAACTCATAGTCGAGGTGACCTCAACTGTTTCGCCATCTACAATAGCCTTAGGAGCTGCTGCAAAACAGACTGGAGGAAAACTGGTTTGCATTCTTCCCGAGCCAGTCCTTGATGAATCAAAGAAAGTAATCAGAGACTCAGGCCTTAAAGACTCAGTCGAGTTCAAGATCGGTAACCCTTCTGAGCTGTTGTCGAATTACGAGAACATTGATTTCTCTCTGGTTGATTGCAAGAATGATGAGTACACAAGGCTGCTGAAGTTGCTAGATGTTAACCCTAGAAAATCAGTGGTTGTGGCTAATAACTTGGTTGGTGAAAGAAAAGGGTTGGAAGGGCATTTGGGAGTGAGGGGAAAGAGGGTTCCGGTGAGGTCTACGAAGAATTCCATAGGGAAAGGAATGGAGGTCACCATGATTGGGAAGAACACTGAGGTTGGCAAGGGAAATTGGCGTGGAGGAAGTAAGAGGAGGAGTGGTAAGAGTAAATGGGTTGTTAAGGTTGATGAGCAGAGTGGTGAGGAACATATCTTTAGGGTGCCTGGCTAAATCACTTTTCATGTTTTCTTTCGCTATCAAACTTGCAAAGGGGAGAGAAATGATGACGATATCTTTATACGAACTCTCCAAACAAGTCTGTGCAGTGTTCAGTGATATAAAAGGTTAAAGAGTTGTTGCATCCCATCATGAATGAGCAGGGTGGTGATTGTGGATGTGTTCATGCATGGCTGAGACTGCGGTGCCCCCTCCCTCCAATTGTTGCCTCAGTACTTTGAATGCTGCATGAAATTTATGGGAGAATCTTAGCCATCCCGGTTGTATTTCATGTTCTGAGACAGATAACAGAAGATATACAACCGGATACAAGTACGCTATTTGACTACAAAAAATGCCACTATTTTTTTGTCATTATGTAGCGAAGAAAATCCCAAATGTCTAGTGATTAATTTGTTGACTGTACTTTTTGTATGAAGTCTCTAATTCTTATGTATTGCTGAAAACCTCATCAATAATTATTGTACATCAAGGTACTGTTTGGTACGTGGGACGGGACGGAACGCAATGGGACAAGACGTTCCGTCCCACGTTTGGTGCACCCAAAAACCGTGGAACACGCTGTCCCACGAGACGAAATTTGGTTGATTTTTGTTCCACCTCTCCCCCCTGGAACGACTCGTTCCACGCCCGTAGAACACAAAATTATAAAATTTTAAAACAAAAATGCCCCTTATCTTTTTCAATATTTACACCATCCAAATCACAGAACAAAACCCTATCATCTTCTTTCCCTCTTCTCTGCCGCTTGCATCTCCCAGGTATCTCGCAACCTTCCTCCTCATCCTCTCCCGTAGCCTCTCTTCTCTTCCCCACGGAGTGGAACTCAAAGCTTTGCATCTCCAGGTTCGATCTCTGCATCCAATTCCAATTTCATTTTTTTTTTCACAATATTATATGATCCTCTGCAATCGATAATCTGATTCTAATCTGGCATCTTCTCCTTAAAACCTAGGTTTTGCTCTCAAAGTTTTGATATTTACATTTTTCTGCTGTAACTTTTTCTGGGTTTTGGTTTTTAAGGGGCTTGAAGGTTGATTTGTTTGCTTTTGAGGTAGTTCCTGTTGATTTCATTGGATGATACGATATAATGAATGATCTAGTTTGGTTTGGATTCATAATCTAGGGTTTTGAATTGGGATTAATTATTCAAGTAATTTTTAATTATGCTGATTGTCTGTTTTCTAAGTGTTTATGTGTAATTAGCTTCTGTTTATGTTGCTAGGAAACTGCTCAAATTAATAAATCATTTTAATTTGATTTTTGTGTTGTAATTTGATCAGGTTCCAGTTTAGTAATGAGCTTTTGCTTTGTTAGACTAATGAAATAGTCTTCATTTTTTTGAAATTTTGATTCGTTAGACTAATTGAGTTTTCTTTGTGTGTTTATTGTGCGAAGTGTTGGATAATGTTTGATTAACTTTGGGATTTTGTTTCCATTTAGTTTTTCATGTGGAAGAGTGAGGGCATTTACTATTGATTTGGAATTGAAGAAGTAAACTTTAAACCTTTCCATGGTGTTGAATTTCAAACCTCTAGCATCTGCCCGAAGAATTTCATTATCTTCGACCAGACTGATCATCGAAGTTAGATTATGTTCATTCTTGAAATTGCCCACAAAATTACTGGTCCTACCTTTAACCTAAGTGCAGCTTACATCCAAGACAATATGGGATTGATAGCTTGTTGAAAGTTTTCTGGTTTTTAATTAATTGGGGTTTCTAGTGCTTATTGTAAGTGTTAGAAACCAATCAAATGTCACTGATACAATATATATAATTTGCACAGTTTATTTCGAATAAGAAATTCAACAACAGATACAATAAATATCAAAATACAAACACTTAAGTAAATTGCATATAAAATCACAAATCACTGACTTATTCTTGAAGATAGAGGCTTGCAAATGCAATCACCTAAGACAGAAATTCGCCCCTACACCCGTGCAGTAGTTCAATGGACGTCTATCTTGCAGGTACAACTATCTAATCCAAGTTCTTGCACTCGAACTTGGATTCTTGGCGAATTGGTTGTGTGTTTCTCTGTGTAAGATGAAAAAGGAAGCGTTGGAAATTCAATGTTAAGTTTCTGATCTTATTGCCATATATATAATGGCATAACTTGAACAGACATAACTGTTCATTCTTATCAGTTATAAAACTGACATAACTGTTCAATCAGTTTTATCCTTTCAGAAAAAAAAACTGAATCCAAAAAATCAAAAACGTAACTTGTGTTTTCGTCCATCTGAGCCCAAGAGCCCTAAGGCCGAAGGCCCATCTTTGACATTTAATATATACACCCAAAGCCTCTAAGTCTAAGGCCCAAGGTCCATGGCCTTGGCCTAATTCTTTTCAAACCATAAGTGTGAGAACACACTTATAAAGATGACTTAAAGATGGGAAATGGGCGATGTGGGACTGGGAGTCCCACATAATCATAAAAGTTCCAACAATACCCCACATTTTCTATTCAAACTCTTGCCATACCCCACATTTGAATAGAAAATAAGATACGAAGTAAATTAGTAACGTCTTTCTAGAGAACTTAGATATGATGTGCATCGGGATATGTGTCTTTTGGACTTGAACCTTCTCTAGTGAGTACTTATCAGATTTACCCAATGAAACAGTGAATTTAATATCTTGAACTGACGTAGTAGTAAATTGAAACAAGAAGTATCACACATATCATATCTTGACACACTTCAATTCATACGGTTGTGTTCATTTTGGTCCTGAACATATCCTGATTTCATGAGACCTTTAGAGAACTGTAGCCATATCAATTCTCAAAGATACGACCCCACATCAATCTCATATAGGTAATGCTAATTAAGAATAGCCTGTTGTATTCATCCTAACCATAATATATTAGCATTATTAAGAATATTGTTTCACCCTTTATGTCTTATAGGCAACACACTGTTTTTCATCATAGAAATGAGTAAGGATTGTGTGTTTCTTACTTTGAGTTTTCCTCAACTAGTTTGCTTATTGAACCAAGACCATGGGATCTCCATTTAGCTAGGTTAGGTTTCTGTCAAGTTATAACTCATTGAGTTGGCTTTAAACCCATTCCCCTCGATGTAAATGCCACTTGATCCTTGGATAGGCCTTTTGTCAAAGGATCGGCAATATTCTCCTTAGATTTAATATAATCAATGGAAATAGTTCCATTCTTGAGTAGTTGTCTAATGGTTTTATGTCGTCGCCTTATATGTCTTGACTTCCCATTATATTCAGCGTTTTTGGCTCGACCTTGTGCAGCCATGCTGTCACAATGTATACATACTGCAGTCATAGGCTTTGGCCATAATGGAATATCTTCCAGAAATTTTTTAAGCCATTAAGCTTCATTAGCAATTGCATCTAAAGCTATAAACTCTGATTCCATTGTTGAATGTGCTATACACGTTTGCTTAGACGATTTCCATGACACAGTTGCTCCACCAAGTGTAAATACATATGCACTTGTGGATTTACTGTCTGTGCTCCCTGAAATCCAATTTGCATCACTATATCCTTCTAATACTGGGGAATATTGAGTGTAATGCAAACTATAGTTCATTGTATGCTTTAAGTATCGTAATACCTTTATTAAAGCATTCCAATGATCTCTTCCAGGATTACTTGAATACCTACTTAGTTGGCTTATTGAATAAGCAAGATCAGGTCTTGTACAATTCATAATGTACATCAAGCAACCTATAACTTAGGTATACTCTAATTGAGATACACTATCTTCTGCGTTTTTAGTAAGTTTATGAATGGGATCAAAATGAGTTACTGCAGGTTTACAATCATAGTGTCCAAACCTTCTTAGAACATTTTCAACATAATGTGATTGAGTTAGAACACATCCATCTGAATTCCTTAGAATTCGAACTCCAAGAATCACATCAGCTATTCCCATATCTTTCATATCAAAACAAGAATTTAGCATTTTCTTTGTGGAGTTAATCATATCTTTGTTTGTTCCCAGTATAAGCATGTCATCAACATATAGACATACAATAACACAAGCAATTTTTGTTTGCTTAACATAAATGCACTTATCACTTTCATTGATCACAAATCCATTTGTGATCATATTATGATCGAATTTTTCATGCCATTGCTTAGGCGCTTGTTTAAGTCCATATAATGACTTAATCAATTTGCAAACTTTCTTATGAAACCTTCAGGTTGTTCCATATATATTTCTTCGTCTAATTCACCATTTAGAAATGTAGTTTTGACATCCATTTGATGTATCTCGAGATTGTACATAGATGCTATAGCTATTAATAACCTTATAGAAGTTATTCTAGCTATGGGTGAATAAGTGTCAAAATAGTCAATTCCTTCTTTTTGACGATACCCTTTGGCAACTAGACGAGCTTTATACTTGTCTATGGTACCATCCGGTCTCAATTTCCTCTTAAAAATCCATTTGTGTCCTATTGGTTTATTTCCAGGAGGTAAATTAACCAATTCCCATGTATTTTTTTGCATGATGGATTCTATTTCACTTTGAATAGCTTCTTTCCAATAAGGCACTTCAGATGATTCTAATGCAGCCTTATAAGTTTGAGGCTCTTCTTCAGTTACAAAAGTGAGGAAATCAGGACCAAAATCATTTGCAATTTTTGCTATTTTACTCTTCCGTGGTTCCAAATCTTGGCTTTGAACTCTAGAAGTTGAGGCATGATTTTCGTCATCATTTCTTGTAGTATCATCATGTACTCTTTTGTTCAAAACATATGACCTATCTTTATAAGGAAAAATTTCCTCAAAGAACTCAGCTTCGGCAGATTCAAGTATTGTATTTACTTGAATATCTGCAATTTCAGATTTATGAACCAAAAATCTATATGCCGAACTATTATTGGCATGACCAATAAATATACAATCCACTGTTTTTGGTCCAAGTTTTTGTCTCTTTGGAAGAGGCACTTGAACTTTCGCAAGACAACCCCACACTTTCAAGGTTTTGTATGTAGGTAACCTACCTTTCCAGATTTCATAAGGAGATTGATTAGTCTTCTTATGTGGAATTCGGTTCAAAATTGTGTTTGTAGCAAAGAGTGCTTCACCCCATAAATTATGTGGTGTACCAGAACTGTTCAACAAGGAATTAATCATATCCTTTAATGTACGATTTTTTCGTTCAGCCACTCCGTTTTGTTGAGGAGTATATGGTGCTGTCGTTTGATGTATTATTCCATGTATTGAACAAAATTCTGCAAAATCATTAGATTCGTATTCACCACCTCTATCCGATCTTAAGACTTTTATTCTCTTGTCTAGTTGATTTTCGGCTTCGGCTTTAAATGTCTTAAACATGTTTAAAGCTTCATCTTTACTATGAATCAAATAGACATAATAGTACTTGCTGCAATCATCAATGAAAGAAATATAGTAGTTCTTTCCTCCACGAGTTGGTGTGGATTTGAAATCACAAAGATCACTATGGATTAAACCAAGTATTTCGTTGGATTTTTCCACTGATTTATATGAGTGTCTTGCATATTTAGATTCTGTGCATATCTCACATTTAGATACTTTGTTCATGGAACATTTGGGCAATAGGCCTAAGTTAACCATTCTCTGAAGAGAACGAAAATTAACATGACCTAATCTTGCATGCCATAATGTAGATGACTCAATCAAGTAAGCAGAAGAAGCACTAGGCTTGTTATTCTTATTAATAGCATCAGTAGAAAGTACATTAAGTTTGAAGAGCCCTTCAGCCAGGTAGCCCTTTCCCACATACACCCCACCCTTGTTGATTACAAACTTATCAGATTCAAACACAATTTTGAAACCTTTGTTACTCAGAAGCGATCCAGAAATCAGGTTTTTGCGAATATCAGGAACATGCAGAACATTGGTGAGCGAAAACTCTTTTCCAGAAGTGAGTTTGAGCGTCACTTTTCCCTTCCCTGCAACGGCAGATGCAGTTGCATTTCCCATGTACAGATTTTCTCCACCATCAACAGATTGGTAAGTAACAAATAAATTCCGATCAGCACACACATGCCTTGTTGCTCCTGTATCAACCCACCAGTCATTGGAATTAGTCAATAAATTGACTTCAGATACAACTGTAACAAACTTGTCTTTTGCAACGTTTGCTTGATTGGAATTCTCAGAATTCTGATCCTTCTTGTGGCGGCAATCCTTTGCCCTATGACTTGTCTTTCCACAAACCCAGCAACCTCATTTGATTTTCTTGAAGGTTTTCCCTTTCACAGCTGTGAGTGCTTTCTTTGCAACATCCTTGCCTTTGTTTTTCTGATTGTGCCTTGCCTTGTGTGAGTCACCTTTTTCCACAACATTGGCTTTTGCCTCCAGCACATCATACTTCTCATTTCTGCGATGATCCTCTTCCACACGCAGTTTGAGAATCAATTGATCCATGCTCATGTCCTCAGTTAGATGCTTCAGATAAATCTTAAAGTCCTTCCAATTCGAAGGCAGTTTCTCTATAATAGAGCCAACCACAAAACATTCTTTCAGACCAAGGTTTTCTTCATCTAACTCATGAACAATCACTTGGAGTTCTTCAACTTGTTTGACAACAGACTTTGCGTCACTCATCTTGTAATTTAGAAATTTTCCAATTACAAACTTCTTGGAAATTGCCACTTCAGACTTATACTTCTTGTCCAGAGACTCCCACGGTTCTTTCGTTGTCTTATATGATGAATAAACATCATACAGAGAGTCATCTAAAGCATTCAGAATGTAGTTCCTGCATAGAAATTCACTATGAGTCCAGGCTTCTATAGCCTGCAGAATTTCGGCAGGAATATCTCCCTCTTCTGGCGCTTTAGGGGCCTCAGAAGTAATCACATGACTCAAGTTCAGAGTTGTCAAATATAACAACATTTTCTGTTGCCAATGTTTGAAATCAATGTAGACATCGAAATTTCGGTAAAATAAATGTTGACCGATAATTAAAATTTCAACGCTTACGTGTCACATAAATTTTACACGTAGCGTGTGACTAAACAAAAAATCAAAATAAATCGGAAAAGTCATCAAACAGGACACGTGTCAACACTGGCAGAAACGATTTATTTCATCTGAATATTATATTCAAAATTAGGCCTTGAAAAATTCTATAAATAGAAGTCATTTCATCCAATTTGGGGGGATTGAAAGGAATTGAAACCAATTCACATATACATTTCTCTACTCCCAAATTAGAAGAGAATTCCCTAAATCCTTGAAGCTTTGAAGTTCTAAAGCTTTCAAGCATCCAACCTCCTAAATTCCCAAGAAATCCCGAAGGATCAAGAAAGCTCTATTCGTTCTTCATCAAATCCTCCTTCAAGATCAAGCCCCGACGACCCTTGAAGAACTTTCACCAATTCAAGATCAAGCCCCGACGGCCCTTGAAGAAAGTGTTCATCATTCATCATCCGTTCATCCTAAGATCAAGCCCCAACGGCCCTTTGGATCAACAACATCAACAAATCCACACATCCAACTGTTCTTCAAGATAAAGCCCAAAAGCCCTTGAACATCCATTCATCAACTGTTCATCAAGATCAAGCCCCAAAGGCCCTTGAAGAAACTTCCCTCAACCTTCAAGATCAAGCCCCAACAGCCCTTGAAGAAACTTCCAACCGTTCATCCAAGATCAAGCCTCGACGGCCCTTGGATCAATCGCACATCCACGAATCAACACCTTCCGGAGATCGAGTTAGAGGATCAAATTTGAGAGAGATTGTAACCCCGAAATCATTAATACAAAATATTATTTTGTACACGTGTTCTTGTCTCGTTCATCGCAGGAATTTCCGTGTTTACAAATTTGGCACGCCCAGTGGGACAATCTCTACCTCTCATCTCTTTGTCCATTCAAGGAACCCAAACACACCACAAAGTCAATGGCATCAAGCAAGGGACAAACCTTTCTCACAACCACCAAGGGAATGATCCTGAGCACTTCTGCCGCGAACAGACAATCCATTGGCGCCACAATCGCTCATCAACATGCCACTTCAAAGTTGGTGCTGCTAAATGAGCAAATGGAGCATCAAAGACGTGAGTCCGTCATCAACCTGACCTCGCTGGGGGCACCGAAGCATGCTGCTTAGGCACACAATATGACATCCCAAAGCAGCCAACGACATTCTTCGTCAGCACCCTGGACGTCTAAAGGAAAGCTGAGTCCATTGGTTGCACAAGTCATGACCATTGGTGTCACCTCCATTGAAGAACAGCTGGTTCAGATGAAGGAAATGCTGGCAATGATGGCAAGAACCATCGAAGAAAACGACTTGAAGATTGCTATGCTCTTGGGCAAACTGGGGGCAAAGCATGATGAAGGAGCCGGCTCTGGCGTGAATAAAGATGCCGACGAATAAGAGGTGTCTCTGGTGGGGAAAGCTGAAGAAAAGCTGGAGCCAGACCAAGCAGCGACACTCATGGGATCTCTTTCTATCCAGCAGCTGCAGGAGATGATCACCAACACCATCAAGGCGCAGTACGAAGGGAGCTCACATACCTCATTGTTCTACTCGAAGCCCTACTCGAAGAAGATTGATGCCCTGAAGATGCCAAGGGGTTATCAACCACCAAAGTTCATGCAATTTGATGGAAAATGAAACCCAAAGCAGCACGTTGCACATTTCATCGAAACTTGCAACAATGCGGGGACGGAGGGAGACTACCTCACCAAGCAGTTTGTACACTCGCTGAAAGGAAACGTCTTTGAGTGATATATGGACTTAAAGCCTGAGTCCATCAACAACTGGGAGCAATTGGAAAGAGAATTCCTTAATCGCTTCTACAGCACCCGTCGCACTGTAAGCATGATGGAGCTGACAAGTACGAAGCAATGGAAAGATGAGCCAGTCATGGACTACATCAACCGATGGCGCACTCTAAGTCTCGACTGCAAAGACAGACTTTCGGAGACCTCATCGATCGAGATGTGTGTTCAAGACATGCAGTGAGGATTACACTACATCCTTCAAGGCATCAAACCACGGACCTTTGAGGAGTTAGCCACCCGCGCCCATGACATGGAGTTGAGCATCGCCTATCATGGGAAGAAAGAACCGATCGCCGACTACAAGAGCGACAAAGTTCTTGGGACAAAAGTGGAAAAAGCTGCATGGAAACCCAATGACAGTCAACACAGCTCCTGTCAAAATCTCTACACGAGGCAAGGCGATTCAAGCCGAAACTTTTCGTGATCAAGAGATGCGTAGACGCACTTTGAAGGAGCTCGAGGAGAAGACTTATCCATTCCCTGACTCTGATGTAGTTGCCATGTTGACAGACTTGCTTGACAAAAAGGTGATCGACCTACCTGAGTGCAGACGGCCGGAAGAGATGAATCGTACTGACAGTCCAAGGTACTGTAAATTCCACCGTTTCATCAGTCATCCAACGGAAAAACGCTTCATACTGAAAGAGCTCATCTTGAAGCTAGCACAATAAGGGAAAATCGAGCTTGACCTCGAAGACACGGTTGTGGCACACACTACTACTATCGTGTTTGGATCACTCGATCTTATGCCTCTCCGAAACATGCATGACCATTCCCATCAATGTTCAAGTCACACGGCACCTCCTACACAACCATCACCAGAGGCAAGCAACCAAGATGCATCTACCGGTGATAAGGAATGGTGGACATCAGCGACCTACAAAAAAACGAGGAAGCCAAGACGATAAGCCACAAGGCCAAAAGATGAGCCTAAACCCGCCCCTCGAACTTCAGTCTTTGACAGGCTGAATCATTCAAAACCTAGAATTTTGACACTTGATCGCATCAGTGGTCGAGACCGAACTTCCGTATTCAAAAGGCTTAAGACGCCAACACCGCAAAGATCTGTCTTTGAAAGGTTATCAAAACCCAAAAAACAAAGCGGCACAGCTAGATCTCCTCCGCAACGGTCGGCTTTGGACAGACTTGAAGAAACTAAGAAGCCTTCTAGAAACAGGAAGACAACGCCAAATAAAGAAAAGCTCGACAGTTTAGCAGGAAAAGAAGACGTTCAAAGCTTGATTCCTTCAAGGATGAAGCGCCAAGCAACTTTGGAGGTCGACATAAAAGGACCACTGAAGGTAAGGAGGCGCACCATCATCTACACCGGCCAATCTTCACGCCAACAAACCCAAGAGGACCGTACTGAAGAGGAGGCCCAAGAAGACAAAGAAGATGAAATCCCGGAAGAAGAAGTCACTTCCGGCTCTGTCAACTTAAAATCTTCATCTCAATCGTTGGGGGCATGCTCCAAAACCATGCCAGTCAAGCCAAGCGAAGTTGAAAGATGGACTCATGTCACTCCAAAGAAACTGCACAAGAAGCATATGTCTTCTCCACAAGTGCACCAATCAGAAAGGGGGCAAATCAGCTTTCGCCAACTTCCAAAACGATGTGAAAGTGTTGAAGATGAGGAAATTTCGACACAAAGATCGACCATGCGCGATCTCTTCTTCCTCAGAAAATTATTCAGCTACTCGGTCAAGGCTCATTGCTATAAAGATTGCGAGGAACACCTCTCCAGGCAGCAACCATCTATTCCACAAGTTCACCAATGGGAAAGGGGGCAAAGCAGCTCCTGTCAACCTCCAGAACAATGTGAAATTGTTGGAGATAATGAAACTTTGACACAAAGATCATCCATCCCCATCACGATGCGTGACATCTTCCCAGAAAACTTCTTTAACTACTCAGTCAAGGCTCCTTGCTATGAAGATTGCAAGGAACGACTTTCCCAGATCGCTTGACGAACCAACCATGCTCCTCGTTCGCACGAGCCTAAAAGGCGACACCAAAGCTCCTCGCCTGCATGAGCCTAAACTGTACATGGCACCAAAACGCTTATGGCCCACAAGAGCATAAACTGTGCACGGCAAAATAAACAAAAAAAAAAAAATTCGTCATTCATTTGAACTACGTTATGACTTGATCTCTTCTTTGGAAGAGTACGTAGGCAACTTGAAACTTCAAAAAAAACTTCGAGTACAGTCACATCATAAAAAAAAAACACAAACACTTTGAAGAAAGCGAAGAGGGCAGCTACAAGACGGTCCTTCCAAGTGGCGACAAGAGGCACATCAACGTCACCACCGAGGAAAGTTATGACCAAAAGGCATTACGTAGCGAAGTCCCGCTGCAGGCTCTTGCACAGCTTCACACGGCAGCGCACCACCGAGGGAAAAAGACTGTGATCAAAAGGCAATACACAACATAAACCGCTGCGGTCTCCTGTACAACCCCACAAGGTAAAAAGTGACGCACTGGAACAAGCTCCAAGCAGCAGCAGCAAGAACCCCACGGCATACAGCAAGGTTAATGTGCACAACAACGTCACCACCGAGGAAAGTCGCGATCAAAAGACATTATGCAGCAAAGTCTAGTTGCAGGCTCTTGCACAGCTCCACACGGCAGCGCACCACCGAGGGAAAAAGACTGTGAACAAAAGGCACTACACAACGAAACCCCGTTGTAGTCTCTTGCACAAGCACTAGGCAGCCTGCTCGCTCCGCCACCAACTACCACATCTCTGGAAGCTTCGTACGGTCCTAACACCATGCTATGTCTCAAAAACTTAAAGATTCCTAACACATCAAAAATTTATCACAAATTTATTTTGTTAAAAAAATTTTTTTGCAATTTTCTTTGTACAAAATTAAATTACAGTTTCTTCGAAAAAAAAATGAATACATATGTTATTACGTATTTACAAAAAAAAAAAAAAAAAGAAGAAAGATACAATTTCTTCAAAAAAAAAAAAAAGGAAATATATATGAGTACATATTTTCCTTCTCGGCCCAAACAACTGGGATGGCCTCTTGGACCCTCTAGACTCCATGAGCCCGTGCCTCCTGGCGCATCATCTCCTCCATCGAGCAGAAGAAGGAAAACCGTGACAGCAACAACCACAACCATCGATCCAAGTCCAAAGCAACGGCCGCGATCTCCCCGATGCTGCAGCCCAACGAGGAACGTTCTGAGATCGTCGATGTGGCGTCCGATTTCATCTCCGATCTTCCCGACAAGTGCTTGGCCTGCATATTCCAGTCCCTCGGGCCCGGCGACAGGAAACGTTGCTCTCTAGTTTGCCGACGGTGGCTAAAGATCGAAGGACAGAACCGTCACCGTCTCTCCCTCAACGCCCAATCGGATCTCCTCCCCATCATCCATTCCTTCTTCTCCCGCTTCGACGTCGTCACCAAACTCACCCTCAAGCGGCCTTGAACACCTCCAGCTCGCCCAAGTTTCATCATTGCTCCGCTCCACCTCCCACTTCGTCACCTAGGGATTCAATGGACAACGGGAGTGCAGCACCTACTGAGTTCAAAGTTGGTTCAACAATTTCTCGGGCAGCAATAATGGGCAGGCTAACGGGACCGCCAGCTCGACCTCGCTCCTTGCCGTGACGTCCAGGCAGCGCCGCCAAAGCCGCCCAAATGCACCTCATGGCACCACCAGCTTCCATGCCTCCGCTCAGTTCGAGGGTCTTGGGTTCGAAGGTTGGTGTGTTTCTGCTGCTTTACTGCTCCCTTTGAATGTGACCAACAAAACCAAAGTTTGTCAACTCACACCCAAAGACCTCTTCCATCTTCTTGCCTCTGCTGCTGCCTTTGAATCGGCGAAGAACTTCAGTGACCGCCGTCAAACGACTAGCCGGTCGCGAAGCTCGACGCGTTGCACTACCACCAAGCTTGACTCCAGCTCTCCGTCCATCTTCGTCCTTCCCTGTAAATTCCCTAACCCATCATCAAAATTTATACAAAAAAATATATATATTAAAAAATGGGATAGTGGAGCAAAGTCACCGAAAGCAAAGAAAAAATAATAATGAATGATGGTGCATTTGGCACCATGTGCAAGAAAAGAAAAGAAAAGAAAAGAAAAGAAAAAAAAAATATATATATATATATATAAATGAATGGTGGATCAGCACCATGTGGAAAAAATATATATATTGAATGAAAAAAGCCTCATTTATTGATTTCTCTAAAAAAAAATTTACATAAATGTACATTTTACATCGGTCAAAAAAAAGAAAAAAGAAAAAAAGAAAGAGCAAACAAGAGGGAGCCTTCACGAAGGTTGCTCGTGTGAAGCCTCACCACTCGGCAGAGCTCCAGGAATAAGAGGCGCCGGAGGTTGATTGTTTGAAGCCTTAACACTCGGTAAAACTCTAAAGGACGAATGCAATAGGTGCCTCTGGAGTAAAGCCACAAACATATGATGGTCACTCTGAATCCGACCTTCGGATTTCTGCAGCTAGTCGAGCTTTCTCTTCATGCTTGTCGAGTAACTATTGGCAATCATGTGCAACTCTCTGTTTTCACGCTTAAGCCCTCTGATCTCTTGCTTAAGACTCGCCACCTCAGCCATCAATGACTCGACTTGACGAGTTCGAGCAAGAAGGCGTTGGCCCATATTTGATACGGAGCCCGCACACTGAACACTGAAAGCCAGAGAGTCCTGAACAGCCAGCTCATCAGACCGCTTGGAAAGGATCCTGTTATCCTTGGGGGTGAGAAAATTTCTAGCTACCACCGTAGCGGTTATGTCGTTCTTCATCACAGAGTCCCTAACCGTAAGAGGACCAGTATGAGATAAAAATAATGGGCGTCATATGTTGTCTGGAAAAGACATATCAACATCTTCCACAACATTCAAATTAAGACGATGATCAGATGGGCAAGCCATTTGCAAAAAAAATGATGAAAGAAGAAGAGGTCGTGTAAGTCGAATTCTTAGAAATACAAAATGAGGGAAATTCCTAACAGGTAGCAACTCTCTAAGTGTGTTTTTGAACACGATTAATGCCTCTATAAAAAGAAGAGGCAAAAGGGCATGTTCAGAAATAGAAGAGCTAACAGGGCATGTTCAGAAATCGAAGAGGCAACATGGCCGTTTAGAAATCAAAGAAGCACCACTCCCCAAATTTCAAAAGCCGAGCCGCTTGTTCAGAAATCGAAGAGGCAACAAGGCTACTTGTTCAGAGATCGAAGAGGCACCGCTCTCCGAATTTCAAAAGACCGGCTTTTCCGGATGTGTCAGCACCTTCCACACGCAGCCTCAACTTTGCGGAAATCACGCGGAACTTTGTCAAAGATTTCTGACAAAGTAGAAAACGCGTGAATCTTACTGTTTCAATTACCCAACGGTTGCCACCAAAAGTAAAGGAATAGTGCCACTACTGGTTGTTGGGAAATTCCTATATATGACGACCTTCATCCTCCGTAGCAAGGCAGACCTGCAAAAATGCCGAACCATTCCTCACTTCCGAGAGTGCACTCCCAGCAGAGCCTTTTGAAATACTCAGTTTTCTTCCTCTCCGGGAATACCTCTGCAAACAAATGACACCAAAGCAAAAGTATCTCATATCATCAGGGTAGAAAGCAAAAGTATCTCATATCATGCAATCTCCTTGTCATTTTCTTTGTCATTGTTCTTACCTGCAAAGACAAAGATAAAGAAAGCAATATGTCAGAACCTCCACTCAAACTTCGGGTAAGGAACCGACTACCTGGAACATTTGCCTGGTTGCTTACCTGGCATTGCTCTCGAGTACTCGTCTTCAGTTGCTCTGCTGATGTACTTCCGAAGAAGATGCCACATTTGCCTGGAGAACAGATAAGGCAAGTGAAAATGATACCTTGAAGCATGTGGAGACAACGTGCTGATTTCCTTCAAGATCAAGTCTCCCCTTCCCTACACAATCAACCAACCCAGTAGAAGGAGTCTGAGTTGAATCCAAGAGCTCGAGAAGCTTCAACAACATATTGACGGCACCATCGCCGAAGAGCAAAGTTTCGCTGTGCAACACTGTCAAATTGCCACCACTTCTTCGAAAGCAAGAGTATTTCATATCATGCTTTCTCTCTGTCCTTTTCTTTGTCCTTGTTCTTACCTGCGGGACAAGGAGAAAGAGAGCAATAAGCCAGCACTTGGTATCAATCTTCCGATCTGGAACCGACTGCCTGGAACCCTTCCCTGATTGCTTACCTAGCACTGCTCTCGAAGTACCCATTGTTTCAACATCTTATGCTTCCAGAGAAGATACCACATCTGCCCGAAGAACAAATAAGGCAAGGGAAAATGATACATTGAAGCCTGTGGAGACAAGCACAACAAAGCACGTGCCGATTCATCCGCTACTTCTTCAAAATCAAAAGTATCTCATATCATCAGGGTTGCAATCACTCTGGGTGGTGGACTCGTTTTGACCCTCAAATTCTTGGGTCGACTCGCTAGGCGTTGTGAGCTGTACGTGCCGATTCACCACCCTTGAATCAAATCCTTAAAGATCAAGTCACCAACTGGAAGAAGCGCCCATCACTCTTGAAGATCATACCGTTGACCAAACTGCTCAGGTGTGAATTAGAAAGATTGAACAAAAAAACAGGCCGTCACCTTCACCTCGTGCCTGCTTGCCATGAGTTCGAATCCACTTTCAAGATCAAGCCTCAACGGCCCTTGAAGAAGCTTCCAGCCTAATTCAAGATCAAGCCTCGACGGCCCTTGAAGAAATCACAAGTACGATTCAAAATCAAGTGTCCATCACCCTTGAATCAAATCCAGCTCCACATAAAAAAAAAAGTAAGTTTAGACCTTTGGAGGAAACAAGAAAATCCTCCAACCCAGTTCAAGAATAAGCTGTGGAAAGTCAACAATCGGAGGAAGCCAAAAAGTCATCCGACCCAGTTCAAGAATAAGCTGTGGAAAGTCAACAATTTGAGGAAACCAGAAAATCCTCCAACCTAGTTCAAGAATAAGCCTGTGGAAAGTCAACAATTGGAGGAATCCAGAAAATCCTCCAACCCAGTTCAAGATCAAAGCTGTGGAAAGTCAACAAGTGCAAAAAAAAAACATGCCAATTCATCCACTACCAAAGTCAAAGATCATCTACCATATGAAGCTCCTTATGGTCCAATTTCAACCTTTAAGATCAAGCCTCGACGGCCTTTGAAGAAATTTCAAACAAAGTTCAAGAACAAGCCTCAACGGCCCTTGAAGAAATCTCCAGCCCGATTCAAGATCAAGCCTCGATGGCCCTTGGATCTACGTCTACATTAAGGTACTCCAAAATGCATCTCCTACACGTGACAAGCACATGTATACGACGCGCCTTGAAGTGGGGGCATTTGTAGACATCGAAATTTCGGTAAAATAAATGTTGACTGATGTTTGTACCATACTTGACCAATCCCGAAACTACTGAGCACCGGTCAACATTATACCGTCAAGGACCCAGAAGAGTTTCCCTCCAACCAGGAGGCCAATCACAGCGCGACACGTGTCGACATCAGAAGCCAATCATAGCGCGGCACGTGTCAACATCAGAAGCCAATCACAACACGACACGTGTCAATGTCAGAATGAAACTAGAAACTCTCTTCTATAAATAGAGATCATTCTCTCACAATATTTCCTAATGTCATTTGTACTAAATCATTCACTAGTACTCACAAAATGAAAGCTTGAACCTATGTACTTGTGTAAACCCTTCATAATTAATGAGAATTCCTCTACTCCGTGGACGTAGCCAATCTGGGTGAACCACGTACATCTTGTGTTTGCTTCCCTGTCTTTATCCATTTACATACTTATCCACACTAGTGACCGGAGCAATCTAGCGAAGGTCACAAACTTAACACTTTTTGTTGTACCAAAGTCCTCACTGATTTTGTGCATCAACAACTGATAATTAAAATTTCAATGCTTACGTGTCACATAAATTTTACACGTAGCGTGTGACTAAACGAAAAATCAAAATAAATCGGAAAAGTCATCAAACAAGACACGTGTCAACACCTGGCATGAACGATTTATTTCATCTGAATATTATATTCAAAATCATGCCTTGGAAAATTCTATAAATAGAAGCCATTTCATTCATTTTGGGGGGATTGAAAGGAATTGAAACCAATTCACATATACATTTCTCTACTCCCAAATTAGAAGAGAATTCCCTAAATCCTTGAAGCTTTGAAGTTATAAAGCTTTCAAGCATCCAACGTCCTAAATTCCCAAGAAATCCCGAAGGATCAAGAAAGCTCTCTTTGTTCTTCATCAAATCCTCCTTCAAGATCAAGCCCCGACGACCCTTGAAGAACTTTCACCAATTCAAGATCAAGCCCCGACGGCCCTTGAAGAAAGTGTTCATCGTTCATCATCCGTTCATCCTAAGATCAAGCCCCAACGGCCATTTGGATCAACAACATCAACAAATCCACACATCCAACTGTTCTTCAAGATAAAGCCCAAAAGCCCTTGAACATCCATTCATCAACTGTTCATCAAGATCAAGCCCCAAAGGCCCTTGAAGAAACTTCCCTCAACCTTCAAGATCAAGCCCCGACGGCCCTTGAAGAAAGTGTTCATCGTTCATCCTAAGATCAAGCCCCAACGGCCCTTTGGATCAACAACATCAACAAATCCACACATCCAACCGTTCTTCAAGATAAAGCCCAAAAGCCCTTGAACATCCATTCATCAACTGTTCATCAAGATCAAGCCCCAAAGGCCCTTGAAGAAACTTCCCTCAACCTTCAAAATCAAGCCCCAACGGCCCTTGAAGAAACTTCCAACCGTTCATCCAAGATCAAGCCTCGATGGCCCTTGGATCAATCGCACATCCACGAATCAACACCTTCCGGAGATCGAATCAGAGGATCAAATTTGAGAGAGATTGTAACCCCGAAATCATTAATACAAAATATTATTTTGTACACGTGTTCTTGTCTCGTTCATCGCAGGAATTTCCGTGTTTAC
Organism: Malus fusca; assembly: GCA_035220775.1. Taxonomy (NCBI): domain Eukaryota; kingdom Viridiplantae; phylum Streptophyta; class Magnoliopsida; order Rosales; family Rosaceae; genus Malus; species Malus fusca. The sequence goes on along the minus strand of CM069065.1, from coordinate 23,079,729 downwards.
AATCAACTCCTTTGAATTTCTCAGGTTTCTCAACGTGTTGCTTGACGACACCAACATTTGATTGATCCATGGTTTCACAAAATTTATGTCTTAGATTGTTAGCAACCAATCAAATGTCACTGATACAATATATATAATTTGCATAGTTTATTTCGAATAAGAAATTCAACAACAGATACAATAAATATCAAAATACAAACACTTAAGTAAATTGCATATAAAATCACAAATCACTGACTTGTTCTTGAAGATAGAGGTTTGCAAATGCAATCACCTAAGACAGAAATTCGCCCGTACACCCGTGCAGTAGTTCAATGGACGTCTATCTTGCAGGATACAACTATTTAATCCATGTTCTTGCACTCGAACTTGGATTCTTGGCGAATTGGTTGTGTTTTTCTCAGTGTAAGATGAAAAAGGAAGCGTTGGAAATTCAATGTTAAGTTTCTGATCTTATTGCCATATATATAATGGCATAACTTGAACAGACATAATTGTTCATTCTTATCAGTTATAAAACTGACATAACTGTTCAATCAGTTTTATCCTTTCAGAAAAAAAACTGAATCCAAAAAATAAAAAACGTAACTTGTGTTTTCGTCCATCCGAGCCCAAAAGCCCCAAGGCCCAAGGCCCATCTTTGACATTTAATATATACACCCAAACCCTCCAAGTCTAAGGCCCAAGGTCCATGGCATTGACCCAATTCTTTTCAAACCATAAGTGTGAGAACACACTTATAAAGATGACTTAAAGATGGGAAATGGGCGATGTGGGACTGGGAGTCCCACATAATCATAAAAGTTCCAACAGTAAGGCATATGATGCATGGGTAAGTTAGTCATTTAATCTCTTGGTTCCGTTCTGTCCAGCGTGTACCAAACGTATAATGGAACAAATGTCCCGTTCCGTCATGCGCGTACCAAACATAACACGGAACCTTCGTTCCATCCCCTCCTGTCCCGTCCCGTCTCATCCCGTTTCGTTCCATCTCGTCCCGTCTGCGTACCAAACGGTACCCAAGTGAACTTCTTTACCCGTTTTCACTTATGGTGTAGTTTGTTGCTGTTAGATTCAATTAAGGTCATGAGATGCTTTTGAATGCAATTATAAGCCCTTCATTATGGTATCTTGTAATTAGACCTGACATTCATGTCGTGTTTTTCGTGTTCTTGTCGTTTTCATGTCATACCCGATATCTTAACGGGTCGTGTCGTCTAACACCCGTTAAAATAAACGGGTAAAATGACCTGACCCGAAATCGACTAGATAATATTAACAGGTAATATGACCTGACCCGTTACTTGTTAAGGAAAATATATTTTAAACCAATAAATAATCAAATGAAAAACATAATACTAAATAAGTATATATATATCATATTGTCACATCCAAAATATAAAAATGCATTTTTCTTTTAAGTATATTTTCGCTTACCTAAATCGATTCCTCTAGCCTTTTTCTTTACAAGACTCCTATTTGTATTGTCTATAGTTTCGCTTCCAAGATCTCATTATGTTCCCATTATAATCTCTACGGACTCTTCATCACTAAGGTGTACTGAATCTGAATCTCTAGCATCCATTACTTCTGAAACAAAATGGGTATAAATTAATGGATAGCTTAATTAATTAAGTAAAGTCTTTAATAGTTTTTTAATTAATGTAGAAGTGTAAAAAATATAGAAAAAATATATATAAACGCTCATAATGACAAACTTTACAACTTTCATGAAGAACTTAACTTCGAAAATCGCCACTATAATCATATAAATCATTGATCAAAATTTAACCGTTGATTGTTGTTTACATTTATGCTTTATTGTTCTCATCAAATTTTGTTTTTTGAAAACATGATCTATTAGAGGATGCAGGAAGATGAACGGTTTGGATTGTTGATATTATATTCAGAGTTTTACGGTTAGTGAATATATTGCTTGATGTTTATAAAGTTACTACAAACTATATGACATCGACTCATATTTCAGTAAACCGTAAATATCGAAACGTGATATCAAAGATTTGAATCGTTCATCTTTTTACATCCGCCAGATGATCATGTTTTCAAAAAAAAAAAATTAAAAAAATGAAATTTAGTAAGAAGAATAAAGCGTAAATGACAATTGACGGTTAAATATAAATTTAAGGTTTATGGATTATAGTGTTGGATTTCGAAGCTGCCCCCTTCATGAAAGTTGTAAAGCTTATCACTATGAGTGATTGTATATATATATATATATATATATATATATATATATATATATATTTTTTTTTTTTTTTTCTTACATTTTTTACACTTCTACAATAATTATTATTAATTATTATTAATTTTGTCCTAATATAAAAAATATTATTCATGAGGGTTTGGAGGATTTTAAAAATCTAAATGATAATGTCAGTGTAACCATTATCTACTAATGGAGGAATAATGATGAATCACAAGTGTTTATATATTCTTTCACATTTTTCATGTCTTCTTAGTTCTTGCCAAGGTATAAAATATCGATGATATCGGAAATATCGGTAGTCCAAAAACACGGAAATATCGATGGAAATATCGGGATATTATCGATATCGATAAAAATAATATGGAAACCACGGAAATTGTAAGAAAAACTTGGAAATTTTTATTGAAACTTTGCAGGATGTTTATTTAGTCAATTATCTATTAGTTTATCACAAAAAATTGGAAGGAAATGCATTGCATGATGGATTTAACTGATTTAAGTTGATTATATAGTGAGCTGGCAAACATTGTGAATGTAGAAAATATGTAGTAATTAATGAAAGAAGTTTAAACACACCATAATCATTTATATATAATGAATTAGTACAATATTTTACACTTTATACATTGCATGGTAAGATACATGAGTGACTTAGTACCACATAGAGTTCCTATGAGGTTCAAAATTTTCACTATCTTCATCATCTCTATGTGTAGAGTAAGTGTATTGTGAAGAGTAGTCAGCAACCATGGCAATGGTTTTCAAGAACCAAAACCTAAAAGTCAATAGGAAACTGAATACTTCAGTATTTTTCGGGATTTCGGGATTACCAAACAAATGGGATTTGGAAACCAATCCCATATCGAAAATTTCGGTATTTTTCGGGATGGGATTCCCGAACTTCAGGATGGTTTTGGTTTGGGATTTTTCGGTTTGGGTTTGGGACTTTTTCGGTTTGGTTTGGGATTTTCGGGAATTTTTTCCAGCCCTACCATGTAAGTGACCGAATAAAAAATAGAAATATTAAAAACCACATGCCATTGACTAAGTAATTAATTGACACAATTTAAAATATAATACCACAAAAAATTTGGAATATGTGCAAATTTGTTTCTTGTAAAAAGAATTCAAAACAAAACCATATATATAAATATTTTAGCATATTATCACAACAACATAAGTGATATGGTGGTTAAGGTGTTAAGGAGTCAAATGGGAGGGGTTCGAATCCCTCTATGCTCAAAATTGAGATTTTTCAGAAATTTTCAAGTATTTTTGGATTTCATATCGCGATATTATAGATAATATCGCGATATTTTGACGAAAACTCATTGGATACCTATTAAAATATCGGTAACTAAAAAAAACAAAAAATATCGGCGAAAATCGCCGATATTTTCGATATTTTGGTCCTTGGTTCTTGCCTATACAATCAAATACTATACTAGTTTATTTTAATTTTGGACAACAACATGTTAAGTAAAATTTATCCTAGTAATGATAATAAGGAACTCTCATAATAAATACTATACTAGTTTATTTTAATTTTGGACAACAACATGTTAAGTAAAATTTATCCTAGTAATGATAATAAGGAACTCTCATAATAAAAACTAGCAGAAAGCACACACTTTGTGTGTGTGAACAATTTCTCTTAATAAGTGCATATTTTTTTTAATATTACATAATTACTGTTTTGTCCTCCTTATGTAAATATTGTGTATCAAAAGTGAGGGTAAAATTGAAAAAATAAGTATATGATTGTCCTCCTTTTGATGCGTGTGCCAATTTTTTATTTTTGTCACTCAATTCATTGGATTATGAGTATCCATTTATGCTTTAATTTATAAAATCCCTATTAAGCTTAAAAAAAAAATTAAATAAACGACAATACCACTACTCCACCCCCGTCACTTAAAACGGTACCCAGTGAAACCCATCTAAGCGGTGGCCTCATCCAACGATCATCACACGTGCACACCCCTCCACCACCTACCTAGCCCACCCTCTACGACCTAACCTCCACAATTCGATCCACCCCCCCTCATTCGAACCACTGCCCCCTCCTTCGAACCACTCATGATCTTGTTCCCACACACCCCGTCCTATGAGACCCATCCCACCTAAACCCGACCCGGATTTGTGACATCGACGATGGAAGAAGAAAATAAAGAGATAGAATTATAGGGAGAGAGGAATGTGGCAAGAGATTGAATTTCCAACCTGTTATCATCACCTGGCTGTGAGGTTCATATAAAAAATAATAAAATTTGTGTTCATGAAATTACTAAATTGTCTATTATTTTTATTTATGTTCAGTTTTGATTAGAGGGTTATATTAGTAATTTTATACAATTTTGGTTGATAACCAGAGTTCTATTAATATAGTGTTTAGATAAATAATGACTAATTTTTTTTTTGTAACTTATATAGAATAATAATACAAAACTATATATTTAATATAGAATATATTGTATATATTAATATGTCTATTGTATTTTATAATAAATCTTTTGGTAATTAAACTTTAAAATTATCAAAATAATTTTTTTCTTAACGGGTTGAAACAGGTTACCCACTTGTTATCCGCGTGTATACCCGTTAAGAACCTGTTATTAACGGGTTCTTAACGGGTCACCCGATAATGACCCGATTAGTTATCGTGTTGACCCGAAACCCATTATTTTTGTGTGTTTTCGTGTCGTGTCAAAAACTGTCGGGTAATACACAAGAAGTCAACTTCAAAGTGCTTCATCATTCATATCCAATCATCCCATATGTTTTTGTCTAATACATATCCAATAAAATTGTAATATTTTTATTTTTTAATTGGGTAAATTATAATTTACCCCCTCAGGTTTGAGATCGATTTCAATTCTTTACAACATCTTTAAAACATTTCAATTTCATACATTTACTTATCATTTTATTTCAATTTCATACATCCGTTAAGTAAACCGTTAAGTGATGACCTGGCTACCAAATTTATGTCACGTGGCAAAAATATTTTTTTTATGCATTTAAAATATTATAATAATTTATCCTATTAAAAAAAGGGAGTTTTAACGAAAAGCCCACAATACTGTTCACTTTAACGAAAAACCATATTTTTACACTAAAAAGTCAAACCTGCTACTATTCACTTTACCCTTTATTTTGTCCTTATCATTAAAACTCAAAGTTTTCAATCCCTTTTCATTAGTTTTCCTTTAAAAAAAAGGGTAAGTAACATTTTACCATCTCAGGTTTGGCATCGATTTCAATTCCTTACAACATCTTTAAAACATTTCACTTTCATACCTCAAGCACTATTTTATTTCAATATAATACATCCGTTACATTTTTCATCCATTGGTTCGTTAAGAGCTGACGTGGATGTCACTAGGGATGGCAACCGGTTATGGCGGGCGGGTAACCGCGGTTATTTACCAATAACCGTTTATGCTCATACCCGCATAACCGTTTACCCGTTGGGTAATTGCCTAAACGGTATACCCATAACCGTTTATAAATGGTTAACCATACCCATAACCGCATACCCATTTAACCGTAACCATTTAATACCCGTTTACCCATTTACCCTTTTTAAGCCGTTTATCTTTCTTTTTTTTCTTTTTTTACCATTACTACTTTTTCACCCGTCATGTTTTTCAACAACTTGAAAATTAAAAAAAAAATTGTCATAATTTTTTTTTTTTTTACAATTAAACACCATTACCATTATAGGTACATTCATCATACATTTCCGTATTTTAATTTTTTAAGTCCTTATATCATTCAAATAATTGAAATAATAGTTTACGGACGATATTTTTAACTGTTACCAATGAAGGAAATATAATATTTTATTGGGTTACGAAAATTGTTTCGAAGACATTTCAGTCAATTTCACGGTTACCCGCAAGGAATTTAAATTAATTTGGCGAATTCCTTGCGGATGAGAATCATCATTCCTACAACAGTGTTATTGAGAGAAGGACCGATGAATTCCTTACTAATTTATTGGGTGCTAAGTATTATTGAACCGAGAACATGATTTGTATTAATTTTACATATATAAAATAAATGGGTAAACAGTTATCAGTTTATAACCACGGTTAATACCCATAACCACCCATTTAAATTTCACTGGTAAACGGTTATACCCATAACCGTTTATTTATCTAAATGGTTACCCATAACCGTAACCGTGGGTATTTTGCCCATCCCTAACTGCCACATTTGTACCACGTGGCAAATTTTTTTTTTTTTTACCCATTTAAAATATTATAATATTTATCCTATTTATAAATTAAAAAAAAAAAAAAAAAAAACAATCAAACCCAGAAACCATTCCCCCCGAGCCATTCCCCTTATCTGCAACCCAAACACCCCATCCCACCCCAACCCACCCAAAACCCCAAAAAACCCACCATAAACTTCTTCGATGCCGCATCCCCATCTGCATTCTCGAGCAAGTTTTTGTCGTTCATCCTCACCATCATTCCCCTTTTCGTCCATCCCCCTTCTTTTTACCACCAAAACCACAACTCACTCCCCCATCCCTAAAGGTGGAGTCGCGAACAACTAATAATCTGGAATTTTCAAGAAAAAGAAACCCTAATTTCCACAATTAGGAGGCAGAGCTTTGAGATCGGATGCCGGAATTTGCCGCGGAGTACGTTGGAGGAGAGGTCCAGCACAGCGAAGAAGAGGAAGGGAGCGGGCCTTTGACGAAGAGTGACGGGAGGGGCGCCAACCCAGTCGTAGTGTAAGGTGGAAGGCCACCACAGAGGATAATTAAGGGTTTCTGAGGGCGGTTTTGAAGTAAAAAAGGGCTTCCCGTTCTGGGTTTTGGCAAGTATAAAAAGGGGACTCAGAAACTATGAAAATAACTAAAAACAAAAGCTTTTTCGACCTGGAGGGGAGATGAGGGATAGGGAGGAGGAAGCCATTGGAGAGGTGGAGGGAGAAGTGGGTCTGGGGTTGCAGAGAAGTAAGGGGAAGGAAAGGGATCTGGGTGTGGGTGTGGGTTTTTTTATTTTATTTAATAAATAGGATAAATATTTTAATATTTTAAATGGGTAAAAAAAAATTTATTTGCCACGTGGCACAAAAGTGGCAGCCACGTCAGCTCTTAACGGATCAATGGATGAAAAATGTAATGGATGTACTATATTGAAATTAAATAGTAGGTGAGGTATGAAAGTGAAATGTTTTAAAGATGTTGTAAGGAATTGAAATCGACTCCAAACATGAGGGGGTAAAATGTAATTTACCCAAAAAAGAAACCTATCTTTTTCCCTAAGCACACCTCATCCCACCCCACCCCGCCTGCAACCCCCTACCCCCACGTCGTCGATTCCCAAAAGGCCATCCACCAAACCTAGATCTCCGCTCATGCCCCCTCTCCTCCCTCAAGTCCCTCGAGAGATGCCTCTCCTCCATGGGCATCGAGCGCTCCACCCAGGGTTGAATCCTCGACAACTCTTCACCGTGGACCGCACTCTACCCTCTATCCAATCTTTGATTTCCTCCTCACCGAGGTCTGAATCCCTTTTCCGGATATCCGGAAGTCCATAATCCGATGCCTGAGGGTGCGTTTTGGGTGCCATCAAATTGATTCTCGGATTGGCTGAAGAAAGACCTCAAACAGGTAAACCTAATTTTGACCCTAATCCAATTCTCTCTCCGTTTTGCTGTTTCTTCCTTGCACATTTCATCTTTAAATTATACTTTGTGTTCTGTTTGGCTGCTGGGAAAACCGTCGGGAATAAAAAGATTGGGTATTCCACTAGCAATAAATTTTCCAGGAAAAGGGTTTCTCTCTAATTGAATGGATATGCGAAAGATGCTTCTTTGAATAAAAATTGGGTTTTGCACATAGGAGAAATGGACATAATATTTGAATTGCACTTTATGGGTGCTTATAGTTTCTTCCTTGATGGGTTGCGGGGGAGGTGAGGTGGGGGAGGCGGGTGTTCGGGGAAGAAGATGAGTTTTTCTTTTTTTTCTTTTTTTTAATAGGATAAATTATTATAATATTTTAAAAGGAAAACTAATGAAAAAAGCTTGAAAACTTTGAGTTTTAACGAAAATGACAAAAATGTGTTGTAAGTGAATAGTACCAAGATTGACTTTTTAGAGTAAAACTGTGGTTTTTCGTTAAGTGAACAGTACCGGGAGCTTTTCGTTAAAGTTCCCTATTTTAAATGCATAAAAAAATATTTTTTTGCCATGTGGCACAAATTTGGCAACCACGTCATCACTTAACGTTTTATTTAACAGATGTATGAAATTGAAATAAAATAATAGTAAATGTATGAAATTAAAATGTTTTAAAGATGTTGAAAGGAATTGAAATCGATCCCAAACCTAAAGAGGTAAAATGTAATTTACCGTTTTTAATTATACTTTTTAATCTAGTATTCCGCCGTCCCTCACCGCTTACTATAACTTCTAGCCAAAACAAAATAGTACTTTTTTTGTTTTGTTATATTAGAGGGTGTCGATAGTCTTGAACTTAGTTTACTTGTATCTATCGCTCTCCCCAGCCTCTCTACTGGACTAACCCAGTGGCTTAAAATACCATTTGCAATATAATTATGTCCCGCCCAACAAAATATTCTTGTGTACTAATTTTTTTTTTGGGGGGGGGTGGGTGTGGTGGTTGTTTTAGTTTGCAAGAATTGGAAGATTATTAGTAAAGATATTATGCCTTGAAAATATTGATTTGGTTGTAACACTCAACATCTGCCAACACCAACCAGCATCCCCACCACCACCAACCACATTCCATTTTCCTTCAAACCCAAGAGACTAAAACCTCCCAACCTCCTGAATGTGCATTCTCTTTCACAACTTACATTTTCCATGGTCTTGTCGCTGCCTGTTCAAGCCTTGGATCCCATTCCTAAGTTTTTGGTCTTTCCAATGGTGAGCCCGGGGTATTGGCTGGTTTTTGCTTCGAGGTTTGCTTTTAGGCTATGACCCTTGTCTTGGAGACCAAGTTTTTTGTTATGGCTGATGATGACAGTTATGTTCCGGGGGTTAATAGCTTCAGCAGGGGCAATGTTGAATCCGAGCTTTGTGACAATGATCTGAGCAATTTTATGCTACCACCATATAATAATTCATCATCTGATCTAGTCTGCAGGCCTATTTGGAACACTTTTGTTCTGAGAGTAAGTTTGTCCTCAATTTTTATTTCATTGTTAAGTTGGTTCTGTTGAGAAATAATTTATGCACACTCCCTCTTTCTGCACTCATGTTTATTTTTGTCCTTCGATTCTTAGTTAATTTATTCAATCCAAATGTCATAATAAACAAAGGTGTGTAAGGACGAAAAGACGTGTGCAGAAATCATTATACGGTTCAAAACTATATATATTCAACATATAATTAAATGAAACTAGCTATTTCTTTCATTTTCTTGGTTGTTGCAGTACTCTCAGACAGAAGACCATGTCGTGAACATTATATTATCTGCTGTATACACCACAGGATGGGTAGGAATGGGATTTTCCAGAAATGGAATGATGGTTGGTTCAAGTGCAATAGTGGGATGGATTAACAAAAAAGGCCAAGTAAGAATTAAGCAATACTATTTGCAAGGCTCCAAGGTGTCACAAGTCATACCAGACAAAGGTGAATTGCCACTCACTGGCATTCCTGCTTCTGTTGTGCTTCATGGACCTAGAATTTACTTGGCTTTTCAGATGAAATTCAAAACTCATCTTGCTCGTCAGCCAATCATCTTGGCTATCGGAAGCGGTTCCCCCAAGCACAACCACCTAACCATACACAATGATAAAACAACCGTCTTGTTCGATTTCTCTTCAGGCTCAGCATCTGTGGGAGAGGCACCTAGTGATCTTGGACAAATGAAGAAGAACCATGGAATATTGGCTATATTTGGATGGGGTCTAATAATTCCTATTGGGGCAATTGTGCCAAGATACTTGAAGCACAAGGAGCCTTTGTGGTACTATCTCCATTCAATGATTCAATTTGTTGGATTTGTGATTGGGCTTGCAGCTGTGGTACTTGGCCAGCAACTCTACACTAAAATAGGAGCCAACTTTCCAACGCATAGAGGCATAGGAATTTTTGTTCTCGTACTTAGCATCCTTCAGGTTTGTCCCTCACAACTAAATCTATTACAATAATACTATTTAGATGCATAAAATTGGTACACTTGTTGACACGTTCTCCTAAAGCGGTGGGTCCTATCATTACATATAAGACCCTTATGTATTAGAGAATCTGTCAGCAAATCTGTTACGTTTGTGTTCCGCAAAGGAATTGTAATTTGATATTTCTGAGTTTTTTACTAGAGGTAATTTGCAGATATTGGCATTTTTTCTAAGACCCAACAAGGATGCCAATAATATTAGAAAGTACTGGAATTGGTACCACCACTGGCTTGGAAGGTCTGCAGTCTTCTTTGCAGCTGTGAACATAGTTCTGGGGATCAAAATTGGAGGAGAAGGAAATGATTGGAAGGTTGGTTACGGATTTCTTCTAGGCGTAATTCTTATCTCAGTAATTGTATTAGAAGTATTGGCAAGGATGAGAAGAACAGAGAAGGGTGATATTACTCCAAACTTCCAAATGAATCCAATTCAATAGGCAGCAAGAAAGATTCAAGTTCTCTAAATAGGTTTCTCTCTTTTTTTTTCTTCCTTTTCTTTTCTTCGTCTTTTGTTATGCAAGATATCATAGTGAGGTAAAATACAGAATGAGAAAAAAATTGGTATGAAATAGCCACGCGTATTTTTTGACATATATGAATGACAAAAACATGTATAATTACTTTAGTCTAAAGAAGGCTTTTCAATTGCACTGTACAAATGAACAGTGTTTTGAATCACATTTCAGTTTATTTACAAGATTGCCACTCAGATGCTTTTAACCAGCTTTCTCTTAATTTACAAAATTGCCACTCAGGCTTGAGGACCTATCTTCAGTCGTTCGCTGCATTTCAGCTTTTGACTCGGCGAGAGAGAGAGGGGGGACATCACGGCTGACAAATTGGAGAGAGAAGATCGCTCCTATTTTTTACTCGGGAGACATAGGGCCTGACCGATTGGAGAGAGATGGGAGCTACGGGTTTGGACTGAGTGTGAGAGATATTTAGGTAGGTGCTCTGCCAGGATCTATGGGATTTTCTCCCATTTTAGAGAGAGAGATGGACAGGGAGAGATACAGAGCGGAAAGCATGGGTGTGTGTATTCTTTGGGTCTTCCGAAAACGCTAGAAACCTAAAACATTCTCAGCTGCTCTGCAACGGGTTGGCGACTTCGATCATGCGTCCTACAGTCCGCATCGATCTCTTCCATCTCTGCTTCGTGATCCCTTCGATCCCTGCTTCCTCATCTTTTCGATCTCTGCTTCACGATCTTCTCGCCCCTTCATCCTGCACCCAATTTCTCTAGCCTTCAAGAGGTAATTAAATCTCACTTCTTTCTCTGATTCGTGCCTTATTCTCACTGTTTTTCTCGAATTGTTTGTTTTTCTTCGATATTGTTGTGTTTCGATCCCAAATTTTTTCGTATTTTAAGAAATCTTATTTCTGGTATCTGATTTGTGGAGGGTTTTTTATCCTTTTAAACGTGGGTTGTGGGTGTTTTGTCCAGGGAGCAAATTTGATCTGGTTAGGCTTTTTCCCTTTGAAAATTAATAGATGTTCAAACCTCACAAAGTAAAGCACTCTGATTTCGTTTTTTATTTCTGGTCCAGTAACCTTAGGTAAAGCAAATAACTGTATAAATCCTCATGCATGTGGTTTGTTCTTTTGCAGAATCCGATATTGGAGGTGATAAGTAGCTGGTTTTAGCTTCTGATTCAGACACTTGAAGAAGGAGCAAAGATGAATGCATTAGTGCGCAACGAACAGAAACTTTAAGTTTGCTGCTCGGCTTTTGGGATTGGACTTCAAGCTTGAGAAAAGTTTACTTATACCATTTAGGGAAATCAAGGTAATTTTGCATATAATCTCCCTTTTGTATATCCCTTACTCTTAATTATAGGTAGATTTCAGACCCTAAAACTAATGTGGTTATTGAGTTTTCTCCTTTCGTTGCTTTTGAACTATATATTTTGGTGCAGGTTGAGTGTACTATGCCAAAAGACGATGGCAGTTTGGCTTCATTTGTTGGCTTCAGGGTTCAACATGACAATGCTAGAGGCCCCATGAAGGGAGGAATCAGATATCACCCAGGGTATATGCATACTTTGTTAAGTTCCACTTCTACGACAAATGTGAATGGTTGTCATATATCAAGACTTGCTGCCGTGAAATTGTCTTTAATTGTTATCGATCCTTTTATGGAAAATGTCGGTTGATCCAGATGAGGTGAATGCTTTGGCGCAGCTGATGACATGGAAGACGGAGGTAGCCAACATCCCATACGGGGGTGCCAAAGGGGGTATAGGATGTAATCCAGGGGAGTTGAGTCTTTCCAAACTAGAGCAACTCACCAGAGTTTTCACACAAAAGATGCACGATCTTATCGGTATCCACTCCGATGTTCCAGCACCAGATATGGGGATAGGTCCACAGGTTGAGCACGCCACATTTTCCATTAATTTTGTTCAAGAGATTTGATTACAACAGAATTTGGTTATCAAGTAGATCAGCTTGAATGTCCGAAAAACTTTGAACTGTATTTTAACAGTTTTCTCTTCTCGATCTTTTCGGTTTTTTTGATGTTTAAACAGACCATCGCATGGATACTAGACGAATACTCAAAAGTTTCATGGCTACTCACCTGCAGTAGTGACTGGAAAACCTATTGTAAGTAAATCATGGAAATGTGCTTAATGGTTTGCATTGGTTGCTGTTGTTGCATAATGGTTTGAATCTGCGCTTAGGTTGGTTTGAAACTCAGGTTGTGTGAATTAAGGTGTAAAAAATGAATATGGATGAACCTTTAGCTACTGCATGTAGATTCAGTTTTCCTTTGCATTTCAGTGAGTTGGAAACTGAGTGGAACTGTTTGAGAGAGAGAGAGAGAGAGGATGATGTTTGGATTTTGGTATATGCAGCCCTACTGTAACTTTTTATACACACTGAATACACTTACCTTTTTTTATATGCACACACAGACTGCATACGCATACAATATACACACACACATCACACACTTATCCACACAGAGTACACACACATTTTATATGCATACACAGTACACGCACATGCAATGTCACACAAACACTGTCATGTACTTATACACACACAACACATACAATATATACTCACACGCTTATGCCTTTTTTTTATCACTTGGAAGATTTTGTTGTTTTTCCTCAGCAATACAATATACACTCACACACTTATGCAGCACAAGCACTCACACACACAGTACACACATTGTTGTTTTTCCTTATTTGATTATTGGGATGCCAAACTTTAAGAATTTGTGTTTAATTTGATTCTTTGGTATATTCAGTTAATTAGCTAAGTAGTGGTTTACATTTAGATATTATATATATGCATATATATGATTTTGGACTGTAGTTTTTCTCTAACTTAATTTGTTTTGATTCAATGGGTTAGTGAGTTAAGGCTGTTCTTAACTTTCTGTTTCTGATTGAATTTGTTTTGATTCAATTGGGTTAGTGAGCTAAATTTCAAAAGGGGGGGGGTTTGGTTTCCGAATGCCTCTACGCAATGGACATTCATAATAATGTGCAAGTAGGTATTGCATATACGCTTAATGGTTTGCATTGCTTGCTGTTTTTGCATAATGGTTTCAATATGTGCTTAGGTTGGTTTAAAACCCAGGTTCTGTGAGTTTAGCGGTTTAATTGGGGGAATGAAAAATTAAAGTTGGCCTTTCATTGAAGATGGTTAAACAATTGGAGTTTGTTTTATTAGAAAGATGGTTAAACAATTTTGGTTGCTCCCCTTTTCACTGTGGCTCTGTTTCAACCATTACATTTCATACATTTGAAATCTGTTTACTATCTCATTCATTGGTGTACGTTAGCTCATTTAACTCAAATTTAATGAGATTTGGTCCTCCAATTTGTCTGATTTCCTAACGGATTTACTTTCTTTGGAAATTTCAGGAACCCTGATTATGGGAGGAAGAATACGCTTCATTGCCATCTTTAGGTATACAATTCTGCACACTGATTACATGTTCAAAGCCTAATTAATTGTACACCAATTTTTTTATTACTTTTGTAAAGCTTTTGTACTTAGATTTAAATATGTGATTAGTTTGTGAAGAATAAACGAGAAAACTAATCATGGGGACACACTTCTTTTTCGATTTTCTCCTCTGCATTGTTTCTTGAATGAAATTGGATTCATGGATGTAGGGATACAGCAACGACTGAGGTGTGAATAAAAGGTCTAGGTGTAACGATTTCAGGGTTTAGAATTGATTCGAAAATACGAGAAAATGCTGCATTCTCTGTTCTTTTTTGCTGTTTGCTGTAGTGATTCCAACTTAGTAGACACCCATTTTTATAGAACCATGAATGGTGGTTGTTAAATGTTGAGCCATTTGACAATCCTTAGTTCTGCATTCCTTGATTTTTTTTGCTGTTTCAAGTTTGAACAACCTTTCATGTTCTTTTCTGATGGTTTATAATTGTATATTTGCAAAGATGCATGGCTATTAGACCTTCAATTAGAGATCATCATGATTGCATTGTCATAAGACTGAAGCTGTACAATTACTATTTGCTAAATATTACTTCTGTCATTTAATTGAGGTTCGTGTAGAAGAGGACTCAGGCATGTTGTTAGTGTAGATTTACATTTCTTATTACTTTCGTGCAGTATTTGATTGTAAGTCATGAACAAGCCAATGTTTTTCAAACTTTACAGATGCCTATGTTCACATATGAATTCTTTTCAAAAAAAAAAAAAATGTTACACATATGAATAATTTGGCTTATGGACATTAATGTTGTAAGCAGATATGGTAATTGTTCAATCTATGGAATATCTATTTAAGTTCTCATTGGTTTAACATTATCAAAACTTCTGCATATGTCTGAAGTTTAACGAATGCTTATATATACATATAAGATCTGAAACCGATGGAATTGTTTTCTTATTTAGTAACCACCGTGTATATATATATATATATATATATATATATGTACATATGTATGTATATGTATACGTATGCGTATGCGTATGCGTATTCCAATAAACTTGCTTATATCTTCGGAAATATGTACGTACCAACTGTCAAAGCATGTATGTACCGGTGTCCAAGTTGAGCACAACAATGACACCCCATTCTATTCAATCTCAGTTATTGATACAGCGTTTGATGATCTAATTCACCTATTTTCTCTATTGCGATTTTGTCTTATATCTCTTGGTTAACATTAAAATTTGGATGGGGGAAAAAGGTTTGTGGTTAGATGGGTATTTGTTAACCCATAGTGCTCAACCACATAAGTTAGACCTTTTAGTTGCTTTATTTTGCTCTAATCCTGTCAATTTTTTGGCTGACATTTCACGTAATTAAAGGTTTATATTTCCCACTAGGAAGTATCTGGGAAAAGAAAAGGGGAAGGAAACAAGTGCCGAAGTAAGGGCTGTTTTCTTTTCTTTTAAATTGTTTAACGTTTACGCTTTTTATTTGTCGAGTTCGTAATTTAGTTCATTTATACCGTGCTTTTGGCATGGTTTATTCTTTTAAGTGCAGGTTACCCTATAGCCGTTACAATTTAGGTCTTTAGTTGTTTGATAGAAAATCGCTTTGATTCATCGTTTCTTATCGGATAGTTTGATTGTTATGCTCTTATTTCAGATCTAACTCATTTTGGTTGCGAGTTTGTTCTGTAATTTTTTTTTCCTCTGCTATTAATAGCTTACCACATGTGGTAGCAGAGTGATTGCGTTAGTAGCTTATGTATACAAGTGAATTCAGATGACACAATGAGTTAGATATTCGAAAAAATGTCTGTTCATTTTTTGAATCTTTAAAAACTGTCGAATCAATTTGAGTATGTAATTTTATGTTAATTGTTAGGTAAATTGCTGTTTTTTTTTCGCTGATAAAAAGTATAGAGTTTGGCTGTGTAAATGTGTGTAGTTTTATACATTTCGCTCGGTTGACAATTTGATAATGGCTGAAGTGCATTCTTTAATCAAATGTGTTTTCTTTCCTCGATCGTAAATGTCTTTTTGGTATTTTGCAGATCAAAACAAAGTGAAAGCTTTTGACTGAATTTTGCAACCGCTACTTTGCTGCTTTGGTAAAGTCTCAACTTCTTGATAATATCAATTAATTTTGGCTGTAATGTTAGGGTATTGAGTTGAATGCATATGCTACATGGCATAGGTCTAACATGATTAGAACTTTAATATCATGATGTGTGATGCTAATTAAGCACAATATGAGTATCTGTACCAAGAAAGACATGAGCATCTAACGGATCTACTTTCTTTGCAATTTCAATTTGGGAATTGAATTTATTTACAAAATTACAATCCTTTTTAAAATTTAGAAAAGAGCATGTTAAAAGACCAATTTTCTTTACAAAAACTTTAATACAAAGTAGACCATCAGTGAAAACGAACCAACAACGATTATGGTAATTTAGTAAATTAAACATAAACCATCTTTGAGAGTCATACTCCCATTGTCGGTTTTCCTTGCGAGCATATTTCCTACCCAAAGTTTCCCAAATTGTGTTCTCAAACTGCTGCATTGGCATATCTTTCCAACTTCTAATAGTGTTTGGTCCCCATACTTTCCACAATTCGTTTTGGATCTTAATAATAGCTGCTATATTGCTTGCAATTGTCAATGATTTAAGTTTTTCGTTTTCTTTTCTTTTTGGAAAGCATGAGTGTGAAGTTTTATCAGAGTTTGACAAACAAATATATATTGAATATTTCAAATAGACTTAATTTATCCCATAGAATTTCTCCTTTTCTTTTTATGATTGTTGTTGCCATGCTGAGAAAAAAAATTATATTAATGGCTGTTCATTTACCTCTGTAGTATTTCATACTTATTCTGATCTCCACTGGTTCTTTAAATGGTGTGGTTTTTCAATCAGTTAACAATTTTTAAAACGGGAGTTTTAACAAAACACTCCCGGTACTGTTCATTTTTAACGAAAAACCACTTTTTTACCTTTAGCTGACACTATTCACTATACCTTTAAAAATGACTTTTCATTAAAAGAAGTTTTTTTGGATTTTTCATTAGTTTTCCTTTTTTAAAATTCAAACAACATTATGGTTCTAAGTGTAGTCATTTGGCTAGCGTCGGCTAAATCCTCTCGAAATTTGGTTTAGTCAGTACATATTTGTATAATATTTTGATAGAAAATGTGTTATATTCTCTCTGTATTTGGTTTGCAAAGGGAGGGCAACATTTTTCGGGCTTTGGATATTAAAGACTAAAGATGGTTTTACTTTGTTAATTAGTTTAATTAGCATGTGGTTTGGTGGGGTCTGGTACGTATGATTAAACTAAAGTGTGTGACAGAAGAAACTGTGAATAGTGATTGGTAAATATTTCGCATTTTTTTCTATGGGCCATTTGTGTTCTATTTGGGTTGTATTTTGAGTCATGTAATTTAAATTGCATACAAAGGGCTAAAGAAGTAAATCCAGTATACAAGCTCTCATGGTAAAGTTTAAGTTGAAGCTACACTATGGAATGTTAAATATTTAGTTGAAATCTGAAGACTGAAAAATAAAATAACTTAGAAGCTAAACTGAGTAGAGTTAAGTTTTTAGTCTCAAATATCCTTAGGCGGACACAAAATTTTGACCCCAACATCCAAGATTTTGATCCCAACAGCGTGGATAAACATGCTGTCAGACGACTGATTCCAAAACACATTTTAACAGCTTTATCTGGCTGATAATTCAGAACATTATCAAGTATAAATGACTGGTCATCAGTTAAACCCTTATGAGATTTACCCTTTGTTTGTTGCACTTTTGCAAATTTAATCCGTTCCACCATCACAGTTTTTTTTACTTTTACAGTTTCCGGAATGCATTTTCGATCTTAATACTATCTGCTCTGTTGCTTGCAGCGATCAATTTTTAAAACTTGAAACAACATTATAGTTCTAAGGAAAATTTGGGAAGACCAAGGATGTAACCATCTTCGGTTTCACATTGTTCGCCATTAGATTTCCTAATATAAGTATTTTTTACATGATCTTACTGGTGAATTGTTAAACGGTACAAAGAGAGAAAACAGCATGCAATTTTATAAACTAAACTTCACATGCATTCTCTTTAGTATGGGGTATCCGAGAAAATAGGTTTAAGGATTAGGTTTGGTTGGATTTCAACCATTAGATTTGGGATTAAAAGCATTAGGTTGAAGGATTAGGTTTGGTTGGATTTCAACCATTACATTTCATAGATTTGAAATCTGTTTACTCTCTCATTTAATTCGTGTACGTTAACTCATTTATCTCAAATTTAATGAGATTTGGTCCTCCAATTTCTCGGATTTCCTAACGGATTTAAATTCTTTGGAAATTTCAGGAACCCTGATTCTGGGAGGAACAATACGCTTCATTGCCTTCTTTAGGTATACAATTCTGCACACTGATTATATGTTCAAAGCCTAATTAGTTATACACCATTTTTTTATTACCTTTGCAAAGCATTTGTACTTAGATTTTAGATATGTGATTAGTTTGTGAAGAATAGACGAGAAAACTAATCATGGGGACATACTTCTTTTTCGATTTTCTCCTCTGCATTGTTTCTTGAATGAAATTGGATTCATAGATGTAGGGATACAACAACGACTGAGGTGTGAATAAAAGGTCTAGGCGTAACGATTTCAGGGTTTATAATTGATTCGAAAATATGAGAAAATGCTGCATTCTCTGTTTTTCTTTTGCTATTTGCTGTAGTGATTCCAACTTAGTATATACCCATTTTTATAGAACCATGAATGGTGGTTGTTAAATGTTGAGCCATTTGACAATCCTTAGTTCTGCATTCCTTCTTTTTTTTTTTTGCTGTTTGCTATTGTCATTCCAACTTATTTTATACTTATTTTCATAGAACCATAAATGCTGGTTGTTAAATGCAGTCCAAATGTTCTATTCTAACTCAAAACCATCCTCTTCCAAAAATGAACAATCTCACTGATTTTCACTAAACGTACTCCACAGTAAACCATTATTTACTCTATTTAGCCTATTCCTTCTAAAACCAACGTTCTCACACTCTAACCCCTGTACTAATTAAGAACCGCCTGCGATACCTCATCCTTACTTTAGGCCCTTAAATTAATATGGTGACAGAAGATGCATTCCCGTTGTTAGCAGCTTTTCTTTCGTTAAATATAAATTTGTCGTACATTAAGTCCATTGAACTGTCCCAGTTAGAGTCCATTGCACTGTCGCAAATTGTGTTACTATTCCTGTATCCATTTGTTTGCACTTCGAATTCTAACTCTCAATCTCACTGATTTGTTGTAGTTTAGATCAAGGTCTTATTGCAACGTTGTGATCTGCTCTTCTTGCTGCCTTTATCTAGGAATCCGCACCTATTGCATTTGAATCAAGGCTTTGGTATGTCACCTAAACTAATATACATTGTTTCCCTGTGCTTTCCGTTTGAGTTAATGCAAATTTATCATGTTTCAGTCGATTGTTTGGTTTTATCAGCTTATGTCATTCGTTTGCTACCTGCTTTGTTTCTCATTCTTGGTTATCTCTGTAATCTTTTGATACTTCACAAGTTCATTGGTTTCTTTGTTTTTGTTGGTTTTAACTTGGTCTCAACCATTCTATTATTGTTCAAAGGTGCATTGGTGTCATCTGTGATTTTGCTTTAACTAGCTGTTCCTAATTCTTAGTCGAATGTTGTTAGTCATTTTATATTTTTTTTTTTGTCAATTGCTTTCTTTCTTTTAGCCGACCCCACTTAGTGGGAAAAGGCTTTGTTGTTGTTGTTGTCAATTGCTTTCTTTCTTTGTTGCGATTTCAATTTCTAAACCATTCTTCAGACGTTAGTTACTTTGCTTGGTTGGTGTGGTTGGTGTGGTTGGTGTTTTCGTTAGGTTTTCCTAAGAGTCAACCATCTCATCCCTCCCAAAGTACATTAATAAGTTCTGTTAATAACTACGCTCTCCGAACAAACCTAAGTTATTTCCAAAAAACTCACAGCTTCTATATTTGAGTTTTAAATTTTTTTGACACAGTTATTTTAAGATCTACAAGCTAAACACATTTTTCTTTCTAAATACATAAATATTAATGTTGTATTTAATTTGTTATCCAGGGTTAATAAAATGGTAAAAGAGATTGATCGAAGCAAACAACAAATTCTAGAAGGCGATTTGGTAAAAAAAATTTAAGGAACTGATTAAGGCTCGAAACGATGGAAAGAATGAAGGAACGATAGTGAAATATTTCGATACTGCCCCAGGACCCAGTACAAAGAAATCAGTGAAAATAGAAAAAACATGGTTCGGTTTGCGTGTTTATGGTAAGAGCCCAAACCGAAACAAATTGGTGGTGCACTCTCTACTCACCTTATATATCCCTTTGTCATTCATTATTATGTTGAATTTATTTAGATAAATGTTTCTTATTCATCCAATTACGATTAGTACACTTATTTCCCGCAGCATAGCGCGGGCTTATTTTCTAGTATGTACCTAAAATTGAGAAGTGCATAGAAAAAGCTAAGGGAAAGTCGGAAGGGTTTTTCAACATTACGTACATGTATAATATGTGCAAATTTACTAACTAACTTCCATATTTAAATTATTCATGTATGGTATGAAACAGGATGAGATTTATATGATTAAAGTGCATAGCAATATAGCATCTCAAACTTTGCGGCATGGAAGGTGATGATCCTGCTCTGTAAGGTGAATGCTTTAATAGTTGATTGCATAGATGGATTTGTGTTCCTCTTGTCCAAACCTAACATTTTGGATGTCACGAACGAATTCCTACTGCTGCCTCCACATTGTAAATCCAGGATCGTTTTTAATTCTTTTATTTTGTAAATTAGATGTTTTGAGCGGTTTTTCATCATTTTGGCAGTACCCTTTTTTATAAACATTTTTTTTTAATAAACTTTATAGACCCCCAACATATTTTGACCACCAATATCACCAATATTGTCTCAACTTAACCACATATTATTAGGTGTGTTGAGCTTTATGATAAAAAGTTTCAATAATATTAACGGTGAAAATTCTCATATTATAATTATATATTATTTTGTCATATGACCTATGTGAGATCTTATTTTCACATTGGAATTATTTTGCCATATGGTCTACTTTTTTATCACATCTAACTAGTGTTATGGCCTGATTCACATTGGTATGCATGAGAAAACATCAACATTAGAAAGGCAATATTGGGCGTTTCTACCTAAACTCTAAAGTCTAAACCATAATATAAAGCGATTAAATTGGTGTAATTATTGTCACTTATAAGTGGGAGATCTAAATTAAGATGCAATGTGTGGGAACTAGGCTTGGGAATTGGATACGTTACATTTCCTAAGTTTGATATATTTGTATTTATTTATAAAGGTTTTTATTTCTATAAGTAATTTTTATTATAAGCATAAATTCGTCTTTAAGGAGATTCCATATAAAATTTTGGTTCAATTCCCTCGAAATCTCTAGGGATCCCTAGGTGAGATTTGTGGATGCTTAAAATAAACTACGAAATCTCTTTAATTTCCTCGAATTCCTCAGCTTTTTCAAATTCTTTAAAATCAATTTCTAATTGAATACACCATGAATGGTATAAACTTGTTTAAAATCCTAATTGAATATACCCGAATTTTTAGGAATTTTAATAAAGTATCTTACAATCCTAATTAAATACATTTTGAATTTCAGATAATCACTTAAAATCCTGATTGAATACCCCTAGATTCATTAAAAGAATTCAAATCCCTCAAAATCTTAATTTAATGTACCCCGTAAAACTTCAATAAATGTTATTGTAATTTCTCAAACATGAGAATTTTGTGAAAACATGACAACCTCATGTGGTGTTAGTGTAATTAGTTAGAATTACCAGTTCTTATTTCCACATAAAAATATTTCTCATGTGAATTAAATGAGAAAGAAGTCACAACACTCAGCTCTCAATCTTTCCTAAAACAAAAAAAAGGTATGAAATGTGGCTATATAATGAAATGGCTTGATATTTTGCTTCGATGATATTTTGCTTCGAAGTGTGATGTTTCCTATCATAGCTTATAGTTTTATTATATTTTGATTTGAGGTGGTGGAGTAAACTAATTTAAGTGCATAGGATATAGTTGGATACAAAATTTTGGCTGGTACTTAGTATCGGTAATAGGTCTGAAAAAGTATCTAAAAATATCAAATTTAGATATTTGTAGATAACTCTACTTCTCTACAAAAACATGGAAATTACACTAACCTTGAATGGTTTGCTGCCCAAATATCTCTCCCCAATCAAATGCAACAAAACTTGCGAGAAACTCCGACTCTCCGTGATTGTAGCATCTAATATATGATTATAATTAGTGTATGATTATTACCTAAATAGGGATTAATATATCCATATATATTGTGCAATATGTTCCACATCAATAAAAGGAAGTAATAATTCTATATGATATCACTGGTTTAAGTTTCTCTCTTCGGTCCTAGGATTTTCTTCTTCTCTTCATGTCCCATACAGATACAAGTTCATCTCGTCCACCCTTCCATTTTTAGGTCTTTCTTCGCGGTCCGACCTCCATCCTTTTGATCCCCTTTGTTTCCCACTTTTCTTGTCTGCGTCACTCACACAAACCAAAAAAAACCCACCAACTTCTTTCTTGTTTCTTCCTTCACGTTTTATATACCTTTAAAACTCATTTAGATATACTTTTAAAATGATTGAAAGCGATTTTAGAGAAAATATTTTTGGATTCCAAAAGCACTTTAAATGTTTTTTCAGGATTTACTTTCATTTTTACTAAGAATGGGTTCTAAAAACATTTTTACCAAAAACTTTTTCAATCATTTTAAAAGTATATCCAAACATGCTCTTAATCTTTTGTCTTTCACATTCCCTATCTCACTCCTTTATTCTTTTGTCCTTATTGCTTCACCTTTTTTTTATCTAGGAGGGGCCACACCATTGCAATCCTTTATTCTTTATCTCCTAATCTTTTGGTTCCTCATATCATATGCAACCCTATACATATTACGAGGGATCACACCATCGCAATCCTCGCACCATTTTCTTAGCTCCTCATATTGATGTCGCCCATTATCCTGCAACCTTGGTTTCCTATGGTCGCAATCCTTGCACAGAAACTACATCATGAGAAAAATCTCTCCGACCAGATGACTGAAGATCAGCAAGGATTGATGTGAGGTATATTGTGCTCATTACTTTAGAATTACCGAACTTGGTCAAAAAATACGCATTTTTCATTGATAAAAAAGAAAATTAAGAAAGAATTCAGCAGACAAATTAAGCATTATCATCTACTTAATACATGATTTGCATAATGATATTGATGTCGCCTATTTTCTTCGGTAGAAGTCTTGGACGAACTACAAAGAAATTTTCACCATTTCTCTATGCATATAATCCTCTATATCAAGATTTTGACTCCAAAATAAGAATATGGGTCTAGACATGAGACATTTATGATCAATTTTTTAGAACGAGTTGAAGATTGGAGAGAGAAATATATGTACCATAATTACTGAAAAATATAGTTTTGATCACATTTTGGTCAGGAGATATGTTTTTCTTGTGCAAACATGTGCGTTAAAAAAGTTTGAACGTATATAAATACCTTGAATTGTTCTTTTTTTTTTTTCATTTTTTGGGTTACTACCCTCATTTTCTACTCATAAATATTCACTCAGTTTTCAATTATTTGATTCATGTCACTCAGTTCAAAAAATACACCTTTGGGAGTGAATAGTCAATACCCCATTACTTGCCTGTATGGGATGTATTTCCAACCGAAAAGCGCATCGCATATGATCAACTAAAACAAAACTGTCCATGCACGCTGACAATAGAATTGGAATAAAATTCCAGTTGTAAACCTTGACTCTTTTAACAGATCAATGTTGGAAGTATGCCCTTAAAGTCACTTATTTGATGTAACAGCTTTTGGACTAGTTATAATGTTAAACTCTTACTTGTTTAATGGAAGGGTAAAACTTACTGTTAATCCCTATTTATTGTATCCTATGTTTAAGTAATAACAGAATCCGAGGAATGTATTCAACTTAAGAGAGAAGTGATATAAGTAAGTTAGATTAACGAAACATTTCTCTTTTGTTCATTCCTAAAATGTTCCTTGTTATAGAATTGTCAATTGGGCATTGACAATCTGATAAAGTATCTGTTATGTGAACTCAAGCAAGAGTATGACTAATCTAAAGTTATTAAGTACAAGTTTGGTACTGCTTAGTTATATAAAAAGCGGATATCAAAAAATACTGAAAGCTTTTTTGTATTTGATAAACATTCAACTTCAGATTTTTTTCATAGTTCAAGGTGAAAAAAAATAAACAAAAAAACAAAAAACGAAGCTGCAAAACCAGCTTTGTAAAGCCGGCTTTTAATCCCAAAAGGCGGGTAAACAGTGTCATTAAATAAATTTTTATAAAATGTCAATTTTACCCTCTCTCCTTCTTTCCTCCCAGCTCTGCTTTCCACCGCCATTCCCCAGTCTGAGCAATTGGATTTCAGACTTCTCCTCTTCATCAGAAACTCCGCCAGCCAATGATCATGCACCTAGATCAAAGACTCCGTCGAAGCCTTGGATTTCAGACTTCTCCTCTGCATCTAGTGAAAACACCGATCTATTTTCGCTTTCTTGTTCCTCTTGTTTCTCTTGTTTCTCATGTCTTCTTGTTCTTCACATCCTTCAACCTTGTCATCTCCGAGGAAACTAACACCTTCACTTGCTAACGCAGATCCCACCCACCTCCCCTAAACACGCAACGCCCAAACCACCTAAACCCATCCATGTTGTAGTCGTCAACATCTTCATCTTGATCGGACTGGAGAAACTGTGAATTTGACAAAACTTGGCTAGATGAAGAAGACGGAGAAAATAAAGAAACGACGAAGACGGAAAAAAACAATGGAAAATTTGAATGAAATAAGTCCAATATTTAGTGGCTTTTGACTTTTGAAATAGGTCTAATTTTGAGTCCAATTGTACTTATATCAAAATATTCCAAACAACAAAGAGAAGAGAGTTCAAAGTGATACTATAATTAAATAAAGATGATGGGACAAGAGATTTCTAGAGAGATATTATAATCAAATATATTTTATATATATAATAAGATATTCATATTATATCTAACATCATATATTTTTTAGTCATTTAACATAGTCACAGTAGTTTTATACAAAAGTTATCAAACACTAGAGCACTGTTTTTTTTTTTTTTTTTTTTGTTAAAAACACTTTTACAAAAGAAGTTACCAAACACTCAACTGTTTTATTTTACAGTTGTTGACTCTCACATTACAGCAGAAGCAGCTTTTATAAAAAGTACAACAATACCAATCTAGCCCTAATTGTTAGACTCTAAGAAAAACACATAGGTACTTGAAAGGTATCAAGTACACTGAACAACGATCAAGAGAAAGTTCTAACATACATGTCATGTAAGAATTCATAAGTTGCAATAATGCAAAGTAATCATTTGACCTGAGGCATCATAGTTGTCTAGTGGTTAGGTACTTGATCCTTGACTATGCTAAAGACATTTCATTGCGAGTGTCTACGACATTGTTGGGGTTAAACTACCTAATCATGTAGGCATGTGAACAGTGAATGCACAATAATGGATCTCTAACTTTCTATGGTAAAAAGAGAATACTCTAATATATGATTCCGTAGTATTTGACCAAAGTATTGAAGGGAAAAATATGAGTTTAACACATGAGATTTCTAAATGACTAGCATGCATATACAATTCAAAATTTATATACATAAGCAACGGAAGCATGTTATCAAATAATATCAAAGCTATAGTCATGCAAATCCCCTTCAAGGTTCATAGGTTTATATATAATGCATCAAAACATTTAAGTTAAGAACAAAGTGAAGGTATAGATCTATACCTCTTAATCTTGATTTTAGACCAAGGATGGACCATCTCCAAGCCCTTTGCTCCTTGAACTCCTTGAGCCTAGCCTCCCTCCTTGCCTCCTCCACTTTGTTAGAAAGAGTGCTCCTAGGTTCTCCTTTAGTTTCCAAAGTAGAAAACCTCTAAAGATCCACACCCACTAGTGTAGTGAGATGGATGGAGGAATAACCAAAAGGGTGAAAAATTGTTAGCTAAATCACCCCCAAGGTGGCCGGCCTTCGTTGTGTTTTAGAGATATTTTTCTTTTGCCTCTTTGTTGTTTTAAACACACAAAAACCCTAAGGAATAAATCTCTATAAAGTTCCTTATATAGACAAAAGAAAACCTAGTCAACAACTTGACTAAATATCTCTCCCTCTCCACTTGCAAGGGCCGGCCTCTTTGTGTTGGTTTGGGCTTTGGGCTTTTATTTATTTCAAGTCATCCAATGCTTGAATAAAAGCCCAATGGGTTTAGGCCCAATGGGCCCAATTAAACCCGAACGTTTCTTTAAGCCCAAAAACGATCTTTTATCGTTTTTATGATTTCTTTAGACTTTCTAAATTAATCACAACACTTAATTAATCCAATTAATTATTTCCATCATCCATTAATTACTCACCACAAGAGTGTATCGGTGTACAATCATTTTAGGTTCTAATTAGCAAGGCAATGAGGTGATTGGCACCAATCCAATTGATTATATTTAATCCAATCACTTAGTGAATTAAAACTTCCTTTTAATTCACCTTTCTTCTTTGACGAACACATTTAATCATCTAGAAGAACTCACAAGCTATGAGTGACATCTAACCATATATCATAGCTACCCAAGCTAATGTAGAAGTTTGTTCGGAGAACCTATTCAGTTGAAATTACAATGTAATTCGATCATTCTCTAAAACAATACTCTCAATCACATTACTAGGGTATGAATTTATTATGTCAAACCCCTAATGTGATTATTCCTTCTTATATGATTCTATTGAGTCGTATAGGAACGCTTTCCTTTATTACGCTCGATACTTCGGCCGAAGATTCCCGAATCATATCTTAGAGTATTCTTCCTCTCTTATCGAAGATTAGAGATTCCTTTTTGCGCATACACTTGCCTTCATGACTAAGTGGCTTAACCCCAACTATGTCGTTGACATTCTGATAGAGTGACTTTTGACATAATCAAAGATCAAGTACTTAACCACAAGACAACGACGATGCCTCAGATCAAAGGACTACTTACATTATTCCAACCTTTAGAGTTACTTGCTTGACATGTGAGTAAACCTCTATGCAAGCACTCTCGTTCGATTGTGTTCAGTGAACTCATTCCCTTAATGAGCACCTACATACTTGTCTTAGTGTCACTACACAAATGGGATGAGACTTTCCATTCTTCAATTTGAAGCGGATACAGTATGTACCGGTCTAAGCATTGTCAGTATCCCTCCGACAATCCAATGACCAGGAACCTTTTTGGACATAATGGTTATGTGAAGAAGGTCTCTGTAGTCTAAC
Organism: Malus fusca; assembly: GCA_035220775.1. Taxonomy (NCBI): domain Eukaryota; kingdom Viridiplantae; phylum Streptophyta; class Magnoliopsida; order Rosales; family Rosaceae; genus Malus; species Malus fusca. Next base: position 23,051,929 of record CM069065.1, on the reverse strand, counting down.
ATCATTAGATTACTTCTTCAATCGATCCATTGTCCATCGATTCATTAATTAGGACATATATCGTTTATTGAGATAGTCCCAATTAGTATCTTTGCCATTTGATGTATAAGAGTTATCCATACATCGATTCTTTTGTCCTGAAAAGTTTCTTCCAAAGATTGACTTTCAGGGCATATTTCCAACAAGTATATGAATATGACTTAGGAAGAATGTTCCAAATCATATTCAATAAAATCATACAAAGAGGTATTACATTGGATAGTATACACGAAAAAAAACTATTAGTTAAATGATGTGATCAAAAGTATTTAATTAGAGAATGACCGTATTACATTGTAGTTGTAACTAGATAGGTTCTCCAACCAATCCTACTTAACTTGGGTAGCCATGACATACTGCTAGGTGTCACTCATGGTTTGTGGAAGCTCTGAAGATTAGAAAACACTAATCTTCATCAAATGGGGAACTGAAAATTAGTATCAATTCATAATGGATTGTTAAAAGTGAAAATCGCTCACTAATTGGAACCTAATGGATTCTACACTGAGTAAGGAATATCAAACTAGCCCTAATTGTTAGACTAGGTACTCAAAAGGTATCAAGTACACTGAACAACGATTAAGAGAGAGTTCTAACATATATGTCATGTAAAAATTCATAAGTTGCAATAATGCAAAGTAGTCATTTGACCTGAGGCATCATAGTTGTCTAGTGGTTAGGTACTTGATCCTTGACTGTGCCAAAGACATTTCATTGTGAGTGTCTACGATATTGTTGAGGTTAAGATACCTTATCATGTAGGCATGTGAACAGTGAATGCACAACAAGAGATCTCTAACTTTCTATGGTAAAAGGAGAATATTCTAAGATATGATTCGGTAGTATTTGGCCAAAGCATATGAATATGACTTGGGAAGAATGTTCCAAATTTTGGTCCACAAGACACATAGAGTTTAGTTGTATGACAAGTAAAATGAAATGAGCAATTAACCTAACTAGAATGAGGAGGCCGGCCATGCTAAGGAGAGTGCCTTATTTACAAGTTTGACACTCAAATAAAGGAGGTATAAAAGTGACTTTATAGCCTTTCTTTCATTAAGGCTCTTTTGAGAGAAAGTTTGGAGGCACAAACTCTCTCCTTCTCTCTCTATAACCGGCCACTTGGGGTGAAGTATAGCTAGCAATCTTTCTTCATCTAAGTCATTCCATCTCTTCTTCACACCTCATCCTTGGTGTGGAGACTTAGAGGCTTTCAAGCTTGGAAGCTTTGGAGATTCCTTTCCTCAAATCCTCAAGGAGCAACAGAGAAAAAAAGAAGCAACCAATGAAAGAGAGAATAACACAAACACAATGAAGCATTCAAGGAGCTTGGAGTGAACTTGAAGGCCGCATGGGTGAATCACTTGTGTAATCAATGATGAACTTCAACGATAATGAAAGCTCTGTCTCTGCTTCTCTTTAATCTTTAAAGAGTCTTATGGTTCACCATTCACTATGCTTTGAAAGTCATGGGTTATAGAATTGTTCTGAGCACTTGCTTACTTTAAGAGTTATTATGTATGCTCAAATATTCTCAGATGTTCTTAATTAGGACAAAAATTTTCTTTCAATAAAAAATGTGATGTATAGGGCTATGTTTGATTCAAAAGTGATTAGTTGAGAAATGAGCTTTTTGATAGGCTCACTTTAAAGGAAGTCTCAAATGTTAGCTTTAAATGATTATACAATTAAAACACAAACAAAGGAGTGGCAAACCTGGTAATCATGGTACTTGAGCAAGGAAGGAGAAAGGCACAGCAACAACAAGATCTTCAACAAAAACCTAGCCACTACCATATGGAAAGCATTATGTTGTGTGTTCTGGGGCTTATAGCGACCACTGTTTTTATATATAGGCTAAAAGCTAGGGTTTCTATCCATAAAGGAAAACTAAATTTACTTTCTTAGCCTCCAAGGTAAGTATTATAATCATATTCGATTAAGAATTCAATCAATCATATTTCCAATATAAGACACCTTATATAGGATTATATCTTTAAGAGATCAAATCATAATCAACATTATTCTCCAATGTTACTTTCTTATTAGATGTAGTAGACCACTTAAAAGTTGATTTATATTGGATAAATCCAACATCAAACTGATAGAACCACAAATCAGTGAAAAGCATCATAAACCAACAAAATTTTCTTAAACACTTTTTAATTTTCAAAGAGAATCGATTTCCAAGATTGAAAATACGAGTATTTAATTTGCTTGTGTTTAAACCTGAATTAAAGAGATTTTGCACTTAAAAGTACATTTTGTAAAATATAAAAACGATAATTTGGTGTTATGTCAAGGGAAAAAAAACTCAAACCCCAATATAAAAAATGGAACTTTAACGAAAAGTTCCGGATACTGTTCACTTTAACGAAAAACCACATTTTTACACTAAAAAGTCAATCCTTGTACTATTCACTTTACCCTTTATTTTGTCCTTATCATTAGTTTTCCTTACTTTATTTGAGTTCGTTTGGTTTTCATTATTTTCTTAGCATTTGAGTTCATCTGCATTTGCACTGGAAACTTTCCTCTACGTTCGTTTGGTTTTCATTATTTTATTAGCATTTGAGTTCATCTGCATTTGCACTGGAAACTTTCCTCTACACAAGAATTTCAGCATGCCAGAGACATAGTCGGGTACACCAACTATCATAATATTAGTGGTTGTCAATTTGTTTTTTCAAGTGTCCAACAACTTGTATCATGGCACTTGATATACCGAGTCGTGTTCTTAACACATTGAAAAATTTTGCCCTCTACACTTATATCAAATCCTTTCGTGCATAGTTTAGATCCATTAATAGGTTATCACTCCTCTCAGAATAAAAAAGTTTAATTTTGCCAATCATTTATTTAACTGAATAGAAACATCTTTTTAAATTACGATTCTTATTAAACAAAGTTAGTTTTTTTTTTTTTTTTGGTAAATTAAACAAAGTTAGTTTGAACTAAGACTGCACCCAAAGTTAAGAAGAAGTTTCATTTTGCCACAGTTTTTTAGGATATCAACTCGAGCTAGAAATTTTCTAGTATGCTTCGAGTATCTTATAATTTAGAGTTTTAGCCATTAAATTTTTAATCAAAGATACAATAATCAAGATTTAATAGTAAAAAACCTTAGAGAGTATGATACTCCAAGGATGATAGAATTTTTGCAGTCTTATTTATTTATTTTATTTTGGTTAGAAGAAACGCTTTATTAAGCGTGAAAACATGACGCAAAAAATCACTTTCCAAAGAAAAGATGTGTTGCCTAAATAGTGAACATAATCAAACAAGGTATGGTTAAAAACTAAAATTTAAAAAATAAAGGGAGCATGGTAACAAAGGTCCCTCAACCTCTATGCTTAGTTTTCGTTTTTGAACTCTTCTATTAGTTATTTCTTAACTTTGTGTTGCATTAGTGATACTTCCGTCAAATCTGTCTTCTTTTCCTTCAAATTTAAGGGTATAGTGATATTTTCTTACTTATAAACCAGTAAGTAAAGATCATCTCTACAAATAAATTAATTAAAAATAAGATCGTTTACTCAATCATTAAGGAACTTCGATCATAAGCATGAAGTTTCTTGAATAGGTCAAGAGGTATTTTGAGGAGTTCCTCCTCAATCCTTAAGCAGCCAAGTCTTTCTCTTTAAAAAATTCATTTTCTTATTGTTTGGATGAAATTTATGTTTTATCCTTCAACTTAACGTAAAAGTTGATGGAGTTAACAAAAAGAACTACCAGTGCAACAAATGACATAATTCGAGGACGGGAGAAACTGTCAACAGAGTTCTTGAACGAAAACTAAACTCGTGGTATAAATTAGGAACCGTTGTTACAATTTAGCCAAAAATGTTCATAAAATTAAGAATCTGAACTTGGACGGTGGTTTCACTACATAATGGTAAAAACAACAATATCAATACATCCCATGTTAACAAAGTTAATACTCATCTAGAATTAGATAAAGAAATGAAGAAAATAATAATAATAAAACAGTTAATTAGGTCATATACAAATGATCAAAATTAAAAATCAAAATCCCATTTATTATTGTGGTCCGATAATCCAAAAAAAAACAAAATTTCTTATATGTGATGAACCAAAATCGTCACCCCATAAAAACCAGTCCCATACAAGTCTCAAACAATAAGCTTCCTACTGTAAACCTGCACATCCACAGTTTCACAAACATATAAACGTTCAGTGGAAAGACAAGCTTACCGTGTCAAAAAAATACTAACAAGACAGAAGACGAAAAGGAAATACGAACAAATGGAGCCGGTTATGAACTTTTAATAAAAAATAGAACTGGAAGTGCACTCAATAGACAATAAAGAGGTACTAAACCGTGTTATATATACGGCATATCGACCATTTAGTGTTCCCCAAGTTCTATTTTTTATTCAAAGGTCGTATCTATAGTATCTATATGTGCATATTCACAAAGAAAGAACTATAAATTGTTAGAAGAATGTCTTTAGCCAGACCACTAACCTGAATTCATTTTTTGAGGCATGTGTTAGCAGAAACTGACGTGCTTGTTAACAAAAGAGCCACAAGAGATCAAGTGATTCTTGTCAAGAATCCAGCTTTTTTCTAGAAAATCCGGCTGCACCTGATCGGTGGCAAAAACAAGTTGGCGTTAAGTAGCAGTAGCTGTGCAACTTTCACTTGATGAAAAACTGGTGGCTTTGGTAGCATCATTCCCTCTGACTACTCTGTTACATGTGACTTTGAAGGACTGTGAGCCATACGGTCGACTGAGCAAACTGATTGGCATTCGCAGAGTTGCCTTTCGGTTTCTCCTACCCCTTATCAAAATGCTGAAGGTTTTCTCTCCATCGTTTGTCAGTTCACCGCTACTTGCAGCATTTCCATTTGGGTTCTCACTTGGTTCACTCTGAGCATGTTCAACCCCGCAAAGGTTTGGAGGACCATTTTCCTCTACGCTTTCAACTGCATTGCTCATTGCCTCTGATGTCAGAAGGTTCACTTCTTGCTTAGTTTCCTCCACATTGTCAATGTCCGCCGGCAGAACTGGAGCAGAATCATCACTGTGAAATTTTGGCTCCGATGTCAATTCAGAAATTGTCTCAGCAACAGGTGTAGGGGCAGAGAAATCCATCGGATGACAGCCAGGCCAAACTGTACAATGAACAAACTCGGGTGCTTTGGGGTTCATGTTATGCCATGCGAAATGATTTGGATGAAACCCGCTACTAGTAACAGGAAAGGAATTGGTTCGGATTACTTGGGGTTGACTGTAAGGAGGGTACACAAAAGGCAATGGTTGTATGATGTTCGGGGTCGCAGGAGGAGAATGGTATGGGTGGTGAGGGGAGGAGCACATTGGATTGACCGTGGGTAAGACAGTACCAGGCCCTGGATGAAGATTCATGTTTACAGGCCAAGGTGCAACAATTGGGACATTACCTGCACCCGAAGGTATTGCAATGTTCATGGAAACCGGAGCAGCACGTGCAACAGATGGTGAGGGATTGAATGGAGCTGCTGAGGCAGACAGCTTCTTACTGGGCAATGGATCCATATCAACCGAACTCACAGCATCGGCTACACCTTGCGTGGTAGAGTTGGAGTCACGGAGTTCACAAGTGCCAGATGGATCCGTCTCACAGATTCCCTTCTTGGGAGAACCCAAAGATTTTGGCACTCCGTCTGTCAATAAGTTATCTTCTACCGCTTCATCAACCTTAATACCGCTGGATCCATGTCCATCCAAACTCTCAAATACCATCAGTGAAGACTTATCTTCCTTTGCATCGTTTGAAATAACTTCTCCTTTCTTCTCAGCAGCTCCAGTTTCCTCTGGTAAGTGGTCCGTCGTAACCAACACAGAGTTCTTTTCTTCAAGTATATTTTCTAACTCAGTTGTGTTTGGTTTGGAATCTCCTTTGACTTCAATTGTTTCTTCTTCTTGCGCTCGGACACCATGTTCCTGATTATCTGGAATGTTATTTTGGGTTTGAAATTTCCCAATAGTACCTGGTGGAGCCAATGCTACTTCCTTGTAAGAAGGAGACTTCCCAAGACTGACTATGGAATTTTTCACTGGGCCAACAACATGCGGTGAAACATTTTGACTGAGTTCTGATGGAGAACTCAAACTTGTGCTACCATTAGAGGGCTCTTCGGTATCTACTTTGGTAGACGAAGGCATAGACTTGACTCTGTATGTTACACCTTTAACTATTCTCCGTCCAAACTTAGTACCTTGGGAGGGGGTTGCAGTGTGATTATCTGCATAACTTCCATGAGATGTTGGCCTTTTCTTTACAAGATAATACCTACTGTTTTGATTTGTATTCTTCACTGAAGAACAGTCCATGTCACTTTCACCATATTTCTTCTGGTAATTATAGACTTTCCCAATAGTTGCCCGCCGCTGCCTTAGACGCCGCCCATATGAGCCAGCTGATCTAGGTCTGTGAACTGATTGCCAGCCATCGTCACCACCTTCGATATATGTTTCAGCAGATATCTGATCAAAAACATTTGAATTTTCCTCTGCAATCTCTTCCACGGCATGCTGAGGTTCAACCAGAGCAGAGCTGTTCTCCTGGATTACATCTGTTCTATCACTTGGTTCAAGTGCATTTGTCTCCTGACCCTCATCATCAGAACCCTCTTTTGTGGTTTCTTTTGAAGACTCATCGGAACTAGCTGAGCTGACAGTTTGGATGGATTTTTCCTTCAACTGCACAAAAAATTGAAATAGCTTGCTCATGTGCATGACAGTAAGAATAGAGAGTTCAAAGAAAGTGTGTCTTCTAGCAGGGCATGTGTATCTCTATATGTAGTATGTACACTAGAAATGTTCTTTGAAATTTCACGCAAAATGGTCAAAATGGGGGCGGGATAATTTCTATTCAGTTCAAAGTTGAATTAATATTTTTTTCCAGTAGGTGTGCTTCAGCTTGTTACCAATGATGAAGACCTTGCACTAAAGCAGGTTTTGTTGGGGTTTATCCATTTTAATAAAGGCTTCTATCTGTTCCAAGAGTAACCAATTTTCCTACTTCAGCAATTTTGATATTTCTACTTACATTTGTTAATACCCCAGATTTCATATGAACTAAGGATGGGTTGAACACATAACCACGAAGAAAACTCTATTTTTTTAAAAAGGAAAGAAAATAAAAAAAATTGAAAAGGCATAAAGAAATGGCAAATAAACCACACATGAAAATGGGTCCGAACTCCAAACATACCTTTGTTAAGTAGCTTTTCCTCTTTCCTGCAACCTCTCTCCCTTTGGTGGGACTAATGTAGTCAAGCAAATCTGATACACTGCCAAGTTTAGAACAACATGGTATTAAAAAGGATTTAACCAAGCTTAAATCACACATACAAAATCATGGTCAGTAGTGGCAATGCATGTACAGGATCCACTAGATTAGACAGAGCAATTGTCTCACAACCAGAAATTCACAAGGAATTCTATATCAATGCAAGTTTCTCGGAGTGGCACATAAGCATGGAAAAGGGTCACCTCTTACCATGAAATCCTCATTTTTAAATTCCAAATAAGTGCATATGTAAATGGAAATTACAGCTGTGTCATCAGGCATAAAAACAGAAAAGCAGGGCGTATATCATAACTTCAGTGATCCATATTAACATTAACAATGTTATCAAACCTTAAGTGGCCTTTGCTGGCAATAGATGCATCTGGCTTTCGAGTCCCATTTCTTGCAGCTTCTTGCTGTTCGAAAGCCTTGGACTCAAAGTACTCAAGCCAAGCAGCAGCATCCTGCAGTGTTTGTTAAAACATGTTAGATTGGTTAATCCTCAGAGGAGGTAAAGAGTTTAAGAAAAAGGGTGGGCTAAAACAAGATGAGGATATACTTGTGTTCGTAAGTCATCTGGGCCAAGCTTTGCTCGCAGAATTTGCAAAGTTGTCTGCTCATGCTGAACACTTAAAGGGTAAGCTTCCATCAAAGAGAGAGCAATTGCAATAGCGTGGTAACTGGCTGCTGTCTGGAGAGATTTTACATTAAAATGGTTAAATTCTCAAATATACAAAAATAAATAATTTAAACTTTACTATATTAAATCAAATTTTCAGCGGTATATCATTGAAATGTTACGACATGTGAAGTTTCACTGGTTGTCTACTTGTTACAAATTGAGTCCCCATTTTCCTCTAACTGTTTAATCCTTAGCATCTGACCTCACATATTGTGAAAGCTTAGAAGCTTTAGGACAAATAAATTAAACAACAAATAAGTGAACGAATACACAACCTGAATATGGTCCGGGCCGAGTAACCTTTGATTACACTTCAAAGCTTTGTGTAGATATCTGAGGGCAACATGCACATTTCCCAGGCCTTCCTCCATCATAGCCACATTGATATATGTTGCAGCAGTGTTTGGATGAGATGGTCCACATGTGAGATGCAAAAGATACAAAGCACGCTTTACATACCTGAACAGCAGAAATTGTGAGCTTATACAAAACGCGTATACTAATGAATCAACAGAGTATACAGCAATGATTCATGACTAATTTATCTCCCTGTTTTCTTTGCCTTTAAATGGAAAAAACATCAAGAACGAACAAGAAAAGGGACAAAGCAGGTTATCTGCTCCAGTAACTAGCTCCATACGTTGGATCCATGAAACAAAAACGGCAAACAGCTTGCGTCCATAAGATTGTTAGAGCAACACATTCACGTCATCACTTTGAAAAATATTCCCCTAAACACATAAACTGTGATGTTATATGCCTAGAGATCCCTTTGAACAAGGAAAAAGCATACTTGAGAGCCAGCTCCGTATGTTGAAGTCTGTAATAGAACACAGCAAGATCCCCATAACTCTTCATGGTGTCTGGATGGTCAAGCCCTAATTCTCTCTCGTTAATATCCAAGGCCTTTTGCTGATAAATTGTAGCCTGTAATGGGAGCACATCATTGGTCATCCACGACATAAAACCTTTACCAAAGAAAGACTAACTTTCAATATTTTGCCCACTTTTGCACATTCCGTTCCACCTTTAACAATTGAAATATGAAACCAGATGTAGCCAATCCCTCAATTTAAAATCTATGTTGATCCAGAAAGTAACAGTTATATGATGTCAGATATGTCCCAGAAACACCAAAACAAAGGGGATGGCAGCAGACCTGATTAAAGTCTCCAGTGTGATATAAAACTACAGCAAGGAGGCTGTAAGCTCCGGCTGTCATTCGATGGTATGGACCACAAACTGCTACCAGCTTTGCAAGCGCCTGCAAATTTCAAAGTTCAGCCTGTAACCAACTACAATACCAATATAAAAAGGTGAAAGAAAACCTTCTAGCAACAGTCTGCATACCTTAGTGCCAAATGCAACTGCATCTTCAAGTTTTCCCTTATCTAAAGCTGTTTTTGATGATTCTAGGAGTTGCCTACCATCTGCCGAAGAGCAAGCAGCTTGCTGAAAATATCAGAAGAAAAGGTTAAATTACAAAAGATGTCATCACTCTTACCACTTCTAAAAATCAAAGGAAAAGAAAACAGATGCTTCTAATGCCATACGTCACCTTATGCACTGGGACTAGGCTGACAATATCTGAACTTTGGAACGGATTTGGAGAATCCATATCAAAATCCCTTGGAACCATCTCAATACCCACCTAATTGGGGGTGGAGTTGAGGGTAGGGGGAAGAGAAAGCAAAATGTCAGCACAAATTTAAAATTATGGTATATAATAAAAGTTACAGTGTAAACTTACGAAGACAGTATTCAAGAATGTGGGCCATCTCCAGAATCTAATATGCATTGTCATGATATATACCTTGTGACATAATCCACGCAGAATTGCAAATCTCCTCACATCTTCATAGTTGAAGCTGTTAAGATCCCATCCGTATCTTTTTCGCAAGAATACCTCCAGCCACTTCCACACAAGAGAATGAACACTGCAAGACCTATTTAATTCTTCATTATCCAAAACGCCCAGCATAAGATTCAATGCAGCAGCAATTGATACAGCCATCTTCTCAGTGCTACCAACGGCGGCAATCACTGCCTGAAGTATGTGCTTAAAAGCTCGCACTATCATCTCATGAATGCAAAGGGACTGCACATGGGATAGCTTCTCCGAAAGCTTGACCTGTAAAGAAAGAAAAGGCATTTCGTTCAATATGATAACCTGTTTAAGCCGAATTCCGCACATCATCTACGCAGCATTACAAAATATTCTGAGAGTTTCAGTTTGGAGATGAGAGGCAGTGCAAGTTAATATTTTCTATAAGTGAAGTGATAAAAGAAGATAGAGCTTTGATGCCCTATAAATAACGGTAACAGGTTAACACTGTCTAACAGTCATCAATGCATAATAAACGGAGTGATAGCTCGAGATCTTCTGAAAATTGCCATGATCTTGGTTCTTTTTTGTTCCTTCTATTACATACTTCAAAGCCACATTAACAAATTCCTCCACATAAATACCCAGCAAAGTTGAGGACACAAAAGTAAATGGTTCTTAGGTAGATGAATAATATGAGACGTGTCACGTGTTAAAAATGAAAGTTAGAAGCAAACTTACAACATGCCCCAGAGAGCGCATCCGAAGACCTCTAGTATGCATGAAATCAGTCAAGGTCCGACCATCAACTGGTGAAAGTTCCAAGGAACCAAAATCTGCTACCTGCATTATACGAAAAATTTATAGAAACAAGAATCACCATAACAATACTTCCATGAAAAAAGGTAACAAGCTTTAAGAATAAAAATGTTTACCAGTTTGGGAAGAGCAACTTCAGAGTAGTACTTCTGAGACAAGTCGATCAGTTCTTGCAGAGACTGTCAAGCACACAATACATTAGTACACAATGTGAAGTACAAATAAGTAAATCTAAAGCCTCTAGTGACACCTATAATGTATTACCTTGCAGTGAAGTCCAGTTTCTGAATCTTTTAGTCGAGCAAAGGCAGCATCAGACAATATCTCTGTCAGAACATGCTCATTTTCTTTGGCATTAGTCTCAAGCTTTGATTCCACAGAAGGGGATATAGTATTTTCAGCTTCCGCAACACCACCATCTGCATGAGATTTTGAGCTATCAGATTGCAGCTTGGTATTGCCTCCATCTGATTTTTTCTTGCTGTTCTTAAGGGATTTAAGAGGCGTCCCAAGTCCCTCCACCTTCATATCATTTTTTCCCTTCTCGTTTGACGGTTTCTTATCTTTGTCTGCATTTTTTTGGTCTTGCAAGTGTTGTATCCAGCAAGCTCCTAGTTCCCATCTCACAAAATTATCAGAATCTGGCTCCTCTTTCTCAAGCTTAGCAAGACTTTCTTCTAACACGCCCTCAACAAAAACACACGAGGCTGAAAGATCTTCGTGTTCCAGAGTTTGCATATGTGATGCCGGTTTATTCTGCTCTGAAGGTATTGTCTTGTGAAGTAGTAATCTTAAACTGCAAAGAACAAGGCACTAGTTAGGCTCGTATACTGCAAACTCCATGACAAAAGGTTGGTAGCTTTACATAATACTCACTGAGGCATTATTGCGTACCTGTTGATATTAACGGCATTGGCACCACTTTCGGGTTGATCAACAAATACAATGCTCTGAGATGGAGAACCGACTTTCTTATTTTCTTTACCCTCAACTTTGACAACTGCAATGTAACCACAATATCTGACATTGACAACACCTAGAGTGTTGACATCCTGCACACATAATTTAACAAGAATCACCTCAACTGCGCCAAATTTACGAAATAAATTGCATAAGGTAGAGACAAAGATTATGGATCAACAATACTATTTCAGAAATAACTTACGTGGGCAGCAGTATTTTCATCTGCAGTGATCCCTTTCAGAAGGTTTCGTTGTGCTAGATTCTTTTTATCCACTCCAGTTGCTTGAATTCCATCAATTTTAGTATCTACCTTAAAGCTTGCATTAGTAACATCTTTCATAACTGTGACATTCAAGTCCCCTACAATCTCGGAGTAAAGAATCTCACTGTTTGGAATTGAACAAGTCAATTCCGGTTTTCCCATTACACGCTGCACAGCATTAATGGCTCTACAAATGGAAACATCGACGAATAGGCTGTGAAGAAGGAATGCCTTCCTATCACGAATCTGCCTCTCGTCAGCTGTCTTGCAAGGCATGGATGCAATATGCCAAAATTCATTAGCCCAGGGGATTAGATCAAATTTCCCATCTCTTCCTAGACCACCTCCATTTCCGCCCCAAGTTTCATCCTCGACGGGGAGAGCAGGGAAAACTGAAGGCGACTGAGCTGAAACAGGCGGTACGAGCCACGTGTTTGCTCTAAACCCATAAGGAAGATTCCCAAACTGAAAAATATCAAGGAAAACAAATTATCAAATACAGAAATGGTAACACAAACTCATACAAGAAAGCATAATGAATGATCCTATACCTTATTCCGTTCCGAAAATGCTTTCAAGAGCTCATCATAAGCCTGAAATATGAGAAATTAAACATACACATAATCAGTACACAGATAAAAAGCTAGAATAAATTAAAATCACTACAGAAACTCAAAAGCTTTACTAACATTGTCAAAGGCTCTGCTAAGCTGCCGTAGCAAATCGACGAGGTTGTGACACAGAATCCGCTGCTTCCCTACGCTATAAAACCCCTTTCGGCAAGCTTCAACGAGAACCACCTTCCCATTGCAAAGCTTTACCTGAAAAATTGCCAATATAACAACGTATTTCGATGATCAGACCCAAAAATAAATAAATTGTCATTGTGTGCGTGTGGACTGTGCAGAAGGTCTTACTTCAAGAGAAAAAAGGTGATCATCCGCCTCAATCTCATCGACTTGCCGTTTCGCCGCCCTTCGAACAACTGCAAAATTAATACCATTTACACACAATTTTTGCAAAAATTCAAAACTTCTGCCTCTAAATACACAAATAAATACGTCAATTATACACAAATACGTATATACGTAGAGAGAAAGAGAGGGAGGAGAGAGAGTACATTGCAAAGGGGGTGTGAGGTGGGAGAGAGAGAAGAAGTCGTAGAAAGAACCAAGCTTGAGGCAGGAGTTGCTCATCTCGGTCTCGGAGTCCACCGCCACGTCTCGCTTATCGGTTCCGGTAGAAACTTGAGACTTGGTGGCCTTGGCTGCGGCGGCCGTGGCGTTGGATTTCTTGAAGCTCGTATCCTGCGCACCCGGCGCATTTTTACCAGAGCCAGTTGAAGAAGCATCGAGCTTAGGGCTTTGGTCCTTCGCCGGCAAAGACGACGCTCCGAAGCTCGTCGTGCATGCAACGATGTCGAGCACGCGTCTAACGTGCGCCGTGGCGCGCTGTTCATCGTAGTCCTCTGAGAAAAACAGAGCACAGTGAGAAATTTGACTGAGGAAGAAGAAGAAGCATAATACGACGACGTTCAGACACTCTGGCCCAATGGGCCCTCAAAGGTCCAGTTCATACGGCCCATAAAGATGGATCCTAAAAAGTAATACAAACGACGTCGGATGCTTTTTGACTAATACCTTCGACCAACGTCAGGACGCATGGCTTGAGTGCGGAGACGTCCACCGCGTCCTTTAATCGATGCCCTCTTACCTGTCATGAACGACAATAGCATTATGGTCGTTTATTTTCCTTGTCAAACAAAAGGGCAAAATCAAAATTTTGAAATAATAAAAATGAGAAAAAGAAGAAGAAATAATGTGGGTAATGGAAATTACCTCATGAGATAGTGAAAAATTCGTAATACAACAAGTTTCTGTATTTACTAATAATAGCTGACGAACATCAATAATCCTATCCGTCGATATTCCCTGCTCAAAATCATATTGTTATTTTACATAGGTAATATCCTAATGCATAAGTAAATCAACTTTTGTATAAAATATGTAATCAGTAAATATAGTACATGCTGCATCAATCCATAGAAAGTAATATAACTTTTGTCCTTGAACACATTACATTCTGGATCTCAAAAACTAACTTCAATCCTGGGAAAGTAGGTGAAAGTATTTAGTTTGGAGACTTAGCAGTTGGTACATATTCGAATCCAAACATATGGTCTTATACTGAGTCAGCGAAATTGTCGATATTTTCGTCAATATCTGAAAAATCAATGATCAATATGGAAAGGAGGATGAAATGAAAACTTCATCCTTTACCAGTGAGATATAAGAAAATTCAATGAACATCAATGATATTTTTCACCACATAAAATTTGCTAGAACCCATTGCAAATGGTTCCAGCAAATTTCAAACTTTTGAATCTTTTTTGAGAATTTTTTCTCTAATTTTGACGAGTTGAGATACCTATCCCATTAAAAAAATTCATACTTTCCGCCGATGGCAACCAATATCAATATATTCATCGATATTTCTATAAATTTGTATTTGATATTTTTAACACTGCTCAAACTTAAACTAAGATAATTCAACTACGGCAAGAAACCTTCAAAATTCCCATGTGAATTAGAAGCAACACAAACAAAACGTGGTTGTCTTCCAAAGATTACAAGTAACAAGAAAGAGAGAAAGATTTAGGGGTTTATCCAGTTTTTTTCTAAATTAAAAAAAATATTATAATCCAACAACCTTCAAAACGACACTGCTTTCATCAGGAAGTTTCACGGTGATGTCCATAACAACAGGAAGAACTGCAGAGCAAGAAAAAACGACACAAGAGATTTATTTGTTATCTCAATTGGTGCTTAAGTAATCGAATTTAGCAATTTGAATAAGAAATATAAAATAATGATAAATACCCTTCTCTTCTTTCTTCTTCTTGTCTCCTTTTCCCTTTCCACGGCTGTTTCTGGGCCCCATTTTTGCAGCTTGTTCTTGAATCAATGAGCTTAAGCTTGAATTTGCTTAATTACCCTCCTAAACATATATATGAAGAAATTTAGTTCATTAAACCTTTGTTAATAAGATTGTAAAAAACTAGGAAAGCATAAGGCAATACTAACCACAAATTAGTAATCCATAAACTTATAAAGTTAGCACAAAAATATATGGCTAAAGTGAAGATTAAGTGAAAAATATGTAATTAAAGAAAACACTGAAAACTTTGAACGTTTGTAGGACTTTGAACATTTACCAAGTATTTGGAAAGAAAGAGGAAGACTTTTTTTTTTTTTTTTTCTGTGTTGAAAACGAGTAGCTTGTTGCACCAATTAATAACCATGCATGTAGAAAACCATAATTAAGATAATAATTATGCAGAAGAAGATATGGAGGAAAGCTTGCTCTTTCTTTCTCTCTCTATATATCAGTTTCTCTCTCTAAGTTTGGAGCTTGAGAGTTTTGGATAACGAGGAGAGGAAGAAGAACAATGGAAGATAATGGGGGAATGAAGGAGGAAAAAAAAGGCGGAGAAGGAACAATAGAAGATATGGAGAGAGATGGGTGTGATAAGGAAGGAAGGGCGGAGATTTAACAGTCAGAAGAATGTATTTGGCATTTTACGACAGTTTTCTGGCTTATACAGAAACAATTATCAATTTGTATCAATTCATTTTGTGGGATATGTATTTTTATTTTCGGTAATAAGACGAGAACGGAGAATTCGAACTTCAGTGTAAAAGAGGATTCTTGACTAACTTGATCACATGGCAGCCTTTGTTTCATTCTCTTCATTTGATATGATGATGTTCGAAGCATAGAGATTTAACTAAACACGAACAATAAGCCATTTATATTTCATAATAATTAGGTATAAACTCGTCACCCAAGCAGATTTGCATTTTCGTTTTCTTTTTAATTCAGCTAATTTTACTAACTTTTTATTTTATTTTATCAAACAATAGATTAAATGTTAGATTAGCTAAAACTTTTTTTTTCTTACTAACTTAATTTTAATAAGGTGTAAATTATTATTGTTATCATTATATTAAGTTATATCTATAGGACCATCTTCAATCATTGGGCTAAAACCTAAAAATTTTCTCCCAGAAACAGTTTTTCCGCTCCAACCCTTCTGGCCTAAATTTTTTAGCCTGAGATTATTAAAGAATAAATTTAGGCTAATTTTTTATTTTAAAGTAATTTAAAAAAAAATTATGTACACTATCATAATTTAGTTTTATGAACATTTTAACCTAAAAATATTTGAATTCCAATAAATATTGAAAAATCACTAAATTTAGGTGAATTTTGAGTTAAATAATTTTTTTAATTATTTTAGCAGTTGGATTTAAATTTGGGCCGTTAGATCTTTTTTTTACTGTTAGATTTGTTTATATTCGATCTCAGCCGTTGGATTCAATAAATCATGTGAGACATGCCCAAGTGGGTGGGGTCCCGCTGGTGGTGCCCACACCATTTTCTGGGCTAAATCCTAAAGGGAATTTGGCTTTTAACTTTTAGCCCACACATTTAGTATGAATTGGATTGGGTTTGGGGAGGGAGAATAAAACCTAAAAAATAGCATTTAGCCCATGATTGAAGTTGGTCTAATAGGAAGGGGTTGGCAAGTTTATGCTGCACTTTGTAATGTAGGGCAAAATATGGGGCCCAGTGCCATGATGGGTCCACTCAGAGGCAAGTTTATGCTGCACTTTGTAATGTAGGGCAAAATCTGGGGCCCAGTGCCATGATAGGTCCACTCAGAGTTGGATACCATGCAAGTAAATCAGAAAATCAGAGCCGTTGAAAAATAATTTGATCAAAAATTTATAGAGACTTACTTATCATGAAATTGGAATGGTTTTCTTGGACTGAGGAACGAGAATGTTTTTTAAGTACTTCGAAATGTGTCTCTTGATGGGTTAAGTGCTTTGAACCTTCCAGAGGGGTTACACTACCTTTTGTTTATTGCAAATTGATGGACAGATTGGTAAAATGATGAAATTAAATCGGTCAACGTTAGATTTGAGGAAGTAAATAATTAACAATTTGTCCCCTATGGAGTTGTAATATTAGTGGGTAAGAGTATTTTTCCTTATTGCTTGTATTATAAAATTGACAAGGAGAACGCCAGAACGTCGTCTGGTAATCCTTTCGTTTTGGGTTTATAACTTTTACTATTTTATTGATAATAGAGAGTAAATACGATGGGAGAAAAAAAATGCATGAGCAATGGTTGGAAGGAAGTAAAAGAAATGTACATGAAAGATTACACCAACCGAAAACTAAAACAAATTTTATTAGGTTTTGTCTCCTACATTATCCTTCATTTCTTTCATGTATTCTTCTTCGATCTTCGTCCTTTCATATGCATTATCTTTATCTCTATCAAAAGAAAACTAAAAATGAAATCATATCAAACAAACCCTAAAAGAGTTCAATGCCCTTTTGAAACCATTACATATGAGAGAAATAATGGATAATGATCAGGTATATATGGGAGAACTTAAGGAATTGAAAAGGGCAAAGAGAGGTGGCGGGAGGGAGGAGGGGGATTTAAGAAGAGATTATGTGAATACTAATATTTGAAAGTTAAGACAACCTTGCTTGGTTTTTAGTTTTTATTTTGTGAATCAATTCATAAACATTTTTTTTTTATCATCATTCCCAAACCGTTATTCATTCTCTTGACCCAAAAACAAAAACGTTTTTCATTCTCATTTTCTCCCATTTACTTTTTTTGTATCTATTTCACAAAAACTAAATTAAAAGTGAACTTGGTATCAAACGGACATTCAATTTTTTATTTTTCATTTATTTATTTATTTACTTTTTGTGTACTTTTTCATTCCCTTCTTTTATAACAAAAAAAATTTATTTAGAAAATGGTACTATCAAACCAACCCTAAAAATGTTTTAGGGATGGAGATTAAGAAAAAAAAAAGTAATGACATGATAAAAGAAAAACATGTGAGGATGTGAAGGTAAACAAATCACACATCAGTGAAAAGGATAAACCTTGCAAGGGCTTGAGGTTGGGCTACTCCACATAGCCAATTCGTTTTATATTGAAATCTCAACTTTCTTCGTAGTAACAGAGCTAAGTTGGCCCAAGTGTGAAGCACAACAGCCACACATGCTCCACGTCATTCAATTTGTGTTGTTCATGTGTTTGGCTTGAACATTCGCCACACACATGAGGAAGTGTGTGAGGATGTAAAAGTAAAAAAGTCTCACATCGGTGAAATGAGAAATCTTGCAAAAGCTTGAGGTTCGGGTACTCTCTATAGCCAATTCATTTTATGGTGGAACCTCCACTTCTTCAAAATAAATGATCAAATCATTTATACGTCTCTAGGTTAAAGAAAAAGGGAAAGGGATCCTCTTCGGATAAATAAATGATCAAATCATTTATATGTCTCTAGGTTAAAGAAAAAGGGAAAGGGATCCTCTTCGGATCCCTTCCATCTAATCCTACAAGTCCACAAATCTAGATCCTTGAAATTTGATCAAACGGCCCATAAAAAGTTATAATAACTTTAACCGTTGGATCAAATTTCAAGAGTCCGAATTTGTGATCTTGGTGGATTATGTGGAATGGATTCGGAAATGATCACTTTCCAAGAAAAAATACCAAAATAGTTCACACATAACCAAATTTATAAAAGTAGAGAATAATGTATAGCCGAGAATCTCATGCATTGACGCCGACATGCATATATGAATGAATGTCTGCTTTTTGTTGGTGACAGTCAAAATCAAATTAATATGTAATTTCCAAGGAATTTTAATGAAAAACTCATAATACTGTTCACTTTAATGAAAAATGATATTTTTACACTAAAAAGTCAATCCCGATACTATTCATTTTACCATTTATTCATTTTCATTAGTTTTCCTTAACTTCTATACATTTCAGGCCGATGAATTCATGCATGACCAACACAATAATTTGGGATGAGGATCCCATCCGAATCCAAATGGTGGGGATCTTAGGGATCCTTACATCCTAGCCGTTCATGGTATACCGTGCGGTTAGTTTTCATCAGGTACTATTTATGTTTAATTTTAAATAATAAAATTCAAATGATTTCTGACAACACGATATATGTTGAACGACTAGGATGTGAGGATCCCTAGGATCCCCACCATTTGGATCCGGATGGGATCCTCATCCGGTAATTTGGTCTGCATCGTGATCCTTGAATTTCAAATTATTAGGTTTCAAACCATCCATCTGTGTCATATTGTTTTCCATAATTCATGTAAAAACAAAGCCATATTGGCAAATTCAATCTACAAGACTCTAATGCTCATTTTTACGTGTATTCGTGTACCATGTGGATGGATTAGCCACCACTCCACCACCATTGACCTTGAGAATTTTGTTTCCACTAGACCTTTGAATTGTTTGATCGTTACATTTGGATTTTTTTTTTTTACATGGTATATAAAATTATTGAGCAACGTGGTCAATATTTGATGGACTTAAACTATGGTATAATAATTAAACACACATATAATATAGTATTATGAGATTAATAACATCACATGATAGTGTACAAAATTCACAATTAAGTCATCATATTTAGCCACTAAGGTTTGAGATTTAAATTCAACATTTTGAAACAACAAAGTATTAAATCAAGGCTTTTAATATTAAACTTCAAGGGAAAAATAATCAAGCAAAATCATTAATCTAATTGACAAATTGCGTATAAGTAGATTATTTTTTGTAGTATATTTTTCCCATAATTGTCACCGTTCATTGCTCCTAAATCAGAAACTCCCTATAGTTGACAGTTCATCTGCAGATGAAGCAAAACAACAAAGTTTGGTGACCCACACGAATGAAAAAGATTTGGAATTGTTGTTGCTTATTGCACTGCATGACACGCTTCCATTGTTGTGTTGGCCTAATTCTCTTCATTGTTGTATGGTTCATAATTTTCCAGCATTATTTGTTGTTATCACGAAATTTGTAAACGAACCACGTGCTTTACTTTCCTTATACCTACGAATCATTTTCCACAAGATTTGGACGTCTTTTTTCTAACAATGTTTAGGAAAGTTAGTACAGTATTTGACAAGTTAATTTGTTCAACATATATATTACTTATAATTGTTTTTAGAGATCCACGGCATAAGAGAAAAACTTTATTAATAATCATTAAGCAAGATACAATAAAAAGACGAACAACCAAATTCCGATTAATTAACAAAAATTCTTAACAAGTTAGGGTGTTTGAATAAAATCATATGCACCTCAAATCGCTCAAAACAATCCGAAGTAGACAAAATGAAATCTGCAAGTCTATGCTATAATTATTCAAGTGAAACCGTTTTAAGTGATTTTCACATGCTTCCTTTTTTTCTGTTGCAAACTTTTCTCTGTCTTTTGATTTACTTAATTCAAGTACCCTAAATTACAATCTGATGGTATTCCTCTTCACTTGTAAATGAGAGGTATTAAGTTTGAATCTCATAGATGACGAATTCACCAAATTAGGTTGCATATTGTGTGGCTTAACCCAACCTCTCTCCCCTTAGTCACTTCTTAGATGGTTTAGTCGATAGTGACGGAACTATTATACCCTAGTTGACTTAAGCCTAACATTTTTCAGTACAACTTAAGTCTTAAGATGTAATTTTCAAATGATAATTTAATAACAAATTAATAAAATGAAGAATGTAAACTATTTTCATCTCAATCTTTTTCAGTTGCTTGCCCTTCTCCCACGACATTGATTCCCTCTATTATATTACACATGCAGATTATAATATAAATACGAAATATAATTATATGTAGATATAGATGTTATGGAATTTACTTGTATTCTTTTTATTTATTTAATTTTGGAAAATTATATATTGAAACCCAGTGGAAAAGATGATGCAGTTTGCAACACTAAAACCCAAATTATATCGCTAGGTCAACCAGTGCCACTCCTCAGTAGGTTTCGAGAACACTCTTATCTTAGTCACTTAAACAAATTGAGTGGGGCGGTCATTTGATTGTGTTTCTGAACTTTTTTTGGAAAAATTGGAAAAAAGAACACGTCTTTCAGACTAAATTATAACTTCTTTATGAGAAGATTTGTCAACCATTTGTTTATTAATCAGTGGTTAACACACCAAAATAAGCTATATCATTCGGCGGTAGTATATAATATTGTGATTTTTCAAATGCCAAATAAATGAGAATTTTTCGATATGGGCATGATCTTTAGACCTATCCATAATTCCATATTATAACATGTGCTTTATTCAAATTGTCGCGATATGATTTTTTTTGAGATTATCGTTGGAAGGGATAAAAACGTTTTCTGATTGTGTTTGTGTTTCTCCTAAAAACTACCAAGCCTACATGGCGCGCAGTCCGAGTAACTAATAAGCTAACTACGTCTTTTGGTTATGTGCGGGGCGTGCCAACTCGACGGCCGAGCTCGGCCGGTGAGTAAAATGTGTGGATGCGGCGTTGGGCGCACTGCTGATTTCTCGATCTTGCGACTGCGGCCGAGGAAGGAACACGTCTCGGCCTTTGGGTTCTACAGCCTGAAGACAAGGCTTCTATTTCTACGAAGTTCACAAATCGCCGGCACCGGATTCGGTCACAGTGATTATATTCGTAAGAGTATAAGCACGCCGAATCGACACCAGAGTATACGGACACAAGTACTCAAAAGAGATGTATGTCTTGATGGTGAATGTGGTTCGGCCGTCAGAATGCCGAACTCTAAAACTCACTTGCAAATATCCAATCATAAAACAACTCAGCGTTCAATGTGCTGAGCCCAGTAACTTGTAACACCTCACCTCGCCGAGAAGGCTAGTGAGATGACCTCTGCCAATAAGGAATCAAAAACCCTTCTTGACCAAGACTTGGATAGATAACCAGTCGGCCTCGACGCAGTGTTGTTTATCCAAACTAAAGGTGCTCTGCGGTCGGCTGATTCTACAGCAACAGTGTTGTTTATCCAAATTGAAGGTGTTCGCCGGTTGCCTTCACGGTGCTGTTTATCCAAACTGAAGATGTGTCGGCGAAAAAGAAAATAAAAATCTCAAGGTTATTGAGATGTTTCGCGTAGAGCGAGAGTTTGCGCAGGGCAATTTGTGTGTTGAATTGGAGAGGGCTTTTTCCGTTGTTTGTAGCCTTGTATTTATAGGGACGAGTATGCGCTGGTTGATAAGCTGATAAAGACTACCATGTTATTAGAACTCTTCCACTGATTTGAGCCTCGGATAAGCCTTACTCCCCCCAAGACGCGAAAAAGAAAATAAAAATCTCAAGGTTATTGAGATGTTTCGCGTAGAGCGAGAGTTTGCGCAGGGCAATTTGTGTGTTGAATTGGAGAGGGCTTTTTCCGTTGTTTGTAGCCTTGTATTTATAGGGACGAGTATGCGCTGGTTGATAAGCTGATAAAGACTACCATGTTATTAGAACTCTTCCACTGATTTGAGCCTCGGATAAGCCTTACTCCCCCCAAGACTCTAAACTTAGCCAAAAATACAACCAAATATGATCCTTGTGTTTAGTCTTATCAGTTATCACATCAAATCCCCAAATAATCCACATGCTTTGAGATGAACAAATAAATAGCCACCAATTATTATTATATATATATATAGTTAGCCCAGTCCACATGGCATGTAGACTATATGGCCCAATCCCATCATCAATTCTTATGGCCTTGTACTTAATCTGACAACACCATCACCATGCATTAAAAACCTAGCCTACCGAGGTCTCTCATCTCATCCTCACATCATCACCAAAAGCCATCATCTCTATTGTCGTGCATGCATTCTGATCAAATGAATTTCAAATTCATTTTAAGCTTCCAAGTGTCATCAGATATCCCAAATCAATTCGAACTGTATTGCTTTATTTGAGAGGAGGCAGATTCTCTGCCCTCCCGTGCCCTCCTGTTTGTGTGGTCACGGTTAAGTCACGTCAACATTTTATATTACTATTTATTTTTGTCTTATTATCTCTATAAAAAAAATATATATAAAATGTTGACGTCGCTTAACACATGACCACACAAAACAGGAGGGCACGATAAATCGCATCCTATTTATCTGGTTTAAGAAGTTGCCAAGAAGATAATTATTATGATAAAATCCATAATATTATCCTTTAGCAAAAATATCTCCATTTTTCCATCCGACGGTTTGAAGGAAAAATTTTGTCCTAGCTAAGAACATGTATGAACATTTGAATACATATGCTAACAATTAACTCTTTAAAGTAGGCATGCATCCAAAAACAATTCATGAAACCCATGACTTTCAAAGCCTAGTATATGGTGAACCAAAAGACTCTTTAACAACATTAAAGATAATTAAGAATTTAGAGATTCTTTACCCTTGAAGCTCATCCTTGATTACACAAGGGATTCACCCAAGTGGAGGGCCTTCAAGTCACCTCCTTGCTCCTTGGATCTTCCTTGTGATTTTCCTCCTTTTGGTGCTCCTTTGCTTCTTTGAGGATTTGAGGATTAGTTCTCCAAAACACCAAAAGTTTGATGTCTCTATGTCTCTTCACCAAGGATGTAATTTGTGAGGATGAAAATGGATCAATTAGGGAAGTAAATTTGCTAGATAACTTTCCCCAAGTAGCTTAGAAAACCCTAATTGAAAACAAAGCTATAAAGATGAATTTATACTTCATTTCTTAGGTGAGTGGCAAACTTGCAATTAAGCAAACTTGCATACCCTCACCCTAAATGGTTGGCCTATATGGTTATTGGGCTTATTGCCCATTTTGTTTTAGTTGTCATACAACTTAAACATAATGGGCCTTGTGGACCAAAACACTTTTGGGCCCCGAAGCCCTAAAACCAACTTAAAAGCCCAATACGAACATTTCGTATAATTAATTAACTAATTAATTAATCTTGACCATTCTTCAATTAAACCATTTAATTGCTTATCCATTTCATTTAATTGCTTCACATATATCCTTATTTGGTGTGCGATCCATTAGGTTCCAATTAGCGAGGCAGTGGGCGATGTTACTCTTAACTATCGATTGTGAATTGAAACCACATTTCAATTCTCCCTTTTTGATGATTAGTGTTTGCTAATCAATAGGGCTTCCACAAACCATGAGTGACACCTAGCAGTATGTCATGGTTACCCAAGCTAAGTAGAATTGGTTGGAGAACCTATCCAGTTACAATTACAATGCAATACGGTCATTCTCTAATACAATACTCTTAACCACATTGTTTTAAGTGATAGTTTGTTTCATGTCTACTATCCAATGTGATACTTTCTTATATGATTCCCTTGAATATGATTTGGAACATCTTCCTTAGTCATATTCATTTGCTTTGGCCAAAGACTTTAGAATCATATTTTAGAGTATACTCCTTCCACCATGGAAGGTTAGAGATCCCTTGTTGTGCATTCATATGCCTACATGACTAGATCATATGACCCCAACAATGCCGTGGACAATCCGAGGGAATGCCTTTGTCATGATCAAAGATCAAGGACCTAACCATTAGACATCTATGATGCCTCAGGTCTAAGGACTACTTTGCATATTGTAACCTTAGAGTTCGTACATGACATGTATGTTTGAACTCTCATTAATCGCAGTTCAGTGTACTCGATTACTCTTTCGAGCACCTATGTGTTTGTCTTAGTGTCCAACACCAAATGACTTGAGACTAGTTCATACTCACGTTTGAGTCAACATAACACATACTAACCTTAGCGGATTGTCAATGCCCAATTGGCAATCCTATGGCTAGGAACGTTTTAGGAATGAACATAAGAGAAAGGTCTCCTTAATCTAACTCATTAGATCACTTATCTCTTATGTCAAATACATCCCTTGGATTCTCTTATTGATTAAACACATGATTCAATAAATAGTGATTAACAATAAGTATTGCCCTTCCGTTAAACATATAAAAGTTTAACATATTAAGTATTCCAAAAAGCTATTACATCAAATGAGTGGCTTTGTGGGCATACTTCCAACAATCTCCCACTTGCACTCAAAGCCATCCTCCCATGTATCTAATACTCATCTTATCCATATGACGATCAAGCTGGATTTGAGTCATTGGCTTTGTCAGTGGATCTGCTACATTATCGGCTGAAGCAACTTTGAGGATGTTGACTTTCCCCTCGGCAGCATATCATCTTATGATATTAAAGCGCCTATCAAAATGCTTGTTCTTTTGATGAGCCCTGGGTTCCTTGGCTTGAGCTATCGCCCCACTATTATCACAGTACAAAGTTACTGGTGATGTGATGGTTGGAACCACTCCAAGTTCAGTAATGAACTTTTTCATCCAGAACGCTTCTTTGCCGGCTTCAGCTGTAGCGACATATTCAGCCTCTGTCGTGGAATCAGCAATTACACTTTGTTTCTTGCTTTTCCAACTGACAGCCCCACCATTCAGAGTGAATACATATCCGGAGTTGGAACTTCTATCATCGACGTCAGATTGGAAATCTGCGTCTGTATAAGCTTCCACTCGCAACTCTGATGCTCCTCCATAAACGAGGAACATGTCCTTAGTTCTTCTTAAGTACTTAAGGACCATCTTGACAGCTGCCCAGTGTTCTGATCCTGGGTTAGATTGATATCGACTAGTAATGCTCACAGCATACGCGATATCAGGCCTTGTGCATATCATGGCATACATGAGACTCCCTATGGCGGAAGCATAAGGAATTTCATTCATTTAGCCGTATCTCTTCAGGAGTCTTAGGTCCCATGGACTTAGAAAGGTGAATTCCATGTCTAACAGGAAGAAAACCTTTCTTAGATTGTTCCATCTGGAACCTACTTAGCACCTTATCAATGTACATCGATTGGGATAATCCAATTAATTTTCTGGATCTATCACGATAGAGCTTTATCCCAAGTACATAAGATGCATCTCCTAAATCTTTCATGTGGAAGGTTTTAGACAACCACACTTTTACAGAAGAAAGTACTGCAGTGTCATTCCCGAATAGTAATATGTCATCTACATATAACACTAGGAATACAACTGCATCCCCAACGACTTTTTGATAAACACAATTGTCGTCTTCGTTTTGAGTAAAACCAAACGTTTTGATTTCAGTATCGAAACGAATGTTCCAGCTCCTGGAGGCTTGCTTAAGTCCATAAATGGACCTTTGAAGCTTGCATACCTTAGTCTCTTCAGACTCGGACACGAAACCTTCGGGTTGAGTCATATAGAGCTCTTCCTGTAGGTAGCCGTTCAGAAAGGCCGTCTTCACGTCCATTTGCCATCTCTTTGAATCAATGTCGGACATTGCTTCAGTGTAGTCCCTAGGGTCCTCCTTTGTTTCATTGTCACCTAAAAGGTACAATTCATCAAAGTCATTTTTTAAGCCAAACCTCATAGGTGGCTTACTAACCCGTTCAGATCTACGTGGAGCTAGGGGTTCAGGAACAGGGTTGTCAATATGTCGAGTGCTTGTTTGTGGTTCATTATTAATCTCATTAATTTCCATCTGTTTGCTTATAGTTCCTTTGAGAACAAATTCGTCCTCTATAAACTTAGCAGTTCTGGCGACAAAGACTTTCTGGTTGTCAGGATGGTAGAACTCATATCCCATAGTTTCTTTAGGATATCCCACAAAATAGCATCTTACTGATCTCGCTTCAAGCTTAGTAGCCTCAAGCTTCTTGACATATGCTTCACAACCCCAAATCTTAATATGATTAAGACTTGGCTTTCTTCCATGCCATATCTCATAGGGTGTTTGTGAAACTGATTTGGAAGGTACTCTATTAAGCAAGTAAGCTGCTGTATATAGAGCGTATCCCCAGAATGTTACTGGTAGATCAGCGGAACTCATCATAGAACGAACCATGTTCATCAAGGTTCGATTTCTCCTTTCAGAAACTCCATTAAGTTGTGGAGTTCCCGGTGGAGTCCACTGTGATATTATTCCACACTCTTTGAGATAATCTAGGAACTCATTACTCAGATATTCACCCCCTCGATCCGATCTTAGGATTTTTATCTGTTTCCCAGTTTGCTTCTCAACTTCATTCTTGAATTCTTTGAACCTTTCAAAGGATTCTGACTTGTACTTCATAAGATATACATAGCCAAACCAAGAGTGATCGTCGGTGAATGTGATATAGTATGAGAAGCCTTCTCTCGACGTAGTAGACATAGGTCCACATACGTCAGTGTGGATTAACCCTAGAATTTCAGTGGCACGCTCTCCTTTTCCAGTAAATGGAGATTTGGTCATCTTCCCTTTCAAGCAACTTTCACAAGTACCCATCCGGTCATTACCTAATGGGCGGAAATATCCGTCTTTCGACATCTTACGAGTCTTATCAAGGTTCACATGTCCAAGTTTAAGATGCCACATCTTTTCTTGGTTAACTTCTTCTCTAGCCCTTTTGGGTTTTGAGGTATTCCCGCTTTCAATACAGTGCATCCCACTATTCGTCTCTAGGTGAAAAAGTCCCTCTATCATATTACCATGAGAGATAATACGACCGTTCAAGTATAAAGTGCAACTCATTTTGTCAAACAACACTGAGTGCCCATCTCGTAAAAGCTTAGAGATGGAAATCAAATTCTTTATACATGAAGGAAAATATAAACAATTTTTAAGTTCCAGGACTTCCCCAGAGGGTAGGTTAAGCATATAGGTGCCTATTGCTTTTGCAGAGATTTTAGTGCCGTTCCCAACTCGCACAACCATCTCCTCATTGCGCAGTGACCTGCTCCCTGTTAGTCCCTGCAACGTATTACAGATATGTTGACTAGCGCCTGAATCAAATATCCAGGAATTGGAGCCCACTGTAAAAGCACTCTCTATGACAGAAATAGTCTCTTCAAAAGTCCTTGTCATAAGGCTCGCAATGCGCACCCTGTATTTCTTCTTCCAACGTTCATCCTTTCCACAATGAAAGCATGTTCCCTTGGATTTCTTTGCCTTCTTCTTATGTATCCTTTTCCTTATCATTGCATTCTCACTCCCACTGTCCCTTTTGAAACCTTTTTCAAATTTACAGCACATGTCAATCATCTCTTTCAAAGAATGATCGAATCTATTCACTTTATAGTTTACGATAAACTTAGTGAAATCATCCGAGAGAGATGCAAGGAAAAAGTCTTGGGCCATTTTCCCATCGATGGAAGTTCCTAAACTTTGAAGATCTTGAAAGATCCTTTCCATCTTTTGTCCATGTTTATGGACCGATGTCCCCTTTGCCATTTTGGCATTCATTAGACTACAAATATTTGAGAATCGTACATTACTAGTCTCAAGGTCATGCATCTTATGCAAACTTTCAACCATGGCACAAGAAGTGTCCATGTGCTTATGTAGCTTCATAAGCTCCTCACTAAGTGAAGTGAGGATTAAGCATTTGGCTTGTAAGTCATCCTCATAGTGTCTAACATAATTTTGACACTCCTCCTTTGAAGCTAGTTTCGTGGGAGGTACATGAGGAGGGGATTGCTTAAGTACATACAATATGTCTTTCACCTTTGAGACATTCTCAATGTGGCGATACCAAGCAAGGAAACGTTGGCCCTTTAGGCCTTTTTTGTCAAGTATAATGGTGGGTATAATTTTAGGCATGTCGTTCACTACATAACAGAAATCGAATTAGCATTGTTGTTTAAAACTATTTTGATTGGGTCTTTTAATCAAATAGTATCACCCACCATTTTTGGCAAATTCCACATCCCTCAATAGAATTCGAGAGTTATATTGAACTCTTAGTGGGTTATGGGAGACTCAACATTACCAAGCCCACCTCAGAAGAATATCTTATTGGTTAGCAAAAATAATGATGAGAGAATAACGCATTATTCATTTACAACCTTTTGTAATTACCCATCTAGTTCGGCCTCTAGAGAATGATGCCTCAGAAGAATATCTTATTGGCATCATTGCACTTAGTTTAAGTCATTCCCACCATGCTAGTTCAAATAGGGGTTCAAGAATGGCCTCAGAAGAATATCATATTGGCCATACTCGTTGCCTACTTTCACTTCATCATATGTTTATGGGCTTCTCCTGAATGTAAGCACATACTTTGTATACCCCAGAACTGGACGAATACGGTGTACGAGTCACAAACGATTGAAGCCCACCACGGTGGAAGGCCTACGAAGAGATATTCTAAACATCTCTCGCTTATCAACTTAATATTCATTTGTTGAGGGAATAGCGTTGGGCTACATCAAAACATTTTAATCACATTAAAAGAACTTGGGCCTATCACAACCATTGGTCCAAGTTTATATGAATTAGTAGTATATAATACTCCCACTGTTTCGTTGAAACAAGCGAGACTATATGGAACTACTAACGAATGCTTTGCATCCTTATATGGACTATATAGTCATATTAGGTTTTAGGATGATTATGAACCGTTTGATTTGATCCAACACGAGCCTTGTGTTGGACCTTGGGTCTAAGGTATGTAGTTGTTGATTTTAGTTACGTGTTTAATCCAATTAAACCGTTATTTCCTATTGGGCGTTGGACCCAACTATTCCATTTTGCATACATTTAAACAAAAGGAATACATGAAATAATAATAAGGGCTTATGCCCTTTTACAACATAAATGATGGACTTATGTCCATTTACAACAATCTTGAACTAATCAAATTACATTCAAATCTACACTACCAAGCCCAAACATTCATAATGTAAAGCGGCCAATCACATAGCTCAATTATCGAGGCATTTGGTTCATAATCACCCTTCTCTTAATCAAACACATTTAATTAAGAAAACAACTTTAAAACAATTGGTTTTCGGATCCATAGAATTGATTTAAATGAAACTAAATAAAATGAAAATCCAATTCTCATTTAAAGAGACAAACCATTTTGTTCTCATCTAATTTGGGCCATTTTCTAAAAACAAAAACTTTTGGGATCACTTTGTAAAAACACAAGAGTCCACAACTTCATGTAATTACAACTTAGAACCCAAACATT
The DNA here is from genome assembly GCA_035220775.1 of Malus fusca. Taxonomy (NCBI): domain Eukaryota; kingdom Viridiplantae; phylum Streptophyta; class Magnoliopsida; order Rosales; family Rosaceae; genus Malus; species Malus fusca. Next base: position 23,022,109 of record CM069065.1, on the reverse strand, counting down.
TTTAATAATGTCAAAAACATCATTAAAGGAGCAAAACAATTTGTCCTTTAAAGTTTTTGGACCTTAACGTAAAAACGTAAACTTTTGGGCCAAAATGCAAATACACAAAAGTATCAAAACTTTATGTAAGTGCACAAAACACCCAAAAATACCCTATTTAATAGGGTGGCCGGCCATAAGTGGTTTTTATTGGTAAAATTCAAATTTTATACAAAGTTTTGTAAGTGGGTTATGTTAGGTGAGGTAAAGATGAAATAAAATTTTGTATGAAATGATTTATGTCATTCTTTAAAACAAAGTTTGTCTCCCATTAAAATTACTTAATCATTAACCATCACCCACTAAAATTAAATCAAAACTTTATGTAAAAACATAAAACTTTTTGAATCAAAACTTCAAAACTTTTTGTTCTTGGCAAGAACTCCAAGAACATTGAAGAACACTTATGAAAACTCAAAATACATGGCACCAAATTTTTAGTTCCAATATTCATGCTTAAATGAAATACATCTACAACATTTGAGATGCTAAATTTTCTAGCAAAATTTATATTCAAAGCAAGAACAAAGCTTGTAACATTTACAACATTTAAATCATAAAACATGAAAATCACAAAACCCAAAAGGATCCACCATACACTAGACCTAGGCTCTTGATACCACTTGAAGGAAAAATTTTGTCCTAGCTAAGAACATGTATGAACATTTGAATACATATGCTAACAATTAACTCTTTAAAGTAGGCATGCATCCAAAAACAATTCATGAAACCCATGACTTTCAAAGCCTAGTATATGGTGAACCAAAAGACTCTTTAACAACATTAAAGATAATTAAGAATTTAGAGATTCTTTACCCTTGAAGCTCATCCTTGATTACACAAGGGATTCACCCAAGTGGAGGGCCTTCAAGTCACCTCCTTGCTCCTTGGATCTTCCTTGTGATTTTCCTCCTTTTAGTGCTCCTTTGCTTCTTTGAGGATTTGAGGATTAGTTCTCCAAAACACCAAAAGTTTGATGTCTCTATGTCTCTTCACCAAGGATGTAATTTGTGAGGATGAAAATGGATCACTTAGGGAAGTAAATTTGCTAGATAACTTTCCCCAAGTAGCTTAGAAAACCCTAATTGAAAACAAAGCTATAAAGATGAATTTATACTTCATTTCTTAGGTGAGTGGCAAACTTGCAATTAAGCAAACTTGCATACCCTCACCCTAAATGGTTGGCCTATATGGTTATTGGGCTTATTGCCCATTTTGTTTTAGTTGTCATACAACTTAAACATAATGGGCCTTGTGGACCAAAACACTTTTGGGCCCCGAAGCCCTAAAACCAACTTAAAAGCCCAATACGAACATTTCGTATAATTAATTAACTAATTAATTAATCTTGACCATTCTTCAATTAAACCATTTAATTGCTTATCCATTTCATTTAATTGCTTCACATATATCCTTATTTGGTGTGCGATCCATTAGGTTCCAATTAGCGAGGCAGTGGGCGATGTTACTCTTAACTATCGATTGTGAATTGAAACCACATTTCAATTCTCCCTTTTTGATGATTAGTGTTTGCTAATCAATAGGGCTTCCACAAACCATGAGTGACACCTAGCAGTATGTCATGGTTACCCAAGCTAAGTAGAATTGGTTGGAGAACCTATCCAGTTACAATTACAATGCAATACGGTCCTTCTCTAATACAATACTCTTAACCACATTGTTTTAAGTGATAGTTTGTTTCATGTCTACTATCCAATGTGATACTTTCTTATATGATTCCCTTGAATATGATTTGGAACATCTTCCTTAGTCATATTCATTTGCTTTGGCCAAAGACTTTAGAATCATATTTTAGAGTATACTCCTTCCACCATGGAAGGTTAGAGATCCCTTGTTGTGCATTCATATGCCTACATGACTAGATCACATGACCCCAACAATGCCGTGGACAATCCGAGGGAATGCCTTTGTCATGATCAAAGATCAAGGACCTAACCATTAGACATCTATGATGCCTCAGGTCTAAGGACTACTTTGCATATTGTAACCTTAGAGTTCGTACATGACATGTATGTTTGAACTCTCATTAATCGCAGTTCAGTGTACTCGATTACTCTTTCGAGCACCTATGTGTTTGTCTTAGTGTCCAACACCAAATGACTTGAGACTAGTTCATACTCACGTTTGAGTCAACATAACACATACTAACCTTAGCGGATTGTCAATGCCCAATTGGCAATCCTATGGCTAGGAACGTTTTAGGAATGAACATAAGAGAAAGGTCTCCTTAATCTAACTCATTAGATCACTTATCTCTTATGTCAAATACATCCCTTGGATTCTCTTATTGATTAAACACATGATTCAATAAATAGTGATTAACAATAAGTATTGCCCTTCCGTTAAACATATAAAAGTTTAACATATTAAGTATTCCAAAAAGCTATTACATCAAATGAGTGGCTTTGTGGGCATACTTCCAACACGGTTGAGAACCATGCTCACTCAACGACCTTGATTACTCGGGCCGATGGTGTAAAATCGGGTCCAAACAGTTTGGTATAAAAACTTAGAAGCGCTTATGACTCATAGAAGCCCATGCTTCATGAAAAAATGGTTATGAACCCAAGTGTTTTTAGAGAAGCAACCAAACATGCGATTACTTGTAACATTAATTTAAGGGTAAATTACATAGTAACCCCTCAGGTTTGAGGTCTATTACAACCCCATAAAACATCTTTAAAACATTTCACTTTCATACCTCAAGAACTATTTTATTTCAATATAATACATCCGTTAGATTTTCCATCCATTAATCCGTTAAATGCTGACGTGGCTGACACATTTGTGCCATGTGGCTGCCAAATGTGTGCCACGTGGTAAAAAAATAATTTTTTTAATTTTTTTTTAAAACTGAATCTTCAACCCAAAAAAAAAACCCAAATCCATATCCCATCACCCCCCCCAAAACGATTATCCCTTCCCCAGATCCCCCATCCCACCCCCAGTGATTATCCCTCCCCCCAACCCCCCCTCTGCCACCAACCTCACTGTAGCACCCCCCAACCCCGCGACCCACCTCACTCAAGCCCCCCTGCTTCTCTCTTCTTCCCCCTGCAACTCTTAAAAGAAAGGGAAGAAAAAAAAAAACCCATATCGCGTCTACACCGCCATCGCCGAGTTCGTGAGGTGGAATCGGGTGCGAGGATAGGTGCGGGTGCGGAGGAAGACGAATTGGGTTGTTGTTGTTGTTGTTTTTTTTTTTCGGGTTGCAGGAAGGGGTTTTGGGGGAAGAAGATGAACATGGAGGAAGGAGAAGGGGGAGGGAGGGTGAGTGCGGGTGCGAGGAGAAGACGAATTGGTTGCAAGAATGGAGATCTGGGGAGGGAGGGTCGCAGGTGCGGAGGAAGACGAACTGGGTTGTTTTTTTTTTTTTTTTTTCGGGTTGCAGGAAAGGGTTTCGGGGGGAAGAAGATGAACATGGAGGAAGGAGAAGGCGAAGGAGAAAGGGGATGGAGGGTGAGTGTGGGTGCGGGGAGAAGACGAACTGGTTGCAGGAATGGGGATCTGGGGAGGGAGGGTCGCGGGTTGGGGGGGTGTTCTGGGTTTCTGGTTTTGGGGTGGGGGGGGTACAGGGGTGGGGTTATGATTTCAGTTTTTTTTTTTTTTTTTAATTTTGTTTTAGAAGATTTAGGTTTTTTTTTTTAAATTAAATTTTTTTTTGCCACGTGGCACACATTTGGCAGCCACGTCATCACTTAACGAATTAATTGATGAAAAAACTAACGGACGTATTATTTTGAAATAAAATGGTACATGAGGTATGAAAGTGAAATGTTTTAAAGATGTTGTATGTGTTTGTGCAAGACCTCAAACCTGAGGGGTTACTGTGTAATTTACCCTTAATTTAACTTGGCATACCAAGTATTGCCCATGCATAATCTTTTTTGTGTACAATCTCACTTAACCAATTGGAGTAAATGCTAATTTCGCTCAAAATACACTTGGAAAAACTTGGTTGCAAGTGCCTAATCTTACTCAAAATATCATGTTCTAAAACTTGAGCTTGCATCTTTCAACTATTAAGTGGAATTGAATACGAGAAAAGTATAATACTCCTACACGTGAAGCCAACATGAACATCTTGTTACACTAGTTGACAAAAATTGATCAATAGAATAGACCAAAATTGGTATCAGAAGTAAACCGCAATGGTATAAGTGACGAAATTGAAGCCACAACTTAAAAGCAACACTTAAACGCAAACCACATGAACCACTTGTGACTTTTAGCCTTAAATAATCTCCTAAATTTGTCGTCTATTTATGTTATAACATGTAAATTAATTTTAAACAAATCATAAAGTCATGAATGCAAAAGAGATGGGAGTGGTATTTCATGATCCTGATTGGAACCATATACTCATTCTTTAGTGTACTTTTTTGGGAGTGTATCTGTGTATGTCCCTCGTCTATGTTCAGCGTCACTTTCCCAATGTAGGAAGCTCCATTAAATTCAACACTCATTTTTCCTTAAGATGGAAAAGTTGAATGCAAGGGATAAAATTGACATGATTAACACGACTCAAATAAGAAAATGAATTGTTATTAACACTTTAAAAGTTTAATTGTCCAAACTTTTTATATTTAAATTTAAAAATACACTTACGAAGGATGCACAATAAATTTTTTGGAGTGGCCAATGATAATTTCCATAAAGAAAGAACCCTTTCCTTTTTCAAATTACTTGCTAAAAACCTATGCATTTGAAGTCCGGCTTCAATACTACGTAGCATTCAATGACTCGTGTTTTAACCTTTAGAGTTGATTTGCAGAACTGTATTTTCGATCTCATCCATTTATTTTCCGTATTCCTCATTACTATGTACCATTGATGAGAGAGAGAGAGAGTGTGTGTGGTGTTTTGATACATTGTCATTTTAAGAAAAGAATAAGCAAATGCAGTGTCATTTATCTTGATTATTTCAAATATCAATACAAAATTGGCCTTTTTGTTTTTATTAAGCACTACATAGGTCCTATATATCATTCTTTACTTATTTTACACAATTCAGAGCATGTCAAAGGACGTTGCCAGAGCTTGGAATGCTAAAATCTCATCTCACACTATTGTGTTCTCTTCTTGTCCAGAACTTGAATACCTCAGTCATAAACTGAATCAGTAGACGTACGGGCTGATTCTGGCTAAACCTCCTCCTAAACAAGCCACAATTGCAATACTTTTGACAGAGTTTACTCGAGAATATGGTCCATTCAAACACTCAAATGAACAAGTAATCATATCGACCTTTAGAACACGGTGAGAGGGCCATATTGAACCAAACAATAATGCCTATACTTTCAAGTGACGTGTTTGTGAACAATTGACGTGGGAATCAAATCTGAACGCAGCAAATGGCCTTCGAGGTGGAAAACGGGGCGATTAACTGTGCAGGAGGAGACAAATAGAATCTTGGTAGCTGTAGCAACAGACACTCCAACACAGACTCTCTTCAACAATCAAAATGGAAGACGGGGAAATTAACTGCAGGGGGATTACATGGACTCTTGCTATCAGTAGAGAACACGCAGCCACGCATATGAATAACAGATCAGCTAACCAAGATGGGAACAAGCTAACTAAACTCAAGGCAAAAATTAATGCCAAACATCATAAAACCTCTCATAGAAAGGAAATGCCGGCATCCATAAACAATATACTTCGTATTTAAAACACTATCAACACCGAATGCCACTACCAAACGACCAAGACCGCAGAAACTTAGCAACCCATCACACAAAAACCATGCACCATTCACTTATAAAAGGATTATACACACAAAAGATTTGTTTTAATTGCACAATATCAACACTACCATTGGAAATACTAGAGTTACCTGCAATCTGAAAACAAGAAAACAACAAGTGAAAGCTCATACAATCAAATAAAGATACGCTGGCTCCACCCCATATCGTCAAATTTCAATGATAAAAACTGGGTTCTAAAGCATTTTCCATAACTCATAAATCCCAAACTTTTTTTCCCAACATTTCAACCACAACAAATAATCAAAACTCCAAAGCTAGACCAAAACAAACAACGGCAATCCGGCGCAATCATATCACATTCACAGAGATGGATCAGCAGAAAGATCTTTGATCAATGTAGGAACTTCGTGACGGCAGATAGCAACTAGCGTACTAGCAACTATTAAAATGTTGGGAGCAGTCTACGCTGGCATTCAATATTAGAACGTAACCCCACGCCTTTTCATGCGACCCATCCACTGAGGCTGATACCAGATCAAACCCTAGTTTTTAATTTTAATTTCCAAGAGGTTGCGAAAGTCACAGTGCAAAATCTTAAGCAAGGACTTGGGGCCCTCTTCGGATTTTTTTTCCCAGCATTTTCTGCCGTCACAAAATCCCTGCTCAAACCTTTTACTATTTCACCATCATATCCATCTCAATTTTGACAATTTTGCATCTTTTCTGTCATTTTCTCGGCATCCAAACAGAAGGTTAAGGGGGAGACTGAATACCTGGGCAATGGCGAAGAGCTTGAGGGTGATGCTCAACCACCCCCGCCGCAGTGAGCAGAGTAGCACTACGAGGCACGAGCTGGTAGCTGCGGAGGGAGCGGCAGATACTGTTATTGCTATATAGGGCGGCAACGTTTTTGGGACGATGTCGTCGGGTCTATTCTCTTACCTAGGTCTGACCCTGAAGTCCAGCCCAGTTAATGCGAAGAATAAGGCCCATCAACGCTGGCAAACCTTGGTTTTCAAAGGCCTAGTACCAAAAGTAAAATATGTTCAAGGTTCTTAAAGACAGAAGAGTCACTACCGGTTCTGAGATTTTCTTTACACAATGAAATACGTCTACATTAAGGAGTAGGGAATAAATTGGTTGCGAACTCGTCATTTTCGACATCTCACTTGCAAATGAAGAGAATACCACTAGACCGTAGTATTAATATGTGATAATATTTAGAGGAGGAAAATTTACCATTAAATATGGTATAAAGCGTTTTTCTTGGTTGTTGAACAATAAAAATATATAACATATAAAAAATAGAATCCATACAAATTTGGTCAAACTACAAGATAAAACAAACGATGTAATCCAGTCCAAAAAATAAGGATGGGTTTTACATACAAATCAACATCCATAAATAAATAAATAAAAATAAAATATGCATTTCTTCCTACAAAAGGGGGGAAGAAACGTGCAAAAACAGGTGCTCCCCCATTTTCTGCAACAAAAAGAAACATGGAGTCAATAAGGGGGGTTAAGAGAAAGTGGCAAAAAAAAAAAGGCCTCTATCTCCCCCACGTAAGAGCTTTAGAACCATCCTAAAATGTCTATAAATAGGCACCATTTGCAATAAGAAGAGGAACAAAAAAAGAGAGGAGAGACTCTGCAGAAATTGTGTAAGAAATTGAGAGAAAAGATAGCAACAAAGGGGAGTGACAATAAAACGCTGCAGAAGTTGAAGCACACGGAGAAGAACAAAGGAAAAAAAGGAAAGCAAGGAAGACACGGCAAAGGGAGCAAAAGTACAAGTTATAAATTTATCGTTTATAATTTGTTCTTTGTCTTAGTGTTGGTTCAGTTTTTTTTTGCAGAGGAAAAGAAAGAAGACTTGGCTCTTCTTATTTTCACCAAAGCAAAGAAAAAGGTGAAAGTTCCACCATCGCAGCCCATCAGAAGGATAAACCTTCCTCCTTCCACCTTGAATTTCCAAGACCACACCACTTCTCTCTCGGATCCTCCACCAGGGAGCTCTCCCCTTTCCTCGCTCACATCCTCCTACACCGTTCTTGGAGTCGTTTCTCGGTTTGAGAGCACTGCTATTGCAGCAATCACTACCACCAGTGTTAACCTCCCCATGAATTTCTTCGGGTGGGTCTAAACCACCCCGTGAAGTTCCAACCAAGTCTAAGTGATCATTGCACTGCAGCAAACAGCTCTAAAGTTGCACTTTAAAACAGATTGCAGAAGTTCAAAAGCTCTATGTGAAGTTCCTGCACCCATACCCGACGACCGTGCAGTACTATTCAAGACTAGGAAATATCAAAGTCTTCAAAGAGGGGAAGGAAAAAAGGCTTGCTGATAAAGTTGGAGATAAGCTTGGGACAAATGGTTTTAAAAGTCTCATATTAAGGGGTGGTTTGGGAGTGAGGTGCTTAAAAAAAACATCCATGAAAAAAAGCTGTGAGGGTTTTAGGTGTTTGGTAAACTGAAAAAAAAAGGCTTATTTTGGAAGCTGCTGTGAGAATAAGCTGAAATCAAAGGAAAATGATGAAGCTGCTATTTGCAACTTTGGAAAACTGGCTTTTTTTTCAAATCACACAGAGCTACAATGCTCCTTTAATGAAAATACCCATTGTCAGACAGTTTTTTTTTTCAAGGGCACTTTTACAAAAAAGTTTACCAAACACTCTGCTGATTTTTGTCACAGCCGCTTATTCTCACAGCAGTTTTTTTTCAAAGCACAGCAATACCAAACCAGCCCTAAGTGGGATTGAAAGTTCAAAAGAAAAATAAAATAAAAAAGGGCTGCTCAGATTCAAGAAAGGTTTGAAAAGGAAAAGTGAGTAAAATTGACAGATACTACAAGACAAAAGGGAAAAGAAGAGAACGTATTGTTCAAGAGTTCCACCCAAAGTCTTTTATGTCGGGAATTCGAAAGATAAGAAAAAAATGGACAAGAAGGTTTGCAGAGAAAAAGTGAGTAAAATTGACAGATACAACAAGACAAAAGGGAAAAGAAGAGAACATATTGTTCAATAGTTCCGCTCAAAGTCTTTTGTATCAGAAAAAAAAAGGAAAATATAAAGGGAAAAGAAAACGTATTGTTCATCACATGGGTGTCAGCAAGCTTCAGTGGTGAAGTCAAGAAGAAAAGGATGTTTTCCTACAATTAGAAAAGTCCCAGCAAAAGTACACTTAAAATAATGAGGTTGTTGGCTCTACAAAGAAACAAGACAAAAATATGGGCAAGTCTGCTTGGGGGAAGTCAAAGCCCCCTGATCCTTTCACGAGATGAAGAGCAAAACAATTTGGGAGGCCATGCAGGTGTTTCTTTAGAAAGAGGGACAAGTTTGCTACAGAACAAAAATTTACCAAAGAAAAATTGATATAGTAATTGAACACCACCAAAGAAAAGTTGCGGCATGAAGAAGAAAAATAAAAAGAATTCAAATTCACAAAAAAATGAGAGAATAAGCTTGTTGCCAACTTCCTTTGAAAAAGCACTATCGTGAAAATCAAAAGGGAAAAGTCATGGGATTCTAATCCTTCTCAAACTTTATTGGTTAAAGCACTACAAAGGAAGGAAATATTGTTGCTGCTACGCTCTCAAAGAATCAACCAAAAAGAAGGAAAATACTTTAAACCGTGTGGAAAAATCATACAAAGATAGTCCTAATTTACTTGGGATTAAAATATGAGGGAAGCTTTTCGAAAAGCTAATGCACGCTGAAGTCTGTGGGCCCACCATTTTTACCAAGATGGACTTTGTAGACTTGAGCACCCATTAAATTAGATCAAGTCAACAAAACTTGCACCATAAGCATGGAGACAATGACAACACAAATCCTTTCAAACACGTGGCCTTCAAACTTTAGTCATAATTATGACTAGTCATTCTTTTACCTGCTGTAGAACAACTCTCCAAATTAAATGGGAAAGACCACTTGGAGATCAATGGAGCTATGGGATTTTATGTGGTCACAAAGGACAATTTCTTTATGGTGATTTAACTTATGCCGCTTCCAATTGGATCTCATCCTCCTCCAACCACCAAGGGGATATACGGCAAGGACAACAAATCAAAGTAGAAAAAAAGGGAGACACACGGCAGGGACAAAAGCAAGTCAAAGCCAAAAATAGAGAAAGAAGAAAAGCAAGGGACTTAAGCCTGAAAAGGCATTGGTAAAAGAAAAAGGAGCCCTGACACTTGCTTTTATATTTTCCATATGAAAGCAAGGATTTTTTTGTGCTACCATGCAAAAGATAAAAGGCAACAATAGAGTGACGGGCTTGTAGGCAAAATAAAATGGTTTCCAAGACAAAATAAATGAAAAGGAAGACAGTCAAATACCAAAGTAAAAGTGGGTTCATCACAAATATTTCCATTAAAATTTACAAGACACAAATGGCACGAAGCCGCGACAAAATCTCAAATGGCACGAAGCCATATCAAGTATCGAAAGGCACAAACCCGTATCAAATTTCAAATGGCACCCGGCCATATCAAATTTACAGTAGCACAAAGTTGTGTCAAAAATTCAAATGGGCACGAAGCCATGCCAAATATCAATTGGCGTGAAGCCGTATCAAAATTCAAATGGCACGAAGCCATATCAAGGCATTAAAGGCTCCAATTGCTCAAAGACCTCGCCCGCACGAGCTAAAACTGCATAAGGCACCAATTGCTCTAATGGCTTAAAGTCCTCGCCCGCATGAGCTAAAAATGCACAAGGCATTAAGGCTCCAATGGCTTAAAGTCCCGGCTTAAAGTCCTCGCCCGCATGGGCTAAAAATGCACAAGGCATTAATGCTCCAATGACTCAAAGTCATCGCCCGCACGAGCTAAAACTGCACAAGGCATCAACCGCTCCAACGGCTTAAAGTCATCAACCGCTCCAATGACTTAAAGTCCTTGTCTGCATGAGCTAAAATTGCACAAGGCATCAGTCACTCCAATGGTTTAAAGTCCTTGCCCGCATGAGCTAAAACTGCACAAGGCATTAAACGCTCCAACGACTTAAAGTCTTCGTCTGCATGACCTAAAACTGCACAAGGCATCAGTTGCTCATTGCATGCACGAACTGAAATTGCACAAGGCATCAAACCCCAACAAAACACAAATAGAATTACGAGTGACTTGATCCCTCAACCAGGGTACGTAGGCAATCTAGGGCTCTACCTAGAAGCAGTCACAAAATCAAATAAACACCCAAGTTACGATTTATTCATATTAGAATCAAAGGGTATTCCTTTCCCAAAGGAAGGGTTGTAATTAATAGACGCGTAGCCTAGAATGGGTCGAACTCGAATTACTAAAACCCTCTTAAAAAAAATGAACGAGGGTGAAATTGTGTCGAGTGAATTATTTGTTTACATATATGTGTACAATTTTTGCTCAACATTGGTAAACTTTGTCATGAATGTTAAAAATAATATTAACTACCATGTAAAATTGATTAGGTTGGATTTCTGTATTGTTATACTACATACACCGGAAAATAATTTCGAACTTTCGGCACATTGGCTCGAACATATTAAGCTTGTGGTTTAAGTTTTATGGTAACTTAAATCAAAAGACTGCCAAATAGGCCACCAATACTATATGATCATATATGGGAAGGATTTTGTGGGAAATTCACACACGTGATTATAAAAGCAATTTTATCTATCTCAATTCCTCTTATGCCATCTTCAACCGAACGAGGGTCAGATGGCTCGTTTTAGCACTCTGATCCTCCAAGATATTAATATTTTAATGAACAATACATGGCCATATTTGCCTCCATCTCCAACCGAGAGTCAAAGGGCCATAGGGCTCGTTTTATCCCTGTCACAAAAAACCGTCTCCAACCGAGAGCCAAAGGTCCATAAAGCCAAACATAATTTATTATTTAAATTTAATGTTATTTCATGTTACTTAATTTAATTTAATGTTGTATAATGACTTGGGAAGTTATAGGGAAAAATAGAACTTAAAAATTTTGTAAAAAAAAAAAAAGGGCCTACCATTCCTGTCAGCTATAACTGACAGGAATATGCTGTCGGATATAACCGACATGAATAATGAAAATTTCGGCCAGCCTGGGGCTTGTTGGCTAAGTTGGGCCAACCGGTTGGCCCTTTGGCCCTTTTTTGTCTATTGGGGCCCACGAGCCATTTAACCTAGCCCTCAGTTGGAGACGCTTTTTGAGCTATTCTCGGCCCTCTAACCCTTTGGACCATTCGGTTGCAGATGGTCTTAAATCTAAAGTTGATTTATTTATAGATGCACATCAATCATTAAACCTTAGGATTACTCATGCTTAAATTTTAATTGATTCCATTGTCGTCATTAATTATGTAGCATGTTTTTTTTTTTTTTTTTTTTTTTTTGGCAAACGATACGTCAGTGCGCTAAATTGTTAAGTGGTAGGGGAGGGAGAACGATGAGAAACGAACCCACACCGGGGTGCATAGGCTTTATTGTTTTTCACCACTGGATGAAGCGTCATATGTATTATGTAGCATGTTGTTATCTAAAATAAATCAATACGAGATTTTTATACATATTTTCCTTCACTTGTAAGAGTTTGTGAGTCTTTGTAACATCCCACATCGCCCAGGGGAGGGGATCTTGTAAGCCTTATATGTATATTCTCATCTCTACCTAGCGCGATGCATTTTGGGAACTCACTGGCTTCGGGTTCCATCGAAACTCCGAAGTTAAGCGAGTTTGCGCGAGAGCAATCCCATGATAGGTGACCCACTGGAAGTTCTTGTGTGAGTTCTCAGAAACAAAACCGTGAGGGTGTGGTCGGGGCCCAAAGCGGACAATATCGTGCTACGACGGAGTCGGGCCCGGTATGTGGTGGGGGCCCGAGCCGGGATGTGACAATTTGGTATCAGAGCCAATCCCTGGCCGGAAGTGTGCCGACGAGGACGTCGGGCCTCTAAGGGGGGTGGATTGTAACATCCCACATCGCCCAGGGAAGTGGTTCATGTAAGCCTTATATGTATATTCTCATCTCTACCTAGCGCGAGGCCTTTTGGGAACTCACTGGCTTTGGGTTCCATCGGAACTCTGAAGTTAAGCGAGTTCGCGTGAAAGCTATCCCATGATGGGTGACCCACTGGGAAGTTCTCATCTGAGTTCCCAGAAACAAAACCGTGAGGGCGTGGTCGGAGCCCAAAACGGACAATATCGTGCTACGACGAAGTCGAGCCCGGGATGTGACAGTCTTTTTGTTCACCTTAATTTTGTATAATGGGCTTGTAAATTTGTTTTCTTTTCGCTCAATGTGTTCAGTTGTTTGTTGAATTATTTTCTTATGATCATTATTGTTTAAGTGAAAAATATACATTGTATATGTTATTTTGTTTGATTTTGAAATACATTGTATGTATTAATGTTTTCATGTGCTTTGCTTTTATTTGGCCCAGATTCATTTTTTTCTTTTTTGTATACCAATTTATGGAATGTGTTTTGCCGTTGGATTTTATTCATTCAATATACCTAACTTAGACTAGTGTGACCGCTAGTGAAGACCTAACGTAAAATCCTCCACTCTCTTACTTAGCTTTAAATTTCCCTTTCATTTAGTTTAGATTGACCTGTATTCAGTTAAAAAAATAACGTTTCTCGCATAATCGTTTTTTTAACCGTAGAAAGTTCTTGTTAAAAAGACGATTATGCGGGAAAAGTTACTTTTCTGAACTGAATACAAATCAATCTAAACTGAATGTGTTTTCCCATTGGATTTTATTCATTCAATATACCTAACTCGGATTAGTGTGACCCCCTGTGAAGAACTAACGTAAAATCCTCCACTCTCTTATTTGCTTTAAATTTTCCTTTCATTTAGTTTAGATTGACCTATATTTAGTTCAGCAAACTAACGTTTCTCCCATAATCGCATTTTTTAACTATATGCGGGATACGTTACTTTTCTGAATTGAATACAGGTCAATCTAAACTAAATGAAAGGGAAATTTAAAGCACCCAACTGTAGAAAATTTATGAATTAAATCACAGTTCATACAATTTTTTGCTCCCAATTCATGTCTGCAGAGCTCGAACCCGTCTCCTAACAATTAATTCGGCAATTTGCTTGGGATGGAGTTGCTCTAAGAATAACTTTTTTTTTTCACCTGCACCTGTAATTTTCGGTTTCTTTACTGCAATTCATATTGTAACCATGCCAGTTTAGAATAAAAATGTAAATTACCTTCAATGGCTCAGATTTTATTTGAGAAATGTGTTGAGCTTTTGGCCCTCCTTCACACCAAAAGAAAAGAACTGTGTAAAATAAAGAATCAATAATGAAAGTGTTTTTTGTTAATGGTATAGCCCATAGAATAGCTTAGTTTGCCTTTTCTATTGGCAATGAACTAGTTTGGTTCAAGGAGGCCATTTCTATTGGCAATGATGAGATGGACAAATACTAAAATTGACTTTCACTAACCGACGTCTTTAGAGTTCTATTCCCTCAAATTGACCAATTTTAGCCAATTTAAATCATAAATTTGTTAGCTAAATGACATGAATTAGGAGATTCAAATCTTCATTGATGTCTTAATGGTTTAAACATGCTTAACTTTTGTCCACGTTATCACGGAACGCTAGTTTAAACATGCTTAACTTTGGTAAGAATCTGAGAGCCTCCAGATGTCAATTAGCATAATAATGTATGAATTAGATTAGTTTTAGGGTAAATTACATAGTAGCCCCTTAGGTTTGAGGTCTATTACAACCTCATACAACAACTTTAAAACATTTCACTTTCATACATCCAGTACCATTTTATTTCAAAATAACACCTCCGTTAGATTTTACATCCATTAGTCTGTTAAATGCTGACGTGGCTGCCACATTTGTGCTGATGAGGCTGCCACATGGCAAAAAAAATAATTTTTAATTTTTTTAAAAAAAATCTAAATCTTCTAAATATTAAAATTAAAAATAAATAAATAAATAAATAAAACTAGAAAAACCCGAAACCCAGATCCATTCCTTCCCCCCCGCACCCTTCTGCAACTCCCAAAATCCTCTCTTCTCCCCGCAACCTCCAAACCTATATCCCCCATCTTCATCTTCTTCCCTGCAACCCAGAAAGAAAAGAAAGAAGAAAAAAAAAAAAAACCCAATCATTGCAAATCAATCAAAAACCCTAAAGACCCACGGAGGACGAAACAATGGCGAGATTCTCATCAATATCCCAACGTAGTACTCAGGACCGACGGAGGACGAAACAATGGTGTGATTCTCATCAATTAACTCCTCCAGATTCCCCACGCTCATCGGTGAGCCTTGGAGATCGTCAACTTTAGATCTGTCCTCCTCGGCTTTCTCCTCCTGCGGCTTGAGCCACTCCTGGTTTGTGACGAACTCCACCGCCATGAGGAGATAGTCCTTGATTCGGCTTTCTCCTCCTGCGGCTTGAGCCGCTCCTGGTTCCTGAAGCTTGCACTTTGTCAGCGGGTCACGTCGGGAGCCGTGCCGCAGCTTCGGAACCCTTTTGCTTGCGCTGTTTGCGGCTGACTCGGGCAGGCGGAGCTGCCGGCTCAAACTTCTTCTCTTTCTTGTCGTTCCCATCGCGCTTACGATCGCCTGGTAGACCTTGTCGGTTCAACCCACCAGGCGTTCCCTGACCCATTTCTTTTGTCTCGAGGGAACAGAGAAGAGCGAGTGTAAGTTATGGGTTTGGGGGTTGCGGGGAGAAGAGAGGATTTTGGGAGTTGCAGAAGGGGGGGGGAATGAAGGGATCTGGGTTTCGGGTTTTTCTAGTTTTTTTTTTTTTTTTTAATTTTAATATTTAGAAGATTTAGATTTTTTTAAAAAAAAATTAAAAAATATTTTTTTTGCCATGTGGCAGCCACGTCAGCATTTAACGGACTAATGGATGTAAAATCTAACGGATGTGTTATTTTGAAATAAAATGATACTGGATGTATGAAAGTGAAATGTTTTAAAGTTGTTGTATGAGGTTGTAATATACCTCAAACCTAAGGGGTTACTATGTAATTTACCCTTAGTTTTAAGACGTATTATTATCGTAATTGTCTGATTAAGTGGGCTTTGCGGTTTTGCAGATGGGAGTCACTCTTACATGTTCCGCCAGCGGAAGAAGCATATCGGTGAGTGCCCAATTTTCCCCCCTTTGGATTGTTTTTGTGGTGAGAATTTTCAGGTGCTTTCATGTAATTATGCTCAAGAAGTTTATATGGTTCTGTTTTTAATGTTTGGAAGATTTACAGGAAATTTATATCAATCATTTTATGTGTAAGAAATTTACATAGGCAACTTATAAAGTCTCATTATCTTGGTCACCCAGTGATTAACAAAACTTTTTATATGTATACATTATTATTTTTTACTTTGGAAAAAGTTACTGTCTTCTGAAACCTCGCCACACAGGAAGGACATGGGGATGTAAAAAAGGGGATCCTATCAACGTATTTTGACCTCATGAGCTTATTCTTACTTCACAATTGATAAACGAAAGAAAACTTCCCATCTCCAAGTTTAACTCAGACGTAACTCGTTTTTTTTGGTGTGAAATAGTGTCAAACCAAAATACCTAGCAAGCATTAGCTCCTATAAAAAGGAGGTGATCCAGCCACACACATTCCAGTACGGCTACCTTGTTACGACTTTACTCCAGTCACTAGCCCTGCCGATTTTGCATCTGTTTAATTCAGCTGGTCTACTTGCTCGCACGTGTCTAATTGCATAATTCAGAGTACAGTGAAACATTTGGCTATCGTACTAATGGGGTTTTCACTGGATTTTGGATGCATCTCAGACTGGATGCGGATCGGTGCATTTTCCGTTGAATCTTCAGAAGCATTCCTAACAGAAAAGCTGATCAAACCATCAAGGCTCCCAGAAGGAGAGAGCATACAGAAAATGTTGGAGTCCTGCGGCAGTTGTGAGTTGGATAAAGTTAAAACTGGGATATGGATTGCTGGTAATTACTTGAGCTGCACTCAATCATCCTGGCATTTTATTTTAGGGAAACTAATGAAGATTGATTAGCGCTAAGGTTTAAATTTTATCACTTCAATTTAGTTAACTTGTGGTTTCAACTGTAATGGTGTTCCACAGATCTCCAACTTGCTCGATGCCCCGTCTGCGAGCTCAATACTTGTGATGGTAAGGCAGAACAACCCATCACTGCTCAATATGTGTGCTTGATGGATGCGACCACTTGCCTTTTGTTAAAATGCCTTTGTAAATCTAGATTAATGTGTTAAAATGTATTTTTTAAGTTTTGATTAGAAACTTTAATCTTGCTTTCTTTCTAGTTCTAGAGAGAAGCAGAAGGCATGTTTGCCAAAATGCTGCAGAGTGCAGAGTAATGTGATAAATCCACAGTCACACATTATCTTACTCTTCAAAAACGACACTTGTTTTCGCAATCTGTTTACGTTTCCTTGTTATATTTGTTAATAGCGTAATTGTGCATGTTTGCATATATATGCAGGAACGATGCAGACATTGGATGCAAGGCATATAGAGCTGTTCTTGAGCTAGGGGTACAAGAATGGAAGTTGGGATTACGAGCTCATCGGTCGCCATGATGTCAACGAGCATGCCAATGGTGCTTGTGGGGCAATTTTTGTTATGAAACACCTCAAGGACTCTTCAACATCTGGTAACTTCAGATACTCTTTTCCCTACTAATTCTCCAATAACCCAAAATTAGTCACTTGGCCATACTACGGATTGGTTTAGTATAAGTGACACTGGCATTTGCTGTTTCAGCAACTTCTTGTTACATGTAGCAACAAATTCCCGCATGGCATTTTTCCCAACCACACATTTTAACCATAATTTCAACTACTGGCGTTTGTGGATCGTATAAATTGATCTGGTTTAATGTCAAATTAAACTGCAGCAGTGTTTAATCTCAAGCCATGGGTGGGCAAACCAACAGACTGGCAACCAAAGGCTGTCATTACTCTACATGCAGTTGTAGTCAACACAAATTTGCAGAAGAACGAAGGTACTAGTTAGTCGATTTTCCATAAACATAACCGAACTCAGCTTAATTGAGAATCTAAGTGACAAAATCCATTTCTAACTTCGATATTTCATCGATATTCTATATACCAGGACTTCAAGTGAAATACCATGTCATGAGAGCTGGACCTCAAGGAGAAGTAGTATCCATCAGAATCTCACAGCAGCTCCTGTAAAGCCCCACGCCTCAAAACTTGCTTGCCAAGCTACACGAAACAGATTCCGAAAGGGAACTTAAAACGCCTTTCAAATAATCAGATACTACGAAAATATTTCAGTTAATAGCTTAATTTCCTGTTAGAGATAGATTTGGTCGTTCTTGTAGAACTGATGAGTACATGATGTGCTGCTACATATACATGTTTACATGCTCACACTCACACACATACTTGTGAATGAAATCAATGAACGGCTCAGATGAAATCTTTGAAATTAATTACTTAACATTAATTAATCTCTAATGATCATTCTTATGCGTAATGGATGACCAAAGGATTCATCTCTGACCTAGAATTTGAAATTATAAAATATGATTACAAAAACATATTTTAATTTGTAAAGGCTTACTAAGAAATGATTGTGATAAGCAATGAGCACTTAGTGATAATTACTTTATAAGCTTTTGACTTTTGGATTTTTATATATATAATCAATTTTATATAAAATTTATCTCATTTACGAGGAGAAATATTTAAACTCAAGTCGAACTTCGACTTTCGGGTTGTTAACGAAGCTTTGTCGTTCATGTTTTAGTCCTTCTGAGATAACATGGACATCTCACACCTCCTCTTTCTCCTTCTCTTCCTCCTCTTCACCCACATCTCTGCACTCAATGATTGCCCGGCTTCCGATTGTGGCGGTGACGACAGCTTCCCAATCCGATTCCCTTTCCGGTTAGTACCCAAACAACCCAAAAACTGCGGTTTCCCGGGCTTCAACCTGGCCTGCAACAGCCATGGTCAAACAACTCTAAAACTTCCAAACTCCGGCGACTTTTTCGTCAGACGAATCAGCTATGCCACACAAGAAATCCAACTTTTCGACCCCGAAAAATGCCTTCCTCGAAAGCTTCTAACCCTCAATCTCTCGGGCTCTCCTTTTGTTGCTCCCACGTACCAGAACTACACCTTCCTCAGCTGCCCGGCTTCGTTCACCAAGTCGAGGTTCACTCCCATTGACTGCCTCAGCAACTCCACCACCTCGGTTCTGGCCACCCCTTCCGCCACCCTGGCAAATTCGATGTCCGCCACGTGCCAGATTGTTGACACATTGGAGGTTCCGGTTTGTAGGCAGGTTCAGACGGAGGACGGATTCTCAACCAACCTTGACTGGGATCTTAGTTTGACTTGGTATGAGCCTTCTTGCAGTAGTTGTGAGGTGGAAGGTGGCATTTGTGGATTTATCAGCAACACCACCCAAGAACTCGGTTGCACCTTCAATTCAACAGCAGGTAATTTTATAATTCACATATTTGCATGATTGCAATTTTCCATTGAAAGTTCGTAAAGGGTTTCATACTCTCGTTTTCTTCTTTTGCACCGTTTTTGGCCTTGTTTTCGTTCCTCAATTCTCTTTTGATTTATTCAAGATAAGTAAGATGGGGTTGAAAGTCACTTACCTTTGCAAGTTGTAGTTTTGTAGTTAATCATGATAAAACTTAAGAGGAAGAGTAGAAACTAAAACTTACACAATTTGACCGACCATCTATTATTTTAGAACGATACTTCTTTTTTTAATGTTAGAATTTATTTCATTACGCATTACAGTATTTGTTTACACTAGATTATTATTAGAAGTATTATTAATAAAAGCAATTTCAAATATGTTTTTAAAAGCAGAAAATGTCTACTAAATAAAGAATCAGCAACGAAGAAAAGTTCATCTTGCCCTTGTAATATGGCACACGGTACGCATTCTTATCGATTTAAAAAGGTTCAACACGTTATCTTGCAGGGGCCGGGGCCAAAAGTCAAATTCCAATCTGTTTTTTTATTTTTATTTTTTTTAAGAATAAGAAATGGAGGAGAATAGATAATATTATTAAGGGAAAAAAAATTAATAATAATAATTCTTTGTAATATAAAAACATCACTAGGATATAAAAAAAAATTAAAAAAAATTAAGTGGTGGATAGATAGGGCCATTTTCTTTAGCCTACTGCATTTCAGATTCAAACAACGACAGATCAAGAGCTCGTTTTCCAGCACTAACAAATGGCTTCAAATTCCAGGAGGATCAAGCTATGGTTTATATGTTTTCAGGATCATTTGCTTGTCCATCACGGTACCAGTCACCACATGCGCAGTTGTGATTGGCTGCTTTGCTTGTATCAGTGGCAGGGGTAATGCTGCACAGCGAAGGTCTACCGCGGTTAATGCAGAACCGCCACCACAACCCCCCGCCGTTGTAACAGTTGGTTTGGATCAGACAACCATTGAATCCTACCAGATGCTAGTTCTTGGGGAGAGTAAGCGCCTTCCGGGACACAACGATACCACCTGCGCTATATGCTTGTCGGAGTATCTCACCAAAGAGACGGTGAGATGCATACCAGAATGCAAACACTGCTTCCATGCTGATTGTATTGATGAGTGGCTGAAACTGAACAGTTCATGCCCAGTTTGCCGGAACAACCCGTCCCCGGCTCATGTCAACTCAACGTCCCCGGCTCACGTCAACTCAACGTCTCCGGCTCACGTCAACTCAAACAATGTCTGAAATTTCTCTCCTTTTTGTGTTTTTCATTGTACATGCTCACATTTTGTGGATGCCGACAATATAACATGTAGTTTTGTGGAAAAACAAGACTAAATTATGGGACGACAGTGAATTTCACAAAACGAAAATTGCACATATATTATTGCATCAGTCAAAGCATCATGGTACACAAGTACAAAATTAGTCCGACAAACGGGCAGAGATAGAAATATACGCATCGAAACCCCGATATTCATACATTGATGAGTTTTTTTCTTCTTCTAGAAAGTATAAAGTTAAATGAAGTACATAATGTTGTCATTTCTTTGCAAGGAGCTTCTTTGGAATCTTCTCGATCGGGGTAGTTTTTAGCATGAAAAGCCTCGCAGCTTGCTCCTGCAGAGTACCCCCGCATTTTAACCCACGAGTTTGCAGTTCAGACTTTAACCTTTCCCGGCCAAGAACCTACAATAGAAAGGTGGAAAGTCATGTTAATGCTGCTTACTAACGATTTGAAGTCAGCGCCCTCCCCAACTAAAATGACCATGGTGGGCGAGATGAAGGTGCAAGGTGTGAGACAAAAGCAACGAGGCAGGGACGTAATAATTAATATGGGCATTAATTTAGCTTTCAACGTGGACATGCCTAGTCATGTTCACAAGGCAGACTATATTATACATAATCAACCAACAGGGGAAAGCGAAAAATTTAGCTTCAAGAACTTAGTGCAAGGAAGTTGCCCCTAATAGATTTAATTACAACGCCCTAAAACATTTAATTGGAAGAGTAATGGAAGCTACAAAAACCCTAAATCGCTTTAGGAGTAACATAAATTTAAATAAAAAGATTATTAATATGATTAAAAACTTAGAAGCATACCTCCATTTCAGATGCTGATCTGTACTCATCAAAATTCAGTGGCTTCTCTATCTCTAGAGTGTTTCCACTCGCAACTGTTTCCTCCTGAACTCCTGAATTGGACTCTGAAGAATCATTGGCTTCAGCAACGACTGATGCACTTTCAATTTCTTGCCCATGCCCTGAACTAGGAACCTTCTGGGATTGACCAACTACTTCATTCAGATTTCCCATCTCAGGTCCACTGCAACCTATCTTTCCATCTTGATCTGCTTCAACTCCCGAAACCGTATCAGGCTCTGAACAAGCAACACTTGCACTACTAACCATCTTCTCTTCAGGAATCACTGGTTCAACCATCTCATTCTTCTCGTTATCAGTAGATTCTTGACCAGGGCCTCCACCAAAAGGTTGTGCTTCCTGCACAACCATCTCTTTCTCTTCCTCCGAGCCACTCTCACTTGAGCCCCCACCTGAGATCTCACCATCTTGTTTCCTACCAGTCACAGAATCCAAACTTCTATCAGTTTCTTTACTTGAATCTGAGTTATTCCCATTATTTAATACAATGGATTTCTCATTTTTATCTTCATTATCACTGTCGTCATCCTCTGAATCACTTTCGCCCATTTTCCTCTTGCCCATCCTTACAAAAACAACAAATCAGACATCAATACCAATGACACACATCTTATACAACAATATTAAAGAGAAATGGCAGGAAGATACAGTGTTTCTGCAAAAACTATCTGAAATAAAAAAATGTAGCATTTCCGAAACAAGGTTTCACCAGAAATCAAGATTATAAAATAAAATTAAAAAAAAAAACAGACATTGCTCTAAAGCAACCTTCTGGCTAAACCTTGTCTATCCTAAATGAACTTAATGGGTTCCATTCCTTCACTCTATCATCCCTATTGACCCCCGTAAATCGAAAGCAAAGAACATGGCTTTGTTAACCAAATTATGTATATCGTGTGAGTTTTCGACTTCAATTATCATACTAACCTCTATACCTATAACTAACACGTCCAAATTCTAATATTCATTTCAACTCATAAAAGAAAAAAACCATTGATCTCAAACCACCATATCACTTCCCCATTGCATTACTTTATTTCATTCTCCTAAAAGCATTCCTCCAAATTCATCATTTCCAAATTCCAAGCACAAAATCAACATAGCAAACATAAATAAACAGAACCCATTAAAACCCAACACAAATCCTTACCAAATTTTCAGCCTTTTCGAATCTGCCACTGGTTCCTTGGCCGCCCCCCTACGCTTTCCCTTAACAGCCTCCTTAACCGAATCCAAAACCTCCGAAACACAGCGTTCTGATTGCTCCCTATACTTGGCCACATACTTCTCAGCCTTATCGTCCCCAGTTCCCACTTTCCCCTTCTTCGCAATACGCTTCAAATAATCCTCCGCCATCTTTTCGAGCATCCTCTCTTCTTCCTCAGCCCTCCACTCCTCAAGCTTCTTCTCCGCATTAACATGCCGCAGCCTCCGACCACTCATATCACGACACGCGTCGAAATTACTCGTCTTCTTCTGCCCGGCCTTCGTCGCCGCCCCACGCAGCAGCGACCCGAACCCGCCCTTTCCACCGACGAGCCGGAGCAGAAGATGCACCGTTGGGAAGTACGGCGCGTCGGAGGAGAAACACGAGATGACGGAATCATCCTGGAGTTGGCGAGTCCCGGTGACGAGGCGCTGGTGCTGGAGGGGTATTTTGGTGATTTTGTATAAGAGGTGCTTGATGGAAGTGGCGGGGATCTCCGGGGTTGTGAATTTTAGGGTTAGGGTTTTGCCCTCCAAAAGGTTCACGAATAAGTTGTAGGTGCTGGATTTGTTGACGGTGGATTCCGCCATTGATGAAAATTGAGGGGAGAAGTTAGGGTTTCGAAGGACGAAAGATTGATGGCGATCGAGTCGAAGGAGAAAAGAGAAGGGCGGTTTGTTCTGGGGATTGGATATTTATGCGGTTCGCGAGTTTCCGTGTTTACCAGTAACCAATCCGGGATCGCATCCCGGGTCGGGTCTTTATTTCCTTTTCGGGTAAGATGATTTTTTACTTTCTAAAAATTAATTTTAAAAAATAAAATAATCTCTACTAATTAATAAAACACCTGTCAACCAAAATCCTATGGAATTACCAGTTTAATCTCCTAATTAATAAAAGTATTATGAATAGAATAACTAATAATAAGGACATAAGCAATAAAATTCGCAACTCTGAAATACATAAGCCCAAAATATAGAAGAAAAACGAAAGACAAAAGTCTAATTTAATACTTGGTTGTAATGGATTTTTATGGAGTTAATTAATTTGTACAGATTTCATATACATTTTTAATTCAATTCCCTCAAAATCTTATGAGGAGATGTAAGATTTGTGGATACAGTACGAAATCTCTCAAATTCCATCTAATTTCTCAATTTTTTCAAATTCTTTAAAATCAATTTCTAATTGAATACATCTGTAATGTTATAAACTTCTTCAAAGTCCTAATTGAATACTCTCGGATTTTTAAGGATATTAATACTTTATCTTAAATTTTTAATTGAATACATGTTAAATTTCAGAAAGTCACTTAAAATTCTAATTAAATACCTCTTAAGATTCCTCAAAATCTCAATTAAATAAACCCTGTAACATACAATCGAGTTTTCAAAAGAAAATGAAAGGAAAAAAAACAATCAATTTTGTGGGGAAATTATAATGTATTTATAAATAGAATTGAGAATTTGAGAGATTCTAATGGATTTATAAATTCATGGAGTTTAAGGAAGTTTAATTGATTAGTAGAGATTTCGTGAAATTTTTTTATTCGATCCCTCGAAAACTTAGGAGAAGATGTGAGATTTGTGAATGCTTAAATTGCACTACAAAATCACTCAAATTCCCTCAAATTCCTCAACTTGTTAATATTATTTAAAATAAATTCCTAATGAAAACATCTAAAATATTATAAACTTCTTTGAAATCATAATTGAATACACTCAGATTTCTAAGGATTTTAATTAACTATCTTAAAATCCTGATTAAATACATGTTTTAATTTCAAATAATCACTTAAAATTCTGATTGAATACCCATAAATTCATTAAAAGAATTAAAATTCCTCAA
This sequence comes from Malus fusca, assembly GCA_035220775.1. Taxonomy (NCBI): domain Eukaryota; kingdom Viridiplantae; phylum Streptophyta; class Magnoliopsida; order Rosales; family Rosaceae; genus Malus; species Malus fusca. The sequence continues at coordinate 22,997,661 of CM069065.1, read as the reverse complement.
ATTCTCAATTGAATACAATCTCATAATATGTTTAGTTGAAAATTTATTTAAAATGAGTAATTTTTGTAAAGAAACATTTTCGTATATAAAAAAAAGAAAACTAATGAAAAATGTTTGAAAACTTTGAGTTTTAATGATAAAGACAAAATAAAAGGTAAAGTGAATAGTACCAGGTTTGACTTTGCAGTGTAAAAATGTGATTTTTCGTTAAAATAAACAGTAGTGTGAGCTTTTCGTTAAAACTCTCTATAAAAAAAATTAAAAAAAAGGATAAAAATGAATCAAAATCACAAACAAACAAACAAACCAGACCGCGACTGTTATGATCTCTCTTCAGCCAAGAAACAAAGAGAAATAAACTTTGTCTCCTCTCATACGAATCCAAGAGCCTTCCACTCCCAGAAGGATTTAATGGGCGAAAGGGGTCGGAGCTTCCAGGTGGATCCGAACGTCCCCAGATATGTCTGCCAGAACTGCCGCAACTCTCTCTGCGTCGTCGGCGCCGATTCCTACGCCGAAAAGTTCTTCCACGATTTCTCTCGCTCCGGTTCGTTTTCTTTAATCCTTGTATTAATTTTGCTTAATCCGTATTATGTGTGCATGTAATCGCCCAAATTTGTGTTCTGCGAATCGGATTATAGAATCCCAATTACTCTTTGGGGGCTTTCAATTGAAGTTTTTGCGAAATGGTTTTCATGGATGGGCAAATTTATAATTAAAAATTTAAAATGGGTTGGGGTTTGATTTAGTAAAGCTAAAGTTTTGTTCTTTTTGAACTTTTTTAATTTCAATTGCTGCTCGAAAACTTCAATTATGCTGGTTTAGGCGTTAAATTTTGCCATGGAGTGTTAATTTGTTGAGCAAATGGTTTGAGATAGATTTGGGACTTGTTGCTGGGTGCCCCTTGTTGTGAAGCGCTAAGTTGGAACTCTTTCTTTGTGGAACCTTTGCTAGAATGAGAGCCATGTTGGACTAATCGATCGAAATAAGCGTATATCTGACTAGAATCGCATAGAGCTTACTAAAATATAAGATTTCCTGAGTTTTATATTTTGTGCACATTTGAGTTTGTGATTTACATGGAGTTAAGGGTTTTTTTATGGCCCGGTGCAGTGATGTGTGCTGGAAATGGTTCGTTGTTTGTAATCAGTGAGTGTTTTGGTGATGAACACATGCAGGTATGCAGGGCTCTTCAATGCATGGGGCGACCAGTGTGTTATCATCAATGCGGATGGACAATTCTTTTGTTGTATTACCGCAGCAAAGAGCACAAGGAGTCCCTCCACGTCCCCGTGGTGGAGCAGTCAATACTAGCCATTCTGGAAACGCAATGGATGAGTCCTTTGTGGTTGTTAATAAATCTGAGTCCTCAGCGGATGGTGGTGGGGCTCATTTGCCGTCACCTGATGGAGGACCCAATGGTCCTTTGCAGCCTAACAATTCTGGCTTTCACTCTACTATAACTCTCCTGAAACGGGCATTTGAAATTGCGAGCACCCAAACACAGGTATGCATCAGAATGCAAAAGAACTTGACGTTTTATGGTATGTTGGTGCCGGTTAATGTTTTTTAAGTAGGTTATGATCTGTAGGCTTCTGCTAACATGTCCAGGTCGAGCAACCTTTATGCGTTGAATGCATGAGGGTATTGTCTGATAAACTTGACAAGGAGGTAGAAGATGTCAATAGGGACATTAAAGCATACGAAGCCTGTCTTAAACGCTTGGAGGGTGAGACAAGGGAAGTGCTTAGCGAGACTGATTTTCTCAAGGAAAAACTAAAGGTGCCTATTTCAAATATTGTCTAATGCAATAATATCTCTGTGATCTGTCTATGGATAGTGAAAAAAAGGGTTGTTTTATTGCCATTATGCCTTCATTCTGAGGAATGTCGCAAATGACAACTCCAAACATCACACATCAATTGGCTACCTCCGTTTAGGTGGCACTTTTGGAGATTGTGTGGCCAGTAGGATGCATTTGTCTGCATTAATATAAATACATTTGAGCTCTCATCCTACATTCAAGTGTTATGTTCTTTTTCTTTGTTTTGTTGGTCATAACTGAACCTCTTATCCTTATTGATTACCCCTTTTTGTGGGAAGTATTCCATGAATCACTCTGATTTCTTTGGTTTGGATGAGTGGGGAAAGGTGGTTATATCTTGCTGATGGGATATTTACTTTGCTGTTTAGAGCATGCAGTTTGATTCAAAAATGGCACAAATATATAGGACTAGCCTATAAGCTGGAACAATCTTAGGCTTGCAATGGTTTATACTAATTGGAACTTTACATATTTGTGAAGGTTTTTATTTATTTATTTTTAATTTAAGGCCAGGATATTAGCTTGCCTACAATCCTGCGGCAATTGACCGATATCAAAACTTCTTCTTTTTTTTTAAAAAAAAAAAACCTTCAAAAAAATGTTTGGTTTCATATCAGCTTATTTTGTATCATAATTTTCCAAAGTGAGGTCTAATGCTCACTGATCATCTTTTTATGCTATTTAAGATTGAGGAAGAAGAGAGAAAACTTGAAGCGGCAATTGAAGAGATGGAGAAACAGAATGCAGAAGTAAATAATGAACTGAGGGAACTTGAGTTAAAATCTAGCAGATTTAAGGAGTTGGAGGAGCGGTAAATTTCTTTTCCTCATGCTGTTTGTTGATTTTGTTGGTATACTTCCTGATAAAATATCAAGCGTGCATCAGTGCGTATCAGATTTTATCTCTTATACTCACCTTCTATATGTAAACCTGGGAAATGCTAATTGCTTATTCTTAACATGTGTCAGGTACTGGCACGAGTTCAATAATTTTCAGTTTCAATTAATTTCAAATCAGGTGTGCGACTTCTTCTCAATTACTTCCTCTGCTTCTCCAGCTTTTGCATTACAAACTTCTAGGAAGTACATTTGCTCTGTATTTCTGACTTTGTGTTGATATGTCTGGCTGTTGTTTGTCTTCAACTCTTCGTAATGTAGCTTATGTTAATTCTATATAGGTTCATCACCTTTAGTTTTTGTCTTACTTATAAAAGAAAAGAGTTGCATACATAGTGCACATGTATTCTGCTTGATATATAACTTGTGAATAGATATGTTCATAGAAGTAAAACAATCATGCTCTGGAATCATTTAAATTTACTGTGATAAACCCCTAATCGGATATATCATTTATGAGTCATCTTTTTCCCCACTTTATATGGATTGATGATACCTCATTTCATAATTTTCTTGGAATAAAGTGTAAGCAAGTTGGAAGAAAACATTGTTCCCTTGGTGCCCTGTGGGTATATTGTCGTTTGTGTCTATGAAATTTATTTTTGGTTAACAGGAAGAAAGAGATGCAATTTTGGCCAAGATAGAAGTTTCACAAGCACACTTAGAGTTGTTGAAACGAACTAATGTGCTCAATGATGCCTTTCCTATCTGGCATGATGGAGAATTTGGTACCATTAACAATTTTCGACTTGGACGACTTCCTAAAATTCCGGTTAGAAAGCCAAACATGCATTTCCTTCTCTTTTGAGTTTGTCTTAGGACCAGTTAATTGAATTTTCACTTCCACCCTTGAGACAGAAATAGGCTCTGATACTGATGTTTACCATGTTGTGAAAACAACTAGGTTGAGTGGGATGAGATAAATGCTGCATGGGGTCAAGCCTGCCTTCTTCTCCATACAATGTGTCAGCATTTCCGGCCAAAGTTTCAGTATCGAATAAAAATACTTCCTATGGGCAGCTACCCTCGGATTATGGACAACAATAACAATACTTATGAGCTGTAAGTATAGACTGTGCCTATAAAAAATTTCAATATTTTATTGTCTTCTTATTTTAAGGAACTGTTATTAGCACTCCAAAAAGTCATCCTGCATTCCAAACAGATAAAAAAGAATACAAGGGAGAAAAGTGCTCCGAGGTTGATGACTTTTTTGGAAAGCTGCCTTATTTTAATTTCATCTAATCTCACTATTGTAATAAACAAACTTATTAGATCCCCCTGGTATAGCAGTATATGGTGCATGAAGTAGAGATTTCAATGTACTATTTAATTGGAATCACCCAAATGTCGAGTCGCTTGGTTAGGTGATTATAAATGCATAGCCAATGTTTGTATCTGTTTCTAATGTAGAAATGTAGATGTCTAGTCGGGGGAAGAATCTCTGTAAGTACCTATGTACTGAAATTTAGTCTCTATCAAGATACGCTCACCATTTTGTTGGATGTTTTGTTTAACTTGAGTATTTATTAGGTTTGGTCCGGTGAACTTGTTCTGGAGCACTAGATATGACAAAGCAATGACATTGTTCTTGACATGCCTCAAGGACTTTGCTGAATTTGCGAATTCCAAGGACCAAGAAAACAACATACCACCTGAAAAACGCTTTAAATTGCCCTACAAGTAAGTTATGCAATATGTATCGATAATATGTTATATCATGTACAAGCTTTTTTCGTCTCTCCTTCATATTTCATTTTTCATAAATGATGCAATTTTTGCATCTATTACCCTAACTCGATCTTGTTTACCCTTTCAACCATTTTAAAGCATATGACGTATACAACACTGGCATAAGTTCTAAATGGTCTGACGAGTTTTTCATCTGCATTATTATCCACATACTTATTACTGTGTATAATTATTCTTTTCTAGAGTAAACTGCCGATTTGCCCCCTGAACTATCACTCAACTTTCGATTTGCCCCCTGAACTTTTTAATTGGAAAATTAAGGACTTAAACTAATTTTTTTGGCCAATTTGCCCCTGATGTTAATTTTTCATTTATTCCATCCAAATTTCTGTTAAATGGAAGCATATGCACAACATGTGTGGGTAGTTCGGTCACTTCATTCTTTAAAATAATTGAAAACCTTAGATTTCTAAAATATAAACCTATGCAAATATGTGTGATTCTATAGCTTTTTTGTCTAAAGGTCTAGTGAAATGACGCTTTTGTCCACAAATGAGAGTTATGTGATTTGCACATGATAAGAGTTAACGTTAATTTGGATGAAATTTATGGAAAACTAACGGTAGGGGGGAAATCGGCCAAAAAAATTAGTTTAAGTCCTTAATTTTCTAATTAAAAAGTTCAGGGGGCAAATCGAAAGTTGGGTGATAGTTCAGGGGGCAAATCGGCAGTTTACTCTTCTTTTCTATTAGGAAAGAGGGTAGACTTCGGTCGTGATTCCATTATCCGTCTTGGACTTATTGATGTGCAGGATTGAGAATGACAAAGTGGAAACCTATTCGATCACTCAAAGCTTCAATAAGCAGGAGAATTGGACCAAAGCTCTCAAGTACACCCTCTGCAATTTGAAATGGGCTCTGTATTGGTTTGTTGGGAACACAAACTTCCAGCCCCTTTCCGCAGTAGTGTCGTCTTCACATGCTGAAGTCTCAGGTGTAGGCTCTTTGTACTCGAGACGCAGTACCGACTCCAAGTCTGAGTTCCAAAACTCATCGCATCCATGACATAGATATCGAATACACATCATACACCGACATGTATATAGAAACACCATAGTTTAGTCTTGTGCAGTTAAAAGCATAAGTTTTAGTGTATTGTAATACTCTACTGAAGTATTCATAGTACTAGAGCAAAGGATTGCTGTTTTATTTTCTGCAATACTTGTTGAATTTCAGATTCTTAAAAAAGAAAAAAAGCTTACGAACCTTATTTTAATAAACGGATACCCATAGCCGTACCTACCAAATTTATATGAGCGGATGACCGCGACTATTTTGCCCATCTTTTTAAATCATTAAGACAGGGACACAGGAGTTGGATAAAAGTATCATTTTGTCTCAACAAGCATATGGAATGCATGGCATCAATTTGCGAACACACGAGAAGGGACGTTTCCTCAATTTTTGCTGATTCCTTGCATGGCTATTTAACATGACAAGTCTTTGCATAACTAGAGTAATATGTTCTCCTAAATTGCATCGAAGTTTGGATTTGAATATCTCACACATAAGTGTAACCTAGCTGGCTAGGGTAATGTGTTTTTTTTTTTTTTTTTGGGCATCAAAGTTTGAATTGAATATTGCTTGAATGAAAACGAACGCATGAAACGTCCCTATTTTAGTTGTTATAAAAATAAAACCGTAAGAATGTGAGGACAAAGTCTCACATCAGTGAGGGACCAAACAATGAACATTAGTGAGGAACCAAACCATGTAAGGGCTTATAAAAAGTTGGGCTACTTCACATATTGCCAATTGATTTTATGGTTGAATCTCAACTATCTACATCATATCAGAGTAGGTTGGCCCACATACAAAACCCAACTGACACACGTGCTCCACATCACCCCGTTGGTGTTGTCCATGTGTCAGGCTTGAAAATTTGCCACACATGAGAGGGCGTGTGAGAATGTGAGAACAAGTCCCACATCGGTGAGGGACCAAACCATGCAAGGGCTTTCAGAGGTTTGACAACTTTCCATATTACCGATTGATTTTATGGTGGAATCTCAACTCTCTTAAAAAATCATCACTGACATGAATCTTGCATGATCATAAAAACAGCTGAAGAACTTGAAAACTGCAAAAACTCACACTCAAGCTTGCACGTATAAATAGAATACCTTGGTGTGTTGCAAAGACAGCTCTCAGCTACAATTAAAACTTGAGAACTAGCTAAGCGATCATCTTAAGAGTTAGCAGCAGCCATGTCTCGCCTAATCGGATTCTTAGCCGTTCTCCTGCTCCTTTCGATCACTGCACACTCGGCGCCTTCATGCCCTACGGTGAAACAGGAGGTGGCCCCGTGCGTCACTTTCGTGAAAGGTGGAGCCGACGCCAAGCCATCGGGGGAGTGTTGCAAAGGTGTCAAGAACCTGAGCGTGAATGCCGCTAACAAGGCAGACAAGGAAGCTGTTTGCTTGTGCCTCAAGCAAGCGTTGTCTACCATTGGAACCTATAATCCCTCTCAAATCTCTGCGCTTCCCAAGAAGTGTGGCATCTCCCTCGACCTCCCTGCAATTGACAAAGACACCGACTGCACAAAGTAATTCATACACTTCAAATCGCTTAAGGTATCACATTTCTGATCACTTTAGCTCATCATGTGACATTGATGTGTACCTGCTACGTTAGTTATATATTATGATCAACGGTTAATTTATTGTCACATCAGAACAACTAATGCAGTCAAGAAATACGATTATTCTAGACTTATAATATTACATTAACACTTATCTTTCTAATTAAGTTTCTTCATTTGAGTTACTGATTTATCTTCATTATTTTTTCATGCAGGGCTGAATGTTTTATCCTGCAAAGTGATCTTATAAATAAATTGTACCACATGAATGTACTATCTGAGCATTACTAATAATGCCACTTGTATGAGAACACGTTATAAATTATAAATTACCGATATATTCTGTCCTTAATCTGTTTTTCATTATTATTGTTTTTAAATTGTTGAAATGAGGATTTTACAAATTTCAATTGTTAAAATGATTAAAAGCAAACAACAATGTCATATCAATAAATATTACCTTCAAAAGAAATATCGAATGAAGGGTATATTGAATTACAGAAATCGTCTAGTGCGTCCCTAGCCCGTTCTTGTCTCTAGTAACCGATCGAGTTTCTTCCTCCTCTCCCGCTTTTTTATTAGGATGAGTCACTCAAGTCCCTCAACATTATGGAACACATATATTATAACACGCCTAGAATCCTTAAATTTGATTAAGATTTTTTTTTTCTTTTCATCATTTTGTTGTGAATATAATTATTAATTAAGAATGTAATTGTGTAAACTTAAATAGAATCTCAATAGGATTTGGAGATCAAATCTTCATGAGTTAATATTACTTGTAAGATAAGAAAATTCGTCATGATTAGTATAAATAAAAGTACAAGGCTAAGGGTTGAGGACACAATTCTCACACAATTGAGCCCTTATGTCTTTGTTCTCTCTCTCTCCCACTTTTAAAATTAGTTTCACAACACGTTATCAGCACGACGTGTCTCACAAGAAGAGAGGATCATGAAGGAAACACGACGTGTCTCACGAGAAGAGAGGATCATGAAGGAAACCCTGCAAAAGCTTTTTACCATCTTCATCAACATCCAAGTAATCATAAACCCTAGTCTATTTAATTTTAATTTATTTTATGCCATGTATATTATGATTATTGTTCTATGCTATATGCATTTCTTTTATGTTGATGAATAAGTGAGGGTATATCGAAAAAGAACAAATGAAGGGATTCCAAAACCCTAAATTACAGAAGTCGCAGCTTAGAGTCACACTTGTTAGGTAACGGTGTCAACATATGCCATAAAAAGTATTTGTTAAGTAATACATCACCTTTTATTAATTAAAATGTTAGGTGGCACAACTTCATTCTACATTAATTAAAAAATGTGGAGTTTGTTCACCTGGGAAATTGAGAGAGAAAGTCTTTATTCTTCGTTGAACCAAAGCCCAAGAACAGCAAAGCCATAATGGTTTTCTCTACGTTCTTCTTCATCTGAAATTAGACATTTCTTCTTGATTTAAAGCTTATGTTGCACAACATATGCACAATCATGGTGGTTTTCTCTCTTCCACTACCAGTCCAGACCGTTAGGTGGTCCTTGGAGGTCTCACAAGCACTTCTTCAGACTTCCAAGTGGTTCTGGGGCCACCTGGGTCCATATGCATCCGCCCCTAGTCCCTACTATGAGACTCGTGTCAGCAACTATTGTACCTATCGAGAATTGACAACAACTGTCATCTCCTAATTAAAAATACCTGATGCGACTACATTCAAAATAATGGTCTGAATAGAATTATTAATTAAAAATGTGATTGTATAAATTAAAAGTATAATCCCAATAGGATTTGATCTCAAATCCTCGTAAGTTCGTATTACTTGCAGAAAAGAAAAAAAAAAAAACATCATCTACAAAACCAATAATTGTCTACATACGACATGACGTTTAAAATACGGCATGGTGCGAATTGCACGACATAGCGCTTACCAAGACTTCAATTACAACGGCACGCCGTTTCAAAATGTTTGTTTTTCTTTTCTTTCCAAACCTACTGTGTTGGGAATTAGTGAAAAAATGAAGCATTTTTGCTGCTAATGGAGTTTCTGTCTCCTCCGCCTCTAGAAGAGAACTGAGAAGATTCAGAAAGGTAATTGCTTTTCAACAGTTCTCTTTCTGTTTTCTTATTTTCTGTTTGGATCCCGAGAAAATATACTGCACCGACGCAAAATCTTATATTTTGTTGATTGTAACAACTCTTGCTATAATACAGTCACTGCTCTCATTCTTTTCAGCTTTCGTGTAAATCCCAGCTGGGTTCCTCAAATTCAAGCCCTAAAAAAATATTGGGTACTTTAATTCATAATATGAGCAGTCTGTTTTGGGTTCTTTTCATGGGTGCTTAGCTACTGATTCACATTTGATATGTATATGCATATATGTATATATGGAACCTATGACAATGCTTCTTGAGTAGTTATTTGAATTGATAAAATTGAGGTATTGTATAAAGATGTGATCTTTGGATCCAAATGTTTCTATATAGTGCAACCCAGTAAGAGTTCATACAACACAGAACTTAGGAATGTAAGATTTTCTTTTCTTTTCACCTTTTTTGTTTCATTTTCTTGTAATGTTTAGATATCTGCTTCTTTTTTAGCAGAAGTTAGCTGGCATAAATGGCTTGTAGACGAAGTGTCTCCACGACAGTGACCTTTGTCACTCGACGTTTCAACCCGTCATTTAGTCACATTCTTCATGATAACAATGAGGATACTAAACCAACTTCACCAAATTCAAGTTCAACTCCATCTGTGATCAAGAGTATTTTGCCAAGTGCACACAACTCAATCACTCGATTTTGTTTTGGTTCTCAATGTAGAGAGGAGACAGGCTCATCACTGGCTTGGAAAATGGGACTTGGCTCCTTTTCTTGTCGGTATATGTCTACTGTAATTGGTGATGGGTCTGATAAGATTAATGACACTGGCTATTTTGCTGAGGTTATTACGGATAAAACATTGGAAGTAGTAACCTCCCAAGCCCCTGCTGTGAGTGAAGTGGCTGTTGCAGCAGCTGATTCTTTCCCCCCAGTTGCTGCCCTGCAGTACTTGATCGATGGTGTCCATTCTTTTACCGGATTGAATTGGTAACGGAATTGATTTTAGAGAATTCTCTTACTTTTTATCTCTGATGTTTATGTTTCCTATTGTGTATGATTTTAAAGTCACAAGTTTTATCTTCAAGCGCTTTTCTATGAATTCTTGAAATTGATTAATTGATTTTCCAGGTGGGCATCAATAGCTTTAACAACTATTCTGATTCGAGGGGCTACAGTTCCACTTCTTATAGATCAACTCAGGGCCACTACACAACTTAATGTTAGTTGTTCATTCCCTTAAGCTCAATGGATTTGTGTGTGTGTCTGTGTGCATGTGCACGTGCAGATTTGTTATTGAACAATAGAACATTCTGTTAGTATCTTACTTTGTTTATTTGAGATTTTTTTTTTCTACTGTGTTACAGTTAATGAGGCCTCGCTTAGAGGAGTTAAGACAACAGATGCAAAATATGGTATGCATTTCTTTCTTCTTTGGGGGGTGGGGGACGGTAGACAAACTGGAATCATGATAATCTAGTATGCTGAGATTCTCATCAAAATTCATCATAAGAAGCGAATTTGGACAACGTCCTATATTGTCTATCTCATATTAACCTTGGTACTTTCGTCATTTGATATTGTGCACGGCATACAGTTTTCAGAAAGCTTCATTTGCAGGGTTTTGATACATTTTATTTGTTAGGCAACAGATCCAAATGTTATGCAAGAGGGTCAGAGACGAATGAAGGCATTGTTCAACGAGTAAGTAATTTGTCACTGTCTGATGTAATCACTTCTGATGTTTAACTATTTTCCTTTTATAGATACTAGCTTGTCAGTCATACATGAACTTTGAGTTTAAATACATGCAAATCTTTCTTTCAATAGATGTTGTTTTCTAGATTGTGTTTATTTCAAACTTTGAGTTTAAATACATGCAAGTCTTTCTTTCACTATGATACATAAATGTTTTTATCTGAAGATAACCAATTGAAAAGTTGAGAACCTTAAGACCACTTCTAATTGCAACAAGTGCTTAATACTGATTGGTTTATCAACAAAATGAAAAATGGGGGATAATTCACTATTAAAGACAAACTACGATATTATTTAGAAGAGACCTAAATATAAAGTCAGAAAGTCTTCTTCCTAAATTTTCCTGGGGTAGCCTTCTCACATGAGGATTTGACAACCATTTTTCCTTTAGATTTTCATTATTTTCAGATTAAAGGAGTACATACACAGTGTGTCCTTTTACTTCTCGATTTCTTTATCATTGTTTCTCATGCAGCTTTCTTGTGTTGGCATGTGCGTGCTTCTAACTATGGGAAACTTGCGCGATTTTGTGCAGATATGGAGTCACTCCGTTTTCTCAATTGAAAGGACTATTCATTCAAGGTCCCATCTTCGTCTGTTTTTTCTTAGCTGTAAGATATCAGAGCCCCTCAGTTTTATAGAATTTTGTTCGAACTATTCGTTAAATATCCGAGTCGTGATATCGAACTATTCGTTTAATATCCGATCGTTGTCACGACTTTCCAAATTTCAAGTTACGTTTCATTTTCTTACTCTTGTAATGTAGATTAGAAACATGGCCGAGAAGGTTCCTTCTTTTGAAAGTGGTGGGGCTCTTTGGTTTACTAATCTCGCTACTCCCGATAGTCTTCTCATCCTTCCAGTTCTAACATCATTGACATTCCTGATTACAGTAGAGGTAGGCTTTGTTTACTTGGATTTTTTATGAGCATTTGGTTTTTTATATTTCTATCAGATGCTTTCTGCCTTGTTTTATTACTGTAATGCTTTCGAAGGGCGAGCAAATATGTGATTTCCATATGTTTTTTTAGTACAATATGCAGGAGGGTCTGGAAGGGAATCCTATTGCCCAAACTATGAAAAACTATTCTAGAATCCTTGCTGCCATTTCAATTCCTGTGATGATGAGTTTCCCTAAGGTTTGTGAATTTACTGAATTTAATGCGTATCAGGTGTAGGGTATGTGCATGATCTTGTACTGAGCTTTGTTCCCATGTCTTTCCAGGCGCTCTTCTGTTATTGGCTGACCTCCAACATGTTCTCCCTTGCATATGGATTAGGTGAGTTCTTCGTGCAAATCATGAACTGCAATTTGTATGTAAATGCTTCATAACTATACTTTGAATTGAAGTTGCTTTAATCAGATGCTAAAATGCGATTCAGCATATTAACGTCGGTCTCCCGATCCCAGTTTGTCAGCACTAAAATCACATTTTTTCGAGCATGTTAGAAAAATAGTAAAATATAACCCATTAGATGGACCAGTTCCCTTTTAACAGAATCTGGTGATTCTTTTCACCTCTTGAACATGTTTAAGCTTAACTTGTTTCTCTCATATTTTGCGCTGACAGACTTTGTTGTCTTCCTGCAGTAATTAGGCGCCCAGAGGTGAAGAGTTACCTTCGCCTTCCAGTAATTCCCGTGCCACCTCCTCCTACTGCATCCAAGCCTCATTCCTTTATGTCTTCGGCAATTGAACAAGATACTACCGTTGAATCAGAACCTTCGTTATACTCGGAGCAAACAAAGGCCGCAGACACGAGAATATCGCGGACTTCAATTCTCAAGCAGAGACTTAGAATTCTGGAAAAGAAAATCAAGGAAAAAAAGAAACAAAATAAGATGTGAGCGCAACAAGTTTATGGTGCAGCGGATGATGAAAAAGTTTTTGGTAGATAGGCTAAAAATCAGGTAACAGAGGAATGGAATCCCTTTCAAGAGAACATGTTCTTAGACAAATAGTGTTACCCATTTTTCTACAATGTGATTTTAAGCTCTTAGATCTACTTATATCAAATGATCCTAAAATAAAGTTTAGGTGACTCATATTATTATTATTGAATGACTTGACAATGATATGAGAGCGTTTTCTCTCGAGTGGTGGTGAGCATTACCACCGCGTTAATTGCTGTTGAATGAGTGGTTATGCTATTGTAAAACTGCAGCAGCTCATATGTATGGTGACAGTGTGACGAAGTGGATGCCGTCAAGTTTGCACAATTTGCCCATGTTGTTATTTAATACAGAAACGAAAAGGCACATTGAGCATCCAGATTGGTATCTTCCCCTCTTCCCTTTTATACATAGAATACCATCCAGCGTGATGAAGGTTGTAAATGGCTCGTAAAACAAATGGAACCCTCAACGAAATCAGAAAATCACTGAGAGCAATAAATTGAACACATAAATCTCTCTGAGTGTAATTGTATGTATCTAGTGATGTTCTGCAGTAAAATCGGGCTCAGCAGGCTTCTGAGGCAGCAACAACAATGTCAGCAATGTCGGTGAAGGCCTAGTGTCGCGCTTAACATTTTGTCGCAACCCTCGCAGCGCGTTGGCTGCAAACTTTGATGCATATACAGCGGCTAGGAGGCTTGGTAAGGTTCCTGCATCTTGCAGCCTGTCTTCTTCTTCGCGTAAGGACTTTTCGAGCTTTCTCTTCCAGTGCCAGCGCCAAGCTGCTTGTATGAAACAGGCTGACCGTGTTCTCCACTGCAGGGAGTAGAACCTGAACAGTAACAATTGTAGCTTGCAGCATAAGATAACTACATACCAAAGACCAAAACAATCAAGAATACTAACCGTAGTCCATATATCGGTTTAATTCTTTGCTTTTTCAAACCACAAATTTCCTTCAAGTCATCAGAATTATTATAATTAGAGCCTTGCCTGAAAGTATGTCGGAGCTGCTTGCTGTGCAGGCGCCGAAACTGGGAGGTGACAAACTTCAAATCATCAGCCATGAGCGCAAACGCTTCAACCTCAGTTTTAGCTTCCACTGTCCTAGTTGAGGTGGGGAGATTGGTGGAGGAATTTGGAACCAAGGCCCATGTAAGAAGCTCTTCTCCACAGAAGTCACCAGTCTTAAGATCAGCTGTGTTAAAGAAGCCTGTTCTTCCACCATTCGTAGTCATAGTTGCTAAATTTCCGCGCATAATAAAGAGCATCTCATCTACTGGATCACCTTCTCGGGTTATGAAGCACTTGTCCGTATACAGAACTGGCTTGAGGCGATCGCACATGGCATCCATCAGTTGTTCATCCATTTTTTCGAACATTGGCACCTACAACAAATTGAGCTGATTAACACAACTGCTAAATTTTGGATAAAGCAAGTATGCAGAAGTTAGAAATGAAAACACTCACTCTCTTGAGAAGAGCCAAGCAAAGATGGCGCTTTATGTCCTTTCGTAGGTCTTTAGGAAGGTTACGAATAAGATTGTCTTCCTCAACACCTCTTGTTTCTTGCCATTTGTACTGATCATACCGTCGAATCCTTTCCCTCAATTTCTCTGGGAGCATTCGGTGTGACATCCACTGTTCTGCATCGCGCCTTTTCACTCTCATTTCTTCAACCCTCACAGTTGTGGACTGCAGATACTTCTACAACATCACAAAAAAGGTCAGTATCTTCGACTTTTGATCATTCAATCCAGGACAAAAGTAACATCGCCAAATCGACTATTACCTGCATATTTCCAATGAGCAACGAAAACAGAACTAATCCGAAGATTGATATGGCGACTGCAAATATTATCTCCCAAACATAGGTGCTTGTTTGGAGGTTTTGGCCAAGTGAACTGCAAAACTTCAGAGTTTTAGATGCTACACGTCACAATTCTATTAGGAACGGAGTTAAAGGATCACGATTACGCACCCAAGGTTGCGCAGACCCCACCAGAAGCAGAACAAGAATTTCTTTGGAAAATCTTTGGTCTCCGTCACACCAGACGCAAGAGCATCATTATATATTCCAAAGTTGAACACTGATGAATTTTTAATGTTGCCCGGGTCACTGAAAGGGCAAGAAGCGTTCATCTTTGCAACAAAGCTTGCATCATTGTCATGGTTAGGAACACAGTACAGGAATTTCTTACAATCAACGTTCCATTGCACTGATCGCACCAGCACCTGTACTCGCGTTCCACGGAGAGCAAGTACCAAAAGGCTCCAACTATCTGGTATAACAAATTCGCTATCGGATCAGAAATGCCACATGATTATCTCAGATATTTTTTAGGACTCGAAAACTATCTAAAGATCAAACCAAACTTACATGACTGGCTAGCATGAAGAGCAGAAGATTGACAGCAGCCCCGGCCCACGCTGTTTCAGTCATGAAACCAGAAGTTCTTGTTACTTCTTGGTAGAGTGGATAGATCCTCCAAAATCTCGGCACATATTGTGCAACGATTATAAACTTCAACAAGTCCTTTGCAACCAGTGGAACCGGACCCGAGATTGTAGGGATTATAACAAAAACTACAACCTGAACAGATTTAGCAAATCCAAAAAAAAAAACGTCAGAGTCTTGAGTCGCAGACATAAGTTCCAATCAGAGATATGGTTGATGGAGATCACTCCGTTTCAATAACAAAAGCATGTACAAACTTGCTGTAGCTCTCGGATATTAAACAAAGAACTTAGTTTTCTGAAATTGATATGATCGAACAATTTGTCAAACTCCTGACTGTACCTGTGGCAGGGGAAGAATGGCTAGAATGTCAATGATGAAGTATGAAGACAAGTATCTTTTCGCAATGGCCACGGGATCATCAATTAGCTCACCCCTCCCAAATACGCGAGAAGATGGGGCAATAAACCCCGTGCGGAACTGAAGGATGATGTGAAATACATGAAAGATGTCGGTACATGATCGAAGAACACAAACAATGATCTGCAATGTCTTGTGCAAATTGAGGCATTTCTTTTTGCCATCAACCACCGCGGTATAAAAAAACAGCGGGTCCAAGGACACAGCTATGACACAAGAGAGCACAAATATCCTATTCCAATTCTGAAGAAATGGCCCCTGAGGGTGAAGAATTCTCCTCCTGGAGCCTGACTCATTTGTTAGCCGGTGACCTACAGAAGTGGAACTTGATGGTTTTTTCAAGCTTCTAAACCTGTCAGAACCTCTCTCCAGTCCGCTCCGAATACTCCACAAAACTGCATTCACAGATGGTATCGCTCTTCTTGGATTTCGTCCATCATCAGAAGAAGCTTCGTTTTCAGAACTTCGAGGTCTCTCCAAATGCCAATCTTCAAACCTGGATAGAACAGCAAACGTAGCAAGCAGCAGAGAAGAAACTAATTAGATAAGGCAGACAACTAAATCAAGGATCAACTGCACCAAAATGTTCCTGATTATGAATTCAGTGTTTTTATTCAACATTAGGAGAGTGTATTCAATTGAGAATTTGAGAGATTTTAATGGATTTTTATGGAATTTAATTGATTTGTAGAGATTACATGTAAAATTTTGATTCAATTCCCTCGAAATCTCTTGGGGAGAGGTGAGATTTGTGGATGCTCAAAATACACTACGAAATTTCTCCAATTCCCTCTAATTCCTCAACTTTCTCAAATTCTTTAAAATCAAATTCTAATTGAATATACCTGTAATGTGATAAACTTCTTTAAAATCCTAATTGAATACACCCGGATTTCTAAGGATTTTCATAAACTATCTTAAAATCCTGATTGAATACACATTGAATTTCAGAGAATCACTTAAATTCCTGATTGAATACCCCTAGATTCATTAAAAGAATTAAAATATCTCAAAATCCCAATTGAATACACCCCCCTTAGTATCACAAGCACCGATCTTCTCTCAATCGAGTTAGTTACGGCTAGGGATGGGCAAAATATTTAAACTTCACGGTTACGGTTATGGGTAACTGTTTAGATATATAAACGGTTATGAGTATAACCGTTTACCCATGAAATTTAAATAGGTGATTATGGGTATTAACCGCAATTATAAACGGATAACTATTTACCCATTTATTTTATATATGTAAAATTAACACAAACCATGTTCTCTATCAGACAAAACTTAGATCGATGGTTTATATAGTTAATTATAATATAATGTGGGTCGTTATATATATATATATATATTATGTTAATACTTTATATTATGGGTTAAATAACCCAAGAATACTATCTTCTAAACAGTTTTCGTAGCCTAAGAATACTTGGCAAATATTATATTACCTTAATTGGTAACAGTTAAAAATATCGTCCGTAAACTATTATTTCAATTATTGGAATGATACAAAGACTTAAAAAATTAAAATACAGAAATGTATGATGAATGTACTTATAACAGTGTTTAATTGTTAAAAAAAAATTATGACAATTTTTTTTTTAATTTTCAAGTTGTTAAAAAACATGTAGACGGGTGAAAAATGGGTAATAGTAAAAATAAAAAACAAAAAAAATAAAAAAAAAAGATAAACGGGCTGAAAACGGTAAATGGGTAAACGAGTATTAAACGGTTACGATTAAATGAGTATGGTTAACCGTTTAGGCAATTACCCAATGGGTAAACGGTTATGGGTAAATAACCGCGGTTACCCGCCCGCCATAACCGTTGGCCATCCCTAACTGCATTTAAATGGTGGTATTTAAGTAAATGTAACTGGACTGCTGCACTAGGGTTTTTACAATATTTCAGTCTCCTACAAAATATGGTGATTGCTTTTGATATTTTGCTTTAGTCATGTGAATTAGTAACATAATACAAGTGCACAAACAATTGTGCGAAAGTATAGTAGGTACCGAAAGTAATAGCAGCAGCATTGGACAAACTAACCTTACAAATTTATGCTCCTTGGAGTTCATAATTCTGATATTGGATTCCTCTTATTAACTGCTCTTTGATATTGAAATCTACTTCGCTAAAACTCGAAGAGGCGCACGATATAACAGACCTAATAAGAACAGAATTATTGATAATGTCATTAACCTCTTAAGTAAGAGTGATAGACATGATCATAAATTTATAGCAGCAATTTTCCAATAGAATAATCAGTCTGGAAAATCCACGTTTTCACACTTGAAACAAAACAACTATTCAGTGATTATTTTCTTCTAAGCTGAGTTAATCATTGTAAAGGCATTGACACAAAAGTCTGAATCAACGAAAGAATATTACCAAAAAAGTAGAAACAGGATGAAAACATGGCAATTGAAAATCATCCATAGTTAAACCCGATGAACACTAAACCAGAGAAAACCCTAACAAACATTCAAAAAGAACAAACTATATAACGCTCCTTTGTCCCCTCATACAAGTTAACCTTCTGTTTGGTTGCTGAGAAAAGAAAACTTCAACTTTCAACACTTCTGTGCTTATATATATTGGTATACGTTATTTTCCCACAGAATGAAAACCCATGTCAGAAAAAGCAAGACTCATGCATCAGACCTAGACCCAACAAAGATGAAGCTTCTTCTTTTCTGATATTCTCAAAGTTATGAGTATTTTCTCTTATTTTCTCACCTTATTTTCTCGGACCCCAAACAAAAAACCAAAGGCCACAGAACTTGATGATGAAGAAATCAAGGAAAAAAAAGAATATGTTACAACTTGTAGGGAGATTTCGTTTGTGAAAAAGCAAAATAAGTTTTGCAGAGAGAGTTTGCAAATAGCAGTTACACTTGTTCTCGTGTGAGTTTTAAGAGAGAAATAATAGCGGGAGGGAATAAAAACGCAAGACAGAGAGAGAGTCCACGCGTGTGAAGAGTCCAAGTCAAGCCCAGTGAACCTCCAAGAAACTGATCGAGGATGGTAAAAACTATTTTCCATGATTTTACTATTTTACATATTGTCTGGGCTACATGGCTAGGGCCCACTTACCACCATGCCTTTTATATATTATCTTTCGGGGTCATCAGTTTACTACGTGTTTTGAACACATTGCAAGCGTTATTGGACGTTGATGATGTTGAGGCTAAAGTGTAATTACGTAAGAAAAATCTCTCATAACTTATTGGGACTTCAAATACCTCTAGTTAATTGTCCTAACCCACGGAAAAGGATTCTCATCTCATCATTTTCTTAGGGATCCCGCAATCGTATCCGTTCATCGTACATTATACGGTCAGAAATTATTTAAAATTTAAATTTAAAATTCAAATATAAATAGTACCTAAGGAAAACTGACTGCATAATGTACGATGAACGGACACGATTGCTGTAACCAAAGATCTCTGGGAAAAGGATCCGGCGAGGATCCCTTTCCCTAACCCACGTCCGTTTACTTTTATCATGTTAATTATTACGTTTTACAATACTATACCAGCAATTGTATGCATGTGCTTATTAAAGTTTTGAAAATAAATTTTACAAAAAGAAATGGCCCTTCAAGCTTTTTGGTGACGATCTTGAAACGATTTTTCGTCGCTGTCATATTGTAGACATCGAAATTTCGGTAAATAAATGTTGACCAATAAATCAAAGTTTCAACGCTCATGTATTACATAAATTTTACACGTAGCGTGTGTCTAAACGAAAAATCGAAATAAGTCAGAAAAGTCATCAAATAAGACACGTGTCAACACCTGGCAGAGACGACTTATTTCATCTGGAATATTATATTCAAAATTAGGTCTTGGAAAATTCTATAAATAGAAGCCAAATTCATTCATTTAAAAAAAACCGAAATCATTAGGCAAAATTCTTGAAGCTCTGAAGCTCTGAAACTCCGAAGCTCTCAAGCATCCAGGTTCCCGAAGAATCAAGAAAGCTCTCTTCGTTCTTCGTTCTTCGTTCATCGTTCATCCTAAGATCAAGCCCCAACGGCCCTTTGGATCAACAATCATCCACCAATTCAAGATCAAGCCCCGACGGCTCTTGAAGAAAGTGTTCTTCGTTCTTCGTTCATCGTTCTTCCAAGATCAAGCCCCAACAGCCCTTGGATCAACCAAGAAAGCACCATCGTTCATCAACTGTTCATCCTCAAGGATCAAGCCCCAACGGCCCCTTTGGATCGACTACATCAAACAAATCCGCTCATCCGCTGTTCATCAAGCCCAAGCGCCGACGGCCCTTGAAGAAAGCGTTCATCGTTCATCACTGTTCTTCGAGATCAAGCCCAAAAGCCCTCGAAGATCCGTTCAAGCCCAAAAGCTCTCGAAGATCCGTTCGTCACTGTTCTTCGAGTTCAAGCCCAAAAGCCCTCGGAAATTCGTTCATCACTGTTCTTCAAGATCAAGCCCAAAAGCCCTTGAAGATCCGTCAATCACCATTCTTCAAGATCAAGCCCAAAAGCCCCTTGAAGATCCGTTCATCCTCGTTCATCCAAGATCAAGCCTCGACGGCCATTGGATCAATCACACATCCCACAAATCAACACCTTACGGAGATCGAATCAGAGGATCAAATAGAGAGAGATTGTAACCCAAAATCATCAAATACATAATATTTGTTTGTGCACGTTGTTCTTGTCTCTTTCGTTTCAGGAATTTTCCGTGTTCACACATATATTTAGCAACTATTTATGGATAATTGTTTTGTCATTCAAAGTTTATTTTATTTGGGATAAAGACTTGAAAGACAAAATGAGGACAACTGATATGGATACTTGGTTGTGAAGCTTTGAAAAAAATAGTAAAATTATTTTGCGTTTAATTTACTATACTGTTCATAATTTTTATTTTGACTATTTTTTTTTAGTTTCGTTAATAGGGTTAATTTAATATTTTCAACTTTTTTTATTAATAGATCATTTAGGGCATGTTTGGTATCTTAATTAAAAAAATTCATTTTCAAAAATATTTCTTAAGAACAGTTTTTTATAAGACCTAAAATCTTGTTTGGTATGATATTCAAAATAGGAAGAGATCAAATAAAAAGAGAAGAGGAGAGAGAGATGAGTTAAAAAAAATTTAAAACTGACTCTCTGTGAGTAGACTAGTTTTTCAAGTTGGTTTTGAGTCCACTTTTAACACGTAGTCTGACGAAATGAGAATTATTGACTTGAGACTCAAATTATATTTTTGAGTTAAAAAATGTGTTCAAGTTGAATATCAAACATACCCGTAGATATTCGAGATGATTCTAAGGAAGAAGATTTAATTTTGAGTAAATATACTACCCTAATCAATTTCACATGTGTATCGTGTATGATCATTGGCAGTTGACGACAAAAACGACTCGTCTTTCGTTTAAAGGGTGGGACCGCAAAAACAAACCTTCTCAATTATTTCACCTTACATACTTCTTTGACTGGTAATACTAAATTTATAGATAAAATTAACAAATTAAATGATATGTCATTAATAGGAATGAACATGTTTATCAACGTTTAAGTAATAATCTAATCATTAACTTCCATGTCATTTAATTTACAAAATTTTATTTACAAATTTAATCTCCATGGCATTACCCAAACCGAAAAACATCCTCAACCGCATCAACATAATCCCATACCAAAATCACTCCTCTTAATTGCGTTTTGCACCTGTTTTTCTTTGAAACTTGTTGCTTTTCTGGATTTTTGTTTTTCCAACCATACTTATTATCACACGGTGTATAATTTGGAGTTCACTATCTCAACTAAGCTATCTCGCCTGTTAGGGGAGCTTAATTGAGAAAGTGTTGCCAAAACGAGTTGAAAGCAGTTAGTTCGATTGATTTACATACAATGCACCGCATGTCGTCTACAACTTTACTTTTGATTTCCTCGATTCGTCATGAAATTTGCTGAACAACGCTATTATGTTGTTAAATACCACCACAAATGGTATCTTCGATCATCATAAAAGGATCAAAATTGAACGATGAAGAGATAATCGATGACTTGAGAAAATTGAAGGATTAGAAACTTGTGACATAATCTAATGTACTTGTAAGATTAACATTGTAATCCCACCAACCATTGACCCAAAAAAACAGAGAAAAGGGAGCCTTCGTTTGGATACGAAAATAGTAAGTAGTATGAATCCAAATTAATAGTTGAAGACTTTGTTTAGCACGTCATACGTAGAAAGGGTTCATAGTATGAATCCAAATTAATAGTTGAAGACTTTGTTTAGCACGTCATACGTAGAAAGGGTTCATTGCTTTATTATTTGAAAATGTCTTCTTTGTGCACTTGCTTTAACTAATAGTCAAATAAGTGAAATTAGGACTAGGAGGCTTGTATTAATCTCAGTTGGTTTTAGAATAGAGGAAATTGTAGTAATGGTTCCTCAACTTTAATCTAATTGAAGTAACGGTCATTCAACTAAAAATTCATGACCACTGGTCCCTTAAATCTTTTGAACGTGCAGCTATGGTCATTTTGGTCAACTCCGTTTGAACTTCCGTCAAAATGAGTCACGTGCCACACATGTGAGGCTGAATCAAGGGGCAAATATAGAAAACAAAATGAGAAAAATTGTAGCGATGGTCCCTCAACTTTAACCCAATTGGAGAAATAGTCCCTCAACTTTAACCCAATTGGAGCAATGATCCCTCAACTTTAACCCAATTGTAGCAATGGTCCTTCCAACATGACTCATTTTGAAGGAATTCTGACTAAGTTGACGAAAAAGATCATAGTCGTTTTGATGAGTTAGAGACCAAACGGTTATGAATTTTTAGTTGAGTGACCATTGCTCCAATTGGGTTAAAGTTGAGGAATCATTGCTACAATCTTCTCTTTAGAATATGGTATTATCGAAATTTGGATGAACCAAGGTGCATGGGAAAATAGGTCTAAATTAAGCTAGTCGGAGTTCGAGTATCTACATTTGGCAAAAAAAAGTTATGAATTCGAATAAAATTATCTCAAAAGTAATAAAAAATTACATATCGTATTTTTCAGTCTTCGGACTCGCAGGGCGGAAGTCAGGCAAATTTGCACCAATTATGCAGTGATCATTTAAATATAAACAAAAGAACATTCTAATCAATTTGCGAATAATATAGTTTGCTCAAATATGTGGCAATTTATTTGCTGCAATTAACATGACAAGGAATGGAATTGTTCAACTTTCCTTGGGATCTTATTAAGCTCCCATGACAGAAAAAATAGCAAGATATACAGAACTAGGGAAAAGGCAGATGATTATGACTAAAAATGGCGATAATCATGCCGGTTTATCCAAATTACAGTACTGAACGTTCTCGGATAATTAAGTTTTTCGGGGAAAAGAAAATTACAATGCTAGACTAGCTAGTGATATAACAAATCTCCTATCTGTATGCTAATACAGATCAAACTAGCTAACCAGAAATATTATGTTCAGTCCTTCCCTAACAATTTAAAGTGAAAAGGGCGACTTTCCTCAACTTTCTCTAGGGTTTCTCCTCATCTGACTGAGAGCATGGCGGTCCGGGTACAGAATCAACAAAGAACTCCTCCACTGGTGCAAGGTAAGGCTAGTAAGTTATATTTGAACCCGTCCGACCAATATTATTAACCTGTAAAAACTATATATAAAATAAAATAAAAAGTAGAATAACTGATGCAACTCCAATTACCTATATCCTCTGGCTCTGGAGAGTCGAGTAAAATTTCAGAATCAGACGGTAGAAATGGGGAACCGGGATAGTTTCCTAAGGCTCCTAAATCTGTACAGAAAATCAAGGCAATGAAATAACTAAACCGTTAGATATAAGCATTATGCAAAAGCAGCTTCATTTCAGTATTCATGCTTGGATCCGACATGTTACTTTACGTGCCTACACATGTAAGACTGAAATGGTGTAAGCCTTTCAAACAGCTTTAAACGTACCAAAAATATTTGCTGCAACAAAACCTGCAGTTTCATGTTTACTCAGAAAACCCTTGCGTAATTTAAAAGCTAGTAGAAAAAGCAATGTTAAAAATTATGTTCCGATGACTACAGAATGTTACATTCCTGTTATACTCTCGGAGAAAGATATGAAATGCTTGTATCAGATATTGGGACTTCGAATATGCATGCTTCTGCTATATTTTGGAGATAACTCTAGCGTGTCTAGATGGAAATTGCAACTAACAATAGACACAGTTCTACCTATGTATCAAAATTTTATACAGAGATCTCTACAATAGCAGAAAATCATACTCTATGCTAGGTACTTCAAATGCTTTATGGCCGAAAAAAGTATTAACACTTAATGACCGTCATAAGTGATCCACATAACCTTCAATTTCAAAAATATAATGTAAATCTGACAATTGCTCAACACTACAAATTACCTCCCAAGTTTGACAAATCTGCTGTAAGATCTGATAAACTGAAATTCCACTGAATTTGGTCCAGCGATCTCAGAGAATCCCGAGAATTTCCAGCTCCACCATCAGGTGCAAGTTGCAATCCAACAGAACTTGCCACATCAGATGTAAACTGTGCATCAAGTGCTGTGTCTACTCCCATTCCAGATATTTCTGAAGCAGAGAATGGGAAGTGACCACTCGATGCAACTGATGTAGGACTTACAGGCATCTCCGATATGGATGACATAGCACTGTTTGGTGGAATGACAGGAACCACATCAGCACCACTGCAGTCCATCATAATACTTCAAAAAGAATAGATAAACAAAAAATAGCGGCCATTAGAAAAACTTTTATCTACCGAAACAGGATACAGGTGCACGAGACAAGGCAATGTCATCCAATACACTTGTTCCATAAGGACAAGAAACTGTTTGAACCAATGTAATTCCTAAAAGAATGGGAAGGGGGGGGGGGTATCAGAGGAACAAAAAGCGTCTCTAAGGTTTAGGTAACAAATTATTTGTCGTATTAAATGAGTAATCAAAGAGAAAAATTCTCACTCATTCCCAGAATTCATCCGCATGGGATGAAAGTTGCTTGGTGCAGGTACTCCATTAACTACATGACAGTTAGATATTGCACATCCCATGGAATCGACATGGGGCTGACCTGCTGCTGGCATTGGAGGTTGCTGAAGGACGGGGTATCCCATAGGTAAGTTGTTAACTGCACTGCAAACAAGTGGCAATGAATACTAAAGACTATCACATAAAAATATCTTACTACAGATTGCCACAAACTGACAGGCATATATAGATACTTATACCCCACATAACTTACAGAATAACATTGAAACTTTAAAAGTCAAACGAGAGTTCATCCAGGGTTCTTAAAAATAGAAGCATAGCTCTGTTAGCATTGAGGAACCAAATTATGATCCCTATGCATCCACCAAAAGAGATGGACATAAAGTAGAGCTAACAGAATCAATTCATGCGTTTAACTTTATCCCACCATGTTGCTGCAAGCTGAAAACTTACCAGGCATAGGATGGATCCCATTTTGTATAGGGGCCAGAGGAACCTTCGGAGGCATGGGATTATACTTCAAGAGATGATAGTGATGTTCCAGTAAATGATTGAAAAGGAGGATTTGTTTTTTCAATTTTAGCCTTATGTAATAGGCCCTGAAAAAGTCAGCATTTTCTTCTTCCAACTTCTGCCATACTGTATCAACAAATCAAAATAAAGAAAGTCAGCATTTTCTCCCAACTCACGATCACAACTAAAAAGATAAACATGTAGCTTATCGGGGTTACATATTTAATCCATTGATCCCTCAATATAAGAGAAGAGACGATTATGTATAGCAGTAGCAAAATATCTAGTTATAAATCATAATATGTACAATTCCCCTTCATGGAGTCATGGATCCCTATGCCCAAACAAAGGCAGTAAGAGTTAAATATTGAAACAAACAATAGCAACCGAAAACAACTATATCAGGATTCTCATTTTAGAAATAAACAAATTTACAATATAAATACTGAAGTAAATGTAATGGCAGTAACGACAGTACAAATACTTAAAATAGGTTTCGAGTTGCCTACCCAAAGTTGTAAATCCAGGATCTATCCTTGCCCGAGTCAAGAGCGTTTTAACTACCTCATCTCTATTCATATATAATTGTAAACACCGCTCTATTAGATTCTGGACCTAAAACATTCATATATCATAGCACAGATGAGAAACAGATTAGTCAAGCTACTCCACAAACATTATTCAGAAAAGGAAACAAAGTAAGACATACGGAACATAATAGAAAATGTAGAAAAGGAAAGAAAAGATTGCCAAAAAGAGTAATATATCCTCACAAGTTCAATATCTTGGCGTGATACTTTCTTGTTATCGTTGCCTGAAGTGGATGCTGAAGCTGAATCTGTTGCAGGAGCCTCATTACTTTGGTTTTTCACTTGGTCACCTTGTGAATCATGTAAAACTTGAGTTGATGATTGATTTTCTTGCGTGCTCTGTGAATCCGAAAATAGGACTTTCTCGTTAGTCAAAAGAGAGATGTGCAAACAACCAGGTATGACACGCTAACAATGTGAAGAATTATGAAGTGGTACCTGTAAGTTCTTCATTTCATCTGAATGCAGGTGGAACACATGTCTTCAGTATGGCTCTGGTATTCTCCAAGCTAAAGGTTGTCTTTGCTGATACCAATACTTTCACACTTATAAACAACACCAATAATTAAGGCTGTTTTCACCTGGAATGAAAGATGAATGACAAAAACCATAAGCTTATCGACTTAATACTAGACCAATGAGTCGTGAACAATTCAGGGTGAAAACACATAAATCCAACAATAAAATTTAATACATATTCCAGATTTTAAGCATTTAGTTTATAAGTTTCTACGGGAAGAAACGAGCAAAGATGCATGTTTAAATTCGAAACACGCATTTAAAGTCTTCCTCCAACGACTCAGAGCAAAGCATTAACTAAAATTGGTAGTCCTTGTGTTGTGCTTTATCTACTTTGGTTCTGAAAATCCGCGAGTATGATCCTTCAAATACACAACAAGCGCATGTAACAAGTCATTTCTCAAAGTGCCTATATTCTACCATTATAAGGCACTTATTGTCCCGCTAAAAACATCGAAAACGAATATAGATATATATTTCCAGTTCATACAAGTTCTTTTGAAATCTTTGGGGTTTTCACTTTTGAGCAACAAAACTGAATCAAAAGCTTACATGGAATTTTCTGTTTTTGCCATACTCTTTAGATAGCAAAGAAATGCAGCTTTTTTTTTACCACAAAATGCCTAATCTTTAATATTTATGCAAGAATTTTACACCCTAAGTAACTGAAAAACTCTACAGAATTCATAAATAATTGAAAATACAGAAATTATGTGCATCCTTCAAGATCTCAGGAAAACCAAGATTTTCAAAACCAATTAGTTTCAATCAGATCTCAGTCAAGTCCAAACCTTTTAGCCAATTTGCCACCTTTACACATTACATACAAGCTTAACCATTAAAATAAACCAATTTAATCATATAATTCAACTTAATAAACCATTAAAAAAAATTAGAGACAGAAAGACATAGACAGAGAATACAATAAATTCAAAAAGATTCAATAGAAAAAGGAAATAGAAAGTGAAGATCTAGCATAAAATAAACTATACTACCTTAAAATCCCAGTTACAAAATCTTCAAGAAAGCAGAACCGACACACTTTATTTCGACAAATTAAGGGAACCCAGTTCCAGAATCTCCCAGAAAACAGAAAAGACACTTTATTTCGACGAATTAAGAAAACCCAGTTCCCTTTTCAAGCTGAAGAGTCAACAAACATCGAACAGATACCTCTCTCTCTCTCTAGAAAAAGCTTCAGCAAGTACAAAAAGAAACAGACTTGGAAGCTCAAATTACAGACTATGGCTTCTACGTGGCTGGTATTAGTTCGAGATTACTTCCATTATATTTAAATAATAAAAAATAGAGGAGGAGGAAGAAGGAGTTGGGAGTCGAAAGGTTGCG
Organism: Malus fusca; assembly: GCA_035220775.1. NCBI lineage: Eukaryota > Viridiplantae > Streptophyta > Magnoliopsida > Rosales > Rosaceae > Malus > Malus fusca. The sequence continues at coordinate 22,969,986 of CM069065.1, read as the reverse complement.
GCAAGATAGCTATGGCATTATTGGAAGGTGTAGCGTGAGAGAGACTATTGTAAAGAAACAAAAAGAAGGAGAAGAAGAAAAATCACACCGGATTTGAGATGATATTTGGGTTTGGCTTTTATACTATTGGGCTTTCTATTTTCAAACTTATTTTTCCTCGAAATTTAGGCGAGAAAGTGAAATTTTCTTGAAATATAAATGTTTAAATGAATAAAATATAAATTATCAAGCTGAGTAAAATATTATTGGGAAACACTAGTAACTTTTTACTCGGAAATTCTCGTTTTACTTTATTTCTTTTGTGTATCATTTTGTGATCAGAAGGAGGCTGTAATGTCCCTGTGAGTATTCCCGGTCCCCGGAAGAGATGGATAACCGTAGTTTGCCACTAGTTGTCTTCATTTTTAAGAAAAAAAAACTGTTTGATTTCTTGATCATCCTTTAAAGATTAGTTATAGAGAAAATCAATTAAATAAGAAATTATTTAATCGTTTAATTAATGTTTTCAAAATTTTAGTTTTATGTGAGAAACATAATTTGTCTATTTATCAGACAATCTCTAAAGAAAATGTTAAATTATAAGAGTTAAATTCAATTGATGGTTGATGTGGCAATATAAGGCCTTATCTAAAATTTTGTACTTCTATAACCGAATTATCAAATGTTATTTTATTATTTAAATAGAGCTTTAAAGTTTTGTAATTATTAAAAAAAAGTTGATACAAAATTTTTATTGGTTAAAATGTTAATGGAATAAGTGACCCATTATTAAAATGAATTAAAAAGAAATTGGACTTTGATATCAATTTGACTCCAAAGTACAAGGCCTTCAAATCCGTCTGCAAATAACATTTCGTTTTGAGAGACTTTCGATATCAAATATGCACAATAGCATTCCACATAAGATTTTGACATTTCCTTTAAAGATGTTCTTAGGTTATCTAACGACTTCCAGTTTAGCAAATTCTTTTATATATATGATCTTTAAATGGTTAACCAAAAAATAAACTGAGTTTGAACCATTGTGAAACATTTCTGAAGAAGAAGAATAACTGAAAATGTAAAACAAAGAAGGTTTCTTCATTTATTTAGGTGTTTATAGGCTTGGGCCACGGGCTCTTCACAATTGCACGGACTTTATTTTCTATTAGTTACAACGATAAATTTGCAATATTGAGAGAAGAAAATAAATTAATATTAAAATCGTCTCAAGAAATTCAAGATGCGCACTATAAAACAAAGAAAAATAACCAATAGGATCCTCTTCGGATTCCTTTGGTGAGGATCTTGAAGATCTGTGAATCGTATCCGTTTATCGTATATCGTGTGATTTTTGTTAGATATTGTTTGTGTTTAATTTTAAATAAAAATATTTAAAATGATTTCTGGCCGCATGATATACGATAAACGGACACGATTCATGAATCTCCGAGATCCTCACAAAGAGAATCTAGATTCGAAAAATAACATTTGATCGTTGTACTAACTGACTATTTATCTATTATTTATTTTCCACAAAAAAATATAAATATCTCTTTTATTTAGTTGTGTAAATAAAAAGAGTAAATGGAGCCACATAAATGGTAATGCGTCACTATTCACGACTCACGAGGCCTCTGTGGTGCAGGCACTTGTCCTGGCTCACGAGAGCACCCTTTGTTTTCCCAAATCTTCTTTTATTTACTAAAATTTAATTTTTCTTTCTTTGAAATTGAATTCAATTTTTTTTGTCAATATATTCTTTTTGTTATTTTGTTTCTCATTTAATTATGTAGTGCTCTTGGCTGCTTTTTTTTTTTCTTTTTTTTTAATGTAATGGTGTTTATGAATGGAATTGACAAACCTTCTGGCATGATATTTGGTTAAAATTGAGTGTGACAAAACTAAAATATTCAATGTGAGGCTTATTTACATTTCAATTTTTGTGTGTTATGAAACGAGTGATGTGTGAGGAATAAAAATAATACATATACTTTGTATACATATGTATGGTAAGTAAACATGTCATTGTGTAAGCTGAATATCAGGATGAACAAATTAGTCAGCACCGTAGCATCATCGAGAGACTAGTGATATTGATCCATTGAAAATTTGGCACGTGTACAACTTATTGAATAAGTTGTAGAACTACCCACACAAGTTATACATTTCTCGAAAGTTACTGCATGTTAGAGTTTAGTGTTTAGTGTGTTTAGGGTATCTGCATGTTCACACATATAATTCCAGAGCGAGCATTTGTAGACGTGAAACTCAAGCTTGAATATCAAAGCAGATCCCAGAAACCCTAGTTCTAAACCTAGGTCCTAATCACTAGAATTCATACTTAATCAACTTTCAACCAAAAATCATTTCTAGTCCACGGTTCCTCGTTGTCATTCTTCTAATTCTATTATCGTAATCAAATAACACATAAAACGCATATTTCCTGAGAAAGAGGTATAAAAAAAGAGCTTCATTAATCAAACCTGAAATACAATGATCGTATGCATGCATGCACAAAAGGTAGCTAAAAAAAATTTGAATAAATTATACGAAAAAACTCCGGACAAGAAAAAGGGAAAAAGAGCCACACATGCCAAAGACATCAGATTAATAGTCAAATAATCAGATAAGTCTTAGCTAACTAATGAATCGTCAACGATGGAGAGCACCTGAATCCAACCACACATAGAGACCCGTTTTAAGGAGGAGGATTCTCTTCCCTCTTAATCTCTCTCATCTTCTCTCCTCTCCTATTTGAACGGTTATGGTTCAGCCCACCTCAACATTTTATATTGATTTTTTTATAGAGACAATAAAATAAAAAACAATATGTGAGAGGAGGGAAGAGAAGGAGATGAAAATAGGAGGGAAGATAATCCTACTCCCCCAAGCAAACCGATATAAGACCGATCAAGCAAACAACTTAATAGAAAATACATTCGAAAGAAACGAACAAAAGTAGAAAGACATCGTGGGAGTGTGGCCATGCATCATTTAAAACTGTATTCAAAAGGCAATGCATAATCTAAACTGTGTATTAATGAAATATTCTTTGTTAACTAAAAAAGATGAAAGATATTTTTTTTCTTTTATCACAACAAATAAGTTAAGGACAGTAACATAATTTTATAAAACAAAATTTTGCTTTTGTTTTTAAACCTCACTTATAAGTGATTTTATCATCTCTAATTTAAAAAAAAAATAAAAAAACAAACATATCTCCCTTTCTCTCCATTCCCACGTTCTCCTACATTTTATGTGTGGGCATATACTAGTATAGAAAAAGAACAAAAAAATATGAGATTTGCGGTGTGGACTTGTGGACCGATCTCTATAAGAAAGAAAAAAGCGACCATCTTAATAATTAAAGAAGATATAAGGAAATGACAAGAGTGCTTGTAATAATGCATGCAAGCAAATCCAAGTTGTTGATTGTTGTTTGTTTCACTCATTTTTTTTCTGAATACACGTGCACTACACAGCATGGTGCATAATAGTTATTTAATTAACATATTATATTTTTATTTTGGCCTAATCGGATAAATGATTCTCGTGGTCATAAGATATTCCGAAGATAGCTCATGTGGTAAAAAAATTCAGATTTAAACCCCTGTGGTCTAAGTCTATTAGGATTTATGCCCGAAATTAGAACTTTTGTCATTCCTCCATTAGTAGCTTGCATGTGGGTCTCACGGATAAGACTAAGATGGTCATTTCATCCTTTCCATTTCATGCCTTCCATTGTTGATCTCCTTTCAGAACAATCAAAACGATGACATGGTCATTCCATTTCATCCCTTTAAAAAAAAGTACAACAAAAATTCAGGGAATCAATATATATCAACACTTACACTTGGCACGATGCTTGCTTCTGGGTGGTTTTCTAGCACCAGACGGCAAAATTTCTGGGTGAACCGAAATACTAATACCACGACCACTACCACTACCTTCTAGTTTAGTTGCATTGATCAAAACCCACATTCGTAATTCATATAGTATTAATACCAAGATGATTAAATTTAAAATTTAAGTAATCAAATTAACAAAAGTTAAGTTTTTGCTATAAATTTGCACATACCAGGAGGAGGCATTTTGAAGCCGACGAGCAGCAAGTAAATAAAAAATAAATAAATAAAGGTTGCAAAGAGAAAAGCCTAGAACCAGAATTTGTTCCTGGCGATTCGACCGAGCCTTTTTCCTTTGCGAACAAGGCGAGTGTCGTGCTCACTTAGATACTTCAATAACACTCTGATTATACCTCCCCTCATCTCCTCCGGCAACATCGATTAGCCGTCGTCGTCTATGGAACTGTTTTCATGGCGAGTTTGGAAATGATGAAATGGAATGACCGTTTCATCGTTATGAAAGGAGATCAATGGAAGGGATGAAATGGAAATGATGAAATGACCCTTAGTCTTACCCGTGAGACCCACCTGCAAGCTACTAACAGAGGAATGACAAAAGTTCTAATTTCGGGCATAAATCCTAATAGACTTTGACCACAGTGGTTTAAATCCGAATTTTTTTACCACATGGGTTATCTTCCGAATACCTTATGACCACAGGGACTATTTATCCGATTAGGCCTTTTATTTTTGTTCAAGACAAACGTTTGATATCCAATTTTAACATACGTTTAGGGAAGTACGTAAATTTGATAACATACGCTTTTGCAAACTTAGGACATAAATATTATTAACTCTTAGAGATTATGAAGAACACAAGTTTAGTGATTCGAAAGAAGAGAAAGGAAGAAAGATGAAGATACTGTTCTATTGAAATCTCAGAGAGGAAAATACAATCTTACTTACAAATGCCTTACAACCTTTCTTTTATAGTAAAACTACCTTTCCTAGAAATACAATATTACCCTTCTTACATTCCACCAGATTCTAACAAACTTAATCCATATAACAACCATCATATATCCATTAAATATAATCATCCTTGTATTTGGTTTTGTAATTTTCTTAAGAGATCTATGCCTAGAATAAGTTTTGATACGTATTATTTATAAATCTGACGTGGATTTTTTGTGTAATTTTATTTAATAAAAAGGGAGGTGCCAATTATAAAACTGTGGTCCAACCATGCAAAAAATCTCATAGTCCATCAAGCTGATTTCTGCATTGTAAATTTGTAAATATATGTTTCAAGATATTATTCTGCAAATGAGACGACAGGACCACCTTTGTAGTTTATATACAATCATACTGAAGTGGATTATGGGGGTTTGAAGACGACTTTGACATTTTGGTCGTATGTAGATTCTGGATCCCAACTCGAGGAAATCTCCAACTCTTACTAAAATCCACGAGTCACTGCAAAACTCCATTTGGTTTATTTCTTACATTTATAGTTGTGTCGTTAAGTCTTTCGATTAATATTATTAGGTTTTATATGGTGAATTTATTTACTCTTATGGATCGAGACATCATAGTTGAGGTGTTAGCTAGTGTTAGCTCAAGCTCAGAGAACTTCGAGCCTTCAAGCTTAACATTGTACCAAAAAGAGAGAAGAACGATGAGGAGTTTTGATTCACAAAATTGTACAAGAGAAAGAAACAAAAACCATCTTCGGTTTAAAAAAAAAAAGAAACAAAAACCATGAAGAGTTTTTAAAGTGTCTTGAAGAGTACATATCACACAATCACTATACAGACTAATTCATGACAATTTATTCTGCATATTATAAAGCAACTGGAAATCAGATAGAAGTTTTTATGAGAAAAATGCAAAAGTTGGGACTCACTTTTTTTTTTTTTTTGTTTAATGAGAATAAATTATTCTTATGTAATACCATCTCCTAGTGTCACTGCAACTCATCATCAGAGCTGGCCATGGCCTAGTGCAGGTTAGGCGACTGTTCGGGGCCAAAAAGAAATTAGGAGCGCCAAAAATATTAGGGTGGTATATTTATATATGTTGGTATAAGAGTACAAATTTATAAATTTTGGTTAAAGGACTAACAAGTTCAACTATAACTAGTGGTTTTTTTTGTTTAAAATTAGTGAGGAGGTCTTGGATTAGAAACATTATGTTTGTTTATTTACTACTTTTACGAATTTCTTTTCATAAAAGTACTGTCATAAAATTTAGTAGAGTGAGCACAAAGTTTAACCAGAAATTGTGGTTTATGTTGTTTAAAACTAATGAGAAGGTCCTGGGTTCGAAACGATATATGTGTTTTTTTACTCTCTAGTTTTTACGAATTTCTTTTCATAAGAGTATAAGTTAGAAGTTTAATAAGAAGCAATGATTTTTGTTGTTTAAAATTAATAAATTAGTTCGAGGTCTTTTTGTGACATCCCGTCCCAAATTTTACATTTTTGTTAATTTTTATAATGTGTATAATTTTATCATTTAGTTATTTTTTTTAAGGGGAAGAAGAGGAGAAGAAGCGAGAAAAAAAAATGAGAGAAATAAGAAAAAGGAAAGGGCTACTGCCCAATCAGAAATATGAGAAAGGGAGGGTAGGCGAATGGGGAGAAGAAGGAATGAGACTGACCAACCAGAGAGGGAGATCCGGGAGGGAAAGGAGGGAAGTGAGAAGCACCAAACCCGTGCCCTTCATCCCTATGACCCGTTCGACCCGAGGAGAGAGGCCGGACCTCCCCAAGCCATTTCTGACGATATCCGCCATTAATTCCGGCGAACCATAACTCTCCAACACCTACAATCATCATCTAACCACTCCCTCTTTCATTCCCAACCAAATTTAGGAGAAATTTGGTTGTAATTTGGTGATGAACCGTCGGTGGATGCGACGGGTTCGTGCGATAAATCCTCAAATCCTCAAGCCAATCCCTGCAATTAGCACCACCAAAACACTCCCTTAGAACCCAGGAATAAAGCCCAGGTAGTGGTGGAGGCGTTGGAGCAAGCTTGGAGGTCGAATCGAGCACACCTAAGTATAGGGTTTCCAACGGGTTTTGATGAAATTGAAGCTCTTCTAGGGCTATTTGGCATTGGTCATAGGTATGAAAGTTACTCTACTCATTGAGATCTTCATTCCTGTAAATTTTGGTAATTTTTGGAAATAGTTAGATTTTTCGGCGAGTCGGGACGGCCAACCGCCACCCGCGGCGGCGCGTGGCCAGGGGACCGTAGATGCTATCGTTAGGATAAATTAGATGTCTTGAGTTCAGTTTTGGCAATTTTATATCGTAGGTTGATCGTATGGACCTAAACTCATTAGGATACGTTACTTGGTAAAGATATGAATCGACGATCCGACCGTTGGATCGTCACCAAACTTTAGTATATTATAGTACGTAATATTTGAGGACCATAGGAACTTACGGATTGGGAATCTGATTTACGGATCTTCCTGAATTGGATTTGTAAGTTCATGAAATAAACGTTAACCACTACCTTGTTTTGACTATTGGTGGAGATCCAACCATTGGATCATAATGAAATTTTAGGATGATGTTTTATAAGCATAATGTGAATCTTTGGAAGTTACGGATCGGAAATCTTAGGAACGGATCTTCCGGATTGAATTACGTAGGGTTATGGACTCTACCGTCGATTGTTGACCGACGATCGACTTTTGGGGCTTAAATCACTCTAAAACGTTTTAGGGATGTGTTTTACGTAAATTACATGATCTAATGATAAGAATTCTGAGATGTGGTTTGATAATTGTCCTAGGTGCCGATCGTTCGGGACGCCTCGATGGTTATGCTAGGAAATTGTAGCACAAACTTCAGGTGAGTGGATCTTTTCCTTCTTATATATATATATGATTGAAAATTCCACAAACGTTTATAAATTGATTATTGCATATAACTACTTTGAATACTTTGAAGTACTTATGTGAACTACGAATGGCTTGATCCCTGTATAGGGTACGTAGGCAGTATAACGAGACGTTAGATGCAGCCATACAATAATTGAAATAAAAACCTTGTTTGGGAATTGAGTAATATGAAGGAAATTGGTGAAAATATGAGATTTAACCTTATGTTTTTAGTGATTGGATGTTGGTCATAAATCAATGTGGAAGAAATCAAGAAACTGAAATAAGGAAACGTAAGTAATGGTAGTTAATTAAACTAGTGTTTAGTTGGACCTATCCCCGATAAATATATTCCTAAAATAAATAATTCGGGAGTAGGACGTTATAGATTGTGCATTTTACGCCACATTATATATATATGTATATATTATAAAAATAATGTGATATGATTGAGTTTTAGATTTGCATTATGGCATATCTATGTGTATACTACCTGCACCAAATTACAAAGAATGCTTTGAAGTGCAAAGATGAACGCGGAACACACAGGTAAGTTCAGGTGAGTTATGGTATTAGTTGAAATGATTGAGTTATGGCATGATCACATTATGTTTTAGGCAACTCCGACATTGTCGTACAAGTTGCCTATGAATTGTATATGTCACATGAGATACATTTAGAGCTCATAAACCTGCATCCCGGTGTTAGTGTTCCCGCCCGTGGCCAGGGCACAATCCTTCACGTGATGTTCACCTCCTGCACCTTACGCTCACCTTGGATCCAAGGTAAGTGCACATGCCCGTCGTACAGACCACTTTAGGTGGTTCCGACTCGTAGGTGACCCGCGATTATTCACACAGTCTTCACGTGATCGTAGCACTTGAGCGTACTTATTTACACCCAGTCCTGTCGTACAGACCACTTTAGGTGGTTCCGACTCTTATGCAGGTATACTTATTGAGCTATGGATATATGATGAAATATGTGATGAGCTAGCCTATATGATGAAATATGTGATGAGCTAGCCTATGTGATGAAATATGTGATGAGCTAACATATATGATGAAATATGTGATGAGCTAGCCTATGTGATGAAATATGTGATGAGCTAGCATATGTGATATGAAATATATGATAAGCTAGCATATGTGATGAAAAATGTGATAAGCTAGCATATGTGATGAAAAATGTGATAAGCTAGCATATGTGATGAGATATGGGTGAGTCGTACAGGTCACTATAGGTGACTCCGACTTATGAGTTAACATGTATTGATGAAATATGGTTGTAGTCGTACAGGTCACAATTGGTGACTCCGACTGGCGTGCTAGTATGAGTTATTAAGCAATTGATTGTTTATATTGCTAATGATATACTGTGATGTGGTATACTTTTGGATTTAATGTTAGTATACTTTTGATCTCACGTTTATCCGTAGTATGATTTTCTGGAAGCTAAACGGGCGTTACGGTGAGGGATTATATCATTGAGAAGGTTTCTACTAAAGTTTCATTTTCTAGCCACTCACTCGTGTTTTTACCCCTCCAGGTCTAGTAGCAGAGCTTTCGTATCGACGAGAATTCATGGCAAATTTGGTGTTGAAGATTACCTTCGATGGTATGATTTTCAATCCACTATACTGTACTTTACTTACGCTCTGACGCCACGTGTGAAGTGGGTTCATTCCCGCTCACCAGCGCACTCTGGTATTTAGGCACTCTTATGTTTAAATATATTCACATTTTTTTTCCACATCATCAACTTTATGGCTTCGTCACCTTCCAGGTGTCGGCCAACACAGCTCGATTCGGAGTCCTAGTGGACATTCCGGGTCGGGGTGTGTCACTTTTGGTTCCCTTCTCTCAATACAAAAGTAAATTAGTTTTTATGCGTTTCTAAATTATTGAGTTTGAAATGTTTTTTTACGTATAATTTTATCGAGGTCTTACGTGTGAAAACATATAGTTTTTCTTATATGAAATTAGGGCACATTTTTAGCGTTGCATGGGTGCCTCCAAAAGTTCAAGACCAGCCCTACTCATCGTACAACGTTATTAATCCACATACTTTATTTGAAAGTGTACTTAGAATATAGCAAAGAATGCTTTAAGTTAATAAAAAAACGTATATGATAGCGGTTAAAAAAAAGTTAAAAGTGCTTATATATATGCAAGAAAAGCACTACTACAAAACTACCCATTACTGGCACAAATAAAAACGACAAGAAAAGGTTATTACTGAGGGATTTTAAGCAAAATCCGACAGAAAATGGTTGCAGTGGCGGATATGATAAGCGACAGAATTGCCAGCGTCAGGAAATGAATTTTCCGACAGAAAATTCTCTAAAACCGACAGTAATTGTGTCGGCTTTAACCGACAGGATATATATTTATAATAAATAAATATTTGAATTTCTGTCGGTTCAAACCGACAGAAAATACAAAAACCGTCAGAATTTGTGTCGGTTATAACCGACAGGATATATATTTATAATAAATAAATAAGAGACTTTCTGTCGGTTAAAACCGACAAAAAATATATTAATAATAAAAAAATAATAATAACAACCACTTTCTGCAGCATTCATTGCATTTTCCAGGTTTTCTATTTATAATAAATAAATGTTTTACATGCATACTCACTCAAGCAATTGGGCAATTATCAAATTCGCAGAGACGACGTACCAAAATGATCAACAAACTGCCCCAAAATGATCAACAAACCATGCAATCAAATATATCAAATTCTCGATCCATCAAATTTCAGCAACTGGGTCTCTCATTGATTTACCAGAAAACTGGGTTTTTGATTTCTTAAAAAAAAAAAAACCAAATAAGAAGCAATATTCAATTCATCAATCTGATCATTCACAAGAAAAATACTCAAAAATTCATTCGCCAGACAGAACATCAATCACCGAAAACCAAAATCCAAAAAATGATTCAAGATCTAATCAAGTCGAAATCAACAATGATCCAAACAGGCAGACAGGTACGTCGTCTCGAGTCGCTGAGTCGTCGTCGACGACCTTCAACACCTGCTTCTTCCTCGAAAACGACGGCAACGGGAGCGAGCTCGGCTCCGGTGACACCGCGAACGCTGATCCGGCATACATGTCGGTCTTCTGCACCATTTCCGGCCCGGGCCGGAGCCTTGCAGTCCTGGTCCCAGCCAAACCACCCTTTTCATTCATCTTCGAGTCCAGCGACTCTCCGCGCCTCAAGATCGTGACTTTCTCCATCTTGAACTTGAAGCCCCGAAGGTCGTCGTGGGAGCTGGACCTCTTCGCGACCGGTGCCGCATCCGCCGGGTGCACCTGGATCCTCCTGGATTCGGATCGCACCGCCGGCTTTCTAGATCTAGGGTTAGAAAAGTAATTATGGTTAGCGATGGACTTGAAATTTCAAAGTACCATACCTCACCATTTTTCAGAACTCCTCTATAAACTTCTGCATACCCTCCTTTCCCAAATAGATTTTCTGCCAAAACCCACATCACAAAATATGAATACTATATAAATTTCAATCACTCAAAAATCCTCGAAAAAATCAAACAGTTTTTGAAGGAAAACAAACAAAAACCTACCTGAGCTAAAAGCATTTGTGGTATCAGAAATCTCTTCATAGGAGAAGCATTTCCAAGTGGGTCTTGGAGAAAGCTCTTTTGGATGTGGGTGTGGATGTTGAACTGGAAGTAAATGAGGAGAGAAGAGAATGAGAAGGAAATGAGGAGAGGAGAAAAGGGGGAAGGAAGGGGGAAGGGAGAAGGCACAAGCGTAAGGAAGAGTTGGAGGGTTTTATGTTGGAAAATTAACATTACTGTCGGTTTTAAACGACAGAAATATTTTTTAAATGACAGAAACTGTTCATTCCTGTCGGCTATAACCGACAGAAAAAAATGGTGGAAAAAAATTTCCACCCAAAATTTTAAATTCCCTCCCAAAACCAAAATTTTAAATTCCCTCCCAAAATTTTAAATTCCCCCCAAAATTTTGTTACGATTTTAAAAAATAAAATAATAATTGTGTAATAAATAAATAAATAATATGTATTTAAATATAATACTTTTAAAATGAAATAAATAATTTTTTTTTTGTTGAAAATAAATAATTGTTTGGTTTAATAGATAATAATCCATGTAAAATATGCAATAAAGAAACAAAAATATAATTGTACAATGAAAATGTCATCACACAAACTAAATATTGTCTAATCAATACTTGAAAAATATAAATAAAAATTTAGCACAAATTACTTTTCACACTTCAAAATTTAGGCAAAATAAATAAATTTTCACACCTCAACCCTATAAGAATGTAATAAATAAATTTGATCTTTAATTTAAAATATTTACACTAGTGGATACCACAAAATCTTATTTTATACTTAATAGAAGTATAATATTAACTCTAAGTGTTTGTTTAATCTACCATTTTGACGCAATATGCATTCTACGAAACTTTTTTCAACGATCCAACCGTCAAACTTATTTGTACACACTTCGAGATTGCATACGTAAAAAATCGTAAAAAAAAAAAACATTCAGACATTATGTAACAGAACAAAAGTTTTCGACGGTTATAAACGAAAAATCACAATTTAACGGTTATTTTAGCTCCGATTTTGATGATTTTTTACAGCTACACTCCTCGACCCTATAAGAGTGTAATGAATAAATTTGATCTTTAATTTAAAATATTTACATTAGTAGATACCACAAAATCTTATTTTATACTTAATAGAAGTATAATATTAACTCTAAGTGTTTGTTTAATCTACCGTTTTGACACAATATGCATTCTACCAAACTTTTTTCAATGATCCAACCGTCAAACTTATTTGTACACACTCCGAGATTACATACGTAAAAAATTGTAAAAAATAAACATTAAGAGATTACGTAACGGAACAAAAGTTTTCAACGGTTATAAACGAAAAATCACAATTTAACGGTTATTTTAGCTCCGATTTTGATGATTTTTTACAGCTTCACTTTTTGACCCTATAAGAATGTAATGAATAAATTTGATCTTTAATTTAAAATATTTACACTAGTGGATATCACAAAATCTTATTTTATTCTTAATAGAAGTATAACATTAACTCTAAGTGTTTGTTTAATCCACTGTTTTGATGTGATACGCATTCTAAGAAGCTTTTTTCAACGATCCAACCATCAAACTTATTTGTACACACTCCGAGATTTTATACATAAAAAATCGTAAAAAACAAACATTCAGAGATTAGGTAACGGAACAAAAGTTTTCGATGGTTATAAAAGAAAATTCACAATTTAACGGTTATTTTAGCTCCGATTTTGATGATTTTTTACAGCTACACTCATCGACCCTATAAGAATGTAATGAATAAATTTGATCTTTAATTTAAAATATTTACACTAGTGGATAACACAAAATCTTATTTTATACTTAATAGAAGTATAATATTAACTCTTAAGTGTGTTTAATCTACCGTTTTGACGCTATATGCATTCTACAAAACTTTTTTCAACGATCCAACCATCAAACTTATTTGTACACACTCCGAGATTGCATACGTAAAAAATCGTAAAAAACAAACATTCAGAGATTAGGTAATGGAACAAAAGTTTTCGACGGTTATAAAAGAAAAATCACAATTTAACGGTTATTTTAGCTCCAATTTTGATGATTTTTTTACAGCTACACTCCTCGACCCTATAAGAATGTAATGAATAAATTTGATCTTCAATTTAAAATATTTACACTAGTGGATACCACAAAATCTTATTTTATACTTAATAGAAGTATAATATTAACTAGTGTTTGTTTAATCTACAATTTTGATGCAATATGCATTCTATGCAACTTTTTTTCAACGATCCAACCATTAAACTTATTTTTACACACTCCGAGATTGCATACGTAAAAAATTGTAAAAAACAAACATTAAGAGATTAGGTAACGAAACATAAATTTTCAATGATTATAAACAAAAAATCACAATTTAACGGTTATTTTAGCTTCGATTTTGATGATTTTTTACAGCTACACTCCTCGACCCTATAAGAATGCATTGAACAAATTCGATCTTCAATTTAAAATATTTACACTAGTGGATAATTTTTTATACTTAATGGAAGTATAACATTAACTCTTAAGTGTTTGTTAAATCTATCAATTTGATAGGATATGCATTTTACGAAACTAGTTTCAACGATTCAACCGTCAAATATGTTTGTATGTACTCCGAGATAGCATGTGTAAAAAATCGCAAAAAAAAAAAAAAACATCCAGAGATTAGGTAATGGGACCGTAAGTGAAAAAAAAATATTTACACCATTTGTTTATTTATTTTTAATCAATGTAACATTTTAAAATAATAAAATAATCAATTTCTGTCGGTTATAACCGGCAAAATACTAAAATAATGACCATCAGAATCTAAAATAATAAAATAGTCAATTTATGTCGGTTATAACCGCCACAATTAACTTATAAACCGCCAGAATATCTTTAAAATATTAAAAAAAAAAGAATTCAAAAATACTGAGGGTTATAATAATTTCATGGCGGTTAAATCCGTCAGGAAAAATCAGCCAGGAATTTATGTCGGATATATCCGACAGAAAGTAACTTTAATCCGACAGTAAATAAATTATGTGTCGGAAATCTTTTATCCGTCAGAATAACTTATTAACCGCCAGGATCGTCCGACACCTAAAGCTAATATTGTAGTAGTGAAGTACCCGGAAGATCTTTATAAAAAAAATTATTAAATTATATTTTATGTGTATCTAATAAAATAAAAGCGCTTATTTATGAGCATCTATAAATGTTTTTTTAGAAAATTATTTTCAAACTAACCTTTAAAAATACAAAACTCTAAACTATATAAACTCCTAGTTTACTCATATATATTACGTAACACCACATATATGAATGTGACAATCGCCAAACTTTTTCTAAAAGAGGAGTAGTTAGATTGAACACTAAGTGTTGTATAACTAAACACGTATGTGAGTTAAGAACAGTAGAGCTATCTAATTAGGGTTGTCAACTTGGAAACTTTTAAATGAAAGGATGATATGTCTGGTGGCAGTTTGGTCTAAAACCATGTGAGATTGAATGGTTTTGGTACTTGGGAATCAGTTTTCTCCAGTAAAGTCTGATCTTTGTCTTCCCTCGAGTCATAAGACGTACGAGTCTCATCGCATCGCATCGCAACAAAGAAAGCAACAATAATAGCATATATATCAATATCATGCTCCTCTCAACTTACAAAAAGCCAACATTTCTATATGGTCGACCAACAAAGATATGAACTCCATTTACCTACCAAATCAAAACCACATAAATTTAGCAACAACTCTAATGTCTATTCTCCCACCTCATTTCTGGCCGCATTAGAACCATAATTAATTTTAATTTTTTTCTCTTTTAGTGTTACGCATATATTAACTACTTTAAATAATTTTCTTGTAACAGATCGAGAAACAAAAATATTTTTGAAATTTTAGGTACATCAACCAAATGTAGTGCATAATGACACATTGTTTTTATTTTTAAGTAGAGCAATGATGTTAGTGGGCTAAATAGTTATTTGTTAGAGGGGAAGGGGGATAGGTAGGAGATGAACCCGTACCAGAGTGCATATGTATGATTGTCTTCCGCCACTGGCTTAAAGCTCCATATGCGACAATGTTTTAATTGTCACAAATAAATAAATTTAGAATCGGATCAACCATGGACGAATAAAATTGACATGACCTTCCACATAAAAGCTAGTATAAAAAATTCGTAAGAGAACTTAGGAATGTAAAAATGATGAAGGGAAGGTGGTGGGACGAATGAGAGAGAAATGAAGAAGATTATGGGCTCGTTTGAAGTTTTTTAAAATAACTGAAAAACGTTTTTGATGAAAGTGTTTTTGAAACCAATTCTTTAGTAAAAATGCAAGTGAATCTTGAAAAAACACTTTTACCAAAAGCTATTTCAGTCGTTTTCAAAAGCACTTCCAAACGAACGCTATATATATGAAAGTAAAACTTGAAACTTGTAAGTGAAAACAACTTTAAAATGCTTTAGCTTTCATTAATCCCTATACATTTCTTCCACCATCATTCCGAGGTCATCATTCTCATTCTTGCGTTCTCTCTTTCCTCCATCTCTAGTACAACTACAATGAAAACTAAAACAATTATAAACGAAATTAATGATTATCAAATGATCCTCTAGTTCTCTTGTCGTTGGATATAAATCTTTGTTTTAGTATGAGTAGTTTTGAGACGATGTTACATATTTAAGCAAAATATATGAACGTATTGTTTCAATTCATATTGCACATACAACATGTAGCTTTTTCACATTAGGGTTTAGATTTCACTGTTTGTCTCTCAACGAGTTAAGCTTTTCACATTCGGGTTTCGATTTCATGAACTGTTAGCCTTTGTTGGCATGCAAATATCCATTAGCGAATCGTTATATTTCATTGACCGTTACTTTATCCTTCTTTAGAGTTCTGAATCGATTTAAGATGAGACTGAAAAGCGTACGCAAACTGTACACGTGAATCATTGTGAGAAGGAAAGCAGAAGAGAAACACTTTTCTTTGTCTTTTGCCTTGCTTGCTCAAAAGTCTGTTTCATCAGCAACAACATGGCAGCATCAGATTGATTCATATTTCCACGTTGAAAGTACAAAAATAGTAAAAATGTAGGCAGATAAATTATGTCCCGTTGTATCAAGACGTCCAAATCTAAATTTCTTTTCAGTGAAAATTATAAGCAAATTTATTGGGTATGGAAAAAAGTTTATAGGCGTTTTCAGTCCAAAAATAAAGAAAGTAGAAGAAAAAACATGTACACGTCGTAAACGTGGATGAACTGTTTTGGTGTGTTTTTACCCAATATTAAGGGTCCCAAGGTTGCTCATAACCATCAAGAAATTATTGTAGGGAAGGAAGGACCGCTTCGATATTTCATCTTCTTCACACTTTTGTCTATGTTCTTGGTAATTTTTATTAACCACTCAACGGTTGTGTTAGTCTAAAATAAGGGAGCAAATCACAGTCCTTATGAGTTTGGGAAGAAGTTGAGTTACAACGAATTAATTTTTTTTAGTACATCGATATATTTTTACAAGTTCGGCTAAGCCACATGATGACAACCTAATTTGGTATTGAATTCGTCATCCACAAGATTTGAACCTAAGATCTCTCACTTTCAGGTAAAGAGGAATACCATCAAACCGTAATATTGAGTGACCTTGATCAACGACTATTAGACATTGATAATTGCTTCTAATATTTCTCTACACTAATTGTCATTATTAGTAGGGTATGATTGTTCCGCCACGTATCATCGCTCTTTATTAGATTTTGTCTTTAATTAGTACCTCTTTCCAACAATGACAACTCTATTCGACAAGGAAAACAATGACAACTCTATATACATACACATCTCTAAATATCATTAGATTGAAAACTAGTTGGTCGTTATAATTTTTTTGAGAAAATAGTTCAATTTAGAATTTTATGATAGTATGAAATGCTGTCTCAAAAATGGCAGCTGGCCCATGACACAGTTAGGCCCAAAAGATAGAAGATCACCGGGGTGCTCTGCGTATCTGCCCTGAAACGGTGTCGTTTTGCTTTGGAGCCTCTGCCCTACCCTCTCCTAAAACTATAAATACGAACGCTCACATTTCGTTAAACCCTAAACCTAAATCCCCATTCTGGGGATTCCTCACACTTCTGCACCACACAAACCTCCATGAAAGCGACGTCGCTTTCGGCAACTTTCATGCCCGTCAGACTCTTACCCCAACTCCGACTCCTCAGCACCTCTGTTCCGGCGACCCGTTACCCGCCCATGAAATTCGCGCCTTCCATTTCTTCCTCTCAGGCCGTACCCATTTTGTCGCGGGTCTTCCCCTTGAGGCTTAGGTACGTAGGGTTAGGGCTTCGTTGCTCTCTGCAGACTGAGCGAGCATTTTCAAGTCGGGCGTTCCGGGGCTCCAGGACCGGGTCGGGGTCCGAGTTGCCACGTGCCTACGAGAGAAGAGGGGGTGGAGCTTCGAAGAGTCTGATTGAGGACGAGGCTGAGCTCAGTGACTGGGTCAGCGAGTTAAAGAGTGACTCGCGTGGCGAATCGGAGGGCCGTAGGGGGACGGTTAGAGATAGGGGTACCGATAGGGAGTCTTATCCGATGAAGAGGAGCAGGAGAGATAGTGACTCTGGAGATTTTGGTGATTCTAAAAGGCGAGAATTTCGATCACCGAATCAGTCTTTTTCGAGAAATTCGGGGATGAGTAAGCGATTTGATAATAAATCTGAGGGTGATAGGAAAGAGAGAGCATTTCCACCCAGAAACAATCGTGGGAATCCGAATTCAAATGGCGATTTTGGAGATTTGAGTAGGCGAAGATTTCCGGCCCAAAATGATTCCTTTTCGAGAAATGCAGGGACAAGCAATCGCTTTGATAACAAATTTCGGAGTGATGATGACAAGGAAGACAGATTTCCCCGTAGAAACAATCGTGGGGCCTCGAATTCGTTTTCAAAAGGGAGTTCGAGTTCAAAGGTGAAAGGGGAATCATTTACCAGGAATAGAGGTGGAAGAGATTCGGGTAAAGAATTGCGAGTAATGGATGATACTGAAGAGGAGGAGGTAAAACCATTTGGTGGTATTGGGGGTTTTCTTAGTGAGGAAGAGAGTGACACTGCTTCTGATGATGATGGTTTTGGAGTATTAAGAGAAAAAAGTGCAGCTTCTTTGCTTCGTGGTTCAGATGATGAAGCGAGCAAAAGGGTTCTGCCGAAAAGTTCAGCTGGAAGCTCTGACTCTTATTTGAGTGAATCGCGGTATGTTCAACATCAACATTTTCATAATGGATTGCTGACAAGTATCTTGTCTTAACTTATTTTGAATGTTTGCAGGTTTGATCAATGTTCGGTCTCTCCACTGTCCTTGAAAGGAATCAAGGACGCAGGATATGAAAAGATGACTGTAGTGCAAGAAGCTACTCTTCCAGTAATATTGAAAGGTTTGTTTCTTTACAAAATCGTGCACCGACTTTAGGATTGAAAAAGAGGGAGGGGGGGGGGGGCGCATCTTGTTTTGAACAATGCCTCTTCATGAGGATACTGAAAGAAACAGAAGCTTTGTTTAATCAGGATTGCCTATAATATAAATAAGATCAAGTAACTATTGTGTCCTCTTAAGGATGTCTGTTTTTGTTTTTGCCTCTAAGATTTGATTGATATCTTTGCGTGTCCATGTTATGGAACTGCTTATTCTACTTTGTTGTGTTTTGTAGGCAAGGATGTGCTGGCCAAGGCTAGAACAGGCACTGGAAAAACTGTGGCGTTCTTGGTATGGAATCTCATTTGTTTCTCTGTGCGAATGAATGTTCTCATGTTAAAAAAAGATGCAACATGTACGATAAATTCCATGCTACTTTAGTTCATTTGAGGCATTGGATCTGTATCATCAATTTATGCAATTGCGGGGGACTTTTCATCCTACTTGACATTGAGTTTATTTGTTTCAGCTTCCATCAATTGAAGTTGTTGTAAATTCGCCTCCTATTACCCGTGATAACAAGCGACCACCAATTTTTGTACTTGTTATATGCCCAACCAGGGAGTTGGCAAGTCAAGCTGCTACTGAAGCCAATAAATTGTTGAAATATCATCCCTCTATTGGTGTCCAAGTTGTGATTGGTGGTACACGACTTGCTTTAGAACAGAAACGTATCCAAGCCAACCCTTGCCAGGTAAGTTTTTTATTGCTGGAGAACTTTGTCATTTACTGCATCACCCTGTTTCATTAACTTCACTAGCTAAATATAAACTGAGCTAATGATTGATTGTACATTGACATAGCTCTAGAATTTCGTGAGCTAGTCTAATAGGTGAATTACCGCATCAAGTTAGTTTATAGGCTTTTATAAAGTTGACAAGGTTTAATTGAGATCAAGGTTCGCATTAGATTCCATTACTTGATACTGGCTCTTTTATTACTGATATGATACCAACTAAGGACACAGATGAAAATTTCTATCAACATAGTTTGATCTGTGTTTAATTGGCACTGTTTATATGCAATGTAACACTTATAAAACATACAGATTCTTGTCGCTACACCTGGAAGGCTCAAAGATCACATTGAGAATACCGCAGGTTTTGCAACTAGGCTGATGGGTGTCAAAGTCCTTGTACTTGATGAAGCTGATCATTTACTGGATATGGGATTCCGTAAAGATATTGAAAGGATTATATCAGCTGTTCCCAAACAACGGCAGACACTTTTGTTTTCCGCCACTGTTCCGGAAGAGGTTTCTTTCACTACTATTTTTTGTGGTAATGTGGATTTTCAGTAAATGCGAAAAAACATACATTTAAATACATTGTAGATGAACACTGGTTTCTTCCTAATTGTAGGTCCGTCAAATCTGTCATATTGCTTTGAAAAGAGATCACGAATATATCAATACAGTTGAAGAAGGCAGTGAAGAGACACATGCACAGGTTCGCTTTTTTCTGACATGTATGTACGTGTATGTGTGAGTGTCCGTATTGATATGATATTTAATTGACAATGTGGTGATTAATATTTATGTTTGATTTTTGTATGGATGATTTCAGGTCGCACAGACGCATTTGGTCGCTCCATTGGACAGGCATTTTTCCTTAGTATATAGTCTTCTTAAAGAGCATATTGCAGATGATGTTGACTATAAGGTAGGTATTGTATTACCCAAAGCCTTGGCTTGTTCAATTCATCCACCAGACTTTCAGGTGTATTCATTAGTATTGATTTAATACCATAGATATTTTTCTTAGGAAGCATGGTTTGTGTTGCCCACCATTTTGCGATCTTTTATAACATATGTGAGTTGCATCACCTTTATTGCTATCTTATGTAACATGTGATTCTCATATTATGTGCAGGTTCTTGTATTCTGCACTACCGCTATGGTAACACGACTGGTTGCAGACCTTCTTGGTGAGCTGAACTTGAATGTCAGAGAGATCCATTCTAGAAAGCCACAGAGTTATAGAACCAGGGTTTCTGATGAATTTCGGAAATCAAAGGGTCTTATTCTTGTGACTTCTGATGTATCTGCACGTGGGGTTGATTATCCAGATGTTTCCCTAGTCATACAGGTAATATGCAAGATTTAAATAGAAGTTCCTTTGCCATTTATTCAGCATGCAATATTTAAATTGTGGCTTTCAGTTAACTGAGTTCCATGTCTTTCAAAATCTTTTAGCTAAGTTGCTTTACCTTGTTTAAGCATCATAAACAGTTTCAGTACATTATTTTGCAACTTCAGCTGCTGTAGATTTGAAACTAAGTCCCCTTATCATTGACCCCTTGCCCTTTTTTTGCAAATATAGGTGGGCGTGCCAGCCGATAGACAACAGTATATACATCGACTTGGAAGAACTGGTCGTAAAGGCAAAGTGGGGCAAGGGATATTGCTACTGGCTCCTTGGGAGGAGTTCTTCTTGTCCAATATTAAGGATTTGCCAATATCCAAGGCTGCTGTACCGTCAGTCGATCCAGATACTACGAAGAAGGTGGGTTTTTCTCGCTTGTTTCTTCCCTTTTTTCCTTGAAACATATAGTTTTATGTTTTAATGTTGGAATTGTATCTAACAGGTGGAACGAGCACTGTCCAAGGTGGAGATGAAGAACAAAGAAGCAGCGTACCAAGCATGGCTGGGGTATTACAATTCAAACAAGAAAGTGGGGCGCGATAAGCATAGGCTTGTGGAGCTTGCTAATGAGTTTAGCCGAAGCATGGGGCTGGACAACCCTCCGGCCATTCCCAAGCTCGTTCTTGGCAAGATGGGGCTTAAGAATGTCCCTGGATTGCGTTCCAAGTAGCTTCGTTAGCAGCCAACTTAGTAAAGTTGATTCGGTTGTCCCGATTACTAGTTAACAATTGAAAAACTTAAATTTAATGTTAGAGATTTTGTAGTTGAAGTTGAACAACGTATGCTGCTATGCGGTGCGACACAGACAACACAAACTTAATCACAAACTATTGTTGTTCAAAATTTTTGTAGGGTACATGTGGAAAGTTGAAGTTTGTATTTCTAAAGCTTTAAGTATTTAGTTTGTTGTACAAGCGAGTTTGCGTGTCAAATAATGAGTGGGGAAGATAAGAAAGGAAAAATAAATGTGGAAGAATATAGCTAGCATTCCTCTTTCGGCAGAAAATGATTCGATTTCTATGCCGACAAGTAATAGAAAACTAAACTTGGGTTAATAAATAATTTCATATTTCGACAGAAGTCGATTGGGTTAATACTTGCTCCGCTCCATCAGCTTTTGTGCTCCAGCTTTACCAAGTCCCTGATAAAAAACAGTCCGACGTCCCAACATTTCCAGCTTCTTATCATTACATTTTCCGTCCTTGATCTCTTTGAGTTTCGCCTCAAATCGCGACCTGAAAAGAGCGATCTCTCTCTCAATTGCTTCAGCTCGAGAGAGGTCATTGTGCAACGAAGCTCCTTACAAGAGCCGATAGCCCGTTCATTGGATTCCACTTGAGAATGTAGGAGTCGTGCATGCTCAATACGAGGTTTCTCGGCGTTATACTCCCTAGTTGTGTCCTCAACCCTAACCGAAGTTGATAGAAGCTTGTAAAAATTCCCCTCCTGCAAGCCACCGTGCTCATATACAAACTTGACGTCCTTCTCCAAAGACTTAGGAGTCCATGTCAATACTGTGCGGGCTATCTGTCCGATATAGTAATAACTGGAGCGCCAGAAGCAGTTCTCGTGCCTGTCTCCGTTGCCACTACAGCGGGAAAATCCTTGCCTCGGCGCCAGCTTGGTACTTGAGAAAATACATGGTTACCAGCACCTGAACATCCTTGCTTCCAGCGCCTGCTGGTACTTGTGAAACGACATCTCTACTGTGATGGATCAACAAGAATGAACATAAAATTCGCACTTGCATCGCGTGTGCCCAGTTTTCTGTTCTGTTCATCACTTGGCCAAAACCCATTTGGGACGTAGAAATCCGTCACTTGAACATAGCCTAAACAGTCAAATTCAGTTTCTTGGGAGCTTATTTAATCAGATGGTACAGTTTGTTTCTGATTTGGAACCGGAATTGGCAGTTCCATCACCTTCGCCAGGATTTTTTTAGTGTTACTCCCTTTCTCTTTCTCTTGTTTGATGAAAGCTATTAAACAGAAAAAAAAAAAAAAAACACAGTAAGAGATTAAGACTCCAGAAAATACTGAAATGATTGTTATATAATTTCTACAGCTGAATAACTGTTCCAACAAAAATCTTAGTTTTGTCTAGTGACGTTTGCCTGAAATTATTCATCCAGCAGCAATCAGAATAATCCATCTCCGTTGTGGAAAATAGAAAAAATAAGTGCAGTTCACTCTCCGTCGCCTTTTTTTATATAAAATGGCCGACGGTGAACGGTGGACGATGGAGGAACAAGATTTGGGAGAGAACAGAACAGGCACATAAAGGAGTGGAGTAACTTGTAGGGCAAGTATTGACCAAAGAAAACAAGAAATAACTCATAGGGTAAGTATATAACCCTAATCCAAAGATATTTCATCCATACCCATCCCTCATCGTAAGTCGTAAACAATCATATCACTGATATTATCTTATTTTACCCACATGTCTTATTTTCTCATCCACCTTATATTGTCATTTATATTTTATTATAAGATGATTGAGAAAACAAAACATGTGGCTAGACTGCGGACGTAGCAACACTCAAGACAAGAAAATACAAAGCACATATATGTATAAAACTTTAAAACAAAACACGATCATTTTAGCAAATAAGAATGTTTACTATGAAAAGCATGTATAATCCAATCTCTCTTTTTATAACTTTCAGGCTGAACCAACCCTAGTTGTCCGACTCGTGTCACGTATTGCCTATTAAGCTATTAGCAACAAATGTATGGAGTTTATCTACGTATTTAATATAAGTGGACAACAAGTGTAAAACTCACTCTGAGAAATCACTCTGAAATAGCGTCTCTTAAACTCTAGTGAATCTCATTTTGGAAACTGCATTTTGAGGGTTCAAATCCATAAGCTTGAACTGAGACCCTACCGGTTTAGGGTTCCTATCTATGTATAACCCAAACCCATATCTTACAGTATCATTTAAACAACGATGAACTACTTTGTTTATATATTTCAGATTGCAGATGCACTTGGCAAGCTTTCGCATTTCTGCAAAGGAAAACAAAATCCGAGATCATGCTTTGATGCCTAAGCATGGAGAAAAATTTCCAGGTTCTCGAAATACCAGCTCAAGATTGCCAGCTCGTGTTCCCCGCCTACAGGTGTTTTGAGAACTTGAACAAATTTCTCCAGAAAAATAACGCATCCACTGTAAAAGAAAAATTAAAAGAAGGAAACCGAAAATGTTTCAATTTCATCTATGGTGGTGTTAATTGCTACACTGTTGAAAATCTTGGACAAAGAGTACATAAAAGAGATGGTACACATATTCTGATCGAAAAAACCCTAATACATTGTGTGCAAGCGATTCCTGGTCGAACAGTGTTCTAACAGTAAAATCCTAAACTCTGAACCTAAACCCAAGTTTTCTACTTCAGTAGAGTTACAAAGTGCCTAACCCTAAAACGGGCAATAAAGTCGCAGAGTCCCGCCTTCCCCCTCACCATCACATCACCATCATTTTACCACCGATCTTGCTCTTGACGAAAATGGAGTAAGTAAATTACTTTCTAGTGTACATAAGAACTCCAAGCAGGCATGATGTGATCAGGAAGATACCAAGAAATCATGGAATGAAATAGTCTAATTTCTTCCCCTCTTGAGAATGGGGCAAGAGCAGGAACGCTCGGTGCTGGGAGGGACAGTCATTGTAGTTTCTTCCACCATCATCCCCTCGCTGTTCGAGGCGGAAACTCCTCATGTATCATCTGATAGTTCCCCTGGGCCACTGATCTGGCAAAATGATCAAACTCCCCTGTTAAGATAATGGAAAGCATCACAATACAATCCCAGTGATGTGAAAGATCGTGAACAACAAAATGAAAAGGAAATCACTCCGAATAAAATCTTCAGAAAAGTTGGCCACGAGACACTGGCATGGTACCCTGAACGATCTCCTCCCTCCCTAAACAGAAAAAGGTATACTTGAACCAACTACCTTTGGAGGTGGGGTGAAGAAGGCTGATCAGGTGAAGATCGTTGAGTAGAGCCACCATGAAACCTTTGTTCATCAAATACCCCATTCATCCGGCTCCCTTCATTTAACTGTGCTTCATTCAAACCCGAGAATCCCACTGGTCCAAGAGAACCAAACTCAAGTTGATCTGTAGGTGGCCCATAGCCAGCATTATGATCATAAGGATACAGCATGACAACAGGTGGCATGGAAGGGCCATTTGATGATACCCCACCAGGGTTCATGGCTGGTACCGGATACATGCCATATGCAACATTGGTCGAACCACTCTGTGTAGTGTTTGCACGGATAGGACCATTTTGAGATTGATATGAAGGGAATGAGTCCTGCCTATGTGAACTCCATGACCTTTCAGCTCTGCTCTCACTAGCTGCCAAACGGTCTACTCTTGAATTTTGCTTCTCAGCTTGACTGCGACTGTTGTTGCGCCCAGAAGCTCGTGACTTTGAATTGGTATTCCAGTTCCCTTCTCTATCACCGTGGTGGTCATTTCTATCATAATTGTAATTCCCCCTTCTCGTATTTGAAGGCCGGTCCCGTACAGAAACCTTCTGAAGTAATTAAGGGAGGTAAGAGAAATAATCCGGCAGCAGGTTCTAAGTTATAATAAATCTAGGAAAATTGATTCTATATTATGTTTAACCAAAGACTTCACTTTCAAGAAACCATAAACTGGTCCAAAAAACAAGATTGGTAGGTGCAACATGCTTAATTAAAAAGAAATCTAAAATAATAATTAAGAAAAGAACAGGTTTATGTTATCTTACAGGATTTGGCAGGTAGGTCCCAGTCCCAGCACGATGTCTTGGAATCTCATCTGCATAACGTTGATAACCACCAGCAGGACTGTTAGGAACAGACTGGAGAGGAGCAACAGGGACCAGTCGAGGTCCATAACCCATAAGCTGAGTGAAGAGATTGACGTTGGCTGAAAGAGGTCTCCCGGGACCATCCCACGGAAATCTTCCTTGTAAGTAAGCAGGGGGCACCATAACTGATGAAGGATAAACGACAGGTGAAGGGTGCCGTGAAGTTTGGCAAAACCGTCCATATTGCAGATTCTGCCAATGGCTAGAGAAGTCACTGTGAAGAATGTCAGATTTATGCTCTGACGGCTCAATAGGAGCTACCCTTCCCATAGAGCTAGAAGTACTTAACACCTCAGGTTGATCAGCTCCCTCAGACGAATCAAAATTCTGACCAGAATCACTATTATCTGCTCCCTCTTCTCTGCTAAATTGGCTTGTTGATACATCTGAAGTTCCTGTTTCTGACGAGAAATAATTATAAGGAAGCATTGTAACAAATGGAACTGGAGGCCCCGTAGGATAAAATGTAAGCATTCCAGAATCATTTGTAGCTCTCTGTCTTGAGCCGTGACCTAAGAACACTGGAGCAAAAGGAATCATCGAATCTGATCCACTTGTCTGAGTTTGTTCAAAACCGGTCATTTGATGCCTTGGAAAATGCAAGGGAGCAACAGGTTGAGGTCCTGTGCTCCGTTCTACCGTTTCGGCACCTAAAGCTGTAGGTGAATTCCAATCTCTGTTGTCATCATCTGCCTGGGTAGATGAATGTTCGGACACACTCTTACCTTTCCCATATGCAGCAGATGGCACTGCTGAATGAGCATTTCGCCTACCACGTTTTTCCCTTGTTGACTTTGAGACCTTTGCTGATGATCCTTCCCAAGAACTCTCAGAGGAGGTCTTACTTCTCACTGAACTTGCATATGTGGCAGACCTAGAACTCACAGTTCGATCATCAAAGTAAACCTCATTACCTCTGTTATCTTGGTATTGAAAATTATCCACATGCTCTTCCCCCCTCATCGACTCTTGGTTTTCTTTGATAGACTTCGGTTGAGCTTGCATAGAATTTCCTGAGGTGCCTACACGAGATGATGGATGAAAGTTATAACCAGCTGAGGTTGACTGTTGCTTGTCATCTTCCTGAAGCATTTCATAACTTCCATTATCCAGATCAAACCCACCAGTAGATCCCCTCTCTTGCTGATGCCAGAAATCAAGCTCCGTTTTGCCTGAGTTCATTTCCACAGATCCAAAATTTTCATTACCAGGTTCCACTGAATCTTCAGGATTTGAGGTCGACCCCATGCCAGGGAAATAAGGGGCTAGCGACGGTGGCACAACACCTTGCGGAAATTGCATATTTGTTCCCCAAGGAGTCTCCATCAAGGGGAAATTTGTAGGAACCATTCCACCCATATTTCTCTGGGTATATCCCATAGAAGCAAGAATGGAAGGTGGGATTGGAAGCGGTAGGTGACCGGGACCCAAATTGAGTGGAAGATGAACCTGCCCATTAAACCCATGAGCTGCAGAAGATGCCATCATGTTAACAAGATCTTGCTCCTCCTGGTGCATCCCTTGTGCCGCCGAAATAGAAGCATAATCGTCAGCAACAGCACTCATGCCTGACTCATCATGGTAGTTATTTGAATCAACAGCAGCATCAGGGCTTTGGCGGGATGAGATGGATCTAGCAGATGAAGGATCATCAGTTGAAGATCTATTTCTGTGGCTTGCCACATCAGAATCCGGGTTTTTCCTCGTGCTATTATCCAACCTTGTTGAAGTTTGGCCTTTCCCACTCTCTGGGGCTCTGTTGCGCCTACTTTGAGTGGAAACTTCACCATATGTATCAGTAAGCTCAGGACTAGAGCGTGTCCTTGCAAAAAGAAACCTCCCTTGTAAGTCATTCACCAAGTTATCAGGTTTAGCACTTCTCTGACCTTTATCAATGTGTGCACCGAGGTCGGAATTTGTTTCCTTTCTAGTCATATCAGAGGCCCTAGTGAGGTTTGTGTTCCCATGAATCCTTTGAGTTTGAGAATGAGTTACTGTAGACACACTACTGATACCAGAGGTGCTTTCTAAAGAATAACTAGCATGCTGGGAGGGAACATTAATGGAGCCATGCATCCCCCCACTTTGAGTATCTCGACCAGAGGAACTTTCCTTTTTATGGTTGCTTGAAATATTCCTGAGATTCTCAGATCCATGTAAATGGTCCGGATTTGAAAGTCTCAAGCGCCTCAAATCATTTCGTGGTGCATCAGGTCGATGACCACTCCCATGTCTATCCCAAGTGTTAAGAAAAAACTGATTTACTTCGAAAAATAGATCCTCTTTGGCACAATCAAGCAACCTGGCCAGCCTTTTAGCCCCAAACGTAAATGCACTGCGTATCCTAAAAAAATTACCTGGAAAACATACATAGGCAATTAGGCATACATGATTGCAACAACCAACAATTTGCACGGATAGACAATCAAGAAACAAAGTTACACCTTACAAGCAGCATAAAAATATTACGGAAGGACAAATGAAGTTTACATGTATAGTTGTAAACAAAAAACCAAATAAGATTCTTTCGATCTCCCATGCAATAAATCCATTCTCTTAAATGGGATATGGTTCTTCTATTTGAATGAGGCTATTTCCAAGTAAAAATCGCATATTGTTGCCTTCCACATTATCATGCAAGTGCTTACACAGCTGTTTTCAGCTACACAGTTTTCTTTTTCCAAAGGTTGCACTGGAGTTGAATAATTTATACCTCCAAATATTTTGCTGATGTAAATGGACCCCTATCCTTTATCAATATAAAAGAGGCATAAACACAAAACTGACATAGGCACATTGTACATGTTCAGTGACAAAAACTGGAGCCTATTGGGAAGCGGCACATACAAAAAGCCAACAGAAAATCATGGTTTCATCATCTGCTGTTCTACTTTTGGTAAAGAGGAATCTAAATCAGGTTCTTAATTATTTGAAGTCCACTATTTTTCAATTTATAATACACAGTTATCTCCCAAATAGGAAACAACTTCTTGAAAATAAACTGTTTGACTCACTTGTAATGAGCGTGACCAATAAATTAAACAATTTATTTCTCATACCACAGCACAATAAGACCTTGACCAATTACAAAATATAAACTTTGGGAAGTCCCTTAGGAAGGGTTATCTAAAAGCATATAGTTTTGGAACACCATACCTTTACTAACACTGCGTCCCAGGTTGTTGTTGATTCTCAAAGGATCAATAACATTAAAATGTTTGGAAACAAAAGGTTGGCCCTGAGTTTTTTGACCACCAGGAAAAACAGCATACACTGAGCTACAGGCATCAAGAAACAATTTGCTCAGTAGTAACTCTCCACCATCTTTTCGAGGAGGTTCCGCTGCGACATGAACAATCACAAATTAACCCAGAAAAGGATTTAGAAAAAGAGAAAATTGGGTTGAAGGTCAAAAGTTTACATAAGAATTTAAAGCAAAAAATCTGTACCAGATACATCTGGAAGTGAACTAATGGGGACAGGACCCCATAGGCTAACACAAAAATTATCCCAGTCAAATTTACTGAAAAACACCAGAAAACGATACAAAACCTGCACCAGCAAAGAAAACCATTCAGTGTATCCACAAAGAATAATGTCAATATAATAACCCAAGGTAACCAAATTACCTCAAGTGGTCCAGAAAACGAGTTGTTGAAAACATGAAATATGTATAAAACCAAAGTTTCCAACGCGTAAGTTGAGATAAGCCCATGATGAGCACCCAGTATTCGGCTCTCATAATAACACCAGGCCTTTATCAGTATGATACTGCGCTTGAACAAATGATTTTGATTTATCAAATGATCAACCTGCAGAAGTAGACAATACAAGTAGTCAAATCATACAAATGCTAATGACCGAAACAAGCACACAAATGTTAACAAGGTTATCAAATTAAACATTTACCTCCTCAAGGAAACAGAGGGTGCACAGGCCACCGAGCTGATTGAATGATATGTCTACAACAATGTTTTCCACAAGGCACTTGATTATCTTCACCTGTAGTACAAAAAGGAGTACTAAGGCTAAATCTAGTATCAAAAAAGCAAATACAAGATATAAAAGGAATCAAACATAATAACAATAAAGTACAAAAATTAATGAACATCGCCAAGAATCTCAAATAAAGGTAATAGTATTAGTGATGCTAGGAAGAACTTACTTCTGCCTGAATGTACTGAACCTCTTTCACACGGAATTCAGCATTCTCGTTCTTCTCCTCATTCTCGAGCATATCACGAACTTGATGGGCCCATGTGTCCTTCATATTTGGACTCTTACTGAAGGCTGTCAGGTCAATATCTCCATCAGGCAAATACGTTTTCAGGGGTACAGACCCAAAAGTGAACACCTGCACATATTCATAAACAAAAATAAATGCATGACTCATATGAAACAGAATACATATGCACCACTAGAACAAGTTAACAAAAACTTTTCATAACATAACCATAACCATTGACCCAACTTTGTCACCATAAAAGACATGCTGAACAAAAAAGCACCGGCATTACATGTCATTTCCAAAGTCTCCAAATTTTACACGGTGTGAGGTCTACACACCACTCTGATCATATATTATTCATCTCCCCCTTAGTTCTCATAAACTCAATCTACAAGGCTTGTGCTTTCTCCCTTCTGCTTTTAGAACCTTAAAATTCCAAATAATACTCATCCCATAGAATTTATTGGTCTTAGAACATTATGTCTTTCAAAATTATCTGTGATAATACAATATACAAACAATACTTACTTAGAGTTAACCAAGTTAAGTTAACTTACACATACTCTTCAAAGATGACAACAATATCATGACCGATTTCTCCCCTATAGAACCAAATGAGCATATTGCAGCAAAAATTGAAACAAAAATGTAGTTGCAGCAAAAAATGAAATTAAAATGTAGTCACAGTTTTTCGAACAAACAAATATTATGTGTATACACGCAAGTCCCACCTGGCAGGGGAAGCACTTCATGATGAGCCGCTGCACATAATCGGCAACGGCATTTCGGCGCTCTTCGGATGGTGAATTGGGCTGAATGCAGGCAATAAGCTCTGCAGTTCGCTCCTCCGCCTTCAACCATCGCTCTGAGTCGAGCACTCTCATCACCGATGCAGCTTCATTGGGCAATAGGCCATTCGGCAACAGCCCACTTGGTGGCTCTGCCCACTCCTCATGTTTGCCCATACAAGCCTAAGCTTTCCCTTCACTTCCACAACAAACAATAAGTCTTCCTTGTACCCAAGAATCCCAAAACCACCAGAAAAAAGCTAACTGTTTTTCCTCAATCCCAAAAATCAATGGCAACCACTAAATTACAAAAACACAGAAAAATGAAATTCTTTGCTCAAAGGTAAACCCTTTCCCAAAAAAACAAAGGAAATAACCCAGATAGGAATTTTCGGTTTTCCTCTTCAAAGGTTCAATTTTTCATTTGCTGCAGAAGCACTAACCAATATGGTATTCATTAAGAAACCCAGTATTTAAAAATAAAAACCCAAAAAGCTAAGCAATAGATTAATATAAAATTAAAATACAAAATCAAATCCCCAATCTGATGAACAGATATGAAACCCTAGAAAAACCAGAGGAGGATTGGGGGATTGGTAAAAATAAAAGATGGGATTTTGGTAAGCCTAGAGGAACTGAGGGAACTGAGGAAACTGACTATTGGGTAGTATCGGCGAATCAGAAAATGGGGGAAGAAGTAGGAGCTCGGCAAAGAAGAAGAAGAGGAACCCCAGAAGAAATGTGGGCAGAAAGGTATGGCATTTAAATTGAATAGGGCTTTCAGGGTTTGATCAAAATTAGGTTTTTTTTTGGTATTTTTTATATTTTTTGGTATTTTTTTTTGTTTTCAAAGACGGAGAGAATATGGATTGGAGGAGGTTGTCAGCTTGGGGTGCATTTGCCAGGGGTTTTTCAAATGAAATTGGAGAAGGAAGAGGGTGAGAGAGAGAGAGAGGAGGAGAGAGAAAGCATCCAAAACAAAAAACAAAACAAAACAAAAATAGTTTTTATTATTGGTGAAATTAAAATTAATAAAATTATTATTCCAATGATCTGGGATTTAGTGTGCTTCAACCTAGATTTGGTTTTAATTACTCTCTGGCTCTATACACCAAAAATTCTCATCACTACATCTTCCATCCCAGCTAAAATAATTTGCAAACTTTCTAATATTAACCACTCTCTGGTAAAGATAAGAAAATAAAAATACCGACACCACGGAATACCAACTTACCTTCATTTTAAATAAGAAGATAAAAATCAACTCAACATACATATCGAGTTCAGTTTAATCTTCGCTTGAAGTGAAGACTAGTGTAATTTTCATTTATTTATGGCGATCGGTGATATATTATCACCTTGCGTAATGAATTACTAGAGGTGATCATTTCCCCCAAAAGTTTTAAATAAATTTTTTAAATTACATAAAATCAAATGGTAACCTGCACATGAAAGACTTCCTTAAATACTACTTAAACGTCATAGAAGAAGACTCCTATACATTACAGACTCTTTATTTTCTTTCAATTTTTTTTAAAAGTAATCTTGCCACCAACCCACCCCATATTCATGTCTCACAACAAACTTTCTCATTGAACCCAAAACAATTATTTTTTGGGGTGTGCTATCCACACATCCCATTTTACTTCTCACACACCCCTTGATGATTTCTGTCTGTTGATCTTCTTCAATTCATCCGATCTGACGGCCGAAAATTAAAAAGGTGTGTGAGAAGTAAAATGGGGTGTGTGGATATCACACCCTTATTTTCTTGGTCACTTAGTCAACTTGAAAACTATTTTGTTTGGATACGGCTATTCACACACTCATTTTTACTTTTCATACAGTTTTGTTAATTTTTTGTTATTGATCTTCTTCAATTTTATTTATTTGATGGCAAAAAATTAAGAGAAGTGTGTGAAGTAAAAATAAGCGTGTAAAAAAAAATTGGAAAGAATTACTTGATCATCGTATTTTTTTCATTGGGCCTCGATAAGAAATTCTTGGTTCTGGTATTTGATAGAGTTGATTGCTTCTCATTTATTAAAAAGAAAAACAAATAAATAAGAAAAAAAATACAAAGATTAATGCTAGGAAGATAAAATTTGTAGACAAATTTTTGTAAACTAAATGACATAGAAGCTTATGATTGAATTATGGGTAATGCTAGGAGACTAAATTTGTAGATAAAATTTTGGAAACTAAAGGACATGAAAATTGATGATTGATTTATTACTTCAGCATTGATAAATGTGTCCATTCTTATTGGGGATACATTATTTAGTTTGTAATTTTTGTCTCAAAATTTAGTCTATGTGGCATTACCCATTAATTATTACATAAGCATTGATAAACATGCTCATTTCCTATTGATGACACGTTATTTGGTTTGCAAATTTTGTCTACAAATTTTGTCTACACATCATTTGGTGACACATTGTGCACTCCTCATACGCGTATTTTTCTTTCAAATATAGATAGATTGTAGTGCACAATGAGATTTTTAAAGTATCAATAGCAGTACCCTAACAAAATTCTCTTTATCAACTAAAAGAGGGTGAAAATATCAAATTAACATTGTCAACAAAACTAAAGAAAAATAACCAAAACAAAAGTTATAAGCTACATAGTAAATTAAACACAAAATAACTTTATTGTTTTTTTGTTCTTCTCAAAGTCTCATAGTCATGTGACCATATTGCCTTCATGACCTCTTCCACGTTTTTCTTTCAAATAAAATAAGGGGGTGTAGTAATACTAAGATTTGATAGGATTTTTATTTGACTTTAAAATCTTGTTATGGTTAATTAAGATTTTAAATGAAGATTTAAAAAAAAATTGGAATCATAGTATAATCAAATTAAGATTTAAAAAAAAGGTTATGATATTCACACCCTTAATCACTCTCCCACACCCTTTTCATTTTTTAGTACTTTATTCACCTCTACAATTTGAACTTCCACCTCTACATATATTTTTAATTTTTAATTTTTAATTTTTACACTTTAATTCCTAAACTCCTAACTTCTCCTCCACCTTTCCCCTCTCTCTTTTCCTTTGTCCCTTCGCACCTTTCCTCTTTTTCTCTGTGACTTCACTCCCCTTTTCCCTTTTCTCTTTTCCTCTTTGCCTTCACTCGGCTTTCCTCTGTGCCTCTGCTCCCCTTTCAAATCTATTGCCCTTCTTTATTGCTACCGGTGGAAAAATCACAATGGATTACTTGAGAATAATAGATGAAAAACTCCAACTAGACATTGAGTTGCAACAAATATTGGATATGGCATGCAATGAGGATGGTGTAGAAGAAATTTCAGAATGTATTCCTCCTCATAACACTTTTGAAGGTAAGTTTCTAAAG
This sequence comes from Malus fusca, assembly GCA_035220775.1. NCBI lineage: Eukaryota > Viridiplantae > Streptophyta > Magnoliopsida > Rosales > Rosaceae > Malus > Malus fusca. Next base: position 22,935,816 of record CM069065.1, on the reverse strand, counting down.
TATTTCTAAATTATCAAGATTGATTTTGGAATTTAGGGTTTTGTTTTTTTGTTAGAATTTGAAATTGTCCTATAGAATTTTGCAAGACAATTTTTCATCTAAACCTACGACTACGAGACAAGAGAATCTCTTTTTTTTTTTTTTTTCATTAATAAGCATAAAGAGCAAAGGTGTGGATGCAAATTTCTTCCTCCTTGATCTTGGACAAAATTGCACCTACAAAACAATTAACACCTTAGGTCAAGGCCAAGAGTCTCATGCGCCCACGATGAATGGGGAGGGGGCTTTGGCCGAAGAACCTTCGATGCCAAAGTTAGAATTTAGAGAGAAAAAGTGTTTGAGAATTCTAGAGAATTTTAGCAAGAGTTGGGAGTTTTGCAAGAGTGTTGGAACTAACTTTTTAGAGAAAATGGAGTCCTATTTATAGAGCATGACTGACCCTTTTTGGAAGGAAGAGTGGCCGGCCCTTAGGTATTTTTTGGGGTGTAATGAATGATTTAATTGGTGATTAATGGATTAATTAGGAATTAATCCATTAATTAGCCAATTAACCTCCACTTAAATGGAATGTTATGTAGGTTATAAAATAATTACCTAAGATGGGGATGGATGAGAATATCTTTGAATTTGTTACCTATTTTGGACACTTTTGACTTGATTGACAGATGATTGTCCGCTGCTCGCGCGTAGGAATCCCGGTATGCCTAAAGGGTATTTTTGTCCTCTTTTACCCAAAAATCCACGTGTCACCTTGTGATTATTTTTGGCTCCACAAAAGGTACTTCTATGTTACCACGTTTTGGTGGCTTGTGCTGAGACATAATTTCAATAAAGTAAGTATCTCTTAATGCAATGTTTTGGTATTAATTTGATATAATGCATATTGGTATACATTTTACATATGTAAAATATATATTCCATATATATAAATGTGTTTGGTGTGTGATATATAGGAAGTCAAATCAATGATCGATGAGCTGGATAAAAAGCTCTTTTTGTTGGCGAAATGTTTTGAAAGTCGAGAAGACCTCATCAGTAGAGTTCGCAAAATAGCATTAATGTAATGGTTTGTGACCGTTATTAAAAGATCCAAGATATATATATATATATATATAGATATTGGTTGCGATAGAGGTGGGGATTATCGAGCCTCTAAAACTTCACTAGATCAAAGAAAAAGAAACTCAGGATCTCGCCTCATAAACTGTCCATTTGAAGTCAAGGGGTCGTAAAAAGAAACGTGAAGAATTTTGGAAGTTAAAGATAAAAAGTTTGTTGCATAACCCTGAACTTTTGAATGACGTGTGGACATCCTTCTTGTCATCAATTTTCACAAGAGGAAATGTTACAGATTAAAGAAATGAGTAAGGCTGGTATACCACCACGCCAAATTCTCTCTTCGCTTCAGCAAAGCAATCCTCATCTTCAAGTAGTTTCCTGAAATATCTATAATCAGATAGCTGAGATTGTGAAGGAGAGGCTAGCCGGGGGTCGAGTCATTCAAGCATTATTAGAATAACTTGGTAAAAAGTGGTTTCACTTATAACATTGAGTATGATCGCGAAGGTCACTTGACTCATTTGACCTTTGCTCGTCAATTGTCTATATAGTTGACCAAGGGCTACCCATATTTCTTTGTGATGGATTGCACATATAAGACTAACAAGTCTAAGATGCCATCCATTACTAGATATCATAGGAGTTTCAAGTTTCAACACATCCTTTCATTCTTGTTTTGTTTTCATGAAAAATGAGAAAGAAGAGGATTATGTGTGTCTCTAAAAATGTTTAGTAAGCTTTAAGGAGTTGATAATCATCCTATGGTGATTATATCGGATAAGGAGTTGGCATTAATGAATGCTATACGTATTGTCTTTCCGAGTACATCCAATATTTTGTGCATATGGCATATTGAGAAAAATATACTCGCAAATTGTAAAGCTCATTTTGAGGAAGAAGTTGATTGGATTGATTTCATTTCTACGTGTACAATTTTAATCTAATCTCTTAATGAAACATCATCCAATGAAGCTTGGAGTAGTTTTGAAGTTAAGTACAAGAAGAAGAAATTTGTTTTGGCATATATTCTTAGTACGTGGCTTCCATATAAAGAAAAATTTGTAAGTGCATAGTCTGAGAAAGTTACACACTTTAGTAACCGTGCTACTTCAAGAGCTCAAGGTGTATATGCAATGCTAAAAAAATATCTTCAAGTTGCAACCTGAGGTCTTTTCAAGGTAAAAATAAAAAAATATGCCTTGCTATTGAAAATCAATTTCAAGAAATCAAAACTCAACTTTTCAAGTGAAAAAGTTAAAGTTTCACACAAGTTTTGACTTCCCTTCTTCAAAGAGGTTGTTACTCATGTATCTAGATTTGCATTGAATGAGTTATATAATTAATATGAAGCATCAAGTTCCTGTAATCTTCCATCTCAATGTAAGGATCATTATCTAAAAAACGATGGGTTTTCCTTGTGCACACATGATTAGAGAGATGAATATTGAAGTCTCGCAACTAAATGACATACATCCACAATGGAGGATTGATACAAGATTGTTTGTTAATCATCGTCATGCAGGCTTGAACAGTGAACAATCAAATAAGTGGCATTTTATTGGAGTTTAAAGATAAGTATGAAAAGTTGCACCTTACTAAAAAAGAGAATACCAAAAGGCAACTTTGTGAATTTCTTGATACTTCTCTTCCCTTAATTCTTGAACCTAGTGTTAAACCTCACAAACTTCGTCTGATAGGGTCTAAAAATAGAAAAGAATCAAGCTCTACAAAGCGTGGTCCTTCAAATTTTGAAATAATGGAGAATGCTCGGAAACGTGCTCGACAAATATGTTATTATTATTATTTTTATTTATCTTTTAATATTGTCTACTATGGTCATGATCATATATATATATATACGTATAAATTAATGTTCATTGTTTGTAAGTGTGAGGAACATAATGATTTGCCAAAGGAACGTTTTGTTAATAATAACTTAGGCCAGAAAGGGGCTATGTTTACCCCCGTCCAGATTATAGTCCTGTAAGAAATTATTTTTTAATGAACAATGCCATACCACATTCATATACCATTTCCAATCGAAGGAGGCTATTTTTTAGTCCCCTCAATAATTTATTATTTTAAGTTTGTTCTTTAATTTTTTTTGGTTAATTGAATTAAACTAACATATTAAAATAAGGTTTCCGAACATATTTTGACTGTCACTTGTCGCCAAATGAATAAGTCTCCGAACATATTTTGAGTGCCACTTGAAGATGTGGCCATTTGAAAATTATTGAAAAATTAAAGGAATGATTATTGGAAGAGGTAAGAGAGGGGTGTGTATGAAAAATCTTTGAGGTAAATAGAATGAGAAGAATTGAAATAAAATGAGGTAAGATAGTATGGAATGATGAAAAGAATGTGATAAATGGTGTAGAAATGTCTTAGGTATTCATAGAAATAAAAAATACAATTTTTAAATTTTTATTTAATTTCGTCTTAAAAAAAAATCCAGCTGGGCCTAACTGAATGGCCCGATTGGAGATGACCTTAGATGTGTAAAGAGCACATGATGGTACACATATTTTTGTTGATTTTTCTAATAAAAATATTAATTAAGTTTGTAATTTCTTTTCTTTTGTTTACATGTTTTCATTTTCTTGTAGGTTGTAGTAAATGGTTTGATTCATCTCTTTTTTGTAACATTGACATCTTCTTTTGAACACAAATTTAAGGCCAACCATAGTGCATACATGATATGAAAGCTTGTAATGATAGATGATATATTTGTTGGAACATGAGGATGCTATTATGGGGATTAAATGTATTTGGATTGCTTAGTAGTATTTGTACAATTCATGTAACTTATGCATATATGCTATATCACTAGGTAATCGTTTTAGCTGATAAAAAAAGGTAATCGTTTTATTTTTATTTGTTGTTGAAACTTTTATTTTTATTTTTATATCTAATGTTTTATTTTTGTTTGGTTAAGGTCTTTTGGTTAGGCATATATGACTGAGTGTTTTATGGTTGAGTGTTTTAAAAAGTGTAAAACAAAATAATAAAAGTATTTTAAAATTCCAAAGGTTAAAAAGTAGGAAGGGTGTTTGTACCATACTTGACAAATCCCGAAACTACTGAGCACCAGTCAACGTTATACCATCAAGGACCCAGAAGAGCTTCCCTTCAACCAAGAGGCTAATCACAATGCGACACGTGTCGACATCAGAAGCCAATCACAGCGCGACACGTGTCAACATCAGAAGCCAATCACAACACGACACGTGTCAATGTCAGAACAAAACTAAAAACCTTCTTCTATAAATAGGGATCATTCTCCCACAATAATCTCTAATGTCATTTTGTACTAAACTATTCACTAGAACTCACAAAATGAGAGTTTGAACCTATGTATTTGTGTAAACCCTTCACAATTAATGAGAACTCCTATACTCCGTGGACGTAGCCAATCTGGGTGAACCACGTATATCATGTGTTTGCTTCTCTGTCTCTATTCATTTACATACTTATCTTCACTAGTGACCGAAGCAACCAAGCGAAGGTCACAAAACCTGACACTTTCTGTTGTACCAAAGTCCTCACTGATTTTGTGCATCAACATTTGGCGCCGTCTGTGGGAAGGACACTTACTCCCACTCTCTTCAGTTTTGTCAAGCTAGTTTCCACCGCTCGTACACTTTTTTTTTGCCAAGCATCTCTCTCCAACATGGGGAGCGAAAGAAGCCATAGCACACAGAATGACACCCCTCATTGGACCTAGTATGAAGCAACGAAAGCAGGAAGGAAATAGAGTTACTCTTCAAGCTAAAGTCGATGAGCTAGAGGTTCAGAACAACAAGATAGCGATGAAGAATGAGGTCCTCCAGGAACAATATGAAAAACTTTTCGAGATGCTTCACGAGGCTAGACATGCTCAAACACACAAGCTCGTCGCCCCTGTTGAGGTCAACAATCATCTGAATGCCCCCCAACACGGAGGGTCACCGATATCCAACACGGACATCCCTGATAGGGATCGAGCTACACATCAATGTGATAATCAACATGAGACTTCTCTCAACCCAGCTGCTTCAACCCGAAGCAGAAGAAGTAGAGGAAAACACCTCCTCACATAGGGAGTGGAAGGATCAAAAACCGTCTATCGCGATTGTCGAGACTTCCTAAAGCAACGTCGAGAGAATCTCATTCACATAAACTCGAAGATCAATGACCCAAGAGTTTCTGAAAGACTCGGTCATCTTCCACGACCCAGGCCAGCAGCCAATCTAGGGAATGGGCAACAGGCCCCAGAAGAACATGAAGGTACAGGGGACTCGGAAATATTTCGACATACTCACTCTAGGAGTCAGTATGGCGAGTCCAAGGAAAAATCACGCTATCTTGATCAAACTTTCCTACTTCCAAGAGGCGATGGGGACTTACGGAAGAAAACTTCAGTGATGCACGACTCCACTCAGGACCCCCTTGTCCTACAGCTCCTCGATGAGGTAAACAAGTTGAAGGCTGAACGTCAAGCCGAGATACCTGACTGGAACCAACCCAGGCCTGGCCCCTTCACAAGAAGGATCCTCAACACCCCCTCCAAGCGAAGACAAAGCAGAAGCTTGACTTACAACTCTATACTGGAAGGGAAGACCCGATTGAACACCTTAACCTTTTTGAGTCCACCATGGTATACCGGAGACACACCGATGAAGAACGGTGCCTTCTCTTCCCCTCCACCCTCTCGGGCGGAGCTTTAAACTGGTATTGTCATATTCCACCCGAGACGGTAGACTCATTTGAAGAGTTGAGGAAGTTGTTTGTCTCTCAACACATCTTCCAGACCGATCGCTTGCATTCCGCAGATGACTTGTACACTATTCGCCAGAAGCCGGACGAGTCATTACGAAAGTATGCTGGCCGCTTCAGCCATGAGTATTCCCGATGCGCTGAGGCAGATGACAAGACCGCCTCAAGGCCTTCACGACAGGCTTACGTGACTGTTTCTTCAAGTACATGATCAATGCCAACACTTGGAAGACTTACTCTGAGGTGATGGCACAAGCTTACAACCATGCTTCCGCCGAGGCAAGGACATATCAAGGGAAACCCCTACAGTCACCCCTTATCAGCAAGTAGGGAGTGGAGGCCAGATGAATATCAAGGAAAAATTGATCAGTTCCTCATTCACCCTCAAAGGGATAACCGTAACCAACGCCAGTTGAATGTGATATACTCCATAAGCGGCGGCACACCCATGTCTGAATCTTCCAATAGGGCCATGAAAAACAGTGAACGGACTTTGAGACATGGCCATCAAGTGTTTCACGTGGAAGACATCAGGGGAGGCAAGTATCAAAAACCTAACTGGGATCCAATATGTTTCTACCCTGAGGAAGAAAGAGGTATCATCTACCCTCACAACGACCCGTTGATCGTGGAGGCTCACATAGCAAATTTTGATGTGAAATGAATCCTGATAGACACAGGTGCTTCAATCAATATCATGTTTACTGAAGCTTTCAAGGCACTTAATGTAGCTGAACACTTGCTCGATCGCTCCATTTCTCCTCTGATAAGCTTTAGGGAGTATACAATTACCCATCACCATTGGTACAGGCCCCTACACAGCTACTATTACCACTAACTTCCTAGTGGTCAATTGCCCGACGGCATACAATGTCATCTTTGGGCGCACATGCATCAATGATCTCAAGGCCATGGTATCCACACATATGTTGTTGATGAAGTTTCCAACCCCTTTCGGCAATGGATACATCAGGGGAGATCAACTTAGTGCTCGATTATGTTACAACACTTCAGTTAAGCAACAACACCTGCCTGTCCCCAATGAGACCCTCTCTATACATAACCAGGTAGTAAAGACCAGTCCAGATGAAGCCAACTCAGATCTTCATGATGGCAACAGTCAACCCGACGACCCTCGAGATGACTCATTCACCCAGCAAGCACAACCCGCTGAAGAGTTAGAGAATGTCTCTATCTCCAAAGACCATCCAGATCGCATGGTGAAGATTGGCACCACTTTGTCACCACCCATTCGGTTGTCGCTGATCTCCATTTTGCAAGAGAACGCCGAGGTCTTCGCTTGGTCATATAAAGATATGTCGGGCATCTCTCCCGATATCATCTGTCACCACTTGAGTATTGATCCCAAGACCAAACCAGTGAAACAGAAGCGAATATCTTATGATATTGAACGATACGAGGCGATGAAAGCAGAAGTTGAAAAACTCAAGGACATAGGCTTCGTCCGTGAAGTCAATTACCCAACATGGGTAGCAAATGTTGTCCTTGTTAAGAAAAATCCGACCAAGGAAAGTCTCCTGCTTCAAAAGGTCTTGTGGAGAATGTGTGTCGACTACACCGACCTAAACAAAGGATGCCCGAATGATAGTTTCCCCCTTCCTCTCATTGATAGACTTATAGACTCTACAGTAGGATGTGAGCTCTTGAGCTTCATGGACGCTTATTCAGGATACAACAAAATCCTCATGAACCCCTCAGACCAAGAACACACAGCCTTCACTACTGACAGGGGACTATATTGCTACAAAGTCATGCCTTTCGGCCTAAAGAATGCAGGAGCAACTTATCAGAGACTGGTCAATTCAATGTTCGCTGAACAGATTGGGAAGAGCATGGAAGTTTACGTTGATGTTATGCTAGTCAAGAGCAAACATGCTGACCAACACATCACCAACCTATCTGAAACTTTCACCATTCTAAAGAGGTATCGAATGAGGTTGAACCCCAATAAATGTGCCTTCGGCGTGGGTTCTGGCAAATTCTTAGGCTTCATGATTAGCCAACGAGACATTGAAGCTAACCCCGAAAAGATCAAAGCAATCATCGACATGAAAGAGCCAGTAACTTCAAAAGACATCCAAAACCTTACTGGCAAGGTGGCAGCCTTAACCAGATTCATCTCTAAGGCCACGGACAGATGTGCTCATTTCTTCAAAGCACTCAAGGGAAATAAGAAGTACATTACATGGACGGAGGAATGTGCTAAGGCATTCAAGAACCTCAAAGAGTACATGAGTAAAGCCCCTCTGCTCTCCAAACCAGAAATTGGTGACACTCTCATTATCTATCTATCGGTTTCGGCTTCAGCAGTCAGTTCTGTTTTTATTCGAAATGACAGTGGGGTCGAACGGCCCGTCTACTACGCTAGCAAGGCCCTACAAGATGCGGAGACACGATACTCCAACATTGAGAAATTAGCTCTAGCATTGGTCATGTCTGCTCGAAAACTTCGCCCTTATTTCCAAGCACACGCCATCATCGTGCTTACCAATCACCCTCTTCGACAGATACTCCAGAGTCCTGACACGTCTGGGTGAATGATCAAATGAACGATAGCATTGGGTGAGTTTGACATCTCCTACCAACCAAAACCAGCCGAAAAGGGTCAAACAGTAGCAGATTTCATCGCCGACTTCACATATCCTGTTGACATTGCTTCTACACCTGAAGCAGTAGCTTTATTACCATCGGAAGCTCAGAAGATAGAATCAACAACCCCAGCATAGAGTCTGTATGTTGATGGCTCATCCAACCAACAGGGTTGCGGAGCAGGATTAGTCCTCACTACCCCCGACAAAATGGCGATGGAATACGCCATTCGTTTCAAATTCAAGGCATCGAACAACGAGGCCGAATACGAAGCCCTTCTAGCAGGTTTACGTTTGGCCAAGCACCTCGGGGTTAAACAAATTGATATCTTCAGTGACTCCCAATTAGTGGTCAACCAAGTCACGAACAACTTTGATGCTAAGGATAGCTCCATGGCAGCATATCTTGCGCAAACGCGACTTTTGCTCAAGCACTTCCACTACCAGATCACTCAAGTTCCTCAAGCAGCAAACAGTCATGCAGACACTTTGGCTCACCTCGCCTCGGCAGTGGAAGACAAGATTGGGAGAAAAATTCATGTCGAACTGTTGGCAGCACCAAGCACCATGGTCGCGGAAGTGTGCAATTTACAACAAGGAGATAGTTGGATCACCCCAATTTATAAATTCCTTGCTCATGGCACCTTCCTAATTGACAAAGTCCAAGCTAAGCAGATTCGATACAAGTCTGCCCGCTACCTGATCATTAATGACCAACTCTACAAGCGCAGTTTTACCCTGCCATACCTAAGATGCTTTACACCTGCGGAGGCGGAAATTGTCATTCGGGAAATACATGAAGGAGTCTGCGGAGATCATGCTGGGTCTCGATCCCTAGCACACAAGACTTTTCACCAAGGATACTATTGGCCAACACTCCACCAAGATGCCATCAGAATATCTCGCTCATGTGATAAGTGTCAACGCTACGCAACTATCCATCACTCCCCTCCAGAGCCGCTCACTCCTATGATCAGCCCTTGGCCCTTCGCCCAATGGGGACTTGATTTGATCTGCCCAATGCCTGTAGGGAAGGGCAAGGTCCGCTATGCAATCGTTGCAGTTGACTATTTCACAAAGTGGGCTGAAGTAGAACCCTTGGCAACCATTATTGAGGCAAAAATAGAAGACTTCGTATGGAAGAACATCCTCTGCAGATTTGGCATTCCCAATGCGATAGTCACGGACAATGGGCGGCAGTTCGACAACAAGAAGTTCAGGATGTTCTGCTCTAAGTTCAACATCAACTTATGTTTTGCCTCTCCAGCCCATCCCCAGTCTAATGGACAAGTCGATGCCGTTAACAAAATAATCAAGCGCACATTGAAAACTAGCTTGGACAAAGCTAAAGGTTGTTGGCCAGAATTCGTACCCCAAGTTCTTTGGTCATACCGCACTTCATATCGGACTTCCACAGGAGAAACTCCATTCTCACTTGCTTTTGGTACGGAAGCAGTTGTCTCGGTTGAGCTTGAGCAAGCAACATACCGAATCCAGAACTACATGCAGAGTGAGAACGACAAACAACTCACCCTCAACCTGGATCTAGTCGAAGAACACAGAAATCAGGCTCACCTGAGGAATGTCGCCTACAAGCAGCGCATCTCCAACTACTACGACTCAAGGGTCAAACCTCGCTCTTTCAAAGTGGGAGACTGGGTACTGAAGAAAAGATTACTCTGTGATAGAGTCCCGAGTGAAGGAACACTCAGTCCTAACTCGGATGGACCGTTCGAGGTCGTCGGCATCAGCTGCCCTGGCTCCTACAAGCTCAGAAGCTCCGACGGCAAGACCCTTGGCCATCCATGGAATGCTGACCACTTGAAGTACTATTACAAATAGACTCATATTGTACAAGTGTTAAGCTACAGCCATTCGGCATCCTATGTAACAAAGACCATTTAGTATGAATTCAATAAAGAGGTGATTTAGCCAACTCGGCCCTAAACTCTTTTACATTCTGAGCAATGAAACACTCAAGTGTTGAAGCTTCAACGCAAATGTTTCCAATACAAAACAAAATCTAAGTATGTGTCAACAAGACTATACAAAGGATCTACATCATACATTCCAACACATTCATACATAAACATCATACATTCCAACACATTCATACATAAACATCATACATTCCAACACATCCATACATAAGCCAACTGTGCTTCGAAAGGGTTCAACACACTTTGTGTCATTCGACATTTGCCACAATGTGCCTCGACACCTTGCCCTTATTCTCACCAACTAGGTGATGAAGGAACTCACCTTCGTGCCACCAACTAGGTGATGAAATGTACAACCCGTACTCTAATATTATTTGGAAACTTGCCACTCTTATCACCAATCAGATGAAGAAGGAACTCATATTCATGCCACCAACCAGGTGATGAAATGTACAACGCGTACTCTCCTTCATGCCACCAACCAGGTAATGAAATGTACAACGCGTACTCTCCTTCATGCCACCAACCAGGTGATGAAATGTACAACGCGTACTCTCATTCATGTCACCAACCAGGTGATGAAAGGTGATTAAGGAACTCACATTCGTACCACCAACCAAGTGATGAAAGCAACCCACCATTCATTCCACCAACCAGAAGACGAGTGGTACAACTTGTACATGTGAACTCCTAGCATTCACAAATAATCAAAAACCCTCAAGCTTTACAACTCAACTAGGGGAGCACTTATGCCTAACAAGAGTTATAGTCACCAACAAAGTCTTATTGCAAGCCAACAATGGCTTCAGTGCATGGTATACGAAGATCAAGCTCTTCAGCCCTCTTGCATCTGCTTCAGACATTTCTCCTCTGTAACAATGCAAACACTACAACTCATAGAAAGCTTCACACGCTCTTGATCAAGACTGTTCGAAGCAAATTCAATTTATATGGTTCATCCAAACCTTCGACTACTAAAAGATGTGGCTTGCATCATAATCTCTTGCTCAACAGTATGGAAGCAAAATTTGTATACGTTGTCTCTCCCACATTTTCAAATTTCTAGTTTTCCCAAAAAAAAAAAAAAAAAAAAAAAACGGAAATTGGAAATTGGGAAATTCAACAAAGCTTTATCAATGGAACACAACTACAATCCTCAAAAGCTTCGCACTATCTTCATCAAGATAGTGTGAAGCAAAATCAATTTATGGTGCCAACAAAAGCTTCATCAATGGAGGACAAATATGAATCTCAAAAGCTTCGCACTATCTTCATCAAGATAGTGTGAAGCAAAATCAATTTATGGTACCAACAAAAGCTTCATCAATGGAGGACAAATATCAATCTCAAAAGCTTCGCACTATCTTCATCAAGATAGTGTGAAACAAAATCAATTTATGGTGCCACCAAAAGCTTCATCAATGGAGGACAAATATCAATCTCAAAAGCTTCGCACTATCTTCATCAAGATAGTGTGAAACAAAATCAATTTATGGTGCCAACAAAAGCTTCATCAATGGAGGACAAATATCAATCTCAAAAGCTTTGCACTATCTTCATCAAGATAGTGTGAAGCAAAATCAATTTATGGTGCCACCAAAAGCTTCACCTATAAAGCTTCAACCCTTCAACACCAAAGCTTCACCTATAAAGCTTCAACACCAAAGCTTCACCTACAATACAAAATTTCAACACCAAAACATATAAAAGCTTCACACACTTTTCATCAAGATAGTGCGAAGCTAATTCCAGTGGAGCTGAATTTTGAACATCTTATAGTTCTTGAGCAGATGAACAACTTTCACGAAGGAAATGTTTCTATTTGAGCGACGGAAGTTAGAGTGTTGAAGCTCCAAACATGACGGTCAGATTTCTACAGGCTTCAAAGCTGCCGTAATGTTTCGAAGATCTGGAAATATTCAACAGTTAGTTTGTTCTGAATTTTTGATATGCTATGGAAGAGATGATAAGGAACAACTTTTATGAAGAAAGTATGTTGATCTGAACAAGAGAAAATGGAGTTTCGAAGCTCACAACAAGTCTGACGGGTTAACAGAAAAATGATGAACAGTTAGTCATCATACCTGAATGTCTGGAGTTGTACTACTCCGATGGATCTCAAATTTGGGTATGTTGTAGGTCACACGCTAAGGAACAATTTTCATGAAGATAATTTTGCGATTTGAGCTACAGAGGATGGTGTTATATTGAAGAGCTACCGCTCCCTCTACGATGACTCCCTTTGGGCTTGCCATTTTGGGCTACACAAAAATTTTGGGCCCTCGCAAAGCTAAAACCAGTTTGAAATATTTTTGGATAAGGCATATATGAAGATGTGACATCAAATCAAGGCTTCGTTACTTTGAAAAATTAGTAGCAAGCAAGACACCTCATTCGGCAACTCTCCTCGCCTGAAGACTTGGGGGACTCCCACCATATGCTACTGCACCTTGATATTCGGAAGTCTCACAATCACTCAGTGACTTGGATTTTCAAGTCTCCAACCGAAAAGTTTTCCTCACTAGGGAAATTAAGGAAACACTACCTCAAACTACATGCTTCACTCACAAAGCTTCAACAATACAAGTTTCAACAAAAGGAAAATTTCAAAGAACTTTCTGAATGAGACTTTGGTGTATTTAACACAATACGTTGAAATGAAGCAAAGCTTATTTATTAATATTTCCGATAAGCTACAAATATGTACATATACATGAGTCAAAATAAACAAACAAGAGGGAGCCTTCACAAAGGTTGCTTAGGGGAAGTCTCAGCAGTCGGTAGAGCCCCAGAAAGAGAAAGCACCGGAGGGTGGTTATCCGGAGCCTCAGTACTGGACAGAACCCCAGAATGAGGAGGTATTAGAGGTTGATCATTTAGAGCTTCATTATGCGGTATAGCCCCAGAAGACGAAGGCAATAAATGCCTTTGGAACAAACCCACAAACCTTTGATGATCAAGTAAAGCCTGACCATCAAATTCCTGCATCTGGTCAAGCTTCCTCTTCATGTTTGTAGCATAGTCATGTGCGAGCCCGTGCAACTGTTTATTCTCATGCTTGAGCCCTCTGATCTCCTGTTTGAGACTTATCACTTCAGCCACCAATGATTCAACTTGGCGGGTTCTAGCAAATAGGCGTTGGGCCATATTAGACACAGAACCTGCACACTGAACACTCAGAGCCAGAGAATCCTTAACAGCCAACTCATCAGACCGTTTGGAAAGTAGTCTGTTATCTTTGGGAGTAAGAAGGTTCCTGGCCACCACCGCAGCGGTCATATCATTCTTCATCACGGAATCCCCAACGGTAAGAGGACCAGTAGGGGATAAGAAGGATGGGCGCCATATGTTGTCTGGAGAAGGCGTGGCTGCCTCTTCAACAAGGTTCAAATCAAAACGACGGTCGGAGGGGCCATACATTTTCAAAGGTGTTGAAGAGAGAAGAGGTTGGACAAATCAAGATTTTAGAAGTGCAAGAAGATAACTTCTACTGGTGGAGATTCAAGTGTGCTGTGGAACTTAATGCCAGCCTCTATAAAAATCTGCACTCGACGGAGCTTCAGAAATCGAAGAGGCGTTTGCTTTCTCAAAAGCTGGGCTGCTCAGAGACCACGAAGGTCGATCTCAGAAATCGAAGAGGCGTTTGCTTTCTCAAAAGCTGGGCTGCTCAGAGACCACGAGGGCCGATCTCAGAAATCGAAGAGGCGCTTGCTTTCTCAAAAGCTAGGCTGCTCAGAGACCACGAGGGCCGATCTCAGAAATTGAAGATGCACCTGCTTTTTCAGCCTCGTCAACACCTGTCACATGCACACTCAGCTTTGCGGAAATCACGGGCAATCTGTATAAGATTTCTGGTGAAGTAGAAAACACATGATCTTACTGTTCAATCACCACTCTCTATACGCAACATCAACTCGTCGGGTACCACATATAACTTTGCCAAAGATCTCTGACAAAGTTTAGGCATGAGAATTTCGAAGTTCCAGCTACCCTACTATTACCCACAAGGGTAAAGGAACAGCACCACTGCTTGACAACTGGAAAGTCCCTATGTGTGTCGACCTCCGTGTTCCGTGGCAAGACAGACTGGCAAGAACGTCCAACCTTTACTCACATTCGAGAAAAGACTCCCAACAGGATTACTTTCTTAAAAGCTGAAGCGGCACCGTTTTCCGAATCTCGAGAGCCAGACTCCCAACGGGATTACTTTCTTGAAAACCGAAGAGGCACAGCTCTCAGAACTTCGAGAACCAGATTTCCTTAGATAAAGCTTGTCTGTAATCTTCACACGCAACATCAGCTTTCCAGATACCACACACCACTTTTTCAAAGTGCTCTGACAAAGTTAAAACATGTGAAGCTGGCAGCTCCCACTACATTGTTGTGACCAAGAAGGGTAAAGGAATAACATTACTACTTGCTATTGGGAAATCCCTATATACGTCGACCTCCCTCCTCTAAGGATAGGCAAACCTGCAAAAATGCTCAACCCTTTCTCGCATTCGAGAAGGCACCCTCAACATAACCTCTCGAAATACTCAGCTTTATTTCCCCCCGATAATACCTCAGCAAATAAGCCACACCAAGAACAAGAGTATCTCATATCATCAGGGTCGAAAACAAGAGTATCCCATATCATGCTTTCTCCCTGTCCTTGTCTTTGTCCTTGTCCACACCTGCAGGACAAGGAGAAAGAGAGCAGTCAGTCGGAACCTGAAATCAAACCTCCAATCTGGAACTGACTGCCTGAGACCTTTGCCTGGTTGCTTACTTAGCATTGCTCTCGAGTACTCATCCTCAACTGCTGTCAAGGTCACGAATTCCACCGGCAAATACCTCATGACAGTTGATCAGATATTGGCTCTTTACACTGAAGCTGCCAAGCGTGGATGAGTCACTAGGAAGGAATGTTCTGAAGGACCATTTAAATGCAAAGGGTACACACCACTTCTGCCAGGCAAAAGATTGAAGCAGAGGATTCAACGATGAGCTGAAACAGATCGCTACAACACGATAAGCTTCAACAACCTTTCACTAGCACCTCCGTCGAAGAGAAAAACCTCGCCATACCACATTCACTACTTTGTCAACAACAAGAGTATCCCATATCATCAGGGTCGATCATACTCTAGATTTGATGGACTTGTTTTGACCCTCAAATTCCTGAGTCGACTCACTAATGCGTTGTGAACTGCACGTGTTGATTCATCACCCTTGAATCAAATCCTTAAAGATCAAGTCACCAACGGCCCTTGAAGATATCACAAGCCCGATTCAAGATCAAGTGTCCACCACTTTGAATCAAATCCAGTTCAAGATTAAGTCTGTGGAAAGTCCTTTGGAGGAAACTAGAAAACCCTCCAGCACAGTTCAAGAATAAGTCTGTGGAAAGTTACTTCTTCAAAAGCAAAAGTATCTCATATCATCTATTCTCCATTTGCTTCTCCTTATCCTTGCAGCTGAATGAGAGACAAGGAGAATGAGAACAATCAACCGGAAGCCGAAGTCGAACCTCCGATCCTGGGTTGCTTGCTTGGAAGTTTGACTGCTTACCTTGTCTGTCACCTCTTTCGGCATATCTCCTAGCTCGGCGACTTGGGGGACTCCCACTATAGGGTTTGTATCGCACTTGACCAAGCCCGAAACTACAAGTAAGCTTCAAGTGAAATTGATACATTACCTTGTGCATCTTCATCGATTAAAGACACCACCCATGGATGGAGGAAAAGTACTTCCAGAGAAGATGCTACATCTATATATGAGACAGATAAGGCAAGTGAAAATGATACCACACTTCGGTACTTAGAAGTTTCGTGATTACTCAATGGCTTGGATCTTACAAGTCCCCAACCGAGGAGCTTCCCTCACTAGGGAACTTAGGGGAGCACTGTTTGTACCATACTTGACCAATCCCGAAACTACTGAGCACCAGTCAACGTTATACCATCAATGACCCAGAAGAGCTTCCCTTCAACCAGGAGGCTAATTACAATGCGACACGTGTCGACATCAGAAGCCAATCACAACACGACACGTGTCAATGTCAGAACAAAACTAGAAACCTTCTTCTATAAATAGGGATCATTCTCCCACAATAATCTCTAATGTCATTTTGTACTAAACTATTCACTAGAACTCATAAAATGAGAGCTTGAACCTATGTATTTGTGTAAACCCTTCACAATTAATGAGAACTCCTCTACTCCGTGGACGTAGCCAATCTGGGTGAACCACGTATATCTTGTGTTTGCTTCTCTGTCTCTATTCATTTACATACTTATCCTCACTAGTGACTGAAGCAACCAAGCGAAGGTCACAAAACCTGACACTTTCTGTTGTACCAAAGTCCTCACTGATTTTGTGCATCAACAAAGGGCATATATGGAAGATCAAATAGTAGAAGATGAATAAAGTATTAAAAAAATGAAATGGATGTGGGAGAAGTAATTAAGGGTGTGTGAATATCATAACCCTTAGAGAATGGGTTAATCACAATAACACCCACTTCTTTTGTCAAAACAATAACATCCCTTGAGGTATATCGTATTTTCACAAAACCCTCATCACGTTTGAAACATTACACTAATACTCCTTGAGGTTCTAATTCACTTTCAACATAACCCATTTAGGGTTGACATCACCTTAAAATATTTTCTTAAAAACAAATTTCCGTCATTATTAATTTTTAAAGGGTAAATTACACTTTACCACCTCAGGTTTGAGGTCGATTTCAATTCCGTACAACATCTTTAAAACATTTCACTTTCATACCTCAAGTACTATTTAATTTCAATATAATACATCCGTTACATTTTTCATCCATTGATCCATTAAGTATTGACGTGGCGGCCACATTTGTGCCACGTGGCAAAAAAATAATTTTTTATTCTTTTAAAATATTATAATAATTTACCCAATTAAAAATTAAAAAAAAAAAACCAAAACTGAAAACCCAGAAACCCTTCTTCCCCGAGCCCTTCCCCTTCCCTGCAACCCAAACACCTCATCCACGATTTTACCCAATCATCAATTCACCATCAACAACCAAAACCCAGAATACAGAAACAAAGAATATTACACAAAAAACCAACCCTACAACCAGCTTTGCCCAAAGACAGAGCAATTGCTCTGCCAATGCCTCTAGAAGCTTCTATCACCACCACCACTAGACCCTCCACGATTTTGGCTTCCCCGACGCTCGATTGCTCAAGCGTCACCACCTGAGCCCTCACATGACTTGTCACGTGTCACCACCATCACCATCAAATTCCAGCTTTCATTTCAAATTCCAAATTTCTTACATAACATTGCCAACTGCCTTCTGATTTCTATATTCTAAATCCCTAATTAGGCTAAATCAAAACAATAAAAATCTTTTTCTATAACTAATTGAAATTCGAATTACCAGAGGAAGTGGAGGAGCGCTTGGATCTGTACTGAAGCCCAATGCTCTGACCCGATCTGGCTGCACCGCCAATCGGGGTCCATTACTTAAACTGGCAGGCTCTGACGTCGGCGGGAGCTCCAAATTTAACGGATAACCTTAGATCATCTCCGGCAAGACTTTCCCCTTGGAGTCGGTCTTGTCGATGATCTCGAGGTAGAGGAAGAAGAGCTTCTAAAAGGTGTGGTCCTCAGAAGGGATGACGTAGCGGATGATGAGGTGAGGGGTGGTGTTGTCGTTGAGGAGGAGCATGATGGCGGGTGATGAAGAGGTGGAGGATGATCTTGGCAAATCCGAAACGGGGAAAGTCGAATCTGAATCGGAGAAATGTGGGGGATAAGGAGATCTGGGCGTTTGTTTGGATGAGATGAGGTGGATTTTTGGATGGGAGGGGAGGTGAAGAGAGTGGAGGAGAATGAGGTGGGGTGGGGTGGGATGGGGTGTTTGGGTTGCAGAGAAAGGGAAGGGCTAAGGGAAGAAGGGTTACTGGGTTTTCAGTTTTGTTTTGTTTTTTTAATTAGGTAAATTATTATAATATTTTAAAAGAATAAAAAAAATTTTTTTGCCATGTGGCACAAATGTGGCCGTCAGCACTTAACGGATCAATGGATGGAAAATGTAACAGATGTATTATATTGAAATAAAATAGTACTTGAGGTATGCAAGTGAAATGTTTTAAAAATGTTGTAAGGAATTGAAATCGACTCCAAACCTGAGGTGGTAAAGTGTAATTTACCCTTTTTTTAAAATAAAAAATCATTTTAAAAATAAATATCATCTTAACCAATATATAAGGCCGTATACCAAACAAAACAAAATAGGTAAGAAATGGTACCATATGTAGGAGAAGAAAAGGTAATGGAGCTAGGGTTTCGTAGGGGGTGGCGGCGTGGCTGCTCTAGTCTCCTTTGGCTGGAATGGGTCGATTGGATTCCGTGTTGGAATCCAGTGAATTCGGGTGAAGATAATTGGTTTTCTAGGGTGGCTAGAGTAGGATTGATAATTATTAAGCTTGAAGATAATTTTGATAGGATTGAGAGGGCGTCTGCTAAAGGTAGTCGAAAGAATTTTCTTGAGGAACTGAATGAATGAAGTGTTTTACGTGGAATTGTAGGGGTCTATGCAGGCCAGACTTCAGTAGCAACTTCAGTTTTTTGTGTTCGTTAGTAAGAGTGGACATTTTTTGCTTGTTAGAAACTGAAGTAGCCTTGGATAAGGTCTATCAGAATTTCTATGGAAGGTTCTTTAATCAAAATTATTGTAGAGCCCCTGCTGGCAGAGCCGGGGGAATTTACTTGTTCTGGAATGATAATTCTGTGATTGTTATGATTTTGAAAGCACATGATCATTTTATCCATTGTCAGATAAATGAATTATCTACAAATATGTCGTACTTTATCCCTTTTATTTATGCCTTCCCTAATTTTAGTCTTCACAATTCTCCTTAATACCAATGTTGAGATTACAACGAAGAACCACCGCCTATTCAAATTTGAGGCCATGTGGTTGCAACATCCTGAATTTCAGGAGTTTGTTAAGAAGGTTTGGTATTGTATGCATTGTGATAGACCTATCGATCAGTTTAGGGCTTGTATGGGAACTTTTAAATTTCTGGTTAAGAAGTGGAACAAGGAGATATTTGGAGATGTTAGGGAATGTAAAAATAAACTTGTCAATGACCTAAAGGAAGTACAAGATAAACTAATGGCCAATCAACATACTCACAGTAATATTGAGTTGGAATTGAAAGTTAAATGGTTGCAACTAGGTGATCAAAATACAAAGTACTTCCAAACGGTGGCAACCATAAGGAAAAAACGAAATGCTCTAGATGATTGCCTTCTGTTTGCTAAAGCTACTACTAAGGGAGCTAGGAACGTTCTTCGATTTCTCAATTTGTTTGCTGATGTCGTAGGCTAGCAGGTAAATTTCCAAAAATCATCTCTTTATTTATCCAACAACACGGTTAACCAAACTATAATTGACCTAGTAAATATTCTTCAAATCCAACATAAAACTACTATTGGTAAGTACTTGGGAATAAATAATATTTTTTTTGGAAAGATCCTGTAAATGAAAATGAGTTACTAAAGCGGGTTAAACAAAAAATGGCTAGGTGGAAGGCTAGTACCCTCTCGAAAGTCGGAAGATTGACTCTTATTCGTTCAAACCTTACAGGTATGCCTAATCATGTTATGTCTTGTTTTAAATGCCCAAATAGACTTATGAAGAAGATTAATAATGAGTAGGGATTTCTTCTGGGGTAGAAATAAGAAAATTTACTCCATGGCCTAGAATAGTTAGCATTAATTGGGATCTTAAAGTTAGTGATTTTATTACTACTAATTGTTGGGATGTAACCAGACTCAATGAGACATTGTTAGGAAGATTCTTTTAATCGCTCTCCTTAATAGGATATAGAAGATAGGGTTAATCTCTGTTTACTACCCTGAAATTTCTTGGTTTTCAACATTTGGTACATGAAGTTTTTTTCCATCCCAGAGTGGTACCTAAAATCATAATTTTGGGACAGTCTCATACATCCGTTAAGGTTGCTGTTAAGTCAACCGTTAAATAGTGACGTGGCGTCGAGGTGGACAGTGACTGGACGCCACGTGTCATTATGGGCCCATGTGGATATTAAAAAATTAAAAAAAAAAAATTATGGGCCGTCCAACCCCTCCTCCCTTCTCCCTCCCTTATCTCGTCTGCACCCACCCTCCCCACGTCTGCAACCCATCCCCACGTCGTCATCTTCTTCTTCGCCCAGATCCCGCAAGAATCTTCTTCGCCGCCGACAACTCAGCCACCATCTCCATCCCCGCCTTCCCCTCCTCCGAACCCGACTCCTACCCACTTCCAGTTCCAATTCACCCTCTCCCAATTTGCCCACTTCTTGTCCGATTTTCGCGCCACTATTGAACCCGAGCCCGACCCACAAAGATGCTTAGATTCTGAAAAAGAGATGACACAAATGCAAGAAATGGAAAGCAGTGTGGTTTAGAGAGGTTAGAAACTGAGCAATTTTTGGATTGCTTTTTGGTTTGATCAATTTAAAGAAATGAAATTCTGAGTCGAATTTCTTGTTCGTTATATTCGATCTCCGCTTGAGAATTTTAAACTTAATAATTGCAAATCAAGATACAAAATTGACATGAATTTCGAATTGGGGTTTTGGGAAATTTGAGAAGTTCTTGGCGATTGATAAGAAACTTCAACTCCAATATGTTCTTCATTATAATTTAAACTTGATTATACAAACAGTAAACACAAAATTAATGAATTTGAAATTTGGAAAGTGATTGAATTATAAATAAAAAAATTAAGTGATTAAGCTGGAGGAGGTCCAGCTGGGTTGCTAGGTGTGGTGGGTTGGAGTTTCCCTTCTTTGAATGTGGCTTTGGCAGAGACGTAATATGCAATGGTGAACAATCCATGGAAGAAGCATAAGATCCCTCTGATGGACAGGGAGAGGGTGAATAGTGGCGCGAATATCAGTCCGGAAGTGGGCAAATTAGAAGAGGGTGAATTGGAACTGGAAGTGGGTAGGAGTTGGGTTCAGATGAGGGGAAGGCGGGGATGAAGATGGTGGCTGAGTTGTCGGCGGCGAAGAAGATTCTTGCGGGATCTGGGCGAAGAAGAAGATGACGACGTGGGGATGGGTTGCAGACGTGGGGAGGGTGGGTGCAGACGAGATAAGGGAGGGAGAAGGGAGGAGGGGTTGAACGGCCCATAATTTTATTTTATTTTATTTTATTTTTATTTTTTAATATCCACGTGGGCCCATAATGACACGTGGCGTCCAGTCACACCTTGACGCCACATCACTATTTAACGGTTGACTTAACAGCAACCTTAACGGATGTATGAGACTGTCCCAAAATTTTGACTTTATGTACCACTCTGGGATGAAAAAAACTGCATGTACCAAATGTTGAAAACCAAGAAACTTCAAGGTAGTAAACAGAGATTAACCCCAGAAGATAAGTTAATTTGGGGAATTACCAATAATGGTGAGTTCTCAGTTAAGTCTGCTATTTGGCTTCAAAACCAAACAAATAACTCAAATACAAGAAGTTTTCTTTTAAAGCTATGTGGAAACTTACCTTACCTCCAAAAGTTAAAATTTTTGCTTGGCTTTTGATTAATGATAGACTTCAAACTAAATTGCGGCTAAGTAGGTTTGTTAATAATATTGATAAAATTTGCCCTATTTGTAAGAGAGATGATGAGAATACTTCCCATCTTTTTGCTAATTGTGAGTTTGCGAGAGCAATATGGTCAAAAGCTACCCTTCAGGTTATGGACCTTTTTAGTAATAGGCATAATTAGTTCCAAGATTGGTTGGAAACTCTTAATTTTAATGAGGATGATGGTTTATCTTATTTAAGCAAAGCTATTCTGTTTTGTTGGCAAATTTGGTCTGAAAGGAATAATCTTGTTTTTAGGGGAGTTCCTCCGAACCATGTGAGGGGGGCTGCCATTGCCTGCAGTGTTGGGAAGGCATTTTGGAACGCTAACAAGAACAAGTGTAGAGTGGATTCGAGTCTTGCTAAAAGTTGCATAAAATGGATGCCTCCGACAGAGCCATATACTATTAAGCTAAATTTTGATGGCTCAGTGTGCAATGACAAAGCGGCGGTGACTTTGTTCTCAGAGATTTTGGTGGTCAGGTGGTGGGAGCAGGATCCTTTAACCTTGATGGAGCTACTCTTACTTTTGCGGAGGCAATGGGCTTGAAGGAAGGTCTCAAGCTTGCTAAGGCCAAGGGCATTCAGAAGTTAATCGTGGAGGGAGATTCCAAAGTGGTGATCCAAGCAGTGTTAGATAACTGGGATGTTCCTTGGAAGATCAAAACTATCATTGAGGAGGCTCGGTTTATTGCTGCTTCGTCCTGGCGGGTTGAATGGAGACATGTCTTCCGGGAAGCCAATTTTGTCGTATAGATGCTTTGGCGCATTTTGGGGTTACTCTTACTTTGCCCCACATTTGGGACCATTGTCTGCCTTCGAGTGTTTTACCTGTTTTCCATTTTGATTGTTTTGGGAATTGATGTACTAGAGGTTTTTCTCTTTAATGAAGGTTTTTCTATCAAAAAAAAATAAAAAAAATCTTAACCAATACAAGAAAATACATTTTAGTAGAAAACCTTTTAAAAATAATTATTAATTACTTGAGACCTCTTCGACCACCCTTGGCAGATTGAGAAGGCGGAGAGGACCCCGTCGTACAATCTGAGACTGATCGTGACGACACTGGTGGCGTGTGCGAGAGATGCATTAGGCCTGGTTTCCGGAGCGTGTGGGGAGGGATTGGGCTTATAGTGGTGGTCCACATAAGGCAGCAGGGGAGCCGATTTTGGAGCTGAATCGTGATGGACTCTTACTTTCATGGTGAATTTTAATGGGTAATTAGTCTTAGGAAGAAAAAAAGTGAATCATCTTGGCTAGCCAATTTAGGTTAATAATCATGGTGATGGTGCCCTATTAAACATCTCATGAGAGAGAGAGAGAGAGAGAGAGAGAGAGAGAGAGAGAGAGAGAGAGAGAGAGAGAGAGTTTTGGGGTTGCAAAATTTGGGGATGGTCGCTGGGAAAAAATATGGGAGGAGAAGAAGAAGATGCACGACAAGGAGATGCTTGTGTGTGTGTGTGTGTTTTTTTTTTTTTTTATCTCTTTGTTCAAAAAGTTTTTGGTTCTGCAAACAATTAGTTTAAAGAGTAAACTTGATATGTGAAAGTGAATTAGAACCTTGAAGGGTGTTAGTATAATGTCTTAAATGTGAAGGGGTTTTGTGAAAACACGATAAATCTCATGGGGTGTTAGTGTAATTAACAATTTTAAGAATATATCCAAATTCAGAGGTAGTTGATTATGATTTTAAAAAAGTCCACACAAGTTTAGGTGTAGTGAAAATTTCAAAGATTTGTTAGGATTTTAATGAAAGAGGGATTTTGATGGATTAAAAGTTTATATAACCAAGACCAAAAAGAATCCTAGCTCACCCCTTAGAATTTCAAATCCTGCAATTGCTTTCAGATTTTACGGCTTTTCATGTTTCACTTCTGAAGGCTTTGCATGTTTCAAATCCAGCACCTACATGAGACCGCTAACACAGACTCTGCAAAAGCATATTCAAAGACTTAGTATCACAATCCAAACCAACTTCTTCCAAGTTCCAATTGTCCACTACAGCGAGACTTATGCCTCGAGGGTCTCAGTGTTACATATAAGTTTTTTAGATAGAAATAGAGGACGGAGCGTGCAAAAAAAAAAAAAAAAAAAAACTTATTCATTGAGGCATTTCGTCAAACGTTTGGTGGGCTTGTTTTCGTCAGGTAAATCATGTTGCTCACATGTCAACAGATAGCGGCATATGCCGAAAGAATCTCATGAGTGATATAGAGGGAATTTATTGAGTGTTGTCGACAAAACTTGTTGAGATATGCCTAGCAAATATTACATCAAACATTTAGTAGGCATAAACATGACCCATACCAAACATTCGGATGATCCTTAGAAGACATTCACATGATATTTTTCGAACTTCAGGTGGTCTTGGAATCACTTTGGTCCCTACTTCCATCCGTTTGGTTATGGGATTCTGGCTCTAGTTTTGTTTTTTTTTTACTGATTAAGCAAATTCAAATTTCTGCTTAAACCTAATTGGTTAATGGCAAATCAAAACTTTATTGATAATCATAAAAAATGAAAGTTTCAAAATAAAAATGGTAAATTACAAAAAAATATCTCAACTATTGGTGTCACAACACTTTCATACCTCATCTTTTAAAATTGACAATGTCATACCCTATCTTACGAATTTGTGCCAATGTCAGACCTCCGTCAGTTTTTCTGTTAATTTCTCCGTTAAGTGCTGACGTGGCTAGAGACGGGACCCATTTTTTATTAAAAAATTAATTAAATATGAAAAATTAAAAATAAAAAAAAACCCATCAACCCGTGTCCCCCTCCCCAGATCCCCTTCTCTCCCACCCAACCCCTATCTCTCTCTCTCGCCTCTCTCTCTTCTCTCTCCCTGCTACCTGCATCCCTAAAATCCCTAAAACCCAGAAACCCTTCCCACCCGACCCGTAATGCTCCACCCTAACCTGCCCGTTCTGTAGGCCAGGGCACACCAGCACCAGCGACCCTGCCACATGCGACACCACGCACAGCCCCTTGGGGTTTGCGATCGTCTCAACGAAACAGCATCTCGACGACGCCAATTCCGCCCTCGTTGTCGAAGTCGCGGCGGAAGAGCTCGTGGAACGGGTAGCAATTGTAGATCCGGAACCTGTGGTCTGTCCCCACGGCGAAGCAAGCCTGGTCTTGGTTAAAGAAGACGTGGAAGAGCGACAGAGGCGAGCGGGGAGCCAGATGGGTAGACTCCGGGGGCAAGGAAGAGAAGGGAATGTTGTTGTGGAGGTAGTGGCTAGAGTTAGGGTTTGAGGGCGATTGGGGGTCGTGGTTGTCATCGCTGGAGTCAACGACAGATGTAGGGTTATCGTCGGTGGGATCAGAGAGGAAGGTTGGGGGAGGGACGGGTGGGAAGGGTTTCTGGGTTTTGGGATTTTAGGGATGCAAGTTGCAGGGAGAGAGAAGAAAGAGAGGCGAGAGAGAGAGAGAGAGGAGAGAGGGATGGTTGGGTGGGAGAGAAGGGGATCTGGGGAGGGGGGACACGAGTTGATGGGTTTTTTGTTTTTGGTTTTTTTTTAATTTTTTAATATTTAATTAGTTTTTTTTTAAATAATTAATTAATTTTTTAATAAAAAATGGGTCCCATCTCTAGCCACGTCAGCACTTAACGGAGAAATTAATAGAAAAAACTGATAGAGGTCTGACATTGGCACAAATTCGTAAAATGAGGTATGACATTGTCAATTTTAAAAGATGAGGTATGAAAGTGTCGTGACACCAATAGTTGAGGTAGTTTTTTGTAATTTACCCAAATAAAAACTTTGTATATGGTCCAATATCCTAGTGGATAGGATGTTGAATTTCCACCCGTGTGTTTCGGTTTGAAACTCCTTCATCTCTTGAATTATTGTAGTAGTTTCAAAATTTTGCCTATTGATATTCTTCAATTTATTCGATCCGACGACCAAAATTAAAATGAATGTTTGAGAAGTAAAAATGATTGTCAAAAAAAAAAATATTGGAAAAATAACTTGATCACCATATTTTTTTTTCGTTGGGCCTGAATAAGGAATTCTTGGTTCTGATATCCAATAGAGTTGAAGGCAACCATGAGCTTCTCATTTATATTAAAAAAAAAAGAAAAAAAAAGCAAATAGATAAGAAAAAAAATACAAATAGGTAAGTGTGAAATTTAAACTATCTATTAAAAAAAGGTTTTTTTTTTCTTTCTTTTTTGTTAAGTGTGAAATTTAAACTATCTATTAAAAAAAGGTTTTTTTTTTCTTTCTTTTTTGTTCATTGTCACTTCCATTTTTCTTTCAAAAGGGTTTTTGTAAACACTAAAGGAGGGTTAAAAGACCAAATTAACATCGTCAACAAAACTAAAAAAATAACCCAAAATAAAAGTTAGGAGCTACATAGTAAATTAAACCCAAAATAACTTTAATTTTTTTTTTTCACAAAGCATCACAGCCATGTAACCATATAAGTTGCCTTCATTTTCTCTTCCACGTTTTTCTTTCAAATAAAATAGGTGGGTTGGTATTGTCAAACTAGGATTTGATAGGATTTTAATAGATTTTAAAATCCAGTTGTTGTTAATTAGGATTTTAAACGAAGATTTTAAAGGATTTTAAAGAACACATCCAAATCCAGAGGTAGTCGATTATGATTTTAAAAAAGTTCACACAAGTTTAGGTGTAGTGAAAATTCCAAAGATTTGTTAGGATTTTAATAGAAGAGGGATTTTGATGAGCAAGAAGTATATATAACTAAGACAAAAAAGAATCCCATCTCATCCCCTAAGATTTCAAATCCAGTAACTGCTTTCAGTTTTTATGGCTTTGCATGTTTCACTTGTGAAGGCTTTTGCATGTTTAAGCATATTGAAAGACTCATTATCACAATCTAAAACAAATTCTTCCAAGTTTCAGTTGTCCACCACATTGAGACTTATGCCTCGAGCCCTCATGTTATGGAACATGTGTAAATTGGGGAAGGAAGGTAAGGGAAAGAATACCTGGTGGATGGGGTTCCGCAGAGGGATCACAAGGAAGTAAGACTTGATGGCTGTGGCGGATTTAGGATTTGAACCTTGTGGGGTCTCACTGTTACATACAAGTTTTTTAGATGGAAAAGAGCACGAAGTGCGTAAAAAAATATTCAGCTTGTTATTGTTGAATGTTTGGTGGGCTTATTGTCGTCAGCCAAACCATGTTGCACACATATCAACAGATAGCGACATATGTCGAAGGAATCTGATGAGTGATATAGAAAGAATTTGTCGAGTGTTGTTGACACAACCTGTTGGGTGGTCTTGGGACCACCTTGGTCCCTACTTTGCTTGGTGGATGAGAATCTGGCTCTAGTTTTGGTTTTTTTACTAATTAGGCAAATTCAAATTTCTGCTTAAACCTAATTGGTTGATGGCAAATTAAAACTTTATTAATAATCATCCAAAAATAAAAATTTTGAATATGATCCAATATCCTAGTGGATATGGTATTGGATTTTCACTCGTGCGTCTTGAGTTTGAAACTCCCTCATCCCTAAACTATTGTAATAGTTTTGAATCCTCCCATTCCCTTAATAATAGTAATAATATTAAAAATTGAAACTTTCGTTGGGAACTTGATCTCTTACAACATTTTGTAGGTTGAAATTTTTTCTTGAGGTTTGTGGAATCATGTTTTGGGGTACGGCAGGGGAGGGAGGGGAAGAGGAAAAGTTTTTCATTTATGTTTTGTTATTAAAAAAAGGTATATATAAATGAAAAGAAAGTCTTTCCAAATCTATAAACAATGTCCACACAACTCCTCCAAAATTCATATAAAAATCCTTCCAAATCTTTAAGATTTAACAACTCTTATCAAATCTACACTTACAAATATCTTTAAAATCATTCCAAATTCTAATTTGACTACATCCCTGAACTCTCAGTGACGGAATAGTTATCTAGAATCAGTTGTTAAAGATATGAACAACTTTTTTAATGACAAAAAGTTATTTGAAGGAGCCACTAAAATGCTTTAATGACCAAATTTTATTTTCAAAATTTAATAAGCACATGGATAACATACGTACGTTATGCCAAGTTTTCAAGTGTTGGGTGCAAATAGCAATTTCTAAGCCAATATCTAAAATTGAAAAGTTGAGGCCAGCAAGGCCACGGTGGCATTGTAGAAGTCCATCCCCAAAGCCCAACTCAGCTTCCAATTCGGCAGAGAGCAGTCCCCGCTCCCAGTACACCTTTCTTCTTCTTCTTCTTCTTCCTTAATACCCTCGCGCCCTTCTTTTTAGGGGGCTCAACAGCAAATTCTGGGTGTTTCAGACAGGGATTGCAGAATCACGACCAAAAGGTTTGAACTTTGTTAATTGTTATGCAATTCAGAAGCAACTTCTTAGAGTTAATCAATTTTTAATTTTTGATTAGCATATACTCTATTGATATGAAGTTTGGATTCTTATTATTTTTTATCCTCCAAATAAATTCTGGGTTCAATATCTTACACGTAAATCTCATACCCCACATACTCAAATCTCCATTTATGTAATGAAATGCTTACTACTACTGTTGTTATTGATTCAACATTTGATATCACTGGCAAAGATGGTTTAGATAATTATTTGGGAGGATTAAGGAGAATTACTTTGGGAGGATTAAGAGTAAATCTTTCATTCTCCTTGTGGTAGAGCTAGTTGTGGCCAAAACTTGGGAAACTTTTAGATTTTTGTGAGCTTAATAATTGGGATTAATCAAACTCTTTCGAAAAAGTGAAAAGATTAATTGGGAGATATGGATGCATTCGCAGAAGAAGGAAAATGTTAACTTGGGAAACTTTTAGATTCTTGTCAGCTGGATTGGCAGCATTAGGGTATATATTAGAGACTAAGACCGTGTATATAAAGCGCATGAACTTGGGTATATGAACTCCTTTTGGTTTTAGCAGGAAAGAAAAGAATCAATTAGTTAAAACAGAAGCCATGCTTGATATATATTCAACAATTAGCTTGGAATCCTGATTCCGCCCTGATTATGGGCTCAAGGATTCATGCGTCTTCCCTTTCGTTTCATTTCTTTCCCAGGAAAGAAACAACAATTTTGCAGGACTTTTTTACCAAAATGGTAAGAGTTTACTGGTTTAGTACTGAGAAACCACATGATACAACGAACCTACAAATTTCTTTCTCGTTCTCTTCAATAAAGTTTAAATTTTCTCTTTCTATTGGTCGAGCCATTTTCTTTTGAGTTGCACTCTGTTTCCATTGTTTATTAGTGTTGGTTGATTTCCATGTATGAACCTTTTTTTCTTTATTTCTGGAGTTTCTTTAGTTAATTTATAAGCAGCAGCCATAAAACGAGAAATCCAGAGCTACCTCTCCAATCCTTAGTTCGGCCACTCAGCTCTAATAGACTCAAGTTGTGGCAATTGACCTAGGCCTTGGAAACTGTACTTTGTTCTACTTGCTTTGGTTTCCTGCGTTTCTTTTTCTTGTGTCTACATGGCGGATTCGGGTGAAAATAAAGAGCCTGGGGAAGGTATTTTTGGTTCTTGATGAGTATTTTTTATATGCTTGCATTGCATATGCTATATACACTATACATAGCTTTTTCTCGTTTCTAGTTTGCAACTTCTTCCGGAAGCCATCAAGGAGGCAAAACATTAGAAAGCGAAGGACTGATGAAGATGAAGAGGAGGATGATTCAAAATCTGGGACATCCTTATCTAACCAAAGAAAAGCCCCAAAGGCTGCTGGCAAGCTCTTTTTTTCTAACGGACCCTCCAAGAGCTCTGTGTCCGATGACAGAGCAGTCTTTGAGTTTGAGTCTTCAAAAGAAATCCAAGTTGAAAATGATAGCAGGGCAACAGCGACTATGGAGACTGAGACTGAGTTCTCCAGAGATGCACGAGCAGTTCGAGAAAGAGTTCTCAAGCAGGCAGAAGAGGCTTTGAAGGGAAGGGGCAAAACCACCGGCAATGAAAAGTTGTATAAAGGGATCCATGGATATACTGATTACAAGGCTGGGTTCCGAAGAGAGCTAACAGTAGCCAGTGAGAAAGCAGGAGGTGCCCATGGGCCTCTCAGGGCCTCTGCTCATATCCGGACTTCTACGAGATTCGATTATCAGCCAGACATCTGTAAGGATTACAAGGAGACTGGTTACTGTGGGTATGGGGATTCCTGCAAGTTTATGCACGATCGTGGGGACTACAAATCTGGCTGGCAGATGGAAAAAGAGTGGGATGAAGCAGAGAAAGCGAGGAAGAGAAAATTAGCTATGGGTGAGGATGATGTGGACGAGTCTGAGGAAGATGATGATGACGAAGATGATGGCTCGTTGCCCTTCGCATGTTTCATCTGCAGGCAACCATTTGTTGATCCTGTCGTAACTAAGTGCAACCATTACTTCTGTGAGCATTGTGCACTGAAGGTGACCCCTCTTTCTTAATGTGTCATCCGCTTTCTTGTTGTTGCCATAACTTTATGATATTAAATTTTGGTTTTTGATTTATGAATCAAGTATATCAAGTAGAACAGGCTCTTTCTGTTTCCGTGTGTTTCTTTCAAGCATTTTCTAACCATACGCTTTTCATTCACAGCATCATTCGAAGAACAAGAAATGCTTTGTCTGCGACAAGCCTACTCTTGGCATATTCAACACAGCTCACGAGATACGAAAAAGAATGGCTGCGGAGGGTAAATAACCGCTAGTACTTATTATTTCAAAACTTTAAAGATATGTGGCAGGAATAGTTCTTCCCCTCACCCCCTTTGGTTAAGTGTTGAAGAGAAAGTTCACTTTTCGTTGTATGATAAAATTTGGAAATGCATAACAATGGTGGCAAAGCTAGTGGAAAACTTTATCCTCTTCTTTGCCAATCGGAATTAATAGTCAGCTTTGTTTGATTTGTGGTGTCGGAAAGCATGCTTGTGCTTATTTACTCATTGTTTAGTATTAAAGAAAATTTAAGACAAAAAAGATATTGGAAGAAAATACTTTACAGTAATATTACAATTCTGTACTTAGGACGTAAGGTTGAGTTCATAGATACAGAGATGGTTAGGATGTCAGAGATGTACACGAAACAGAGAGAACGAAATAAGTCCTCTACTTATTTTCTTATGAACATCTTCTATATGCATGTCGAACCCCACCCACAAACAGTAGTTTCAAACTCCCGTGAGTATCTTCTTAGTTGCCAACCCGCTGCTCTCCAGATTACTTTCATGGCTCCAGGAGTGCGGAGATGGTGAAGTAAGTAGCGGCCACAAGAGATTCCTTTGTTTTCTCACTCTCCGAACAACCGTCCTTGTGTATTTCCTTAGGACCTCATTAACAGCCTTTAGATAGTTGCTTGAGTCATGGTCTCGTAGAATTGTACCTTCTGAACCATAAGCTGTAGGATCACTTAGGGTTTCTAGTGGATGTGGGGAGTTCAAGAAAGTTGTAAGGACACTTGAAGAGAATCCACGTTGGGTCTTGTCCAAAGCATAGAGGGCGTTCCCCGGAGGAAGTAGAGGGTGTGGAGGAGATGAGTTCTCATCAGGTTGGAGAATGAATAGTTTGCCCATCGGAGAATATAATATTTTCTGCATAGAAACACACACAATAAGAAGTGAATTAGAAAACTTACCTGCACTAAAAGTTCAGTAGGTAGGTAATCGATATCAAATTCTTGGTTCTCATATAACATTTTATACTGCATAGTTGAAGCCTTATGTGCATGAATGATATTCTCTGAGGTTAAATTGGTAAAATTTCAGGTTACTTTAAAGCTGTAACCCATAATTTGTGAAGGATGGTTACGTTTTTTGTTAGACAAGGGTGTGACCGAAATGAACCACTTAAACGCTTGAGAAGTGTAGCCACATAGTTAGGGTAGTTGCAGGAGAAGGCTCTAGGGACGACATCTCTATGCATCATCACGGAATGGATTTGACTCTCATCCACGCTCAGTATGTCAAGTATTTTCTGGCCTCCGCAGAACACAAATGGTGAGCCAAATGTGACAACTGGCCAAAGAGTGGAGGGTTTTACACAATTCCTACTCAGCAGCATCAAGTGGACTAAGAGAGAAAGGCTTCCTCCAAGAGAGTGGCCTGTGAACTGAAGCTTCGCTCGCTCACCATGTCTATTCAAGTGTTCGGTTATTTCTGGCATAAATTGCTTGTACATTCCCTTTGCTGCTTCGTAGATTCCTCTGTGAACAAGTACATCTGTCCCCTGTACAAGGATGTGAAAAGGTTTGATTAATAATTTTTTTTCCTTCTGAGACAGTATCAAGGGAGGTATCTGTAAGACTATCTATCCTTACCTCAAATTTCGTAGGTTCGAAGAAAAGATTTGCCTGCCAGGATGCGAGGGAGTCGGAACCCTGCAGGTAAGAACAATTTGCATGTCAAAGCATTTACAAGTATGTTACTCGGTATCTCTTTGATTCAGAAATCAGAATGATTTTGCCACATGAAATCAGCCTATTTAATCCCACAATTGGATTTGAAAGGCTGTTGGAGAGCTATTATCAAACACAGATCTAGTGGGATGAAGGGCAGAAAGTTTACCTGAATCACAAAACAACGAGTATACGTACTGGAATCATCACAGACAAACCATTCACAAGGTGAGGAGTTGAGTGACTGAAGGTCCTCTGCTGTTTCTTGTTTCTCCTTTTCCCCTGCTGCAACCATTGCTGTCATTGCTGACGCTGCCATGGAAACTGCAACCTCTGGCTTGTAGCTTCGAGGTGAGTACCCTCCTTCCTCTCGGGAATTTTCACCATCACCCTCCTGCTGCAATTTGGACCCGGGTGGCATGCTATCCTTATCGCGTGACCGCACATAAGATGCGGCTGAGGCAGCAATATTGTAAGCAACAGCAGGACGGCATGGACGCTTGTACTCAGATTCTACAGCTTTCTCCGAACTGCATTCACTAGCTACTTCAGCAGCTACAGGTACACGATTAGAGTCGTCATCTACTTTTGCTTTGATTTCATCTTCTTCGGCTTTCTTTTCTAGTGAAGTTGTTACTAATTGTAGGTCAAAATATCTCTTTAAATCATTTTCCTGCACGAGTTAGCAGATGAATTTATTAATCTTGTTAGAAATATCGAAGCTCGATTTGTGAAATATGCTGAATAAAAACGTACCTTGAGTTGTGGTATCGCATAGGCCATGTTGCATAAGAAGGATAACTTGGAAAACAGCTTGGTATCAGACCATGGCACTCGAACCAAAAACCTCCGAAAAAATTCAGGACTGATTTCTCCCTCATCGTCTTCTGCAGCATAATCCACCGCACAGCCACCCTCCTCACTGCCACATTCACACTCACCATTTTCACCCGCTTCACAGATGCTGTCTTCATCCGCATCGTCCTTTTTCTGCCTATTCCTCCATTTACTTCTGATTTCTACAAGTCTCTCCACCCAATTGGTTCTTTTTCTCTCCTCACTGGCACTCTCCCCAGAGTTCTCCGTACTCATGTCCTTCTCCCCTATGCTCATATGATTACTCGTGTCTGGATCAAAGAATGATCTCACCGAGTTTGGGAGAATGGAACTCGAAAACTGAAACGGGAAAATCCCCATGGAACGGCTGTTCTTTAGTTTTGGTTCCGTTGCTGCTGCGTGGATACGATTGATGCGGCAACAAAGATGGTTGTCCGAAGAAGACCTCCGCATAGTAGCACGAATGTAAAGGTCTTGGCTGGAGTTAGACCGGCGGAGACCATTGTGCTCTTTGAAAATGTCTACCGTCCTGGCGGAAGCAGCCGAGGTAGGAATAACTAGTGAACTGCATGCCATAATTGCACCAGAACTGCAAGTAACGAAGGGTTTTCCTGGAAAAATATTCGAACTTTTTGTTAGCTAAGAACTCAGAATTATTTGTTTTTTTGGCCGAGTTCTTGAAAGCAAATCTGCTTATGGTAATGGACTTTTATAATCATACACTAATCAGCTCTAAGCTCCTCATTAACAACAGTGCATTGCCGAATTACGATTTTGTGCACAAGACTAATTACCAATCTTGGAATAATGCGTTTTA
This sequence comes from Malus fusca, assembly GCA_035220775.1. Classification (NCBI taxonomy): domain Eukaryota; kingdom Viridiplantae; phylum Streptophyta; class Magnoliopsida; order Rosales; family Rosaceae; genus Malus; species Malus fusca. The sequence continues at coordinate 22,901,816 of CM069065.1, read as the reverse complement.
TGGTAAGGGTTTTGAAGTCATTTGACATGATAATTAGACAAAATATAGCTATAATCTTGACAAAAGACTGTGAAATTCGAGGAACATAATAAATCCGTTAGCTTGTAATATTCTGCGTAAAAAAAAAAAATACGAACCCACATGCGTAGGGACAAAAATGGCGGGAAAAACCATGCAACTTTCTATGCTTAAAATGAGATTGCATTGGAGCAAATCTTATTCGTCAATCATTATTTAAAAATGACTCTATGAATTTTTTCACTACTCTTCATCCGCTCTTCTTCATTCCTCATTTCTCCAAATTCCTCATTTAACCTATGTATATTTTCTTTATCAGAGTATCCTTAATACAAACTATAAAAACTTAAAATAAAAAAAAAACGAAATGATCATTAAACGAACTTTTACTTTCTCATTTCTTAAACCCCTCAAAACCAAAAGAACCGTTGTCGAACATCTAGCAAGCACTGTAACTCTTACGTGTCATCAGTTTATGGAGATGAAACCAAAACACAACTACCATTATGTCTCGGTCTTTGTACTTGGAACCAAAACGGTTTTTGGTACTTTAATTGGATGTTGATTTCAATGGTTTTGCCTTGGCTCACCCGACTGACAAGATTATCACCATCCCTAGCTTTAAACCATCCGCCTTGCTATAATCTGTTTAGGAATTAATCGCACTTAAATTATTTTTCTAATCCCTTTTTGCCTTAACATCTTCAACCAAAACAAACCTGTAAATCTTTGTCTTGTGTTTGGAGTTCTAGGACATCTTCTAACTACTTTTCCTCTATAGAGATTATCGTGATTAATTAGTTAATTAACAGAAACTTAGAGCCGACAGTGTTATTAAAACAAACTCATAGACTCAAAACTCTAATTAGTTACGAAATCACAAAATTCTTTAACTAGAGTCATCATAATTTTTCTCAAGTTAACCAACGACGTGAGATAAATGACTTGACACTAATTAAAATGACGTCTTCAAACAAAACAACCGTTTTCAATCATAACAAACATCTGAACATCCTTAGTTGATTAGTATTCATGTGGTGATAAGGTAGTTAGAAGACAACTCTGGTAAAAAAATTAGAATTTTAAACTCTTGTGGTGAAGTTCGTTCGAATTTAAGCCCAAAATTGAAATAAAAACCCTTTCATCATTCCTCTCAATCTAAAATGATGAAACACGATGTGGCATTTACATTTGTCGTTTGAAATTGAATTGGAAATTGAGATTAGGGCAAATTGGATTGAAATCAAAGAAATTTGGTTCGTGTATGAATAGCCACACCCACATCAATGACTGGTAAAAGAGTGGAAGGGGACGTCGCACCATAATTCTAAGATATTAATCCATACTTTGAGATCTTTAGGTGATGTTTCTATGAGTCTTCTAGGTGTGGTGGTGTTCTAGATTTTTCTTTTTTTCTTTTCTCCAGTTGGTCTTCTCATAAGTTGGGTTCTGCTTGAAAAGAAACCCTTCCACGGCAAGGAAGGCGTATAAAAACCAAATGAACCAAATAATAATCAAAGGTTTAATTAAAATTTTACAAACTCATCAAAATCAACATCAATTAAAAATTAAAACAAAAAATTTCATCTGGAAAACCTCTTTCAATACTTCAGTGAGCTTAAACAATTTCAACAACCCTCTTAGATTTCTCACGGAGAATCCTGACACCCATCTTATTCGACTTCTTGGTTTCATTGTTCGACTCTATATCTCAATAGACGATTTCAGTTCGATCCCAGTTCAAAGGTATGAAGTTGAGCGCTTAATGAGTTTAAAGAAATAAAAAGACAAATTTAAACTCACATGTGAGTGTTATGTGCTAATAATTAATGGAAAGTTGACGAAACTTTCAATTTTGGATCTAGATCCTAACGAACTTCACTACAGAAGTTTAAATCCTAATTTATTTACCACATAGACTATTTTCCGAGTGCCTTTCACCAGATCGACTATTAATCCAATTAGGCCCAAATGTTATGATTTTTCAAATATGGGAGTGCAAGTAAATTTGGCACTAAACTTTGCATTTGGATCTTCTCACTTTATCAAATGACTTATGTAATTTTTTGCACAAAAAACGAGATCTTTAAATGCTTTTGGTTAATGAAAAACAAAAAATATGATGTCAAAAACATTGAATGTTTTTTTTTATAGAAAAACTAATGAAAAATACTTCAAAACTTTGAGTTTTAATAAAAAAGACAAAAATGTGTTGTAAGTGAATAGAACCAGAAATGACTTTTTAGAATAAAAATGTCATTTTTCGTTAAAAGTAAACAGTACCTGAAGTGTTTCGTTAAAACTTTTTTTTTTTTTTACAAAAAATTGACATGTGTCATTTGAAAATGGTGAAAGGGTCTAAATGCAAAGATTAATGCAAATTTGGTTTAAAAATTTAGTCTCCCTAATATTATCCCTGCAAAAATTGCTAGCATTTCTCTTTCAATGATTTATGTTTTTGGTTTAAACAAACATTACCAAAAGTACCCAAATTAACAAGGAAGTCAAGAAAAATAATTAAGGGTTCCAAATCTATTTATGCCCTAGCATCTCAATTGGCAAGATGCAAATTTGGAATGCAAAAATCATATTTACATATCTCTCTAAAATTATTTACTTCTCGTTGAGAAATGTGGGGATGAAGCCAATGCATTTATAATTAACAAAATTTAGAAGAACCCAGAAAAGATTAGAGATTAATTACCTCAAAGAACTAACCCTAGCCTTCACATGTCCTCCATAGCATCCACGTCGTGAGGGAGATAGAAGACTGAAAGAAGCTCTAACAATGGAAGCGGATCACCATATCCTTTCAGCCAGCCAACCGGAAGTACCTGAAATTATTCTGCAGTGACGAAATGCAGTGCTGGTATATCAAAACTGAATCTGGACCGGGACAAGATTCTAAACAATCGGGTTTTAGGGACCAAAATCTTTTATGTTGGTGTTGAATTTGAGTTTGGACTTGTTCTTCCTTGCAGGTTCTTAATGTTTCTGCAGAGAGAGTGAGATCTGGCTTTTACTATAATTGGAGGGTGTTCTGGTTTTAATATGTTGAGGGGGTTACAGAAACAGCCATGAAGAATATGTTCACGTGGAATTGTGGAATTGAGGAGCTGCCACCTTCGAACCAACTTTTTATGGTCCAAAATACCCTTATGATTCTAACTTTTCTTCTTGTTTTTAATTGGGGTTGGGGCTATTATATCATGAAATTCACCAACCTTAACTATATAATAATTGAAGTTTTGTTCAAAAGAAAATATTGATTAAGGATACTTTGTGACACACCCCTACCCGGAATGTCCATTAGGACCCTGAATCGGGTCGTGTTGGCCGACACCTGGAAGGTGACGAAGCCATAAAGTGTGATAATGTATAAAATGTGAATAAATTAAAATCTAAAAGTGCCTCAGTACACGAGTGTGCGGTGAGAGGATATGGACCCATTTCACGCGTGATACAGAGCATATGTATAGTACAGTAAGGTGAGATAATGATTATACCATCATAAAAAGACATCCTGTGCTGAAAAGTGCCATGAATCCTCAATATACGGAACTCTGCTGCTAGAACCTGGAGGGGTACAAAAAATAGAAAATATGAGTGAGTGAAACAAAACTTTTCAAACCAATTCCAACTACCAAAGGTAGTAGCCCATCGCCGTAATACCTATATAATTTCCCAGAAAATAACAGGCGTGACTATAAAGCAAAACCATAACCAAAATAATAGTCTTACAGTTATGCCACGTCAAATATCTTCCCAAGTGAAACAAACCAATATGAAATGGCATGTTAGCCGGATCCACCTATCATGTACGGTTGAATCAATATCTCATCACATGCTAGCCGGAGTCACCTCACGTGACCTGTACGACTTATCCATATCTCATCACATATGCTAGCTCATAACATATCTCATCATATATGCTAACTCATCACACATCTCATCATATATGCAAGCTCATAACATATCTCATCATATATGCTAGCATCTCATAAGTCGGAGTCACTTCCAGTAACCTGTACGACTTATCCATAGCTCAATAAGTATACCTGCACACGAGTCGGAACCACCTAAAGTGGTCTGTACGATAGGACTGGGTGTAAATAAATACGCTCAAGTGCTACGATCACGTAAAGACTGTGCGAATAATCGCGGGTCACCTACGAGTCGGAACCACCTATGGTGGTCTGTACAACAGAACTGTGCACCTACCTTGGATCCAAGGTGAGCGTAAGGTGCGGGAGGTGAACATCACGTGAAGGACTGTGCCCTGGCCACGAACATGAGCACTAACACCGGGGTGCAGGTTTATGAGCTCTAACTACATCTAATATAACATGTATGACTCATGGGCAACCTATACGACAAGGTCGGAGTTGCCTAAAACATAAATGTAGTCATGCCATAACTCCATCATTTCAATTAATACCATAAACTCACCTGAACTTACCTGCATGTCATACGTTCACCTTTGCACTTCAGAGCGTTCACTTTTAATTATGTGCAAGTAACATACATGTGAATATACCAGGATGTAAATCTGAAATTCAACCATATCATAATATTTCCAAACATATAAACATATATACAAATGGCATAAAATGCATAAGCTATATTGCCCCACTCCCGAACTAATTACCTTCGGAAATAATTATCGATAATAAGCCCAACTAAAATTTCATTACGATCCAACGGTCGGATCTCCGCCAATTGCCCAAAACCAAGTGGCGGTTAACATTTATTTTATGAACTTACAAATCCAATTCAGGAAGATCCGTACTTCGGATTCCCAATCCGTAAATTCCTATGATCATTAAATATTACATATTATAATGTATCCAAGTTTGGTGACGATCCAACAGTCGGATCGTCGATTCATATTTTGGCCAAACCAAGTATCGTAACAAAATTTGATTCAAACGATCAACCTATGACATTCGGATATCAAAACTGAATTCAGGGCATTTAATTTAGCTTAAAAGTAGCATCGATAGTCCCCTGGCCACGCGCTGCCGCACGTGCCGCCCCGACTCGCCGAAAAATCCAACTATTTCCAAAAATTACCAAAATTTACAGGAATGAAGATCTCAATGAGTAGAGTAACTTTCATACCTGTGACCAAGGCCAATTTGGCCGGTGAGAGCTTCAATTTTACATAAATCCGTCGGAAATCCTAAAGATGGTGTGCTTCGATTCGACCTCCATGCTCACTCCATTGCCTCCACAAGTGTTTGGGCTTTGTTCCTGAGGTTGAGGGGAGTTTATTTGTAGTGGTAATTGGAGGAGGTAGCTTCCAATCATGGCGGAATGAAACCCAACCCGTGCGCCCCCTTTTTGCACGGTTTTACCCAAAATTCACCAATTTCCACCAAATTTCCACATGTAAATGGAAAAGGGATCGGTTGGCCTCGTGGTAAGGGTCATTTTGACAGTAACCTTGTTGTCCAAGGTGGCCGGAGATGGGAGAATCCACCGGGTCGGGTCACAGGTTGAAGGAAACCCGGTTTCGCCTATTTCTTTTCTCCCTCCTTTCTCCTCCTTGCTCTCTTCTCTGGTTGGTCCCTCACTTCTCTTCTCTTCCTGATTGGGTAGCAGCCCTTCCCTTCTCCTCATTTCTTCTTCTCCCCCATTCCTTTTCTTTTTCTTCCCCATTTCCGTCACACACACATGCCCTCCTAATTTAGCATACATTAATATAATATAAATAGAATAGTTATTTCTTCAAAATACTTTCGGTTTGTAATTCCAAATTCACTTCTGCTTGCGCTTACTTGTTCATATCGTCGAGTACTTCAGGAATACGCTAAAAGAATATTTAGTACATCTCACTACACATTGGTCAATGAAAGTCAACACCTTCACCTCTAGGGCATTTTCGTAAATTCACACTTTTAAAATTACAAAAACCCATAATTTTTAGGGAAGGGCTGTCACACTTTGGATGCGGTCCCTAGTCCCTAACACTCTTTAACTAAAACCTTAAGGGTGCGTTTGTTGCACCGGACTGTCTCGGACTGGACTAGTTGCAGGGACTAAGCTGGACTGGCTTAGACTAGACTAAGTTGTACTAACTTAGTGAAGTGTTTGGTGCAGTGTCGGACTAAGAATGTGAACTAACTATAGATTATTATATTTTAATTTATTATTATATAAATAAAAAAGGGCATATCCCTCTTCTTCTTCTCGAATTGCAGGTAAACTCTGCAACTTCAACCCAGTCAAAACCCAAAAAGCATCAGAATTTAATCCAACCCAACAAAAAAGAAATGGAAATTTAATAATAAAAAAAGGGGCATATCCCTCTTCTTCTTCACGATGTTCACCAAGGGCCAAGCAGCTGCAATTCAAATCTGCAGCCAAAAAGATGCAGTCGAGAGGTCGAAGACGACACTCGAAACATAACAGGAAATTTTATCGAAACCGAAATAAAGGAGAGGACTTTCGACAGTCCCAACGACCTCTCTCTCTCTGTCTAAGTTTCTCACTCCTCCCCGTCGATTCGATTTCTAGGTTTTCTGGGTTTTTTCCCCGTCGATTCAAACAGTCTTTTTCTTCTTCTTCGCTGCAAGCAGCAACAGCCAATTGCAATATTCTTCCCAGGGCAGCGAAGCAGACGAAGGCGATAAAGGATGCAGCGAGAGTGGTCGAAGGCAAGCGAGGACAATGGAAGGTCTTAGCTGGTCCCGTTGGTTTCGGGGTCTCTCGCTAAGACCGGCTAGTGAAGCCGTTTGTGAAAGCGAGTCCCACCTAGTGCCATTAATGTTAGTCCCGCAAGCCACCAAACACAAGACTACACTAATACTTAATCCAATCCAATCCAGTGAAGACTAAAAAGGTTAAACAAACGCCCCCTAATAGTATTCAAAGTTTGATCAAAGTCCCTTGACTTTGTACACCTCATTATATTATTATTAATATTTATATTTTTATAGTTTTGACATTAATTGTTTGATATTTTATGAGATTTATAATCCTATAAATTTAAAATCCCTCATTATATTACTATTAGAAATGGCTACAATAAAAAAATTCAAACATTTTGATTGAATAAATGGATAAAAACTATGTAACAATAAGAAATAATAAATGGCAAAAGAATGTATCCATAGTGTTAAAAAAAATTGGTACATTTCACATATAACAAAGTGGTACATTAATAAAGAAGAATGGGTACATTATAAATAAATTAGGGTACAAATAAAAGATTAAAAAATTATGAGTACAAATGAAATTTTAAAAAATATGGGCGCAAAAAAAAAAAAAAATTAATACATGGGTACAAATTAAAACTAAAAAGAAAATACTACAAATTTAAAAAAAGGTTGCAAATTAAAAGTGGGTACAATATAAATATATGATAAAAAGTTTAGCCATAAAAGATAAATATACTATATGAAAATTTTCTATCATTGATTAATTATACAATGTCACGTGACGGTAAACACATGGACACAAATACAAATAAAACTTAAAAAAAATATGGGCACCAAAAGAAATTAATATATGGGTACAAACTAAAACTGAAAACGAAAATTGGTACAAATTAAAAAAGGTTTGCAAATTAAAAATGGGTACAAACTAAAAAAAAATATATATATATATGATAAAAAATTTAGCCATAAATATAAATATACTAATTGTAACATTTTTAACACTAAAGGAATATATTTAAAAATAAAAAAATATTGTATTATTGAAATAATTAATGATGTTATTAATACCCAAGGACCTTGATTAAAATTTGAAAAGGAATAAGGTTTTAATCAATGAAGTAGCAAAATAAGAGATGAGAACCCAATTTTCCCTATTGATTAATTGGTCTGAGAAGAAAATAGTATACTACTAGCCACTATTGTTATTGTACCACCATTAGGTCCATTATATGAATCTTAAATCTTTGCTATAAAATGCTTTTAATAAATATCAAAGTTAAAGGAGAAGATTAAGGGTTGAGGCATGGTCTCAAATGCCGATATTATCGGTGATATTTCACCGATAATATCGGTTTTTCGGGTTAACGATATTTTAATGCTTATCCAATGAGATTTCGTCAAAATATCACGATATTATCGATAATATCGCGATATTTCCGAAATTATCGCGATATCTTGGATCTGTGCCAATCGAAGAAGAACGCCGGAGATGGATCTGTGCGAACCCGAGCCGATTTCGTCCCAAAAACCTTGCAAAAACACGATTTTGAACTTAAATTTCACATATAAGCTTCAATGTGGAACAGAAATAGGTAAACCGAAGCTTACCTAACCGGAGAAATTCAAGAAACTCGCCGGAGTTCCTGCGTTCGCCGAGTTGCAGAGACGAGAAGGAGAGGGAGAAAGACGAGGTTGCTGATGACGATGGGTGTCTTCCTCAAGCAGGTGCGATGGTGTGTGTGTGTGTATGTGGGTCTCGGACTCGGTCCAGAGAGAAATGAAAGTTTCGAGAGACGGCGCCGACGAGGCTAAGGGAGAAGAGAGATCGACAGATCTCTGTGCGTGTGTGTGGGAGAAGGGAGAGAAAAGAGAAGAAGGATCGAGAGAGAGAGACTGAGGAGTCTCTGTCCGCGTGCGTGTGTTGTGTGCGTGTGTAATCTAATCAGAACATGTGTGCGTGTGTGGTGGCGTGTCTCTGTGTGTGTGTGTGGTTGGGTCACCTCAAATCAGTTAAATAAACATCCTTTAAATCCATCATGTTTGCCAGCTCGCTATATAATCAACTTAAATCAGTTAAATCTATCATGCAATGCATTTCCTTCCAATTTTTTGTGATAAACTAATAGATAATTGACTAAATAAACATCCTGCAAAGTTTCAATAAAAATTTCCAAGTTTTCTTACAATTTCCATGGTTTCCATATTATTTTTATCGATATCGATAATATCTCGATATTTCCGTGTTTTTGGACTACCGATATTTCCGATATCATCGATATTTAATACCTTGGTTGAAGGTCATGAGGTTCGAAGCTTCTCTAACTATCGGGCTCCCGATAAATTTTGGCTCCTTCACTAATCAAATTTAGTTTTTGGACACTAATTTGATACGAATGTAAATCTCGTGCAAAATGCACATAAGGTTGTAAGTAGTTCCACATCACTTCATATGAAACATCTAAATATGATATAAAATGTGATAAGAAAATATGATACATGTCGAACATCTCTAAGCACATTTCTTACTAGGGGTGTGATATCCACACCCAATTTTACTTATCACACACCTTTTTAATTTTCGGCCGTTGGATCGGATGAATTGAAAAAGATCAACGAACAGAAATTATCAAGGGGTGTGTGAGAAGTAAAATGGGGTGTGTGGATAGCACACCCCTTCTTACTATTTTAAAACTTGTGTCAAACCTGAAAAAAAGAAAAAGAAAAATGTATTTAGTAATCAGGGGTGTTTTTGTCAATTTGAGCCCATGGACTCTTTTTCACCTTGGAGAACTTGTGTGAGAAACATTGCGGGTATGAAAAGACGGAGTTCTCTTCTCTCCCTCTTTTATTTTATTTTCTTTCCTTCTAATCTATTTGAACGGTCAAGATTAAATCATGTTAATATCTCGTGTTAATTTATTTATAAAAAAGGAAAGACAAAGTGGAGAGTGTGAAAGGAAGAGAGAGAAGGGAAGAAAAATAGAAGGGGAAAAAATTCTAGTCTTAAAAAGACAGTCAGTCACTCCTCTTCATGACAAGGTTGTGTCGCAGGGACAACTGTGCGGCTGCATGCAGCACCCACGCCCAGTAGCTTACACATTTCGTCCACCGGCTGGTGTACTCTGCCGCTGCACCTCCTGTTTCCCTCCAAATTACAGCGGCGTGACGAGAAGTACACTCCAGATATTTTTCCTTCCTTCCAAAGCCCACCGAGGCCACGTCAAGCCCGTATCCGCACAGAAACAAAGCCGGTTTAATGTTTTGGGCCCTATTTTTGGACTTGGGCCCATTTTTGGATTAATTGGGTTCTACTTGACATCAAATGTTGTGTAGGACAGGGCTAAAATTTTGAAGTCTCTTTTTGATTAAAAAAAAATTTGTGGAGTCTATGTTTGGGGTAGTGTGGGAAATTCCAGCAATCTACTCTCTCGTTTGTTTTTTTTTTTTTTTTTTTAAATTTAATTCAAGGGTTATTAAACTACATGTGGATTCAAACTTGAACGCAGAGAGAGCATTATGCTGTTCTAGTTAATTTGGTCATGTCCAATTGATAACTACGGGTGTTGGATAATCGCTCGGGTGGTTAATTGTGTTGTGGTTGGTTTCATCAGTTGACTCACTCCTTATCATTCGTCGATTGAGGTGTGGGAAATGGACATTTGATCGCTGGGGGAAGGATGTCAATGCAACTCGTTAAATATAAAGTTTGAACTTAGCACATATTGATACGGTGAGGAGTTTTCATATAAGTTATAAACTCGCATCATGCTCATCCTTTTTATGATTGAAACACGTATGAAGTTTTTTTTTCTATCCAAGCTAAATTAATGAGGAGACAGAGTTATTGAAATTTAGACTTCAGATGTAAAAAACACTTTCAACCACTTAAGTTACAAGTCTCTTGATATACTTAAAAAATTTAGGATTAATCTCAGTTTACTACTATCAAGTTTTGTGGGTTTCAACATTTAGTACATGAAGTTTTTTTCATTTCAGAGTCATACCTAAAGTGTTAATTTTGGGACAATCTCATACATCCGTTAGTTTGGCTTTTAAGTCTCATGTTAACTGATGACGTAGCATCCACGTGAATGATGACTAGACGTCACGTGTCAATAAGGATCTCATGTGGATATTAAAAATAAATAAATTAATTAAACAAAAAAATAATTAAAAAAATTGAGCAAATTAAACACAACAATGGCTGATCAGCTCGAGGCGACGACGGCGAGCCCAGAATCCATGCCAAGAATGATAGCCTTCATGTCCTCTGTCCTCGAGCGGGTTTCCAAGTCCAACGACCTGAACCGGTGGTTCCACTCGACCCAGAAGCTGTCGGTTTTCCACTCCCTGACCACGCCCACCATCTCAATCCGTAGCTACCTCCATAGGATCTTCAAGTACGCCGATTGCAGCCCATCTTGCTTCATCGTCGCCTACGTCTACCTTGACCGGTTCACTCAGATGCAGCCATTGCTACCGATCAATTCCTTTAATGTCCATCGCTTGCTCATCACCAGTGTCTTGGTCTCTGCAAAGTTCATGGACGATGGTCGTCTCCGATCCGGTCATAAATCTCTTGCATCGCTCAGATCCGGTCAAGGTCGAGCTCAATCGGCTCGAGAATGAATCGGAGATGCCAATGCGGCTCGATCCGCTGCTTTTCTCCAGATTTGTGGTTGATTTCTTGAGATTTGCCCTCAAATCTGGTAGGTGGGGCATGCTCCTTCGAGCTCACGGGGTCGCTAAACAGGATGAGGGTTGAGTGCGTGGAGTCGAATAGGGAGGGGGAAGGATGGATGTGCTTAATTTTTATTTGTTTTTATTTTTAATATCCACGTGGGACCTTTATTGACACGTGGCGTCTAATTATTATACATGTGGGCGCCACGTCGTTAGTTAACGGGAGACTTAACAGTTAGACTAAAGGATTCCAAAATTAACACTTTAGGTGACTCTGGGACGAAAAAAACTTCATGTACTAAATATTGAAAATCACGAAACTTGAGGATAGTAAACTGAGATATACTTAAAAAATTTATTTATGTACCGTACTTGCGATGAAGTTGGATCAAGGTACTTCGAATCGAAGAAAAAGGTAAGAACATATATATGTTTGTAACAAATTGCTTTGGGATAATAAATATATTAGGGAGCGTCATTCGTACTCATCGATCAATTCACCGTCTTACTAAAGTGTTCCAAGGTAATATTAAGAATATTATGAGTAACACATAATATCCCCTTTGTAATCATCCCACAATGGTTGAGACTGTTTAGTTCAGTCCAAAGAGTCTAATTAAGCATGCCAATTCAACGCATAATTTCCCAAGTTAGCTTGAATATCTCTGTGAAATTGTATTTAATTATTTTCCTTTTTCTTATATATGGAGGGTCAAAGAAAAAAAGGCCAAAAGAGGTTGGGAGGTGGAAAACCGTGGGAAACGTCGATACAAAGTTACAAACAAGATGATGAGATTGCGAGATCCTTTAGGTTTGATCTTAGGATTCCAAAATGCATATTCATTTACGTTTGATGCTCTAGGAATGATGCGATATTCAATGGTGTGGGGAGACTGGAGCCTCAACCAGAGGAGGCAGTGCATTTATGTTAATTTACATCAGCTTAATGAGTATAATTAAAGCGAGGTTTTGACAGAGTTGTGGATTTGATGTCGGTGTAAGGTATTTTCCATGACATTCGAATCCTAGTTTCTCACCTTAGATCCGTTGTTCAGGTATTCACCTCGGCAATGCAACAAGGAATCACATCTTTATTAAACTAAACATGGTAAATACTAATATTAAACTAAGCAAGGTAAATACCAAAAATATATATGACAATATTTGGGAATTTCTTATATATTCATTAATCTCTAAAGTGGAGTATATATAAGAGTTACAATTGGTATTACATATGTACTTCACCAATGTGGGACAATAAATTACCATTTACACTTTAACTAATATATAACTCGCAACACTCCCTCTCAAGTTGGTGCAAAGATGTCACGCATGCCCAACTTGTCAAGCGAGTTGAAAAACACACTATTAGACACAGCCTTAGTATGAGCATCAGCAAGTTGATATTCAGATCTCACAAACGGAAACATAATAATTCCAGCATCCAATTTTTCCTTAATGAAATGTCGATCAATCTCCACATGTTTTGTTCGATCATGTTGCACTGGATTATGAACAATCTCAATAGCAGCCTTGTTATCACAATGAAGTTTCATAGCACATTTGGGTTTAAACCCAAGATCTCTCAACAATTTTTTTAACCACAACAACTCACATACACCATGAGACATACCACAAAACTCAGCTTCTGCACTTGACCTAGCCACCACTTTTTGTTTCTTGCTTCTCCAAGTAACTAAATTACCACCCACAAACGTAAAGTATCCAGATGTAGATCGCCGATCAGTGATAGAACCTGCCCAATCTGTATCTGTATACCCTTCGTCATTCAAATGACCATTCTTGGAGAAAACCAGGTCTCTGCCAGGAGCCATCTTCAAGTACCTCAAAATACGAGTTACTGCATACATATGAGCTTCACTAGGTGAGCATAAACTGACTTACCACACTAACTGCATAAGCAATGTCAGGGCGAGTGTGAGACAAATAAATTAATCTCCCCACAAGCATCTGATACCGTTCCTTATGAGTAGGAACTTGATCTGGAAATAAGCCCAGACTATGATTCTGCTCAATCGGAGTATCAACAGATTTGCAATCTAACATACCTGTTTCAGCTAACAAATCAAGAACATATTTCCGTTGAGACAGAAAAATACCATGCTTGGATCGTGCAACCTCGATTCCAAGAAAATACTTCAATTCACCCAATTCTTTCATCTCAAACTCAATAGATAGGTACTTTTGAAGGCGTTGTATCTCCTTCTGATCATCACCAGTCACTATCATGTCATCAACATAAATAATCAATGCGATTAGCTTACCATTTTGTCGCTTTAGAAATAAAGTATGATCTGAATGACTCTGGATATACCCAAACTTTTTCATTGAACTTGTAAACCTCCCAAACTACGCTCTAGGAGGTTGTTTCAAACCATACAAGGCCTTTCGTAACCTGCATACAACACATTTTCCAAGAGATTTTCCAATACCAGGTGGGAGATCCATATACACTTCCTCTTTAAGATCACCATGAAGGAAAGCATTCTTAACATCAAACTGCAACAGAGGCCAATCCTGGTTTGCTGCTAAGGAGAGAAGAACACACACAGTATTAAGTTTGGCAACATGAGCAAAGTTCTCCTGATAGTTCACCCCATAGGTTTGAGTATAACCCTTAGCAACTAATCTGGCTTTATACCGGTCAATAGAACCATCTGCTTTGTGCTTAATAGTAAACACCCATCTACATCCAAAGGCTTTCTTCCCGTTTGGTAAAGGAACCAAATCCCAAGTAGAATTCTTTTCCAAATCTTCCATCTCAACTTTCATGGCATTAACCCACTTAGGGTCGGACAAAGCATCTTGCAATTTTGTTGGAATTGATGCACTAGATAGCTGACATATGTAAGATGCATATGGTTTCGACAAACGATGAGTAGACATATAATTGTTGATAGGATATTTGGCTTTGGCATGCATATCAGGCTCATATTGTACTTTAGGTTTTCCACGATTAGCTCGTGGAGGCAACTGATAAGTTGAAGAATCGTTAGAATTTACTTCATGTATGCCACCATCTTGTACCAAACTGTTAGAAGAATTATCACTGGACGAACCATCATCAGGCAACTCGTTAGATATATCAGCAACAGGAAACCGATCATCAGAAAGTAATTCGTCAGACATACTAACAGGCAACTCGCTGGGCACATCTGATCTGTCGTCAGTAGAAATAGTTCCTGGAATAAAAGGTGACCGATCACTATCTGTAGCCGACTGATCAGTATCACGCAACATAATAGGTTATGTTCCCAACTCTGCTTGTAACACATCATCCATACCATCTCTTCGAATCTGCACTTCACTCCCCCTCTCCCCCTGAAGTGGAGAATCGGAAGAGGGCTTCACAAAATACGAAACTTCCTCATGGAAGGTGACATCCATGGTAATATAAGTTTTTTGAGTCGGAGGATGATAACACTTATAGCCTTTTTGATTGTTAGCATACCCAATAAAGACACACCGGAGAGCACATGCATCAAGTTTACTCCGCTGATGAGAGTAGACATGCACATACGCAATACACCCAAACACTTTCGGAGGAAGTTTTGATACAGAAACAAGAGAAACATGTTTTTGTAGCACATCGAACGGTGTCTGAAAATCAAGAACCATACTTGGAACACGATTGATCAAATACACAGCAGCCAAAACAGCATGACCCCACAAATGATTAGGAACACATTTATCCAACATTAAAGAGCGAGCAACCTCCATTATTTGACGATTCTTCTGTTCGGACACACCATTTTGTTGGGGTGTAAACGGAGTAGTCGTCTGGTGAATAATACCATGATCACGAAAAAAAACATGCCAAAGTGTGATTCACATATTCTCCTCCGTTATCAGACCTGAAGACCTTAATTTTGGTCTGAAACTGAGTAGACACCATTGTACAAAATTCTTGAAGAAGTAACGGAACATCACTCTTATTCTTCATCAAGAACACCCAAGTTAACCGAGTACAATCATCAATAAAAGTAACAAACCAACGGAATCCATTAGAAGTAACTTTTGCCGAACCCCACACATCAGAATGTATCAAATCAAATGGCAAAGTAGCTTTAGAATCACTTACAGGAAGGGAAGCACAATGACTCTTAGCCATGACACATGTTTCACACTTAAACTCTGAATCATTACAAGTGCGAAACAAAGAAGGAAATAGATGTTTTATATAACTGAATGATGGATGTCCCAATCGTCGATGCCACAACCAAATTTGATGTCTGTCATCCACTTTAGCACTTAAAACTTGATGATTATTTGAACCAGAAACAACAGTATCCTTTATAGTCAAGATGTACAAACCCCCTATTCTTTTACCGTGGCCAATTATCTTCTGAGTTTGAATATCTTGAAAATAACAATACGTAGGGTAGAGGTGAGCAGAACAATATAAGGTATCAATAAGTTTTCCTACCGACAAAAGATTGCACTTAACATCAGGAACAAGTAAAGCACAGACCAGTGATAAGGTTGGAGTCAGAGAGATAGTGCCTTCACCCTTCACAGGGGAATGTGCTCCATTTGCACTAGTAATATACGGATCACGAACATAGTCACATAACTCATCAAACACTCTAGGGTCACTAGTCACATGATCAGTGGCCCCAATATCAATTATCCATTTATTTGTTTCACCAAGATGCATAACAACACTATGATTATATTGAGCTATTGAACAAAATCACGAACAATAAAGGCATAACAGATACGCAGCGGAATGAAAACAATTTACCAGAATACTGTAGTAGAGCACTGTTCACGGCACTGTAGCAGAGCAATATTTATGGACTGTAGCAATCACTGTTTACGGCACTGTAGAAGACCACTGTTCACGCACCGTACTGTAGCGCGACACTATTCACTTCTGTTTTTTTTTTTTTCTTTTCACGAAGGAAATCACGAAAAATGTGGGCACAAAATTAAAGCACATAGGTCACCAAGAGCGAACTGCTCTGATGCCATATTAAACTAAACATGGTAAATACCAATATTAAACTAAATATGGTAAATACCAAAAATATATATGACAATATTTGGGAATTTCTTATATATTCATTATTCTCTAAAGTGAAGTATATATAGGAGTTACATATGTACTTCACCAATGTGGGACAATAAATTACTAATTACACTTTAACTAATATATAACTCGCAACAATCTTGTGGCTGCATATATGTTTAAAGAGCAAGGATTGTATCAATAATGAATGGATGATGTTGAGCCATGGCTCTTCAACACCCTTGCAGCATGATGTTAATGTTTTCGTTGGTATTTGATTATTAATAAAATGTAAAATTAACGTTTCGTTTGAAAAAAATAAAAATTTACAGAAGCCTAAAAGTAACAAAGAACCAAGTCTCTCAAAAATATTCAATCTCCTTTGGAAGCAAAGCTATTTGTACCTGAAAAGTATGAATACTACTTTTATAAGAAAAAAAAATGGAAAACAAGTGAAGTTTTTGTAGACATGCAAATTTCGGTGAAAGTAAATGGTCACCAATGCATTAAATTTCGACATGTGAGGGCTTCCGTGGCATGTACATATGTCTCACAAATCGTACATGTGTCATGTGACTCATTAAAATCGGATGACCAAGAGGACAAATGTCAACACTTGGTGGAAAGTAATATTTGATTTTAATTTAAATTAAACCAATTAATTAATTTAAATTTAAATCAAATGAGCCAAATTGGGAATATTGATTTTAATTTTTTTTTCAAAAAAAATTGATTTTTATTTGATTAAATCAAATATTAACTGATAGAGTAAAATCACATATCACGAACCAAGACACAAATCAAGTCTTGGTTCTTTTGTAGGTAAAACTAGATAACCTATAAATACAAGGATCCAAGATAAAGGGCTGGTTTGGTATTGCTGTGCTTTGAAAAAAAACTGTTTCTGCTGTGCTGTGAAAAAAAGCGGATGTGAAATAAAGCAGCAGAGTGTTTGGTAAACTTTTTTGTAAAAGTGCTTTTGGAAAAAAAAACAATATGATAGTGTTTGGTAAATTTTTATGTAAAACAGCTGTAACTGTGTAAAATGACAAAAAATGGTATAATACTAGATGTGCCATTAATTTAATTTTCTTAACCAATAAAGGTGAATTACTAAATATACTTTATTTGTAAAAGAAAAATATTTATAAACTTGATCTTAAATATTAATTAGTATGACAAACTACTTCATTGCAATACTACATTATTCAAAATCCGAAACACAAAATCTTTACAACGATAACTGATTTTCACAAAAATTTTCATTACATCTGCATACAGAATACAAGTGGAATTTGCTCGATGATTGTCCCCTATTTACTCAAAAGTGCAACATCTGTTTAAAAAAAAATGGTTTGCACCAACACCACCAACAATTTTCAGAACACATTTCATTGCATATAAGGCGCAATCCGTTCTGGCATAACTATATTTAAAACACTGCATATCAACGGAACAGTTCCAGACTTCCTACTGCATTATGAACGTTTTCAGCTCCTACTACCAGAAACAGCTTGACTCCTTGCACTGACATATTCAGCTGGATGAGGAGATCCTGAATTTGTCTCACTTATTCTATGCGTCTCAGTTTCAAAGTCTTCACTTCATCAGTGAGTCTGCTAACTGTTTCAGGCAAAGACCATTCAATTATAAATATAGTTTGTAGTCATAGTCAAACTCCTGCTATATAAAAGCTACAAGGAAATCATAAATTAACATCAATTGAATTGTTGTCCAGCAATTCATCATCATCTTCTCAACTGATAAATGTTTTTCTTGTCCTTAAGTACAACCAGTTGCCTATGTATTGCTTATTTATTCAACATAATGCAATATACAAACCAAAATGAATAACATGGGCAGCACACACAAGGAGAAAGTATTACCAATCACTGAAGCAGTTGAGTGCGTCACCTGACCTAACTTGAAGGTCCTCTTATTAGAACCTTTGCAGGTTGCAGTAGTCCCCCAATATGATTCCCATATACTTCTTTGAGGCATTTAATCAAACAACTTGGAGGCCAACTATGCATAGTACCCACAAAAGCGGAAAGTGGAACTGGAAATGCAGAGAGTCCCAAAACAAAGATAAATTTTGATTCCCGTTTCAATCAACAACCACACAAGTTCATTTTCGAAACATACAACGCAGGAAAAAAATTATTCAAAGTTTGGAAGAATTGAAAAGAAACTTTTCAAGGCCTGGGTGAAAAATCATACCTGAGACATTTCAGAGAATTAACTTGACTGGAGTGGGAAAGGCGTCGTCCTGAGTAAAGAGATCAAAAGCCAAATGGCATTGGACACTTTCTTCTGCTCGATATTAGCATCGGTGAAAATGGCAGTAGCTTGACAGTTATGTTTACCTAATCAATGAGATCAAGATCGTTCGTTGGTTGCCACACAAAACCCTGTTTCAGAAAACCCCAAAAAAATGGGTTCATCATCAGAGAGCAGCCAAACCCTAACCTAAAAATTAAATTAATTAATTATAGCAAAAATTAAAAGCAAATCGAGTACCTGGTACCTGGAAGGCGACGACGGTGTGGCGCTGAGACAGACGGAGATAAAGGAAAATGAGGAGGAGGAAGAGGTGTAGCGTCGTGTTTTACGAGAGAGAAAGAGAGAATGCATAGTGTAGGAATCAGGAGAATGAGAAAGGAGAAAGGCGGGGGCAGTATTGGAAAATTGAAAAAATTCATTAACTTGTTACTGTAGCTCCGTGTTTTGGATAATAAGCAGCTTCCACTTTTTGGCTTTTTTTCATGTGAAACTTTGAAATAAAGATGTTTTGGGATGTTTACCAAACACCAAAATCCCTACCAGCTTTTTTTCATCCCAGCTTTTTTTTTAATCACCTCAATCCCAAACTGCACCAAAGAAAGGGTCTAGAAAAATCATTCACACCCAGATGTTGAAGCTTTGAAACTCTGAAGTTTTGAAACTCTAAAGCTCTCAAGCATCCAAATTCCCCAAATTCTCAAACACTTAGAAGAATTCAGAAAACTTTATGCGTTATTCGTCAAACCTTTGAAGATTCATCAAACACTACTACCCGTGCAATTCATCTGAGATTAAGTCATTCTAACTCTCGAATCAACAACACACATCTACACATCTTTGGAGATCGAACCAGAGGAAACTTTGTAAACAGAAATTGTAACCTTATGTTCAAATTTATACAAATTATTTATTTTGTACACGTATTCTTATTTAATTTGCGATAAGATTTTGGTGCTTACAACTTTCTCTTCCAGAAATTAGGGTTTTGTACTTGTGGTAGCTTGTGCGTATAACAACTGCGACTTTACATGCGATACAACCCTAAGACGACACGTCGTTCCTTACATGCAAGCCTTGATGTTACGTTCTACTTTGGAGTTTTTTTTTATTAATTTAATTATATATTCCTTTGAAGTTAGGTTGACTTTGGGAGGAGTGGTGGTGGTCCAAACCAAAAACTCTAGAATGTTGTGAATAATATGTGGATGGCCCACATGAATGGTTTGTTACTATTTATGCACAGTATTTTTACTATTCATTTGTGGAAAATTTGTAAAGTGAATAGTGTTCTCTTTGCTTATAAAACGAATGAGAGGTGAATGAGGAGAGAAGTTCATGGAAGAGGAAGAGAGAAAAGAGAGGAAAAGGATAGGAGATAATAGAGAGAGTTATCTTTGTACTCCTATTATTCCAAATTATAATGAAAGCACCACTGATGCCCCAAAGACGTACTCCAGTCGCACTGACTGTAGAGGAACCTCATAAATTTTGTGTCTTGTTTCATTTATTCCACTGCACACACCGTAGATTTTACAACACGTTATCAGCACGAGCTGCTCTCATGTCAATGGAAAGCATAACACCATAAATCCGGTGAAGCATTACCTACCTCTCACCTCTGCTAGCCAAAATCTCACAGAATAAAAGGTATGTCCATTTTCTATCTCTCCCACCGCTCCTGAAGCGCCCCACCGAATTCTGATGAGAATTGAAATTTACAACGACCTGAAGTTGTCACGAGATGAGAAAACTCGTACTTGACAACTGGTTTCCAGAGATCCAGAAGAATCTCATCAGACTTGGAAACCTAGATCACGTCGTTTTTGATGGATCTCGAGAACTCCCATGAATACTCGGTTGTCTGAGATGGTGATGGCAAAGCTGACTCCACTTAAGCCTTTCTCTCTTGTGGAGTCAACCCCACTGCCATCTATGTCTCTGTAGGGAGGTTCTTGCTTTGCGATGTCATGTTCTCTGGGCCATGGAAGAACAACGCCAGTCTCTGGTAGCTTTTTTGGATTGGATTGGTTTTGTGTGACCTCCATAACAACCCAGCTGGTCCTGGGTTTCGAGACTGGTAGAGACAGACAAAAGAAAGGAAAAGGGGGAAGTTTATGGAATATGCATGACACCATCTGAAAAAGGCAATAATGCACGACACCATTTGATAAGCAAGAAATAAAAAATAAATAAAAAATGGAAAAGGTAGAATGATACATCTGCACCATTTGAATGAAAAATAATAATGGGCCAAAGTTTATGGAATGATGCAACATGTGAATGAATAAGAATAATAATAAAAATAAAAAAAAGTAAAGGCTTTTGGATGGTGTTGCACCATCTGAAAAGAAAGAAGAATATACATATATATATATATATATATATATATATATATATATGTGAATGATGTTAGCTTAAATCACTTTCACAAGTTCTATTTACTTTAAAGCAATTTATTTATCATGGATGGTTTTACTGCCTACTGCTTTAAGTTTTGATTTATGTGAATGATGCTGAATTAAATCCCTTGTCACAAGTTTATTTACTTAAATGCAATTTATTCACTATGGCTGGAATTACCGCCTATATCTTTATTTACTTATTGTACTTCTCTTTTGTTACGATGAGTATAACAAGGACCCGGAGTTCCTTGAACATATCAGAACCTGCAGTTTCTTGATCCTCATCATATAAAATGATTGGATCCGAAGTTCCATCATACAGAAAGATCAGGCATAAAGTCCCTTGATCCTGAAGATCAGGACATGAAGTTACTTGATGAGCACCGTAAGTTTGAAGTGCCGCAGTGCCTCAACTTAATTGTAATAAAGGCCATAAGAGTCTCAGTCTACAGACTCCTAAATAAGGACCAGAAGTTCCTTATGTCCATACTCAAAATGGTTTAGCAGAAGCCTTTATTAAGCGGATGAAATTGATTACCCGCGCTCTGCTCATGAAAACAAAACTGCCAGTTTTTACATGGGTACATGCTACTTTACATGATGCATTATTAATTCAGTTTAGACATGTTGCCAACTATCAATACTTCTTAGTACAACTCGTGTTTGGGAACCAGCCAAACATTATACATTTACGAGTTTTTGGTTGTGTTATCTATTTGCCTATTACACTACCACAACGTACTGAAATGAGGCATCATCGCTGATTGGGCATTGATGTTGAACACTATCTATCATTCAATATTTGGAACCCTTGACTGGGGATATGTTTACCGCGTGGTTTGCGAACTGTCATTTTGATAAGATAATTTTTCCGGCGTTAGGGGGAGAAAATAACATCGTTCCAAAAGAACGATGAGAAAATATCATTCCAGAAGAATGATGAGAAAATACCATTCCAGAAGAACGAAGAGAATTTGTCTTATTTTGATTCACGAAGCAATCAACATGAAAATGAAGTAAGAATAATTGAATGATGTAACGATGTATCAATCAAATGCCTGATGCATTTAATGATGCAACGAAAGTGATGAAATCACATATATTTGCTGCAAATATGCCTACAAGAATTGATGTCCTTGTTGGACAAAAATAATGAGGCAACAAATGATTTATCTGTTGCACGCCTGAAGCGTGGCAGACCCTCAGACTCAAAAAAGATTCAGTCTTCTGAAAGAGGAAGAATATGGCACTACTAAACTATTGCATTCCCGAAGCATAACTGTTGCATGCCAGAAACATGACAATCACCTCATGAATGTACAACAATCCACGGACATGGGAATGTTGATGTCTCATGCATGAAGCATGATAGACGTATAGGTTCCAAATGACTCAACTCCCAGAAGTGGAGATTAAAATCCAAGCTCTATAATGCTCTAGAGGAGGTTATGATCCACATTCTCTAAATTATGACTATCCTGGAAGAGATAGTGTAATGCCCTTGAAGAGGCAATGGATATCCAAAAGAAATGAAAAGTTTTTATGCATGCGCATGCATATGAGAATATGGGATCACAAATTGATGATAACCAATGATAATTTTGGTTTTTATAAGTAGCTACTAAATTCATCAATGAGTTGTGTTGATATTGAGTCTTGTTCTTTTCAACGAAAAAAAAATGGAGAAAGGCAATTCCATTACAATTTTGTTAGAACGTGGAAAAATGGACCTATATATTTGAATATAATACAAATAGCCCAAATATGTTGAACCAAGGAGGTTACATTGGGCATTTGTAATACAGTGAAATACACTCACATGATATGACACAAGGTTGTAAACAATTTCATATGAATGGAGAATTATATATGAAGGGTTATGAGTCACCCACATCATATTTCCATAAGTAAATCCCTCAATTATACATGGGAGCAAGTTGCTCTGTATAAATTCCAAAGGAAAATGTGTCATGAAGTGTAGAAAATCCCTGAAGGAATTATATTGCTTGAAGTAAGCCCCGGAAGGGTAAATCATAAATTATGTACTCAATACCAATGGATAATATAAATTGCCTTAGTGAGTACTATCATTATAATATTGTTGCAACATACTAAAATCTCTTGCAAGAGTCAATGACATTAAATTAGAACTCCTGAAAAGTTGATGATATTAAATTGAAACTCCCGAAGAGTCTAGAAAGAATATAAAGTGTTGAGAGAAATATTGTCTCGAACTGCAGAACGAACAATATACCAACACAAATCTTATCCATGATGTTTATGATATTAAAGAATCATATGGATTGAAGATTATGAGTTGAATACTCAAATAATGTCGACACTAAGAATGATCATGTATCTTCGTGAGGGTAAAGATAAATTGATATTTGGTCCAGAAGTACGACATCTTAGTGAAGTATATGCTTTATTGTATTTAGCACAATGCACTGAATGAAATAAAGCTTATCTATTAATATCTCTGAGAAATTACAGATATGTGCATACACAAAAAAACAAACAAACAAGATGAAGTTTTCACAAAGGTTGCTCATGTGAAGCCTCAGTGCTCGGCATTACCCCAGAAGGAGAAGGCACTGAAGATTGATCATGTGGCACCCCAGTACTTGGCAAAACACCAGAAGGGGAAGACATAAGTTGCTTTCGGAATCTAGCAACGAACCTCTGGTGATCACTTTGAATCCGACTTTCGGATTCCTGTAGTTGGTTGAGCTTTCTTTTCATGCTCGTCGAGTAATTATTTGCAAGCACGTGTAACACTCTATTCTCGTGCCTGAGCCCTCTGATCTCTTGTTTAAGACTTGCCACCTCAGCCATCAATGATTCAACTTGGCGAGTTTGAGCAAGTAGGAGTTGGCCCATATTGGATACAGAGCCCGCACATTTAACACTGAGAGCCAATGAGTCTTGAACGACCAATTCATCAGACCGTTTTGAAAGGATTTTGTTATCCTTTGGAGTGAGAAGATTCTAGCTACCACAGTAGCGGTTATGTTATTTTTCATCATAGAGTCCCTAACTGTAAGAGGACCATTAAAAGATAAGAAGGACGAGTGCCATATATTATCTTGACGCTGCTCGTCTATATCATTCATAAGACTCAAATCTAAGCAAATGTTAGATGGGCAAGCCATTTTCAGAAATGATGAAGGAAAAATGAGGTCAAATATAATCTCAGAAGTGCAAGAAGGGGAAAATTTCTACAGGCAACAACTTTCTGAGCATACTCTTGAACACGATTGATGTCTCTATAAAAGAAGAGGCAACATAGCCACATGTTCAGAGATCGAAGAGGCATCGTTCTCCGAATTTCAAAAGCCAGATTTTCCTGAATAAAGTTTGTTGGCATTTTTCAAACACAATCTCAACTTTTTCAGATATCGCGTACAACTTTGTCGAAGATCTCTGACAAAGTTGAAAATGCGTAAATCTTACTGTTCTAATTACACCACAGTTGCTGACAAGAGTAAAAGCACAACACCACTATTTGTTGTTGAAAAATCTCTATATATGTCGACCTCCGTTCTCCATAACAAGGCAAACCTGCAAGAATGTCTAACTCTTCCTCATCCCCGAGAATGCATCTTCAACACAGCATCTCGAAATACTCAGTTTTCTTCCTCTCCAAGAATACCTCTTCAAACAAATCACACCATAGTAAGAGTATCTCATATAATTAGGGTCGAAAGCAAGAGTATCCCGTATCATGCTTTCTCCATGTCCTTTCCTTTGTCCTTGTTCTTACCTACAAAGACAAGGATAAAGAAATCAATATGTCGGAACCTCCAATCAAACTTCCGCTGCCATACATGGATGAGTCACCAAGAAGTGATGAACCATTCAAATGCAAGGGTTGCATTCCACTTCTGCATCAGTGGACAAATACTACAAGAGAAGATGCCACACATGCATGGGGGAAAACCAGGGAAAATACCACTTCTGCAATGGGAACAGATAAGGCAAGCGAAAATGATACATTGAAGCATATGGAGACAAGCGCAACAAACACGTGCTGATTCATCCTCGACAAAGCCAAAGATCACTTGCCACGTGAAGCTCCTCATGGTCCAATTTCATTCAAGATCAAGCCTCTAAGATCCTTGAAGAAATCATAAGTCTGATTCAAGATCAAGTGTCCACCAAATGAAGTAAATTCAAACTTTTGGAGGAAATCAGAAGACCCTCCAGCCCAGTTGAAGAACAAGTATGTGGAAAGTTAACAACAAATAAAACACCTTATTCGGCAACTCTTCTTGCTAAGAGACTGAAGCAAAATGATTAACGATAAGCCTAAATGATTTGAAATCAGGGGGATATATTCATCAGGTGGAGCATCCAAAACAGATCAAAATTTTAACAAGTCAATCGAAGACTTGTGGCCATCCAAGGGGGAGTGTTGTGAATAATATGTGGATGCCCACATGAATGGTTTGTTACTATTTATGCACAGTATTTTCACTATTCATTTGTGGAAAATTTGTAAAGTGAATAATGTTCTCTTTGCTTATAAAATGAATGAGAGGTGAAGGAGGAGAGAACTTCACGGAAGAGGAAGAGAGAAAAGAGAGGAAGATGATAGGAGATAATAGAGAGAGTTATCTTTGTACTCCTATTATTCCAAATTATAATGAAAGCACCACCGCTGCCCTGAGGACGTACTCCAGTCGCACTGATTGCAGAGGAACCTCGTAAATTTTGTGTCTTGTTTCATTTATTCAACTGCACATACCGTAGATTTTACAACATAGAATTATTTGTTGTATTATTTTAGAATAGCTTCATGAATCTTATCATTACTTGCCCTTTTCTACAACGCTTTGTTCATTTCTCTTCGTACCCTATTGGCTTTTTCCTTTTTTGCCCATTAACCAAAACTGACACACCCCGACCGAGATCAAGGCATACTGGCCGTCACGTGAGAGTGACGTAGCCATGTGCATAATGCGGAAGCGATGATGATAAGAATTATACGAATAATTGAAAACCAAATTACTAGAATGCACTACTAAACAGAAGGTGATAGTAGTTAATTACAACAGTAAACACTCCTAATTCAGAGCATAAAGTCTAGGTGCAGTCCAGTAGGACAAGTACTAGTTATACAGTACCAAGAATGTCCTACTATAACATGGATAAGTCAGAACTGCCGACGTCCTCTAGCCACCAACAACAATCTTACTTAAAACCTGGAGGGGAGCAAAACAGAAAATGTGAGTGGGCAAAAACAAATGTTTTACAAAACCATTTCATTTATCAACATACTAACCCCTCGCTATAAAACATATATATTAATTTCCCAGAATCAAGATGTAAGCATATACATATATAAATATGAAATCACAACTATTCAATGTCATGTTTCACAATATCATTTTCATATGTATGCCATGCCAAATATATAACAAAGTAACAATCCAGGTAAGAATAATTTCATAAAAGTGTGATATGTTAGCCGGAACTCCTGTGGTAGTCTGTACGGCTGAATTCATAGCTCAAACTCAATCTAGTCGGAGTCACTACTATGACCTATACGGCAATATAATGCACATAAGTCGGAACCTCTGGAAAGGATCTGTACGACAAGGTTAGGTGTAATATAATTATGCTCAATTTACTCTCTCAATGCTAGCTGTGCAATAATACGTTAGTCACCTACGAGTCGGAACCACTTATAGTGGTCTGTGCGACAAGATTGTGCACCTAATTAGATCCAATGTGAGCATATGGTGCGGGAGGTGACATAATATACAGGCCTGTGCCAACTCTCTCTGTGGCTAAATCGCAATCACCAGGTGCAGGTTATGAGCTCAATGTTCATCAATACATTTATAATCATTCTATTCACAACTAAGGCCTTTATCTCAATCACGTCTTATATAGACAATCAACATGTTCATCTCATTTATTGAATGGCTGCATCTAACCTCTCGTTAGACTGCATACGTACCCTAAATAGGGATCAAGCCGTTCGTAGTTCACCTAAACCAAACATAACTTACCTGCACTTACCTGTGCCTCCACAGCACCACAATTATATATATATATGCAACCATGAAATGCATATTTAGAATACAAAGGCATTTGGCATATTATTTCAAAGCATACTTTCATTTAAAACACATTTCTGGGGAATATATCAAGTATATAATTATATACTGAAAACAAAAGCCCACTCACTGATATGTCAAAGGGTTGTAGCCCCCGAGTCGCCCGTGGATACGCTCGTCCTCGGGATAAGTCTCACCTATATGCGAATTAACTATAAAAACGTTATTTTAAAGCATATAGGCAAAACTAGCTAATAACTTCTCATACATTGCTCAAAATGGGTATATGAATATACCACAGTGATCTACACAACCTCAGGATCATCCCCAAATTTTTAGAATTATTTTTGGAGCTCTCACACGCCGCCACGCGCACGGCAAAACGTGCCACCACGCGCAAGGAATCCTGACGGATTCCCTAACTGCCGTTAGGAATATTCTTCGGAATATTTCGTTAAATCCCAACGGAATCATTCAAAACTAACTGACGCCGTGAGAATATTCCGTCAAGTCTGACGGAATATTCGTCCATCCCCTACCTCCAGCTCCGGCGACCGTCGCCGGCGCCGGAAACTGGGCAAATTTTCAAACTCACTATTCTCACTTGTTTCTCAAGCATTTTTCATGAAATTGGTACCAAAATGAAGCTACTAACATGTAGAATCACGTTATACTACTTTTAAGCCTTGAATTCCACTAGAATTTACCTGAGGAAGCTTGATAATCCGGCCAACTTCGAAACTAGCTATCCCGACGTCCAAATTTATCCAATGAACCACCCTGAGCCTCCTTAGGACCTCCTAAAGCTTGCTATGAGCTTGAAATTCCCTGAAACCAACATATTTACGTCCACATAAATAGTGACAAAAATCGGGGCTAGGGTTTCCACGTGAAATCGAATGTTTCCCTACCTGAAATTGATACTTTTGAACTCGTAGGGTCCTCACGAACACAATGGTACCATTTTCTTCTTCGTTCTGTGAGGTTTGGGGTGTTCTTGCCCTTGTCCGTACGAAGCAATGAGAGAGAGAGAGTGAAACCGAAAGAGAGTACGGGAGTGAGAGAGAGAAGGTGATGTGGATGTGTGTGTGTGGTCTAAGATTGGTCAACAACCCAAAAATACCATAACTTAATCCTAATTGGTTCTTAAAAATTAGGATTTAAGAATATTGACCCAAAACCACACCTAAAACACATTACACAACTAACGTCCAAGGGTATATTCGTCAATTCACACCGTCGATAAATATTTCTTGGGACGGGCTGTGACAAAAACCCTAAAGTCAATAAAAAAAATGCTTTGCAGACGAAATAATTTAGTTGGGCAAATAACGTTTCGTCACCTATTTACTTGTTGGACGATATTTTGTCGGGCATTATCTGTTGTGCAAAACCTGTTGCTTAAGTGTTTAACCACAAATTATAGTACTTCATCGAACGAAATGTATTAGGTCGAGTAAAGTGCGTTGACCTACTTAGCCCAACGAATGAAACTTGCCCAAAGACATCATTTCGTTGAGCATCCAGAAATTAAAAAAATGGGCATTTTAATATAAACTCCTTGTTTTTTAATTACTTAGACTAAACATCCGTTCTTTTAATATTTTGATTAAACATTCTCCTATAAATTTGGGGATTAATTTCATTTTATATTATTTGGTAAATTATCTCGTTTTCTTTACATTATTCCTGTGCATTTACAATTTTAAAAATTGTCATTAGTTGATAAAATTATGAAAATATGAAATCTGCATATACTCATCTACAACAATGGTGTTGTATCTTGACTCATAAAAATGTACCTAAAGACAACTCGCAATTTAGAAAAAAGAAAAAGACAACTTGCAAAAGTTTTTTCTTTGAATAATTGGCAAATACTTAATACCCATATATAAAATGTAGATACAAACAATAAAATAGAAAGTTACTAAAACATACATATTGGTACATTTGGAATAAACGTACCTAAAACCCATCGGTACACTTCCATTCAACATGGGCACATTTTAATTCAACATGGATACATTTCAATTTAGTAATGATACATTCTAATTTACTATGAAGGCGTTTCAATTTGGCATATGTATGTTTTAATTTAAAAATAAGTTGTGTTGGTACATTTTAATGTTTTTTCTTAAAAAAAATAGTACATTTCACTTGAATCATAGTTGAATTCTAATGAAGAAAATAGAGAATGAGAAATAACATTAACCCTTAGAGTACGTAGTAAAGATTGTATAAAACAAAGTTAGAAACGATTTAGATATATTATCCTATTGAAAATTCTTAATAATTTAATTCTCTCGGCCTTCAATTAATTTAGTTATTATCTATCTGGATATTGTTGAATTTTTAAATTGAGGGAAGGATAAAGATAGTAATAGATTTTAATAATATTATTTGAGGCCACTTAGTACTACGGTCTAGTGGTACACCCCTTAGTATAAATATTATCGTTTGTCCAAAAATAAAAAAAATAATATTATTTGTGGACTATAATGATGTAGAAATTAATTTAAAATAAAGCATCTACATCAGGAATATACGTGAAATGGATGGTTTAATATAAAGTTAAAAAAAAAATCTAAGGTTAAAAAGGAATCAATGTTTAATCTTAAAATGTCTAAAATGAAGCATCTAATTCTAATTTATTAAAAAAATATTTTGCCTGATGAAATAGTAGTCGAGCAATTAATTTAAAGAAAACAAAATTTATGAAAAAAAAATCGTCAAGCAAACGTTTTATATATATTTTGTAAAATTTGAAATTTAAATAAATATTTAGTGTTAATTATATTAAAATAAAATTAAAAAAATATATTTAATTATATTAACTGAAATAGTTGCACAAGTGTATGTTAAATATCCTAAACTAATTACTACTTGGGTGGCTGTTGGGATGGCGGTTGAAGGTGGCGCAGAGGATCGGGAAGGCAAATGCTAGAAACTATCATATCTTGGGCCATACGTATCTTTGAAATTTCTCCTCTGGTTGGCGTTGCGCTTCTTCCCGATCTTCTAAGTGCAGGTGCGCAACTTCTTCTCGTTGGCGCGCTTTTTCTCTTTGCTCGCAGTCCCACTGTCTTAGACTCCAACTGCTGCAGTTTGGGAAACGTCCTGCTTGGATTCTGAGAGCTAGATGTAGAAGATCCCTCGAGGTCTCGAACTCAACCCGCTCCTAAGCAGCGTATCCTTTTGCCCTTCCGTTGCTCAAACCCGTCCATCAGCTATTGTAGAGACACCTCTGGATCAAGTGTCCTCCATTGGCGTGCTGGGAAAGGTTGGTGATGTACACGTCTTTCTTCTGCAACATAGAAGCCTACGAAAAAAGAGAAACCAATTAAGATTATCGATCCTAATTTTAATATTTTTTTAGTTTAATGAATTTGAAATTAAAATTTTGAACAATACATAAATCTCGTCAGCCACTTGATTGCCACAAGGCATACGTATTCCCCCAAGCCTCAACTTCCGGGAAAAACGAACTCTTCTCATGCCGTTCCTCGACCCTGTAAATGAGGGGTCAAGTAGGGGTGGGTTCAAAAAACCGAAAATCGAAAAAAACCGAAAACCAAACCGAACCGAAACCGAAAAACCGAACCGAACCGAATTGTTTTGGTTCGGTTCGGTTTTAGTGATCTAGAAACCAAACCAAACCGAACCGAACCGAATTAATTAAATTAATTTTTTTATTTAATTATTTGTTTTGGGTATTATTTTCTAAACCCAATTTGTAAGTTAAAATGTGCTAAACCCAATGTGTTGCCAAACTTTAAGCTCAAAATATTTAAAAAATGCCTATAAAAACTCTAAACCCTAACCTATTATTTCTCCCCCATATAAGGTTCCGGAACCAAACCTCCTCCTGAAGTATCTACATCCATCTCCATAGCACTGTCTACTTCTGCCCCAGCTTTCTTTTCCAAATCTACTCTCATATAACATGTAACAGAATCCATAAACATTTATTTCGGGTAGATTACTTGGGTAATTTGTGATGGAAAAGAATCCAACACACACTAAATAAATCCACCCACGCATTACTTTTACTAATCAAGTTGTCAACTTGCAGTTACAAGCAAACAACCCTGATCTTTGAACAACATCATACAATTTAACTTTTCTAAGTCATTTGTACGATTTTTGTGTTGTGAGGTTGTTAGTTTGGACTTTGGAAGACTTGATTGATGATTTTAGTTCAACTTTAAATGTTTATTTTCATTGTCTTTGATTCTGTTAACTAATATGCAGAGAAGAATATCAGAGGATTAACAGAAGAATGGAGAAATAGAGAGAGGTGTTTAGAGAGAGAGAGAGAGAGAACTTTTCTTCTTTTATTTTCTTGTCTATTGATTACACCGATCCTTTACTTATATGAATGAATATCTTTTTAATCTATACCAATCTTACTCACTAAGATACAATCTTTTCTTCTTATCTGAATCACACAATCCTAACTACCTCAACTGTTTAACTAGGACCATGTGTCATAATCCCCACCATCCATACTCTATATACTCTAACATCCCCCCGCAAGCTCATGGTGGGATGGCCCAAGCATGAGATTGTTGCAATGAGTATTGAACAGAGGTGAACTTAGTCATTTTGTGAGTATGTCAGCAAACTGCTCGGAAGAAGAAACAAACTGCACCACGAGCTTCTTACTTGCACTCCGTTCTCGGACAAAATGCACGTCCACCTTTATATGTTTTGTACGTTGACGTTGAACTGGATTAAATGACAAAGCAATGGCAGATAAGTTGTCACAAAATAGTACTGGTGGATGAGGAATTGAAACATGCAGAACCTGAAACAATTGCTGCAACCAATCCAATTCAGCAGCAGCTGATGATAAAGCTCGATATTCAGCTTCCGTTGATGACCGCGAAACTGTTTGTTGTTTCTTTGAGACCCAAGAAATAGGATTATGACCAAGAAACACAATCAGACCTGTGGTAGATCGCCTATCGTTAGGATCGCCAGCCCAATCAGCATCACTAAAGGATCGAAGTGATAAGCTGCCTCTGGTATATCGAATGCCATGTGCTATAGTCCCTTTGAGATATCGCAAGATTCGCTTAACAGCCAGAAAATGAGAAGCCATAGGAAACTGCATAAATTGGCAAACTTGGTGAACAGAGAAGGCAATGTTAGGCCGTGTGAAGACCAAGTATTGCAAGGCTCCAACGATGCTTCTATATAGACTAGAATTGTTAAAGGGTTCCCCATCATCCTTCAATAACCTGGTATAAGGTAAACAGGGAGTTGCACATGGCTTAGAATCAGACATGTCAGTCTTGAGTAGTAAATCCTTGATATATTTCTCTTGAGATAGAAATAAGCCATCAGTTGTCCGTGAAATTTGTATCCCAAGAAAATAATGCAGAGATCCCAGGTCTTTAAGATCAAATTCTTTGGTCAAATCTGAAATAACCTGGGCAATCATCTCGCCAGCACTCCCAGTTACTATAATATCATCCACATAGAGCAACAAAATCACAATGGAAGCCCCAGAGCCTTTTACAAAGAGAGAGGAATCAACATATGTATTAAGAAACCCCAACTTAGGCAGAAAACTTGTAAACCTGTCGTTCCAAGCTCGGGGAGCTTGCTTGAGGCCATAGAGGGACTTATGCAATTTACAAACTTTAAGAGAATGGTGAGGATCTTCAAATCCCGGAGGTTGAGTCATATAAACTTCTTCTTGAAGTAAGCCATGAAGAAAAACGTTTTTGACATCTAATTGATGTAGAGGCCAGTCATGATGAGCTGCCAACGCCAAAACTAGCCTGACCGTTGTCGGTTTAACAACAGGGCTGAACGTCTCCCCATAATCTAGACCATACTCCTGATTAAACCCTTTAGCGACAAGACGAGCTTTGTATCTCCCAATTGTACCATCAGAGTTCCTTTTGATTTTAAACACCCACTTGCATCCGACAAGATTTTTATTATGAGGAAGATCCACCAAGCTCCAGGTTCCTTGAGAATGTAAGGCATCAATCTCTTCATTCATAGCAGCATGCCACACTGGTACTTTTAAGGCTGATTTATAAGTTGCAGGTTCAGTAGTAAGAAGATCCACACCCCCAGAATCACAAACTGACACATACAGAGCTTTATGTTTCACAATGCCACTTTTGGATCGAGTCTGCATAGGATGAAGGTTCATAGGTGGAATCTCAAGAACCACTTGGAGATTCTCAGGACAAAATTCAGAGACCACAGGAGTTGGAGATGGAGCAGCAATAATGGATTGTGAAGAAGATGTATGAGCAGGATCAGACACACTAGGTAGCAGGGATGGATCTGTGGACTCAATGGACCATGGAGAGGACTCTGTATGCATGACAGATGAAAGATTACGTGATGGAGATGACTGATCAGGTATTTGAGGTGATGAAGAATCAGGATATGGAGTAGCACTAGTTGGAGATGAAGATTGGACTTGAGTATTTGAAACTGGTGTACTGAGCACATTTTGAAGGTTTGAAACTGGAATGGGGATAGTATCAAATGGTTGAGTGGGATGAACAACCTGAGCTATAGAAAAAACTGAGTTTAATGAAAAAGGAAATTCAAGTTCATTGAATAACACATGTCGAGAAACATAGGTTGTTTTGGTTGGCAAATGATAACATATGTACCCTTTGTAGTGAGAAGCGTAGCCTAAAAATAAGCATCTAGAGGTTTTAGGTTGTAATTTGGAACTATTATATGGTTTAAGAAGAGGATAGCAAGAACAACCAAACACCCTTAAATGAGAAATGGGAGGAACAACATTGTATAATATTTCAAAAGGTGATTTGTTGTGAAGAACAGTGGTTGGCATTCGATTAATTAAGTAAGTGGCTGTATGGCATGCATAAGTCCAGAATAATGGAGGTAAATGAGCAGTTTGCAACAGTGTAAGGGCAGTTTCAACAATATGTCTATGTTTACGTTCAGCCAACCCGTTTTGTTCAGGAGTATAAGGACATGAAAGCTGATGAAAAATACCCTTGTCAGTGAGAAATGTTTGAAACTTCTTACTGATAAACTCTCATCCCCCATCACTTTGAAGAATTTTAATTTGGGTTGTAAATTGAGTGTAGACATGATGATAGAAAGACACGAAGGTAGGGAAAAGATCTGATTTATTTATCAATGAGAAAATCCAAGTGAATCTAGTACATTCATCTGTGAACAAGACATAGTACTTATACCCATCTAAAGATTGACAAGGTACAGGACCCCACAAGTCACTATGTATGACCTCAAAAGGAACCACAGACCTAGTTTGTACAGATTGGAAAGGTAATCGGCTAAATTTACCCTCTAGGCAACTTTGACACATTGTAGGAGATGTATCATGTACAGACACTATGCTAGACTTCTTAAGCATTGTAGAGGAAACGGAGTTGGAAGGATGACCTAAGCGATTGTGCCAAACAGTTGAATTGACTAGATTTCCCAAGCAAGCCATGATTTTTTATGTTGATGCATACTGGTGTGGGATAAAGGATGGTATAGGATAAAGTCCATTATTGCATACTCCCTGGAACAAGATTCTCCCTGTGGCCTTGTCCTGGATCCAAAAAGAGAAAGCATCGAAAATCAGCCAACAATTGTTGTCCAAACATAATCGATGCACAGATAAAAGATTATGAGATAATCTAGGCACATAAAGAACTGAATTCAGTGTTAAAGGATGTTGTGAAGTTCGCAAAAGAGAAGTGCCGATGTGAGACACTTGCAAACCTTCCCCATTGGCAGTCTGGACAGTTTCAGTAACAGGATATGGTGTTGCCAAGCTCAAATTCCTCATATTCGCAGTCATGTGGTTTGTGGCCCCTGAATCAGTGAGCCAAACTTCAGGGGAATATTGAGTAGTCGGAGAAACAGGTGAAGAGTTGACCACTGTTGATGACAACATAGGATTGGATGGTACTAATCTTGAATACGTGGTATTCATGGCCGTCATGGGTGGAACTTGATTGGAAGACTTATTCCTGAAGAAACAAGTTCGATCAGTATGATTCGTTTTGTCACAGATTTGACATGGTTCAACAGGCTCAGCATCTCTATAGTTACAAACAGCAGCAGAATGGCATTGTTTAGAGCAAATCTGACAAATAACACTGTACGAAGATGCACCATTATGGAAAGACGAAGGAGTCCCAAGAATACCAGGACCATAATCATGTACCACATGTTTGGAATTGTAATACCGTTGTCCTTGATTATTGGGAAATTTCCCTTTACCTTTATACTTGGATCGACTGCCACCATTGAAAAATTGGGATTGACTTGAATTGCCATGAAACCCAGAATTACCACCACCATTGTTGAATGATTGACTATTATGATGAAACCCATTTGTAGAAGAATTCCCAACAGAATAACTACGTGAGTCTTGATCATTAGTCTTGGCCACCATAGCAGATAGAAACGGCATAGACGAATTGTTCTCAACAATAGCTTCCTCGGCAAGCAACTGAGTCTGAAACTCTTTGAGAGATATGACACTTTCCCGTCCACGAACACCACAGCGAAAAATGTTGTATTCTGCTGGAAGACCATTGAGAGCCAAGATCACAATATCTTCATCAGCAAAGATAACCCCAGCAGCTGCAAGATAATCTCGTGCAGCTTTAATTCGTTGCAGATAAAGAGAAACATAATCCGATCCCTTTTTGATATTTTGAAGATCAACCTTCATCTGAAAAATCGATGTACGACTAACAGTAGAAAACTGTTCTTGAAGTCGAATCCAAAGATCTTGTGAACTGGTGCTGCCAATGACACAAGAAATAGCAGAAGAAGACAATGTTGCAGTAAGAAGTTGCATAAGAGCCCTGTCATGCATCTTCCAAATCTTGAACTCATCAGTTTCAACTATGGAAGACGTAGATGAAGAAAATTGGGGAGGACACAAAGTGGTGCCATCAACAAACCCCATGATTCCATAGCCCTCGAGCATCAATTGCATCTGAAACTGCCATTGAAGATAGTTGGAATCATCCAACTTTACAGTAACTGAAGTAGATACGGAGGAAATCAAGTTGGTGATCGGTGATTGCAAGATTTGTAATTGATTGGCAGTAACCATCGTAAGAACTACTGAGTGAGACAAAAACACAAACACCTGGTGTGCAAGAAATCACCAAGAACAGATCACAGAATTGGAGGCAATAATGATGCCCAAAAATTCCTAGAAAGAGGATAACAATATGCAGAGAACAGATCACAGAAGTAAATTGTAGAAATCGTAGCGGAAGCAAACCAAGGATCGAGAAAGCTCCAGCGGCTTTCAAGACGATGATACCATGTTAACTAATATGCAGAGAAGAATATCAGAGGATTAGCAGAAGAATGGAGAAATAGAGAGAGGTGTTTAGAGAGAGAGAGAGAGAAAACTTTTCTTCTTTTATTTTCTTGTCTATTGATTACACCGATCCTTTACTTATATGAATGAATATCTTTTTAATCTATACCAATCTTACTCACTAAGATACAATCTTTTCTTCTTATCTGAATCACACAATCCTAACTACCTCAACTGTTTAACTAGGACCATGTGTCATAATCCCCACCATCCATACTCTATATACTCTAACAGATTCTAGTTAGAATGTTTATGTTATGATTGTGTTGGATATGTTAAAATTTAAAATTTCAATGTTTTTCATTTTTTGAAAAACAAAAAAAACAAAAAACCGAAACCGAACCGAAAAAAACTGAAAAAAAAATGAACCGAACTGAACCGAACCGAAATTTCGGTTTGGTTTCGATTTTGGCAAAAAACCGAACCGATTTAAACCGAACCCACCCCTAGGGTCAAGAACTAGAGTGATGAAGGTACAGCTTCACTTCCCGATTAGCTCTATTTGTCGTCGATTTTCACTCTGAATTAACAAAATTAATTAATTAAAAAATTTTAAATTTGAAAAGACAAAACTAGAATTATTTTAAAAAAAAAATTAATTACCTGAAATACAGAACTATGAAAATTATCGCACAACCATTCCCACTCGGCCAACCTCTCTGCAAACTCCGGGTGTAGATCGGTAGAAGTGTAGATGTAAATAAATATCAAATAGGAGATAAAATAACGGTTAAATCGTGATGATACGTTTGTAATCATTGAAGGATTTCGTCTCGTTACCTAATCCCGGAAACTTGCATTTGGGTATTTTTGGCATGTCATCTCGAAGTATATACAAACTACATTGATTGTCAGATGTTGAAATTAATTTTGCAGATTGCGAAAATCATTGAAGGAATTTAATATGACAAAATATCCCTCACGTTTGCCCGACGAAAGGTACCTAAACTCTAAATCATAAAATATACCTTTGCCTGAAGAAACTTGAAGGGTTTGTCAGGTAAAAGGTGGCACTACACACCGATTTTTCTCTTGGCGACGAAAACTTTGCCCGACAAAGATAAGTTTGACCGTCGAACGACATTTGTCAGGCAAGGGCTTTGAAAAACTCAAATCGTTGACCACTGTTGCCTGACGAACTGTTTTATTTCGTCGGGTAAAATTACTTTGTCCAACAAAGGTTGATTCATCGCGCAAACTTTCGTCAGGCATATATTAATTTCTGATAATGAGTGACATTAAATGTCTGATATTATCAAGAGGTTTATCCAATCGCAAATTGGATATATTTGCAAACATGTCTCTCTGTTCTCTATAGAAGTCAAGGAATGAACAAACCCATATGATTGTTCAAGATTAATGACTAATATTCCTCGTAATTTCTCCTTTGATCATTTGAAACCATGCTATAATTAAAGTTCCAATTCAAACTTTCAAAGCAGTCCCATTGCCTTCCCAATTCCATGTCAAAAGAATGAGACATTGTCTTTTCAGCTAAAGAGGAGAATTTTCTAGCACTTGTACTTCTATGCTTGGAAAATTTTAGAAAACTAATTAATTAGATATCCAAGCCCGCCACACCCTGCCACATACCTATTACATGAAAGTCATAGAACAACAATTACTAGTACAAATGATAATTAAAGCACTAAATAAAGATTAATAAACGATAATTAAAATACTACATAAAATCACAAGAATGACTAATACTAATAATATTATGTGTGATAAAAGTGAATTTTGTGTGGATTTTGAACAAATAAATAGGTATTTATAAAGCTTTTGAGTCATTTTGATTTAAATAATTTTTAATTGTTTTGCCGTTGGATTCAATTTTGGGCAATTCGATTTTTTTTGCCATTAGGTTTGCTCATATTCGATCTCATCCATTCGATTTGATGTAATTATAAATTTGATCTAATAAGAAAACTGAATTTGGACCGTTGGATCAACCAACCGCAGTTGGGCTCGTGGGTAGTGGTTGACAAGGGCACTAATGCAGGACCCAGCATCCGATGCCTTGTTGCGTGAGATGTGTTTGGTGCGTCTTTGAGCTGCAGTACGTGCAGGAGCAAGGGCCACCACTATCCTCGGCTTATTTTATGAGGGGAATTTGGCCCAGAAACAGGTTTTAACATTTATTCAAAGTTTAGCCCAGTGATTAGAAGAGACTTGGAAGGGTTTAAAACTCAAAATTTGAGTTTGAACCCAACCAAACCAACAATTGGACATGGTATCAGTGTGAGTGAAAAATAGGTCAAATCTCCATCTATCAAATTGATCGAACCAAACCAATTTGACTAGTTTGGTCTGGTTTCAACACGAGAAAAATGTAATTCTAGACCAAATCAAATTAAACCATAACTAATTGGGTTTGGTTCGTTTTGGCTTATATAGGAGCAACTTCAACAAAACCAAATTGTCTTATACTTAATATTTTCTTGTACTTTACACTCTCCGTTTGATTGTCATCATTTATTTACTAATTATTATATTTCTTCTCTCACAATGATATAAAAGATTGTTAATCTTTCACTTTAGGAAACGTTATGTCGTTATGATATTAGAGATTTAAGAATCAAAATGGTGGTTGAAATGTTGGGACGATATATATGTGCTTGAAATTGTTAACATATATTATTAAGTTGATGATTTTGTTTCAATTGTCAAATATAAGTTGTGTTTCACTAATTTTAGCATAAATCGAACAAAACCAAGAGAATTCGTAAGAATGTGAAGGACAAAGTCCCACATCGATGAATCACAAACATCAAAAGGACTTATAAGTAGTTGGCTACATCTTATATTGCCAATTTGTTTTATTGTCGAACCTGCTTATAAGTAGTTAGCTGCAACATGTATTGCCAATTTGTTTTATTGTCGAATCTCAACTTTCTACCCAAGTAAAAGAGCATTTCGCTTCTAAAAAGATGAGTTTTTAGCACCAAGCCTACCCTAGCTTAAGGGTGGCTCCGCTCTAGCTAACACCCTCACCGTTTGTTATACATAAGAGAACGCGAATTCCTATTTCGAAATTTGTTGTGGAATTCCTAAATCCTAAAGCTACTAAACCCTAGTTTACAAGAAAAGAGAAGTTGAGACTGGAAATGTCTAGAAAAGTGATGTACCCGGGTTTATATGGAGGAGTTGTGTCCCACTTTACAAATGATCCAATGAAATTCACTATCAATCGAATTCATAGACAATGGCAAGAAGGAAACCCATAACACTATAATTTTGCCTCGTGAAAGTTTGGCTTTGGCCAATCGTGTTTCACCATATTGCCCCATTATTTTTCACCCAGTAGTACATATCAGTCATGACCTTTCATTCTTTTGCATGCCCATGAATGTATAAGTAACAACCAAATTAAAGGATAGGAATCCTTGGTCTAACTGCTTTAAATTTCTTATTTTTGGGGATTAAAGAGAGCATCTTCTTTATATTTTGAGACAATAATGATTGTCGTGACAAAAGAAAACTGAGAAAATAAGATTTTTAGTGAAGATGATGTAATGCTACAGATACCATATTGTCATTTTATTTTCAATTTACTGTACATATCAAAGAACTGTTGACATTTTCCTAACATGAGTTGGAAAGAGGGGTATTAGAAATTAAGGATTTTATTTTTATTTTTTATCTGAAGATTAGAAATTAAGGAATAAGATTACCGTTTTTGTGCTTTTGTTTTACCATTTATGTCCTTTTTCTATACTTACTAAAAAAAGAAGTTTTATTGTTGTTAGGCCCCAAATTGAGAAAATGGGGCATAAAATTACATTTTTCTTCGTATGACTGACAGTTTTTTAGGAACACCTTTTCACTTAGAACTGAAGAAGAATACCATTAGATTGTATTACTAAGCAAGGAGAGTCAACCTAAGATCTCTCACTTACAAGTGAATATGAATAATATTAGATCGTATTACTAAGTGATATGACTGTGACTTAAAATTAAGTGACCCAAATAAATTAATGGTTGAGAAGTAAAAATTTGAAAAAAAAAAGTATGGCTTAAGAATGAATAGGCTTTGCCACTTAATACTACGGTCGAGTGGTATTCATCTTTACTGGTAAGTGATGGGTCTTAGGTTAGATTCTAACCAAAGACGAATTTGAACACATTATTACTAGCCCATTGTGAGGCTTTAACCCACTCCCTCACCCCATTAGACCTACTCCAACCATTGGAGTAAAACTCAAATTTTAGATTCTAAACCTACCCTAACTTGCTTCAACCCTTGGACTAAATATGAGTTTTAACTCAAAAATTTTGGGGCAAATTTAGTCCAGAATTCCCTCCGGGTTTGTGGGACTGACCCACCATATATGTGTATTCTTTTAAATTTTATATTTATAAATTCATTGAATCCAACAGCTAAGATTTAATATGATTAAATCTAATGGTAAAGAAAAAGATCTAACGGTCCAAATTTAAATCCAATAGCTAAAATAATTAAAAAAATTCTTTCATATGTTTCATATTATTTCATAGTGTTCCACGAGTTTCATGGTGTCAGTTTAGTGATTTTTCAATATTTATCAGAATATAAATATTTTTAGGTTAAAATGTTCACAAAATTAAATTAGGATAGTCTACATAATTTTTTTTTTAATTTTTAAAAAGTTAGTTTAAGAATCCTAAATTCATTTTTTAATAATCTCAGACTAAAAGTTTAACCCATAAGGGTTAGAGTAGAAAATATATTTCTGGGTTAAAACCTAAATTTTCTAGGTTAAAAATTTTAGGTTTTAACCCAAGAGTTGAAGATGGTCTTATTGTAGATAATATTGTTTGTTAAAAAAAAAAGAATGAATAGGCTATCGAAGGCGAGCTGGGAGAGGTACAACGACTATGGTGGAGGAAGATTGAGTACTGCGGCTGACGGTGTTACCACGGGAGGTGCAGTTGCGGAGTGAAATTGATGTCGGCATTGGGCTGGCCCGTGGTGTGTGGTGAGCTGCAAGTCGAAGGCACGGCTGGAGGAGGAAAACCCGGATTGGGCTTTGAGAGCTGGGCCGAGACACAAGTGAGGATGGGCTTGTTGGCGGGGCTCAACAGTAAGCTGCTCTTCGATGAGGTCATCGACGGAAACAAGGTCATCGACAATGGTGAGCATGATCTGCAGCTTCTTGATGCCGTAACCAACGGAAACCAATTTCGATGCGCCCCAGAAGGGACCCTCCATCTCGACACTCCGAACGGCCTCCTCGTG
The DNA here is from genome assembly GCA_035220775.1 of Malus fusca. Classification (NCBI taxonomy): domain Eukaryota; kingdom Viridiplantae; phylum Streptophyta; class Magnoliopsida; order Rosales; family Rosaceae; genus Malus; species Malus fusca. Next base: position 22,860,086 of record CM069065.1, on the reverse strand, counting down.
CTTCTTCATGTCAGTTTCATCGTCCCAAGGCTTGACATCCAAAAGAACAAAGGATTTTCCACTCTCCTTCTTCTTGGTAGACGCCCTTTTTTTTTTTTTTTTTTTTTTTTTTTTTTTGCTGCTGCCAACTCCGCCTCAGCCTTCTTGTCCTCCTCAGTCTCGTCGCCAAAGAGGTCCAAATCGTCATCGTCATCACCTCCAGCGGCGGTAGCGGGAACGGGAGCAGCAGTCCCAGCCTTGCCGCTGCTGACTCTCACTCCGGCGGCCTTCCCGGGGAAGGTGGAAGCGAGTTGGAACGAAACGGCGTCGTACCACTTGCTCACATTGGCAAAAGAACCGGCGGGCTTCTCCAACACGGCGGCGTAGACCTTGATGTCATCCAAAGTCAGCTTCTCTCCGGAGATGTAAGATTTGCCGGCGAGGAACTCGTCGAGGGCTTTGAGACCGGCATCGGTGTAGAGATCTGAGAAGGTGATGGCCATGGCGATTTGCGAGAGAGAGAGTTAAGAGAGGCGGCCAACGAGTGAGAGTAGTAGGGCGAGAGAGAGACTTGGGCCTCTTCATGGGCCTATTGGGCATGGGATCTGGTGGCTGTGAAATGAAGGAAGGCTTGGGCCTCTTTTTTTTAATTTTATTTTTTATAACATATGTATTCTCTTTTTTTTTTTTTTTTTTTTTTTTTTTTTGCTGCTGCCAACTCCGCCTCAGCCTTCTTGTCCTCCTCAGTCTCGTCGCCAAAGAGGTCCAAATCGTCATCGTCATCACCTCCAGCGGCGGTAGCGGGAACGGGAGCAGCAGTCCCAGCCTTGCCGCTGCTGACTCTCACTCCGGCGGCCTTCCCGGGGAAGGTGGAAGCGAGTTGGAACGAAACGGCGTCGTACCACTTGCTCACATTGGCAAAAGAACCGGCGGGCTTCTCCAACACGGCGGCGTAGACCTTGATGTCATCCAAAGTCAGCTTCTCTCCGGAGATGTAAGATTTGCCGGCGAGGAACTCGTCGAGGGCTTTGAGACCGGCATCGGTGTAGAGATCTGAGAAGGTGATGGCCATGGCGATTTGCGAGAGAGAGAGTTAAGAGAGGCGGCCAACGAGTGAGAGTAGTAGGGCGAGAGAGAGACTTGGGCCTCTTCATGGGCCTATTGGGCATGGGATCTGGTGGCTGTGAAATGAAGGAAGGCTTGGGCCTCTTTTTTTTTAATTTTATTTTTTATAACATATGTATTCTCTTTTTTTTTTTTTTTTTTTTTTTTTTTTTTTGCTGCTGCCAACTCCGCCTCAGCCTTCTTGTCCTCCTCAGTCTCGTCGCCAAAGAGGTCCAAATCGTCATCGTCATCACCTCCAGCGGCGGTAGCGGGAACGGGAGCAGCAGTCCCAGCCTTGCCGCTGCTGACTCTCACTCCGGCGGCCTTCCCGGGGAAGGTGGAAGCGAGTTGGAACGAAACGGCGTCGTACCACTTGCTCACATTGGCAAAAGAACCGGCGGGCTTCTCCAACACGGCGGCGTAGACCTTGATGTCATCCAAAGTCAGCTTCTCTCCGGAGATGTAAGATTTGCCGGCGAGGAACTCGTCGAGGGCTTTGAGACCGGCATCGGTGTAGAGATCTGAGAAGGTGATGGCCATGGCGATTTGCGAGAGAGAGAGTTAAGAGAGGCGGCCAACGAGTGAGAGTAGTAGGGCGAGAGAGAGACTTGGGCCTCTTCATGGGCCTATTGGGCATGGGATCTGGTGGCTGTGAAATGAAGGAAGGCTTGGGCCTCTTTTTTTTTAATTTTATTTTTTATAACATATGTATTCTCTTTTTTTTTTTTTTTTTTTTTTTTTTTTTTGGTAATAAAATTGACTCTATTTAATAAAACATTTTTTTTTTATTTTGATGTGACTGAACTTGAAATTGAATATTCAAGCTTACGTACCCTTCCAAAGAAAGAGATCAAGTCAAAACGTAGTTCAAATACATAGATTTTTTTTTTGTGCCGTACGCAGTTTATGCTCTTGCAGGCGAGGAGCTTTGTGTCCTACAATTTAGGCTTGTGCAGACAAGGAGCTTTGGTTCGTGCAGTTTAGGCTTGTGCGAACAAGGAGCATTGGTTCGTGCAGTTTAGGCTCGTGCGAACAAGGAGCATTTGTGAATTTGTCAAGCAATTTTGGAGAGGCGTTCCTCACAATCTTCATAGCAAGGAGCCTTGACCGAGTGATTGAAGAAGTCTTCGGGCAAGAAATCATGCATCGTGATGGGGATGGACGATCTATATGTCGAAATTTCATCATCTTCAACACGTTCACGTTGCTTTGAAGGTTGACAAGAGCTGCTTTGCCCCCTTTCCGATTGGCGGACTTGTGGAGGAGGCGTATGCTTCTTGTGCAATTTCTTAGGAGTGACTTGAGTCCATCCTTCAATTTTGCTTGTCTTGGAGGATGCCCCCAGCGGTTGAAGTGAAAACTTTGAGTCGGAAGAGCCAAAAGTGATGGTGGTATAGTTTGACTTCACCACATCGTCAAGATCTAGCTCGATGATTCCTTTCTGAGCCAGCTTCATGATGAGATCTTTCAGCACGAAGCATTTTTCCGTTGGATGGCTGATGAAGCGGTGGAATTTACAGTATCTTGGACTGTCGGTACGATTTATCTCTTCCGGCCGTCTGCACTCAGGCAAACTGATCACCTTCTTGTCCAACAGGTCATCCAGCATGGCAACCACATCAGAGTCGGGGAATGGATAAGTTTTCTCCTCAAGCTCCTTCAAAGTGCGTCTACGCATCTCTTGATCACGAAAAGTTTCGGTTTGAATCGCCTTGCCTCGTGTAGGGATTTTGACGGGAGCTGTGTTGACCGTCATTGCTTCTTTGGTGGGTTTCCACGCAGTCTTCTCCAACTTTGGCCCAAGAACTTTGTCGTTCTTGTAGTCGGCGATTGGTTCTTTCTTCCCATGATGGGCGATGCTCAACTCCATGTCATGGGCGCGAGTGGCCAATTCCTCGAAGGTCCGTGGTTTAATGCCTTGAAGGATGTATTGCAAACCCCATTGCATGCCTTGGATGCACATCTCCATTGAAGAGGTTTCCGAGAGCCTGTCTTTACAGTCGAGGCTTAGAGTGCGCCATCTGTTGATGTAGTCAATGACTGGCTCGTCCTTCCACTGCTTTGTGCTCGTTAGCTCTAGCATGCTCACAGTGCGGCGGGTGCTGTAGAAGCGGTTGAGGAATTCCCGCTCTAATTGCTCCCAGCTGTTGATGGACTCAGGCTCTAGGTCTGTGTACCACTCAAAGGCGTTTCCTTTCAGCGAGCGCACAAACTGCTTGGCGAGGTAGTCCCCTTCGGTCCCTGCGTTGTTGCAAGTTTCGACGAAATGTGCAACGTGCTGCTTTGGGTTTCCTTTTCCATCAAACTGCATGAACTTTGGTGGTTGATAACCCTTTGGCATCTTCAGGGCATCAATCTTCTTGGAGTAAGGCTTTGAGTAGAACAAGGAGGTATGTGAGCTCCCTTCGTACTGCGCTTTGACGGTGCTGGCGATCATCTCTCGCAACTGCTTGATGGAGAGAGATCCCATCAGCGCCGCTGCTTGGTCTGGCTCCGGCTTCACATCGTTTTTCTCCACCTGAGGCTCCTCTTCTTCGTCATCTCTTCTCTTTAGTGGATCATTCTCTGGGTCGGGTTTCTCGCCGTCCTGCGCCTTCAGTCGGCTGACGAGTGTAGCAATTTGCAAGTCTTTTTCTTCCACAGTCCGTGTTAGCCTTGCAATCGCTTCATTCATTTGAGCCAGTTGTTCTTCGATGGAGGTGACGCCAATGGTCATGACTTGTGCAACTAATGGACGCAATTTTTCTTCAGACGTCCAGGGTGCTGACGAAAAATGTCGTTGGCTGCTTTGGGATGTCATCTTGTGTGCCTCAGCAGCATGCTTCGGTGCCCCCAGCGAGGTCAGGTTGATGACGGACTCGCGCCTTTGATGCTCCCCTTGCTCCTTTAGTGGCACCAACTTTGAAGTGGCATGTTGAGGAGCGGTTATGGCGCCAATGGATGCTCCGTTCATGGCGGAAGTGCTCAGGCTTCTTCCCTTTGTGAGAGCGGCTTGTCCTTTGCTTGATGCCATTGATTTTGGAAGTGCGCTTGAATTTCTTGAACGGAGAAAGAGATGAGAGGTAGAGATTGTCCCACTGGGCGTGCCAATTTGTGAACACGGAAAATTCCTGAAACTAAAGAGACAAGAACAACGTGCACGAACAAATATTTGTATTTGATGATTTTGGGTTACAATCTCTCTCAAATTTGATCCTCTGATTCGATCTCCGTAAGGTGTTGATTTTTGGGATGTGCAATTGATCCAAGGGCCGTCGAGGCTTGATCTTGGATGAACGAGGATGAACGGATCTTCAAGGGCTTTTGGGCTTGATCTTGAAGAATGGTGATTGACGGATCTTCAAGGGCTTTTGGGCTTGATCTTGAAGAACAGCGGATTTCCGATGGCTTTTGGGCTTGAACTCGAAGAACAGTGACGAACGGATCTTCGAGAGCTTTTGGGCTTGAACGGATCTTCGAGGGCTTTTGGGCTTGATCTCGAAGAACAGTGGTGAACGATGAACGCTTTCTTCAAGGGTCGTCGGGGCTTTGGGCTTGATGAACAGCGGATGAGCGGATTTGTTGATGTTGTCGATCCAAAGGGGCCGTTGGGGCTTGATCCTTGAGGATGAACAGTTGATGAACGATGAACGCTTTCTTCAAGGGGCTGTTGAGGCTTGGGCTTGAAAGAACGATGAACGAAGAACGAAGAACACTTTTCTTCAAGGGCCGTCGGGGCTTGATCTTGAATTGGTGGATGATTGTTGATCCAAATGGCCGTTGAGGCTTGATCTTAGGATGAACGATGAACGAAGAACGAAGAGAGCTTTCTTGATTCTTCGGGAACCTGGATGCTTGAGAGCTTCGGAGTTTCAGAGCTTCAGAGCTTCAAGAATTTTGCCTAATGATTTTGGTTCCTCCAAATGAATGAAATGGACTTGTATTTATAGAATTTTCCAAGGCCTAATTTTGAATATAATATCCCAGATGAAATAAGTCGTTTCTGCCAGGTGTTGACACGTGTCCTGTTTGATGACTTTCCCGACTCATTTCAATTTTTCGTTTAGACACACGCCACGTGTAAAATTTATGTAATACATGAGCGTTGAAACTTTGATTTATCGGTCAACATTTATTTACCGAAATTTCGATGTCTACAACCGTATTTTTCGTTGTATCAGCTAGCTTAAAAAAAATCACAAGGTGAGCCAAAATATTTTGTAATTAAACAAATACGTGTTAAAATTCAAACAAATCCAAACTTGTACATGTACAAGAAGCGATGAGGAAAAGGATGTAAGAAAAAGAGATGGTATGTAAACTGTATTATATAATTTTATATAGTTAAACCTAAAGAATTTGGATTAATGACTAAATATATGGTGGGTTACATTCGAAAATCAATCAAAATTACATGTAAAATTTTATTTTTCACCGGAAGCTACCTGGGCTACAGCCCAGGGCAGCCCTTAACCTGGCTCCGCCAGTGACCGGACTATCTCGGACTTGACTAGCTTCAGGGACTAAGCTGGACTGGCTTAGACTATACTAAGCTAGACTAGCTTAATAAAGCGTTTGGTGTAGTGTCGGACTAAGAAGCTAGATTAACAATAAATTATTATTATTATATTTTAATTTATTTTCTATTAAAAATATCAAAATGAATATATGGAAAAAGAAAAGGGCATAGCCCTCTTCTTCTTCACGAATTGCAGGTGCTCCTGCAACTTGGAGAATTATCAAACTTCAAAAACCCATCTCAAACCTTCGTCGCTAACCTCTCGATCCCTAAAAACCCCCAACCTTCATCGTTAACCTCTCAATCCGCTTCTCGGGTGTACCGTCCAGCGACAGTAGGTCGCCACTGACAACAGCGATTTGGACAGTAACCTCTCAATCCGCTTCTCGCGTCCACTGGTAGCGCACAGAAGAAGAAGGCAGAGTACTGCGCCTTTTTCTTTCCTCAATTTTTGTTCTTCTTTCACAAATATTCTATAAAATTCCATGGAAATTGTTTGCTTGCCTTCTGGATGGTTGAATGCTATTGCTGGGTTTCTTTGAAGGTTGGGTTGGGTAGTTGGCCACGGTGACGGCGTTGCAGAAGAAGAAGCGGAGCATGGATGGATTGGAGTGAAAGTTGGGGATTGGGGATGTTGGCCTCGTTTCCTTTCTAGTCCGCCTTAACACCAAGGGAAAGTTTGGGATTAGATAGCAAGGGTTAGCGAAGCGCGGAAGGATTCTTAGTCGGGGCGAGTCCCATTTATTTTAGTCCAAAAACCTACCAAACGCATGATTATAGTCTTATTTAAGCTAGTCCAAACCAGTCCCCCCTAAGGAGGTGTAACAAACGCCCCCTGAGAGTGCTATCTTTGTTGGACAACAAGTACAGTGTAGGCGGCCCAACTATAGGGCATTAAAGTTTAATTATGACGGTGCCTAGTGTGGGAAGTCCCTTAAAGGGAGGATACGGTTGGATTTGGAACCTCACTGGATCCTCTCCATGTGGATCCTAGGGATCAACACACGTGGACCGTTGATAAAAAATAGTGCAGTCCCAATTAAATGCTCTGAAACGGTGAGGACTGAGTTGTTTTCTTCCAATTGGTCAATTGAATCTCCTTATTAAAAAGAAGGCCATGGAGTTCATCGATTGTTGTGGAACCAAGGCGAAACTGAATCGCATCAACGAACGAATCATACTCTGGTGGAAGGCCGTGAAGTATGACAAAAATCAATTCGGAATCTTTAATCGGAGATCCGGCGCTAGTAAGAGCATTAGCGATCTCTTCAATTTGTTGAAGGAATTGTGTAGTAGAGGAATCTCCCTTAGTTAGGCTTCGAAGACGAGATCGGAGCTCATGAATATGTGATTGAGAGGCAGTCGCAAGTCTCGATTCCAATTTAGCCCACAGTTCTTTGGAAGAATTAACTCCAAAAGTGTAAGGAATCAACGAATCAGAAAGTGTGGAGTTGATCCATATGAGAATGTTCTGATCATTTTCAAACCAGGTAACATAGGCTGGATTCAGAGTGCGATTTCCATTTGCATCAATAAGAAATTAAGGCGGTGGAGCAACTAAGCCATTAATGATGCCAGTAAGGTTGTAACGACGAAAAATTGGAGCGAACAAGGCACTCCAGGTCAAGTAATTCGACGTGGTCAGCTTGATCGACACTAGAGATCCAATGTTCTGAATCGTAATTGAAGTAGTTTGAGAGGCGCTAGAGAAATTAGGGCTTGAATCGATGATCGGATGAGGATGAATGTGAGAACCAGAGTCAGAAGAGGGAGAAGCCGAAGTCGCGATTGAAATTTACAAAAGAAAATAGGGTTTACACGTGTAAGAAGCTTCAAGAAAGAGGAAGCTTAGCGATGAAGATTTGCAAGAAAATTGGGCAGCGAAGGCAGAGAGGATCTAGTTGCTAGACAGAGGCAGGTGATACCATGTTGGAAAGAATATCTTTTCATTCAATGAATAATTAGATTACAAGATTGTTGTATATATATACAACTCATTTACACATGCCACTACCAATCACTCTTTAACTAACAAACTACACACCTCAACAAACAAAACAAATATCCAACTAACTCTAAGTATTATCCAACTGAGTCATTTACACAATTACCCTCAATAAAAATAACAAGTTCGATAGCACATTATTATGGGGAGTCGGGGACCCATTATGTTGATTAATCCAAATCTTCCCACTCTTTTTTTTTAACAAAAAATATTATTTACACTAAGGGGGTGGGAGAGTGAGTTAAGCCTCACAATGGGCTAACAATAATGAGGTTCAAATTCTCCTTTGGTGAGAACCGAACATAAGATCTCTCACTTACAAGTGAAGAGGAATACCGCTAGACTGTAGTGATATTCCTCTTCACTTGTAAAAAAGAAAAAGAGATTACATGTAGATAGGAGAAGTGGGGGAACAAGGTCCTAACCTAAGGATTGGGAGGCTTGTTAATATCGACCGAAATAATATCCACAAAGACGAACAAAGTTGTAAGGAGGTGGGGTTCCTAAAAGATGTGGCTTTGCATAAATAAGAGAATAATTTATTTTTTATTTTGGCTTAATTATGAGAGAATAAGTTTGAAAGTGAGCAGAGAAAGAAATTAGGTTTTATAAAGGTAGAAAAAGACAATATAATGGACCAGAAAAAAGAAAGAAAGAAAAAAAAACAGAAACTGGCCACTTGGCTTTTGTTTTTCAACACCCAAGTGTGTCATCTCCCTTGTCTTGGGTGGATTTCACATGGAAAGTGTGAAGAACTCAAAAGCAAGTGGCAAGCATAACACGCACAAAAGCTAAGGGAAGCAAACACAACTTGCACCACTAGTTGGAAATAAGACAAAGGGAGATGGATCTATTGCATGCCAAGGATCGACAAAAGGACCATGGTTCTATTCATCACATTCCATATATAGGTAAAGTCAAGAGGATAAAACCCTAGATGATACTAATCCCAATTATCCCTTGGCTTGAGGGATTGGACTAATACTTTAATCATTATCCCTTATCTTTATTCCAACTAATTGATAATTATCCTTTGATGTTGGATGTTGGTGGAATCACTATTCAGTTTAGACGTTAATATTCAAACTTTCACTCGGACATTGATGTTGGATCGTACAATTTTCCTCTCGGCCAGTCAATTGACAATGTTTAGTGTTTGGCATTATCAATTAACGACACAAGTTTTTGCCTTAGGTTTAGAGTTCGGATTTTAAATGTTGAATTTATATAAGGTTTTAAGTTTATTCTATATACCAAAAAAAAAAGGTAAAGCTAGAGCAAGAATTGGGGTCACACTATAATGTAGGGCTGGAAAAAAATCCCAAAAATACCAAACCGAACCGAAAAATTCCCGAAACCAAACCGAAAAATTCCCAAACCCAAATTCCCGAAAATTTCGGTACCAAATACCGAACCGATCCCGAAATTTCGGTACGGGAATCGGTCTCAAGTTTTTGGGATTTCGGTATTCCCAAACCGAACCGAAAAAATATATATATAAATTTTAATTTTTAAATATATATTTAGAATTTTAATAACCATTGGATTATGTTGACATTTAATCTCAACCGTTGCATATAAATCAAAGTTACCCGTGTGTGTGTTTGACTCTCTATCTCTCTCGGTCTCTCGACTCGACATTCACTCACACACACACGGACCTCAGTCCTTAGGCCATCTCCAACCGATGGCTGGCCAGAGGGCTCGTTTTAGCCCTCTGGCCCTCCAAGATTCTCCAAGATATTAATATTTTAATGAACAGTACAGGGCCATATTTGTCTCCGTCTCCAACCGAGGGCTAGAGGGCCAGAGGGCTCGTTTTAGCCCTATCACAAAAAACCGTCTCCAACCGAGGGCCAAAGGGCCATAGGGCCAAACATAATTTATTATTTAAAAACTACAATTTAAATTCAAATCTAACGGCTAGGTGACGTCAACATGATGTCAGCTAGCCGTTGGTAGCTGACATCATGCTGACATAATTTATTGTTTAATGTTGTTTCATGTTACTTAATTTAATTTAATGTTGTATAAATGGCCTAGGAAAAAAATAGAATTGAAACAAATTATGAAACAAATTTTGTGAAATAGAAGTTATAGGAAAAAAAATATGAATCAAATTTTGTAAAATAGAAGTTATAGGAAAAAAATCGAATTTAAAAAAAATTGAAAAAAATTTTGTAAAATAGAATTGAAAAAAAATATGAAACAAAATTTGATTAATATGAAAAGGAAAAAAAAGGGGAAAAAAAAGTTTAAATTCATTAAAAAAAAAAAAAAGGCCTAATAATACAACGGCTACTAGCCGTTATATTCAAAAACATTCAAACTATTAGTGTCGGTTATAACCGACACTAATAGTAGAACTATTAAAAAAAATAAAACCTCTTTAATGCTGTCGGTTTTAACCGACAGCAATAGAAAACATTAAAAAAAAAATAAGCCAGCCCGGGGCTGGCTGGCTGGCCGAAAGCAGCCAGCCCTCCAGCCCTCTCTGATCCCGTGGGGCCCTCCCAGATTCCAGAGCCCTCTGGCCGAGCCCTCGGTTGGAGACGGTTTTAGGGCTATTTTCGGCCCTCTGGCCCTCTGGACCCTTCGGTTGGAGATGGCCTTACTATCTCAACCCACCTTTTCTCTAGATGCTTCCCCCACCGTTTCACTCTAGACCCGCCTTTTCTCTGCTTGACTCCTGCTCTCCCCGTTTTCCTCCTCGCCTCACTCTTCTCTGCACCAAGCAGCTCGATTTAGGGTTTCACCATTTCTCTTCGAATCAAGGTCTCTATTTCTCTCCGTATTTTGCCAATCTAGGTTTCCCTCTCTCTGTGGAAAAACCCTAGATCTCGCCACTGCCGGAGATTCGAAGCTCGGCACTTCGAGGTTCAATCCGCCTTGCCGATCGCCTCCTCTCGGCGCCTCCACGGAACAACCTGCAACACCAGTCGACATTTCAGAGCCTGCGTCTTGAACTCTCTTTCTCACGGAACCACCGCCACCACCATCTTTCGGCTCGAATTTTGTGGGTTCTGAAGAGCAGCAGCGACATGCAAATATGTGGTACCCTTTTCTTCTTTCTGTATATATTTTTTGTTTAATTTTGTATTTTTTATTACATGCATGGTGGATTTATCGTTGGTAACTATTAAATCGCTTTTGAATTGTGTTTAATTTGGATTTTTGTGTTTTGAATTTTGAATTTGCAGCCTGATCTTCCACTGGAGCATCCAAATTTTGCATTTGTGTATCTAATGACAGAAACCTTTACAAATTCAAAATTTGAAGCCAATATACCATCGTCCATATACTTGCAACCCAAATATTGTTAAAAACGAAGAAACAATGTAAAAAATCCAAATTTTACATTTGGTTATAGCTTTTGTGTAAACGGAGCTTCTACTGAGCTCTTAGTTCTGCGTACGTCTTTGTTTTCATAATCCTTTAGAGGTTTCGGAATTTTGAGATTTTCTTCGTGGATTTTGTTAATTGGCTTGCTTTGTTGTGAATTTTCTGTTTTATTATATTTTATTTATTTATTTATTTTTAATCTTTAACTGATAATATGACATGTCTTTCAATTTCTAGCTGTTGATTTATGTTGTGATCTTTTGGTGATTAATCGGGTAATGATTTGCATATGATTATTTATAGAATATTCATAATTATTTCACAAGATTTGTGCTTGCACACATATGCTATTAGGAGAAATTAAATAGGCAGATCACATAGCTATTGTGCATAGATTCACATTGCAAACTGCACAGATTGGGCCACAGATTGTGCACAGATTGCACAGATTGCAGATTGCAGATTTTAGTCCAACAAGAGCTTGGGCCACAGATTGGCAGCCTGCCCAAAAGCCCAAATTTTCAATATAAAAGGTTGAATTTTAGCCCAAAAGCCCAAAACCATTTCAGGATTCCCGATTTGTCCCGAAATCCCGAAACTATTTCGGGATTCCCAAAAATTGGGATTCCCGAAAATTTGGTTTGAGATCGGTATTGAAATTGGGATTCCCGAAAATTTCGGTTTGGGAATCGGGACAAGGGTTTCGGTATGGGATCCCATACCGAACCACCCCTACTATAATGTATCAAAAGCAAGTTGCCATCGACACTCTATTATACAATTAGCCAGCTCACCAGTCTATAAAGTGTTGAAATGAAATTCATAAATTAAAGTCCTACTAAAAGATTTTTTTTCCGTTTGTTTATATATCGATGTATCAAAACTTATTGTGTTGTAAAAGAGAATAAAAAAAGGTTTTAAGTTACCAACATGGTATGTTTTAAAAAAAATAAGACATGTTTGATATTGTTTATGAAATAACTGAAAGTATTTTAAGACAACTAAAAGCGATTATAATAGTGTTTGATAGAAAAATATAAAAATAAGGCATAAAAGTGCTTTTTGAATGCTGAGTAAAAGTACTTACTAGTTGTTTTCTAGATAATTTCTATTTAAATTTTTATTTTAAATTAAAATAGAAATAAAAAATATTTTATTATAGACTAATAAAATGATCATGTGTCAGGTACCTACTTTTTTCCATTTTGTTCCAATATTCAAATAACTCAACAGATTAAGCTTCTTTTTATCAAAATGATTTTATAGCATTTTGATTTTTTTTAATCAAATTTTTTGTATGCTTCTAATAAAAGTGTTTCATAAAAAGTAATTACTACGTAAGTAATCCCTACTAGGCTCTCTTGAGATTTAGAAATAGAGAATAAAAAGTTCAAAGGGTTAAGGTTTATGGGCGATGAGACTTACTACTACAAAAAAACAAATTTGAGAATAGTCACTTACATTATATGTGTACATAATGAAGCGGGTAAACGGCTTAATGGTGACTAATGGGACCAATTAGTCACTAATATGTCTTTTACCCACCCAGTTAACCATTAATCGACCTTTTATTCATCTCATTTTGTACAACTAATTTTAGTATTTCATCAATCATATCACTTGGTTTGAAGTTTATGTCAAATAAGAAACTCTTTAATAGGGATTCGAAAACCAATTGGTAGTCATTAAGGGCTTGTTTTGTAGGTTGGATGGGATTATGCATTAGAGATAGGATTGAATTGGTAGAGACATGTAAGATATGATTTGTAATCCATATATAACAATATATTAAATAACCCAATTTATTTTGTATTCAACACCAAACATATGAGTAAGAGACCCTAAATTCCTACTGCATAAGGTCCAACTTGAAAACTTGAGAATATTTGTAAAAGCAATATTATCATATGGTGTTAACAATTCATGTTTTATATCATAAATAAGTGAATGAGTTTATACTTTGTAATATATTATGAATAATTTTTCACATGTTATAATATGTGTGAATTAATAAATCTTGCCACAAAAAGGTTCAAAATGAGGAAATGGAAAACAATTTATCCAAATGTCCAAATCTCTCCCAATTTGCTATTGAGAGGTGACAAATCATAGACTGTATTCTAGAATATTTTAAAGGAAACTTTTACGAAAAGCTCCCGGTACTGTTCATTTTAACGAAAAACCACATTTTTACACTAAAATGTTAATCCTGATACTATTCACTTTACCTTTTATTTTGTCCTTATTGTTAAAACTCAAAGTTTTCAAGCCCTTTTCATTAGTTTTCCTATAAATATGCTCAAATTTAATGTATTTTATATGTTAGAGTATACTCAAATTTTAACTATCTTATTTATAAGGTATTTTAATCAAAATAGTTCCTGAAATTGATATCTCCTCACTCTGATCCCTGAGATTTGAAATTGATATAAATGATTCTTGAGTTTGTCCACCACCAATCATTTTGGTCATTTCGTGAAAGACTTCGGTTAAATAAGAACCAAAACAAACAAAAATATCCTCAATTTAATAAACAATGAACCAAAATGATTTGACAAAAATTGAGAGTATTTTTGTCATTTTAGTCTTATTAAACGGAGATTTTTCACGAAATGACCAAAATGATTTATGATGGACAAACTCAAGAACCACTCCTATCGATTTTAAATCTCAGAGATCAAAGTTAAGAGTTATTTTGTGACGACCCGTCCCTAATTTTCCATGTAATTTTCTCCCCGAGTGTGTAAATTGACGTTTATGCCCTTTTTGGCAAAGTGGAACCTGACGTGGACGTAGTTATTCGGCTTTTAAATTATTTTTCTCGGTATTGTAATTAATTAGTACTCGTTGTTACGAATGCGTGAACGTGAGTTAGACTCGAATCAGACTTGTAATGAAAAAGTTACGTTTAGTTAAAGTGCGTTAACAATGGGTAGATTTGTACACGCGTGTGCTAATTATTCATTGTTGAAAACACTGTTTCAGATAGGCTGAGTTAGATTTTACAGATTTTATGTACATTTTATATTGTACAAAACCTTATCCCTTCCCTCTTTAAACATCTCTCCTGTCACTTGCTTTACCTCACCCACCAATCAACTTTATTCCCACATTTTCTCCCCCAATCAGACACACACACTCTCTCTCTTTTGTCCAATCAGAAAAGCATTCTCTCTCTTTCTCTCTTCTTCTTCTCTCCCTCACCCGTCACTCTCTCTTCTCTGCAACAACCTTACACCATCAAAAAACTTCATAGATCGAACCTTAAACCACCACCATTAAACTCCACTCATCCCCACGAGTCCATTCATATAAACCGATCTTAAAATGGACGAGTTTTGAGCTTCCAACTCGAAGCTCCTACTCGAGTGGAGCTTCCCCGTCGATTTCTAGCTCGTGTTACAAGGTTTTGGGAGATTTGGAGGCCACTACACAACTCTTCGTGACCACTAACGAAACACGCATTTTCAAGGAGTTGAAAATAAGTCTGATACTTTCGAGCTAATTTCAGTCCATTTTTGTCCACTTTTTGGCCTTTTAAAAGTTATTGACTTGTTTTACTCTTCATAAGCTTCATTTCCATATAAAGTACGTCAAAAATGGTTGAGAAATGAAGAAGATATGAAGTTTTAACATTTTTCAAGAATTCAGTGAAAATTCCCCACTTTCCAGCGAACCAGACGGCGGCGGTGGAGGACAACCGAAGAAGAAGGAGAATATTCCGTTAAAGTTAACGGAATATGCTAACGCCGTTAATATTTAACGGAGTATTCTGTCAAATCTGACGGAATATTCCTCTGCCATCTGTCAGCTTGTCAGGCGTGTGGCCTGTGTATGGGCGCACGTGTGGCCTCGACCTGGCAGCGCATGAGGGCGCGTCCGGCCTCCGGGAGGCGCGTGCTTGACATGTACAAGTCCATGATGTCGAGTAGAATGTTTTCGTATATTTAAACCCTCCGTTTTGAGAAAACTATGGAGGATTTTCCTATCCTTTTAGTGTATGTCCTAATTAATTTATTAGTAAAGTTATTTCACATATAGGTGAGACGTACCCCGAGGAGCTACGAGGACAAACAAGGCTAGGAGGCTACGATTCATCGACGTATCAGTGAGTGGGCATTTGTTTTTATATATTATATATAAAGTTTATAGTTTCCACATGTGCTTTTGGATTGATTTTACACCTATCATGCCATGTTCTATTTAATTTTAAAAATGCCATATTATTGTTGAGATTTTTATATATTGTCATGGCATGTTCACATACATTATACTTGCTTATCATGCATGCTTGCACCGATGTTGTACTTGCCCGAGCTAGGGCCAGGCTTTACGTGTATGTTCACATTGCACCGCACGCTCACCTTGGATTCATTGTAGGTGCCAGTCCTGTCGTACATGTTGCAATAGGCAACTCCGACTCATATGTGATGCGCCTAGCGTCAGTCTTCACGTGATTGTAGTACTAGAGCGTATTTTTGTTTACACCCAGTCATGTTCGTGTCAGATTCCCTCTGCATGAACTCGTGTGTTAGCATAGATTGATGAGCACCTGATTTTATTATGCTACTGTTGAGATATTATGATTAGCGTATTCCTGAATTTATTGTTGATTTACATTTGATTTCATACTTATACGTAGTATGATTTTCTGGAAACTATACATGTTTTACTGCGAGGGGTTAGTATGTTCAGAAAATAAATGTGTTTTATAAACCTTTGTTTTTGCCTACTCACCCTTCTGTTTTTCATCCCTCTAGGAGCTAATTAGTTGAATACCCTGTGGCGTACAAGGAATCTCCGATGTATTCTGACATTTCCATAGATAAATGTAGGGGCTTTTTCCTAATTAGCTGAATACCCTGCACTACTCATGTCGTACTGTCATCTATGTTCTGTACAGTTGTGTTTTATGGGTTTTTCCCACTACTGCGCACTCTCTATTTTAGATTAAATAAATGTTAGTTTTGTTTTAAACGTTAGTCTTGTGCATCTTTTCCTTTTTGGTTACGTAATCCTCGAGTGTCGGCCAGCATGTCTCGACTCCGGTAGGGGTGTGTCATATTTCAATCATAATATTCAACTACGTTAAAATAATGTGAAAAATGATGAATGATATGTAACAGTGATGGTAGCAACTAAGCAAAGGACGCAAGTGGGCATCATCCCCAACCCCACTCCACCAAATCTCGACTTTAAAAATCATCCACTTACTCAGCGGCTAATAAAACAAAAGCCAGCAGAACCCATCCACTCAACCCAAAAAGCTAGCTACCCAATAAAAAGCATCCCCACTTGACCACCCAACAAACCAACCCAATTCCAAGCCAGAGAGTGGACTGTCACTACACAATCCTTCACCACCATGTAACCGTAGACAAAATTTTGGGGACAATTTCCAACATTTTCCTATTATTTTACTAATAAAAAAAACTGACAAAGGCTTAAAGCACTTTTGTAATAGAGGCCTATAAATGGGATCAAGGAAAACTCGTTCAACGTTAAGTTGGCTAGAGTTTTACACTCCAGTTTGAACCTCATTTTTATAGCAACTCCAGCCATAGAGCCCTTCCCCCTGACAATTCATTATTTAATCCACCATATTGAACAGTAACTGCCTTAAATGAATAGTAACTATCATTAATGAACAGTAATTGACATTTACATTTCCACCCTTGGAACCCTCCCCTGGCAATAAGCAATTAAAATAATAATTTTTTTTGTTTGTTTAAATAATAAAAAATTGCAACCGGTCCCCCCTCTCTCTCTCTCCCTCTCTCTCTCTCTCTCTCTCTGTGACACAAAAAAAATAAAAAATGGCAAAACCCTCGGGCCACAGGCCCGTCGACTCCCCACCCCCCCTTCGCTCGGGTTCCCACCGTCGCTCGGCCTCCACACGGCTGGAGCTCTCTCCACCGGGCCTCCGGCCCCTTCTTCTCCACTGTCCCCCGAGCAACCCACATGGGTGGAGTTGCTCTTATAGTCCATAACAGTCAGGCCATCTTCAATCCAGGGTTATAAATCGCATTTAGTCCTAATATTGACAAAATCAGTCTAGAAACTAAGGATTGAAGGGAATTGAGCTAAAAGAATTAGACTAACTTTGGCTTCAAAACAGGCAACATTTAGCCCCCAGACAAGTTATGTTTGGTAAAAAAAAAAGTACAAAAATATTTAGGAGAACAAAATATAGCCCACGTTAGAGATGAAAAGTTTAACCATAAAGTAGTCTTTAAAATATTTTGAATGTCTAAAATATAGTTAAGGATTACGTTTAGCCTCTATAATTGAAGATGATCTTACATTATCATTGTAGTATCTAATATTAATGATATGACAAGACATTTATGTTTACATTCACGCAGAACGTTACTTGGCCGTATACACGTGTCTTGTAAATCTACATGTAATTTAATTAAACTAATTGTAATTACAATATTATTTGTAATTTTTTATTTACTTGTAAATGAGTATAAACAGACCCAAAGGAAAAAAAAAAAGGCTTTGGGCTTAATTTTCGGGACTAAAAAATTGTCTTGTCGGTGGGAGAGAGTGGACTCTCCTCGTAGTTTTTTGATAACCCGCCAAGCGAAGCTACTTTTTTCACACCAAAAGCCTCTCTCTCTCTCTCTCTCTCTCTCTCTCAAGAAATAAAGAAAAGCATTTTTTCTCTCTCTCTCTCGAAGCGTCTGTTCTTGTATTGCCTTCTTCTCCCGTTGTCCTCGTTTGTTTGTACAAAAAAAGGAGAGAAAGAAACGGTTCGAGGGATTGAGAGATTGAAGGGAAACAATACTTTAAGGAAAAATGAGCAGCGGCGGCGGTGATTCGATGGAGGCGGAGTACATACGGAGGCACCACAGGCACGAGCCCAGAGAGAACCAGTGTACATCGGCTCTGGTCAGGCACATCAAAGCCCCTGTGCATCTCGTAAGCCTCTCTCTCCTCATCTCTCTCTGGACTGTATATCGAGCTTCGAATTATGGTTCTTTCGATTTTGGGTGGTGTTGATTTGTATGACTTTTTGTTAAAGATAGGATTTTCTTGGTGGGTTTGACTTTTTTTGGTTTTGGAGATCTGGGAAATTGGGGACTATGGGAATTTTTGGGGTTTTTTTTTTGTATTTTTTCTTCTGGGTTTTGTTATTTGGTTCAATTGGGTCGGATATGCGTTAAGATTCGAGTTTGATTGTTAGTTTCAATGAATTTGTGGTTGCTGAAATGTAATATTTGCGTAGAGGATGGTAATTTATGGCAAAATTAGGATGGTAATTTAAGTAATTTTGGTTTTGTTTGTGATGATTTAAGAAAATTGAATACCAAATGATTCGGTTTAATAATTCTCCCCTTTCAGTTTGTTGTAATTGTTTTTGTGGTTGCTGAAAAGTGTAAGAAAATCCTAAGGAACTATGAAAATTTGAATAAGGGGTGTTTCTTTTTCGTTTCCATTTCTTTCTTAAATTTTAGCTTGCACGCAAAGAAAATGTTTCCTTTTTTGCACTTTCTCTGTAGCCAAACAAATTGTTAGTTTTTTAATGGCAAAGATCTAGTGGAAGCTTGACGCTTGCCTTTTGGGTTCACTGTTGCTATGTTTACGATAAGACTAAGTTGTTGATTTAGTGGTGTGATCAAGTTGGTGTCTTTGATCAGGTGTGGTCATTGGTGAGGAGATTTGATCAACCCCAGAAGTACAAGCCGTTTGTTAGTCGGTGCACCATGAAGGGGGACCTTGGCATTGGGAGCGTTAGAGAGGTGAATGTTAAATCTGGGCTGCCCGCAACGACCAGCACTGAGAGGCTGGAGCTTCTTGATGATGATGAGCACATTCTTGGAATCAGGATTGTTGGCGGTGATCATAGGCTAAGGGTAAGAAGTTTTCTTGTGCCTTTGCCTACTGGTGTGTTCTTGCTTTTATCCATTTGATCGTCAAATAGGAAGTAAGCTTGTCTCTGTTGCTGTGTTTTATGCCACTCATACACATTTCACAACTCCACACTACACAAATAGTTTCAGATTAACCTAACTAAAATTTCTGGCACACATGGCAGTAAAAGTAAAAAAATCAAGAAGGTTTCAAACAAAATAAACTGCTGTATAGATTTGTAGTTTGGGACTGTTCCATCTGCGTGCCTGAGGGTTTCATATATGTTCTTTTGTGTCTGTTCTTTAATCAGCAGAATATATTTTAGGGTTCTCTGTGTGTGAATAGATAATGAGTGGCTGTTTAGCTTGGAAATGCTTTTGACAATGTTTCCTTTTGAATATATTGATTTTCGAAATCAAGTTGTCAATAATTGATTTGTTTCACTTTCTATTTTTAGAAAGAGTGAAGATAGTTTGTTTTTAACTGGTAGCAACAGCTGCTTGTTCGTGACAGCCATAGTCACTCAGACGTTGATGGGGCAATATGTATGGAGAGATCCCATCCAATTACCTCACATGCTATGTATGCATGGTATGAGGAGTGCATGTAATATGTGCCTGCAAATAGGGTTTAGGGTTCCTTAGCGATTGCCCGTAGCATTCTCAACGTGTCTCAAGACTTAATCCTAAAACATGTAATATTGATAACGGCAACATTTGTCTGGTTTTCAGTATACAGACAACGCTGCCAGCATCTGGCCATCACATGCATGAAATATGTATTTTGTTAATTTATTATGCCCAAATTAGTTTACAATTTTTTCATTGATATTTGGAAAATATTCTTTTTACACCTGTATTATTATGTGGTACACGAACGCCTTCCTAACCTCATTTCTATATGTTATTTGAAATTGCAGAACTACTCTTCAATTATTACTGTACACCCTGAGGTTATTGAAGGAAGACCGGGGACACTTGTTATTGAATCCTTTGTAGTGGATGTGCCTGAGGGGAATACCAAGGATGAGACGTGCTACTTTGTTGAGGCCCTGATCCGGTGCAACCTCAAGTCTTTGGCTGATGTCTCAGAGAGGATGGCTGTCCAGGACCGAACTGAACCTATCAATCATTAGTGGAGTTGGGGAATGGCACAAGAGTACGATAGGCTATAGGTAAACCAACCATGTGGTTTTTTTTGTCTCAAATGCTGTGTAGAGATAGTCCGAGCTTTCCTTCCATTCACAGAAGTTTTGGACCTTTTGCATCTGACTGATGAACATCCTTCCTACCCTCTTTCCAATTGCTCTCGCGTATATTCTTCTCACACTGGAAATGATGCTGGGGTTTCTTGTATTCATGTTTGATGGACGAGCTTTATAGGTTTTTATAAGCTCTCCATGGATGGAAAGGGAAAGCTACTGTGAGTTTTATTGTTCCTGTGTTTCGTGCATGGTGATACCGATGTTAGTACGACTCTGATCTGTAAATATTTATCTTGGAAACAGATGGTATCTATGGAATTGGGGTTTTCATGTAGTGCAGGGAGGATTCAGGGCTTCGAACCGCTGTTGCGTTGTTGTTTGTTTTTGTATATACCTTATGTATTTGCATTCTTAATAAATTATCGTAAACGCGTTACTTCTGTCTTTCTACTTGTTGGATTATATGTCGATGCCTCAATAATAATGACCTATTATTTCGTATATAACTTCAGTGTTGTGGAATTCAATGAGAATACACTGCACAGATTGATGAGAACATGCAATGGAGCTTCCGTTGTATAATCGCAACCGGCTGGCATCCCTACACGGGTGAGCTCTGTGTAGGATTCACTGTTACAAATACTGGCCTTAGCAGTCCTCCAAACCTCTATGCATTACATGGAGCATTCACCTTAAAATTGACCAATTGGGGTGAAGTTCTCACCCCATCTGCCTTGATCTTAGCTCCGTCTGAGCCGGTTTAAGCATTTTGTAGCCCTCCCTCCTTACCAGCAGTCTTTGCAGGTACACTCCTTCCCTGAAATGGTGAAACCGAACACCGTCCTCAGGGAAAATCTCGCGTTTACGCACTAACAACATGTATTTTGCTGCTGTATGGCAATCGGAACTAACTCGTGTGTTCTTAATCACCCTGATAGTTTCTCCACTTTTCGTATTCATCAGTCCGTAAGCAATGGCCAGCTTCTCCGTACGACTTAGCAGCAGCTTCTTCTTTTCAACCTCATACCCTAATTTCTTCATCTCATGAACCAAATGATACAATTCAAAATGTACTTATCCTGCATCGGTATGAGGTTTTCCCTTGTGCAGAAAACATATGAATTGTCTGAACAATTTGTATCCAGCTCCATACGGGCCCATTCTTCACGCCGGCGTTCTTCATCGAATCTTTGAGACGCTCCACATCCTTCCATCTGTTTGACATCGAATATAAGTTCATCATCAAGACATAACTGGCTGGATTATGAGGTTCCAACTCAAAGTGGTTCTTTGCTGCAATCTCTGCAAACCTCAGGTTTTTATGGATTCGACAGGATGTGATAAAAGCACCCCATATAGTTGCATCCCCTATAAAGATATGTTGAGCATAAACTATAGTTATAAAACCAATTAATTTGATTTGAGGGTGCATTTTTACTCACCATCATAAATGTATGGTGAGTATACAAGTGAGCAAAGGATCCTAGCATCACTTATCATCTCATGGGCCAGCTTCCACATCTTCTTGGATTCTTTGCTCACATGTATATATTCTTCAACCTAACTAATTATACCTTCGCGGATAATACTAAAGAGACCAAAATTTTAAACTAAATTTGCAACCCAAATGACGTGTCACCAATAAAAGATAAGCATGTTAAATGACACTTAATTAATAATATAATCATCTACAATAACATTATTTAATTTAAAAAACTTGATCTTTTTAGCATTACCCTGCATTATCTGCCGCATCTCACCCCTAAGCTTCACTTGAAAGTTCAGACCAGCTTAAGTACTGATTTGGTACTGAGATGCTTTTATAAAAAATGAGTATAAAAAAAAGCTGAGCTCAAAAAGGTGTTTGGTAAACACTTAAAAATAGCTTATTTTCACAGTTTTGGGGTGAAAAAAAGCTGAAAACGTGAAGCAGCAAAAATGAGCTTATTCTCACAGCACAGCAGAAGCAGTTTTTTTTTTTCAAAGCACATCAATACCAAACCAGCCCTAACTATAATTAATTGGTTAACAAGAGCAAGAACTATCAGTGGAGGTTTACATAAGAATAAAAGGGCCAATTGTATCTGTCCACCTCATTATCTCTTTGTTTCATTCGGATTGTATTATCTGCTTAGATTTTTATTATTATTTGTTTCCCTACCTCCTTCAATCGATTACTCCATCTATTCTCCTCAAACAAGGTGACGAGTACAAGCATAATCTACTTAGTTAGATTAATTATCTTTTTTATTTTATTCAGATCGTACTTTACGATGCTTGAAAGATAAATCATTAGGTCATCTCCAAACGAATGAGCTATGTTTAACCTTCGTCCAGATTGTAACCCTGCAAGAAATTATTTTTTAATGAACAATGTCAATCTATATTCATATACCATCTCCAACTAAATGAGGCTATTTTTAGCCCCCTCAATAATTTATTATTTTTAAGTTTGTTCTTTAACTTTATTGGTTAATTGAATTAAACTACCATATTTCTAAATGAGTAACTCTCCATATTTCTTATCTTTATGTAATTTTAATAATTTTTTTGGAATGTTATGTCTGTTTGGCTTCAAAAAAAAAAGTAGTTAATTTTTCGGATAAGAGTTTAAAGAATGTGAAGAAGTGAAATAAAATGAGGTAAAATAGTATGGAAGGGTGAAAATGATGTGAGAAATGAAGTAGATATGACTAATATATTTATAAGAAAAAAACTAGATTTTTTTTTTAAATTCATCTTAAAAAAAAAAATATCAAATCCAATGGCTAGTTGACATCAGCTAGCAAGTGGGTTGTTGACAGCTAGGCCCAACATTTCAGGCTGGTTGGCTGGCTAAGGATGCCCAGCCCGCTGGCCATTTGCCTGGATTTTGGCCCCGTGGGTTCCAATTTTTTTTGGCCCAACCCTCAATTGGAGATGAATTTTATGTCAAAAAGAGCCATGTTTTGGCCTATGCCCTTTGACCGGCCAGGTTGGAGATGGCCTTACTTATATTACTGCTCCTTATGTGCATACCTAGTTTCAACACGTAGTTGTACCATGCACAACCATTTACCCAATATGACGTAGGACTATAAGAGCAGTTCAGATTGACGAGTTCTAGATGTGAATAGTAATCTTCGCACGAATAGTGTGTTTATGTGATGAATAGTGTTTTTGGAGTTTTCAGAGTTCATCTATGTCTCAAGATATATCGTTTCATTCAATCAGATTCCTATAGTATTGTGCCTTCTTCTCAGAGTTTGGATTCCTCATTTTGGTTTCCTAGCAACAAGGTGTTTTCTCTTCGGCTTCTATGTGGAATTGCATTCGCAGAGTTTGGATTCCTCATTTTGGTTTCCTAGCAACAACAATATTTTCTCTTCGGCTTCTATGTGGAATTGCATTCGTTGTGTGGCTCCGAAAATTCCTTGGGATCACTTTGTGTGGCATAATGCTTGTATTCCGTGTGTGAATTTTGTGTTATAGTTAGCCATCAAGAATAAGCTGACTACGCTTTTGGTTAGTTTTCTTCTTGTGCCAATCTCAACGGTGTGCTTTGCGACTTTGACTTGGAATCTCATTCCCACCTCTTCGTTGAATGCCCCTTTACTGAAGGCATATGGCAACATGTGTTGATGAGGTGTGGGGTTCCTTGGCTTCATCCTCCATGGCCTTTTTTTTTGTGGACTATGTGGCAGCCCATTGGCGTGGGAAATCCATTCCCGTGGTGGTTAGAAAGCTCTCTCTTGCAATCACTGTCTATTGCATATGGTGTGAATGGAATAAGGCCATCTCCAGCCGAGGGCTAGCCATATGACTCGTTTTAGCCATCTGGCCCTCCAAGATATTAATATTTTAATGAACAATACAGGGCCATATTTTCCTTCGTCTCCAACCGAGGGCCAAAGGGCCATAGGGCTTGTTTTAACCCTGTCACAACAAACCGTCTCCAACTGAGTGCCAAAGGGTAATAGGGCCAAACATAATTTATTATTTAAATTTAAAAACTACAACTTATATTTAAAAACTACAACGGTAACTGGCCCAAAAAACCAAAAAAATTAGAACTTCAATTTAATGAATGGTTTAGGTATTTATAGGAAATTTTTTTTTTTGAATTTTTAAGAATTAAAAAAAAATTGGCCCAAAAAACCGAAAAAAAAATAAAATTGAATACAACAGCTAGTCAGCTAGCTGTTGGATTCAAAATTTTTTTTTAAGCATTCTTGTTGGTTATAACCGACATGAATACGCAGCCCTCTGGCCCAGCCCGTGCTAGTTGGCTGGCTGCTTGTGGCCAGCCCTTTGGCCCTTTCAAATTCCGTGGGGCCCACGAGCCATTTGGCCTAGCCATTTGGCCTAGCCCTTGGTTGGAGATGATTTTCGGGCTATTTTTGGCCCTCTGGCCCTCTGGATCATTCGGTTGAAGATGATTTAACCGCATGTTCAGCAATTGTAGAAAATCCCCCTGCTGCTCTTCTTCAGTTGATCACTAATATGATCCAGTATCGGCTATGTACTTTGCATGTTAAGCTCTCCACCATTAACATGATGATCATCCATAACAGAAAAATGTTGTTCCTTAGGCTCTAGGCTTTCTTGTCATTTTCCCTTACGTGGGTTAGGCTTTGTTTTGGGATTCTTTTCCCTTTCGTTTGTGGGTGCTTTGAGAGTTTCTCTCTGCCTGCTTTATGTTTCATGTTCTCTTTAGATTTGCCCCGTTGATATTACTCTTTATTTAACAAAAAAAAATGACATAATTAAGATGGATTTCAAGCGTTTAACGATGCCCAATCACACACATCACTACAAGAAAAGTTGGCAATAATCACTAACATTGGTTAACTTTTCTTGTCATACATGCATGAACATCTCCAAGGTATACGAGTTATACAATTCTCCAAAATTATAGTTTCTACAATAACCTAAATCATTTTTTTGGTCAAAACCTAAATTATTTAATGAAACCAATTAATTTGATTATTTTCCATTTGGTTTTGAGAAATGTTAAGGAGACTCTTAAAGTGTGACTCTTCATGAACTCTGTCACATCATAGTTTAACGTTAATTTCCATGTCAATATTATAAAATATTGTGCTAAAAACATGATGTGGCAACAAGTTTATCGAAAATTCCACTTTTAAGAGAATGACTCTAAAGGAGTTATGACAAAAAAGAGTGTTAGTGTTATGTGGACAATTTTCTCCATTGTGTTTTGAAGGCTTTAGTCGTTTCTCAATGCTTTCAGATGCGATGGGTGTCAAGGCAGACAAATAGAGCAGCTCATGCGGCTGCAGTGAGGGTGAGAAACCACAGATGGGCGTTGGTTCTTGTTCTTTCAAGAGATGGGCTTCCTTGGCCCCTTTTAATTAGGTTCTTTCTGTCAAATTTTAGATGAATAAAACTAACCATATGATTTTGTATATCTTTTTAGCTACTCACTTCCTTGCAATATCTGACATAGAGAGATATAGTCAGAAAAATTAGTAGTTGATGTTGAATTTTCAATACTTTTAAATCCTTGATTAATGCTTGATCATGGGAGCTTTTAAGAGATGTGTGCGTTTATGATATTTTTTACTCTTTTAATCGGTGGGAGTTTAAAATTGCTTTTGTATTATTGAATTGAAGTGTTAGTGGAAAAATGGTTTAATAATAAAATTTTATTCATAAATCTTGATAAGAGAGTAATTTTGTAGCAGTATATCTTATTTTTATGTTTTAATTGACAGAAAATATGAGCCATGCTTGCATAAGGCTCAGTTCAGGAGTTGATCTTTTGCTTATCAACCTGAATTTAGCGAATGATGTCAAGCAACATTGTGCTCGTAATTTGATATTCGTGGTAATAGAATAAACATGTAGAAGCAATTACATGTTATTTTCTATAATCCAATATTTAAACTACTAGTGACAAGTTGTTAAAGGTATAGATGCAAATTTTGTGGGACTCAGTGATCACCTACCACTTAGCCAAATAAGGATCATGTTCTTGGACACTCAAGTGGGAGAATGTAAGTTGTGAGTGTCAAAGAACATGTGCTCACTGCTTCTTGACATACAGGTAACTTGGTCAATCCGAGTTAATAGTTGAGAAAATTATGGAGCCTTATTTGGTTAGGTTTAGGAGTCCTTATTTAGTGCAATTAATCATGAAAACCTTAATTAGTTGACAAAGAATTCGTTACCATCTAGGACTAATGAAATCCTAATTGATTTGGAATATCCCTTTAATCAGTTAATAGGCCGGATTAAAGGGATGAGCGTATATATATATATATATATATTAGGAGGTCCCTGCACTCACAATATTATCCTATCTCGTGCTAAAACCCTATTTGATAGCAAGGACTCTCGGCTGCTTGAGTGTAGAAGACTCCTTATGAAACCCTAGCAGTCATGGCTTCTTCTTCTTCTTCCTCAACTTCGGAAGATAAGTTTCCCTTTAATTGTTTGATTGGTTTATTGTAATTATTTTGGTTTTATCTGTGATCCTAGTAACTTGTTGATTTTTGAATTACTTCTTACATGTGGTATCAGAGCCTCTCAACTCGCCTAGGATTCAGAATTTCGATCATGGTTGGTTTTGAATATATTGGTAACGTTCCAATATCATGCCATTACTTTTATCCTTACAATATGTAAAGCTTCCGCGAATAATGATTCATTGATTTATATTGCTGATAATTCAATATGTGGATTGATTATCGTATTGGCTTTGCAAATAATTATTTAGTTATTATTATTATCTGACCCATCTGGAGAAATTACTTATGCCTGTAGTTGTATTATCATTGTCTGCAGATACAAATCAGCTAGGGAATTTGCAAAGCTTTGGGGTTCGGATTATTGGTAATCTGTTTGAACAAATTCTTAACAGATTAAAGGCATAATTATTTGTTGTTTTGGTTAAATGTCTTTTACTTGTGGATCCTGAGGCTTCCGCTTAATCTTAGAATATTTTTGTAATTGCTTTTCCAACTACAGTTTTGCAGCATGAATCACAAAGATTCATGGCAAAATTTATATTGTGAATGACTATTGACCAACATGTTCAATTAACTTTATGATTTAGATGTCAAGTTACATCATACGACATATATACATAAGATGTATGGTGGGTGAAATATACATTATTCCAAGGATTTTGTAGTTTTGAGTATTCCTTTTCTATCACATGATATCTCCGATGGAGTAAATTTGTTTGGTCGAAGGATCAGAGAGCTACAGTATGCTGAAGATTTCTCCGTCATGATTGAAGCAGCCATGGTTCATTACCCATGCACTAGGGTTTATGCATAGAGCTTGAACCCCATTATGAAAAGCTTGCTGCCAAGTCTTGCATAATGAATTATTTGCCATGCTTTATTATGGGTTGAGCTTTACGAGATTTGCATATCTTGCTTTAATTTGATTGGTAGTGTTAGTGCTGGGTTTCCTAGGACTCGCCCAAAACCCTAGTGAGCATATCCTGCAAGGGTGAGAATAAATTTCGACCCAACGGAAGTAAAATTAGTAAGTCTGCTCATATTCTGTTGTTGTCTAAAGCAACCTTTTGAAATTATTTTGAGTTGATGGATTGAATTAAACTTATGGATACTGACTTCGTGGGCGAGCCATTGTATAGGATTTTCATGATTTAAAATTCTGAATTTGGATACCAAGACACTAAAATGTTTTATGCAGGCACACATGTTCATTCATATAGCTTAGATGAATGTGTGAGCTGATTCTTGATTCTGCAGGAATTAGAAAGGTTTGAGATCCCCTCCAATTCTCAAATCTTGCGATTGTAAGGAGCTTGATCTATATACACATATTAATGCCGTGGCCATTTTGGTGTCACTTTTAAATTGTTTTCTTATCTTAAAAGGAGATTTTGATATATCACAATGGACATGCTAAATGTTGTTTTACAAGAAAAATGAGATTTTAGTAAAGTTATGAAAACAAGACTAGCTATGTTCATGCAGTTTAGCGTACCTTGCAATTTGTTCTATCACGTTTCTAGACAAGAAATGGATTTATGTTAAATATTTAAGTGTGATACCATGCTGCTGGAATAGTCTGTTTGTGATATTATTTTGATATATCTATGTAACTCCTAATTCATGAAATTTTAGTATGATATACATTGAGATGTTTATTTCAAATCTAGAAATTTTCACGAGCATTGGTTTGCAAATGAATTATTGATGTTTTTGTTTTTTTTTAATGTCCGGACTGTCCTGCACAATTTACTCAGCTTCTGCAGCACATTCCATTTCGATTTTATTTTTAGCCCACTTCTAAGATTGCAAAATTTATGGAACTTTTATTGACAATAAATGTATATTTCTACTTCATTTCTGGAAATTCTCATGCATATTGGAGACAAATTGAATATTTGGTGAATTATTTAGTCTCCGGTATGTACTGCAGAATTTTGTCGTTTCTGCAGCACATCCCAATTCTAATTTTCTTTTAGTACACTTGTAATGTCTAAAAAATTATGAAATTTTGGGAATTAATAGCTTTGTATGTTCAATTTATGTCTGAAAAGTTTCATGCATATCGGATGAACAATGAATATTTGGTGATTTTGTAATCTCAGGTCTGTACTGAACCTTTTTCTGCAGTTTCTACATCACCTCCATTTTCGAATTCATTTTTGGCTTAAGCTTATAAAATTTTAAAAATCATGAAATTTTGAAAAATAGTAGCCATCTATGTGCAGTTCATACTTGAAAATTTTCATGACAACCTAACAAGAATTCAGTTTTCAATGAATTTACAAATAATTTAGTACTGCTGAATTTTGGGACTTCAAACAACTGGTTGTATTATGGGATATTGTTTCACTGATTTGTGCACATCTATGGGTACCGATTTTTAGACAAGTTTATTGTTCCAATATGTCCTTATTTTATGCAAATTCTCAATACTAATGGCTTTTATTAGGCAACACTGATTAAGTTTTGATTTAAAGATGTATTGGTTTATTTTGCTCAAACCAATGTTCTATTTGGTCATCAATTTTGATTATGATGATCATTGTCTTTTGAGACAAAAATTGGAAAGTGGCATCAGTTTACTAATTGATCATTTTGGTCCTTATCGAATAACTGAATAACCATGTTTCCTCTTTCGAGAACTCTATTGTTCAATGTCAACAACGACATACTTTTGTGTCTGATTGAATATTTTGAGAATCATTGAATATCCAACAAAATGGTTATTTAATACTGTTCTAAAGGATTATTTTGAAAAATCAGAATTCTAATTATATGGTGAATACTTTTGTCCCAATGGGAATTTCAAGAAACCACTCACCAATTATAAATTAGTATTATAGCAAATCATAAAGTACTTCTAACATATTTTTATCTGGCCAAAGCTGTTGAAGCTATATGTATTTTGTGTATTTTATGTTTTGGCTAGCTATGCAAGTATTTTCTTTGCATGATTAGTTTCTGCCCAAAGGTGTAACAACCATGCAATTTGCAGCTGGTTCAATCTTCCACAACTCGACTACTTCCACGATGAATCTTGCATAATCGAGAATGAGTAGGTAAATTTGCCAATCTTTTGCCTTAATTTTCTCTGAGTTCTAAATTGGATTAAAATAACTGTTGAAAATTTGATGTTATTGAGATATCTAAATGTTTGTTTTAATCGACTTTGTTTTAGAATTAAAACATAAATTTTGAGTTTGGATTCTCTTATTAGGTTTCATTTTAATTTATGACCTAATCTTTAACACATATGTGAGTCTTCTCTCATACACTAAAATAAAATAAAATTTGTAGTCATTGCTAATTTTTTGTTTATGGAACTTTTAATTCTAACCTACTTAAAAAAAAAATTATGTATTTGATCTTTATTGATTCAACTAGCCTATATTTTGTTATATGAAAATCACTTTCTCTAGTGTTTAAACTTGCAATTTTGAGTGTTTGCCCAAGTGGGAGAAATAATGTATTATGGGCTTTACACTCATCAATTTTGAATGCTTTTAATGGTCATGGTTTTGGTAGATAAAACGTACATTATCATACTTGTTTATATTTTATTTGTTATATATGCAACTAATCTTGCAGGAAACTCAAGAAGGGTTAATGAATATATTCTGCTCAAAAGTGTTTTGCTTATTAATTCTTGTTTGTTAGTCAATAAATTGGACTTGTGATTTATATGTTATTGATGGATAATTAATCTGCTCAAAAGTGTTTTCTTATTCAGTCCAACTATAAATCAGTGAATGGTTAAACATGGAATTGACAAGATTGTATATACTTCATCTGCTCAAAAGTGTTGAAACTATATACATTTGTCCTTGTATTTTATGTTTTAGCTGTGAAAACCTAATATAATCAGATTCTGTCCAAAGATGATTATGGAATTATATGTTTTTGTTGAAATCAGAAAACGTTATGTTAAAGTTTTTTGTTTCTGTCAAAATTTAGATGAATAAAACTAACCATATGATTTTGTATATCTTTTTAGCCACTCACTTCCTTGCAATATCTGACATAGAGATATAGTCAGAAAATTAGTAGTTGATGTTGAATTTTCAATACTTTTAAATCCTTGATTAATGTTTGATCATGGGAGCTTTTAAGAGATGTGTGCGTTTATGAGATTTTTTACTCTTTTAATTAGTGGGAGTTTAAAATTGCTTTTGTATTATTGAATTGAAGTGTTAGTGGAAAAATGGTTTAATAGTAAAATTTTATTCATAAATCTTGATAAGAGAGTAATTTTGTAACAGTATATTGTATTTGCATCTTCTCTTATTTTTATGTTTTAATTGACAGAAAATATGAGCCATGCTTGCATAAGGCTCAGTTCAGGAGTTGATCTTTTGCTTATCAACCTGAATTTAACGAATGATGTCAAGCAACATTGTGCTCGTAATTTGATATTCGTGGTAATAGAATAAACATGTAGAAGCAATTACATGTTATTTTCTATAATCCAATATTTAAACTACTAGTGACAAGTTGTTAAAGGTATAGTTGCAAGTTTTGTGGGACTCAGTGATCACCTACCACTTAGCCAAATAAGGATCATGTTCTTGGACACTCAAGTGGGAGAATGTAAGTTGTGAGTGTCAAAGAACATGTGCTCACTGTTTCTTGACATACAGGTAACTTAGTCAATCCGAGTTAATAGTTGAGAAAATTATGGAGCCTTATTTGGTTAGGTTTAGGAGTCCTTATTTAGTGCAATTAATCATGAAAACCTTAATTAGTTGACAAAGAATTCGTTACCATCTAGGACTAAGGAAATCCTAATTGATTTGGAATATCCCCTTAATCAGTTAATAGGCCAGATTAAAGGGATGAGCATATATATTAGGAGGTCCCTGCACTCATAGTATTATCCTATCTCGTGCTAAAACCCTATTTGATAGCAAGGACTCTCGGCTGCTTGAGTGTAGAAGACTCCTTATGAAACCCTAGCAGTCATGGCTTCTTCTTCTTCTTGCTCACTTCGGAAGATAAATTTCCCTTTAATTGTTTGATTGGTTTATTGTAATTATTTTGGTTTAATTTGTGATCCTAGTAACTTGTTGATTTTCGAATTACTTCTTACATAACCCACTCTATTGTAGATTCATAACCCCTCATGACAGTCGTGTTCCTCTCATATTTTGACATACCAAATAGTTGATGGGACTCAAGTCCATTTTAATTGATCACAACCTATCTCATCCAACCAACCAAATGGGGCCTAATGTCCTATACATCTCAAGTTCTCTATTATATATATATTTTTTACCATTTTCTATCTATCTTAAAAAACATGCTTACAACTTAAGAAATCTTTGGTAAAAATATGAAAGACTTTAAAGGGCAGTGACTGAAAAAGTATAATTATTGGATAGTGAGAACACGTATCCTACATGTTACGCAACACACGCAGATGTGTAATTATAGGTTGTAGATGTTCTTTAACAACACACGCAGAGGACACGTATCCTACATGTTACGCAAAACATGTTAAATATGATCAGCACATACAATAATTTTTCGTGCGATGGAAAAGAGATGAGGTTGGACATAGACTATGGAGCAATTTTGAGGATGTGAAAGGTAAAAAGGTCACATCAGTTAAAGGAGAAGCCCAATGGCCACACATGCTCCATGTTGCCTAATTCGTGTTGTCCATGTACTTGGCTTGAAAATTCGTCACATGTACGTGAGGGGGCGTGTGAGGATTTGAAGGTAAAAGGGTCCCATATTGGTGAAATGAGAAATCTTGTAAGGGCTTATAAAATGTTGAGTTATTCTCTGTATTGTCAACTGGTTTTATGGTGGAACCCCAACTTTCTTTAGCAATGTGGGTTGAGACATGTGCTGCACTTGATATGAGTGGCATAACAAGAGATCCTTAGTGATTGTCTCCCAAAACCAAATGGACGAAAGCAAGTGGCTCTTAGGAGCCTATGCAAATGATCAATCACCAGAAATTCAGACCTGAAGAATAATAACGCAGTGATTTTATGTATTAGGTGTCGATCTCCTACCATAGAAGGGAATAATATTATTCCTCATCATTTTCATAAAGATATATTCAACACTAATTCCACAAACGAATATAATGCGCAATTTGGAACTTAAATATTTTAAAGCTATAAGTTTCTTCATCCAATCACAAAGGTTTGAAAACATGAGCCAGCTTCCAAAACATCTTGAATCCTTTGTTTTCACACCTCTTCGTCAATCCCAAATGACATGTTTAGAAACTGCACGTTGTGCCGCATGTCACCCCTAAGCGTCACTTGAAAGTTCAGACCAGCTTAGCTATAGTTAATTAATTGATTAACATTAGCAAGAACTATTAATTAGTGGAGGTTTACGTAAGAATATAAGGACCAAGTGTCTCTGTCCACCTATTATCTCTTTGTTTCATTCGGGTTGTATATATCTGCTCACATTATTGTTAATTTTTCTGGTGTTTTCCTACTTGCTGGGATCGATTACTTCACTATCCATCTATTCGCCTCAAAACAAGTGACGGGTATAAGTATAATTAATCTACTTGGATTAATTATTTTTTATTTATGTTCTGCTTGTACTTCACCATACATGAAACCCTAGCTGCTACTAGTTTGGAACGAAATTGAAAAGTGAACCTGCGTCGCGGCCCAAAATCTAAGAGAACCACTGGTTGCTTAATCTATTACATATAAAGCGAATAGAGCAATGAATAGTACCGATTGGTTACTTAATCTATTACATATAAAGAAAATAGAGCAATGAACGGCTTCGACAAAAATATTAGGACAAAATTACCCTTGGGATGTGATATCCACACATCCCTTTTTACTTTTCTCACACCCTTTTAATTTTCGACCGTCGGATTGGATGAATTGAAGAAGATCAAAGGACAAAAATTAACAAAGGGTGTGGGAGAAGTAAAAAGGGGTGTGTGGATAGCACACCCCATTGCCCTTTAACCAAAAAAATCCAAAAGCAGCCCAATGTTGTAAACAGTGGGTATGTTTGCTCACATGTATACAATAAAGATTCATATGCTAAATAGTGAAATTTTTGTAAGTTTTCAAGATAGTTGCTCTATAAATAGAGCACTACGAGTGTTCAAAACACACGGATACAAAAGCAATAAGAGAAGAAAGATAAGTTAGAATATTTTCTGCATTCTCTTATTTCTCTTTTACCTGCAATCATTTTGTTATAGTTAATAAACAAAACAATGTGATATATTATACCCACTTCGCTCTTACTCTTAGCAAAGGTTATTTCTCTAACTTTTGCCTATTTATAACACGTTATCAGCACGACTCTCTAACCCTAAAACATTTCTCATTTCTCTTCGCCGAAAGAAAGAAAAAAAAAAGTTTCCTTCAAGGATTTTACTGTTCTTTCTTCTTCCTCTGCCTCACCTGCTGGATATATCCTTGTGAAGAATTGTTCGCAGCATGCCTGCTTTTAGTTCTTAACATAATAGTTACTTATATCCTTGATTTCTTGTTTGGTGCAGTTCCTAATTTCTAACCCAATGTTTATTTATCTTTGCTACGATCAAAGATGGTGCGGTATAATCGCCCATCTTGGACTGCATATTTAATTTTACTGCAAAATTTAGGTGGAGCGGTAAAATCGCCCACCCTATCCTGCATATTTAAATTTGCCTGCTATTTAATTTTATTGCAATTTTAGGTGGTGTGGTATAATCACCCACCCTGCTCTGCATATTTAAATTTCTACTGCTTGAGTGGTGCGGAATAATCGCTCATCATATGCTATTCAATGAGAATGGTGCGGTACAATCGCCCTCCTCATTCATCATGTAAATCTCGAGCCTGAAGTTTCGAGTGCTTATCATTTTGGCTTGAAGATCAAAATGAAAAATATGTAAGAACCAGAAGTTCTAATAATATATTCCTCTAGAATTGGACCTGGCAGTTTCTGACACGACCCGGTGACACGACACGAAAATAATTGGTTTCAGGTCAACACGATAACTTATCGGGTGACCTGTTAAGAACCTGTTAATAAAGGGTTCTTAACGGGTATACACGCGGGTAACACGTGGGTAACCCGTTTTGATCCGTTATTATAAAATACAATAGCCATATTAATATATACAATATATTCTATATTAAATATATAGTTTTATATTATTATTCTATATAAGTTTTTAAAAAAAAGTTTTAGTCATTATTTATTTTTATTATAAGAGTTCCTTATTATCATTACTAGGATAAATTTTACTTAACATGTTGTTGTCCAAAATTAAAAAGACATACATACAAGTATGAAAAATGTGAAAGAATATATAAATACTCGTGATTCATCATTATTCCTCCATGAGTAGATAATGGTTACACTTACATTATCGTTTAGATTTTTAAAATCCTTCAAACCTTCATGAATAACGTTTTTTATTTGAGGGCAAAATTAATAAAATTAATAATAATTATTGTAGAAGTGTAAAAAATGTAAAAAAAATATACAATCACTCATAGTGACAAACTTTACAACTTTCATAAAGGGGTCAGCTTCGAAATCCAACACTATAAATCATAAACCTTAAATTTATATTTAACCGTCGATTGCCATTTACGCTTTATTCTTCTTATTGAATTTCATTTAAATTTTTTTTTTTCAAAACATGATCATCTGGCGGATGTAAGAAGATAAACGGTTCAGATCTTTGATATCACGTTTCGATATTTACGGTTAACTGAAATATGAGTCGATGTCATATAGTTTGTAGAAATTTTATAAACATCAAGCAATATTTTCACTAACCGTAAAACTCTGAATATAATATCAATTATCCAAACCGTTCATCTTCCTGCATCCTCTAATAGATCAAGTTTTCAAAAAAGAAAATCTAAAAAAACAAATTTTGATGAGAACAATAAAGTGTAAATGTAAACAACAATCAACATTTAAATTTTGATCTATGATTTATATGATTATAATGGCGAATTTTGAAGTTAAGCTCTTCATGAAAGTTGTAAAGCTTGTCATTACGAGCGTTTATATATATATTTCTATATTTTTTTATACTTCTACATTAATTAAAAACTATTAAAGACTTTAGGTAAGTGAAAATATACTTAAAAGAAAAGTGCGTTTTTATGTTTTGGATGTGACAATATGGTATGTATATACTTATTTAGTATTATGTTTTTCATTTGGTTATTTATTGGTTTAAAATATATTTTCCTTAACGGGTAACGGGTCGGGTCATATTACCTGTTAATATTATCGGGTCGATTTCGGGTCGGGTCATTTTACCTGTTTATTTTAACGGGTGTTACACGACATGACCCGTTAAGATATCGGATATGACACAAAAACGATACGAACACGGAAAACAAGACACGAATGTCAGGTCTATCCAGAATACACAATATTGCAAGTTCTTACACACCTCATTTTTCTTTCAGAAAAGAAAATGGCGAACTTGGCAAAACTTGATTTTGTTGCCTTGGATATTACTGGGAAGAATTACATTACCTGGGTAATGGATGCCAAGATTCATCTGGAGGCAGCAAATCTCGGAGAAATTATTAAGGAGGATAACAGTGCATCATCTCAAGATCGGGCAAAGGCCATGATCTTTATCCATCACCACCTTGATAAGGGACTGAAGAGCGAGTACCTCACGGTTGAAGATCCACTAACCCTCTGGAAGGCACTGAAAAATAAATACAATCACTAGAAAACGGTGATTCTTCCGAGGGCTCGTTATGAGTGGACTCACCTAAAGATCCAGGATTTTAAGACGGTGGCTGAGTACAATTCTGTTATGTTCAGAATTACCTCCCAGTTGAAGCTCTGTGGAGAAACCATTACTGAGGAAGACATGCTGGAAAAGACTTTCAATACTTTTCATGCCTCCAACGTGCTCCTGCAGCAGCAGTATAAAGAGCGAGGCTTTACTCAGTACAACCAGTTGATATCTGTGCTCTTTGTAGGTGAGCAAAACAATGAGCTTTTGATGAAGAATCATCAGTCCCGGCCTACTGGATCAGCACCATTCGCAGAAGTGAATGTTGTTTCCCTTGAAGGGAATACCACATCTTCTCATGGCAATAATTACAAACGAGGACGTGGCCACAAGCGAGGCCGAAAAGGTAAGAATCATGGTGTCTAGTTTCACAACCAGGTTCCAAGGCATAATACAAGCTTGAGCTTTAAAAATGCAAATCGCCAGAAAGGCAAAGCTCATATGAACACCCTAGAAATCCTGAAGGAGTTTGCCATATGTGTGGTGGCAATGGGCACTGGGCACGTACATGTCGTACCCTAAAACATCTGGTGGATCTGTATCAAGCCTCCCTCAAGGAGAAGGGTGTCGAGACCAATTTCCTCGACCAGGATAAACAGATGGATATACCTGATCCAGTGTTCGATTTATCAGGACAATTGAACACAACCCACCTGGATGTTTCAGACTTCATTATTGAAAGAGGGAATGAAATGTTTGAGTCCGATTAAATCATTTATGTTTGATGTACCCTTGTTATTTGTACTTGTGATTTAATGCTTGCATTTTCAAAGTAGTATTCAAGTATGAATAAACTGCTTTTAACTGTAATTTCCATTACTCAGAGAGCATGGATAAAAATTATGGTTACTCTCAAAACAAGAGTAATGGTGGAGATTTTTGTCTTGTAGACAACGCAA
The DNA here is from genome assembly GCA_035220775.1 of Malus fusca. Lineage (NCBI taxonomy): Eukaryota > Viridiplantae > Streptophyta > Magnoliopsida > Rosales > Rosaceae > Malus > Malus fusca. Next base: position 22,822,956 of record CM069065.1, on the reverse strand, counting down.
CTACGCATACAATACTTCGAGATCGAAAGTATTTATCGAACTTCATACTTGCAAAAGTAAAGGTACTAACAATATCAGGGCAATCAGATGTAATTGAAGGCTCAGGAAAAGCCCAGATCATGTTACCAAATGGAACAATATTGTTCATACAAAATGTGTTGTACGCTACTCGATCCACTCGAAATTTGTTGAGTTTTAAAGACATACGTCTAAATGGATACCAATTGAAACGAAAAGTGCAGAATATGTGGAATATCTATGTTACCACCAATGATACCTAGAAGCGTATATTGGAGAAGTTGCATGGTTTATCGAGTGAATTGTTTTATACATACATAAAGATAATTGAGTCATATACTGTTATGAACCAGAAGTTCATTGATTCAAAAGTTTATATGTTTTGGCATGACCGTCTAGGTCATCCAGGATCTACCATGATGCGTATAATCATTACCAACTCTAATGGACATCCATTATTGAGCAGACACATTGATGTCTCAAATGATAACCATTGCAAGGCTTGTTCCAAGGGAAGTTGGTAATTAGACCATCACAACTAAAGGTTGATGTTGAATCCCCATCATTTTTGCAAAGAATTCAAGGGGATATCTGTGGACCTATTCAACCACCTTGTGGACCATTTCGATATTTTATGGTTTTGGTTGATGCATCTACCCGATGGTCACATGTTTGCCTATTGTCTACTCGAAATGTAGCGTTTGCAAGATTTCTTGCTTAGATAATTAAGCTGCGAGCATAATTCCCAAATTATCCCATTAAGTCAATCCGACTTGATAACGCTGGTGAATTTACGTCTCAAACCTTTGATGAATACTACATGACACTGGACATTGATGTTGAATACTCTGTTCCTCATGTCCACACTCAAAATGGCTTAGCAGAGGCATTTATCAAGCGGCTTCAATTAATAGCTCGCACTTTGCTCATGAAAACAAAATTGCCAGTCTCTGCATGGGGACATGCCATCTTACATGCTGCATCATTTGTTCGGTTGAGACTCATAGCCAACCACCAATACTCATCAATACAAATCCTATTTGGGCATCAGCCAAACATTTCACATTTACGAGTTTTTGGTTGTGCTGTTTATGTGCCTATTGCATCGCCACAACGTACTAAAATGGGACCTCAGCGCATACTGGGAATTTATGTGGGTTTTGATTCACCATCTATCATTAGATATTTGGAACCCTTAACAGGTGATATGTTTACAGCTCGTTTTGCTGATTGTCACTTTGATGAGACAATTTTCCCGTCGTTAGGGGGAGAAAAGATCGTTCCAGAAAAACGGCAAGAGCTGACATGGATTGTTCCCTCTTTATCTCATATTGATCCACGAAACACTCAATGTCAAGATGAAGTGAAAAGGATTGTTCATCTTCAAAGTATTGGTAATCAAATGCCAGATGCATTTAATGATGCTTCGAAAGTGACAAAGTCACATATACCAGCTGCAAATACACCTGTAAGAATTGATGTCCCTGTTGGACAAAATAAAGTGGTAGCGAATGATTCATATGGTGCACGCTTGAAGCGTGGTAGACCACTAGGTTCAAAAGATTCAGCCCCTCGAAAGAGAAAGATGAAGGCACAGCTAAATCCAAATGAAATCATTCATGAAAAGAAAGCAAATGATAAATCCACAATTCATGATTCTAAATTTTCTGAAAACGAAAATGTCCTTGATGAGACACATGTCCCTGAAGAGACAGAAGTACATGAAAACAAAGAAATCTCCATAAATTACGTATGTACTAATGAATTATGGGATCGAAATGAAGTAATCATCAACGATATGTTCACTTTCGCAATAGTCACTGAAATCATATTAAGCGATGATATTGAGCCCCACTCTGTTTATGAATGCAAACAAAGACATGATTGGCCTAAGTGGAAAGATGCAATCCAGGCAGAATTAAATTCCTTGGAAAGGTGAAGTGTTTTTGGACCAATAGTCTAAACCCCACCTGGTGTGAACCCCATAGGTTACAAATGGGTATTCACAAGGAAACGCAACGAGAAAAACGAGATTGCATGATATAAAGCAAGACTTGTTGCACAAGGTTTTTCACAAAGACCATAGGTTACAAATGGGTTTCTTCTAGCATGATGTTGCCAAAATTAGATTAACCGAAATCAACCCAATTAAGTCCAAATTTTAATGCTCGCAAGTGTACGAATTGTTAAGTAGTATAGTAGGTAAGCACAAGATCGTTCCAACTAAGATTGAAATAATTCTAATTATCTAACTTAATTTGAATTGCACTTGAATTGAAATGGAAAATTTGATGATTTGAGAAAGAACTTTGAAATTGTAAATGTAAACAAAAATCAAATGAGCTTAAATAAATGACAAGAACAACAAAGAAATCAAATTATAAATCAATTGTGAAAGACACTAGAGCATCCAATTCACCATAACCAATCCAACTCAATTCATACAGTTAATTATTAATGAGTAATCATCCAAATTGACGGTCTAGTTCCTCTAATTCATATAGTATCCATGGCATCTAGATTACTATGTATACTCATATGTGCTAACCATCTATGGCATCTAGATTTCTAAACACACACGAGTTCTTTAACGATTTGAGAACTACTTAAGAGACCACATGAAACCTAGTGTATGGCATTTATATCAAGGAGTTCATGGTACCATTTGCAAGACGCTAAAACCGAATTAACAACATGTCATCTGTGTTAACTCGCATCAAATAAACTCAACTCAAACCAAAGTGGTGGCCAATCACCAAGATTAAAATCAATCTCATAAGCATAGCAAAATGATACTCAAAGTGAATGAAAATTCATAAATAATTAAACTAAGAAATTAAGAATTCATAGTTAGGCTACATCGTAGCCCTAGCAAAAAGAAATTAGTTCCGGAACATAATCGGAAATATTATTGAATTCATAAAATTAAAAGAAAAATAAGTTTAGAAAAGCCTGAAAATCTCCTGCTCTGCCGCTGCATTCTTCTCCTTTGTGCTTTGCCGCTGCTTTTTTTTCCTCGAATCATCTGATTGTGTCTCCGTGTACTCCCTTTCTTGAATCTTCCTTAATGTTTAGCCCCATTACTGATACCTTAATACCAAAACAAAACTCCCAGCCGTTCCTTTTATTTCTTTGTCTTCCCTCTTCTTCTTCATTTCTTTCCTTCTCTGTAACCGACAAATACTTAACATCGATTTATTGCTTTTACTTGCTATTGATTGCTCCTTAGAAGTTAATAAGATAGCAGCAATTTTTTTTTTCTTCTTCCATGCAGATGAACGACAAGAGCAACCTTTCGTGAGCTTTGAGGCCTTTAATATTTCTCATCCTGCATCCAATTCACATTGAAATCAATTAGCACATGGTGGTCTTGGCCTTTAATATTTCAAATGCACAAATGGTTATATAGTTAAAGCACGATAAATGGCCATTTAAAATAAATTAGCACATGGTAGTCTTGGCCTTTAATATTTCAAATGCACAAATGGTTATATAGTTAAAGCACGATAAATGGCCATTTAAAATAAATATCAGACTCACTTGACTAGCTTTACCGATCAAAGAGTTATGATATATTTCTCCATCATGTTATTTTAGCCATAAAAATACAAATGACATGTAATTCCTTACATTTAAATCCAATATATCACAAGTAAATGTAATTTTTAGGATAAAATAAGTATACAATTTGCGCTCATCACATGATCTAAGATTATTCATTTACTTCAAATATTTGACTTTTCTTTTGTCAATTTACACATATAAATACATTTAAAACGTATGAGTCGCGCGTAGCACGCCGTGATTCAAAAAATGCTTTTGTCATTTTAATTAGTTTTTTTTGTGCTTTTTTTTAATTAATACCTCACAATAGGCTAGTAATAATGTGATTCAATTTCTCTATTTTAAAACACATTAAAAACATCTTAAGAGGCTTGTAATGCCTGTTATAAAAAAGATCTTTCGCACGCGGATAATAATATGATTAAATTAGTTGTCAAATGATTGCTTTTTTTTTTTTTTAACAAATGATATTATCTACACTAAGGGGGGAGGGGATGGGGCTTAGCCTCACAATGAGCTAGCAATAATGTGATTCAATAAGTTGTTTATTAAATATTATTTTCTCTATTTTTTAAACATGTCTAAAACATCTTAAGAGGCGTGTAATGTCGGTTATAAAAAAAGTGTTTCACACGCGGATAATAATATGATTAAATTAGTTGTCAAATGATTGTTTTTTATTTTATTTTAACAAACGATATTATCTACACTAAGGGGAAGGAGGTGGGCTTAGCCTCACAATGGGCTAGCAATACTGTGATTCAATCAATTGTTTAATAAATATTATTTTCTCTATTCTTAATGTAAATTCTATAGAGACTAATTTTATTATGTGAATTCAATTGCTTTAATTGGTTTATGAGGGGTTTTTTCTAGCATGATCTAAGATTATTCATTTACTTCAAATATTTGACTTACCTTTTGTCAATTTACGCATATAAATACATTTAAAACGTGTAAGTCGCGCGTAGCACGCCGTGATTCAAAAAATGTTTTATGCACACGAGTGAGCGCGTGCATGAAGGCGAGTGGGTATTAAGTCTAAAGAGTTTGAACAGTAACCGGTCTAGTGTTTAAATATAATTGTTACATGGAAGCTGTGGGCGACAAACCTACTCATAATCAGAGTAGGAGGGAATTTTGCAGGGGGTTTTTGCAGGAAAAGTACTTTTTGATGACAAAAACTCGTAAATTCAAAGGGATCAAAGAAGGTTGTTCAAGTGGGAACTCGCATCTCCCCAATAATCACATCAGCCACTTGGCAAATAAGGGATGTACTAGAACTAGAAAAGCTTACTCTCCACGAAGAAAGCTCTATAAAAGCTGCGGAAGAACAAGAAAATACACTCATTCAACTCTCAGAAACACCCTTAAAGGCTTTGTCACTTTCCTTACATTCCTTTTGTAGTCCAGGCACAACCTTTATAGTTTTTAGGTCTGCTACATTCCATTTGTGGTATCGATTCTATTGTTATTATTTCCTTTGTTTTCTCTTCACCAAGCTTGTAATTTGCAACTAGGAGAAGTGTGTCTGACAGGCATGAGACGGCACCACAAATCCTTATTTACTTCCATGAGCTTCTCACAACTCATTTCAAGGCTGGACGTGCAAGGCTAGCTGGATATCGAATGTCATTTATCCTTGATTAAGCACCAGTCTCACTCAATGTCCAAAAGCCAACTCTTGGAGTCGAAGCCAACAAGGCAGCTGTCAAATTCATGAAGCCCATGTAGAAGAAGATTCCATCAAAGAACGCAAAAGAATGTGAAGAAACGAGTTCCTAAAAGCTCTTAGGAAGAAAATATGTGAAAATGCTCTCGTGGAAGCTACTAAAGGCATCTCAACTGTAGCTGTTAAGGCTCCACTTGCATCAACCAAAGTCGTGAAGGCAAAAAATTGCAGAGTCATCAAGACCAACGCACTTGCAGATGATAAAGCTTGCACCACAACTAAAATTGTGATTGGCTCAACCCCAATCACGTTAATCACTGCGAAGCTTGTAAGGGTGGCTTCTTTTAAAGAAGAAAAAAAAATACCACAAGGTGCAAACAACCTACCAAGAAAGATAATACCGTCTCAAATACCAAATCGCAAGCACGATATATTGAGGGTAAAGTCAAGGTTGCTAACAAACATCACCCATGAGGGCAGTCCAAAGTGATAAATCATGTCAAGTTCAAGAAGAAGTATCTGAAAAAATATGTCAACAATGAAACAATGAGAGTTCAAGCCCACATATAATGGCATCTCCAAAATCTTAAGTCAAATCATGGGACTTCACGCTAGCTCAAATCACAGGGGGCATTCCTCGATCTCAAAGCCAAGCCACGACCATGTATAGGAACTATCAAGCAATCAATTACTCGAGCAAGACTACATGAGTCTCGTTACAAGGTATTTACCTCGAACAACATCTCTAAATGATTGAAGAGCAAAAATGAAGACGCCGAGTCTATTCCCGAAATTGAAGCATTGCATGGCTAGCTGCGAAGGCTAACAATAATGGTGACAAATCAATTGAATTTATCCACAACACACGACCAGAGGCACTTGCAATAAAAGACAGGGGCATGCTACTATTAATGAACTCCAACGCTAAATGGGAAGGACCATACATTGTCACTAAAGTCTTCACAAAATGTGCCTATGAGTTCTCTAACACCAACGAGAAATGCATATATCCATGCATCAATGGAAAGCTTATGAAGAAGCTTTATGCCTAAACAGTGCCTAACGAACTCTAAGAGGAAGGAATACATAAAGGATGCAAGCAAAGGAAAAAATCATGTCCTTTGAACTATGTATGGCTTGATCTTTCAAAAGGGCATGTAGGCAACCTAGCATTAAAGCTAGGTGCAGCAGTTAAAACCAAATTCCCGAAAATCAAGGGATGAACTGCGTTTGACTTGATTCCTTAACGGGGTAGTAGGCAATCTAACCCAAAAATTAGATACAACCATAAATCACCAAAAACATATTCCTTCCACCAAAAGTATTGCAAGTAAATTGCTGCGTAGTCGGAAGAATGTGTAAATATATCTCATTCATAGTGAAATCAAATTGCAAAAGGAGTTTGATACGCAAGTCTTCATAGATAAAAAGCCCGAGGGGGACAAGGGTTTTTGTGTCTCTTTTCAGTATCACCATGCTCATTGTGGTTAACATCCATCAGAGACCAGGCATCAAACTTTTTGCTTGAACCCTACAAGCTTTGATAACTCCATCATCTGGGAAAAAAAATAAAAAAATTTGGAATTCACTTGGCATACGTCTGCCACCTAACTCTGCTTTCCATAGGGACAACGAGCTTGGTAAAGTCCAACGGAAGATATCAGTCTTACGTTTGGGCCTTAGAAAATGCTCTTTCTCTCCTATCAAAAGCTTGCTTAACAAACGAATGTTCATGCAGATTCATATCTGCAAAAGAAAGGCACAATACATCAGTCCAAGCCCACAAAAATTATCAAGGCTCATGCATGCGAAAATTACTTATACATGATGCTTGAGGGGGCAACTGTTGAACCATCTATTTTCACAAAGAAAATAAATAATCGACCTTACAAAAAAAGTGTACAAATGCTGTACAAGTCCAAAAAAATTAAAAAATAAGGGATGGTGGGATCAAACCACGTTCTGAGACTTGAGAGGTGGTTGGCTTCCAGAAAATCCCAAAGTCTCACGTCCTCAACTAGAGCTAATGTGGTGGCTCTTCTAAATGACTCCACTTTAGAAAAAGGAATGAGGGTGAACTTTTGTCGAGTGCATTATTTGTTCTTGTACAATTTTTGCTCAACAGTCCGATCTCAAAGGAGAAGGGGCCTACATGGGTGAATTTGCCCGAGATAGTCCCAGTCACAAGCATGTCAAGAAACACAATCAAGCAAAATGAAACTAATGCTTTAGCATCTAGTTCAAATGGAGGAGCCAGTGGAAATTGTATGCCCGCAATAGTCATTAAACCACTTCCTTATAGGCCTCCACCTATGGTTAATAAAATGAGAGGTAGGACAGCTCGAGGCAGTGCTTGAGATGCCCGCTTACTTTGAAAATAGCCCGAAGTAAGGAATATCTCCACCTTTGCCAAGTAATGTGGCAAACCAGCAACTCATGAATGAGATAGCTGACTTAAGGAGACCAATAATGCAGAATGCTAGGCCACATGCCCGCCCGATGTTTAGGGTGACCTACCAAAACCCTTACCCTCCATACATTGATGAACAAAAGCTAGCAGCTACAAGCTGAGGCTGTTTGGGGATTCTTTAGTTGGGCTGACTTCTCAGTGGTATTCTCTCCTACCTTCTAACTCCATTGCCAACTAAGGGTAAATGAATATGGCTTTCCATGAGCAATTTTACAGGGTGGAACCTAAAGTAATTATCAATGACTTGGTGGAAGTCAAACGGTATGAACATAAGACAACAACCTTCTTACACTCCTTAGCTGATGTAAACAGCCAACCTACTTACACTCCTTCCAATAACTTTAACTTTACAGCTAAGAGAGAACTCCTTCCAATATCTTGGTTAGCCAGTAGTTTGTATTTTGTAAGGGTTGGGGAGCCTCTCCCTTCTTCTTGAATCTTGATGGTGAATCCTGTAGAAGATGGTTGTCATTGATTTATATATAACAACATTACTTTGTTCATTTGTTAATTTAGTTTGTAATTCTACGAATCATTCAATGAGGAGGGATTGAACTCCAACGACAGGGCGTTTTATTGTACCTACACACAACCGCATGAACAACGACATGTCATTTATCGTTAACAAACCATCTTTCTATCTCGTGCTTCTGTAAACGTCCGTTGAACTTTCCGGGCCTTCCGACTCAAAAATGGCCAAGAAAAGAGAGCGCCGAGTCGCACCGAGTTCGAACCGCGGCGAAGACCGAGTAGAACCTTCGGGACAACTCCGCGACGCAAACCGGCAGCACATAGTCACCTTCGTCCTCTTCTTCTGCGTAGCTGTAGCAACCGCCGTGCTCGCCTACCGCATCAAATATGCTCCGACGGCGAACCCGACGAATTACGCTGTCTACGAGGGAGGAATCGTGAAACCTGATGTGAATTACCAGGAGATCCTCACTGCAAGTACCCTCCCTACTGATTTCTGCAATTTGTCTGTTTGATTGCCTAGAAAATGCGGGAAAAATTAAGACGAATTGAAGTTATCATTTACTGTATTTTAGCTGTTATTAGTCAAGAAATGCACGAAATGATACGAACCTTAGTGTTTATACTTATTTTTGGCTTCGATTCAAACTTTTTCTCAGCTGCCAAACAGAAAATTTATGATCTTACAGTGTTTTTATTGATAATGTGGTTTGAAAAATTCAGGAAAATGGAAGGGTTTCCGAAAATACGAGTGGCAGGCACTTTGTATATCCTGTATTGGCCTACATTACTCCATGGTATGCCATGTCTTTCAATCTGTTTGGCTATATAATAATTTATGGGATTGTATTATTTTCTAACAAGCTGTTTGGATTGGAATGAAATACAACGAGAATTTCTTCAAATATGAGAAAAAAAAATTTACTTGGAATTGAAGTATATGTAAAATTTGAGGAATTCATTTGGTAACGAAATACACTCGGAATCATAGTAAAGAAAGTAGTAGAGTTTGAACTGATCCATTAGTCTCTCTTTCATACAAACTACAAAGTGCCGGTCTTTTTGGTTTAATATAGCTTGGTGGATCAATGTGATTATGTAAAGTTTTCCATTTTAAAGTTTGTTGTTCTATAATACCTAGGTTAGTAATTTGTATTGGTTGGTGCTCATACAATCATATTAGACGTATTTGCATTAATTAGCTTGAAATTTTTGCGAACTCCTTCTCACATGTCAAATTATACAGGAATTCTAAGGGCTATGATATGGCCAAATGGTTCAACTCCAAGTTTACTCATTTATCTCCAATTTGGTATGACCTAAAGAGGTATGCTCCCAGTTTTCGTGGTTGGACAAAGTGATATGAGTAGTTGATGTACTGTTTGGTACCGTGTTTTTTAATTGTTATCATTGCCCAAATAAGCCGACGGTAACTGTCAAAACTCTGCTCAGTTATTTGATTATATACGTGACCATTGAGGTGTCTATTCTCAAAACTCTAGATTAGAACTGTCTGCTAAATAAAGTTGGCTCGGAATCAAACTTAACGTAGGATTACTTTTTGGCTGTGGGGGTTGAGGGTTGGGGATAATCCTCTCATTTATGACCTTCAACCTCTAGAGATAGTAGGAGTATCTGTTAAGATTCAGTAAGTTGTAGATTTGTGAAAATTAAGCGATAATTAAGATTTGTGTAGCTATTTTATTTCTGGATAAGTTTTCAGTATTTCACCCCTTTTGTCAACAGCCAAGGCAACAGCTTAATTCTGGAAGGTAGGCATAATGCTGATATGGGATGGATCTCAGATCTTAGGATGGCAGGAGATGCTTGGGTATGAAGAAGAATTCTTTAACACCCTTCTCACTACTTTTTCGTATTTGACTAATATTGAACAGCTGCGACATCAATTGTTCACAATCGAATGTGGGAAGTCATGTAATAAAATTTGAGAGGTCTTTTCAACAGTTTGTCAACTTAGAAACAATTCAAATTCTTTTTTATAAGTTGTCGATATATGTTTTGCGCTTTTATATGTAGTTGAGGCACACTTTTTATCTCAATCAGTTAGTAATCTCATCTGTAGCATACCTCCATAATGTACAGGTATTGCCTAGAGTTGTTCTGGAAGCATTTCCAGCAGAGCTGCTTACAAAGAAGAAGCAGAGGAGTAAAGCTATTAATCTTATAGTAAACGAGTGCAAGTAGGCCTCCAACCTAGAGTACTTTTTATATGTTTGTTTTATTGAGATATTATGTCCTAATTCTACCCCATTGGCTTCTGATCTTTTTGAACTCGTTTACTATTTAATGATTTCTGTAGTCTGCATGTACCAAAAGGTCTAAAACTTTGGTCATTTTTCTTTATATCTAACGCAGATAAGGTACTAATTTTGTGGGGGGCTTTTTCGTTGATCAGGGAGATGGGATATGACGGTATTGTGCTGGAATCTTGGTCAAGGTGGGCAGCTTACAGAATTTTGCATGATCCAAGCTTGCGGAATTTGGTAAAGTACTAATTTTGCATGACCCAACTGGGCAAATGATGGCAATGTTTCATAAAAATCATGTTTGTTGTCTGTTGAAAATATTTTTATACCTTTCACAAGTATATAGTATTCATATATGTTGACGTGTCAGGACTTTGATAAACTGTAACTGCAATGTTCCAAATTAGAATTCCATTTGCTATTTTGAGATGCAACTGTTTAATATACATTCCTCAATACAAAGATAAAGGATATATGACATTGTATTAGCAGGCTAATGAAATCTTTTGATCGGAGTCAGTTTGTTACCGAATATAACAAGAACTTGTCTTCTTCGTACCTACATCCAAGTTTGCTGAAAGTCACTATTGTTTGGAGGTGTAGATGTTGCCTAATGAACTTATTTGTTGTGGCTATTCATTGGTGCTGTTTTCTAGAAAGTGATACCATGTATCTTCTCCTCAAATTATATAACATCTGAGAATCTTTGTTATTCTGCCCGTGCAGGCTTTGCAGTTTATAAAAGAGCTTGGTGATGCATTACATGGTGTGAGCTTAGAGAGGAATGATAAGCAATGGTTGCAATTAGTCTATGTTATTGGTCCGCCACATTCAGAGAAGCTCCAACCGCATGATTTTGGACCTAAAGATCTTCAGAGCTTGGATGATGCTGTAGATGGATTCTCACTTATGATGTATGATTTCTCGGGACCCAATAATCCTGGTCCCAATGCACCTCTGAAGTGGATTCATTCTACCCTGCAGCTGCTCCTTGGTACCAATAAAAACAGTGCTCTAGCCCGCAAGATATTTCTTGGCATCAATTTCTACGGCAATGATTTCGTCCTCACAGGAGGTATTATTCTGTTTCTTTTCTAATTGTACAATTTGTGTTGTTCATTGGCGTTGGAGAATCTATATTTGATTTACGGTTTCGTGTTATTGCCCATGGGGAGTGAAATATGATGGGTCAACTCCTTATGAGTTCCCATGCTGTTTGTCCTATGAATCTATTGGCGGTTGTCCTAGAATTGGAAAGGAATTGAACCTAGGTGAGTAAATAAACTTAACAAGTCTTGTATGACGACTATATGGGGTTTGGATCGATCATCTTAACATTGTGCATTTGATAATTTTATCTAAGCATCTGCTATTGTCTCCGGCTTCCAAATCGTTGGTAATTCATTTACTAGGACATCTCCTGAAGTTTTTTTTTTGCTTGAATGTGTTTGAATTCTCTAGTAGTTCCACATTTTAGGGAGAGTCTTTTAATGTTATTGAAAATGCAGGTCCTGGTGGTGGTGCTATCACTGGAAGGGATTACCTGCCCTTGTTGGAGAAGCACAAGCCAGAGTTGCAATGGGAAAAGAACAGCGCAGAACATTTATTCTTTTACTCCGATGATGAAAGTAATTACCACGCTGTGTTCTATCCATCACCAATGTCAATTTCCGTGCGGCTAGAGGAAGCTCGCAAATGGGGATGCGGCATCTCAATTTGGGAAATTGGGCAAGGTTTGGATTACTTTTTCGATCTTCTGTAAAGCAGTCTTTTGATCATCCACATGTAACATAGTTTATACATTTTGGGTATGTGCTCGGTCCAACAAAGTTTTAGTTAGGGGTGACAAGAATTTGAAGAATTATCATGTATAACTGGTCCGACATTTCAAGAAAAATAGCACACTAGGATTACAGCTTACTGCAACTACCTGCGACGTTTTGGTGCATGTAATGAACTTGTTTTATTTTTGTTCTTCAAAGGGCGTTTCTATTACCGTTATTTGAAAGAAAAAGAAAAAACGTTCATTCGGTGAACCAAACGAGCACGGATTGCCAAACTTGTCATGTGTCTTAATCTTTTTGTATGTTGGTGTGTGGTTAACTTGGAATACCGTAATAACAAGTCTAAGTTGTATGGACGTTCTTCGTGAAATCTCCACCAGGCAGCCACCATCAACTGTACTGCGGTCCGTACTGCACCCGCGGAGTATACTCTAAACGTATTTTTCGCTGCAGAGTTTCTCAAGACTTCTAGTGACATTTTTCTCAGCCACACAAAACATTTACAACCCAAAGTCATCATCCCAGCCATCAAACAATATCAAGTGATCAACAACCTCGCAATCCTTACTCGCCATGTGTCAATCTCTCAATGGGCAACCTCTCATCTTGCATGACACGTCAGCACCACCCTCCACCCAAAAGGCAGCAGCCAAATTGTACCCACCGAAGCTAAGGCTTGTAAAGCCTTCCATCATCCTTAGAAAGAAACAAAAAAAAAATAAATATCCTGCACAAAGAGACTTCAATCTCAATTTTTCATCAATTTTCTGAGAGACTAAAAAAAGTCTTTTTCTTCTGTTTCTCTCACTAGATTCTCTCACTAGAATTATGCCATGGAGGCCTTAAATGCAGCAAGCTTGACCCCCATAAGATCAGTTCTTGGTGACAGAAGAAAAATCCCATCACTGCCTTCCATTTCCCTTCCCAAATTCTCCAATCCCACAAGTTTGAAAGCTTCGCAAGAGTCTCCATCTCGGAGTTTCCATGGCGGCTCGCTGCTCTTATCTTCGGTTTTCAATGCCGGGTTTGCCAAGGCTTTGACATATGAGGAAGCACTGGGGAAGACTGTGAGTGGTGGAGGTGGAGACTTGGAAGTAGGTGGGGTTCTTGACAGTGTTATCAATTTTGTGACCGATAATCCTGCAGTTGTCGCTGGCGGTTTCGCAGTTTTGGCGGTTCCATTGATTCTGTCTCAGGTTCTGAAGCCTCCTAAGCCGTTTGGTGTTGACTCTGCCAGAAGTGCTTATGCAAAATTGGGTGAGGAAGCCAATGCTCAGTTGCTTGATATAAGATCGCCAGTGGATTTTAGGCAGTTTGGTACTCCGGATGTCAAGGGTTTGGGGAAGAAGGCGGTGTCGATTGTTTACAAAGGTGAAGATAAGCCGGGTTTCTTGAAGAAACTCTCTTTGAAGTTCAAGGAGCCAGAAAATACCACATTGTTCATCCTCGATAAGTAAGATTGTTAACCCAATTCTTTAGTTTTCGTTTCCTCATTGTTTTACGAATCATGAATTGTTTATTTCGAAGCAGTTGTTCACAATCAAGAGCTACTATCAAGTGCCTAGAATTGACATCACCTTAGAATGTGTACATTATGCAATTGGTTTATGTAGAGATCACTATTTGGACGGCGAAAGAAAAATTCAGTTCACATTTCCATTTAGTTTCGAAGAGGACGGTGGAGTAGAGAATTCTCACAATAAAACTCAGTTGCTAGTATTAGGTAAAAGACCTTGGTTTTCCTAGAATTTCATACAAATTGTCATATGTTAGTGCAAAAATATCAACTCCGGTTTGTGCACATTCCAAATCCCTTTCTTGAAAACAATGCTTCTAATCAGTGGGGTGAAAGGGGACGGAAGAAAGCTTAATTGAATAACTTCATGTAGAAACTGCTTGTCGACATTTCCATTTCTAGTTTACCGTAAAATCGATTCTGATTATAATGTTCTTTCCTTGACGTTCATTTTTTCACATGCTTGTGACGTTTGTGTTATTCCCAAAGCTAACATGTGAAGCTAATCCTGCAAATGTTCTGATGGAAGCCAGATTTGATGAGAACTCCGAGCTGGTTGCAGAATTAGTCACTGTAAATGGGTTCAAAGCTGCTTATGCTATTAAAGATGGTGCTGAAGGACCACGAGGATGGGTGGTCAGTCCCATTGCCCTTCCACGGCTAATCTTTGTTTCCATACGAGTCTTATTGAGCTTTAGTACTTGACATGAAATATCATTTTGCAGAACAGCGGTCTTCCTTGGACACCACCAACCAAAGCACTGAGTTTTGATTTTGGCAATTTAACAGATGCTCTTAATGATGCAGCTGGAGTAATTTTCTTGACTTTCATTTGTTGATTGATATTTCACATGTGAAAATCTATTGTCTTATTGAACAGTAAGGTGCTATTTGGTCTCCTACTTTCGAGCAAGGATGTTATATTGAAGTTTATATATTAAACACAAATGACAACATGTTGGTTAGTCTAAAAAGTTTCGTAGAAAATCATAAACGAAAAGCTGGATTGGTCATGATAGAAGTATATGAACATTTGAAACATCCCCCCGCCCCTAGCTTACATATTTCATCAAGATGGGACAAGAAAGCTGTTGATGTGTGCCATTCCGAAAATGGGTTGGGACGAGCAAATTTATTGGTTTTCAGTGATGGATTCCCTCTTTGATGATTATGTTCGAAAGAATTTTGATGTACTTATATGATTTTAACAGGATTCTTGTATGTTTATGTGGTCAATTATGTGCAGGAGGGCTCAGGTGCCTTGTCTCTTTCCCTTGGGGTTGCCGCAGCAACCGGATTGGGTTTATTGGCTTTTACTGAAGTAAAGTCCATCCATGCTGATCTATTTGTTTTCCTTTTGGTGTAACATGTATCCTTCTCGAAGATCTTTTGAACTGACTGTTGCACTCTCATCTTTTTAGTTAGAAACAATCCTCCAAGTTTTAGGCTCAGCTGCACTAGTTCAGTTTGCGAGCAAGAAACTCCTTTTTGCTGAGGCGAGTCTCCTATTCTCTTTTATACTTCCAAGAAGTTATTTTGATGGAATGTTTATCGGGGTCGATAAGAAAATTTTACGTCTCTGAAATAACGCGTAGTGGCCAAAAGTTATATTATTCCATGTTTCCTCTTAGTTATTTTGTTCTAACAGACAGCCTTTGCATTTTAGTAATTTTTGTGAAACACGTCTAGCTCGTCATAAATATGAAGGTCTATTAATCATAAACATCTGTAACCATCGCAGCCTTCAAAGCATATTACATTCTGATCCCAAGGATTAGCATTCAACTTCATTGTCATAACCTAAGTTGCTTTTATGACAGGATCGAAAAGAAACTCTACAACAAGTTGATAAGTTCTTGACCACGAAGGTTGCCCCTAAGGAGCTCGTCGATGACATAAAGGTATAAGACTAAAAATGACGGATTCCCTCATCACTGACTCACAGATTAGTTATTTTGACAATTACAATATACTAAACTCCACAGTTTTTATCCTCAACCGCCTTGAATTTCAGCAAATTGGGACAGCTCTTCTGCCAGTAACTGTTAGCAAGGCTCTTCCTGCACCTGCAGAACCAACTCCAGAGCCTACTGCTGCTAGTGATACTGTACAGAAAGCAGAAGCTGTGGTCGAACCAAAAGTAGAAGCAGCTACGGAAGCCACCCCGGAACCAAATTCAGTACCAAAACCAGAAGTTAAAGCAGAATCACTTCCTGGGATTTCGAAACCACTTTCCCCATTCCCTTATGTAATTACTCACTTTATTTTCTATTTGAATTTATGTTCATTTAAATCAACCCTCATGATCAATTATTTTGTGCAAGAACTAACCAAATCTTGCTTTCTTTCATGTTTTTTATGGTTGCAGTATCCGGATTTCAAGCCTCCGGCATCTCCCAGACCATCGCAGCCCTAGAGGCGTTGTTTAAAGCTTGTTTCTTCGACAGCAAGCTGTTTACGAACGATTTTGGAGGCTACACTCTTAGCTATGTATGCTTCTGATAGTGTGATACATGAAATTTTGGAGGTTACATTTGTCTGAAGATAATTCACTGTCATGAGTTGGATAAAATAGTTTTCACCGAGTATCCCTCTTGTTTTTGACTTTTTACTGCTTAAATTCAAATGTACTGTTTGTAATCAGGTGGATCTTTGGGTAGATGTGATTCATGGGTAAGCTCTGTTTGGATTGACTATAATTATGATATCTTTAGGACTTTTGGAATGTATATGTGTGTTTAATTGCTAGCCTAAGAGCTAGTTTGTCTGTTATTCTGGTCTAATACTAAAAGTAATAAGAATTACAGCAATATTTTATTGGATCAAGACAAAAAATAAGCTCTAACTTTTGGAGAAATTTTTAATTGTGACAGAAACATAGATGGGTACATCATGTGTTTTTATGTAAGTGGTGAAAAATTTTAGTTTTTAAGTTATTAATTTTTTAACACACATATTCCATCATTTATATAGGGACACGTAGTGTACCACCTCGTGTGACGGTCACAGAAAAATTTCTCCAACTTTTGAGAAATGAGATTCAGCGTAAGTTAAATGAAGAAATGAACGCCAACTTTTTGATGTTGTCTAACTTGAAAAGCAGAAGATGGAAAAGTCAGGAACTAAGCTTATTTTTTCGGATCTCCATCATGAGGGATGTGGTTACTTATTGACTAATCTACTTTTACCTTCAACTTATACAATATTTACCATTTTTTTTTTCATTTTTTTCAGTTAGCATATAATGAATCTAGTGAATTATCTATTTTAATCAAATCATTGCCACCAAACAAGGCATTGGTATTTTGAAAAAAGGAATTTTTGCTAATGTCAATTGCATGTTAGCAATTCAAACTGTAAATTCAACCAAGTCTCATGTGAGACTAAGAAAGTTTTGAATTATCTTCGCATGATTTTACTAATTTAAATGTTATAATATGAATGAATGAACTACACACTCAATGTTTCATGAGGCTTATTATATAGATTTAATTAATAAATGTAAGTATTACAACATTAATAACTTAAAAATATCACGTGACAGTAAATCAAAATTTTCTATCGCAATAAGCTTACCACGTTGTGAATGCAAACGTTGAAAAAAACGGGAATTGGATCCGCTCCAGACCTTAGTGTCTGCAATCTAAGGATCAATACATTTGGGCCACTGATTGGTGTGTAAAAGAAATCATAGTTGTTGATTTATGTAGAGACCGTCAAATTCAATTTTTGCAGCCCAGATGTGTTGATCCTTAGGCTCCGGACATTAAGGTCCGGAGTGGATCCAATTCCAACCGTTGTCACTGTTGAAAAGACTTGCCGTTTGACTCATGTCGTTTCGTACAACGTCCAAATGCTACCGTTGGAGACGATTTTGCTGCGGTGGCTCCCAAATAATTCGTCCGGCGTCGTTTTATGCCTGACCGGCTGGAGCGGGAAGTTTTTTTATTTTTTTCACTTTAAATACAAAAATTCAGTAACTGAAATTTAAAGTCGGAGCCAACGAGGCCTCTCTGGATCTACAACAGTTAGATACAATCAGCGAGACGACGTCGCTTCTTACACCAGCGAAGAAGCTCCTTCCTCCTCCTTCTCACCAGAACTTCAATGGCGCGAGTCAAACACACCGCCGGAAGAAAAGGCAAGAAAGCTACTCGCGCACAAACTGCTCTCTCTCTCTCCAATGTATGGATGTATGTGTATTTTGTTGACGATTGTGGTTTTTGAAACTAATTTTCTCTGCCTTCAGCTGCAGGCCGAAGCTCGGTGGCCTCACCTGCTCAACCGGTACTCTTTCTCTCTCTCTCTCCTCTATCTTTCTCACTCTTCAATTTCTCGTTAGTTTCGGATTCTTCTTGTCCTATGTTTGGTTACTGAGAAAATGTGGGAATGAGGATTGGGAGGAGGGGAATTGGGAGAAATTTGATTTGGAAAATTCGAAAATTATTAATTTTTTTGCCTAAATTTCTTATTAGCCAAACGGGGCTTTACCCCTATCGTTATTTTCTCAGTTGTTTAATTTCTTGAAAATAGTAGGAAACTATTAAACTTGTCACTCATCTGTAATCTGGTGAAGACAATTCATATCTTTAAATCTGGCATTCCTAATGTGTTTTATTTTAACCCTTTTTGTTTCAATAAACTGAAGGAATCTTCTAGAGGCACGAGGAGGCCCGAGGCAAATCCGAAAAGTATATATGTTTTCTTCATTGGTGCTGGTGGTGATGATGCTGTAGTGGAAGTAAGTTGTTTCTGAATGATTATTGTTGTTATGTCGATAGGTCCAGGAACGCAGCAGAAGACGCGGCGTTACAGGCCAGGAACAGTGGCTCTTCGGGAGATTCGTCACCTCCAGAAGACAGTTGAGATGATTATCCCAGCTGCTCCATTCATCAGAACTGTGAGTTCTTATCTCCCTGTTTGTTATACATACAGAATTGCATCCACACATGCATGTGCGCATAGATATACATGAGGGCGTGCACCGAAGGATATCAACAAACAGAAAAGAAATGTTGGGTAGTGTTATTGCTAGTTCTGGCAATTTTCTATTCACACAATCAAGAGAATGTATTTTTTTTGTTGGCATGGAAACCCAGAATCACAGATCCAATTTATTGATGTCGATTTGATTAACTCATTTCGTATTGTATAAACAAGTTGACCTTGACATCTTTGCAATCTCAGAGTTAAGCTTTTTTTAGTGAGACTAAAATTGGATTGTGAAATGGAATGTGCTTCGTTTTTGTGTGGTTCATGTCTGGTGATATTATCTATTAGATTTTAAGCACTAGTTATGCACAAGGTTTGATCACACAAAGTTGACAATCTTTTGTTTCCTTGTAGGTAAGAGAAATCACCAACTTTGTGTCTAGAGAGCCTAAGCGTTGGACGCCTGATGCTTTACTAGCAATTCAAGAGGTGAATATATGTTGTTATTTATTTTATGGCAAGTGAATTTAGCTGTATGTAAGAGATTAACCTTGCAAATGCTACTTTTCTTACCCCCACCTCCTCCTTTTCTGTCTCTTTGATAAACTGGTACGTTTCTGCATTGTAATTTCAGCTAGTTGTAGCATAATCTTTGTTTATCCATCAGTTAAAATATGCTGGCTGGATGAGTGATGATAATGCCATAAGTATCATTAACATCTGTGGAAGTGCATTGGATGCTCCCTCAGCTGCCCATCTGCTTCTTGCTATGCTTTGTTCACACAATGGCATTGCTGTGCCAACCCAAGATCTTTGAGGACTTACTCGTTCTATTGCAATAAAAACTGTTCCTGATAACAATCAGCAGTTTCTCGTTACCACCAATATTGTTCTACTTCGTCAAATCAACTCAACAAATGAAGCCTATAGAACGAATTGTTTGGATTTGGTTGCAGGAATTTTGTCTCGTTATCCCTATCCAAGCATACCATCTAACCATAACCCTCTAAATTGCAGTCCATTGGAGGAGTTACTATGAGTTATTTGAGACAAATCAGTCATGCCTATTAGAATTTTGTTCTTTTGCAGGCAGCAGAGGATTATGTCATTCAGTTGTTTGAAGATTCCAACCTCTGTGCAATTCATGCAAAGCGGGTCACTCTTAGTAAGCAAACTTGAGATCTAATATCTGCATAGTTAATTGTTATTTTCCACAAATCCCCCTAATGCTATGTAAATTTGCAAGCTGCGACTGATGCTTGTAGTGAGATAACACCTAAACAATGAAAAAAATTGCACTCTTTTGGGTAGTGGATTTTGACAAAACTCAAAGGGGCTGTCCTCAGATGCATTATTACTTATTGTATGTCTTGGATTGACCGTCTGTTTACTGTTTCATCTTCCACTTCAAGTTTCAGTTAGTCTTTGACAGTTTTTACCGTTATTGTACAATATAATTGTTAACAAACCTGTTTCTTTTACTTTCGTATCCTCAGTGAAGAAGGATTTTGAGTTGGCTCGTCGGATTGGAGGGAAGGGGAGGATCTGGTGAGAGCATGACAACAGTAACTGACTCCATAATCACCGATCGTCACAATTTTAGAAACAGTCAGCATTTGCTCTCTCACAGTAGCTGTAATTTGTTTTTCTACTTGTAGTTAGAAATTCTCAGAACTAGGAAGTAGGCAGATTTCATTCGTAGTAGTTCGAATCATCTGTATACCAACTGCCTGTGATTCTGGATTTCCATGTCAGATTTCAATGATAGGACGGTTATTGCAATTGGTGGACCGATCATTCATCGTTTTGGGATTAAAGTGTTATTCGAGTTGCTAAAACATTATAAGTATTATTTAATTCGACATATATGGTAATTTTTGAAAGGATATTGTAACTTGGGTGCAAAGGTAACTCCTGTATAAACATATTTGCTGTATAAATGTAATTAAGCATACAAACGTGTTTAGAATAATTGGCAGAAAGTCCTGAGTTCCCGCCAGCGCTATCCAACTCAAACCCTAATTAGCTGTACCAAACCTTTACGCCTCTACCCCCAATATTCTTCAAAACCTCATAACCGCAAGCGAGAAACAAACTCTTCTACAGATGCAAGCATACGGGTTAACGCTTACAGGATAGAGCATTCCTCTCGGAGTTGAGAGGCACCATACCATAGCCAATGTCAAAGCCCAGATTAAGGATAAGGAGGGATACCGTAAGACCAGCAGTGTTATTTTGTTGGGAAGAAACTCGAAGATGGTAGACGCTGGCAGATTATGACGTCCAGAAAGAGTCCATTCTGCATTTGATTCTGCCCTTCAGGGTCGGCATGCAGATATTTGTGAAGAGCCGTACTGGCAAGACCATCACTCTTGAGGTTGGGAGGGAGCTCAGATACTATCGATAATGCATGACTAAGATACATGACAAGGAAGAGAGTCAGCCTGACCAACAAAGGCTCATATTCGTTTGAAAACAGCTGGAGGACGGAAGGACCTTGGCCGATTATAACATCCAGAAGGAGTCGACTTTGCATATAGTTCTACGTCTGCGTGGTGGAATGCAGATTTTTGTTAAAACTCTGAAAGGAATGACTATTACTCTCGAAGTGGAGAGCTCTATTGCTCTAATACCATAGACAATGTAACACAAAGATCCAAGACAAAAAGGGGATTCCACCGGACCAGCAGAGGCTCATATTTGCTGGAGAGCAGTTGGAAGTGTTGGAAACTAATGTGTTTACAATACGTAATTAATTTCCACGCAACTGTCAATGCAGTAAGTTCATTGTATAACAAGTATCCCAGATTACATTTAGTTCGATTACGTGAGATACCTGGAGCAGTCATGCTTCTGGTTGGGAATGCAATTCTTCTACTCGTTTAAGACTTTTAGTTCCAAAGGTGATAGAACCCTTAATGTTACAGAACATCTCTTCACGAGTAGGGAACTGGATTATATATACACAGCCTTCATCTAACTTCCATCTATCGTGGAAATCAGTTTCATGCGGTTGCCGGCAGTTTTCACCGAGCAGTGGATAAACAGTTATCATTTGCTGCATTTTATCCACGTATCCTTAATTACAGAAGTAGTTTTCCACGCTTACAACTCCTTAATCAGTTAACGTATAGGCAACATAAAATTCATACTTATAATGTTAGTCAAGTTCAACTAGGTATCTAACAGGAAGATGGTAGGACACCGATTATAACATCCAGAAAGACTCAACTTTGCATCTTGTACTACGCCTATGTGGTGGAATGCAGATCTTTGTTAAAACGATGACAGAAAAGACAATCACTCTTGAAGTGGAGATCTCTGATACTATAGACAATGTTAAGGCAAAGATCCAAGACAAAGATGGGACTCCGCCAGACCAGCATAGGCTTATATTTTCTGGAAATCAGTTGGAAGATGGTAGGACATTTGCAGACTACAATATCCAGAAGGAATCCACCTTGCATCTTGTTGTCGATTGAGGAGTGGGATGCAAATCTTTTGTGAAGACATCGACTGGAAAGACTGTCACTCTTGAGGTGGACAGCTCTGATACTATAGACAATGTTAAGGCGAAGATCCAAGACAAGGAAGGAATCCCTCCTGATCAGTAGAGGCTAATTTTTTCCTGGAAAGCAGTTGGAAGATGGTAGGACTTTGGCTTACTTTGCATCTTGTTCTTCAATTGTGGGGTGGGATGCAAATCTCTGTCAAGACTTTGACTGGAAAGACTATCATTCTTGAGGCTCTTATACTATAGACAATGTCAAGGCGAAGATTCAAGATAAAGAAGGAATCCCACCGACAAAGGCTAATTTTTGCTGGAAGCAGTTGGAGGACGGAAAGACTTTGGTGTTAGTGTTTAAGTGTTTTAGCTGAAATAAATCAATCCATTTTACTTGTTTTAATTAGAGCCTTTGGATTACATTCCAAATGGATGCTCTAGATTTAAGTGAGAGTTAATGATATAGAGTGACAACTGTAGCTATCTCATAGGATAGATGAAATGAATGGTTGTGATGTATTCTTTCTGTTACGAGAGAGAGTGTGTAATGATGTTTTTGTACTAGTGCTATCGGTAACATTTTCCGATTGAGCAGAGAAGAAGAAATGGAAGTTGTTGTTCACTCATCTCTGTGAATATTCCCAGCAACCTTTCGTTTTCCTTTCCTCCAGAAATCTCAATAAAACACATTGAATCACAGCATAAAATACATAATCTAACATGGCCTCAGAGCCAGGTTGCATCATCTGCAACTGGGCATGAATCTGTGAAGCTCACAGTGAAGAGCTCGAACTGACCGTTGAGCTTTCTCACTGAAGAAAACTCGGAGAAGAAAGTGTAGTGATCTTAGATCTCGTCTCATATGGCTGGATCGAGTGGAGCTGATCTTCGTGCGCCGGTATTCAATGGTGATAACTTTGATTTCTGGCAGATTCAGATGAAGACAATATTCCGATCGCACAAGCTCTGGGATATCGTCAAAAATGGTGTCGAAACTTCGGTGAAGAAGGATGAAGAACTCACTGTAGCTAAAAGCAAGCTATTGAAGGAGAATATAGTCAGAGATGCGAAGGCACTTAGAATCATTCAAGGAGCCGTTTCTGATCAGATCTTTCCGAGAATCGCCATCCAAGAGACTGCAAATGCTGCTTGGAATGTGCTGAAACAAGAATTTGTGGGAGATAAACAGGTACGGGCTGTGAAACTCCAAGGCTTACATCGTGATTTTGAATATACTAGAATGGGTGAAAATGAAGCTTTCTCTGCATATCTAGTTAGATTATTTGATTTGATTAGTCAAATGAGAAGCTATGGTGAGGAGATAAGTAATCAGAGAATCGTTCAAAAGTTGCTGATAAGTTTACCTAGGTCCTATGATAGTATTGCTTCTGTGATTGAAAATACTAAGGATCTAGATACTGTTGATGTTCAAGATGTGGTAGCTATTCTCAAAGGTTATGAGCAAATAATTGACAGGCATGATGAATCTCACACTGAGAAAGCATTTGTTAGTCTCAGTATTGCTCCAAAACAGAATAAGTACAATGGGAATCAAGGGTTCAAACCATAGAAGAATTGGAAGTCTAAATGGAAGAAAGGAGATAATAGACCTGCAAATCAAACTGGAAAAGTTGCAGGTACTTCTGAAGGAGCTGAGAATCCTTGTATACATTGTGATAAACTGCATTTTGGTGAATGTTGGTTCAAAGATAAACCAAGGTGTCATAGTTGTCATAAGTTGGGGCATATTGCAAGAGATTGCCGAGTCAAGAAGGAGAAGGCTAATCAACATGTGAATTTTGTTAATCAAGTCAATGATACTCCTACCATGTTCTATGTCTGCAATAATGTCACTGTAAAGAAAAGTGAAGATATATGGTATGTAGATAGTGGTTGCAGTAACCATGTGACTGGAAGGGAGGATTTGCTTATCGACATTGATAGAAATATAACTGCTAAGGTAGAAATGGGTACTGGACAGCTCATTGAAGTCACAGGGAAAGGAAGTTTAGTAGTTGATACCAAAATAGGAAGGAGATATATCAAGGAAGTGATGTTAATTCCAGGTTTAAAAGAAAATTTGCTCAGTGTAGGGCAAATGATGGAACACGGTTACTTTCTTGTGTTTGGAGGTACAACTGCAGAAATATATGATGATAGTTCAATGTCTAATCTGATATCTAGAGTACCAATGAAGGGCAATAGAAGTTTTCCCTTGAGACTTAAACCTGAGATGCAGGTTGCTCTAAAGGCTAGTGTGTATCAGTCTTCTAAAATCTGGCATAGAAGGTTAGGACATTTGAATTTGGGCAGTTTGAAGCAACTCAAAGAGCATGATATGGTGTTGGGTTTGCGTGATCTTGAAATGACAAATGAGATATGTGAAGGGTGTGCTCTTGGGAAGCATTGCAGAGATGCATTTCCAAAGGAAGCATCATAGAGGGCCTCACTACCTCTTGAACTCATTCACTCTGACATTTGTGGACCTATGCAGATTTCTAGAAAGGCTGGAAATAGGTATTTTCTTACCTTTATAGATGACTGCACTCGGATGTGTTGGGTTTACTTCTTAAGGAACAAGTCAGAGGTGTCTAGTATATTCAAGAAATTTAAGCTCACAGTTGAATTGCAAATTAGATATAAATTGAAGAAGTTGAGAAGTGACAGATGAGGAGAATATGTATCTGTTGAATTCAGGGAATTTTGTGAAGAAATGGGCATGGAAAGACAACTTACAGTGGGATACACACCTCAGCAGAATGGAGTAGCTGAGAGGAAGAATAGAACCATAGTTGAGATGGCAAAGTGTACGATGATTGAAAAGGGTGTTCCATTTGAATTCTGGGCAGAAGCTGTTAATACATCAGTATATATTTTGAACAGATGTCCTACCAAGTCTCTTGGTAAGAAGACTCATTTCGAGGCATATAGTGGAAGAAAACTAGGGATCAAACACTTGAAGATTTTTGGTTCTGTGTGTTATGCATACATCCCAAGACAAGTTAGACAGAAATTAGATGAAACAAGTACTAAATGCATTTTCTTGGGATATGGCACATATGAGAAAGGGTATAGACTCTATGATCCTATCTCTAAGAAAATAATTGTGTCAAGGGATGTAATAGTTGATGAAAATGCTTGCTGGGATTGAGAGTCTCAATCTGAGAAAACCATCAGTGTATCTATACCTGGAAAGAAAATGAGTGAACAGAATGTGGAAGGAAACTTAAGTGATAAAAGTGATGTAAATGATGAATTCTTAGCATCTTCATCTGAAACAAATGAGTCAATTGAAAATGGTTCAAGGCTGGTGCAAATGCAGAGTAACACATGTCCTCAAGACTATGATCATACTCCTTTGAAGTTCAAAAGTTTGATAGAAATATATGCAAAATGCAATCTGTGCATTATTGAGCCTGAGAACTTTGAGGAAGCAGCAAAAGATGAATCATGGCAGAAGGCAATGGAAGCAGAAATATGCATGATAGAGAAGAATTGCACCTGGGAACTTGTTGATAGACCATTTGATAAGCCGGTTGTGGGTGTCAAGTGGATCTATAAAACAAAATTGAACCTAGATGGGTCTATACAGAAGAATAAGGCAAGGTTAGTGGCTAAGGGATACTCTCAAAAGCCTGGAATCGATTTCAATGAGACATTTGCTCATGTGGCAAGGCTTGACACTATTAGAACCTTAATTGGGCTTGCTGCACAGAAATGATGGAAGCTTTTTGAACTTGATGTAAAGTCTGCATTTCTGAATGGAGTTATAAATGAGGAAGTATATGTAGATCAACCACTTGGTTTTGTGATTGAAGGCAAGGAGGACAAGGTTTACAAGCTCAAGAAGGCCTTGTATGGGTTGAAACAGGCACCAAGGGCCTAGTACAAGGAGATTGACTCTCATTTCTGCAGCTCTGGTTTTCACAGAAGTCCAAGTAAAGCAACTCTCTACATCAAAGCAACTGAGGCAGGAATTCTCATTGTTTCTTTGTATGTTGATGACATTAAATACACAGGGAGTTCTAGTGCATTAATGAATGCGTTTAAAGCAGAAATGATGGGAAAGTATGAAATGTCTGATTTGGGACTATTGCACCATTTCTTGGGACTTGGTGTCATTCAAACAGAAGGTAGTATCTTTCTGCATCAAAAGAAATATGCAAGAACTTTGTTGGAGAAATTTGGATTGAAGGAGTGCAAACCTGTTGCAACTCCACTTGCAACAAATGAAAGATTAATCAAAGAAAATGGAAGTGAATTAGCTGATGAGAGTTTCTACAGGCAGATTGTTGGTAGCTTGTTATATTTAACAGCTACAAGACCTGATATCATGTTTGCTGCAAGTCTACTTGCTCGGTTCATGCATAATCCAACCAGGAAACATATGGGAACTGCAAAGAGAGTGCTAAGGTATATTCAAGGCACACTGGACTATGGAATTGCATATGAAAAAGGCAAGGATGCTGTGCTTATTGGATAATGTGATAGTGACTGGGCAGAAAATGAAGATGACATGAAGAGAACATCCGGATATGCTTTTAGCTTTGGTTCTGGAGCATTTTCTTGGGCCTCAATCAAACAAAGCAGTGTAGCTTTGTCCACTGCAGAGGCAGAGTATGTTAGTGCTGCAGAAGCAACTGCTCAAGCCATATGGTTAAGGTTTGTCTTATCAGATTTTGGAGAGGAACAAGTAGAACCTACTCAGATTCTATGTGATAACACTTCAGCTATTGCAATTTTTAAGAATCCAGTGGCACATAATAAGACAAGACACATAAACAGAAGGTTTCATTTCATCAGAGATGCACTGCAGAATGGTGAAGTTGATCTGATTTACTGCAAAACTGAAGAACAAGTTGCTGATATCTTTACAAAAGCATTGGCAATGGATATATTTGAGTATTTGAGGAAGGCTTTGGGAGTGATTTCAGCTAAACACTTAGAATGGAGTGTTAGTGTTTAAGTGTTTTAGCTGAAATAAATCAATCCATTTTACTTGTTTTAATTAGAGCCTTTGGATTACATTCCAAATGGATGCTCTAGATTTAAGTGAGAGTTAATGATATAGAGTGACAATTGTAGCTATCTCATAGGGTAGATGAAATGAATGGTTGTGATGTATTCTTTCTGTTATGAGAGAGAGTGTGTAATGATGTTTTTGTACTAGTGTTATCGGTAACATTTTCCGATTGAGCAAAGAAGAAGAAATGGAAGTTGTTGTTCACTCATCTCTGTGAATATTCCCATCAACCTTTCATTTTCCTTTCCTCCAGAAATCTCAATAAAACACATTGAATCACAACATAAAATACATAATCTAACATTTGGCAGATTGTAACATCCAGAAGGAATCCACCTTGCATTTGGTTCTTCGTCTGCGAGGTGGTATGCAGATCTTTGTTAAACTCTGACTGGGAAGACAATCATTCTTGAGGTCAATGGACAATGTGAAAACTAAAATCCAAGATAAAGAGGGTACCCCGCCCGATCAGCAGAGACTCATTTTTGCTGGGAAGCAATTTGAGGATGGGCGTACGCTCGCTGATTATAACATCCACAAAGTGTCTACCCTGCACCTTGTGCTTCGTCTTCGTGGAGGAAATGTTTAAGATTGGATGATGTCTGTTACTATTTCTTATTTGGTTTTGATTTCTTTTTTATTCTCCTTTCAGGAGAAGGTGATTTAGAACATTAAGACACCTTTTTGCTTTGGTAGTGAATCAGTGATTTAGGATTCATGGTCTCATTGTTTCTAAGTTAAGTTTGTTTTGTGATGATCCTGCATTTTTTGACGTCAAATTGATTGATCGCATATAGATACGAGGATTGTTGGATAATGTTGTTTTCTTTGGTGTGTCGGGCACAAGAGTGCCATGTATGTTAAATTGAGTGGTTTGAGGGGTAGGCTTACGTCGGTTTGAAGTTATTAAGTTGGGATGAAAACTTTGATAATGTGTGAGATTGGTTCTGCAGACGGCGAACTGATTTAAGTAGGGCTTAACGGGATAAGCTAGAATGCTGATGGCTTAGCAAATTCGTTCATGTTTTATTGTACAATCTCGATGGATGAATAGAGTTGATGCCGTTTTAGAATGTTGATGGCTTACTTTATATCCCACCATCCCATTATGGGCCTGTGGCAATGAGTTCACCAATCTCATCTCATATTTGTTTAAATTCCGGAAGGATAGTTCATGTGCCAGGTTCTAGTTCAAGCAGCCGTGTTCTTACATCGTGTTGCTAATCGTCACAATTTTGCACTATGACATCTTTGGCATGTGATTGTTCTGTAGTCTTTTTTTTTCTTGTAATTTCCCTCCAATAGTGGACCTCGAAATGTGAATGAGGGATGAATTTATAACCTTCTAGTATGATTTTTATGTGGTTCGTTATCAACTTATTAGTTATAAAAATTAATCCTGTTTTTGTTGGTTTTTGTCAATTACAGATGTGTATTTGTTGCTTGCTCTGTAAGTAATCACCTAGATTGATGGACTGGCTCAAAAGAAACTCATTTTCCAGAACGTTTTCCCAGTTTATTTCATTATACATCTTTTTATAGCCTTGTTTGGCCGTGAGTTTTCATGTTTTGATACTGCATATCCGAAATTGGTATCCTATTCATGTAATTCTAGCTATAAGATTTTGATTCATTTGGTAAAGAACTTTGAAATGGGAAGGTCAGAATGGACATTAACCATAGTAAAAGATAAGTAATAGTTTAAATATCCTAACCCTACTCTAACTAACATCGAGACATTTTGTGATAAACTCCACATCTGACGGATTGTGCAGGTGGTAATTACAAAGTTGGGGACATTATTGGTGTTGTTGGAATTGGGCATTCGGCCATTCTCTCTAATAATTCTACAAGCTATCAAAGCTAGGGAGCGGGCATGTATTGTACTGCCATGTGATGGGTGGGCCTTTTAGGCCCCGCCGGTGATGGTAGGTCCTTTGGCTTCATGTGGTTGCCGATGTGTGGATATCGTGATGGGTGGGTCCCATAGACCCCGTGCGATGGTGGTGGGTCCCTTGGCCCCCTTGGCTCCACATGGTTGTCGACGTGTGGATC
The DNA here is from genome assembly GCA_035220775.1 of Malus fusca. NCBI lineage: Eukaryota > Viridiplantae > Streptophyta > Magnoliopsida > Rosales > Rosaceae > Malus > Malus fusca. The sequence continues at coordinate 22,793,679 of CM069065.1, read as the reverse complement.
TCCCACGTGTGACCCATTAATTGGGTACCACGTGAGGGGGCGTGCTGAGTCCCACATCGGCTGTAGTAAAAGATAAGTAATAATTTAAATATCATAACCCCACTCTAACTAAAACCGAGGCATTTTATGATAAAACTCAAGTGAGGGGGCGTGTTGGATCCCACATCAGCCGTAGTAAAAGATAACTAATAGTTTATATATCCTAACCCCACTCTAACTAACACCGAGACCTTTTATGATAAAACTCCACACCTGACGGATTATGCAGGTGGTAATTACCAAGTTGGGGACAATATCGGTGTTGTTGGAATTGGGCCTTCGGCTCGTCTATTTGATAATTCTACATGGTATGAAAGCTAGGGAGCGTCATGTATTGTACTGGCACGTGATGAGTGGGTCCCTAGGCCTCACCGGTGATGGTGGGTCCCTTGGCTCCACATGGTTGCTGATGTGTGGAACTCATGATGGGTGGGTCCCTTAGGCCCTCCCGGTGATGGTGGGTGAAGGAAAAATTTTGTTCTAGCTAAGAACATGTGAGAATATTTGAACACATATGCAAACTATTAACACATTAAAGTAGGCATGCATTCAAAAACAATTCTAAAACCCATGACTTTGAAAGCCTAGTGAATGGTGAACCATAAGACTCTTTAACAACATTAAAGAGAAGGTAAGATTTTAGAGATTCATTACCCTTGAAGCTCATCCTTGTTTACACAAGGGATTCACCCAAGTGGAGGGCCTTACAGTCACCTCCTAGCTCCTTGGATCTTCCTTGTGATTTCCTTCCTTTTGTGCTCCTTTGATCCTTGAGGATGTGAGGAAAGGATCTCCAAAAACACCAAAGATTTGGTGTCTCTAAGTCTCCACACCAAGGATGAGGTGTGAAGATGAAATGGATGACTTAGAGAAGAAAAGATTGCTAGCTAAATCCTCTCTAAGTGGCCGGCCTCCTTGTAGAGAAAAAGAGAGAAAATGTTTCACCTCTTTGCCTCAAAGAAAAACCCTAATGAGGTAAAAGCTATAAAGATGCTTTTATATCTCATTTCTTAGGTGAGTGGCAAACTTGCAATTAAGCAAAACTTCCCACTACCCTTGCTATGGCCGACCTCCCTTAAGTGATTGGGCTTATTGCCCTTTTTTTTAGTTGTCGTACAACTTGAACATAATGGGCCTTGTGGACCAAAACACTTTTGGGCCCCGAAACCCAAAACCAACTTAAAAGCCCAATACGAACCTTTCGTTAAATTAATTAACTAATTAATTAATCTTGACCATTTTTCAATTAAACCATTTAATTGCATATCCATTTCATTTATATTTCTTCACTTTCATCCTTACTCGGTGTACGATCCATTAGGTTCCAATTAGCGAGGCAGTGGGCAATTGTTACTCTTAACGATCGATTATGAATTGAAACTACATTTCAATTCTCCCCTTGATTAAGATTAGTGTTTGCTAATCTTCAGGGCTTCCACAAACCATGAGTGACACCTAGTAGCATGTCATGGTTACCCAAGCTAAGTAGAAGGGGTTGGAGAACCTATCCAGTTACAACTACAACGCAATACGGTCATTCTCTAATACAATACTCTTAATCACATTGTTTGAGTGATAGTTTGTTTCATGTCTACTATCCAATGTGATACTTCTCTATATGATTCAATTGAATATGATTTGGAACAAACTTCCTAAGTCATATTCATATGCTTTGGCCAAAGACTCTCGAATCATATCTTAGAGTATTCTCCTTCTACCATGGAAGGTTAGAAATCCCTTGTTGTGCATTCATATGCCTACATGACTAGATAGCTTGACCTCAACAATGCCGTGGACACTCTCGATGGAATGCCTTTGACATGATCAAAGATTAAGGACCTAATCATTAGACATCTATGATGCCTCAGGTCAAAGGACTACTTTGCATATTGCAACTTACGAGTTCTTACATGACATGTATGTTTGAACTCTCTTTTGATTGTTGTTCAGTGTACTCGATTACTCTTTCGAGCACCTATGTGTTTGTCTTAGTGTCAAACACTAAATGACTTGAGACTAGTCATACTCACGCTTGAGTTGACATAACACATACTAACCTTAACGGATTGTCAATGCCCAATTGGCAATCCTATGGCTAGGAACGTTTTAGGAATGAATATAAAAGAAAGGTCCCGTTAATCTAACTTACTTAAATCACTTTTCTCTTAGATCAAATACATTCCTTGGATTCCCTTATTGCTTAAACACATGATACAATAAATATTGATTAACAATAAGCTTTGCTCTTCATTAAACATATAATAGTTTAATACATTAAGTATTCCAAAAGCTATTACATCAAATGCGTGGCTTTGTGGGCATACTTCCAAAAATCTCCCACTTGCACTCAAAGCCACTTTCCCATGTATCTAATACCCATCTTTTCCATATGGCGGTCAAGTTGGATTTGAGACATTAGCTTTGTCAGTGGATCTGCTACGTTATCTACTGAGGCAACTTTGAGGATGTTGACTTTCCTATCTACAGCATATCTTCTAATGATATTAAAGCGCCTGTCGAAATGCTTGTTCTTTTGATGAGCCCTGGGTTCCTTGGCTTGAGCTATCGCCCCACTATTATCACAGTACAAAGTTACTGGTGATGTAATGGTTGGAACCACTCCAAGTTCAGTAATGAACTTCTTCATCCAGAACGCTTCTTTGCCGGCTTCAGCTGCAGCGACATATTCTGCCTCCGTTGTGGAATCAGCAATTACATCTTGTTTCTTGCTTTTCCAACTAACAGCCCCACCATTTAGAGTGAATACATATCCGGAGTTGGAACTTCTATCATCGACGTCTGATTGGAAATCTGCGTCTGTATAGGCTTCCACTCGTAACTTTGTTGCTCCTCCATAAACGAGGAACATGTCCTTAGTTCTTCTTAAGTACTTAAGGACCGTCTTGACAGCTGTCCAGTGTTCTGATCCTGGGTTAGATTGATATCGACTAGTAATGCTCACATCATATGCGATATCAGGCCTTGTGCATATCATGGCATACATGAGACTTCATATGGCGGAAGCATAAGGAATAACACTCATCTGCAGTATCTCTTCAGGAGTTTTAGGTCCCATGGACTTAGAAAGGTGAATTCCATGTCTCACATGAAGAAAACATTTCTTAGATTGTTCCATCTGGAACCTACTCAGCACCTTATCTATGTACATAGATTGGGATAATCCAATTAATTTTCTGGATCTATCACGATAGAGCTTTATCCCAAGTACATAAGATGCATCTCCTAAATCTTTCATGTGGAAGGTTTTGGACAACCACACTTTTACAAAAGAAAGTACTGCAGTGTCATTCCCGAATAGTAATATGTCATCTACATATAACACTAGGAATACAACTGCATCCCCAACGACTTTTTGATAAACACAATTGTCATCTTCGTTTTGAGTAAAACCAAACGTTTTGATTTCAGTATCGAAACAAATGTTCCAGCTCCTGGAGGCTTGCTTAAGTCCATAAATGGACCTTTGAAGCTTGCATACCTTAGTCTTTTTAGACTTGGACACGAAACCTTCAGGTTGAGTCATATAGAGCTCTTCCTCTAGGTAGCCATTCAGAAAGGCCGTCTTCACGTCCATTTGCCATATCTCATAATCATGGTACGCAGCTATAGCAAGCAAAATCCGAATGGACTTAATCATGGCTACATGAGAGAAGATGTCTTCATAGTCAATCCATTCTCGTTGCCTATAACCCTTGGCTACTAGTCTAGCCTTATAAGTCTCCACGTTCCCATCAACGCCTATCTTCCTCTTGAAGACCCATTTGTTTCCAATAGGTACTATACATTCTGGAGGGTCTACAAGAGTCCAGACCTGATTTTGATACATGGAATCCATCTCGAATTTCATGGCCTCTTGCCATCTCTTTGAATCAATGTCGGACATTGCTTCCGTGTAGTCTCTAGGGTCTTCCTTTGTGTCATTGTCACCTAGAAGGTGCAATTCCCCAAAGTCATTATCTAAGCCATACCTCTTAGGTGGCTTGCTAACCCTTTCAGATCTACGTGGAGCTAGAGGTTCAGGAACAGGGTTGTCAACTTATCGAGTGCTTGTTTGTGGTTCATCATTAATCTCATTAATTTCCATCGTTCTACTTATAGTTCATTTGAGAACAAAATCGTCATCTAGAAACTTAGCAGTTCTGGCGACAAAAACCTTTTGGTCGTCAGGATGGTAGAACTCATATCCCATAGTTTCTCTAGGATATCCCACAAAGTAGCACCTAACTGATCTCGCTTCAAGCTTAGTAGCTTCAAGCTTCTTGACATATGCTTCACAACCCCAAATCTTAATGTGATTAAGACTTGGCTTTCTTCCATGCCATATCTCATAGGGCGTCTGTGAAACTGATTTGGAAGGTACTCTATTAAGCAAGTAAGCTGCTGTATATAGAGCGTATCCCCAGAATGTTACTAGTAGATCGACGAAACTCATCATAGAACGAACCATGTTCATCAAGGTTCGATTTCTCCTTTCAGAAACTCCATTAAGTTGTGGAGTTCCCTGTGGAGTCCACTGTGATATTATTCCACACTCTTTGAGATAATCTAGGAACTCGGTGCTTAGATACTCTCCCCCTCGATCTGATCTTAGGATCTTTATCTGTTTCCTAGTTTGCTTCTCAACTTCATTCTTGAATTCTTTGAACCTTTCAAAGGATTCTGACTTGTACTTCATAAGATACACATAGCCAAACCGAGAGTGATCGTCGGTGAATGTGATATAGTAGGAGAAGCCTCATCTCGACGTAGTAGACATAGGTCCACATACGTCAGTGTGGATTAACTCTAGAATTTCAGTGGCATGCTCTCCTTTCCCAGTGAATGGAGATTTGGTCATTTTCTCTTTTAAGCAACATTCACAAGTACCCATTTGGTCATTACCTAATGGGCGGAAATATCTTTCTTTCGACATCTTGCGAATCTTATCAAGGTTCACATGTCCAAGTTTAAGATGCCACATCTTTTCTTGGTTAACTTCTTCTCTAACCCTTTTGGGTTTTGAGGTATTCCCGCTTTCAATACAGTGCATCCCACTACTTGTCTCTATGTGAAAAAATCCCTCTATCATATTACCATGAGAGATAATACAACCGTTCAAGTATAAAGTGCAACTCATTTTGTCAAACAATACTGAGTGCCCATCTCGTAAAAGCTTAGAGATAGAAATCAAATTCTTTATACATGAAGGAAAATATAAACAATTTTTAAGTTCCAAGACTTCCCCAGAGGGCAGTTTAAGCATGTAGGTGCCTATTGCTTTAGCAGAGATCTTAGTGCCGTTCCCAACTCGCACAATCATCTCCCCATTGCGCAATGTCCTGCTCCTTGTTAGTCCATGTAACGAATTGCAGATATGTTGACTAGCGCCTGAATCAAATATCCAGGAATTGAAGCTCATTGTAAAAGCACTCTCTATGACAGAAATAGTCCCTTCAAAAGTTCTTGTCATAAGGCTCGCAATGCGCACCCTGTATTTCTTCTTCCAACGTTCATCATTTCCACAATGAAAGCATGTTCCTTTGGATTTTCTTGCCTTCTTCTTATGCAACCTTTTCCTTATGATTGCATTCTCACTTCCACTATCCTTTTTGAAACCTTGTTCAAACTTACAGCACATGTCAATCATCTCGGTAAAAGTATGATTGAATCTATTCACTTTATAGTTTACAATAAACTTAGTGAAATCATCCGAAAGAGATGCAAGGAAAAAGTTTTGGGCCATTTTCCCATCGATGGAAGTTCCTAAACTTTCAAGATCTTGAAAGATCATTTCCATCTTTTGTCCATGTTTATGAACCGATGTCCCCTTTGCCATTTTGGCATTTAATAGACTACAAACATTTGAGAATCGTACATTACTAGTCTCAATGTCATGCATCTTATGCAAACTATCAACCATGGCACAAGAAGTGTCCAAGTGCTCATGTAGCTTCTTAAGCTCCTCACTAAGTGAAGTGAGGATTAAGCATTTGGCTTGTAAGTCATCCTCATAGTGTCTATCATAATTTTGACACTCCTCATTTGAAGCTAGTTTCATAGGAGGTACATGAGGAGGGGATTGCTTAAGCACATACAATATGTCTATCACCTTTGAGACATTCTCAATATGGCGATACCAAGCAAGGAAACGTTGGCCCATAAGGCCCATTTTGTCAAGTATAATGGTGGGTGTAATTTTAGGCATGTCGTTAACTACATAACATAACAGAAATCGTATTAGATTGTGGATTTTAAAACTACTTGATTGGGTCTTATATCAAATAGTACCACCCACTATTTTTGGCAAATTCCACATCCCTCAATGGAATTCGAGAGTTGTGTTGAACTCTTAGCGGGGTATGGGAGACTCACCATTACCAAGCCCACCTCACGATGATACGATGTTGGTTAGCAAAAATAATGATGAGAGAATAACGCTTTAATCATTTACAACTCTTGTAATTACCCATCTTGTTTGGCCTCTGGAGAATGATGCCTCACAATGATATGATGTCGGCACCATTGCACTTAGTTAAGTTATTCCCACCATGCTAGTTCGTGTAGGGGTTCAAGAATAGCCTCACAATGATATGATGTCGGCCATCCTCGTTGCCTACCTCACTACATCATGTATGTATATATGGACTCCTCCTAAATGTAAGCACATACTTTGAACTCCCCCATGATAGGGTGAAGCCGTTGTAGGAGTCACAAACGATTGGAGCCCATCATGGTGGAAGGCCTACGAAGAGATGTTCAAAACATCTCTCGCTTATCAACTTAATATTCGTTTTGTTGAGGGAGTAGTGTTGGGCTACATCAATTTTATTTTAATCTTATTAAAAGAACTTGGGCCTATCACAACCATTGGTCCAAGTTAATATGAATTAGTAGTATATAATACTCCCACTATTTCGATGAAACAAGCGAGACTATATGGAACTACTAACGAATGCTTTGCATCCTCATATGGACTATATAGTCATATTAGGTCTTAGGATGATTATGAACTGTTTGATTTGATCCAACACGAGCCTTGTGTTGGACCTTGGGTTTAAGGTAGATAGTTGTTGATTTTAGTTACGCGTTTAATCTAATTAAACCGTTATTTCCTATTGGGCGTTGGACCCAACTATTCCAATTTGCATACATATAAACAAAAAGGAATACTTGAAATAAAGAGAAGGGCTTATGCCCTTTTACAACACATTGGATGGACTTATGTCCATTTACAACAATATGAACTAATCAAATTACATTCAAATCTAAACTACTTAACCCAAACATTCATAATGTAAAGCGGCCAATCACATAGCTCAATTATCGAGGCCTTTGGTTCATAATCACCATTTTCTTAATCAATCACATTAACTAAGAAAGCAACTTAAACAATTGGTTTTCGGATTCATAAAATTGATTTAAATGGAACTAATTGAAATGAAAATCCAATTCTCATTAAAGAGACAAAACCATTTTGTTCTCATCTTATTTGGGCCAAAAATAATGACCTCAACAATTGGGCCATTATTCAATAAGCATAAACTTTTGGGGTCACTTTGTAAAAACACAAGAGTCCACAACTTCATGTAATTACAACTAGAACCCAAAATTTTAACAATAATAAAAACATCATTAAAGGAGCAAAACAATTTGTCCTTTAGAGTTTTTGGGCCTTAACGTAAAAACGTAAACTTTTGGGCCAAAATACAAAAATACAAAAGTATCAAAACTTTATGTAATTGCATAAAAGGCCCAAAATCACCCCCACTTGGGGTTGGCCGGTTTTAGAGTGAAAAAGGAGTGTGAAAGGGTTATATGCAAGTGGTGCATGCCAGTGGAAAGGTGGGTGAGGATAAAGGTGAATGAGATGGGTTGTAAGAAAAATGTTTTGTGAAACATTAATAGCATTTATCATCCTTCACCAATAATCCATCACCCATAAAAAAAAAAACAAAATTTTATGAAAAACACCAAACACTTTGAATCAAAATTCCAAACCTTTTTGTTCTTGGTAAGAATATCAAGAACATTGAAGAACACACATGAAAACTCATAAGAGTTCCATGAATGTTTTCACTCATTAAAACTCAAATTTTCACAACACAAAAGAGGGTTAATATCCTAGGGTACTTAGGGGTTCCAAAAGTCACTTTAAAACCATTTTAACAAGACAAACATGAACCCAAAAATCCACCCTTTGGATTTGGCCGAATTTCCCAACATACATGGCACCAAATTTTAGTTCCAATATTCATGCTTAAATGAACTACATCTACAACATTTGAGATGCTAAATTTTCAAGCAAAATTTATATTCAAAAGCAAGAACAAAGCTTGTAACATTTACAACATTTAAATCACAAAACCCAAAAGGATTCACCATAAACTAGACCTAGGCTCTGATACCACTTGAAGGAAAAATTTTGTCCTAGCTAAGAACATGTGAGAATATTTGAACACATATGCAAACTATTAACACATTAAAGTAGGCATGCATTAAAAAACAATTCTAAAACCCATGACTTTCAAAGCCTAGTGAATGGTGAACCATAAGACTCTTTAACAACATTAAAGAGAAGGTAAGATTTTAGAGATTCATTACCCTTGAAGCTCATCCTTGTTTACACAAGGGATTCACCCAAGTGGAGGGCCTTCAAGTCACCTCCTAGCTCCTTGGATCTTCCTTGTGATTTCCTTCCTTTTGTGCTCCTTTGATCCTTGAGGATGTGAGGAAAGGATCTCCAAAAACACCAAAGATTTGGTGTCTCTAAGTCTCCACACCAAGGATGAGGTGTGAAGATGAAATGGATGACTTAGAGAAGAAAAGATTGCTAGCTAAATCCTCTCTAAGTGGCCGGCCTCCTTGTAGAGAAAAAGAGAGAAAATGTTTCACCTCTTTGCCTCAAAGAAAAACCCTAATGAGGTAAAAGCTATAAAGATGCTTTTATATCTCATTTCTTAGGTGAGTGGCAAACTTGCAATTAAGCAAAACTTCTCACTACCCTTGCTATGGCCGGCCTCCCTTAAGTGATTGGGCTTATTGCCCATTTTGTATTAGTTGGCGTACAACTTGAACATAATGGGCCTTGTGGACCAAAACACTTTTGGGCCCCGAAACCCAAAACCAACTTAAAAACCCAATATGAACCTTTCGTTAAATTAATTAACTAATTAATTAATCTTGACCATTTTTCAATTAAACCATTTAATTGCATATCCATTTCATTTATATTTCTTCACTTTCATCCTTACTCGGTGTACGATCCATTAGGTTCCAATTAGCGAGGCAGTGGGCAATTGTTACTCTTAACGATCGATTATGAATTGAAACTACATTTCAATTCTCCATTTGATTAAGATTAGTGTTTGCTAATCTTCAGGGCTTCCACAAACCATGAGTGACACCTAGCAGCATGTCATGGTTACCCAAGCTAAGTAGAAGTGGTTGGAGAACCTATCCAGTTACAACTACAACGCAATACGGTCCTTCTCTAATACAATACTCTTAATCACATTGTTTGAGTGATAGTTTGTTTCATGTCTACTATCCAATGTGATACTTCTCTATATGATTCAATTGAATATGATTTGGAACAAACTTCCTAAGTCATATTCATATGCTTTGGCCAAAGACTCTCGAATCATATCTTAGAGTATTCTCCTTCTACCATGGAAGGTTAGAGATCCCTTGTTGTGCATTCATATGCCTACATGACTAGATAGCTTGACCTCAACAATGCCATGGACACTCTCGATGGAATGCCTTTGACATGATCAAATATCAATGACCTAATCATTAGACATCTATGATGCCTCAGGTCAAAGGACTACTTTGCATATTGCAACTTACGAGTTCTTACATGACATGTATGTTCGAACTCTCTTTTGATCGTTGTTCAGTGTACTCGATTACTCTTTCGAGCACCTATGTGTTTGTCTTAGTGTCAAACACTAAATGACTTGAGACTAGTCATACTCACGCTTAAGTTGACATAACACATACTAACCTTAACGGATTGTCAATGCCCAATTGGCAATCCTATGGCTAGGAACGTTTTAGGAATGAACATAAGAGAAAGGTCTCGTTAATCTAACTTACTTAAATCACTTCTCTCTTAGATCAAATTCATTCCTTGGATTCCCTTATTGCTTAAACACATGATACAATAAATATTGATTAACAATAAGCTTTGCCCTTCATTAAACATATAATAGTTTAATACATTAAGTATTCCAAAAGCTATTACATCAAATGAGTGGCTTTGTGGGCATACTTCCAACAGTGGGTCCCTTGGCTCCACATGGTTGCTAATGTGTGGATCTCGTGATGGGGGCACTACAAGAAAACATGGCTTAGATGGCGACAGACATTCGTCACATAAACAAGAAAATTCATCACATTTGACTATATGTGAAGAAATTCTAGCATCACCACTTGCGTCACCTATACAGCGTCACCTATAGTCCATGTGACAAATATTATTTTCACCATATTCTTTCAATATACGTGACACAACGTTCGTCACTTAATAACAATATGTGTGAGAAATTATACATCACAAATTAACCATATGTGTGACGAATTATACGTCACTTAATAACAAAATGTGTGACGAATTATACATCACAAAATACAAAATTCCGTGACCTATTTTTTCATCTCGTATTAGGTTTATAAGTGATGATTTTGTAGTCACCCAATATGATACCAGATGATATAGTTTACACTAAGTGACGCTGAAAAGTCACATATTCCTTTGATATGTGGGGCAACTTACATCACATATGTTTAAATTAAATACCTTTGGCATCTAACTTGGACATATATTAGGAAATGATGTATAGCATGCATACCAAAAATTGGGTAGTAGTGTAAACATTATCGCATAGCCAGTCCCAGTGACTCTTAGGTATCCCATTCCATATTCGATCATTTGACAGATTAGCTCGTCCTTTTGCAGGTGTTTCACATGACAAGTAGTACTTATACAACCAGTGCTTAAACACAAAGTACAACTTCGCCATCTTCTTATCAACATATTCAATTATCTTTGGATGAGATAAGTCCACCACAAATAATACCTATTATCAAGCATAAATATATAAAAGTGAGTGCTTGAAATTAATATGAATAAACTAAATTAATGGTCCACATAACAGCTCCACGCAAATTAAATGTACTCCCAATCATCTTATCATGAGTCTGAAAGCCATTTTCCCACAATTCCTTAAGCTCGTCAACTAATGGGCACAAATACACATAAATCTCATTTCCAGGTGTTTTTGGTCCAAGAATTAATAAGGTTAAAAAATAGAATGGTTTTTTTATGCATTTCCAAAATGGCAGATTATATGGAAATATAACAACTGGCCACATACTGTATGACTTACTTATATCTAAAAATGGAGCAAACCCGTCACCTGCAAGGCCCAATCTGACATTTCGTGGGTCTTGAGCAAAATCACGGTACATTTGGTCAATTTTTTTCCATGTGATAGAGTCTGCTGGATGTCTCATTATGTTCGGATCATTAACTCTTTTATCCTTGTGCCACCTCATGTCTTCACTCGTATGTCTCGACAAGAACAACCTTTGTAGCCTGGGTTTAAGTAGAAAATATTGTAACACTTTTCTTGGAACCCTTTTTCTTTGCTCATAATAACTATTTTTATACCTTGGCTCATTACAAACTAGACATCTATCATTCTTTTCATATTCTTTATAGAACAATACACAATCATAATAGCAATCATGTATGTTCTCACACCCCAATCCAAGACTTTTCAATATCTTCTTGCACTCACGGAACGATTCGGGAACACTGTTTGGTTTGGGACACATCTTTTTCATCATTGCTAGCATCTTATCAATGGCCTTGTTGTCATGTGATTATCAACTTTGTTGTGAATTAACTCCACAACATAAGACAAAACTGTATATTGATTGTATCCAAGGTATAGTTCATTTTGAGCTTCACGAAGCAACATATCATATAAGTATCAACATCTACCATAAGAGCATTAGTCATATCTCCGCCCCACATGGTATCTTGGACCCCCATTGTATCTTGATCATCATCATCATCATCATCCATTCTTCGAAATGCATCATCCATCATATTAAACATGTTGACATTAGAATTATTGATCGGCTTGTTGTTCGTAGACATCGAAGACTCTCCTTGCACTTGATTAATATGCTCACCATGATTTATCCATATATCATAATTCATATCCATACCAGAATTCAATAAATGGAGATGAACATCTTCAACTGAGTGAAAAAATATGTTATGACAAACTCTAAAAGGATATAGTATATGATTATTCTGGTTCACAGGGTGACAAGCACGGTCAATGAATGATTGAACCCCTTCTCTATATTCAGAACTAAGGTGATTTCGACAACAAATCAATTGTCTATCCATGACGTCAGATCACTTCAATACTAGTATTGGGCACAAACTTTGATATATTCTAATAGGTTGCCATAACAATTTTTTTAAAATTTGTTAAGATGGTATATAATATAGCAAAGATGAATGTCAATAAAACAAAGAAAGCAAAGATAGGCATACAATATAGTAAAGATGAATTTCATATAACTGGAAATTCAAGATCTGCTAAAACAAAGAAAGCAGACCATTAAGCATTCGCACCCATCTAACTACAATTTTTTTTTTTAATTTTTAAAAAAGCATGCCATCTAAGTATTCATACCCACATTGTAAACCCTAATTTAGAAATATATATCAACATCATCCTAAAATTTAATTAAACAACAAAAATAGAAAAATATTCTACCCCAATAACACGAGTGAGATTTCTACTGCTGGGTTTCTCTGTATCTTGAAAACTCAATACAAAAAATAAGAAAAAAAATCAAATTTTCACAGTTAAGACAAATTTACAAGAGAGAAATAAAGAAAAGTGCAGTAATTTTAAGAGACAGAGAGATTTGAGTACCTTTTGAGAATAAATTGGGAGAAAGGATAGTTGAGAAACTAGGTCTTCTTAAATCAAAGAGAGTAGAGTATGAGAGCAAGCAGCTGAGGTTTGAGGAAGACGAAAGAGCGATGCAGTCGTGGCCACCAACAATCCGTCGTCGGCAAAGTTGAGAGACTAAGAGACAAAATGGGGTGGGAGTATAATAGACGAAATTGGGGCTTTTGATTTTAATTGTTTTTATGTTTTTTTTTTTTAATTTTTTCCCTCTGCCTTTAGTAAAACAAATGGTGATGAATTGACTTTTCTCACATACCTAGATGGCCTAATCTTAGGTTTTGTGAAGAACCCAATCTTTTTGTCATCGAGTGAAAACAATTGGGCGGCAAAATTTGGCGCTAAAAAATTTGTGGGGAATTTAGGATTGCTATGTGACGAACAACATTCCAAAAATGTTTCGTATCCCACACTAGTATGTATGTGACGCTTTTTTAAAATTCCTCACTTATTATACTAAAATGTGATGAATTTATGGGCGTCACAGAAAATGTCGTCGCCCATTCTCTTGTAGTGGTGGGTCCCCTAGACCATGCACGATGATGGTGGGTCATTTGGCCCTCTTGACTCTACATGGTTGTCGATGTGTGGATCTCCCACGTGTGATCCACTAATTGGACCCCACGTGAGGGGGCATGTTGAGCCCCACATCGGCCATAGTAAAAGATAAGTAATAGTTTAAATATCCTAACCACACTCTAACTAACATCGAGGTCTTTTGTGATAAAACTCACACCTGACGGATTGTGTATATGGTAATTACCAAGTTGGGGACAATATTGGTGTTGTGGGAAGTGGGCCTTCGGCCCATCTCTCTGATAAATTTACATGATATCAAAGCCAGGGAGTGGGCCCGCACTGTACTGCCACGTGATAGGTGGGTCCCCTTGGCCTCGTGCCACGATGGTGGGTCCCTTGGCCTCGCATGTAAGGTGAGTCCCCTTGGTTCCACGTGGTTACCGATGTGTGGATCTCTCGCGTGTGACCCACTAATTGGGTCCCACGTGAGGGGGCGTGTTGAATCCCACATCAACTGTAGTAAAAGATAACTAATAGTTTAAATATCATAACCCCACTCTAACTAACACCGATGTCTTTTGTGATAAAACCTCACATTTGACGAATTGTGCAGGTGGTAATTACCAAGTTGGGACAATATCGGTGTTGTTGGAAGTGGGTCTTCAACCCGTCTCTCTGATAATTCTACAGTACCTGGGTAGATGGTGTATGATTGGACATCTTATTTGAAATTTCTAATATTCTTCACGTATCTTATATTCCGGAGTTTTTAGTTGTTAGATTTTTGGTCAAAAAGAGTACCTTGTGTGTTATTGAACATCTTATCCCAACAATTCCATTATACTTCACAGTATTTTATATTTTGAAATTTTTAGCAGTTATATCTTGACCATTGTTATTTGCCCAAAAATCTAACATCCACCAAACTCATTCGGTACGTCCAAGACTCAATTTTATTAGATAGTGATAAGCCCCAAAAAGAAAAAGGTTTTTGTTGCTTGATCATGGAAGGGAGAGATTTTTCAATGTAATCGGTACACAAAGTGGTACACCACGTGGGCAAGCAAGCCTACATTAGGGCAATCAACAGATTGAACATTTGGGGACAAGCTAGCATTTAGAGACACAAGACAAAACTATTGTGTTCATGGAAAAGAGGATTTTGCTATGATGTGTATCACAATTGCATATGTCTTGTTGAGATTAGAATTCTTTGCTTGTATTTTCTCGACTTTTAACCTTAGTCACGTATTATAAACATAAGGATGTGCGAGAAAGTAAAAGAGAAGATAAGTTCGTAATACATTTTAAGCGTGTCAGTTCATATTAGTGGACTTGTAACCTTAAATTAATGACATACACGAATAAGACTAAAATAAGCACAGTAGACATCAATACAAATGCATAAGATTTCCTAAGAGCTAGTGATGCAGTGCATGAAAGAATTCATTGAGCTCTCATATTTAAATGGCTAATTTATATTTTAATAATTTGTATTTTGGTAAGTTGTGTTTAATTATGTATTTGGGTTGGGACTTGATTATCATTTATGAAGTTTTAGTGGACTAGGAAGTTGTGTTAGCGTTTAATTAAGCAGTTGGCTAGGCCTTTTAAAATGCTAGAATTCTGGAGGTTGAGGGGGGAGGTATTTGAATGAAGGGTAAATTACATAGTAACCCCTCAGGTTACTATTACAATCCAAACCTTGTAATACACCTCAGGTTTGAGGTCTATTACAACCTCATACAACAACTTTAAAACATTTCACTTTCATACCTCACGTACCATTTTATTTCAAAATAATACCTTCGTTAGATTTTCCATCCATTGGTCTATTAAATGCTGACGTGGCATTAGTGGACCCTATTACACGTCAGCCCACTCCCTCCAAAACTTGCACACGTGGATATCCAGCTGCCACGTCATGCCAATATAGGCCACAAATTCATTTACAAACCCTAACTAAATAAAACAAGTGAAACAGTGCTTACCTTAGGTTTCCTTCCCCTCTTCCTTGGTACACCACCTGGATTACTAGATACTCCATGTGCAGAACTTGATGCCTAAAACACATTAAAGGATTTCAGGATTAATAAAGTCTTAAATCAACTTAGGAATTATATAACTTTGTACAAGGTTATATGTCATCTCTTGTCTTGTAGGAAGATGCCTGTGATGAGTCCTGGTATTGTGGCCCTCTTTTTTACTTATTCCACATTTGACGATCCCTTGGCCTTTCCTTGAGAGCTATTGTGGCTGTGGAATATCTCCACTTGTGTTAGTAGCCTCATTTTGTGTAGGATTAGCTTCTTTCTCATTTTTTGCAGCCTCTTTGTTTCTCTTCTTCTTGGGTCTTTCAGGTTGTTTAGTATATAGAGGAGGCTGGATAGGTAGATTTTCAGTGACCTCCCACATTGACATCTCATTCATTAGCTGGATCAAGTGTCCATATCAAGGTTCTAAAAGACGCTAGGCGCAAGTCGGGCGGCGGGCTAGGGCCTAGCGCCTAGGCGGGGTCTAGGCGGGCGCCTAGGCGGATTTAAGTAAATCCATTATATTTCGTGTAAATAAATGTCTGTTTATACTTAAAATATATATAATTTCATCATAAACTACAAAATAGAATGGCATATGTATTATAAAGTATTGGAACATAATGAAAACATGGGGAACAAGCATATAGTGTGTGCCCATTTAAGTATTCAACAAGTCTCTTACAATTTATTGAAAAAAATTAAATGCAAATTGAAAGTTATCTATTTTCTATCAAAGTGAGTCGCAACCTAGGCAGGTGCCTAGGCGGGTCATGGTGGGCTAGGCGGTCTAGGCGGGCGCCTCAACTAGTCTAAGCGCTCTTTATTAATTTTCAAACGCCTAAGCATTAATCGGGGCGGTGACCAGCCGCCTAGCGCCTAGGCGGGGCCTAGGCGGCGCTAGGCAGGGATTTTTAGAACAGTGGTCCATATATTTCCAAGTACATGACCTTGGAATAACAAACATCCACATAGTCTTCTGGCTTATCCCGCTTGTAATTAATGGCAGAAATGGCATGGCTGCATGGAAGACCAGTGAGGTCAAATCCCCGACATGAACATGTATGTTCAGTCAAGTCAACAACAAATTGGTCACCTCCTCCAGCATCCACTTGGAATTTAGTCCTACCAGACCATTGAGCAATGCATTGACCACTCTCTATTTTTGCAACCTCCAACTTTTTCTTAATCTTGGGGCACAAATCTCCAGGTTGTCTCATCATAATGTCTCTTCTCGTTTGAATCATTCTCATCAACATGGTATGAATGATCTAAAACATGGTTACAATTGGTTTCGACCTTGCCTTCACTATCATGGCATTGAAACTTTCACACAAGTTGTTCAGCAACATTTCACACTTGGTATGCGTTTGAAAATAGGACCTACTCCAGTGATGGCAGGTCTCTTCATGAGCCAATCATATGCATCTTTGCTCAACAATCTAAGCTCCTCCATGGCTCTTCTAAAGTGTGGAATTGTAGTGGACAACCCATAAAGCATCCTTCAATGCCTTACCCTTAAGTTGTTCTCTATAGTTTGTGTACAAATGCCGCACACAAAACCTGTGGTGACAATTGGGAAGAACCGAGAAGATTGTAGGAATTAAACCCTTCTACTTGTCAATAATGAATGTCCAACGATGCTAATTTATAATCCTAATATCCTCGGCCAGAATCTCCAAAAACCAAATCTAGGAATCTTTGTTCTCCATCTCGACAACTACATAAGCTATCACCCAAGTTTCATCATTGGGATCTATCACCACAGCAACCAACAATTAACCCCCATGTTAAGACTTCAAATGACAACCATCTAAACCAATCAAGGGTCTGCAGCCATGCTTGATTCCTTCCTTGCATGCACCCAAACACACATACATCATTTGAAACCTTCCTTCATCCAACTTTATCTTCACAGTGCTCCCCGGGTTTGTCTTTTTAATTTCCTCGCCAAAATCCCACAATCTTGTGTATTGTTCAGAATGCTTACCCTTTATAATCTTCATAGTAGTAGCCATAACCCTATAGGCTTTCATCTTAGAGCAACCGTGTTTCCATTCAGCTTCAATGGTGTCCATAAAAGATTCAACAGGCCATGTTGGATTAAGTTGGATATTTTCCAAGTACTGCTCAGTAAGCCAAGACTATTTCATATTCCTATTCGTCCATAATCTACCACATGTGTGGTGATCCAAAATCTTCTTTATCTGCATGCTGTTTGAATTGCGCATCTTCCCACACTTGACAAGCCACGGATAACCTTCTTTGCACGCTGCATCAACCTTGAACTTCTCATTCCGTGGAAAATGGACATCCCCATACCCATTTATCTCATAGTGCATAACTAGTGCCTTTTTGAACTGTGCGGCATCCCTAAATATCAACCCTAAGGACAAGTGTGGGTTTTTCATGTCAGTATTCTCATTAAACAAGATCTACATCAATCTCTTCTTCAAATTCTTCCATTTGTTGTCGAGATCCCTTCCTAGATTGTGGGTTATTTTTTTCCCTAATGCTAGCCAACACTGCATCCTCATGTGCATCCACATTATCATCTACAAACTTCATAAACTGTAAGTGATATTCATCAACATAATTCTTCTTCTATGAAGTCACTGTCATTCTCATCTTCTGTTTCCGTTCCTTCATCACCCACATCAGCCACTCCTTCATCCTCCACCCCTTCATCGACCACTCCTTCATCCTCTACCCCTTCATCAACCACTCATTCATCAGCTACCTTTTCATCAGACACTCTTTCACCCACTACTTCATCACCAACTACTCTATTATCTCTTTCATCAAGTACTTCTTCAACAACTTGAGTCACACATTGGGAAGGCACACTACATTCACCACCAAGGCCATTGACTGGATATTCTATGGCTAGCTTGCCCTTTCCTCTATTCACTTGCACTGGCCTTTCCTCTATCAAATTGCACTGGTCATCATCATCACCATCAAGTTCCTCAATAACCACCATACTTTGAGCAACCGGTTCAAATGACTTCATAAACTTCATCTCTTGAAGAGACACATTCTTCAGGTGTTATCTTCTCAATATACACATCAATCAAAGTGTGGTTTGGCACAAATTTGCACATGTTGATAACATCTGAATCTGTCATCAAAGGCTTCAACCCATTTCGAATTTCCATCCCTGGGATCCTATACTGGTAACTCATGAAGACATTCTCATATCCTAGTTCTTCAACCATATTGTCAACCTCGAGCAATGACATGAAATCTTTGTCACAGTAGTCAAAGAAATCCACCTTCCCTCCAACATAGAAGTCTTCACTGAGTTGTCCACCATGATACATTTTGATTGTGAATAGTTCATTGTTCCCTGAAATTGCAACATAAAAAACCCTATTATAAACTGATGAAACCCTAATTTCTGCTTAAAAAAATCCTATTTTAAAGTGATGAAACCTAAACTTCAAGACCCAGGACCACAAAACAATTCACAGATAAAGACACACCACAAATGACAATGTGGTGTCCCAGATAAAGGCATAAATAAAGCATCATACCACAGATAAAGGTATAAACAAAGCATTGCCAAACATATATAACCCACAAGCTTTTTTCCAACATGATTAAACAAGGACAAAAGTCCTCCATTAACCGACAACACCAAACAATTCTTAGTTCCCCAAAATTTTCGAACAAAGTACACACAATTTCAGATCCCCAACATTTTCGAACACTCCAACCATTTTCGAACAGTCCAAGCATTATCGAACAACACAAAATAAAGAAACCAAAAAGTACTAACCGTATGTTGGGAATGGATCTAACGGATCCTCCCTCATTTCCCATGTCATTTTCAGCCTTCGACTTCGAATCCTTCACTTCGAAGCACTTTATTATCGTTGCAATCAGGAGTTGGTTCTGGGTTGTGGATTGTAGGTTGCGGGTTACGGGTTAAGGGTTGTTATAGGTAGTGGGTACGACGCCGATAGGAAATTGACAGGTAGAAAGTGATGAAAATAATGTTTCGCGACGGAAGTAGGGTTTCGCAACAGGGGTTAGGGTTACCAGAACTTCGTCCTTCTCGATTCTGGGTTTGGGAATGGTGGTGTGCTTGATGATAGTGGGGTTGCGTTGGTTAGTGGGATGGGAATAGTGGGTTAGAGATTGAAGAAACTTTTTAATTTTAAATTTGCCATGTTGTCAGTCCACGTGGACTATAAAATTCCACGTGTGCAAGTTTTGGAGGGAGTGGGCTGAGGTGTAACAGGGTCCACTAATGCCACGTCAGCATTTAACAGACTAATGAACGGAAAATCTAACGGAGGTATTATTTTGCAATAAAATGGTACGTGATGTATGAAAGTGAAATGTTTTAAAGTTGTTGTATGAGGTTGTAATAAACCTCAAACCTGAGGGGTTACTATATAATTTACCCTTGAATGAATTTATGAACAGAGCTTGTCTCTTTATCTTAGTCTCCTTCTCTAATTGTGCTGGTCCCCCATCAGCTAGGTAAGATTCTGTGACAGGATTCCACAATATATAATTTATCTGTGTTCATAAATTTAATCAGAGCTAAGCTCCCACCATATATAAATGCAAAGTGGCTTCTTCAATATATGTCGCTGCTGGTTGGCATGAACTTCCATGATTCAAGCTGGTAAGCCTTGAATTCCATGACCTAATTAAACTACCAAATCCTCTATTGATAAAGCCATGAATTGGTCCACCTCATGGTCTTTTCTGATCAATGATTGTGACTGGTTTTTCATCATGTGTATGTATTTTGATCAATGATTGTGACTGGTTTTTCATCATGTATATATGTTTCTTTCTTTTTTATTTGATTTTAATGATGAGAAGATACGCAAAAACAGGTATGTAAGTTATGATTGAATTTTTATCAGTGTCGGCATTCATACAGTTCTCTAGTTTTGCCCAACCAATCCGTAATTGCTGATAAGTTCATGATGAGCCAATAAATGCATGGACCAAGGGGTATTGGAAATAATTTTTCAACATTTGTTTTCACCTTCTGATCATTTTTATTTATAATCCATAAATATTTTTTTGTTTCATTAAACATTAAGGCAAAAAATAAACAACATTATCGAGTGAGACAAATAGTGTGTGAATATCATTTCTTATATAAATTATATGCACGATCTTTTTTACTTAATTTTAACCTCTCAAAGTAGGGATTTGAGCATTGCTCGAAAGATCTTGAGGAGGATTTGAGCACTGATCGAGGGAGCTCGTGAGACATGTGCTTTTTTTTAACTGTTTTTTATGTGCTTTAATAATAATCAGCTGTAAAATGTAGCCGCT
Organism: Malus fusca; assembly: GCA_035220775.1. Taxonomy (NCBI): domain Eukaryota; kingdom Viridiplantae; phylum Streptophyta; class Magnoliopsida; order Rosales; family Rosaceae; genus Malus; species Malus fusca. The sequence goes on along the minus strand of CM069065.1, from coordinate 22,772,780 downwards.
GTGTGTTTGATAAAATTAATTTTAAAAGTGATGCGAGTAAGAAAAGCAAAGCGTTTAGTAAATTTTAACGTAAAACTGCTATAATTGTATATAATAACAAAAATGGACATTAGTGATGGTTGTGGTGACAATAGTTGGCTGGGGCAATGGTGGTGATTACAACAACAATGGTGGAGGTATGGTGATGGTGCCAATAGTAGAGTGTGGACGTTGGGGTATAGAGGTAGCAATGGTGCCAACGACACTAGGTGTGGCTGCATTGTTGGCGGTGGCGTTTGAAAGATGGTGGTGGTGATGATGGCGATGGTGTGAGGCTGGTGGTTATAATTGTAGATGGTAGCAACGATGGTGGTGGTGGTGGTGGAGACGATGGGAGCGGTGGTGGGGATGGCAAAGGCAATGTTGGGATTATGGTGGTGATGGTGGAGTACGGTGGTTGGGGTGCAAAAGTAACAATGGTGATAGAGGTGAGGGTAGTGGTGGCAAAGGTGGTAGTTGTGGTGATGGTGGCAGTGGCGGCAATGATACTGGTGGTAATGCATGCGGCGGTGGTTGTGGTTATGGTGGTAGTCGTCATGATTGTGGTCATGGTGGTGGTGGTGCATGGTTGTGGTTAGTGTGGCAATAGTTATGGTTGTGTGGTGGTGGCGGTGGTGGCGGTGGTGATTATTGTGGTAGTAACGGTAATGATAACGATGGTGGTGGTTGTGTACAATTAGTGGTTATAGTAGAAGGTAGTAGCGGTCACTTTATTCTCTTCTCCATTGGAAAAAATGTGTGTAAAAGGATAAATAATGTCATTTAAAAAAAAAAAAACTAAAAAGGATATTGCGAGAAGCGGGTTTTGCTCTTTAGGGACAACTAAATTTCACTCCTTTGTTCTCCACACTCTAAAGTTCACTCATTTTTCTTCTTGAGAGATTATATTCACACAACCCAAATTACTTGTCCCACACTCTTTTATTTTTTAAATATTTTTTAGATATTCTACACACCACTAACACTTGATAAAAAAAATATTAAAAAATTAAAAAAGTGTGAGGGAAGTAATTTGGGATGTGTGAATATAATTTATATTCTTCTTTCCCTTCTGTAGACCAGAAAATCACTCAAATCCCATGCTTCTTCCGAACTCAGCAACCAAGATTCAAATATGCATAAGGAGGTTCAATCATATGAAGAAACCCTCAGTCAATTGAACCACATTCGCTTCACCAAAGAACCCACATTTATCCAACTCTTTCCTTCTATTTGTTGGACTAAATTTTGTGCTGAAAAACAAGAACAATCATGTGTGGAGGAAAACATTGAAGATAGGGAAGCGTAGTGCAGCAAAACCATTTGGGTTATGAGAGTCTTTGGATTTGTTTTGTTAAAAGTTAGGGAGTTTTAACGAAAAGCACCATGTACTGTTCACTTTAACGAAAAACCACATTTTTACACTAAAAAGTCAATCCTGGTACTATTCATTTTACCCTTTATTTTGTCCTTATCATTAAAACTCAAAGTTTTCAAGCCTTTTTCATTAATTTTCCTTATTAAGGGTATATTAGTACTTTCATATCAACTTTTTGTTATAATTATCATAAATTTTGAAAGTTGACTTTCGGTTATTTTTCCAAATTTCCCTAAAAGTTATGTTTTTTCTTATCAATTGAAATTGCATTCATAATCCAACTATAAACGATCAATACAACTTCAAGAGGGTGTATGCAGTATCTAAAAAATATGATCTTCCTCCAACCACATCCACAAAAATCAATAAACATCTACCGCATAAGGCCAACAGGCTAAGCGATTATGTGCTTTGTTAGATTTCTTCAAGTCCAAGCATTTGGATTGTTCATATGTGCCACAAAACTATAGGCCAACATATTCATGTTCCCCTTTATGCCACACTACAACATTTCTTCCTTAAAACGCGACCAATGATTTTCTTTGTTAGTAAAGCAACTACATAACTTCTGATTTCTATCCCTGAACACAATTTTGTTTTCCCTCCTGAATCCTATAGCCCCCAGCTGCAAGGTCGTGGTCCAATTGGTCGTTTGTTGCGGGAGGTTAATGCCATAAAAGTGTCTTTCCCTATCACTAATATTTTATATATATATATATATATCTCTCTCATTTCTCTATAATTAATCACTTCTCCCCCGTAACTACGCTCAGATTTCAACTCTCGTTTGTACTTTAATTATCTAAGAATTATTGGTATAGTTTAGCTCAATACAAGTCATGATGTGCAAGTTCCACATTAGCATCGTTTGAACTTTACGTTGTTGTTGTACTCTGATTGGATTTGAGACGAAACACGTCATGACTTGGATAGATCGAACCAAACTACCCCAGCAGAAAACATATTGTATAAAGAATGGATGTGAGTAAAAGGAAAAAAGACACAAGATAAATAAGGGAAAAGATTGTACTTGAGAATCCAAACCAGTGATTTCATTCTTCCAGGTGACCTAGTCTATATAAAAGTATATCACCACAAACTACAAATTGCAAACCTTACAACAATGACAGGTATACATTTTTCCTAGAGGCTAGAGCAAAACATGCATTCCCTCTTTTCTATCCACCATTCTGCTTGCCCAAAACCCAAAGTCAAAACTAATTTTTTAGTTGTGCTATTGAAGATTATATTTCAGATCCGATAAAATTAGCATGGCTCCTACGCAAGATGACATACATAAGTAGAGAAATATTGAGATTATATTGAAATTATATTTCACATCATATCAATGAATTCATGGTCTGATTGATTGGGTCGTATAAATCAATTATGTAATTAAACTTGACATACATATGAGTTTGGTGTTAGAGAATCTGACATTCTCTTGTACTCGATCAATATATCAAACAAAATATGGATGTGGCTGTCAGGCTGCACAAAACGCAACCGAAGTATTTTTAAACACTGCCCAAAAACATTATAATACGTTAAATGCAGGAAAAATATTGAATCCCGAACTTCTGCATTTAGCTTCTACATATTTTTCCACATTCTCTTCTATATAAAAATTTTCATTTCGCTTCATTATACCATTATAATAATCAAACAATTTAAAACAAGAAACACCATTTAAGATAAATTTTAGTTTTATTTTTATTTTTCATACTTCATTTTTTACATAGCCTTATACAGATAACTCCTATAGAGATTAATTATTCTTTGGGATGAATCGAAGGTTTTACACAAATAAATTTTCAAACCGAGCGCGTAGAAAAGTGTAAATATAATTATCAAAATCCTGTGAAAACTGTCAACAATACAATGACAATATCGTAGCATCATATTATTATATTGGAACTAAATTTGCGCACCGCTGTGGATGGTGGTTGTGCACAAACTCGAGCAACCTGCAAAACAGTAAACAACCGTGAACAAGCCTATGGCCGGGGGAGGGGGTGCCTGCCAAAGGTTGTCCAATGGTCAAGTTAGTGAGTGATTTTAGACTCAAGCAGTGGGCAAGAGAATTGAAGTGTTTAGATAGCGTTACTAGAGATAAACCCTAGATGGGTATATTTATATCGTGGGAGAGAGACATTTTTAGGATAGAATCCTCGTTCTAAGCCAGGAGAATCGTAAAGGATATCTAGAAGTAGATATTGCACCCTCTTAGGAGTTGTGATTACTTGTAGCGCATGTCAATCCTTAGATTGTAGGAACTCCAAGACTTGTAGGATCTGATTGAGTCCATCTGGATCAGATTGTATGCTTTGCATAATAAGCATGGTCATCCAGCAGAGTCACAAGGACTCGGCCTATTAACCCGAAACAGGGTGACGGTGGCACCGCTGCTTCGTCTGATACCGTTCGCCCAGAGTTGGTCAGTCCACGATTGGACTTCTGAGGTAACTGTATTCGGATCAGCCTTACTTCGGCCCTGAAAAATCATGGTCCCACATATTATTTGATTGCATGAGTATTGAAATTTAGGAGTCATTTAATAACCATTTTGTTTTTCAGTTTTTGTTTTCATTTTTTGGGAACTGAAATCTTGCTTAGTAACTACTTTCAGTTTTCATACTAAAAACTACTTTTTGGAGTTTTCAAAATTTGCTGTTGAGTTTTCACTTTTTGATTTTCAATTTTTGTTTTTTTTTTTAAACTAAAAACTGAAAGTATTACCACAAGATTTTAGTTTTCAAAAAAGTAAAAACTGTAAAAGAAAAAACTACAAACTGAAAATCAAATGATTATTAAACAGAACCTTAGGCGTGAATTTCATCTTACATATGTTTCACAAATCAAGTTTAGGGAAGAGATATGGTTCTTCTGTGCATTTCTTTTTATCAAATCTTTTATATCCACTTGTGTACTTGCATTCGGCATTCTCTGGTAATTATGTTTAACTTTGCAATCCAATATTCAATTTCAATGACTTTGTTAACCTTGAAAATTATACGGACTAGGTCGAAATAATCTACGAGCTGTGAATGATTGTTGATGCTGGCATGCTAATTAGCTGCCAAGTTCAATCGGGCAAGTAAAATGAATGTGGTGGTGTGGTGATGGTGATGAAACACGTTGTTGACTTCTACAACAAGGACTTCAGCCGAGGCCTCTCGACCTAGGGTTATAAAATCTAAAGATAAGGTTATGCAAATCGCTACCAAGCTCAAGATCTTCTGCACCGGGTTTGCACCCTCCACTCTATATTGGTGAAAATATAGGTGCGCCGAACAAGAATCAAGTTATAGGGACAAAGATACTCAAAGGAGATGAGCGTCTTTACGTTAAAAGTGGTTCGGCCGTCTAAATTTCGAACTTTGAAATGCACTTACGAGTAATCAATCATAGAACACCTCACATCGCTGGGAAAACTAATGAAGTGACCTTGTTCGGCGAAAGAATCAAAGACTCTTCGCCAGTTGAGAATTGGAATAAATAATCAGTCGAAATGGAAGTAGGGTTTTTTAATCAAACTGAAGGTATTCCTAGATTGAACATGTTGGTGTCAGTTAGGTAGGTTTAGAACAAACACCAAGATCTGAGCTCGAAACAAGAACATGAAAATGCATCAAGAAACCTACTTCAAGAACTCTTTTTAACTTCAAAAGGCTCAGAAAGGTATTAAATTAAGATTTGCAAAAGCTGTCAAATGTGATTTCTAGGCAGCCCTTTTCACGGCCAACCACCAAGGGTTTTATATTTATGATGTTCTTTGCACAAAGATCCAGCATAAAATCGAAGGAATAAGACAATCTTAAAAGTTAATACGGCTTTTTCCTCTCCCATTTGACGTTTCTAATTGTCCTACCAAACATTCACCCATGCAGGAATCTTCTCCTTCTCTACGTCTAACCCTTAACTTTTATAAAGACATTTTGGAATATATAGTTGTGTATGGCTTGCATCCTAATAATGTATAAACTTTACAAAGTCATGCACAAACCTTAGGGTTATATTTTTGTCAACTTCCCTACCAAATTTCAACTTTTGGGTAAAATTTAAAATCCCTTCCTATTGATGAAGTCCGATATGAAGAGTGAAAACAACAATGCATTTGCAGATTATTGGATATGCTTTTGATTTTTACCTTTTGGACTGAGATTGTGACCAGCATTCAGAATCAAATGTTGTTGATTAAATTCATAATTTGTATACTTAATTCTTGAAAGTGATGGCCTCACCAAATAGAACAAACAAGAAAGACATCATTTTTTTGGGTTTTCTCTTCTGAATGATTTCTCATGATTCATGCATTTTTTTTTGCTCCCCAATGTGTCAGCTAGTAGGAGGAAAGAAGCTAAAAGGGGGAGCGACTAAATCACTGAGTGAAAAAGTAGAGTAGAAGTAAACTACATTAATATATATTAAGGTGATAACTTCTTTTTTTCTTCTTTTTAGTGTAGAATTTTCTGGAAAAGATGTTGCGATAAAACAAAGATCAACTACTCAAAAATGCACTACAAACAAAGTGGATAATAAGTTTTAACTAAAAAACAGCCAACCACACCCTCCTTTAGTCCTTTTGACTAGGATAAAAAAAAATGATTACAACTTACAACTTACAACAGTATAGACATTTGACAGATTAACATCCGGAAGAAAAAAGGAAAAGGAAATAAAGAGAGATTATTTACACAAACAAATTGGATTAAAACAGTATCAAATTGCATGGCTGTTGTAGGAGAAATTTTGTTGAATAAGTCAAATAATCTCACATCGTTTCTCACAAAACTTATATCAAATAATTTTACCTTTAATTATATCGAGGTCTTTTATATAAAATAATTGCACGGGTGATTTAGCGAAAACAATATTGATGCTATTAGTGGTAGGCTGCATTCCGTCTCTCTAAAACCTTAACAAATATTTAGGTGTCAGCTAGTGTATACTACTTTGTATTTGATTCATTTATTATGTGACTGAATTTGTAGTCAGTCACATGAGAAATGCTAAGGAAACCCTCTCAAAAGTGGGACTCTCCATGGAGTCTCTGTAACCTCATGGTTTTGGCACAATTCTCGTGCCTTCATTATAAATCAATGTTCTGAAAACATGAGGTGGTGGAGAGTCTATGGAGAGTCTCACTTTGAGAGTCTCCTTAGCATTTCTCCAGTCACATAGTAAATAAATCAAATACAAAATTGTCTACACTAGCTGACACCTAAAAATTTGTTAAAGTTTTAGAGGGACTGGCTGCAGTCTACCACTAAAAGTATTGATATTGTCCCCGCTATATACAATGATAGAAATTTTCTTTTAAGCGAAATGATAGTAGTTTTATTATAACATTAAAAAATAATGTAAATATCAAAGAGAACACTACGGATAACATTCAAGAGATCCTCAAATCAAGGGGCTTCGACTTATGTATTAGACAAGCCAACTTGGCCAATTTAGTAGCCACCATAATGGTGAATTTGTGGATATGACAAATCCAATAAGAAGGAAAGAAACACATCAAGGTCTTAAAATCATCAATCACCGAACTCACTAGATTAAGTCGGCACACTACTACAAAACCATTTATTAGTGTTGCTATGATAACCAACAAGAAACGTATATTACTGTTGGATATTAAGCAAAATCCGACAGAAAATGGATACAGTGGCGGATATAATAAGGGACATAATTGCCAGCATCAGGAAATGAATTTTCCAACAGAAAATACTCTAAAACTGACAAAACTTGTGTCAGATATAACCGACCGAGAATTTATTAATAATGAATAAATAAGAGCATTCTATGTCGGATAAAACGGACAGAAAATATATTAATAATATAAAAAAATATAAACCACTTTCTGAATCATTTCTTTCCCACAAAACCAAATCCAAAATCATTACCAGGTGCCAAAGGATAGAATGCTTGTTGTTGATGTTGTTAGGGTTGAAAACCAGAAAGTTGTGTTGAATTATTTGAACCAAGAGGAACACGACTTCTTCCACCAGTTGATGAGTCAATACCAACAGAATTAGAACTTGTCCTGCACCAGTTTGATTATGAGAATCCAAGGAAGAACTTGCAGACCCTTGCATATATGGTGCAGAAAAACTAGTATTCTCAACTTCAAGATTAACAAGAAAACTAGCTAGTATTCTCCACTTACAAATTCACAAGCATACACAACCAACTTATCACTTCAAGATTAACAAGAAAACTAGTATTCTCCACTTACAAATTCTAACTGTAATCAATCTATGGCCATCGGCCTTCACAACTTCAATCAAGATTCACAAATTTGGCAATTGGCGTTCAAACAATGGCATCTGACCTCTATCACATTGGCAATTTGGCCTTTAATTGTTTCAATACTACTGATTAACTTTCATAGTAACATATATGTATATTGAAAATCTCATATCTTTAACAAGAAATAGCTCAAGAAATCAAGAATCAAAGATAATATGTTGCAAGGTTTCGAACATAGAACATGAGATTTCACCAGATTTAACCTTATCAGCATACATCATCATAACCATTAGAGTAGTGGAAACAGATGAGAGAGCAGCACATATAGCGATGAACATGATGAACACAATTAAGAAATGAAACCCTAGACGAAGATTCCAACGAAAGGCTCCCCAAAGAAAAATCAACCGAAAGATTCAATAATAGAAAACCCATGAAGAATCGATGGCTATCGATAACATATTAACAGAATTGAAGAATTACCATTGCTGAACACTATGAACTCACAGAGAAAGATTGAGAGAAAGGTTTAGAGAGAGAGAAAGAGTGAAATGAGAGAGAGAAAATGTAAAAAGCTGAAATGATTTCATTGAAGGAAGGGGGAACGGAGAAGGCACCGGTGCAAGGAAGAGATTGAGGGGTTTTATTTTGGAAATTTTTTATTACTGTCGGTTATAACCGACAGTAAAAAAATGGTGGCAAAAATCCCCCCAAAAATCCCTTCCAAAATTTTGTTACGATTTTAAATTCCCCCCCCCCCCTAAAAATATATTTAAACCATGTGTTTATTTATTTATTTTTAATCAATATAATATTTAAAAATAATAAAATAGTCAATATTTGTCGGTTATAACAGCCAGAATACTAAAATAATAACCGTCAGAAACTAAAATAATAAAATAGTCAATTTCTGTCGGTTATAATTTCCACCATTAACTTAAATACCACAAGAATATGTTAAAAATATTTATAAAAAAAAAGAATTCAAAAATACTGGCGAATATAACCGACAGGATTTCATTGTTATCCGACACTAACTAAATGATGTGTCGGATATTTTTTATTCGACATAATGACTTATTAAACCGCCACCATCATCCGACACCTAAAGCTAATATTGTAGTAGTAGCACTCTAAAGTCAACATAACTCTATTCTTGGCTAGAAAGTCAATTACTTGGAGAACTGACACCTGGGAGATTATGCATACAATACTCATAACATAGCTAACTAGATAACAATCTTTGAATACAAGCAACGCTGTCTCCAAAGAGAAACTGCGAAAGAAAATTTATTCTCAGTATCAACATGAATTATGTGCTCAACGCCATCACCAATTTACCAAAACAATGAAACAGATTCATAAGTAGCCAATAACACACAAACACAAAATTTCACTTGGAGTAACATACAAAAAACCTCACCATATATGCACCTATTAAAGAAAATACCAAAACGAAACACAAACTCAACAGCATATGAATGTAAAACAAAAAGAAACAAACTACGACACACCTCATGTGATTACAATACAAACCCAGGGAGCACATATTGCTTTTCTAGCAAGTAGTCTTTTTGTGCTTATAGGTATTTTGTGTGCCAGTCAATTTCAATAACTAGTTGTCAAGACAGCTTCACTGTTTAGTAGCTGATTAACTAGATATGGTGCTAATCAAGAACCGCATCGAATTACGTGTTAATTAATGATATTTAGAGTACTAACTAATACCTGAAGGAGTAACATCTTATCAGTTAATTAGTTAATGGTGATTATTTTCCAATTATCTGGCCATTCATGTTTCCCCTAGGGAATTATGCAGCACTAGTTAGCTTGGGAGCGTGACACATCACCTTGTATAAGTATTACCCATCAGAAAGCAGCCCTTTGGAAAAATACGGATAAGCCCCAAATACCACAAGAAAATAAAAATTTACACCTACAATTTAAAGGGTATTGTCGTAAATTTAACAAGAGCGGATTCAACAACCCTTTGACCTTGTAAACTCTTGTCTACAGACTACAGGGACAACTACAAGTCAACAGAATTATATTTTGTTTGTTCGGTAGGACCTGCCATTCCATATTTCCTTTGGTTTCTTCTCCACAGCATTCAAGCTCTTCTCTAAAGAAACATGTTTTTGAAAAATAAGCTCCTTAAAACCCCAGCAATCTGTTTTTCCTGAAATCCCTCTTGGGAAACTATTTAAATCCAATTCTTCTTGTTAGTTTTGTCCCTCATCAAACTTTATTACTTGGGTTTTCTCTCCCTCTGTTCGGTCTAAAATTCTCTAAAATTCACTACCACCAACTTTTTGAAAAGAAAAGAGAAGAAAGAAGGCATGGACAGACGCCGGAGAAAACAAGCCAAGAATAGCACTTCTTGCTCTGAAGGCAAACCCACCAACTCTTTCGCTTTCACAAAAATAACTTTCTGGGTTCTCATCTTTTTGTTCAATCTTTAATGGGTTTTCTTCATTTCTTCTTTTTGCTCAAATTTCACTCTTCTTTTGGTTCATTTTTCTTTTCTTTTTTAAAAAAAAAAAGTAAAAAAGAAGCAAAGTTAGGCTTAATTTCTTTGATCTTTTCCACTTATTTTTTTAACATGATACACCATTGTTTTTCATACATTATTGGTTATTTCCAATATATAAAGTCTCTGTATCTGTTTGTTGCATGTAATTTGCAGAGGTGAGCAGTATTGAGTGGGAGTTCATAAACATGACTGAACAAGAAGAAGATCTCATTTGCAGAATGTATAAGCTCGTCGGAGACAGGTAATTACGAATGTGCCAAATTATCTTCTTTCTGAGTTTCACCTTTATGAAGTCTGGGTTTATTTTGTCCTTTTTAGGCAAAAAATATATGAGAAGCAGATCATTTTAGTTGTTGAAATGTGGTCACTATAGTTCTTGATCATGTGATTGCGATTGTTATTTAAGTATTTTTGGCAAAAGTTATGTCCCATGGTTTGGTGATAATGGAAAAGAGTTTTTAAAACCAAAGTACTTCCACCGCAACCACCCCACCATAGTTAATGTTTTTGGAGTATGATTATCTCTCATCTTGTTTTTTCCCCCTCTTTCCTCCCTTTTTATTTGAATGTTTATGGGTAAACCACGTCAATATTTTATATTAATTTTTTTTATAGAAAAAGAAAGATAAAATAAAGAATGTGAGATGAGGGAATGGAAAGATGAGGGAAAAAAATTCCTAGTCCAATGTTTTTTTTTCACCATTTAATAGTTTTATTCGTCTAGACTTTTTCATCAATATTAAGAGGTCATCAGTTCGAACATACTTTCTAGTTGATAAAAGGTAAAAATTCGTTCTCTTATATCCATAATGCTAAGGAAAATGCTTTAGAAGTTAGAACCCTACTCTTTCGCAGATTTTGCAGAAGAACTTTGGGTGGAGGGAGAAACCTTGGTTAGGGGATGATCTCTCTCCATCCTAGAGTTAGAGAGGACTAACATGGTTGATTGACTACGCGACCACCAATTTAACTAAGAGAGTGGAAAATAACCGCAGGTCAGAAGAGGCACGTGCCCCTCCAAGCCTAAGTTGGCTCTCCCCTATCTTTCAGAGAATCCATGTATACTTATATCGTTCGAAAGAACACTGAAAGCAATGGATTTAATAGCAATTTCAAAATATTTGTTGTGTAACTTCTTATTTTATTGGAGAGAGAATATTCAAACTTTGAGTTTCTTCCAATAAAGGGGACAAAAGTACCTTTGGGCCATTTTACATGAACCAAGGTTTTAAAAGACGCTAGGCGCTAGTCGGGCAGCGGGATGGGGTCTAGCGCCTAGGCGGACTAGACAGATTTAAGTAAATATATTATATTTCATGTAAACAAATGTCTCTTTATCCTTAAAATGTATATAATTACATCAAAAACTACAAAATAGAATGACATATATATTATGAAGTATTGGAACATAATGAAAGCATGGGGAACAAACATATAATGTGTGTTCATTTAAATATTCAACAAGTCTCTTACAATTTATTGAAAACAATAAAATGCAAAATGAAGTTATTTAATTTCTGTCTAAGTGAGTCGCAACCTAGGCGGGTGCCTAAACGGGTTTGGGCGGGCTAGGCGGGCGCCTCAACAAGTTTAGGTGCCATTTCTTAATTTTCAAACACCTAAGCATTAATCGGGGTGGTGGTCAGCTACCTAGCGCTTAGACGGGGTCTAGGCGGGAATTTTTAGAACAGTGACATGAACATAGAGATTAAGAACCATGAATATATAATTCTCGTACTATTACAATGTGCAAGTGCAAGAATCATACATTGATTGTTCTCTTATTTTGGTCTTACCTAGTGGAAAATATATAAGTGTTCTGCAGAGTTCTAACTAGACTTGTATATAGCTCAGGTGGGCTCTTATAGCTGGGAGGCTTCCAGGCCGGAAAGCGGAAGAAATAGAGAGGTTCTGGTTAATGAGACATGGAGAAGTATTTGCAAGTAGAAGAAGAACAGAGCTTAAGACGACCAATAACAGATACAACAACTCCTGATGATTTTTCCCTTTTCTCTAGCTAGGAAGTAATTAGGTTTGGCTAAAGAACATTTAATGCTGTAGCTTACCTATCTGGCTAATTTATTGAAATGAGACTACTTACCCTCTCTCTCGCTCTCTCTTGCATATACAAAGACAGCATTGGAGAATGATTCGATGAAAGATCTTTGACATTTTACCATGTACATAGCATTAATGGTTTGCCCCATACTGCTTTGTCTTGTTCTCCTATTCAAACAGATGATTGGTCTCTATCTTCCCCTCGTTGATTTTAGGGTTCGTTCAAATTATACATCCATGCAACTTCAAGATTTTAACTCTGCAACCACCCCTCCCCCTCCCCCTCCCCCCCCCCCCCCAAAAAAAAAACCACGGGGCCCCCGGCCCAAAAAAAAAAACATTAAAAGTATCTCTCTTGTCATGTTAATGGGCGGTGCTATGGTCGTTGAAGTTGATATAAATGGCGGACCATTTAATACTCTTAGAGTATCGTAATTTTTTCGCTTGTTTGTATCTACAATTCATTCATCTTGGCATTTGATTAATAGAACGTGCAATGAACTTCAGTTTACTTATACATTATTACTGTCACCCAATCCTTATCGCTAACACTTATATATAAAAAATGTATACAACCAACGATTAGTTTGCAAATACATGAAACATCTAAGCAATGCAAGATGAACGTCGGGGGATGTGTAACTCGGTTTGCATGCAAGTGGCATCTTATCGAGCTTTACGTGTTTATTAGGCTTCAAAATGAGAGTAACGGTAATGTCCGATTGCTAGTATGAAATGAGGAACTGGGAATCACTAGTAGAAAAAACAGCTTGCGCAACGAACAATATTTTGTCGCGCAAGTTGTACATGAGCGACGAAAAATAAACTTCGTCGCGCAAAATAGCGTGACGAATAATCTCAAAAAATTGTGCGACGAAGATTTTTGTCGCTCAAGAACACTTCGCGTGACGAATAATCTCTGGCGTCGCATAAAGTGAGCAAGAAAACGCGGGGTGGCGCAAAAAACTTGAGCTACGAAATGGAGAATTTGCGCGACCAATAATTCGTCGAGCAAGTTCCTTTCAGTTTTGACCATTTACTGCAGGTGAATCTGGGGAATTAATACTGAATTTAATACAGGTGTTTGCGCGACAAAGAATTCGTCGCTCAAAGGTCCTAACCCACCTATAAATATCCGTTTATGCTGTCCTGATTCTTCATAATTCTATTATCCTTATTCTTCAAAATTCTGTTCGTGCTAGGATGGCGGATAAGAACAAGGGTAAGACTGTACGTGATGCCAACCCGCATGATTTAAGGGATCATTTTAAGTTTGCGCATGCGATCACTGTAGCCATGGGGAATAATTGTCCCATTGCTGAGTGGCGTTCTTGGGAAGATGTACCTGGGAATGTGAAGAAGGCTGTGATGGATGATGTATTAGTAAGTATATTATTCTTGATGGGTTAATAATTAAGCTTGTGAAATTTTTAGTTATATGTTGAAATTAATTATTTGCATATATATGTAACAGTGTAAGTATACTCTTGATGATGATACGAATGAACAGTTGATGAAGTTGATGGATAATGCTTTGAAGGGAGGTTACAACCGATGGCGTTATTAAGTCTTGCGGAATGGACCAGTATCATCCAAATAGTAGTTTTAAATTTATGTTTTGTATGACAATATTTAAATTTAAGGTGTTTTTTTATGTTACGTATTCGGAATTAATTCTGTTTCAATTATGTATTTGGACTTAATTATGTTTCAATTCATGTTGGTTTTTTTATTGAAACCTAATGTAAGCACCCTATCCTCGGTTTAAATGTGTTTACAATCTTCAATGAATATCGTACTTATGCTGAAAATAATTGCATGGATTAAGTAATTAATTATATATAGACTAAATATTTAAGGCATTAATTATTTATAGAATAATATTTCAAGTATTAATTATTTATAGAATAAATATTTAAGGTATTATATTTAATACCTTAAATATTTATTCTAAAAATAATTAATATTTTATTCGTCACGCAATATTCTAAGCGACAAAAACTTTGTCGCGTAAGGAATCTTTGCGCGACGAATACATGTATTTGTCGCGCAAAGCACGGTCAGCATGCGTTCAAACCTTCCAATTAATTGCACATTAATGACGTATTTTGCGCGACAAACTTATAATTTGTTTCGTCGCAAAAAGGTGTCCTAGTGCTATATAAACACAGTTTTAGAGCCCTAGTTTTCAAAAAACATTTGTTTAAAAAATAATGGTCGATTTTGGAGAAGGTTCTGGCACAAAAAAACTTGTAGTGCAAATAGAGAGGTATCGACGGAAGCAAGTGTCGTACTTTGAAGGCAAAAATTTGGATGAGGCGTACACCGAATTTAAGTATGACATTGGGAATTTGGTGCAGAGGGATTGTTCTGCCGAGTTTGAGTCTTGGAAAAAAGTCCCTGAGGACTTGAAGAAGTCCATGCTGGGAGAGTTATCGGTAGGTTTGGAAAATAATGAACAATTATTTTTGTTAAAACGTAATATTTTTTAAATTACTAATTTTTTGTTACTGACATTAATGTAGGTTCATTGGGATGTTGATGAAACCGATGAGAAGCAACAGATTTATGTGGATGGGCTTTTCAAGCAGAGTTTTCGGCAGTGGAAGTTTGATGTGTTGCGGGCGGAGGATTAAAGTTGATGAGGGTTGCTTTAAAAAAAAAAAAGGATTTTGTGGACTTTATATTTAATTTAATGAATAAATATATGTTATGTGGATGAGTATTAATATTTGCATTAATTATAATTTCTATTTGGGATAGTAAACTAGTTTTGTTAATTAATTTAATGTTTAATTAGGTTTGAGTTTTTGATTTATGATAAAATAAAATTTTACAATATGTAGAAATAAAAAATATAGAAAAAAATTAAAAAATATGCATTGCGCAACGATACATTCATTCGTCGCGCAATGTGTTGAAAAGAATAAATTGTAAAGTAAAGGACATAAAATAAATAAATGGTAAACTTGCGCGATGAATACCTATTTCGTCACGCAAAATCGTTTGTCCAAAAGTGAACTTTTAAATCTGGATTCAGAAATGTGTAGAGGCAAACTGCAAAAAAAAATTGCAAAATATGCCTCTGCACTCATCCTTTCGATTTTGCTCAATCTATCATCTGTCATTTTCATTTTCTCTCAATTTCATCATCTAATATTCCCTCCATTTTCTTCTTTTGGTTGATCGAGCTATCTCGGTGTGTCTGATAAGCGTTTTTTGTCGTTACGGTAAAAGTATTAATGTAAATTCATACTAACGTCATTAATTTCGTTGTCTATAGGGATATTGTGTGTGATTAGCGAATGGTGGAGAACAATTGAGAAGGTATTTTCTTCGTTTTATTTTTTAAACATATAAAACTAATTAAATTATGTTGAACTTAGCTTGTATTGTTTATATTGTGTTGTGAAATTATATTTATATTATGTTGTTAAATTTGTACGTGGCGTACAAATATGTGTTGTGATGTACGGAGTTAATTGAAATTAACTTCATACTTGTTTTTATTTTTAGTAAAACTTAGTTTCCCATTCGAGGATTAGTTGGATTTCGTGCATGGATGCGAAAGCATGACTGTGGTCCAATTAATTCTTGAATTGTCCCATTATTTGGACAGTTTGTGAATGCACAGTTATGACGCGTAGTTTATGGTTAAAGGATTAGGTTTCGATTGTGGAGATTTTGGTGTCATCTCTGTACGTTCTTCGGGTTGTACACCTGAAAAACTGTATCGAGATGCTGCCGAAATTCATCCACATCGAAATCTAATCTGATGTAGCCGTAAATTACATGACATGACTATGCATTCCCAAATGGGAAAGGGCCCTCACCGGAGGCATAAGGTGACATTATCATTTTATATGAAGTTGTTGTGATTGTTGTATTGTTATTGTGGTTCCAGGAATTATGGACAAGACGTGGATACAGAACTCGAATAGATGCGCGGATGAATACTTGGATGGAATCGAGGATTTTATTGATTTTGCACGTACACACAACCCAGGTGCAACTACAATCCGGTGTCCTTGTAGGAGGTGTAACAACACGTTAAGGGAGACAATTGAAAATGTTCGCTTTCATTTAGTAAGGAATGGAATGATTGATACATATAATACTTGAAACCATCATGGGGAACAATTAGACAATGCTTTGTCTTCAAATGCCACAAGAGTGGATAATGTTGAACCTATTGTGGATCCTAATGAACAAGTCATGGATATTATAAATGATGTTTTTCCATTTGCATCGACAAACACCAATCAGGAAGGGGAAGATGACGTGCCCACACTAATGGACAGTGTAGAGTTCGAACAATATAAAAAACTATTAAAACATGACAACCAAGAGTTATACCCTGGGTGCGAGAGCTTTTCCGTTCTCACGGCCATTGTGGAACTAATGTATGGAAAAATAAAGTATCGTATGTCGAACCAGTGTTTCGATTACTTTTTGGGGGTTTCCAAGAGAATGCTTCCAAATGACAATTGTTTGCTGAAAGACCATAGACACACGCAAAAGGTGTTGAATGGTCTTGGATTGGGTTATGAAAAAATTCACGCTTGCAAAAACAATTGTATTTTATTCTACAAAGAGAATAAAGCATTGGATAAATGCCCTGTATGCAATGAGTCAAAGTTCAAAATGACATTTCAGAATATAACTAAGATCCCACAAAAAGTTATGCGTTGTCTGCCCCTGAAACCTAGGTTGCAGCGACTGTATATGTCGACGCATACTGCCACAGACATGGGATGGCATAAGGAAAAACGGGTAGACGACGATATGATGCTGCATCCTGCAGATGGGGAGGCATAGAAAGAGTTCGATCGAACATTCCTCGAGTTTGCTGTTGATTCTCATAACGTTAGATTGGGACTTGCCACTGACGGATTTAATCTGTTTGGGGTTTTAAACCAACACCACAGTACTTGGCCGATTTTCGTATTTCCGTTGAATTTGTCACCATGGAAATGTATGAAAAACGAATACATGATGATGACTCTATTGATAATTGAGGATCCTGGTAGGTCAATCGATGTATACTTATTGCCGCTGGTGGATGAGCTAAAAGATTTATGGACACACGGTGTGCGCACATATGATAAATGTACTGGCATGATGTTCACTTTGCGGGCTGCAGTGATGTGGACTGTGAACGATTTCCCCGCATATGCAATGGTTTTCGGGTGGGGCACTAGGGGTTATATGGCATGCCCTGTATGCAAGGAAGACGTAACATCTAGTTGGCACGCCGAAAAAGTTTGTTACCTTGGTCATCGAAGATGGTTGCCTTGGGACCACGAGTGGTGAGAGAAGAATAAAGAGTTTGACGGGGAGAAAGAGCATCACCTCAGACCCATAGAATGGTCTGGTTCTCAGATTTTGGAATAGCTTAACCGTTTGGATTTTGCTTATTTTGGGACCAATGTCAATAGGACAAGACCTTTTACACATATCAACTGGACGCACAAGTCTATGTTTTTTGAGCTCCCGTATTGGTCCAAACTAAAAATGTATTTGATACATTGGTCGGCACAATTCTAGATATTGAGGGCAAGACAAAAGTCACGATCAAAACTCATCTTAATTTGGAACGAATGGGAATACGACGGGGTTTATGGATGAATATGGACAATGATAAAGCCATAAGGGATCTTGCATTTTTTTCAATGAAACTGAATGACAAGAAAGAATTTTTAAAGTTTTTATCATCTGTAAAGTTTTCCAATTGGTATGCTTCAAATATCGCGCGTTGCGTGAACGCTGACGGGGGTAAATTTGTTAGCCTAAAGATTCATGACTACCATGTGGTTCTGCAACGCCTACTTCTTGTGGGTATTCGACATCTCTTGCCAACCGATGTAGTGAAACCAATCATGTTGTTGTCCAGTTTGTTTTTCGCAATTGACGTCAAGAACGTTGCGAAAAACGGACGTTAATCAGTCGTGCCATGACATTGTGCAAGTTCTATGCAAGTTTGAGATGATATTTCCTCCAGCTTTCTTCATAAGTATGATACACGTGATGGTTCACTTACCAGATGAGGCATTGCTTCCTATACCAGTCAACTTTCGATGGATATATCCAATAGAAAGGTATATATTCCTCGTCTTTTTTATTAATCAATATTAAATATATTACAATTAGTAATATGTGTATCGTATCGTTTTCTTTTGGCAGGCTTCTCGGAGACTTGAAGAAAAATGTACGAAACAAAGCAAAGCCCGAATGATCCATTATACAAGCTTGGGTGGCATATGAGGCACTTACATTTTGTGGAATGTATTTAAAGGATGTTGAGACAACTTTCAATCGTCTTCCTCGCAATAATGACGGGGGTGTGAGAAAGGAGAAACTTTCAGTTTTTGCCCAAATCGCTCGACCATTCGAAGATCCGATTTGTGGCGAGTCATTTTCCAAGAAGGACATGGAGGTAGCACATTGGTTCGTACTCAACAATTGTGACGAGACACTGTCATACCTAGACAAGCATGAAAATATGATGAAGCGGGCATATCCTTCACATTTGTATGCCAAGAAACACCGTGAATTGTTTCTGCAGTGGTTTGTCAAATATGTAAGTTTCAAGTGTTTTGTATTGGACATATATATTGTACCAATTAAGTTGCTCAAACTAACAAATTTAAATGTTTGTCTAATATTAGGTGAATCAACTGAAAGCATCGAATTCCCCCGCGTACACTGAAGAGTTAGATAACTTGGCGTTCAGACCAATTCGTGTTGAATTGTACTCGGGTTGCCATGTCAACGGCGTCAAGTTCTTAGCGGGTGCACGAGATGACAAGTTGTGTATGCAAAACTGCAGTGTTCATGTCCCTGGGGAGGCCAAAATACAGACATTGAATTCTATGGTAAACTAACAAGTGTCGTGCAATTGTTTTACAAAGACTGGTGCCAAGTGATCCTATTTAAGTGTAGATGGTTTGATACAAACCTAATAGGCAAGGAAGTGTGAAAAGAGATCATGGATTACTATCAGTGAACACTACCAAAACTTGGTACGGTGACGACCCTTACATCTTAGCAACTATGGAAAAACAAATTGTGTATTTAGATAACCCTAAAGCTGGGAGGGGTTGGAAAGTTGTTCAGAAGATGGATCATAGGAACCTGTATGCTATACCAGAACAAGACCGTACTAACAACGACATCGACAATGTTGCTAACCAACGTCTTGAATCTTCGATGGAAAGTGGTGCGGAAACACTCCGAGAAACTAATGAAAGTATAAATAAATGATGATAGCGACGAAACCCTAATATTATCCGAGAACCACAAAATCTGCCCAAATCGCTAGTCGAGCGAATGGTCGAGCGAATGGTGCTATACCAGAACAAAACCCTAATATTATCCGAGAAACTAATGAAAATATAAATAAATAAATGATGCTATACCAGAACAAAACCCTAATATTATCCGAGAACCATTTCAGATAGAAGGAGTATCTTCAATTGAAATATCGATTCAGTCGATCACAATTGACCTCAGTAATATTCCACGATACGATGGTCCAGTGCGCCCAAACGACGATGGTGACGTACCTATTGATGATGAGGAATGGGACACTAAAAATGATGATAGCGACGAAAGTGAAAGTTATTATAGTTCAGATGAGATTAAGGCAATATATCTGTAACTTTTTTTGTAAAACACATGAACTGGTTAATGCATTATATAGAGTGATGGAAAAAATGGTATGAATGATTCCCATTTTATATGTGAATTACTTTGTAAATAAATTTGGTATGTTTGTATTTTATAATAAATTGTAAACAAAATAAAAAAATTTAAAAAACCATTTTAAAACATAATTGTGTGACACATAACAATATTTGGTCGCGCAAGCTAGGCCCGGCAATTCCTGACACAACCCGATAACCCGACACGACAAGCAAAATATTAATTTTATAATTTTATAACCCTAAAAGAAATTACTATAATAATTATATATATTAATTTAACAATTTTATACCCCTAAAAACTATAAAAATTATATATATATATATATATATATATTAAATTAAAATAAGAAAATTGGTCACCATTGGATCGGCTTAAATATACATACCATTCAACTTCTTAAGTGTTATACGTACAAAATAAATAAATTTAAATCTACTAAACTAATGGATACCACAAAATCTTATGTTATACTTAATGAAAGTATAAATAAACTCTAAGTGTTAGTGAATCTATCTTTTTGATGGGATACGCATTGTACAAAACTAATTTCAACGATCCAACCGTCAAACTTGTTTGTATATGGTTCGAGATCGCATATGCCAAAAATCGTAAAAAAAAACATTCAGAGATCAAGTAACGATACAAAACCTTTCGACGGTTAGAAACGAAAAATCACGATTTAACGGTTATTTTAATTCCGATTTTGATGATTTTTTACAGCTACACTCCTTGACCCTATATGAATACAATGAATGAATTCGATCTTCAATTTCAACTATTTACACTAGTGGATACCACAAAATCTTTTGTTATACTTAATAAAAGTATAAATAAACTCTTAAGTGTTAGTGAATCTATCTTTTTGATGGGATACACATTGTACGAAACTAATTTCAACAATCCAACCATCAAACTTGTTTGTATATGGTTTGAGATCGCATACGCCAAAAATCAAAAAAAACAAACATTCAAAGATTAAGTAACGATACAAAACTTTTCGACGGTTAGAAACCAAAAATCACAATTTAACGTTTATTGTAACTCCAATTTTGATGATTTTTCACATCTACACTCCTTGACCCTATATGAATACAATGAATGAATTCGATCTTCAATTTCAACTATTTACACTAGTGGATACCACAAAATCTTATGTTATACTTAATAAAAGTATAAATAAACTCTAAATGTTAGTGAATCTATCTTTTTGATGGGATACGCATTGTACGAAACTAATTTCAACGATCTAACCGTCAAACGTTTTTGTATATGGTTCGAGATCGCATTCGCCAAAAATCACAGAAAACAAACATTCAGAGATCAAGTAACGGTACAAAACTTTTCGACGGTTAGAAACGAAAAATCACGATTTAACTATTATTTTAAATTTATGCGGGAATATTGCGCGATGAATACGTATATTTGGTCGCACAAAGTATATTTGCGCGACAAAATATATTTATTCGTCGCGCAAGTGTTTGAAATTTCAATGAAGGCGTTTTTTTTCGGGGAAAATTTAAAAAACTTGTGCGACGATTGTTTAGCCTTGCGAGACAAAGACTCTGCCGCGCAAGATTATATATTTTAACCCCCTCCTTCTTCCCCTCACTTCCCTCTTTTTCCTTTTTCCCTGTGCGATACCCTCTCTCTCATTCCTCTGTATCTCCATCTTTATCTCCGTCCCTCTCTCCGGCCGTCGCGACTTCATCTCCAAGAGGTAATTTCCTCTTTAGTCTTTATTTTCAATTTTCTTTATTTACAAATTGGGGGTTAGAATTAGGGAACTTTAACGAAAAGCTCCCAGTACTGTTCACTTTAATGAAAAACCACATTTTTACACTAAAAAGTCAATCCTGGTACTATTCACTTTACCCTTTATTTTGTCCTTATCGTTAAAACTCAAAGTTTTCAAGCCCTTTTCATTAGTTTTCCTTTAGAAGGGAATTAGGGTAGTCGGGTTAGATTTAGGGTTCGTAAATTGGGGGTTACATTTAGGTTCTTAAATTAAAGTTTTAAGGGTTCTTAATTGGGGTTAGATTTAGGTCTTAAATTAGGGAACGATTTTTGGCAGTGAGGTTAGATTAGGTTTTCTTAAATTGGGTGTTAGATTTTAGGGTTCTTAAATTGGTGGCGATTGTCATACTGCAATCAAGTTTATGTCCAAGTGCTCAGGAAGGGTTATCATAGTGAGGGATAACAATAGGTTTCATAGGTTTGAGGATGGAAAGTGCACATGTGGAGATTAGTTCTGTAAACTTCCATGTGCTTCCCTTTGTTTTTGTTTTCTCTGTGATTGCACGTTGCTCTCTTCATAAAATATGCAGACATGAACACATCTAGAACATGGGTTCAGCAAGTTAGCATTTTTGATATTTCAAAATTTTGTTTTCTGGAGAAAGGGTTCAACAATTTGGGATTTTTTTCATCGAAAATTGTGTTTCCTGGAGAATGATATTGTAACATCCCATATCGCCCAGGGGAGTGATCCTTAAATGTATATTCTCATCCCTACCTAGCACGAGGCCTTTTGGGAGCTCACTGGCTTCGGGTTCCGTAGGAACTCCGAAGTTAAGCGAGAAGGAGGTCATAGCACTCCCAGGATGGGTGACCCACTGGGAAGTTGCTCGTGAGTTCCCAAAAACAAAACCGTGAGGGAATGGTAAGCCCAAAGCGGACAATATTATGCTACGGTGGTGGAACGGGCCCGGGATGTGGTGGACCCGGGATGGGATGTGACATATATTGTGTGTATTAGCGTGATATATTAGACTTTGTAACTCCTAAGATGCCTAATGTTTTCAATTTCTACCTATGATGCTTGTATCCTTGGTTATTGTTGAATATGTGCCATTTTTTGTTTCCATCCATTAACTTGGATGCATGTTCTTGGTTTCTGCCTACCCTCGAGAAGCCAAATTGCTAGCTTGTGGCTTATTTGTCACTTGAATTCCCTAACACACATAGAGCACGTACATACTAGATTTTGCCTCCAACTACTCCTTTATGCTAGTTTCTTCTTATAAGTTATAATTGTTGGGTCTATATCCTATTTGAATTAATTAGTTTATGTATAGTATATCAATTTTAAGTTTTGTTTCTGCCAAACTTGAATTGGGTTTAGAATTAGGGTTTTTAAATTTCGTTTTAAATTTAAGTTGAAATTATTAGCATGTGTATGGTAAGTTAAATCTTTGTATATGAAACAAATTGATTTCCAATTTTGTAGATGTCAAACCTCATTAGAACCCGGAGGGCGATGACTTCTACACCTAGTCTGATGACTACACCTAGTCCGACGACTACACCTACTACTGCTGCCATTGCTCCGGCAGAGATAGACCATAGGCCGGTCAATCCGGTTGGCCCAGTTGGTCCTTCAGTTCCACAGGCGCATGCATCGTTGACTTCTTCGATGGCGTTGCCTGTTAGCGCCCGACGTACTAACAGGCGCCTCTGCACTACGGACCAGATGTCGCCATGGGGATCCACAACTGATGCCTCGGGTACACGGCCAAGTATGCAATCCTAATTCACTCCCTCATTCCCATGTTAACTAAATTTTGTTATTTTAGGTTCAATTTGTTAAGTTATGTCATGTAAGGATTAAAAAGTTGTCATCGTTCCGAACCTTTTATTAAACTGTTGTGACATTGTGTTGGATGCGTATATTGTTTATGTTATTTTCAGGGTTTTGGGAAATGTTTTAATTAGAAGGGAAGTTATGCCGAAATTTTAGTAGGATTTGTTATTAGTTTTGGGTTAATGATTTATTTTTCATCTCTTTGCAGCGAAGAAAAACACCCGGGGACCTTGTCGGCAATTGAAGACGGCGAAGGTCACCCGGGTGACCAACGGTCGTATCCCAATCGGATACGATGATCAACATCGGGTAGCACCAACGGCGGAACAACATAGTGCATTGGCCCATGACATTGGGCATGTCGTGCGGACCTTTTGCCCTATGCGGTGGAAGTCTTGGAAGGTGATGTCGAAGGAGATGAAGAACACAGTGCGCAACCAATTGTCCGTAAGTAGCATTGCCTTTTTAATGCTTTTCATGTAAAATTTATATATTTATATTTATTACTGTATTTTATTACTAATACTTTCAAAATATTTGTTGCATTGCAGACAAACTACAATTTGGAGGACATGGACGAAGACATGTTCGCGTACCTCAATCGGCTTTTCTCCGAACGCTACAAGCAGTGGAAGAGTGACATGCACCAATGTTTCCAGCAATTTGATGACCCACAGGTCACTCTCGAGGAGGGTTGTTCGAAAGAGTTGGAGGACTGACAAGATAGTTGGGTTTGGTTTTGCGGTCATTTTCAGGAGTCGGGCTATGTGGTGCGTTTTTAATTACAACTTCTTTCATTTTACTTTTTTTAATTTTTACTAATGTTTATTATTTTTATTTTTATTTTCTTTAAGTATTACAACTAATACGTTTATTTTTTATTTTTTATAATAGAAGAAGGCGAAGGCGAACAAGATCAATCAGGATAAGAAAACTCTTCTCCACCATTCGGGTTTGAGACCTTTCTCTTATAGGATGAAGGCACGACAGAAGGTATATATTACATCTTTCATTTCCAATTTTAAAATGCCACTAATAAAATTTTTTTCTTACTAACATTTTCCTTATCATTTTCGATTTCAGGAGGGTTCAAAATTTTCGGAGATCGACGTTTTTGCTGACGTTTATGTTTGGCCTGGGAATGAGTTGACCGAGTCCATTCATGTAAGTAATTTCATATGCATTCAACATTTATACTAATTATTTCAAATTGTTTTCTATTAATAATCCATGTTTTTTTTTTCACAGGCAACTATGGTGGAGAAGAGTCAGTCGGTGCTTCAAGAGTCCGCCTCCTAGCTTCCCTCGGACACGCTGATTGAGTCTGTGGATCCCCCCTAAGGATGCAGGGTTTCACATCGTGACAGAGACGTTGGACCAGACGGCGGGAGAGTAGAGCCTCGTCATCCTCGCAGTCAAAGAGCCAGGTAACGGTTTTGATGCAAGAAGTTGTTGGCCTAAGGAGTGAGCTGGCATCGTACAAGTCTCCAATGTAAATGCTTGTACAAGCCCTCAATTCCTCCGGAATACATCTCCCTGGTTTTTCTGCACCATTGCCCTCATAACCCTTCCACACCGAGCAAGCACAGCAATCAGACCCGTCGCCCTCTGACCCCGTCCCCAACCAGCAGCAAGATCCTTCGAACGACATTCCTATAGATTTTTCCGCTTTTCTTTCATAGTTTTGTTCCTGCTTTCTTTTAAAAACTTTATATTTGTACGTACATTTTTATTTATATTATAAATAAAAATTATTTTTTTATTCATTATTTGCTTTTTTTTTCATTAGTATGAAATCTTTTTTTTTTTTTTAATTTTCCTTTTATTCTATTTATTTATTTATTTATAAAAATTACAGTTGCGCAACGCCTACCAGTCGTTGCGCAAAATTAAGCGCATCTTATAACTTCGTCTCGCATTACCACGCGCCTCTAACATTTTTCGTCTCGCAAACTTTTCGAGACAAACTAATCACAAAGCGCACTTGTACCCTTTTATATCGTACGACGAAAACCTTCGTTCGTATAACTTTCACGAGACGAGTAGTAAAGCGTTGCACCATTTTTTTTTTGTGCGACGAGTTTGAAATTGTTCGTCGCGCAATGTCTTTTTTCACGATCTTTGCGCGACAAAATATGCGCGACGATTTTCTGGTTGCCATAGTTTTTGTGCAACCTAATAATGATTTGCGCGACAAAATACTCCTTGTCGCACAAACTGTTTAATTTAGTAGTGAATTATAATAGAATTATTCTTTAGAACATCTACGTCTATATGAGTGACTTTAAAATATGTGGGAATTGTTAAAACCCTGAAAATTCTCATGCTAGTATACTGAATGGATATGGTATGGATTTATAAAATGTGTTTTTTGCAAAATCGTTGCTTTTTCATTCATAGATCTATTTTTATGAAATGTAGTTGGCTATACATACTTGAAATGTTTGTGAAACGAGAGGGTTAGTAGAGGATCATTAACCTAATGTCAAGGGAAGTTGTCACATCGAACTTTTATCATGTCTAGTTCATTGAGTTGTTATGAACTATATTCCTAAATTCTATTCAGTTTCATTGCATATTCCGAAACCGTGTTCCGCTAGGGTTTCATTGAGTGGTCCAGAACCCTGCTCCGTCTAGATTCTATTTAGTGGCCTGGAATCTCTCTTCCTCTACGATTCTGTTGAGTGGTTCGGAATCGTGTTCTATTAGGATTCAGAATCCCTCTTCCTATTCGGTTTCATTAAGTGGTCTGGAACCTTAACTCTGTTGGATTCCGTTAAGTGGTCCAGAATCTCATCTCCTATTTTCATTGGATTTTGTTGAACGGTCCGACATCCCTTGTCTTATCGGGTCTGTTGAGTGGTCTGGAACCTATCTTCATTTAATTTCATTGAGTGGTCTGGAATCCCATTTCATATTTGGTTCCTGTGAGTTGGTCCAAAACCCTAATCCGTTAGGATTATGTTGTGGTCCAGAATCTTATTCCCTATTCAGTTCCATTAAGTTGGTCTAGATCCGTCCACTATCTGGATTCCATTGAATTAGTTTGGAATCCCATTTCCTGTCTGGTTCGGTTGAATGGTCTGGAACCCTGTCTTCAATGGATTCCCTTGAGGTTGTCCGAAATCCCATTATCCTTTGGTTCCTTTGAATTGGTTTGGAACCAAATTCCTAGGAATATTTTTGGGTCCCTTTAAGTTGGTCTAGAAAGCGAAAACTTAGGATGTATAGGCTTTGGCTGAATTGTGTTACTCTAACCCTTGTTTTTTAGCATATTTCTGAATGAAATATTTGAGAATCTTTGTGAACTGTTTTAGAAAAGCCAATGGATGTTGTGTGATTCCTTTGGGATTTCCAGGGAGTTTAGTTATGAGTTTATAAAGTATAGTTTTATGAATTATTTTTATCTAATTGGTTAATCAACGTGGTTAAAGGTAATTTGTGCATAGCTAGTTCATTGAAATGTTATATGTTGTTGATTGTGGTTTTGTTGATGGAAAACGTAGTGATATATGCGAATGATGAAATGACATATTGATGCATCATGCATGTTAGGAGTTGTTTGGAACTCTATGTCTTTGGCCAATGATGTCATGATAAATTTCAAACTTAACAAAAGGGTGAACTATAAATGGCTTGATCCTCTTTTTTAGTACGTAGGCAATCTAACACAAATGTTAGATGCAGCCATAAAATAGAAGGAAATGATACCGTGTTGTTAAACTATTGGGTTGTTTTAGTCATGTCTTGGGAGCGAGGCGTGTTGTGGTATAGTTACATTCTGACGTCACGTATTGGTCCTGGAAGTATCTCGGAATCAGGGTGTGACAATTATTCTTATCAATGTCCCATGAATTGTTAACAGTGGGGCTCAATAATTTTCTATTTGAAGGATGTTCTACAAAATTAATGAATGGTTCGGAACCACTTAGTATTCCGATATAGTGGTATTCCTTTTTACTTGTAAGGGAGATGTCTTAGATTCAAATCTCGTGGACGGTGAGTTCAAAACTAATTTATTCCCCCACCTCATTAGTGAAAATATATCATTGAATAAAAACAAAAAACAAAAAACATTTCGGATCATGAAATTACTTTGTGGAATGTGATTTTTTGACAAAGTTTATTAATAAGTTTTTTGTTTCGGCACATTCTTTTTTCTTTTTCTTTTGTTTTTTTTTTGAAAATGTTGGGATTTTGTGGCTACTTCTTCAATGGCTGCTAGTTTTTTTCGTGCACGATTTTTTACTAGTACCGGTCAGGTGTGCTCTTATTATAAATTGTCTTCTATTTGGCGTGATTTGCGGCCTTTATTTGTAGATATTAGTCAGAACTCCAAATGGCTGGTGGGCAATGGTGCTTCTATTAACTTTTGGCATGCAAATTGGATTGGTGATTCAATTGTTAAAAGGTTGGATATTCCGCAATCTCTTGTAAAACTGTTGTTCGCGCCTGTTTCAAACTTCATTCATAATGGAAATTGGTTTTGCCCTATTGTTATACTAGTGCCACCCTTTCTGCTATATGGTCTGAAATTTTGACAATTAAGCTTCTATTGTCAAGATTGGATGATAAACTAATTTGGTTGACTGCTTCTGATGGTGTACTATCTTTATCTTTGGCTTATGACTTTAAACGTAGTAAGCAAGCAATTGTTCCTTCGAATAGATGGGTTTGGCGTAGACATTTTCGACCACATAATTCTATTTTATTTTGGTGTTTTCTTCACAGTAAACTTTTAACTGATGATTTATTGCTTCACCAGGAATTCTCTTTTGCGTCGATGTGCTCTTTGTGTTATAAGGCCACTGAGTCAGCTCAACATTTATTTTTCAAGTGCTCATTTTCTTTGGAAATTTGGCATAGGTTTTAGCCTTATTTCAAGTTTCTACATTATTCTCCAATATCACATCATTTTTTTCTTATCCTTTGTGGCGTGGTTTCGGTACTCAACTTCAAATATTGTGGTGGGGTATGATTGGGGCAGGTTTTTACACACTTTGGCAAGCTCAAAATTTAATCCATTTTGAAGGAAAAATGTTTACTATTGATCAGTTGGTTAATGGCATTCGCTTGCAAGTTTGTGAGGTGAATTCTTAGGGTATGGGATTTATGTTAAATTCAATTGATGAGCTTTGCATTCTTAGAGCACTTGGAGTGCATGGAAGGCCTTCAAGGGTACCTAGAATTCATGAGGTTATTTGGATTTCTCCTTATTATTTTCAAGTTAAAGTTAACACTAATGGTGTGGCTCGTGGTTCTTCAGGTATGGCTGGTTTTGGTGGTATTTTCCGTGACCACTTGGGTCATTGTCTTGGATGCTTTGCAGGATCTTTTGGTATTGGAGAGTGGTTGACATTCTCTTTGGATTGAGTGTGATTCTTGTTTAGCAATGCATTTTCTTTTTAATGGATCTTCTCAGGTGCCTTGGCGTTTATTGGTTGATTGGACAAATTGTTGTACCATCCTCTCTTCCATGCAAGTTTTGTTTTCTCACATTTATCGCGAAGGAAATCAGGTGGCAAATTGTTTGGCAAACTATGGTGTTGATCATGTTAGGGTTCATTGGTAGGATTCTTGTCCGCCGTGTGCAATTGCAGGCTTTTGCTAATAATCTTTCGGGGCTTCCAAAGTTTCATTTCTCTTAGGAGTTCTCTTAATTGATTCTTTGTTTCTAATAATTTTCTTCTTCTTGTTAGGGTTTGGCTTCATGTCCCCTCTAACTTATTGTATCTTTACTTTTTTCTTTAGTATATTTTCACAATAATGTCTTTTTTCATGATAGCAATGCTGGAGTGGATGTGACATTATTGTTTTAATTAAAAAAAATTATTAACTACTTATTGAGGTTGGGAATTATTGAAGGAAAAACAAATATTGAAAAAAAAAATTGATAATCAAACTGTACTGGGGAATTGAACCCAAGATGGTTCTAAGTAACGTTGCAGGATCCTCACCGGATCTAGGATCCCAAAGATCCTTTAATCTTGTCATTTTATCGTCCATCATGCGGTTAGAAATTATTTTAAATTATGTTATTTAAAATTGAACACAAACAGTACTTAACAAAAACCGATTGCACGATGTACGATGAACATACATAATTAAAGGATCCTCGGGATCCTCACAAAGATGATCCGGCAATGATCCTATCTCCTAAGTAACACCATCCATATAACATTGCTGCCAATGGCTCAATATGTAAATTTTTATGACAAAGTTTATTAATAAGTTTCTGTACACAACTTCTACAAAAATATGCCGTTTAATAATAAATAGACATTTTTGACAAATACTAACCACTCTTGGAAATACGTAGACATTCCTAACAAATACTAATTTCCCTTGCAAATATTACATATATATTTCCGACAAAATAACATTGCTGCCAATGGCTCAATATGTAAATTTTTATGACAAAGTTTATTAATAAGTTTCTGTACACAACTTCTACAAAAATATGCCGTTTAATAATAAATAGACATTTTTGACAAATACTAACCACTCTTGGAAATACGTAGACATTCCTGACAAATACTAATTTCCCTTGCAAATATTACATATATATTTCCGACAAATAAAATGTTTGAGTAAATGTAAAAAATTTAGAGAATAATTTGAATGATGACTTTGATGTACGACTTGAATCGCTTCCTTAAAGTGTTATTTGCCCCCACTCAAATGAATTTGCTAAAGGGTTCTTGGCAAATAACTTCCAGGATACAACAAAGTATGGAATACTCGATTAGCAAAACCGAATTATATTCCCTTAGAAATAACTAGAAAAAAATTGTATGAATGTGATGGAGAGAGAAGAGAGAGCAAGGAAATTGTGTATACAACAAATTTCTGAATGAATTTTCTTCTACTAATGTTACCAATATATATAGAGAGAATTGCACCTTTTAGACATATCATTTGGTTTGAGTATGCGTCTTCACCATGGGATACAACTTATTTCAGTAGTATATCCAAGGGACATATCTGATACAAAACACCAATTACCCAAAGGTCATATATGTTATAAAGCATGCGGTTAGATACCCGGTCAATGGGTATGTCTGTTAACCACAATGAAAAGTTGCATGGCTTTTCTTGAAAAGATGTAATTATTGGGCAAATAGCCCAACTCTTTTCTGCTAACTCAAAACGCACGCATATTCATATGCCTATTATATATATATTCTTGAAATATCCTACAATCCTTCCCTATTTTAAGATTATATAATAAATGGTATTACAATAATTCTTTCTTTATAATTAATCACAAGCATACCGATATAATCATGCATACAATAAAGGTGTCTTTCGAATTAAACATTTAATTAGTGTAAATAATTCAAAGTTATAACGAATGCGATGGTGACCTAAGTTTAAACCACCTCCACCTATTCTTATGTTAAAACCGGAATCACTACCAAGGGCGGAGCCAGGATTTTTTTCTTGGGTGGGCTAGTTGAAAATAGTACCATAAAATCATATGTTTATTTTTTAGCTAATATAAAATATATAATAATCAATATAAAAGAACAACAATATAATATAAACTATTCTCAAAATTATAACCCTAACCGATAAATTCAAGGACCATATAAATAATTAACCTACTAATTGAATCAAGAATAAGTAAATAAAGAGATTAAGAACGTACCAAATGTGACATTCATTGAAAAATTGCAACGGAAAGTCAGGAATTGCGGAGATAGGGATTTAATTGTGTATTTAAAGAACTTATTAATCTTTTCTTGAGTAAGAAGCACAGAGGCTAAATTACATAGGGTAAATGGTCGTTTTCTTTAAAGAATAGAATAAAGGGGGACTGGAGATAAAACTAATTTATAATTTTTAGCATAAAACTATTATTTACTACCTCTCCTCTACTAAATATACATTAAATAATAATATTATTGAAATTGAGTAGGCTATAAGCATGAGTTTACAAAAGAATAGATCTATTCACAAACCCGTTTTTACTTCCAACACAGCCTTATTAATATTTTGTCAGTGATCATTTTCAATTCATTCGATCTAAAGAACCGACAATTAAGAGAAGTGTGTAAGAAGTAAAAATAAGTACATGAATAACACTACCCTTACAGAAAATCTCCATGGGCTACAGCCCACCTTAGCCTTGTGGATGGCTACACCATTGATCACTACACACATGATTATGTCTTATTTCCTTAAAGAAATTTCTGAACTAATTAAGCACTATTATGGCCTTGTGCTTCATCCTAGTTTCATTAACATTTACAAAAGAAAACCCAACTCTTGGTAGAAGCAGCACCACTTCTTATGTTCATATAGGTGAGGTTCCTTCTCATGTCCCTGCTACTATAGACATAACTACAAATAACCTTATTAAGAGATAAAACTCATCCTCCTAAACATAGCAATCTTGCACTGATCATCCTGGAATGAGCTATATATTAATTTTCAGTGCTTTCACAACCACTTAACAATAACTTGTTATTACCCATTAAACTTTTAAACTAGTGATGTTCTAGACAAAGTCGGGTTACCATTATTGGTGGCTAATTTTCAGTAAAGGGTTTTAGCACCATTCCACTAGATGTACTAACTACCAAAGCTCTTGAAATTCTTTCGTTAATGGATCCGCCAAGTTATTACTTGATTTAACATAAACAATATTAATAACTCCATCAGTTATTAATTGCTTGACATATTCATGTCTCAAGCTAATATGTCTAGACTTTCCATTGTATACCTTATTGTATGCTCTAGACAAAGTAGTCTCACTATCATAATATAAAGAAATGGATGACATTGGTTGTGGCCACAACTCTATTTCCAATAACAAATTTCTAATCCATTCCGCTTCTTTACCTGCTGTCGCTAATGCTATAAATTTAGATTCCATAGTTGAATGTGCTATACATGTTTGCTTCTTTGAAGCCCAAGAAATTGCTCCTCCAGCAATTGTAAAAATCCACCCTGATGTAGACTTATTATCATTAGCACTTGTTGTCCAACTTGCATCTGAATATCCTTCAAGTACTGCTGGAAACTCATAGTAGGTTAAACTCAGGTTAATAGTTCTTTTAAGATAACCAAAAATTATATTTATTGCCTTCCAATGAGCAGTACCTGGATAACTAGTGTATCTAGAAAGTTTTCTTACTGCAAATGCGACATCTGGCCTGGTACAATGCATGACATACATTAAACTTCTGATTACACTAGCATACTCAAGCTGTGCAACAGACCTACCAGAATTATTAACCAAAGTTTCACTAAGGTCATAAGGGGTATTTGCTTCTTTTATTTGTAGATGCTTAAACTTAAGAAGCAATTTTTCCATATAATGTGACTGACACAAAGCGTAACCCCTACTATGTTTCTTTACTTTAATTCCCAATATAGTATCTAATTCATTCAAGTCCTTCATCTTAAATTTTGAATTCAGATACTCTTTAGTTTCAGATACACCTTTCATGTTTGTACAAAAAATTAGCAAGTCGTCGACATATAAACATATAACAACACCATAATCATTTGTGAATTTAGAGTATATGCATTTATCAGCACTATTATGTATAAATCCATATGATAAAATGACAAAATCAAACTTTTCATGTCATTGTTTTGGTGCTTGCTTCAATCCATATAATGACTTTACTAATTTACAAACCTTCTTTTCATTCCCAGGGAGAATAAACCCTTCTAGTTGTTCCATGTAGACTTCTTCATCCAAATCACCATTTAAAAATGTTGTTTTCACATCCATTTGATGCACATGTAAATTATATAAAGATGTCAATGCAAACAATATTCTAATTGATGTGAGTATAGCTACTGGTGCATATGTATCAAAATAGTCTATTCTCTTTTTCTGCTTAAAACCCTTGGCAACCAGTCTCGCTTTAAATGTTTGAATAGACCTCTATGTATTGTATTTTCTTCTAAATACCCACTTACAACTAGGGATGGGCAAATACCCATCGGTTATGGGTAACCGCGGTTACCCTTCCATTTAAGTTTCACGGTTACGGTTATGGGTAGCTATTTAGATAAATAAACGGTTATAGTTATAACCATTTACCCGCGAAAGTTAAATGGACGGTTATGGGTATTAACCGCGGTTATAAACGGGTAACCATTTACCCATTTATTTTATATATGTAAAATTAACACAAACCATGTTCCCTATCGGACAAAACTTAGATCAATGCTATTGACTATAGTGCATGATTTATATAGCTAATATAATATAGTTTTCCTTAACCACTTTAAATTTCATGGTCCATTATATATATTATGTTAATATTTTACATTCCGAGTTAAATAACCCAAGAATACTGTCTTTTAACAGTTTTTGTAACCCAAGAATACTTAGCAAATTTTATATTACCTTCATTGCTAACAATTAAAAATATCGTCTGTAAACTATTATTTCAATTTATGGAATGATATAAGGACTTAAAAAATTAAAAAGCGGAAATGTATGATGAATGTACCTATAACGGTGTTTAATTGTTAGAAAAAGAAAATTATGACAAATTTTTCTTTTTTAATTTTCAAGTTGTTAAAAAAACACGTAGACGGGTGAAAATGGAGTAAATGGTAAAAAAGAAAGGATAAACGGGTTTAAAAATAATAAATGGGTAAACGGGTACTAAACGATTACGGTTAAATGGGTACACGGTTATGGGTATGGTTAACCGTTTATAAACAGTTATGGGTATGGGTATAACCGTTTAGACAATTACCCAACGGGTAAACGGTTATGTGAGTATGAGAATAAATGGTTATGGATAAATAACCGCGGTTACCCACCCGCCATAACCGTTGCCCATTCCTACTTACAACCTATTGTTTTTTATCCTTGGGGCAAGTCTACTAAAACGCATGTTTGATTAGATATTAATGATTCAAATTCATCATCTATAACATCTTTCCAAAAGGCTGCATCTCTTGAAGTCAATGCTTCGCTTAGACTTTTAGGATCATCCTCAACATTCAACAATATGGGTATTTTCTTAAGAACCTTTGTTCTATTTCCTTCGACTAAAAATACAATAGATTGAGATGAAATAAAATCAAAGCTTAGAGTCTTTTCTTTTCTTACCCTTTGGCTTTTCCTTGGTTCATTAATAGTTTCAAACTGTTTTCTTTTCTCACCTTGAGAATGACTAGTAGACGGATTAGAGAAAGGTGTTTGATCATTCTCTTTTCCAGACACTGAGTAGTCATTATAGAATTTATTTTCTATAAATTCGACATCTCTAGACTCAACTATTGTGTTTGAGTCTAAATTAAGCAACATATATGCCTTTGAATTTTCTGCATATCCTACAAATATGCTTTTAATTCCTCTTGGATCTCTTAGGATCGAGTGCCTTATAAAAAGCTACACAACCCCATACTCTCAAATATGACAAATTTGGTTTTCTTCCTTTCCAAATTTCATATGGTGACACGTGTCTTCATAGATGTAATTCTTTTGTGTATATGGCATGCAGTAAACAATGCTTCACCCCATAAATATTTTGGAGTATTAGCATTAATCATCATAGAATTAATCATTTCAATGTGTCATATTTTTTCTTTCTGCCAAACCATTTTGTTGTGGTGTATGTGTATAGGGTGCAATTCTTTGATGTACAACACCATGCTCTTCACAAAAAATATCAAATTCATGTGAAAAATATTCACCACCTCTATCACTACAAAGACATTTAATTTTCCTTCCCTTTTGGTTTTCAACTTCAGCCTTATAGCGCTTAAAACACTCAAAAGCTTCATCTTTATTAGACAATAAATAAACATAAGTAAACTTAGAACAATCATCTATAAATGTGATAAAATATCTTTTTCCTGCTCTTGTTAAAACACCATTAAATTCACATATGTCGTATTTCTTTCGGCAGTTGGAAAATGTTTCTTAGTCATTTTCGCTTGAATACATGTTTCACATTTATCATTATAATCATCATTGCAAGCAATTAAACCAAGTGTGCGCATGTATTTTAAAGATCTAAAATTTATATGTGCTAAACGTAAATGCCATAAATAAGTTAAAGATTCAACAATACAAGCAGAAGAATTCACTTTATTATTAATACTTAGTTTGAACATCCCATCACAAGAATACCCCTTCCCAACAAACATCCAATTTTTCGACATTATTAACTTGTCAGACTCTAGAACAGTCTTTATACCGTTCTTACATAATAAATTTGCAGACACAAGATTCTTTCTAATTTCTGGAACATGCAGTACATTAAGCAACGTCAATTTCTTCCCAGAAGTAAATTGAAGTTCAACGGTTCCTTTTCCTAGAACTTTGGCGGAATTATGATTCCCCATTAAAACTTTTTGATTGTCCGTTGATGCTTCATATGTCTTGAATTGTGCCTTGTCATTGCACACATGTATAGTAGCCCCTAAGTCGAGCCACCAATCAGAGGATTTTATTGCCGCTGCCATATTCAGTTCGGTAATCATACCAATATGCACCATTGATACCATTGTAACAATGTTATCAATTCCAGAGTTTTCCACCATATTTGCGCTATTGGTCTTATTGGCATATTCCTCACTTGATTTTATGTGTCTACAATCACGAATGTAATGGCCTTTCTTTCCACAATGGTAGCAGACACCATTTGCATTCTTTTGATTGTTGTTGGAATTGGTCTTCTTAAACTTCCCTTTGTCAATTTTGACTTTGAAGTTCCTTTTATATTTGTTTCCTTCGACAATGTGAACTTTAGAGAAATCTTGATTTGCAAAATTCTTATCACGATTTCGAGTTTCTTCTTCAATTTGAATACCCTTTTGCAAATCCTCCAAACTAATATCTTCCACCATGTGTAGAAGTTTCTTTCTATAATTATTCCATGTTTGGGGTAATTTTGCCATAATAGCCCCAACTATCATAGGATCTGGAATAACTATTTTAAGTTCATGAAGCTTTGAGACCAAGACCAATAATTCATGAACTTGGTCTAGGATGAGTTTGTTATCAAACATAGTGAACTCATAATATTTGAACATTAAAAATTTATCAGTACCTCTTTTCTCCGTTGTGTACTTGTATTCAAGTGCTTCCCAAATTTCCTTTGGAGATTGAATGTGTGTGTACAGCTCATATAAGCGATCAGATAATGTGTCTAAGGTGTGTCCTCGACATACCAATTCATCTTCTTCACGCTTCTTTCGATCGGCAACTATTTTGTCCGAGTCTTTGTCACTTGGTTCACGAATAAGCTCCAATTTCGAGTCCAACACATATATGACATTTAGAACAGTAAGCATGACACACATCTTGTCCTTCCATCGGGTGAAATTTGATCCATCAAATTTATCTAGCTTGTAGACATCTTGATTGATAATCTTCAAAGTCATGTTATCAGATTTGTTCTCCATGACGAAAATAACACTTTAAGATTGTTTGAGTAAATGTAGAAATTTAAAGAATAATCCGAATGATGACTTTGAGGTATGACTTGAATCATTTTCTTAAAGTGTTATTTGCCCCCACTCAAATGAGTTTGCTAAAGGGTTCTTGGCAAATCACTTCCATGATACAACAAAGTATGGAATATTCGATTAGCAAAACCGAATTATATTCCCTTAGAAATAACTATAAAGAAATTGTATGAATGTGATAGAGAGAGAAGAGAGAGTAAGGAAATTATGTATACAACAAATTTCTGAATGAATTCTCTTCTATTAATGTTACCAATATATATAGAGAGAATTGCACCTTTTAGACATATCATTTGGTTTGAGTATGCCTCTTCACCATGGGATACAACTTATTTTAGCAGTATATCCAATGGACATATCTGATACAAAACATCAATTACCCAAATGTCATATATGTTATAAAGCATGCGGTTAGATACCCGATCAATGGGTATGTCTGTTAGCCACAATGAAAAGCTGCATGGCTTTTCTTGAAAAGATGTAATTATTGGGCAAAGAGCCCAACTCTTTTCTACTAACTCAAAACGCACGCATATACATATGCCTATTATATATTCTTGAAATATCCTACATAAAATTCCCCCTTGAAGATACATAGACATTCCGAAAAATACTAAGCCCTCTTGGAAGTAGGAGGCCATTTTCGACGGCTGGCTATATCCTTAGAAATAACACTCGCTATTTGTGACGACTATAAATTGGTCTATAAAATTGATCGTGAATAGTACTGGCGCCAACTACTCCCGCCAAAACATGTTCATTTCCGACGACAATGATGCCCTTTTCCAAGGGCATTTTGTGCACCGAAAATAATAGAAAAAATTATTATTCGGTCCCTAATTAGTAATGTTCATTGATTGAGATTTTATTTGTTTTCAGATTTTAATCGAAGTCCATAGTAATGTATCAATGAATTTACATGTCAATTACATTTTTTAAAAAACTAAAAATTAGTAATTGATTTATGGTTTTCTTACTCACACATTTATTAAACTCCTAATTAATTTCAATTCAAAACATTTTCAAAATAAAATAAAAATAAGTTTGGACTCATTAATTTTTTATAAAAAGAATTTCAATTTTTTTAATCTTAAATGCACCCATTCATATAAGTTTTCAGTATTTAATCTTAAACGTACCCATTTTGAAATATATCAATTTGTTATATGTACAATGTACTATTATTTTAATATAAAATGTACTCATGTTTTGGTACAATAATCTTTTGGTTAATTTTGATGAATGTACCCATGTTTATATATATATATATATATATATATATATATATATATGAATGTCTAATATGTTGGAGAGTATCATTTATCTTTTAATAATTTCAATCCCACAAACCATGGATTTTTATTTAAAATTTCATTAATATAAGTACCTATAAATTTTTTAGTTTAAAAATTATAATAACCTACATAGAAATGCATTACTGTATTAATTTCAGGGACTTCAATCAAATACGAAAAATAAATAATATTTCAGTAAAAAACATTGATAAATAGATACAGCATCCAAAATCATCCAAAATAATATGAACTGTAGTGACTTATTTCCGACAGATGATGTTTTGCCGTCGAAAAAGTGCTTTTTCCGAGGATATTCAGGGGCCTTCGGAAAAACTTGGTTGCAATTTTCAAATGACTAATTTTATGTCTCTCTGTAGCTAATTTATTGAATTCAGACTACTTACCCTCTCTCTCCTGCATATAAAAAGACAATATTGGAGAATGATTCAGTGAAAGATCTTTGAGATTTTACCATGTACTTGGCATTAATGGTTTGGCCTAAAATATAACTTTGTCTCGTTCTCCTATTTAAATAGATGATTGGTCTCTATAATCTTCCCCGCGTAGAATTTTAGGGACCTAGATCCTCTCCGGATCTTCTCATTGAGGATTCCAAAGATCAATTAATATCAACCGTTCATAAAAAATTCGTGTGGTCATAGTTTTTTTCTTTTTATATTGTTCATGCAAAACGAGGTTGACTTATTGTTGAAAAATAAAAAATAAAAAAAAACCGTAGCCACACGATTTTTTATGGACGGTTGTTATTAATTGATCTCGGAATCCCTAGTGAGGAGATCCGGAGAAGATCTAATTCTGAATTTTAGGGTTTCATTCAAAATATATATCCATGCAAATTCAAAGTTTTAATTCTCCAACCATCCTCCTTCCCAAAATAAAAAAAAATAAAAAACCATTTAAAAGTATATCTCTTGTCATGTTTATGGGCGACGCTATAGTCGTTGGAGTTGATTTAAGTGGGGGAGCATTCGATCTTCTTAGCGTTTTGTAAGTTTTTCACATGTTTATATCGACAATTCATTCGTCTTGGCATTTGATTAAATAGAACGCATAATAGACTTTATTTACTTATGCATTGCTACTTTCACCAGATGTTTATCGCTAACATTCGTACACACAACAAATGTATACTACCAACGATTAGTCTACAAATACATGAAGCATGTAAGCAATACAAGACGAATGGAGATGCATGCGCGCACTTGATTTCTTTGAGAACCATGAGCATCAATAACGAGCACAAATCTCTTATCAAAGAGTATAGTGCTCATTCATTCAAGATCAGGGAGACAAGGGTCACAATTTTGTTATGTCATCGTACGTGCAATACGTAATTAAAGCCACAACATGCAACAATATGAATACAAGTTGCTGAAGCTAACTGCATATGATATAATATTCTAATAAATAGGGTATTGAGTTTTCACTCATACGCTGCGGGTTTGAAACTCTCATATCTTCTTAATTATTATAATAGTTTCGAATTATTCACTCTCTCTTTAATAAAAATAATTTAAAAAATAAATAAATACTTGACACACCCCGTCCCGGAGGAGGGCATGCTGGCCGTCACGTGAGAGTGACGTAACCATTTACACAGTTCGGAAGCTTTAAAGAGTACAATTACTAATATAAAACACCCGAGGGTGAGTCCTACTTTTGTGAATTCTGTCAGAACACCGTTGGATTCCTCGTGGCCACCAAAGCTCTGCTAACTGGAACCTGGAGGGGCGCAAAACAAAATTGAGTGGGTCAGTAAAACAAAGTTTTTCGAAAACATTTCGTTTAAAACATTTCTAACCCCTCGCTGTAAAACCTGTATACTTTCCCAGAAAATAGTATATATAAAACCATATATAATCTCAAAACTCAAATCCCAAATCTTTAACGTTTTTCAAGAAAAACATGCCATGTCATGAATCAAAATATAAATCAGGTGAATAATAAGGAATCAATCGGAGACCCTGCAGTTGGTCCTATACGATTAATTCTAAGCTCAACATCCTCACTAACCGGAGTCACCTCGATGACCTATACGGTCTAACTCTGCACGTCACTCGGAACTACATAAGGTAATCTGTACGATGACAGGTGTAAGATTACGCTCTAGTGCTTCTCACATCAATCAACTGTGCACATAATCTAAAATCACCCACCAGTCGGAACCCCTCTAACGGTCTGTACAACTGGCATGTCGGAACCCTCACATGGTCTGTACGACATCCACCTACTTGGATCCAAGACGAGCGTGCGGTGTGGTGAAACTAATATAAGCACTAACACCTAGGGTGCAGGTTATGAGCTTAAACATTTCAATATCAATAATTCAATGCATAATGACTCACCTGACTTACCTGCGCCTCCACAGCACCATGCAACATGTATGCATCATATATCAATTCATGTTTATATATATATATATCTATATCCATTTTCAATTCAAATATTCAATGTTTTCATGCATGGCAATTTAAATTCATTTTCTCATATAAAAGCATTTTCTGGGAAAACAATAGTATATAGGTAAATATGAAATCAAAACTGCCCACTCACCTGGAGTTCGCCCTACAACTCCCTAGCATAACACATCAAGGCGTCACGGCGATCGGCGCCTAGAACAATAATCAAATCCAACCTCAGAATTCATATCGATAGAATATAACTTATATAAAACACGTCACTACGCAGTTCGATCCGGAAGATCTGCAACTCAGATTTCCAATCCATAACTTTCAGAGGTCCACAATATACCTCTAGGATAACATCCTAAAATTTCATTACCATCCAACGGTCGGATCTCCGTCAATTAACTAAACCAAGTGACGGTTAACATTCTATATTATGGACTTACAACTCCAATTCCGGAAGATCCGTAAATCGGATTCCCAATCCGTAAGTTCCTATAATCCTCAAATATTACGTATTACAACGCATCAAAGTTTGGTGACGATCCAACGGTCGGATCGTCAAATCACATTTTCACCTATTGCGAAAACTATAAAACGTTATTTAAAGCACCTAACCAACAATTCTTAATAACTTTCTCATACGGTGCTCAAATTGGGTATATGAATATACCACAGTGATCTACTCGACGTCACGGACGTCGACATATTTTTAAAATAATTTTTGGAGGCCGCACGCGCCCCCACGCGCCAAGACAAGCACGGGGACACGCGCCCCCACGCGCATCATCTTCCTCCTTGGCTCGCCGGACTGAACTTTCCGGCGGCCGGAAAACTGGAAATTTTGTAACTCTTCGTTCTCCTTCGTTTTTCACCCATTTTCTTCGTATTTTATATCAAATTGAAGCCCCAAACATGTAGAATCACGAT
This sequence comes from Malus fusca, assembly GCA_035220775.1. Taxonomy (NCBI): domain Eukaryota; kingdom Viridiplantae; phylum Streptophyta; class Magnoliopsida; order Rosales; family Rosaceae; genus Malus; species Malus fusca. The sequence goes on along the minus strand of CM069065.1, from coordinate 22,731,148 downwards.
AGACTAGTTTAAGGCTCTAAAAATCAAGAAATCTCACCGGAAAAATTCCAAGAAATTCGGCCAAAATGGAACCACGTGATCCCGACGTCCAAATCCTTCAAACGAAGTACTCTGAGCCTCCTTAGGACTTCACTAAGCTCACTACAAGCTTAGAATTCCCTGAAACACGACATTTTACGTGTGCATGAACAGTGCACATTTTCGGGGTTAGAGTTTCACGACGATTCCGAGGGTTCCACTTCCTAAAACTAATACCAATCGACTCAGAACATCACAAGGGTGAAGAATCATACCTTATTTGCTTCGATCCACAAAGTTTTGGAGGGTTTTGGTGTTGTCCGTACCATTTCAAAGGTGAGAGAGAGAGAGTGTGTCGTGAGGGAGGAGAGAGATACGGGGAAGAGGGAGAGAGCAGGGAGTGTGAGGTGTGTGTGTTGTGTGGTCCAACACCAAGCCACATCATCCATTTGTCATCTTAAATTCCCTAACCACACACAATCCCACATAAGCAAATTCCAAAGTTTATAAAGTTTAAGTCTAAAAATGTCATATACACACATACCTTAATACCCGCTAAGGGTAAATCCGTCATTTCACGTTCCCGATATAAAATTTTCGGGACGGGCTGTGACAATCTTCCCTCCTTATAGAATTTCGTCCCCGAAATTCATACAACCCAACAAGTCACTTAATACTCATAGAACAACCTCGGATACATCCCTCTTATTCGGTCTTCCGTCTCCCAAGTAGCTTCTTCCACTGAGTGATTCTTCCACAATACTTTCACCAAACTTACCGTCTTATTTCTTAGAACCTTGTCCTTCCAATCCAAGATAGTGATAGGTTCCTCATCATACGTCAAATCCGGATTAATCTCCAAAGGTTGAGGAGGAGTCACATGTGAAGGATCTGAAACATAATATCGAAGCATGGAAACATGGAACACATTATGTACCTTTGATAACTCCGGAGGCAATTCCAATCTGTAAGCAACTTCACCAATCCTCTCGGTGATCTCATAAGGTCCAATGTATCTCGGACTTAGCTTTCCTCTTTTTCCAAATCGTACCACACCTCTCCAAGGTGACAACTTCAGGAATACCAACTTACCCACCTCATAAACTCGATCAGTAGCATGTTTATCTGCTAAACTCTTTTGTCGGTCTTGGGTTGTTTTCAGGTTAGCCTTAATCACCTGGACAATTTAAATAGTCTCATCCAAAATCTCTGGGCCATCTAGCACTCTTTCACCAACCTCTGACCAACACAATGGCGTACGACAAGCTCTACCATAAAGTGCCTCGAATGGTGACATACCAATGCTCGAGTGAAAACTATTGTTGTAGGCAAATTCCATCAAGTCCAGACGATCATGCCAAGAATCACCAAATTGTAACACCGAAAATCTCAACATATCCTCCAACGTCTGAATAGTCCTCTCTGATTGTCCATTTGTCTGAGGATGATAAGCAGTACTGTAAAGCAACTTCGTACCCAGAGCTTCCTGAAAAGCTATCCAAAACTTAGAAGTAAATCTTGGATCTCGATCAGAAATAATGTTCACTAGAACGCCATGATACTTCCCAATCTTTGTGATGAACAACTTAGCCAATTTATTCGGAGGGTACTTCTCTCTCACTGGGATGAAGTGTGCTGACTTGGTAAGTCGATCTACAATCACCCAATGCCATCAAATCAATTCTGAGTACGGGGAAGCTTATACACAAAATCGATAGATATATTTTCCCATTTCCACCGAGGAACGGGAAGTGGCTGCATCCGACCAAAAGGCTTCTTCCTTTCTGCTTTGACTTGCTGGCAAACAATACACCTACTTACGTACTCAGCAATCTCCCTCTTCATACCCGGCCAATAATAAAATGGACGAATGGTATGATACATCTTGGTTCCTCCTGGGTGCATCGCATAAGCCGAACAATGTGCTTCATCCAAAATTTCTTTCTTTAGTTCCTCGTTATTCGGCACATACATTCTATTCTCTTGCATAAGCATACCATCTGATTCCCAAATTCTGAGGTCTTTCTTTTTCCCTTCACTTCTTAACTGAACCATTTCCTGAATTCCCTCATTCAACCAACTGAGCTGCGAGTACACGTTCCACCAAAACTGGCCTGATTTGGAAACTAGCAAGAAAAGCTTCTCTTTGCTCTTCCATTTCCAACTTTACTCCAGTAGCTCTCAAATCTGCAAGAAGAGGAACACGGCAAGCATACAAGGCATTAAGTCGACCTTGAGGTTTCCTACTCAGTGCATCAGCTACCACGTTTGCACGACCCGGATGATACTCACTGGTGCAGTCATAATCACTTAGCAATTCCATCCATCTTCGCTGACGAAGATTAAGATCATGCTGAGTGAAAAGATACTGAAGACTCCTATGATCTGTGAAGATCTTACATTTCTCACCATAGAGATAATGCCTCCAAATCTTCAAAGCAAAAACAATGGCTGCCGACTCCAGATCGTGAGTAGGATAATTCCTTTCATGAATCTTCAACTGTCGAGAAGCATAGGCGATCACTCTGATATGCTGCATCAGGACACATCCCAGAACATTCAAGGAAGCTTCACAATAAATCTTATAGTTACCACTATCATTAGGAAGTACCAAAACTGGAGCGTGCGTGAGGTAATGTTTCAGCTACTGGAAACTTTGCTTACAATTCTCATCCCAAACAAATTTAACATCTTTCCTGGTTAACTTCGTTAGTGGTAACGCAATCATAGAGAAATCTTGAATAACCCGTCGATACTAATCTGCTAGACCTAGGAAACTCCGTACCTCGATGACGGTTCTTGGCTGTTCCCAATTCTCCACTGCTGCAATCTTTTGAGGATCAACTTGAATACCTTGAGCGGATATAACATGTCCCAGAAGTGTCACTTGATTCGTCCAAAATTGACATTTGCTAAACTTAGCATACAACCGATGTTCCCTCGAACATTTTAGCACCAACTCAATATGACTAGTATACTTTACTTTCACTTAAGAATATATCAGACTTCAACTCTTTCCTAGAAAATACATAGACACCTCTAAGCTGATCAAACAATCATCAATGCGCGACAATGGATAACAGTTCTCAATCGTTACCCGATTCAATTACCTATTATCCATACATATTCTTAAGTCCCGTATTTCTTCCTTATAAACAAAGCTGGGGTTTTCCAAAGTAACGTATTAGGTCGACTGAAACCTTTATCAACCAATTCCTGCGACTGAATTTTCAATTCCTTTAACTCTGTAGGAACCAATCTATAGCATAAAGTCTGTACTTGGAGACAATTCAATAGTGAACACCACGTCTCTGTCTGATGGCAATCCATGTAAATCATTCCGGAAACACATTAGAAAAATGTCTAACCACCTTTACATCTCCTAACTACTAGAAGCAACATCATTTAGCACCATATGAGCTAAATATCCTTGGCAGCCTTTTGATAACAATCTCTTTGCTCTCACAACATAAATAACGGCCTAACTCAATCCACTTGCATACCCACAAAGTAATCTCTAGTCATCCAAATTGGTGGGAGGTAACTGGTTTCCCATAGCAATCTATCTTGTTATAATTATAACGCAGCTAATATGTGCCTAAATTCACATCCAAAACCTCGATGTCCAACGAAATAAGATTCACTGGCATAACTATATCTTCCCCCATCATTAGGCATCCTGAATAACCCAAATCAACATAGAGTGCCCTACCTGTTTACTTGCTTAACGAATCCAACAAATAAGTTATAAATATTACGGTCTGCAGCCCGCAATACAAATAACTCACTGTTGTCTCGATAAGTAAGTAACAATTCCTGAAGGGGAAATATTATCATCTTGCTCTTCATTAGAAATACATCTATACACCTCGATCATGCTCAATCATTACTCTCTTTGGCAACATCGTCAATAACATAAAATTTCTGCATCAAGACCAATGAACTCTGGCGAAGTGACCAAAATATCTAACGCATCCATAATCAAGTCTGAATGATTCAAAGCATCTTGCAGCTCTATGTCCCATTTATCCACATGTAAAGCATCCTCTGCTTTCTCGCCTACACTCTCCAAAGTGTATGCTATTGCACTTACGGCACCAAGGTACATTCCCTCTACCAGAGTCACCTCGCCTCAGTAATCTAGGATTTCCAGTAAATCTACCATTTCGCATCTGACCAATGTTACTAAAATAATCTCTGCTGGCAGAACTAGAATTAACTCCACTTCCTTTGAAGCTCTAAGTCTTGCGAGGCTCTTGAGACACATAACCTTTACTTTGGTCATCATTCCTTTGATCCTCATTCGTTTCCTTGTCTCAAATTGTAAACTCTTGTTTCTTACCATCCATATATGCCGGAGGAATAATCTTTTCTTAAACAACTCTTTAAACAATTCTCATTCAGCTATTTCCTCCGGTGACATCGTATAAGACTCTTATCTACACCAGGGTGCAGTTTCAATACTCAGAAACCAGGTAGTCATCTCGACCTACCCATCCAAAAGAAAGATTCCTTTGACTTTGCATAATCCGAAACGTCTTTTCCAAATAATTAAGCCATCACTCTGCTCCCTCAGGTTCTTCATTTCCATAAAGCGATTCAATTCAACTTATAATCATTCTCAAAATGAGTCCTTTGGGAAGGACGGATAACAGATTGAATCACATTAGTAGTAGTTTCCCATAACTAAATTAATTCGGGGAAGCTAAGTTCATCTGAACAAAGTGGCTATCCACGAGGCGGTAAAGTTCTGACAGAAAACACTAGGAAATTCTTAAGGTGTCCAGGATTGCAACCTAGGCTCTGATACCAACTGACACACCCCGTCCCGGAGGAGGGCATGCTGGCCGTCACGTGAGAGTGACGTAACCATTTACACAGTTCGGAAGCTTTAAAGAGTACAATTACTAATATAAAACACTCGAGGGTGAGTCCTACTTTTGTGAATTCTGTCAGAACACCGTTGGATTCCTCGTGGCCACCAAAGCTCTGCTAACTGGAACCTGGAGGGGCGCAAAACAAAATTGAGTGGGTCAGTAAAACAAAGTTTTTCGAAAACATTTCGTTTAAAACATTTCTAACCCCTCGCTGTAAAACCTGTATACTTTCCCAGAAAATAGTATATATAAAACCATATATAATCTCAAAACTCAAATCCCAAATCTTTAACGTTTTTCAAGAAAAACATGCCATGCCATGAATCAAAATATAAATCAGGTGAATAATAAGGAATCAATCGGAGACCCTGCAGTTGGTCCTATACGATTAATTCTAAGCTCAACATCCTCACTAACCGGAGTCACCTCGATGACCTATACGGTCTAACTCTGCACGTCACTCGGAACTACATAAGGTAATCTGTACGATGACAGGTGTAAGATTACGCTCTAGTGCTTCTCACATCAATCAACTGTGCACATAATCTAAAATCACCCACCAGTCGGAACCCCTCTAACGGTCTGTACAACTGGCATGTCGGAACCCTCACATGGTCTGTACGACATCCACCTACTTGGATCCAAGACGAGCGTGCGGTGTGGTGAAACTAATATAAGCACTAACACCTAGGGTGCAGGTTATGAGCTTAAACATTTCAATATCAATAATTCAATGCATAATGACTCACCTGACTTACCTGCGCCTCCACAGCACCATGCAACATGTATGCATCATATATCAATTCATGTTTATATATATATATATCTATATCCATTTTCAATTCAAATATTCAATGTTTTCATGCATGGCAATTTAAATTCATTTTCTCATATAAAAGCATTTTCTGGGAAAACAATAGTATATAGGTAAATATGAAATCAAAACTGCCCACTCACCTAGAGTTCGCCCTACAACTCCCTAGCACAACACATCAAGGCGTCACGGCGATCGGCGCCTAGAACAATAATCAAATCCAACCTCAGAATTCATATCGATAGAATATAACTTATATAAAACACGTCACTACGCAGTTCGATCCGGAAGATCTGCAACTCAGATTTCCAATCCATAACTTTCAGAGGTCCACAATATACCTCTAGGATAACATCCTAAAATTTCATTACCATCCAACGGTCGGATCTCCGTCAATTAACTAAACCAAGTGACGGTTAACATTCTATATTATGGACTTACAACTCCAATTCCGGAAGATCCGTAAATCGGATTCCCAATCTGTAAGTTCCTATAATCCTCAAATATTACGTATTACAACGCATCAAAGTTTGGTGACGATCCAACGGTCGAATCGTCAAATCACATTTTCACCTATTGCGAAAACTATAAAACGTTATTTAAAGCACCTAACCAACAATTCTTAATAACTTTCTCATACGGTGCTCAAATTGGGTATATGAATATACCACAGTGATCTACTCGACGTCACGGACGTCGACATATTTTTAAAATAATTTTTGGAGGCCGCACGCGCCCCCACGCGCCAAGACAAGCACGGGGACACGCGCATCATCTTCCTCCTTGGCTCGCCGGACTGAACTTTCCGGCGGCCGGAAAACTGGAAATTTTGTAACTCTTCGTTCTCCTTCGTTTTTCACCCATTTTCTTCGTATTGTATATCAAATTGAAGCCCCAAACATGTAGAATCACGATAGACTAGTTTAAGGCTCTAAAAATCAAGAAATCTCACCGGAAAAATTCCAAGAAATTCGGCCAAAATGGAACCACGTGATCCCGACGTCCAAATCCTTCAAACGAAGTACTCCGAGCCTCCTTAGGACTTCACTAAGCTCACTACAAGCTTAGAATTCCCTGAAACACGACATTTTACGTGTGCATGAACAGTGCACATTTTCGGGGTTAGAGTTTCACGACGATTCCGAGGGTTCCACTTCCTAAAACTAATACCAATCGACTCAGAACATCACAAGGGTGAAGAATCATACCTTATTTGCTTCGATCCACAAAGTTTTGGAGGGTTTTGGTGTTGTCCGTACCATTTCAAAGGTGAGAGAGAGAGAGAGAGTGTCGTGAGGGAGGAGAGAGATACGGGGAAGAGGGAGAGAGCAGGGAGTGTGAGGTGTGTGTGTTGTGTGGTCCAACACCAAGCCACATCATCCATTTGTCATCTTAAATTCCCTAACCACACACAATCCCACATAAGCAAATTCCAAAGTTTATAAAGTTTAAGTCTAAAAATGTCATATAAACACATACCTTAATACCCGCTAAGGGTAAATCCGTCATTTCACGTTCCCGATATAAAATTTTCGGGACGGGCTGTGACAATACTAGTAGGCTCGACTGTGTTAACGGGGTCCTTCTTTAGCCATCTTTAATGTAATTTTGGATTGAGTGCTGATAAATTCACCCCACACCTTTAACAAAAAGTTAAGTACTAATTTTATCCTCTTGTAAAATGACATATAATGACCAATGAAAAAAAAAGAATGACTTGTATCAATTTTAGTCACTCTCTTATTTCTCCATCCTCTCTCACTTCAAATTTGTATTGTTATGAATTATTTCTGATTTTATTTTGGTTATCGATTTTTAATTATTAGTCACAGTGGCTCTTATATCAATGTCACTGTTTTGTAATAAAAAGTTGCAGATTTTCACATTCAACCAACAAAACCTTTGAGGTAGGTTTTAATTTTTGGTTTGGTACAGTGCATTTGATTATGGTGTGGGATTTTTTTGAGTGGTGTAGATGCAGATGAAGGAGTGGGTATTTTGGGTCTGTCAAAACGAAATTGCGTTTGGTGTTTGTTGTTGTAAGAACGAATTGTGTGGTTGCATATTCGTTGTAGGTTTATGGGTTATCATGTAGGGGAGACTAGGTTTCTATGTACATACATGGGTGATTTATTAATGATTTGATTTAGCTATTTAGGTTGTTTGGGTTTGATTTCGTGAGCTTCTTGAGGTTGTTGCTTTTTTTTTTTTGTGTGTATTTTGTGTTCTTTGACATGGGGGTGGTCAAAGAGCAGACAAGGGAGGCTCAGTGGCGGAGCCAGGAATCTTACCACAAGGGGTCGTAGTGTAAAAGTCCAAAAAAAAATTTAGGATGGAAAAACATGTTGAAAATGAAATCATAGTACTTTCATTCATAATTCATAACGGAAACAATATTACAAGCTATAATTGTCCACGACGAGGTTTCATATTTTGAAAACGAAGCATTATAGCTTCATTTTCAATACAAGCAAAAATATCTCTCTCAATATAAACAAGCAAGCTATCACTCAACCATTGATCTCCCATTTTGTTCCTAAGTTGACCCTTAACAATATTCATGACAGAAAATGCTCTCTCCACTGAAGCAGTTGCAACTGGTAAAACTAAAGACAATGTAATGAGCAAATATACATAATTGAATACTTGATGCATCATTGTCTCCACCATTTTTTTTGCAAGATCACCAATCCCTTCCAATTGAGAGAAATCACTACTGGAACGCACATAATGAATATAAATCTCAAGTTGATCTTCAAGTGTCAAACGATCCTCATCCGAAAAGTCTTGAGGATAAAATTGAGCAAGACGAAGTAACTTTGGTTTATCAAAAGCTACAAATGAATCTTTCGGACTCAAACATGCCAAACAAATAAGCAACTCGGTATTTACCTCATTAAAGCGATCCTCTAACTCCGTAATTTGCTCATCAATGACATAAATAAAGAGCTTCACACGATAATGATGATGATTTGTCTTTATTGGAGCATTACGTCTTGACCTCCCTGGAAGTATAAATGCCTCTTCCATGTTAGGAACATCAATATAATGTTTTTCACAAAAAGAAGATACTTCATCAACCAATGCATCGAACCCATTATTCCTCATCCAATGTAGCTTTTCCTTGCATGATTTCACTAAAGCCATTGCATTCACAATTTCTTGATCTTTCCTTTGCAATGCTTGTAACAAATCATTTGTGAGTCCCAATATGACTTTCATCAAGAAAAGGTGAAACACAAACTCAAAAGTACGTATATCTCTCATTAACTTATTTGCTTCACTCGCACTTTCATTGGGATTATCATCAATAACCATTTGAAGCACATGAATCACGGATGAAAACATGGAAATGATGCTAATCAAGGTACCATAGTGTGAGTTCCATCGTGTGTCACCGGCACGTTTGAGACTTGTTTCTTGATTTAAGCCTCGCCCCGTTATAAGACAATCATTTTCAAAAGCTATCACAAGCTCTTCTTGAAGTTGCTCTCTAAGTAAATCACGCCGCTTACAAGATGCTCCAACATGATTAACCACACTATTAGCCGTTGCAAAAAAAGAGGCAATGTCTATATTCTTCTTTGCTACGGCAACAAGAGCTAGTTGAAGTTGATGAGCAAAGCAATGAACATAATATGCACAAGGTTATTCTCTCAATATCTTTGTTTTAAGGCCATTCAACTCACCTCTCATATTGCTAGCACCATCATAACCTTGTCCTCGTAGCTTGGAAATGCTCAAACCGTAGCGAGAAAATAATGTGTCAATAGCATCCTTTAGTGAACTTGAAGTAGTGTTGGTAACATGTTGGATACCCACAAATCTTTCAATTACATGCCCGTTGTCATCCACATAACGCAACACCATAGCCATTTGCTCTTTCACCGACACATCACATGCTTCATCCACCAATATTGAAAAGAATCTATCTTTTAGACCATCCATGATAGCATCAAGTGTTTCAAGGGCACATGAATTCACAATTTTGTTTTTTAATGCTAGGAGCTACTAATCTGAGATTCCCCGGAGCATTTTACATCACAACTTCTCTAACTTTATCATTATTATCTGCAAGGAATTGCAATAGCTCCAAGTAATTTCCCCTATTGCTTGAAGTGGCACTTTCATCATGGCCACGAATAGGAAGACCTTGTCGCAATAAAAACTTAGTGCACTTGATTGATTCATTCAAGCATGTGCGATAAGCCTTACGAGCTTGGTCAGAGTGTTTGCTCACTGCCGTTTCAATATGTGTAGCTTGATTCATCAAATTTGTAGCAGCTTCTCTAGCCTTATTATGAACACTCCCAACCGGTCCAACATGCATCTTAAATCTTTCTCTCCCTTTCTTCCAAGTCTTAAATCCATCTCCAGTGAAAGCTTCACTACCCACTTGTGCAAAATTGGTTTTAAAGAGATAGCAATAGAGACAAAATGCCGCATCTTTAGATATACTATACTCCAACCAATCAAACTCATCAAACCATTGGGGAATGAAGCGTCGATTAATTCCCGACATATTAGTTATTGGGAAATTATGACCTCTAGGTTGACAAGGTCCTTTTTGTAGATATGATCTTCGGACCTCATCTCTCATATTAGCATCATAATCTATTATTCGGGTTCTCAATCCAGAATCCGCTTCAAGATTACCCAAAACATCATCTAACTGACTTTGCCTTGAACTTGGAGTTCTTGAACTACCAACAGTATTTGAACTATCAACATTATTCGAACTACCCGAACCCGATGATGACTTTCTCTTAAAAAACCGTTCCATAATAATTCTACATATACAAAATAATGAAAATAAATACTCACAATATAAACAAACCATCAACATAATCAAAATAAATATGAATTGGATTTCAATTAAATTAAATATCTCATCTTGCATTCTACATATACAAAATAATGAAAATAAAAACTCACAATATAAACAAACCATCAATATAATCAAAATAAATATGAATTGAATTTCAATTAAATTAAATATATTCTACATATACAAAATATTCAAAATAAATACTCACAATATAAACAAACCATCAACATAATCAAAATAAATATGAATTGGATTTCAATTAAATTAAATATCTCATCTTGCATTCTACATATACAAAATAATGAAAATAAAAACTCACAATATAAACAAACCATCAATATAATCAAAATAAATATGAATTGAATTTCAATTAAATTAAATATATTCTACATATACAAAATATTCAAAATAAATACTCACAATATAACCAAACCATCAACATAATCAAAATAAATATGAATTGGATTTCAATTAAATTAAATATCTCATCTTGCATTCTACATATACAAAATAATGAAAATAAAAACTCACAATATAAACAAACCATCAATATAATCAAAATAAATATGAATTGAATTTCAATTAAATTAAATATATTCTACATATACAAAATATTCAAAATAAATACTCACAATATAAACAAACCATCAACATAATCAAAATAAATATGAATTGGATTTCAATTAAATTAAATATCTCATCTTGCATTCTACATATACAAAATAATGAAAATAAAAACTCACAATATAAACAAACCATCAATATAATCAAAATAAATATGAATTGAATTTCATTTAAATTAAATATATTCTACATATACAAAATATTCAAAATAAATACTCACAATATAAACAAACCATCAACATAATCAAAATAAGTATGAATTGGATTTCAATTAAATTAAATATCTCATCTTGCATTCTACATATACAAAATAATGAAAATAAAAACTTACTTGAATTGTGAAATTTCACAATAACAATGAGCAAATACAAAGAGCAAAGCTGGTGGAGCAAGGGATGAGATGGAGTTGGAGGCACCTTAATGGCGGCAGCAAGGGAGGAGATGGAGTTGAGGGTTTGGGGGGGATTGAGTTTGGAACTTAGGGTTGGAGGAGGAGAAAAAAAAAAGAAATTTGGGGGTTTTGGAATGAAAGGCTTCGAATCTGTGTGAAATAGGGCTGAAAAGGACACGGTCGGTATTTTGTTTTTTGTTCAGACCTGCCCAGGACACGCTGGGCATTTTTTTTTTGTTCAGATCATTTAAAAAAAATTCCTGGGCCAAAACAACGTCGTTTTGCCCAGGTTTTAAAAAAAAACAGGCGCGCGCCTGCGCCTTCGTCTTCGTCTTGCCCAGCCGAGAGTTCTTTCAGACCTTTCTTCGAACACTTGGTGTGCAGCCAAGGGGTCGCACCAGCAGCTCCAAGGGGTCGCACCAGCAGCTCCAAGGGGTCTCTAAGGTTGTTTCCATGGCTTCCAAGGGGTCGTGCGACCCCATTGACCCCACTGTGGATTCGCCACTGGGGAGACTGACATAGAAGAGGAGAAGGAGGGGTGGTTGTGGGCAGGGATCCGTGTAGGTTCCGGAGTAAGACGCAACGGAGGGCGAAGAAAAGGAGTTCAATAGAGAATGAGTTTGTTTATCCCTCATTTCAATCATATTTTTGGAATTTTGATTAGAATAAAAATTGAAAATAAAGACCTTGGCGGTTAGTGAAGGCTTAGCTGGGTTTATGAGCACTATAATATCTATTCTTCTAAAGAATTTGAATATATATTAGAGGTTATTTTTGAAAAAATGGTGGGTGGGAAAATAACATTTAACTTTTTAACTTTTTTTGTGATGGGTGTGGTTATAATGTGGGCGGGGAGATAAGACAATAGGATGGATCTAGTAGCACTCTTTTGAATTTTGTGGTATCTTATATATGACCTAAAAATAAAGTTACATTTGACCAAAAATATTAGGCACTGTCCGCTTTCTGACCACAACCCCCCACCCACCCATCCATATTTCTCTACCACAACCCCCCAATCTGATTTTTGGTAGGGTGAAATCCAATTTAGTGGATTAGCACCTCACCCCACCCCCCACCACACACAAAGGAGATCAGGGTTCCAATTTAGTATCCCTAGTAATTGAAGAGTGGTTTGACTCCTTATAAACTTGGTTAAATTGGATTAATGGTCCCCGTAGTGAGAGGGTAATCGGAAGATAGCCCATGTGGTGAAAAAATTCGGATTTAAACCTTCGTGGTGAACTCTGTTAGGATTTAAGCCCAAAATTAACATTTATGTGAACTCTCCATTAACCCAAAATTAACAATCCCACCCTTCCCCCAAAGATTTCTTTGGATTTTAAAACCACGAAATCTACTGCGTTCAATCTCGATTTATCCTGCATTTTTCTCTTGTGTAGCCGAGACACCACGCTCTCCAGCGGCGACATCCCGAACGACGCAGGTAACCTCTCCACAGTCTTCAAAGCATTTTGCGTTCTGGTTGTTCTCTCCCGATTAATATTTACTGAATTCCCCAATTCTTTCAATTTTGATGTGAATTTGCATAATACGTAGAATCAGGTTGTGTGGGAAAGAACTGTTTTTTGTGTTTAGTTTTTGATATTATAATTAGGATTTTATGATATTTAATTCTTGTGTGGGGGTTTGTAATCATTTTTTCTTTGAAATCTGACAACTGAAGGAGAGTGTGGCGTCTCAGTTCTTTTCCTTCTGTAATCTGACAACTGAAGGATCTTCTTTGAAATCATTTTTTCTCAAATGGGCATATTTAGGGAAATCACTGATTAATAGACAAAAGATCTTTGAATGGAATCGAAGCGTGGATCAACGAATTCATAGCCTTAGATGAACGGGTTTTTTTCTCTTTTGGTTATGAAGGTTGATTGGGTTAACAGATAGAGGAGAAAGATGTTAATTTTGGGCTTAAATCCTAACGGAGTTCACCACGAGGGTTTAAATCTGAATTTTTTCACCACGGGGGCTATCTTCCGATTACCATGTTACCACGGGGACCATCGATCCAATTTAGCCTTGTTTGTACCATACTTAGGGCCTCCGTATTTAGACCTCGTATAAATACTTGAGGGACTCAAATGTAATTATGTAATAAATGAAGGGGCAAATATGTAATAAGTGAGGAGCCCTTATTCTATAAAAGGACTCCTCACTCTCCTCATTAGGGGAGGTCAAGATTCAGAATCATTAGGGGAGGTCAAGATTCAGACCATGGGAAGAGAGAAAATAGGCTAGAGAGTACACTGCCTCTAGCCTTTTTGTATATTCGCCATTCAGAGTGAAACAATATCAACATCAGTGTGGACGTAGCCCAAACATTGGGGTGAACCACGATATACCTTTGTGTTCTTTACTTTCTTGCAGATTCACGGTCGGATTTACGTTGTTCCAAGACCCCTCCGGTTTTGTGCATTAACATTTGGCGCCGTCTGTGGGAAACGACACGAAGAGCTATGTCGGTTCTCTCTCAATTTTTCATCTCACCACCGTGAAACCTCACCACAATATCCACCGTGAATCTCAGAACTCCAAGATTCCAGTTCCTATTGGCTCTGCAGTTCCTCATGCTAATACAGTCCAAGGTGCTCTGCTACTAGTACAAAGTAGGAGATCTATATGCTTGGGGAATACCAACTTCTGCAAATCCACAAGTTTACATCAAATGGTCAAAATACCACCAATTCAAGCTTGGAGATTTTCTTTTGTTCTTATACCCACCAAGCCAAGACTCGGTGATTCAAGTGACAGCACAATCCTACGGCAGCTGCAACCTCAAAGATCCAATCTTGTCGATGAACGACGGCAACCCTCTCATAAGTAAAAGTGTCGCCCTCCGTAATCACCAACCCTCTCTCTCCACAGCGCTGCCCGATGCCTCTCTGCTTCCTCGACCTGCGGATTCGTTCAAGCCCCATATCCTCCGAATGAAAAAATAATTTTCCTTCACAAGTTTGGAACAAGAGACCAAGAAGATGCGTACTCTGAAGAAAATGCCCAAGTTCAAACGCCGGCTGCTCCTGGCGGCGCTGCTTGCGCTGGCCGTCTCCTCCGCCTCATGGTTCTCCATCTTCCTCTTCCTCATCTCCACCGGAGAGAGCGAAACATTTCTACAGAAGGCAATACAGGAGCAAGGGAGGGGCCAAGTCCTCGACATGATCCAGGAGCGACACAACACCGTAAAAGACATAGAGATGAACCTGCAGGAGCTGCACCAGGTAGGGCTGGGCACGGGCCGGGCTGGGCCCAATTTTAAAGGGACCGGACCGGACCCGGGTGTAAAAGAAACGGGCCGAAGCGGGCCGGGTGCAAAAAATTTTAAAATAGAAACTGGACCTAACCTGACCCTTTTCAAACGGGCCGGTTTGGGGCGGGTACACGGGTCCTTGTTTTTTTTTCGCCCATTTTCCAAATCACCCAGAAAACAAAAACAATTCAAGCTTCAAGTTTTCTCAAAGAATCCCAGAGTAACAGTAATAAAAGAAAAAAACTTAGCCTGCATCTTTCTAACAAGCTGGGAAATGTACTGATCTGTCACAGACTCACAGCTACTAAATCCTTTTCAGCTTTCTGCAGAACTTCCTCTTTGTTGTGTTTACTGATTCTGTTCAAGTTCAAATTCCACAGCAACATCATTTCAATGATGATATAAATAAAATTATTATAAAAAAAAAAATTCAAAATCCAAAATCAAAAACCCAAAAAACAGAAACAAAATTTGAAGCAAAAGGTCGCAGCTTTCTTACCTGTGAACCTTAAAGATGACCTTTTGCTATTAATGGTGATATCGCGACTTGCTTTTACAACCCTTTCCCGCTTGTCATTCTACAAACCTTCGAGTCGCTCACAGAGCTGCAAATTGGTGAAGATTAAATTAGGGATTACGAGATTGTTGAGGTAATCAGAATATTTGGAGAAGGCGTCTTTCATGGAGGAGGTTTCGACGGCGGTGGTGGTGTTCACAAGAGGCCTCGACTCGAGTGGGAGAGAGGAGCGACGACTCTGATCTGAGAGAATATGGGGTAGGGGTAGCACCGATGAAGACCGTCGTGGCTTCAACGAGATGAGGATTGAGCGGTGGAGTAGGCACTGAGGAAGCGGTGGAGTAGGCAAGAGTCTATCTTGAGAGAGGAGGAGAGAGTCAGCGACTAAGAGAAAGAGTGGTAGTAATGAATGGTAGAGATTTAATCTTCGTATATGGACGATGGAAACGGTCTGGGCCCGGTTACCCGGTTTTTCAGAAATTTAGACCCGCCCCGCCCCGCCAATTACATGGACCCACCCCGACCCGCCCCGTTTTGAGTTTACAAAACTTGTACCCACCCCGTACCCGCCCCGAACCGGCTAGACCCGGCTCGCCCAGCGATTCCTAGACCCGTTTGCCCACCCTTAGCACCAGGTGTTCCTGGACATGGCGGTGCTAGTGCAGGCGCAGGGGGAGCAGATCGACGACATTGAAAACCACGTCATGAGAGCCAACTCATTCGTGGTTGAAAGCAAAGAAGCAGCGGTTTGAGCCGGATCGCGAATTGCCTAAGCTTCGATTGAAGATTGCAAGCGACTTGAACAAGATAAGTCATCCTTCATATCTTACGGCCATGCCAAGTTCTTTGCATTGGTTCAGTCAGTGACTTAGGAGATCAGGAAAAGCAAAAGATGACCTTGGGTGGACAGAGAATGAGCGGGGAGATCAAGAAAAGCAAAAGATAAGCTTCCTATTATTAATTCTATTATGATTCCTTTTGTCTGCCAGGTGGAGAGACAGAGAGAGGTGCGGTGGAAAAGAAAAGTAAAAGCAGAAAGCAAAAGCAAGGAATAAAGGGAGGAAAATAATGAAAAAGGAAAAGATGTCTGGAGATGGAGAAAAGCCGAGGAAGCATGGCACACCCATACCCATTGTCATTGATGAATATTTTATTAAGTTGTCTTCTGCAAACTGGAGCAATTATTGTATAGTTATACGGATGTGTAAAGAAGACAGCAAAAAAAAAAAAAAATACGTCCAGTACTCCAAAAATTATTCGGCAGCCTGCCGCTATTATCACCAACCAGGTGATCAAAAGTACGTCCAATACTCCAAAATTATTCGGCAGCCTGCCGCTATTATCACCAACTAGGTGATCAAAAGTACGTCCACTACTCCAAAAAATTATATATAAGCATCACTCATGTCAATCATACATAAACATTCATGAGCATCACTCATGTCAACATTCATGATCATCACTCATGTCAACATTCATGTCAACATCCATGAGCATCACTCATGTCAATCAACATAAACATTCATGAGTATCACTCATGTCAATCTGCTTCAAAAGCTTCATTTACCAAAGCTCCAGCTTCAAAGCTTCACCTACAAAGCTTCAGTGCATGGTATACAAAGAACGCCTCCGAACAACCGCCACTTCGGCCCATACATGGATTGAATTTGAAGTCTCCAGCCAACAGACCCTATTGACTGAAGACTTGGGGGACTACACTATGTACCATATATTGGGCTTCCGCAAATGGGCCTTATGAAAAATACTTGGGGGACTTAGCCCATTATTTATGTACTGAGGAGCGAACCATTACTCTATAAAAGGGACTCCTACACTTTCATTAGAGAGCACCCATTATTCATGTATTGAGGAGCGAACCCTTATTTTATAAAAGGGACTCCCTCACCTTCATTAGAGAGAGACTCTTAGCTCATCACTTATGTATTGAGGAGTGAGCCCTTATTCTATAAAAGGGACTCCCTCACCATCATTAGAGAGCATCACCGCCAGCTGAGCAATTGCCTCGCCGCAAGCATCACTCATAACCCATCACTTATCTATTGAGGAACGAGCCCTTATTCTATAAAAGGGACTCCCTCACCATCATTAGAGAGCATCGCCGCTTGTTGAGCAACCGCCTCGCCGCGAGCATCAACTCTAGCCCATCATTTATGTATTGAGGAGCGAGCCCTTATTCTATAAAAGAGACTCTTTCACCTTTAACGCCACAAGCCGAGCCAACCAAGGCAACATAAGCCACAAGCAGAGCAGCCTCGCAACATGTGCTACTTCTAGTTGAGCATCATTTCAGATTGAACACCGCCTCATATCGAGTATCAGTTCTAGACGACATCTAGTTACTTCGGCCCACACATGGACTGAATTTCAAGTCTCTAGCCAAAAGACTCTCTTGACTGAAGACTTGGGGGACTACTGTTTGTACCATACTTAGGAGGGCCTCCGTATTTAGACCTCGTATAAATACTCGAGGGACTCAAATGTAATTATGTAATAAATGAAGGGGCAAATATGTAATAAGTGAGGAGCCCTTATTCTATAAAAGGACTCCTCACTCTCCTCATTATGGGAGGTCAAGATTCAGACTATGGGAAGAGAGAAAATAGGCTAGATAGCACACTGCCTCTAGCCTTCTTGTATATTCGCCATTCAGAGTGAAACAATATCAACATTAGTGTGGACATAGCCCAAACATTGGGGTGAACCACAATACACCTTTGTGTTCTTTACTTTCTTGCAGATTCACGGTCGGATTTACGTTGTTCCAAGACCCCTCCGGTTTTGTGCATCAACAAGCCTATAAACTTATACAAGATTTTTCAACTTTTCGATGTGGGATACTTCTACATATTTCTCACGCATCCTAATATTTGAGTCAAACACTAAAATTATGTAGCATGTGATGTGCAGATTTATGAACTAATTTGTTTTGATATCATAAAGATAATTGAGATGACACCCTAAAATTGATTCAATTGACAATGAAAAAAAATCTCAATTTCATTTAATTTCTGTAAACTTCCATAATTTTATGATATAAACAACTTTCCATATGCTCATACCTCCCTCGTCAGTTAAGCTAACCCTAATAACTTCCTTGGAAGTTATTATTCCTCGGAAGATGAAACTGCCACTTTTCGACTTGTAAAGGAACTCATTTGGGAATTGGTCTTTCTTTAATATTATTCACCACTAAACAAAAGCTATTGAAGAATTTAGGGTAAAGTACAAAAAACTACCTCAACTATTGGTGTC
Source organism: Malus fusca (assembly GCA_035220775.1). Taxonomy (NCBI): domain Eukaryota; kingdom Viridiplantae; phylum Streptophyta; class Magnoliopsida; order Rosales; family Rosaceae; genus Malus; species Malus fusca. The sequence continues at coordinate 22,712,541 of CM069065.1, read as the reverse complement.
ATGACACTTTCATACCTTATCTTTTAAAATTGACAATGTCATACTGCATATTACGAATTTGTGACAATGTCATACCTCCGTCAGTTTTTCTGTTAATTTCTCTGTTAAATGCTGACGTGGCCCGACACGTGTCCCACTCACTAATCCAGCTGGATTAAAAATAATTAAATATATTTTTAATAATTAAATATTAAATAATTAAGAATAAAAAAACAAAAAAATATATTTCCTAGGGGTGCGGCATCCCCTTTCCTTCTCCCGCACCAATTTCAATTTTTTTTTTTCTTCTCTTTCATTCTTCTTCTTCTTCATCTTCTTCTTCTTCTTCTCCTGGGCCGAAACTGGATTTGTCACTTTTTTTTTTTCGTTTTCAATTTTTTTTGTTCTTCTCTCTCCTCCTCCTTCTTCTTCATTTCCTTCTTCTTCTCCTGGGCCGAAACTGGATTTGTCACTTTTTTTTTTCGTTCTTCTTCTCTCTTCTTCTCCTTCTTCTTCTTCTTGGGCCGAAACTAGGTATGAATTTTTTTTTTCTTTTTGTTTTTTGTTTTTTTTTGTTTCTGGGTTGCAGGTAGAGGGAAAAAGGGACGAAGATGAAGATGGGGAGGAGACAAAGAGGGTTCTTCTTCTTCTTCTTGGGCTGAAACTGGGTTCAAATTTTTATTTTTATTTTTTTTGTTTCTGGGTTGAAGGTAGAGGGAAAAGGGGAAGAAGATGAAGATGGGGGAGGAGAGATCAGTGCGCGTTGGTTTGGGGGGGGACGAATTGGGTTGGCAGAGTGAGGGAGTGGCGAGAAAGGGGGGAGAGAGAGAGAGGAGAGAAAGGGTGGTGGAGGACGGGTGGGAAGGGGTTTTGGGTTGCAGAGAAGAGAGAGTGGCGAGAAAGGGGGGAGAGAGAGAGGAGAGAGTGAGAGAGATTTAATATATATATTTTTTTTTGATTTTTTTTTTATTAGTAAAAATATATTTTTTTATTTTTAATCCAGTTGGATTAGTGAGTGGGACACGTGTCGGGCCACGTTAGCATTTAACAGAGAAATTAACAGAAAAACTGACGGAGGTATAACATTGTCACAAATTCGTAAGATGCGTTATAACATTGTCAATTTTAAAAGATGAGGTATGAAAGTGTCGTGACACTAATAGTTGAGGTGGTTTTTTGTACTTTACCCAAGAATTTAGTATATTGGCAGATGGCGGTTACTGCAGTAGCAAAAAGTAATCGTGCTTATGCATCCTAATGCGGTCCCACCAATCCTCATATCTCCTAACAACTAACAAGTTAGCCCACTAATGGCACTTGGGTGTGGGAAAATTTAAATATTGAATTTGGAAGTGTATAATGACAGAATAGGAGTGTGAATAAGTATTTGTAATCTGATAGCAATCTATAGCATGGGTTATTATCATAACTCAAATGTTGGATTAAGAGAGATTTAAGATTCAGCCTAGACCATAATGATAAAATCTGGGTTAAAATTCTCAGTAGTTCAAGGCCCAAGAATAAGCCCATGCAGGGGGTCCAACATCAAAACCTCGAGCCCATCATGAAAAGATCATCGTCCTTGTAATGTTATGGTCTTGTAAAGTAAAAATTGGGTGGCGGGGGTTTCGGCCGTCGAGAAAGAAGTCCCTTCTATGACAAGATTAGGTAGGGATTGGTTTTGGCCGAAGCTTGGTTGTTATATAGTCCCTTAGGGTATGTTTTGGATGAGGATTTTTCGAGTACTAAGGAATTGAGGTCAAGCTATGAATGAATAAATAGAGGGGATTCGAAAAGGTTCTTCATGAACATTACAAAAGCATGTGAGAGAGTTTTGTAAATAATACCAAGATTTTACCTTTCCGAGTACGAAGTTGCAGACACCTAAGTTTAGTTTGTCGTGCAAATTTGTAGTCAAAGAAATTGTAATTTAACTTTATTGTACAATTGTGATGATGCTTGGTTTAATCAAGTTTGTTGACTCTGTATTGTCCTTTTATAAATACCGACCATCTTGAACTTTGAATAAAATTTTCATTTGATCCAAAAAATAAAAATTGAACCAAAAGTGGATATGAACTAATTAATCCAAGATCACCAATAGGTGACACAACTCCCATGCCTAAAGGTGCTCACCTGTTCGAAATTCCATCAACTCACTTAAATGTTAATGAAATGTTTTGATTTTATTAGAAACCGTTTGATAATTTTTTCGTTTTTTATTTTTATTTTTTTGGTTTTCACTTTTTTGTCTGAAATCTTGTTTGGTAATTATTTTCATTTAAAAAATAATAATAAAAACTGAAAATCAAAAACTGAAAACTCAAGGCCAAATTTTGAAAACTCAAGGGGTCGTTTGATAACCGTTTTGTTCTCAATTTTTCAATTTTTTAAATTGAAAACTAAATCTTGTTTGGTTACTACTTTCAATTTTTTATTAAAAATGAAAAACTGAAGACTAAAATGTGAAAACTCAAGGTCAAATTTTGAAAACTCAAGGAAATAGTTTTCAGTTTCCATTTTTTTTAAATGAAAGTAGTTACCAAATAAGATTTAAATTTCTAAATTTTCAAAAGAGTGAAAATTAAAAACAAAATAGTTATCTAACGACCTCTTAATATATTAAATTTAATTAAGCATCGATTGACTTCAATTATTCACTATTTATGAAACTTTGAAATTCCTACAAGAGAAAAAGAAAACATGAAACGAATTGGCGGAGTTGAAACGTTTTGGCTTTATAATGATTATTATATATATTTGCATGAATAGTTAAGCATATGTAATCTAGTTGTAAATGATTGTAAAAATAGAAACTAGAGATTATATTTCTCCTCACCAAACTAGATATGGGCTTTCCAATATAAAATGGTCATTTAGTAGTACAGTTTAGTGATATTCCTTTTCACTTGTAAGTGAGAGAACTTAGGTTCGATTCTCGCCAAATGCGAATTTGAACCACATTATTGCTAGCTCATTGTAAGGCTAAACCCACCCCTCCCTTTCGTGTAGATAATATCGTTTGTTAAAAAAAAAAATTAAACAGTTCATGTATGTCCTAGAACCTGCAATGGGGTACCCCGTATATTAGCTCAAATTACCGTTTCAATTGGTAACAAAGTAGTTTGGTTCGAGCTCATCCAATATTTAATGTAACTTTCATTTGAAGTCAATAATATATCATCATCTCTTTCAAAAAAAAAAAAAATTATCTAGTTGGAAATATACTTCCTTGATTTCTAGTCTGTGGCACATATGAAATCCAAATGAAGATAATATAGGTAAATATACTTAAGACAGAGATAAGACAAGTATGACGTTTATCATTAACAGATTTAAAAAAAAATACTCATATAAGAAGTGTACAATTAAATTTTTAAAATGCCAGTAATAATTCTATTATTAAATAACATTATTCTCTCGAAATTGTTCCCTTTGTGGAAATTTTATTCAAGAGGTCTTTTGATATGGGTCCAATTGGACTAAAAATTAGACCTATTTCAAAAATCAAAAGTCACTAAAAATTAGACTTATTTCAAAAGATAGGCTATAAAATTGGACCTCTTTCAAATGTTCCCTTTATTCAATTAGTGTTGCTCTTTGAATAGTTAGATTAGATGAGTACTTTTTGTTAGGCATGGGGCAACATGACTTTGTCAATATATTCTAGGGTTGTGATTTTCACACACCCTTAACTACCTTTCCCACACCTCTCTTTATTTTTTAATAGTTAATTGGTATCCTACTATTTAATCTTTCATATATACCCTTCATACTTTTTATGGTAATTAATGAAAAATTAAATAGGGAGGGATATATATGGAAGATTAAATAGTAGGATACCAATTAAGTACTAAAAAATAGAGAATGGTGTGGAAAAGGTAGTTAAGGGTGTGTGTAAATCACAACCCTATATTCTATTATATATGTAGCAAGGTACGCCTGCCGTATTTATTTTAGAAGGATGGCACAACGAAACTAAGAACTTCAAAAGAGCGTATTAGTCAACCCATAAAAATATGAGTGCATTTTCCAACTAGATTTGGGTAAATAAAGTGTACTTGTTTCTAGATGAGTCATGACATGCGATTACTATTGCAACGTTTTTATTTTGCAGATCAAACTTTGGCAGACTAGAAGTTGTACTCGTAATATAGATACAAGTATTGTCCTTAATTAATCTATTGCTCAATCTTATAACCGCTTAATCACGAAATTTGGTTAACCTTGTTGACTGTATGGATGAATGATGGATCTAGTTTGTTAATTAATCTCCAATTTGGGAAATGATGTATCCATTTGTTTGTTTTTTTCCGAGTAAAAACGATAATAATTTATTGATATTTAAGCATTACAATCATCAAGTAGGACGTCATAGATAATATTTAGAAATATCAAAATTGATAAAAATCATACTGAGAAAATAAAGTTAAGTTGGCTTGTCTACATGCCATGATGTATATCATCTGACATGAGTAATGCGAGAATTGGGGAGAACCCCTAGGTGGAATTTGATATCCATTTGTTTTTTATATTTGGAAAGCAGTGTTTCATCATGGAAGGAAAGATAATTAAAGATGGAATCAATGGATTTGAAAACTCTCAAATTCTCTATCTCCCATAAATGAAAGAGTTAAGACGAACCCCTTGAACGCTCCAACCAAGTCTATGAAACCGAGTGGGAAGGAAGCATGTCCACAGGGGATGTGTCGGGTTCACATCTCACATCATTACAATATTTTACCTTTTCCGACTTGGTTCAATTTCAATCTCATAAAGAATCCCCAACCCAAAATACCAATAAGAGAATTACTTTTTATTTTATTTTATATAAACGATATTTTACTTAAATCTAATATGAAGTGTATAAGTTGAACTCGAATTTATGAAGAAAAACAAATTTAGTTAATATAGTTACGTGGATGTCTACAAATTTATTCAAAACAGCTGAAACGAAAGACACGAGCCCACAATGAAACAACCAACACGGTTTCCATCTAGATCAAAATGATAAAAAGAAGTGGGGGCACTGTGGAACAAGAAAAATAGAACATTGGGAGGGACCCGATATATTCATGTTTTATTTCACTATTCTTCCATTTCTGCACAATGACTTGGCAGGTTCTAGGAAATTTATATTAACTCGGTTTTGTGGTCTCTTTGATATTGACAGCAACGGAAAGCCATGAAAAAGTTGTTCAAAATTGTATGCATGTGGTCCAATTAAATACCGAGAAAGCAATGTAGATTGAAAGAAGCTCGTTTTGATTGATAGCCATTGTCTGTTCTAACATGTTTTTCGACCCTAGATTCAAAGATTCTCACAATCGTAATCAAGTTCTTGAGACTTAGTCATGATAATCCCACTATTGATGTGATGTTCATATACAATATAACTCTATTTGGGCTTGAGATATTAGATTTGGACTGAGAAGAGGCAACTCGAGTTGCGAAACCATAATTCTCGGCTCAATGGTGATTCCTCAGGCCAGTTGGCTTTCTTAGCCTAGAAATACATGATTTGACCAAGCCCTAATGGAAGTAAGATTACTAAGCGATTAGACTTGGATGTGGCTTAGTTGAGTCCTTGTTGAATTGAAATTGCTAAGAATCATGTCGGATTCTGATAAGATTCGAATTATTCTAGGAATTAAAACCTATGACTAATCAGATAAGAATGAACTAAATGTTCAAAATCCTAGTTCAAGTCAAAGAAGCCGAGACCAACTAGAGATTGAGTTTCGGTTCAAGAGGGGATTGACGAGATAATGTCAAGGATATCCAAGTGGGTGCCGAAAAGGTATAAACCTATCGAACCTCTACCTTGGTAAGCTTGGTTGAAATGCACCCTTATAAATAAAAGTAGTTGTGCAATGTGAAAAGTCTCCTCAAATCAACACACAAACTCAAACGCTCTATGCAAAAGCTTGCTCCACACAAAACCTTCTCACATCCTTGAGAAAAATACTAATTATCATAACCCTTTTGTCAATACATCTTTAGTTTGGATTAATAGCATTGTGTTGGCAATCGGCGACATCTTCAGTTTGGATTAATAGTAAGGGAGCCTTAGAACTAGGTGATCGAGGAGCATCTTTAGTTTTGACTAACAACACTGCTTCTATTTCAGTTGGTTACCTATCCAAGTCTCTACCGGCGATGAGTCCTTGATTCTCTCGCTGAAAGAGGTCACTTCATTAGCTTTCTTGGTGAAGTGAGGTGTTACTCAAGTTACTTAGTGTTCAACACATTGAAAGCCGAAACTTTATTTATTTAACTTCGCAGTAAAGGCAACCTTGTCTTCAGGTTTCCGGAACCTTTGGATGAGAGGTGTTTTTTCCTCAGCTATAGTCGCTCAAGTGTAGAAGTCAGCAGTGTGTTTGATACCACACCACCACATCCATTTCAACCGTGTGACCGAGCTTGGTCTCAAGTTGGCAAGTCTGCATCTACAAGAATAACATAGTTAGTTCAATAGTTGGCAAGTCTGCATCCATTTCAATATTGATGAAATGAATCATAACAAGTGTGTGTAATACACGTTAAAAATATTTACTCATGCATCGAGATTCTGTTTCGTTTTAACCCTTCCTAATTTTGTATAAAAAGAAGGTTGCAAGCAACAAGAAAAAGTTAACAAGAGGAATAATACATTGAACTATTGCAATTGCAACAACTAGTATTAAAGAATAAAAACACTTGCTTTGATGTTAGTATCTTAAGCTTTAAGATTCCCAAATTGCAAGATAAATGAGGAATTTAGTAGAAGCAATCACCACATGCTTTTCAAAAAAAGAATAAAATTCTTTCTTTAAACCAATTTGTTTTGACAAATGCACTTCCAACTCATATTAGTTTTATTCTTTTAACTACCATGTTGAGAACTCAATTACTTGTTTTATTAAGGTAAAAGATTACCATGCTCAATAATGATGGCTTCTCTGTTTCTTGGTTGAAATGGTGGCTTAACTGGATATGCCATGTGAAGAATATCTTATCTGTCATGTGTTTAAATTTAAACCCTGTAGGTTTATTTAACTTAAAACCATTTCGACTTTTTTGTTTTTTCAAGTACGTGGAAAAGAACAGAAAACAAAATAAGCAAAGGGACAAGTCACTCCTCTAACAACTAGCACGGCAAATTATATTCTTTGAACAAACATACCATTACAAAAAGAATGAATGGTTGGAAATATATGATGATATTGGAGAAAAGATATATCATCGCTATGTATAAAGGAATAACTCTTTACGTATAAGAAATAAAATAGTATCAATATACATGTTAATTTATGTTCTTAAATGAGACTAAAAAGGGAATTGTTTAACAATTTTTGAGGGTGCGTGAGGCAAAATGTGGTGTATAAAAATAAAACGGGGTGTGTAAAAATTATCACCCTTTAGTGTAAACAAGAGAACATCATATATGTTGTTTACAATGTTAAGAAAGTAGGAGGCAAGGCTAATAACTTTCTATCCCTTGAGATAAGACTAAAAGGTTTTAGCATATGATGGTTTTCTAAATAAAGGATGCTACGTAGCAGAGAAAATAGTTAAAAGGTCGAAAATCATTATATTAGGAAAATAGCTGTAGTAGATGTTTATGAATCAGGAGTGTCTCCTGAGCATTTCTCTAGGGATCCCGCAATCTTGTTCGTTCATCGTATATCGTGCGGTCAGTTTTCGTTAGGTACTATTCATATTTGAATTTTAAAATTTAAATTTTAAATGATTTCTGACCGCACGATATACGATGAACGGACAAGATTGCGGGATCCCTAGGATCCCTAGGGAAATGCTGAGGAGACACTCCTGATTCGATGTTTATATATTGGGTTACAAACTGACAGTCTTGAAATTGACTGTTTGTGCTTTAAAAAAATAGATATATGTTGGTTATTCACTTTAGTTAATCTATCTATTTTTTTGATGAATTAATTATGTTTTCCTTATATAATATAAGCTGCGATTGTGATGTTCATTAATCTTCTAGATGGCTTTAAAAGAAAATTTCTTGCATAGAATATATATATATATATATATATATATATATATATATGGACGGTTTCTCCTCGTGTGCTAGACTGCTAGGTCATGATAAAATTAGCCAATTTGAAAATGGTAATCCTATCTCTTTTATTTCTCACACATTCTTTTCAGTTTTAAACCATTAGATCAAGAAACGGAAGAAAAATAAATGACATAAATTAATTAAGAATGTATGAAAAATAAAAATAAATGTGTGAATAGTAAAACCCTTTAAAAATTATGATTATAGGCAAGAATTTCACATCATCATTAAATCAAAGTAAAAAAAAAAAAAACCAGTAATTAGAAAACAACAAGATAACTTTAAAAACAAGAACTAATGGATGACCACATATTATAAATGTCACATGATCATCCATCAATTATTGGGGATGAGATCATTCTCTGTTTGAGGAGAAAAACTTGTGTGGGGCTTGGCTTACCATTGGATTTTGCTGAGTGGTATTACAATCCACTAAAAAATCGCCATGTAACAATTCTTAAATATAATTTTTTTTCCCATTCTTTTATATTTAGGATTCTCATAATTATATTTCTTACTAATTAATACACATCAATCTAATGGATATTTTTTTTGTTTTCTTTCTTGTTTTTTTAAAATGGGGACAACTGGTGGCAAGCCATAGTTATCCACCCCAAATATTCCCTCCAATTTATGTTGTAGGACTCTTTCACTTTCTTCTCTCTCCCACTTCTTTGTCTCTCCGACTTTTTTTTTGTCACTGTTCTTCAGAAAAAATTTTGTACCCTAAACAAAATCACTTTCTCCAACTTTTGTCATGGAAAGCAATCAAGAATCTTTAAGTTTTTTCGTTATTTATACAATACTTGATTTGATCATGTGAACTTGACATGAATAACCCATATATATAGGCGTATTTTTTTTTTTTTGTTAACATGTTAATCTAATGTTAGGGCTCAAATGTTATGGTTAATATGTTGATACGAATTACCCATATATTTATACAATAGTTTTTTCCGTTCTTTACTATGAGTATTTAATTAATGTGATAGTTTTTTTTTTTTAATTGGTAGGTTGCTGCTGAGAGAATGGAGTTTTAAGAAGATGTAAAAATTAGAATGGTGGTGAATTATGACGTTGAAGCCTTTCAAGTACGCAATGCTTATGCTATGAGGAAAGGGTCCAGTATTCGTAAAGGGCATATTCGAAGAGATAAATCAAATAATATTACACAATGAGATTGTTTGGAAAGTTAAAGAAGGCAGGCATGCCCTGCAATATAAACTGGAGGGAATATTTGGGAAAAAGAGGTTGGGGGGGAACGATCAAAATATAAGCCATTAAATTGATGCATATTAATTAGTGAAAAAAATAATTATGAGAGTTTTAAATATAAAAGAATGAGAAAAAAAATTATATTTAAGACTTGCCACGTGGTGATTTTTGAGTGGATTGTAATGCCACTCAGCAAAGTTCAGTGGCATGCTAAGCCCCACACAAGTTTTTCTCCTGTTTGAGAATAACGTATCTTGACTGTATAAATTTCATAACCGGAATCATTCAATTTCTTAATTTTTATAATTTCATATTAGAAACATTCAATTTCTTAATCTTCATAATTTCATGTCGGAAACTATTTAGTCGTTCAAATGTAGAGAACAAATCAATGATGTAGGTACCAAGTAACATATTCATGATAAACCGTTCATTTATTTGATGTGTTTAGATAATTAAACGATCTCGAATTCGAATAAAGATTAATAAATTAAACAGTTCTAATTGTTAATTTTATTCAATCAAGATACGATATTCGTGAATAGAGAATATATGTGTGAAGCAAAAAATAATCAAGAAAAATATGGAGGCGACACGTGAATTTTTTGAGTGAAAAGGACAAGATTACCCTCGAGGCACATCGAAACTCCTACGCGTGAGCATCGGACAATCATCACTCAATCAAGGTCAAAGTGATCAAAATAGGTGTTTATTCAAAACTTATTTCATTCATCCTCATCAAATCCTCCCCATAAGGTAACCTCCAAATATTCATTCAAAATAGGATTAATTATATAAATTAATTAATTGATTTTCTAATTAATTAATTAAAAATCGAATTAATATCCTAATTGATTGCAAGATATTATGGTGACATAATATCTTGCAATTACACCCAAAAACCACCAAATGTGGCCGGTTCCCAATTCTCCAAAGGGGGCCGGCCACACCCCCATAAATACCACTTTATTTATCCAAAAACCTATGTTGAATCCTCTTGAAAAATTCTCTAAATTCTCTAAATTCTCTAAACACTTTTCCCTCAAAATTCTAACTTTGACATCAAACGTTCTTCGGCCAAAGCCTCCCCCCCATTCATCGTGGGCGCGTGAAGCTTTTGGCCTTACCTAAGATGTTAATTATTTTTGCAGATGCATTTTCATTTAAGAACAAGAAAGAAGAAATTTGCATCCACAATGTGCATCCTACATAATGGGTGCAAGTATTATCCATGTCACTATATCCAACATGGAACTAGCTAGTTGAAGAGTTGAATATGATAACATATTATATGTATTATAGTATTTATTTAACATGTAGGCCAGGGTAAATAGAAAAAACAAAAGTTTCAAGCTATATTCAAGTGGGTATTTCATATTCCAACACAAGATAAAAAGGAAAGGTGGGCTTTTCATATTTGTATGTGCGTGTTCGTGCCTCACAGGGCTTTGTCTATCAACATCAACGTAAGCAAAAGCTTTTCACATTGCGCACTACTGTACGTCATTTTCAGTTTTTTATTATTTATTTCCTAATTTTATGATAAAGTTATTTAAGCGCAAATAAAATTCATTTGACAAAGTTTATTAGCAACATGGTTACCATCTCGAAAAATATGTGTATAAACAAAATTCATTTGATAAAAGACGCCATAAGTAATTATTCAAATCAATCAACAAAGTGAATATATAAAAAATAAGAACCAAAGTGAATATATGTTTCTATATATAAAAAGGTGTTTCCGATCACAACAATTACTATTAGCACTCTTAAAAAGTTATTATGTATTCTTCAAGTGAATTTGCTTCTTTATGCTTTATAACAAAGCAGCATAGGATATTTTGAAACATCAATAACAATACTCAAACAGTTGAACAATAATATCTTAAAAGATTATAAACATCTCTGCTTATTGACAATTAATCTTAAATTAAATACTCATATTCTAACATAGAATCAAGCAGCACATCATATGGTTCCTCATGCTCTAATATCACCCAATAAAAATTAGGAGATTATATTCACACACCCCAAATTACTTCTCCCACACTCTTTTAATTTTTTAATATTTATTTATCAAGTACTAGTGGTGTGTAGAAAATATTAAAAAAATAAAAAAGTGTGAAAAAAATAATTTGAGGTGTATGAATATAATTTCTCTAAAAAATACCCACGTTAGGTGCAAAAGGGACTTGTTGAACCCTACAGGGATAAGACCTAGAATCTTCAAACCTTCTTCCGCGTTGCTTCTCGTCAGTCACTATTATAATTTTTTTAGAGAGAGAGAGAGAGTTTATGAGTCTAATAATTTTCGGGGTTGAATTGGTCGGCAAGACTTTTCGTACACATTTCTCTTTATATCTCTAGTATTCGTACACATTTCTCTTTAATGCTCTACTATTTTGCCTTCTCTTTTTTTTTTTTTTTTTTTGTCATTAGTTAAGCTTGGGGGTGGGGGGAATCGAACTTAGGGCAAAAGAAAATCAAATTAGTTAAGTTTTCTTCAGTCAAATCTGTCTCTTTTCCTTATCTTTTCCCATCATCTTTTCTCATCCCCTTATATCCACCCCCTCTTCCTCACACTTCCACTGACAAATTCAAACACACAACGTTTCCCTTCTCTCCATAACATCACAACTCTCTCTCTCTCTCTCTCTCTCTCTCTCTCTCTCTCTCTCACTACTTAAGCAAACTACCTATCAATCTTCATTTGGGAGCTTTGGTGTTTCTAGCTCAAATTTATCCATAATTTCCATAATTATCACAACTATAGTGCTTGAAGCATTATTTTTAGTTTCTTTTTGAGTTCACATTTTTGTAAATGGAGAAGAGGAAGAGCATGGAGTGGGAGCAGAAGAGTCTAAGCAATGAGCTAACTCAAGGGAAGGAGCTGGCGGAGCAGCTGATGAGCCACCTCCACCATTCTTCCTCACAAGAAACAAAAGACTTTCTGATTTCAAAGATACTTTTTTCATATGACAAGGCACTCTCACTGCTCACAGGCAGTGGGGATGGCTCTGATGGAGAATCCAAGCACATCCCAGCTCATGAAAGTATGTTGGAATCACCAACTTCATTTGGCAATAGTAGCCCATTGAGTGAGATCTCTGACCAAGATTGCAAGGACAAAAATGTCTTCAAAAAGAGGTCATTTTTTTATTTGGTGTTTAATTTTGTTAGATGGGTAGTTTTTTTATTAGTTAAATTTAGTTGTTGAAATTGGATATTGATGAAATTGTTGGGATTTTTTTGTGTTGCAGGAAAACGATGCCCAGGTGGACTAAGGAAGTGAAGATTTCCTCTGGAACAGGGTTAGATGGGAGTCTTGATGATGGCTATAGTTGGAGAAAATATGGCCAAAAGGATATCCTTGGAACTAATCATCCAAGGTGAGAACTATTACTTTTTGAAGTTTATTAAACGATATTCTAATTTAATCTAATTTATGACGATGGAATCCAAGTTAAGTGTAGAAGCGTGATCATATTGCATCACACGAGTCAAATCTCTATTTGCTCGTAGTGGGAAACACCTTTTGCTTTTTATCATACGAGTCTGATTTAATCATTAGTCAGTGACTCATGAATCAGGCTGCTCCTAAAACATATGCAGCACATGAAAATTGCTGAACGCCAAACACCTTTTCCTTTTCTTCTTTTTTGCTATAAAAATTATATCCACAAATTACAGAAAGATGATGATTTCTTTTTCTACAATTGCATGAAGGAGAAAAGTTCTTAGAAATTAGAACTTATCCAAATGTGACTGTAACTGGATACTAAAAGCTTCTGGTTGCTGACAGCTTGGTTTATGCGACACTTCAATTTTTTGCAAGTTCGTCTGTATACAAGTACCGTTTTTTGTTTTTTTTATTTTTTGTTTGGCCCATAGGTTTGACAATTCTTAAGCATATAGCGGTACAGTACCTTTTAACATTAAACGTGTCTTGCCCTGGTCACTAGTCCAAGTCCAAAACCGGACCAGGCTTCTCTGTCCTTCCAGTTTTCATACATTCTCATCCATTCCTATTTGTACGGTCACGGTTAAGCCACGTCAACATTTTATATCACTATTGCTTTTTGTTTTATTATCTCTATAAAAAAATCAATATAAAATGTTGACGCGTGATCCCATAAAATGGGAGGGGATGAGAGTGTATGGGAACTGGGAGGGCAGAGAAGTCGGGTCCGTCCGAAACCTGTTCTATGGGCGGCCTAAAACTACCGTGTATACACCAAAACCATGTATGGACCACAAAACAGCCGTTTGTGCTTTGGCTCAATTTGGGACCGTTGATATTTACTCAAAAAAATGCCATCTAATATTTCACTTTCAATGGTGGTCTACAATACATGTAAATTTAGTGAGACAAGAAATTAATTTCTAAAGAGGGTTTTTGTTTTCTTGCGTTGCAGAGGCTACTACAGATGCACACATCGTGGCACACAGGGTTGCGTAGCGACCAAGCAAGTACAGAAATCAGATGCAGACCCAACAATCTTTGTGCTAACCTACAGGGGATTACATACTTGTAGCCAAGTCTCACGGTCAGCTAGGGTTAAAGAAGAGTTCAAAGGAAACCAAAATAAAACGCTAGAAGTCGAAAAACCGAATCAGTTTTCAACGGAGATGTCATTCAGTTTCGGAAGAGCAGGGCTTAGGGTTAAAACTGACCATTTGGACACTAGAGAGAATGATATATTTCCATCATTCTCCTTCCCTTCCACTCCGATTGAATCCGAAAATGTTGGGGACCATATTTTTAGCGCAACTATGATGGAGAGCAATTTGATGGATGACTATGCTCCAGTATTTGGATCTCTAGCAACAACATTTGAGTCGGACTACTTGACAGTGTCACCGTGCCATGTGAGCAGTTTCGGACTAGTGCATGATGTGCAGACTTCAGAATCTGGTCTCACGGAGATAATCTCAGCTCCAACTTCAGTCACCAACTCACCAATTGGGGATTTTGATTTCTCAATTGATGATTTGGAATTTCACCCAGATTATTTTGGCTTAAAATGTTAACTTTTTCCTTCTCTACTTTGGAAAGAAAACAAAAAACCCCAAAAAAAATTGCAGAGAGATAAATGAGGCTTGGAAGAGAGGTTCCTCTGTCTAGGTAGTTATTTTTTTTTGTCCAGGTAGTTATTAGAAGTAGCGTGTTAGGTAGCCTTTCTGTGTGTCTTTACCTTTCTTTTTTTTCTTTCCACTTCTAGCCTCATTGAATTGTAAATTCTTTGGTCCAAGAGGATTAGTGCTGATTTTAAGAAATAAAATGCAGTCTTGATCAAATTTTGAGTTAATAAGATCAAAATCTTAACAACTGCCACAATTGACTGATCAGTGATCAGAGGCATTGGTCTTGGCTGGAAGCAAACTCACCCATCTTTTGTGCTCACTTTAGAGTTCCATCCAATATCTCCTTGGCACCAAATTTGTATTCGAATCCAATTTTCTTTAGCTTTGAAGAACCCCAATAAATTTCTCTCTATATCTTCAACAAACCTAAAACAAAACAGCACTCAATGAACTTCTGAATGCATAATGTTTGGAACCATTATAGAATACGGAAGCTGTTATTAGCACACTAAAAAGATTATCAAACACTTTTTTCTTCCAAAAACATATATGAGAAATTGTGCTTTGAGAAGTGCAATATTACTTTTTTAGAATGCCAATCTAGCAATTCCATAGAGTTTTCATAATAACGTGTATAGTAACTTACTCTTCAGCAATTCTGATATCTGGGTAATTTTTCTCCCAGTGAGATGCTATTTCTGCTGATGACAAATATTCACTGGCACATAGAAATCTGCCGCTTATGGAAGGCTGCTCCATGCATAATATGTGTGCCTTACAGACATCTTCAATGTGAACAAATGGAACTTTACCCAACAATTCCTCCAAAAATCTCAGGGTTTTGTACCCCCTCTCATTTTTTGTGATCTGTGAAATGAGCACTTCCATGCTGTCAGGCATAGTAGGGAGAAATGTATCCCCTCCCACAAGGCCATAGACAATGCTGACTACTTCAAGCTCATCGCTAATGTGCTTCAGCGCTTCTTTCTCTGAAAGGATCTTTGAGTGTGTATACTCCTACAAATACATGTTACCCACTTATTCGTGGTTTTTTTTCCCCAAAAATAATTAAAGTGCTAACTGATAAAGTTTGTTTTATTTTGTGGTTTTGATTGATTGTTTGAACCGGTTTCTTTTTTATTAGAATGACAGAGAATGGAGAGAACTTGGAGGTTGGATACTGGCTGTGCTAAAATGCAGTAGCCCTGATTGATTAAGTAAGGTGAGATTTTACAAGAGTATGGTGTATTGCCATCACCCATACTTGTTAAAAAAATGATTGACAAGAGACTTTAGCCTTACTACTCCAAATTACATCATAACCCTTCATTTGGGGGTTAAGTGATTTAATCTGGAGTGTACACTTGTCACTCACACACTTACACCCACATTTAAACAAAAACTAGCCGTTGGAGACTAAAACCCTTCATTTTCTTTCTTCTTCTTCGATGCAGACAACACCCTTTGCTCGGGAGCCCCTTGCTGCCTTCGACCCCTCGACTCCAGGACCTGGTTAGCTTCCAACACTCCCTTCTAAACTGCTTCTGGGAGTCAATCCGAGCAAACCCCTCAGGTAATTGAATCTTTCCTTCGGTAGTGCTTTTGTGAATATGTATGCGATTTGATCTTCTGTGCTGCAATAAATTAGCTTGATTGTGTTGTCCTGCAATGCTTCTCTGATGAAATGATATCTTCTCTTGATGTGTTTTGTTCTCTGATGAAATACTGGGTTTTTAGTCATGGCAATTGCAGAGGTGTTGTCACACAAAAGTGGTGTGGCTTCAACCTGCAATTCGCCAAAATCTTTAAGTATGAACCTTAGC
This sequence comes from Malus fusca, assembly GCA_035220775.1. NCBI lineage: Eukaryota > Viridiplantae > Streptophyta > Magnoliopsida > Rosales > Rosaceae > Malus > Malus fusca. Next base: position 22,696,368 of record CM069065.1, on the reverse strand, counting down.
CAAATAGCTTGAGCTGTAGCTTCTGATGCGCTCACATACTCTGCCTCGGCTGTGGACAGTGCAACACTTTGTTGCTTCACAGAGGCCCATGAAAATACCCCTGATCCGAAAGTGAAAGCATAGCCAGATGTGCTTCTGCTATCATCTTCACTGCCACCCCAGTCACTGTCACAGAATCCAATTAGGATAGATTACTTTCCCATCTCATATTTAATCCCATAATCAAGGGTTCCTTGTACATATCTTAGAACTCTCTTAGCTGTGCCCATATGTATCTTGCTAGGATTCTGCATAAACCTAGAAAGTAGGCTTGCTGAGAACATTAGATTCGGCCTTGTTGCAGTTAGATACAATAGACTGCCAACAATGCTTTTGTAGAGACTAACATCTGCATGTTCACTTCCATCCTCCTTCTTAAGCTTCTCATTTGCAATTAGGGGTGTAGAGACTGGTTTGCAACCCTTCAAACCAAACTTCTCAAGCAAAGTTTCAGAATACTTCTTTTGATGAATAAAGATGCTACTTGCTTCTTGAATTACCCCAATGCCAAGAAAATGATGCAAGAGGCCTAGGTCAGTCATTTCATACCTCTTCATCATCTCTTCCTTGAACTCTTCAATCATTGCAGCATCATTTCTAGCGTAGACAACATCATCCACATAGATTGAGACAATGAGTGTCTTGTTGTTGCTTTATGTCTTGGTGTAGAGTGTAGCTTCACTAGGACTTTTCTGAAATCCTTTCTCAGTGAAATAGGAATCAATCTCACTGTACCAAGCTCTTGGAGCTTGTTTTAGGCCATAAAGAGCCTTCTTTAACTTGTACACGTTTTCTGGAAACTCTTGAATTGTGAACCCTTAAGGTTGTTCCACAAACACCTCATCCTCTAGGACTCCATTTAGAAATGCAGATTTAACATCTAATTGATGAAGTTTCCAACCCTTCTTGGCTGCTAGGGCTATCAAGGTCCTTATGGTGTCTAACTTTGCTATTGGAGCAAAAGTTTCATTGAAGTCTACACCAGGCTTTTGTGAATAACCTTTGGCCACTAATCTGGCCTTGTTCTTTTGCACAGAACCATCTAGATTGAGCTTCACTTTGTACACCCATTTTACACCAATCACAGGCTTGTCACTTGGTCGATTTACAATTTCCCAAGTGTCATTCTTCTCAATCATCTCAAGCTCTTCCTTCATTGCTTTCTTCCAAGCTTTGTCCTTCTCAGCTTCTTCATATGTTTCTAATTCCACTACACAGTAATTACATGTAGCATATATCTCATCCAAGTTTCTTAACCTCACTGGAGTTGAGCTTGGAGTTGTTATATGTGATTGACTTGGTTGTGGACTCATGTTTGCTTGCTGTGGAGTCTCTTGTATGTCATCATTCTCTGTGAGTTCTTCTTGAACTGAGGTCTCCAAAGACTCCCTTGTTTGTCTTTTGTTGAGGTCAAGTTGTAGAGAGACAATGTCATTCTCTTCTACCTTTGTTTCCCAGTTCCATGTTGAGTCTTCATAAAAAATAACATCTCTTGATAAGATTATCTTTTGAGTGAACACATTATAAACTCTGTACCCTTTCTCATTGGTACCCTAGCCTACAAAAACACCCTTGTTACTTGATTTCTCCAACTTGTGCCTTAGTTGGTGAGGGATGAGAGTGTAGCACACTGAGCCAAACACTCTCATATGCTTCACAGAGGGTTTCCTTCCACTGAACACTTCGAATTGTGTCTTCTTGTCCAGTGCTTTAGTAGGACATCTATTCAATAGATACACTGAGGTGTTCACAGCTTCACCCCATAATTTATAAGGCATGTTCTTCTCATGCATCATAGACTTAGCCATTTCGACTATAGTCCTATTCTTCATTTCTCCAATCCCATTATGTTGTGGTGAATATGCCACAGTGAGTTGGTTCTCCAACCCCACATCTTCACATAATGCATTGAACTCATGTGAGGTGTACTCACCTCCCCTATCACTTCTCAGTCTTTTGATTTGGTATCCACTTTGTAATTCCATCATTGCCTTGAACTTCTTGAATATTGTGAATACCTCAGACTTGAACCTCATGAAATACACCCAACACATCCGTGAATAGTCATAAATGAAGGTTAGGAAATACCTGTTTCCACTGATTGTTGTTGTTTTCATTGGTCCACACACATCTGAGTGAATCAATTCGAGTGGCTTTGTTGCCCTCCAAGCCTTTCCAGCTTCAAATGAATCTCTGTGATGCTTACCAAACACACACCCTTCACAGGTTTCATTGCATTGATCCATCTTTGGTATACCTTGCACCATTTCATCCTTTTGCAGATTTTGTAAGCTTGTCATGTTTAAATGACCGAGTCTCTTGTGCCATAGCTTCATAGAACTTGTCACACTTGCTTTCCTTTTGCAGATTTTCTAAGTACTTCAGCACAAGTGGAAAGCTTATGTTTTGCACTTCCACTTTGGTCACCAAGTTTGATAGGGATCTGTCATCATAAATCTCAACCATAGTTCCCCCAAAGAGTAGGAAATAGCCGTGCTCCATCATTTGACCCACACTAAGTAGATTCTCATCCAATCCAGGCACTAGCATCACATCCCTTATGCATATTCTTCATTTCTTGGTGTTAATAACCAGAGTTCCTCTTCCAGTGGCTTTGATAATGTTCCCATCTCCCATTTTCACTTTTCCAGTGAAGTTTGTGTCAATGTCAATGAGTAATGATTCATGTGCAGTCATGTGGTTGCTGCAGCCAATGTCAATGTACCACATTTCATTGTTTCTCTCCACTTTTGCACTGAACGCACATAACACATTTGCTTCTTCTTCCACTTGATTTGCACAGTTCACTTGTTGCACATTCTTTGATCTGCAGTCCTTCATAATGTGCCCAAACCTGTTGCATTTGTGACATCTAGGCTTGTCCTTGAACCAACACTCCCCAAGATGGAATTTATCACAGTGTTTGCATTGTTGCTTGGTTCTTGGACCTGCATTGATGTTGCTGCCTTGGTTAGGTCTTGAGTTGTGATACCCTTTTCCTTCCCATTTCTTGTTCTTGCCCTTCTACTGTGGTTTCTGATTGCTTGCACTGGCTTGACTACTAGATCCATCATTGAGTGATTGAAAGGCTTTCTCTGGTGCAGAGTCAACATGCCTCTCGAGTCTTTGATCAAAAGCTCTTAAGGATGCCATCATATCTTGCACACTAAGAGTTTCAATGTCTTTGGTTTCTTCTATAACACTCACTATTGAATCATAGGGTTTAGTCAAACTAATCAACAATTTTTGGACAATTCTTTCATTAGGCAGTTCCTCACCATATGTTTTCATCTTGTTTACAACATCAAACAGCCTAGTGAAGTAGTCTTTTAACAGCTCATTTTCCCTCATTCTTGTATACTCAAAATCTCTTCTAAGGGACTGAAGTTTTACCTTTCTAACTTTAGTGTCTCTTTTGTACTCTTGCTGTAAAACTTCCTAAGCTCCCTTTGCAGTCTCTTCATTTGCTATCCTTGGGAAAATGGTGTCTGAGACAACACCTTGAATGATTCCAAGTGCTCTAGCATCATCCATCCGATTATGCTTCAGTGTTTTGAGTTGTGTTTCTGTGAGATCCTCCTCTAGAGCATTGATCTCCATCTCAGGTAATTCATACCCGTGTTGAACCATATCCCATAGATCATAGGATTTGAAAATGGTTGTCATTCTTATTCTCTAAAAATCATAATTCTCCCGATCAAAGACTGGAGCTTTTAACTCACTGCTACTGCTGGATCCCTTCATTTCAGGGTAGTTTGTTGATTGTTGTTGTAGAAGACACTACGTTGGTGCTCCCAGAAATCTCTATTTGCACATATTACGCCCAGACTACTTTTTTTTTATTTTTAAGATCAGTAACAAAGCTCTAAGTTTGTTTTATTTTGTGGTTTTGATTGATTGTTTGAACCAGTTTCTTTTTTATTAGAATGACAGAGAATGAAGAGAACTTGGAGGTTGGATACTGGCTGTGCTAAAATGCAGTAGCCCTGATTGATTAAGTAAGGTGAGATTTTACAAGAGTATGGTGTATTGCCATCACCCATACTTGTTAAAAAAAATGATTGACAAGAGACTTTAACAATCATTTAAGCCTTACTACTCCAAATTACATCATAACCCTTCATTTGGGGGTTAAGTGATTTAATCTGAAGTGTACACTTGTCACTCACACACTTACACCCACATTTAAACAAAAGCTAGCCGTTGGAGACTAAAACCCTTCATTTTCTTTCTTCTTCTTCGATGCAGACAACACCCTTTGCTCGGGAGCCCCTTGCTGCCTTCGACCCCTCGACTCCAAGAGCTGGTTAGCTTCCAACACTAACAAATGATTGATGATGGTATTCTTAATTAGAACGCAATATGCTAGCATCAGTCATGCATGTGAATGCATGTAGAAATCTGATCCATCAGTGGCGGTGATTTCTTCTCTTACTCGCTACTTGACAATAGCAGTACTTTCTTAAGGAATTTCACAATTTTATTGGTTGTCATAAATTTGATGCTTGCAATCATTGGTTGTGTGGCAAGAGGAAATGAAAGATTGAGGGGAGTCCAACAGGACTCATCCAGGAATTGTTTGAAACCGCTTCCAGAGTCTTTGACTGGTGATGCAGCTACCACGGAGGCTGTGTAAATGAATCGCTTTATGGTGCCTGATTTGATGGAAGACTTAACTAAGCTGTTAAGCCCAGAAACTGCAGCTACAGATATGTCTTTGAACTATGTTCAACAGTAAACATAAGGAACTGTCTAAGTTAATATAGTAAACACAGTAAATCAAATACATATATCAAATATGCTAAGTGTACATTTTTTTAACTCTCTTTCTTCTATGGTAACTGGTAACTATAGAAGGGATATCCTGCATCGAATTGCTTAACAAGTTTCATCAATTCATTCTTAAGTTGTATTGGTCAATAATTTTGTCTTCAGAGGCAGCGTTGGGGGTATGCAAAAGGTACAGTGGCACATGGCCCTAAATTTCTGAGGGCTCCTAAAATTTGTCCTCCTCCCTATATTATATGAGTATAAATTTTCTTATAAATTTTTTTTTAACTAAGAAGAAAAATCATCATCATATAAATAAGTGGAGCCTATAAATAAATTAATTTTCCATTTTTCTCTAGTACTAAAAAACTTGTGTATTACTTTCTTCTACTTTTCTATAGTTATAAAAACTAACTTGTGTATTATTTTCTTTCACAAACACAAGCGTATTTCTGCATCTCTCTTTCAGTTGTGCTTCTTTTTTTCATTGATGAACCCTAAGTCATAATTTCATGGCAATTGGAGATTATTCAATTATTAAGAGAAAGATGCTAATTTCAATTAAGTTTGAATGTTGATTATTGAATTCTTTATAATATATTGTCCACATTTTTTTCTAAATAAAAATGGCATTTTTATTAAATTCGCATAGAGCCTCCAAAATGTCTAAAACGCCCTGTCTCCGTTACTGTGTCAGTATGGTTGTTTGTGTCGTTAACAAACTTGATTGTACTCTGGAAATGCAATTAACCTTACCCAAAAAGGATGTGACACTACCACCCTCCCCCACCCCACAAAAAAACATTACCAGTTTAAGGTAATTTAAAATTACCTTTTTAGCCAAAATTATCCCTGAGATTGTCATAACTCTTCACTTTGGTACCTAAGATTTAAAATCAATAGAACTTGTCCCTGAGTTTGTCCACCATCAATCATTTTGGTCATTTCGTGAAAAAATTATGTTAAATAAAGATAAAATAATAATAAAAAAATACCCTCAATTTTGTCCTATCATTTAGCCCATTGTTTATTAAATTGAGTGTATTTATATTATTTTGGTCCTTATTTAACAGAGATTTTTCACGGAATGACCGAAATGATTATTATGGACAAACTCTGGGACCACTTATATGGATTTCAAATCCTAGGGACCAACGTGAGGAGTTACACTAATCTCGGGAATCATTTTGGATAAAAGGTCTTTTAAATTTAGTTAAAGTTAGGTGACTGCATTTTGTAAGTATCGATCCATCTTCTTGTAATGGTAAGAAAACATAGTGGTATAGTCAACTACAATAAACTTTGATAGAAAGGAAGGCCTACCCACAAACACTACTAAATTTCTCAATCAGATGAGAAAAGTGTTATAATTTTATGATCACATTCAGTGCAACAACATGTATGAAATCTTGAACTAACCCTCCAGCCATGATCGTTCAACAGAAGTTTTTTAGCAGCACTGCAAAACCGAAAGCTCATTTAACTCTCTGTTGAATTCTATAGTTTCTAAGGTTCTGAAAAATTGAATTCTGAAAATTTTGGAGGAGAAGAAGAAGACGAAGTAAGGTGAGCAATGGAGAGTGAGTTGCTCTCTGATTTCTTGGATTCGATTACAACGTCATTCCTTCACACAAGCATGTGTTGAAGGAAATAGGTCAAAGTTACCGTTATACATACACATGCTTAGCTCGTGTAAGCAAGCAAGAGATGACGATGCTATCTGATTTCTTGAATTCGATTACACCCTCATTCCTTCACACAAGCATGTGTTGAAGGAAATAGGTCAAAGTTACCGTTATACATACACACGCTTAGCTCGTGAAAGCAAGCAAGAGATGACGATGCTATCTGATTTCTTGAATTCGATTACACCCTCATTCCTTCACACAAGCATGTGTTAAAGAAAATATGACAAAGTTACCGTTATATGTATACACGCTTAGCTCATGTAAGGAACCTCGCGTGCATTGCACGGGTTCAATTTAAAATACCATATGTTATGACAGATGACACAATCCTAACCTATAAGGTAGTTCTAATCTCAGTTGAAGATGAACAATGAACAAAACTGAAACTCTTCACTGCAACCGAGCTTCCATTGGTCTTCCTTGGCTGCAATGACAGTCTTCATTCTGCTATCCATCTTCTGCAACAACCCTTAAGCCTCAACACTACCTTCTAAGGTTGTTGCAGCTTTAACACCAAGCAAATTTCTCAAGTAGCAGAATCGATCATTAGGCAATGCCTTTTGTGAAAATATCTGCTAACTGTTCTGATTTACAAAACACCAGATTGATGATATTGTTTTGCAATGCATATTTGATGAAGTGATATCTTTTATTTATGTGTTTTGATCTCTGATGAAACACTAAATTCGTTGTCATGACTATGGCAGAGGTATTATCGCAGCATAAAGGTGTAGCTTCAGTTTGTAATTCACCAAAATCTTCCAATACAAACTTGAGCCTCATCTGTCTACAGAGAGCCTCATCCACAAGTTCACTACCATAATATCTTTTCGACTTCTCATTCACTGCAAGTGGCATGCTGACAGGTTTGCAATCCTTTAAGCCAAACTTGTCCAAGAGTGCAAGAGCATACTTCCTTTAGTTAATGAAGATGTTATCCTCAGTTTGAATTATTCCCATCCCAAGAGAAAGATAAAGTAAGCCAAGATCAGTCATCTCATATTTGTCCATCACATCCTCCTTGAATTCTCTAATCAATTCTGCACAATTTTCAGTGTATAAATATCATCCACATATATGGACACAATTAGTGATTCATCATTTCTGAGTTTGATGTAGAGTTTAGCCTCACTAGAACTTCTATGAAAACCACAAGTTACTAGATATGATTTTATCTCATCATACCAAGCCCTTGGTGCTTGTTTCAATCCATGAGTTTGTAGACCTTGTCTTTTGCTCCTGGTTTCACATAGCCCTCATGTTGGTCCACATATACCTCTTCTTGTAACACTACATTCAGAAATGCTGGTTTCTCATCAAACTGATATAACTTTCAGTTTCTCTATGCAGCAAGAGCAATTAGAGTCCTTATTATATCAAGCCTTGCAACTGGCGCAAAGTTTTCATTGAAGTCAACTCCTAGCTTTTGTGAATAACCTTTGGCCACCAATCTTAGCCTTGTGTTTCTGGATTGTTCCATCAAGATTCAATTTAGTCTTGAAAACTAATTTGACACCAACCACAGGTTTCTCAGATGGTATGTGAACAAGTTTCTAATTCTGGTTTTTCTCAATCATTTCCAATTCAGCATCCATAGCTTTAGACCATGCTTCATCATTGACTGCTTCTTCAAATCCTTCAGGTTTTACTATGCATAAATTGCATCTTACATAAATTTTACTCAAACTTCTCATTTTCACATGTGCTGAACCACCTGAGCTAGATTATCCCAATTCAGTTTGAGAGTCCTAAATTACTTGAGGATAATTTACTCTCCTTCTAACTAAGCAAGATCTTGGATTTCTATCATTTCACTTGATTCAATGCAGTGTTCTAAAAATCGGCCTAGGCGGCGCCTAGGCAGTGGAGAGTGCCACCGGGATTTTGTCCAAATCGTCAAGGAAACTTGAAAGCTTATTAGGCGGATGTTGGGTGGGGTTAGGCGGGGATAAGTGGGCTTATGAGGGGAGAACGGAATCTGAAAAAAAAAAAAAAAATAGTTGCAAAGTAGTGGCACTCTACGATGGAGATAAAGCTACAAGCGTTGCGTAGAAGAAAAAGTTATACAGCGTCGTTTACGTTTTTAGTGATTTAATTTGCTGACTTTTCATTTATTTATCCTTTTTTCTCTCACTAAAGTTTTGAACTAACCCCACCACTTCCTGCAAACACTTCGCATCTTTCATTTTTATTATTCCTTTTTTCTCTTACCCACCATTCTGTTTGCAGACTTTATATCTCACCATATTTTATTATCCTTCTTTCTTTATTTATTTTTTCTAATTTGAGACCCACCAAATTTTGTATCCCACTAAAATATTTATCTTAACCTTTCACATAAATATTAACTTAAAACTCTCACGTTACATATATATATTCTTCTTTTTAAAAATACCATATAATTCATGTCTCTTTACATATTATATGGTAAATTTAATTAATTTGTATGATATATAATAAATTTACTTAAATCCAGCCTGCGCTTTATAGAACTTTGATCCAATGATTTTCTGTCTTTCTTCAAACTGCATATTAACATGAATGGTTATTGGACCCACTTCTTCACTTTACCAATCGCACAATGCTTTCTCATCAAAGATCATACTTCTTGACATAATTATCTTCCTAGTTTCCAAGTTGTAGAGTCTATAACCCTTTTAAGCTTTACCATACCCCACAAATATTCCTTTAACATAAGCTTCCTCTAGCTTGTGTCTCAAGTCTTCTGGATTGTGGCCATAGCACACACATCCAAACACTTTCAAATGCTTGATTCCAGGTTTCCTGTCAACAACACCATTTTATTGAGGAGAATAGATAGCAATAAGTTGTCCTTCAAGACCACAACCCTCACAAAATTTCACAAAATCATTAAAGGTGAACTCTCCACCTGTCATTTCTAGCTTATTGATTTTGTATCTTGACTGCAGTTCAACCATTGCCTTGAACTTCTTGAATACATTAAAGACTTTTGACTTGAATTTGAGAAAGTACAGCCAACACATTCTTGTGTAGTCATTAATGAGTGTGAGGAAGTACTTGTTCCCTCCCATTATAGTAACCTACATTCGGTAATAAACATCAGAGTGTGCCAATTCTAGAGGATATTCTGCCTCCAAGTTGATTCTCTACATAAAACTTCTCTATGTTGCTTTCCAATAGCACACCCTAAGCATACTTCATTTTCTTCTGTCAATTCAAGAAGTCCCTAGACCATCTCCTTTTGCTTCAACAATTTCAAACTCGTGAACTTCAAATGTCCAAGCCTTTTGCACCAATTCCCGACCTCATCTTGAATTGTAGCCTTTCTTACAATATGATTTACATTTTTCATGAACAATGGAAAACATCTACTACCAATGAGTTGAACTGTTACCACCAAGTACTCCAATTTTTTGTCTTAAAAAAAATACCAAATATATCATCACCAAATAACAATAAATAACCACGTTGTACCATCTACCTAACACTCAACAAGTTCTCATCTAGACCAGGTACTAACCACACTTCCTTGATATATCTAGTCTCATTCTTGGTTTAAATCACCAAGGTAGCTTTTCCTGTAGCTTGCACAAGATCACCATTTTCCATTTTCACCTTGAATGTCATAGATTTGTCAACATTAATCAACAAGGATACCTGTGGTGTTGTATGATTGCTACATCTATTATTAATGTACCAAACTGAAAGTTCTAGGATGGGTACTAGTTTAACCTAGAGGGGGTGAATAGGTTCCAATTTAAAAATCCAATTCAATTTTCAATTTAATTTTCAGTTCTCAAATTAAATCCACATTCACATCACATATCAAACTATCATACTCATATGCAATTAAAACGATAAATAAAAAGTGCACACATGATGTAGGATTTAACGAGGCAAAACCCACCACTGGGAAAATCCTCGGGCTCCCAAGCCAGGACAAACACTAAGAGAAATAAGTACAGAAAGACTTACAAAACTCATCAACTAGACCCGCATACTAGTAGGCAGTTTTGTCTCCGCGCTTTGCTACTCGATCTCTCTTCAACCTTCGAGTTGAAATGGCACGACACTAACGCGATCTCTCTTCAGCCTTCGAGTTGAAGTGGCACGACACTAACCAGTTGGCAGCTTTGTCTCCGCGCTTTGCTACTCGATCTTTCTTCAGTCTTCGAGTTGAAGTGGCACGGCACTAACGCAGCCGTCAATCACCTTTCCCTCGAACTTTGCAAGATGCTAACTCGATCATGCAGAATGTTTATATGATGAAGTGTTTGTTTGAAAAACAATCAATTACGAAAATCACAAGGCACATTTCCATAATTGATATTCAATTTAAAGCCTCAAAGAAATCAGCATGAAAAATAATATTTTCTCTTAAAAACCCATGCTGTTGGAACCACAAGATAACATCAGTATTCAAATTATTTTTCCACGCACAAAAAACCAAAGCTGGTGCTTCAAAAAATTCTTTTCAATAAAATCAGTTTTCATGCATATATGGCTCAACTTTTTCACGTTCCTGACTTCCCATATATATGCAAAAAGCACCGGCCCTTTTTTTGATAAGAACTACAATGCAATCCATGTAGTTTAATAATTCTATCAACATGCAATCAGATAACTCTCATGCAAACAGATAAGTCCTATCGTGCAATTAGATTATTATGAAAACATGTTTTAATAATTAATATAGAAAGGATACGTCAACTTAAAGACCCAAAACACACAGTGAAAAAGAGACCCATCTCAAATACAATAGCATGAGATATAGATGAATGTAGTTGGATATATTTATGCGGCAGTGCAGCCTTATGAACCTAGACCCCTATATGTATACGTGCAGCAATTAGGTTAACATACGAACCTGAAGATCATGTGGACCAAATAAGTGAGTGACCTAACCACTAATTCAATTAAAGATGATAGGATAAACATGTACCCTGATAAGGCTGAAAACCATTTGACTTTATCAGCATGTTAATTATGCATAACGCCCAAGTCATGCGGCAAGGACCAATAGCATATACGCTAGGGTTTATTTTATTTTTATGCTGACTTAAATCATGGGCTTAAACTAACGCATAGTTAAACTAAATGGCCCATCGAATGCAAACTTAGACTATATGAATATGCATGCCAAATTTACCTAAGTGGATGTCTCTGAAACGCTTGCCATTTTGTGATCGAGAGCACGTGAGACAAACTTAGACTAAAATAATTACAACTGAAAACAAGCACTAGTCTAAGATTACATACTCAGGCGTTTTGTTTAGGAACTGCCAATTTTACTCTAACAATCTCCCCCTTTGGCATTTCCTAGACAAAACCCTCAATCATAAAATTACAGACAACTAATAGAATTAACGACCATGCATAACATTGAAGTCTGTAACCTGCACACACTCAAACAAGAAAACCTGTGACGTACAAAAGATAAACGTTGCGGAAAAATGAAAGCATTTATCTATAAAAGCAAGCAACACAAAAACAACCAGGTTTTCGAAATTCTACTTCTCCCCCTAAATATAAGCTTCCTACTTCTCCCCCTTTTTGTCTAGAAAGGTCAAAGGCCTTAGAGGTAACCATCAGGTGCAATCAGCGGAAGATAAGTGGAACATAACAAAATGTGATGGAGAAAGATTACCTTTCTGTGAACTAGAACCTCTTCGGAAGAATAAAAGTGGGGACGAAATTGGGAGGGAAAAGAATACAAGTGCAATAGTCGAAAAGAGAAACATGAAAAGGAATGCAACTTTCATATTGTTAAGCTCCCCCTAAACAAATGCTTTAAAAAATAATGAAATGCAGCACACAAATGATATGATTTTTATTTTTATTTTTTTTTATTGTATGAGAAGCATATAATTGTTTCAACAAGAATGAAAGAGTGCAAAAACACATGTAGTTCTGAATCCTCATTCACAAACTAACATTGTCTCTAAAACATAACATGTATGAGTGTAGTTGCAAGTATAGCCGAAGGTTGATACTACACAAATGTAATTAAGTCTTACATGACCAACTTAACTTTAAAAAGCTCACAAGATATACTCTCGAATTTTCATTCAAAGTGTTTGGGGGTAAGTGTATACGCTCAAAAGATCTTTACATGAATGCTCTACCATAGGCTTGCAAATTGATCTCATCTCCACACATCAAAAATTAACTTCTTTGGATCAAGTAGGTCTTTGTTAGGGGTGTAATGGGGCTTCGGGTACTCGGTTAAAGAAATGAAGGATATAGGAAACACAAAGTCTAAGAAACTAATAGAGTAGTGGGAAATGAAACCAAGAGAAGCATGCAACAATTAACGAAGCAACTTAGCAGTAAATTGAGTGGTTGGATGAACGACATATAACTGCACAGTTGATTTCTGATGATTCTTCCTTTTCATTTACAATGACACACTTGATTTCTTATAATGTTGGCAGCTCACTTGTGATTCATAGTGACTTCTTTTCATCTTTTGCTCTTCATTTGTAGTTGGCTTTCTTCACAAAATTTGCATTTTCAACTTTTAAATAACCTTGAACTCTCTCCTTTGAAAAACATACTCTACTAGCTTCTTAGTAGGGTAGGGATTTTTTAATATAAGAGGCTAGGTAAGGAAAATGTCGGTTTAAGAACAAAAGGCTTACATATAGGCTCAAAAGGGCTAACTAGGGAAAACATGTAAGGCACTAGCATATATGGCAATGATGGTAAGTCCTAATGCCTACTATCATCTCCAAAATAGGATAATATATGATACAAAGTTTTGAGAGGTCTCAAAGCAAGTTCTAGAGATGCAAAACACATAACATCACACACATGAAAAAAAATAAAAGTGTATGAAAAATGCACACACTATATTTAGGCACAAAAGCTCACATGAGTGCGGGTTTTACTCAAGTTAAACATGTTCAACTCATTAACATTGATATATTATCAACAAGAGGCTATTGTCCACAACAAAGTCAAACATATCATGCTAGGGTCATGCTACCAAGTAAACAAAGCTAGAACTCATATGAAATCATACTTTTCCATTTTTCCTCATACATTTATTTATTTATTTATTATTTATTTTTTTTTTTTTATTTTTAACAAGAAGAAAGACAAAAAATGCAGTATTTATGCTATATGAACATGCAGGCATACATTAATGAAAACATTTGAAAAGAGAGAGCTTAGTCAATATAAACAACTTGAAGGTGGAGATAAATTAACAAGTACACCACTTTGATTCTCTTTTCTTCTCCAAACTTGTCTCACTTTTGGAACTACCGTACTTGGAACAGATATAATTCTTGCAATCCGATTAATCTCTTTCAAATAAGTCACAAATTGTTCCTTAAGATTTGCTTTTTCAAAGTTCCTTGAAACTTTTTCTTGAGAAGAATTTTTCTTTTTAAGCTTATTGCACTTAGGCCGGATGTGACCAGGGATCCCACAAAAATGACATATAGGAATGAACTTCCTAGATTGTTTAGGTTTGTTAATATTAATTGAAGTCTTGACAGGATTTGACACATGTGCAAAGATTGTAGATGTTTCGGGAGTAAGACCTAAACATTTATCGTCACCTACTTTCAAACTAGGAATATCAGAAGCTTTGACAAATCTGGTGACAGAAGAAGAACTTGTAGTCTTTGTAGACTCGAATCCTAGACCTCCTTTGTCTCCAAAACTTTTTCCATAGCTAAGCATCTTGTCAATTTTCCCCGAACCTATGCTCAACTCTTGAACTTTTCTTCTCATCTCAACCACTTCGTCCTCAAGAGCTTTCTTATCAGACAAGAGAGTTTTAAATGTGGTTTGTAGAATGTGAATCTTCTCTAACAGCGACTCTCATAGTTTCTCTCCATTGTCCAACTGAGATTGATGCTCAACTTCAGCTTCTTTTTTTTCACTTTCAACAAATGCAAGTTTCTTCTTCAAGTTAGAGTTATCCTTCTTTACTTGCACACTGATGTCATAGAGATCAGAATATTTTCTCAAGACTTCTTCCAAGTCAGGTTCTTCAACAAATGAACCTTCTGTGTCATATCCATCAACAGTTCCTATAAACGCAATCGTATCCTTCTCAGATTCCGACATAGATGCATCCCCTGAATCACTATCGCTCCAAGTGACCTTCATTGCCTTATTCTTCTTCTCTTTTCTCTTGATAGTGTTTGCACACTCAGAAGCAATGTGTCCATAGCCTTGACACTCATGGCACTGAACCCTATTGTTAGAACTCCTATGTTCACTAGTTCTAGATGATCTAGAGGCTTTGTCATGTGAGACATCTAGAGAACGAAAGTTTTTTTAGTTCGAACTTGAGTTGGTTCGTTGCTCACGACCCTTGGAATTTTGAGACTTGAGAAACCTTCTAATTTGCATGGTTAATTCAACCAATTCATCTTCGGACAAGTCTTCAATTGAGCCATCACTTTCTTCTTCTTTGACAGCTTTGAGAGCAATGCTTTTCATCTTCTTGGAATCAGGAAGCTCTAACTCATATGTTTGCAGAGACCCAATTAATTGCTCAAGCTTGTAGGTGTTTAGATCTTTCGATTCCTCAATCGCTGTCCTCTTAGCATGAAACCTCATAGGAAGTGATCTTAAGATCTTTTTCACAATCCTATGCTCAGGAATACTGTCACCAAGATTATGACAGCCATTGACAATTACGCTAAGCTTAGCATAAAAGTCAGAGAAACTTTCATCATCAGACATTGTGATATTTTCAAATTTTGTGATGAGATGTTGAAGTTTGGATTCTTTAACGGTTGAGTTACCCTCATGAGTAACTTCAAGAATGTCCCAAGCTTCTTTCGCCGTTGTACACTTACTTATGTAATTGAATTGTTCAGGCGAAACGGCTGTGAATAAAGCATTCAAAGCCCTTTGGTTAAAAGTGCTAGAGCTACGCTCATCATTGCTCCATTCTTTCCTAGGCTTAAGCTTAGATATAGACACAGAGGACTCTCCTTTACCTTTGGTTTCTTCAATCGTCGGATTTTCCCAACCTTCTTCAACAGCAAGCCACACCTTGTCATCTTGTGCCCACAAAAACGATTTCATTTTCGCCTTCCACGCAGCATAGTTGTCACCATCAAAATGTGGTGGATGAGAAACTGAACCCATAGCACGATTCATCCTAGACTACCCACGGATCTCACTAGGTATTTTTAGTGACCTGCTCTGGTGCCAATTGAAAGTTCTAGGATGGGTACTAGTTTAACCTAGAGGGGGTGAATAGGTTCCAATTTAAAAATCCAATTCAATTTTCAATTTAATTTTCAGTTCAATCCACATTCACATCACATATCAAACTATCATACTCATATGCAATTAAAACGATAAATAAAAAGTGCACACATGATGTAGGATTTAACGAGGCAAAACCCACCACTGGGAAAATCCTCGGGCTCCCAAGCCAGGACAAACACTAAGAGAAATAAGTACAGAAAGACTTACAAAACTCATCAACTAGACCCGCATACTAGTAGGCAGTTTTGTCTCCGCGCTTTGCTACTCGATCTCTCTTCAGCCTTCGAGTTGAAGAGGCACGACACTAACGCGATCTCTCTTCAGCCTTCGAGTTGAAGTGGCACGACACTAACCAGTTGGCAGCTTTGTCTCCGCGCTTTGCTACTCGATCTTTCTTCAGTCTTCGAGTTGAAGTGGCACGGCACTAACGCAGCCGTCAATCACCTTTCCCTCGAACTTTGCAAGATGCTAACTCGATCATGCAGAATGTTTATATGATGAAGTGTTTGTTTGAAAAACAATCAATTACGAAAATCACAAGGCACATTTCCATAATTGATATTCAATTTAAAGCCTCAAAGAAATCAGCATGAAAAATAATATTTTCTCTTAAAAACCCATGCTGTTGGAACCACAAGATAACATCAGTATTCAAATTATTTTTCCACGCACAAAAAACCAAAGCTGGTGCTTCAAAAAATTCTTTTCAATAAAATCAGTTTTCATGCATATATGGCTCAACTTTTTCACGTTCCTGACTTCCCATATATATGCAAAAAGCACCGGCCCTTTTTTTGATAAGAACTACAATGCAATCCATGTAGTTTAATAATTCTATCAACATGCAATCAGATAACTCTCATGCAAACAGACAAGTCCTATCGTGCAATTAGATTATTATGAAAACATGTTTTAATAATTAATATAGAAAGGATACGTCAACTTAAAGACCCAAAACACACAGTGAAAAAGAGACCCATCTCAAATACAATAGCATGAGATATAGATGAATGTAGTTGGATATATTTATGCGGCAGTGCAGCCTTATGAACCTAGACCCCTATATGTATACATGCAGCAATTAGGTTAACATACGAACCTGAAGATCATGTGGACCAAATAAGTGAGAGACCTAACCACTAATTCAATTAAAGATGATAGGATAAACATGTACCCTGATAAGGCTGAAAACCATTTGACTTTATCAGCATGTTAATTATGCATAACGCCCAAGTCATGCGGCAAGGACCAATAGCATATACGCTAGGGTTTATTTTATTTTTATGCTGACTTAAATCATGGGCTTAAACTAACGCATAGTTAAACTAAATGGCCCATCGAATGCAAACTTAGACTATATGAATATGCATGCTAAATTTACCTAAGTGGATGTCTCTGAAACGCTTGCCATTTTGTGATCGAGAGCACGTGAGACAAACTTAGACTAAAATAATTACAACTGAAAACAAGCACTAGTCTAAGATTACATACTCAGGCGTTTTGTTTAGGAACTGCCAATTTTACTCTAACACAAACACTATGTTTGTTCTTCACAAAATTGCAAACATAGAACATAGAGCCTTCTTCTACATGTTTAGCATGATGAATAAGTTGATTCACCTTGTTGTTGCAGTCCTTGGCTATATGACCAAATTTGTCATACTCATATCTATGATACTTAAGCTTGCTTTTGAACCAACAAGTGCCATAGTGTAATTTATCACATTATTTGCACACCTCCTTAGCATTTTCCTTATTTCCACCATGCTTCACAAATGCACTTAGTATGTAACCAGTCTTAAAACCTCATTCTTCTTCTTATTCCTCCACAATTTCTTTCCCTTAGAACTATTACCTTGTGAACAATATCTAGCAATTTATGCTCAAATCCTTTTAGAGTGGCTACAACCTCAGTAGAATTAATCTCATCTAGCTTCTTAGTCCCCTCAATCACAGAGACAATATTATCATAGCTAGGAGTAAGACTAATTAATAGTTTCTCAATTGTTCTCTTGTTTTACAACTCCTCACCATACATCTTCATTTGGTTAACAAAATCAAACAATCTAGTCAAATAAGCAGATATCATTTCATCATTTCTCATTCTTATTCGAGCATATATATTCAAAATCTCTTCTATTACCTTGTAATTTCACAGTTCAAACTTGAGAATCACCTCCATATTTCTGCTTGAAGTGGGTTGTTTGATCAATCCTCATACATATCTTAGCTAATTATCAATATAATTAACCAAATATTGATGACTAATATGTGAGCCACCTTTAATGAAAATATTTGGAAGTGTTAACCAGAAGAAAAATTAAGATCGTTTCACACCCTTTCCAGATTTTTTAGATTTCTTTACTTTTCAGTGAATAGATAAGACGACTAAGAAATGAATTAGGATCGGAATAGCTCTCGGTTATCTTTTATGTAACCGTCGGGTGGGTGGGGTGGGGTGGGGTGGGTGGGGGGGACACGAGACAAGAGGGTGATGAAGTTTTAGAACAAAACCTGAGAATCCTTGGGCTCATTCTGCAAAGGGGTGGCCAAGTAAAAAATATGGTCTGTTGTCTGCTTTAGGAAGACTTTGGACAAGTCCCACTTTAAATGGATCACCTACACAAATACATATTCACCATATTAATTAACTAAGTTCGTGTTTAATTAATCTATGAAAATTAGAGAGCATGAGAGAGAGAGAGGAAGAGAACCAAGATTTCTCAGTGTTGCATGGATTGTGTATCCTTTCTCTAAGAGCCTTTTGACAAATGAAGAACCAAGGTAGCTCGAGGCTCCTGTAACACAAACCCTGCTGCACTCCATTTGCAAATCAGAGCAACTTAGGCAATCCGAGGATTTAATTAAATTTGAACTTTACAAAATTTACTTTGTTTTTGTTAGTGTTACTTGAATCAACGAAAGTTTTGATGTAGATGGAGCTTCACAGAGAAACAAAACAATGAACAAAGACTGGAGAAAACGAATGGTTTCTTGTTCTTCGCTCTGCAGAAACTTTTACAGAGGAATATTTCTTCTCATACCAGAAAGGAGCACTAACGTGCTTTACATTAACTGAAGGTCCTTAACTTGGGACCACATAAACCACTACATCTCATCCTAGACACACATCTTTCTAATTTCATGGATCTATCAACACATGGCACTCATGGCCTTTTTACAAAACTAGACATTTACACTTTGCCTCATTCTGCACAAGTGGATACACCAATTTAAACAAAACTTATTGTAAAACTTTTCAGCTCAAATACTTATAGTTCAACACTCCCTTTTAAGTTTTGAGCTGATTTCACACCAAGCATATCTCGAAGATAGTTGAACCGATCCTTAGACAAAGGTTTTGTGAAGATATCTGCTACCTGTTTTTCAGTGGGACAGTACACCAAATCGATTATCCCTTCCTGGAGTGCATTCTTGATAAAATGATACCTTCTGTCAATGTGCTTGGTTTTCTGATGGAAAACAGGATTTTTAGTAATTGCAATTGCTGCTGTATTATCACAGTGTACTGGAGTCGCTTCAGTTTGCATTTCACCAAAATCTTCAAGAACAAATCTAAGCCAAATGGCTTGAGCAGTTGCTTCAGAGGCACTGATGTACTCTGCTTCTGCTGTAGAGAGTGCTACACAATTCTGCTTCACTGAGGCCCATGAGAACACTCCACTGCCAAAAGAAAATGCATAACCAGAAGTACTCTTGCTATCATCAAAAGATCATCCCCAATCACTATCACAGAATCCGATTAGCATTGCATTCTTTCCCTTTACATACTCCAAACCATAATCTAAAGTTCCCTTGATGTACCTAAGCACTCTTTTGGCTGTTCCAAGATGTTTATTTGTAGGGCAGTGCATGAATCGAGCTAGAAGGCTTGCAGCATACATTATATCTGGTCGAGTTGCTGTGAGATACAACAAACTTCCCACAATTCTTCGATACTGTTCCTCACTTGCTGAACCACAGCCATCATCTTTGCATAGCTTCTCTGATGAAACCAGTGGTGTAAACATAGATTTACACTCATTCAAACCAAACTTATCTAACAAAGAAACAGCATACTTCCTTTGATGGATAAATATGCTTGTGTGAGTTTGAATCACTCCCATACCAAGGAAATGGTGAAGGAGCCCCAAATCTGTCATCTCATATTTTGTCATCATGTCTTCCTTGAACTCCTTCAACATCTCAGTGTTATTCCCAGTATACACTATGTCATCCACATAGATTGAAACAATCAGAATTTCTCCTCCCCTTGCTTTGATGTAAATAGTAGCTTCACTCTGACTTTTCACAAACCCACAATGAGCAAAATAGGTATCAATTTCACTATACCAGGCTCTTGGCGCCTGTTTTAGACCATACAAAGCTTTATAAAGCTTGTACACCTTGTCTTCACTCCTCTTGATCACAAAACCATCTGGTTGTTCTACATAAACTTCTTCTTCAAGTACTCCATTCAGAAAAGCAGATTTCACATCTAGTTGGTATAATTTCCAACTTTTCTGAGCTGCCAAAGCAATTAGAGTCCGAATTGTATCCAGTCTAGCTACAGGTGCAAACGTTTCATTGTAATCCACACCTGGTTTCTGAGCATATCCTTTGGCTACCAGCCTTGCCTTATGCTTTTGCACTGTCCCATCGAGATTAAGCTTGGTCTTGAACACCCACTTAACCCCAATTATGGGTTTATCACTTGGTCTGTTCACCAGATCCCATGTTGCATTCTTCTCAATCATTGACAGTTCATCTTTCATAGCCTTCATCCATGCTTCATCTTTGGCTGCCTCTTCAAACTTTTCAGGTTCCATAATACAAAGATTGCATTGTGCCAAGACATCATCTAGATTCCTCCATTTCAATGGAGTGTGATCAAAGGCTTGAGCCCTTCTCATGCTGCTGTCCACATCACTTACAGATTCATGAGAAAATGCCAGATTTGGTGACAAAGCATAATCATTTTCCTCTGGAGTTGTCTCTGATGAGATACATTTAGGCAGCACAGATAACTCACTAGGATTAAACACAGTTACATAGTTCTCAGGAGCCGTCTTCCATTTCCAGGCTGCATTTTCATCAAACACTACATCCCTTGAGAGTATAAGCTTTTTACTAAGAGGATCATACACTCTGTACCCCTTTTCACAGGTTGCATAACCTACAAATATGCCCTTGACACTCTTTGCATCTAGTTTCTGTCTCAACTTATTTGGTGTGTATACATAACACAGACAACCAAAGATTCTAAGATGTGCAATTCTAGGTTTTCGACCACTGAATGCTTCAAATGGAGTTACTTCTCCAAGAGCTCTTGTAGGACACCTGTTCAATATGTAGACAGCTGTGAGTACAGATTCTGCCCATAAGTAGTATGGTAGTCCTTTGTCATGAAGCATAGCTTTTGCCATCTCAACTACAGCTCTGTTCTTCCTCTCTACCACTCCATTCTGTTGTGGAGTATAGGCCATAGATAACTGTCTTTGAATCCCTGCATCTTCACACAGTTTGTTGAATTCACAAGATGTGAATTCACCCCCTCTGTCACTCCTCAAACATTTTATCTTAAAGCCACTTTGTAATTCCACCATGGACTTGAATTTTCTAAAACAGATCAATGCATCTGACTTGTATTTCAGAAAATAAACCCACATCATTCTTGTACAGTCATCTACAAGAAGCATGAAATATTTGTTGCCCGCAAGAGAATCATTCTGCATAGGACCACACAGATCCACATGCACCAGTTCTAGAGGTTTACTTGCTCTCCACGCTTGATTCTTTGGAAACCACTCTCTATGCTGTTTCCCAAACTGACAACCTTCACAAACTTCATCCATTTCTTCTAAAACTGGGAGACCATGCACCATTTCTTTGTTCTTAAGCTGTTGAAGACCTCTAAAATGTAGATGGCCTAGTCTCTTGTGCCATATCCAAGTAGACTTAGTAATACCTGCTCTCAGTACAACCTGATCATTTGATATCAGTGTCAAAGGATAACACCTGTTCTTTTTCATTTCAACTTTGAGTACAAGACAATCCAATGAAGGTCCATCAAAGATACTACACATCTTTCCCCCAAATAACAGGTAGTAACCGTGTTCATCCATCTGCCCCACACTTAATAGATTTTCCTTCAACCCAGGTAGATACATTACTTCTTTGACATATTTTTTGCCTTTGCTAGTGTCTATCACAAGTGTACCAAAACCTGCCACATTCATGAGTTCCCCTGTGGGCATTTGAACCTTGCCAACCACATTTGTCTTCATGTCTATCAACAACTTAGAATCCCCTGTCATATGGTTGCTACAACCACTGTCTACATACCATTCTCCATTCACTTTTGATTCAGTGATTGTGCTATTTGCATAAAACAGGTTCCCTGTCACCTCTACCTGATTAGCACTATTTGCCTTTTGCACTAATTTACCTACTGTGCACTCTCTAGCCCAGTGACCAAACTTTTCACAGTTATAGCATTTAGGTTTCCCTTTATACCTACACTTTCCAAAGTGAAACTTAGAACATACCCTGCACTGTGGTTTTGTACCTATCTGCCCCATTGACTGTGCATTATGTGCAGAATTAGCAGGAAATTTCTGCTGAAACTTAGGTTTTGAACCCCATTTCTTGCCCTTATTATTCCAATTTTTCTGGAACTGAGATGAACCAGATTGACCTTCACCCCTATTCTGCTCTTTTGAACTCACTGAGAAAGATGAGAATACTTTCCCAGTAGTATCAACAGTATGCAGATCAAACCGTTGTTCTTGACTCTTTAAGATTGCAACTACTTCCTGCAACTCTACAGTCTCTAGACACTTTGTGTTTTCTATAACCAAACAGATAGAATCATAAGGTTTACTAAGACTAATCAGAACCTTCTGCACAAGTCTCTCATTCGACAGAGATTCACCAAATGTTCTCATTTGATTAATTAGCTCATTCAGCCGTGTAAGATAGCTAGATAAAGACTCATCATCTCTCATCCTAGCATATTCAAACTCTCTCCTAAGATTCTGCAATTTCACAGATCGTACCTGATCACCGCCGTGATACTCCCCGTACAACAAATCCCATGCCATCTTAGCTGACTCGGCATTGGCGATTCGTGGGAAGATCTGATCCGAGACTGCATTCTGAATGATTCTCAAAGCCTTTGCGTCTTTCATCAGAACAGCTACCATTTCTTCATCATCCTTCGATGCTTCTCCAGCTTCCTTCTTCTTCGGATTGGAGGTTGCAATTCCCTTCTCTACCAGATTCCATAACCCAAGGGATTTGAATATCGTTGACATTTTAATTCTCCAGAACTCGTAGTTCTCACCGGAGAAAACTGGAGTCCTCACTTCCGAGCCTCCAGATCCAGACATGTTTTGATCTGAATCGACAACTTTCACGGAGCTTCAAGAGAGCTTCGATTGAGCTCAAAAATAGCTTCACAGATTTACGCCCAGATTGTTAGACCCAACCTGGCTCTGAGGCCATGTTAGTGTTACTTGAATCAACGAAAGTTTTGATGTAGATGGAGCTTCACAGAGAAACAAAACAATGAACAAAGACTGGAGAAAACGAATGGTTTCTTGTTCTTCGCTCTGCAGAAACTTTTGCATAGGAATATTTCTTCTCATATCAGAAAGGAGCACTAACGTGCTTTACATTAACTGAAGGTCCTTAACTTGGGACCACATAGACCACTACATCTCATCCTAGACACACATCTTTCTAATTTCATGGATCTATCAACACATGGCACTCATGACCTTTTTACAAAACTAGACATTTACACTTTGCCTCATTCTGCACAAGTGGATACACCAATTTAAACAAAACTTATTCTAAAACTTTTCAGCTCAAATACTTATAGTTCAACAGTTTTGTCTCTTTTGAGGTACCTATAAATTTAAAATGAGCATTATTGTAAAAGGTTGGCTTTTAAATTGGTGAATCTGGCACTCATAATATAATGCCAAAGGAGTCCTGCTGGATGCAGGATTTTTGGAATAAGACTTTAGGCCAATCAGTGAACTGAACTGATGAATATTGTCTTAAGAAAATAGAGCGATATTTTAAATCTCGCGTAAGAACGCAGTAGAGGATTAGGTGAGAGACCTACAGACTATGTCCAAGTCATAGAGTAGGTAATAATTGAGCGCCTTTTCTATCAGTTTTACATAAACTAATCACAATGGAGCCACAAGGCATCTAGCAAGCGAAAAATCACAATGGAGCCACAATGCATCTAGCAAGCGAAAATTTCTTGATTGCGGCCGATCTATGCGGAAGCAGAGTCACAAAGAGGCCGGTCCAAACGCTCTAGAGTGTGTTGTCGGATTGAGTATCCGCACACAGAACGAAGTCATGGCATCAAGAAGTTGATGTACCAAGTGCAAATCATGCATTGAATACAAGAGAGATAACTTGTTTTTATGTTGTGCAGAATTTAGTCTGGTCTCACTGAGTAATGTGTAAGATACTATATCTATGTGTGTCATTACCTTCTTCTTTTTCTGACTTCTAGTCCCATTGATTTGTAAATTTTTTGATCCAAGTGGACTAGTGCTAGCTGGTTTTAACAAATAACATTGCAGTCTTGATCAAATTTGACTAAATAGGAGTTTGAACTGCCACAATTGACTGATCAGAGGAAAATAATTTATTTGGCATGGTCATTATTTGGGTACAATAGTATCTTGGCTAAAAGAAAATGAGTAATTTTTTGAATTTGTCATATGAATTAAAAAATTTAAAGTGATCTGTCACATCAATTTTTTGAAATCATTAATTTGGTATCTCACTATATCCCCATTAATTTTTCCATCGAAAGTAAGTCACGTATCTTACACATGACTTGTGTTCAGGGCAGAAGGGGCGTTGGGGGTGTGCAAAAGGTGCAATGGCACAGGGCCCTGAATTTTTTAGAGGACCCAAAATTTTTATCATCCTATATATTACATATGAGTATAAATTTCAAATAAAAAAAGGTTTTAACTGAAAAGAAAATCATCAATCATATGATTTTATCTATATTACAATTGATTAAGTAGAGCTTATACTTAATATATGAATTTTCTACTTTTATCTAGCAATAAAAACTTTGTGTATTACTTCTTCCACTTTTCTATTAAGCAATAAAAAACTAACTTGTGTATTACTTTTTTTCCATAAATACAAACGTGTTTCCATATCTCTCTTTCAGTTGTGCTCCATTTTTTTTTTTTTGAGTTGAAACGATAGCGATTTTATTTTATTATGAAATCGAGATACAATCATCCAAGAGGATACCTTGGATTAATTCCGGAGGTTCCTCGAACCAATGAAAGGTAGATGAAAAATATAAGGCCAACTTGGCCATTCTATGGGCCGCACCATTAGCGGAACGACTAACATGACAAATTTTGGAGGACCCAAAACCCCTCAGGCACTCCCGGACATCATCCAACAATAAATCCGAAGAGGAGAACCCCCGCTTCAAACTCCCAACCCCCTGAACAACCTGCAAGGCATCACTCTCTAGAATAATGAATTGCATACTCCATTGCATAGCCCAGTAGAGGCCTTCTCCTACAGCCATCAATTCAACCGTATAGGGATTATTGACATGGTTAATTTTGCGAACGAAACCTCCAGCATAACTACCAGCTTCATCCTGGAATACCACGTCAATTCCCCCTCCTAAGAATCAGCACGAAAAGCACCATCCACGTTGATTTTGATCCAGCCCGTAGGAGGAGAAGACCAACCAGATTGCAAAGGCAGAGGCTGATGTTGAGTTAAAATCTTGGCATTTCTATAGGCCTGCAGTTGGAGATTCACAGCAAAATTGATCAGGACCAGGTTCTCAACCTTGCCATCCCACAAAAGGGTATTCCTGGCACGCCATATCGCATGAATTAACATGAGAAACAAGTTGTTGGAAGTATGCCCACAAAGCCACTCATTTGATGTAATAGCTTTTTGGAATACTTAATATGTTAAACTTTTATATGTTTAACGGAAGGGCAATACTTATTGTTAATCACTATTTATTGAATCATGTGTTTAATCAATAAGAGAATCCAAGGGATGTATTTGACATAAGAGATAAGTGATCTAATGAGTTAGATTAAGGAGACCTTTCTCTTATGTTCATTCCTAAAACGTTCCTAGCCATAGGATTGCCAATTGGGCATTGACAATCCGCTAAGGTTAGTATGTGTTATGTTGACTCAAACGTGCGTATGAACTAGTCTCAAGTCATTTGGTGTTGGACACTAAGACAAACACATAGGTGCTCGAAAGAGTAATCGAGTACACTGAACTGCGATTAATGAGAGTTCAAACATACATGTCATGTACGAACTCTAAGGTTACAATATGCAAAGTAGTCCTTAGACCTGAGGCATCATAGATGTCTAATGGTTAGGTCCTTGATCTTTGATCATGACAAAGGCATTCCCTCGGATTGTCCACGACATTGTTGGGGTCATGTGATCTAGTCATGTAGGCATATGAATGCACAACAAGGGATCTCTAACCTTCCATGGTGGAAGGAGTATACTCTAAAATATGATTCTAAAGTCTTTGGCCAAAGCAAATGAATATGACTAAGGAAGATGTTCCAAATCATATTCAAGGGAATCATATAAGAAAGTATCACATTGGATAGTAGACATGAAACAAACTATCACTTAAAACAATGTGGTTAAGAGTATTGTATTAGAGAAGGACCGTATTGCATTGTAATTGTAACTGGATAGGTTCTCCAACCAATTCTACTTAGCTTGGGTAACCATGACATACTGCTAGGTGTCACTCATGGTTTGTGGAAGCCCTATTGATTAGCAAACACTAATCATCAAAAAGGGAGAATTGAAATGTGGTTTCAATTCACAATCGATAGTTAAGAGTAACATCGCCCACTGCCTCGCTAATTGGAACCTAATGGATCGCACACCAAATAAGGATATATGTGAAGCAATTAAATGAAATGGATAAGCAATTAAATGGTTTAATTGAAGAATGGTCAAGATTAATTAATTAGTTAATTAATTATACGAAATGTTCGTATTGGGCTTTTAAGTTGGTTTTAGGGCTTCGGGGCCCAAAAGTGTTTTGGTCCACAAGGCCCATTATGTTTAAGTTGTATGACAACTAAAACAAAATGGGCAATAAGCCCAATAACCATATAGGCCAACCATTTAGGGTGAGGGTATGCAAGTTTGCTTAATTGCAAGTTTGCCACTCACCTAAGAAATGAAGTATAAATTCATCTTTATAGCTTTGTTTTCAATTAGGGTTTTCTAAGCTACTTGGGGATAGTTATCTAGTAAATTTACTTCCCTAAGTGATCCAATTTTCATCCTCACAAATTACATCCTTGGTGAAGAGACATAGAGACATCAAACTTTTGGTGTTTTGGAGAACTAATCCTCAAATCCTCAAAGAAGCAAAGGAGCACTAAAAGGAGGAAAATCACAAGGAAGATCCAAGGAGCAAGGAGGTGACTTGAAGGCCCTCCACTTGGGTGAATCCCTTGTGTAATCAAGGATGAGCTTCAAGGGTAAAGAATCTCTAAATTCTTAATTATCTTTAATGTTGTTAAAGAGTCTTTTGGTTCACCATATACTAGGCTTTGAAAGTCATGGGTTTCATGAATTGTTTTTGGATGCATGCCTACTTTAAAGAGTTAATTGTTAGCATATGTATTCAAATGTTCATACATGTTCTTAGCTAGGACAAAATTTTTCCTTCACAAGTCACAGCAGGTGGGAGGAAGAGACTCGACAATCACCAAGAGCCAATCCCAAAAGGATGAAACTGCCGAGTTTTGCTGGCCCGGATTCAATTTAGAGGAAGAAAAAACTGTACGGGCAAATGGACATGCACTTAACACAGGTAGAGCTGACTCCAAAGAGGAACTACAAAAAACACAAATGTTGACCACCACCACACCTTTTTTTTCTTTCCAAATTCGACCGAGTAGGTAGGATATTACAATAGGCCTTCCAAACACAAACTTTCACTTTACCTGGAACTGAAGTTGTCCATATTTTATTCCAAGTTGAATCAGCCGTGAGATTTGGACTTGAAGAAGATGCAGTATCCTGTGGTGAGATAGCAAGATGAACTCTAAATCATGACTTTATGTTCAAGATTATTCAATTAGTAAGAGTGAAATGCTGATTTCAATTAAGTTTAAATATTGGTTGTTGAGCTTTAATGTAAGAATATATTGTCCAATTTTTTAGGGCTTTTTTATTAAATTTGCATAGGGCCCCCAAAATGTCAGAGACGACCCTGGTTTAGGGTTACATTGAAGCTGCCATTGACTTGTGTTAATGTCGGCTTTCACTTGCGTAGATAGCTAATGTGGATCCTAGTGAAGGAGAGAGGATCATCGCCGGATCCATTTTGTGAAGATCCTGGGGATCCTCCAATCACATCCGTTCATCGTACATCGTGCGGCCAGTTTTCGTCAAGTACTGTTTATATTCAATTTTAAATAAAAAAATTTACAATGATTTCTGACCGCACGATGTACAATGAATGAATGTGATTTGAGGATCTGCGGGATCCTCACAAAGAGGATCTAGCAAGGATCCTCACTCCTAGTGAAGAACTGATGAGAAAATGAATGAATGAATGAGTAATTTAGTATTGAAACATCTTCCAAGAACATTAGGGGTTCAAAGCACTTTCTCTTCAAAATTAGGAACATTTGCTATGTATAACCAATTTTTCTTTAAAAGAAAATTTGTGATTTTATTGCGATTGGGGATTTGAAGGGCTTTTGCTTGCCAGCAAAGGAGAGGACTTTGGGGAAAATTGGAAGCAACTGTCAGATGAAGTGATCGAAGAAACAAAAGTGGAATTTTCGGTTTTTATTCCCCGCTGTGTATACTGCTATGTATAAACAATGGGTAAATTATACTTTACCACCTCAGGTTTGAAATTTATTACAACCTCATACAACATCTTCAAAACATTTCACTTTCATACCTCACGTACTATTTTATTTTAATATAATACCTCCGTTACATTTTCCATTCATTGCTCCATTAAGAGCTGACGTGACTGCCACATTTATGCCACGTGGCTGCCACCATTTGTGCCACGTGGCTAAATAATTAATAAAAAAAAATTAATGATTAAAAAAATGGGTAAATTACATAGTAGCCCCTCAGGTTTGAGCTCTATTGCAATCTCATACAACATCTTTAAAACATTTCACTTTCATACCTCAAGTACTATTTTATTTCAATTTCATACAACCGTTAGATTTTCCATCCATGGATCTGTTAAATGCTGACGTGGCTGCCACATATATGACACGTGGCTGCCAAATGTCTGCCACGTGGCAAATAAAATATTTTTTTAATTTTTTTTTTTTTAAAAAAAAATCTGCCACTTTTTTTTTTTTTTTTTTTTTTTCTCTCTTTCTTCTTCTTCTCTCTCTTTCTTCTTCTTCTTCTTTTCTTTCTCTTTCTTCTTCTTCTGGGTTCGGACCTTCCTTTTTTTTTTTTTTTTTTTTTTTTTCTTCTTCTCCCTCATCCTCCTCTTCCTCTTTCTTCTTCTCTTCTTCTTCTTCCTCCTTCTTCTTCTGGGTTCGGTCCCTTTTTTTTTTTTTTTTTTTTTTTTTTTTTTTTCTCTTTCTTCTTCTTCTTCTTCTGGTTCGGACCTTCTTTTTTTTTTTTTTTTTTTTTTTTTTTTTCTTCTTCTTCTTCTTCTCCCTCCTCCTCCTCTTTCTTCTTCTCTTCTTCTTCTTCCTCCTTCTTTTTCTGGGTTCGGTCCCTTTTTTTTTTTTTTTTTTTTTTTTTTTTCTCTTTCTTCTTCTTCTCTTTCTCTTTCTTCTTCTTCTTCTTCTTCTTCTTCTCTTTCTCTTTCTTCTTCTTCTGGTTCGGACCTTTTTTTTTTTTTTCTTCTTCTTCTTCTTCTCCCTCCTCCTCCTCTTTTTTTTTAACGAAAAGGACCGAACCCAGAAGAAGAAGGAGGAGGAGGAAGAAAAAGAAGAAGGAAGAAGAAAAAAAAAAAGGGACCGAACCCAGAAGAAGAAGAGAAGAAGAAGAGAAGAAGAAAGAGGAGGAGGAGGGAGAAGAAGAAGAAGAAGAAGAAGAAGAAGAAAAAAAAAAAAAAAAAAAAAAAAAGGTCCGAACCCAGAAGAAGAAGAAAGAGAAAAAAAAAAAATAAAAAAAGTGGCAGATTTTTTTTTTTTTAAAAAAATAAAAAATTATTTTATTTGCCACGTGGCAGACATTTGGCAGCCACGTGTCATATATGTGGCAGCCACGTCAGCATTTAACAGATCCATGGATGGAAAATCTAACGGTTGTATGAAATTGAAATAAAATAGTACTTGAGGTATGAAAGTGAAATGTTTTAAAGATGTTGTATGAGATTGCAATAGAGCTCAAACCTGAGGGGCTACTATGTAATTTACCCTAAAAAAATTAATTTAAAAAAAAAAAAAAAACCCAGAAACCCATTCTCCCCCCTCCCCCGACCCACCTCCATCTCCTCCACTCTTCACCTCACCTCCCATCTAAAAACCCACCCCCACTGCCTGTTATTCTTCTTCTTTCGCCTTCGAGCTGTCCATAGCTCTCATAGGTCTCTCATTCTTCTTCCTCCCTTCATCTCTCTCTCGCTCCCACATCTTCTTCTCCACCTAAGAGGCTTGTTAATTGAAGATGGTGTTACAGAGGTCCCTGAAATTGGGGTCCCAATGTTTGAACAAATTGAAGAATGAGAGGTGTCGGGGACGAATGTGTAGAGGCTGTTGGAGCCTCTATGGCCCTCGAGGCTTACCATTGTTGAAAACGACGAGAACTTTGCCAAGGGGGCTCTTCGATTCGAGGGCTTGGGGTTTGAAATCACCAAGCACAGACTTGTGTTTGTTCCATAAGAAACATTGGGTCATGGTGGTGGTCTGACATCGATGAGGAACGACGGTGAAGCCGCCGTTGGAGTCATTTGGGTGCGTCGGGAATCGTCAGAGAAGACGATGAACGGTGGGAGCAACCACCGGGGAGGTGGAAGGGTTGCAAAGGAGGAAGGGATGGGGTGGGGGGGGGGTTGCGGGGGAGGTGGGGGTAGGGGTGGGGTTTTGGATGGGAGGGGAGGTGAAGAGTGGATGAGAGGGATGTGGGTTGGGGGGATGGGTTTCTGGGTTCTTTCTTTCTTTCTTTCTTTTTTTATAATTTTTTTTTTAATTATTTAAATTATTTATTAATTGTTTAGCCATGTGGCACAACTGTGGCAGCCATGTGGCATAAAGGTGGCAGCCACGTCAGCTCTTAACGGAGCAATGGATGGAAAATGTAACGGAGGTAATATATTGAAATAAAATAGTACGTAAGGTATGAAAGTGAAATGTTTTGAAGATGTTGTATGAGGTTGTAATAGATCTCAAACCTAAGGTGGTAAAATGTAATTTACCCATAAACAATTGGTTCAAAGTTGATTCATACTTATGCGAGGATGATATGTTTGTAACGAGTTCATACAAAGTTGTGATATTATTGCTTGTTATAATAGAATTAATTAATCCAGAATCCTCTCCATAATTAACAGAATGTAATATAAATTGTCACTTAAACTATGGTCTAATAGTATTTCTCTTCACTTGTAAGTGAGAGGTCTTAGGTTCGATTCTCGCCAAAGGCGAATTTGAACCACATTATTGCTAGTCCATTATGAGGCTAAGCCCACCCCTTTCCCCTAATGTAATGGAAACATATATATTATGGAGTATTGAAACGTAATGAAAACATGGGGAACAAACATATAATGTGTGTTCATTTAAGTATTCAACAAGTCTCTTACAATTTATTAAAAAAAATAATGCAAAATGAAAGTTATCTATTTTCTGTCTAAGTGAGTCGCAACCTAGGCGGAAGTCTAGGTGGGTTTGGGCGGGCTAGGCGGGCGCCTTAGCAGGTTTAGGTGTCTTTTCTAAATTTTCAAATGCCCATGCATTAATCGGGATGGCGGCCAACAACCTAGCGCCTAGGCGGGGATTTTTAGAACATTGTAAACATTGTATATGATTAATTCAAGGAGTCTAAATTGTACATGGTATCATTCGTCTAGGTTCTAAATTCTACATTGTTTATTATAGATGAGTTTAACAACCTATTGTAAAAGTATTTTTATAAATATTTTATCACCTTTCAAAGAAATAAAAGAGAGTGACAAAAAATTATATTTATAATATTTATTACAATATTTATAATATTTTTTATTACAAGCGATAAAACTATTCTAATCTATACTCATAAAAATAGTTTAAACCTGAAACCCTTTAAGTTGACGGCTAATGTCCTATCCATTATGGCAATCTGCCACTCGCAATATATTTACGACCTTAATTTTAAGTACAAGTAGATTTCATCACAAAATAGAGTTTTAAATTTAAAAAAAAAAACAAAATAGATAGGAAACAATAGTTTTAAACTATATAATCAGTTTGCTTTCTTCAATACAGTATGTTTATGTGCAAGAGTATACTTTGTTTGAAACAATACCATTGGATTTTAATTTCATAATTTCAAGAAAGAGTGTTTTCCATCACACTCAACATCAAGGTTGGTTGGATCTTCCTTTCCAATCTCTCCCTCAAACCACAAAACCTAACTTTGCAAATATTCCGCCACCGGTCCCTTTAGGCTTGGGCCGGCGGCAGCCCCTCCCACCTCCTTTTAGCATCCCCCTCCTCCAAGCCACCCACCCACCCTCTACTTCCTCCCTACCGTCATCTCGTCCGCGACCCGCACACTTTCTCTTTCTCTCCGTGCCCTTTCACCCCCCCGGTCGTTTTCTGTTTTTTCTTTGTTCCTTTGTGTTGCCTCAGCACCTTCTCCCCCCACCCCCCACTCTTTTGTGGGCAACCAGTTTTCCCAGCTCCGTAGCTGCCACTGGCCTATTTCCCGAATTTTGTTGCCATACAGGGCTTCCTCCCTTATTTAGGGCTTAGATGTACGAGTTTAGATTGGTCTTTAGGTTGTTTTTGTGTGTCGGATCCTCCCTATTTGGCTTGCTTTTTTCTTGTTTTTTTTGGATCTTTTGCCTATTTAGTGGCGGCCAAGCCTACCAGAGGTTTCGTTTTTTCAGATTCGTGTAGCTTCTGTTTCCTGGGTGGGGTTGCACATGAAGTGTTCCCAGCGGCGGCTTCCTGGGTGTCTACAATGATTGGTGTGAAAATTTTTCGTCAAAATTTTCTCTCGGTTGTTTGGACTTTCCGAGGGCTCTGCCCTTGGAACTATCGTTCTGTCCTCTCTGGGTTCGTGGTGGTGGTGGGGATGGTAGTGGAGCGACGTGTGTGGTCTTGGCTTGGCCTCTCTACCATCCATGTTGTTGCCGTTATTTCTTACCATAACTGTGACCCACACCGATCAGAGGAAACTTCTGCCGACTCTTGGTGCTAACATGTTTTATGCAGGTTTTTAGGTTGTGGTGGCGTTCCAAGGACTTTGGTGGCTCTGGCTGGATCCCCTTCCGCCCCACCAGCCCCTCTGAGTTTGTCCCGGGTACAGCTGACATCCCACACCTCCTGACATTTCAGCATATGCCTCTGCCTCTACTACTCACGCCTCCTGCCAATTTTGCAACTGCATCTCCATCGTGGACACGTCACTTTAGTTTAGTTTTTATTTTTTTATTTTTATTTTTTTTTAATTTTATTATTTTTTTATATGATTGGTCTGTATTGCTTCCACAAGTGGTTTGTGTTTTCGGCAATTTTGTAGCCTTGCTGTCTTCCAATGGTTTTGGTGGGGTTTTCGGTGCTTGGTATGTCACGTCTTGTTTATGCGGCATATCTATCTCGAGATTCCTAGTTCTAGTGGTGTGATTTGTCTGATGGCCATATAGGGGTTTAAAATTATTTGTGTTTTGTGCTTATTACCTCGAGATCAAGAAATTGGTCACTGCAGCGCATGTATCCGTCTGGCATCCTTGTAAGTGGTTGGTTATGGTAATAAAATTCTATCGTTTTTGTAAAAAATATAAAAAAAAATTTTTAAACTACTCTTAACTTATGAAAAAAAAAGAAAAAGAATATATGGAACTCGGATCGAAGTTTGGCTAATTGGTCAGAATGGAATGGAAGGTAAGTTAGCCAGCATCTACCATCAAATGAATTGAATATTGCAGTCGACTTGGAGGTCTGGAGAAGAAAGATGATGTATTACCCAATTAAAGAACTTCACGGGCAGAAGAGCATTTTAAAGTTAAGAAAAGGCATACTCCAATCAAAATTGCCAAAAGGCAAACATTATTTTCAACTTTTAAACCTCAAAAATGCTTCATCATGCTGCCTATCTTTAGTTCAATCTAAGGTGATGCGTAGATATCTTCTAGATAAAGACATGATATGAGTCTTGGCTTGAATCATGATTTCTCTCTTTTGCGCCTTCTCAACTCAATCTATTTGCTATACTCTACTTTGATGGGCATCTTGAAAGATTAAGAAACCTAAAAGCCTTTGGGATGTTTTTTGGGTGTATTTTGTGGTTCAATGTGTGATTTATTTGGCAATTAATGGATTAATTAGGCAATTAATCCATTGATTAGCCAATAAACACATTTTTAGAAAGAAAGTTTTGGAGGTTATGAAATGAATAAAATAAATAGCTAATTGATTAGCTAAAAAAAGGAAAATGAGGTAAAAGATATATGGAATGAAATAGGTTTTGGGAGTTACCTTGTAGAAGGTATTTGATGAGATAGGTTTTGAATTGTTACCTATTTTGGACACTTTTGATTTAGTTGAAGGATGATTGCCCGCTGCTCGTGTGTAGGAATCCCGTTGTACCTCAAGGTTATTTTTGTCATTTTTTGTCCAAAAATCCATGTGTC
Organism: Malus fusca; assembly: GCA_035220775.1. Taxonomy (NCBI): domain Eukaryota; kingdom Viridiplantae; phylum Streptophyta; class Magnoliopsida; order Rosales; family Rosaceae; genus Malus; species Malus fusca. Next base: position 22,661,791 of record CM069065.1, on the reverse strand, counting down.
GCCTTGTGATTATTTTTTGCTCTACAAATGCCCCCACACCTGTTGGGCTGCTTGCAAGAAAGGGCAATAGGTGTAGAGATTGGAAATTAGATCCTTCTAGGAAAGGAAAATAAATTTCTCTCAAAGCCTATTTAAGTCCACCTTAAGTGGGTTATTAAATCAACTTTGGAGAGCAATTTATTCTACCCTACAAGAGAGAGAGAGCTTAGAGGATATTTGTTCCCCCTCCTCTAGCAATCTTATACATCTTGCCCGTGCAAAGGACCGTCTTTCGTTGCTTTCTTCGTCTTCTCCTCGCCACACTGAAGTAAGAAAAATTTAATTTTCCTTGTCTTTTTCTTGGATAACGCTGTCACGGGGCAGCCGTCGGGGTGGTGTGGCACGTCGGCTGGCAGGGGCTAGGAGTCGGCTCGACATGGGCTGAGGAAGTGTTGTGGCAGAAACCACTACTTGAGTTGCTTAGTTTGGCTAAAGCCAAGGGCAGCTGTGCGGCTAGGGCCGTGGATAGAGGCGTTGGGGTGCGATGCTAGGCGAGTCGCATGACTCATGTCCTTTGAGATAAACGAGGAGGTCGCGGGCCTTATGGGCTGCTGAAATGCTAGGCATGTAAGCCTCCTACCTGCTGGTCCGAGAAAAAAATGAGGGAAAAACTGGTATGGGTTGAGCTGCTTAATCCTCTTTGCTGAGTACTATGAATGACGTTGGCTTAATCCTCTTCGCTGGGAGAAAGGTAGGCTGCTTTCGAGAGAAGAGGTAAAGAGGATCAAGGCAGATGCATTGGCTCATCTGAATGCTGTCGTGGGGCCTATTATGAATGAAGGTGGAAAGAAGAGATCTTCCCCGCCTGCTCAAGAGATGCCGGTTGAGAAAAACTGAAGACTTCTTCCGCTGCTTCCGAAGGTCCGTTTGTTGATGAAATGCCTATGATTGACATAACTTCTTCCAATGGGAAGAAAAATGAGGCTGCTAGATCTGAACATGTGGCGTCTGCCATGTCGAGAATGACTTGTTCCAATGGGAAGAAAAATGAGGCTACTAGATCTGAGCATATGGCGCCTGCCATGTTCTATAATGGCTTGTACGATTGCTGATAGTATTGCTCAGTGTAGAGGTTTTGTCATGCCTCCATTGTCGAAGTCTGTGCCAAGACGTCCATTGAGCACTAAGTCCGGTTTTCTTTCGGAAAGGCTTGCTATTATGAAGAGCGATAAGGTGGGCTCTGCTGCTAAAGTGGCGCTAAGGCCCACTCCCTCTGCTGCTGAGACTGATTCGCCTGCTGGGAAAGAGGAGACTGCTCACGTGGGCAGCTGTGACAAATCCACTAAGCCTGCTTCTAGGGAGGCTGCTGAGATCTGTGTGCTCTTGAAACCAAATCTGCTTAAAGACATGAACGTTTGTGCCAAGTTTGTTGATGGCGTTTAGAAATGTTTGTTTGCCCAAGTTCCTTTACGAAGCATACGACCCAATATAAAATGACTGCTCTGCTTGCTATGATGCAGATATAGCAAGGTTGCCAATGATGTGGCGAAGATTATGGTAATTTAAGCTTATTCCTCGGCCGAGGAGATCAAGAGGTTAGATTCTGAGCTCGTTGCTTTGAAAGGGTCTAATATTTCTGCCCCACTTCTTTGTAGCTTGAAACCGCTCACCAAGATATTGTTGACTTAAAGACTAAGCTTGACGCGATTCAAGTTAAGTATGAAAGTGCAGAGAAAGAGATTGGATGTTACATACCTTAGATTCAAGATCTTGAGTTTGCAATTTCTGAGCTTCATTTCACTGCTTATGCAAAGGATGAAGAGTAGATTGCTGCTTATAATCAAGTGATCCACTTCAAGAAGGTCGTTGATAGGCTTGAACCCCAAGTGTTAGAACTTTAAGGTGTACTGAAGATTAACGAAAGTCTGAAGAATAAAGTGGATGAGTTGCAACACGTCCGTGTTGGTTTGCTCGAGGAGGATGAGCAGCTGAAGGGTGAGAATGATGGGCTCGAGGTTTCGAGACCTTTTCTATTTCTCCGGAATACTTGCTTGCTTTTACTTTTGAGGCTTCCATTGTGAAGTAGTTGGAGAAGTTGGTGCCCAGGCTGGGGCAGCCAGGGGTGAAGCGCTGGATGATGGCACTGCTAAGAGCGTCGTGGCTACTGAAGGTGTGGAGACCAAGTAGTCGTGGGATGTCCAAGCTGCTGAAGTGTAGTCTTCTAAGTAGCCTTTAAGATTTTCTTTGTTTTTCCTTGTAGCTATTGTTTTGCTTGAACTTCTTCGGCCTTTGCTAGTTGTTTATAAACATGTTTCCTTCGCTTTTCTTCATCTTCACTTCTTTTGTTCATGCCCTAACATTTAGACTTTATAGACCAGTGGCAAGCGTGCTACTCTTCTATAAGCAGACAGGCCTGTGTAGCCTATGTAGCTGTAGGTGTTGGCGTAGAACTTTGCAAAGTTGTTAGCCATAGGGTTGGTAGCCGGATGCCTTACTTACAAATATAGACAAGTCCGCGTAACAACTAGGCTGTTAACCTTAGCTTTCTCCAATTCCGTAGGTTCCGTAGCAAGTATCACAACACTTTAGGACTTGGTGTAGGTTGTTCTGCGCTTGGTAGAGGTGAAGCTTATCGACTACGTAGCATGTCGGCAGTGGATAAAGCTTCGTATATACACGCTAGCTTGTTTAACCTTTCACAAGAATATGCAATTGTATAAGTCTAGCGTGGTTTTACTGCTCGAAGGGCAAGCCATAGGCAGTATTCCGGAACCCGTAGGCTACCTTAGTGCAGTCGGTAGCAGCTTTAGGGTTCGAGGGCAGCCGTCTGTAGGGCGTACTGCGTAATGTGCCCCCTCCGTCTCTAGGGCTCGGTTCCCAATGGATTAGGCTAAGAGACCCAAAATCCTTTAGTTAGCTAAGCCTTGAAAAAGACCATTGTGGCTACTTCTAGGAATCTTGGCGCAAGCCATCATACATCTAGTTATACTAGGGTAGCCAGACTCATCCATGTCTGGATATTCGGAGTGTAGAGTTTATCCTCCCATCTTGGAGAGCTGACCTATGTAGATGTCGGGGAATTGGTTTACCCTCTCGCACTGGAGAGTAATTAGTTTATCATCTTGCATTGGAGAGCATGGTTGGTCCCTCAAAGGGGCACAATTCCTACGATGGGTCCCTAAGAAGGGCGCGGTCTTCTTTTGAAGTGTAGGAGTGATCAGTTGTTGTAAGCATGTAGCCGAGCCAAGTTGTGATTACTTCTGAATTCCTCATTGAAAAACGAACTAGAACTTAGTTGTAAGGTATGAACTGCATAACAACTGGATTATTCTCAGCTTATGAGGTGGTGCCCGTGAAGCTGCTTGAGTCTTCGGGCTTTGATGTAACGGGAGGTCACACATGGTACTTCTTCAGATTATAGGCGTTCCACTGCTTTTCGATATTCTTGTCGTTTCATGGTGGTGAGGGTATAATTACTCTTTCCGCTTACTCTGCTGATCTTGTACGAACCTTCCCATATGAGATCCATCTTTTTTTTAGCCTTCTCTAGGGGCAGTGATGAAGGTTTTTCTTAGGACTAGATCTTCGGGCTGAAACTGTCGGATCTTGGCCCTTTTGTTGTAGCTGGAGATGAGCTGGTACTAGTAGGCTGTGATGCGGGTGATGGTCTGCTCGCGCTTCTCCTCTTCCAGATCGAAGCATATGGCCATCTCCTTACTGTTCTACTCAATGCTTGGAAGTAGAGCGGTGATACTTGGCTTGATGACAATGGGATGAATGATTGCTTTTGAGCCAAATGCCAAAGAGAAAGAAGTCTAACCGGTTGCTCGTCTTTTGGTGGTGCGATATGCCCATAGACATCCGGGGAGTTCGTTTGGCCATTTTCCCTTCTTGTTGGTAAGAGATTTCTTGAGGCAGTCGAGGATCATCTTGTTGGATGCTTCGGCCTGCCTATTACCTTGAAGATGTCTTGGCATGGACATGTGCCGGTTGATGCCATATTTTTGGAAGAGCTTCGCCAAATCTTTGCCCACGAATTACGGGCTGTTGTCGGTGACAATGGATTGAATGATGCCACATCGACAAATGATATTCCTTCATATAAAGCACTCTATGTCCGTCTGAGTTGTGGTTGTCATGGGCTCGGCCTCTACCCATTTGGTGAAGTAATCGGTTGCCACGACCATTATGCCTCTGCCCCCAGTATCAGGCTGCATAGTTCCTACTAGGTCGATTGCCCATTGTATGAACGACCAATGACTTGTCTGCGAGTGTAGCTCGTTGGCAGACAGTGCTGGTATCGGCTTGTAGCATTGGCAACGGTCGCACTTTTGTACTAACTTCTTAGCATCTCGGTGCATGGTAGGCCAGCAGTAGCCTGCGTTAAGAGCCTTTTATGCTAAGGATCAACCTCCGGAGTGATTTCCACAAACGCCTTCGTGGATTGAGCTTAGAACCTTCAGGTTATCGGGAGGCGCTAAGCAGCAGAGATCTGTGACACCTCAGCTGCTGGCTTCCCCTCAATGCTTGGCTCATCTAGATACTCCACCAGAATAGAGTGTTTGAGTTGGTGGTCGAAGGTGGAACCTAGGCCGGCTAGTACGTCAATGTGAGCGTTGTCTGCTTTTGGAACTTGAGTGATGGTGTAAGTTTGAAACGCCTTAAGTAATCTGGCTAGTGATTAGCTGGGAATCAGAATGAATTGTGAGCTTTTTCATTGCCAAGTCTTTTGCTATTCAGATGACTGCTAGTATGGTCTCGTACTCTACTTCGTTGTTAGATACTTTGAAACCTAGGCATCAAACCGTCTGGATGACATGGACTACGCCTACTCTTGAACCTTTGTAGTTGGATGCGCCGTAGACATGCAAATGCCAGAAGTCTCCATCGGGTGAAGTAGGCGCGGCTAGGGTGCGTTCGGCTACCTCCGGGGCATCGTTGGGTCACTCTGTTGCGTCATGAATGCGTGGTAGGGAGCCGTGGAGTTGGGGCCATGTTACACGCAGCAGGAGATGTTCAACTGCTGGTATTAGACCACTCTAGAGTTGAATTATAGAGCAAGGGTTAGCTAGGACCGTGTGACACATAGTAGGAAGTGGTGCTGAAATGCCGGTACATGTTGCTCTATGTAGAATCTTTTGTGGCGACAAGGACAACTTGCTTTCGAGGGTGTCCTTCTAGTGTTTGTATGCCCTTGGCGCGTCTTTTCAGCCGAGTTGTTGCATTCGTTAGAAAACTTTGCATTCGCCAGGGTCTTACGCCTTTATCGTCGAGTGTCTGAATTGGGCCAAATAGTGCGTCATGAGGATGACTGCATACGTTTGAAGGTAAAACTTGAGTTTCCGGGTTACAATAACTATCATCAAAGTTAGCTTTTGAATTTTTAATAGCATCAATGAGAGCTTTTGAACTGTAGAATACAGGTAGTCGGGCCCCCAACTCTTCTCGCATGATGGTAGAGCTTATTGCTACTTTAGATACCGTCAAACATGTGAATAAGTCATCCGCTGCTTCCGGTTTGGATAGTAGGGAGGTGATGTCGGGTACTTCTTCAAGTCTTTGAATGTGCATTGGCAAGCATCGTCCCAAAGTGCATGCTTCTCTGCCAAAGCGAAAGAGTCCGCTAGAGTTAGATTTTCTTTCATGATCAATTTTCCTAATAGCGGGTGGTCTACTGGAAGTCTTTTTTGGAATGCTGCTCTAGCTATCGAGTCGTTGCATCCGACTATCCTTGCCTTCTCTACTTTGAACCTCCTCACATAGTCGCGAAGCGACTTCTTTGGGTTCTTCTTGACGTCTAACAAATGGTCGCACTTCTTTTTGATCGAGCGATAGGATGAATATTCTTTGGTGAAAACCAAAGAAAGTTCGTCGAAATTCCAGATGGATTATGGCGGCAGGTTGTAGAACCAATCTTGCACCTAGCCTTGTAGAGTGGTGGCGAATATCTTACATATGAGATCATCATTGTTTCGATAGAGGATCATTGCGCTTCGGTAATGCTTTAAGTGTCTCTCTGGGTTTTCATCCCCTTTGAAAGATGTGAAATGTGGCATGCTGAACTCGCGTGGAGGCTATGTCTGCTCGATCTAGTCTGTGAAGGGTGACCTGCTTATGTTAGTCATTTTCCGTCGTAGTGCCTCGTCGGTGACCTCGTTGCGTTGGAAATTGCGCAATTGCTTGGCCAAGAGTCTCTCTACTTCTTCCTGAATTTGCCTTTGTTTAGGTAGTGGAACTCTCGGCTACCCCCAACTGTGACTTGCTGGTCTAGGCTGTTCTTCCATGTGTTTGGCTCGTCTATGCCGCGGATATGGTGCGTGTAGCGCATTCCTAGTAGGCGAACGAGTTCTTCGCAAGCTGCCGGTTGAACTTGAGCCAGATTGAATGATTGATGATGCTCCTTGCGAGTTTAGTAGCAAATGAACACTTCGCCTGGAAGGTTATTCATGTTGACTATCAGAGTGTGACCCCAACTGTGAATGTATGCTCATTTGTGGGCCTAGTCGAGAGTGCACACTCTTCTGCACTCTGAGACGGGAGTATACGCTATCTCGAGGGCCCAATCGGGAGCGTACACTGCCTTAACGCTCGATTCGTGCCTGGTCGAGTGGCTGTTTGCCGAAAGGCTGCTGGAGAGGTTCTTTGTCTGCCCTTGTCCTACTTCGGGACACCTCGTCTGGGGCACGTTGCATCTCGGTGCACTATAAGAGTTGGTTCACCAAGGTCGTCTGCTGTGTGAGGGCGCTCGTCAACTCTATCTGCTGTGCGAGGGTGCTCGTTAACTCTATGACTTGTCGAGACAAGTGTTGTTCTCTATTTGGGTTGGAATAACTTCGGATGAATGCGTCTTCTTGAGTAGTGGAAGTGTGGTAGACTACAGGCGCAAGATTTGAGTTGGGAAATGCCAAATCCTTATAAAAATGTGGTGAAAATGCTCATGGGGAAATTTAGAGCCGGGATAGTTAAACTAATCTTGGATCGATTTGGGCTGCTTGAAAGGTTGCGAGAGCAGGCTGGGCCATGAGAGTGGGCTGCTCGACGAGAGCAAGCTGGGCCACGAGAGTGGGCTGCGCGACTGGAGCAGGTTGGGCAAAGAGAGTTAGCTGCTCGGCGGGAGCAGGCTGCTCGGAGTGTGATGCACAGGGGTGCGAGGCTTGGGCTCGGCTTGGCAACGTGTTGAGTTCGCGTTGGGCTTGGAGTGACGTGGCTTGGGCCGTGGTAGCAGTGCCATGGACCTCGCCGCGGGTAATGGTGACTGTGGTGGCCACCGCGGTGGTTGCCATGGTGGAGCCCCGTAGCGATGGTGCCGCTCATATGATCACATTTAGCCTCATGGATCGCCGTGGTCCCATTTCTTGAATATTGGAATTTTCACTTGTGGAATTTTCTAAATTTCTAGCCATTATATTTCTCTTTTACGTTTTATCAAAGAATCTTTGCAAATAAAAAATTCTAAAAATAAGAACATACGAAAAATCTACAAATGAACAAGAAAATAGAAAACCTTGGATGCGAAAGTCTTGTACGAGTGTGGGACTTAACTCTCAATGAAAGCACCAATTTGTGGATGCAAATTTCTTCCTCCTTGATCTTGGACAAAATTGCACCTACAAAAACAATTAACACCTTTGGTTAAGACCAAAAGCCACACGTGCCCACGATGAATGGGGGGGGCTTTGGCTGAAGAACCTCCGATGCCAAAGTTAGAATTTAGAGAGAAAAGTGTTTAGAGAGTTTTTGGAGTTTTGCAAGAGTGTGGACTTAGGTTTTTAGAGAAAATGGGGTTCAATATATAGAGTATGGCCGGTCCCCTTTGGAGAAAAGGTGGCCGGCCTTTGGGATGTTTTTTGGGTGTATTTTGTGGTTCAATGTGTGATTTATTTGGCAATTAATGGATTAATTAGGCAATTAATCCATTGATTAGCCAATTAACACATTTTTAGAAAGAAAGTTTTGGAGGTTATGAAATGAATAAAATAAATAGCTAATTGATTAGTTAAAAAAGGGAAAATGAGGTAAAAGATATATGGAATGAAATAGGTTTTGGGAGTTACCTTGTAGAAGGGATTTGATGAGATAAGTTTTGAATTGTTACCTATTTTGGGCATTTTTGATTTAGTTTAAGGATGATTGCCCGCTGCTCGTGCGTAGGAATCCCGTTCTACCTCAAGGGTATTTTTGTCCTCTTTTGTCCAAAAATCCACGTGTCGCCTTGTGATTATTTTTGGCTCCACAAATGCCCCCACACCTGTTGGGCTGCTTGCAGGAAAGGGCAGCAGGTGTAAAGATCTTCTTGCTTGAGGAAACATAAGATTGTTTCCTATTTTGATGTTGATTCCCTCTTTAATTGGAAATTAGATCCTTCTAGGAAAGGAAAATAAATTTCTCTCAAAGCCTATTTAAGTCCACCTTAAGTGGGTTATTAAATCAACTTTGGAGAGCAATTTATTCTACCCTACAAGAGAGAGAGAGCTTAGAGGATATTTGTTCCCCCTCATCTAGCAATCATTTACATCATGCCCGTGCAAATGATCGTCTTTCATTGCTTTCTTCGTCTTTTCCGCGCCACACTGAAGTAAGAAAAATTTAATTTTCCTTGTCTTTTTCTTAGATAGCGCTGCCGCGGGGCAGCCGTCGGGGTGGTGCAGCATGTCGGCTGGCAGGGGCCAGGAGTCGGCCGACATGGGTTGAAGAAGTGTTGTGGCAGAGACCACTGCTTGAGTTGCTTGGTTTGCCGAAAGCCAAGGGCAGTTGTGCGACTGGGGCTGCGGATTGAGGCGCTGGGGCGAGGTGCTAGGCGAGCCACTTAACTCATGTCCTTTGAGATAAACGAGGAGGTCGCGGGCCTTATAGGCTGCTGAAATGCTAGGCATGTAGGCCTCCTGCCTACTGGTCCGAGAGAAAAATGAGGGAAAAGCCGGTATGGGTTGAGTTCCCCTACTGAGTACTATGAATGGCGTTGGCTGCTTAATCATCTTCGCTAAGAGAAATGTAGACTGCTCTCGAGATAATAGGTAAAGAAGATCAAGGCAGATGTATTGGCTCATCTGAATGCTGTCGTGCGGCTTACTATGAATGAAGGTGGAAAGAAGAGATCTTCCGTGCCTGCTAAAGAAATGCCGGTTGAGAAAAACTGAAGACTTCTAGATCTGAGCATGTGGCGCCTGCCATGTCGAGAATGGCTTGTTCCAATGGGAAGAAAAATAAGGCTGCTAGATCTGACCATGTGGCGTCTGCCATGTCGAGAATGGCTTGTACGATTACTGATAATATTGCCTAGTGTAGAGGTCTTGTCATGCCCCCAATGCCGAAGTCTGTACCAAGACGTCCATTAGGAACTAAGTCAAGTTCTCTTTCGGAAAGGCTTGTTATTATGAAGAGCGATAAGGTGGACTCTGCTACTAAAGTGGCGTTAAGGCCCACTCCCTCTGCTGCCGAGACTGATTCGCCTACTGGGAAGGAAGAGACTGCTCACGTGGGCAACTGTGAGAAATCCATTAAGCCTGCTTCTAGGGAAGCTGCTGAGATCTGTGTGCTCTTGAAACCATATCTGCTTGAAGACATGTACACTTGTGCCAAGTTTGTTGATGGCGTTTAAAAAGGTTTATTTGCCCAAGTTCCTTTGTGAAGCATACGACCCAATATAGAATGACTGCTCTGCTTACTATAATGTATATATAGCAAGGTTGCCAAGGAGGTGGCGAAGATTATGGCAGTTGCAAATTATTCCTCGGCCGAGGAGATCAAGAGGTTAGATTATGAGCTCGTTGCTTTGAAGGGGTCTAATATTTATGCCTCCACTTCTCCGCAGCTTGAAACCGCTCGCCAAGATATTGTTGACTTGAAGACTAAGCTTGACGCGATCCAAGTTAAGTATGAAAGTGCAGAGAAGGAGACTGGATGTTGCATACCTCAGATTCAAGATCTTGAGTTTGCAGTTTCTGAGCTTCATTAGAAGTGGAGCTTTGATAGAAAGATGTCTTTATTCAAATGAAGAGTTGCAACTTTTGACTCTTCATGAATAGTCACATGTTTTCCAAAGAGTTGTTTCCACTTCTATAAATAGGGAAGCCCCTATAATCACTTAACAACTTTTCATTGTTTACATAATCATACGTAGAGTGCACTAAGTATTAGAGAGTCTCTGGGGGATGCTGGAAAACCACCTCATCCAGAACAGTCTGGCCCTTCTCCACCATGGTACCATGGTGGACTAGAAAAATGAAATAAACAAATTAGTTTTAATATACATGTAAGTAATATTAATACTAATTGAATATTAAAAAATTGGAATAACTTACATGAAGCTGCTCCGTCAGCTCATTCTCGGCCCAAACATACACCTCCTTGAACATGTCAATCTCAGGAAACTTTGACCCCCCCTGAAAAAAAAATTATTATCACATAGATAACCAATTGTGTAATAGAGAGTAAAAAGAATAAAAACTTCAAATAAATATACGGTTACCTTACGTCGCTCCTCCAACCTATAAGAGAAGCGTTGTAGGCCAGAGCGGTGAAGAAGTTTCTTCTTCGATCGATTGATCAAGTTTGCCTTCACTTTTTTCTGTTGAATTAAAAAAAAACGTATTAGTTTAGATATTTATAACAAATTAATGAAAAAAATTAACATATTATTTAAAAATATAAAAATTTTGATTCAATATTATTGAAATATATATTATACTTACAAGGTATTTTTCGTCTTGAAAATGGCCGTAGAGCCACTCCCATTCATCCCAGTGATCCATCAACTCTATAGGGCACCTAACTGCTAGAGCGACCTTCAGACCGTCATATTTCTCATAATGCTTGTGGAAGTCCCTATTCTACCGGTGCAAAGGTCGTTGATGGTATTGGTTTTGATTGGCATCGAGGTTAGTGAGCTCATAGTGATGCTGCAAAACTCAACAAATAAATAATAGTTAAAATTTATAATAATTTGTATACTTTAATAAAAGTTTAGTATTTAAGGTTGAAAATACTTACCGATAATTCATGAAGAACGGCTTCCTTGACTTCAAGTGGGACAGTTTTCCATGACTTTCATAGGGAGGGGCAATGATTCCTAATAACTTAGCCAATGTTGCTGACCAACACACTGTGTTGCTCCTTTGTTGCAGCCGCACGATGTCGAGGATCCCACGTAATGGTGATCTTCTCAGTCGTGGTGCGATTGGTCTGTGACGTCTTCAGAAGTCTGCAAAGGCCCTTGGTTTCATTTTTTTTTTTTTTTTGAACTACCAAATAAACAAAGTAAACATTAGACGAATTCTATTTGCTATCGAAAATTCGGCAGAACCTCCCCTAAAACTATAACATTTCCTAAAACCTGCAAACAATATAACAACAAAAACAACACATCCACCCAACAATTCAAACAATTTATACCAATTGGGGACTTTAAAACAAAATTTACAACTTGTATCAAATGTTTTCACTTCTAGTTGCATCATTGGCCTCGAATCTGTGAACAAACTACACACATATTGGATTGCACATGTAATTATGTAAGTTGAGAACAATATCGATGTGATTAGTCTCGTCTCTTTGAAATTTTAACACACCATATTCATAACTTGAAAAATATACTAAAGATTTTCATTAATGAGAAAATAAAAGAATAGGAAAGATAACTTTTTAAGAGTGTAACCAAAGAATTTATCAACCAACTTTTTCTAAAGAAGATTGGGGATATTCTTTTGTCATCCACCAATAGATTTAAGAATCCTCATCGATAGTATGTTGTAACTAATGACTTTTTATGAACCTACCCAAAAAAACAAAATAATTTAAAAGTTCAATTTTCACAACAACAAAAAAAAGTCCAAATTTTCGATTATACTATGAGAAAGATGCATTACCTGTCTGGGACCCCTCTCCATGGACAGAGGAAGCCTCACCAGACTGGTCAGCCTCCTCATAACTCCAGGTCGTCGATGAGTCTGTCGGGCGCTTAGTACAGGATGCGTCACTGAAGAAGTCGATGACGTAGGAGCCGTAGACATCGTTGGCCCCAAAGGCTTGACCGAAGGGACACCCATCGTGCCCATATCAAGTGGGGAGGTGGCAGCAATACTACCTGTTGGAGAAGGTGTTTGACTGGCCCTACTAGCTGCCCGGTGGTTTGAAATTAAATTCGACATCTACAAAAACAATTAATAAAAAAGTTACATTTCACTACTTTAATCCGGTTTGGATATACTAAAAAATTTCCTAACCTTGAAGCAAAATAAGAAATGTCTTTAATTTCATTAATACCATTGAAGAAGGAAACAAATTATCAAATTACCCATACACGAGCAATGTAATACCCTGAAAATTTAAATATATGAATTAGATATTCATAATTATGAATATGTGGATAAAATTGAAAATAAATCGATTTATGGTTATGAAAATAGAATTGGGAAATTTTAAAGTTTTGTTTCCAGAAGTTATTATAATTGATGTCGTAAATTTTATCGATAAGTGGGAAAAGACAAAAGTGCCCTAGTTGGTATAACGTAGTTATACGAGGACATATTTTACCCTCACATATTTTATCGTATTTCTTGGCATATTTGGATAAAGCTCGATCCCACGAGCGCGTAGGCGAAAACCTTTCGTCAAACAGAATTAGAACGAATAAAATAGCAACGAAAGAAGGTGGGGGCAAAATTGTAAATTTGTCCTTGGATTTGGAAAACTCCTGAATTTCTGCAGTTTGTTTTGGGGTAGAAGGAGGTGACGTGGGTGGCTGAGAAAGAGAAGGGGAGGGGCGCCGGATTAGGCAGCGAGAAAAAGGAGAGAACAGAGTTGTAGGAGGGAAAAGAGGAAAATGGGAGGACGAATCAGGAAGAATGACATGGAGGGAAATGAGGGAGTGAGAAGACACACAATCAACCCCTCTTCCCTTGACCCATTTCCAAACCGTGACCCGTTTTTAGAATCCGGATGCCGTGTGTTTTTCCAACGGTTTTGAGTCATTTCTCAGGTGAATTTAGGATGCCTCATCACTACTAAACATCATCACAACCTCCCATCGTTCCATTCTAGCCAAAATAGACAAGAATTGGTTGAGATTTCACGAAGATTGAGACTGTGGGTGCCGCGACCCTCCTTGTTCGAAATCCACCAAATCTGAAACGATTTGGATCAAATACCAACACCACTAGACTTATCTTGAGGTCTGGAACAAGGCCCAAACAATTTTAGGGGCGGCGGTGCACCGGAGGTGACGAATCGAGAACACCAATTTCTAGGGTTTCCGGTGAGTTCGAGGGAAATTGGAGCTGTCCCGGCCAAATTGGACTTTTCCACATGTTTAAAACTTGCTCTAGTCTTTGAGATATTCATTTATGTATAATTTTGAGAATTTTTAGAAATAGTTGAATTTTCCGGCGAGTCGGGGCGGCCGACCGCCTCTTAAGACGGCTCATGCGGCGGCGCATGGCCAGGGAGCCGACATTGTGTTTTTAGGTGCATTTCGCTATTTTAATTATGCTTTTGAGATCTAACTAATGTGGTTTGAATATTAACACAATTGTGGTATATGTTGGATTAAAGGAATATATTCGGATTTGGGTTGAATTTTTGTAAATTTGAACTACGAATGGCTTGATCCCTTCGTCGGGTACGTAGGCAGTCTAACGAGACGGTTAGATGCAGCCATAAAACAAATGAGGTAAATTAATCGGAATTATATCTTTAGTTGAAGTTTTGATTTAAGATATTAATAATAAAATGGAAATCAATTGGAAATGTACTTGTATGTTATGATAAGAGAATTATGGGTGTAGAACATAATGGAACTAAATCATAGTTGGAAGCAAGGCTTGTAATAAAGGAATCACTATAAAGAGTAGTTAAATAATTGAGGCAACTCTTTGGATGTAGAATGGAGTTAAGTAAGGAATTCGATAAAATAACTTGAGATTTAACTTTATGTTTTGGAATAAACGGTAGACAACTAAACAAGAGTTTAGTTTGGGCCTATCACTATTATTATTATTTCCCGAAATATAATAAATATTTCGAGGTCGGGACGTTACAAAATGGTATCAGATCAAATGATCCTACATTATATTATGTGATATTATTGAATTTGTGAATGTGAATTATGAACTGCGTTAATATTGCATTATTTTATAAAATCTATGAGTATGAAGGAATTTATGTGGAATGCATATATTGTGAATTATGATGTTTTGAATTGAATTGAATGGGAATAGGAAAATTTTAAAATATCATATTCATGTTATAGCTTTGAAAATGAGCATTTGATTAAGGTTTGGGATAAATCTGGAATTGAGTTGATATTATGATATGCATTATGAAAATGTTGAATGTTAAGATGATTGTGAGGTGGTGATAAGTAGGTGGAGAAGTTGTATTATACCTGGGCACATGAGAAATTGATTTGGGCAAAATGACCCATGGAATGTGGAAAAGTGATTGAATGGGCACAAAGACCCAGTGTTTCCGGAGAAGAGCTCCTTGTGTGAGCTGTGAGAATGAATTAACCTCCTTGTGTGGGCTGTGAGAATGAATTAAGCTCCTTGTGTGGGCTACGAGAATGAAAAAAAAAAGTGTGATATGTATTGGCCAGGTATATTACAATCTTTTCCAGCCTACTAGTCACTGATGGAGATAAAAGAAAAAGGTGGTGAAATCATGGTTTTGACCAAGGAACAAAATGCCGATAATATCGGCGATATATCGCCGATATTATCGGTTTTTAAGGGGACCGATATTTTAATAACTATCCAAATGGTTTTCGTGATAATATCGCGATATTTCCGAAATTATCGCGAAATTATCGGAACTGGGCTACTCGGAGAAGAACATCGGAGCTTCTACAACTTTGGCCGACTGTAAAACAGGACCCTAGACTCCGATCTAGGTATGAAAATGAAATAGAAGACGAGATGAACGTTTTTATATATTCCGTTTGCCATGAAACGGTCGGAGGTGTTCAAAAAGTTCGTCAACACCCACGGCCTCGCCGGAGGGTTCCTGGGTTCCACTATCCTAGCTGCACCGAGAGAAAGGGAGAGAAAGATGAGGTTTAGATCAATAAAGTTGCATGATTTTTAGCTAGTTCACTAAGATGATTAAGGAAAAATTGGAGATGCCTTACCTCAGTACTAATTTTGCAGTGAAGGTGTTACAAGAAGCGATCCGGCTCTCACCACTGTAATTTCTCGTGAGGCATATGCAAACATGTATGGCCCTACTACTTGGGATAAAATTCGGCTTGGTGATACCATCTTGTTTGCTGAAATTGAAAAGGATTTTACTGCTTATGGGATGAATCGGTATTTGGAGGTGGTAAAGTTATTAGAGAAGGCGAGAGATATGTGTGTGTGTGTGTGTGGGAGAAGGGAGACGAGGAGGAAGGCGAGGGAGGAGCAGCGAGAGATCTGTGTGTGTGTGTGGGAGAAGGGAGAAGGGAGAAGAGAGAAGGGAGAAGAGAGAAGGGAGAAGAGATTGAGGTCTCTGTGTTGCGTCTGTGACTTGGCACCATCTGCAAAGAAGAAGAAAAAGAAGGGCTTTTGGAATAGTGCGTTGGCACCATCTGAAAAAAAGAAGAAAAAGAAGTGGTGTGTTGGCACCATCTGAAAACAAGAAGAAAAAATGTTTGCCAAAAAAAACAAAAAATGAAGAAGAAGAAATAATAATAATAAAAAAAGGTTTTGGAATGGTGTGCTGCATCATGTGAAAAGTGTAAAATATTGTACTAATTCATTATATATAAATGATTATGGTGTGTTTAGACTTCTTTCATTAATTACTACATATTTTCTACACGCACAATGTTTGTCAGCTCGCTATATAATCAACTTGATAATGTTAAATCCATCATGCAATGCATTTCCTACCAATTTTTTGTGATAAACTAATAGATAATTGACTAAATAAACATCATGCAAAGTTTCAATAAAAATTTCCAAGTTTTTCTTACAATTTTCGAGGTTTCCATGTAATTTTTATCGATATCGATATTATCCCGATATTTCCATCGATATTTCCGTGTTTTCGGACTACCGATATTTCCGATATTACCGATATTTAATACCTTGGTTTTGACCATGATAAGTGTGGCTAGAAATTTTAAAATTTTTTGGGAGATAACAATGTGGTTGGAAATTTAGTATTTACTAAAGTTATGATAATTTATCAAATGGGAATAAAATTGATAAAATGTGGTTTTGGTTGATCAACATATTTGGAATGGTGAAAAGATCATAAAGATTTTTCACTTATTATTGGTGGACATGAATTGAAAGTATGGAATGAAATTTTGAGTTCGTTTAATATAAACGAAATTTCAATCGTGTGAGACGTGAAATTTTTATGAATTATGGAAAGAATTGAT
This sequence comes from Malus fusca, assembly GCA_035220775.1. NCBI lineage: Eukaryota > Viridiplantae > Streptophyta > Magnoliopsida > Rosales > Rosaceae > Malus > Malus fusca. The sequence goes on along the minus strand of CM069065.1, from coordinate 22,645,452 downwards.
GGGGAAAGTGTGTAATTATAAATGTGTTGTTTTGGTTGCCATAGTCATGAGTGGTCATCGTTGGAAATTGATATTGCGAACAAAACTGATGACGAGCATATATTCTCGTGGCTATATGATTCGTAAGGGTTAATTCCGTTGACCGTTAGAGTCGTAAAATGTAAATTTTTCTTCTTTGGTTGATGAAGTGTAAATAGTGCTCTGGAAGTGTAGCTCACCAATTTATTCGAGCTGTGGCTACATTTTGAAACAATTTAAAAGAGAACAGATTGAAAGAAAGAAAAAGATAAAGTTTTTAAATTTATTAAGGATAATTTAGTTTAATTCAGGATATGAAGGAAATCATAGAATGCGATTTTGATTTCGATCAATGTTAATGGTATTACGGATTGGTTTTAAACTTTTCCTATTACTCCGTGAGGACGATTGGAAATTTCAAAAAAAAAAAATGATGGAAAGACCACGTAGACGTTTCATTTTTGAATTATTGGTGACATAAATAAAATTATGGAATGAGATTTTGAGTTCGTTTAGTATTGACTGTTGCCCAGTTGTGTTTTACGTTCAATGAAAAGTGTGGATGAGGAAAGCTTGTAATTACAAAAATTATTGTTTAGGTTGCCATATTCAAGAGTCGTCATTGTTGGATTTGATATCATGAACTGAACCAATGAAGTTGGCCAATTGAGTTGTGATATATATATATATAAATCATCTTCTTTGGTTAATAGAATGTGAACGGTGCACTAGAAGTGCATGTCGCTAAATTATGTCATTTGAGGCTGCACTTAAAATCAATTGAAAAGAGAAATGATAAAAAGAAAGATTTAAAAGGCTTTAACTTTACTATGAATAACTTAGTTAATTGCGGAAATAAAGAAAAATCATAGAGTGAGATTTTGATTTTGTTCCTTGTTAACAGTACTGCGGGTTTGGTTTTAAACTTATTTCCTTAACCCAGTAAGTGTGATTGGAAATTTCCATGTTTTGGTTGGAATTCTTGATATGTGATTTGTCAATTCGATTGGGTTGGTTGAAATTTTGATAATTACTTAGCCATTAATGATTTTGGCTTGAAATTCTGATATTTCAATTGACTAAAGATGGTTATGGCTGAACTTTATTATATTGTGGTCATTATGCTAGTATATATATGTAGCCAATGGTTGATGTGTATTAGTTGTGCTATTATTTCTTTACATGATAATGGCATTGTTGTCCTAATGACAAAAGAAGAGATTTTGAATTATAAGTTACACCATATTGTTATCAAAGCTATTAAAGCTCTGAACTTTGGTTTTCCTACCATATGTTACTTCCAAGCATTTTTAGAGCAAATTTCCGTTGTTGAATTTCCTAGTAGTTGGTGTAAATGGTTGATGTGGTTCGATGTTTGGTATTTAATTAGCCAACGAGAATTATGGTTAAGGTTGATATTATTTTTGCCAATGAATGTGGCTAGGAATCGGAGAATGTGGGTGAAAATCACGATTATTACTCGTTGGTTGCTTATTTTTGGAGCCTGAATAAAATCGTAGACTAGAATTATGATTTTTATTCACCATCAAAGGAATGGTGGAAATAGTTTTAGTTCCTCTCGTAACTCGACGATTGAAATCTCAGGGACGAGATTTATTTTATTGGGGGCTGAATGTAATACCCTGAAAATTTAAATATATGAATTAGATATTCATAATTATGAATATGTGGATAAAATCGAAAATAAATCGATTTATGGTTATGAAAATAGAATTGGGAAATTTTAAAGTTTTGTTTCCGAAAGTTATTATAATTGACGTTGTAAATTTTATCAATAAGTGGGAAAAGACAAAAGTGCCCTAGTTGGTATAACGTAGTTATACGAGGACGTATTTGACCCTCACATATTTGATCGTATTTCTTGGCATATTTGGATAAGCTCGATCCCACGAGCGCTTAGGCGAAAACCTTTCGTCAAACGGAATTATAACGAATAAAATAGCAACGAACGAAGGTGGGGGCAAAATTGTAAATTTGTCCTTGGATTTGGAAGACTCCAGAATTTCTGGAGTTTGTTTTGGGGTAGAAGGAGGTGACGTGGGTGGCTGAGAAAGAGGAGGGGAGGGGCGCCGGATTGGGCAGCGAGAAAGAGGAGAGAACAGAGTTGCAGGAAGGAAATGAGGAATGGGAGGACGAATCAGGAAGAAAGACAGGGAAGGAAAGGAGGGAGTGAGAAGACACACAATCACGGCCAATGTAATACCTTGAAAATTAAAATATATGAATTAGATATTCATAATTATGAATATGTGGATAAAATCGAAAATAAATTGATTTATGGTTATGAAAATAGAATTGGGAAATTTTAAAGTTTTGTTTTCGGAAGTTATTATAATTGACGTCGTAAATTTTATCGATAAGTGGGAAAAGACAAAAATCCCTTGTTGGTATAACGTAGTTATACAAGGACATATTTTACCCTCACATATTTTATTGTATTTCTTGGCATATTTGGATAGAGCTCGATCCCACGAGCGCGTAGGCGAAAACCTTTTGTCAAACGGAATTATAACGAATAAAATAGCAAAGAACGAAGGTGGGGGCAAAATTGTAAATTTGTCCTTGCATTTGGAAAACTCCGGAATTTCTGAAGTTTGTTTTGGGGTAGAAGGAGGTGACGTGGGTGGCTGAGAAAGAGGAGGGGAGGGGCGCCGGATTGGGCAATGAGAAAGAGGAAAGAACACAATTGCATGAGGGAAAGGAGGAAAATGGGAGGACGAATCAGGAAGAAGGACATGGAGGGAAAGGAATGAGTGAGAAGACACACAATCAATCCCCTCTTCCCTTGACCCATTTCCAAACCATGACCCGTTTTTAGAATCTGGATGCCGTGTGTTTTTCCGACGGTTTTGAGTCATTTCTCAGGTGAATTTAGGACCCCTCATCACTACTAAACATCATCACAAACTCCCATCGTTCCATTCTAGCCAAAATAGACAAGAATTGGTTGAGATTTCACGAAGATTGAAACCGTGGGTGCCTTGACCCTCCTTATTCGAAATCCACCAAATCTGAAACGATTTGGATCAAATACCAACACCACTAGACTTATCTTGAGGTCTAGAACAAGGCCCAAACAATTTTAGGGGTGGCGGTGCACCAGAGGTGACGAATCAAGAACACCCATTTCTAAGGTTTCTGGTGAGTTCGAGGGAAATTGGAGCTTTACCCGGCCAAATTGGACTTTTCCACAGGTATAAAACTTGCTCTACTCTTTGAGATCTTCATTTCTGTAATTTTTGAGAATTTTTCGAAATAGTTGAATTTTCCGGCGAGTCGACATTGTGTTTTTAGGTGCATTTCGTTATTTTAATTATGCTTTTGAGATCTAACTGATGTGGTTTGAATATTAACACAATTGTGGTATATGTTGGATTAAAGGAATATATTCGGATTTGGGTTGAATTTTTAGAAATTTGAACTACGAATGGCTTGATCCCTTCGTCAGGTACGTAGGCAGTCTAACGAGACGGTTAGATGCAGCCGTAAAACAAATGAGGTAAATTAATCGGAATTATATCTTTAGTTGAAGTTTTGATTTAAGAGAAGGAATTAATAATAAAATGGAAATTAATTGGAAATGTACTTGTATGTTATGATAAGAGAATTATGGGTGTAGAACATAATGGAACTAAATCATAGTTGGAAGCAAGGCTTGTAATAAAGGAATCACTATAAAGAGTAGTTAAATAATTGAGGCAACTCTTTGGATGTAGAATGGAGTTAAGTAAGGAATTCAATAAAATAACTTGAGATTTAACTTTATGTTTTGGAATAAACGGTAGACAACTAAACAAGAGTTTAGTTTCGGCCTATCACTATTATTATTATTTGTAGACATCGAAATTTTGGTAAATAAATGTTGACCGATAAATGAAAGTTTCAACGCTCAAGTATTACATAAATTTTACACGTAGCGTGTGACTCGACGAAAAATTAAAATGAGTCGGAAAAGTCATCAAATAGGACACGTGTCAACACCTGGCAGAAACGACTTATTTCATCTGGAATATTATATTCAAAATTAGGCCTTGGAAAATTCTATAAATAGAAGCCAATTTCATTCATTTTTGGGGGGACCAATTCATATTACACCAAAACCTTGAAGCTCTGAAACTCTGAAACTCCGAAGCTCTCAAGCATCCAGGTTCCCGAAGAATCAAGAAAGCCCTCTTCGTTATTCATTCATCGTTCTTCCAAGATCAAGCCCCAACGGCCCTTGGATCAACAATCATCCACCTTCAAGATCAAGCCCCGACGGCCCTTTGAAGAACTTCCACCAATTCAAGATCAAACCCCGACGGCCCTTGAAGAAAGTGTTCATCGTTCATCATCCGTTCATCCTAAGATCAAGCCCCAACGGCCCTTTGGATCAACAACGTCGACAAATCCATACATCCAACCGTCCTTCAAGATCAAAGCCCAAAAACCCTTGAAGGTCCGTTCATCACCGTTATTCAAGATCAAGGCCAAAAGCCCTTGAAGATCCGTTCATCACCGTTATTCAAGATCAAGCCCAAAAGCCCTTGAAGATCCGTCAATCATTGTTCTTCAAGATCAAGCCCAAAAGCCCTTGAAGATCCGTTCATCACTATTCTTCAAGATCAAGCCCAAAAGCCCTTGAAGATCTGTTCATCACCGTTATTCAAGATCAAGCCTCAACGGCCCTTGAAGAAACACTCATCCTCAAGATCAAGCCCCAACGGCTCCTTGAAGATCCGCTCAAATCCACCTTCAAGATCAAGCCCACGGCCCTTGAAGAACGTGCATCCTTAGATCAAGCCCAACGGCCCTTTGGATCAATCGCACATCCACAAATCAACACCTTACGGAGATCGAATCAGAAGATCAAATTTGAGAGAGATTGTAACCCAAAATCATCAAATACAAATATTATTTTATACACGTTTGTCCTTATCTTGTTCGTTTCGGGAAAAATTTGTGTTCACAAATTTGGCACGCCCAGTGGGACCATCTCTACCTCTCATCTCTTTCTCCGTTCAAGGAATCCAAACACGCCTCAAAGTCAATGGCATCAAGCAATGGACAAGTCGTTCTCGCAACCACCAAGGGAAGGATCCTGAGCACTTCTGCCACAAATGGACAATCCATTGGTGCCACAACCGTTCCTCAACATGCCACTTCAAAGTTGGTGCTGCTAAAGGGGCAAGGGGAGCATCAAAGGTGCGAGTCTGTCCTCAACTTGACCTCGCTGGGGGCACCGAAGCATGCTGCTGAGGCACACAAGATGACATCCCAAAGCAGCCAACGACGTTCTTCGTCAGCATCTTGGATGTCTAAAGGAAAGTCACGTCTATTGGTTGCACAAGTCATGACCATCGGTGTTACCTCCATCGAAGAACAACTGGCTCAAATGAATGAAAGGATTGCAAGGCTAACACGGATTGTGGAAGAAAAAGACTTGCAAATCGCTGCACTCGTCAGCCGACTGGAGCCACAGGATGGCAAGAACCCCAACTCAGAAGATGATCCACTAAAAAAAGGAGCTGGCGAAGAAGATGAGCCTCCGGTTGAGAAAATCGATGTGAAATCGGAGCCAGACCAAGCAGCGGCACTCATGGGATCTCTTTCTATCCAGCAGCTGCAGGAGATGATCACCAATATCATCAAGGCGCAGTACGAATGGAGCTCACATACCTCCTTGTTCTACTCGAAGCCCTACTCCAAGAAGATTGATGCCCTGAAGATGCCAAAGGGTTATCAACCACCAAAGTTCATGCAGTTTGATGGAAAAGGAAACCCAAAGCAACACGTTGCACATTTCGTCGAAACTTGCAACAATGCGGGAACGGAGGGAGACTACCTCGCCAAGCAGTTTGTGCGCTCGCTGAAAGGAAACGCATTTGAGTGGTACACGGACCTAGAGCCTGAGTCCATCAACAACTGTGAGCAATTGGAAAGAGAATTCCTTAACCGCTTCTACAGCACCCGCCGCACTGTAAGCATGCTGGAGCTCACAAATACGAAGCAGTGGGAGGATGAGCCAGTCGTTGACTACATCAACCGATGGCACACTCTAAGTCTCGACTGCAAAGACAGACTTTCGGAAGCCTCCTCGATCGAGATGTGTGTTCAAGGCATGCAGTGGGGATTACACTACATCATTCAAGGCATCAAACCACGGACATTCGAAGAGTTAGCCACCCGCGCCCATGATATGGAGTTGAGTATCGCCCATCATGGGAAGAAAGAACCAATCGCCGACTACAAGAACGACAAAGTTTTGGGGCCAAAGGTGGATAAGGCTGCATGGAAACCCACCAACGAAGCAATGACGGTCAACACAGCTCCCGTCAAAATCTCTACACGAGGCAAGGCGATTCAAACCGAAGCTTTTCGTGATCAAGAGATACGTAGACGCACTTTGAAGGAGCTTGAGGAGAAGACTTATCCATTCCCCGACTCTGATGTGGTTGCCATGTTGAAAAACTTGCTGGACAAAAATGTGATTGACATGCCTGAGTGCAAACGGCCGGAGGAGATGAATCGTACCGACAGTCTAAGATACTGTAAATTCCACCGCTTCATCAGTCATCCGACAGAAAAGTGCTTCGTGCTGAAAGATCTCATCATGAAGCTGGCTCAGAAAGGAATCATCGAGCTAGAACTTGACGATGTGGTGAAGTCAAACTATACCACCATCACTTCTGGCTCTTCCGACTCAAAGTTTTCACCTCAACCGCTGGGGGCATGCTCCGAGTCAAGCGAAGTTGAAGGATGGATTCATGTCACTCCGAAGAAATTACACATGAAGCCTACATCTCATCCACAAGTCCGCCAATCAGAAAGGAGGCAAAGCAGCTCTTGTCAACCTTCAAAGTGATATGAAAATGTTGAGGATGATGAAACTTCGACACGAAGATCGTCCATCCCCATCACGATGCGCGATTTCTTTCCTGAAAACTTCTTCAATCACTCGGTCTAGACTCCTTGCTATGAAAATTGCAAGGAATGCCTCTCCAAGATTGTTTGACAAATTCACAACGCTCCTGGTCCGCACGAGCATAAAAGGCGACACCAAAGCTCCTTGCCTGCACGAGCTGAAACTGCAAACGACACAAAGCTCCTGGCCCACAAGAGCATAAATTGCGTACGGCACAAAAAAAATGTATTTGAACTACGTTATGACTTGATCTCTTCTTTGGAAGGGTACATAGGCGGCTCGAACATTCAATTTCGAGTTCAGTCATATCAAAATAAAAAAATAAATGTTTTATTAAAGAAAGTCAATTTTATTACAAAAGAAAAAAAATTGAATACATATGTTATTATGTATTTACCAAAAAAAAAACAAAAGAAAAGAAAAAGAAATAATATATGTATGAGTGTCTCGGCCCAGCAACAACAAAAGGCTCAAGCCACAAGCCACAAGCCCAATCTGTGGTCAAGTCCAATGCCTGCTCAGACTTCAGTTACAAATCAGGCCCATTTCTCATTTCTTGCAGCATTGCTCAAAGCAGCTCATCCAAAATGAAGCCCAAGTGCCGCCGTGAATCTGCAAAAACCCACACAAAGACACAGACACAGAGCTCTATCTCTCTCTCTCTCTTAAACTTCCAATTTACAAAGTTGTTGCCATCTTTTCAGTCTGTGATCTGAACCACTGCTATGCCCATAACAGTGGATACTACCATGACAGACCACGAAGTTGAGGCCCATATCCATCTAGTCAGTCGCAGGCTCTCCCTCTGATATCGACAGGGTCAAAGTCGAAGGAAGGATAATCAAATCTATCATTCAATCCACCACCAGAGGAGGAGAAACCACTACCACCTCTGCATTAAGAAGAGTTGCGATGGCTGTTTGCCCCAAAGATCTCCCAACTGCGAATGCCTTAGTATTTCGTTGAAGATGTTACAGCTCATGTTCTTCATTTTTCCCTTCCATGGTTGCTGCTCCTCATCTGCATCTACTCAGTCGTCATTCTCTTCGTCGTAGTTTTCACCATCGCTTGCTTCCACAGCTACGTCTGCTGCTTCTTCCACCGCAGTCTCCATCAACGACATCGTCGCAACCATTGTTCTCTCACATCCCTCTTCGATGCCATTCGCCCAGGTCCCGAGATCCTCAAACCCAGCCCGATCTCAAAACTAAAACCTCGGCGCTGGTTTATGCTCCATCTGGGTCTCCAATGGGGAGTCGGGTTCGGCCCGATTCAAGAAACCCCGGAGCTTCGTCATGTGTCTAAAAGGAATCCCAGAGAGAGAGAGAGAGAGACTGGAACAGGTCCCCCGCTTTGCCTCATTTCTCGTTTGCAGCTTTCGCTACACCCGTAGATTTTCCAGCATTCATCGCACGCAATAGACTCATCCTATCTCTTTCTCTTGCATTTTTTATCGCCTCTTGAAGCTGCTTCTGCTCAGACTCCACTTCCGCTTTTCCTGAGCTTTTCCCGAGCGTTGCTGTCGTCAAAGGCGCAACCTCGCCACCACCGGCAGAAGCTGGAGTCTACGACGAGGTGCTCCAACATGCAAGTTGCATCTGGTACTAAAGGTGGTTCCAGTGGATCTCCAGTTTATGTCACGGGTCGGGTTTGAAAATCCAAAATGAGACTCTGGGTGAGTCGGATCTGAGAGTTGCAGAAACTTGCAGGACCTGGAAGATAAAATCGATGTGTACCCATGGCAGGACCTGGACCTAGAGGACATTTCAACTTCTTCCGTCAGATGCCTCATTTCTGGCGTCAACGGCGGCGACTCACCAACATTTCTAGGGAGACAGCAACTTTGATTTAGGATTGGGGACGTCATCCAGACATGGATCAGACTTTGGATTAAGACTGCTTCGCAGTCTGCTCCATTTGCAGGAAACAGGCTTTGTGGTCTTCTTCTTCTTCTGGTGTGCAGCTTGAACAAGCTGTGGCAGCCGTGAACTGATGACGATACTTGTGCCTAGCAACATCTGAGAAATTATAGAGAAGTTGTGCCACTTGACAAGATCGAAGACTCAGTAAGGAATAGTTGAAGAAGCACCTCAAGTTCTTCATCAACCACCGGAATTTCGAGCTCAATTCCTCCACCACCGTCAACGACCCGTCGATCACCACCATGGAAGTGAAGGACCCCATGAATACTTCAGCACCAATCTTTCTGCTCTGCAAGGCAAAAAAATAAAATAAAAAAAAAGGCAGTGGCTGTGCAATGGTTGTGTAGTGGCAGTGGCAAACAACAACGACGAAGAACTTCAATGACCGCCGTCAAACGACTAGCCGGTCATGAAGCCTCGACTGTAGCTCTCCGTCCGTGGCAAACAGCAATGGCGAAGAACTTCAATAACCACCGTCAAACGACTAGCCGGTCATGAAGCCTCAACTGCAGCTCTCCTTCCGTTTTCGTCATTCCCTGCAAATTCCTCACCCATCATCAAAATTTATACAAAAAAATATATATAATAAAAAAAGGATGGTCGAGCAAAGTGGTGCATGGGCACCATGTGCAAAAAAAAAAAATTGTAAAGAAAAGTAGTGGCACCGAAAGCAAATAAGAAAGTATAAATTTTTGATGTGGTATGTGTGTGCAAGTTGTCAAAGATTTGCCTTTGGCTGAAGGCAACACACGACAATAATGGAAATATGGATGTCTTACACAAAAGCAGAAGATGGTTGGAATAAAATAAAAAAAAAGAAAAAAGAATTGTCTTTTGGTGAAAGGAAAAGACGGGAGAAAGAAAGAAAAAAAAAACAAAGGGAAACAAAAAGAAAAAAAATGCATTGAGAGAAATAAAGTCCATTTTATTTATTTCTCGGGAAAGATTACATAAAATTGCATTCTACATGCAAACAAAAAAAATTACAAATGTGCAAGCAGTAAATATAAGGGAGCCTTCATTGATCAGATGGCGCCTCATCACTCGGCGGAACTCCAGAAAGACGAAGCACCAGAGATTGATTATCCGGAGCTTCAACACTTGGTTAAGCGCCAAAGGACGAAGGCAGAAGTTGCCACTGGAGTAACGCCACAAACCTCTGATGATCACTCTGAATCTGAACTTCGGACTCCTGCAGCTGGTCAAGCTTCCTCTTCATGCTTGTTGAGTAATTAGTTGCGAGCATGTGCAACTCTTTATTCTCGTGCCTAAGCACTCTGACCTCTTGCCGAAGACTGGCCACCTCAGCCATCAACGACTCAACCTGACGAGATCGAGCAAGAATGCGTTGGCCCATGTTTAAAACTGAGCCTGCACATCGAACGCTGTAGGCTAGAGAGTCCTGAACAGCCAGCTCGTCGGACCGCCTGGAAAGTATCCTAGTGTCTCTAGGAGTGAGAAGATTTATGGCCACCACCGAAGCGGTTGTATCGTTCATCATCATAGAATCCCCAACTGTAAGAGGACCATTGGGAGATACGAAGGACGGCTGCCAAATGTTGTTTGGAGAAGATATGTTATTATCTTCCCCGACATTCAAGTTAAGACGACGGTCAGAAGGGCAAGACATTTTCGAAGGTGTGAAGAAAAAGAAGAGGTCGGACAAATCAAGATCTTAGAAGTGCATGAAGGGAGCTTCTACATGTGGAAATTCAAGTGTGCTTTGGAACGTAATGCGTGCCTCTATAAAAAGTAGCACTCGACGGAGCTTCAGAAATCGAAGAGGCGAGTTCAGAAATCGAAGGGGCAAGCTCAGATATCGAAGATACGCATGCTTTCTCAAAAGCTGGGAGGCTCAGAAACCACGGGCCGATCTCAGAAATCGAAGAGGCACTTGCTTTTTTTTTCAGACGTGTCATCACCTGTCACATGCACACTCAGCTTTGCGAAAATCACGGATAATTTGTCGAAGCGCCAATCTCAGATATCAAAGAGGCGCCAGTCTTTTTCAGCCTCGTCAGCACCTGTCACATGCACACTCAGCTTCGCGGAAATTACGGGCAATTTGTCGAAGATTTATGATGAAGAAGAAAGCACATGAAGCCATACTGTTTAATCATCCAACGGTTACTGACACGAGTAAAAGAATAGTGCCGCTACCAGTTATGAAGAAATCCCTATAAATGTCAGCCTTCACAGCAAGGCAGACAGACTCAACCTCTCTTCATCTCCGAAAATGCATTCCCAACGAAGCCTCTCGAGTCATTCAGTGTTCCTCATCCCTTGGGCAAAAGTATTTCATATCATGAAGGTTGAAAGCAAGAGTATCTCATATCATGCTTTCTCCCTGTCATTTTCCTTGTCTTTGTGACAAGGAGAAAGCGAGCAATCAGCCAGCATTTGGTGTCAATCTTCCAATCTAAGAACCGACTGCCTGGAATTCCTTCCTGATTGCTTACCTAGCATCTCGAGTGCTCATCTTCAACTGCTGATGTACTTCCGAAGAAGATGCCACATCTGCCTGGAGAACAGATAAAGCAAGTGAAAATGATACCTTGAAGCATGTGGAGACAACATGCTAATTCATCTTCAAGATCAAGTCTCATTTTCCTTGATAAGAAGTTCCCCAACCCAGTTCAAGAATAAACCTGTGGAAAGATACTTCTTCAAAAGCAAACGTATCTCATATCATCAGAGTCAAAGGCAAAGATATCTCATGGCATGCTTTTCCTTTACCATTGCTCTTGCCTACGAGACAAGGAGAAAGAAAGCAATCGGTCGGCACTTGGACAGATTGAACAAAGAAACAGACCATCACCTCTACCTCGTGCCTACCTGTCGTGCAAAAGAAACAAGCAGAGAAGAATGCTGCATGCACACTCAATCAACCCAGCAAAATGAGTCTGAGTTGAAACCAAGAACTCGAGAAGCTGCCACATCTGCCTGGAGAACAAATAAGGAAATGCGGCATGCACAATCAACTCAGCAGAAGGAGTCCGAGTTGAAGAATTAGAGAGAAGAAGGAGTCTGAGTTGAAGAACTCGAGAAGCTTCAATAACATTTTGAGGGCACCTTCGCCAAAGAGCAAAGCCTCGCCGTACAATGCCATCAAATCAGCAGCACAAGGAACTATCCTCTTCCTTGCTCAGAACTCCAATCCCAGTTCAAGATCAAGCCTCAACGGCCCTTGAAGAAATTTCAAATAAAGTTCAAGATCAAGCCTCAACGGCCCTTGAAGAAATCTCCAGCCCAGTTCAAGATCAAGCCTCAACGGCCCTTGAAGAAATTTCCAGTCCAATTCAAGATCAAGCCCCAACGGCCCTTGGATCAACATCTACAATAAGGGACTTCGAAACGCATCTCCTACACATGACAAGCACATGTATACGACGCGCCTTGAAGTGGGCATTTGTAGACATCGAAATTTTGGTAAATAAATATTGACCGATAAATCAAAGTTTCAACGCTCATGTATTACATAAATTTTACACGTAGCGTGTGACTCGACGAAAAATTGAAATGAGTCGGAAAAGTCATCAAATAGGACACGTGTCAACACCTACCAGAAACGACTTATTTCATCTGGAATATTATATTCAAAATTAGGCCTTAGAAAATTCTATAAATAGAAGCCAATTTCATTCATTTTTTGGGGGACCAATTCATATTACACCAAAACCTTGAAGCTCTGAAACTCTGAAACTCTGAAACTCTCAAGCATCCAGGTTCCCGAAGAATCAAGAAAGCCCTCTTCGTTCTTCGTTCATCGTTCTTCCAAGATCAAGCCCCGACGGCCCTTGGATCAACAATCATCCACCTTCAAGATTAAGCCCCGACGACCCTTTGAAGAACTTCCACCAATTCAAGATCAAGCCCCGACGACCCTTGAAGAAAGTGTTCATCGTTCATCATCCGTTCATCCTAAGATCAAGCCCCAACGGCCCTTTGGATCAACAACGTCGACAAATCCATACATCCAACCGTCCTTCAAGATCAAAGCCCAAAAGCCCTTGAAGGTCCGTTCATCACCGTTATTCAAGATCAAGCCCAAAAGCCCTTGAAGATCCTTTCATCACTGTTCTTCAAGATCAAGCCCAAAAGCCCTTGAAGATCTGTTCATCACCGTTATTCAAGATCAAGCCTCAACGGCCCTTGAAGAAACGCTCATCCTCAAAATCAAGCCCCAACGGCTCCTTGAAGATCCGCTCAAATCCATCTTCAAGATCAAGCCCACGGCCCTTGAAGAACGTTCATCCTTAGATCAAGCCCAACGACCCTTTGGATCAATCGCACATCCACAAATCAACACCTTACGGAGATCGAATCAGTGGATCAAATTTGAGAGAGATTGTAACCCAAAATCATCAAATACAAATATTATTTTGTGCACGTTTGTTCTTGTCTCGTTCGTTTCAGGAAATATTCGTGTTCACATTATTTCCCGAAATATAATAAATATTTCGAGATCAGGGTGTTACAAGAAAAATATGTATTCATGCACAATAGGAACATCTATAGTATCCCACATGCCTATATGTATAACCTGTTTACAAGCCTTATGCAAACCTATATGATAAACATGAAAAAGAAAGGTTAAAAGGACAAAACATGCAGATGCAGGGAAACATTACATACAACCTCAGAAAAGGTTCGCCTTGTCGGTCAGTTGAACTGATGAGCTCTTCCAGAACAAGGAAGCATGCAGTTAATAAACCTTGTATTGAAAAAAAGTTTGCAAGACAATGCAACTTGGAATGAATCAATGAATGACTTAAGAAGGCAAGCATGTACTTATTTTGGCTGAAGGTAAAGATGAATATGTGTGTGTGTGTGTGTGTGTGTGTGTGTGTGTGTGTGTGTGTGTGTGTGTGTGTGTGTGTGTGTGTGTGTGTGTGTGTGTCTGTGTCTGTGTGTGTGTGTGCGTGTCTGTGTGTGTGTCTGTGTGTGTACTTATGTATCATATTCATGACTTGGACAAAGGGAGAGGCGGACAGCCCACATCTCCACATATGAATAAAGTTTTGTTCAGCAGTTGTAGAGAAAGTTCGAAAAAGAAAAAACAATCATGAATTTTTAATACGATTGCAGTCTATACATACTTGATCATGCAAATCACTCAAAATCTGATACTCATAGCAAGAATAGCAGTAATGCACCTAGTTTTCTTTAGCCTTGGAGATAAAGAAAAGTCGGCACTTGATAAAGTGCGGCAGACAAAATTATTGAATCGCAGTTACACTTGCATTGCATAAACGAACAACCACAAATGCTTATATTATAAGAAAATATGACATAAAGTTAATGGTTCAAATAAAACTCAAATAAGCTGCTGAACTCAACTGCATTGGGAGCCATAATCTTAGTTGCGGTCTAATTGTTAAATGAGACCAAGCAAATGTTGTCCAATAGCTTTAACATGAAGGGTTTGGGTGAAGCTTATTATGTACTAGGCATTGAAATTGTAAGTGATAGAATGAAAAGAATTATATTGCAGTGGGGGTGATATTCTCATTGCCAAAAGGGAGTATGATGGAAGTATAGTTTGCACTAGACCGGTTTTGGCCTTTTGGCCTTTGCACTGAGTATGTTAAGTAGATTTCAATCAAAACCTGGCATTGCACATTGGAACGCAAGTAAAAAGGTATTTAGATACTTAAAGAAGACACAAGCTTCTATCCTAGGTTTTCATCGAGTTGAGAATTTGGAAGTGATTTGTCATAGTGATGTAGAATTGGGTATGTTTTCGTATTAGCTGGTGGTGTAGTCTCATGGAGAAGTAGAAAAAAAACCACTAGAGTATATAGGCTGTTTTGAAGTAATGAGGCAAGGTGTGTGGTTAAGAAACTTGATATGTGACATGAAGATAGTGAGAAGTGTTGATAGACCAATTAAGATTTTTGAGACAATTCCTCAACTGTATTCTTTGCCAAGAATAACAGAAGGTCAGAAGCTTGGTACTTATCACATGGTTGCACATCTATTGACAAAAGCATTACATGTAACAGCATTTCAAAGGCATTTTGCCAAATATAGGAATACAAACAATTATATGTTTGAATGTGGGAGTACGGTAATTTTCCATTGTCTTAAGTATGTATTTTGATTAGAAATTGTGCTTATAATGTTCACTTGTATTACATGACAGAAGATAAAAACTGCAAAAACTTTTAGTCCATCCACGTTTACGCAATGGCCAATGTTTGAAGCATACCCATCCGGAAACTTTACAGAAGATATAAACTCCAAAAACTCTTTCCTCTTATCCGGTTTCACCGAAAATGATGCAAGCTTCTTTCTGGCTATATCTTTATCCCTCGTCATCCATAAACCTGGCCTAATGCCCATTTTTTTCCAAATCAATCTGAGCTTTTATTGTGTCCTTTATTTTTCCCTCAATGTCTAGTATAATTCTGACAAATGTATCAAATACACTTTTCTCAACATGCATTACATCGATGTTGTGTCTTAATTTAAATTTGGACTAGTACGGGAGCTCGAACAACCTGGTCTTGTGTGTGCAGTTTAGATGTGTCTCTAGACCGTTCTCTGGGTCTTGGCCAAAGCTCTGGGCTGTTGAAGAATGATGTCTTGTTCTAACGCCACTCGTGGTCCTGCGTGCCAACCAGATGCTCTGTTCTCTTTGCAAACTAGGCATGCGTAATAACCCTTATTGCTCTACCCAAACATCATAACGTACGCAGGAAAATCGTTTATAGTCCACATCACTGCTGCTCTCAAAGTGAACATCTTCCCGATAGATTTATCCTACTTGGGAACACGATTTTCCCATAATTCTTTTAGTTCATCGACCAACAATTGTAAATAAATATCAATAGACATGCCCAGATCTTCCGTTATCAACAATGTCATCATCATATATTCTTTTTTCATGCACTTCCAAGGCGGCAAATTATACAGAATTGCGAAGATTGGCCAAGTGCTATGTTTTGGTTTAGAACCCCAAACGGATTAAACCCGTCTGTCGCAAGTCCCAATCTAACGTTTCTGGGCTCACGTGCAAAATCGGGGTATAGCCAATCAAACTTTTTCTAGGCATCTCCATCTGCAGGATATCTCATAACATCGTCATCCACTCATCTATCCTTATGTCACCTCATGTCGCTTGAAGTGTGCGTCGACATATACAATCGCTGCAACCTAGGCTTTAATGGGAGATAACGCATTACTTTTTATCGAATCTTCGTTGTTTTATTCTGAGAGGTTATTTTAAACCGCGACTCATTACATACAGGGCATTTATCCAATACTTTATTCTCAATCCAAGACCACTCAGCACCTTCTTTGCACTTTTATGATCTTTAGGCAGGCAATTTTCCTTTGGAAGCATCCTCTTGAAAATCCCCAAAAAGTAATCAAAACACTGGTTTTACATACGAAACTTTATTTTACCATGCATCAACTCAATAATAGCCATGAGCACCGAAAACCTTGCTTGGCACTTTTTAATAGTTTTTCATATTTTCAAATGCTTCACTGTCCATGGTGGGAGGCACGTCATCTTCTACTTCCTCATTTGTATTCGACCTAGCGTTTGGAAAATCATCATTGATAATGTCCATAATTTGTTCATTTGGGTCCACAACAGATTCAACTGCCTCCACTGCCCGGGTACTGTGTGAGGATGAAGCATTTTGCATTTGTTCTCCATGATGATTCCACGTAGTATAGGTCTCCATCATCCAATTTCTGACTAAATGGTATCAAACAGTTTCAAAATATTCAATCATTAAGTTGTTACAATTTCTACAAGGACATCGAATTTGAGTTAAACCCCGGTTATTTGCAATTGCAAAATCAATGAACCGATTTATTCCATCCAATTAATCATCAGCACATCTGTTAGGATTATATATCCACTGTTGGTCCATATCACCTACAAATATAAAAAATTTACATGGGTTACAATAACTTCAATTATGACATGCCATTTTATGCCTTCGGTATGGGTCCTATCTCATTCGAGAATGCACATTTACGTGCTGTAATTTACGGCTCCAACACATTAGAGTTCGATCGTGGGAAAACTTCGGCAGCATCTCCCTATAATTCTTCAAGTGCACACTGTAGATACAAAAAACTACGATGCACCCGAAGAACACAAAGAGATGCTACCAAATTTCCCACATTCAAACTCTAATGCGTGAACCGCAAAATATCCATAATTTTGGGACAATTCAAGAATTAATTGGACCGCAGTCATGCTTTCACATCCATTCGCAAAATCCAACTAATTCTCAAACGAGAAACTAAAATCATATGAACATTGCAAACCATTTTTTTGTTCATCCATACAAAAATGTTTGCATACAAATACATAAACTCACAACAATTATAAACTACATACAACACAATTTAAATGATTGGAAATTAAATAAGTTAGTTAAGAAAATATACCTCCGAGATTAACTGCTGGAAATTTCAGTAGGAAGGTAGCTGCTGCAAATGTTTTGCAGCTTTTGCATTCTGGTTAAATTGAGTAAAGTAAAAAGACTTTGCGCGACGAAAGCACCGTCATGCAAAACATGATGCTTCCACTTTTGGCGTCATCCAACCACTCGTTGCCGCATTTTTTATAACACTTTGCACGACATTACCTTATATAAAAATAAAAATAAAAATAAAAATCATTTTAAAAAAATAAATAAATTTTTCCATTCAGTCTTCAATTTTTTTTTCAAACCACATAACTATTTAATAAAACAAGAACTTATTTCATTAAACAATTTGTGCATAATTAAGTAGTATAAATTTTTATTAAAATGCATTAATTTTAAGGAAAACTAATAAAAATGGCTTGAAAATTTTGAGTTTTAACGATAAGGATATAAAGTGAATAGTACCAGGATTGACTTTTTAGTGTAAAAATGTGGTTTTTCGTTAAAGTGAACAGTACCGAGAGTTTTTCGTTAAAGTTCCCATTAGATTTATTCAAAATGAACATTAAGTACATGTTTAAGTAAACCGTTCATAATAAAAAAAACTTATTCATATCTCATTATTAAATAAGCACTAAAATAAAAATAAAAAACAATATTATACTCCTCCGCCGGTAGTTCTAGTTCTCGTTGTAGTTCTGCCGCATGTTGATTATCAAACTTCCACTCCTGAAAACGAGACATGAACATGTTATCGATTGCCTTCATCAAATTTGGGTTACTTTTGTCAATGTCCCAATTAGGCTGTCAAGCAAAAATTAATAAATTAAATTCTCACTATTATATTAAATTTAACAAACATAATGATTATTTAACCAACACATACAGCTAACTCATCAATCATGTGCATCTTCAGCTCCTCGGGGATGGCTCTCGAAGACTCCCAATCCGCAACACATTTGTCACGCACCAATGCTCCAACGTCGGACCAAAAGTTGGCACGCATAACGTACTTCACAACCCCCATTAATTCATCAACAGTGATTCGATAATGCTCCCATCATAAATGTGTCAGACCAGTATCGCAGTTCTTTTCTTGTTGTCTATCAACAAAATATATATTCATAATATTGAAGCTAAATAAAAAATTTATACAAAATGCAAAATTTACAATGCAAACCTTTTCCAGAACCTTCGCCATCCATTATCTTTGACGAACGCGCACCACCGTCGGCCATCGCACCAACAATCAAAGAACAAATTGATTATAATCTGCAAAATTGTAAAACGTTTCCAAAATGCATTATGAAGAAGAAGGAGAGCAAAAGCACATATTTATAAGAAGGTTAGGGACTTTGCGCAATGAAGCCTTTGTCGTCAAACATCTGCAATAAATACGGTTTTGATTCCTCTGATTCACATGCACTAAATGCTTTGACCTAAAAACTGAACGATCTTTGCGCGGCGAAACATATAGATTCGAATTATGATGGTAAGTTTATCCGTGTTTTTTGTGCCCTTTGCGCGACGAAACTGTCGTCGCTAAAAATTTTGCACGACGAACGTAATGGATTGTAATGTTGAAGTTTATGTAAACATAGATCTTTAGTATCTATATTTACGTAAACTTCATAATTACAAATATTTACGTAAATTGAATTAATATTCCATGCAATTATTTGAACAACAAAACATGGATTAAAGCCTAATTAAGTCCAAATACATAACTGATAAAAAAAACCTTAAAATTAAATATTGTCCTTAAAAACATAAATTTAAAACTACTATTTCGATGGTCCTTCATTCTGCTCCAGGGCATAACATCATCGCTTGTAACCCCCCTTCAACGCCTCCTCCATCAACTTCATCAACTCTTCATTCGTATCGTCAAGAGTATAGTTACACTGTTACACATATATGCAAATAATTAATTCCAACATATAACAAAAAATTTAACAAAACTATATATTTTCAACATTTGTCACACTTACTAATAATTGATCCATCACCACATTCTTCACATTTTCGGGCACATATTTTCAAGAACGCCACTCAGCAATAGGACAATTATTCTGCATTGCTACATCAATCGCATACGCAAACTCCACATATTGACTTATATCATAGGGCCCAGAGGGCATCCTCTGCTCTCGATTTTTATCCTCCATTCGAGCATGAAGAGATTTGTGAAGAATAAAAAGAGAAGAAGTGCATATTTATAGGAAGGTTAGGGACTTTGCGCGACAAATCCTTTGTCACACAAACCTCTGCACTAAATACAGTATTGATTCCTCTGATTCACATGCACTGAATGCTTTGAGTCAAAAACAGACTGGACTTTGCGCAACGAATCCTTTGTCGCGCAAGTGTTCCGCTGATTACCATGCACTGACTTTGCTCGATGACGCCTTTGTCGCTCAAGGTAGCCACGGGAAAATCTTCGTCGCCCTTTTTTTTTTGTGCCAAAAAAAAATTACATGCGGTTTTCTTACTGACTTTGCACGACAAGTATCTTCTTTTCATCATGTAAACTTTATTGCGCGACAAAGTTCTCCGTCGCACAAAGTGGCACCAACCTTGCACGACGAAGATATTTTTTCGTTGCGCAAAACGCACTTGCGCGACAGATTTTTCTTTGTCACATAAACATGTCGCGCAAATAGTTTTTCCTACTAGTGTTTATACATTTACGGTTTTTCTTTAATTTCCTTATGAAGTCCGGAGAATTAGATTCTTGGTTGGTTATGGTTGACCAACTGCTGAAAATGCCTTTTGAAACTAATGCAACCTAGTAAGGGTTACATCGTTTTACCAAAAAGACAAAATTGGTGACTTGAGTATTGTACGGAACTGGTTTATGAAAGATCTGAGAATGAGATAATCCCTTACTGCATACACACAAGCATGAGTCTTTTATATGCTTGGTGCGTTTTGCCGTCTGCCATGTCTTTGGAAATGGCATCATTTGTGCGCATAAGCATAGAGCGGTCTATACATATATAGTCCTATATATGTTGGAGGAATTTGGGAGATTAATAAGTCTCTTGAGAATGAGACATTGTCCTACTGCAGACTGGCAAATTGCAATCAACATTTAGACCTTTTTAAAGTGTACGATTAAGTTCATTGCATTATCTGCAAAACTATTGTGCTTAATTAGTTGGCCATTTAATTAGTATCTGGTATTCAGATTAAATTTAATACAACTTAGAAGAGCCAAATTGATCACTAGCTATGACATATGTGCATTGACCCAAAAGGAAAAACAAATCCTTTAAGAGAGAAATAATGTGATGGCCATCACCGAAATGTCAAGTGAGTTTTGCATAACTCGTGAATAGTCATGGTATTATGAAGTTGCTGAATGCCGACACAAAAGCATTGTTGAATGGCACCAACAAGTATTTTTCTTAAAAACATAAGTGAAGATAGATATAGAAAGTCTATCTTCATCGGCTTCTTCTTAAATATGATTTATGATAAAAGAGTATGTAATATCATTAAAAAAAAATACAATATGAGAAAATTGTGGGGGTTTGGCTTAGCCATCTTTCAAAGTTTATATATACTTGAGGCTAAATAGCCAAAATGGTCCCTGAGATTTGCATAACTCATCACTTTGGTCCCTAACATTTCAAATCAATAAAAGTGGTCCTTGAGATTGTCCACCATCCATCATTTTGGTCCTTCCGTTAAAAACTCCGTTAAGTGTCCCGGAGCTCTTGGCCGAAAGTTTGGGCAATTTTCAAAGCTTTGTAACTCAATCGTTTCTTAACCAAATTCAACCCATAATATATCAAAATGAAGATAAGAAAGTGTAGAATACGATTATAACTATTTGGAAGCCCAATGGTTGCTGGAGATGGCCGGAAAATAGCCTCAAAGTTGACTGGTCCGAGGGAAAACTTGAAAACTCGCCGGAAACTAGGTAAACTTTAAGCGTTCATAACTTCTTCAATACTCAACGAAATCAAGTGATTCAAAATCGAAAATCATACTTCTCGATGAGAAAAAAGCAATGGTACCTTTTTCGACAGCTAAATCTCTGTGGTTTGGCCGGAAAATGGCTCGATAGCGGCTAACTCGAGACCAATGTGGCCACTTTCGAGCCATTTTTCAGCCAAACCACGGCAATTTAGCTATAAAAAAAAAGTACCATTCTCTTTTTTCTCATCTAGAAGTATGATTTTCGTTTTTGAATCACTTGATTTCGTTGAGTATTGAAGAAGTTATGAACGTTTAAAGTTTACCCAGTTTCCGGCGAGTTTTCAAGTTTCCCTCGGACCAATCAACTTTGAGGCTATTTTACGGCCATCTCCGGAAACCATTGGGCTTCCAAATAGGTATAATCTTATTCTACACTTTCCTATCTTCATTTTGATATATTATGGGTCGAATTGGGTTAAGAAACGATTGAGTTATGAAGCTTTGAAAATTGCCCAAACTTCTGGCCAACTCCGGGACACTTAACAGAGTTTTTAACAGAAATACCAAAATGATAGATGGTGGACAATCTCATGGACCACTTTTATTGATTTGAAATGTTAGGGATCAAAGTGACGAGTCATGCAAATCTCAGGGATCATTTTGGCTATTTAGCTTATACTTAATAAGCACGAAAAAAGTAATTTGCTTCTTAAATGAGATAATAAAAATATAGTTGATTAGTTCAACTTGACGGTTTTAAATAATTCTTGTAAAGAGTAAATTTAAGGTATTTGAAAGGTTAGAGACATTCCTACAAATACATTAAATTTGGGGGGAGGGGTGGAATGTACTCGACTAGAGAGTTAATTGTATTTGGGGTGGGCACGGGCTTGGTTATAAACTGTAACGGGGCGGGCTTGGCTGGGTAAAGAGATTTTGAGTTTTGAAACTGGACCTAACCCGGCCCGTTTCAAACGGCCCGGTCCAGGGTGGGTCCACAGATCCAACTCTATTTTTTTTTTCAAAAAATACATTTTTATAAAACTGCACTGCAGCAACACAAACATTTTCAAAAATTACAAGAGCTGGTTCAAGCTTCAAGCTTCTGCACAAACAGATTACAGGAGCTATTCCAAATCTAAAAAAAAACATAAACATTAAAACCAAAATAACATCCACATTAACATCTGCAATGACATCAAACGTCCAAAATGATAAGGTGATACATTGTGGTCAAAGAAATTGCATTACCGAAAGGAGAACTGCAGTCTCAGCTCCTTGTACATCCTTGAAGGTAACATATGCAATTTGGGACCACTCAGTATCACTACATGAGCATTTAATAAGATAGATTCAGACAAAGATAATGAAAGACAATAAATCCATTAAACTAAATCAATCATCAAACCTCATCATTTCGACATAAACAATATCACCAAAAAAAGAAAAGACCTCATTTATGTCTCTATCACTTGCACCCAAGGAAAGATTGCTGACCTTAATGGTTGTTAACATGAATCTTTTATCCAAACATCCAACACTGAAAATCAACAAACTCGAAATGAATCAGATGGAAAAATTAACACACACGGCTAAAGATTAATTCTTCAAGTAAAAGTGTAAAACTAATATAGAAGTAGCTTGTTCTTATTATGTATGTTGCGTCTTTTACTGGTGTAATAGAGCAATGAAAGCACCAAACACAGATTTCTAGTGATAAAGCTCTTTGTCCCGTCTATTGGATCTAAAACCCATACATAATCTGCATACTTCTCTTTACATCTCCACCATTTTCTTCTCCATAACTCTATCATATCTTCTCCAATAGCACAAAATCTAAATATTCGAAATTCATACACTAGCAGCAAACCAAATTCGAAACTCATACACTAGCAGCAAACCAGGTTCGAAACTCATACACAAGCAGCAAATCAAGAACCCAAAGTCTCAAAATCTAGAAAACCCTAATTTATTTTTCAATCCTAATACCGAAAATTGAATAACTTTTGTGAGATAGACCGTCAGGTGGTGGTTGGAGTTGAGAGGAGCTGGTGGTGGTGGTCAAAGTCGACTTCAGAAGGGAGGGAGCTCAGCTATCAAGATTCGAGAGGGAGTTTGAGAATCGAGAGGGATGAGAGTCAGTCAGTTTGAGAGAGAGAGAGAGATCGAGAAAGAGGAGAGTCACTGAGTCTGAGAATCGACGATCAGATTCGAGAAGGAAAATTGAGTTGTGGAGATTCAGTCTGGGAGAGAGAGATTAAGAAACGGAGAAGGTGAACTGATAGAACTATGTGTGTAAATTGAATGTGTGTGTGTGTGTGTGTGTGTGTGAATTTAACGGTGGAGAATTAATCTCCACTACGGAGATATATTCTCTTTCTATCCATGTCCGATGATGATAACAGTGCTGCTTGCCACTAAGACTAGGTTAAGCTTTATGCTTTTAATGATTCCTATAGCTTGGAAGACTTCGAAGTCTAGGTGGGTTTCACTGATTCGCCAAGTAAATCTGATAGTAATTCACTATGGAAGGTTCAAAGCCAAAAGTTACCTATCCCGATGCGGTACTTTTCCAACTAAGCTCTCTCTCTAGTGTCAGCATAGTCATTTGCATAATATTAAATTTATTAATTGAATGGAAATTAGAAGTGGAGCTTTGGTATGTGTCTATTCAAATGAAGAGTTGCAACTTTTGACTCTTCATGAATAGTCACAAGTTTTCCAAAGAGGTATCTCAACTTCTATAATTAGGGAAACCCTTTATAATCACTTAACAACTTTTCATTGTTTACATAATCATATATATAGTGTACTAAATATTAGAGAGACTTATTGAGTCCATATGAGAGAGTTTTCAACACAATCATGGTTCATGGAGCCTTGTGATTTGGAGTGATATACTATTACAAGGACATGATCGTTGTGTCTTGAAAGATAAGTACTATTAACCATGAACACCGTAATGAGGCGTAGCTAACGCAATGACTTGCTAATAATAATGTGTCGTTTATTGTTAAAAAAAATGTGTGCAATCTCTTTGCAAAAATCTTCCACATCTGTACTTGTATATTGTTTGTAATTTTGTGTTCGTGACACCTAGAATATTAAATAAAAAAATTAATTCAAATTATGCAATACAATAGGCATCTTTGTGCAGATTAGGCAATGAAACCTTATTTGACTCAGATAAAATTATTGCTTTTGGAAAGGGCTTTTTTTTTCTTTTTTTTTTTTTTTTTTTTTTTGTAATGAATGTTTGGATGTGTTTTGTGTATTTACACGACGTCAAGTGAAAGATTTAAAACTTGACGTATGAGAGCTAAGTTTGAGACATCACTATCTTGACGCCATCGTTTCATGTATGTCTTCCTTTTTTCCTGTTGCGTCTACCGTTTTGTGATAGAAATTAATGTCATCGAAATACAGCCATAATGTTTCTTTTTCGTATATCATATATATGTATATATATATATATATATATCAGAGCCAAGTGAGTGGTAATTGCTTTAGCATCTTTATACTCTGCAATTTAGGTTCATTTTTTAGCTTTCCATTTACAATTCATCTTATATGTCGGTCCTCATAGTCGTGTGTTCAAACTCCCCAACCAAACAATAAGGCGTGTTCCAAACAATAAGACCTAAGAGAGGCATGAGCAGATCGTATGAGCAGGGAAGGGGTTTAGTTAGCGCAAGAGGAAGGTGAATCAGTATAAGTTTTCTGTATTTTATTTGCTTGATTTGTGAACTCTATGAGTAGATTATTTAGATCTAATTCAATGGCCAGCACTAGCTCTAGGTCCAGTTTAGGTGTTATTCCAAACATTGTTAATGAAGAACAAAAACTTGATTTTCAAACTGATGAAAGTATAGACTTTGGAGATTGGAATATCCCCAAGGTTTCAAGTAAAAATATTTACAAAAAGAAATGGTCAGTAGCCTCTTTTAGAAGTGAACATCATGTCAAGACAGTTGAAAAAGCTTATGCTCTTAGTAAAGAACATGAGACTTGTCAATTGTTTTCATCTGAACAAATTAAATCTCATAGAAAAGATGGTCATAATTACATTCATATTGGCTTAGTCCAAATAGCCGTAAAACCCTTAACACGAAAAGGTCTTAATACCTCTATTTTGTTATGTCTCCGAGATGCTAGATTCGCTAACTTTAGTGATGGCATACTTGGTATGATAGAGTCGAGTCTCTATAATGGACCTATCCATTTCGATTGTTTTCCAGATCTCACCATAAGTCTTTCAGACCTCCACATGCTGAAAGCACTCACATTAAACATTAAAACTTCAGGATATCAGGTCCTTGAAGGAACACAGCCCTTGACATTAATTTACCGAGTTTACTACAAAGTCACTGGCATAAACATGAACTTTCAGGGTTTAACCAAAAGTCTGAGAGATCATACACTTTTAATTCAAACCAATCAAGAAAATGCAAACATTAAAGTTCCTAGAACCATTAGGTGGTCAGATATCAGTCTACCCTCAGATTGGTGTTTGATTAATGAAAGTAAACCGGTAGCTATCCAAAATAGTCTAGTTAATTTAGACAACATAGAACAATACTTTGACGGGACTGTCAAAACCAACTTTGAGTGTCCAGCCAGAAGGTCATGTGAGTCGGTTCACTCACATAGATCATTTGCACCTAGCAGGAATTCTTTTTCTGGTTCCATACCAACCGATAGGATGGATCAAGATCAAGAGTTAATCAATTCATTAGCCAATAGGAAATTAAAAGCAGTAGATACTAGTTCATCTGTTACTCAACAAGAATTAATCAATGATTTGATTAATATCAAGTTAAAATCAGTAGAAACAACCTATCAGGTTACTCATCCGGTCTACCAACCTCAAACCCAAGATCGAGGAGGACAAACTTCTCCTACTCCTACTGAATCTGATATGGAAGCAAGTCATGTTCATCATCAACTTTTAGTCCTAAATAAACCATTTAAAAAGAATAGCAAAAGGCTCAATGATAGGAGCATTTTTTATGTGACTTAATTGGCTTGTTCTCGTGCGTTTGCGTTGTGTTTCCTTAGTTATTTTAGTGTTTAAAGCCATTTTCATTTGTTTGTAGGTCTTAATAACAACCTTGGCAAGAAAAGTGCATTTTGGTGCATGTTGGATCAATATTGGGCTCAAATGGATTGCATGCATGAGGATGGACGTTTTGGGCATATGTGTGTGCAAGTGTGTGTGTGTAATTGCAAGGATAAACAATGACAACTCATACACATGCAAACTCAAGGCAAGAGAGGGAGAAAACACATGCAAAGAAGCACACACACATGGGAATGCAAGGAAACACACGGCATGGACAGCAAACAAATTCGTCAAAACTGCCTGTGCAGATTAGCTGAATTTGGAAGCATGTTACGAACAGCTCCGAATGAATGAGAGAATGAACCTTATATGCTTGGAAAGCTACGGATGTCTATTTTCTGGAGCAATTTACAAATTGTTAATATCATTTTTCTAGAAGAAGTTATGGGCATTTTAACACTGAAAAGTTCAGAAACATGGACAGCACACACACAAAGAGAAAGGCAAGGCATGGACAGTTTGACATGGGCAGAAAATGGGTGGATTGTTGGCTGAAATAATGAAGAACATGTGTGTGCAAATGCAAAGGAAAAACACACACACATGGGCAAAGGAAACACACACACATGGGTAGAAAATGGGTTGATTTGTGGTTGAAATGATGGAGGTCATGTGTGTGCAAATGTAAAGGGAAACATGGACATCACACACTCATCCACCACACCCATTACATCCACTCATTACCAAACACTCATCCACCACACCCATTACATTCACTCATTACCACAACACTCATCACTATCACCTTAATTAGATGGTGGTCCTCTCCCTAGCCTATAAATACATCCACCCTTCACCATAACAAGGAAGAAGAAAACCAAAGAGAACACAATCCACCCATCCACCCTTCACTATAACTCACCTATATCCATCCACCACCATAATTTACCACTCATCCATCAAACCACACCTTGTGCCGCTACAAAGAGAAGAATGAGGACCCTTGGACGTGCTTACCATTCAAATTGGATTGTTGGAGCGTTTTTAGGTGTTTTCTTTCTTTTGTTTTCAATGTTTAAATTTGTTTATCTTTGATTTGTAAGTATGAGTGGCTAAACCCCTATTTAGTTAGGGGGAAGTTTGAAGCCATGAACATGCTTGAGATTTAAATTGATTTCTTCCAATTGTGATTTGATAAGTTGTGATTGCAATTCAATTATCTATTTTATTCATAACTGATTCTTGTATGTTTATTAAGGATGCATACTTAGTTTTCATGCATGAATTAGATGCTAGAATATAAATGAGTTTCACCTAATCGTTACAAGTTTATATTCATGGGTAGTGAAGGTTGTTTATCACAATCGCGTTAATTGAATTCTTGGCATAAGTTTCATGCAATTCATAGTTACAAGTGTTTCGTCAATGCTTATGATTTTCATAGAACTTAATGATTCTTGCTTGTATCTCTATTATGCAATTCATGTAGGGAACTTGTGGGGAATGCTTTGGGTTGTTGTATGCAATCATCCAATTCAATGAAATTAGGAAAATCTGAGGATTAATTTAAGCGTACCTAATTAATCTGGGGTGTTGAGCATCATAGTTTATTGAAAAACAATTGGAAATCAATTCATATACAAGTGTGTCATGTGTGAAGAACGGACCTCTAACTAATCCATCCATCATTTTATTTCTCAAATTCATTTTATAATCTGCCTAGTTTTATAACTTGCTTGTTTATTTCAAATTCATCCAAACCAAAATCCCCTTTTTACTTTCTTGTTTCAAAGTGTTAAATTTCTGTTTTGTTTGTGTTTTTAAGTGCTTTGAGTCTATAGAGTCTAGTTAAGTGTTTTTAAGTTTCTTTTTGTAAGTCAGTTTAGTTTAGATTAGCAATCCCTCCTAATCCCCGGTCCAGAACGATCCCTACTTATACATATACTACAATTGTCAAAAGAGGGTTTAATTTGAGTGCTTAACTTTCATCGCATCACTCAATGCTGATATTGTAGCCGAAGAGAATATTCCAAGAAGGAATATTTTCATAAATAAATACACTCAAGAAGAAAAATCAAAAATTTATAAAAAATGGAATACATTTATGGAAACTCATAGATTTGAAGTATTTTTCTTCGATTATGTTGAGAAGTACTACGAGTCTGATAAAAAACTTGAGGTCATAACCAAAGAAAATTGGCTTAAAGAAGACAAGACTATTGTCTCTTCTAGTCATCCTCCACAAGAAACTACTCTCATTACAACTGCTAATAAGCAGATTCCAGCAACTCCTTTTAAAATTCCGAAAGAAGATGCAGGAACCAAACCTATTATTGAACAAAACAATTTTACTAATCAAAGTCTCCATACAATTGGTAAACAATTAGATAAAATTGAAACAAAGATTGATAAACTTTCTCAAACAACTTCCAACATTAGGGAAAAACCTCTGGTTAATTTCCCAGAATCCTCTTCAAAGGCAGTAGCCTTGAAATCATCCTCAACTTCCACAAGGCAAAAGATTGATCAGTTATTACTTGAATTAAAGAAAGAAAAAAACAGTCCAAACCATAAATCATCCTGATGAATCACAATCGGAATCATCTCCTACATCCTCTGGATCAGAAACTGGTTCAAATTCCCTTCGAAAAGTTGAACAAGCTTTTCAAAATCTTGAACTCAAAAGAATTAATAACAGAAGAGTCAATCCAACATCTCTTACAAAAAAACTGGTATCCCAGACCAACTCCTCCTAATATTCAATTTGAAGAAAGAAATATCCAAAATCAATTCTTAGTCTCTTCTGATAAACTCTATGAATGGAATATAGATGGTTTATCAGAACAAGAGCTTCTTAATAAGCTCCAACATATCTCTATGGTTGCTAATAGTTATATTACCAATCATAATCTCAGTCAACCCCAAATTGTCGACCTTTTGGTCACTGGATTTACTGGAATGCTTCATTCCTGGTGGGAGAAACATCTCACTGAACAATCTAGAAATGAAATTCTAAATGTTGTTAAAAAAGATGAAGATGGATTACCAATTTTTTATGAACACATTGGACAAGAAGTCCCTAACGCAATTAACAC
The DNA here is from genome assembly GCA_035220775.1 of Malus fusca. Classification (NCBI taxonomy): domain Eukaryota; kingdom Viridiplantae; phylum Streptophyta; class Magnoliopsida; order Rosales; family Rosaceae; genus Malus; species Malus fusca. The sequence continues at coordinate 22,616,107 of CM069065.1, read as the reverse complement.
ACTTCTTTTTACAATCATAGAACATTTTATAGGAACACCTAGTAATGTCACCTCTAGGATCCATGATCAACTCAGCAATCTGAGATGTCCAACTCTAAGTGACTTTAGGTGGTACAAAGATGTATTCATGTCTAGAGTCATGCTTAGAGAAGATAGTAATCAACCATTTTGGAAAGAAAAATTTATAAATGGATTACCAAATCTTTTTGCACATAAAATAAGAAATGTTTTAGTAAACGAAGATGGTATCATACCATATCATAACCTTACTTATGGAAATATAATAAATATTATCCAAAAGGAAGGATTGAAAATGTGTATAGATATGAAAATTTCAAAACAAGTTAATAAAGATAAATCTATTGCTAAATACGAATTAGGAACGTTCTGTGAACAATATGGATTACCTCCTATTGCTCCTTCCCACAAAAAGAAAAGGTCAGATACCTACAATAGGTATCCAACCAAATACTCCAAACGACATTCTAAATACAACAAATATAAAAATAAGGATTTTCAAAGAAATGACTTTTATGAAAAACCCAAACATTCAAAATGGAAGAAGAAATCTTCCAAGAAATTTCCACCAAAAGACCAAACCCAGAAGGGCAAATGCTACAAGTGTGGCAAATTTGGTCATTATGCCAACAAATGTAGAGTAAAGAAAATTATCAACCAATTGAAGATCTCTGAGGAAGAGAAACTTCAACTAATTCAACTTTTGGAATTAAAAGACACAGACCATAGTCAATCAGAAGATGATTTGGAATTATCCTCTTCTGGTAATAATTCATCGAGCAATAGCTCATCTCCAAATATCAAGGTAGGATGTGTAGATTCTTGTTGCAATAACAAGATCTCAGTCCTTAATAAACAAGAAGAACAAGAAGATTTTCTACTTGAACTAATAAGTAAAGTTGATGACCCAGAACTCAAATCGTTTTATCTCAAGAAACTTAAGAAATTAGTTTCTTCAGATGAACCAAGCACTAGCCAAATCCATTCTCCCAAAATCTCTCTTAGCACAACCTTGGAAAGGTTTAATAAGACTAAGAAAGAAATTACTATCAAAGATCTCCAGCAAGAGATTAATAAAATCAAAGACGAAATTAGGCTTCTAAAGTCCGAAACCCTAGAAGTCTGTACACAACTTAGTAAAGTCCAAACACATTTGTTAGTAAACCCTCATGAAGAGGAACTTGCTAGTTCTTCCTCCAATTCAGATTCAGGCTCTCAATCCACTGAGAATCTAGTCTTAAGTCTTTTAGACAAAATAAGAATCCAGAAATGGTATTCTAAAATTAAGATAATAATCGAAGAATTTCATTTAGAAACTATTGCTTTGATTGATTCGGGTGCAGACTTGAATTGTATTCAAGAAGGGTTAATACCTACCAAGTATTTTCATAAGTCCACTGAAATACTTAGTGCTGCAAACCAGTCACCAATGCAATTAAATTATGAAATACCTAAAGCACATGTTTGTCAAAATAACATTTGTTTTAATAAAAAATATTTCTGATCTAGTTATATTAGGTCTCCCATTTTTAGCACTCATATATCCTTTTAAAATTCATCACAATAGGATTACCACCAGAGTCTTAGGACAGAAAGTCACATTTGAGTTCTGCTTAGAAACAGATCTCAAAAAATTAAGACATTTAAAGAAAAATAATATTTCAAAAACTATTAGTATTATCACTAATAAGTCACAACACATTAATTTCTTAAAAGAAGAAATTAATCATAAAAGAATTAAAGAACAGTTAACAAATAAATCTTTGTTAGAAACTATTGATAAATTTCAAAAGAAACTTATTAATGAAGTCTGTTCTGATATTCCCAATGCTTTTTGGCACCGTAAACAAAATATTGTTAAACTTCCTTACATAAAGGAGTTTAATGAATCTAAAATACCTACTAAGGCTAGACCTATCCAAATGAGTCAAGAAGTCATGAAATTTTGCAAAACATAAATCCAAGAGTTTCTTAATAAAGGAATTATCCGTAAAAGTAAGTTACCATGGTCATGCCCTACATTTTATGTTCAGAAGAACACAGAATTAGAAAGAGGAACTCCCAGATTAGTTATTAACTATAAACCTTTGAATGAAGTTTTGGAATGGATTCGGTATCCAATTCCCAACAAAAAAGATTTGATAAAGAGACTTTCTCAAGCAATTATTTTTTCAAAAATTGATATGAAATCAGGCTTTTGGCAAATTCAAATTCATGAAAATGATAAATACAAAACAGCTTTTGTAACTCCTTTTGGACATTATGAATGGAATGTAATGCCTTTCGGCTTAAAGAATGCACCAAGCGAATTTCAAAATATTATGAATGAAATTTTCAATCAATATAGTCATTTTTTGATTGTTTATATTGATGATGTGCTTATATATTCAAAGTCAATAGACGAACACTGGAAACATTTGCATCTATTTGCTAGAATTATTAAGTCCAATGGATTAGTTGTATCTGCCTCTAAGGTTAAACTGTTTCAGACTAATGTTAGATTTCTAGGATATAACATTCACTGGTCTACCATCCAACCAATAGATCGAGTCATTCAATTTGCTGATAAATTTCCAGATCAGATTACTGATAAAACTCAACTTCAAAGATTCCTTGGATCATTAAATTATGTTTCAGAATTCTATCCTCATCTTCGTCAGCAGTGTGAACCATTGTTTGATCGCCTCAAAGATAATCCTCCAGCATGGTCTACCATTCATACTTCTATTGTCAAACAAATTAAAACTCATGTTAAGACATTACCTTGTCTTGTCATTCCAACTCCCAACTCTTTTAAAAGAGTTGAAATTGATGCATCTGATGCAGGTTATGGAGGTATCCTCAAGCAAAAAACTTCTTCTGAATCTCCTGAACAGATTGTTCGTTTCCATTCAGGAGTTTGGAATCCGGCACAAACTAATTATAGTACTATTAAGAAAGAAATATTATCTATTGTATTATGCATTAGTAAATTTCAAGATGATTTATTAAATCAAAAGTTTTTTATCATAGTTGATTGCAAATCTGCAAAACATGTTTTACAAAAAGATATTCAAAACATTGCATCCAAACAAATTTTTGCACGATGGCAAGCCATATTAAGCATTTTTTATTTTGAAATTGAATACATTAAAGGCAGCCATAATTGCATCCCAGATTTTTTAACGAGAGAATTTCTGCAGGGGGAGAATGTCAAGGAACAATAACCAAAGAAGGCTTCCAGCCATTCTTCCACCTCCACCACCAGTAAAAAAAGGAATCTATTCCCGATTCCTCATCATCAGCCTTAGCCATTACCAACAGATTTACTCCCATTGGATCTCCTTTAGGATCAATTGTAGGTCAATTCCGACCAAACTACCAAACGGCGCCAGCCCTTATGACCCATATTCATCAATACCATCACCTTCAACTCCAAAAACACATAGCTTTGCTAAAACATCTCCATATGTCAAGAAAATCCTTTGGAATACCTTTTTAGTATCCCTAGCCATATAAACAAGAACCAAGCCCCAAAAAAAATAGCCAACACAATCTTACCCCCAAACTTTCATTATATCCCATCTGAATCTTTCAAAACCCTCCAATATTACCAAACAATTCTCCATGAGTCAGAAAGTGTTTCCATCAAACCTATTTACAGCATTACCCATCAAAACAAACTTCTCTACCATTCCCTCCAAATTGGAAAGTTTCTTACCGAACAAGAATGGGGAATTCCCCTTTATCATACCAAACATGAACTCATTCCCAACAACATATATAGTTATTTTGACTACATTCAAGCATGGACCAACATATTCCTTCATCAATCGATTGACTTTAGTCACTCTTGGTTTATCTCTTTTGATAAAAGTTTCAGGTTAAACTTCCCAGCTTGGTTTCCAAATTGATGGTCAACTCATGGCCCAACAGTCAATTTATTACCTGAGACTCTCATACAACACCTTTCAGCTGGTTTCCAGAAACAATTTGATCAAAGCCGTTTTGACGACAGAATCACTCTTCTTTCGTTATTTATGGCAAAATACAAAGTCCCTTGGATTTTTAAATGGAATTATGAAATTGAAAAAGGTCAAGTTTACAGAGCTCGGTGGGTTAAATGGTGGGACAAATTCGACTACGAGAAAATTATCAGATTAGTCTCATCAGAATTTCCAACTGAACCTGTTCCAATGATTTCTCCACCAACAGCATCAATTCAGGCATTGCTAGAAATCCTAGAAAATACTCAGTCTCTATCAGACATTAGTCCATCATCATCCCTAAAAGGAAAACAATCAAAGACATCCAGATCCTCCAAAACTTCAAGTTCGAAGAAGAAAGGCAAATCTTCATAACTTCTGAAGATGGCAGATAAGCTCATAGCAAAAGCAGTGTTGCTAGAAAGTGACAGTGAAGATGAAGAACCCAGTTTAGACTCTTCAGATGCTTCGTCTTAACCAGCCAAATGGGCGGATCGAGCTGATTACCAAGATGCCCAAGACCCGTTTGATTTGTAAATTCAAAATGTAATGATTTGTAATCATTTTAAAGTTTTTACCCATGTAAATCGCACAGTAGAAGCCATGTGATTTTTACAGAGAAAGCAGCATCAGCAGTAGCAGCAATCATTTCGACAGGACACTATTCATGAATAGTAAAAATCACTTTCTACTATTCATCCATCATTCCAGACAGAAACAGCGTGAATCCACAGTGAAAGCATCATTATTTGCCAGCCTTTGGCACATGCAAGTGACAGAAAGCACGGGATTCCCGGATCTCAATCATCAACATTCTTCCCATAAAAGAAGAGTTCAATCTCAAAAGAAGGGGACTTCGGAAAAACAATTGAGACTCTCTGCGAATTCATCCAAGAACAGAAGTCACAAACTTCATTTCCCCATATCAAACACTTGTAATTTATTTTCTTTGAATCAAGGATGCCTGCGAGCACCACTGTTTTCCTCATCAATCGTCAGTAGAAGAAACTGTAAGTCGGTTTCCGATTTGAAATAAAATTGTCTTCAAATATTTATCAGCATCATTAATTTAAATTCATTACTTTCATTATGGATAATATATTCATTGAAATTAATTATGAAAAGAATTCAATTATAAAAACCTTTGGTTCATTCATTTTTATTATTATTCTCTTAATCATAACCATTTTGGCTTCAGTTACCACTATAGTATCCATCCCCATTGAGTATCTCAATATTAAGGTAAACTCTGTTATCACCAATTTTGGTTACATCTTGTTATCTATAGTCATTTTGTCTTCCACATATCATTTGGTATATATATATATATATATAATCCTACTTCAAATAACAATATTAGAATAAATTAAGTGCAATCACCTACTAATCACACGTATTTGATCTGTTTTTCTTGCCAATCAAAGTTTTGAGCCTTAAAGGTGGTTTCATGCTCAAGTCATACACCATGACAGCCAGATGTGATGTGGGGGCACATACTTTTCCTCTTAAATGTCACTTTCCCTAATATTAATTGCCATACTTGCCCCGCCTCCAATGGCAGCCACCTCCAATCCTCCATCCATCTCTCATCTCAACTGAGTGCCCACGACTTTATCGTGATGTAAGAAATTTCTTCCCAGTTGGGTCACTACCCATTACATATGGTGCCTCTGCCTGTCAGGGCTACCAATGCAAGAATAAACACCTAAAAAAGTGGCTGTTATATATGCACCATAATATCTTACAGTCAACCAACAACTATTATACTATCATTTCACCCTTTTGGACAATATAACTGGAAAGGCAAAAATACAAAAGTGAAGCGGGTGAGAGTCATGAAGATACTAAGACAACATTTTAATTTGAAATTTGGGTTTTCAACTTTGTGACCACATCAGATAGTGCCTTTGTAGAAGCCCCATCATCACTAAGAGCTGTAGCACCAGCATCCTTCAGGTCCTTCATTCGGTTTCTGAGTCGCTTACCTTCCTCTCCTTCCATGATAGCTTGAACCACCATCGCAATCTCCTCCCTTCCAACCAAACCATATTCATCGGGCTTGGGTCTCAGTGCCACCTTTACGTCTTTTGTAAACATATAAGCATTCATTTTTTGTTCAGCATATAGTGGCCAAGCAACAAGAGGTACACCATTTACGATACTCTCCAAGGAGGAATTCCAACCGCAATGGGTTAAGAATCCTCCTGTTGACTCGTGACTTAGAATCTGAGCCTGCGGTGCCCAGTTGGGCACAACCAAACCCCGCCCCTGGGTCCTATCCATAAACCCTTTGGGAAGAAACTTCAAGGGGTCATTTTGGCTGTGAGCAGTAAAATAAGTGGCATTGGCAGCTTTGTCACTGGGACTCCTCACCACCCATAAAAACCTTTGCTCACTCATTTCCAACCCTAGAGCCAACTCATTGATCTGATCATAAGAGAGGGTCCCACCACTTCCAAAAGAAACATATAATACAGAGCTACGGGGCTGCTCATCCAACCACTTCAGACACTTGGATGACTGGTCATCCAAAACGCTGAACTCCAGTTTTACTAGCGGTCCAACCGGGTAAACCGGCGGCTTACCCGGTTCTTTCTCCTGTAACGCTTTCAAAGCACCTCGCTCCAACTCCGTGAAGCTATTTACCATAATCCCATCGGCCAAACGGTACCGTTTCGCATGATAAAGAAACCATTTGTAGGCCTCATCTCTACGGTCCTGAACCGGCTCGAGCAACTCGCTGCCGGGAATTGGGATGCACCCGGGAATCGTGACGGGATCGGAGAGGTCTCGATACTCGCACGACACAGTTTCGTGGAGCTCCGGCGCATAGAGGAAGAGAGAGAGGGCCATGGCCGTGGACGGGAAGAAAATGTAGTTGGAGAGGCTGAATTCTTTGGCGACGTCGAAGGCGTCTGTGCCGAAGAGATCGACGACAAGCCCAACGAGCTTGGCTCGGGAGGCCAAGGAGCTGAGAGCGTCGCGGAGGGAGGCAAGGGATCGGGCGACGGTGAGGGAAATTATTGTTTCGATTTTGGAGCCTTGCGGGAGGTCGTCAAAGCAGACTGGCGGGAGGAAGACATGGTCGATGGCGGTTGGCAGGGTGTCTAGGACGGACTTTTGGGCTTTTGTGGGAGGGCCGTCGCAGGGGACTACGAATGTTACGGTGAAGTTGTGGCGGTGGACGAGTCGTTTGGCGAACTCGGCAAGTGGGATGAGGTGGCCCATGCCTGGACTCGGGAGAATTGCTATGTGAGGTGTTTGTGATTTTTCCATGGTGGTTAGCTTGTGCTTTTTGGGTAAGTGCTTTTAATTTGGTGAAGAGAGAGGAGAGGAGTTAGCTGGGAATGTTATGAGAAAGAATCAGGTGAGCAGCTGCTTTTTATAGATGTGAGGTGTTTTGGGAAGAGAGAGAGGGAGAGGGAGAGGGAGAGAGAAAGAGATAGATTCATAGTTAAATGGGATTAGAGAGGTACTTAATGTAGGGTTTGTGTTGTTTGGTTGTGGTTGTGGGAATATTATACGAGGATGTAATATGAGAGAGAGAGAGAGAGAGAGAGAGAGAGAGAGAGAGAGAGAGAGAGAGAGAGAGAGAGAGAGAGAGAGAGAGGGGACAGCTTCTAGAGATTTTCTTTTTTTTTTTTTTGGGAATGGCCAGCCATGCAATGAACACATGTATGAGTGATGTCAACTCAAACGTAAGGCTTACGTTATCAAATCAAACTTTACATGGTACTACTAAATTTGTTCACTAAATTTACAAACTAAATAATGTGTCACAAATAATAACTATGCATGGTAATCAACACTTAAATGATAATCCAATCTTTAGTTTTCATGCCATTTAATTTTTACAAAATTTAATCTTCCTACCATTATTCGGTATATGTTTATGACATACATACTGACCTTGTCTAACCTATTTGACGAACGTAATTTTATTGATCTGATGAGTCAGACAATATCAGTCATAAGTCTTCACAATACGGACTATAATATTGTGAAAATGAAGTCAGTCTATACGTACTACTTTGTATAAATATTGTTAAGCAAAATATGGACAATTTAACTCGAAGAACACAAGTACCCGTAATACTCCATTTCCCACGAAGGTGTGTCAATCACTCGCCCCACAATTTATCTATATGTAAATGATCAATGATTGACAACCGTTTATTTAAAGTAAATTATTTTTATTTATTTCTGAAATAGTTAAATTAGAGATATAGTGAAATGGAGAGAAATATTTTATCTACTAAGACAATCCATCCGTTACATTTAAAAGAAACATACACATAAATACAATGGAATTATCATATATCAATTATCAAAGGACCCAACCAAGATGGTCGAAAATGTGTTCTTAGGGAAACTGATAATTGAGCCATCATTTAAGGACCACATGCATGCATCCTAATTACTGGTCATGTTTGTCCTGCCAAATCAATATCTTCTTTTCTTTTCTGTCAACATAACCCAGTTTATGGTGTTTTTATGGAAAAAAAAAATCATATTGTACCCATCATTTTATGTTACCACTCTTCCCCTAAGAAATTTACAATTCTTCCATTCTCTCTAATCAATGGAAACGGGTACTTAAGGCTCGCCGTTGACACAAAGCAGTTATATGTGTCAACTTACATCAAAGAGCCAAATTAATGAACTTGTGCCTAAACCTAAGTATTCTAGTAGTGTTTTATCACTAAATTGTTATAGCACTCTATTATTAAAGAGCCAAATATCGCTTTCCGCACACACTCTTTTCTCCTCTACATACTTATTTAACATAAATGCTAAGGAGACTTTTTTAAAAGTGAGACTCTTCACATACTTTCTGTCACCTCATATTTTTTGCTCAATATTTTTAATGTTGAAACAAGAATTGATGTTAAATTATGAGGCGGCAGAAAATACGACCCGATACACCAAGTGTCATAATACAAATGGTTGGATACTTTAAAAAAAAAAATCTCAACCACTTGTGTAGCATTTCTCTTAAATAAGCTTAGATATTTATGAGAAAAGTTGGACCCGGATGATATGTGTCCTTTTTTTATCAAGCACATGATTAAGATGTCAATTTTGAATGGAGTGCGTCTTCACTTTGGAAACAAACTTGAATTACTTTGGAATTAATATGGAGTTTGTTTTTGTGATGATGGTATGGAAACGCATTTCTTAATATATGTCAACATTCTTTGGAACTAATTGTCGAAATTAATCTAATGAATTATATATAACATATATTTCATGTTGTATACATGACTTGGTCCAGTAACTTGCTTTTAAACAGAGAGGTGATTTATCTTGGGAAATTGGCATTCTGATGACTTTACAACTTTCAAGTGCCAATCTAACTAATCCCAGAAAAAAAAAAAATATTATTGAAATAAATAAACTCCCACGCGAAATGACTATATACCGTTCTAAATTTCTTATACAAAGTTCGTTTATGTTTTTCTTAGCTCCCCCTCAGCAGATCTTACTTCAAAATCCAAGCCTTCGTATAAGAAGGCTTAGTTAACTCATTCAGCGTGAAAATTTGTTTCAAAATCCCCTCCCTGTAGTTTCAATGAATTTCGTATAAATTATTCCTTCGTTTAGCAAAATAAAAATAAAAAAATAAAAAAAAGGGAAGATATTGATAATGGCGTGCGGAAAATGTGAACACTCCAAATAGTGGATGTGTGGACAACTCATCCCAATTTTTCCAACCATCCAAAGTCTACTACGCTCCTCTGTTTTTCCACAAGCCCATTTTTGACAATCAAGCCACTATACCCTTCGTTGGTTCCATGCTATGAAGCATAAAATGTGAAAAGCGTGTGTTAGGTAAACTTCTGTTTTACCTAAAAGCCAATAAGGGAGTGGAAGAAAAACAAAAAAAAAAGAAATGGTCAATTTTTTTTTAAAAGAATTGAAATTTGAAGTCGACAAAGGATACTGTTAGTTGATAAATATTGGACTAGCTAGTAAACAATTATTTTCCAATGTGTGTGTGTATGTATGTGTGTGTGTGTATATATATTGGTACGTAGTCATATCCATAATCCATGCATGCACTCGATATTGCAATTCAAATTGGCTTTGGAGAGAATATATAATTGTTGATGACATTACGATGATGAAAACATGACGCTGGAAGAAGTTCTAAATTTGATGTTTGAGTGTTTCGCACCAGCCAGCGGCCCTTGGATCCATCATTGAGTCGGAGATAATGAGGTTGATTACTCGCCAATAAAACATTAATAATTAAGATTATCGTATTAGAATCTTTTGTTAGACGTGGGGTCATTATCTACGTGTCAATTAAATTTTAAAATGACTCTGTAATCTTAAAAGTTTGCAGGTACACAACTTTCTTAGATTTTCAGTATTGTATGCTCAACAGAATATTTACACTATGTTTGGATGAGAGAAATAAACTTGAAATTTGGGTAAAAATCAGAATTTATAAACTGACATGCACCAATTCCTTTGTTTGGATTCATAAACATATAAATTTAGAATTTCCGCGTGAAAAAAAAACTTGGAATTTGGGACCTCCAATTCCCAAGTTTTAATTCCATGTAAATAGGTGTCATTTCCCAATTTCCATGATTGAGAGTTTAAAAATAAAAAATTCTGTATTCAATTCCATTGTCCTTTTAGGTTAACCAAACAAGAAAATTCACAAATTCTAGAAAATAAAATCCCGTCATTTCAATTACCGTCATTTTAAAATTCCTTAATCATCTTAAATTTCTTCATCCAAACATAGTGTTAGAGAATATATATATATGAGATTCGTGGCATCATATTTTTTACACAAATTTTAAATCATTATATTATTTCACTATCAATGATTAAGATTTAATCTAATAACTAATTAATTATAAGGTAAAAAAAAAGCTAGTTAATTATTATTAATTTCCCTCATAAGAAATTATTATTTCTTAAAACGTATTGATTTGACCCCATAAGCGGGACCACCACCCCATAGCATGTTGCTGCCAGAAGCCCATATTTCTTCTAGAGAATCTCTTAATTGTTCCCAAGCAACTAGAAAGAGATTCTTTAACCAGAAAGAATTCAGTTCAGATGTAAAATACCTATCCAGAAGTTTTCGCAACTCAATCATGTATGATGGAATCATCAAAGATTGAACTCTGTATGTAACTCACTATAGGCTCGAGAAATAAAGAGAAGGTGTGTACGAACGAGATATCCAACAACAAGAAGAAGGAAAATGATTGAATAGAGGAACTCCCGAACATTTTGTTCTGTGTCTTCGAGCTATATACCCTTGTTTAATTCTGGTCATTGAATAAATAAAAATTTGATGGATAATAGGGTTCATTGATATTCCTGGTATAATAGATACAATCATAATCAATTTGATGAAATTTGTTGATCTTAAAGGGGATCTTCTATAATTTCACATGTGAGGGATTATTTCTTGGTTTCGTCCCATCATTAATAACTTGATTATTTTTAACCTTGTGCTTAAACTTAAAGTCGTTGGAGTATTATTTATGGGGGAGTGAGTAGTTGAGAGGGTATCGTAGGAGAGCACTAATCTTTGGGGAGTTCAATTTCTATTACGTTACTTTTTGAACAATTGTGTTTTATTTATTTTGAACCTCTCCTTTTGCTATACTTTGTTGTGCTACTCTTGATTTCGCTGTTGTTGATTTTCCTAAACAAATGGGTGATTTGAATTGATTACATTGACATGCTCTTATGCTTTTATTATTTTGGTACCGAGAATTGTACCTTGTGCTTAAACTTCATTGTTGTTATGTCTTTGTTGGTGGCTCTTATATACTTCATTTGTGGTTGCTTATTTCTTTGTTGAGCTTAATGGACCTATTCTTTTGTTCAATGAGACTGGCATATCATTCATTTTAAATCATTTGCCTTTGCCATGACAAAATGGGAGGAGAAAATTAAAATTTGAAAATTTGTGTTGTGTTGCAATCATGTACAATGCTAAACAATTTACTTCCTTGCAATTGCTTTAACCATGATAACTTTTCACTTGTTCTTTGTCAAGAGTACTTCTTTGCAGGATTCGTCATTTCGTGTTCTCTTGAGTGAGGTTGGGTGAATTTAGTTATAGAGTTTGGGTCATTTTGTCAAGAAAAGTCAAATGGGGAGATTGTGAAGTCTAATTTTATTATTTGGCTTCCCTTGTCAAATGTTGTAAATTGTACCACACTTGCTCTAGTTAGATTTACGGTTTAAAATGCTCCTTTGGGATCTTGCTGCTGGAAATATCATTTCAAGAGCTTAACTTCTTGCATCAAAGGTTTGTTCATACATATGTATTTCATGTCATTATTTCCAGTTGATTTTGTCTAGTGGTTCTATCTAGTCAAAACTTCTTGCTGCTTTCATGCGAGTTGGGCACACACTTTAAGACAACACATGGGTCATCTGACAGCTTCTTCCCGAAAATGAATTTTCAACCCTAGATCTTTCTAGATTGATTTTGCACTTGACACGTGACTTTTCTGGTCCCCTTTCTGTATGAACATCAAACCCTCTATAAAAGCTAAACCCTAGGGTTCTTTTTATTTTTGGGGTTTGAGATTGGAAATTTTTGAAAGCTTTATTTTTCATCTCCATCTCAGATCTCTTTGGAGCACCAAGCATATTGTGTGGGTAAAGCTCTTCGTTGATTATTTATAAATCTATCTTTGAAATTGCTTGCTTAAATTCGTTTTATATGCTCATTTGTTTTGGCTAGGAGTTTTACATTTTCATAAAAGAGTTGATTTTAGCTTTGAGCTGCCTCTTGTGTTCTTCATTAACCCTAGCCATAAAACCATGTCCATGCATCAAACACCCAATCATTGCATATTAGGGTAGCATTGTCTTCATGGTTTTGTTTTAATTTTGTGGTCAAGTTTTTCAAGTTTCAAATCTTTAAACTGATCTCTTTTTGGATTCGCTTCAGTTTCATCTTTCAAGTCTTTGACTGGTAAAACTGACATCGAATCCAAATTTGCATCAACTTCATCATAACATCATTTGCATAAGTTGATTTGATTTCGGTGCCAGGTGAAGAGCTCAGGAGAAGCTACCACTATGTGAAGACCGAAGGAGTTCATCTCGTGTAAGGCAAAGTTTCACAAAGGTAAAGTTGTTCCATAGATAAGGATCTAGGAATTGAGCTTTGCGTGGTACTTTGTAAGAATCTTGTTTACACTAGTGGATTGGACTTAGTGGAGAGTCTCCAGTTTTTTAACCCAGATGTGGGGTTTTCCGGCTAAAAACTTCTCTCGTTCTTTGCCTCTTAAACTTGTCCACATATCTTATTTTTACTAGGATAACTTGTACTGAACTAAGTTTGATTCGTAGACTTGCATTTGATTAACTGACGAATCTGTACTTAGTTGATTGGTGAGCTTGACTAGTCAATCCAACATAATTTAATTCATAATTGTTTTGTCATTGTTGTTTGCATAATAAACTGATATGTAAATGTGTTCAAGTTTAGGAATCATTATTGTGAGAATCACTGTATCGCAAATATCGGTGAGAATCCATTGCGCCGAAAACCTAAGGGTTCCTTGCAAGCCTCGTATGGCGCGAATTTCAAAGGTTCATCAAGTAAGAAAACTCTCAATGGCTCTCTCCAGTTTTTGTTCACCATTGCTGGCCAAGGAAGAGCATGCTCCCCCCACACTGCACTCTTTCATGTTGGATTTTCGGAGTTGTTCTATTTCTTGGTGAGTGGAAAAACGGAACAACTCTGGGATTTCTTTTGCAGTAGATGAGTCTGGAAGATCTTTTCCATTAAGGTTATTAGGTTCAAATGGTTGTGGCGTGTTTCGGTTCCAGTAAGGTTGCTAGATGAGTCCAGAACCATAAACAACAAACACTATAATATCTAGATGAGTCCAGTAAGGTTATTTGAGTGATGCCATTTTAATTACACGATTAAGCATCAGTACACCAATCTTGATTCCTTCTTAAAAAGAAGGTTGATGTATAAAATTCACCTACGGAAAAGTTCATAACCGAGGTAGTCAACTAATATCTTTTAACTGGCATTCCTATTAAATGTTGAATTCACTACCCCAGAAACACCTCAAAGGATTACAAATTCCATACGATTTTCCTCGGTGAAGAAATTGGATTATCAGATAGAAGTGCTGGATTGAAGAAATTTTGGAGACATTAAAAGAAGACACAAACAAACAAAACAGGAAGCTAAAAAACACAAACAAGAACAGATTTTCAAAGCAGCCTAATATGACTAATTGGTCATGCAATCAAATTTCAATTGACCAAAATTGCTGGATTCTCGTGGGAAAGCAAAACAAAAGGAAAGTTAATGGGATTAGGAGAGAGAAACAGAGTCATAATTAAAAAATGTTAGGGTAAAGTACAAAAAACTACCTCAACTATTGGTATCACGACACTTTCATACCTCATCTTTTAAAATTGACAATGTCATGCCTCATTTTACGAATTTGTGACAATGTCATACCTCCGTCAATTTTTCTATTAGTTTTTCTGTTAAATGTTGACGTGGCTACATACGGGGCCCACTCACTAATACAACTGGATTAAAAAATTATTAAATATATTTTTAATAATTAAAAATTAAAAAAATTATTTTTTTTAATATTAGATCTCTCTCTCTCTCCCACCTCTCTCGCCTCTCTCTCTTCGCTACATCCCCAAAAACCTTCCCACCCGACCCCTTCCCACCCATCCCCCCCAACCTTCCTCCACCACCCTCCCCAAAAACCCAGATACCCGTGTCCCCCCCCTCCCCCTAAACCTAGCTCCCCTTCTCCCATCGACCCGTGTTCTCACCCCCCCCCACCCCCGGCGCCCTCTCTTCCTCCATCTCCACCTCCCTCCCATTGGCGCTCCTCCCCCTCCTTCTACACACCCATCACCCTTACCAAATTAATCCCTGTAAATATCCCAATTCCACCCAAACCCTAACCCTAAAATTTGAATTCGCCAATTTCAAAAAAAAAAAAAAAAGAAAAGCTTATGCATCTCCCCCACGCGAAGCAAGTTCAAAGCTTGCTGTGATTTTGGGTTGAAGGTTGCAAAGATTGGGAATCGTCGTGGAACACCTCCGGCCACCCGCACAGTTTTACACAGTTTTTGGGCTTAAAAATCCCCAAATTTGGGTGGAGATCGTAGAGGGGAGGTTGTGGAAGAGGTTATGGGTGTTGGATGGTGGTGATGGAGGAAGAACGAAAAAAAAAAGTGACAAATCAGTTTCGGCCCAAGAAGAAGAAGAAGAAGAAGAAGAAGAAGAAGGAGAGAGAAGAATAAGAAGAACGGGAAAAAAAAAAGTGACAAATCAGTTTTGGCCCAAGAAGAAGAAGAAGAAGAAGAAGAAGAAGAAGAAGAAGAAGATGAAGAAGAAGAACGAAAAAAAAAAAAAGTGACAAATCAGTTTCGGCCCAAGAAGAAGAAGAAGAAAGATGAAGAAAAAGGAGGAGGAGGAGAGAGAAGAATAAAAAAAAATTTGAAATTGGTGCGGGAGAAAGGAAAGGGATGCCACATCCCTAGGAAAAAAAAAATGTTTTTTTATTCTTAATTTTTTTAATATTTAATTATTAAAAATATATTTAATTATTTTTTAATCCAGCTGGATTAGTGAGTGGTCCTCATCTCTTGCCACATCAGCATTTAACAGAAAAACTAACAGAAAATTTGACGGAGGTATGACATTGTCACAAATTCGTAAGATGAGGTATGACATTGTCAATTTTAAAAGATGAGGTATGAAAGTGTCGTGACCCCAATAGTTGAGGTAGTTTTTTTGTTAAATTAGATGTTAGATTAGAGAACCGACAGAATTCGAACGCACGTCGTGGTGCAAGGGCAAGATTCATCTTCATGATGAAATTTTACTTTTTAAGAAAAATGGAAATTGCAACTTTTCCATTTTGGCTAGAAGACATGATCAACTGTTAGAACCTCACTTCAACATTTACTCAAATGCAAGATATGCTAACCAGAATACTAATACAATCAAATATTCATTCACCCTTTACATCTGCACATATCTTAGCTTATATAAATGGTTGGAGGCTAAAGATCTCCAACAACAATTAAGACAGCAGGGCTAGCTAAGTGATGCCACTTGGCATCCTAGCATCAACTCGTGCATTCCTTCACTCACAGACATGATCTTTGAGTAACTGGTGCTTTGCATCAGGTATATATATATTTTTTTTTTTAATAGCAACGGTAGATCATTTTTATTGTAAAAAAATGGGTAGAATCAGTTACAGAGTCAGGCAGCTGGAGGTACCGCCTCAAATGCATTCAACAGCAAGCAAGTTTACAATATAGTCAGGGGGCTCTTCGAACCAAGAACAAGAGGTTCCTTCCATGCGAAGAGCAAAGCGGGCAAGGTGGTGAGCAATACCATTGCCGGGTATGGGCAATCAAAGCTCCAGTGATCCTGAAAAGAGAAGCCTTAGAGTCTTCGATAATATATATGCCCCAAGTTAGACATATTCGGAGAACTCTCAAGCAGGGCTTTCACGATCTTGAGAGAATCACACTCAAAATGGATATCATTAAAACTCCTTTCCGTCGCCAACGACAAGCCTTCCCTAGCAGCCAATGCTTCTGATTGAAGGGGAGAGAACACAAAACAAAACCATTTGGCACGAGCAGCCACAAGTATACTATCTTCACACAATGCGCCATCGACATTGATCTTCAGACAACCCGAGGGAGGTTTGATCCACCTCACCTTTGGTGAAACCAATATCAGTTGAAAATACTAGTGCACAATATATTTGAACATACATGACTATTTCGAACCAATATCAGTTGAATAGTCATGTACTTCTAATTAATTTGAAAAGGTGCAACTCTCTCTATATATACTCAACGGTGGCAAAGAAGAATTTATTCAGGAAATATGTTTTCAACACAATTTCCTTTTTCCTTGTTTTTTTTTTCTCTCCATCACATTCATACAATTTCCTTCTAGTTACTTTTAAGGGAAGAATTTGGTTTTACTTATCGAATATTTCATACTTAATTGTAGTATAAAAGTGATTTGCAAAGAACCTTTTAGCAAACTCATTCGCGTGAGACAAATAACACTTTATAAAAATGACTCAAGTCGTATCTCAAAGTCATGTTTTATATTCTTCATTTTTCTATATTTACATGTTCTCAAGTTAAATAACAGGAAATGCTAGTAAATTATCCCAAACTTTGTAAATACTCATTCATTTGATTGATCATTTATATTATGATTTGTTCGGTTTTGAAAATTTTGTCGAAATTTCATTTTTTTTAGGTTAAGACATTCATAAAATTAAATTAAGATTACATAACTCAAAGTTACAAAAAAAATCTTTACCACAAAAAATTAGGGTTAAAACCATTCCACCAAAAATTAATACATTTTAGGTCCTAAAATTTATATCATAAGGGTTGAGTGACATTCACTGTTTACAGACCCAAATTCTATCTTTTAGTGGACCTAAGTATTTGGGTTTGGGTGAAGTTGGTCTAACATAATATATTTTTTCTTTAAAAAATTACAAAAGTCAGAAATCTCCCTCACTTGCACACAGCAAGGATGCTGCTCCTCCCTTGCAAATTGATCAATTGTCGAAAAATATTTTAGAATTTTGCATAGGGTAATGCTAGGAAGAACAAATTTTGTAAATCAAATAATATGGAAGTTGATGATTGGATATTACTTAGTGTTGATTAAAGTGTTTATTTCTTATTAGTGACATATCATTCGGTTTGCAAATTTGGTCTACAAACTTGATCTACGTAGCATTACCCTTTTGCATATGTTCCACTTGCAAATTCTCCCTCTCAAACACTTACACATAAAGTGGTACAATAAATGGACAGACACCTTAATTATATCAGACATCTGAAAAAAAATTAGGATCAAAATGAGAATGTATGTTAAATTTTTGAATTGCGATAAATATTGAATTTTCAAAAAATGATCTAAAATTTTTATTTGGTGTTGTAGGCCTAATTTAACTGAACAATACAGAGAGGGGGGTGCAGCACGGCAAGGCGTAGAGGAGAGAGATGTGTGATTCTAAGGTGTTGTATTATGTCACTCATTATGCGTTTATTTATAGTAGTAGGAAAGGTAACTTCCTTACCCCATAAAATTACAATTCTAATAGAATAATATCTAATCTAAAAGATATGATAAAATTTCATAAGAATATACCAAGATATCATAAGATACACGATCACGTTCGTAACTAAATAAGACAGCAACATTCGAAACATTTTTGAATTGCAATAAGAAATTCTTTCTGATTCAATCCATTCGAAAATCGAGCTTTTGTGTACATAAAGCCCAAGAATATGGTCCCTTTAAGACTTTTGGTAGTCCAAGCTGAGCCCAAATAAACTGGGTTCTCTTTGCGTTACAATTCCAAATTAATCAAAAGCCTAAACGAACTAGACACGGCAAGAGAAGAGTAGGGGAAGAGGAAGAAGAAGATGATATACAGGAAATGGAGTCTGTTAACGGGACCCGTCACGATCTTGGGGGGCATAGTAGGCACTGTCGTCGTCGCCAACTTCGTCTTCAATGATAACGTAATTTCCATTTTTATTCATTTATCTCTTCATATTTTTATTTTATAGAATTTCAGATTCATCAACTGGAATATTTCCTTCTTTCAAATCCACGAATTGTGTTAAACTATCGATTCATCAAATGAGCCTATTGGGTTTTGATTTATGTGTCTAGATCCCGCTCCTTCGAGTGGGGAAAAAATCTAGGGTTTCAGTGCTTCATTTTCTTAATTCAAGTTTTAGGAATTTTAGGTTTCTGCTAATTTACATCGATTTGAGCATCTGGGTGTGTTTAATATGCCTAAATTCCTGCCAAATGAGACTTAAATCAGCATTTTAGCTTTCCCAATTGGAGCTTACTGTGGTTCAATGTGCCCAGTTGCTGTCTGATCAAAAATCATCATCATATACGTATATGTATGTATATCATGAAAACATTTAAATAAGTGCTGGGTTATGTTGTATATTTGCTTAACTTGTTTGCAGACACGAGCAATGTAATATACATTCTGTTGAATTACGCAGGATCGATTTCTGAAGCCGGAGGCAAGGAAGGCGGATGCATCCACTTCAAGCAAATAAGAGGAGGAAGGTGAAAGAGCTGCATTTTCAATGTAATTCAAGCTTTTGGCTTTCTGTCTTTATTTGTTGTTCTGCAAAATTGTGGTGATGCTGCACCTTCAGACATGACTTGTCGGTTTAATAATCCAGAATTCAAATGTGAGTTCTGATTTAAGGTTGTGTAGTTAAATTTCGTGGGATATGTTTTATCTGTTGTCTTGACATTTCTTGCTTTTCAAGCTGAGAAGAATTAATCAAATTCCATTGCTTCTGTTGTCACGATCATCTCGATTATTGTTTAGTAGTTTCATTTTATTTCAGTAGTACGTATATGATGCATATAGACATTTAGGCCCTGCAAATACCCGTGAGGTTTTGCTCGGATGGTGTTTGTATGATTGAATGGCAGATTCTAGGTTCGGTTCTTGTATAAAGAAGAAACGCTTTGGCGAACTGCAAATCTGCACTGTCCTACGGCTGCGTGATGCTGGCCAAGAACTCGGAGAACTTCAGAGGGGTAAGGTGCAACAGTATTGCTTTATATGATGCTACTAGTTGTGAGGCAGGGAGACTTGTAAGTCGTAAATTGCTTCATAACGATGAACTTGTGGAATTTTGGCCTTCTTCCTTTCAGCAATGGTAATGGTAGATACATAAGTTTACAGAAATGGGATTTTTTGTGAGATTTGTAGTTTCATTTATAAGCTCTGATGTATTTCGGGTCAGCGTCGCGCCTGTTTTAGGCACAGATTTGCTCACAGGATTGCAAATGCTTGTGAGCTTGACAAGCCAAGAGTTTGATCATCGATATTTTTCGCCATTGACCAACAATTCCATAACCAAATCATTCCAAGAGTCTATTGGCCCAGGCAAGCACCAATGTAGGCAATCATTCTGGACTTTGGCATTCTTATCCTTTGCAAATGGCTGGAACTGCCTGTACGGACCTGGGTGCCCATCGGGTCTCAATAGCGAAAGGTGGGTTGTGTCCAGTAGTTTAAAGTTCACCCCCTTCTCCGATCCTTCGGCCGCAGCCTTCCCGAATTCTTCCAGCTCGATGTTTTGCATTGCAGCATCTACATCTTTTATATCAACCTCACCCTCTTTGAATGGCACTGATCTATTGCAATACCCCCCACTGAACCACTCTCCATTCTCAAAATGGTCAGGCGTGGTGGTTCTAAATAATACAAGCGCTTTATGATCCGAACGAGTAATGAAATTGAAAACCAGACGGAGGGCACTGCGATAGGCGTAGTCAAACCCAAACTCCGTTAAGTTCTTTCCCGGGCAGTAGTGGCAGCCTCTGACCGTGTTGTTTTCATGGTAAATTGCGGTTTTAAGGAACCATTTTCCTCCGGCAATCACCACGTAATCCAAGCTACTATACTGATCGGTCCATGTCGTGTCGAGCTCGTCAAGATAAAGCTGGATTTCGGAAGTAGAAACTCCATTCATGTCTTCAAAAATAGCTGCTTTGACGAGAAACGGAGTCCAAATTACCGAAACAGCGAAATTGTAAGAAGGAAAAAGCCATCTTTTAGACCTGTATTCTTTGTCATGGTATACCTCAACAGCTTGCTCCACCTGTGGGACATAAACACTGAATTGTGACCAATATTATCATTTGGCACCAGAAAATGGAATGCCAGCAAAGAATATATGCAACACGCTACAAAACAGATAACTAGTGGAGACAGTAAGTCCAATATACAAGAATGTCAGGTCAGGTAGGTCCGTATCTACACCGGACTTATAGGGTCCAAATATATACATATACATGCCATATCGACCACTATGGGGTCGGTACATACGAGAGAAACTTCCTTGCCCCGGTTTCCCTCTCTCTCTCTTCCAATCTCTTTTTCCCAAGCTCACATGAGAAGCGAGAGGAAGAGTGAGATATCAATGCATGGTGTTCTTCGACTCATCATTACTCTAGATTGTGAAGATGTTATTGACTGTGAACCAATATTGGGTTATTTACACCGAGGATAGGGAAACCGGGGTACGGAAGAACTTTTCCACACTGATAATTGCATATAAAAACTTGTAGGAGGTAATCATACATCAGTAATTATTAACGTTCCCAAAACGATGTTGGAATCGAAACAATTATGATCCCAGATAGATAGTAGGTAAACCAGCTATGAAAAAGATTCTACAACCAATTAAAAAGCAGTGGTCACCATAGAAGTTCAGCTGTAATCCACAATTTTGTATAAAAATTTATGGCTTGAAGTAGGATTGCTAACCACAGATCGAAAATTATGACAAAGACGTGCCAGTGAAGCCAAGAAAAAGTTTGAATGCTTTTTTGCCAAGATAAGAGAATTATATGGAGTAATCAAAGAAAGTAGGACCAATGCCCCCCATGATTAATACACATTAACCACTTGTCCCACAACATAATTTGATCTAAACTAGATCTAGACTTCCATACAATTTCCAAAGAGAAAAAGGTTGCTAACGTTTCAACTTTTGAAAGTAAATAATACTTTGTTTTTGCCGGTTTTTTTTTTTTTAAACGTCATTTTGATGCAACAACTGTCGTCCATGAGAGTTGAGCTCCAGGCGTCCTCCAACAATGTGAAAACTCAGTGCGACTAAATCCAAATTTTCATAGACTCATAGAAACTATAGTGGTTAACTGGAAATGCAAAAGAAAATTAATAGAGTTTAGTAGTTCTAAAGCATATAGATTTATTAAACATAAGCTAGATTTCAAATGGTGATTCAAAGTCCCGAAAAGTTAGTAGTAAATTTGATTGCTTTCGAGTGTACCTGAGAGAGAATGCAAAGCAATGACTGCACATGGTTACGCGAAATCGAATCACCAATGAAGGCCCATGATTTGTTCCTCATAATACCAAGAAAACTCTGCGGATTGAACTTGGGTAGCTCACAGTCTCTTGGGTTCCACCTCCAGTAAAAGTACTCGGAATCGGGGCGACCGTTCTTCATACAATTCTGATGAGGTTCCACCACATGGCAGCTTCCACTAGTGTATCTTGGACCTGACGGATCTGGTACCCAATCTCCGGTAAAAAGGTCACACTTTACTGCAAGTACGTTATTTAGTAAAAGTAAATAAATCAGTTGCATACTTGTATTAAAAGAAGAGCAGAAGCTAAAAGCCTAAAAGTATGTTCCGAAAACAACGAAGGCACTTGAAACCAGCATGAACAAATTAACGATATTTCTTCATCTTTTGAGTTGTTCTGCCGGATTGGTCTCTCGTAACCTTTGGACTCTACGACCGGATGAAAAAAAAAATCTATATACTGCAAACCTTTCAGTGCCAAAATTTGCAAAAGAAATTAGAATTATAAATGCAGTTCTTTCTAATGATTTGGGATTTCACAGCTAGAAATTTACCAATAAATATATCTAAGAACTGATTATCCTAGAAAATAAAATTAATGAAAAACAACTCCACATTGATTAAATTAACAATGTGAGTTAAAACTTAAAACTACAAAAGAAAGTAGAGAAAGTTGATCTTAAAAAATGAAGAATTTTAATATTCATGCATGAATGCAAAAGGAAGGGACAAATCACTCTAAATGGAAAAAAAATTCAAGTCTATAACTGAAAAATGCATCCCCTCTGTCCCCAGAAAAATTAAAAAAAAAAAAGCAAGCATGAATTTTCATTTGTAAATTAGTACTAAAACTGTATAAAGTTTCAAAAAATGAAAATAAACACATTCCTTTTCTTCTTAATATTTCACTTGCATTTGCAGACTTGGTCTTAGCCAAGTTGGCTAGAGCAGAATACTCTACTCCCGCACCCAATTTCGTATCCTTTCTTCGAAGTTTTGATGAATTTAGTGAAGCATATTGCTCGCATATAAAATAAAAAATTCACAAAACAAAAACACCAAAACAGAGACAGAAATAAAAGATAATTACTTACCATTGTCATATGTTTGGGAGGTATTTCCAGGAATATCAACAATTGTAGAGTTTTGAATTTGACCAGGAAATAAAGAAGAATCGGAAACAGCGGAGGAGGAGGAGTCTGTTTGTTGTTGGTCTGCAGATGCAAGAGGAGGTGGCTCTACTGGTAAATTTAATCCGATAGGAAGTACAGAATCGGAAAACAAGAGTCGAAAAGCGAGACCAACTAAGAGAAAAGAGACTGCAAACTTCACAAACACATGGTTGTTTTTGTGGAATGACAATATTGGGTTCGATTCAACCCTCAGTTCCTTCACCATCTCAAAGGTCAGAGAGAGAGAAGAATTTTAAGAATATGTATAAGAAACAGAAGTGATGAAATGAGCTGGTTTTTGTTTTTGCAACAAAACAACCCAAACGAGGTTTTAGTTTTGATTTTGTTTCAGGAAGAAAATATGTTGTTTTGTTTTGATAATTATGATTTAGGTGCATTAAATTATCTTGAAAGAAATTGTTAAAATATCTAAATTAGTACTAACATTAAACAAGAAAAGCAGTAATAATGTTTTTCAATTAAAACACGCATGTACATTTAAATAATAATTCAATCGTCAACTTCTATATTTTAGGTATTTTTCAGTTATCAAATTTAAATTTTATGTTTAAAATTTAACATTTCTTTTTAAAGATGTTCATGTGTCTTCTTAATAGAGAGACATGTTGTTTGTAGACTGCTACTGGCGCCGCGTGCCTGAGTAGAAATGAGTGCTCGATTCTGAGCTTTTTTGGAATACAATAAAAGGCTATGTTTGGTTCAGATGCATTTGAATATTCAACTTCTATTTCCTTTTTAATCAATTTTTTTTTTTTAATTTTATAGTGTAAAGATGTGAGCATCAAGCAGAAATTGTAAGTCGTGTAGTTTAATTTTTCGACGTAGGATTCATTCCTAACCCATAATAGTGGTTTGAGAACACGTGTGAGAGTTAAAACTCAACATATAAGTTGTATACTTTGTTACCATGTTAGACTGTGGGAATTCAATTCAAAATTAACTAGAAACCAAATTATTTAAACTTATCATGCAAGGGTTTAATTCAATAATGTAATTTATTTCCACACCTTCAAGTTTTCAACACTTTGCATAACAATATTTTTTGAGTTGACAAAACAATGCAATTATATAAATCATCCTATGTTTTATATTTATTATTATTTAGGAGTGTAATTGTGTAAATTTAAAAGTAGAATTTCAATTGAATTTGGGATATATAATTCTTTTATGACTTTTATTAAATCCTACCTAAATAGTATAAATAAAGGCATAAGGCCACAGGACACGCAATTCACATACATATTTTTCCTTCCAACACTGTGATGTTGTTTTTGCTTCACTTACCATATGTTTTTCCTTAAACAGTATTACGTTTTACATCTTTTGGGTCACATTATGTTTTTCATTTGCAATATTTATTGATTTAAAATATATTTTTCTTAACGGGTAACGAATTGGGTCATATTACCTGTTTACTTTAACAGATGTTACACGACATAACCCGTTAAGATATCAGGTATGACACGAAAACGACACAAATGCGAGAAACACGACACGAATGCTAGATGTATTTTCAAATACAAACATTCTTCTACTTTTTTCCATACAAATACAACCTTTTTGTGTAGAATGGGATGTATTTAAAATAATTAGAAACAAGATTTGTGTATTTCAATGCTTCTATTTTCAGAAAGAAACAATTTGTGTGGTTTTCTTTTTTAGGATATTACAATTCATGAACTTATCTAATTTACCACTATGATATTTTAGAGGGTTTTATATAGGAATTGGATCCCTTTTGAGCAAATGATGAGGATCCTCATGACCACACAACGCGGACTGTTGAATTTTGATTCAACGACTATAAATAAGGGGTCCTCTTAAAATTATAATAATTGTAGCTGTTAAATCAAAATTTAACGGTCTGTATTGTATAGTTATGAGGATCCCCACCATTTGCTCAAGGGGGGATCCAATTCCTTTTATATAAGTTGTTGGGGGTGGTGTGGGATCGGTGGGGGGACGAAATAGGGATTGGCACTAAACGTTAGTAATAGGGAAAGCGAAAGCTTTTAAGAGCCTTTCTTATCAATCACATCGGTCAATTTCCATGAACTTGCTTTATTACCAACTGCGAGTGCATTGCATTCAACCCCCCTTCCTACCTTCCTTCCATTATTCTGCTTTTCCAAGTCTGAAGGAGAGACTATACGATTCATTTGACCCAAGATTTTCTTAGTGGTATTACCTAGGGATGGAAAAAATTCCTGAAAATCTGGAACCGAACTGAAAAAATTCTGATCCCAAACCAAAAATTTCTCAAACCGAAAATTTGGTACGAGATTTAGGATTGACTTCTCGATAGTTTGGGAATCTCATATCGAACCGAAAATATATATTATTACTTATTATACATATATTTACACATATTATATATATATATATATATATTAGGGAATTGTCATTAGCACTTCAAAAATCTCATTTGGCACTTCAAACTTTCTATAATTAGAAAGAAAAATACACTTGTGAGGAGTGTATAATGAGATTTTTGGAGTACTAATAACAGTTCCCTATGTATTATTCTTTTATAATTGATGCTAGTAGTTTCTAATTCATGCTCTACAACCTGGAATGCCCTACACCTTGCATATTTTTCATGTTCTGTTTGATATTCATTTGAATTTTATTATTGCTGTTGTCATGGCTGATGATTTCAGAATGCTTGATTCTTTTGTCTTTCAACAGATTGCCAAAAGGGTTTAATTAATTTGAATTTTGACTCTGATAAAAACAGTCAGGCATGCCAGTGTTCAATTAAATGGTAGTGTGAATGAAATGACATTCCTAGTTCATGAATGTGTTCTTGAATTATTTGAAGAATAATTCATAATTTCATATTTTAATTTGGGATTCCCGATTTGTCCCGAAATCCCGAAAATATTTCGGGATTCCCGAAAATATTTCGGGATTCCCGAAAATTTGGTTAGGGATTGGTCTTCAAATTCTCATCCCGAAAAATTTCGGTTTGAGATTCGGGATACTAGTTTCGGTTCGGTATCCCATACCGAACTACACTTAGTATTACCGGTGTCATAAATGACCATCATGTATTCAAACGCTAAATTCAATAAATAATTGTTTTAGTGATATTACCGGTGTCATATATTCAATCATCATACAATTCATTCGATAGATAATTGTGTAGTAATATCACCGGTGTCATAGATGATCTTCATGTGTTTAAACGATTTCATTCGATAGATAATTCTCTAGTGATATCACCGGTGCCATAGATGATTGTCATGTCTTTGTACACTATACGATTCATTTGATAGATACTTGTCTTTGTAATATCACCGGTGTCATAATTGATCGTCATGTGTTCAAACGATTTCATTCGATAGATAATTGCCTTAGCGATATCACTAATGCCATAAATGATCGTCGTGTATTTAAACACTGTACAATTCATTCGATAGATAATTGTCACCAATATAAGAGAGTTTCATTTCGTCTGAAGAAGACTACCAGTATTTATCTCATTATTATGCCAAAGCATGCTCGTGTTAGGTGGCACAGACTGATTCACAATGTTCATGCACGTGAACGCAACAGACGACTAATCTTAGCATTTTTCTATAGTGAAATGATTTACTCACTTTCATTTTCTCTTTCTACCACTTCTCATTGTCTCTTGATTTACTCAATCTAACAGCTACAAAGTGATAAACACGTTAAAAGAAAAAATAAAGTGCGAAATTATTTCTCATTCCAATATATGAGTTCCGAATAGCCATTCTGAATTTCCCCATTTTGGTATGGCCCTTGCATATGGAATTTGCGCAGTGTCCCGAGGCTGCCGTAGAAATTGCATGTCTTTGTACATTTGCATAGGACAGACCAATGATTGGCTTGGCCTGTTTCAGCTCTCTCTTGGATTCCCACAGATTGCCTCCAGCCCTTCATTTCCCAGATTGAGAAGCCAACAAATGATTTAGGATGGTAGTTGCTTGAATCATAGAGACTTTATTCTCCTTTACAAAACTAGGAGAACGGCGACTCGAGCTCAGAATCTAGAGTGCATGGGTAAACGCTCTTATCCATTTAAGCTGCAAGCTCCTTGCTTAGAATCTTTGAGACGAGCCCCAATTAAAAAAGGAAACAAAATACTGAAACTTAAAAGCTCTAATATGTAGTTTAGAAATGCTACCTGCAAAATTTATATTTGATCAAGATAAACCGTAATCTAATAATATATAACAGGACAGCAGAAAACCAAACCATATGCACATATTAACACATGGAAAGTCGCAGATCAAAGAAAACTAGCATGATCTACATACACTAACAAATCAAACCAGAAAATAGCTATTCCAGATTTCGGATACAACCACCCTGCTGACCATCCTAACAGCTTATCATTCATTTTCGGTTATCTGCAATATTGTGCGGATGCAGAACATTTCAAATAAGTTTTCCTAGACCGGGTTTCTTTTCGTTTTTCCCCTAATAATTTTACTTTCCAACTCGGGGCGGATGACTTGAGAATCTCCATGCGAGAGATGAAGTTATTAATTTCTAAATGTTGATTATGCAGCTGCTCTTGGAAGCTTCATGCCAAATCCACGTTTTACCTTCTCAACCCTGTTCAAAGAGTCAAAGTAAGAAACTTTAGAACATCCCAAAGACCCTCATACAGTGTTTATATTAGACAGGTAATACTGTACGAATGAAATCTACAATGACAAAACCGAAGTACAAAGTCAAAATATCGCTACATTGGTCGCCGAAGGTGACAGGAAATAATAGTATAGCTAAAAAACATACAATAGCATTAGTTAAACTGTAAAGAGATGTAAACTCCCGCACAACAAACCATGCTTATATATAGATCATGCCAAGGGTATCCTATATTATGTAAAACAAGCAGCGTAGGAGATAAACACGTGAACAGATGTTAAAAACATTTTCTGCTAAAGGTATCTCCTAGATTATCTATGTCTAATATATACATATTCAACATGTTTTTCATTTCAAGTTCCATGACAAAAGAATCAAAGATCCAACAAGTAGAAAGAACTAAAAGAGACAACCATCAGATAATTAGTGCTTACGTTGGGGCAAGCTTGCCAAGGCTATCAAGCTCTTCACCGGTGTCTTCATCCAGGACTCTCCCTGAGATCTCGATTATGTAAGATCTATCTCTGGTTGTGGGAAGTCCTCTACTGGACAGCAAATCCAAATCTTTACGGTGAAGCTCCCTTCCATTCACAAAAATACCAGTATCTCCAGCTGCACAGTTCTGAGGCATGGGATAGTTGAATTCTTCAATAAATGGCTGCACAAGAAAAGAATTCTCCATTAACATTAGCAAATAACTATATTCTTATAGATTTGATATTAGCGTCGAATTAATTGACTTACAGGAATAATGCCAAGACCAGGGCCACCAATGACACCCCAGAATCCAGCTCGGAAATCATACCTACATTTCCAAATTGATGAATGCAAAGACATGAGTACAATGGAGGAGGCGAGAGAGATTACAGTTGCAACATAAAGCCATTTGTGATGATTAGTCTTATTGGTTTATGACTTCTTCCAAAAGCTATTATAATGTAGGCCAGCTATTATATATAACTCTAACAAAGCACGGATATATGAGCAATAACAAATTGTAAGCACAATTCAAGGTAATCAAGCATTGAAACCCACTGTGTTTAGTGAGTACACTTACCAATATTGTCCAGGATGGACTGTTCCAGCCATCTTTTCTGCCTTCTTGAGCTCACGATCTGGTATTAAATGTCCATTAACTGAAACATTACTTCTCCCATTATTTGTCTGATTTGATTTGGAAAAATCCCTGAAGCTCTTCTTAATAAAGTTCGTAATAAATGATTCACTCCCTTTGTTGGTTCTTGGCTGATCCTCCTCTTTGTTTGCATCCCAAGAATCTTGGGAAGCCCCAGTATTGGAGTACTCATTAAATGATAGATCCATCTCAGTTGCTAGTGTTGTCTCCTTTAAAGAGTTTTGTCGCGAAGTGACCTTATTTGGCTTTACCTTTTCTTGATCTGAGCGACTACTGCAGTTGCCCTTCCCAAGTCGGTTTATCACGTTATTGTTCGACGAGAATTCAAAGTGCTCCTGTAGAGGTGAACCAGGCGAAGGAGGAGAAAAAGTGCCTTTGATTGGCTGCTGAATACAATATGTGAATTCTTTTGGAGCAACTGGAGCTTCTGGGATGCCATCATCCTCAGAGGTACTGGGAGATGAAGAATGAAAGCTTTGCATCTCGTGAGGCTTGCTACCCGTTGAACTTGGGCCTGTGGATGGTAAAGATGGTAATGCTGGTTCTCTATCTATTGACTGAAAATCATAACCAGAATTATCATAATCATCAGAGGAGAAATGAGCATAGATCCGGGTGACAGGACCATGGGAATGTAAAATACTGTCTTTGACCTCCTCATTCAAGTTATTAACTTCCGACGGATTGTTCTTTGCTTCTGCATGAGAAAGAACTAGTTTCTTATTTGAAACCGCAAAATCGATCACAGTAGAGCATGCCCCACATCGCACTTTCTGTTTATTCTTTTCCGCAAGCAGTACTTTTTTGGGCAGCTGCAGAATTTCAAAGCAGTTACTACATGTCACCAATGGAGCACCACCAGAAAATGGAAGACATCGCCGGCCACCACTGGTTAGTACCACCCTATCTGGACGGAAATGAACAAAGCTTCCCATTTGGGGGTTAAGGTCACTTGGCCATCTTGTATGGGTTTGTGAAACATGAATGGGTGGAGGAATCGAAGTCCGAGGTTTGTTGTGATCATATGGGCCAACCATCCCGGGGTTTTCAGGATGGAGCATGGGATTGCTAGGGAAATCAGGGAACCTTTTATTGTGGAAAGCAGCGGGTGGAACTGGCACTGAACCTCGCCGGTGGTTGTCATAGCAATAGAAGCAAGGGCAAGTAGGATGGTGAAACGACGCATTATGTGGGTAAAGCTCATACGGATCAGGATTGTTTTCAGCATACTGTCCAGAAAAGTATGGAAGCGACGGTTGCTGGTATTGCCTGGGAAAGGGATGAGGAGCTCCACTGTGCATGTGGGATCCAAAAGGATCGCCATATCTGGGTAAATGGCTTGAATTATGCATGGAAGAAGAAAAGCTAGGCATAGGTATTTCATGGCCATTGGTGTAGGGAAATGGCTCCGGAAAGTGATTGAAATGAGCGCGTGCTGCAACAGGTTTACCAGGTCCAAAGTACTCCATCGAAGCCCTATTTGCCCCTGAAGAAGCACCTGCATACGAAGTGTTAGAACTACCATAAGGATCTGGAGGAACCACAACCCCATCGAGGGGAGCTTTCTCTTTCGGCTTATCAACTAAATCACCAGACCGGCTAAGTTGATCCCGCAGCTCATCCAGCTTCTTCAGAAGCTCGGCTCGATCTTGTTCAAGGTACAGAACTCTGTTTGCCTCATCTGGGTCAATAGTTTTTCTCAATGGTTCCCTACCCCTATGAGAAGAACCCAAGGGGTAATTTGACGGACCCTCGTCTGGATAAATTGAAGTTGAGGACCTCATACCTCCAACATCAGTTAATTGATGTCTTCGAACCCCCTCTTTTTCACCATTCTTCCGAGCTCGCCAATCTTCCATCCATTCCGATCTTCGGCTTGCATTTGTGGGGCCAAATTGGGCATTCAAATCCCCATGTTCTCTTCCCACAGAATTCTCCAATTCATCTCTTTTCATGCTCATATCAACGCCATCCTTGACAAGCCAGTTCTCAGTTGCATCTTTCACTTGCTTCCTAACAATCTCAGGATTTTTAACATTTTCCTTCTCTAAATTCCTTTGATCACACCTCAAAGAACCATCACTTGACTTAACATCCATATCAGAAGCATCACTTAACACAACTATTCCTTTATTGTCTGAATCATCTGATTTGGCACAAACTCCTCCAACCCTTTCTTCCTCCGACTTCTCGAACAAAGTATCCCCCTCTTGCCTTTTCTTGTTTGCTATAAAACGATATAAACAATCCGATCCTCAATATTAGTGAGAGGAAAATAACCTCAAAACTAAAAAGATTTCCTGTATCTTGAATGCAGAAAAAACTCGGGAAACATAATGCTATTCAGATTGGGATCCTAGATTATGAATTTTGTTTCTAGTAATGCGGCTACTGAGTTCCATATCTGGTTTTTCGGGTTTAATAATCTCAATCCACAAATCCAAACGATTGACAGATTGAATATTATTAACCTTTGTGTGGATTTTTATTTTTTATTTTTTATTTATTTTGGGTCCAATTCCATACCAAATTCCAAAAATTGTAAACCCTGATCTCATTCCCTTTCCTTAATTTCCAATAACATAAACCAAAACACAAACTTCTATAAAATAAAAAAACACAACCATCATATAAAACAAAGAACAAGGTAGCCGTTTGGTTACAAAGAAAATCAAAGTAACTGACAATTTGGTCAGAAACCCAACAAAAATCATGTGACACAAAACGTAAAGTTTCTATCTTTTTCCCAGTTTTCTCACCAACCCCACCAAATAAGCTCCAAAAAAAAAAAAGGAATCAAAGAAGAAGAAGCAAACCTCGAAGAACAGCACCACAACCACCACACTGGTAAACAGAGTAATCATCAAGCTCCGGAAGAAGATTCTCACACTTTGGGCACCGAACCAGCCTCACTTTTGCACCCGAGTCCCCCATTTGCTCATAACCCACCTTACCAAACAAACCCAGAAACAAAAAAACCAAACAACAAACGACAAGTCAAACACTGTTTCCAGTCAATGTTTGGCAGCCGACAAAACCAGAGAGAAAAAGCAGCTCAGAGAAATGAGAAAGCTTTGGGTTGTTCTGCTGCAATGGTGAAATGGGTTTTCGTTTTAAGGAGAAAGACAGGAAGCATCTTTTTCTTTTGTGGGCTTTCTTTTTTCTTTTGCAGATTTTCTCAGGAACCAAACAGGGGAGAAGGAATGGTGGAGCTGGAGAAGTGGACGGGAGAGAAGTTTTTGGTGGGGACAGATAATTTCCCGGAAAACTATGAAGCTGGAAAGGAAAATACAAACGCTCAGAATTTATGGAAGTGGTTTGAGAAATTCGATTCCAGTGTGTTTAGTGTTCTGCAAAATCTCTGCATTTATGCTTCACGTTTTTTTTTTGTGTTTTTTTCTCCAAAATTGCTTTCGGACACAAAACGCGGAGTTGGAGACGTCAGGACCGTTTTCCAACGTTTAAGCAAAATGCGACTTCCAATGAGGACGCCTCCGGAACGACGCCGTTTCAGGAGGGTGGAGTTAACTTCGTTGGAACCGCCGTTTGTCTGGAGTTAACTTCTATGCTCCCTAACTTTGCTTCCGTGAAACAAAACAAAAAAAAAACATTATAATTACCTTATAAGACTTAATTGGATGGACATGGATCCTCTCCGGATCCAATTGTCTTAATTCTAGAGATCAATGAATCCGGACCATTGAAATTTGATCCAACGGTTAAAGTTATTATAACTTTTAGAGTGGGTTTCTGTTTGTAATCGTTGGATCAAATTTCAATGGTCCAGATTCATTAATCCCTAGGATTAGGACAATTGGATCCGGAGAGGATCCATGTCCTAATTGGATTAATAGTCTCCCTTATGAATTAAGCCCATGCGGTGAAGTTAGCATCACATGTAAGTTTCACGTACTAACAATTAACATAGAGTTCTGTTTTAGCCTCATATGTGTGGTTCGTGTGTTATTAATTAACGAAGATTTTATGAAATTTTTAATTTTGGACCTAAATCTTAAAAGATTTCACCACATGGGCTTGAATCCTAATTTTTTTACTACAGAGGTTATCTTACAACTACCCTATCACTATGGGACTAATAGTCCAATTAACCTACCTTATAATTGGTCTTTTGAAAGAAAAAAAAAATGTTCATTGAGATCCTGGATTTAACAAAAGGTGCACCATTGAATAATGTAGGTATCACATATTCAGTTCTAATAAATTAATAGATAGCAAATCGACCTTTACTACAGTAGTGGAAATGTGTGGAGTCCCTGTATGAGGACGTGAGTTCAAATTATGTCGGTAATTAATCTAACAAAATTATAGTTTGACAAAAAAATAAATAAATTAATAGATCAAACTCAAAATGAGATGAAGGTTCATAAACACATTGCATACCTGCCATGTAATCAAATTGAAAAATCTCAGGTTAAAATCTCATGTAAAGACCAATCATTCCTTTTTGTTAAAATAAAAAATTTCAGATAACAAATTTTTAGTTTAAAAACGAACTATAAACTAGTGTTAATGTTGAGAGACCAACTTATAATTTTATCCCGTTGCAGAAAAGAAACAAGTTAAAGAGGACTGGTAGTAGCAAATCCACTTTTTTTTAATTGTGCTTTAGCTTTTTTCTGTTCTCCTCTCTTTAATTTTCTTGACTAGAGTATTTTATTCTCCTTTTGTTTCCAATAAGTGCTTTTGCAGTTTGTGGCTTTTTCTTGGTTGCGAATGGAGAGAGAAAAACACTGTTTTGGCCGATGTGAAAGCGAAAAGAAAAGAAGAAGATTAAAAAAAAAAGGAGATATAATAAGGCGGGTTTTTCTGACAAGTCTAGTGAGGGACTCTTGACTCTGACTAGTCTCTCCCTCTTTCAGTGTGTGAAAAATAGTGATCGATGAAGGAAAAAGGATTCGGCGAGGATTGTGTGATTATGTTCGTTTATTATACATCATACGATCAAAAATTATTTTATATTTAAATTTTAAAATTAAATATAAATAGTATTTAATAAAAACTGATCGCACAATATATAATAAATGAATATGATCACATAATTCCCCAAATCCCCAAAAAAAGGATCTGGTGAGAATCATTTTCCATTAATCAAATATCAATATTTTCTCTCATTCTCTTTACATCCCCTTTCATCCCCTCCTCTTATATTATTTATTTTGTCTTTCTTTTTTTATAAAAAATTAATATAAGATATTGATATGGCTTAACCATGACCGTTCAAATAGGAGGAGAGAGAATGAAAGGAAAAAAAAAAGGAAAGAGAATCCTAATCCATTTATATTGTAAAACTTAATAAATCGAGCTGTATTTCGAGGACAGTTGAAAATCTCTCCAATCACGAATCTCTTTCACTGCCAGATTTGACTTTTGAGCCAATTGAGTCGTCAGAAGACAACCATGAATTATGAACAAGAATGAAAACAGAAAGATTGGTGTTGTTTTAATGAATCTAAATATTTCAAGCTGGAATTTTAATGGCACAACCAAAGTTAGGGTCCCAATTACATGTTACATGTTCGTGCAAATGAAAATATTCCAATATTATCTATTGTAAGAGGCCTAGTGGTAAAGATAGAGATTGCGGCTCCCCAATAAATATAAAAAATATGGGAGGTTTTGGATTCGATGCTCCGAGCTGATGAGTCTACTTGACTGTGAACACGGACATGGTGACATTTCTCATAATCTTTCCAAACCGTAAGAAGATGGATATGAATGGGTTGTTCCTTTTTTAAAAGAAAAGGAAAATATTCCAAACTAAGATCATTCTCTAGTGGCAAATTCTAATATCGCTTTCATGACAAATTTGAACACAAAGCTCATAGAATAATGAGAGTTATGCATGATGAATAAAAAATGTAATCCTCGAGTTGCCACTAATTCATATTGGACACAAATTGGTATGCCGCGACCGAAAAACACATTCAAGAACAAATTTATACCGAAGCTATAATACTTGCCTATAACGGGATTACAAAACATAGAAAAACCAGGTTGAGTCCGCGGAACTGTTACAAAGAAACAAACTGTGGCCGAAACAAATGACCCAAAACTATGAATTAGCCATAAGGGCCATAAATGTATCAAATTCAACATAAATATTATAAACATTCAGCATAGGAGTCGAATCTGAAATTTTCCAATGACAAACGAAAATAAATATCATAAGTGTAAAGTGAAATATCATAAAATTGTAGTATTAATCGATGATTATGTAACTTTCGTTTAGGCATTTTAGATGCCGCTATTGAAATAGCCCATCTAGCTTTCGACAAAAAAAAAATAAAAATAGCCCTTCTAGCTATATTTTATGTTACTCCGCTCATTTCATAAAGTATTCTACAGTGTTTAATGACAACTACCCAATATTCGGGAGATCCTTTCCCTAAACCCATAACTCACTGTTTGGATCCAAAATAATACTTTGAGCCAAGCTCATGAGTGTCCTCGGTCCAATAAAAGTATCAATAATATCCCCATTTTTGGGTCTGGCCCAGTAGAGTTCGGCCGAATCCTATTAGAAGATGGTTCTGCTTGGATAAGAGTGAAGAGGTCAAAACCTAGTACAATAAGAATTCTTCATAAACTAAGGATGCTTCGAATCAGAAAAGATGCCAAGAGTCACAGGTTGAATCTGCAATTCCGTTTATATTGAATGAAATAAAACCTCATTCTATGATTTCATTTATGTCTAAAAATAAATCAATAATTGAATAAATCATCATGGTTTTCCTACCATTCCATTTATATTGAACGAAATCAAAACCTCAGTCTATGATTTCAATCCGTTAAAAAAAAAAATCATCGTGGTCTTCACACATATTAGAATTTCCAGCCACAATCATTGGCAATACCAATAATCATCATTGGTCATACAAAGACATTACCACAATTTTCTCTCAAAATTCGTGTATAAAAGAATTCATCATGATGATCAGTCCCGCGACCGATTGCTTATACTTTAATCTCACAACAACACAAAGTAGGATAACGAGAGTGTCCATTTACTTCCTACACCACATGGATCACAAGCACCCTCCTTACGGACTATGGGTACAAATCCGTCTGTGTAGGCCTCTAGAGGTTTATGGGATCGAAACCCAAGGCAGCGCACGGTGCCCTTGATTCCTAGTTCCTCTCAATCTAGGAGTGTCCATTTCTCCAGCTATACCACATAGACTATCCTGCAGGATTAGCATGTCCACATAACACCCTCTGAAGGTTTAGGAGATCAAAACCCAGGGGAACCACACAATCCCTTTCACTCTCAGGTCATCAAAATTACCCATGGAAGCTGCATGCACTTACCTGATAGTGAGTGATCACAATACATATATATTTCACATAAATGCACCATTATTCATATTACTTATGAAATAATGCAATATCAACAAAGAACTGAAGAATATAACATTCTGCAGAGTATGATTGTTTGCTCTGATACCACTGGCAGCATAAAGAAAGAAACTTTAATGGAAGCTTTGGTTGAAACCAATAAGGTAGATGAATTATTGGCACTTTTTTTTAATAACAGAAGAATAATTATAATTCATTGATATGAAATAAATATGATTGCAATACAAATACAAGGGGGCCAATTGAGTATCATTGATCTGAATATAATAAATGCACAAACAAACTTAACTAATTCCCTATATAGCAATTACGATGAACAAGGAAATACCCAAGAACCATCTATATAGATTTGACATAATAGATCAGTAGTAGCATATCCAAAACTTACGAACACAAAAGCCATTGGTATGAAGCGAGGGCACAAAAATACTTTTCTTGGGGATCCGAGGGATCCTGTGATCGTGTCCGTTTATCGTATATCGTGCGATCATTTTTTGTTAGATACTATTTATATTTAATTTTAAATTTTAAATTTTAAATGATTTCT
The DNA here is from genome assembly GCA_035220775.1 of Malus fusca. Taxonomy (NCBI): domain Eukaryota; kingdom Viridiplantae; phylum Streptophyta; class Magnoliopsida; order Rosales; family Rosaceae; genus Malus; species Malus fusca. The sequence goes on along the minus strand of CM069065.1, from coordinate 22,579,314 downwards.
GACCGCACGATGTACGATGATCGTACGAACACGATCACTTGATCTCCTAAAAAAGGATCTGCCGGGGATCATTTTCCCAAACATTGGGGTTTTGGAGCTTTAATTAGGGTTTTGTGTTTGGGTCACAAGGGAGAAGAAAGGTGAGAGGTTTTTTTATATGACGATTAATATATTAGACTTGTTGGCACATTGGGTGGGGACAACTGGCCTTCATTTCTATTTTCTAGGTGTGGAATGTGTAGTTGCTAAAATGTATCAAAGCAGTTCCAAGAGAAGCAAATTTTGTGGCACACTCATTGTCTAAAATATGCTTTGGGGCACAATTTTTGAAGGATTTTTTGGTCTGGTTCTCCCTTTAATTTGCTTGCTGACACTAATCATCCTAATTGATTGCATTAAGTAGAATGGATAATCACTCTTTTCTTAATTATAAGCAAAATTTCAAGCACTGAACACTAACAATTTCTAATCATCTCCTACTAATGTATAATTTAATCCCAAACTGCTTCCACTTCTATGTTATTTGGAAGTTATAAGTCTAGTTATTTCATCCCCTTGCACTTTAGTTCGAATCTCCTTGTTGAGAGTATGAAAATCATATTAATTAAAAAGGGATCTCGCATGTGCTTATAAAGAGGTTGATCACTCTGTATTTTCAATTGGTTTTATGTTAGAACCTCAACTTCGTTTGTAGTATTAGAGTAAGTTGGCCTAAGTATGAAGCTAAACAACCACAATTGCTCAACGTCACCCAATTTATGAAAATTCACCACCTATGGTGTTAAGGGTATGAATCTCACCTTGAGAAGAATGGACTTTGAATGTGCTTTGAGTTGAATCCCTAGCCATATAGGCAATTGATTTGGTAATAGAATCTTATCTTCTTTCACTCATTCTCCATCAATTAGAATAATTTAGAGATATCGCTTTGTCAAATAAATTACTTTTTGTTATTAGAAAGTTCATTAATTTAGGTTGTTTGATAGGGTTTAGGTTTTTATTTTTATTTTCACCTTTTTGAAATCTTGTTTGATAAATACTTTCAGTTAAAAAAAAACTAAAAAATCATTTCTTGAGCTTTCACAATTTGGCTTTGAGTTCATATTTGGTTTTCAGTTTTTACTTTTTAAAAAATTGAAAGTAGCTACCAAATAAGATTTCAGTTTTTAAAAAACGTAAAAAGTGACTTTACCGCCAAAAAAAAAGAAGAAGTGAAAAATGAAAACGAAGTGGTCATCAAACTGTCAAACGGCTCCTTAGTTGCACAAGCAATGCACATGTTAAATTAAATAGGACAACGATCATTTGAACAATTGGAAGAAGTCATATAGAAAGACAATGGGTTAGTGCCTTATACCAAAATGCAAATAAATGGTAGAAGTAGCCACAAGTAACATAACATAAAATCATGAGAACATTGGAATTTTATTATAAGAATCAATTGGGTAAAAGGTACTTGATTTAATTGAATTTTGCAATCTAGAAATGGGGACCTAAAAATAGAGGGTTCGAATTATTACAAAAGAATGTGGAATGCACCGTGTAAATAGTCACCATTTCTTATAAAAAAAATAACATTGAAAATCCCTTTCTTTTAAGGGCCAAATGATTTTTTTTATTTTTTTATTTTTAGGAACTGGAAATTCATTACTAGAGCAAAAGGCAATAGAACATAGGGCGCCAAAAAACAGCGGCAAAATGAAATACAATCTGCAAGGAGGATTAAAAACTGAAGACACCGCCTCTGAGTCACTAGTGTTGTCCACATCTTGCTAAGACTAACCCCTACGGAGGACAAGGCAGCCCATCCTTGTTCAGAATTATTACCAGAAAGGATGAGGGCATGTCGACCAAAACTGCTTTGCGCATCCCCGACTATTGGTGTGACGCCACAAAATCCGCCGCTTCATTTGCTGATTTTGGCACCCAAGACCAAGAACAAGAAGGAATGGTCATCCCTAACTAAAGCACACGACTTAAGATAGGAAAGATCTCCCAATCAGAACTCTCTAAGCTGTTGTTCAGAGACGAAACCACAAGCATGGAATCCGATTCAACCACGATATTTTGGAAATTCCGCAGTAGTGCTAATAGGCATTCGTCCTTGATTGCCAACACCTCGGCCATGAAAGCACTTGATTGCCAACACCTCGACCATGAGAGCACTAAATGCAGTCATCTCAATCATGAATCACAATCCTCGCATGGCATCGAGTGTCCAAGTTAATCCATGAGGCATCCATATTCACCTTAATAAAATGGGTTGGAGAGGGACCATGAATATTCCAAGCAGCCTTCCCTGATTAAGATGGCCCCAAAGACATCGACATCAAGCCCTATTAGGAAGAGATCGCAAAAATGGTAGCAGGTGGGGAAATAGTGCATTGATCAAAGAAAGCCTTGCATCTTGATTTCCAAATACCCTAATAGGTAAGAACAACCAGGGAGAGAAATTTGGCCTTTTCCTTGGCATTCCCCATTACTGCCCCTTCAACTTCCAGCAATCAGGCATCCAAGAAAAAGGTCGAAGCACGCTAGATCCTGAGATAAAGAGCCCGTCATACCAGACGGCTTCCACCCAAGGGAAACGATGTGTTCAACAAATTCCTCCTGATCATTGCACAATGGACACAAGGAAGAGGGACAGCATCTTTGTTACTTCGTAGCCAAGGCCCCATTGACCCCTCGCTACATGAAGTTTCGCAATTTCGAAGTAGTATCTAGGCCCCAAATTAGCTTCCATACAACAAGACTCATGAGACGGAGAGGTAAGGGACGACGAGAGTTTCAAGAACCAGCTCTGCCATGTTGTCACCAATACCCCGATTTGATTGAGTACTTCCCTTTTTTATCAAACGGCCAGATCAGACTATCTGGGCATGACAAGTCCCTAACCTAAATTTAGGAAATCGCCCGCACCTCCTCAACCGGAATGATCTTCGAAATAGGATCAAGATGCCATTCCCTGAGCTTTTGGTTGATTATAGAGTTTACTGCATGATCCGGTCTCATCGTAGTCTCATCCATCAGTCTGAGGTGACCAAGAATGAGACTAGGGATCCATCGATCATTCCAAAGGTTAACTCATGACCCAATAAGTATTTGCCAATGAGCCTCCTTAAGAATTAAGTCTCTTCCTTCAAGCAAACTAGACCACACCTACGAGGCCATGCCGCCCATCTTGGCTTCGAGGAAAGAATAATTGGGAAAATAACAATCCTTTAAGACTTGGGCCCAAAGGCTCATGGGCTTTTGAATCAGACGCCATCATTACTTGGCTAATAGTGCCAGGTTGAAGTCTCGCAGATTTCGAAAGCCTAACCCACCCTTACCTTTTGCCCCGCCTAGCTCATTCCAATTAATCCATTGCATTCCACAGGAACAATCGGAACGGGCCTACCAGAATTTTGCAATCGTCGAATCAATATCCTTGCACAGGTTTCCTGGGCGCAGGAAAACATTCATTGGATATGAGAGCACCTTCAATGCAACTGCCTTGATCAAGACCTCACGATCAGGCTAGGAGAAAAACTAGTGCTTCCACCCTTGGATCTTTGTAATAACCCACTCTTCAATATACCCCAAAGCCTCCCGTTTAGACTTGCCCTACACTGCCGAGATGTTAATATAAGTACCTGGATTTTCAACTTTGGACATATTCAGGATAATGCACAATGCATCATGGAGAACTGATTGAGTGTTGGCACTAAAGTATACAACTGATTTTTGCAAGCTAACCTCTTGTCCAGAAGCCTCACAAAAGGCGTGCAGCAAGCATGAGATATTCTTGCAATTATCCTCATTGGCATTTCGAAAAAATCAGCGTATCATCCGCAAACAGAATGTGAGAAAGACGGGACACGGGACCTAAGAGCACCGATTCGAATCGCATCCAGGAAACCCGAACTCGTTGCACCTTGAAAAATGCTCGATAGAACCTCACTGACAACCAAGAATAGATAGCGATAAAGTGGGTCACCTTGACGGAGTCACTGAGACGATTTAAAGTTTCTTCTGAGGCAGTCAATGAGGAGAATCGAGAACTCCACCGTGGTTACACACCACATACAAGAAAGGTTTTGCGTACTATACATCACGCCAAGTTAAGAAAGACCAGCCTCATATGTACCTTTTTTTACCTCGAAATGAGGGGTCATTCTTATGATGCTACAGACGACTGTCCGAAGTGTAAGGGGTCAACTCGAACTCGAATAGGATAGGATTATGCGTGACTGCCCCTTGTTTGTCATTTTGACCGAGTTTATCGTACCTCCGGCCCTTATGTTACACGACCATAATATGTTGTTACGTTACACCGCTATTACGCTAGAAATAAAAGGTTCCACATGAGCTCTCATTCTGTGCCGTCGAAACTTACTTACATAGATTAAGCAGCTACTAGATCCCCCGTCTTGTCGAAGAATCGAGGTCAACCAAAAAACGAGCAAATCCCATTTTCACCATTACCGCCTCCAAGAAATCCCACTCCACTAAATCATAGGCCTTATTCATATCCAGTTTAATTCCTAACTCAAAATTGGACTTTGATTTCTGGAGGTTGAGAGAATAGAAGACCTCATGGGCGATAACAATGTTGTCTTGGATTTGTTAGCCTTGCACAAAAGCTTTTTGGCTGGGCGAGATAATCCTCGACAAATAAGGTTTTAATATGTTAGCCAAGACCTTGGAGAGAACCTTATACAAGAAGTTACAAAGGATAATCGACCGGAATTGGTTTACAGATTCCGGGTTAGGGGTTTTCGGGATAGGCACGATATGTATGGAGTTAAGGTTTTGTGGACAGGCCCCCTCACTCAGGCATTCATTCGTTAGCCCCCTAACCTCCCAGCATATAAGATCCTAATAAGAATGGAAGAAGATCCCTTGTAACCTATTAAGCCCTAGGGATTTGGATCCCTTCATTAGAAAAAACGGCCTCCTTGATCTCGAGCTCCTCTATAGGTTTGCACAAAGCCTCGTTCATCTCAGACGTGATGATGGATTCCACGCAATTCAGCAAATCTCCCCAATCATAGTTGCCCACGGAAGTGAATAGATTTTGAAAGTGTTTCTTCACCGTGCGCCGAACCCCAGCAGGGCTTTCCACTCAATTGTCCTCTTAGTCTCGAACCTTCACACAGTTTTTCCTTCTGCGTTGGATGGTAGACTGGTGGAGGAAAGCTATGTTGGCATCACTAGCTTAAAGCCACCAAATATGGGACCTTTGATGCCAAAATTGCTCTTCCTGTTTCTCGAGCCGGTTCAGACAGCATGTGGTATCTTTGATTGCTTCCAAATTTACCTCCCAATCCATTTGAAGAGCACCAGGTGTTCCGATAAGTTGGCAATGGTTAGTTTTCGTTCCTACAGGGTTTTTTGAGTCTATTTTTTCAAGTTCATCTTAGTCACACTAATTTTCCTACGTCATTTGTGAAGCCACATGCCCTCAAAATGTTGGCCCTAACTCACTTTCACAGCTTCTTTGCATCCCTTCTCCGAGGTCCAGAAGGCCTCGAATCTGAAAGTCCGCGACCTTTTGATGATATTTGGGTCCGAGTTGATGATGAGATGGTTATGATTAGAGGCCTTCACAATAGCGTGGCAAACACTCATGCCAAATCCCATTCACCAGCACACGGTCCAACCGTTCTTGCACAAGCCTGTTATTCCGAGTCACTCTCCAAGTAAATCTGGGGCCACAAAAGCCCAAATCAATTAGTTCCATTTTTGCCATAAAGTCATGTAAGTACCTGGGCCGAAGATGCGACACCTGGCTTCTTCCTTCCTTTTCGCGATCCCAAAGGAACTCATTTAGGTCGCCCTCACAGAACCAGGGACGACTAGAAGGCTGGAGCACCTCCAGTGCCCATTTCGAAAACTCTTCCTTCTCAGATTTGTATGGGTTACCATACATTTAAGCATCCAAATTTGGGCTATATGATTTGCTGCGTTGAGATTTGTCATATCGCCCCACTTGAAGAGAATTATGGGGGCCAAGATAAGTTGGCCATATTTTCTGTTATAGAAATGTTTGGGGTAAATTGGCACCCTAAGTTTTGGAGCTTCCACACACCAAGGGAAAAAAAAAAGCTTGGTATATGGTTTGGCCTAAAACAAATAAATGGTTGCCTCCTCTAACTTATTAAGTGGCTTAATTAACTCTAGAAAAAATCAAATTTGTTTTCTTTAGAGTTGTCTTCACTTTTGAAATAACCGATATTAGAGGAACCAAACTTAAGACGACATGATTTATGACCCCTTGTAATTTTTTTCTTTATAGGTAAAACTTTAAACATTGTTTCCTTCTTGCTGAAAGGCCAAATTGCAAAATCATTCATGTAATCATAAGATTTTGATATAGAATCCATTTACACTAAAAGGGGGAGGATAAACTAGTATCGTATTTAGCATTCACGAGATTTGAACCTAAAACTTTACTTATAAATAAAGAAAAATACCACTGGACCATCATACTTAAAGGCTCTTGTAATCATAAAATTAATTTGAGACTTTGATAATATATGGATGGTGCTATGGAGAAGGGGAGAATATTTTTTTCCACTTGGTATTTTCATGAGGTTTAGACCCATTAACTTGGAAGTGCCATCCATGTCGAAAATTCACCAAGAAAGTCCAAATTTTTCAAGCAGCAAATCAATTCAATAAGATGTGAGCTCCAATGTAATGGTGACGAAATCTGCCTTAGTAAATCGAATTTTTGTTGACTACGTTGTGCTGTATAGCCAATTCAAGGCAGCCTACTTTCTATCATCCCCACTTCCTTCGTAAAAGCATCTCTAAATGAGATGTGTGAGTTACTCGCTTCAAATTGTAGAAGCATCTAAGAATTCTTCCATAGACTTTTTCAAGGTTAGGCAAATCATGGAGGACATCAAGGTAATACTTTCAACAATCATTGAGGTTACTATAACCCATACCTGCTGCCAAGCAAACAGCATCACCCATAAGCTTGCACATTACAGTATCTCATTGAGTCATGCGTGTGATTGGTATAATCACCCTCCAAGTTTAACCTTGGATTTACTTGTTGAAGAAAGTATGGAGCCTTGAATCACCTTTGTAACAAAGCATTGTAATGGCTCTATCAATGAATTTACTATTGTTTCTTTGAAGAAAAAAAATGAGATGTCAAAATTGTCACATAGACATATAACAATAAAAAAAATAGCATCCAATTGCTCCCACTGAGCCTTCAGTTTCTTACATGGCGTTGAGTTAATTGAAGGCTAGGCCTTCTGCTGTCAAATTCATTTAATAATTTTTAATAGGTGTGATGCAATATATAATAAATATTGTTGTATTCCAAGTATTTGATTGGTTGTCTTAATAGTTGGACCCCACAAAGAGATTAAAAAAATTATAAAAGGACATTGTTATTTAACATATTAGGTGGAGCATAAAAATGTACAAAATGTCAAATTGCCACATAAGACATCAAACATCATTTTGATGTTTTAAATTTAACATCTTTTTTGGAGATGCTCTATGTCACATCCCGGCCCGAGGCGGACCACATCCCAGGCCCGTTCCACCACTGTAGCACGATATTGTCCGCTTTGGGCTTACCATTCCCTCACGGTTTTGTTTTTGGGAACTCACGAGCAACTTCCCAGTAGGTCACCCATCCTGGGAATGCTCTGGCCTCCTTCTCACTTAACTTCGGAGTTCCTACGAAACCCGAAGCCAGTGGGCTCCCAAAAGGCCTCGTGTTAGGTAGGGATGTGAATATACATTTAAGGATCACTCCCTGGGCGATGTGGGATGTTACAATCCACCCCCCTTAGGGGCCTGACGTTCTCGTCGACACACTTCCGGCCACGGATTGGCTCTGATACCATTTGTCACATTCCGGCCCGGGGCGGACAACATCCCGGGCCCGTTCCACCACCGTAGCACGATATTGTCCGCTTTGGGCTTACCATTCCCTCACGGTTTTGTTTTTGGGAACTCACGAGCAACTTCCCAGTGGGTCACCCATCCTGGGAGTGCTCTGGCCTCCTTTTTGCTTAACTTCGGAGTTCCTACGGAACGCGAAGCCAGTGGGCTCCCAAAAGGCCTTGTGCTAGGTAGGGATGTGAATATACATTTAAGGATCACTCCCTGGGCGATGTGGGATGTTACACTCTAACATTTCAGTGGAGATAAGAAATAGCGAAGACCAATTAGGGTAGAGTTATCTGTTTTTTTCTTTTTCTGTGCCATGTAGTACAATTAATTCAAACGCGACCAATTAGATCATTACACATAAATATATTGAGATGAGTCAAGTGAATGAGTGATTCATTGTCACCTTATATTGAGGTCAAATTAAGTACGCCCTACATCCTTAGATTAGTAAGGTATATGCCCCATCCCTACGGGTGCGTAACAAATCACCTTGGATGACATGAAAATCTTAAGCCCTAAGGCCTCCAACCCAAGATGGGAATCCCATAAATTAGCCCCGTATTTTCAACTCTTCCTCTTTACGTATGAGGTTAGTCAATTTTTTTCTCCACTGTAATGGACTTATAATTCCTACCCCCAACTTTATAACTTGTTAAACTTTTGTATTTCTTTGATTTTTTTTTTGCTAACAATTTTGGAATTAGTTTTTGCATAATCTATCTTGTTTTATTTTACTAATATTTTGCATGTTTAAAATGACTTCGTCACCCTTGGGTATCGACCAACATGTGCTCATCCTGGTATTTGGAGGATACCAGGATCAGAGTGTGTCGTATAGAGTTTTGGTGTTGGATTTAATTTGGATTAATTAATAATAATATTTTAACTGTTGAATTTAAATTTGGGCTGTTAGATTTTTTTTTATTACCATTAAATTAATTAAATTGGATTTGAGTCATTGGAGTTAAGAAGGGATGTAGTTAGGTGAGCCAGGCCCACTTGTTTCCTTGTCCATCCCCTAGGAAAGCAGACCCAACTTCCCCTACCTCCAAACCCAAAATCCTAAAACTCCCACCCCCAAAATACTTCCTTGATGAGGTATGTGCCACAAATTTTGGGCTTTTTGGTTCGTCCCTTGGAGACAGCCTAAGGGTAATAGAACATGTCACATCTCTAACGGGTCGATAACAAATCACCTCGTGAAATCACAAAATAACATTGCAGATAAATATATGAACATATGCAAATTTAATGTATTCTGTGTTATATTCACTTATCTATTTTGCAGATTTTTTTTTGTGTGTGTATGAATGGAACTCCAAAATAACATTTTTAAAAACTGTGTAACCAAATAGTATAAGTACAACATAAATAGAATATTTTAATCAATAAAATTTATAATATTGATAATATGTTAGTAATACATCTATATTTTTACACTAAGAGACTTTAGTGTACACTATTGCTCCTAAATCGAACAAAAATTACCAATTATACCATTACATAACAGCTAGAAGCCCTTTTCGTATATTTTTTGTATTTAGGAATAAGTCAACCAACATTGGACATTGCGTTGCAGTTTTGTGGATTTAGACCCTGCATTGCAGTTTCTATTTTATTGTAGGCGAATTATAGTCATTTCAAGTATTGAACTTTAGTATGAGTGGTTTTGGTTCATGGAATTGGGTCATCTCCGAGGCAAACCCTCGGGATCCTCCTGACCCACTAACACGGGCCGTTAGATTTTGATCCAACGGCTACAAACAGGGGGGGTCCCTCTAAAAGTTATAATAATTGTGGCTGTTGGATTTTGATCCAACGGCTCGTGTTAGTGGGTCAGGAGGATCCCGAGGGTTTGCCTCGGAGAGGATCCAATTCCTTGGTTCATTAGTTGTTGGTGGGTCGGATCCTCCCTTTATGGCTTGTTTTATAAGGGTTTTGTGGCTCCTCCTGACCGATCCATGGCAGCACCACCTTCCCTGACCATACCTATGGTGGCCTTGCCTTGCTTGGCGCACGGTTATGGCGGATCTCTCTTGAAGCGGTAATGTTGTAGCTGGTTATATGGGCTAATCGTTGGTGACAAGCCAACCAGAGGATTACGTTATCGAATTAGTGTAAATCAGTGTAGGTTTGTTTGTACCGCATTTAGTTGTTAATGTCTTGCCCTAGCGAGTGCCCCACTGTGTTCGGTGGTTTTGATGTGACCTCACTTGTTAGCTATAGTTTAATGTGGTCTTGCTTGTGTGGGAGTGACCTTATGTGTGCTCCGGTATAAGTCTCCTCCTTCTGCCGTCTTTGTGGCCGATTTTGTATTGGGGTGTTTGTGCTAGCACGCATGTTTTTGGTAGTTAATTAGGGAATTATCATCATTGCTTGTTTGTGCGAATTAACTCCAAATCAAATATTTGATCATTGGAGATTGTACCCATGCGGCAACCCTTGTAATTATTACTGTTATCGTTATTAATGGAAAATCACAATCGTTTCTTGTAAAAAAAAAAAAAAAAGACTAAAATCTAATATCAAATGTGATTAATTTAACTATAATAAATGTCTGATCTGGACCATAATTACAGCGTCCTCCACCAATGCCGGGCTTCGCTCAAATCTGAATAAGTGCGACTGCTTCATGAAGAAATCTTCGTCGTTAATTCAATAATCCTCCCAATAATTGGAGCTCCTCCTCTGCGGACTGCTCGAATCGGAATCCCCAGGCGATAATCTTCCCAGGTTTAAGTATCTGTAAAACCTGGAGAATAATATAATATGATAATTAATTGACCATCGTACAATCCAAGAACCCAAGCAGGTCCTATCCACAAGCCTATTTCTCCTTCCCTTGTTCTACTTCCCCATTTATAATCTGTGCTGTTTTATTGCTGCCTTGCCAAATTTAAATTATATCATCAGTCCAAAAAATTGATCACTGACACATGGATTATCAGTAAAGTTTTCATTGATTTATGGCTGAAAAAAAACCTTATTTAAGGCACCATAAAAATTTAGGGAACTTCAACGAAAAACTCCTGGTACTTTTCATTTTAACAAAAAATCACATTTTTACACTAAAAAGTCAATCCTGATACTATTCACTCTACCATTTATTTTGCCCTTAACGTTAAAATTCAAAGTTTTCAAGCCATTTTCATTAGTTTTCCTAAAAATTTATGCCGGACACATTACAAAAGCAATGTTTTAAAATATTTATCGAAAATCGTACATAGCAAAGAAATAACTAAGTTATGAGTCCAGATCCTTTTTGTGAGGATTCCGAGAATTCGTGAATCGTGTCCGTTTATCGTACATTGTGCGATCAGAAATCATTTTAAATTTTTTTATTTAAAAATAAACATAAACAGTACTTGACAAAAACTATCTATACGATATACGATGAACGAACAAGATTCATGGATCCCCAAAATCCTCATCAAAAGAATCCGGAGAGGATCATGTTGGGTAAGTTATAAGTGAATGTTCCTCAAGCGTGCAGGACCTTTCTCTTTCGGTAAGGGTGGACGTTTTCTGTTCTACCTCGTCCTCCTCCAAAGAACTAATAGCTTATTCATCCACGTCATAGAAAAAAAAAAAAAAACAGATGAAGAGAATTTCAAAAGAGAAAAGAACTACAAGCATATTTACAAAGACTTATGGATTAGGAAAGTCGATTCAAACAATGATTTTGGCAGATCTAACTGTTTATAAAAGTGATTTCAACCTAAAATTTATCACCCGTGCTTCATGCCACTTCACCCATTCAATTACTAATTTAAAATTCTACTGTGACGGTGGCACTTATAAAAACTGTTATCCCAAAACAAATGTTCATATGTACAGAATATAGTCTTCTGCAGAAAAAAAACAAACAAGTCACGGTGGCATTTACAGCTATATGTTAGCAAAGTCCAAATTTGAAAAAATAAAATTTAGAGTAAAATATTATATATAAAGATAGTGTTTCAAAAAAAAAAATCACAAACAGATTGCAATTTGCTTTGGCAATTGTATGTTCCAGAATGCCATTATGGATTTAAATTGAAGTAAAAGATTATCAGTTTTCAGATCGTTCTTTAATTTGGACATGAAGGTTTTTTTCGTTTTATTTCCTGTTGAGAGTGAACCTTAATCTGTGCTCGAGCGATAGCCTCACCGGATAATGAAATTATTCGCGAGACTAGCAAGTGTAGTCATGAACTAGCTGTGGTGATGAAATGTGGAGATAAGGGGTTAAAATTACGATAGATCATGGGTTAGATCTCATCCCAAATGTACCAAACTAAAATTAAAAAGTAAAAACCAAACGATTACCATTTAAAAGTCTATTACAACAAAATAATAACTGATCAATGATCATACATATAGAATCTTGTTACGCTGGCATTTATATATCCAAATTTTGAAAGAAAATTAAGAGAACATTGTTATGCAGATATTAGTACTGTTCACAACAAGATTACACAGATTTCCTTGCTTTAACAATTTGTGCGTCCAGTATTAGACATTTTAGATTTAAAGCAAATTACCAAAGTGAAAACATCAAAATAATAATCCTCAAAATTGTTCTGCACATGAACGTTATATGAAACTGTGATCAAACTAAAAAAAAATGTACTCATATAAAGTTCATGAATTTATATATAAACTTTGGAAAAGGGGAGCCATTTCATATATGACCATTGGCTCAGAAATAAGACTGAACAAAGGAAAACAAAATCAAAATTGTATTTCTTTTTTGTCTTCATAAATATTGCAAATGAGAAAAATGTATAAGAATGAGAGGAAAATAAATAAATATTTATAGACTTGTGTTTTCTGTCACCTGCATTGATCCTTTTGCCTCCACAGACCAATCATATTACAAAACCCAGAAAACACTAGTTTCCTTTTCTTGGCCTTGTCCTTTCCTTCTCCAAGGAAAACCTTCCTCTTCCAAATCTTCCTAATCCCCACATTGGATGAAGATAACCCTTTGGCCTCCCTTGTAGAACTACTTCTCATATCTGATGATACAGTGGAAGCCATGCCTGATGAAGGATGAGTACAGAAATTGGCAATGAACCGCCTGGATCCTCCAAGAGAATATGGCAATGCCATTAGATGCCGTTCGATCAGATGACTAACTGAGACCAATTCATAGGAGTCGTATAAAGGGCTCCCACAATCCCATACGCCCAGTTCTTCATTGCCTCTCAATCTTTGTTGCATATTCTCTTGGTCTCAATTTTTTCTTGGCACCAAGACTAATGTTTTTAGAGACTAATAAATATAAGAGAGTGTATGATTTAGGCTGACAAGTGCCAATCATGCATATTCTTTGTGTCCAACTGAACAGATTCTCTTAATCTTTTCAAGTAAAATAGTTTTAAATTTTAGGTTGGGATTTTAATGGGCACGCCATGTTTTGGTGGATGCACCCCCTATATACCTTTAGAATTACTACCTTGCCCTTTTGATGGAGAATTTTTTCTTGTTTTGATTGGATATTTGATAAGGATATCATTGTCTTTTACAAGAAGCATGACAGAGGGGACTGATTATTCATATGGGGGATAAGACAATAAGCAAATCTCATTTGATCCTCCAACTTTCACACACAGGTGCTCTTCACCAATCTACATTTAGAAATGTGTATAGTTTTAAAACACTACAGAAAGAGAAGAAATTAATTAGGGTATCAATAATGTATCTTGCTTTTCTTCTTAGGTTAGGATACTAATGACAATTTTTTCATATGTTGTACTTATACAAGGTAGCGAACTCTATATTAATATTGTACTTCAGAAGATAAATGTTATGTGTCAAGTTCTTATAGCTTTGAAAGCTTACGAAATCATAAAGGATCATTTCTATGGAGTCATTCTAAATTCACAGATTCAAATGACTTTTAAAGTTAAATATCTTTCTTTAAACTATGGATCCTTGTAAATCGTTGTTTCAAATCCATTCAAAATGCACTGGCAGGCACTTTCAAATACATTCAATCCAATATTTTCTTTTACTTTTTGAAGATCCTAATGTATTACCATCACGCCACAAGAGAAATTGAAGGAAACTCATCTTCAAATCACGGATGTCCTCAATTAGACGTCCAGTACCACCTAAGCAAGCCTTTGTCGAGTTGATGGCCTCCACTCCACAGACCCTTTTGCACAAGTTCAAGCACAACAGTTCTAAAACTCTAACATATACTCCTTAGGAAATATTTTCTGTAGCACATAACTTCTGTTAACTTGTAAACATTAGACTGTTTTCGGGCGTTTTCAACGAAAGAAAACAATTTCTCCTTGTTTTTGTTCATTTGAAACTAGATATACAAGGATCCTATTAGCTTTACTCTCCTGTATATATCAAAAGAAAAAATATATATGCTGGGAATAATTTCCGAAGATTCTATTGTATTATAAAGGTTTGCATTGTCATACGCTAATTTAAATTGGGTTAGAGTTTTGTCTATTGTGAAGAGAGTGATCCAGAGTCATGTGGCTCCGGTTCCATTATTAAACAAAATGGGGGTGGAACTTGGCTCAAAGTTACCTAACACCACGACATTACATGTAATGTGGTTTTGATTGTCAACATCCGCGTTCATGAGAGAGACCCATACTTCCATGAAAACAACACTTCGATCGACCTGTAAAGTTTTTTTTCTTCAATTGAAATCCTTTCTGGATCTCACTCTCCGAAGTCCAAGGACTAAGGAATCCGGACCAATCAAATTGAATCTGACAATTCCATTAACCCATTCCGCTGACCCATCTCACATAAACCAAAGTCTGAATCTCTCTCTCTTGAACGGTCCGGATTTCCTGGTCCTTAGACTCTTGAAAGTGAGATCCGAAGAAGATCTCAACTCATTTTTCTTGATCGTTCACATGTCACGTAATCCAAATGAATACATGAAATTATGCAAGTTCATAGCAATAAGTAGTTATTACTTTAAGGATTTAGGGTTAACATACTAATTTCTTGTTATTTATTTTAAGCTCATAGTTATGATTTAAGGATTTAAGTTCATAGTTCAATCATTGTCATTGTAATCAAAATACTATTTTCTTGTCAATAATTTTGAGTTGAAGATTGACACAGAGTACTAGACACTTGAAAAAGCTTATAAAACCAACACATTACAAATTTAACTAACTTCATATGAGACATATCTGTATTTAGAAAGAGATTTAAACTTGAAATCTATCATCATCCCACACCACTTGAGCTACCTAGGGCGGCATGAGACATATTTAGTGTGTGATAGATAGAAAACTAATGCCTTAAAAAAGCTAAAACAACTGTGGACTGATTTTGGAAACGACAAATGTGTTCGGTTTTGAGCTTGTACTATTCACTTAATCATAGGCAGTGCTAAAGAAGCTCCTAATCACATTGCCACACAAAATCTGCAAAACCTTCTTGTTGTTAAGCCCTACACATCTTGGTGTTTTGAACTGGCTAGCAGCAGCTCCTTGAGCTAGGTAATGGATTAGAATCTTCTGGAAGGTTCCCTTCCGAAGAATTCGAAGCTCGAGCGGGCCTATGGTGTTGACCTTGCGCGAACTCATGTATCCCGCATCAACAAAAGCTTTGTCCAAACAGTTGCAGCACTCGCTAAGAACCTCATGGGTTGGTTCACCATTGGGTTCCCAAAATATGACATAGTGACCAGGATCTGTGGACAAGTCCACATGGCTTGAGAAATCAACAACTTCCAACTTTTCTGCAGCTAAAAGCTTTGCAGCTTCTTCGACGGATAGCTGCAAATCTTTTTCAGTGTTCTTGTCAATGTTGATTGAAGGCAGAAGATTGCTCCGGCACACGAATTTGAGCTCTGGGGTTGAGTTGTAGAACCCCACAACTTTCACAATATCCCCTAGTCTGTAACGGTACAAACCTGCATATAAATTTGATTAGATTTTTAAACACAACTACGGATCTTTTGGCTGAATTCATGCATAAATAACAAGATTTCTGTGATGGAAAAAGAAGGCATGGTGTATAAAAGTTGAATTATCTATCAGTCTACGTTGACGAAAAAAAATTCAGTGGGGTTACCGAATCACCTGCAACACTAGTGAGGACCACCTCATACTCTTCGCCAACTGTGACTTCAGTGAGTCCCACTGGCTGCTCACCGCTGTTGTTCCTCAGAGGGATGAACTCATAGTACCCAACATTTGGGATCACAGCAAAAGTGGCCAACTCAGGGGGCAATTTTGGGTTGACATTTGCCCCAACCCATCCTTCAGAAGAACCGTAGTCTGCACTCAACAATGGCAACTCCCCTGCATAGTGCCTCAATTTCTTCAAATAAGGCTCCATGGACCCTGTCATGATCCCATAGATGTACTTGACATTGGGAAAAAGTGCTGGTATTAATCCATACCAATTACTCAATCCGGAACATTTCCCATGAATCAAATCAGCCAATTTAGGGTTCGGGCTGAGCAGTTTTGAAACAGCTGATCGGATTGATGGCTCTGTGATTCGGTCACTGAGGACCCCGTCTCGAATGTCAGCACATAGTTCTTCCCACACCAGCTCAAAGGTTCTGAATGCAAGGACAATGCTGTGAGCAAATGCTGAAGATATCATCTGAACTCTGTCCCTGAATATTATGCCACACAAGAGATGGCAATACAAAGATTGTTGGAAATCATGGCCGAATATTACTTCGTCAGGGCTGCAGCATTGAGATTGCATTGTTTTCATTGTGGTTTTGAACTTATGATTGCGGTAAACGTTGGTGGTGGCAGTTCCGACTGGCAAACCACCTTGCGTCTTGAACTGCTTGCTGCTATAGATGATCTGCAGGGCCCTTCCATTCGCAATGGGGTACTCCCTGAACAATAGGCATAGTTTTCGATCATCAGAAGAATTGAAGGAATAAAATTGAAAGATGAGAAAGTACTAACCTGTTTTTCCTAACAACAGTATCGAGGATAATATAGGATTAGGGGAGAAGAACTACACAAATCATCGGACTAAACCTAGTCCCAAATCCTCTGGACACCCACAACAAGCCAAAAAAAGGAGCATCGATACCTGTTTCTAAACGCGAAAGAAGTTTGAAATATTTGCATGGTAGTTTCCATCAATTCGTCGGTGAAAGGCAGGAACTTTGGCCTTCCCTGAGTAGTACCAGAGCTGCATATGTTGTACAACATCTCAGAAACCGAAAACTTCTCCAACACAATAAAAAAAAAAAAAAAATCCAGTCCAACGGATGAAGCAACAAAAAAGGAAAACTGATGGATTTCGGAACTCGAAAGTACCTCACTGAGAAGGATGGGACTGGTTTCCCAGTGAGGATGGGAGATGAATCACCCTCTGCAATTCTCTGAATATAGGGGTCCAAATCCTTGTGAGTATTTGGAATAATCAATATTTAGGGTGGCAGACAGATATAAAATGCTATGAGAAGGTAAAAAATAATGATAATTCAGATGCTCAGACACCTGTGAAGAAACAGTTGGGGGAATTCAAGCAACTTAGCGAGTGAAAGTAGGAAGAAAAGTACCTGTGAATCGAAGTCTGAGGGATTGACAGAGGAAGAAGAAGAGAGTGCTCTGTTCTTTGGGTTTATAAGGGATGATGACAGTCATAGAACTTGATGTAGTTTTTTCTTGAGTGAAAGTAGAGAGAACATGGTTGCTGTTTTCTTTTTGTAGAGAGAGAAAGCAGGAAGTGAAATTTTAATTTTTGAGAGGTTTTGGGGGGTTGGGTGGTCCAAAGGCTGTGGCTGAGTGAAGACTCTTGTGTGGGTGGGATAATATATAGAGCCAAATTACCCAGTTAGCTATTTTATTTTGGAATTTTCATATGATAATTTTTAATATCTTGGGTCAACCAAAATTCAATTACTCAATTCTATAAATGATGGGAATTACTAAAAGATCATACATTTCTATTTCTGTTTTGCTGACTACATGATGTTTATAGGGAATTTACATATACCTGGTAACAACTATTATTATATATATGGTAAAGTTATCATGGCCAACTGCTATTTGTGTATATAGTAACATCTATTATCTCTAAATGTAAACTAAAGGAAAAACTTTAATGTAAATGCGTGTATGTGAGAAATTACATGCACCTCACGCATATATTTTTCTTGTAAAGAAATGATAACTGCAACCATTTTGCTTCTACCTATGTTTAATCATATTCATTGTTTTTATTTGATTTATTAATCCGATAATTAAAAATTTAAAAGTATGTGCGAGAAGTTAAAATGGTGTCTAAAAATTATTTGTCTTCCTTGTATGATGTTATTGGGAATTTGTATATATGTATAAGGTAACAATTCTTACCATATCTATGGCAATAGTTATATATTATGGTCAACTGCCATTTGTATATATATTGTAACAGTTATTATCTTTAAATGTAAATTAAATGAAAACTTGGATGTAACGAGTGTACGCGACCTAATTTTTGTGTGAATATACATAGGAATAAGGGGTACATGCACCTCACACATGCAAGTTTTTCTTGTAGGGAGATATTAAAATCATTTTGCACCTCATACACATTGTACACACTCATGTTTAATCATGCTTGTAGGGAGATAAATGTGACAATTATCTCCTTTTCTTGTATGGTAAAAAATTTAAAGTCCAACGAGTGCACGCACATTTTATTCACACATGTAGTTAGATAAGAACCCTAAACCGTTTTAGATTAATGTACCCTAATTTTTTTTTTATCAGAGATTAATGTATCCCATGGTTAACGAAAATCATGTTTTTGTTTTTCCTTTAAACAAAAAGCGAAAAATGACGTGTCTAGTATTTTTTTTTTGGTTTTATTTTTCGACTATCAAAGTACCTACCTATTTTTTTTGTTTTGAAAAGATTAGTGTATCTACTTAGTACTAATAATTTTGGTCATTTTGCAAAATAATGTACCTATTATTATATTCTTTGTTCCGCAATATAGGTAAATTAGTATAACATTATGTATGTGTTTGTCATGGATCCCGAGCCTCTATAGGAGGCATATTATTAATATTTGGGAACTTTAACGAAAAGCTTCTGGTATTGTTCGCTTTAACGAAAAACCACATTTTTACACTAAAAAGTAAATCCTGATACTATTCACTTTACCCTTTGTTTTGTCTTTATCGTTAAATATCAAAGTTTTTAAGCCATTTTCATTAGTTTTCCTTTAATATTTCTCATGTAAAATATATTTCTTATTTAAACTAGTGAATCTACAGAATATAGGTATATTTGTCTAATATTTCGTACATGTTTATCAATTATCATGGAGCTTCTATTAGTAGGTATATTGATAGGCACCCAACATAGGCAAACCCAACAAGTAGTACATCAGACTTTTGGGATGCGTAGGTATAGAACATAACCAGATCCGTAGTACCTTTAAGGTATCGAAATATGTCTTTGATGCCATTCTAGTAAAGATGTGTTGGTGAGGAACTGTATCTCATAGGAGATTACAGCAAATGAAATGTTAGGTCCTGTACAATAGGCTAAATATAACCAAGCTCTAATCGCACTAAGATAGGGAATTCTGATCCCAATATCTCTTCGTCAGCTTCCTTAGGACGAAAAATGGTCTTTCTTAGGAACCAAAAATTGAACGTCCATCGGAGTACTAAATGACTTTACTTCTTCTAGGAAGTTAAATCGACGCAACACTTTCTAAGTGTAGTTCAATTAGTGTACTAAGATCTCGTTTTCACGGTGCTCGATCTATAACCGATACAATACTTAGTCTTACCTAGATCATTCATCTCAAATTCCTTCTTCAGGTGCGTTGTAGTCATTTGGATCTCTTCAGAAGTTCCAATGAGGTTCATGTCATTGACATATACTACAATTATTGAAAAAACAAAATTCGTGATCTTAATGAACATGCATGGGCACAATTCGCTGTTCCCATATCCCATCCCGATCAATTATTCGTTGAGGTGTTTGTACTACATCCTTCTGGATTGTTTCAAACTATATAGCAAACACTTCAACCTAATTGAAAACGTGTTCCATGGTCAGAACACATTGATTCAGGTATTACAAGTCCCACTGGGACTTTCATATAAATTTTTGTACCTATATTCCCATAAAGATACACAGTGTTTTAGCAACTTCCACTGCTGACCGTCAACACTTCATATTTTATATATATATATATATATACATATATATATATATATATATATATATAGAGAGAGAGAGAGAGAGAGGAAACCTTTAAGGGAAGGGATCCCTATTTTTTTTTATAAAAATGGGAATTAATTGTAGGGTCCACACCGCATCGAACTTTAACTATCCAAACAGTCTATTTTTCAAATTGCATCTCATAGATCATCCTTGCAAAATATTAGCCAAATCGGAAATGTTTAAGACATCTAATTGAGTTCAAAGAAATTAACGAATATTTTGTTATATAAGAAACAATGAAATTTTATCTTAATAATTAAATAGGCAAATGGTTTCTGATTGAATTGAATTTTTGCAAGGATGATCTATGAATTGAAACTTACAAAATAGACAGTTCGGATCATTAGAGTTTGGTGTGGAGTGGGCCCCACACCTAATCCCCATTTTTTGAAAAAAATGGGAATGCCTTTGCATAAAGGACGTATACATACATACATACGTACATACATACATACATACATACATACATACATACATAGGTGTAACAGAAGCTTACTTAATAGATGACTGATAATAATGTTTCGAAATCTGGATCTGTGTTTACTTTGTGAATGAGATAAGAAACAAACACTTTTGTTATAGAATGCTTAAGATTGATTAGGAGTGTTGGATCATACATATTATAATGAAAATAATAAAGTTAAAATAATATGTAAAATAATTGTTGAAAATAGAATTCTAAAATTACTTTATATAAATTTTGAAATCACTTACAAATGACCTGGTACTGTTACTGAAGTAAGAAATTGATGCACGCAGACATCTTTCTAAATGAGTTGCATAAATTAGAAGTGTTTACAATTTATCTTGATACATGAGGAGCTCAAAGAAGCTTTGAAATTGAGAAAATAAAATTTGAAATTTGTTAGTACCATATTATATTGGGCCTCGTTACTTGGGCTTCCAGACATTGAGCCCATGATTTATGTAAAAGGGGAGGAGCCATTAGTCTATAAAAGGGCTTCCTCACCCTCACAATTGGGAGGTCTCATCCTCACATACAGAAGCCACAAGGCTCACAAACAGTGAAACTCTCTCAACTCTCTTTCTCTGGGGGACTCCCCCTCACACTTGTAATCCATACATCCATACAGAGAAATACAATCAACATCAGTGTGGACGTAGCCCAAACATTAGGGTGAACCACTATACATGTTGTGTTCATTACTTTCTTGCAGATTCACGGTCGGATTTACGTTGTTCCAAGACCTTCCGGTTTTGTGCATCAACATTTGGAGCCGTCTGTGGGAAATGATACGAAAAGTTGTGTCGGTTTTCTATCATTTTTTCACCTCCACCGTGAATCTGCAAAATAAAAAAAAAAACCCACACAGAGACACCAAGTTCATTTCTCTCCCTCCCTCCGTCCTCTCTCTCTTCATTTCTTCATCAGATCTTCTCCTATTTCTCTCCCTAAGGTTCTAAAAGCTCTTTCAATGGCGTTGATGCTAGATAATTGCGAGAGCCTACTACTCTCCTTGGATTCCCACAAGTCTGTCCCGGCGCCGTTCCTGACCAAAACCTACCAACTCGTCGACGACCCCGCCACCGACCACACAGTCTCATGGGGCGACGACGACACCACCTTCGTCGTTTGGCGCCCTCCCGAGTTCGCCAGCGACCTCCTCCCCGACTACTTCAAGCACAACAACTTCTTTAGCTTCGTCTGCCAGCTAAACACCTACGATTTTAGGAAGATTGTACTGGACAGATAGGAGTTTGCCAACGAGTTCTTCAAAAAAGAAGAGAAGCATTTGCTTTGTGAGATCCACCAGAGAAAGACAGCTCAGCCACATCAGGTGGGTTTCCTGTGTCAGGCGATGTACTGAGAAGTTCCTAAACCATTCCATGCGTGTTGGAATGAGGTTTGCAGAGCTCAACCAGGGAGCTGCAACACAAGATTAGTCATCAAATCAGCAGGATCACCCCCGATGCAGGTCCAGAAGTTCTTGTTTTAGTTCGACGTCGACGAGATCAGGGTCGATTTGCCGCCGTCCGTACATCAACAAACACCATAAAGCAGCTCATCCGTCGTCTGTCCCGCGCCGCCGACTCATCGCAGTACTGCCTCCTGCGTTTCGCCTCGGACAGGCCCCCTCACGTGACCTGCACGATCTCCTGAACTCGATCTCCAATGACCTGAGATCCTAGGAAGGAACACTGATGTACTGAAAGGCTTACATGTCGAGATGCAATTCAAAAGGCCAAGCAAAATCCAGGCAATCACTTTGCCAATGATTTTGACCCCTCCCTACAAAGATCTCATTGCTCAGACGCATAATGGTTCGGGCAAAACCACTTGTTTCGTACTTTCTTTATCAATTATTATTCTCTTGTCCACCATACACTCAAAAGTTGATATCTCTGGCTCCTCCAATCTTCTCCAATTACTACTACTACTACTACTTGTAGGAAGCAGCTTGAAGTCGAATAGATGATCAAACTCCGCAGAAATGGTGTGTTTTATTGAGAGAATATGTGTTCAGAAGATTCATGGGTCAAGGCATCACAAATCCAACAGTGCAGAAGGTCTTTGGTGGTGTATCTTTTTTCAGTCCTTTGCTGTTTGGGAAATTTTTTGATCCTTCTGATGCCTTCCCACTGTGGGAGTTTAAGTCGGATATCTTGCTGTCTGGTCTCAGAAGCTCTGGCCAAAACTGTATTGATTGGTTTCAAACAGAATGAGCAGGGTAACACCACCGACAACGAAAATGGTGAGAATGTGCTCGAGTCGGAGGACCCCATACTCAATAAATCAGAGGCGCAATGAAAAAAGAAAAAGGATGTCTGGAGATGGAGAAAAGCAGAAAGAAAAAGCAGAAAGCAAAAGTAGAAAAAGGGAGGAAAATAATGAAAAAGGAAAAGATGTCTGGAGATGGAGAAAAGCCGAGGAGGAAGTGGAAAGCATGGCACACCCATACCGATTGTCATTGATGAATATTTTATTAAGTTGTCTTCTGCAAACTGGAGCAATTATTATATAGTTATACTGATGTGTAAAGAAGACAGCATGCCAAAAAAAAAAAAAAAAAAAAAAAAGGGCAAAATGTCGGCAAGCCCAAAATAGTGGGCTGGAATGTTATGTGGAGGGCAAAGGTCCATATGCCTAAAACAGCCAGGCCCTATGGCTTCAAACTCCAACCTCCATCTCTCCACTTAAGGTTCACCCTCTATTATCACTAACCAGGTGATCAAAAGTACGTCCAGTACTCCAAAATTAGTCGGCAGCCTGCCGCTATTATCACCAACCAGGTGATCAAAAGTACGTCCAGTACTCCAAAATTATTCGGCAGTCTGCCGCTATTATCACCAACTAGGTGATCAAAAGTACGTCCAATGCTCCAAAATTATTCAGTAGCCTGCCGTTATTATCACCAACCAGGTGATCAAAAGTACTACCCGTCTTCCAAAAAATCATACATGAGCATCACTCATGACAATCACCATCATTCATGAGCATCACTCATGGCAATCATACATAAACATTCATGAGCATCACTCATGTCAACATTCATGAGCATCACTCATGTCAACATCCATGAGCATCATTCATGTCACTCAACATAAACATTCATGAGCATCACTCATGTCAATCAGCTTCGAAAGCTTCATTTACAGAGCTCTAGCTTCGAAAACTTCATTTACAGAGCTCCAGCTTCGAAAGCTTCAGTGCATGGTATACAAAGACCACATCCGAACAACTGCCACTTCGGCCCATACATGGATTGAATTTGAAGTATCCAGCCAACATACTCTATTGACTGAAGACTTAGGGGACTACACTATGTACCATATATTGGGCTTCCGCAATTGGGCCTCATGAAAAATACTTGGGGGACTTAGCCCATTATTTATGTACTGAGGAGCGAACCCTTATTATATAAAAGGGACTCCCTCACTTTCATTAGAGAGCACTCATTATTCTTGCATTGAGGAGAGAACCCCTATTTTATAAAAGGGACTCCCTCACCTTCATTAGAGAGCATCGCCGCCTGCTGAGCAACCGCATCGCCGCGAGCATCAACTCTAGCCCATCATTTATGTATTGAGGAGCGAGCCCTTATTCTATAAAAGGGACTCCCTCACTTTCAACGCCACAAGCCGAGCCAACCAAGGCAACATAAGCCACAAGCCGAGCAGCCTCGCAACATGTGCTACTTCTAGTTAAGCATCATTTCATATTGAGCACCGCCTCATATCGAGTATCAGTTCTAGACGACATCTAGTTACTTCGGCCCATACATGGATTGAATTTCAAGTCTCCAGCCAAAAGACTCTCTTGACTGAAGACTTGGGGGACTACTGTTAGTACCATATTATATTGGGCCTCGTTACTTGGGCTTCCAGACATTGAGCCCATGATTTATGAGGAGCCCTTAGTCTATAAAAGGGCATCCTTACCCTCACAATTGGGAGGTCTCATCCTCACATACAAAAGCCACAAGGCTCACAAACAGAGAAACTCTCTCAAACTCTCTCAAACTCTCTCTTTCTCTGGGGGACTCCCCCTCATACTTGTAATCCATACATCCATACAGAGAAATACAATCAACATCAGTGTGGACGTAGCCCAAACATTGGGGTGAACCACGATACATCTTGTGTTCATTACTTTCTTGCAGATTCACGGTCGGATTTACGTTGTTCCAAGACCTTCTCGTTTTGTGCATCAACAAAATTAACTAGCCTTTCTTTTATAAGGGGGAGAATGAGGCATGAATGATTGCAAAAGTGACTGTAGGAGCACATAGTGATTGTGGAAGCAAGGGCTAGATGAATGTTAGTTCTTGTGTGGATAGCGGTTTGTCTGAATGACTAATATTTTAACTGTTGATCTTGCACACGGTGTAATTATCAGTACATGTACTATGGATGAATAGTGTCTTGTCGGTTTATGGTAGAACTTGCATGCAAAATGATCATTGCCACAAGGGCGGCACTGTAGATGAATAGTAATTTATCAGATTTTTGTTTGGATTTTTGTCCTGAATGAATAATGATCACAAAAATTAGTTTTAACTTTTGGTTAGTTTATGATGTGAAAATTAACTTGACACACAAATTAAACCCTATTGTTGACAATTGTAGTAGAGATGTAAGTAGGGATCGTTCTAGACCGGGGATTAACTAGGGATGCTAATCATCACAAATAAGACTAAAAAACACTAAACTAGACTCTATAAACTCAAAACTGACTCAAGACACTCAAAACACTCAAAACAGCAACAAACAATAAAAAAAAGACTCAATTCTAGACCTAACAAGTGATTTGGACGAAAATAAAATTTAACTTAACTCAAAAGACTGAAAGAAAACAGATTATGACTCAACTAACAAGACTCAATAAAAGGGGGATTGTTTTTGACGAATTTAAAACTTAAAACAGAAACTTTGCATAAAACACTTTATAAAAACGAATTTGGTGAATTGAAAAGGGTGAAAGGCTAGTTAGAGGGTCCTTCACCACACATGCTATATGCATACAAACCAATTTCCAGTATTGTTTCTTTAAACTATGAATGACAACATCCCAAGTTAACCGTGATAGCACAAATTAACCATCAGATTTTCCTTAATTCATTGAATTGGATGGAATACGCATCACAACCAAATTATCCTTATCAAGTTCCCTAACTATGAAAAGCATGATAGAAAGACATATCAAAGGTCATTAAGTTCTTTGAAAACCATAAGCATTGATGAGGCATTCGTAACTATGAAAAGCATGATACTCATGCCTAGGATTTACTTAACACAATCATGACTAGTGACTTCCACTACTTGTGAATATAAGTTCATAACAATTAGGTGAAACTCCCTTATACTCTAGCATCAAGTTCATGCATGCAAACTAAGTATGCATCCTCAATCAACATACATAAACAAGTTTTGATAACTCAGATAAGCAAATCACATTCAAGACTCAAGAAACATAACTGGATGTAATCAATTCATATAAAACATATAATCATGGCTTCGAATTCACCTCCAACTATAAAGAAATTAGTTCTTCATGTCTTTGAAAACATAAAACCAAATTAAAACAAACATTGAAACAAATCTAGGGATAGAAAGAACTAGGAATGTCCCAGCAATTCCAATGGCAGATTTTGAACCCTCCTTGGAATACAAGCCACGACACAAAGCTCATTCCTTCCTTCCTTGCAAGCACACCTTTGAAACTATCTCAATTGTATCTGAATATATGGGTGCGTGGTGTAGAAATATATGGTAGAAGGTGGTGATCTGACTTGTGCGGCATAATGATGTATTTATAGCTAGGGTTATGCACAATTTCTGAAGGGAAAAAGATTGCACAATCCTAAGGGAAAAAGTTAGAGTTACACGACACAAATTCCTGCAAGGAAAGGGATAAATTCGGCCTAATTCAAGAGGGAAAAGGACTAGGGTTTGGCAGAAATCCAAAAGGAAAATGATTGCAGGTTCTAGAACTTCTAGAAAATGGGGAGGCACCAGATTTGTAGGGAATTATAGAATGAGTGTTATGTGGCTGATTTCTAGAAGAACAAGGCCTAAAACATGCGGCACCAATGTAGGAACATATAAGACTTCTAGAAATCAGGTATTTAGGTCCCCTTGCAGCTGGATTTAAGGCATGATAAGATTAGGATAAGATAATATAAGATAAGGTTTGTTTGGATAAGATAAGGTTAGATAAGGTTTTGGATAATGTTCCTTCTTTTGAGCTGATTCCTTATTTTCTTTGTCTTGAATTTATTTTCTTAATCTCCTTATCATATTTCTAGCCTCTTGAACTTAAAAAACGTCCATCCACCTTGCTCCATCCATGTGATATCCATTCTTGGCTCAAAACTGCTCCAAAATGCACTTTCTTGCCAACTTTGTCATTTGGACTTACAAACACACGAAAATAGCTTAAAACACTAAAATAAGTAGAAACTAGCTACGAAAATGCAAGAAAACAAGCTAACTAAGTCGTATAAATATGCTTCTATCAGTTTACTCATAAGGTCTTAACTTAACAATCCGTCCATCTGAACTTCTGCTCTTCTTTTACTAGTTCAGTTTTAACCATAGTGGTTGACTTCTGGGATGAAGCATCTGAAGATTCTGAAGACAAATCATCTTCATTTTCAAAATCTAATTGGGCTTCTTGGGAAAGAAGTTGGTGACCTAAATACATAAGTTTTGCAACTGACTTTCCTTTGAAGTTGATTTTGACCTTCCTTGAAGGTTAGAAGAAAGAGAAATCTCTGAGAGTGACTGTGTTGGAGAAACTGGAGATTACTCAATTAAGAACTCTTAAGGACCTGGTCGATGATTCGTTGTTAATTGAATTTGTCCCACCACTTGACTGAGATAACTATAAAAAACTTCTTCATAATTGACATTATATCCCCATTTGAAGATCCATGGCACCTTGTATTTGGCCATGAAGTGTAAAAGAATACAAAATCTTTCACCGTATTTTTCTTTCTTATAGTGAGACTGGAACTACATAACTTTTTGCATGAGGTTTTCCAAAATGACATTGACTATTGGCTTATGAGGCATCTAGAAACCAAACTGGGAAGTTAACCCTTAATTTATTGTTAAAATTGATAAACCAAGAATGACTGAAATCCTCAGTTTGATAGAAGAAAATGTTAGTCCATGCGTTAACGTAATCATAGTAAATATATTGAATATTTGGTAGCTGGGGGAGGTTTGTATTGATGAATGAAAATACCTCATTTTGACTCGGATATGACTTATCTTATGTGAATGGAATGGTAAAGAATTTTGGTGTGGTCAGCGGAACTCCCAATTGGTTTAATAGATATTGACTCCATTTCAAATAAGACGCTTTTGTAAGAATTTAGTATTTTGAATGAATATCCCAGAGAGTAATAGAAACCTGGGGAAACCAAGCTTTGGCTAACTTTTCTGGTGTTTTGATATGACTGAACTTGGTTGGGATACTAAAAGAGTATTCAGTGGGAGATTTTTCTTTTTTTTTTAATGTAAAGGATGTTTTATTGTAATTTATTGCAATCTGGATGAATTTTTTATTGATGGCAGGATAGATCATACGAACTTACTAAGGCTGACTGGTAGTTTGGTATGATATGCCCTAAAGTAGAATCCAAGGGAGTAAACAAGTTGACTGAACTACTGGATGTATAAGGGATGAGGGTTGACTTTTGCTTCGCTGATTTGAGTGAGGTTGGAAGTCTTCTAGTTGACTGATTACTATCAGGCTTCTTTCCTGACATCGTTTCCCTGCAAGAATTATCTAGTTAGAAAATCAGGGATGCAATTTTGACTGATAATATTAGGGTGATCCATTATAGCCACCAATTAGAAATTCATCCCAACATGCAAGAAACTACAGTAAAGCATCGCTTTACATTCAAAAATCTCCCAACGAATACCTTTTCAGTATTTCAACCGCGTTTAGTCACATCAAAACACCAAAAAAAGTTATCCAAACTCTGGTTACTCCCGGGTTTTCACGACTCACTGAGAGATTCATTCAAAATACTCAATTTTTATAAAAGCATCTAATTTGAAATGGAGTTAATGCCTATCAAACCTATTAGGAGTTTCGCAGACCAAACCAAAATTCTTTACCATTCCTTTCACGTAGGAAAAGTCATCTCCAAGTTAGAATAGGGTATTCTCATTCATCAATACAAACCTCTCCATTCCCAACTACCAAATATTCAGTATAATTACTATAATTATACACATGGACTAATATTTTCCTCTATCGAATAGAGGGTTTTAGTCATTCTTGGTTTATCAATTTTGAAAGTAAATTCAGGCCAAATTCCCCACCTTGGTTTTCCAAGTGGTGGATGTCTCATGGGCTAACAATCAATGTCATTTTGGAAACCCTGATGCAACAAGTCAGGCATTGCCAGTCTCACTACAAGAAAAACAAATACAGAGCAAGATTCCCTAGTCTTTTACATTTCTTGGCCAAATACAAAGTGCAATGAATCTTAAAATGGGATATGATGTTTGTTATAAAAAAGTTTTTAGAGTCATATTTGTCCAGTGGTGGGACAAATTTAATCAACAATGAATCATTGACCAAGTTTACAAAAGAGTTCCCGATTGAGCAATCTTTGGCTCCTCCAACACAGTCATCTCAAGAGATTTCCCTTTCCTCTTTCTTCCAAAGAAGGTCAAAATCATCTTCCTTAAAAAGAAAGTCAGTTGCAAAAGTTATAAATTTAGCTCACCAGCTTCTTTCCCAAGCGGCCCAGTTAGATTATGAAAATGAAGATGATATGTCTTCAGAATCTTCAGATTCTTTCTCCCATAAACTGACCATTACTATTCAACCAGACCAGTAAAAGAAGAACAGAAGTTCAGATGGGCAGATTGTCAAGATAGCCAAGCCTTTATGAGTAAACTAACCAAAAGTTAAAATTAATTTTCAGTGACCACTATTTGTCCAAGACAGAAATTCAAATAGTAATCCGACAAAGTACTATTTATCTACAGTACCGTCCTTATGCCAATAATCATTTTGCATAAAAGTTCAAAAGTAAACCAACAAGACACTATTCATCCACAGTACAGTTATACCAATAATTACTCTACGTGCAAGATCAACATTAAAAAATTTAATCTTTCAGACAAACCCCTAATCATGCATGAACCAATAATCATCCAGATGCATGAACCAATAGTCATCCAGCCTATGCTTCGGCAGCCACTCCGTGCTCCTACAATCAATTATGCAATCACTCATGTCTCATTCCCCTATCTATAAAAGAAAGGTTCTGAAGCCTAAGTCAGCAAGTTAATTTCAAATTTTGTTTTTATCAGTTTCAAAGCTTATCTGAGTTCCTATTGTATTTAGAGAAAATTGTAAACACTTTTAATTTTTGCTGTTGATGCACAAAATTAGGTGGATTTTGGAACAACGTAGAACCTATTTAGATACGCTCAAATGACATTTTTCTCACAATTAGAATGTATATAAACATATTCCGGTCTGGTCAGGTATGAATGAACTTATATTCATGGAATCAACTCAATCATCATATTATAGATTATAAGTTCATAACCCTAGCCCATTCCCATTTGGGCGGAATAAATATACATATTCTTTGATTCCAGTTAGTAAGAGGTTTCTTGAACTAAGAAATAGATTCTAGAAGCTAAAAAAAGGTAAAATCAGGTTCATTGATATTCCTGGTATAATAAATGTTATCACACATACAATCATACTCAATTCGATGGAATTGTTTGATCTTAAAAGAGATCTTCTATAATTTCGCACGTGTCACTAAGGGTATATAAATATGTAAAGAGATAGAGATAGGGAAGTATACACATGATGTATGTGGTACACTTTAAGTTGGGCTATGTCCACGAAGGTAGAGAAGTTTTCATTAATAATGTAGAGCTGACATAATACAAAGGTTCAAGCATAATCATCATTAGTGCGTTCTAGTAATGAAATAAGTACAATAATGACATTAGGGATTAATTGAAGGAGAACGATCTCCTTTTATGGTTGAGGAGAGTGGCGTGCTTTCGTCCGGGGTCGATGTGAGACTCTAAAAGTTTTAATTTGATGGTGACACGTGTTACGTTGGGATTGACTTCCTGGTTAGAGAGAAACTTTTATGCTTTGACATGGGTGCCTCAACACGAGTCATTCAGTGGGTCAGTTCAGGTATAAAGTTGACTGGTGCTTAGTAATTTTGAAATTGGTGAAGTACAGTACAATCATCTGCAACTCATAAGAGAGATGTCTACATGTATCAATTTCTTATTTCAGTAATCAATACCAGGTAATTTGTAAGGGATATAAAAATTTATAGGGAAATTGCCAAAAATGACCCATTTTCTTAATCTTAAGACTGAAATAAGACAAACTGGCCACAACAAGCCATGCACACCATGCACAAAACCGAAATGATGAAAATACCCATATAAAATAGTAGAAACTCACAACTCATTGCATCATTTTTCTAATTTCGAAGAGAGATGTGAGCTCTGGGTTTTTCGATTGAGCTCAAATCTGTAAGCATATCATGTGCATGTCGTGTACATACAATGAGCATATCCTAAAAAATTCACCCAACAAAACACCAATTTTTGTCAAATTTTAGTAAACACCATCACAACATTCAAACAAGGTAGGGAATCCCATGATATAAAAGAGGGAGAAATTGATTAAATTTTGTTTCAATATTACTTCATACAGCTTCTGGGTTTTTTCTCCCCTTCCCCAAATATGAAAAAGCTCACTTCTTTAATCCCACTAATTTGCAAATATTGGAAGGAAGAGAGTAAACAACAAATAAGTTTTCTTATTTTTAGTCAATAACAAATGAGTTTTCTTGTTTTGGTGGTGTTGACCCCTCTTGCCCCAGGTTGTGGAGAGAGAGAGATTGGGCTTTGTTCCCAGCATGCAGCAGACACTAGCAGTTGATTGGGCCTTGTTCCCAGCCTCGAGACGAGTCTAGTGGTGGTGGTCACGAGCCTCGATTGTTTGCTATTTTGCCGGAAAATGGCTGGAAAAGTCGCGTCCTGCTTGAGTTTGAATCCTAACGATCAGGGATGAGATTCGTGACATGGTTAGGTGTTTTGGACTCATGAGAACAAGATGAAATTGGTGGTGGCTTCGTTTTGAACGGTGTTGGTCGGGACGACTGTGCACCATGTGTGCACAATGAGAACGGGAGATAGAATGCGTGAGGGAGAAAGTGAGAGAAGAGAAAGAACCAAGAGAGTGGGAGAGAGATCTTCATATAAAGGTGCAAATGACCTTTGGGTGGGAGCAAACACTACTACAAAATTATCTATAACTGGCGGTCCAAAAACCGACAAGAAACGTATATTACTGTCGGATTTTGCTTAAAATCCGACAGAAAATGAATGCAGTGACGGTTATAATAAGCGACAGATTTGCCAGCGTCAGAAAATACTCTAAAACCGACAGAAATTGTGTCGGATATAACCGACAGGATATATATTTATAATAAATAAATAAGAGAATTTTTGTCGGCTAAAACCGACAGGAAGTAAGAAAACTGCCAGAAACTCTGTCGGCTATAACCGACAGAGAATTCACTAATAAAAATAAATAAAATAATGTTTGTCGGCTAAAACCGACAGAAACTATATATAAATCACTTTCTGCATTTACCATCCGAAACCTCGCCAGATGCGCAAGTGCATCCCGAACTCGCTCCAGTTGATGTTTAGCCTTCCTGGACTGTCCAAATCTGTAAACCCACATTCTGAATATGAGATACAATATAACATATCATTATTACAGCGTTCAAGTTTGGGGGTTTCCAGGATACGTGTTATTTCTACATTAGTACATGAGTTTCATACCTTCAGATTTGGGGAGGAAGTACCTTGTTGTACAATATACCGCCGGACGAAAGCAGAATGTAGATGAACAGGTAACAATAAGTCAGCAACAGCGGTTTGCTGATCATCTTGGGCATTTTTTTCTTTTATCAAACGATCTAATGTATGATTTTCTGGCCTTTAGACCATTTTTCACTCCGCAAATGTTATGCAGTCCTAAACCCAGAACCGGAAGAGGCCCTCCTCGTGCCCTCGATCACAGATTTGTGTGAGGATCAAATATTGCAATGGCTGCACCGACTCGAATGCTTAAATCCTGAAAGTGAAGGCACAAATGAGAGAAACATACTACAGTACCATACACCTTAACCAAACAACAAGGAAAGCATCAAACATTTGTTTATTAAAATGGTAGGAAATGGTATAAAAATTAAAAGTGGAAGCTGCAGAGAAATTGGGGAAATGGGCAAGCACAAAATCTGATCCAAGACAATTAGCAACAAGCATTCAACAAAGAATCACGCCATGGTTTCTTCAAGAACTAACAAAACCAACATTTCCCAATTGGAAACCGAAAAGGGCAGATCTAAAATGGACCCAAAACAACAAAGCGAGAGAAGCCCAATTCAGATTCTGATCCAAAACACAAAACCCATGTCGAATTCAAGACGAACGAGCTTACCCAACAGTCGAAATCAACTGGAACTCGCTTCGAATCTGAAAAACCCCCGCTTAATTTCAGAGATCTACCCACTTGGAAAAGAAGACAAAGCGACACGGAGTAAAGGAGAAAGAGAGGGAGAAAGGGAAAGAGAGATGGGATCAAGGACTGGGAAATGGTTGGTGATAGTGGGTGGGTAAATGAGTACAATAAATAAGGCTGGGAAAGCTAGGAGAGGGAAGAAAGTGGGGTTATCGATGAATCACAGAGAGAGAGAACGTGGGGTAGCCTAACTCAGAAGAAAGAAGGGAAATTTACGACTAGCAACAAGCAAACCAGCAAAGAGAGTAAGAAAGAAAGGGGCCCGCTTGCCTGAATCCTAAAAGACTGTTTTGAAAATTTTCATTACTGTCCTTATAACCGACAGAAACAAAATGGCGCTTAAACTCCCCCCAAAATTCCTTCTGAAAATTTTAAATTTTCTCCCAAAATTTTAAATTCCCCCCCCCAAATTTTGTTACGATTTAAAAAAATAAAATAATAATTGTTTGGTTTAATAAATAAATAAATAATATGTATTTAAATAGAATATGTTTTTAAAAATTAAATAAATAATTGTTTGGTTTAATAGATAATTTTTACACTTTTGGTTTAATAGATAATAATCCATGTAAAATATGCGATAAAGAAACAAAAAGAGAATTGTACAATGAAAATGTCATCACACAAACTAAATATTGTCTAATCAATACTTCAAAAAATATAAATAAAAATTTAGCACAAATTACTTTTCCCACTTCAAAATTTAGGCAAATTTAACGGAAATATGCATTCTACAAACTAGTTTCCATGATCCAACCGTCAAACTTGTTTGTAGATACTATAAGATCACATATGTAAAAAATCGTAAAAAATAAACATTCAGAGATTACGTAACGGAACAAAAGTTTTCGACGGTTATAAACGAAAATTCACAATTTAACGGTTATTTTAGCTTCGATTTTAATGATTTTTTACAGCTACACTCCTCAACCCTATAAGCATGCATTGAACGAATTCGATGTTCAATTTAAAATATTTACACTAGTAGATACCACAAAATCTTATTTTATACTTAATGGAAGTATGACATTAACTCTAAGTGTTTGTTTAATCTACCGTTTTGATGTGATACGCATTCTACGAAACTAGTTTCCATGATCCAACCGTCAAACTTGTTTGTAGATACTATAAGATCACATACGTAAAAAATCGTAAAAATCAAACATTCAGATATTACGTAACGGAACAAAAGTTTTCGACGGTTATAAACGAAAATTCACAATTTAACGGTTATTTTAGCTTCGATTTTAATAATTTTTTACAGCTACACTCCTCAACCCTATAAGAATGCATTGAATGAATTCGATCTTCAATTTAAAATATTTACACTAGTGGATAAATCTTATTTTATACTTAATGGAAGTATAACATTAACTCTAAGTGTTTGTTTAATCTACCGTTTTGATGCAATACGCATTCTACGAAGTGTTTTTCAACGATCGAACCGTCAAACTTATTTGTACACACTCCGAGATTGCATACGTAAAAAATCGTAAAAAACAAACATTCATAGATTACGTAACGAAACAAAAGTTTTCGACGGCTATAAACGAAAAATCACAATTTAACGGTTATTTTAGCTCTGATTTTAATGATTTTTTACAGCTACACTCCTCGACCCTATAAGAATGTAATGAATGAATTTGATCTTCAATTTAAAATATTTACACTAGTAGATACCATAAAATCTTATTTTATACTTAATGGAAATATAACATTAACTCTTAAGTGTTTATTTAATCTACCATTTTGACGCGATACACATTCTACGAAACTTTTTTCAATGATCTAACCATCAAACTTGTTTGTATACATTCCGAGATCACATACGTAAAAAATCACAAAAAACAAACGTTCAGAGTTTAGGTAACAAACAAAAGTTTTCGACGGTTATAAACGAAAAATCACAATTTAACGGTTATTTTAGCTCCGATTTTGATGATTTTTTGCAGCTACACTCCTCGATCCTATAAGAATGCAATGAATGAATTCGATCTTCAATTTAAAATATTTACACTAGTGGATAAATCTTATTTTATACTTAATGGAAGTATAACATTAATTCTTAAGTGTTTGTTAAATCTATCAATTTGATAAGATATGCATTCTACGAAACTAGTTTCAACAATCCAACCATCAAATATGTTCGTATATACTATGAGATAGCATGTGTAAAAAATCGCAAAAAATATAATATTTAAAACATGTGTTTATTTATTTTTAATCAATATAACATTTTAAAATAATAAAATCAGACATGATAAAGTACATCAGATGTTCATGTGTGTTTATGTGCCAGACAATGTGCATTGTGACGCATTGGAAAAAATTGTTTAAATTTCTTTGTATCTTGTTGCTTGCCTATGAGGGAGCATAATCCTTATTACAAAAATGATAGAGCTTTAGATTGTAGTCTGTTGTTATTATTCTCTCAGAAAATTTATGGCTTGTGAGAATTGGGTTCATTAGACTTTAGGGTCATGAGTAAAAAAAAAAATTTAAAATATGTGTTTATTTATTTATTTTTAATCAATATAACATTTTAAAATAATAAAATTTTCATTTATGTCGGTTATAACTGCCAGAATACTAAAATAATAACCGCCATAAAGTAAAAGAATAAAATAGTCAATTTATGTCGGTTATAACCGTAACCATTAACTTAAAAACCGCCAGAATATGTAAAAAAATTTAAAAAAAAAGATTCAAAAATACCGCCAGTAAA
The DNA here is from genome assembly GCA_035220775.1 of Malus fusca. Classification (NCBI taxonomy): domain Eukaryota; kingdom Viridiplantae; phylum Streptophyta; class Magnoliopsida; order Rosales; family Rosaceae; genus Malus; species Malus fusca. Next base: position 22,543,427 of record CM069065.1, on the reverse strand, counting down.
TATCCGCCAGTATTTTCTTGATATCCGCCAGTAAATATCCGTCAGGAATTTATGTCGGATATAACCGACAGAATTTTTCTAATATCCGCCAGTAATTAAATGATGTGTCGGATATAATTTATCCGACAGGATTTTCTAATATCCGCCACCATCATCCGCCACCTAAAGCTAATATTGTAGTAGTGAAATAATCCATTTTTATATAAGGGCAATTAGGTCATTTCAAGGTGTAGAAAAATCTTATTTATGTCCTATTGTTGTGTATGGCGCGTGTGTGCTCTGTGCGTATTCCGCTTGTCCTAATTCAGTCCTAAGATTAAGAAAATGGGTCATTTTTGACAATTTCCCAAATTTATATTAAGTAATTTTAGAAATCTATTTTCAACAATTATATTGCATCATTATTTTGAATTCAGTATTTTCATCATAATATGTGTGATCCACCACTCCTATTCACAAAGTAAACACGCATCCAGATTTTCATACTCAACTATCAGCTTGGTCACGATCAATAACCCAGCCATAATACGTAGTAATTAACAACTTGGTAGTCGTGCATATTAATTTTAGAGGATAATGTCAAATTCCTCCGACTAATTAAGCGATTTAATTCAGATTAAAAAAGATAATGGGACTTAAAAAAATTTACCCTCTCACTTCGAGGGCTTTTTAGTATAATATTAGGGGTTTTTTCTTTTTGTTTTTTAGTATTATATTAGGATTTTTGAGCCTTCATCAAAGGCATCATTTTCTATTTTTTAAAAATACATCAAAAAATTGCCCTTGCATATAAATGAACAAGTTAATTATGATTTATGTGAGAGAGAAAACAAACAAAACAAAAACAAAAACAAAAACAAAAAACAAAATGAAATGAAATGAAATAAGAACTTATAATTGAAGATGATTAAGTGGGATGGTGTGGAAAGAAAGTGACGGAAAATTATCATGAAGAAGAGAGATGCAATAATATCGTCTAAGAAAAAACGTTTGATATAACTTCAAATATTTTTATAGATGTTTGATAAAAAAAAACTTGATCAAACCTTAAATCCAAAAAAAAAAAAAACATATATATGCATGCCTTTGGTAGAGCTAGGCATAAAGAAATAACAATGGTCTTTTACCTTTGGTAGTGACTAATATTAAAACAGCCCTCTGGTTTTGCAGTCACATTCATGCGTGTGAAATGCAGTGGATATCCATGCATGAAGCATCAACCGTTTTCCTTCCTAACAAATAGACAGTTCACCTTTTTCTTGGCCAACTGAAAAATCTCCTCTCTATTGGGTTCATAATCCTCATATTCTCTGATACATGAAATACTCAAATCAAGTTACAACACATAATATATTAGTAATCACAATATATTGAAATTGAAACAACACGAAGAAACTAAAGGAATTGTGTAAACTTACCGTGAAGCTGAAATTAACATCAACCCTACAAAACGTCCTAATGAGCATAGCACATACCATATAATTTAATGTCTTGATATGCATTATTCTATCTAGAACAATTTCGAATGTGGTGGTGATACAGCTATTGGGACTCGATTTGCATGGTAGTGGGATAGTTTGCAGAAGACAGAATTGGAAGTTCCCGGATGAACCATACACTCTTTTGGCCTTGAAATTCAAGTGTCTTTATTAAGTTCTTTTTAGTACCTGCAAAATTGACCCTGGCAAAGATTTAAAAAAGCCAAATAATGGATTTAAAACTTCAAACATTAGCAACGATTGTTGTTTAGCAAAATGCTCAAACAATATGCATGTGGAAAAAAATTCAAGTTTTGTTATGTTTTATAATTATAACAACTTTTCTTAAACTCTTAAAAGAACCAAACTCATTTATAGAGAAACAAACAAAACCACATTAGAACCAATAGCATCAACTAAACCACATTAGAACCAACAACATCAACAAAACCACATTAATTAGAACCAATAGCATCAACTAAACCACGTGAAGCTGCATCCTAACCAGTCCAAATACTCCCTTGTGCAACCTCCTCCATTTTATCTACTTGGCAACACAGGAAAATAGGGACACTTCAATGTTTCAAATTAACAGAAGGAAAAGTATGTGAAACCAAAACAAAGAATGAATTGACGCGCATATATACGTTCATCGATCTGGAAAAAGTTGTCTTGCCAAAACTGGAAGAATTTCACAGCAGTTCTTTCTACCTGAAAGAATTTAAAACGCCCAAAATCAGATTTTACATTTTACAATAAAATAAAAAACCAAAAATTATCAAATTATAGAAAACCAAACCGAATTTAAAGAAAATGCCTGGGAGAGAGACTTACCGATTTGTGTACATTCATAGCATGCAAATGGGTGAGAACTGAAACATGTAGAGAAAGAGTAGGGAAAGAAGAAGAGAGAATATGGAGTGGTAGGCTGCAGTCAGAAAACAGAAAGAATAGAGTTGTACGTGGAATTGTGGGAGGTTATAGAGTCTCTAGAATGATCGATTGTATAGAGAGGTTTGTGGGAGGAAGAAGTTTGATCAGAAAATGGGGGAATAGAAGATAGATCATAGACGTGAGTGGGCTGGTTTCCGCTGGCAATTATCTCATTTTTCCTGTAATCTTTTAATTTTGAACGTGAAGTGATGATAAAAGGTTGTGAGAATTTAAAAACTGAACGGAAACTGCTATGCAATTTGAAATTTTTTATCTAATTATTTTATCTTTTTTTATTATCAGATATGTTTTTGTACCAAAATGTCTTTGCAGATTATAACCCTTTTGATGTTGTTAGTTGTAACTTTTTTTGTTTGCGGGTTTTTTGTCCAAAAATTTTTGATGAAGTTTTGAGACACCAAACTTGACTTGTGGCTTTCTAATATTAAAAATTAAAGATATTTTATTTGTTTTAAATATTTTATTTGAATAATTGGTATTAGAATAATAATAATAAAATATTAAAAAATGCGGAAACCTTTGCGGGACGAACTTAATTCGTCACCTAAAGGCCTTATGCGACGAACACTTCTTCGCCTCAAGCCAAACCCTCATGAAAGAGCATTTTTCTCCTTTTCCACATGTATTCAATCCTCATGAAAGAAAAAAAAATTCACTCTGTAGTTTTTGTATGCCAATAAAGGAAATTTCTTCACTATCTAAAATCTTAACTATACATATATAACCTTTTCTTATCATAAGAAAATTCAAAACCCTTGGAATCTCAAAAGCACTAAAGCAGTATTAGTGTAACCAATCCAGAACAAGGTAGTTCAATGATATTGAAAGTAACACATGTTATTCTGATACCGTTTTATTTTTTCCTGTTTGGATTTAGGTTGTGGGTATTGTCAAATGTCCACCCTGCCACACAAGAACCATTAACTATTCTAGTGTGAACGAAAAATGATTAACATTTATCTGGCCGAAAAGTGAGAGACTGAAAGGCAAAAGTCCTTGCCTGCCTTTGCCCCATACTGATGGGGAGAACACTCTACAAAATTCAAAAGAGTACTAATTTTTCTAACCCCACAAAATAGCATACGCATTACACGACTACTTAACTAAATGAATCATATGATGAATATTGCGCACCAAAAAATTTTGTGTGACCATCATGCGCTTGTACATGGGGTTTTTATTAAGTACAAATACCTGCAAATCAATCAATCATACAATATTTAATTTAATATTTTTAGTTTTTTTTATTTGTTTTAACAAAAAATTGGATACTCTATTCTAAATTCATGTAAACTACGGAAACATAATTCAGACTTGTGTACATAAAGAGAACACAATGCTCTAGTAAACTTGGATAAACTCATTATATTAGTAATAATTTTTGGAAATACGTTTTAGTCCATAAATACCTTATATTTACCATGTTACTTTTATTCAATTGTCGTGTTCAAAAGTATTCTTTTATTTGTACTGACTTATAGTTCTAGTTGTAAAAATCTTTTACTTGTGCACTTGAGGTTCTTCTAGGTTTGATTCACTAGCCTCTCTTAATATCTCTCGTATCGAAATTAAAAAGTAATTTTTTAGTCAAATATATTACTATTAATTTAATTTTTTATGTGACAACCAATTGTAAGAAGGATGAAATACAAAATTGTGATCCAAGTGAGAAAGTAATCAATGGTCAGATCAATATCACTAGTCAAGAGATTAAATAGGCTGTTATATGTAGGGCTGGTTTGGTATTGATGTGCTTTGAAAAAAAACTACTTCTGCTGTGCTGTGAGAATAAGCAGCCGTGAAATAAAGCAGCAGAGTGTTTGGTAAATTTTTTTGTAAAAGTGCTTTTGAAAAAAAAAAGCAGTATTATAGTGTTTGATAAACTTTTATATAAAACAGATGTGAAAAAAGTTGGGATTTGCAGCTTTATGTTTTTTGCTTTTTTTCACCCAAAACTGTGAAAAAAAGTTGAAGATGAATGTTTATCAAACATAAAAAAGCTCCCAATTTTTTTTGATAGCCATTTTTTTCAGAATCACCTCAGTACCAAACCAGGGCGTAGTTAGTTGGAATCTGTTTTTGATAAGATTTGTTAGAGATATAGTTAGTTGGTATAAGGAGGAGGTTAGAGTAAATAGCTCTGCAAGTCTTGTAACAGCAACACCTATATAGGTGATCACTGTAATCCATTGAAGTATCAATCAAGAAAACATTTCAGCTACAAATCTCTCTCTCTCTCTCTGTTTTTTCTGCATTTTCCATTGATCTTTACACTGATTCTTATATTTAAAATATACTTTGATTTTGTTCGAAACACTAAAAAGTTCAATTGTAATGTTATTTTATATAGTTTTAATAACATACTGAAGAGATTGAAGTAATTATTCTCCAAAAAGCAGGGTGGGAAACCACTTTTCTCAAATCCATACATTTCACATGAATTTGGCTTTTCCATGCATGTACGCGCGCCTTCAGATAAGTTGAATGTCTTAAGGAGAGATAAATCTATGTCTAACCAGTTACTTGGAAGTGATAGTTGTTTTTAGTTTAATAACTTAAATTTATAAACGAAAATTCAGTGAAATTGTGAAGGAATAGGATGACGATTGACAAGACATTATATAGTTATTAGTCTCGGCCAAGGTATAAAATATCGATGATATCAGAAATATCGGTAGTCCAAAAACACGGAAATATCGATGGAAATATCGGGATATTATCGATATTGATAAAAATAATATGGAAACCACGGAAACTATAAGAAAAACTTGGAAATTTTTATTGAAACTTTGCAGGATGTTTATTTAGTCAATTATCTATTAGTTTATCACAAAAAATTGGAAGGAAATGCATTGCATGATGGATTTAACTTATTTAAGTTGATTATATAGCGAGCTGACAAACATTGTGAATGTAGAAAATATGTAGTAATTAATGAAATAAGTTTAAACACACCATAATCATTTATATATAATGAATTAGTACAATATTTTACACTTTATACATTGCATGGTAAGATACATGAGTGACTTAGTACCACATAGAGTTCCTATGAGGTTCAAATTTTTCACTATCTTCATCATCTCTATGTGTAAAGTAAGTGTATTGTGAAGAGTAGTCAGCAACCATGACAATGGTTTTCAAGAACCAAAACCCAAAAGTCAATAGGAAACCGAATACTTCGGTATTTTTCGGGATTACCAAACAAATGGGATTTGGAAACCAATCCCATATCGAAAATTTCGGTATTTTTCGGGATGGGATTCCCGAATTTCAGGATGGTTTTGGTTTGGGATTTTTCGGTTTGGGTTTGGGACTTTTTCGGTTTGGTTTGGGATTTTCGGGAATTTTTTCCAACCCTACCATGTAAGTGACCAAATAAAAAATAGAAAAATTAAAAACCACATGCCATTGACTAAGTAATTAATTGACACAATTTAAAATATAATACCACAAAAAATTTGGAATATGTGCAAATTTGTTTCTTGTAAAAAGAATTCAAAACAAAACCATATATATAAATATTTTGGCATATTATCGCAACAACATAAGTGATATGGTGGTTAAGGCGTTAAGGAGTCAAATGGGAGGGGTTTGAATCCCTCTCTATGCTCAAAATTGAGACTTTTCAGAAATTTTCAAGTATTTTTGGATTTCATATCGCGATAATATCGCGATATTATAGCTAATAGTTCTCGTAGAAAGTCATATTTTGTCCGGTATAAAAGCTCTGCTACCTTCTCCAGATGTTGTAGTATCGATTCCCTCATGTAAACCATTTATCGTTTTCAACACACAAACCTCTGTAATCACAAAGAGAAGAAATTGCAAAACGTTCACCCTTGCCTGACAAGGTGAAATCTTGCCCGACTCTCTTTGTTTTATCTTTCAATTAGTAGATCTGGTATTATGATGTACTCTCCAATATATATTCAAGTCATTTCCAGTCATTTGATGATCAAAGGTTCCATTGGTACTTAGATATGGTTCATTCAGTAGTTTTATTGCTATAAAAGATTGAACGGAAACTAGACCGATGACTTAGTCAGATATGGACTTCTAACCTTTAAAGCATACAAGATTATAATAAAAGTCCTTGATCTCAAGGCACAGAAAAGAACTTAATGTAAACTTAACCCATCTACAACAATCATTTGATAACAAGAAGTCAAAATAACTTGGGGTGCAAGTAATCAACTTAAACACACTTGTTCTACATCTGCCATACTGAGATGGCAGTGGCACGCCTAAGCACTTAGTTGGTTTTGATTGCGAGCCTCAACGCCTACACCTAAGACCCTACAAAGGCACCTTTCAGAACTAATGTTGTCCTCCTCTTGCAGCCTCTCAACAAGCAGGAGCCCGACAACCAACCCAAGTGCCAACTCCTCGGGGAGCTGTGTGCTCGAGCCAGGGGCCTTCTCCAGGGAAATTACTGCCTAAACAAAACCCTACCTCATGTAGGAGTGCATAAGGCGTGTACTAGGAGCGGAAGATCTTTGTTTGATTGCTGTGTTCGTGATTCATCCTCATGCTTGGATTCAATGGCTTCTCAAGGTTAGTACTTTTAATATGCATATTAGAGTTAACTTACATGTGGTATCAGAGCGTAGGTTATATGCATCTAAAAGTCTAAAAACAAGATCATATTCATAAAGTATGCCAAGAAGCATGATTGTTGTTCAAAATCGTGTTTGCTGCACATAATCCATGTTCAATGTCATACTATGATTGCACTATATGCTGCTCACAAGCCCTAAAGCATACCAAGATTGTCGTGACATTGAATTAGTGATTAAAGGCATGAAAATATCCCATATATATATATTAATCTGCAATATGTAGTATTGCTACTATATATATACATTACATATATATATATACACATATATATATATTTCGAATAACACTGCAACATGTTAAATTACAACACGTAATTGAATCACAAACTCAATTAGGGTCTTCCAAAACAACTTAGCTTATTCTTTCCCTTATACGTGAAATATAAACGTGTTAAAATTCCGCTGCAAGTACTAAAGACCCATAAAGATGTCAAGATTGAAGTGATATCCTATTTTATTGTTTATCATACAGCCATTCAATAGAGTAGCCAACCATCATTTCAATCCCAGATTATAACGACGATTTGTAATATAGACACTGCCAGTTAGGATTTTCAATCTACTGATGTGAACTATAATAGAGCAAGGTATTATATTAACTTATATGAATATCGGCTCTTGTACAGATGTGAAAGGTTTTGATAAAAAAATTTCATGTTAAGTTCATATAGTAGCCTTGTGAAAGTATTAAGGGCATGTTGATAATCTGTCCGAAGATGTTTATCAAATATGTATAAAGTTTTGGGCTTAAAGATTAATAAAGTTACATATTCCATGTTTCTCTTTCAGTAGTGAACTCGTCTGCCATCAATTCCATTGAACCCTTGTCTGGTAACAACTTTAAGAAGTGGAAAAGAGATTTAGAGATTGTTCTAGGTCTTTTAGACATCAACTTAGCTCTAAAAGAAGAGAAACCAACCGCACTAACTAACACCAGCACCAATGAACAAAAGCTCAAATTCGAGAAGTGGGAGAACCTCGAATACATAATGCTGATCATGGAGAAGACCATCACTGAAGCTATTTTTGGTGGAATACCAGCTTTTGAGAATGCCAAAGAATTTATGGAATTTGTGAGTGCAAAGTTTATGGAGTCCGAGAAAGCCAAAACTGGAAACCTGATGAGTAAGCTCACAACCATGAAATATGATGGAGTTGGAGGTATAAGGGAGTATATTTTAAGTATGGTAGACGTTGCAACCAAGCTGAACAGTCTTAAGATCCCTATAACTGATCCGTACTTAGTCCATTTGGTCCTTAATTCATTTCCTTCCAAATATGATCAACTCAAGATTATCTACAATGCTTTGAAGGACAAATGGAGTGTGAATGAACTAATTTCTATTTGTGTTCAAGAAGAAGAAAGGTTCAAGAAAGAGAAGGAGACTCACTCCGTGCATCTCACCATCAATGCTCACAAACGTCGTCCCTTCAAGGGAAGCTCTCATACTACCAATAAAGAGGATGCAAAGCCTAATCCTTCCCCTAAGACACCTGCTCTTGGTGTCAATCAAACCAATAATCCTGGTTGTTACTTTTGTAACAAAATTAGGTCATAAAAAGAGAAATTGCAATAGATATAAGACTTGGGCAGAGAAAATGGCTGCTAAAGGTAATTCTAATATGGCCTTAGTCTGTTTTAAGTCAAATTATGTGTCTATTCCTTCTAATACTTGGATTGTTGACAATGGATCTTCCATCCATGTTTCTAATTCTTTGCAGGACTTCATAAGCCAGAAAACACCAAATAAAGACCAAGTTCAAGTCATTGTAGGGAATGGCAAGAGAGTTCGAGTCCATGCAATAGGCACCGTTAGGCTTTATCTAGATTCTAGTTTTTGTTTAGAGTTAAATGACGTTGTTTCTATACCTTCCATGAGAAGGAATTTGATTTCTATTTCCAAACTTGTCAAGTTGAAATTTAAGGTTGATATGCATGAATTTGGTTTTGATTTGTTTTTAAATTCTATTCGTGTTGGGAATGGTTTGTTAGTTGATGAAATGTTTCAATTAACTCATGGAAAAGAAAAATTAGCTCTTAATGTTGAAACCATAGGTCAAAAATGTCCTCTCATCAGAGATAGTTCATCAAGGTTATGGCACAAAAGTCTAGGTCACATATCTAGAGAAAGAATGCAACGCCTAATCAAGGAGGAAATCCTTCCTCCATTAGACTTTACAGATTATGGTGATTGCATCTAGTGCATTAAAGGAAAGATGACTAACTCAAGGAAATTAGGGTCAACTAGGAGTTCTCATCTCTTAGAAATCATCCACACCGATATATGTGGTCATTTTCCAATCGAAACTCTAGAGGGTCATAGGTACTTCATCACTTTCATTGATGATTACTTAAGGTTCTGTTATCTCTACCTAATCTCAACTAAATATGTGCATTTGAGGTTTTCAAAGTCTTTAAAACTGAAGTTGAAAACCAACTTGACCTAAAAATTAAAGTGGTTTGATCTGATAGGGGAGGAGAATATTATGGCAAGTATGATGAGCAAGGAAGGCATCTTGCACCTTTTGCACGTTATCAGCAAGATTGTGGGATAGTTGCTCAATACACAGACCCTGGGAACCTAGAACAAAATGAAGTAGTTGAACGAAGAAATAGAACTTTGAAAGATATGGTGAGAAGCATGATTTGTAACACTAATCTTCCAAGGTTTCTGTGGGGAGATACGATTAAGACTGCCAACTACATCCTTAATAGAGTTCCTAGTAAGTCAGTTCCCAAAATACCTTTTGAGTTGTGGAATAAAAGAAAACCAAGTCTAAATCACTTGCATGTATGGGAATGCAAAGCTGAAGCCTGAGTTTACAATCCAGAGTTAGCTAAATTGGATCCCAAAACAATCAGTTGTAATCTGCTTATGTAGCACAGTCAAATCTGGATGTCGCTTCATATTCATTCCAATTTTCCAAACCCTAATTCATCAGTGACAGGTATGTGAAACAAAATTTTATTTTATTTTTTATCCTTTTCAGTTTATTAAAGACCCATCACCAATCATCCATCTGTGTTGGGAATATTTTTGCTCATCACCCTCAATTGATGGTTATGCTAACCACCCTATTAATCAATGTTGGATGAGTTTAAATTTCGGATTCTATGTAGTGAATAGACAAAATCTTAAAATTTAAATTCATCCATTAATAATAAGTAGGATGACGAGGATGGTGAACAAAAATACACTCATTTAGATTTGGTTTTCATTTTCTTTTTTTTTTAAAGAAACCATAAAGACTTCGATTTCATGTCAGAGAAAAAAATAAATAAAAGCATCTGACTTCTGAGTGTTCTTCCATCCATGTGAGAAGGACTGAACGCAGACGTATCTAATTTAATCGACGAATGAAACGTTAAGGTCTGCGGCATTTGGATTGCAGTTGGAGTTTTTTTAATGAAGAACTAAACTGATAACAAATCTCACATGGTCGCATGAAAAACGTTGTGTATTTTCTTGGCCACTTGATTTCTGTACCGACCAAAATAGCTGCAAGTGAACCCAAACCAAAGCTACAACAATATCTCGACGCCATGACATAATAGCTCACGTTTGGCTTAAACACAATAAGAGGCTTTCATTGTGACATTATCTTCCTACTCAAAAATCAAAGATTTCGTGGAAAACTTCGTCACTATGTAGCAATGAACGTTTTTAGAGTGTTTTGATAGGAACACATGTTGAATTAGAAGTGAACATCAAGTTAGATAGTATCGTATCGACTACCTTTTCGGTTTAGTGATAGTTTTTTCTATTTGATTAAAAGGAGTATCACGTTTGACTCATACAAATGAGATAACGATACATAACATAATTAGTTCAATGATTAATTGTGAATGCCTCATTGTGATATAGCTGGTTTTTGTCAATGTTTTTTTGCTCATTTTCAATTGGGTTTAAGGATTTCTTATGTAAAGAAAAAAAGAGTTTTTGGATAAAACTTCTTTTGGTACTCAAATTGATAAGCCACTATAAAATGATTACGTTTTAGAAAAATATACAAAAAGATAATCTACCACAGGTCAAATTCGTCACCTTCGCACCATGTTTTCCTCTTTAGAAATTAAGTAGGTTAGGAGGTTTCTTTGTGTGTGATGTTTATCTTCCCCTTTATGATCATCCCCACAAAATATTTGATCATCTATTGACTTGGTTCAGCCAGTGCGGTAGGCTCACTTATTAGTACACACCTTTTCCTAATTCAGGAGGAATATTCTATTTAATATGTTGATCACCAATTTTATTATCTTAATCCAAAGCTTTGCAAAAGACATGCAATTTCTTTCTTTGTTCATTAGCTAGCATATATGTAATTGCATTATTTTGATAAGGTTTGTTTCTTTTGCCATTCTATATGTGCAGTGCTGACATTGATTTAATTTACATTTTCCTTTAATTACAAATAATTAATTCATTTTAATGAATAAGTTGAAAAAGACTTGTACGTAGAGACACAATGTATCTACTTAGCAATTGGTTGTGAAATTCATCAAAGTTTACTAGTCCCTCATTCATCTTACAAATTATATTATGGAATCCATCATGTTGAAGAGTGTACAAAGTCCCAAATCGGAAACGTGACAGAATAAAATATAACCTGTATTAGCAAGTGATTAAGTTGAAGGCATATTGTTGATTGATCCATTAAAAAAAGGGAGTATGATTCTCTCCCCTCCAAATCATCTTCCATCCCCTCCCCTCCTCTCACATTTTCATTTTTGTCTTTCTCTCTCTATAAAGAAGTTAATACAAGATATGACGTGATTTAATCGTGAGCTTTCAAATATGAAGGGACTAGAGGGGAGAAAAAATGAGAGAGAAAATCCGGATTCTAAAAAAATTACTTCAGTTAACTTTTACATTAAACTACACTTAAGTGTAATTAGAAACTAAAGCAAAATTTTCTTCGGAGGATCCCACCAATAATTCTCTTCGGAAAGTTTTTCTTCTTAGCATTTGCTACTCTTGCCTTCATTTATCTTCCCCCTTTTCTTTGGGTTATCTTTATGCCTAATCATTGATGCCAGAATGGGATACAACTCCTAGGTTGTTAGGCAGAAGGTCAGTTACAAAATGTAGCATTCTGAAAAAGTGGGTGATATGATATTAAAAAATAATTAAGTAGAATGCACTCATCGTTCAAGAAGAAATCACACCTTAAGCAGTTAAAAAAACATAAGGTGTAATTTGTTTACTATTAATTTAACATGAGCTAGTTATAGACTATAGTCAAACTACTAACGTAAAAGAGTGTCATGGACATTAATGGTTTATATGACCCGCGATCATAAGAAACATTTCTTGTTTTCTTTGTACGCTACGTGAATATCAAAGATAGTCGTTTACGTGATTAAAGTCTAGACTCCAAACGTTTGTTCTTTTTAATTGACCACAAAAGCTTCCAAACTTTAAAACAAATGCCGAACCCTGCTTTTGGTATTGGGATCGGCAACAATCCATTTTGATCTCTTTCTTGTTTTTTTTATTTTTATTTTTTGGTTCTGAGTTGTATCGCTCTCCCGCTATGACGAGGAAAGCCTTTAATTCATAATTGTGGTCAGTTCAATCTTGGATTCTAAAGCGATGACTGTTGTTTAAATATGAGATGGTGTTGTTTGTAGTTTGTGCGCTTGGTAAAGGACTACAAGAAGAAAACTTGACATTTGTTGGAGGGGGCTCATATATATCAGGGTTGTTGGAGTTGTGCCGTAAAAGTCAATTTCGTAATATTGGATATTATGTAACAACTATGTATTAATTAATTAATATGCTAAGAATGAGTTTATATGATTTAAAATAGGGATTTTTAACAAAACACTCCAGGTATCGTTCATTTTTAACAAAAAACCACATTTTTACCTTTCCCTGGTACTATTCACTACACCTTTATTTGTCTTTTTTCATTAAAACTAAAGTTTTTTTGGACTTTTCGTTAATTTTCCTTTTAAAATATGGAAGCAATGTCCAAAACGAGGCTAGGGAGAGGAGACGTATTATAGTCACTTAATCCTTAAACAAAGTTCCTAGCCGTTTGAAAAACCAATTGGGCATTGACTTTTTGGTAAGGCCGGTGTATATCGCATTAAGGTTAGCATTGTCTCGTGCTATGCGTGTTGGACACATGGTGGATATACATGTGCTTGTCTATTGAATAAGTTCTCTAAACATTGACTACCTAAGAAGCTTAAACGTATGGATGATTACCATATGTCAAACATTAGAAAACTTCGCGTTGAAAGTATGCAAATAGTTCTTAGACCTGAGGCATCATCGGATATCTTGTACTTATGGCTATGAACTTTGACTTCACCTCAAATCTCTCAGTACTTTGTAGGGCCCAATAATGTGTTGTTTGGTTCATGTAGATGAGTATGGAGATATATGAATGCACAATAAGAAATCTATCATCTTCTGGTAATTATTCAATAGAAGGAGATATCTCTCGAAACCACTTGAAGATCCATCTTGAAAATCTTTGCGCAAGTAAGAACAACTTCAACTTGAGATGCATCATGGTGATCATAGATGACTACATGTGATTTGACATAGATCTACATCACATAAATGTTGATAAAGATATGGATATGGTTGATAGAAGTACCAAAGAGTTTCGTTATCTTGGATCTATCGTGCAAAATCACAGAGAATTAGATGGAGATCTCAACTATAGAATACAAATTGGATGGATGAAGTGGAAGAATGCACCGAGTATGTTGTGCAATCATCGTATACCACTAAATCTCAAAGGATAATTTTGTAAGACGACAATAAGGCTAGTGATGCTTTATGACACAAAATGTTAGACAGTAAAAAAGCAATAGGTACAAAAAAATGAGTGTGGCGAAGATGAGAAAACTTCGTTGGATGTGTGTGCACACAAGAAATGATATGATTAAGAACGAGGATATCTGAGGTAAAGTAGGAGTGGCTGCAATTAAAGAAAAGATGAGAGAAAAACGGTTAAGATGGTTTGGACACATGAGCCGAGGACCTATAGATACTCCGCTTAGAAGATGCGATGCAACTATAAGACGGAGGCTCGGGGAAAAAGGAGAGAGGAAGACCTATGAAGACTTTGAAAGAGACTATAAGAAAAGTTATGAAGTACTTGGAGTTAATGGAAAACTTGGCGCAAAACCGAGCGTAAGGGTGCTCTAGTATTCATACATTTGACCTTACTTGATGTTGTTTTGTTGTTGTTGCATTGATATAGCGATCACTTAACGAATATCTAAATTTTAAAACATAAAAAGTTGTTTTATGTGACTTTCACTTTCTCATTTTACTTATTCGAGCTTTTATGTTGTATTTAGAGAAGTTAATGGTGTGACACATTACATAGGTTTTGCCTTGATTTTAGATTTAGTTTTTTTTTGTTTAAACTCAACACTGTGAGGACAAAGTCCTACATCAGTGAGAGACCAAACTATGCAAAGGCTTATAAGAGGTTGGGCTACTATCCATATTGTCATTTGGTTTTATGATGAAACTCCAATTTTCTTTTTAGTATCAGAGCATGTTGTCCCACGTGTAAAGTGCAAAGGTCACACGTGTCCCACATTGGTGAGGGATCAAATCGTGCAAGAGCTTATAAGAGGTTGAACTACTTCCTCAAACGAAGCTCGATAGGTGTCCATGCATTTTCCTTTTCTAATTGTAATTTTAATAGCTTTTCTAGTTGTAATAGCTTTTCCTTTTCTGGTTGTTTATTCTTTTCGGGTCGTAATTTTATTTCTACTTGTAATAGAAAAATCTATTCCTGAGTCATAAAACTATATTGCCAATTACTTTTATGATGAAACTCCAACTTTCTTCAAACCGAACACTTGTTTAAGTTCGCAACATATTCTAAAATACAACCCAATGTTTAGAGAGGCCCAAAGTTGCCATCTCTTTTCTTTCCCCTTTGTATTTCTTATACAACTCTTTATCCTATGTAACGTTTTCTCCAACGAATGAAATCCATGATATATTAAGAAAATAAAATAATAATAAAAATCTCAAAAACAATCATGATGGATTTAGAATTTCTTTTCGGTGGGTCATGGACTTACTTTGGGCTGCCACTAGACAGATATGCCCTAAAGGCAATAATCATTTTGGGGCTTCCACTAGAAAGCCCAAATTCCCATTGTCTGGGTCAGAAGAAACAAATGAAAAATAGTACCCAAAATTATAGCCCAGCATCGCCCATGAGGCCTTTCTATAGTTCTACGATTTCATGCAGTAATTTGACCCGATCTCTTAGTTAAAAAGCCAAAAAAAAAAAAAAAAAAAAAAATAAATAAATCAATATGATACTTAGTACAACAATCTAGTGTTATTTGTCTTTACTTGCAAGTTGCAAATGAATGCCTTAGGTTTGACGGCGAGTTCAATACTAAATTATTGTGGTAGATCCATTATAAGACTTAACTTAATTCCTCATTTTTTCGTGTTTAAATAATATTGTTGTATTAAAAAGTTATGAGCTGAGGGTTTCACCTCATGCTATCCCCAAAGGACTAGGATCCTCTGCATGTTTATTTTACCTACAAGACTATTCAAAACGTTTTGATCTTGTCCATCCAACAAGATCTGAAGGCCAAAGGATTGCCACATCTTTAGTTTCCATTTTCTCCAGTGCACAGACAACGCTGGACCTATATTTTAAGGCCATTACGGTGTCCTAAGCCTTTTGGCCCATTTTGGTGTTCTATAGCCTTTCTCTAAAGTGCGCGCACATGTTGGAAAAGAGAGTAAACAACTAATTTTCCGTCCGTGCGAGGAGATCATTTCTCAAGGTCATGATTGGTGGGCCCCGGAGCAGCCCGCCAATGATGGTGTGCTACATTACGTCTGGTAGGGGGCAACGTCGTCAGATGTAGTTAGGTTTCCGTTAAGTGCGAAAGAGTCGGGAGGGAAAGATACTCTGCTGCTTTGGTACGCTGCAGCGTGCTAAACTTTGGTCTTGGCAATGCAATCGTCAACTGACACTTGTCCACTACCTATTTGTTAATTCAGTTGGTAATCCAGTGTATGCAACACCGAAAGATCCATTTAATCTCTCCTCCATTGTAGTCCATTTGATTTATTCAATAAATACAAGTCCCTATGATATGATTTGGGTGTAAATTTAGGGGGTTATCTCTGACTCGTTTTCTCCGAGTAAGAGTTGTTTGATATTAAGTAAAAACGTGAAATTTGAATCCCATCTGACCTATTTAATTTCAATTAATTTAATCTATAAAGAAAACTCCAAGGACCTTGGAGCTCATGTTATTCATGAACTCTAGACCTTGTGTTAAAATATTTTTGTCTTCAAACATCTTTTGCACTAAAGTGAGTTCTCTTGGACTATGCTATGCATAAATGATCTTTATTTTTTATAGGAGACCAAAATCCTTTATTTATATTTTATAGAGTCGGATTTTAGACACTCGCCTACACAATACCTAAATAAAACTAAAGCCTATGGCGTCTATAAAAAAAAGTGTATAATTTCAATACAGTCTTAATTTCTTAAACTTTGATTATGTTATTACTTTTGATTTCTCGAAACATAATGAACTTTTTACAAATAAAAGACTGATGATAGGATTTTTATAAGGAGTTGATTATAAGAAGAATAATATGATGTTTATTCTAACGCATGAACGATTAAAATCGTACAAAATATTGTTTAACCTAATTATTTTATTTTCAAAAATGTCACTAGTTTAAATAGAAATTGTGAATTGAATTGGACAAAATTCTTCCTTAAAAAATATGAAAAAAAGAGACAAAAACCTCATCTATTTTCTTGTGGTTCATGGACCACCCCAACCCCTCTCACCTACCACGTGTAAAGCTCTCACATCGACAAGAGATTTTTCAGTGTGACCGTCACACAAGTCGGTACACCACGTGTCTCTATGTAAATGGTTAGATATGTGTGTTAAAAAGTTAATAACTTAAAAATTAAAATTTTCCACCACTTACATAAAAATACGTGGTGTACAATCCGTATTCCCGTCACAACTAAAAATTTTCTCACATCGAGATTGACTCACAACTCTTTCGTTTCCCACCAGTCACTCCTCACTCTCTCTCTCCTCTCTTCCTCTCCCTCTAAACGCAGACTATAAATTTCAGCAAATAAACAAACGCCGTCACCTAACATTCCGGCAGTTTATCAAAGTCCCCCTCACCTTCAGCTCCCGAAAGCCGTCACCACCCCTATACTCGCACAACGACAACACACCCACACGCAGAACGATGAACCAGAGGCTCCCTTTCCCATAAAACGACACCGTAAGGCTTCAAAATCCGTCCCGATCGATTGGCGCCGGGAAAAGTGAAGGTTCAGATCAACTGCTCCGACGGCCTAGGGTTCCGACGAGGAAGGTTGAATCGTTGTTCGCTGATTGATTGCTCTCTCGCTCTCTCTGCTCAAATGGCTTCGGAGGATGTGAAACCGAGCGAATCGGCGGTCTCGACGATAGTCAACCTGGCTGAGGAGGCGAAGATGGCGAGGGAGGGCGTGGTCAAGGCTCCGAACCTCGCGTTGCTCAGCGTCTGCAAGTCTCTCGTTGCTGGCGGAGTCGCCGGTGGAGTGTGAGTTTCTCGATTTCTCGAGCTCAAAATTTTTATCTTGTTTTCGAAGATTCGTTTGATGAAGCAATTAATGCGGCTGAATCTTTAAATTTAATCGCTTGGTTAATGCAAATGAAGAATGAGATCAAAATATTAAATCTTGCTAATCTATTGAATTGTGTTTTAGAATCTCCAATGTGTAGTATTTTGAAAGGTCATGAATTTGAAGTATTAATCTCATGTGGTATCTGGAATTTGAATTCCATTATACTGCAGTGATGTGAACCGAGATTGTTGTATTATCGTTGCGACAATAGCAGGATCAGATTGTGCATTGTTTATATGTTCTCAATGCTATTGCCATGTTGACTGCTTTTGATTACTGAAATGTTTAATTTTCCGTCCAGGTCACGCACGGCTGTTGCTCCATTGGAACGACTGAAAATTTTGCTTCAGGTTCATTTTTTCAACTAATTGTGAACAATGTCATTCACTTGTTTATGTATGAGCCAACACACACACACACACAATAACACGTAGAAGTAAATTTCGTTCCTTTCCTGATTGGTTATCTTGTCCTCAGGTCCAGAATCCACATAACATAAAATATAATGGAACGATACAAGGCTTGAAGTATATCTGGAGAAGTGAGGGTTTCCGTGGACTATTTAAAGGGAATGGTACGAATTGTGCTCGTATTGTCCCCAACTCAGCTGTCAAGTTCTTCAGCTATGAGCAAGCTTCCAAGTATGTTTCTGACAAGATTGAAAGTTCATTTCTTTTTTGTCTTGGATTCCAGTATATTTTTAAATTTATCTTGGCCTTTTTTATCGTTCATATTTGCCCATCAATGTTGTATTATGGTCTGATATAATATTTTTTTTTTACAACTTCTGAATGCATTACCTTATCTTGTCGCTATATTTTACATTCTCCCACCTTACCTTTTGCTGAACGATCCCTGTTAACTATGACAGGGGAATATTGTGGCTGTATCGGGATCAAACTGGCAATGGTATGTCCACACTTACCATCATTTTTTTCCCTTGATGTGTAATAGTTAGTAATCTAATGGGGCTCTGTCGGAGACTTTACATTACATCAGGAGATTTCATTACTTATTGCATTGGGCCAGTTAGCAATTTGACTCAGGTTGGGTTGCTGTTTTAATACTTATGCTTTGTAAAATGTCTAAAAGAGGCTATCTAACATCCACATAATCACATTACTAGCCTCTTCGCACGCGCTCACACTAGGCATGACTTACAGATTTTTAACTAAACATGCTAGGTGGTTGTTTAGACATTTTTATTTGATTGGTTTTCCACTTTGTGCATATCAAAACTATCTTGGCAAATAAAAATATTGAAAAGAAAATATAGATTTGTAAGTCGCCCGAGGGAAAGGTGTCACACAAGCTACGTGCAACTAACAATTTTATAGTGTTTCATAAATAATAGGCTGTTATTGAAGCTCATACCATAGAGCTTGCTAGATACCTTTGTATGGTCACAGGTGCTGTAACATTTTCTACAAATTCACGCACCATTTATTTTCAAGATTTTTTCACTGCTGTTATGGTTTCTATAATTATGTTTCAAGGCATAACAAATGTATTGGTTAGTTGACGGTAGATATTGTTCTATATTAGCCTTCATTCTCTTTTGTAAAAAAAAAAAATGAGCCTTCATTCTTGTACTCACCCTCTTGGGTGCTTCACTGCTTATCAAAATTTCAAAAGTACACTAAAAAAGCATGTACCGCAGTATACAAATTTTGTAAATTCACAAAATAGTACAAATTAAAACAGTCAAAATTTTTTATATAAACAATTTTATGATATTAATGTACTTTGTGCTTTCGATTACAGTTCTTTGCTTTGGCCCTTCCCAATTCAACAAACACCTCCAACCATTTTGTGACTTTGATAGATCAACAAATCTTCCATCCTAAAGTCTTTGATTCTTCTCCCTTCTAGTATCTATATGCAAAATATCATGTTGAAGACAACTGTCAACTTAATCTTTCAATTGCATCACTTCAAGTACTGAAACTAAATGAAAATATGAGCATAAAAAAATGCATTACTCCATAAACCTATGATATAAAGAAATTAAATTTAATAAAAAACCCCTCACTGTAGAATTACATGGCTCATCACCACATGAATGTTTTTCCCCTCGGTTCCTATTTATAAAATGTCTCTTGAAAAAAGAAAAATAGTATGAGAAACGAAAGCAAATTCATAGTTTTGACAATATAAAATAGATTAAGAAAATTGAGTGCATAAGTTATAAATAAAATGTAAAAAAAAAAAAAAAATAGAACGCCATTTTTCATACTAACTAATATACGGTAAAATAATGTCAATCAAAATATATTAAGCCACTAAATAAACACATAAATCTTATTCAATACCTGTCAACCACTGAATGAAGGCAAATTCAACACGCATAGAGCATTGGGTTTCCTCTGCTTTTTCTTGCTAAAAATTAATCACCAATGTCACAATGTTGGGATGAGAGAGTGCAACTCTTTGTGGAAAACAGTAACAAAGGCATCAATGTGATTAAATGCGTTGCTGAAATGCATATATACAACATTGAAGAGAAAAAATAAACATTAACAGTCAAATGACAAACAAAACTTTAGAGAACGTATATATCAAAATGAAAATAGAAACATGTGCAAATAAGAAAACCAAAGAGGAAGCAAGAAGCAACGTAAAATAATAAATCTCCAACCATCTGAATTCATCATCCATCATCCCAAATTGCACAATTTGGACAAAGATTGAAATTGTAGCCCACACAATTGGTGCCTAGTGCCCTCACGCTCCAATCTTTAAATATAATGAAACTGGCATGACTGGTTGCTTTCCGCAGGTTAGAGAAATTCAAACGGATTGCTCTTTTCACTTTAAAATAATAAAAGGGGTACCTCAAACGGAGTGCCTCACAGTACTCACTCCTGTACAAAACAAAAGCAATGACATATCAATGCAATTAAACCCATACAACACCAATTGCAAACTCTATACCTTGGCCGGGAGAATGCACCAGCCTTTGATTCCCAGAATGAAAATTTTTCTGTTGATGAAGCAGTAAGTAGAACTACGATAGAAGAGAGAAACACAGTCATATTTGCAGGTCGGTTCTAGGAGAGTGAAGCACTAGAAATATTTGAGAGTAATTTGTTGTGAGAAATTTTGAGATTGAAGACAGTTTTGGAGGTATTTTGGAGAGGGGATAACTGCCAGGAGAGAATCATGGAGTGTAGTGACGTACTTTTATGCGCAAACGGAAGCGAATTATAACAAAGTACCAAATATCAACGTCTTAGGTGAAAGCTAAAACAAACAATCTCAAACTAATACAAGAGATTTACGTGGTTCAGTGTAAAGCCTACTCCACGGGCGAAGCACGGCAAGGAATTTCACTAAACAAACGGAGATTACAAAAGAGGGTTTAAACTCTCACAACCCAAATCCCACAAATTACAAACCCTAAACCAAACGAGTAGAGAACTCAAACAAACGGAGAAGATTCTCCCAAATTGCTCTCTAACTCACAAACTCACAAATTGACTCTCACCAAATTGCCACATGAATGAGCCACACAAAATACACTAACCCTAAGGTCCTATTTATATTGCATAGGACTTAGGTTACAATAAGAATCCTAATAGGAAATAAATCCAAATCCTAATCAAATAGGTAATTAACAAAAATCTCTCCACCAAGGAAACCATCTAAGAAGTCAAAATCCAAACCCAAATAGGACACCAAAACCAAATAGGTAACACAAATCTAATTCTTTGCATCATCGTAATTTTGAGCCGTAAAAACCCAACATGTAGAAGTTTTGTGACCGTTTTAAACACTGTTCTAAAAATCGGCGCTAGGCGGCTGGCCACCACCCCAATTAATTCCTAGGCGTTTGAAAATTAAGAAAGGGCGCCTAGACCTGCTAAGGCGACATCCTAGACCGCCTAGGTCGCGACTCACTTGAACAACATAATATAGATAACTTTCATTTTGCATTTTATTTTTTTCAATAAATTGTAAGAGAATTGTTGCATACTTAAATGAACACACATTATATCATTGTTCCCCATGTTGTCATTATGTTCCAACACTTCATAATATATATGTCATTCTATTTTATAGTTTATGATGAAATTATATATATTTAAAGTATATGTAGACACTTATTTACATGAAATATAATAGATTTACTTAAATCCGCCTAGTCCGCCTGGGCGCCCGCCTAGGCGTTAGGCCCCAGCCCGCTGCCCGACTAGCGCCTAGCATCTTTTAGAACCTTGGTTTTAAATATCCTCAACGTCCTTTTTTTACCATCTTGTCCCCACTTTGTTATTTGATTTTTTTAGCACTTGTAAACAAGGGGATTTTTGGGTTTATTCAAAAATTTAACCATAAGGCCTTCTGCCTTGATAATATAGATAAACCAACAAAGAAACTATAATACTGCTATGATGTCACCATTTGGAAAATGACATGATCTTTATAGTTCCTTGGAACACATAGAGAGGCAGTTAGAAATCAATGGATAATGTAGGTGATCTAAATCTCTTTTTCTTTCAATATCTGCAGAAGATGCTCAGCTCACTCCTATCCTACGTCTTGGAGCTGGAGCATGTGCTGGAATTATTGCTATGTCTGCAACTTACCCAATGGACATGGTACGAGGACGGATAACTGTACAGGTACTAATTTTGGTCCCTGTTTTTTCTTTGTTTCATAGAATGAATATTTTAAAGTCCTTTTTATTTTCCAGTCATAGCAGTCATCAATCTTAATGATTGAAATTGCAAGAGAATGTTTAATGTCTATTAACGTTTGCAGTTATTAATATGTTTTGTTGATCTTAATTTTGTAGACAGAGAATTCTCCCTTTCAGTACAGGGGAATGTTCCATGCCCTATCGACTGTGCTCCGGGAGGAGGGCCCACGGGCTTTGTACAAGGGCTGGCTTCCTTCTGTTATTGGAGTTGTAAGTTTCTTTTGCTAAAAAAGGTGTTTTTGCATATCCATTACTACTCTACCAACCTTTTGATATAAGTTCGAAATTAAAAAGAAATAAAGTTTGCTGATTTAGCAATAGATGGTCGTTTTAGGATCCAACTCTGATGAGTTATCAATGTGGAAAACTACTTTTTGCTCCTTTTGTTGTTCCTCTGAAGTCAGATTGCACGATTTACTTTTGTTGTTAACCTTACTTGGACAAATTTTGTTTGCAGGTTCCATATGTTGGTCTCAACTTTGCTGTGTATGAATCCCTAAAGGATTGGTTAATCAAAAGTAGGCCATTTGGACTTGTTCAAGATACAGATTTGAGCGTGACAACAAGGTTGGCTTGCGGGGCTGCTGCTGGAACTGTTGGGCAAACTGTTGCTTACCCTCTTGATGTTATTCGTCGAAGGATGCAGATGGGGGGATGGAGCCATGCTGCTTCTGTTGTCAGTGGTGATGGGATAAGCAAGGCCCCACTTGAGTATACTGGCATGATTGACGCATTTAGGAAAACTGTTTGTCATGAGGGCTTTGGTGCATTGTACAAGGGTTTGGTTCCCAACTCTGTTAAGGTCAGTCTTAATGTTTTGTTCTTTTATTTGTTTTCGGACAATTGTAGGTTGACTAGTTATCAGTTTTTAAGAACAATTTTGTCAGGGTGGGCAAATGGCCTAACTAGATGCATCTTATAAATGAATAGGGTGGCTGACTGCTTGGTAACATACTAACATGGTTGTGGAAAATTGGACTATGAAAAAAGGTGTCACTAGGATTAACAAGAAAAGGGTTTAGAACTTAAGTCCTGCGAATTCTTACGGTTTAATTCTTACTTGGCTTCCAAGCTATGGGTCACGGCCTGCTATGTATGGGTACCACACGTCAAGAGGGTTTTCAACCCTTAGTATCCACTATGAATACTAATCCTGAATGGTTATAGAAGGGTATATGAAAGTTTTATGTTCCATGAAACTCTTAACCCCCAGGAAACATTTTTATTAATCAACTTCTGTTTAAACTATCATATTATAGTTAAAAAGAAGTACTTGTAGGGGCTGCATTCAATTTGTACCACCTCCATTTACATCCCTAGGTGTGTGCTTTAATGTGTGCATGGATTTTTTCCGTATCAGTAATTTTTTTTATACAAAGATGAAGATGTATTGATCTGCTGACGAGTTGTTATTTGTTATTAATATTTTACACACGTCTTTGCCAACATAATAGTTCTCTCTGCTCCAATTATCAGGTAGTCCCATCCATTGCGCTTGCATTTGTGACGTACGAGATGGTGAAGGACGTTTTAGGAGTAGAGATCAGGATATCGGACTGATATTGTGGGAGGTCCATGATATTTATCTGTGCTCGTGCTATTTTTGTAGGCCGGGAAATAGAGGTCTGGCAAACTAGGGGTAATTTGATTCCTTTTTCATTCTGAAGTTAGAAGCGAGTCTGAGCTTGTGTTCATAAATTGCTTCCCCTTGTTTTTCATTTTTTCTGTTTCCTTATGAACACAATGTAGCTTTGAGCTTCCCATTCATATGAAGTGCCAATAAGTGTTTTGACAATGTAACACATGCATCAGCATGCCTTCCATAAGCGCTGATAAAGCATTATCTACATGCCGTTATATGTTACTGATTCGATTCTCTCTTCATCACCACCCATTCCCCCTTGCCATGTCTCCTATTACTTTGGTAGACTAGCTACTTGACATTTGGTAGATATTTTGAATAATTCATGGTTCCTGGTCATTCAACTTGCACACGAGATGCGCTATGAATGATTTCAGAATCTCTTTGTTGTCATAGTCATACTTGGAGATTGCAAAGATCTGCATGTGAACTATTTTTTTTTCCGGTGATGGTTTAGCGTCGCTAATTTTTTACTTTTAGGACAAATTAATAGAGGTCTGCATTAGTGCATTTGTGCATTTGCATGCTGTTTGGTTAATTAATTTTGTTCTGTTCATGAGAATTTTAAGACTGCATTAGTGCATTTGCATGCTGTTTGGTTTGTAATTTCAGTTCCTGGATCAAACTTGCTGGGTATGTCCGCTTATTGCTTATTTTGCTTTTTTCAGACATGAACACTTGTTTGATTTATTACGACGCAATATACGAATATAGCTAAAACGAAAAATGAAAAATCTTGCATTATGTTATCATTAGTAATGTAATTAGGCGAAACTCGGTGATAATATCGTATGAAGAATTCCTGTGTTTGCTTTCTTTCTGACCGAAAACTAGAAACTTTTGTAGTGCATCTTGCTCTCTGAATGACGTATTCTTTACACTCTTCGGCCATGCCTGGAATCCCTTATTCTTGTTTGACACCTTTGATTCCGTCTCCGAACCGGCTTGACCTCGTCTGTCTCCCGTTTGTTGATTTGTAATCTCTTGGTCGCTTTAGCTACGTCTTTCTTCATTTCGTGTTGTCTCTCTGCAGAATTTAAGCTTTCGTCTGTAGATACAGAAAATAATGAAAGGAACACGGTCAGAAGGTTCAGCTCGGCTGTAAACTCCGAGTTTGGCAACTGTGATGGCGTGGATCGATCATTGTGTTCCTCGTCTCTGTCTTCCAGCACCTGATCAACCTTGTTGTCTGCAACTCCAGCAGGTTCTGCCATATCGAGCTTGCATTGGGTCTGGCTCGTTGAAGTTCAGCTCGTGAAAGAAACAAACCAACCAAATTTGAACATTGACATTTTCGACGAGATAGTTGGAACTATATTCTATTCAAATTAAACAGCGATTGAATAGGAGGGGGGGGGGGGGACCTGTTACCTGTGCGGTTGCAAACGCCGGAAACAATGAAGAATATCGGTTTCACGAGTCTGAGGTCAGGTGCTTTGAAAACACCAGATTGTAGTTGTAAAATTAGTCACAATTACATCATCAAATCAAGGTTTACCGTCAATATAGGTCTACAATTTTGTTGGTGTCGGAGCAAAGAATACTTTAATTGGAGGGCCAAAAATAATTTTACTAAATATTGCATGTATTGAACTAATATTTTATTTTTTCCATATATCAAAAGATTGAGGATAATTGTCTGATAACTATAACATAAAATACCTGACAAAACACACACAAAGAGCAACACCCAGATGTACCAATTAAAATACCTTATAAACTCCACTATTAACGTAGTACTTTGTATCCTTAGAACTTTTAAGGATAACCAAGTCAAAAAATAATTTTTGTAACTACACCCAACCTTCTTATAGTAATAAAATTAGTTTATTCCTAACATTATAAAGAAGTTTTATTGTACGAGGAAAACGTTTGGCCTTTTAAAAGTTAAAACCAAGTTACTAAGAGGAGTTTTTAGAATAATGAAAATCTAAAGTCCAGAAAGTAATAATGAAAATCTAAAGTCCAGAAAGTTTTTAGAATAATATAAAGGGTGACATTCTTATTCTCTTTTTTATTATAATGTTTATAGAAATAAGGTGTTTTTATTAAATCATCATAAGATAATACATGAATAGTACCATGGATGACCAAAGAACCATTCAAAATTAAATATGAAGATCAATGTGAAGATCATGAACAAAAATAGACTCTTAATTAAATGACTCGCTGCTTGAAACTAATCAGGGCACAAATACAAAAGAAACAAAAGAGAAATAAAACATCTCTCTTAAAAAATAACTTAAAAAGTTAATACAATGGTTTCGATTAAAAACTTTGCGAATAAAATCACGTGAGACAAAACTTCAGAATAAGAGAAAAAGAGAGCCGCATATGTCATTAATAAATAGGGATCATGTGTATCACATGTTGACCACTCCTTAGGAAACCACGATATATTCAACTGTCCCAAAGCTAATCTAAGTGGTATTCTTACTCATCAACTATGTTTTGTACGTTTTACTTGTAAAAAACTTGCACCACAAGTGATATCTCGGCATTGCGATAAAGTTCACTCAAATAATAAAAGGTGACAAGTTTAGAATATAAATATTTTATGTTTGACATTTTTAATAATTTATGACACACCCCAATCCTAGAATCAAGGCGTGCTGGTCGTCACGTGAGCGTGACGTAACCATAAGTGCGGTGCGGAAGCAAAGATAAGAGAATTACGAAGGAATCAAAACCAACTACTAGCAATAATAACCAAATAGCATGCTAGAGTGAGTTAAAGTGTGAACACACACATAAACAGAGCTTAAGAACTAGGTACAGTCAAGTAGGACTATAATCAAATTACAACACCCGCATGTGAGTCCTACATGCAGGAAGTCTGTCAGAACGCCGAAGAAAAACCTCGTGAGCCACCAACTGCTAACTAGAACCTGGAGGGGCGCAAAACAAAATTGAGTGGGTCAGTAAAACGAAACTTTTCGAAAACCTTTCGTTTAAAACATTTCTAACCCCTCGCTGTAAAACTTGTATACTTTCCCAGAAAATAGCATAATAGCATATAACTTTTCATAAATCTCAAATCATCAATCTTTCTTAAAAACCAGAAAGTATGCCATGCTATAAATGTCAAAACAGAATGAATGATGCATCAATGTAACAGTTGACATAAAGAATTAACCGGAGACCCTGCAGTTGGTCCTGTACGTTTAATTCTATAGCTCAACATTCAATCCAACCGGAGTCACCTCAGTGACCTGTACGGCACTACACTGCACATGAATCGGAACTACCTGAAGTAGTATGTACGATAGGAATGGTGTAATAATACGCTCTAGTGCTTCTCTCATCAATCATATATGCACATAATCTAAAGTCATCTACTAGTCGGAACCACCTTTAGTGATCTGTACGACTAGCATGTCGGAACCCTCTCATGGTCTGTACGACATGTCGGAACCCTCTCATGGTCTATACGACATGCACCTACTTGGATCCAAGGTGAGCATGCGGTGCGGGTGAATAATATAAGCACTAACACCATGATTGCAGGTTATGAGCTATCCACATAATATACAACATCAATGATTCACATGAATAACATAAAACTCACCTGATACTCACATGTGCGTCCACAGCACCAATTCACATATATATATGCATCAATTATCAATTCATATAACTCATATATGCATGCATGGCATTTTAGAAAAACACTTTCATTTGAACTCAATTTCTGGGAATTTCAATAGCATATAGGTATAAACAGAAATGCTGCCCACTCACTGATAAGTCGAAGGGTCGTAGCCCCCGTGACGTCCCTGGATGCGCTCGTCCTCGGGATAGGTATCACCTATATGCGAAATAACTATAAAAACGTTATTTAAAGCATATAACCAACAATACGTAATAACTTCTCATACGGTGCTCAATTTGGGTATATGAATACACCACAGTGACCTACTCGACGTCACGGACGTTGACAAATTTTCAGAAAAATTTTCTGAGGCCGTACGCACCCCCATGCGCCGGGACAGGCACGGGTCCACACGCCCCCCACGCGCGTCTCCTACCTCGGCTCGCCGGACTGGTTTTTTCGGTGGCCGGAAAACTGGAGATTTTTCAATCTCCTTGTTCTCCTTCGTTTCTCAACCATTTTTCACGCATTTTATATCAAAAATGAAGCCCTAATCATGTAGAATCACGTTACACTACTTTAAGGCTCTAAAAATCACGAAATATCACCGGAGAATTTCCAAGAAAACCGGCCAACTTCGAACTCGACGATCCCGACGTCCAAAACTTCCAAACGAACGTCCCCGAGCTTCCTTAGGACCTCACTAAGCTCACTATAAGCTTGGATTGTCCTAAAAATCAACCAACACAAAGTTCATAAATAAGGCCAAACTCGGACCTCGAGTTTTCAACGTGAAAACGAAGGATTTCTTACCTAAAAATGGTATCTTTGAGTTCGTAGAGTCCTCACGAGCACGATGGTGCCTTCAAAATCCTCGATCCATGAAGTTTCAGAGGTTTTTGGCGTTGGTCCGTACGGTTCGAGAGTGAGAGAGAGAGAGAGACTGAACGGAGAGGAGAGAGAGAGACACGGGGAAGGAAAGGGAAGTGTCCCGTGGGTGTGTGTGGTCCATCCAAACAAATCCAACTTCAATCCCTAACCACACAAATTTACAAACCAATTTTTATCAAACCTTAATTATATTTCCAAGATTTTAGGAGAGTATATGTTTAAACCAATTTTATGTCACATACACATACCTTAGTACCCGCTAAGGGTAATCCCGTCATTTCACATCCTCGATAAATAAAATCCCGGGAGGGGCTGTGACAATTTATGTGTTCAGTCGCCATGTAATGTTATCATTATTTCTAAAAACAACTTTTAAAAAAGAGTATTGCTGAGTAGGGTAAATTTGTAAACTAAATTATGTGTCACAAATATGAAATAAGCAAGTTAATTAATATTTAAATAACAATCTAATTATCAACTTCTATGTCATTTATTTTTGAAAATTTAGTCTACAAATTTAGTCTCTATAGCATTACATTTAAAAAAAAATTGTGTTTAATCATCAAAGTATGCATGCCAATTTTGAATATTAATGCATGTGGGGTCCTAACCAATTAGCTAAGCATCAGTGTAACCAGGTCTAGGAGCATGTTGAGGTTCATCGATTACAAGAGTGGCTCACGTATGGGTGTGGGCTAGGCAATGAATTTGCCAATGTACTATAGCCTGCTAAAAACGTTTAGATTTCTTTATGTCGTTTAGTAACTAACATGTCCAAAGTTGCTTTATGTGGGTTGACATCAATTTATATTTGGGAGTTCTAATAAAAAAGGCTTTTCACTGGTCATTCTTAATCAAAAAGACATTTTATGTATGAAAAGTCTACAATGGGTCAAGCTCTTTTCTTTATTTACTCTTATGTCATTATTTCATTATTATAGTGGGGTCTACAATGATGTTGACATTTTTGTTTGATTACAATACATTATTTTGATGATGCTATTCATCTTATGCTACTTTTGCTAATTTGTTGCCAGCTCTTCATGCTTTCATCATGTTGTCAATGTTATGCAGCTCTTCTTCTGTCAAATTGTTCCAGTACTGTTCATCACCTTCTACAAGCTCTGCATCTCTTTCTCTATCTTTTTTCACCTTGTAATACATATCTTCAGTTTCTCCTTTGAAAATTTGGGGTTTCCAGTATGGTTGATGGCAGGCCTTTGACTTGCTGTAAATATGTCACATCCCGACCCGGGCTCCACCACATCCCGGGCCCCACCTCCACCGTAGCACTATATTGTCCGCTTTGGGCCCCGACCACGTCCTCACGGTTTTGTTTCTGGGAACTCACATGAGAACTTCCTAGTGGGTCACCCATCCTAGGATTGCTCTCGCGCGCTACTCGCTTAACTCCGAAGTTCCTACGAAACCCGAAACTAATGAACTCCCAAAAGGCCTCGTGCTAGGTAGAGATGGGAATATACATATAAGGCTTACATGATCCACTCCCCTGGGCGATGTGGGATGTTACAATCCACCCCCCTTAGGGGCCCGACGTCCTCGTCTGCACACTCCCGGCTAAGGATTGGTTCTAATACCAAATTGTCACATCCCGGCCCAGGCCCCCACCATATCCCGGGCTCGACTTCGCCGTAGCACGATATTGTCCGCTTTGGGCCCCAACCACGCCCTCACGGTTTTGTTTCTGGGAACTCATACGAGAACTTCCCAGTAGGTCACCCATCATGGGATTGCTCTTGCGCGAACTTGCTCAACTTCGGAGTTCTGATGGAACCCGAAGCCAGTGAGCTCCCAAAGGCCTCGTGCTAGGTAGAGATGAGAATATACATATAAGGCTTACAGGATCCACTCCCTTGGGTGATGTGGGATGTTACAATAATTATCACATCCTAGCCTGGACCCCCACCACATCCCGAGCTCGACTCCGTCGTAGCACGATATTGTCCGCTTTGGGCCCCAATCACGCCCTCACGGTTTTGTTTCTGGGAACTCACACCAGAACTTCCCAGTAGGTCACCCATCATGGGATTGCTCTCACGCAAACTCGCTTAACTTCAAAGTTCCGATGGAACCCGAAGCCAGTGAGCTCTTAAAAAGCCTCGTGCTAGGTAGAGATGGGAATATACATATAAGGCTTACATGATCCACTCCCTTGGGTGATGTGGGAAGTTACAATCCACCCCCCTTAGGAGTCTGACGTCCTCGTCGGCACACTTCCGACCATGGATTGGCTATGATACCAAATTGTCACATCTCAGCGCTGGCCCCCACCACATCCCGGGCTCGACTCCGCCGTAGCACGATATTGTCCGCTTTGGGCCCCGATCATGCCCTCACGGTTTTGTTTCTGGAAACTCACACGAGAACTTCCCAGTAGGTCACTGTTTGGGCCCAAAATATTAATTTGGGCCGAGTATAGAACCATTCTCGGCCCGGAAGGCCTGGCAACAAGGGAGCCTCGGGTCGTTCAGATCGTGGGCTTCTAAAACTAGGCCAGCTAGGTCATTTGCGAGACGAGTCCTAGTACAACAAGGAGTCTCGGCAAGTTTGATAGTCCGGAAGGGATCCGACTCAATAAGGGATTAGGTTCACAATCCTAATCAAGATAGGACTGGTCGAGGTGATGTTGATCCGGAGAAGAAAAACCTAGTTCGAGTAGGATTTTGACTCAAGGTCCAGTGCTATAAATAGGGGAAGCTGTGCGTCAGTAAATGGCCCCTCCAATTCAACACACAATTGCCCTGCGCAAACTCTCTCAACAACTTTGAGATTTTTTATTTTCTCTTTTCGCTGACACATCTTCCGTTGGCATCAACAGCACTGTGGAAGCAACCGGTGATATCTTAAGTCGGCATAGATAGCTCTGTCACCGTAGAATTGGCCGAACTCGCAGTACCTTCCGTTGGCATCAACATCACTGCGGCGGGCACGGTCGGTTATCTATCCAAGTCTTGGTCGAGAAGGACGTCCGAGTCCTTATCGATTGAGGTCATTTCATCAGCCTTCTCGGCGAAGTGAATTGTTACCATTTACCGAGCTCGGCGCATTGCACGCCGAGTTGTTTTATGATTGGATACTCTCAAGTGGGATTTAGAGTTCGGCATTCAGACGGCCGAACTACGTACACTATAAAGACTTATATTTGCTTTGAGTATTTGTGTCCTTACACTTTGGTGTCGATTCGGCGTGAGTTTACTCTGACGAATACCATCACTGTGACCGAGTCCGACGACAGCGATTCGTGAACTTCGTAATAATAGTAACCTTGTCTTCAGGTTTGAGAATCCAAGAGGCCGATACGTGTTCCTTTCTCGGCCGCAATCGCAAGACGCAGAAGTCAGTAGCGCGACCCAACGCAACATCAACAAATTTACTCCTCGGCCGAGCTCGGCCGACGAGTTGGCACGCCCGCATTCACCGAAGGACGTAGTTAGCTTTTAGATTACTCGGCCTGCGCGCCACGTAGGCTTGGTAGTTTTTAGGGTCAACATTTTGGCACGCCCAGTGGGACCTAGTGCTAAACTACGAAGTTCATGCCAATTGAAACGCGATCGGTAAAAAAGAAAACAGCTATGGGAAAATCAACAGCCGATTTGCCGATTCAGAACATAGGACAGAGTGTGCCCCAGGCGCAGAATCCCCTTAGCGCTGTGACACCCGAGTCCACAAGCGCGACTCGCCGAGAGAGGGAAATTAATCTCGGCGGTCAACTCCGCGGTCTAGAAATCCCTAACAGGAACACCTGCGTTCTCAATGAAGGGATAGTGGAGGATTACGACGAGGATGGCGATGATGGATCCGACCCACCAACAAGGTCGTTTCTTCGAAAGCGACTCGACGAGCAGTCTCGGTCAGTCGAGTAGACGTTTAGTCGAGGTATTGATAAGCTACATGACGTGATACTCAGTTCCAATGAGCAACAGACCAGGTTGCTCGAAATGCTGGTTAATAAAGTCAGTGACGGCAGGCCTTTCGATTTTCCCCAGCGCTTGCCACTAAGAAATAATCCGTTATCAATTGTACAGGCCGAGCCAATTCCTGCTCGGCTCAAGCCAATTGACTTGGAAAAAGGAGGAGGGTCGAATAGTAGGTCAGACGGAATCGACCAGAGGGTCGAAGCAACACCTGTTGATATGACCGAAGTTCAGCGGATGATCGACTCGGCCATGAAGAAGGGGCCGAAGTTTCCTAAGTTTATCCATCCGTACCCGGCCTACGTAGAAACGTTCGGATACCCGAAATGTTTCAAGATTCCAGATTTTAGCCTCTTTGCCGGTGAATCGTCTCTGTCTTCGTTGGAGCACGTGGCTCGATTCACCGCGCAATGCGGAGATGTTAATAGTGATTTCCATAAGCTACGGCTGTTCAACTTCTCATTGACCGGCTCGGCATTTGCTTGGTATATCAATCTTCCTCCTAATTCCGTCCAAAACTGGGAGGAGTTGGTCGAGAAATTCCACGAGCAGTTTTATCGGCCAGGGATGGAGGTGTCGGTTTCTTCATTAGCAAGGATGGCTCAGGCATCTGATGAGTCACCAATGGATTATCTTACCAGGTTCAAATCATCCAGGAACTGGTGCCGAGTGCCTTTACCCGAAGTCGAATTCGTCAGACTTGCTTTGAACGGCCTTGACGTCGAATACAAAAAGAAGTTATTGGGGGCAAACTTTCGGGATATGTACGAATTAGCCCAACATGTCGAACAATATGACTATTTGCTCCGCGAGGAAAAGGTTTCGAAAGCTCCATCTCGGGGGATGATTTACAAGAATCCTACTGTCAATTATGCATCAACCGAGGATGAATGCGTTAGCGTGGATGCAGCCGAGATAGTGATAGATAAGCCATTTGTTTGCAAGGCATTGACTCAAGTTGACTCTAGGGAAGTCAAAAGCCGTTCGGCCACTGAAGGAACATCGAAACCGTCAAAAGTTTATACTTTTGATATTACAAAGGCTGACGCAATTTTCGACCAACTGTTATCAGCAAGAATCATTAAGCTTCGGCCTGGTCACAACATTCCCAAGGCCGAAGAACTTAAAGGAAATGTGTATTACAAATACCACGATTCAAGCAAATATACGACAAACAATTGCGTCGTGTTTCGTGACAACGTCCAAAGCTGGATCGATAATGGTAAATTGAAATTTCCAGAGAAGAAGATGAGTGTCGATACTGACCCGTTCCCCACGGCAACGGTAAATATGGTCGATGCATGCCTCCCTAAAGACAAAGGGAAAGGGAAGGTCGAAGTTGTTTAGACACAATGTTTCCGTAATCAGAATTCTCGGCCTCGTTTCATGGCCGATTTTCGTTCAAACAAACCACCTACAGCTTTAACGGGGCCCGCTATTGTTAAACCTATGAAGGATTATAGCACCGATGAAGACAGTGGGACGGCGGTTTTGTGCAGTAAATGTAGAACCGAGGTCGGCAGTGAGCCAGAGGTGAAGCCCTTTTCGCTTATAACGGAACGACCTACGGTCGCAATCCAGCAAAAAGTAGCCAACGTGAGCCGGCATCAGGGGGTTTTTGATAAGCTCGGTCCTAAAGCACGGATGGAAGAGACACCCTCAGTCAGGCGGCGCCTCGACTTTGATACTGCATTTTACGACGATGACTACTATAAACGTAATTCTAGCAGTTCGGAATCATCGCGGAGCCAAAAAACTTTCAAACCTCCCGAGCCTAGAGATCAACGTTGGTATACATATCATTCTTCAAAAGACGTCTACACTGCACTGTCCAAATCCCAGAAACGCCGGCACCAAAGGATAGATTGCATGGCACGCCGACGGGCAGCCCAAGAGGCTTCGGTCCCTAAATGGCGGCCGAAGGACATAATTGCTAATGACGACGAGCAACCGCATCCAGCTATTATGACAGCGTAGATTCAAGGGAAGCAGCTGGTCGACCAAGATGTCGAATCCATGTTTGAAGAGGCTGATAAACGGATCAAACTTCTTATTCGACCAGGGGAGATGAAAGCACGCCTTGAACATTTCAGGCAAGAGGCCGAAGGCAAATTAGCCCCGCCGGCCATACAAGAACCTCTAATCAAAATTCGACGAAATTTGCATCCACCGTTCCTTGGGGATGCTTTGGAGTATATGCGAGAATTTCACAAGAAGCATTCGGCCAACGACCTGTATGGTTTGCCGAAGGCATGCCAGGACACCATTGATCTGGTCCTGGTTTGTCCTGATGCCGAGCGAATCATCCAGAAAACCTCAGACCCAGGATTGAAAGCAAGGTTCCAACACATACGAGAAGCCCGTGTCTTTGGATTTGAAGTCGACCCATACATTGATATGGAAGCAGCCGAACTTCCTTTCTCAATGGAGGACCTTCAGTATTTACGATGTCACTTCGAGGTATTTTCGGCTGTTTCTCTCTTCGGCCTTACGACCGATGAAATAGCACGTGTTGCGCGTTTGGATGCGTATCTCGATACCAGGGATGCCCGGATACATTACCAGGAGCGGGTTCGGATCCCGACCCCAAGCACACTGTCGCCCTCACCCTCACCTGAGGCAGTCTGGCGGACCCAACAAGCGGCCGAAGCAGCACCGCCGGAGCAAGCCATTGAAGAAGGAACAGAAGAGTCTATTTGTCCGGCTTTGACAAAAACGGAGTCCGTGGTCGCTGATCAAACGAAAGATGAGGATAACGAGGAGAATTCCAACCCGATGGGCCCGTCAATCTTGGATAACATGGACATTAGTATGGTCCATGTATTACCTGCTGATTTTCAATCAAGCACGGCTCAACCGAATTTCCTCGAGGGTGATGTCGTCGCCGAAGACGCCGGCCATGTGGATTTTGTATCTGTTGTCGAAGGTGAGTCAGCAACGAAAGATGAGAGCCTAAAGGCCGCCTTAGCCGAGTTGTTCCCTCGTTCATCATCGGCCGCACTTCACCATTTAAAGCCATTGTATGTGATGGCCCATATCGAGGGATACCCAGTTTCTAAAGTTTTTGTCGACTGTGGGGCTACCGTCAATATCATGCCCCTGACTATCATGAAGGCCTTGCGTCGCTCGAATGACGAACTGATTCCGTCAGGGATCACAATGAGTAGTTTTGTCGGTGACAAATCCCAAACCAAAGGTGTACTTCCGTTAACTGTGAATATTGCCGGTCGCACTCACATGACCGCCTTTTTCGTGGTTGATTCCAAAACCGAGTATAATGCACTGCTCGGTCGAGATTGGATTCATCAAACCAGTTGTATTCCTTCGTCATTATATCAAGTGCTTGTCTTTTGGGACGGCAAATCGGTCATTGTTCACCCGGCCGATAGCCAGCCCTTCGAGGCTAACATGATCCAAGCACGGTATTATGATGACCACGTCGGCTACATTACTTTGCAAGGCTTCAATGACGAAGGACGGCCGACTCGGATTTCTGTACAGAAAGCTATCGAGGTTGGCGCCGAGACTGTCCACTAGGATTCGGCGAGACTCGGATTAGCCAACTTCCTCCCCGAAGCCGATGTCTGACACCGATCGGGAAACACGTAGGGCTGCGGTTTCATCCACGATGGAACGACTGCTGGCCCATTGGTATACTATATCTAGACAACCAAACTCGGCCGTTAATCTCGTTGAGTTCCTTGCCGAAAGGGATAATGGTCCTGTCTTATCTCTTGATAAAATTCAAGCAGCCCCGGCCGAGCTCGAAGACTATCGGCCCCAAGTTAAGGATCCATTGGAAGAGATTAATGTTGGGACGGCCGATGACCCACGGCCTTTGTTTATTAGTGCTTTACTTCCCCAACACATGAAAGACGAACTTCATGCTTTGCTTACGGAGTTCAAAGATTGTTTTGCTTGGAGCTACCATGAAATGCCCGGCTTAGATCGTACTCTTGTCGAGCATGAGTTACGTATTAAGCCCGGATGTAAACCTTTCCGCCAGCCTCCACGTCGATTCTCAACCGAAGTGCAACTCAGCATCAAAGACGAATTGGTTCGGCTTTTGAAGGCCGGGTTCATTCGGACAGCTCGATATGTTGAATGGTTGGCAAATATCGTTCCTGTTTTAAAGAAAAATGGTGCACTGCGCATCTGCATCGATTTCAGAAATCTGAATCTGGTAACTCCCAAAGATGAGTATACAATGCCGATTTCAGATCTGTTAATCGATGCCGCGGCGAATCATGCGATCTTATCCTTTATGGATGGACATGCCGGGTACAACCAAATTTTCATTACCGAAGCCGATGTGTACAAAACTGTTTTCCGCTGCCCGGGGGCACTCGGCACTTACGAATGGGTTGTCATGCCATTCGGCCTTAAAAATGCCGGCGCCACATATCAACGGGCGATGAACACCATCTTCCACGATTTAATTGGAAACATCCTCGAGGTTTACATCGACGATGTTGTCATCAAATCTAAACGCCGACAGACACATCTGGATGACCTCCGACAGGCTTTCCTCCGCATGCGTCAGCACAACCTCAAGATGAATCCTGCCAAATGTGCCTTCGGCGTGTCGGCCGGAAATTTCCTTGGTTTCCTCGTGCATCACCGTGGGATTGAAGTCGATGCGAATAAGGCACGCGCAATAATCAATGCCCCACCTCCAACGACGAAGAAACAACTTCAGTCCTTACTCGGTCAGATCAATTTCCTCCGCCGATTTATTGCTAACTCGGCCGGTAAAATGACAGCGTTCTCCACGCTTTTGAAACTCAAGGACTCAGATAAATTCGTATGGAACGACGAACATCAGGCGGCGTTTACGCAAATCAAAGCCACCCAGAGATCAATTATCCCGCCGTCGAGAAGCTGTGCCTGGCCTTATTTTTCGCCGCATCCAAGCTTCGGCATTACATGCTCCCGTCAGTCACCCAAGTCATTGCCCAGACCGATGTTATCCGGTACATGCTTACCCGACCAATCGTAAAAGGCCGAATTGGGAAGTGGACGATGGCGTTGTCCGAATTTAGCTTGCAATACGTGCCTCAGAAAGCCATCAAGGGCCAGGCGATGGCCGACTTCCTTGCTCAACACCCTTCCCCCTACGGTTTTGGGGATGCCGATGTCGAAATCAGCATGGTTGCGACGCGCGACAATCATTGGACGATGTACTTTGACGGTTCCAGTACGTCATCCTCGGCGGGCGTAGGAATTGTCATTCAATCCCCAAACCACGATCGTTGGTATTTTTCGCTTAAGTTGGATTTTGAATGCACCAACAATCAGGCCGAATACGAAGCCCTAATCATCGGCCTTGGGATCCTTCATGACCTACAGGCGACCCGCGCCCTCGTCCTCGGCGACTCCGAACTTGTGATTAACCAACTTAATGGTTCTTTTCGTTGCATGAGTTGCACCCTGGCGCCTTACCACATGATCGCCAGCTATTTGGCCGAATCCTTCGACGGTATTACATTTAAACATATTTCCCGGAGTCATAATACCGACGCAGACGAGTTGGCTCAAATCGCCTCCGGCGCACAACTCTTGGGGGGCAAGCTAGGCCGAGAAATACCCGTGTTGCGACAGCTATACCCGGCCTTGGTTAACCAACAAGTCCTCCAGCGCGACAACGTGATACGTACAAGAGTCATGTCCTTACCTTCGTTGTTAGATCGAGACGACCCGGTGGACGTTTGCGCCGTCAAAGCAATACCAGATGATTGGAGAGGGCCCATTATGCAATACCTTGACAATCCCAATAATAAACACGATCGCAAGACAAGAGTACATGCCACGAACTATGTCATGTATCAGAACGAGTTATACCGAAAATGGGAAGATGGTTTATTATTGCTATGTCTCGGCCCCCAAGAGAGTGGTCGGGCGATTACAGAAGTCCATGAAGGGATATGCGGAGCTCATCAATCCGGACGGAAAGTACGATGGCTACTTCGACGGCACGGCTATTTTTGGCCAAGGATACTAAAGGATTGTATCGAGTTTGCGCGAGGATGTGTACAGTGCCAAATCCACGGACCTATATAAAGAGTCCCGGCCGAATCATTGCATTCGGTCATAAAGCCATGGCCGTTTAGAGGATGGGCCATAGACGTGATCGGCAAAATCACGCCATCTTCTGGAGACGCTAAGCACGCATGGATAATAGTCGCAACCGACTACTTTACTAAGTGGGTCGAAGCGAAATCATATGCCGAACTAACATCTAAAGAGGTTTGCGACTTCGTGGAGGAACACATCGTGACCAGATTTGGCGTACCAGAAACGATCATAACTGACAATGGAACCATCTTCACAGCCGAGAGGTTTAAAGAGTATACGGCGAATTTGAGCATTCGGCTCGAACAATCTACACCGTTTTATCCACAGGCGAATGGGCAGGCCGAGGCAAGTAATAAAGTGTTGATCGGCATCCTCGAAAAAATAATAAAAGAAAGGCCCGGCATGTGGCATTTGAAGTTGAACGAGGCATTATGGGCATATCGAACATCGCCCCGATCAGCAACTGCGACAACCCCGTATGCATTAACCTACGGACACGATGCAATGTTACCAGTCGAGTTAAGCATAAATTCGTTACGATTAATCGAACAAAGTAGTTTGTTTAGCGCCGAATATAATCAGTCCATGAGACAGGAACTAGAAGATTTGGAAGAAGCGCGACTTGATGCTTATAACTTACTGGTGGCACAAAAACGGATTGCCGAGCGAGCCTATAATAAAAAGGTGCGACAAAAAACATTCGGCGAGGGTGAGTTGGTGTGGCAAACGGTGTTGCCCATTGGACTAAAAGATCCTAGGTTCGGCAAGTGGTCGCCGAATTGGGAAGGGCCGTTCGTTGTGCATAAAGTATACGGCAAATGAGCATATCATCTTAAAGACCGGACTGGTGTAGTCCACAGGTTACCAATCAATGGGAAGTTTTTTAAAAAATATTATCCAGTCACATGGGAAATGCGAGAATAAGAAAACCAGTCCATTAGAATTAATAGGCATTTACAAAATGAGTAGGTCGACCGGTTTACATTCAGATACATTCAAGGTGAAGGGGGTAGAAGAGTGCCGAGCAGGGCCTTCAGCTCCAACCACCGTACTTCCCCTATGATGACCTGGGCCTGCCGGTTCTTTTTTTCCAGCTTCAACTGCTCGACCCGTGTTGCATTCGCCGCATATTAGGTCAAGCAAGCCTTGCCACCCGACTCGAAATCCTTAGCAAGATCGGAAGCAATGGCCGATCTTCGTTTCGACAATTCGGCCATCTGACGATCGAGGTCGGCCAAGACCTCCCCTTTAGTCTTCAGCGCGTCGACCTTCGGGCGGAGAGCATCTTGAACGGCCATGGCAGCCTGCAGGTCTTGTTCAACCCTCAGAGCATTCTCGGAAGCATTGAATGTTTCTCGAACCCGCTCCAAGGCAGTTAAGGCCTGAACAACAGCTTCGCCGCTC
The DNA here is from genome assembly GCA_035220775.1 of Malus fusca. Lineage (NCBI taxonomy): Eukaryota > Viridiplantae > Streptophyta > Magnoliopsida > Rosales > Rosaceae > Malus > Malus fusca. Next base: position 22,503,464 of record CM069065.1, on the reverse strand, counting down.
AGTTGACCGTCGGCTCCGAGGTCGTTTAGACATTCGCCCAGCAGATCAAGACCTTTGCGCTCAAGGACTTGCGACGCCGAAAGCGACATGACTTCTTGCAGCCGGGTCAGAGTAGTTAGATCAGCAGTTTCGGTTGCGGCGGCCGAAGGACCAGCCCCTCCAGTGGTGCTGGATAAAAGAGCTTTGAATTCGACCTCCCATGAAGCCTGCACACACAAATCAGATTAAGCTCCAAAGAAGTTACAAAAAGAGCAAGAAAAGTTTCGTTTCTTTTAACCTGCCGAGAGGAGACCTCGGCCATGTCTCCAGGATCGTTGCTCGAACCTAAAGAACTCAATGGCCGAGCCCAGTGCCTCAGATTGATTCTCAGTTCTCGCGGCCGATGGAGGTTTTCTACGTTCGATGGCCACTGAGGCGGCCAAGAAATATAGATAACGCCCTTCGGCGCATAGAATTTTTGATGAAAATAGTGTATAGGCACCTGACATTTAGTATTTTCCTCGTTTAGAATTCTAAAGCAGAAAAGTAATTAAGGAAAGACGATAGAGGGTACTTAGGAAGGCCGAAGTAGCTTCCTGCGAAGGAATGCGGAGGTCCTGGTCTTGAGGATGAACGGGCGTCTCCGCCGTTGCCTCTGGCTCCTCGGCCGGTCGTTTGCCGCGATCGACTGCGGAGGGGCCGACCGGGACAGCCGCTTCGGACGAAGGGGGGACGTCCTGGTCCTGGGGAGAAGTGAAAGGTTCGGCCACCATGGCCGGTTCCTCGACCGGACGTTTGCCACGATCAGCCATAGAGGGATTTGCTTGAACAGCCCTCTCGGATATTGGAGGGGGTCGTCGGCGAGTATGAGGGCGAGTTGCCAGCGGGGCATCGTCGCTCCCTTCGCTCTCATCCAGAACGAAGACCGAGGGCTTTGGTTTTACAGGGGAAGCTCCCTCGGTCGCAGAAACCGCCTTTTCCAGAATCGGTGCAGCCTCGACAGGAGGAGGCACAACTGGTGTACCGGCCCCGGAAACAGACCGCGTTTGAACTATCTCTGCTGCCGGAGCTGGTTGTTCCTGGACCAAGGGTTGGCCGACGGCAAGAGGAGGGGAAACACTAGGGGTCGTCGCCCCTGTAGTATGACTGGAGATGACGTGGATCTCCCGTGCGCCTTTATTGGTCAGTTTCTTTACCTGCTTGGCAGGCGGCGGAGGTTTGACAGTCGGCCCGGCCTCTTGGCGAGGCCGTTTGGTCAGCACGGCCCGGCCAGCAGTTTTATCTTTCTTAGCCACGACCGATTTTTTCTCGGCCGCGGCAACTGCCCCTACTTTTCTCAATGGCCGACTACCTGAGAAGGTAAAAGCAAATCAGCAAGGCAAATCGATATGCAAAGGAAAAGATGAGAAATGAACAGTTACCTTGAGTTTGGGGGGCCGAGGCATTCTTAGGTCGGTCACCGAAGAGTTTGTTCAGCACATCTTCGACCGGAGCACCAAAGAATTCCTGGATGTAAGCTTCCCACCATTCACCGAAGGTGTCAGTGCAAAGGGTTTCTGGGATGGCCGGTCGAAGGCGGAATTTTTGGCATTGCTCTTGAAACTCCCTCGCGGCGGTCCTGCATTCCTTCTCCGAAGAACGGGGTTCACGTCTGCGGCTTAAGACTGTCCGGGAGGAGAGAAGGGGGACCAGGCAGCCTTGGAGATAGCCGAGCTGTCGAGCAAGGAAGTTAGGATGGTACACTTCCCAACCCGCTCGTTTCCCATTGCAGCCAAGGGGAAGGTCGCGAGTGAGCACAAACGATCCCCAGGACTGGCGAAGGTCGGCATCTTCCCCCGCGCCCCACGTGGATGTAGGCAGTCTGATGGAGGAAGGATAGTCTCGACGACGGCATATCAGGAATTCGTCGTTGGATAGGTCATCAAGAGCGAAGAGGTACCTAAATACCTATTCGGCTTGATGAGGAGGTGTCGGTAGGGAGGCCAACTGAAGCCTAAGTGCCTCCGTTGGCGAGAAGTCGGCTATGGCCGGCCGAAGCGAGGCAAAATAAACTTGTAACCAGAGTTGGAAGACCTAGAGGGGACCGTTCTGGTGTGGATCGATCTTGTGCAGGGTCGCTTCGGCCAGGCAGCGGAAGAGATGGGCGAGAATGTTGGTGCTCAGTGACAGGACGTGGCCACTGGCCAGGGCCTCGGCTACCGGCATATTCTCGACCAAGCACTTGTTCGACTTGGTACAACAAATGTACTTGTTGTACCAATAGAAGAGGAAAGCTTCATGTTCCCCTTCTCGCAGGTCCTCTTCTCCTCGGCCAGCGAAATGGAGGTAGAGGGTGTTGTAATTAAAGAAGTTCTTGTGGAGCTTTTGAATGTCTTCTTTCGACGGGATTCGACCTTCACAGTTCAGCGTCTCGAAGGCCCGTCGATCAAAAAGCGTTTTCAGGTCAATATTCGACGGGTACCCAGAGAGGGCCGCGTCGATAGAGATCCCGGTTGCTGAAGTGCCCAAAATGGCGGTGACATCAAGAGTGGTGGGGCCGATGAGACCAAGAGGAAGAACCATGGTGTTGGTGGCCGAGCACCAGAAGCACAAGGCGGCTAGGAGAAGCTCCTTGTCGGGCACAACATCCATTGACGAGAGAAGGATGGCGTCGTATATGCCAAGGACCTTCCATTGCTCGCCGAAGAGCCTTTCCATTCGAACAACCCAGGCTGCCCAGGTTGTGGTCGTCGAAGGCCAGAAGCCTTGGGGTTTCGCCGCATCCCATCTCGACCATTCAAACCCTTGAAGCAAGGGTGTTAGGCAGTGCTCCTGGAGAAGGCCAGTAATGGCCGGCGGCACTGTCGCCTTGAAAAGAGGACCCAGGATTTGGTGGGGAGTGCTCATGTCACTTTCAAACTGTATGGTTTTGATCGAGCTCCGATCAAGTATTTTCTGATGCTGTTCACATTCTCTGGAAAGCTTAGAAATGAAGGATGCCATTGTAGGAAGGAAGCACGACGTAAAAATTTTTCTGGGTTGAGGGATCTGAAAACGAAGACCGGAACGAAAGAGGTGCACTAGAGAGAAATGGCAAGAAATTTCAGAAAGTTTGAGAGCGTAAAGTGCAAATAGGAAAATTCCGGTATTTATAGAGTTGGGGGATGAAGTGCAATCGTTCGAAATTCAAAATGAAGGGTAAAATCGACCGAAGAAATCACTGATCATGATGAACATCCAGGGAATGCAGTTGAGAAGACCGGGGGTCTCAGGTTTTGGGGGCGCACGATTGCGTGTGACGGCGAGATTAATGGCAAAGGACGTTTCGGCGTCCGCACGCTGAGAAGTGGCTCGCGGATTGAGATAAGTGGCTAGGTTTAGCCATAAGATCATGATGACCTGACGGTTCGAGTAACCGCACGCCTCAGACGTCATTATTAGGAAGTGGCCGAGTCACAGGCTGCCACGTGGTGTGGAGGTTTGCAGGATCAAGATCGTGCGATCGTGCTCAATAAATGCGCCTTGAAAATAGAGTACTTGGGTTCTGTGAATTTGATTCGCTTCTTCAAGGTCGAAACTCGGCCAAAGGGTTCAGGCCGAGGACCTCAGAAGCGAGGGGGCAATGTTTGGGCCCAAAATATTAATTTGGGCCGAGTATAGAACCATTCTCGGCCCCGAAGGCCTGGCAACAAGGGAGCCTCGGGTCGTTCAGATCGTGGGCTTCTAAAACTAGGCCGGCTAGGTCATTTGCGAGACGAGTCCTAGTACAACAAGGAGTCTCGGCAAGTTTGATAGTCCGGAAGGGATCCGACTCAATAAGGGATTAGGTTCACAATCCTAATCAAGATAGGACTGGTCGAGGTGATGTTGATCCGGAGAAGAAAAACCTAGTTCGAGTAGGATTTTGACTCAAGGTCCAGTGCTATAAATAGGGGAAACTGTGCGTCAGTAAATGGCCCCTCCAATTCAACACACAATTGCCCTGCGCAAACTCTCTCAACAACTTTGAGATTTTTTATTTTCTCTTTTCGCTGACACATCTTCCGTTGGCATCAACAGCACTGTGGAAGCAACCGGTGATATCTTAAGTAGGCATAGATAGCTCTGTCACCGTAGAATTGGCCGAACTCGCAGTACTTTCCGTTGGCATCAACAGCACTGCGGCGGGCACGGTCGGTTATCTATCCAAGTCTTGGTCGAGAAGGACGTCCGAGTCCTTATCGATTGAGGTCATTTCATCAGCCTTCTCGACGAAGTGAAGTGTTACCATTTACCGAGCTCGGCGCATTGCACGCCGAGTTGTTTTATGATTGGATACTCTCAAGTGGGATTTAGAGTTCGGCATTCAGACGGCCGAACTACGTTCACTATAAAGACTTATATTTGCTTTGAGTATTTGTGTCCTTACACTTTGGTGTCGATTCGGCGTGAGTTTACTCTGACGAATACCATCACTGTGACCGAGTCCGACGACAGCGATTCGTGAACTTCGTAATAATAGTAACCTTGTCTTCAGGTTTGAGAATCCAAGAGGCCGAGACGTGTTCCTTTCTCGGCCGCAATCGCAAGACGCAGAAGTCAGTAGCGCGACCCAACGCAACATCAACAAATTTACTCATCGGCCGAGCTCGGCCGACGAGTTGGCACGCCCGCATTCACCGAATGACGTAGTTAGCTTTTAGATTACTCGGCCTGCGCGCCACGTAGGCTTGGTAGTTTTTAGGGTCAACAGTCACCCATCATGGGATTGCTCTCGCGCGAACTCGCTTAACTTCAGAGTTTCGATGGAACCCGAAGCCAATGAGCTCCCAAAAGGCATCGTGCTAGGTAGAGATGGGAATATACATATAAGGCTTACATGATCCACTCCCTTGGGAGATGTGAGATGTTACAAAATATGCATTTCTTCTTCTTCAGCTACTAATATCATATCATACCTAAAATCTTCAAACTCATCTAAGGCAAACATTTGGATTCCTCGGAATTTTAGAATATTTTTGTATGAAGGAGTCCACCTATGTGAGGAGATAAGGGATAGTCTAAAGGACTCTTCATTAATCATGGCTATATGCCTAGCTTTCTCCTTATGCATATGTACATACCAATCTGGATGACTATTAATAAAGCTTATGTAAATTTCTTTCCACTTTTCTAGATAATCTTCTGCTACTTTTATAAGCTTTTCAGGAAATGATTCTAGTTGGGAAATACGGTTAATGAATATTTTATCAAGATAGTCAAACTCTAATAGTAAGGTCGGGGTAGCTTCTATCACATTATGCTTTTTCTGATGCTCATAACTAAAATACCATGGTCTAAAATCTCTCATGTTAATCCTGGCCATAACTATGCTAACTTCTGGTTTACAAATACAACTCTCTGTACTATCACGAAGACATGGTGAATACATCTTTGTAATAACATTCATCCCCGATTTTGGATCAAAGATGGACTGATACAAAGCACATTGTAATTGTAATTGTAACTCTTTCATGGACTGTGATGATATGCTCAGGATTTCATTTTGCATATCTAGTGGCATTATCCTTAATTTTGCTTTTGAAATTTCTTCTAATAGGATATCATCTATTATCAAGTCTAAAGATATATTTCTAAGAAAATTTTCATATCTTTCTTGTTTTTCTTTATCACTCAGATGCTGATGCTGCTCCATTTCAATGTCTTCATCTAATAGCTCAATCTTAATCTCTTTTATGGGCTCACTAGTCTCTTGTTGTATGGGTTTAATAACCTCTTTTCCTTTATTCTTATGTTGATCAGTTTGCAAACCTATTTTCAATTCTCTTTTCAGGGTGTCACTTGCCTTCTGCTGCATTATAAGAGATTAGAGTTCTTGGTTCATTTTGGTAAACTTACCAAGTAATGACTCATGGTCTCTAGAGATGACTTGAAGGTTGTACTCAAGAGAATGAATATGTTGTTAGCTTTGATGGAAATTAAAATTAAAACTATCAAACTCTTGTTCTAAGGCTCTAATTAATTTTTCATAACCTAGCCTCATGCTTGGTTGTTTGATTTGGATATTCCAAAAATTATCTAGGAGAACCTACTGCCTATCAGAAAGCCTTGGTACTCTTGACCTATATCTCAGAGTTGGATTTCTGATTCCTTAAACAATATTGCCATTAAAGTTGAAAGTTGGCACTGGTGGTGATACTGGTCTGCTTATGCTATTTTGAAATCCATTGAATGGTGGAGGTCTATGGTGCATCATTATGCTATTGAAATGTGCTCTTCTGCCTTGTGGTCTTGTGCTATTTGAGGATGATGGTCCACGATATTCCATTCCTGTTCGTCAAATAATCTTGATAAGATATCGGCTAATGTATTGTCATTACCTTTTATATGTTCAAAAATTGGTTTAAAACCATTTCCAGTAATTGAATCAACAAAATTAACCCATCTTCGGGCTTCCTGTTTATTAGCATGTATCTTGTTATAATAAGAAACTATATTTTGACAATATGTTCTAATCGTAAATACTTCATTATGTAAGAATAAAGAAAATGCTTCAAGTGAGTTAATTATTCCTAAAATTTCTAAATCTGTTGATGGTAATCTTGACTGTACATCACTAAATTTTCCTGATGAATGTCTACAAACTTGTTCGTCAGACTTTGGTAACCCCTTATGCTTTTTCTGGTATAGTATACCTGCCCATCCTAGTGAGGAAGCATCTATTTGAACTATTTTGTAACTATCATCTAATAGTAATATTAATGGCTTAAGTTGAGTAATTTCTTCCTTTATATTTTGAATTAATTTAATATCTTCACTATTAAAATACTTTTGTCTTGTTTTGCTAGTTTTACTATGTAATACTGCTATTTTTCTTCATAAACCAGCGATAAAATTTCTTGCATAATTTAACAATCCTAAAAATGCTTGTAATTGTTTTTTATCTTCTAACTTATCTGGAAATTCTAAAACCTTTTAAGCTATATGATATTGTAATTGTATTGTACCTGACTTGATATACATTCCTAAAAATTCTATATCTTACTTTTCTAATGCTACTTTATTTTTGCTAATCACAATTCCATTATTGATAAATTCTTGTAAAACTATCTCTAAGTGTTTCTTATGTTCATTTCTATTTTTACTATGTACTAAAATATCATCTACATAAACACTACAAAATTTCTCATATTTCTTGAAAATTTGGTCCATCTTTCTTTGAAAGTTCGATGGAGCATTTTTAAGTCCAAATGACATAACAAGCCACTCAAAATGTCCTTCTGGACATATAAAAGTTGTCCACTCAATTGATTCTTCTGCTAATCGTATTTGCTAAAATCCTGATTTACAATCAAATTTACTAAAATATTTACTTTCTTGAATTTTATTTATGAGATCATCCTTATTTGGTAACTTATAACTATCTTCATATGTATTATCATTTAATCTCTTGTAATTATAAATTATTCTAGCCTTGCCTTTCTTAAGCTTTGAATGTTTTCTCACAATAAATGATGCTGGTCTATGTCTAGACTTAGAGGGTCTAATGACTTTTAAATTTAACAACTCTTTTATTTGTTACTCAAATTCTTGTTTGTCTATTAAACTACAAGGCATATTAGTTGTCTTAATGGTTATATCTGGATTAATTATATCTAATTTTGCTAATATTTTATTTTTACTCCAATGTAACTGTGGGTCTTCTCCTATGATTCTAGTTTGTTTTGCTAATTGTAATAATTCTTCTAAACTCTTTGGTTTATCTAACTGTAATATTTCTATACGGGTTCCTTCTTCAAAATTTGGATACTCATGTTCAAATATTTCTTCATCAAACTCTTCTATATTATTATGCTCATCATTTTCTTTTGAATTTTCTAAATAATAACTATCTTGACTACTAGATTCTATTATATTTATGCTTTTGTATGCTTCTACAGTATTACTTTGGTTAGTTATTGTGATATCTCTTTTGAAAAATGTTATGTTATGATTCATAAATAAAAAGCCTTGCAAACTTTTTAAAAAAATTAAACCTAAAATGAATGGGTATGATCATACTGGTGAAACAAATGTTAATGGTAAATTAAATTGTTGTTTTTCTACTTTAATAGACTCATTATTAATACAATGTGTTAAATAAACTGGTCTCTCATCAAACTGTGTTATTCTCACTGATTTTGCTAATTTTTGTCTAAATTTTGCTGGTACTAGTTCTTCTCTTATGACACTCTTTGTGTTTCCTGTATCTATCATAGCTATAGTTTGTATCTTATGTTCTTTTACTAATCCTATTTCGCAATTTATGGTAATTAAAAAACTATTTTTTGGCTTTTCTATACTATAAACAGTATTTCCTAATATTTCAGTACTTTCTTGTGATTCTGCTGAATTAACTTCTAATAACCTATTACTATAACACTTTTCACATAATATTGAATATGTAGTATAGTACTTGTTTGCAACTAATTTACTACACTTATGACATTTTTCTGGCCAACCTAGATTAATGTACTTATATTCTTCTTCATGTTGTTCTTTTATGAATGCACACATATACTCTTCTAAATCATTATTTGTGCTACTTGAATATTCCGAGTTTGAATCTATCATATTTATACTTTCTATACTATCAATACTCTCATTATCACTTAAATCATCTTGACTGAATATCTTCATATTCTTCTAACTTAAACAACTCCATCAAATGTACTTTTTCTTTCGATTGTCTACCTAATTTTGGACATTTAGGTCTGATATGTCCAGCTTCTCCACATGAATAACATTTACAACTACTCTTATCTTTTGGTGCTTTATATTTTCTAATCCAAGCTCTACCACTTCTTTTTCTAAATTGTTTTGGAATATATTTTTTCTTCTTATATATTCTTGAAGGTCTTATGCTGAAATTCTTATGTTGTTTGTAGGGTTTATATGACTTATATTTCCTTTTGTATATTTTTTTATGCTTATTTTTCTTATGACAACCATACTGTTGTGGTAAATCTATATTTTTACAACTCATGTAAAATTGTTTTCTAATTTGTCTCTTAGCTTTATTTGGCTACACTCTTGTCTAAGTATATCATATACATGTTGAATTCTAGGTCATATTGCAATATCATTTTTCTTTGGATGCTTTTGCCATTCATTCCAAATCTTTTTCTCCTATTGGTCCTTTTATTTTTGTCATATAAGTATCTAATAAATTAATATCACTAATTCTACCCGTTCTTCCTAAATATTTAAAGAAATTTGTGGTATACTCAGCTATATATTGTAAATCACAAATTTGTAATTGTTCTAAATTTCTAATTGCTCTTATTTGTTCTTGTTCGCTTTTGCCATCTAACCTATTATGATCTAAAAATTCTTGTTTAATCAAAGTAACAAAACCATCAATATTAAAATGTGTTTTAAATGCCTGATGTTGTTCTGGATTTTGGACTTTCCATGACTGGAAATAATCAAAAATTAAACCATCCAAAGTATGCTCAAAATAATCTAACATATTTTGTGAATTACTAAAATCTAACATTAATGCCGCATGTACGCAACCTTTTTCCCATCTTTCAATTGTTCTCTCCCAATCTTGTGGATCTACGTTATTTAAGTTTAATATATTTCCTGCTATATTAATTTGTTCTAACAATCTCAAATATGGAATCCTATTTTTTCTAGATGGTTTTATCATACTTTCTTCTATGTAGTCTACTCTTGCTTTTTCATTATATTGTTCATTTATTGGTCTAAAAAATTGTTGGTCAATTCTACCTGTGTATCTTGGATTTGGATTTTCTACTCCTGATGTGCTACTTTTTTCTGCTGGATTGCATTCTGCTTTCAATTCTAATAAATTATTATATTCTTTTGATCCTAAAATATGTTCTACTCCTATTTCTAAAATTAAAATTTTCATCTTTTCATCTAAAATTTTGTGTAGTCCTAAGTCATATGTCTTATATTTTTCTAAATATTGTTCTTCATCTAAATGGTCAATATCTTCTATAAGCTTATCTACAATATGATCAAAATTTTGCTCAACTAAATTAATATCTAAATTATCAAAAGCCATATGAATACTCTATTCTTTATCAATATAGCTAACTTCATGTTAACTGATGCTACTTACAATTCTGCTTCTATTTTCAAATAAACCTAATTGATATAAATTATATTTATTTTTCTGTGTTCTCTCAAAACCTCTTCTAATAAATTCTTGTGCTTCTTCTTCATTTGTGTAAATATCTTCAACTCTAACTACTTCTTTTCCTTTTCTCCAAATGAGTTCCATTTTCTATTATCAAAAGGATTTAGTAGATCTTCTAATATTATTATTTGCACTTAAAGTTAAATTTTCTAATTTATCTAGCAAAGATGGTGGAAGTGATTAAGATGCGTTATGTAAAACTTGGTTTGTTTCTGCTATTTGTTCTTCAACTTGATCTAATTTTTCAGCCAAACTTAAAATTAATTGAATAATTAAATTATTTTGCCTAATGGGAATATTACTACTAGCTACTTGTGTTGAAAAATCTGTTAAACCTATTGGTTCTTTATCTAGCTTACTAATTTCTTTCAAAGTTTGGATATATTTTCAGCTAGTTCTAGAATCAGTCATTAAACTAATAATTTATCTATTTTATTATGCAACTTATCTATTTGTTCACTCAACTCTTTTTGAACTAATTGAATTTTTTTGAACTTCTAATTTTAACTGCTCAACTATTTCTAGTGATCTAAGTTCTACTTGCTTCAGCTTACTATCTATGAGGTCAACAAGCTCTTTTATCTCTCTTTTGCTAGGAAACCTTTGAGTATTTTTATTATTATCTTCTAACTGAGATATAATATAATCTAAATTTTGTCTAATTGTTTTTATGGATTTTTTCTGAAAATGCTCTAACAACTAGTTTAACAAATGATTATGCTTATTATTTTCTAATTTTATATTTTCTGCTTAACTAATAATAAGATCTACAATACTTATTGGCTTGTGAATTTTCTTCACCATGCAAACTATGATTATGCTTTCTCAATGGAAAATAACAAATATTTTGGTCTAAGGTTATTTTTCTTTTTTGAGGTTCACTAATTTCTAAATTAAGGTAATCTATCATAAACTACAGTCTACCTTTCTCTAAAGTTACGACTAACTGGTTTCTTAGAAACTCTCTTTCTTCTCTCAAGGTCTTTAAAACTTGATATGTTGCTCTTTTTGCTTCTAAAACTTTATGCTGCACTTTTGTGTTATTATATTTACTAATAAATTAAGGATGTTCAAGATAACAAAGATAAAACTTTTGCTTCTTCAAAGTCCTTCTAATTCTTTTGGATATATATGCTAATCTTCTCTTTATGCTATTTATAGTTGGGTGTCTGGGACAATAAATACATGGTGGTTGGGGTTGACAAGGTCTACAAGGACAATAATATCTGTTGTTCATACAAAATAAACAAGTGTGATATCAGATGTGTTAATGACTTCCGTCCTCAAGGTACTTTACTATTATAATTATACTATTAAAATGCTAAACTTGGCTCTGATACCAGATTCCCACAGCAGGCCCGGTTAGATAGTCGGATGACCATTATAACAACTAGACATAAAACCTTGCACATGGAACTCGACATGTTTCAACATGATGGCCACTCACAGTACAAGTATAAGGCCTTAACGACTGAACTCAGAGGTACGAAGAACTCAGAGGTACCCTGGTTAATGTCCAGTTATTTGTATGGCAAACATTAAACTATAATAGGGTGCTCGAACAAAGTATGATCGTCAGTTTAGTAGATTAATAATATAACTACAATAATGGTTCTCATGTTTTGGACTAGAAGTCTAATTAAACAAACACACTAAAGGAAGAAAAGAAAACTTACTTAAGACTTGGAAATTGCTTGAATATGTACACTTGAACTTTTATTGATATATAAAATGTTTACAAAGATAATTGTTTACACAAAAGTGTTTACAAGGATACTATGAAGGCTACGGGTGAAGATGGTGTGAGTGAGAGTATGATGTTTAGGTGTTGAGATGTTGAGAGGTTAAGAGGTGTAGAGGTGTGTCTCTGCTGTGTTGAGATATTTAGGTGTGTTGTGTCTGGGAGGAAAAGCTCCCTTATATACAAAACCAAAGTCCTAAACGACAAACAACTTTTTTGAATAGTTCACTGTTTCTGAAATTATTGATACTGTTTCTGCATCTGCCATATTGTTTATGAATTGCTGATACTGTTTCTGCACCTGCCAAACTTGTCTTTTCCTTTTGCTTTTTAATGAAGGCCATGTGGATTCATGTGAAATTTTCTACATATTGTCCTAACTGCTGCATGTTTTGTCTCCTTATTCAATTGTGTCTGAAAGCTTTCAAGGGTAACCTTGGTATTTTCAAAATTGAATATCCTTATGGTTAAACGAAACTTTTCTAGGATGTTTTGGATAGTTTTCCCTTTATATTTTAATGTCAATGAATCTGAGCAACTTACCTGACAAATCAACAAACCCCCTCCCAGTTTACTTTTTCAGATGAAGATGAATACTTAATTTCGTAATCTGTCAAAAATTAATGATACTATCAATTATGTGATTATGTGAAGAATTGACATCATCATAATTTATCTCCTACAAATACTTTTTGACAATTGAATTTAGAACACCTATTGAGTTCACTCTTGTAACATCCCACATCGTCCAGGGGAGTGGATCCTGTAAGCCTTATATGTATATTCCCATCTCTACCTAGCACGAGGCCTTTTGGGAGCTGCAAGAGGCCTTTTGGGAGCTCACTGGCTTCGGGTTCTATCGGAACTCCGAAGTTAAGCGAGTTCGCGCGAGAGCAATCCCATGATGGGTGACCCACTGGGAAGTTGCTCGTGAGTTCCCAGAAACAAAACCGTGAGGGCGTGGTCGGGGCTCAAAGCGGACAATATCGTGCTATGACGGAGTCGAGCCCGGGAAGTGATCCCGCCCGGGCCGGGATGTGACAACTCTAATACAAAGGCGGCTCTTCAAGTGTTCCAAAGGTACACTTGCATATGGCCCCCAACTTAAGAAGGCCTCAGATTTTCTGCCATCCCATTATGTGGTTTAAAAGAAATAGTCTCAGTAGCATTACTTATTGTAAAATTAAAAAATTCATTGTATATTTTTTCATAGAAAACTATGTCAGCTCAGCCCTTTATCATTTTCCGCACATTGTCCCCTAAACCGTAGTAGGTTAGATTATAAGCGTGAGGTGGTGTAACTCCTAACACCATGTGCGTAATGTTAGTCTCACTATAATAACGTTTTGGAGTTGTGCGACAGTTAGTCACATACATAAGTGTGACTGATTTCTGATCGTTTATCAAATGTGGACTTGTATGGATGACTTTTGCATGTGATCAAAACTCGCACATGCCTATGTAAACAACTAATTGTTTTCGACACTTATTTCTCAAACCAACTTTTGTCTATTTGGGCAACTGTCTGTTATCAAAGTTCATTTCCAAATACAACTTCTGCTTAATTGATCGAGTAACTGATTGTTATCAACATTGTATCTAAAAAACAACTTTCTTCCTACTTAAGCAATTGGCTATTATCAATATCCGTTTCTAAATACAATTTCTACTCAAGTTTTTCTCCTATACTTCAATGTATAATATTTGTTATCTTGTAAATGGTTCACATTCATCCTAAATTTCTTTAACGCATATAGAACAATATTGGTTATCAATATCAGTTTCTAAATTCAGTTTCTGCTCAAGTCATTCTCCTATACACCAATATATTATATATGTTATCTTCTAAATAGATCATATTCATCTTAAATTTCTTTAACGCATATAGAATAAGATATGACATATGGGTTATCAATATCTGTCTCTAAATACAACTTATGCTCAAGTCATTATGTTGTAGGTCAATATATAATATATGTTATCTTATTGAATTTCTTTAACTTGTATAGAACAATATATGGCATATTAGTTATCAATATCCGTTTCCAAATATAATTTTTGCTTAAGTCCTTCTCCTATACTTCAATGTATGTATAAATCTTCTAGATGGATCACATTTATCTTAAATTTCTATATATAGACGTTTTGGATTCTCTTCTGCAAAACCTTATTGACTTGGCGTATGCAAGTCTTGTTATAGCAATAGAGGACAAATCTGTAGTACCCCCACACAGAAAACTTTTTGTTCAATCTTTGACTTGAGCTAATCACGGTGGCATCAATTAGTCAGAGTTCCTTTAATTAAATCATTTTGAAACCCTAAACTCCAGTATTAACATAGTACTTTGTATCCCTAGAACTTTCATTAAGGATATTTAAGTCAATTTTTATTTTTTTTTGTCGCTACACCTTATTACGTAATAACTTTCTTATAATAATAAAATTGGTTTAGTTTCAACATTATAAGTTATAACTATACAGAAGTTTTACTGTAAGTGGAAATGGTTGATCTTTTAAAAGTTAAAACCCAAATTGCTAAGAGGGATTTAATTTGAAATACATGAGAGAAGGGGACCATAAGTAATAACAAAAATCTAAAGCCCACAAGGTGTGTATAATAATATAGAAGGTGGTATTTTTACTCTCCTTTTTTATTATAGAAATAAGGTGTCTTAACAAAACAAGGTAACACAGTACATGAACACTATAATGAATAGCTAAAAAACCATTTAAAGCTAAACAGGAAAATCAAGAACAAAAGCATATTTTTAAAAGACTCATGGTGGAAAAATAATCACATGGTACAAAAATAAAATAAAAATAAAACACATTTCTTAAAAAATAACTTGAAAAATTAATGCACGCCTATTCGGAACAAACTTCGGAGTAGATCCCTAATGCAATAAGCTTCGGTAAAAAAACATTTCCGAAGAAAATCACTTAACACAAAACTTCGGGATGGAAAAAATAAAGAGCTGTGCACATGCCTTTAACAACTCAAACTGGGACCTTGTGTATCACATCACATGTCAACCTCTCCTTAGAAAACCAAGATACCTTCAACTCTCCTAAATCTTATCTAGGTGGTACTCTTACTCATCGTTAGTATTTTTGCACTTCTTACTTTTAAAGAAAGCATCACCACAAGTGCAATGTTAACGTGTCGGCATTGATATATAAGTTCACTCAAATTATAACAGGCGACAACTTTAGAATATATATACATATATATATATATATATATATATTTATATTTGACATTTTTCTGTTATCTATATGTTTAGGCTCCATGTAATGCAATTATTACTCTTTTTAAAATTGTGTTCAGTCATCATAGTGCTTGCGCCAATTTTGAACATTAATGGATATGGGCGGCCCAACCAATTTGCTAAGCATCAACATAACTAGGAACATGTTAAGGTTCATCGATTACAAGAGCGGCTCACGTAGAGGTGTGGACTGAGTATGAATTTGTTGATGTATTGTCGTCTACTAAAAAATCTCAGATTTCTTACCGTCGTTAATACTAACATGTCGGTAGTAGGTTTGCTTTATACATGTCGATGTTGATTTATCTTTTGCTAACAATGAATCCGAGCAACTTACTTGACAAAGCAACAAACCCCTCCTAGATTTCTTTTTCGGATGAAGACAAATACTGAATTTCCATAATCTAACAAAAAATTAGGGAATTGTTTTTTACATTCTAAAATTCTTATTTTGCACTCCAAAGTTTTTATATTTAGAAAGAAAAGTACACTTGTGAGGAGTGCACAATGAGATTGTTAGAATGCCAATTGATTGTTATCAACATTCGTTTCTAAATACAACTTTCATCGTACTTAAGCAACTTACTGTTATCAACATTCGTTTCTAAATACATCTTCTACTGAACTCTTTATCCTATACGTCAATGTATATAATATATGTTATCTTTTAGATGGATCACATTCATCTTAATTTTCCATAACGCATGTGGAACAATATATATAGATATGACATATTATATTTGCTAATTTGCTACTTTGATGTATATGGAGTTGCTGAGTTGAGATTGTCATTTGTTACAAGAAAAATTTATATAAAGATCTAGTTTTCTTAGTCGGATATCTAAGATGCACGATCAATTACTGTTGATTTTAATGTCAACTAAAATAATAGAAGTCATTCACTTATCTGTCCCTTCATATCAACGGGACGTATCAAAACTTACCATGAACCATAAACTCTAAACCGACTATATGTGGATCGAAAATTGTGTCACAATTATTATAGATCAATCCCAAATTATGAATTTTTTTTTGTTACATTGAAAGCAGCACTATGGTGATATTTTTACGCAAAAATAGCACTGAGAAGTATGAAAACTTAACTCTTAAACCCTAAACTCTAAACCGACAAAGTGAATTCGAAACTCGTACCAAACCATTCAAAGAATCTAGATAACCAAGAGTACATTTCTAATATGAATATATGGGGAACTCAGTTGAATTAGGTCACTTTTATTTTCTGATCATAAAACTCCATTTTTATATGCTAACAAATTATTTTTAAACAAAAATACGCCCACTATTTTGTGCTTTATTATATGTATATTGTGGAAAACCCAAATGATAGTTTGACGATTAATCTATGTCAAGTGAAAATATTAATATGCACAAATATGTACATAAGATTTTTAGTTGGTGGTATGGTATTAGTACATATCAATGTCCATATCCATGTACCCATTATTACTGAGATATTACAATCTTCAAATCATACAATAGATATATAGAAATATAAGCTTTCTTTGTCAAATGAGAGGAGAATCACAGGACAAAAATATACAAGTTTGCAAAAATTATTTTTTATAATATGATTTATCTATTTAGCAAACGTTTTGGTAGGGTTAGGAAATAGAAATGGTAGGAGGCTTTTTAATGTCAAAGTCAGCGGGATGCGCTGTAAAACCCTTCTAATTTCCATGCAAGGTCTTTTTTTTTTCTTCTATATTCTCTCTAGAGGAATTTGTTTTTTCGTTTTCTCCTTTTACCAGATTGACTATATTAGTAATGAGGACGAGTACAATGTAGAATTGTCAGCAACGGGATGTTACTGTTTTCTCATTTTTACATCAAATGCCACTCACGACAGTCATTTGGTTTTTATTTTTTATTTTTTTTATTTTGTGTGATGGGAGTTTGATTGGACTTTGGTTCACTAATTTCAGTACAACTGATCATACACAAGGGTTTTGGGGTTCTCGAAGTTTGGTAGGCAGAGAGCTGAGAGAGGAGAGTAGTGACTGCATTTAGAACTGTCGGGGGCACCCACCTAATGATTGTTTAGTGTGAAGGAGAGAAGCTTGGTAAGACTGTCATGTAAAATTGATATTAAAATACATGAAGTTGAAATATTAAAGAAAACAACCGACTAAATTAGTAACTTCTTATTTGGTTTGATCATGTTACTAGTTTAAAATCTAACGTCATTTAGTATTACGGTTCAGTGATATTTTTCTTCACATGTGAGTGAGAGGTCTTAGATTCGATACTCATTAAAAGCGAATTTGAACCACATTATTGCTAGCACATTGTGAGGCTAAGCGCACCCATAAAAAAAAAGTCTAAATTAGCTTCTTTAGGTTTGATACTCACTAAAGACGAATTTGAACCACATTATTGCTATCCTATTGTAAGACTAAGCTCACCTATAAAAATATCGTTTGTTAAAAAAAAAAAAAAGTCTAAACGAAGCTGATTTCCCTCTTTCAATAGTAAATCTTATGATAATGCAAATAAACCCCTCACACTATGCAAATTGGCTTCATCTATAAGGCATACGTTAGAAAATGTACTATACATAGTACTTACTCACATTTACGGACACTGTTTTCAGTAACGTTATAAAACTAATTGCTTTTCGTCAAATGATATTTATTTTTCATGATACATAAAAATATTTAGTCGTATTGATTCCTATATAAAAAGTACGATACTGCAGTGTAGTAGGAAAGCATGTCGTTTGAGCTACAACAATATTGTAATACAATGCTCTATGTCGAATTCCTATCTCGTTCACCCTTGTGCTATACCTATATCTTTAAGTGTGGTGCTATCAACACTAAACTAGTAAAGACAGACTTACACTATATCTCGGTGTACTACATTGCTCTATGTTGAATTCCTATCTCGTTCATCCTTACTTGTGCTATACCTATATCTCTAAGTGTGGTGTTATCAACACTAAACTAGTAAAGACAGACTTACACTATATCTCATTCTTAGTGTTGAAAGGTTCCAATTTTGAATACCTCTACCCACATTGGTACTACATTGCTTTCCTTTCCTATATACTATCGAATTCTTATCTCATTCATCATTACTTGTGCTATGTCTATATCTAGTGTTTTGTTGTTAACACTAAACTAAATAAAAACATATTGTTTTGATGACTTACACTTTACCTTGTTCGTAGTGTTGAAAGGTTCCAATTTTGAATACCTCATCCCACATTGGTTTACTACATTGCTCTCATTTCCTATATGCTGCTGAATTCTTAACTCATTCATCCTTACTTATGCTATGCCCTCTTAGTGTTGTGCTGTCAACACTAAACTAAATAAAGGTAGACTTTTTTGATGACTTACACTCTACCTTGTTCTTAGTGTTGAAATATTCTAGTTTTGAATACCTCATCCCACATTGGTGTATTACATTGCTCTCTTTTTCTATATATTGTTGAAATCTCATTCATCCTTACTTGTGCTACACCTCTATCTTTAAGTGTTGTGCTGTCAACACTAAATTGAATAAAGATAGATTGCTTTGACGACTTACACTACCTTGTTCTTAATGTTGACAGGTCCTAATTTTGAATATCTTATCCCACATTGGTGTACTACATTGCCCTTTCCGATAAAATTGTTGAATTCCTATCTCATTCATCATTACTTGTGATACGCCTATATCTCTAAATGTTGTGCTATCAACACTAAACTAAATAAAGACATTGCTTTGATGACTTACACTCTACCTCGTCTTTATCAATGAAAGGTTCCAATTTTGAATATCTCATCCCACATTGATATAAAAACAAATTCTCACATGCTTGGACGGTTATACCTAATTTGGGAAAGGAGGAAAAAACCTAACTTGCAGCACTCAGTAATTAGTGCCACGGTTGCTTATGTGAGCACAAAAAATCTCGTCATATCACTTCTGTGTTCACATCTCCACAGGAAACAACCTACTTAGCTAATCAGTCTCGTTCACAAATTTTGGGGAGAGAGAGAATTGTCGTGGTTGTACCTTTTCTGGCCACAGACTGCAATTTGCAAAAACCCCTCTGAAATTCAAAACCAGCAAAATATAAGGTACCATAAACTCCAAATTCAAGTGGAAAATACACAAAAATATAATTGTTATTATAACCACATTAACTAGAAAGTAATCAAAATTCTAGTCAACTTGAGAAAATTTAATCAAGGTCCTGTTAGGCAAAAGATTTTAGATTAGAGTTTTATATAAATTTTCCAGTTTTGGTGGTTTTTTAGAAGAAAGAAACTTTTTTTTTTTTAAATTATTTGAGAGAAGTTTCTTATGCGTCTCTGTTCTGAGCTTGCTGGGGGACATGGTGGTGGCATTGGTGCATTGTCTGGAGCTTGATTCAATGGCAATGCCTTCCCTTTTTCGGTTTGAAATCTGATTAAGATTAATGGGTTTTGATTAATTTTTTGCAAGTTAGTTTGAAATTTGGTTAACTTTTTTGGATTCTATGTTGCTACTTTGATGTTGCATGTGTTTTTGTGAATGACCCGTGTTATACTGTTGCAAACTTGATTTCACCCATTATTTTTCTGTTGTTTCATGAGATTATAATTTTGGGTTTTCTGTGATTTATGCTCTCTTTTTGGGGTTGCCAAGATGGTATCTTTGTTTTTCTAGAATTAGTTGTTGTATTAATTTTTCCTAATTTAGGTAATTACAGATGTGGTTTATGTTCTTATGTAAAAGATGAGTTTTTGAAACCAGAAGTTATTGTTGCATTGATGCTTAATTTGATGCCCTTAGATTTAATTAGTTATGAATCCATCCATGTTCCTAATCAGTGATTCATTCTTTTTCTTTTCAACATGAGTAGGCCAAAATTTTCTATAACCATTGAATGGAGTGAAAATGGATGGTGTTGAGAGTTTCGCCGATAACAAGACTGCAAATGGTGTAGCAGTAAGGAATGAAAAGCTCAAGCCAAAGGATGTTGATCCTTTTCACAAACTGGATGGTCAAAATCTGTTGGAGACGCTGGTGGTGTCCACACTGGAGGGAAAGGATTTGAGTAGATGTATAACTTCTTCATCTGGCTTTGAACCCCCGTGGCCTGCAAATGGCACGGCACATCTGGTAGAAGAATTAAATTTGAAACATTATAGAAAACAAGACTCAGCTTTGCTTAGTTCTAGTCAAGAATGTTGGCAAGGTACAGATCCGGCAGTAGCACGAGGTTTCAGAAGTAAGAATTTTCGTGGTGAGTCTACATCACAGGGAAATGATCAGAATTTGTTGAGAGTAAGAGGTGAGCTTAGAGAAATGCCTCCTCACGTACGGAGTCTGAAGCCACTGTCAAGCGATCACTCTGAGCAGGAGCCAGAGAAACTGTCTGCATATTTAAGGGCCGAGGACAGGAAGATTATGTCAAACAATATGCTTAGTATTGCCAAGAAGCAACTGAAGACCCAGTCTACTAATAGCAATTCTCAGTTACTTGTAAGGGAAATGTCAAAGGGAAAAACAATCAGTAAATTTCCAGAACCTTACGGTGGCTTTGGTAGTGAGGTTGTAGGCCAGAATAATAGAAAACTCCGTTATGGTTCTGAGGTAGCTAGTGATGCAGAGTTGACAGCAAATGTCAACAATGATCGCCTTTCTTCACATGTGCAAAAGCAGTCTCGCACAAAATCTATCAGTTACGGGATCAGCTTGAGGGAGTGGCTTAAACCCGGGAGTCACAAAGTAGATATAGCTGAAAGCCTGCTCATATTTAGGCAGATCGTGGAGTTGGTTGATTTTGAACACTCTCAGGGTGTTGCCTTGCAAGAGTTACGACCATCGTGCTTCATTTTGTTGCCATCAAATAATATTAAATACACAGGTGCATCAGCCATCGACGAACCAATAAGTATTGTGAACCGAGATTTGATTAACAAAAGGAAATTCGAGCAGGATGCACATGCTGAACGTATTTTAGGTGGAAAACAAATAAAAATGAGTGAAGGTAACGAGGATGAATACTTCACAGCTGGTCCAAAAGAATTTGGGTTTGGTGAACTCCAGTTTCAAATGAACTCATGCTACCTAAACAAATTGGTTGCAGCACAGCAAGGATCAACTTCTGTAATTGTTCAGTTGGAAGAGAAGTGGTATACCAGTCCGGAGGAGTTCAATAAGAGAGGTTGCACACTTTCATCAAATGTATATTCCCTTGGGGTCCTTCTTTTTGAGGTGAGAATACATTTTCCACTGTTTCTACAAGTTTTTTTTTTTAACTGTTTATTTTTTGCTTTTGACTTCAGATGTTCTGTCCTCCGGGTTGGAGTGGAAAGTCTATACATTTGACTTGTTTAGCCTGTTTATGACAGTTGTTGTGTCGCTGTGACTCGTGGGAGGTGCTTTCTGCAGTGATGTGGGATTTGCACGATCGGATTCTGCCACCAAAGTTTCTTTCTCAAAATCCATCGGGAGCTGGCTTTTGCTTTTGGCTTCTCCATCCTGAACCTTTGTCTCGTCCAACAACTAGGTACCACCATCTGCGGTTCTCTAATTTACTGCCTTCTGCTATTTCTATTAACAGTCGTAAGTACGAAAAATCGAGGCTTTGGTAGCATTGCAATTTGCAATATTAACCATATAGTGCATGTTGACCTGAAGGTATTATCCCTTATTTATGTCTAATTGGCCAAATTCTGAAGTTCTTATTTTCTGGTGTGCTGCAGAGAGATCCTGCAGTCTAAACTGATAGGTGGAAACCAAGAATCGGCTTCTTCTGATGATTTCTCAAAATCTGCTGATAATTTTGATGCGGAAGCAGAGCCATTACTTAGTTTTCTCAGCTCATTAAAAGACAAGAAGCAAGGTCATGCCTCTAAGTTAGTTGAAGATTTAAGATGCCTAGAAGAAGTTATAAACAAGTGTGGGAGGAGGCACTTATCAGGGATATCCTCATATGTTTCCTTGGCACACAAGGAATTCCATAGCGACAGAGAACAGGGTTCAGCATCAAACATGATTGAGACGCAATTGATGAAGAATATCAACCAGTTAGGGGATGCTTACGCTTCCACAAGATCCCAGATGAGGCTAACAGCAACTGCACCTGCAGCACGCTCTGATAAGGAGTTGTTAAACAATCGAGGCAGTTGGCGTCATGTGGGAAATGATAGTCAGGATTCAAGCACCAACGAGAAATCAGGTGATTGGCTTGGAGCCTTTTCTGATGGTTTAGGCAAGTTTTCTCGCTGTAGCAAGTTTGAAGTATGTGGGTGTTGACCCTAAAAACTACAAAGCCTACGTGGCGCGCAGGCCGAGTAATCTAAAGCTAACTACGTCCTTCGGTGAATGCGGGCGTGCCAACTCGTCGGCCGAGCTCGGCCGAGGAGTAAATTTGTTGATGTCGCGTTGGGTCGCGCTACTGACTTCTGCGTCTTGCGATTGCGGCCGAGAAAGGAACACGTCTCGGCCTCCTGGATTCTCAAACCTGAAGACAAGGTTACTATTATTACGAAGCTCACAAATCGAATTCGGCTTTCAATGTGCCGAATGTAACAACTGTAACACCTCACTTCGTCGAGAAGACTAATGAGATGACCTCGACCAAAAAAGGATTTAGAAACCTTCTCGACCGAGACTTGGATAGACAATTGACCGTGCCCGCCGCAGTGCTGTTGATGCCAACGGAAGGTACTGCGAGTTCGGCCAATTCTACGGTGATAGAGCTATCTATGCCGACTTAAGATATCACCGGTTGCTTTCACAGTGCTGTTGATGCCAACGGAAGATGTGTCAGCGAAAAAGAAAAGGAAAAAGTTCTCAAGTTGTTTGAGGATTTGCGCAGGGCAATTTTGTATTGATTTTGTGGGGCTTTCTTCCGTTGCCACTACCTCTGTATTTATAGGAGCAAATGTTGTGTAGCGCGGCCAAATAATTTCGTAGAGTCCAACTGCAACTCTATTATGTGGAATTGACCTTGATCCCGTATTAAACATGCCGCGCATATCCTTCAGATAAATAAAACCTACCTAGGCTTTATCACATCTCACTAGAGATCTAGCCCACCTAGGCTTCTTATTAAAAAAACATCAGATACCTTTAAACCCATATTGTCATCACCATGCAAAACCATCATCTCCACTGCCGCATGCCACGTGCACAAAACCAATCCCAAAAACCATGCAATAGGATAGAATCTCCAGTTTGCACAATTCCTTTATAGATTACACGTTTTGGCATGTTTGGATTTATCCCCCATCACTTCATTATCTTTACATCCCATTTATTTTGCATAAAAAACCGAGATAACTTATTAAAAAATAAATATTATGATGAAAAATCATAATATTATCTCTTAACAAAAAAATCTAAACTTTCTTATCCAACGGTTGAGAACCATGCTTACTCAACGGCCTCGATCGCTCAAGCCGATGGTGTAAAATCGGGTCCAAACATTGCCCCCCAGTTTCCTTGAACTTCGGCTTGCAAGCCGAATGGTTAAGGAAATTAAGCATCGCCAACCAATTAACTGGGGTCGAGGATAAAATGGGGCCGAGACCAAGAAGAACTGGGGCCGAGGTTGATAAAAAATGTTCCTAGACCTCGGCCTGCCTATATATACAGATACATACATATACATATATATATATGTATATATATATATATATATATATCATGCATGCCTACTCCTTTTTTCTAGATTCCAAGGCCAAAGCTCATTAAACTCTTGGATTTGACAACCCACCTACCAAACCTCATGGCCGAGTCTTATATATGTACATATATATAATATATATTTGTCTTTCCAATGGTATTCTGACAAACTAATTTCTAAAATTTCGTTCTTCTGACCAAGATTTGAGATGAGGTCCACCGAAATATTAAAACAAATCCCCCATTTAGATAGCCTTTTACTGTAGATATCATGCTATGGAAGAGAAGAGACCCATGATTTTACTGCCGAGCACCAACTCATGTCCGCCGAGCTCGGCAAAATTTGGCCGAACAAAACAACAATAAAATCCAGATTCGGCCGAGTATATTCGACGAATTGGTCGAGCTCGGCCTAAATAAATAAATAAAACTTCTCTTTTCAATTGTGTTCTGACATAACATGAAAGCAAACCATACCTTGAAGCAAATCATGATCCCTCACGCCACCATATCCATAGCTGAAGCCTCCTATCGATTTTGAATATATAAATATATATATATATATAGATGGCATCACATTTAACTTGATTTCCACTTGATCAGCAATTTGTGCCATCTTGATAAACAACACTGACAAATAGTGGCGCGCAGCATTCGACAAATAATCTTCAAATATATATACTGCAGGCCGAATGACCCCATGGTCGAGCAACAACATTCGACAATAACACCTATGTTCTGCAAGTGCGGTGGTCTTCCTCGGCTGCCACAATTATACAAGGCTCGGCAACTTAATAAATAACCTCTTTGACCATCGCGAAAAAATTGGACCGAGGAAAACCAAATAGCGTCGAGGGCCGAGATATGTAGGTAATCTGATTACCTAAAATAATTTAGCGGCCATGTATATACATATATATATATAACCTGTACCGAGCACCAGTTCGCAGAGTTCGGCATGTATGATATAAGTCGAGAAGAATTGGGGTAAAGGGCCGAGGGAAAAATCTTCCTTGGCAGCTCGTTTCTTCGCCATGCATATATATATATATATATAAACCTATTGTCAACAATCATGACTAAATAGGACCTGACTGATGTGATTTGTCCGCCGTGCCTTTGGCATATATATATATGTTAGCGAAAATGGCTGAACCATATGGGGACGAGAAAGAAACGCCGAGTTCGAGGAGCATGGGGCCGAAGTCACACCATCAAAACCACCATCATTCGGCTTTAAGGAAATTCATCAGTTTTCCACCAATGGGCTCCACGCCAGTTATTATTTTTTCTTCAAATAAGGCCTTCCATGAATACCACCAATGGTATTCTGACATAGCTTGGAACTGGTCATGACTCCTCACCTGCAACCACACGTCCATAGGCTAAAGCCTACGTTTTCTCTTGCCTAGATATAATCACCACATCACATCAGCATATGACCATTTCACCTTTATCATGTAGTAGCTGCACCAAGCATATTTTAGTATTGCACCAAAAGTCATGCTTGCGTACTGCGAGACCGAGACGAACAATTAGGCCGCAGTCGAGAAAAGTATCAGGTCATCACCGCTTAAATTCCACCGAGGAGCTTATTGAGAGCAAGCCTGTAATTTATGCCCCCCATTTTCTTTACATCGGCTTGCATAGCCGTACGTTTAAGAAAAGAATTTATTCACTATACATATATATAAATATATATTTTTAATGTAATGCAATCAGATCTCTGCTTGTCTGCCCCCTATCTTCTTAAATATCGGCCCGAACAGCCGAATGGTTAAGAAAATAAGTTTTTATTTAACAAAAAAAACAAAAGTGGCCGAACTATAAAGTGGAGGGGGCCAACGATGTTTTATTCCGAGCTGAGATCTTTTTACATTAAAATTTTCACTTTGAGATTTTCCAAAGCCGAAGAAAAGATCATCTCCAAATATGCTTGACTTGAAGGAATATTTTTTATCGGCCACCGAATGTGTTGAACAATTATTATGCCCCCCAGGCATAATAATTTTGCCAATTTCGGCTTTTAACTCGAACAACTTAGCCGAACGGGATTTCTCCATATCGACTTTATCACCAATAATCATATCTATTAGCGTGATTTTTCCGGCTAGGCCTATGTCTTCAATTACCATATCAATCGATGTGATTTTATGGTTTGAAGTCGTGTATTGGTCTTGTTCATCATTGGAGCACTCCTCTGACGAATCATTTTCTGAGTCAAATTGTGGCTCAGAAACTTGAATTTTTCCTTCTAGGCCTACCACACTTTCAGTGTCGACCGAAAAAATAGGTGGCCTTTGTTCTTCTTCGGGCGTCTCGACAATTTTCTTAGGCCGAATGTTGATCGTGGCCGGAGTGGAAATTTGCCCCCCGGCCTCTTGCTCTTTAGGAATTCTTCTCAATCTTTCAAGGAGTTGTTTTTGCTTCTTTAATAGGCGATAACACTCATCCCGTGAAGCCTGATCGAGATAGATCATGTGAACTTCGTAGTTTTAGCACTGTGTCCCACTGGGCGTGCCAAAATGTTGACCCTAAAAACTACAAAGCCTACGTGGCGCGCAGGCCGAGTAATCTAAAGCTAACTACGTCCTTCGGTGAATGCGGGCGTGCCAACTCGTCGGCCGAGCTCGGCCGAGGAGTAAATTTGTTGATGTCGCGTTGGGTCGCGCTACTGACTTCTGCGTCTTGCGATTGCGGCCGAGAAAGGAACACGTCTCGGCCTCCTGGATTCTCAAACCTGAAGACAAGGTTACTATTATTACGAAGCTCACAAATCGAATTCGGCTTTCAATGTGCCGAATGTAACAACTGTAACACCTCACTTCGTCGAGAAGACTAATGAGATGACCTCGACCAAAAAAGGATTTAGAAACCTTCTCGACCGAGACTTGGATAGACAATTGACCGTGCCCGCCGCAGTGCTGTTGATGCCAACGGAAGGTACTGCGAGTTCGGCCAATTCTACGGTGATAGAGCTATCTATGCCGACTTAAGATATCACCGGTTGCTTTCACAGTGCTGTTGATGCCAACGGAAGATGTGTCAGCGAAAAAGAAAAGGAAAAAGTTCTCAAGTTGTTTGAGGATTTGCGCAGGGCAATTTTGTATTGATTTTGTGGGGCTTTCTTCCGTTGCCACTACCTCTGTATTTATAGGAGCAAATGTTGTGTAGCGCGGCCAAATAATTTCGTAGAGTCCAACTGCAACTCTATTATGTGGAATTGACCTTGATCCCGTATTAAACATGCCGCGCATATCCTTCAGATAAATAAAACCTACCTAGGCTTTATCACATCTCACTAGAGATCTAGCCCACCTAGGCTTCTTATTAAAAAAACATCAGATACCTTTAAACCCATATTGTCATCACCATGCAAAACCATCATCTCCACTGCCGCATGCCACGTGCACAAAACCAATCCCAAAAACCATGCAATAGGATAGAATCTCCAGTTTGCACAATTCCTTTATAGATTACACGTTTTGGCATGTTTGGATTTATCCCCCATCACTTCATTATCTTTACATCCCATTTATTTTGCATAAAAAACCGAGATAACTTATTAAAAAATAAATATTATGATGAAAAATCATAATATTATCTCTTAACAAAAAAATCTAAACTTTCTTATCCAACGGTTGAGAACCATGCTTACTCAACGGCCTCGATCGCTCAAGCCGATGGTGTAAAATCGGGTCCAAACAGTGGGACATTAAGAAACCAAGATCTTCTAAACTCTAGCAATGTGATTTGCTGTTTGAGTTTTGACCGTGATGAGGAGTACATTGCTACGGCTGGAGTATCAAAGAAAATCAAGATCTTTGATTTTGACGCGCTTGCAGACAATTCTTTGGATATCCATTATCCTGTAGTTGAAATGCCACACAAATCTAAGCTAAGCTGCATTTGCTGGAACAACTATTTTAAGAACCATCTGGCATCATCGGATTATGATGGAGTCGTACAGGTGTGTGTTTTTTACAATAATTTTTTTCTACCCAATTGTGCATAAAGTAAACTCAGACAAAAATCGAATTGTGCCTGCCTGTGTGATCTTTTAAGTCACCATCCTGTTTTTTCTTTATGAATAAAAAATGGCGCATTCATTTGACTTCATTCAGATGTGGGATGCAACTACTGGTCAAGGATTTTCTCAGCATGTAGAGCACCAAGGGAGGGCTTGGTGTGTCGACTTCTCTCAAGCTGACCCAAAGAAGTTCGCTAGTGGAAGTGATGACCGTACAGTGAAACTATGGAGCACTAATGGGGTATGCTCGCATATATGGTTCTGAGAATTGCCGTAGCATACAAGATATTTTCATCTTCATTACCTCGATTATCTTTCTGAAAGTTTCCATCTATTTGTGCAGAAAAATTCAACAGACACAATCTGGAACGCTGCTAATGTTTGTTGTGTTCAGTTCTCTGCTTACTCTTCCAATCTTGTGGTTTTTGGATCCGCTGATTATAAAATTTATGGCTATGATCTTCGAAATACTAGAATCCCTTGGTGCACCTTACCTGGTCATGGAAAATCTGTTAGCTATGTAAAATTTGTAGATGCGCAAACCCTTGTTTCTGCATCTACAGACAACACTCTGAAGCTTTGGGATCTAAACCAATCTATCTCAACTGGGTTGTCTCCCAATGCCTGCAGCTTAACATTTAGTGGTCATACTAATGAGAAGGTTGGCTAATTACTCTGGAGATACGACTTTCTCAGCATTTTTCATGTTTTGTAAATCATTTATCTATAGTTCTAACTCGTCACATCTTGGCTTTTCAGAATTTCGTGGGTTTATCTGTTTCGGATGGATACATAGCATGTGGATCAGAAACAAACGAGGTATAAATTTGTTTATCTTCAAGTTTTGTCCTCCGGATATGAATTAATATTTTGCAATAATTGGCTGGTGTTTGAAGCATCCTCTAGCCATACCCTTCAACGTGTCATGTTGTATTAGAATGAGCTTGTGATGGTGAAGGGTCTGCGTAATGTAGGATTTTTTTTCATAAAGATATGCGAATAATCCCTGATAAATGAGACACGTTATAACGCTTGCTCAGATTTTAACTAATTATAATCGTTCCACTCTATGTGCTTTGCCCTATTCAGGTTTATAGTTATTACAGAAGTCTACCGATGCCCATCACTTCACACAAATTTGGATCAATCGACCCTGTTTCTGGAAGTGAGGTTGGTGATTACAGCGGGCAGTTTGTCTCGAGTGTCTGTTGGAGAAGAAAGTCTAACATAGTTGTTGCTGCCAACTCAAGTGGAACTTTGAAATTATTGCAGATGGTGTGATTGAAAGTTCTCTCCCTCAATCATCTAAAGAATCTGAGTTGTCCCCAAAATTCTTTTATTTCTACGTCTTGTTAGAATCAAAATGTGAACTGGAAGCAGAAACTGTCTGTTGAAGATTACACTGTGAACAGGAATTTAACGGAGCCAACCCTTCGCTTCCTGGATGCGTGTAGGACTGTAATAAAAGATATCAATTAACTGGCCGATGGCGACAAGTGAACTTCATGAAGAAAATGATCTACTTGCTGATACCGACATTTTTGTATTTTTCATTAATGCCAGAGCAGAATGGAAAACAGACATTCATGTAATCACCGGTGCAACAGCGATGTTTGAGCTGGTCTGCCTCCAAAACTGGAGGTTGTGAGTGAGTGAGTGAAGATCACTGTATATTAACTAAAAGGTTCCTCCGATTTACTCCCGGGGCATTCCCTGGAGGCGTTATCAAGAATTTCTCAAGTTATATAGAACCTAATCAACCTATTCAAGAAATTATTAATTGTACAGCTATCAGTCTAAATGCTTGGAACTCTAAATTTTAATAGAAACTTATGGGATTTACTGCGATTTCTCTTTAGAACTGTACATCTATGCGGGTGAGGCGTGCAGTCTTCCTGTGATTTTAGAGAAGTTACGGTTTAATTTGTTGTAATTTCTTCTTGGTACTGTACAATGTATGTGTCTGAACCTCTGCGGTATGTGTTTACCGATGTCGCTGATCCTGATGCTTATGGTAAAAATTCTAAATCTTTACAATTTATCCAAGCATTGCAGGAACTATTTATGCAGAAGAAAAACATAAAATGTAAATTTAGTTCATTATTTACATGGCTTGGTAAAAGTTGTGCCACTTCTGAATGCTTTGCAAAGATATATACAAACTCTTCTTTTGCCCCCGGCTGAAATGATTTCCGATTGTCTTTTGTCTTGCTAAGTGGTAATATCTTGCCAGAGATCATCACTGTTGAAGTCTCGCCTGCATTATGCTCGACAGTGCCTTGCATAGATCGTTCCTCTACAGTGCAAACCTTCAAGCTATCATGATCGAAAGGTTTTGCCACATTTTTATTTGTTATGTACAAAAGGTAAGCTCTATATGACTCTAACTTGTAAGTTTGTAGCCGACTGTTTGTAAAGATACTGCGAAAGGATCTCCGCGTTTCTGCCCAGTCATGGTATATCTTGTTCAGACTGACATGAAATCACAATGCTCTTGCAACTCTTGCCCCTCACTTTCGGGACTTTAAACAATTTCTTCGTCCTCCGTCTCTCTCCTGGTATAGGGTTTTTTATGTACATTTGAGTCTGTCAACAGACATTTTTGTCCTTGAAACATTTTAAACTGTGTTCTTGAACATAATTTACTTCTCGGAGCAAGCTAAACTGTTCCTATCTTGAACCGTGCTTCTCTGATGTTCGTCTGAGCAATCCACAGACTGAAAGTTAGATGGAAGATTCGATAATATGTTGATACAATGTATGACTCTAGGAGAGCTCAGAATCTGAGACATGTCCGGATTTAGTTCTCCGTATTCTTGGACTCATTGCCATCAGCTGGCTTTCTGAACCCAATCTCAGACTAACACTGCGGCAAGGGGTCATCTGTGGAGGTCTGGACCGTCCTCTTGGTGTTCCTGTGTAACCGAAAGAATGATTGCATCAGTGCACAGTTGCGTAAAAGAATTAATCCTGTTTTCTGATTGACAGAGCATCTTATTAAAACAATGTCTGAAAATTGCACTACTCCAACAAGTTTTAAAGTTTAAATTTGTGTATAAAAAATAATGGGGCATAAATGAGTTGTATGATTACGGCAACCTGGCAGTCTGTTGGATTTCACATCCGATGATTTCTTCAAGAATGGAAGTTTCTTTTTCACACTATCAGGCGAAGATAAACTCTTCCTTTCAGGTGTTGTTGAGAACGGATCATCTGCAGGGACCACAATTTCATCGCCACAGATTGAAGCTCCGTCACTTCCGGATTCTGAAGTATCCTTCAGGCTTGAAGACGTTCTTTCTCTCTCTGTGATCCTATAAACGAACATTTGGAATGGGATTTGTGATATTGGTGATGGTTCAGAACTCCCCCAAGAAGGAATCTTTCTCAGAAGCCCAGACTCAATCTCACAGTAATCTACCATAGGAACAGGCGGGTCTAGCTGGCTGTTGTAATCAGGATTCATCGCAAGGAACCGTTTAATGTAGCGAAAAATCCTACAAATGGATGAGAAACTTGGCCGTTGATTGGGGTCACTATGCCAGCATTTCTTTGTGAGGTTGGTCACATATCTCAGAGAATAGAACGGAAACAGCGGCCTCTCCCCCGCCCTTATGTTTCGGCTCATCTTGTCCCCTTGAAGATGACTATCCTCAAAAGGGACTTTCCCTGTCAGGAGTTCAAAGCAAACCATTCCAAAGCTATACACATCGGACTTTTCTGCGTACTTTTTCTCAGTACTTTTTCCTTGTTCTTGCTCTTCCAGAACTTCCGGCGCATACCTGATGAAAGACAGGCTTCCATTCTGATTTGAAGGGTTTTTGTGGTTGGAGGTATTGACAGAAGCTAAACCAAAACCTGAAACCTTGGCTTGCAAGTAACCTTCTGTGGAGATGCCTCTTGCTTTAACAAGTATGTTAGAAGGATCCAAATCTCCGTGGTAGATTTTTTTTGAGTGGAGATATTCCATTCCTCTTGCAATTTGAAGCATCAGATCAATAGCAACAGGAAGAGAAAATGGAAGACGTTTTCGGGGGCCACAGATCTCTTTGATGTAGCTGCAGAGGTCTCTACTCATCAGCTCCATTATGAGAAAACACTCTTTCTTTTCTTCATCCGTAAAGCCACAAGGGAAGAGCACAATGTTCGGGTGGGAAAGTGATAACAACAAAGAAATCTCCGGCAACAAGGGTTCAATTTCCCCAAAGAAATGTCTTGAGGCAAAGGTTTCACCCAACCATATGATCTCCTTATACTGACTTCCAGCCCCAAGGCGCCGCCTCACTTGGTAGTCCTTAGATCCCACCAGAACTGAACTAGGTAAGAGCTTCCCTTTCAAATTCTGTGACTCTGATCCGTCTGCGCTTTTGAAAAGATCTATGAGTCGTTTCCCATACTTTGTTGAACCTGAAAGTTTCTTTTCGCTGATTTTATGCAGAAGAGTCCATCTATCTTCATTTCCTGCTGATTCAAACCTATTGCAGAAGTCTTGAGTAATCAAATACTGCTTCCCAAATCTCCACTTGAAAAGTTTCCAATCTCTGTAGTCTTGTTTGTACTTGTCTGCGAACATGGTTTTCTTCCTCTGTATTTCATCCTGATCCAAACCCGATATTTCTCCAGCAATGTCGATTGCTTCGATGACGATCGGCACGCAGGCAAGTAGGTTATGGATGTGAAACTCGACGCAATCGGAATTCTGATAGAGTGTGATGGCCTTAGCCCACCAATCCTTGGTATCCAAGCATTGTCGAATATAGGCTTCTGCATCTTTGAATATCCTGTGGAGCTCTCTCAGAGGCTGCTCGAGAACCCTCCATTTCATGTGCTTCTCATCAAACCGAAGATTATGTCTCATCTCCTCCGCTATTGATTCATATGCTGAGCTGAAGATATCGAGCAGCAAAAAGCACTGCCGCTGATTGATTTGGATGTTGTCTTGGAACACCATTAAAGCCTTTAAGCTGCCTACATCCTCCCCAATCCTTCGGAATTGTTCCATTTCAGGACTCGGCCGCGAAGATCTTGAAATGGAACCAAATTTGTTAACACAGAAAGAAGAGAACGAAAACAATGACAATGAGGTTCTGAGTGACTAACCAGGGAAGCAATAATGAAAAGGAAAATGTGAACCCCCAGGCATGCAAATGTATTTTCTTGCAGCGCAAGCAACCCGAAAAATGTGGCTCCTTCAAGAACGAAACTGCGAATAAGGATGTCGAAGACGATGAGGGTTTGTGCCAAATCTTCTCGATGAAACAGCAGAATCAAACATACCCATATAGGTTTTCTCAGCAACCAATCGAATCGAAAGCCGGGTACATCCCAACTTGAATTGTTCCTCCAGACAAATCCGGCTTGTAGTTAAAAGCGTACAAAGCACGTGGAATATAGTTAAAACCACTCAAAAAAGGGGTTAAAAAATAGTACCCCAGAGCGAAAACTTGAATCGAGCAGAGCAAAGCAGTAAGAAAACAAAGGGATTTTCCTGGAAAATATTGGATTTGGTTAGAAAGTGATGAATTTTGGGAATACTAACCAACATTGTGTTGGTTGATGACACTAGTTTTGTTTGTGCGCGGTTGTCCTTCCAAGTGTTCCCGCCAGCTTCGATGTCTCCTTTTTCTCAATTTAGGAAGTCTGTTAACCGTTCTAACTGAATTCCTTTTGAAATAAAATAAAATAAAATAAGGGTTGGTTTCAACAACTAACAGGGAGGAGGTGGGCAGTGGCGGAGCCAGGAATTTAGACTAGGAGGGGCCTTTAAATACAACAACAACAAAGTTAACATTAATTTCAAACCACAATTTAAAATCATGGCTCAATACTATTATTATGAGATTTTTCTTCAACATAAATTAACCTTGTTTCGTATCAACTAACCAAAAAAAAAATTGTTGATAAAGAACTTGGAGGAGGTTTACCAGCAAGTTTCGAACCCCTGACGTGCAAGAACACAAAAACCCCTTCAACCACCAAGCCGCATATTCTTTAGTTACCAAACCAACAGATAAAGTATATAAACTAATATTTCAGGATAGGCCCGTGCCCATCTTGGTCTCCATGTGGCTCCGCCACTGGAGGTGGGTGTAGCCTCACAGCGGCTAGCAATAATGTGGTTCAAATTCGCCACTTGATCTAACCTTTTAAAACATTTCAAATAACTACTTTTTTTTTAACGACAAATAACTACTTATATAAATGGAATCAGTTAGGTTCACTAGCGTTTACCAATGATATGGACAAATATTAAGGCATGTTTTAACTCTCAAGTCATTTATGGAGCTTTGAATTTCCAAATCGATGCATTTTAGCTAATTTACAATTTAACTTGGCTAAAATGGGTCAATTTAAGGGATTAGATCTAAAGACGACAAATAATGAAAGCCAATTTGGTCTTTGGAAATGAAAATCGATAGAAGTAGTCATTGAGTTTGTCCACCGTAAATCATTTTGGTATTTTCATGAAAAAATTGTCAATATTCATGTTAAATTGTCACGTGAACGACTACGTGACCCCCTTTTAAGGGTATTTTGTCTAGCGACCTCCTCTAGTTAACGAGGATATTGACAGACTTTTCACATAAGGTCTAAAATGATTTTCGGTGGACAAACTCAGGGACTACTTCTATCGATTTTCATTGTTAAGAACTAAAATGTTGAGTTATGTCAATCTCATGGACTATTTTGGCTAAAAAGCCAACCAATTTTAGTATTTGTCCACCTCATCGTGTAATTATAGTATCATCATCATTTAATGTTGGTAAAGTTCCCGGTGACCAAACAGATGTCTAATTTTTAAAATGTTAGGTAGTTATTTGGAATGCTCTAAAAGGTTGAGACTGATTTGGAATCACCCCATAAAGGTCGGGTAGTTTTTCGTACCTTTTTTAATACATACAATATTATCTTACACTAAAGGATGGAGGAGTGGGTTGAGCCTCAAAATGGGCTAGCCATAATAATTTGGTTTTAATTTGGTTCAAATTTACCTTTGGCAAAAATTGAACCTAAAGCCTCTCACTTGCAAGTAAGGTGAAATATCACTAAACCGTAGTATTAAGCTCTGGTTTGGCATTGAGGTGCTTAAAAAAAATTGTTTATTTTTAAAGTTTTTATGTTGAAGGTGTTTAGTAAACTAAAAAAAAAGGGATTATTTTGGAGGAAAACTAATTAAAAGGGTTTGAAAACTTTGAGTTTTAACGATAAGGACACAATAAAGGGTAAAATGAATAGTACCAGGATTGACTTTTTAGTGTAAAAATGTGGTTTTTCGTTAAAGTGAACAGTACCGGGAGCTTTTTGTTAAAGTTCCCTTTTTTTGGAAGCTGCTATGATTGACAGCTGAAATCATCAGAAAAGCCGAAGCAGCTAAATGCTGCTTTGGAAAACTGGCTTTTTTTCAAAGCACGCGGAGCTACATTGCATCTTTAATGAAACTTTCTAAAGTCCAATAAAACCCTCGAACCAGAAATGTCTTCGCCGATCTCCATCATCCCTCGAACCAGAAACGACTCCATCTGCCATCTTCTCTAATCACCAAACCAGAAACGGCTTCGCCGATCTCCATCGTCCCTCGAACCCAATCCCTTCTTTGCTTCAAATTGATTTCTCTCTCTCCTACGAGACCCTATGGATCTATCTCCATCATCCAACGCATGAACCCACAACTTCTTGTTCGAAAGATTTGGAGTTCGTTTGAATTTGGATTTGACTTCGTCTGAATTTGGATTTGGGTTTTAGAAAGGTGTCTTTTGGTATCTGACATGATGGGGTAGAAAGGTATATGGATTGGAACCAGGGCCGGCCTTGAGAATTTGGGGGCCCTAGGCGAGCCTTCGAAGTGGGGTCCTAAAATTCTTTGATCTCTGGTCCTTTGTATATTGATTTGTATAAAAAGGAATTCGCTAAATACATTAAAAGTTCTATTTTCACATCAAATATCATTAAAAATAATATCAAAAGAAGATAAATATACAAACATTATTTAAACATTACACGATTCACGTTTTTAGATACAAATGTACTAAATGTTTGCCGTCAAGAGTTTAAGATTGAGAGTGAAGAACAATAAAACTTGATGATCGCGAGAGTAAATAACAATAAAACTTGATTGACGAGTATAATAAATTCAACGCCAATTGTTTTTCTTGTGTTTTTTTTCTTCTAAAATCAACATCACGCTAACGAATTGAATATTAAAATAATCCATTGAATAAAAAGTTATTGAAAAGAAATATATAAAATTCAAAGTTTTGATTACCTTAAAATACAATATTTAAGACCATATGATAGTTGGTTTAAACATTCAATAGAAATTGAGAGAATATGAAGTTGGTTTAAACATATTCGATAGAAATTGAGAGAATGAGAAGTTGAAAGAAAAAAGATTGCAAAGAGACTTGAGTTTTATAACTTTATATGCATTTGGACAGATGGATTGGGAGTTGGACAGATGGATTGGCAGTAAATTTGAAAAACAAGAAAAATTAAGAAAAATCTAGTGACTGAAATGCAGCTTCGTGTTTCAAACTCAACACCCCAAAGAAAAATGAAGTCAACATTTCCATTGCACTAACAAATGAATTATGATATTTCTTACTTTTTTTGTATTTATATGTTAATTACAGGATATAAATTTTTTTTGGGGCCCTTCCGAAGTGGGGGCCCTAGGCGGGCGCCTACTTTGGCTACCTTTAGGGCCGGCCCTGATTGGAACTGGAGGGATTAGAGGTGGAGTTTTTGTCGGGTAAAAAGAGGTTGAAGGGGAAGGACGGCAGAGTGGGATAGAAGCTCGTCGAAGAAGCCAACGCCAGAACCTAAAGCCTGCACTTCCTTTTTCTTGACCGCCACAGCTGCTTGATTTTGGGTCATTGAGAGAGAGGGGAGTTTAAGAAAGGGATAACTTTGGGCATATCAACAAATACATTTTCATAGGCCTGGGCACGGTTCGGTACGGTTTGGTACCAAGGTAGTAACCGAACCCGTAGCAAAATTTCGATACAGTATGAATAGTTGTACCGACTTAGTACCGAACCTACTAGGTTCGATTCGGTTCGGGTATAGGTTCGGTTCGGTTATGGGCCTTCAAGGAAGAAGGCCTGTTTTAGTGTTTTTCATTTTTTGTGAAAGAAAAAAAAGCCCAAATCAGAGCATACAAAAATTGAGTTCTCCCTGCTTTTGCTACATGACTAATCTGAGCATACAAAAAACAATGATATGTTTAGGAGCAGCTATAAACGAATTCAATCCCTTCAACAATTCAATTCGACAACATTAAACATCAAAAAATTCAATCCAACATCAAACATAAACAAATTCAATCCAACAACAAAGTTCAAGTAAATGCCTTATGGCATTAGTACAAACCAAAATGAAAAATCAAAGTTCTAAGTCAAAGCATTATGGCATTAATACAATCCAAATGTATTCAAACTAAATGCCTTAATAACTAATAAGTTCAATTCATATAAAATAAAAGCAATTACCCGTTAGGGGCCTTAAGCTTGACACCCTTGGTGGTTAGAGGTTTGTGAGGATTTGAAGGGACCTTTGATTGAGCACATTTTGAAGCTCGAGGAGGTCAGTTAGAAGCTTGTGAAGCGGATGCTTAAGAAGGCCGGGTAAGAGGTTGTGAAGACGACGCTTGTTGTTCCGGATTATTAATAGAGAGAGAATAAATGTTTGATGTCAACAACTCTACATAATACAAAAATATACACAACTTATAAACACAAAGAATAAAATCTAAAAATTTATAACAAACAAGAACTAAGAAGAGAAATAAGAAATTACCCGCTTCAATACTTTCGTAGAACTCTAAGTGCTCCAACGAAGGTGCATCATCTTCTAAGGTGATAATATCATCACCCCTCATCCAATTATGCATGCAAATTAAGGCCTCCACAGATTTAGGAGTTAAAGAACTCCTAAAATCTGAAATTACTCTCCCTCCGGTACTAAAAGCACTCTCTGAAGCCACGGTAGATGCTTGAATAACAAATATGTCTTTTGCAATGGCCGCCAATATAGGATACTTGCAACCATTAGTCTTCCACCATGAGAGAATTTTAAAAGTACCCTTGGTTTCTTTGTCCACCTTCTCCAAAGGATCCAACAAATATGAATCCACCTCATCTCCCACCACTTGCTCCTCACTCTTCTACAAAATCAATCCAATCATCTACACAATCATCTTCAAAGTATTCAACATGTGAAGTAGAAGAAGACTCTCAAGGAGGTGTGGGGACCTTCATGTGCTTCCCCCCATCAACCCTTGGGGCATATTCCTTGTAAAGGGTATCCAACACATCTCTTATCTCCTTAGTTTTCAAATGAACATCAACTTCCAATAATTGTTTTTTAAGGAGATGAGTGACATGTCTTAACTTGAACATTGGATCTAAAATAAGAGCAACCACTAGCAAATTGTTCAATTGAAGGTAAGAACCAAAATATTTGTCATACTTTGCTCTCATGTCGGTTGCCATTTGCTTCAAAAGTACCTCCATTGGTGAACCAGTTTGCACATTGGGTGGGGGAACCAAATTCTTGATAGCCGTGTCTATTTTGATGACATCATGGAGAGCGGTATGAGCCGTGGGGATCAAAGAATGACTCACCCTCATTGTCACCTCATAGAAAACCCGTAAAAACTTAACAAACACCTCCGCCTTTTCCCAATCTTCTCCGGTTGGTGGTCCAACCCTTCTTTGACCTTTAATAGCAACTATTCCATCTTCATCATTTTCTTCTTCAAATTCTTTGAAGTACACGTTAAAAGGAGTATCACTTTCCTCCCCCATCCTAACAAAGGCCTTCTTAAACTTTATGGCTACTTCCAACATATGAAATGTGGAATTCCACCTTGTGGGGCAATCTAAGCAAACACTTGCTTTGCATGTTAACTTCTCCATAAACACGGCTTGCTTGAAATACTCTAACCTTTGTGGAGAGCTCCTCACAAATCTCACACAATTTCTTATGGCTAAGAGGCATTTGGTTAGCCTCTTCTTCCATTGACCCACAATTAAATTGGTTATGTGAGCGATACACCTCACATGTAAATACTCTTCATGCAAAACGGCTTGTGAATTTTCCCACCTATTCATCGTTGACCTAAGTTGATCCAATGCAACTTTATTTGCGGAAGCATTGTCCACGGTGATGGTGAGTACTTTATCTATGCCTCATTCCAACAAACAAGTTTCAATCAACTTAGCTATTGTGGCTCCCGAGTGGTTAGCAATAAGAAAAAAATTAATGATTCTCTTGTGCATATTTCATTCATCATCAATAAAGTGTGCGGTGAGGACCATATAATTGATGTTTTGAGTGCTTGTCCAAGTGTCTGTGGCAAGAGAAATTCGATGTGCATGCAATTCTTTTTTCAAACTATCCTTAGATTGGGCATACATTCTAAGGAAATTTCTAACAAGAATCCTCCTAGAGGCACACGAAACAATGGACATGCAACACTACAAAATCTATTGAACCCTATCTTCTCAACAATACTAAAGGGTACCTCATCAAGAACAATCATCTCTACACATGCTTCCAAACAATCGGATTGGTTAAACTCCCTATTAGCCAAAGTTTTACCCAATTTCTTCTCCTCATAAAGAAGTTTTTGATTTTTCCTCAAGTTGGCTTGATAATATTTACATTGTCGATTAAGATGTTTTCTCATTCCGGATGTACCATTAGTGCTTGAATCGGCCGCATAGTCACCATCATTTGTATGTTCCGGGCAATAGACACATTTAGCCCTAAGTCTTACATGTGGAACCATTACTAGTTCATCATTTTCGTCTTTTACAACATTCCTTTCTCGATTTTTAAGGCTTACTAGGGTCTTAACTTGATAAGGCCTAAAGTGCTCCCAAACCTTACTACGTTTACCTTGTAGGAGTTGGGAGACACTTACCTCCTCTTGATCTCCTTCACTTTCGGTCTCACATTTGCTTCCCCCCGATTCATATTCCAAATTAATTGCATCATCTACAGAATCTACACGGTCCGAAGCCTGCATCCAATCAATACAAAAATATCAATTACAAGTCAATCTAGCAAAACTCCTATTAATAATCATCAAAGATCAAAGCCCTAGCAGCAAATTACCCAACCAAAACCATAAAAACACAAACTTTACAGCAGCAACCATTCATACACAGAGAAACGGAAGAGTAGAAATAAGCTTTGGGCTCCCTTACCTGTTCTTCCTATTTTGCACATTGAGTGGTAGTAAATTGACACCAGTTGTTGATATCTCTTGTGTTTCTTATGTTAAAAAAAGGGCACCAAGTTGGAAATAAATAAGAAACCTTTTAAAAGGTTTGATCTTTAAAGATATACAAAAACCAAAAACCAAAAACCAATAAAAAATAAACAAGTTAAGGAATCATATGCATATAGCTATAAACAAGTTAATGAATAAACAAAAGTACAATCAGAGATTAACCTGTACCATGCAGCTCCAAAGATAAATATAACACCAAACCAAAACATTTCCCTAAAATGTGTAGTTCAAAATATATCATTTCTCAAGGAGATGGCACAGATAATGAGTCTATTCTTGAAAACCTAGTCCTGCATATCAATCGATAGATTCGATACATAATAACTTAATGGGAATGTTGAAGGCTGCATGACTAACAGAGACGAAAATTAATCTGTGAGAAACTACCACCACAAAGAGATGATGCATGTGCTAATTCGTGTTAAAAAAAACATCTTTTCTACATCGTAATAAGTTCAACTAAACATGGGTACCATTTAGCACATTTTCCTATCCAGCTAATTCCCACAAGATTTGAGGAAAACAGAGACTATAGTCTGTATGTCTAGTCCAACAAAAACTGTGGCATAGTTAATTTCAGATAAGTAAAAACCTATAATGCTGCCAAAGAATCAAAGTACTCCATAAAAGAATTTCAGATAAGCAAAAGTAGATGACCTATTACAAAGTTCTTTGAACGTATATATGTTGGAAGTATCTACTTCCAACATATGAGAAGATTGGGAAAAGCTGCTAACATATTGCACCTCTTAGCGGCAGGTATATGCATATAGCTATAAACTACTACTAGATATATATACGTATATAGCTATACCTATTACATATATATGAAAAATTGAAAACCCAATTTCTAAACAACCAAGAACTCATCCATAACCAACCAAGAAAAATGCAAGTGCACTAACCAATTCCAACCAACACAGTTCGCCAATTGAATATGTGAAAAGTGTAGTCATGAAAAATGCAACTAACAGAGATTAACTACATCAAAACTACAAAATCCAACGGACAAACTCAAAAGCCTCAGCATAATCTTACAATTTCAGAGAAACCCCCAATTCCAATCCCAATTTGAAACCCTAATTTTATAAAATGCAAACAAATTCAAGAGATTGACTTACCATGAGAGAAGACGATGCCACAATGGTTGTGGTGGAGCTGAGACCGTGAGAGAGATTGTAGAGGAGGAGGAGTGGTGGACGAATGCACAGAGAGACTGAGAGAGACCACCAACCGGAGATACAAGTTTTCTTCGAGTGAGAAGTGAGCTTTCTTACGCAGGGACTCAGGGAGGAGTTCTCTTGTGTGAACAAATCCTTGGGAAACCAATAAAAACAAGCCATGTGGAAAAACAATTTTAATTGAAAAATTGATCGGTACTGTTCGGTACCAAATGTAGAACCGAAACCGAACCGACTACACAAAAAACCGAACCGATTTTGTACCCATACCGAATGAACCGAAAAAAAAACCGAACCGACCGGGTTCGATACGGGTTCGGTTCGGTTCTTGGTATTTTTTGCCCAGGCCTACATTTTCATAACTAATTAAATTTTTAAAAGTTGAAATAACTACAAACAAAGGGATAACATTGTCATATTAATTAATATTTAAGATAAAGTTTATAAATATTTTTCTTTTAAAAATAAAGTATATTTAGTAATTCACCTTTATTTGTTAAGAAAATTAAATTAATGACACATTTGGTATTATACCCTTTTTGGTCATTTCACACAGTCACATCTGTTATACATAAA
Organism: Malus fusca; assembly: GCA_035220775.1. NCBI lineage: Eukaryota > Viridiplantae > Streptophyta > Magnoliopsida > Rosales > Rosaceae > Malus > Malus fusca. Next base: position 22,461,591 of record CM069065.1, on the reverse strand, counting down.
AGATTACCAAACACTATCATACTGCTTTTTTTTTTTTTTTTTTTTTTCAAAAGCACTTTTACAAAAAAGTTTACCAAACACTTTGCTGCTTTATTTCACAGTTACTTATTCTCACAGTACAGCAGAAGCATGTTTTTTTTCAAAGCACAACAATACCAAATCAGCCCTAAGTACTGGTTTGGTACTAAGGTGCTTTTATAAAAAGTGAGTATAAAAAAAGCTAAGCTTAAAAATGTGTTTGGTAAATACTTAACAACATCTCATTTTCACAGTTTTGGGTGAAAAAAAGCTGAAAACGTGAAGCAGCAAAAATGAGCTTATTCTTACAGCAAAGCAGAATCAGTTTTTTTTTTCAAAGCACAACAATACCAAACCAACCCTAAGTGGCTTCCTTTCTTAACCCTAAAATAAAATAAATGTTGGTACTTGTAACTGTAAGCCTAATCAATTTTGTTGCTTTGAATTATTCAAGAGTAAAGCCTAGTTGTCGCTCTCGTTCATCGGCGGATTTGAAAGGACCAACAGAAACAATATTACAGGAGTAATCATATACTTAACAACTATTTGTACCATCATTTGTACTATTTATTCAATAGAGGTAGGGCCCGCCATAGCTCAATCGATTTCGATTAGTTTCCTATTGTTTTCGAAACTCATCATTCATTGAAGTTGAATTTCAGACCTCTCACTTACAAGTGAAAAAAAAAAAATCACTAGATCATAACACTAAGTGACCCAAATCAAATATGCTTTTGACTAATAAAAATCTTTTAGCACCACTTGGCTTTATTCTATTGATATTCATATTCACTTGTAAATAATGAAGTTGATACTAAGAGTGTATTTGAAATTACTTTTAAAATGACTCAAAACGCTTTTGAAAGTACTTGTGGAATCAATCTTTAGTAAAAACGCAAGTGAATAATGGAAAAAAAAACACTTGAAGTATTTCTTGAAAGAAGCATATGTTTGGAAGTCATTTTAAAATGATTGAAGTGTTTTTAGCAAAAATGTTTTTGGATTCTAAAAGTACTTAAAGTGCTTCTTGCAAGATTCACTGCATTTATGCTTTTCCAAGATTTACTTGCATTTTATTAGGGATTAATTCCAGAAACATTTTCTGCCATTTTAAAAGAACTTCTAGACGAGCTCTGTAACTGGTGTTTCTTCAAAATGCACTTCAAGTGTTTTTCAAACCCAAAAACACTTTCATCAATTATTTAAAAAACTCAATGTGTACGTCTCCTACTAAATTTTTTTTTAAAGAAAATAAAAACTCTTTGCAGTTGTACAGGTTATTATAGGAATTTCAGTTGACCAAAAAAATTGCCACCGCAACAAAATAAAATTGAAAATGAATTGCCAACAAAAGGCGCGACCATGAAGTAGCGATCAGTTGATAACACTCTCCTGAGAAACCCTAGTCTTCCCGAGAAAGTGAGGGAAAATGCCGCGAGAGATCATCACGTTGCAGGTGGGACAATGCGGTAACCAGATCGGAATGGAGTTCTGGAAGCAGCTCTGCCTCGAGCACGGCATCAGCAAGGAAGGCATTCTCGAGGACTTTGCCACTCAGGTCCCTCCCACTCCCACTCCCACTCTCTTACTCTCTTTTCCTCTCTGCGTCTTTCCTACATGTTTGGTTTTCGAGAAAATGCTGGTCTTGGAAAGAAAGAAATGGAATTTTGAAGTTGAGGAAACGAAGCCAAATTTCAGTATAAGTGTGATTTTGGTCCGTTATCAGTGATGAAATTAATGAATTTAATTTCGCCTATATTCTATGGTTTTGAATGTGTGCAAACTCTCCAGGAATTGCTAAGAAAATATTGGTGGAAAAAAAAAATCAAATTTCTAATTGTTTAGGACAATTGAAGCTCAATTAGGGCGTAAATTTGTTTCCAGATGAAGAATTACTATGAGAATTTGAGTCTAATTGAGATTATATGGTAAGGGTACATGTCCTGGCTAAGTCGTATTGATTTTGATCACTACGATAAATATTGGGTGTTGCTATACACACACCCATTTTTACCTCCCACACACACCTTTATACCATCTAAATGTTGATTAAGAAATGATGGGAAATTGATGCTCTACTTTAATTTTGGACTATTAGACATGACAATTTGGATAGCCATGAGGAATTATGCATTGGCTATGTGAATTGTGATGGGAAGGGTCATTAGGCAGTAGGCACTGTAGAAACTTTATCAACTGCTGGTCAGAAGATACCCTTGGGTCCTGCCTTTGACATTGCTATCTGTAATTATATTTTGAAATTGAAATGCCGCAGGGAGGTGACCGGAAGGATGTGTTTTTCTACCAAGCTGATGATCAGCAGTACATACCACGAGCTTTGTTGATTGATCTGGAGCCCAGAGTGATTAATGGGATTCAAAACAGTGAATACAGGAATTTATACAATCATGAAAACATCTTTGTTTCAGAACATGGTGGCGGCGCAGGAAATAATTGGGCCAGTGGATATGATCAGGTTTGTCTGCAGTCAGACTCAGGTGTTTACTTACAATCTCTGCAGTTACTTTCGAGTATCTCTAATTGTAATTTTGTGGTAATAAAGCTTTATGCTTCACTTCCATATAAATGGACTGAAATAGTTGTAAATGCTGATCAGGGAAAGGGTGTTGAAGAGGCTATAATGGACATGATTGATAGAGAAGCAGATGGGAGTGATAGTCTTGAAGGATTTGTTCTGTGCCATTCAATTGCTGGAGGAACAGGCTCAGGTTTCTTTGCATTTTTTAATACCGTACCCAATGTTTTTATTTTCCTTTCATGGTTTATTTAACATGTTTTCCCAAATTACTTCCTACTTAGAGCAATCCTGGGTCGTTTGTATTAATTTTAACATTTGATTGTCCTGCCTATTTCAAACGTCATAAAATTTAGGCTGGGGGCTACGTAACACCACCTTCACTTAGTAGGAATGTGATGAATCATTAATCTAATTAGTTGCTACCCTCAGTATCTCCAAGTCCATCTGGGCAAAATCTTGCTTCAATGAGTGTGGCATGCTTTGCAGTATAACGCTACACTTTCTTGTTCACGACAGCTTAAGTGCTTTATTGCTTTGGAAAATTCTTTAATCCACTCAAAATATACGATGCAGGTATGGGTTCCTATCTGTTGGAGACATTGAATGATAGATACAGCAAAAAACTGGTGCAGACATACAGTGTCTTTCCTAACCAGATGGAAACAAGTGATGTGGTGGTCCAGCCGTATAACTCACTTTTGACGCTTAAGCGACTGACACTTAATGCAGACTGTGTTGTGGTCCTTGACAACACTGCATTGAACAGAATTGCTGTTGAGCGCCTTCATCTAACAAATCCCACCTTTGCCCAAACAAATTCTTTGGTTTCTACTGTAATGTCTGCCAGTACAACTACTCTGAGATATCCAGGGTACATGAACAATGACTTGGTTGGTCTGCTTGCGTCTTTAATTCCAACACCAAGATGTCATTTTCTAATGACAGGATATACACCGCTCACAGTTGAGTGCCAGGTAATCGATGACTCATGCTAGTTTATAACTATATATATGTCTCTGTTTGTATTTATGGATTCATCCAAGCACTTGTGTGTGTGAGGGCACATGCTTGAGCAAGTGTCTAAATAGAGGGGGAATTGATAGAGAGAAATGTGGGAGATGATCTGGCATCTCATGTCACAAACTTTAAATCTTTATTTTTAGTTTGGTTTATGCTTCTAAACTATCAATTTAGCTTTCTAATGCATGTATATCTCCTCTTGGCAGGCTAATGTGATTCGCAAAACCACTGTACTTGATGTTATGAGAAGACTTCTGCAGGTTAAAGTCTGACCTTTTTTTTTCTTCAAAAAAGCAGAATCAGCAATTCTCTGACGTTGGTCTTTCTTTGCAGACGAAAAACATCATGGTTTCCTCGTATGCTCGAACAAAAGAAGCTAGTCAAGCAAAATACATTTCAATTTTAAACATCATCCAAGGAGAAATGGAACCTACTCAGGTTGTTAGATAACCATATTAATAGTGCGACGTGCAAGGCAATCTTACAGTTTTATATTGATGAAAATAAGCAATACTTATTCAATAATCATATTTTACATTCAGAAAGTTGAATGGAATTGATGTTAAATGATTATCCTATATAGCTGCTAAGTCTTGGCCCTATTTTCTTAACTTTTAGTATTGTCTTGAAGTTTTTTTGGAAATGAATTCTTTCTGACCATTGGATAAGCACCTCGGTTCCTCCTCTAATATTTTCTTCTGTTTTTAAAGTGGTTTATTTGTGCCTGTTTCTCTGCAATCAGGTTCATGAAAGTTTGCAGAGGATACGTGAAAGAAAGCTTGTTAACTTTATTGAATGGGGCCCCGCAAGCATTCAGGTGTTTCTATGAAGTTAAATAAATTAAATATGAGATGAATCTAGTTATTTTGAAACTGTCTGGATGTCTAATCTTTCACTTCCTTCTTTTCTGTGTAGGTTGCTTTGTCTAGAAAATCTCCATATGTGCAGACTGCCCATAGGGTGGGGATCTAATTCTTATCATAGCTTCTCTCTATTGTCCCATTTTTATATTATCTGATCGACAATTTTTTATTTGGACTCGTATGTTTTTATTAAAAGTAATGACCTATTTTTTGTAATGGATCTGTTTATGTTTCTTCTTTTTAGGTCAGTGGTCTTATGCTAGCAAGCCATACTAGTATTCGCCACCTCTTCAGTAAGTGTCTGAGCCAGTACTCTTTGTTACGGAAGAAGCAAGCCTTTCTTGACAACTATCGGAAGTTTCCAATGTTTGCTGTAAGTTGCCAGCCCTACAACCATCAGTTTTACTTCCAGACGTGGTTTGCATATTGACCTGCTTCAGCACTATCTACTGTCATATGCATACTCCATGTAGTCAGCTAATTTGCGAAGCAGCGTGCTTTTTCTTTCGTTCTTTTCTTTTTGTTCGTTGGCATCAATGGTGATAGATGAAAAACCTTTTCCGGAGTTCCAACTTTATGGAATGTCTGTAATATTTGGGTCTCATAACTATGACATGAAACGTGGACAGGACAATGATCTTTCGGAGTTTGACGAATCAAGAGAAATACTTGAGAGTTTGGTTGATGAATATAAGGCCTGTGAGTCCCCAGATTACATCAAATGGGGAATGGAGGTAATTTTCAGGATTTACTAACTTTACCCCTACCCCATTTGCTTTTTAATTTAACCAGCAAATGATTTTCTTTTCCAGGATCCAGACCAAGTTCTTACAGGAGAGGGAAATGCATCAGGAACAGTCGACCCGAAATTGGCAGCATGAACAAATCAGGTAAGCTACAACTAACTGGTCTTGTGAGTAAACTCATCCGATGATTTGAGAATAATGTCACGTGTGATCTTTTGGATTATTGAGTTTTGAGTCCGTCATTTATTCGCCACATCTGTGTCTTTTACTTTGTATTCAAATGAACTAAAAGCTGCCTTTAATATTCGCATATCTTCATCCGATTACACAGGACTGAAATAGACCGTTGCAGTTGAAGTGCGGGTGCCAGAAAGTACATTTGGAGGGAGCATTGTACAATATGGATTACATTTTGTGTCTGGAGTGAATTGGTTTGTAAAACTATAATGTATTATTTTTGTGGGTGTTTCGTTTTTGCTTGGTCTGCCTGGAAATGTTGGAAATCTAGGTCACCAATTTTGTAGCTGTATTACTAGATTACTCTCTTCCATAATTTCTACCGTTCTCAAGCCGAAACCACCGTCTGCTTGGAGTACAGTTCCATTGACCATTGTATAGCCTTGTAAGAGGAGAAAATCTGTCGCTCTTATCAAGTGATTGAGTTGTGTGATAAGAGAGATACATCATAGTGCTTCAGTCGTGAGTCTTGGGCTAATTAAGATTTAAGTAATTTTTCGAAAGCTCAAACTTTGTGAGATGAAGATGTTTTTGTGTGTGTTTTTTTACATTTTTATTTATTTTATTAGGTCAGATGTACTAAAGAACGCGAGTGAGTGAGTTAGTGTGCGAGAGTTGGGCTCGGCCAGACACTAAAAAGAACGAACCAAACTTAGCTTGACTGACTAAGAAAATACACGAGTCCAACGTCGTAGAGAACATTCGATAATATTATATCGATACAGAGAAGATTAGAATGCCTTATTTGCAAGGATGACACATAAATTGAGAAGTAATCTAATTTTTTTCTTGTTTTTTCTGTGCGATTCCTAAGATTTGAAATTGATACGGCAGTATTGGAGTCAATTTTTTGGAAGTAAAAATTTTAGTAAGAATGATGAAGAACATACATAGAATAGGCATGCCAAATGTAATAAGGTCAGACATAATAAAAAATACCATAACATCACAATTACAAACTCAACATGAATACAAGTTCGAGGTACAATTATGCTAGAGTAGAAATACAAATATAAAACAACTTTGAGGTACGATTTGAATCACTCTTAAAGTGGTATTCGAGATAGTCTACCGAATATTTGCATTTGGTTTTGTAATTTTTCCAAATTAGTCGTACTATTGTACTATAATATGCAGTTAGGATTCCCAAAGAAGTGTCTTCGTAAGCTGAATTCTCTTGTTATAATTTATAACTTAGAAAGAAAGAAGAGTTATTTCCTCAATTAAGTTTGCTAAAGAATCATGTGCAAATAACCTTCAGGATAGAACCACAAAGTTTGAAATCTCGGGAATAGCAATATCGACAATATTTATTTAAAAATGCAAAACTCCTAGAATATCAAAAGAAAAAACATCATTAAAATTCTAGTTTCACCCTAGAAGACCAAACATAAATTGAAATTCTAAAAATTTCACATGATGCTGCAACCATTAGGGTTCTCTTCGTCAAAGATAGAACTGTAGTGTTGTCGGGGAGGAGGGTAGCCAAATCTACCATGCATCGTTGCCTCTTCTGGACCATATGTCGTCTCACCACCCATCGGACCCGGCAGATGATTATGCATGGCGCCCACTGGTGCCCGTTGCTCCTCTTGGCCTTGTTTTTTCTCTCTTCAATTTCTTTGCATTTATTCTTCTCTTCCTTTTTTTCACTGCCTTCATTCTTCTTCGGCTTTTTCTCAATCACGGGCGCTACGTCTTTGTTATCATTGTTGTTGTTACTGGGATTAGGTGGTTTGACGTCGGTAGAGTTTGAACTCGAACCTTTGTCCTCTTGAACTGGTTCTATAAGCTTTGGAATTTTGTTAATCGTTTTAAGCTTCTTGAAGAGTATGGCCGTATCGATGTTGCCCGTCACGATCACTAGTGCCTTTCCTTGATCTAGTTGTGGAGCAATGGTGGTACGGGTAGCATGCTTGCGGTCGATTTTCTCGAATAATTTGTTTATCTGTTTGATACAGCCTGTAGAACAGATATTGACTAGGAGGACAGAACGTGGAGGGATCTCCATGACTTGTTGCTTCTTACTCATCTTTCTTTGATTGCGTGAAGGAGAGAGGGAGAGAGAGAAGGCAAGAATGCTTCTTTGTGTTGAAATCTTTGAGAATATGATTGAAAGCTTTAACCAGTACCCCCTTTAAAAAGTAAGCAGAAATCAACGAAACAGGAAGATCATAATTGAACGGGAAACATAATTAAGATCGTAAGTACAAATAGAAAAGGGAAATTTTCAGATTGGTTCGGTACGCTAACGATTTTCAGTGGTGGCGGCATAGTAATTTGATGTTCTTGCTTTGCAGATCACATACAAATGCTTAGAGAGTTAATTACGTCTTTTCGCATCTAGAAAAAGGGCAGGCACTGCTCATTAACGAATCCATTGCCGAAGAAGAAGTGATTCAGCCACTAAAACCATTTAGGAAGATAAAGCAGCATGCACCGACCAAATTAAGAAAAGAGATGAGACAACTGAAAATCGTTAAACTCAAGAGGAATGTTGTAACATAAATCCTAGTATTAGTGTGATTGTAAATCTTTAGTAGATTTGATTTACTCTTTACAATGATGATTATTTCCTATTTTGTATTACTTGGACAACAAGTTTTTCTCTCTCTTTAGTATAAATGAAGGCAAATAAAGAGAAATCAATACCTCTAAAATTGATAGACTTTTCAAAACCAAAATTTCGAATTACTCTAATCTACTTACTCTTCCCACGAGACTTCATTGCGGAAGAAGAATTGATTCAGCTACCATCTGTAAGTGATTTGTTTGCAGAATATGCGATTTATATTTCGAAAACTCTGATTTCAATTTGGATTTCTGTCTATTTGTACACTTTGCTTTTCGGAAAAACTGGTGGGCTTCTTGTTTTCGCTTGGGGTTTTCTGAAATTTAGTTGATTGTGGTAGTGCCCGGTAAGTGCATCCTGTTTAGCTGCAAAAGTTTCTTGGGGGTGTAGTTTTGATATATTGTTGCAATAGTTGGTTGCAGGAAAGGATTTTTTCTAGAAGATTCGACGTCCACTATCATGGGGTGCAAGCATCAGCTCCCGGTAGGTTGTCACGGTGAAGGAACTTCGTCTGAAGCTGGAATAGACAGATTTAGTGATCTTCCAGAGGAAGTTGCTCATCATATTCTTTCCTTCGTTGATTTCAAATACCTCATTCGGGTCGGTGCTCTGTCCAAAAGATGCAGACAATTTCATCTATAAGTTCCAATAGTGGATTTTTGTACAGATCACTACGAAGAACAAACCAAACTGCATCTAGCGAGCCTGATGAGTTCTTTTGATAGATACTTGCATTGTAGTGGACATAACAGGATGCAACGAATCCGCATCCACTTGAGTTTCTCTACAAGCAAAAACGAGAAGAAATATTGTGATGATTATTCTCGACTATTACTCAAGTGGATCCATAATGCAGTAAGGTGTAATGTTGAAGATCTTGATCTCGATTTTGATCACTGTGTTACTAGTACGTTTTCGTTGCCATCTTTCATCTTGCATTCTCAATCTTTGCGCTCTCTATTGGTCTCCTTGGGTATAATCAATTCAGACGTGGTTGAAGGGCCATCTCTATCCTTTTCTAGTAATCTCCGTTACCTATCATTGTCTTATGTTAAAATAGTAGATGAGAGTCTTTTCAAATGGATCTCATGCTGCTACAAATACCTCAAGGAGTTACATCTTAGATCTGTCAAAGGCATACAAGATATCTCCGTTGAAAGTTCGTCTTTGGAATCCTTTTCTTTTATCAATCATGGTGACGTCCATCTCAGTATATCCTGTGAGAAACTTGAAAATATATATATATACTATGGAATGGTTGGTTTGTACCAACAAGCATGAAAACATTGAAAAGTAGCACATCGTTGAAGATTTTTGCTCCAAATCTTAAAAATCTGAAATAGGACGGCCCATTAAGTAGTCAAAATTTGGGAAAATTTGAGAGTTTGGAAAAAGTTGAGATTTGTTTAGAGCCTCGGAAAAATGAGCTTGGCAAAGTACTTGAGGTTCTTCGCAGTATATGCTCGCAAAAGTTCTTATTATACACACGAAGACCGTTAAGGTGAAGTTCACATATCCTTCTGACCTTTTGTAAGTTTTCACTTTTCAATCATGGAGATTGCATTCTTATAGTGATGGCATATTTGTTGTGATACTTGTGAGACTTGTTTGACTTAATACATTCATGTAATATTAAAACACCATTGTACTAACCTTGTGAAGAAATCCTTCAATGCACAGCAAGGGCTGAAGCCGCATCAAGCACACCAAAACACCTAGAACTAGAGAAGGGTCTTCTGCACACTCACCACGACTATATTACTCGAACCTATGGGGAGTTCTCTAACTATGTGTTTCGGTGGTGTATGCAAGGACCTTCCCTTGGTATTTACACCATTACAACCCTAGTGCACATTCCCATTATCATGCACTAGAATTCCTTATTGTACAAGGATACAATCTACCAAATCTTAGTCCTAATAGGATAGTATCAAGAGCCCTTATTCTCCAATTATAACCGGATTATATACCTTACTTGGAGTCCAAGTTATAGCTTATAACTAAACCCTAATCGTACTTACATTCCACATCAATCCTTATTAACTATATTGACCTATTAGCCGTTGGATTAGAGTCTAACATCCAACATTCTCCAACTAGGTCAAATAGTTAATTCAAGAAAGAACTTTAATGAATCTGTAAGCATGATTCTTTATTGGCCAATGGATTTAGTTAAGCTACAAAGCTTCTTGCATGCTTCTGTCAAGCAAATGCTACTTACTCAGAACTACCGGAGACTATGAACAAGAAAAGTGTCTGTGATCTCTTATAATCACGGAATAAGCTCTTTACCTACGTGGAGCAATTAATCATAGACTTGGTACAGAAGTGCATAACAAACCACGAGTCAGAAGCATTGACTCCATCACTTCCAGGTCCACTTAATCAGTCTTATACCTGACTATCTAATGCTTCCTATGAAGCTTTCAAGCTATGAGAACAACTTGTATATACTTTCGTGAAAACTTAGTTCATATGTCAAGCAACCTTATGACATGACCAATTGCAGCTAATAACCCTTTGCTGCTGCATTAATGTATTAAAACACAATAGTTGCTTATAACATTTCAGCAACCTTTTCCTTTCAATGTGAAAATAAAATTAAAACCATATCAAAAACGATGTAATTGATCATCATCCCTTTATTCAAACTTCAATTCAAACAACTACAGTAACTAATGAAATATAAAATCGATCTCGATATCAACTACTATGGATAACTAAAACACATTATTATTGCTCCCACTAGTTTAACAAATCTAGGGTTGCAGTCACTCCCATATTGACTGCATGCTTATGAAAAATTGCATTAGGCAATACCTTAGTGAGTGGATCAACAAGCATCACATGAGTGTCAATGTAATCAACCTTGATTTCTCCAGACTTCACCTTCTTCCTTGTCAATGCATATTTGGTGTTCAAGTGCTTAGTTCCAGGAGACCTTTTATTATTCTTAGAACTAAAGACAGCAGCTTTATTATCACACCAAATTTGAACAGGCTTTGCTATGGAATCCATAATCTCAAGACTGCTGGTAAAATTTCTCAGCCATATAGCTTGTGATGTAGCTTCATAACAAGCTACAAACTCAACTTGCATGGTAGAAGGGGCAACATTATCTTGTTTCATTCTTCCATGACACTGCCCCATTTGCCATCGTGAATATATAACCTGAAGTTGACTTAAGAGAATTAAGGCAACCTGCAAAATCTGAGTCACTATAGCCTACTAGTTCGAGTCTTAAATCCCTTTTGTATACTAGCTGGTACTTTTTAGTTCTTTGCAGGTATCTGAAAACTTTCTTGGTAGCTATCTAGTGTGCATTACCATGATTAGACTGAAACCTTCCAAGTATGCTAGTGACATATGCAATATCAGGTTTGGTACATACTAGTGCATACATTAGACTCCCAACTAGCTTGCTAGCCATTTCTTTTCTCTCAAACTCAGTCTTAGGGCACTGATCCTTACTAAGCTTCTCTCCTTTTGTCATTGGAACATCACAACCATTTGATATTCCATATTGAACCATTTTAAGTACTTTTTCAATATATGCTCTCTGTGATAAACCAAGTAACCCTTTACTTCGATCCCTTGTGATCTGAATCCCAAGAACAAAAGCTGCCTCTCCTACATCTTTCATTTCAAAGTGTTTTGACAGAAATCTCTTGGTGTCACTTAGCAATGATGCATTATTGCATGCTAATAATATGTCATCTACGTAAAGAATAAGAAAGATAGAACATTTTCCATTCTTTTTCATGTAAACACATTCATCACTAGGACTCTCTTCGAAACCATGTGATGAAACAACCTCATTAAACTTCAAATACCACTGTCTCGAGGCCTGTTTCAATCCATAAATGGACTTGTGAAGTTTACAGACTAAACTCTCTCTCCCTTCTTGAATGAAACCCTCTGGTTGCTTCATATAGATCTCTTCTTCAAGATTTCCATTCAAGAATGCAGTCTTAAGGTCCATTTGATGCAGAAATTAATTAAAGTGAGCCACTAGTGCCATGACCACTCTAAAAGAGTTTTTTTTGTAGAGACTGGAGAGAATGTTTCATTATAATCAACTCCTTCTTGTTGAGTATAACCCTTTGCTACAAGTCTAGCTTTGTATCTTTCAATATCGCCAATTGAGTCTCTCTTGGTCTTGTAAACCCACTTGCAGCCTATTGGTTTACAACATTGTGGAAGCTCAACTAACTCCCACACTTTATTCTTATCCATGGAATCCAATTCTGATTGCATAGCTTCTTGCCAATATGCATTATTTGGACTCTTAATTGCTGTCTTGAAGTTTAATGGATCTTCCTTTTGACTATTAAACTCAGCTTATAGCAGATACACAAGGAAGTCATCTGAGATTGTTGGCTTTCTTGCACGAGTGGATATTCTGGTTTCCATTTGCACAGGTTCAATGTGTACTTCTTGGATATCTGGTGTGTTGCTCAACTGCACAGGTTCTTTTGCAACCATTTCTTCTTCTTGAGCAGCCTGTATTGGTTCTTCAATTTGTTCATTTGCATTATGCACTGGAATTGTCACAATAACTTCATCTATCATAACATCACCCAGGTTTTCATCTTGCAGTGTTGTGGTCTTTTCATTCCAGTCAAGATTATCTTCCCATTTATCATCATTCACTTCTTCAATGAACTTGACTCTCCTAGTTTCAATGAACCTTAAGGTATGATTGGGGCAATAAAATCTGTAACCCTTAGTTCTTTCTGGATACCTTACAAAGAAGCATGTTATTGTTCTAGGGTATAGCTTCTTCTCCATTGGATTGTATGCTCTTGCTTCTGCTATGCAACCCCAAATTCTCAAGTGATTTAGCACTAGTTTTTTGTTGGTCCACAATTCGAAGGGTGTCTTGGGAACATACTTGCTAGGGACCTATTCAGCAAGTAATTTACAGTTTTGATTGCTTCTCCCCAAAGAAAAGTAGGTAGCTTCGAATTACTCATTATGCTTCTTGCCATTTCAATCAATGTCCTATTTCTTCTTTCACAAACTCCATTTTGGTTAGGGGTCCCAAGATTGGTGTATTGAGCCTTGCAAAAACAATGCAACATGACCAGGCTATCCACCAGACTCACTAAATCTTCCATAGTACTCTCAATCTCTATCAAACCTCACTACCTTGATTTTGCAGTCTAATTGATTCTCTACCTCTGCTTTATAAAATTTGAAAGCAGCAAAGGCACTAGATTTCTCAGTTAACAAGTATACATACCCAAACCTAGAAAAGTCATCTGTAAATGTGATGAAATACTTGTAGCCATCATGTGTTTGTGTTGGGAAAAGACCACAAATGTCTGTGTGGATTAGTTCCAGTAGCTTTGTACTTCTAGTTGAACCTTTATTTTTCTTGTTTATCAATTTTCCCTTAATGCAGTTGGTAAAAATTTCGAAATCACTATAATTCAGTGATGGCAGGATTTGTTCTCTAATCAATCTTTGCATTCTCTCTCTAGAAACATGCCCTAATCTCTTATGCCATAACTTGGATGAGGTGTCGTTTGTCAGTGTTTGTTTGTGCCCTACTGTGTTAACCACACTTATTGGTATATTGCAGTTAAGCTTGAACATATCACCAGTCAACAATCCATCACCAATTAGCTCAAAACTTCGAAATATTGAAAAACCAATCTCATTAATATCAAATTTAAACTTTGATTTAATTATCCTACTAATTGAAACTAAATTCCATCTCATGGAAGATATATAAGCAGCATCAACCAAATCTAGCAAAAAACCAGAAAATAATTCAAGCCTAACTGCTCTAATGAATTATACTACAACTCTAGCTCCATTGCCCATGAACACTGACACCTCATTCTTGTTTGGTACCCTCTTACTAATGTACCCTGCAATGAATTTGTTACATGAATTGTAGCACCAGTATCAAGCCACCAGGTATCATAAGATATCTTAACCAAATTTGATTCAAAACAAACTGAAATTTTATGTACCATACCTTTGTTTTTCTTGTTTTCTTTATTTTTCTTCCAACATTAATACCTAGCTTTGCAGCCACATCAACCATTGAGAGAATGTGCTCTCTCACATCACCACCAAGGTACTTAGTGGTTATAAGGGTGTTCATGAGGGTTCTAGTTTCAGCCTTCTTAGATTCCCTGAACTTGGCTTCTATGGAGTCAAGATATGCCTTAGCATTATCTGACTCAGTGATTGCTCCTCGAACTAGGTCAGACATCGATCTTTTGATTACAAGTAGCGCCATTCTGTTAGCCTTAACCCATTTTTCATATTCATTCTTCTTGTTTGTAGTTGCATCATTAACAAGCTTGGCTGGTTCATTCTCTCTTAGAGCTAAATCGAAATCCATGAGTCCTAGAGCTATTTCAATATCTTGCCTCCACTTCCTATAGTTGGTTCCATTGAGTGTTTGAATTACTGAAAGATTTTCAAACAAAAATAAGCATTCAAGACTCTATATTCTGTCTAACTGAAACAACTCAACCTTTGTTTGGCATTCAAGTTTAATCAGTATCAATGCAAAGTATATAAGTTGCACAAGTAATGGTATAACATGAAAGGGATCCACCTTTGTTTGGCAATTAACTTTCATAGCTCATGCATCTTACATTCTTTCATTGAGCTATCAGTAACCGAACCAATATAGATTAGTCACACCTTTATTTGGGGATATAACCTTATTGTTATGGCTACTGACACAAGCTGATCAATCATACCTTGAATTTTTAGCAGTTCTTGAATGACTGAAACGAATTTGTTGTGTTCCATTCATCCAATTACATCTCAAAAGACATTGATCATTTTATAACTTTCAGCATGTTATGAACCTTAAAACTTTAGAACATTGACATGCTCAACAATCAATTCTGAATCAAACAATTCTTTGAGTTTTATTTAGGCCAAAATTAATCCTTATACCAGTTATGTTAAAATTGATGGTTCGAGGGTTTCTGTGAATACGTGCATGGTACAAGATGTAATCATGGTACTTGTTCGTAGTATGTGAAGTTATGCATATATATAACTCAGTTCTTAAATCCAGTCGTGATTTTTACGAACATGCATGAATATGTAATCAGACAGCATCTCTCATACATATATATGCAAGCAATTATTAAATATAGCAGCGGAAAAACAGGATCAAATCTTGAGGAAAACATCAGTTCATTCATATATATGTATGCAATTATTCTTTATGGATTTTAATTACACAAACGTTGGCTCTGAAACCATTTGTTAGACTTAATACATTCATGTAATATTAAAGCACCATTGTACTAACCTTGTAAAGCCATCCTTCAATGCACAGCAAGGATTGAAGCTGCAGCAAGCACACCAAAACACCTAGAACTAGAGAAGGGTCTTCTGCACAGTCACCACAACTATATTACTCGAACCTATGGGGAGTTCTCTAAGTATGTGTTTCAGTGGTGTATGCAGGGACCTTCCCTTGGTATTTATACTTTACAACCCTAGTGCACATTCCCATAAACATGCACTAGAATTCCTTATTGTACAAGGATACAATCTACCAAATCTCAATCCTAATAGGATAGTATCAAGAGCCCTTATTCTCCAATTATAACCTGATTATATACCACACTTGTAATCCAAGTTATAGCTTATAACTAAATCCTAATCGTACTTACATTCCACATCAATCCTTATTAACTATATTGACTTATTAGCCGTTGGATTAGAGTCTAACATCCAACAAGACTTACTGGGAAATTAAGTTCTTATTTATGTTGCACCTGCTGTTTAATATTCATATATATATATATGAGAGGTTTTTTGTTAGTAACACAATCAATTCTTAGAAGATATATTATATTACTTTCATTGATAATAGCTAAAAATATCGTCCGTATACTATTATTTCAATTCCCGGAATGGTATTAGGACTTAAAAGATTATAATAGAGAAATGCATGTTAAATGTACCTATAACGGCGTTCAATTATCAGAAAAATAATTTCCAAAAAATTGGTTAACAGACGGCATTCAGATCAAGATCCTATTTCCTTTTCGTTTTAAACCTTGGCACATATCTAAGCTATGAGATCCAAGGAAAAAAGCAAGGTCAAAAAAATGATTTTTGACAAATTAAGGATTATATTAATCTAGATTGTGACAATTCTTGTGCTCTTTCTCACTAATTAAGTTTTTTTTATTTTTTATTTTTTATATGTGGAAAAACTTGCAGGCTCTATACATGGAAGGCTCCACGCCAACACTAATATAGGATAATATTCGGAACTTGAGTATCGAATGTGAGAGCTTGAAGAACAAGCTCGTTCCTGCAGTGGTCTCTCTTCTTAGAGAATGCCTAGTCTGGATATTTTGTGCATAGCGGCTAGCTGTGCATATTTGGCTCCCGAAAAAGTAAGTGAAAGTCTATATTGCCTATTAATCTCCCTCTCGCGCACACGACACACATTTTTCTTGTGCTAATTTGTAAAATCATTTTCTTATAATTTAGGCAACTTTATTTAAGCCCAACAATTTCTTAAGGAAAGCTACTAAAAGAATGAAAACTCAAAATTTAACCACAGAGTAAATGACAGCAAAAGGGTTAGCTAGTTTCTTTTATGTTCTATTTTGTATGTTGTGAGGATTTGGGGTAAGTCACACAATTGGGCAATCATAATAATTACGTATTGAACTCGCGATCAAGTAAGTCAAACTTTGAGACATCCCACTTACATGTTTGACAAATCGGCTCTTAATGTGTAATGTAACATCTATTGATCATCATCATTATAGAGGTTCGGCAGTGTGCTACCGTACATCCTTCTACGGGTGTAATGGGGTTAGTTTTGGAGTATATTGCTTATACTTGCATATTATTATTACATTCCTTTTTAGAGGGGGTTAGGTCAACATATGTAGTTTGGTGAGTTGATGGAATAGTTGGGTTAAACAGAGGCACCCAAAAATTATCGTCAAAATATAAATTTAGAAACTTATGTTTTTATTAGGTAATTTTGAAATAATTGCTCTCTTTTTTTTTTTTGCACAACAAATTCATTTGTTTTACTGAAAATATGATTTTAGCCATTCCAACTCAATTTTCTTCATAAAACCCTACATAACTTTTTTACTCAAAGAAAACATAATGACTAGGATCCACATAAGCAAATTCATTAATTTCATATTACTTCACACATTTTACATTTTTCACATGCCTAAAATACCCCTATTACATATTTGATGTAGACAATTAATTGTAAGGAGAGAGTAAATGATTTTGCAACAAGAAAAAAAAAAGACATTAATGTTAAAAATTTATTGCATATTAATTTTTTAGAAAGGCTTTGAATTTTCATAAAACTATTCGATTCAGTTTTTTTCACCCTACTCTTGAATACTTTTGAATTTATCCTTTTTTTTATTAATATATTAGAACATTATATTTCATTATCTACATGCATATTAATTTACCTACAACAATTATACCATGGGTGTAATATAATATCTCTTTTTTACAATGATGCAAAATAATGTTTATACCAACAACAAAACGTGCCTAACATATGTACTAATACATGAAAAATAATTACCTATATTAAGAAGAAATGTAGTTCGATGCATAGTATTAAAAATACTATGTTACGCCCATGTTTATACAACAGTAAAACGTGCCTAACATATCTAACAATACATGGAAAATAATTTACCTACAAGTTAGATAAATGTTATTTGGTTGGGTATAGTATAATTTTTTTTAATAATTGGAAAAATTAAATATAACTAGGTGTAGTGTAATTTTTTTATATAATTAGAACAAATTAATTTACCTACCTACTATTTGAAATGTTCATTTCTAATGATGCAAAATGTTCATTACCTAACTACAAATTAATTTCCAATAATTTACCTACAACAATTATACCATGGGTGTAATGTAATATATTTCTTTACAATGATACAAAATATTGTATATACCAACAACAAAACGTGCCTAACATAAGTACTTGTACATGAAAAATAATTTACCTATAACAAAAGAAATGCAGTTTGATGTATTAAATCAACAATATTATGTGTCCACTCATGTTTATACAACAACAAAACGTGTCTAACATATATAACAATACATAGAAAATAATTTACCTACAAGTTAGAGGAATGTTATTTGATTCAAAATATATAATATAGATGTAGTATTTTTTTTTTAAAATAATTGGAACAAACTAATTTACCTACCAACTGATATGGGTAAAATTGGTACAAAATATATCATGAAAAAAAAAAAACTACTTTTCTAGTTTGACATGGATACAGTTAATGCAAACACTTTTTACATTTTATTTCACTTTTTCTACTACTTTTAATTTGGCATAAATTTAGGAATTTGGAAAATGGACCATAAAGTATGAGTGGCATGAGTGTAAATAAATTGTATTAATAGGTCAATAGTGTTCCCATATGTTTGCAAATTTTAAATTTGGGCTTAAACTGGATCTTTAAAGATAGATGGGTTTTTATCTAGAAATAATGAGTTGTAAGGGCCAAAATCTAAAGCACCCTTTGTTTTATGTTTTCAGGCAAGTCACTTTAGTAATGCATACTGGAAATTGCAAAACCTTGCTTGCAATCATCAGCTTAAGGAGCTAAGCATAAAGAATTCCTATGGATCTAATGAAATCGAGTTTGCAAGATATATTCTCGAGCATGCTCAAAATTTGAGGAAAATGGTCATTGTTCATTGTGATGTTGGTGCTCCTTCAAAAGTTGCTGCGATGGTTAGTAGGAGTAAAATGATTTCGTCTGCCTTAGTTCTCATTCAACAGGACCCATACAGGATTTATAAAATTCGTGGTCCAGAATCTTACACTTCATGCTATGGGCCTGATGTATCGAAATGTGAGATAGCGACTCAGAGATCTTCGTTAGCGACTCACAGTTAAATTTTTGAGCAAACAACGGTTTTATTTGGGATGTAAAAGGAAGAATGTTTGATTTTTTTTTAAATAAACATTATGTATGTCTTTAACAGTTTGCACGAGTCGAAAATGAAACTCAAGATGCAACTAAGAATTAGCTTTTGGAATCAAACTCAAGATTAGATTACGACTCTCATGTCACATTATATTAGTCGACATGAAATTTCTTTTGCAATATCTGTTCGTGGCAGGAATTTCCGTCGGGGATGCTTCCTGGCCGACGAGCACACAGCTCCCCGAGAGGTTGGCGCCGGTTGATGCTTTCTGTCGGGCTTGTCGGGCAAGGCTCGTCGGGCAAGGCTTATCGGGCAAGGCTGAAAGAGAAGGACATAGTTAACTTTGAAAGGTGCCTTTGTGGGGCCTTAGGGGTAGGCCTTGAGGCTCACAATCAAGATTAACTTTTAAGTGCTCAGGCGTGCCACTGCCATCTTCAGCATGGCAGATGTAAAACGGATGTCGAGTTTTAGTTGTATATATGCCCGCGAGACTGTGTTAATTATGACAGGTGCCTTTGTGGGGCCTTAGGTATAGGCCTTGAGGCTTCCCGTCAATAACTAAACCAATACTCGAACATATAACGTTTGTTTCATTGATTGCAGGAGTCTTATAACCATTATACTTCTGATTACCCGAGCCAGAGGGATAGAATGAATCCAAATAGGTGCCTTTGTGGGGCCTTAGATATAGGCTTTGAGGCTTCCTATCAGAATTAACTCTATACTCAAGCATTCTAGCTCGAAGAGTGGAATGAATCCAAATAGGTGCCTTTGTGGGGCCTTAGGTGTAGGCCTTGAGGCTTCCTATCAGAATTCATTCCATACTCAAACGTTCTATGATAATCATAATATAATGGAAATAAAACTAAGGGATTGGTTGATTACTTGCGCCCCAAGTAACTTCGGACTTCTTGTTTATCAAGGACTGTCGTGGATGGGTTAAGTCCACATGAGGTTCTTTTTTATGCCTTGAGACCAAGGACTTTTAAATGATCAATCTTACATGCTCGAGGGCTTAGAGCTTAGATCTGGTTTGAACTATAAGGATATATTCAAATCGGATCTAAGTACTGAGAGAGCCTTTTAATAGTCATTTTACTAGAAATAACTTGAATACAACTGGAAGTATACAACATATTTCTAGGCTAATGAATGAAAAGACAAAAAACAAAGAGGGTCGGGCAAGGCAGATCGTCTTGCAACTTCATATCTTTGTGGTTTAAGTGGTATGAAAGCTTAGAAAATGGGGTAAGGAGATGAGTTTACAAAGAGAAATCGATACTACAGCAAGAGTTGAACAGGGTAATGATGCGAAATATATAAGCACACAAATTAAACCCTCTTTTTATCAATTGTAGCGAAGTATGTAAGTAGGGATCGTTCTAGGCCGGGGATTAGGAGGGATTGCCAAATCACTTGAAACTGACTCAAAACGTAAAAACAAAGTTTAAAACACTAAACTAGACTCAAAGAATGCGAAACTAAACTATAAAACACCAAAACAAACCAAAAGACTCAAAACAGCAAATAAACACTCAAAACTGCCTTAAAAACACTTTCTGGGCAGTTTTGAACACCTAACACTAAATTGGACGAAATTGGGTTATGACTTGACTCAAGACACTTAAAAACACAAACTAAATTGATTTCTAACTAATCTAACACTTCAAAATAAATGGGGATTGAGTTTTGACGAAAATTGAAAACAAGAACAAACTTTGTAAATTGAACAGATTCTAAAATGAATTTGATAAAAGTGAATGGATGGAAAGCTAGCTAAGGGGTTCTTCTCCACACATGTCACACTTGCATACAAAACGATTTCCAATTGCTTCTCAATAAACCATGAATTCCCAACGCCCCAAATTAACCATGAATTGCACTAATTAACCCTCAGATTTTCCTAAAGTTATCGAATTGGATGAATTGCATACGACAACCCAAAGCATTCCTCACAAGTTCCCTGCATGAATTGCATAACAAAGATACAAGCAAAGATCATTAAGTTCTATGAAAATCATAAGCATTGGCGAGGCACTCATTACTATGAATTGCATGAAACTTATGCCAAGAATTTACTTAACACGATTGTGATCAACAACCTTTACTACTTTTGAAGACAAGTTCATAACGATTAGGTGAAATTCCCTTATATCCTAGCATCAAACTTATGCATGAAAATTAAGCGTGCACTCTCAACCAACACACACAAATCAGTTTTAATTCATGTAGATAAGTAAATTGAATTCACAACTTATGAAACGCAATTGAAAGTAATCAAATCATATAGCAAGCATAAACATGGTTTCGAATCCCCCTAGCCAAGGGGGGGGGTTTAGTTCCTCATACGTACAAAACAAAGAGTATATAATTTAAACATTGAAATCAAAAGAAAGAAAACACCTAAACACTTCAACGATCCTAACTTGAATGGCATGCACGTCCAAGGCTTCTCCTCCTTCCTCTTTGCTGCGGCACAAGGTTTTGGGGACATGTTTGGATGGTATTTGTATGGAGGAGTGGATGGGAGATGGTATGGTGGTGTTTAGGATGGATGGGGGGTGTGGCAAAAGAGAGAAAGATGGCTGAAAATGTGTTTGTGACGTAGTGTATGAATGTGTAGATGGGGTTGGCTAAAAGAATGGATGGAGAATGGGTGGTGTGGCTGATTGTGTTTTTGATGTAGTGTCCTCCAGTGTTCTTCCCTTCACTCCCTATTTATAGAAGCTCCAAAGCAAAGACTCACTCAAGTGGCTTCAATAAACAATACAAACAAAGACCAAAATGATGCAAAAACAGCTAGTTTACATGCTCTTTTATCATTGTGTCTTGCCTTTAACAAAAGGCAATCATTCCTCTTTTGCTAATTCAACTCTTTTGTAGCTGTCCATGTGCCTTCATTCTTCAATTTCTGATGCATTTGCCTTGTATTCCATCCCTTTTCCACATGTACTAGCTGTTAGACAACTTTCACACACATGTTTTGCATCATTTCATCTTGCAAACATCAACTTTTGGCCACTTTACACCTCTACACACATGCTATGCATCATTTCAGCTTGCAATTATGTTTGTAGTTGCTGAAAATGTGAATACATCTTGTAAAGCAATCCAACAAATGGCATCTTTCACTTCTTTTCCTTTCAAATTGTTCCTTAAGTGTATGTATCTGCACACTTCCACACTTCAACTTTATTATTCAGATTTTTTCATGTGTTGAAACCCTTTTTAAAACACCAAAAACGTCCATCCCACTTGCTCCATATGCATGCAATCCATTTTGGCCCAAAATTGCTCCAAATTGCACCAAAATGCACTTTCTTTCCAACTTTGTTATTAGGACCTACAAACACAGGAAAATAGCTTAAGACACACTTATAAGCAATAACTAACTAAGTAAATGCAAGAAAACATGTTAACTAAGTCGCATAAATATGCTCATATCAGGTAACAGAGCTATTACAAAGGCTTGAATGAAGGTTTATCTCGAGAGGGATGAATGCTTGCTGACTACAACTTCGTTTGAAGGCAAATCTGGCTTTTGAGCAGAGTTTTTGCTTGCATTTGTTTGTTTGTTTGAGTGTCCTTAATCATGGTTTCTCTTTCTTCTTTTATAGACAACTCGGTTTGGCCTCTTGTAGCAGCAACCTTGCCCGAATGCGGTTTGAAGGGTAGTGACTCATCAGCTATTTTACTTGTACTGCCACTATAAAGTACTTTATGGGCTGTATAGCTGGTCAGTCTATACCACTTGGCCTTTGGGTAGGTGAGCAAGTGGCTCTCATGAGCTGCACCAAGTCAGAAAAGCCCTTTTTCTGCTTTCTAGGCTTCGGCTGGGCTTCGGCCATCTCTCCCTTTAGTCCTCCTTTTGGGCCAACTCCTTCTTAAGCCCAAAGTTCAAGTTTTGATCCAAACAATATCTTCTTGCAATTTGCTTCACCCAAACAGCCTAAATTGTCTTGCAAGAAATCAACTGCATTTCATTGACCCAAAAAAAAAAAAAAAAAAAAAAAAAAAAACATCAAACGCATTTAGACACTCCACATTAGCACTTGCACGAGTTTAACTTAAAAGGAAATTGGAACAAAGTTTTGAGTCCAACTATTTGAATCCAACTTTTTAAACTCAAAAACAGTTTTCAAGTTTTAAGTGTTAAAAACTTGTTTGGTATGAACCTTTTCAAAAACTAGACTCAAAATAACTTAAGAATTAGCCTATTTCATAAAAACACCAAAAGTGTATTTTTAGAGTTTTTAATTTTAAAAATCACTATTTATCTCTCCCTTTTCTCTCACACCTAATCCCTTATCTTTTATCTCTATCATTTCTCTCACTCCAATTTTCTCACTCCTTCGATCCTCTCATATTTCTCTCTCTTCTCCGATCCGCACTCCTATTTCTTTCTCTTCCCTTTCTTTCCTTATCTCTCGTTTTCCTCTCTACCCTCTTTTTTTTTCTCTCTCTTTGAATTTAGAAGTTCACACTATAGGATGATTTTTTTTTCTTTAAAAACAATTGTGAATTTCATACCAAACAAGTTTTTAAATTTTAAAGAACATTGTTCTTAAGACATGTTTTTAAGAAGTGTTTTGTACAATGATGAATTTTTTTGAATAAGATACCAAACAGGCTCTAAATTTGTCCACATATCTCAACACCTCACATTTTACACCCACCTTCTAAGTACATTGCTCCGTTACTTGGTAGAAACCAAACAAAATGTCTATTGTGAAAGTCGTACATATCCCTTTTTTTTTTTATAAAAGACGACACATATTTCATTCAAAGCCATGAATAGGATACTCAATATAAGGGATGGAAATATTCCCTTCAACTACATGAGGGAGTTTCGTCTATCCAAGTACATATCCTTGATATTCTTCTCTACTTGTAATTGGAGCTCTTGGATTGGACTTCAACGGATGACAAGTTTGACACCGAATTTTAGCTTAACCTGTGATAGAGAAGATATGCCACACTCAAACAAGCATTCTTCACTACATGCTCTTATATATCATTTTGATTTTTAAACTTACGCTTCTTTCTAGTTTGATCCGCAACTTACGCTTCAGGCCAAGACAGATTGTTTGGCTATCCGCCGGTGTACCGGGTTGTCCAACATGGGTGGCCAAACCGTCCAACAAGGGCGTCACACCCTTCAGAGATGTTTACTTGACGTTCTTTAAGTACGTTTATCCTTGCAGGCATGTTTGCAACTGATATATGATCTCATCATTTTATCTAGATCAGATGAATGAATCTGGAGCAACATTCTGAAAGCTAGAATGCATCGCACTTGCTTATCACACTTGTGCAGCACGGGGATTGAGATGAGACATAGTGGGTAACGTCCACGCAAATTCGCGTCGTTCTACAGGAACGTTGACATTTTTATCTCCCCTTAACGGGGGGAAGACTATCTCATTGAAGTGACAATCCGCAAAATGAGCGGTAAAGAGATCGCTTGCAAGGGCTCTAAGAGAGCTAGTGTGAAGGATAATCATAATCAACAAAGATTAACATCATTCTTTGAGGACCCATATTGGTAGGTTGCGGCGGCACAGCTTGGCACATAAAATGCACACCTAAATGCGTAAGTACCAAACATTGGGTTCATACCTAGTAACCAACTGTAACGGCGAATAGGTTGGGTGGCAATGGGCCTCAAGGCGGCTGCATACAAGATTGCATAGGGCTAGGCAGAAACCGAAAACTTGGTGTGTTCACAAAGGTCCTGGCGATCATTGAAATTGCGCTTTATGATAACTTTGAGAGGCTGTTTTGGGGTGAACATGGGAATTCGATGTTCAATTATAAACCCAAAAGACGTGCAATACTTATAAAAAACTGTCGATATAAACTCTTCAACATTATCCAGCCTTCCAGACTTTATGGGATAATTAGGGTGGTGAACCCTTTTAAGCGACCATGAGGTTTAGCAACAATGTGTATGGACAAATATATGACCAGTTTGTCGATTCATCAACCAAAACCATAAGTATTTATATGGTCCGTATTTTGGTTGGATTAGTCCACATATATTCACTTGAATCCACTATGAAAAGAGGGTAGTTTCTTATCTTTTCTAGGGATGCTTTAAAAAATCAATTTCCCTAACTAGCAGGCTTGGCAAAGTGTGCTTGTAGGCACAAGATCTTTACTTCGGGTAAGGAGATGCGTCGTGACATCATTGTTTCGACCTAAGTGTCCCAAATGATCGTGCCAAAGCAAGTAAACGACTTGAATCACCCGACTCCATGCCGGCCACATGTGGCGTGTTCCCAGTTGAGAGATAGCCCATTGGCCCCAAAGCAAAGCTTCAAGCTCATTTTTGGAGGTGGTGCAAAGATATCCAACTATATTTTCTTCAGTGGTTTCATTTATGATCATTGTCATCTCAAATATCCTTAAAACTCAATGACGTTCTTCTAGAACGGGGAGAATATAAGATCTCTTAAATGGTAATTTGGTACCATTCCTATAACGAGGAGTGTGCCAATGCTCTTAATCAGGTTGGATAGACCTGAAGTCACTACTAGAGATGTGATGTAGATATAAATTTAATGTGTGTAGTATCGCAACATCTAGACAACTAACTTTCCCACGTTCTTACCTAATCACGTGTTGAATTGAATATGGTCACATGTATACAAGAAGCATGATTCAATTTACTCATATTCGAGGACAATATCGATAAGATTATCCATAACTAAAACATACACCAAACTGGAATCCAAGAACATAAAAAAATGTTCACAAAGTAAACTAAAGTTACTAGGGGATTCGGCCAACAAGGTCATTCATGTCAAAATTCTGCTATTCCAACAGTGTCTAATGGAACAAAATTAGTCTAACATATTGACTACTAGAATGGTACTCCTCAACAACATTGGTAGGGGCACGAACAGGTGCATACCAAATGATCTATTCCATCGAGACGAAAGTAGATTCTGCAGGGTTGAGGTTCGGGAACAATATCCCTGATTCTTGAAGTTTTAGGTTTTAGGTGCCAAGGACCACACTTCGCGCGTGATGCCACACCTTGGTAGACCTTGATTCTACCATATGTTGTAAAAACAAATCTTAAAGAATGTGAGAAAGAGACAGATAAACCCAGACTTAGGTTCAGTAGTCTCCAGCCAAAGTTGGAGGCTTCTTTTCGGCAAGCCTTTGTCGAAGCAGAGTAATACCGTTCAATGGGCCACAACCGAAACTGGGAATCACCATTCAGTAGGCCTTGACCGAACTGAGTCGAGCCATTCGGTAGACTCCAGTCGAGCTAGGTCTATACCGTTCAGTAGACTCCAGTCGAAGTTGAGTCTATACATTTTTCTCACATTTATGGTAGTAATTAGATCCAAGAATTTGGTAAACTTCTGCTCTCTACACTGTTGTTTCAGGAACGAGTTAGAAATAAGGAAGGACGAGAAAAATATTCTCCAGTCAAAATTCGATCGAATTTATGAACTTCAAAATCATACTCATTCATGGATGTAATCATGATGTGCTTCAGGCAATGTCTTTCAAGACTAGATGGTCCATAAGAGCGAGCCAAAGAGCCATAGAATCCTCGTTTCGGGAGGTACTTCTGAATCAATGAAATCAAACTTGTTACAGTTCGATAATCCACTAAATGGATGGAACAAGATTGTGATTGGTGCTATGGAAATAAGATATCCATAAGCATCAAAGTTAGAACATTTGGGTTCTAAGACATGGTGTAGATGAAAAATTCGATTTTTCATGGGTGTATTGTTTTATGAAAACTTCGTGTTTTAAAGGCACTAAATTCAAAACTACAGGTTCGAGTTTAGTTATGAACTTCCGGTTCATAGAAGGAGGTACATGTAAGAACACATAATATAATATACAACTAAGTTTAGTGGATTTGGGTTGCTTCAGGAACTCAAATGTGAGTGCTTCGGGACTACGAAAGGTAGTCAACGGTTCAAAGAAAATAAATAATTTATTGAATCGTTAATTGCCAAAAAGTGGGCTTCGGGCCAATAATTTTGGATGTCATATCAAATTAATGGACTGCTAGTAACTTTAATTAATTGAATAGATCGTAACCATCCAGGTTTGATTGCAGGAGAAAAATAATGACATTCGGGTCATATTAGCTTGAATTTAGCTTTGGACTAAGCAACAATAAAATTATAGCTTGATAAGCGTTAACCAATAACATCTCAATAATTATATGGGTATGGTTCTGAAGCGGGAATGCCAAAATATGGCATCAGGGTCAAAAACAGCGCAGGAAGGTAGGCCCAACATACGTTGGCCTCAGTGGGGCGCGACGAAACCCAGCTACGAGCTAGCTTCGAGTTTTGGGCTTGGGTGCGAGAAGCCCAACTAAAGGCTGGTTTCTGGACGTGGGCCGAGACGCGGACGAGCTCAACAATCGCAACAGGCTTTACTACAAACAGGCTGGTGCACTAGGACAGAGCCCAGCAAGCATCTGGCTTGCTGGCAATGAGCCAGTGTGCTTGGAGACAAACCTAGCAAGGTTGTAAGCCTGCTGGTGGGCTCAGGACTTCAGGCCCGTGTGGGAACCAAACCTAGGCCGAAGGACTGGTTGTTTGTGCAAGTGTAGCAAGCCCACGGGGTTGCTGCATGTGGTCTATGGTGTCGTTTAGGATGGTGGCGTGGCTGCAAGCCAGCCAACTCGGCTTAGCGGCATGGTATGGAGCCGCAAAAATCCCATAAATTAATTAACTAATTTGTTTCGACATCTAGGGTTTGAAAACCCTAATGCTTTGACTCACAAATTCCACATAGCATAATTGCGTATTGCATGAACGTATATATATACATTGACAAATATATGAACATATACAATATATATATATTGGAAGGAAAATATAAATATAGGGGGTTCATACATCATGGGGAATGTTTTCATGCTTAATGGTCGTTTCAAATATCTTAATTTATTTTGAATTTGTAGAAGATCTTTCTCGGAAAGCTGGAATTGCATCTCCAACGCATTGTATCACGTTCAACAAAGAAAATTAAATTGAATCAATAGCATGTAGATCAATTCAATAAAATAATAAATTAACCATAAAAAGAATGATTAAAACGTAATACTTCCCTAATTGAAGATCAAACTCTCTTAAGCCCCACGTCAAGAGCGTGTTGATAACGTGTTGTAGGCATAATTTACTACACAATCATAAAGGCCAGAGAGAGGGGGTGCGGCGACATAGAGAGAGAAAGAGAGAGATTTGTAATTGTGAGGTGTGTGTTATCTCACTCCATTGTGCCTTTATTTATATTAGTAGGGAAGGTTAAATATTTACTCTAATAGGATTACAACTCTAATAGGATAATATCTAGTCTAAGAGTTATGGTAGAATCCCCATAAGGATATCCTAGATATGTTAGGATTTACACGATTATATTCCTAATTTAATAGGACTGCAACATTTTCTTAATTCTAATATAACAATTCATTTGTTTTCTTTTACACTGTAAAATAATTTTGGAAATAATAAAAATTTAGGCTTGGGTGAACAATAAGCCTGGCAATTCTTGACACGACACCACACGACACGAAATTAACAGGTGTTCAGGTCGATTCGATAACGAATCGGGTCATTATCGAGTAACCCGATAAGCACCTGTTAAGATAACGGGTTGGTTCAGGTATACATGTGGGTAACACGATACACGATAAGCAAAATATTAATTTTATAACCCTAAAAAATACTATAATAATTATATATAGTAATTTAACAATTTTATACCCCTTAAAACTATAATAATTATATATATTAAATTTAATTTAAAAAATTGGTGGCCATTGGATTGGTTAAGATTTAATCTCAACCATCCACTGTAAATTAGGTCTCTATTTCCCTAAAACCCACCCTCTCTGACGCCGCTCCTCCATCCACCCTCTCCGACATGAATTCGGCCAGCCACAAGCAAGCCACACACAGAGAAAAGAAGTAAGCATATCTTCTTCGATACGAAGCCGACGCGAATCGAGTCCCAAAATCAAGGTAAGAGTTTCTGATTTTTTATGGGTTTTTGTTA
This sequence comes from Malus fusca, assembly GCA_035220775.1. NCBI lineage: Eukaryota > Viridiplantae > Streptophyta > Magnoliopsida > Rosales > Rosaceae > Malus > Malus fusca. The sequence goes on along the minus strand of CM069065.1, from coordinate 22,432,596 downwards.
TTTAGGGTTTAGGGTTAAATTACATGTTGATTTCTGAGTACTTTGTCAAAATCTCCAGATAAAATTGGATGTTGGTTCTGATTTGATAAGGTTTCAGATTTGTGAGGGTTTGAGGTTATGTGGGTTTCGAATTAGGGTGGGTGCAGCCGTGTTGGTTTTTGTTTGTTTTCTGCAAGTCGTATGCCTTGTTTTTTTTCTTTTTATTTTAATTTTTTCTTTGGTAAATTTATTGTGGATTTCAAGGCAATTTGAGTTCTCCACAGTGTTGGCTCCATGCTTCAATGTTCTAACTCTATGCGTGCTCCCTCCATGTGCTAGCCCATAAGATTGTGAATGTGTGTGCAAGCTGTCAGTGCATGTTCTAGCCGAAAGTTCTTCAATTTCTATTGTGTGTAAATAAGCCTTCTTATAAGGCTAGATATTGAATATGTATCCTATTTTCCCATGCCATCTGTTCTTTGTAAACTGTGTTAGATATATAAAAGTGTCTATTTGCACTGAAGGTTGTATATGGGAATTTGTGGATATGTGAATTGGATTTTGAAATTGAATTGGATATGTGAATTTGAAATGGATATAGATAGGTGAAATTGAATTGGATTGTGAGTTGTGGATATAGAAAAGTAAATTTGAATTGGATTATGATTTGTGGATATGTGAATTGGATTTTTAAATGTGAAATTGAAATGGATATGTGAATTTGAAATAGATATGGTATGAAATTGGTATGAGCAAGATTTTACAGTTTTGTTTTTCTTTCTTGAAGCAATGGATGCTGTAGAGCAAGATTTTACGAACCTTAGTGATGGAGGGTCAGTGGAAGTTACAATGGGAATACAACCTGATCATGGAAGTGAAGATACAGAAGATACAAATACAAGTCTGGCAAAGAAAAAGGCCAGAGTGATCAAATTAGTTTTGCGAACACTCAGGTCTCCTGTTTGGAAAACTTTCAACAAATTGACTACTATTTTTGAAGATGGTAAAAGTCGTGCTCAATGTAAAGATTGTAAGAAAATGGTAATAGATGATAGTCATCATAGGACGGGTAATATGAATAGACATTTGAAAACATGCCCTGGACGGACTGGTGGATTATTGTCGATGTCTGAATTCTGTTCCTAGAACTTTGATCATGTGGTATTCCGTGGCTTATTGGTAGAGGCCATCATCAAGCATAATATTCCGTTTAGTTTTTCTGAATATTAGGGAATTAGGGTTTTATTTGCATACATATACATATATATATATATATATATATATCTCTCTCCTGATATTAAGTTACCATGTAGAAAAAACAATTAAAGCATGTGTGTTGAGGATAGTCAAAAATGAAAAACAAGGTAGAATTTGTTTGACATCAACCTTATGGACCTCGCAATGCACTGATGTGTATCTTGCTCTTACTGCTCACTTTGTAGACAAAGATTGAAAATTGCATAAAAGAATTTTAAGTTTTTGTCACATGCCTCATCCACATACTGGTGTTGCATTATCTGAGAAAATTAATGCATTGGTGATTAAGTGGGGGATTGAGAATAAGTTATTTTCTATTACTTTGGATAATGCTTCTTCAAATATTTCTTTTGTTAGCATTTTGAAGAATCAATTGAATCTTAGAAGTTTTCTCGTGATGAATGGTGACTTCTTTCATGTGCGTTGTTGTGCTCATGTTTTGAATTTGATAGCCCAAGATGGACTTAAAAAGAAATTGATTCTTTGGTGATAAAGATTCGTGAATGCATCAAGTATATAAAGGGCTCTAAGGCTAGGAAACTAAAGTTTTATGAATGTGTTAAACAAGTAGGGATATTGGATAGTAGGAGAGGTTTGAGACAAGATGTCCCTACTAGATGGAACTCGACCTATATTATGTTAGATAGTGCAATTTTCTATCGATATGCTTTGATTCATTTAGGGTTGAGTGATTCCAATTTTAGTAGTTGTCCTTCTTTTGAAGAGTGGGATAAAATAATGAAGATTTCCAAGTTTTTGGGGTATTTTTATGAGGTTGCGTGCTTATTCTCTGGGACAAAGTACCCCACATCAAATTTGTTCTTCCCTAAGGTGTTTGTAATCCAACTTCAAATTAAGGCAGCCATGGATGACTCTGAAAGTTTCATGAATAAGATGGGGACTTACATGTACACGAAGTTTGATAAGTATTGGTCAGAGTACAGTTTGATTTTGGCAATTGTAATCATCTTACACCCTTGTTATAAATTTCATTTTGTGGATTGGGCTTACACAAAGCTTCATGGTGTGAATTCGGTCGAATTTACAAAGGCTAATGACAAATTGAATGTTCTTTTTGGTGTGTACTTGGGAAAAATTTCGCATCTTAATAATTCAAATACTCTAGTGAATTCAGTGCCTAATCATCAAACAGAATCTGGAGATGTTCTCTTTGAGGTAACCTAAGTTTGTTTTTATATACTTTATATATTTGTAGTAGCAGTACTGTAAAAAGTGTTGATATAATATTTGAAAATAACATGATGCATGATTCTTATTACGTTTTCATTTTTATTTTTTATGATGTAGGATTTTGTTAATAATTACGATGGTTCAAGTTCGATTGAAAAAAAAATGAATTGCAGAAGTATTTGGAGGATAAAAAATAGACAGAAAAGTAGACATAGATGTTCTTTCTTTGTGGCAAATGGAGCGTTTTCATTATCCAATATTTTCTCAATTAGCATGAGATGTGTTAACAATTCCCATTTCAACTGTGATAAGCACATATTTTATTACTTATTTTACCCTGAAAGTTACATTTTATGATGACATGTTGGATTTAAACAAGAGGAATTATATGACTTTGAGTTTTTATAGTCATATTAATGAATAGGATCAAAATCATATTAATTTCTTAGTTTTAATATAATCATGTGGTATGTTAAATGCCTATGACCATGACTAAAGTGTGGACTATGGATTTAATACCAATTTCGATTATTTCTTATGGATTCAATACCAATTTCGATTATGTTTGGGAACTAATTTCTTTTCGCTAGGGCTACGATGTAGCCTAACTATGAATTCTTAATTTCTCAGTTTAATTATTTATGAATTTTCATTCACTTTAAGTATCATTTTGCTGTGTTTATGAGCTTGATTTTAATCTTGGTGATTGGCCACCACTTTGGTTTGAGTTGAGTGTATGTGATGTGAGTTAACATAGATGCCATGGTGTTAATTCGGTTTTAGCGTCTTGCAAATGGTACCATGAATTCCTTGATGTAGATGTCATACACTAGGTTTCATGCGGTCTCTTAAGTAGTTCTCAAATCGTTAATGAACTTGTGTGTGTTTAGTAATCTAGATGCCATAGATTGTTAGCACATATGAGTATACATAGTAATCTAGATGCCATGGATACTATATGAATTAGAGGAATTAGACCGTCAATTTGGATGATTACTCATTAATAATTAACTGTAGGAATTGAGTTGGATTGGTTATGGTGAATCGGATGCTCTAGTGTCTTTCGCAATTGATTTATAATTTGATTTCTTGTTGTTGTCATTTATTTAAGCTCATTTGATTTTTGTTTACGTTTACAATTTCAAAGTTCTTTATCAAATCATCAATTTTTTCCATTTCAATTCAAGTGCAATACAAATTAAGTTAGATAATTAGAATTATTTCAATCTTAGTTGGAACGATCTTGTGCTTGCCTACTGTACTACTTAACGATTCGTACACTTGCGAGCATTAAAATTTGGACTTAATTGGGTTGATTTCGGTTAATCTAATTTTGGCAACAAGTTTTTTGCGTCGATGACGGGGATTGAATTAGTTCTATTTCTAGCTTATTATTATTGTTATTTGTGTTGATTTTAATTTTTGTTTTTAAATTGAGAGAATCTTTCGACACCTACGGAGAGCGCACACAAAGCCACAAGGACCAACTGCGGAAATGGCTCTCCCTAATCCGAACGAGAACCAAATGTTGATGGAGTGTTCTGCTCCTACGGTGACAACCTCTCCTTCATGCATAGTTCGTCCACAAATTGCTGCCAACAATTTCGAGTTGAAGCCATCATTTATTCAAATGATGCCATCATTTTATGGCTTGTCAACTAAAGATCCCAATTTGCATATCAATGAGTTTCTTGAGATTTGTGACACTCTCAAGATCCATAATGTGACCGATGAAGCCATTAAATTGCATTTGTACCCATTCTCACTGAAAGACAAGGCGAAGACTTGGCTCCAATCCCTTCCACCCAACTCGATCACAACTTGGAATGACTTGGCAAGCAAAGTTTTTCAAAAATTCTTCCCTCATTCCAAGACTGCTAAGTTGAGGAATGACATTATGACTTTTGCTCAATTCCATGGAGAGCCCTTTTATGAGAGTTGGGAGTGATTTAGAGATTTGTTGTTGAAGTGCCCACACCATGGTCTACCGGAATGGTTGCAACTTCAAAATTTCTATCAAGGTTTAAGCACTGATAACAAGAGGATAATAGATGCTGCTAGTGGGGGTGTTCTAATGACAAAGACCGTTGATGAATCTTCTGCACTATTCAATACATTGGCGGCAAATTCTCAAAGTTGGGGTACTGATAGAGAATTATCGAAGAAGGCCGGAGTGCATGAACTTGACGCCATGTCGGCTATGGCTGCACAAATTTCTAGTTTAAATAAAAAGTTTGATAATTTGATGACTGTTAAATCTATGAAATCATTTGATGTTGTTTGTGAAATTTGTGCAGGTATACATTCAAGTATCGAGTGTCCCATGAGCAGTTCTTTTCCGTAGTTTGTTCAAGAACAAGCCAATCAAGTGAACAACTTCAACGACCAACAGTTTGATCCATATTCAGACAAATATAATCCTAGTTGGCGTCATCATCCAAATTTTTCTTGGAAGAACAATCAACAGAATAACGTGAACCCACATTTACCATTCCAGAACAATGAAACCAAAAAGAATTCAATGGAAGATATGATGGCTCAGTTGGCTCAAACTCCGGAGTGGGAAAATTGTAGAGAAAAAGAGTGAAGGAAAAGTGGACCCGGTTGAAAAGTTAGTAACTGGCATCACTGAATCGCAAGAGGAAGAATGAGTACATGAGAAAAAAATTTCTCCACCAATTCCATATCCTCAATGGTTACAAAAGGCTAAGAAAGATCAACACTTTTATGATATATTTGATTTATTTAAAAAAAGTGAATATTAACATTCCTTTGCTTGATGCAGGGAAACAAATCCCGAGCTACTCAAAGTTTTTGAAGGATGTATGCACAAAGAAGAGGAGATTCCCTGAGCATGAGACGATGATGTTATCTGAAGAATGTAGTGTGGTGCTACAAAAGAAATTGCCACCTAAGTTGAAAGATCCAAGGAGTTTCACTATTCCTTGCACGATTGGAAATACTTATTTTGATAAATCTTTATGTGATTTGGGTGTAAGTATTAATCTAATGCCTTTCTCTATCTTTAAACAATTAGGTTTGGGAGAGATGAAACCAACATCGGTTTGTTTGCAACTTGCGGATCGGTCTGTCACATACCCAAGAGGAATTATTGAAGATGTGTTGGTTCGGGTTGACAAGTTAATTCTCCCTGTAGGTTTTGTGGTTCTTGATATGGAAGAAGATCGTGAAATCCCAATTATCCTAGGTAGGCCATTCTTGGCCACTGCGGATACTGTAATTGAAGTTCGAAAGGGCCTAGTCACATTGCTAGTACAAGGAGAGCATGTGGTGTTTAAAGTTTTTGAAGCTATTAAGTGCTCGAATATGGCAGAGTGTTTTGAAGTCGATGTTCTGAACAAGGAGGTGAATGTGGAAGTCAAATACGATGCCACCAATTCTGCACCTCTTCTCACTGATCCTGCTTAAACCGTTCCGTAGTCCGGCTAAAGACTATAAATTTAGCGCTTTTGGGAGGCAACCCAAATTTTCTTTTCCTTTATTTTTCCTTTGTTTCCTTTTATTTTCTGTCATTTTATTTAGTTTTGAATTTTGTTTCTCTCTTGCTCGGCTATTGATCCTTTCCTTTTACCTTTTGTTTTTGTAGGTTCATGTTACTAACATCCAATACAATTTAGAACTCTGAAACATCGAAATTTGGGGGTAGTGATTTCTTTGGAAATTGCATTTACAAGTTGGAACACAATGACTGCCATGTGGTGCATAAACTAGGGAAGTGTCTTACTCCCAATGCTTTTTCTCGTTCATGTCATTTTCTTTTCTTTATTTCATGTGTTGAAAGACATTAGGGACAATGTCTAGTTTAAGTTGGGGGGTGAGGATAAAGAAAAAAAAAGAACATAAATTTTCACATTTTCAAATCTTTCAACAAGAATTGGATTGCGTTGTCTTTATATTGATTTGCCAATTTTGAGTTAATTTGTTTTATAATTTTAGTTTTCTTAGTGCTTAAAAAATCAGAAAAATTCAAAATTCAAAAACATTTTCCTATTTTCTTTATTGTTTTGAATTAGTTTTTTGTTAGTTTCCCAACCCAATGAAATGATTGGTTGCATTAGTAACATGGTGATCGAGAATTTAGTAAGCATGTTTTAGTTGAATTTCCTTATTCTCTTGTTAGTTTGTACTTGTCCAATCATCCTTGAAACATAAATGCACATAGCCTTTCATGCCTACCTTATATGCTAATTTTATCGCTAGTAGCCCCTTGAGCCTTAAAATAAGCCTTTTCTTTGTTAGCCACATCTCCCTACCATGCTCCAATATTGGAGCTGAGCCCTTATGAATATACCAATCCTTTATAATTTTGAGAAAGTATTACTGAGGTTGTGCTAGCTATTGGGGTATTGTTTGTATAGAAAAATGGACGGAGAGTGTGTTACATTGAAATGTGAAAATGAGGGGCATTGTAGCTTTGTAGATTTGAGCATGATATAAAATAAAATAAAATAAAATAAAAGAGAGAGAAGATTAAAAATCTGCAAGAAGCTCATTATTTTTGTGTGGGTAGTATGGGTTTCATTCATTTATGTAAAGATTGAAAAGAAAATTGGAGTGCTATGGTGTTGCAATGTGTTATGTACAAGCATACTTGTATTCTTAATGTTCATTGTTATCATATGTAAAGCTTGAGTATGAGATTGCGTAAGTTGGAGGGATAGATTGTGATGCAAAGTTCATATTTTCCAATCGAAATTGAGATGGGGTGCTATTGTTTTTGGCTTGCTCTAATGTATACTTTCTCAAATTTTTTGAATTCCATATCCATTCTTTTAATAGCCAATAACCCTGAACCCCATTACAACCTGTCAAAAGACCTTTTGATCCAAGGAATTACTTGAAATTGATACGGAGTTAGGTTGATAAGCAAGCATATAGCGGCATGTTTAATGAGATCATTAGAGTGAAATACATTAACCCACAAATATGTGTGAATTTGTGTATGTCCAGTGAGAAGGTCATTTGTTTGCATACGATGATTTTAATACGCTTGGAATTGCATTGGCATGGCTATTTCACACACTACAACTCAAGGATGATTGAAAGGTTTCGGCTAACACTTGGAATATGGTTGATTCACTTGCTTTGTGTTTATGAAAATTCTTGATTATTATGAACTCTTGATTGAGATTCTTTGAGATCATAGGGGGAAGCTAACGTTTTCCGTGCTATTACTTTTCATGTTTTTCATTCTTTTGCTCGAGGACTAGCAAAATGTAAGTTTGGGGGTATTTGATAAGCACATATTTTATTATTTATTTTACCCTGAAAATTACATTTTATGATGACATGTTGGATTTAAACAAGAGGAATTATATGACTTTGAGTTTTTATAGTCATATTAATGAATAGGATCAAAATCATATTAATTTCTTAGTTTTAATATAATCATGTGGTATGTTAAATGCATATGACCATGATTGAAGTGTGGACTATGGATTTACGATTTAGAAAATACATGTGGCTTAAATTTGTTTTACTTCAATCTCTTTGCAGGATACTCATTGGAATAAAATTGGAGGATGTCCATTTGAAAAATACAATTACCGTTTCGAATCAAGTAGTGAATTGAAGATGGCAATATGAAGGTTATGGTTGTGGTTTTAAACCTTCGTCAGTTACGGAGAATGAAAGAAGGAGGTTACAACAAAGGACAAGAAAGAGGAACGGCTTGAGTGCTTGGCATTAATTTGGAGATAATTGGGGCTGCTCATTATGGAAGAAATGAATGAAAGAGGGAAGAAGAAAAGGAAGAATAAGACAAGCAGAAGAATGAAGCAAAAATGGGCAAGACAAAGAAGGAAAAAAAGGGCTGATTAATATAGTTAATTGGTTGGTCATTATTCATTAAAGAAAGAGAAAAAGAAGAGGAATTAAAGGGGAGGCAAGCAGATTATACAAAAAAAAAAAAAAAAAAAAAAGAGGTTGCGGCAGACAAAGGAGAAGAAGGCAGCGACAAGCAAGGGCACTTTCCAGGCTTTTTCTAAACTAAATTTTCTTCTTATTTCTTATGGATTCAATACCAATTTCGATTATGTTTGGGAACTAATTTCTTTTCGCTAGGGCTATGATGTAGCCTAACTATGAATTCTTAATTTCTCAGTTTAATTATTTATGAATTTTCATTCACTTTAAGTATCATTTTGCTGTGTTTATGAGCTTGATTTTAATCTTGGTGATTGGCCACCACTTGGGTTTGAGTTGAGTGTATGTGATGCGAGTTAACATAGATGCCATGTTGTTAATTCGGTTTTAGCGTCTTGCAAATGGTACCATGAATTCCTTGATGTAGATGCCATACACTAGGTTTCATGCGGTCTCTTAAGTAGTTCTCAAATCGTTAATGAACTCGTGTGTGTTTAGTAATCTAGATGCCATAGATTGTTAGCACATATGAGTATACATAGTAATCTAGATGCCATGGATACTATATGAATTAGAGGAACTAGACCGTCAATTTGGATGATTACTCATTAATAATTAACTGTAGGAATTGAGTTGGATTGGTTATGGTGAATCAGATGCTCTAGTGTTTTTCGCAATTGATTTATAATTTGATTTCTTGTTGTTCTTGTCATTTATTTAAGCTCATTTGATTTTTGTTTACGTTTACAATTTCAAAGTTCTTTATCAAATCATCAATTTTTTCCATGTCAATTCAAGTGCAATACAAATTAAGTTAGATAATTAGAATTATTTCAATCTTAGTTGGAACGATCTTGTGCTTGCCTACTGTACTACTTAACGATTCGTACACTTGCGAGCATTAAAATTTGGACTTAATTGGGTTGATTTCGGTTAATCTAATTTTGGCAACAAACTGTTGCATTAGAATCTGCATTTAGTATTAGGGGTAGAGTACTAGATCAGTATCATAGTTCATTGTTACTAGAAACAGTTCAAGCTTTGTTATGCACACGAGATTGGCTATTTGGAAAAGGAGGTAATATATTTTTATATGGTATAGTACTATTGTTTTATTTCTTTTCATAATTATTTTGGTAAACTTCTCATAATTTGAATGGTTTTTAATGTTTGTTTTTTCTATACTTAGTTTGTGCGGAAGAGAGTTCTGACGTGGAAAACCTTACTGAAAATATCATTAACATAACTCTTGAAGGCAATAGATCAAGCCAAAGTTCCAATACAATTTCCTCATGATGATCGATGAAAATTGAGGATTTTGTAAAAGGAATAACATGCAAGCTTTGAGTTCCATTGGCAAGGTTTAAACTTTTGAGAAAGGCTTCACAACCTTGAAAACAAAAATTCTTTCATTTTGCATATCCTTCCACATTTAATATTTTGTAATAGACTAGTAGTTTATGGATGTTTTTTTTATTAGGCTCTTATTTTCAAGTGTAGATGTAGTACTTAAACGACAAATGTGTTTTAATGTTTTGAAGTAATATTTATGTGATAATGTGTGTTATGTACAAATTTAAGAACCCATAGGGTAAAGTGACCCGACCTATTAAGGACCCGTTAAGATAATATGTGTGACACGACACGACCCGTTAAGATAACAGGTGTTACACGAAAACGACACGAACACGACAGACACAAACCGTTTGCTAGGCCTAGTGAACAATGACCACGTATTCTCATATGGGTGCAACATCAGGTGGGACTGAATGATACAAAAATACAGTGGGGACGTAATTTTGTGAGCTGGTTTTCTGAACACCAGATTTTCTCGCAAGTCTGGCAGTCTTACCGAAATTTTCTCACATGGAAGGAGAGAATCTTACGATCGAGTAGTCATGCACTGGCCAAAACAGAGAATTGGGAAGGCTAGGGGCTTGAATGCAAGGGGTGAGGTTTCATGTACGTTGGTCGGATGTATGTTTTGTACCAGCCGGTCAGGAATAAATTTCAAATTACGTAAAATGTACCCCCATAAAAGTAATATAGGAGGGATTTTATATGGAAATGTGGTGCAAATTTTGGCCCCTATGATAATTATTCTGTTTTTTATTTTCACTTCTCATCCATCATTTAGGGAAATATTCTTTTTTAAAGGGTTAAAAACCTTTTTGGTCATTGTTTTATAGGTCAAAATCTATTTTGGTCAATGTTTTCAATTTACCAAATTTGGTCATTGTGTTGTTCAAAGTTAACAATGTTGATCGCTTCTGTAAGTTTTGCAGTTAAAAAAATGTTAAAATATTGTTTGGGCTGAAAATAGGCTAACCTGAGTTAAAAAACCACAATTCTCGACCTAGTAATATTCTCTCAGGTGAGTGGGCTTTCAGCCCAAGAGAGGACTAGTACTGGGCAATGAAATGATTATATTTTCAGCTTCCACTAGCTACGGTTATTGGATGATATATATATATATATATATATATATATATATATATCTATCTGCTTACACATGTATTGGGATACTACAATTATATTCTCAACTTGTCATTACCTCGAGATTACTCGATAATGACATGATTACACATTTATATTATCAGCTTGTACCACGTCCATGGCCGTAGGACACAACTTGAACGTGTATAAGTATTTCTATCTTGTCCAGATTGTGGACATGTCATTTCAGATTGTCATTGCCTAGAGGTTACTTGGCAATGACATAATTATATTTCCAGCTTCCACTAGCTACGGTTAGTCGATGATTATATATGTTAGCTTACACGCATATTGGGGTACCACAGTCATACTCTTAACTTGTTATTACCTAGACATTACTCAGTAATTAAATAGTTACAATAATATTCTTAGCTTGTCATTATCTTGAGATTAGTCGGTAATGACATGATTGCAATTGTATTATTAGCTTGTCATTGCCTATAGATTACTCGGCAATGACATGATTATATTATCCAACTTTCACTAGCATGGTTAGCGGATGATATTGTTTCCCATATTACTGGTAACTATCAGCTCAGTATATAGGTGTCTATATCAGCTCTCAGTGCAGACAAGATTCAATAGACGTAGCAGTGGTTACATTCAACGTTAAGGCCTCTTCCCAAAGCTCTGATACATTCTTACCAAGTATGTTATCTACTCAGCTCTATTAATAGAACTCGAATTTTAGGCAACCATGCTCTTAACTATTAATATGCATGTAACTGTGGGTCAGAGACCCATTAAGTGTGGTCTTTCGAGAATGTGTTGATATAAATGTGATTACACACTATTGCTTCAATTTGGGCTCATCCCTATTTTAGGGAAAGTTCTATCAAATTTTTAGTAGATTATATTAGTTCATAATTCTAGTTATGATTTCATGCAAATTAATTTGTTTTTATTTTTTTAGGCAAGTTGCTTTGGTAATGAATACTGGAAACTGCGAAACTTTGCTTTCATTCACCAGCTTAAGGAGGTAAGCATAGAGAAATCCTATGGATCTAATGAAATTGAGTTTGCAAGGTATATTCTCGGGCATTTCTCAAAATTGAAGAATATGGTCATTGTTCATCATGATGAAAATACTCCATCAAAAGTTGCTGAGATGGTGAGTAGGAGCAAGATGATTTCTGCTGCTTTAGTTCTCATTCGGCAGAACCTAGACCACATCTACACTATCTCTTATCATGGTCCGGGGGACTCACATAGCAAATCTGATATCTTAGATAGTGATTCGGAGATCTCAGATAGAGATTCAAAGTTATATTTTTGAGCAAGCAAAGGGTTTTCTGTAATCTAAAAGGAAGAATGTTTGATATTTATAAAAAAAATAAAAATTAAAAAAGAAACATTGTGTATGTTCTTGTCATGGTACATTACATTGACATGACATTTCTGCAGTATTTCTTTTGTGATATCTCCTTGCTTTTGGCTTCACCCAAACCTAAATTGTCTTGCAAGGCACAAAATTTAATAATTTGGTATCCAAAAAAAAAAAAAATCAAGGGGAAAGAATCCTCTTCGAATCCTGAAATTGGTACCAGGTGGAATATTCTGAAATTAAAAGCACAATATGCTAGACTGACTAGTCAAACTCACCAGTCAGCTAAGTACAGAACCGTTAGACAACCAACATAGTACAATTAATACAACTTAGGTTACTAGAAGATATTCTAGTCAACAATGATCCAGTTTATTACTTATTAATACGTTGTGTGAGCATGGTTGAAGGCATGTAATAGTTAGCAAGACTAAGGATGCATGTGGCGAATGCTAATAAATAGGATATGAGTTAAGCAATAAGTAACTCTAAACAGAAGATGTTTTGATTGGAAAAAAACCACATTTGGGTTAAAAAAAATCTTGGACTCCACGAAGCCCATTCCACTAATGCAAATAAGGTTCATACAAAGTACCACATCAAGCTCAAATCCTAGATCTAATTTCGGGGCAGCTTTACCTTTGTGCAACTTTACTTTGCACGAGATGGGGACCTCTTTGGTCTTCACGAGGAGGTAGATCTTACCTTGAACTCTTATCCTTGTGGCACCGAGAGCAACACGTCCAATGCAAAATGATATGTTGATGATGATATAAATTTTGGACTCAATAGACAAGTCAGATTCTCTAATCAAATAGTTGTTGGGAGACCCCAATGTGAATCCGAAAAAGAAACTTGGTCTTAAATGAAGATTTGAAACTTAATCTAGACCATGAAAACAATGAAAACCTATTTCTCAATGATTGGGTGTTTAATGCATGAAGAAGTGTTTGGCAGCTAGGGTTCCATAAATGACGAAGAGGGGAAGTTCAAGAGCTTTGAATGCACTTTAACTCTCAAACAATATAATTTGGACAACCAAATGTCAAATGCGCAACCTAGCAAGGGTTTTAAACAAAAAAGAGTTGTTTGTTTTCATCTAGCAAGGACAAGGACATTTGTCAAGCCAGAAAATGATCTGAGCATATCAAGGGCTAGAAGTTGGCTTTTAGCATAAAAGTGTCAGTCAGGCCATATGGTTAGACTTAATTTGCATGCCCAGCTCATAAGAAGTCAGTGAACAAAACTGACAAGACAACTAAGCTAGTTAGAATGTAACATGAATTTAAACGTGAAATGCATATGCATGCACAAACCTTTGAGGAGATGTGCCACAACCTTGAACACTTATATTCCCATATGCAAGGGCCCTTAAGGAAATATACACCTAAATAAAGCATGTGTGGTACAATTACAATGTTGACAAAGAAAGCCAACACAAAAGTCTAGACTTCACAGATATCTTCTAGTTGGATCTTCCAGATTCGAAGATTACTTGCAAGCCTTGCCTCCAGCACAGCATGAACACGTTCGCGAAGCCATGACCGCAACCTTGCCTTGAATAGCACCGCGAGTCCATGGATCCCCGACTATGATCCTGACGTCGTCGTCGTCTCCTCCACATTCGTACCCTTCTCAACCTTCTATCCGTCAACACCATTACCGGGGATCTCGAGCGATGGCCGCTGCTGCTATCGCAGCTTCTTCATATTTCGATGGTGTCAAAACGTTTTCCTGGCCATGCGATTTTCTTTTGAACATATAAGATTGAAGGATTTTCCAAATCCAAATGGAAGGGATCCTGAGTATTAAGGATACTTATGTAAATGAAACTGTTAGTTAATACTTAGAAATGTAATTCAATATTTGATATTTGTTAATCAGCTTAAATGTGTAATTAGTTGGAGTAGCTGATGGTGACAGTTGTAAATGAGTTGTATATATACAACTATCATGTAACTTTATTTAGTTGGTAAATGAAAAGTTATTCTTTTCTAACATGGTATCACTCGCCTCTGTCTAACGACTTGATCCTCTTTCCTTCGTCCCTACGCTTTCTGCGACTCTTCGTTGCTAAGCTTTCATTTTCTTGAAGCTTCTTTCATCCGAAACCCTACTTTCTTCTGCAATCTTCCATGGCGACCTCGGCTTCTCCCTCCTCCAACGCTGGTTCTCACGATCCTCCTCCTCCGATCGTCGATTCCAGCTCTAATCTCCCTTTTGCCTCTCATGCTGCTTCAATCATGATTCAGAACATTGGTTCTCTGGTTCCAATCAAGCTGACCACGACGAATTACTTGACCTGGAGTGCCTTGTTCGCTCCCATTTTCCGTCGGTACAACCTTGCGGGCATTGTCGATGGCTCGCTTCCTCCACCGCCTCAATTTCTCACTGATGCCGCTGGATCTCGCACTCTGAATCCAGCATATGTTACCTGGTATGAGAATGATCAAAACATTCTCATCTGGATCAACTCTACACTTTCTGATTCTCTGATTCCCTACACGGTTGGAGTCAATTCTTCCAGAGAACTCTGGGCGAAATTGGAATCCCGGCTTGCGACTGCTTCTCAATCGCACATTCATGAACTCCGTTCTCGTCTTCGAACCCTAACTAAGGGCGATTCTTCTGCTGCACGATTTCTTCAACAAATTGAAGAAATTGCTGATGCTCTTGCCAGTGCCGGCGCTCCGATTGAAGATTTTGAGATCATATCTGTCATTCTTCATGGCCTTCCATCTGAATATGACTCGTTTGTTGATGCGATTCAGTTTCGCCTTGGTTCCACGACAATTGATGAACTTCATGGCCTTCTTCTCAGTAAGGAGATTCAATTAACGAATCGGAAGAAAACATCTTCGTCTTCGCCTTTTCAGGCCTTTAATTCTTCTGCTGGCCTTCTTCCCACGCCTCCCTCTCAAGCTCTTCTGGTGGCTCCAGACTTCAATTCTCAAGGCCGTGGCCCGGATCGCAACTCTTCTTCAGCTCGCGGTGCCATCTCCAATTCTCGGAATTTTCAAGGTCGTGGAAATTTTCGCTCTAACAATTTTCGCCCCAATTTCAATCGCCAAGGCTATCCAAAGTATAATCGCGGTAGCTCAAATTTCTACTCATCTGGCAAGAAGGTTCCTTGTCAAATTTGTCAACAATTTGGTCATGAAGCCCTTGCTTGTCCTCACCGCATGAATCCCCAATTTTCTGGTCCTCATTCTCCCTCTGCTATGGTTGCCAGTACAAACACTTCTTCTCCAAATTGGATTGTGGATTCTGGCGCTACATCTCATATGACAAACTCGGCTAATCATCTCCAAAATCAGGAACCTTACACAGGTCCTGAGCAAGTTTATATTGGTGACGGCAAAGGTTTGCCAATTCTTCACTCTGGATCCTCTCAATTACCTACTTCTCATTACAATTTTCAGCTTCGTAATGTGTTACATGTCCCTGACTTAAAACATAATTTGCTTTCTGCAAATCAATTTCTCCTTGATAATTGGTGTTCTATGCATCTTTATCCATTTCACTTCACTGTGAAGGATATTACTTCGGGGAAGATGCTTTTTAAAGGACCAGTGCATCATGGTTTCTATCAGTTTCAACCTCTCAACTCTGCCTTGGTGAATGTTTCTCATCTTGCTTTTGCTGCTTCGGCAAATGCATCCAGGGATGTTTGGCATCAACGCTTAGGTCACCCCTCTCCTACGATCACTAATAAGTTGTCCTCTGCGTCTTGTATTTCTGTTTCTGGTACTCCTCATCTTACCTTCTGTAATGGTTGTGCATTAAGCAAGAGCTCTAAACTACCGTTTGTTCCGGTACTGAGTCGGACTAGTAAACCGTTAGAATTACTTCACACTGATGTTTGGGGGCCAGCCTCTGTATCTTCTGTTCATCATCACAAGTATTATGTCATTTTTGTGGATGATTTTACCAAATATTGTTGGTTTTTCCCTTTGCAATACAAATCTGATGTTTTTAGTACTTTTGTGAAGTTTAAGGCTTATGTTGAGAATATGTTGTGCCTCAAAATTCAAACTCTGCGATCTGATTCTGGTGGTGAATATTTGAGTTCTCAGTTTTCTCAATTTCTTGTTGATCATGGCATTCACCATCAACTCAGTTGTCCTCACACTCCGGAGCAAAATGGTTGCTCTGAGCGTAAACATCGCCATATAGTGGAGACAGCGAGGACATTGTTGACAGTTTCTCATGTTCCTCATCTTTATTGGGATTATGCTTTTGCTACTGCCGTTTATTTGATCAATCGAATGCCGACTACATCCAAAGCTTCTCCATGGGAATTATTATTCAACCGATCTCCATCTTATCACACACTGAAAATCTTTGGTTGCAGTTGTTTTCCTTGGTTGCAGCCTTATTCTTCATCCAAGTTGGATCCTAAAAGCAAACACTGCGTTTTTCTAGGTTACAGTCTCAATCACAAGGGGTTCAAATGTCTTGATCCTACTTCTAAAATGATCTATGTGTCCCGCCATGTCATCTTCGATGAGTCCAGTTTTCCTTTTCTGCCAATCTCTGCCCCTCCATCTTCACCATCCAATATTCCTCATCCTCCTTCTATTCCAACTCAATTAACCTTTTCTCAACCCCTAATCATCCCCGGTCCTTCTTCTCCAGAGCTTTCTCCGGTTTCTTCCCCTACTACTGTCTCTCCAATCTCATTACCTTGCATCAGTGCCTCTTCATCCCCTTCACTTTCCCATACACCTTCCCATTCCCATCTTCCCACCAATATCCATCCTATGCAGACCCGAGCTAAATCTGGAATCTACAAGCCCAATGCCTTTACTGCAACCAAACATCATCTTCCCTCTCATCTTTCTCATGACTTTGTTCCTACTACATATCTTCAGGCCTCTAAATATCCCCACTGGCTTAAAGCTATGCAGGATGAGTTTCTTGCACTGCAGCAAACTGGAACCTGGACTTTGGTTCCTCCTTCTCCCTCCACCAATGTTGTAGGCTGCAAGTGGGTTTTCCGAATCAAAAGGAAACCCGATGGTACTATTGACAGATACAAGGCCCGTCTTGTTGCCAAAGGCTTCCACCAGCAGGCCGGCTTGGATTATACAGAGACATTTAGTCCGGTTGCTAAACCGGTCACAATTCGGATTCTCCTCACTTTGGCAGCTCAATTTGATTGGTTTCTAAATCAGCTTGATGTCAGCAATGCATTCTTGCATGGTACTCTCTCTGAACAGGTGTTTATGCAACAACCACCCGGTTTTGAAGACTCTAATCATCCCCATCACATTTGCCATCTCCGCAAGTCTCTCTATGGTCTCAAACAAGCTCCTCGAGCTTGGTATGAAAAACTTCATGGTGCACTTCTATCTTTGGGATTTACTGGTTCTCAATCTGATCACTCCTTGTTTGTCAAGACTGATCCCATGGTGTTCGTCTTAGTCTATGTTGATGACATTATTGTCACTGCCCATCTCCTTCTGCTTGTCAACAAGTCATTACTCGGCTTAGCTCTCTGTTTCCTATCAAGGATCTCGGTCCACTTCACTATTTTCTTGGTATTGAGGTGAAACGGTCATCCAAGGGTATTTACATCTCCCAAACCAAATATATACTGGACTTGCTTCAGAAAGCTCACATGGATGGGGCCAAACCTTGTGCTACTCCTCTGAGTACATCAAAACTTGATCATTCCTCCCCTTTACTGGACAATGCTGCTCACTACAGATCTCTTGTCGGAGCCCTTCAATACTTAACTTGGACTCGGCCTGATCTCTCATTTGCTGTGAATTTGGTCTGCCAATATATGCATAGTCCCCGCCATTCCCACTTTCAGGCTGTTAAACGGATCTTCAGGTATCTTAAAGGTTCTCTTGATTTGGGATTATGGTTTCCAAAATGTTCTTCTTCTCCGTCCATTACTGCCTTCTCTGATGCCGATTGGGCAGGGTGTCCTCTTGACAGAAAGTCTACTGGTGGTTTCTGCATTTTTCTTGGCTCTTCTCTGATTAGCTGGAGCGCTAAAAGGCAACCTACTGTTGCTCGATCATCCACGGAGGTTGAGTATCGGTCTCTCGCCAATACTGTTGCTGAACTCACTTGGATTTGCAAACTTCTAGTGGATCTTGCTTACCAATCTCCTTCTATTCCCCACCTGTGGTGTGATAATGTCTCTGCTCTTTCTCTGGCCAAAAATCCTTTGTTCCATGCTCGTACCAAGCATGTTGAGCTTGATTACTATTACATTCGTGAAAAGGTTTTAGCTTGCGAAGTTTCTGTTCACTATATTTGCACCCAACAACAGATTGCAGATATTTGTACCAAGGCCCTTGCTAAGGATCAGTTTCATTCTCTCCGCAACAAACTCTCCCTTCGTTCTCCTCCGCTCAGTTTGAGGGGGGATATTAAGGATACTTATGTAAATGAAACTGTTAGTTAATACTTAGAAATGTAATTCAATATTTGATATTTGTTAATCAGCTTAAATGTGTAATTAGTTGGAGTAGTTGATGGTGACAGTTATAAATGAGTTGTATATATACAACTATCATGTAACTTTATTTAGTTGGTAAATGAAAAGTTATTCTTTTCTAACACTGAGAGGATCCTATTCTGAAATCAAGAGCTCTTAAACACGTCACCTTATTCACCCCACCTTCAAAGTACACCTCACTCTTAAAATTCAATTCCTATATTGTGCAAAAAAAAAAGTACACCTCACTCTTAAAATTCAATTCCTATATTGTGCAAAAAAAAAAAATTATCTTATTATTACAAAAGAAGAGGAAATTGTAACAACGGTTATTTAACTTTAATCCAGTTGGAATAATTGTCCCTTAACTAAGAATTTGTGATCATTGGTCCCTTAACTCATTTAAATGTACAGTTATGGTCATTTTCTTCAACTCTGTCAAAACTTCTGTCAAAATGTGTTACGTGTCATGCACATGAACCTGAATCAAGGAGCAAATACGGAAAACCAAATGAGAAAAATGTGGCAATTATCCCTAAACTTTAACCCAATTGGAGCAATGCTCCCTCAACTTTATCCCAATTGTAGCAGTGGTCCTTCCACCATGACTCATTTTGACAAGAGTTCTGGTGGTGTAAAAATAATCATAGCTGCATGTTTTGATGAGTTAAGGACTAATGATCACAAATTTTTAGTTAAGAAATCATTGCTCCAATTTGATTAAAGTTGAGAAACCATCACTACAATTTTCTGTACTAAAGAAATACAACATATGTCCCAAAATCTTATTAAAAAAAATCGTATGATCCGAAATTGCCCTTATATTCAGTTGCAAACCCAACAAAACATCTATTGTGAAAATCATACATATCCATAACGTTTGATAATTATCCTATTTTTTGGTTTTTAATTTTCACTTATTATCCATCATTTCTCTCATAATCTTTTTTTATATCTCAAATACAAAAACTGAAAACCATTTTTATTTATATACACTAAGACATTATATTCTAAGAGGAAGAGAAATTAGGCTATGCCACACAATTGGTGTTTTTTTGTCAAACAAACAATTGGTTAGCAACTAACTAGGTATCAAACTCAATACAAATATAATATGTCAACTTGAAAAATCTCACTTGCAAATGAAAAGAAATACTACTAAATTATAGTATTAATTGATAATGAAAACAAAAAATTTATAATTACCAAACTGACAATTAAAGTTATTGTAGTTAATGGGTCAGTAATCAATAGAATAAATTGGTGGGTCAATAAAACCTTAAGGCTATATGTTAGTAATTTCAATTTGAGATCCCGACCCGAGCATTTACACTCAGACTTTGTTTATTTACATGTACTTCCTGTATTTAAGCTATTATATCAATCTAACGATTTAAAATTTTACACGTGAGCTACAATTAAGTTTAGTTTTTAGGAGAGTAAAAAAAGGGAGATTATATTCACCAGGGCCGGTCCTGAGTTTTTGGATGCCCAGTGCGAAAGCTCAAAATGTGCCCTTTAATATATGTTTAAAAAAAAATATTTAACGAGGGCTGGAACCCAGTCGAAGCTGGGGGCTAGGCCCTCACTGTCACATCCCGGCCCGGGGCGGATCACTTCCCGAGCCATCTCCACCACCGTAGCACGATATTGTCCGCTTTGGGTTTACCATTCCCTCACGATTTTGTTTTTGGGAACTCACGAGCAACTTCCCAGTGGGTCACCTATCCTGAGAGTGCTCTGGCCTCCTTCTCGCTTAACTTCGGAGTTCCTACGGAACCCGAAGCCAGTGAGCTCCCAAAAGGCCTCGTGCTAGGTAGGGATGAGAATATACATTTAAGGATCACTCCCCTGGGCGATGTGGGATGTTACAATCCACCCCCCTTAGGGGCCCGACGTCCTTGTCGGCACACTTCCGGCCAGGGATTGGCTCTGATACCATTTGTCACATCACGGCCCAGGGCGGACCACTTCCCGGGCCCGCTCCACCACCGTAGCACGATATTGTCCGCTTTGGGCTTACCATTCCCTCACGGTTTTGTTTTTGGGAACTCACGAGCAACTTCCCAGTGGGTCACCCATCCTGAGAGTGCTCTGGCCTCCTTCTCGCTTAACTTCGGAGTTCCTACGGAACCCGAAGCCAATGAGCTCCCAAAAGGCCTCGTGCTAGGTAGGGATGGGATATACATTTAAGGATCACTCCCCTGGGCGATGTGGGATGTTACACTCACGCCCAAATTATATTACTTGAGAAAATATACAACAGGGGGGGACATAATACCTAAACCACGACAATAAAAAATACAATCATATACAACCATTCCTAGCAAAGCTCCTTGAAATTTCAACCTTTAAGAAATTGTCTTCTAGCATTTTTTTTAAGCAAAATCATCAATTATATCATCATACTCCAAGTCTTCAATCTCATCATTTTCAATGCATAAGATTGCTAATCCATTTAGCCTATCTTGAGTCATAGTGGTCCGCAAGTAAGATTTTAATAATTTCAATTTTGAAAAACTTCTTTCTGCAGATGCCACAGTCACAGGTACAGTCAACAGTACACAATAAGCAATCAAGACATTAGGACACATGTCAGTTTCTTTTACAAAGTTTGCTATTTCCATGGATGTCCAAGGGTTATTAGAGAGAAATGCTTCTTCAGGTAACATCATTTGCAACACCTGTAATTCAGAACATAAGTCGGCTCCATCTACATCCATGGTATTTCCATGTTTCAAATGTGCTTCAAGATTCATACAATTTTCTTTTAGTTGATGATCATCCAATGAAATTAACTTTGGTGCATCAAACAAGAAGCCAAAAATAGATTCAAAAGTCTTTAACTGTTCAAACCTGTTTTTCAGTTGAGAAAGAGCAATATCCACTATAACAAGAAAATAATCTGTTCTAAATGATTCTTCAGCAGACTGTTGTTCCCTCTCATTACCATCAACTTCATCATGATGTCTTTTTCTAGGTCTATGACGTTTAATTTGAAAAACAAGGTCAATTAGCGAATCAAGTGCAATTTCTTTAGCATCACGCATAGCAGAAGCGAAACCAGTTTCTCTGTAGTTTTCAAAAAGGGTAACAAGTGCTTCCAATGCCTCTACAACAACATCAAGACGCATGTCTTCAGATTGTAATTTTGTGCTCATCATGTTAATATTCAACAAAATGTCATACCAAATAACCAAACTTAATACAAAATCAAAACTGGAAAGTTCTCCTGATGCTAAACTGATATGAGCATATTTATGCGACTTAGTTAGCTTGTTTCTTGCATTTTCATAGTTTGTTTGTGTTTATTATAGTGTTTTAAGCTATTTGCATGTGTTTATAGGTCCAAATGACAAAGTTGGCAAGAAAGTGCAATTTGGAGCATTTTGGAGCAGTTTTGGGCCAAGAATGGATAGCTTACATATGTATCACAAGGAATGGACGAATTTGAAGTTCAAGAGAGGCTAGGAATGTGCTAAAAAGTTGAAGAAATTAATCCAAGACAAAGAAGATAAGGAATCAGCTCAAAAGAATGAGATATTATCCAAAACCTTATCCAACCTTATCTTATCCAAACAAACCTTATCTTATCCTATCCTCTCCTAATCTTTTCCTAACTTAATTCCTGCTGCAAGGGGGAGTTAATTTCTGATTTAAATCACCTAGAAATCTTTCTAGAAGGCCTTATATGTTCCTACCAAGGTATAAAATATCGATGATATCGGAAATATCGGTAGTTCAAAAATACAGAAATATCGATGGAAATATCAGGATATTATCGATATCGATAAAAATAATATGGAAACCACGGAAATTGTAAGAAAAACTTGGAAATTTTTATTGAAACTTTGCAGGATGTTTATTTAGTCAATTATCTATTAGTTTATCACAAAAAATTGGAAGGAAATGCATTGCATGATGGATTTAACTGATTTAAGTTGATTATATAGCGAGCTGGCAAACATTGTGAGTGTAGAAAATATGTAGTAATTAATGAAAGAAGTTTAAACACACCATAATCATTTATATATAATGAATTAGTACAATATTTTACACTTTATACATTGCATGGTAAGATACATGAGTGACTTAGTACCACATAGAATTCTTATGAGGTTCAAAATTTTCACTATGTTGAAGGAGTAAAATGGGAGGGGTTCGAATCCCCTTGGTGTTTTTTTTTTTGAATATAGAAATTTATCCTAGATAATAAATATTAGCTTGCAAGCCTTGCAGACATCTTAACGACCATATAAATATTACAGGCTGAATATGTAATCACAAACACATATGTAATCACAACTTATTTATAATGTACTCATTCTTTATATAAAATAAATAAATAAATAAATAAAAATAAGAAAATTACCATTTTGTTATATATATTTTCCAGATCCGTAGACGTCAAATGTGCGCAGATCAAATCAGATCAGATTAGATATTTTGCACACCCCAAGACGTCCACATACAAGTCAGTAAAAAACCTAAATCACCCACACGGTGACACTAACATTACTCGCACCTCTCTGCCCTCTAATTTACGAAAGACCTCGTGTCTTCCCTTCGTTTCACATAATATTTTCCCCTCCGAGCCTCCACCTCTCTCTCTAGTCATTTTCCTTCCAACCAAACAGTCCAAAATTTTCCCGGAAAATTCCAAAAAATGGACTCGACGCCAATTAACTGGGAAGCCCTAGACGCTATCGTCATCGATTTCGTCAAATCGGCGAAGCTAATCGAAGACGACGACTCCGCCTTTACGACGTCGCCTTTCCCTTCCTCTTCCTCTTCCCCCTCCTCTATCTCCTCGTCGTCGTACCACTCGAGATTGATCATTCGTCAGATCAGGCGAACGCAGGAACCCTCATCTTTCTCCCTCTCCTTCTCGTCTCTGCAACTCGGCGAACACAGGAACCCTCCGGCGAGTTTCTTGAATTTCTCCGGTTAGGTAAGCTTCGGGTTTACCTCTTTCTGTTCTAGATTGAAACTTAGATGTGAAATTTAAGTTCTATCTCGTGTTTTTGCAAGGTTCTTGGGATGAAATCGGCTCGGGAATAGGCACACCCATCTCTGGCGAGGCCGTGGGTGTCGACGAACTTTCTGAACACCTCCGACCGTTTCACAGCAAACGGACGTTATAAAAACGTTCCTCTCGTCTTCTATTTCATTTTCATACCTAGATCGGAGTCTAGGGGGCTGTTTTACAGTCGGCCGGAGCTGTAGAAGCTCTTGCGTTCGTCTCTGACTTGCACAGTTCTGAAATTTCGCGATAATATCGATAATATCGCGATATTTTGACGAAAACCCCTTGGATACCTATTAAAATATCGGTCCGGCGAAAAATCGATAATATCGGCGATATATCGCAGATATTATCGGCATTTTGTTCCTTGGTTCCTACATTGGTGTTGCATATTTTTAGGCCTTGTTCTTCTAGAAATCAGCCACATAACATTGTTTCTAGAATTCCCTACAAAAGTGGCGCCCCAAACCCTTCTAGAAACCCTAAAATTTGCACAAACCCTAGTTCTTTTCCCCCTTGGATTGAGGCCCAAGCCTTTGCAGAAAATCCTAAGCCTTTTCCCATCAGAATTTGTCAAAACCCTAGGCTATAAATATGTGTTTTCAGCCACAATTTCGTCCACTACCCCCTACCATTCAGAAACACATCTTGCCGCACCCTATACACCATTCTACAACCTGTGCAGCAACTTTGGAGAAGAAGATACCCTTGCCGTGCATTCCATTGATGAAGGAGGACCTTATGCACAAGCCATCTGCATCCTTGGGAGTTCTAAGAGTTCTTTCTTCCCTTGTTTTAGTTTCAATGTTTATTTCAATTTGCTTTTTAATTGCTGTGAACATGTGTAACTAAGTTCTTATTAGTTAGTGGTGAATTCGAAGCCATGGACATATGTTTAATATGAATTTATTCCTTTCAGTTATTGTTTCGTAAAACATGAATGTGATTTACTTATCTATTTGATTGATAACTTTTTTTTTTTGTTGATTAAGGATGCATACTTAGTTTGCATACATGAATCTGATGCTAAATTATAAGGGACTTTCACCTAATCGTTAGAAACTTATAATTACAAGTAGTGGAGATTGTTAGTCACAATCGTGTTAAGTAGATTCTTGGCAAGAGTATCATGCAGTTCATAGTTATAATTGCCTTGTCGATGCTTAGATTTCCATGGAACTTAATGATCTTCGAATGTATCTCTATCATGCTGTTCATATAGGGAACTTGAGAAGAATAATTTGGTTGCGATGCGTTGTCCATTCAATTCAATGAATTTAGGGAAATCTGAGAGTTAATTTGTGCATTCACGATTAATTTGGGGCATTGTCATTCATGGTTTAAAGAAACAATACTGGAAATCGATTTATGTTACATATGTTTATGTGTGGAGAAGGATCATCTAACTAGCCTATTTCACCATTTAATTCATCCAATTTCATATCTAGTTTGCTTTAGTTTACAACCTGTTTAGTTTAATCAAATTCGTCCAGATCAACCCCCTTTCAATTAAGTGTCTTAGATTAGTTAAAAAGGTGTTTAAATATGTCCAAATTAGTGTTTTGAGTCTCACTAGTGTTAAATTCGTCCAAATAGTCCTTAGAACCTGTTTTGAGTCTTTTTAAGTTAGTTTTGCTGTTTTGAGTGTTTTAGGTCAGTTTAGAGTCTATAGAGTCTAGTCTTGTGTTTTTAAGTCTAGTTTAGTGTTTTAGAGTTTAATTTAAGTAGATTAGCAGCCATAGTTAATCCCCGGTTTAGAACGATCCCTACTTGCTTAATACTACAATTACATATTCAATAGGGTTTAATTTGTGTGTCGAGTTAATTTTCGCATCATAAACATCCTGCATCCCTACTCAATTGGGGATTCTCAGTAATTTCCACCAACGTAAACAAAGCATTTCTAACTTGGGCTACTTGGGATTTAATTGCTTTAACACTTTCAATGTGACTTTCCCATCGAGTAGTTGACAATGATTTCAAAGTTAAACCATCAATATGTTCAAGCAAAATATTCGAACGCTTTGTAGAGTTGGAAAACACCGTATATATGCATTGACATGCTCCAAAAAAAGATTTTGCTTTAAGACATGAGCTTGCCATATCACAAACTATTAAATTAAGACAATGAGAACCACATGGCATGTAAAAGGCTATGGGATTTATGTCTAGCAATCTTTTCTGGACACCTTGGTGTTTCCCTTTCATGTTAGATCCATTATTATAACCTTGTCCCCTCACATTATCAATATCAAGATCAAGAGACTTTAGGACATCTTGCAACTCATTAAACAGTCCTTGTCCTAATGTATCTTCCACACTTAAAAACTCCATGAAATACTCCCTTATATATATTGACCTGCTTGACAAGTCAACACATCTCAAAATTAAAGTCATATGTTCCACATGACTTGCATCAAGAGTACAATCAAGAATGACAGAAAAAAAATTGGCTTATTTTACTTTTTTAATGATTGCGGTTTTGACTTTTGAAGCTAAAGTAGCTATCAACTCATTTTGGATTTTATGGCTCAAATAGTGGTGATGAATCTCTTTATTCTCAATGAGTCGAAAATGCTTTTGCATTATTGGATCAAACTCTGAAATCATTTCAAGTAAACCTAAGAAATTGTCATTAGAGTCTTCATAAGGTCTTTCATTTGTTCCATGAAATGCTAAATTACGTATGGCAAGACATTTCACAACATCAATAATTCTAAGCATCACTTGTTTCCAATGATTTGTCTCTTTCTTGATTCGCAATTGAAATTCTTTATCAATTGTCTGATTTTTTTGTCAATGTACTTTTCAACTCAACCCAAGTTCTCGAATTAATGAGATGCTCTTTACTCTTTTCATGTTGATCAAGCTTCACACCAAGATGTCTCCAATCACTAATTTCATCTTTTGCTAACTCACTTTTTGAGGCAATTGTTTTAAACAATTTACAACAAAAGCAAAAGACTTTATCCAACTCTTTTGAGTACACGAGCCATTTCCTATCATAAATTTCACCCGTTGGTAATTTTCGATCATAGTAGTGTGAGGAAAATTTTCTAGAGAGTTTGTCATTAGAATAAATGATATTAGTTTCTCGAATTGGTCCCTTTTCTACAAGTAAGTCTCTCATTTCTGCATTAAGACCATCCCAAACTCTTGGATCATAAATGTTTAAATTGAAAATAGGTTCAGGAGATTCAATATTTTCCTTTACACCAATATGATCATCATCAACATTTAAATTCACATCACCACCATTTTCATGGTCTTGAGACTCATCACCAACATTTTCTTCTAAATCACTACTATTTTCATGATCATGAGACTCACCAACAACATTTTGTGACTCTTCACCAACATTATTTTCTCTCAAATTTTCAACTGACTCATTTTTTGTAGAGAAAAAATTATGAAGAGATCCTCTTAAACTTTCGGCAATTTCGTTATCCTTTGCCTTTTTTTTCCTCTTCATATTACCAGAGAGTTGTTTCCTAAAAGACATGGCTTCGATAATTTGTTTGCAAAAATTACCTACACATGATATAACAAAAATTTCCTATCAAAATTATCATTCCAACACATTATATATTATAAAAATACGAACATAGTCTAACATATTATAAAAATTAAACCTAAAAATTGGGTTTGAAATGAAATCAAATAATTCAATTCATCAACAACAACAATTCTATACATCAATTATCATATAATTCTATGTCACTTGCAAAATTAAACCTAAAAATTGGGTTTGAAATGAAATCAAATAATTCAATTCATCAACAACAACAATTCTATACATCAATTATCATATAATTAAATTCATGAATTGATAATTCAAATTTTAAAAATTAGTTTACCTCAAAACTCAAAAGGGTTGGTGGTGAGTGAATGCTCTTGGCACTTGCACTTGCAGCAACCAATGAATGGTGAATGGGCTTGGCGCTGCTGAGGAGGAGGGACAGGGTCCTGTGCAGCTGAAAAATGAGTCAGGGTCAGACGGCAGGGGAGGGAAGTGGGGAACAAAGGGGGGGGGGGATATCAGGAAAGGGGGAGTGGGGATATGGGAATAGGGTTAGTGGGGACCGAGTGGTCCTTTAATGTCATTTTGTATTTTTTTGTTTTTTTTTTTTTTTTTTGGTTTTTTTTTTTTTTTTGGGTTGTGATGCCCTGGACCGAGTGGTCCTTTTAATATCATTTAATATATATATATATATATATAATTAAACCTGGGCCCATTTTTCACCTTTCTTGGGCTCTGGACCTTTTTTATTTTATTTTATTTTAATACCTAGTTATTTGGGTTTTTTTTTTTTTGTGCCACCTTTAGTTTTGGGCCCTGGACAGCTGTCCTTGTGGCACTGGGCATGGGCCGGGCCTGATATTCATACACCCCAAATTACTTCTCTCATATCTTTTTAATTTTTAAATATTTTGTTAGTGGTGTGTAGAAAATATTAAAAAATTAAAAAGGTGTAGGAGAAGTAATTTGGGATGTGTGAATATAATCTCTCTAAAAAATCTCCCAAACAAAGTCTAAATGCAACGCGTTTTATAATAGCTTAAAAATATAATTTCAATTTGAGATCCCGACCCGAGCCTTTACACTCAGACTTTGTTTATTTACATGTAGTTCCTGTATTTAAGCTATTATATCAATCTAACGATTTAAAATTTTACACGTGAGCTACAATTAAGTTTAGTGTTTAGGAGAGTAAAAAAATCTCCCAAACAAAGTCTAAATGCAACGCTTTTTATAATAGCTTAACGGAAAGTCAAAATATAGATGCTAGGAATCCTTCCGATGTGTGAAGAGATGTACTACAATCATAAGTTTGAAATTCCTATGAAAAATAATGTTATTAGATAGTCACAAATTAGAAGGACAACTTTAAAATTCATGTGAACTTTAGAATATGAGTAGATTGATGACTATATTAGACATATTAACTAATCCCAAAAAGTTGTCCTTCCAATACAGATCTTTGAAGCATAAGCTCAAAATTTTTTTTTTCTTTCAATTCTATCATATTTTACAATAGAGTAGAATAATAACGTCATTAGACAATGTGACGAACACTTTCTCCAATCTCACATAAACCTCACCGCTAACATAATAATAGCCGTTAATTAGCCGTTGATCCCGTTGTAGGCCCCGCCCTGATTGTAGAATCCGAGACTAGTTTGAATAATTTCCACCCAAAAACATACACATGACTCAGCGACAACCTAGCTTACAGACTGTCCACTCCTCTCTCTCTCTCTCTCTCTCTCTCTCTCTCTCTCTCTCTCTACCTAAAAGAAATAAAAAAACAAAAAACGCATGTGGGACGTGTGGGGTGAAGCTCAAAACTCTGTTTACTATTAAGGGAAGGTAATTTTCAGAGTTCATCACCTTGTTTATCATCGTTAAATAAGTTTAAATTTTAAAATTTATGTTTATCTATTATACAAATCTCGAAATTAAACTTATTTAACTATTATAAATAGAGTATGAGCATTATTGAAGATAATGAACAAAAATATTTCCCCAGTAAAAAGATAAAAGCAAAAAAATTAAATAAATAAAAAAGGCCATTACCAATACCATAGAGGGAGGCCTGCCTTATTCTTCTCTTGCTGCCCTCTCCTCACCAGTCACCACTCTCGACCTAACCCTTTATATAACAACCTTAAACTATCTCTCCCTCTCCCTCGCTCTCCTCCTTCGCGCTCTCTCTCTCTCTCTCTCTCTCTCTCTCTCTCTCTCTCTCTCTCAGAATTAGGTTCTGCTCAATTTTGTTTGTGTTTTTTCATTCTCAGTCTTTGCTTTTAGAGTTTAATAGATAGAAAAAAGATGGCACTTTGCTTTGGATTTTCTAAAGCACTTTTTAGAGTTGTTCTAGTCTCTGCAATTGTCTTGTTTGCCCTTCTATCCCCATCTGCTGCTGCCACTCCCAAGCCCTCGGCTGCTGCTGCAACTCCTTCCTCCGCCCCTTCTTCCGCCGCCTCCGCCCCTGCCCCTGGCCCTACCAGTGATGGTAACTCACATTTTTCATTTCTTTTGTTAATAATTAGATCTGAAATGCATTTTGTCGATTTTTGTTTTGGGAAATTTTCTCCCCTATTTTTGGCACTTGGGTTTTGTTTTCCTTTCTTGGGTGAGCAATGAGCGCGTTGGGTTCTTTGTTTGGGGTAAATTGCACTAACAGTACAGTAGTTTACTCGAATTTTCACTTTCTAACGTATTTTCGTACTTGGTAGTTTCATTCGGTTAATACCATTAGTCCAATCCGTCAAATGAGGCAAAATTCATTGCAAGTTCGGGCTTTCAAACGAGACGACGTCCACAAAAATGGATGAAAAAATCAACTTAATTGACGATTGGACTAAAGTGAAACCAGAACGAAACTATAAGGGTTTAGTTTATAATTTTGGTTGTAAAATGTGCAGGGACATCAATAGACCAAGGGATTGCATATGTGCTGATGCTAGTGGCTTTGGTGCTGACATACCTCATTCATCCTCTGGACGCATCAGCATCCTACAATTTCTTTTGAGTTGGATTCTTTTTAGCTTAATTAGTAAAAAAAAAAAGAGAAAAATGGCGCTGTTTTTTTCCTTTTTCCTCTATTATTTATTCTCTGTGTGGTTGTTTGTGCATATTTAGAGAAATTGATGATTGGTAATATTTGAGGCCGATTTAGCTTCTTTTAGATAATTGTTGTCAAATTATTGTTCCTTTCTTCCTTTCTGTTTCATTCCTTGCTTTTACCATATTCGCATTGACACAAACACACGTTATTGTGTTATCCGTCACAGAATCTTATCTATTTGTAAGAAAATCTTATGAGTTTGGATTAAAGTCTACTGCGCTTGTTTTGGCCCTACTCAAATTTAGGGTTTCGAAACCATGGATGTGACCTGACACGCCTGAAAAAGTATTACGAATTCATCATCTCTTTTAGAGCAACTCCACTCATGAAGCCCTCTCCCCTGACAATCCACTATTGAATCCACCATTTTCAACAGTAACTGCCTTTAATGAATAGTAACTGCCATTAATGAACAGTAATTGTCATTTGCATCTCCACCCTTGAAGCCCTCCCGCTGGCAATAGGCAATAAAATATTAATTTTTTTTGTTTGTTTAAATAATACAAAATAAAATTATTTGTAATTTCGGATAAGATTTTTTAAATCGTTCTCGTTGCGCCACGTGTCATTTTATAAAAAAAAAAATTATTTAGAGATAGATTTCGATAAGATTTTTACCCAATGTCATCGTGCCACGTAGTCATTTTGTGGAAAAAAATTGGATTGAAACTTTAAGAGAAATATAGGAATTTGATTGAAAGTAGTTGAGAAAATATGAATTTGTGGTGTAAGGTAAATGGAGAAGAAGTGGTATTTATAGAAAAGTAAAAACAATTTTTTACAAAAAAAATTTCAGATTTTTTACAATTTTTTCGGATTTTTTCCTTTGTTTTTTAAATTTTTATTCAAATAATTAATCTCTGCCGTTGGAGTTTAAAAATTTTGAATTCCAACACTCTAGATTGTGCCACGTGTCACAACGGTAACTTTTCTTAATTTTAAAACTATTTTTTCTTTATTTATAAAGCATATTAATATCGACCGTTGATCTCAGATCGAACGGTTGATATTAAATAAAAAAAAATTTATTTTTTTTACCGTTGAGATCCAACGGTCCAAATTAAGGAGCCGTTGAGATTGAACGGACCGTGGGAAGCCACGTGGCTTCCCAACGGTAACTGTGACCACTGCAAAAGTCGACTGGTTTTCTGAAAAGTTGTCGGGCGATGCGCCCCCATGCCCGAGTGGGGTGCACGCGCCTGACAGAAAAAAATAAAAAAAGGGTTTGGAGCTCGGGCTCAGGGGCTGTCAAAAATTGACAGGCCTCCTGCTCGGGCATTCTCCACCAGCTCGGGCTCTTCAAGGCTGGAGGTGATTCACAGGGCCTCAGGCCCTTTCCTCTCCCCTGTCCCCCGGCCTACATGCATAGCTGGAGCTGCTCTTACTCGCGCTTGCACACCTTTACTTTTACAAAACATGACTAAGATTAAAAGTCGAGAAAATACAAGTAGAGGATCCAGATCCCAACAAGAAACATGCAGTTGTGATACACTTGAGTTTGGGCATACAGAAAGCGAAACAGATAGATAAGATGTGCTTTGTCTAGTATGCTCTAGTTATCTTCTATTTCGGAACTTTTGGTTGTTAGATCTTGGGGCAAACATATAATGATTAAAATTTAAGGGTTAAAAACCTCAGAGTATACTCTCAAGTATAATAGGATTTTTCAAATAAGATGTTCAGCAACGCACAATATAATGGAGTAGGATTCTCTCATTTCTTATTCTCATCCCCCTCCATCCCTCATCTCACAGATTACTTTTTGTCTTCTTCTTCTGACTATTAAAAAATCATACACGAGCTACCTTGCTGCAGGTTCTAGTTGACGAACGTGGATTCCGACCTTCCCTTTTTCAAAATTCTGCACCAAATGAATCAAAATCGTATAGCTCTAATCCCATGAACAGGATACCAATTTCCGGTATGCAATACCAAAACATGCATACTCACGGCCAAACAAGACTAAAAACAGGCAGAATAATATGATGTATAAAGAAATAAACCAGGAATAAATTCTGGAAAATGATTTTCTTTTGAGCCATTCCAGAATGAATCTGGGTGATTACTTACAGAGCAAGCAACACACACATGTAACTGACAGAAAACTAACAAGAACAAGATTAATTTTTATAGTAACTAACCACAAAAGGCATACTAAATTCATCCCTTACAACCTAAATATTCACATTTCGAGATCCACTATCACGATGGAAATTACAAAAAGAAAAATGAAATTAGTGTGGAGCCTAAAGTAATCCCAAAAATTATAGAGGCGACATGTGGACTTTTGCTTTAGAAAGACAAGATTGCCCTCATTAAATGGGCAGGATCCTCAGATACTCTCACGCCCAACTCACACCTTGTAGCTGAATACGACATCAATTAGGGATAATTACTCCATTATATCAAGATATTATTTCCTATTTAATATCTTAAGAATATTTCTACATAAACTTTGGCCAATAGGATGCCACCATATGTAGGGCAAAACACTAACACCATGGCTGGCAACTCTCCTATATATACCCCAATTCTACCAAATTTCGGTAAACTTTTGACACCCCTAAAAGCCCTAAACATTTACTCTTTTTCAAAGAAACTAACTTAAGTATCAGAGATCCATTGGCCTAACCCCCCCTCCACCTTGTGGGCACGTGAGACTTAGGTCCTTGATCAAATGTGTTGATTGTGTTGCAGGTACATTTTCGATAAAGCTAGAAACGATGGAAATTTACATCCACAACTAGTGTAGAAAATATCGTGTTCAAAAAAAAAAAAAAACAGAAAAAAGAAAACACGATTACTCGAACGAACCTGGCACAGGAACCGGCCTTCCGGAATTTAAACAGATATGACATTGGTGAACTCATTGCCACAACGGGATAGAGGGATAAAAGGCAAGCAAGTTCAATGCACACTAAAACCGCATCAAGTCTATTCATCCATCGGGCTTTAGGGTTTGTCAAAACGAAAAAAATCACAATCCTCAACAAACACACACATCCACACATTGAGAGAGAGAGATGTTAAGATTATTAAAGTACAAATTTGATTTGTGTCACAACATCCAAATTTGATTCGATTTTTGAACCAATAATTTGAAATCCGATACACACTAGGGAAATAAAATGCATGTGTGTACATACATGTATGCAATGAAAAAAAATCAATGTAAAACGAAACACGAATTGATATACCACAAATTGTAATACAAGTGGATGAATATTAATGCGGTTTTTCGACTTGTGACTAGTTATCTCAAATGCGGTCACTTTACAGGTTTCTATTTTCTTCTGAGGCCGCTTTTTGGCGGTTTTAGACCGACCGCAGTATTGGATTTGATGTACTATTTGGATTTAGGCCTATTTTTTGGAATGCATGCATAAGTAGCGCCCCATTGTATGTTACAATATTTTTCTAGAGCTTTTACACAACTAAACACTGTTTTAAAAATCTACACTTAACACCGTTTAGACCTCACCTAAGCGCTAGGCGGCAGACCACCATCCCGATTAATGCCTAGTCGTTTGAAAATAAAAAAATGGCGCCTAAATCTACTGAGGCGCCCGCCTAACCCATCTAGACCTGCCTAGGCACCCACTTCATTTAGATAGAAAATAGATAACTTTTATTTTGCATTTTATTTTTTTCAATAAATTGTAAGATACTTGTTGCATACTTAAATGAATACACATTATATCTTTATTCCCCATGTTTTCATTATGTTCCAATATTTCATAATATGTATGTCATTCTATTTTGTAGTTTATAATGAAATTATATATATTTTAAGTATAAGCAGACACTTATTTACTCGAAATATAATATATTTACTTAAATTCGTCTAGACGCCTAGGTGTTCTGCGTCTTTTGTACCAAATACCTATTGTTTGGAAAGCACTTGTGTTTGCTAAAGAGGAGAAGGTTATTAGATCAACAAGCTGCGATGGCTTCGTCTTCCATATCGGGTTCTGCAGGTTAGTGTTTCTGCAAATACATCAGTTTTCCATAAACACGTTTAATGGTGAATAATTATTTTGTTCTTGATTTATGGTGATTCAATTGGCAAACTTGTGATTAGTAATTTAGCCTGTTATTCTTACAATATCATCATAATCATGCGTTATCTTTCCATGATCGAGATGTGAAAGCGAATATTTATTTTATTTTTTATTAAATACGTTGCTCACGAGACTTGACTCAGAAACTCTAATGAAATGTTTCAGAGATTACATTGGTTCCCAGAGTGAAGACATGGAGACTGAAATGTATTATAGACCAAATAATAAATATTTTGATTAAGGCAGGGGGCATAAAAATAGTTAATGCACTCTTGTATGCATGTTTATTGCAACATTTGTGTGATTGATTGTGTGTTCTGCCTCTAGCTCTTGAATATAGTTGCTTTTAAAATGGAGGGAATCATGGTGGTTATGCTACTGATCATCTTCTTACATGTGAGCCTTCGACACGGGGATGTTAGCATGACGATAAGGTGCACAGACAAGGAAAGGGAAGCACTCCTTGCATTCAAACAAGGCCTCATCATGGACGAGTACACCCAAGTAATATTCTCTTCGTGGGGAACAGAAGCCACAAAACACGATTGTTGCAGATGGAAAGGAGTCTCACGTGACAAACAAACTGGCCATGTAGTTAAGCTTGATCTCCGAGACCACGATCTTTTGGGAGGTACGATGATTAGTCCTAAACTGGTCGAGTGGAAGCATTTGAAATATATGGATCTTTTTGGAATTTTTTTCAACCGGAGCCAAGTTCCAGATTTCATTGGTTCTCTAACCAACTTAACATACCTCGATCTTTCTTGGTGTCGTTTTGGTGGAAATTTTCCAAGTCATATTGGAAACCTGACCAATTTGCAGTATCTCGATCTCAGTGCTAATGACTTTGCTAATGTAGAAAATATCAATTGGCTCGCTTGTCTTTCTTCTTTTAACATATTTGGACTTGAGTTTCACCAATCTCAGTAATGTTTTTGATTGGCCGGAAGTAGTTGATAAACTCCCCAAACTAATAAACTTGCCATTAATGAGGAGTAGCCTTCCTTCTCCTCGAGTTCTTTCCACTGTTTCAAACATAAATTCTTCTAAATCTCTTTCTAACGTCGATCTTGCTTTGAACCATCTCTCTAATTCTTCAATATTTCTATGGCCACTACAATAGCAGCCTTGTTAATCTTGATCTTTCGTTCAACGATTTGACCGGTTCGATTCCAGATGTTTTTGGAAACATGAGCTCTCTTGCAGATCTTGATCTCTCTTTTAACCATCTTGAAGGAGCGAACCCTCATTCTTTTTTCTCGGTTATGTAGTTTGCGATCAGTGAAGCTTTCAATAAATAATCTGAGTGGTCAAGTTTCCAAGTTTGTTCAAATTTTGTCTGCATGTACTCAAAACTCCTTACAGAGTTTATACCTCAATGATAATAATCTTACGGGTCACTTCCCAATCTTACAAACTTTTCATCGTTGAAAGTCTTGTTCCTTTCCAACAACCAACTAGGTGGAAGAATACCTGAAAGTATTGGCCAAATGTCCAAGCTAGAGGATATTAGTTTTGGCATGAATTCTTTGGAAGGGATCATTTCGGAAACTCATTTCTCAAAACTTTCCAAATTAATCTATTTGGATTTATCCTCTAACTCACTAGGTTTGAACCTCAACTCTAATTGGGTTCCTCCTTTCCAATTGGATCACATAAATTTGGGGTCTTGCAAGATGGGTCCGTATATCCCAAAATGGCTTCAAACACAAAGGGGCTTTACATACCTTGATATTCATGATGCTGGAATTTCCGACATCCTTCCAAGTTGGTTTTGGGGTCTGTCTCGTAACGTGACATTCATCAGTCTTTCCCACAATCAAATTGGAGAAATGTTTGCTAATTTGACAGTGGATTTTACAAATTATCCTGAACTGCATTTGAGTTTGAACCAAATTGAAGGTCCAACTCCTGCAACTCTATCACATGCGTCATATTTGGATCTCTCTAATAATAACATTTCAGCGTCGATTTCTTTCTTGTGTGCAAGTGCAGGTATGAGTTTAAGTTTTCTTAATCTTTCAAGCAACAATCACTCTGGAGAACTTCCAGAATGCTTGACACATTTGGGCAATCTAGTCATGCTTGATTTGAGTTACAATGCTTTTTCCTGAAAATTTCCTACGACGATAGGCTCCTTATTTGGGATCGAAACATTGAAATTATGAAGCAAGCAGTTTGTGGGACAGTTGCCTTTATCCTTGAAGAATTGCACAAGTTTAAAGGTTATTGATGTTGCAGATAACCAATTATCTGGATCAATACCTAATTAGTTGGGGGATAGCTTTCAGAATTTGGTTATCTTAATGCTTTCCTCTAACCACTTCAATGGAAGCTTGCCCCCGCAACTATGCCATCTAGTATACATTCAAATTTTGGATGTGTCTGTGACCATCTCTGGAGGTATACCGAATTGCCTAAAAGTTTACTACTCTGGCTTAGAAAGGAAATTCAAGTCTTACCGTCGAACATTCTTATATGAGAAATACTGATGGACATTCATCCATGGGGACTAGTTATGAGGATGACGCAACTTTCATATGGAAAGGAAGCATGCGGGTGTACAAAAACACTTGGGGGCTTGTGAGAAGAATTTATTTCTCAAGCAATAAGTTAAATGGGGAGATTCCAACTGAAATCAGCTACCTAGTTGGCTTGGTTTCTTTAAACCTATCGAGAAACCAATTAACGGGTCAAATTACTCCAAACATTGGAAAATTGGAGTCGTTGGATTCACTTGATTTATCAAGAAATCAGATAGATGGAAGAATTCCAGCAAGCCTTGCTCGGATAGATCGTCTTGGTTTCTTGGACTTGTCATACAACAACTTGACTGGAAAGATTCCAACTGGCACCCAGCTCCAAAGTTTTGATCCCACTGTTTATGCTGGAAATCCACAGCTCTGTGGACCTCCACTTCAAAATCCGTGTGAAAAGCAAAGAAATAGGTCCAGATCAAGTTAGAAATGAAGATGATAAGGATGATCAGCTTATAAGCTACGGATTTTACATCAGCATGGGGCTCGGGTTTGTTGTTGGGTTTTGGGGAGTTTGTGGAAGTCTGATATTCATCAGGGAATGGAGGTACACATACTTCAAGTTCTTGAATTTGCTGAATGATTGGTTTTATGTGAGGGTAGTGGATTCTGCTTAATACTGAAATAACGAGATCGCAGAAATGTACTAGGGATATGTTTTCCTTGGTAAATGATTTGATACCGTGCCTTGTTTGTAAGAACTTAATTCATAGGGACTTCTCCAAGTAACTGTTTTTTTATGAATATTGTTCTAGTTTAATTGTTTTACATTAGTAAGTGGGGTTGATGTTGGGTTCCCCTGCCGTATCACTTGCTCTGTTGTTTCCTGTTTTGTTTTTGTATATACTAACTTTTCATTGTAACTCGTAAGCAATCTTTTCTTTGTAGTCCATTAGAGACGAAATCGCAGCCCAGCTGGAGGAGTAGAACCCAGATTTGACTAAAATAAGTAGCAAAAGAAATCCGCGATCAAATAAAACGGATATGATAGCCTCACTAATGGTGCAAGCGAGTTATATCCCACATAGCAGCAGATAGATACTGGGGTCCTGTTCTCTGTTTCTCTGGTCACCTATTGCTAGCTTCTCCATGTAACTGGTAAGCCTAGCTACTTCTCTTTGTACCGTATTTGAGAAGAAATGTCACCCAGATTCGGCTGAGATGATTATATACCGAAAGAAATTCACCACTGTACAAAATCGATATGATTGTGACGCTAACTATACAAATACAAGTCCATCATACACCAGTACTGCCTGAAAACCGGATTGATATACATTGTAGCAGAAATTTTTGCTCCTCATTCTCTTTTAATTTGCAACGGCATTTTCTTGTCAATATAAATTTGATGCAAGCTTGTATTTTGAGATGTAAACTACTTCCATGTGCATGCTTTGGTTGCTCTCCAGCTTCGGCGTTGAGTACTATATGAAACTACACAAATTTCGAATGACCAAAATCTAGAAATGTTCTCTTGGTCACTTGGTGACCAAGAAATATATTGCCACTCAACCCATGAATTGATATTCAATGGCACTCATCAATTCAGCTTCTGTTGTTGACAAAGCAATATTGTGTTGTTTAATAGAGGCGTAAGAGAAATGACACACCCCAACCCTGATATCCTCAAATATCAGGGTAGGCACGTGCTGGCCGACACTCGAGGGTGACGAAACCATTTTAAACATGCCTTCGAATAAAATATGTAATTAGAATGAAAATGCTAATGCAGGAACGTGTTCAAAGCATACAACTAATTAAGAATAATATGAAAGAATTATAATAAAAAGGTATGAACGAAGGGAAGAGTCATGCACTGAGAAGACTCGAATGTACCTATGTCGACGTGCCCTGACGCCGGGATTGTGTGCCTCGATTCTAACTCTTGAGGGGGGCACAAATAGAAAAGGTGAGTGGACCAAAGTTTATAATAATAATAATAATAATAATAATAAGAAAACCATTTTATTTATGAACATACTAACCTCCTGTTTTGAAAACATATATAATACTACATAATAGGTTTTTCAGAAAACCCTAGCATAAGC
Source organism: Malus fusca (assembly GCA_035220775.1). NCBI lineage: Eukaryota > Viridiplantae > Streptophyta > Magnoliopsida > Rosales > Rosaceae > Malus > Malus fusca. Next base: position 22,393,702 of record CM069065.1, on the reverse strand, counting down.
CATGAAATCATTCGTAAAATATGTATGCGTAAAACAATGCTCGAAGTTGGTAGTAAAATCACCTGAAGGCAAATCTGTAAATCTCATCCATGTTGTACTCTCTAAGGGTATCATAGTCGCCCGAAGGCAGTACATGTCCATCACCCAAAGGTGAAGCTGAATATAATAGCGTACATACACACCGACACTAGTCATGGCTAGTGAAGCTGTCTAACACCGCTTTCAGCAGTGAAGCTGAGGTTATATATATATCTCACTACTCCTCCACCATGTCCTATGGCCATAGACGTCATACCCATGGTGTGTGTATGTGCTGTATGATAACCCACTAGATAAGCACCAAAAACATACCTCAAAACTCGTATTAAAACAGCGGAGCTCAAAAGCTCAAACCCTCATTTCATAAATCCATGATAATTCACATATTCATAAATCTGTAAAATAAAGCATATTCGAAAGCCATAAAATTGTATATACAAGAATCCAATAATTCATAACTTTTAATAAACATAAATTTTATAAATCATAAATATTTCGTAAACCATAATTATAGAAATCTGTAAAACATAATATAAAACATATTCAACTCGGCACGTTGAGAAATCTAAAAAGGGACCTCGAGTTCCCCCACGCGCCGCCACAAGGCGACGGCCCGGATGGCTACACGCTGAGATGGGTTGCAGGAAAGTTCGCCAGAAAACTCGTCGGCACCGCCGTGGACAGCGGTGGAGCACAATACCTTCTGCGAAAGCGCGTGTGCTCCACGCATGCCCAAGCACCGACCGTGGAAACTGGCCTAGAGTCTCAATTTAGGTTTTAAGCTTTGGTTTAGGACCAAAGGATTAGACTTGGGCTAATAGGTGGCTGGGCCGATTTTAGGATTGGGTTTGTGCCTAGGTTATAGGTAAATGGGCTGGTTATTGGGTTGGATTACATCCGATTGGGCTGATCTGGTTAGGGTTGCGAGCTGGGTTTGACCTGGTCCAGATTGTGAGGTGCCGGGCTTCACAAAGAAGAAAGTCGGAGTTTCCAAGCTTCGGTCATCTCCAACCCATCACTAAACCTAATGATGTTGGCCAGAAATGAAGCATTGGGAACAACGATTCGAAATATACCTATTGGAGGCCGTGACAGTGGCCGAAGTTGGCCAGAAAAGAGTTCGATACCGTCGGTCCAAGCCGAAAACTGGGAAATTCTTCCCCGACGTATTTCTGTCTTAAAACCCGACCAAAACACACAAGCATGCTCAAAATCAAGCCACGAAGATGAATGTATAAAAGTTAGAATATTCCCAAAGCATACCTTGGTCGAGATCATCGAAAGCTTGGAGTTTGCCGGAGATGACGAGGCGATTTCTGCTTTCTTGTGCAGCATGCACAATTATGGAAGAATAGAGAAAAAAGGTCAGGGAGAGACAAAGGTCAGAGGTGGTTGAGTTGATGGCAGTGGTGGAGGGTATAATAGTTGCCGGAGTTGCAAAGGTGGTTGGTAGAGTGCTCGGAGATAGGGGAAGCATGGAGAGAGAGAGAAATGAGTTTCCCGAGGAGAGAATTGGGAGAAGAAGGGGAAAAAGAGAGAGGGAAAGGGTTCAAGAGATTTGGGGAGAAAGCCACGTGGCAGGAGGAAAATAAAGAGTGTAGTGTAGGTATGGATCCCACGGGCCATAATAATATCAAAATAATTAAAATATCCAACCCTAATATCTAAAATAATGAAATGACTATTTTGCCGCTCGACTTTGTTCGTTATAACTCCAAATTACGTTCCGTCTATGCCCACGCGTCCATAACGTTAAGTACTACAAGAATACGCCAAGACACGGATCTTATGTGACACGACAATGCGGTCAACAAAAGTCAATGCATTTACCTCGAAGGGCATTTTCGTAAATTTGCGTATTAAAATTATAAAAATCGTAATAATTGGGGACAGATCATTACAAGAAAGCTCCACTCCCAAAAGAAAAAGCACATCCAGATGTACTTTTCATATCAATTTCATCTCCACTCCAATCACTGTCATAATAACCTATTAAGATTGACTCCTTACCTTTCTCGTATTCAATCCCATAGTCTAATGTGCCTTGTATATACCTGAGAACCCTTTTGGCTGCTCCCAAGTGTTTCTTTGATGGTCCATGAATGAATCTAGCAAGTAAGCTAGCTGCAAACATGATAGCTAGTCTAATGGCAATCAAATACAAAAGACTTCCAACCAGTTGTCTACACATGTTCTTATATGTTTTTCTCTCTCATCATCCTTCTTGAGCTTGTAACTAACCGCCAATAGAGTATTAATAAGCTTGTAGTCCTTCAATCTAAACTTTTGCAACAAACTAACATCATATTTTTTTTGGTTAATAAAGATCCCATTCTCAGATTGCAGGATTCCCATTCCAAGAAAATGATATAAAAGACCCAAGTGTCATTTCATACCTATTCATCATATCTTGTTTGAACTTTTCTAACAACTGTGTGCTACTACCATCATCTACATAGATAGAGATAATGATGCTTTCATTTTCTCCCTTTGATTTGATGTATAAAGTTGCCTCACTTGGACTTCTGGTAAAACCACACTTGTGTAAGTAAGTGTCAACTTCTTCATATCATGCTCTTGGAGCTTGCTTCAACCCATACAAAGCATTCTTAAGCTTGTATACTTTGTCTTCTGCACCCTGCACTACAAATCCCTCAGGTTGATTAGTGTAAACTTCTTCTTGCAATACACCATTAAGGAAAGCTGATTTTCACATCCAGCTGAAATAACTTCCATTTCTTTTGAGTTGCTAAAGCAATAAGAGTCCTGATGGTGTCTAATCTTGCAACATGAGCAAAAGTTTCATTGAAGTCAATTCCAGGCTTCTGTGTATAGCCCTTGGCAACAAGTCTTGCCTTGTGCTTTTGAATTGTCCCATCCATATTCAGTTTGGTCTTGCAAATCCATTTCATTCCAACAATAGGCTTGCCTGATGATCTGTCAACCAATTCCCAGGTCTTGTTCTTCTCTATCATGTCAATTTCAGCATCCATAGCTTTATTCCAAGCTATATCAATGGTAGTATCAATGAAACTTTTAGGTTCAATCATGCTGACATTACATCTAGTATATATCTCACTCAATGATCTTTCTCTACCTAGTGTGGTTTTGACTGAGCTTGTCTCACCACCATCAGCTTGAGTATCAGAAACAACATGAGTTAGACATTCACTCTATTCTAGCTAAACATCATCTCTATGTGACATTTGATCTATCTCATGTATCCTGCATATATTATCCTTCTCAAATAGGTTCAACTTGACTGGAAATGTTAACTTCTCAATAGTTTATGCATTCCAGTTCCAAGTACACTTTTCATAAAAAACAACACTTCTTAACAGAAATATCTTCTTGGTATTCAGATTATAAATTCTATAACCCTTCTCCATCTTCCCATATCATACAAAGATACCTTTCATAGAGGATTCATCAATCTTGTCTCAATTGTTCAGGTATATGCCCATAACAGATACATCCAAACACTTTTAAGTGTAGAATACCTGGTTTTCTCCCACTGAAAGCTTCAAATGGGGTTTTATGTTCCACTGCCTTAGTTGGACACCTATTGAGCAGATACACATTAGTGTTAATTGCTTCTCCCTAAAACTCATAGGGTAGTCGCTTGTCATGAAGCATATTGTTGGCCATTTCAACAATGATCATATTCTTCCTCTCAGTAACTCCATTTTGCTGTGGAGAATATGCCACTGTCAACTGTCTTTCAAGTCCTAAATCATCATAGAATTGCATAAACTCATGAGAATTGCATTCTCCACCTCTATCACTTCTTAGTTTGAGAATTCTATAACCACTCTACAATTCAACCATAAACTTGAATTTCTTGAACACTTTTAACACTTTTGATTTGTGATTCAGAAGGTAAACCCAACACATTTTGGTAGCATCATCAATGAATGTCAAGAAATACCTGTTTCCTCCAAATGTTGTAACCTGCATTGGTCCACACACATCTAAGTGAACTAGCTCTAGAGGCTTGCTTACTCTCTAAGTTAACTCTTTAGTGTAAGCATCTCTGTGTTGTTTTCCAGTAATACACCCTTCACAGACTCCAGTTGATTTCTTGAGCTTTGGTAGACCCAATACCATATCTTTATCAGACAATAGTTGCAAGCTATTAAAGTTTAAATGCCTTAGCCTTTTGTGCCATTCCCATGCATCACCTTCAACATTGGCTTTTAATGCATAACCATTCATATCTTCATGAGTAATGGGAAACACATGTTACGAATCATTTGTACAGTAAAAACATGACCCTCCAAGCTTCTATCCTTAAAGATTGCAACCTAATCATCACCAAACAGCAAGAAATAACCATGTTGCATCATTTGGCCCACACTTAGAAGAATTTCATCTAGTCCTGGCACCAACATTGCTTCTTTAATGTGCCTAACACCTCTCTTAGTTTCAATCACCAATGTTCTTTTTGCAGTTGCCTAAACAATTTGTCCATTTCCCATCTTGATCCTTGTTGAAACATTCATGTCCAAGTCAAATCAACATAGACTCATTTGAAGTCATATGATTGCTGCATCCACTGTCAATATACCAAACATGCTCACTCTTGACTGTTGCAGCAAAATTACAAGCAAAGAACATAGATGTTTCTTCCTCCATTTGTAGTGCAACTTGAACTTGTTGAACTGGTTTACTTCTGCAATCTCTATCAAAATGATTGAATTTGCCACAATTGTGACATTTTAGTTTTCCTTGAATCTGCATTCACCATAGTGTATGTTACCATAAATCTTACATGCCTCCCTTGTATTCCCTTGTTAAACCAAGGTTTGTTTGCATATTGAGGCCTGTCATTGAACTTGGTATCACCCTTCTTATCTCTAAACCTGAAAGGCTTCTTACCCTTGTATCCAGTGGTTTGTGATCCACTCTTATTTTGAATACTTAGGCTATTAAATGTCTTTTCATTTACTTCCTCATCTTCAGAATGTCTCTTCAACCTATGCTCAATAACAGATACAATATTATCATATGCAGGAGTTAGACTAATTAACATTTTCTCAACTAGTCTCTTGTTTGGCAAAGTTCTACCAAACATCTTCATTTTATTCACAAGGGCAAATAGTCTTGTCAAGTAATCAGAGATAGATTCATTGTTTCTCATCCTAGCATATTCAAAACCATGACGAATACCTTGTAGTTTCACAGCCATGACTTGAGCATCACCCTTGAATTCTTGCTTAAGAACATCCCAAGCATCTTTTGTAGTTTTCTGGTTTGCAATTTTGGGGAAGATTTCATCACTCACAACTCCTTGTATCAATCCCAATGCATTTGCATCTTTGGAGATGAGATCCTGAGCTATAAGAATTTGCTTCTCATCCGTCTCATTCCCTTCCTTCGACAATACAAAACCATCTTCAACAAAACTCCACAAATTATGAGACTTAAAGATAGTTTTCATTCTGATGCTCCAAAATTTGTAGTTAACACAAGTGAAGACTGGTGCCCATAGATTAGTACTAGATCCAACCATATTTATGCGTTTGAGTTCTTCATCGAAAACCCAAATGAACACTCACATGTTCACTCCTAGATTCAAATCCAACCTGGCTGTGAGACCATGTTAGTGTTTGGGATATTTTTGAGCTAGATTTCTTAGTGTATTTGTAATCAAATCAACAAGTAATTGAAATGAGATTAAAGATGATGTATTGAAGATGGAATTTAGATGGAGTACATAGCTCCATCAATCTTCATTGGATTTGATCCACAAAACTCAGCTACAAAGTAGGTATTATAGCCGTTGCAAGCCCACCAAAGCATCACGTGCAGCTTACATGCTTTCACTTAACAGTTAACAAACTGGACACGTGTCAAGTTATACACCATTGAGATGTTATAATCTTGACCGTTCATTACAAATATATAAACTTAACTAAGAACAACACTTAGACATTTCAACCTTCTTCTTCTTCCATATTATAGCAACCTTGATGCATTGATCCAGCTACCATGCTTATGCTCCAACACTCCCTTCTAAGCTGGGAGCTGGTTTGACTCCAAGTTTAGAGCATACATAATCTATCTTTGGGCAATGCCTTGGTGAAAATATCAGCAAGTTGATCTTCTAATTTGCAATAGATTAAGTTGATAATGTTTGACTGCAAAGCTTCTCTAATGTAATGGTATCTCCTCCAAGTTCTTTGATGAAATATTGGATTCCTTGTCATAGCAATGACTGAAGTATTATCACAATAGACAGGAGTGGCTTCAGTGTGTTCTTCACCAAAATCTTGAAGTATAAATCTCAACCAAACAGCCTGAATGGTTGCTTCAGTGGCACTCATGTATTCAACTTTTGTTGTTGACAAAGCAACACTGTGTTGTTTAACAGATGCCCAAGAGAAAGCTCCACTTCCAAAAGAAAAAGCACATCCAGATGTGTTTTTCATATCAGTTTCATCTCCACTCCAATCACTATCACAATAGCCTATTAAGATTGACTCCTTGCCTTTCTCATATTCAATCCCATAGTCTAATGTGCCTTGTATATACCTGAGAACCCTCTTGGCTGCTCTCAATTGTTTCTTTGATGGTCCATGCATGAATCTAGCAAGTAAGCTAGCTGCAAACATGATAACTCGTCTAGTGGCAATCAAATACAATAGCCTTCCAACCAATTGTCTATACACGTTCTCATCTGTGTTCTCACTCTCATCATCCTTCTTGAGCTTGTAACTAACCACCAATAGAGTACTAACAGGCTTGCAGTTCTTCAATCCAAACTTTTGCAGCAAACTAATAGCATATTTTATATGGTTAATGAAGATCCCATTCTCAGATTACAGGATTCCCATTCCAAGAAAATGATACAAGAGACCCAAGTCTGTCATTTCATACCTATTCATAATGTGATAATTCCTATACTTTGAGTACTCTTTTGAAATGTGTGAAAATATTGAGACTAGTTTCGAATCACACAAAAGGGGAGGATTTAGTTACTTAATCCAAAAAATAAAGATTTCGAATTTGCAACCCAAACTTACAATGAAAAGAACATCGGTATTGACAATTTTTGTTGCAACGAGGAAAATATTTGCAGTGTTATGCTGCAATCAAAGACTGAAAGCTTCAAAGGAAAAATAAAATATATTCCAGGCGTTCCCAGGAACAATGACGAGGATATTTTATTCTCCAAAAATTGTTGTGATCTTCTATCGCTTTTGTAAACCTTTCCCCACCATCATGACAAGAACATTGTGATTCGGACAGATGAAATCGCATAACTGAGTGATTTTGCTCCTTCAAGGTAGGTCCGTCTACGATTAAAAAGCCCGGTGAGCTTTGTACAAGTATACCAGAATCCCGAAACTAAAGCACAAGAACGATCCATGAATGTGTTAGTTTTGATCATTGAGTGGTCAGATGTCTATAATGTAGAAAATACTTGACGACTTCATATGAGGAGACAACTATGCCAACAGAAGGGCCAGCACGACCAACACGGGGAACAACTCCCATGAACAACCCCTTCATCCCTCCGTCTCTATCCAACACAAAAAGATTGAGGCCATGGTTGGTTAAAAACATTGAAAAATGAACATTAATTTAGGGAATTCAAATCATGTGATTGATGGCTTATATTGCAGATGAAGTCTCACGTACCTCCAAATTTCGAGCAACATTTTTCTTGTTGTCATCATTATTGCTCTTGTCGGATCCTTCTGCAAAAACAAAACTGTTAAAATTCAAACAAATAATCTTTTCAAATTTTGGTGCGCTTGAATCTCGTGAATAAACTCTGTAGCATATTTAGGATTGCCTTGCTGTTTCTTTCAGTACAATGATGACAAGAAAGGAAAGGAAACAAAACCATGGTGAAGCTTTTTTAGATAAATAACCTCTATTTGTCTCCGGGTTTTTGCCACATCAAGTGGACATGTAGCAGCAGCTGCAAGGCTTCCTGCAATAAATCCAGCAGAGAAATTTGCCCCGAGGACACTGGCTGCGGTGGGTTCATCACCCACCAGACCAATAATTCTTCGCCTGATCTGCACAGAATGGGCAAAAGAATAAGTTGAATCAAGTTATCTACACCTACTGGTGCAAGGCATAAACATAAATGAAAGTAGAAGGTTGCTCCTGAATTTTCTTGAAATAATGTGACTCACTGGCTCAAGGGTTGACCAACAGATTGCAGAAAAAGGAACATCGCGAGCAAGTTGCGCCCCAAGGCCAGTCCACAAGAGGCGATAGTTTTGTACTGTTACATAAGACAAAAAGAAAGGTCATCAAAATCAGCTGCAAATCCAATTACTTTAAGATAGATGGAAAAATAGTGATAAAATCAAAACTAGAAGTAGGGAGTTCACATACAGTTTTGAAGGGGGTTTTTGTTCTTGACAGGGTTGATGACCCTATTCAGTGTCCCCCAAACTCCTGGAGGCTTCACACCAGCTTGGCTTTCCTTGAATGCCTACATTTCAAGAATGTAGAATTGAGAAATTTCAATTTTGGGAGAAAATGAAAGAAAAAAAAAGTTACTATCCACATAGAGTAGTTCTCCTTACCTAATCATCAAGATAAGTAGTCACTACATGAAGGACTGTTTATCAAAGATTGGAGACATGGTTTCTATTGGGCAAAATATATAGTTAAAGAAACTAATCACTAAACGTTAGTTAATAGCCATCTTCTTGTCTGATGCTAATTGTATTTTAGGGCTTTTAGATTCAGGTCCAAAAACATAGAATGTTTTTAAGAGTGAGTCCAGTTATCTAATTATATGTTTTTATTTCTTTTATACTCATTTTATATTTTCTAAAAATATTAAAAATCAATTAAAATCTTCTAATATTATGCATTTTCCAACTCCAAAAAATATAATTAATATCTTATAACAAAAAAACTAATATACTAACATAAATTTATCTGCAAAACATTCTACCCTAACTCAAGTAACAAATATATGAATGTATATTATACCTATACATGAGATATGAAACCTAATTAAAAGGTAGAAAAAACATAACATACCTACAAGTAAGACACATTAATCTATGACAGGTTGATTATTAAAAAAAAAAAAAAAATCTGTCATATAGGTAGATAAATATAATTAACCTGTGACATAGGTTGATTATAAAAATTAAAAAAAAAATCTATAAATAGGGTTTAAAGCAGAAGGAAGAATGAGAAATAACAAAAAGATAAATAAAAAGAAATAAGCAAAGAGATAGTTGGAAAGAAATTTGATTTTAACAATAAATCTTATCAATAACTATTGATAATTAAATAATTAAATATAACAAATTGGACTTATTTTAATAAACTGGACTATTCCTACTATTGGCTCAAAAAATTGGACTTATATCAAGTTTCCCCTTGTATGTATTTTTATGCTGAAATAGGTCACAGATCCTCAATAACAATTGTTAATTCTTTTTCAATTTCAAATCACATCATAATTTGTACTTATGCCAGAAACTAAGATAATTTGAGGTAGAGTTATTGACATCACATTCATGGGATTGGTCGAGAGGTGACACATAAAAGATAAACGAGGACATCAAATCTACATATAAGATACCTGCATGCGCGTCCTTGCCAGCTCAACAGGGTAACAAGAAATGCAAGCTAATGATCGTGCTATTGACCCTGCAACTAATGGCACATATGGTGTTAAATTTGGAGCATTCTGAGTCGTGAAATCTTCCATCCAATTGCAGAAAATGTCATAACAAGGCATGTAGATCCCCACCTGATTGACATATAGAAAGTAACTACTAGCAACATAACTCCCAGAACAAAGTGCGTGGAATCTAACGCTGCAAGGAACCATTTGGATAAAGAGGTAATTCTTGGAAAGAGAAAGACTTACAGTTGGCATGGCCAATGCTAAGCTTGCAGTAGTGCCTCTCCAGAGTCTCCAAAATCCTTCCTGTGAAACCCCTCTAATATTACTTTAAGTTTTCCTACAAACTGAAAGACGATGATCTGAAATATAAACAGATTGTCCCTTAATGGGGATACATTAGGCACATGGACAAGGCACTGAAAAGTGTCTTAACATCAAATATACCCAGTTACTCTCTATCTAATACTGTACACAGCACTTTCAAGACGTCCGCAATTAATGAGAGAGAGTGAGTAGATTTTTACTAAAGGTTAATTAAAAAACCTATGCCTGGTTTAACCTATGAAACAAATACTTAAAGTCGACACTTTACAACACAATATGACAGGAGCACGCTATTGGATTGCAAAAGTTGTTTTAATGATAGATACTTTAACTATAAACACAAAGGAAGATAAGTTACTCCTTTTCAGATATGAATATGCTAGATAGAAATACTGTGTATATATCCACTACCTGGCGTATGACTTTGTACAGCACATCCAGTGTTCCTTTATACTGGTTACACTCCAGAGGGCAGACAGTCTTTGTTCCAAGTACTGACCTTATGCGTGGCGTGGAAGATCTCAACTCTGAAAGCATCTAAAGACAATCCCAAAGCCAAAATTAAAGGTGCTTCAGTACAAGGAAATATCCATACATGAAACAAACTAGCTACGATTCAAGCTTATTGCAAAGTAATTACGAATCGAAGATGAACACAATAAAAGAGTAGTACTAAACTAAGTAATCGAAAGCCAGTTGCTCACATACCGCGTTTGGTTCCGGACAAGCCACATCACAAAACCCTTGATAAGGAACTCCAGCAGCCTGTGCTTGCAACCTTGTCTGAAGGCAATGCAATAAAAATGCATAACACCAATCAATTCCCATAACACAAACATTAAAGCAGAGAACTTTCTAAACACGCAAGGGCAAACGCCAATCAGTTCAAAAGGGTAACTTCTAAATCAATAAAATTACCCTTTTATCAATTCACACAGCAGAAAAAATATATGATCTTGTCAATCACAGCATATGGGAAAATGGGAATTTCAATATACAAATTGTCCAAAAGATTTAGAAATGAACAAATTTAAACACAAATAATCCAAAAAAAAAAGAAAGAAAGAGAAATTGCAGAACCTTGGCAACGTCAAGAGGGTTAACGATAATCGCAGAGACGAAGGCGGCGCCGGCGCCGGCGAAAGCCCGCTCTCCGAAACCCAAATTGGCGTCGGAAACGCGCACGGAATGGAACTGTTTCTGATGATCTTTGGATTCTCTGAACATGGTATCCACGTTTCCTTCGAAGTCAACCCTGCTGCCAGCCGCGGTGCTCATCCGTGAAGGCAGACCATGCCTTGAACCCACCATTTCCTCCTCCTCCTGGTCTTTGTCGGTTGGTCTTGCAGAAAGCCCGGAGATTTATTGAATATTTGGAAGAAGATTGTGAAATTGTTCATTGGGAAGACGCGAGAGAGTGCGTCATTGCGTATGAGTTTGAAACGACGTATGATTCTTGGCATAAGTTAGCGTGGAGCTGAGGGCGCCAAACAGAATGGGGCTGTTGCGGTGCTGCTTGCTGGCGGTCGATGTGGACTCCCTGTGGGAGAAATTTGACTGGGCTCTTTTTCTTTTTAGTTGCATTATGACCGTTAAATGGTAATGTGTTAAGTAAATACATGTATTATTTTTGCTTCTTTTAGTGCAATCATTCTTCGAAACTCTCACTCTTAAGAACCGTTGAATTATATGTCTGTTTGAAGTATTAGTAAGAACCATTGGATTATATGACTGTTTGAAATCCAATGGCCCATATTTAGCCACGTGTGCCTAGCGTTGGGTTTGAATTCAATTTTTTCACTGTTGGAAATCCAATGATTAAAATCCAACGCACAAGAACAGGCCATGTCGCCCATGCGCTGGGAGCGTTGTAGCACGGGCCCCATAGACCTTTTTTTGTCCCCTGACGCAAAAATTTATAAGAGCCATTTTGGTTCCGGTCCCTAATCAACCTAATTATTAGATTGAAACCTTGTTTGTTTAAATATTTTGATTGAGGTCCTTAGCATCATTTAAGAGATTTAACTCGTGCAATTATGAATTTAATGTCTCACAAATTATGAAATCTAAACAAATTCAAATTATATTTTTAAAATATAATAAATAGTTAAAAATCAATTTTAGAGTAATATTGTTCTTCACAAAAATATAGCAAAAAACAAATAATGTACGCACATAATAATAAACATATATATTTTTTTAAATAACTATTGATATATTCTAAAACATAAAATAAATACATATAATTAACATGGGTACATTTAGCAAAATTATAAATGGGTACAAATACAAATAAAAGTTAAAAAATTATGGGCACATAAGGGAATTAATATATGGGTACAAATTAAAAAAGAAAATGGGTAAAAATTAAAAAAAGGGTTGCAAATTAAAAATTGATACAAACTAAAAAATATATGATAAAAAAATTTGGCCATAAATATGGATATACCAAATGTAACGTTTCTAACACTAAATGAATATATTTACTTATTTAGAAATAAAAAAATATTTTATTATTGAAATAATTAATGATGTTTATTAAAATCTAAGGACCTTGATCAAAAATTTAAACAGAATAAGATTTTAACCAATGGAGGAGGAAAAATAGGGATGAGAACCTAATTTTTCCGCTTTTGTTTATTTTGGTTCTTGTCACATCCCGCCCAGGACCCCCACCACATCCCGGGCTCGACTCCACCATAGCAAGATATTGTCCACTTAGGGCCCCGACCACGCCCTCACGGTTTTGTTTCTAGGAACTCACACGAGAACTTCCTAATGGGTCACCCATCCTAGGATTGCTTTCGCCCGAACTCGCTTAACTTCAGAGTTCCGATGGAATCTAAAGCCAGTGAGCTCCCCAAAGGCCTCATGCTAGATAGAGATGGGAATATACATATAAGGCTTACAAGATCCTCACCCCTGAACTATGTGGGATGTTACATAGAAGCCAGTTGTTTTAACGATGTTTTCCACTTAGGTAATCAAAACATTTTCAACTAGTCACATTTTCGATCACTTCCACAGGTAGACAGTATAATCGGAGTACGAGTCGATTTCTCATTGTTAGAGTTATTTGAGTATCGAGAAAGATACGAAGACCTATTCGCACGTGGCATAGTGAAAGGAAGTAGTATGGTACATCCGAAGACATACACATCTGGCGTCAGATTGGATATCACCAAATGGTGGAGTGAAGTACATCATCGATCCACTTTCTCGTACTACACCAGTTTTTCCTTGCATCATTTCGTACAAGTCCTACATCATTGAGAGAACTTAGTTACAAAAGCTTACTGATGTTGATTATGAATAAAGTGTCTGACAACTGAATTGTTGTCTCATCTTACCTTCGTTTTACACCTTTTAATGATAATGATCATTTTGGAAATCCATGATGATGTGTTCTTTGGACGTTTCAGTTGTATAGAGGCAGCATGACAAAATATCGCTTATATTTCCCAACGTGTAGAACTGTTCGAAATGAACCATCTTATTCACGACTTAGAGTCAACATTTACCATCTTTACTTGAAAACCGGATGACACTTCTCTGTAGAGAAACGTGTCCAAAATCTCTATCAATCTTAGACCTCGCAAGTACATATCCATTTGAAAAGAATTAGATTTATGACAATGGCGATAGAGGAACCAAATCAACAGATAGGATTACACAATCGTGTATCATCCCCATTGTGTAAACGTAATTACTGTTTACCGTAACAAAAGACATTATCTACTCCCGTTTCGGCCTGTCTATTTCATTTTAGTTGCAACTCACGAGCGTTGGGTTGACGTTACTTACAAATTATCAAGAAATCGTTCAAGTGGTTATACTCAATTTTCTGTATCCGAATGGAGATGGGAAATATCACCATAAGCTCCTGGTACGAGGTATCTTGTACATGTGGATATCATGATGATGTTTTAGTGACTATCGACCGATTTAACAAGTCAGCTCACTTTCTGTTGGTCTAGAGGGACAACATTTTAGACCATTTAGTTAAATTACTCATTCTTGAAGTTTTCAGATTTTTTGACGTTTTGGTCAACATCTACTTTGACTGTGATTTAATATTCACCTTTTGTGCCGGAAGGCATTCCAGTCACCCTTGGGTACATGTCAACCCTATTGCATTTCACACTAATTTTGAAGCGAACATACCGTGTAGGTGAATCGCCCGAACATTTATATTTTAGTTGTGACTATTAATTCTTCAATCACCCAACAAATACTCTGTTAAGCAAATCCTTACCGTTGGTGATTGAATGTTCCAAAAGCTACCATTGTAGCGAGATGTCATGCATTAATTTCAATTACCTTGTATTCTAGATTTGATGGACTTGTTTAACCCTCAAACTCTTGATTGTTCTTCTTGGCATAGTTTTGCTAAACTCGAGGGAAATTCAGTATAAACCTGCTCACTATGGCGTTATGAACTGCATTGTTTGGTTATATGGTGTGTGTGTGTGTCACTACTATATCTCACCGTAACATGTGTTTCATTTCCAAGTCTTGGGAAGCCTTCTTGAAGGCCATGTGTATTAAGCTTTGTCACGTACCACATTTCACCCTCAGACTAACGATTAGTCTGAAACGAGCTACTCAAACCTTAATGGACATGTTGCATTTTGTCCGTTCTACAATTAGCATGGTTGTAACACATAGTTATCTTTATTTTAGTTGCTTCTAACTACGATTACAATTTTTGGTTTTGGGTATGGCATTGTTGAGACGTAGTATGGAAATTTTATGCATAGCACATGATTGACAAAAAAGTATTGTCAACAGGTAGTTGAATCATCGAGATTACAATGTAGCAAATTGTGTGCTATTTGCATTGTCGCCCGAAAGGGTAGTACGTGAGCACGATTGAGGCACTAATTGGATGATTTATGTGTTTTTTCCAAGGAGGGGCATGATGGTAATATTGCATTCTCGAGAATTTGTTACTTACTTATCAAGACAACTGTAAGTTGTCGATATTGCGAGCTGCAGACTGTAATATCGATAACTTATTCATTGGACTAGTTAAGCAAGTGGACAATTAGGCCATTTACGTTAGTTTATTTATTTATTGTTTGGGCTCGACCCAAAGTTACTACATGTTTATTCTCGGAGTATGTGACTCTACAAGTGCGTAGGTGAAATTTTTCTATGTTCAGTTTTGACTTCAGCACAATTATTTTAAATTGTACATTTGTTGACCCTGAAAACTACCAAGCCTACGTGGCGCGCAGACCGAGTAATCTATGAGCTAACTACATCCTTCGGTTGAATGCGGGGCGTGCCAACTCGTCGGCCGAGCTCGACCGAGGAGTAAAATATGCTAGATGTTACGATGAGTGCGCGGCCGACTTCTGCGTCTTGCGATTGCGACCGAGGAAGGAACACGTCTCGGCCTCTTGGGTTCTCGAACTTGAAGACAAGGCTACTATTCTTACTAAGTTCACAAATCGTCGTCGTTGGATTCGGCCACAGTGATGGTATTCGTCAGAGTAAACTCACGCCGAATCGACACCAAAGTGTAAGGGCACAAATACTCAAAGCGGATATATGTCTTAACAATAAACGTGGTTCGGCCTTCGGAATGTCGAACTCTAAACCCCACTTGAGAGTATCCAATCATAAACTAACTCGGCATGCAATGTGCCGAGCCTAATAAACTGTAACACCTCACTTCGCCGAGAAGGCTAATGAGATGACCTCGACCAATAAGGATTCGAAAATCCTTTTCAACCGAGACTTGGATAGATAACCAGTCACCCTCGACGCAGTGCTATCTATGACGACTGAAGATGCTGCGAGACCGGCTGGTTCTACGGTGACAGTGTTATCTATGCCGACTGAAGATATCACCGGTTGCCTTCACAGTGCTGTTTATGCCAACTGAAGATGTGTCGGCGAAAAAAGAAAAGAAAAAGTCTCAAGGTTGTTGAGAGAATTTGCGCAGGGCAGTTTTGTGTGTTGAATTTGAGGTCCCTCCACGCTGCACATCACCTTGTATTTATAGCAGTGATTTATTTACTAGCCAACCCGTGCAATTCCTGCCCAAAGCAGAACATTCCTCTGAGATAGTTATCATATAAGCCTTTGTCATCATCTTGATATCCTGGAATAGTTGGTGACTGCAATTTTCCTTATATTTAGAGTAGATACACTAGTCTCCTGATAAGACTCATACTTAGAATCGTGGCCAACTTCAACTTCCTAGCCACGCACCACATCTTATCACCCATTCAGTGGATCATCTTCGATTCTACATGTACGAATTGCATGGAAAATGGTCTCCTAATTCCCTACGTACATGCATGAATCAAATCCTTTTATCTCCAAACCCACGTGCACCACTTGGAATGTGTGCAACATCAGGATTACCACTTGGTCATAATCATCACCAATCTTGTTTATCAAATCCCACTTGCAGCTTTATCCCATTCTGATGATGATCAATAAATCCCTCTATTATCCAAAATACAACATGCATTCATGGTTTCAGCTACGGAAAACGAATTCAATCCTTATCCTCCTTTATCCCAAGTCAATTGGATCGACCAATGTTAGGTTTAAATAATTTAATATATTACTAAGAGATAGTATCGTAATTAAAATCACAATATTATTTCTTAATAATAATTGAAAATCATTTCAACCATTTTGTCGTTCAACGGTCTAAATTTCTGCTCATCCAACGGCCTCGGTTGCTCAGGCCGATGGTGTAAAATCGAGTCTAAACATTGCCCCCCAATTTTCTTAAGCTTCGCCTCGTAAGCCGAATGGTTAAGGAAATTAAGTCTTGTGCCCAATAAAATCTCGTGGTATCGCCGAAGAAGATAACATTTCTCTTGACAAAAGAAAAACACACGATGCTGTTAAGAATCCGTAGTTGAACTTCTATCTGAGTTTAAGATCCTTGACAAACTCCAACTAATAAGTGCCTCACCGAATGAAAAGGATAGCCCACGTGAAAGCCTACCACTCGAAATGGGTGGCTTTTCATCATGTCCCGATTGATGGTAAATACTCCTCGACAAAAGAAAATGACGTCGGCACCCACCAAATTCGACCATAGCTCGGCAAAGAATTCATCACCGAGCTTAATCAAGTACCAACCGTCAAGATCTTCAACCATAAGTAGGTCACTTTTTATGCATGCAGGCCATCAAACGGGACTGAAGAAATAGGACCATCACCAAAGTAGCCCTCAAAGGGCAAAAAGACTTCACTAAGCTTTCTCGAGACTTGAGAAATTTTTGGGCCAACATTTATTCGGCTTTTAAACTTACGTCTCTGCAACGCATGTTGAAATAGAAAAGACTAGGCTCCTGCAATTGTATTTGAACTAAGGCTCCTAGGCAACCCTGAAAGTTTTGAAGAGGGTGATTCCAGGTGATGGTGTAGAAGGAAATGAGGAAGAGCCGCCGTTTGTTGTTATCATTTTCGTCGGCGTGAATGACGCTTGCATTCGACAAAGCTTGCCACCGTTTTCGTCGGCGTGAATGACGCTTGCATTTGACAAAGCACACGATGCTAAAATGTATGGCAATCTCCAGAATGTAGTTTGACTAGGTCGTAACAAATTAATATGTTAGTCTGAAAAACAACCGCCGAATAGAAGAATTCGGTCATGGACCAAACAGTTACAAACATCGATATGCATGCACTGAATTGGACAAACACCACCGAATGTGACCAAAGAAACTTGATCCACCAAAAAGGCAACCCTGATGAGCCACACCTTAAATGTTGTAGCTTAGCACATGGGGGATCACCAATCGGCCATAGCCTGCCAAATGTCGTGGCCTAGCTTCCACCGAATGTTCTCTGTTCTTTGCTGCTGTCTTTCACCGAGTAACAGGGGAAAGACTTCTTTTTCTTTAGTACTATGCCGAATAATGTAAATTCCAACTTTCTTATTTGGGGCCATTCGGTGAGAGTGAAACCAAACCTTCACCGAACTAACGAATTGATTCGGCGAGAAGAAAATTGTATGTAACACCATGGGCCGAATCCAAATTCCACATTAGTTTTAACATCGCCGACTTCCATGAGAACAACTCCACCGAACATAAAATAATTCGGCAAAAAGCATCCACGGCTTCCAAACCCAAACAGCACCACGGTTCTCTTGGCAATAATCAAACCAAACCCGAGCAGCACCATGGTTATCTCGGCCAATACAATATCAAATGAATTCCTGTTAACTGATCATCATTGCTTGTATTCCTATATAAATCCTCCGATTAGGAGATGAATATAGCAAGAAATCAACTCTATTTTGGCAATTCCATCACTAAATCTTTGCATGCCATGGTCCTAACGAATTTGATATTGAAAGTGAACGAAAGTGTGCACCATTTGTTTTCAGCAGCCCATCTGTGAGGTGGCAGAAAAGCTGCAGTGGAGAGCAGAGAGCAGAAAAATGAGAGAAAGCGGCCGTAGCTCTCATTTTTTACTGTCGAGGTCGAGAAAATTGGGGGCCGAGACAAACCATTCTTAGTAGCTTATCATGTCGCCAATCAATGGCAGCAACGCGGAAAATAATCAAACATCAATTACCAATGATGCCCCCTTATTTTCTTATGCATCGGCCCGAGCAGCCGAATGGTTAAGAATATATATATAAAAACTGAAATCTAATATATGGGAATAAAAGTGGCCGATCCATGAGAAGGAGGAGGCCAACGATGTTTTATTCCTAGTCGAGATCTTTCAATACCAATAATGCTAATCAGGTTTTGCACCAAGCCGAATAAAAAATGACCTCCAAATATTTTTGTCTTAGTGAAATATTTTTTATCGGCCGCCGAATGTGTTGAATAAGTATTATGCCCCTCAGGCATAATTACTTCATTAATTTCGGCTTTTAACTCAAATAACTTGGCCGAATGAGATTTCTCCTTATCGGCTTTATCACCAATAATCATATCGATTGGCGTGGTTTTTCCGGCTAGGCCTATGTCTCGGCCTTGTTCGTCATTGGAGCACTCCTCTGACGAATCATTTTCTGAGTCGACTTTTGGCTCGGAAACTTGAACTCTTGCTTCTAAGCCTACCACACTTTTAATCTCAACCGAGACAACATGTGGCCTAGGTTTTTTGTCGGCCGTCTCGACAATGTTCTGAGGCCAAATTTTGATTATGGCCGGAGCGGAAATTTTCCCCCCGGCCTTTTGATCCAACCATTCTTCAAATGGAATTGATTTGAACCTGTTTGGACCCAAAATTACATCGTCGGCCTGTGCAATAGTGGCCGTTGGATGGACATAGCTCCCAACCGTCGGATGAAAAGTGAATTACAAATATTTTTAATAAATTTCAAGATAATTATTCTGATATCAAGATGTTATCCATTAGAGTGATTATCTTGGAGTTTATGTTAAAATATTTTTACATCAACAAACAGACTCTTTCTTCAACACGATTATAGTTATATTTCATCTTATCATGTGGTCTACTGCAGTTAGAAGTCTAATTTCACTAATGATAGACTCAGTGGGGTTCGACTTGAGGAGGTGTCTATAATATTTTCACTTGGCCGGTCAAATGGGGGTATGCCACGTGAGTTATATCATGCATAAGATGATCAGGAGATAAGGATGGCATACCATGAATTATTGGAGTTGTTTCCCAGAGTCATTATCTTGCATGCACGTGGTCAAGTATTTGAAATTTTGAGCCTGGCTAGCACCGATTCAGGTTGTGATAATTATTAGCAAAGGGATTGGCTTATCAAGAGTTAAAATGTGGCGGTGACATCGCATATTAGCATAGGGAGGAGGTGGTAGAGTTGCAATTGGAGTCCACAAAATTATCAACCGCGTACTCGTCCCTATAAATACAGGACATTATGCAACATTTGGGACACCTCCAATTCAACACACAAAACAGCCCTGCGCAAACCCTCTCAACAACTTTGAGATTTTTTATTTTCTCTTTTCGCTGACACATCTTCCGTTGGCATCAACATCACTGTGGAAGCAACCGGTGGTATCTTAAGTCGGCATAGATAGCTTTGTCACCGTAGAATCAGCCGGTCTCGGAGCATCTTCCGTTGGCATCAACAACACTACGGCGATGACGGTTGGTTATCTATCCAAGTCTCGGTTGAGAAGGATTTCTGAATCCTTGTTGGTCGAGGTCATCTCATCAGCCTTTTCGGCGAAGTGAGGTGTTACGAGTTACTACATTTGGCACATTGAAAGCCGAATTTGATATTGAACTTCGTAAGAATAGTAGCCTTGTCTTCAGGTTCGAGAATCCAAGAGGCCGAGACGTGTTCCTTCCTCGGGCGCAATCGCAAGACGCAGAAGTCAGCCGCGCACCCAACGCAACATCAACAAATTTACTCCTCGGCCGGGCTCGGCCGACGAGTTGGCACGCCCCGCATTCACCGAAGGACGTAGTTAGCTTATAGATTACTCGGCCTGCGCGCCACGTAGGCTTGGTAGTTTTTAGGGTCAACAGAACCAAGTAAGCGTTTTCTTATCGAGCCACTCATAATATCGATCTCTATCTTCATTTAACCATTGATCTTGTAACTTGTGATGAACCTTCACCTTTATCATTTGAGAGAAAGATTTTCGCCTTTCTTCATTTGCTTCAATGATCTGGCCAATGCGTTTTTGTTGTTCGACAATTTCCTTGAATAGGCGCCGAATCTCATCCCGATCGTGATCTTGATATATCATGTGAACTTCATAGTTTTAGCACTGGGTCCCACTGGGCGTGCCAAAATGTTGACCCTAAAAACTACCAAGGCTACGTGGCGCGCAGGCCGAGTAATCTATGAGCTAACTACGTCATTCGGTTGAATGCGGGGCGTGCCAACTCGTCGGCCGAGCTCGGCCGAGGAGTAAAATATGCTGATGTTGCGATGAGTGCGTGATCGACTTCTACGTCTTGCGATTGCAACTGACGAAGGAACACGTCTCGGCTTCTTGGGTTCTCGAACCTGAAGACAATGCTACTATTCTTACGACGTTCACAAATCATCGTCGTCGGATTCGGTCACAGTTATGGTATTCGTCAGAGTAAACTCACGCCGAATCGACACCAAAGTGTAAGGGCACAAATACTCAAAGCGGATATATGTCTTAACAATAAACGTGGTTCGGTCGTCGGAATGCCGAACTCTAAACCCCACCTGAGAGTATCCAATCATAAACTAACTCGGCATGCAATGTGCCGAGCCTAATAAACTGTAACACCTCACTTCGCCGAGAAGGCTAATGAGATGACCTCGACCAATAAGGATTCGAAAATCTTTTTCGACCGAGACTTGGATAGATAACCAGTCATCCTCGACCCAGTGCTATCTATGCCGACTGAAGATGTTGCGAGACCGGCTGGTTCTACGGTGACAGTGTTATCTATGCCGACTGAAGATATCACCGGTTGCCTTCACAGTGCTGTTTATGCCAACTGAAGATGTGTCGGCGAAAAAAGAAAAGAAAAAGTCTCAAGGTTGTTGAGAGAATTTGCGCAGAGCAATTTTGTGTGTTGAATTGGAGGTCCCTCCACGCTGCACAACACCTTGTATTTATAGCAGTGATGTATTTACTAGCCAACCCGTGCAATTCCAGCCCAAAGAAGAACACTCATTTGAGATAGTTATCATATAAGCCTTTGTCATCATCTTGATATCCTGGAATAGTTGGTGACTGCAATTTTCCTTATATTCAGACTAGATACACTAGTCTCCTGATAAGACTCGTACTTAGAATCGTGGCCAACTTCAACTTCCTAGGCACCACGCACCACATCTTATCACCCATTCACTAGATCATCTTCGATTCTACATGTACGAATTGCATGGAAAATGGTCTCCTAATTCCCTACGTACATGCATGAATCCAATCCTTTTATCTCCAAACCCACGTGCACCACTTGGAATGTGTGCAACATCAGGATTACCACTTGGTCATAATCATCACCAATCTTGTTTATCAAATCCCACTTGTAGCTTTATCCCATTCTGATGATGATCAACAAATCCCTCTATTATCCAAAATACAACATGCATTCATGGTTTCAGCTACGGAAAACGAATTCAATCCTTATCCTCATTTATCCCAAATCAATTGGATCGACCAATGTTAGGTTTAAATAATTTAATATATTACTAAGAGATAGTATCGTAATTAAAATCACAATATTATTTCTTAATAATAATTGAAAATCATTTCAACCATTTTTTCGTTCAACGGTCTAAAATTCTGCTCATCCAACGGCCTCGGTTGCTCGGGCTGATGGTGTAAAATCGAGTCCAAACAACATTATATTAGATACGTATTTTGACTATATGTTACTATATATCTATTTTGACTTGATCTTTTCATAAGGGATTTTATATTGTGGTATTGTATTGAAGGAGAAGGAAAGTTTGAGTTTGGAGGCATGAAAGAGGAATCACTACAATCCGATCGCAACGGAATGGCATTCTCTTTTATACAACCACTCTAACTTGATATCTTCTTTACATATTTATTTTTCTACTATTTTTTTCACTATTTTTGTATAACAAATGATTTTGAATTTCGGGGACGAAATTTTTTTTAAGGTGGGTAGATTGTGATAACCTGCCCCTAATTTTACAATTTTATTAATTTATAAAAGAGTGAATTGACGAAAAATGCCCTACTAGCGAGATTGTTGATTTTTGTTAACTATCATTTAGTGACGCGTGCAAGTTACTATTTTACCGTACTCTCGAAGTTCTCGACGGGACGATTGCATAAGCGTAATCTGAATCAAAACCGAAGTTACCATAGGGATTTTACAGAACTACAAATCCGAAAAGTACTTTTGTAAAGATTACTATTTATTATTTTATATATTTCTCCTAATTATTATATTAAAGGAAGAATGAATCAGAAAGGAGGGGAAATGAGGAAGGAGAGAATGAGAGGAATCGTTCGGGTTCCCTTTCGACCCGTGACCCCGGTTATGACCGATGAGTTTCTCCATCGAAATTCACCGTTTTTCCAATGAATTGGGTAGATCCACCATTCCCAATCATCATCTCGGCCCTTCCTCTACCATTTCCACACAAGTTTAAGGAGATTAGGTTCGGAATTGTGGAAAATTGCAAAGGTGGGTGCGACGGGCTTCGGGGCGGCAATCCATCAAATCTGAAGGTAACTCTGTCAACCACCACCACCAATAGACTTCCCTCAACCCTGGGAACAAAGCCCAAACAACTATAGGGGCGGTGGAACATCAGAGAAGACTAATTGAAGTGCACCCATTTCTAGGGTGCCGGCGGGGCTCGTGGAAATTTAAGGCTTTTCCCAGCCAAATTGGACTTGACCACATGTATAAAACATGCTCTACTCGTTGAGATCTTCATTCCTGTAAAATTTGAGAATTTTTTGAAATAGTTGAATTTTCCGACGAGTCGAGGCAGCCGGCGGTGCATGAGCAGAGACACCATTTGGCATCCCTAGGCTAAAATGGTTGCCTTGATTTCATATTAGACATCTGATTGATGAAATTCCATTGTTTGGTTATATTTCCGTTAAGGGCCGCCACTTGGTTATTATATGATTGGACGATCCGACCTTTGGATCGTCACCAAACTTTAATACATAATAATACATAATATTTAAGGATATTAGGAACCGACGGATTGGGAATCTGATTTACGGATCTTCTCAGATGGGTTTTCTAAGTTTATAAATCTAAATGACAGCCGCCACTTAATTTTAGCGATTGGCAAAGATTCGACCGTTGGATCGTTCCGAAACTTTAGGATGTTGTTCTAGAATTTTATTGAAACTCTTGGGATGTTATGGATCAGAAATCAGAGGTACGGATCTTCCGAATCGAGTTACGTAGGGTTGTGGACCCTACCGTCGACCTTTGACAGACGGTTGACTTTTGGTCAATGGGCTACAAATCATCCTAGAACGTCCTTGGGGATGTGTTTTATGTAAATTACGTGTTCTATCGATAAGAATTCTGAGACGTGATTTGATATTTGTTCTAGGTGACAATCATTCATGACGCCTCGATATTCATGTTAGAGAGTTGTAGCGCGGACTTCAAGTGAGTGGATATTTTTTTTCATATAATATATACGTATTTGTTAGTTTTCATTTATACATTGAAAGAGAATTTCAACGTATGCCTAGCTTAGACTAATTCTTATAAGAATTAGCGAAATAACGGAAAATTACGAAGTGATCATAAATCCTACAGGATGCACAGGTATGCATATGTTTATTGATGCCATGATTATACCTACAGCTACGAATGATATTATGTTGATTAGAAATATCGAACCATTATGGCATGACTATATTTATGTTTTATGTTCATCGTTTGTTGCACCGGTGTTAGTGCTTGCCAGGGCCAAGGCCAGTCTTTCACGTGTATGTTCGCATCCGCACCGCACGCTCGCCTTGGATCCAAGTAGGTGTTAGTCCTGTCGTACAAGTTGCAATAAGCAACTCTGACTCGTATGTGACCATGAATAGTGTCAGTCTTCACCCTGATTGTAGCACTAGAGCGTATATCATTATTACACCCAGTCATGTTCATGTCAAAATAACTCTGCATGAACTTATGTGTCAGCATGTGTCGATGAGCACTTGGTTTGATATGTTTGCTTATGCGAAAGTATACAATTACTGACGATATAAACTATTGTGCCGTATTGATATCTTGATATTTTGCAGGATACAGTGAGTATTTTCATATTATATGTAGTATGTATATCTTGGAAACTATACATGTTTTACGGCGAGGGGTTATAACGTTTTCAAAGTTTTTATTAAAACTTTATTTTTAGGGCTGAGGTTTCTTATTGAAGTATGATTGGGGCAATAAAACCTGTAACCCTTAGTTCTTTATGGATACCCTACAAAGAAGCATGTGATTGTCTAGGGTACAGCTTATTCTCCATTGGATTGTATGCTCTTGCTTCTACGGTGCATCCCCAAATTCTTAAGTGATTTAGCACTGGTTGTCTGTTAGTCCACAACTCGAAGGGTGTCTTGGGGACAAACTTGCTAGGGACCCTATTTATCAAGTAGTTTGCAGTTTTGATTGCTTATCCCCAAATAAAAGTAGGTAGCTTCGAATTACTCATCATGATTCTTACCATTTCAATCAAAGTTCTATTTCTTCTTTCACTAACACCATTTTGCTCAAGGGTACTAGGATTGGTGTATGGAGCAACAATTTCATGCTCTTGTAGAAACAATGCAAAAGGACCAGGTTGTCTACCAGATTCACTAAACTTTCCATAGTACTCTCCACCCCTATTAGACCTTACCACCTTGATTTTGTAGTCTAATTGATTCTCTACTTCTACTTTATAAATTTTGAAAACAGCAAAGGCACTAGGCTCAGTCAACAAGTATACATACCTAAACCTAGAAAAGTCATCTGTAAATGTGATGAAATACTTATAGCCATCATGTGTTTGTGTTGGGAAAGGTCCACAAATGTCTGTGTGGATTAGTTCTAGCAGCTTTGTACTTCTAGTCGAACATTTCTTCTTCTTATTTATCAATTTTCTCTTAATGCAGTTAGTGCAAATTTCGAAATCACCATAGTTCAATGATGGCAGGATTTGTTCTCTAGTTAATCTTTGCATTCTTTCTTTAGAAATATGCCATAACTTGGATGAGGTATCGTTTGTCAGTGTTCGTTTGTGCCATGTTGTGTTAACTACACTCATTGGTATATTGCAGTTAAGCTTGAACATGTCACTAGTCAACACTCCATCACCAATTAGCTTGGAACTTCGAAATGTTGAAAAACCAATCTCATTAATATCAAACTTAAACTTTGATATAACAAGTCTACTAACTGAGACTAAATTCCTTCTCATGGAAGATATATAAGCAACATCAACCAAATGTAGCAAAAAACCAGAAAATAACTCAAGCCTAACTACTCCAATGAACTCCACTGCAACACTAGCTTCATTGCCCACGAACACTGACACCTCATCCTTGTTTGGCACCCTTTTACTAATGTACCCCTGCAATGAGTTTGTTACATGAATTATAGCACCAGTATCAAGCTACCAGGTATCATAAGATATCTCAACCAAATTTGTTTCAAAACAAACTGAAATTTTATGCACCATACCTTTGTTTTTCTTACTTTCTTTGTTTTCCTTCAAACGTTTATACCTAGTGCACTCCTTTTTATGATGTCCCACCTTTTTGCATAAGAAAAATTTTATTCCAGCACCCTTATGAACTTTCAGATGGTTATTACCCCTATTAACGCTTCATGCAGCCCTTTTATTGTTTTTCTGTGGAGTATTGTCTTTCTCATTGGGAGGATTTGCAAGGTTGACATTCTGCATTACATTGACTTGTTTCTTCCTTTATCTTGTCGAATATTTTGCTCTTCATGCACACAGATGGCAATCAACTCGTTCAGGTCCCATTTTTCCTTCTGAGCTATGTAAGTACTCTTCAACTGAGAGTACTCAGAAGGTAAGGAATTCAGGGCGAGATGAACTAGGAAAAGATCATATATCTTAATGTTAAGTGCATTAAGTTTTGCAGCTGCATCAACCATTGAGAGAATGTGCTCTCTCACATCACCACCAATGTACTTAGTGGTTATAAGGGTGTTCATTAGTGTTCCAGTTTCAGCCTTCTCGGATTCCTTGAACTTTGCTTCTATGGAGTCAAGGTATGCCTTAGCATTGTCTGACTCAGTTATTGCCCCTCGAACCAGATCAGACATTGATTTTTGATTATTAGCAACACCATTTTGTTAGCCTTAACCCATCTTTCATATTCATTCTTCTTTTCTGCAGTTGCATGATCAGCAGGCTTGGCTAGTTCATTCTCTCTTAGAGCTAAATCGAAATCCATGAGCCCTAGTGTTATTTCAATATCTTGCCTCCACTTCTTATAATTGGTTCCATTGATTGTTTGAATTGAATTCAGGGAGCTAATTACTGAAAGATTTTCAAACAAAATAAGTATTCAAGACTCTATATTCTGTATAACTAAAACAACTCAACCTTTGTTTGATTTTTCAAGTTTAATCAGTATCAGTGCAAAACATATAAGTTGCATAAGTAATGGTACAACATGAAAGCCATCCACCTTTGTTTGGCAATTAACTTTCACAGCTTATGCATCTTGTATGTTGATAAGCTCATATTTATACATATTTTACATCAAATTCTCTCGTCTTTTCTTAGTTATTTCCTCATATTTTTGTGCTATTTACTTTGTTTTTGTGTTTTATCGAATGTATCTAGCTAAGAAAATAAAAATAACATAAGTGTGATTTTATGTATTAAATTCGTGTCAAAACTGTTTAGCTTTTAAATTAAATAAAATATAGATATATATATATATATATAATATAATAATTGTTTGTTTTGTAGAATAAGGGAGAGTGGAGCTGTGGAGCAGAAAAAGAAAATAAAATAGTGGGGAACCAAGTGGAGCACAAAGAAAAGAAAAAAAGAAAAGCTGCTGAGTGCAGCGTGGTAGGTGTGTACGAAGACAAGGTGGAGGGGGGATGGCAGAAATATAAAGGGTTTGGACAGAAGTCAGAAAGAGAGAGGGGGGAGATGAAAGAAAGGTTTCGGTTCGAGAGGGTGTGCTGCTTGGGCAGCGCAGCGTGAGAGGAGCCTCGGGCAGCTAGGAGGGCAGTCGCGGGATTGGGGAATAAACGCAAAAAGAGATGGGAAATTGGGGACGCAGGAAATAAGGTGGCCTCGGGGAAGCTGCTTTAGGCAGCTGGAAGGAGAGGAGGACCTGTCGCACGTGAAAGGTGGGAGGAGGGCAGCGATAAAGAAGAGAGACAGCAGCTGCCTCGGGCAGCTATAAAGAGGAGGACAGACAGCATGCAGGTTGGACGCGGGCAGGGGTGAGAAGGAGCTTGCGTGGAAAAGCAGGAAGCTGCCTTGCAGCAGCTGCACAGAGAACAGGAAATAGGGCAGGAGGGCTGACTTGGGTCAGCATGGAGGAAAGGCAGGACGTGGGAAGTTCTCACAGTTTTGGAGTGCTGCCTCGGGGCAGGAAAATGGAGAGGTGCAGCGAGCTTGGGGAAAGGAAACACTGCCTTGGCAGTGTGTGAAGAACAGAAAATACAACCCGCATTTCTCAATTCGGTTAAATCTTTCCAAACTCAATTTTAATTTCTGTTTTAATTTTAATAATGTGTAACTAATTTGTTTTAGCTAGAGGTTAATTCAAAGCCATGGATATGTTTGTAATTTGAATTGATTACCTTCAGTTGTGATTTCTGAGTTGTGATTTAATTTGCTTAACTGCTTGATTGATAACTTATTTTTGTATGTCGATTAAGGATGCATACTTAATTTACATGCATGAATTTGATGCTAGAATATAAGTGAATTTCACCTAATCGTTATGAATTTATATTCACAAGTAGTAAAGGTTGTTGACCACAATCGTGTTAAGTAAATTCTTGGCATAAGTTTCATGCAATTCATAGTAACAAGTGTCTCGTCAATGCTTATGATTTTCATAAAACTTAATGATTCTTGTTTGTTTCTCTATTATGCAATTCATGTAGGGTACTTGTAGGGAATGTTTTGGGTTGTCGTATGCAATCATCCAACCCAATAACTTGTGGAAAATCTGAAGGTTAATTTAAGCGGACCTAATTAACTTGGGGCGTTGAGAATTTACAATTTATTGAAAGAACAACTGAAAATCAATTTAGGTTGCATATATGTCATGTGTGGAGAAGAACCCTCTAGCTAGTCCGTAATTTATCATTTTACCTTAATTTTATGTTTTTGTCAGTTCTGTAATTTATTTAAGTTAATCTACTTCTCGTCAAAATCAATCCCCCATTTTATTTTAAAGTGTTAGATTTATTAGAAATCATTTTAGTTTGTGTTTTCTTGAGTTGTGAATTATTTTGAGTCTTTTGATTTGTTTTAGATTATTTGTTAGTTTTATTTTGAGTTATTCTAGTTAAGTGTTTTGAGTCTAGTTTAGTGTTTTAAATTTTGTTTTTACGTTTTTAATTTAATTTTACTTTGGTTAGCATCCCTAGTTAATCCTCGGCCTAGAACGATCCCTACTTGTCCATATACTACAATTGTCACAAATAGGGTTTAAATTTGTGCGTTAATTTATTTTCGCATCAAATTTTTGGCGCCGTTGCCGGGGATTAGCAAATTTGCTAATCCTTTTATTTTTGTTTTTGTATGTTACTTTTGATATTTGATTTATTTTTCTTTCTTTGAATTGAGGTACAAATGGAGCAAGACCTGGATTCTACTAGCATTCAAGATCTATTGGCACAGCTCACTGCTCAGTTAACTCATAATGCCGAACGGACCACAATGCCAAGTGTCCCTACACTTGATGTGCCCTATGGGCAACGATATCAAGGTCCTCAATTTTCTGCAAATGAAGATGTGTGGGGATATCAAGGCCATAACCAATCAAGGGGCAACATGTTTTCCAATGCTTACAATTCAGATTGGAGAGATTATTCAGATTACATGTGGGGAGAACCTCAACAATTCCAACAAGGTGGATATTGGCAGCAAGAAGACGCGTTCTATTCAAGACCTATGCAGCCACCACATCATCCCCCACAACAATTCCAATCGAATCAAAGTATGCCCGTGGATTATAATCAAATGCTTGAAGAATTAATTTCTTCGGTACAGGGTTCACAAAAAGAAGAACAATTGCCGCCATCGGAAGAGTTCTATCAGTGGCCATATGAACCGTCACATCCACCACAACAATCAACCCAATTCAATTCAGGTACATCCTTGGATAATGATACACTTAATAATTTACTCACCTCTTTGAATCAGGGAGTAGAAAATCAAAACCAGGAGATGCAAGACCGAGTCAGAAGAGTGGACGAATTGGATATGCATGTTGGGCAGATTATGGAATTCATGGCACAAATTCAAGATCAAAGATAACTCTCCAACTCCACATTTGCAAATTCAAAGGGAGAAATGGAAATCGATGAAGCCATCACTTTGGGAAGTGACATGGAGGATGAAGTTGTCCTAGAACCATCCAAACATAGCGCGAACATGGATGAATTGCCGCTTCAAGCAGAAGAGGAGGATGACGACTTGGGCAGTTTGGAAGAATTCTTGTCGCAAACCCCTCAAGTCCTTATGCCATCCAACTCAGGTGAGGAGGTTCAAAATTCACTTCATTCTAACATTATTCCGCCAATTGTCCTTTTTCCTTGTAGGTTTTTAAATCCTAAGGAAGAAGTGAATGAAAAAGACGTTGTGGAAGCTCTTCCCAAGGTGCAAAGTGATATCCAAATTCTTGGTGTACCAAATCATGTTCCTGATAATGTTGAAACATTCAAAGAGACTTGTACACCAAGAAGAACTATTCAAGAAAAGGAAGTGGCCGGAGAATATGTTGAATGTATCCAAGAGGCTGTGCATGAGACAATCAAGCCCAAAGCAGTTGAGTTTGATGACACGGGACAAGCCACAACCATCATAGTAAACCTGGCTAAGTTCAAAGTCCCGGAAATGTTCAAAAATGTGGTGTTTGTCATTGAGTTTGTGTCGGAAAAAGATAGTAAGCCATCTTCTCCATTTTTAATTTTATGTTATACTAACAATCTAATTTTGATGATTCAGGCACCGTCATTAGAACTTAGACCGTTGTCGGATCATTTCAAGTACCACCGTCCGTTTAATGATAAGCCCATGCATTTGAATAATGAAGGGAGGCCTAGGAATCACCCACAATCAGATTTGCATTCCTAATCCCTTCTCTTTACTGAATTTATTTTACTTTGTTTAGTTCTTTCATTGTTTGTTTGCTCTTGTGTGAATTTATTTTACGTTGATTTTTTTTTACGTTGATTTCATTATGTTTTGTTATTTAGTTGTGATTTTTGTTTTGTTTATTTAGTTGTGATTTTTGTTTAGGAGATTAAACTTAGTCTTTTTTACTTTGATTTACTTATTTTACATTTATATAAAAAAAAATGAAAAAAAAAATGAAAAAAAAAAAAATAATAATAATAATAATAATAATAAACATCACAGAATTAAAAAAAAAACAAAAAAACAAAAAAAACAAAACAAAACAAAAATACTTTTATTTATATTTATAATTAAATCAACTTAAAGCATAAATATTTTACAATAATGTAAAACTAATAGCTTTCATTGGTCGTTGGTAGGTGGTGCCTCGGAGGTCGACGGAGCCCTGGAAAGACGAAGCGCCAGAGTTGGATCATTCGGAGCCTCAATACTTGGTGCGGCACCCGAGGACGAAGGCATCATAAACCTCGGGAGTAACGCCATAAACCGTTGATGATCACTCTGAATCCGCACTTCGGACTCCTGCATCTGATCAAGCTTCCTCTTCATGCTTGTTAAGTAATTGGTTGCGAGCATGTGCAAATCCCTGTTCTCATGCCTAAGCACTCTGACCTCCTGCCGAAGACTAGCCACTTCAGCCATCAACGACTCCACCTGACGGGTTCGTGCAAGAAGGCGCTGGCCCATGTTTGATACTGAGCCTGCGCATCGGACGCTGTAGGCCATAGAGTCCTGAACAGCCAGTTCGTCGGACCGCCTGGAAAGTATCCTAGTGTCTCTAGGAGTGAGCAGATTTCTGGCCACCACCGATGCGGTTGTTTCGTTCATCATCATGGAATCCCCAACTGTAAGAGGACCATTTGGGGATATGAAGGACGGCTGCCAAATGTTGGTTGGAAAAGGTATATCACTATTTTCCCCAACATTCAAGTTAAGGCGACGGTCAGAGGGGCAAGACATATTTGAAGGTGTTGAGAATGAAGAGTCGGACTGATCAAGATTAAAAGAAATACAAGAAGGGAACGTTTACCAGATGAAGTGTTTACAGGGGGAGTTTAAGTGTGTTGTGGAACAAAAAATGAGCGTTCTTATAAGAAGAAGAAATCGTTGAGGCATCACTCAGCAGTCGAAGAGGCGTCCTCTCGCAAATCGAAGAGCCGGGCTCCTTTCTGAAAAGCCGGATTCTTTTCTCAAAAGCGTCGTCGCCGTTCTCAAAAGTCGGGCGTCTCTCTCTCAAAAGTCGGAGCGGTCAGGAATCACGAGGAGAACAGCTTTTCCAATTTTGTCGTCACTCGTCACGCGCGCTGTCAGCTTTGCGCAAATTACGGGTTGCTTTTTCAGAAAGCGCGTGACCTGTACTGTTCATCCATCCACCGGCTGCCGACAGGGGTAAAGGAATAGTTTCGGTTATGAAGAAAAGTCCTATAAACGTCTACCTTCGCCTTCAACAGCAAAGGCAAACTCTCTCAACACTTCTTCATCTCCGAAATTTTTCATCTCCGAAAATGCCTTTCCAACAAACCCTCTCGAGTTTCTCTGTGTTTCTCATTCCCTGGGATACCTTTGAAAATAAGTCATCTAGAGCTAGAGTATTTCATATCATGAAGGTTGAAAGCAAGAGTATCTCATATCACGCTTTCTCCCTGTCCTTTTCCTTGTCTTTGTGATAAGGAGAAAGCGGGCAATCAGCCAGCATTCGGTGTCAATCTTCCGATCTAAGAACCGACTGCCTGGAAATCCTTCCTGATTGCTTACCTAGCATTGCTTACCTAGCATTGCTCTCGAGTGCTCATCTTCAACCGCTGATGTACTTCCGAAGAAGTCGCCACATCTGCCTGGAGAACAGCCAAGGCAAGTGAAAATGTTACTTGAAGCATGTGGAGACAAGGTGCTGCTTCATCTTCAAGATCAAGTCTCATTTTCCTTGCTAAGAAGTTCCCCAGCCCAGTTCAAGCATACACCTGTGGAACGATACTTCTTCAAAAGCAAAAGTATCCCATATCATCAGAGTCAGAGGCAAAGATATCTCATGGCATGCTTTTCCTTTACCCTTGCTCTTGGCTACGGGACAAGGTGAAAGAAGGCAAACGGTCGGCACTTGGACAGATTGAACAAAGAAACAGACCACCACTTCTACCTCGTGCCTACCTGCCATGCAGAAGAAACAAAAAGAGAAGAATGTAGCCTGCAGACTCAATCAACCCGGCAGAAGGAGTCCGAGTTGAAACCAAGAGCTCGAGAAGCCTCAACAACAACACCAATCAAGTCTCATTTTCCTTGCTAAGAAGTTCCGAGGCCAATTCAAGTTCAAAGCTGTGGAAAGTCACCAAACAGGACCAATGATCACTTTTAGTTTTATTCATTGTCTTTTATTTTCATTTTCAATTTTTCGTTTGCATTTTCTACATTTTCTTGCGTGCTTAACTGTTTTATTTCTTTTCTTTGCAGGAACTTTTGGCTATTTCCACCCTTGGAGTTGATTGCAGAATTTTAGCTTGGGGGGTCATCGATTGATTTTCTGCAAATTAGGGAAGTTTTCAGTCCTATTGCTTTATTTTTTTTCTTTGTATTTATTTATTTTATTTTTATTTGCATTTTATTACATTTTCTGACATTGGGGACAATGTCTAGTTTAAGTGTGGGGGTATAGAGTATAAAAATGACCAAATTAAAAATTTTTGTACCTTCGACTTTGAACTGGTTTCATTTGTTTCCATGTTATTGCTTTGTGTTTTCTTAATTAAGTTGTTGTTTTTAAAAAAATAAAAATAAAAAAAAAAAATCCAAAAATATTTCCTTGTTTTCCTTATTGTTTTGAATTAGATTTTTGTTAGTTTCCCGACCCAATGATATAATTGGATAAAATTTGAACCATGATGATCAAGAACTTAATTAACATGTGTTGTGTGAAATTCCTTATTCTCGTGTTAGTTTGTAAATTTTTGTTCATCTTTGAAAAACCAAATGCACATAGCCTTGTTGATGTGAAATTAAAGCATGATTTAAAGCTCCATATGTGAATTTAGTGACCATATACATCCTATGTGAGTTTTTGAGCCTATTGAAAGTGTGTGCATTTTTCATACACTCCTATTCTTTCATGTGTGATGAACTTATGTGAGATACATCTCTAGAACTTGCATAACGATCTTTCGAAATTTTTGTCATTGATTGCATGAACTTGAAAATGATAGAGGCATTAGGTTTACCACCATGGCCCAAATAACCTTGTTTCCCAAAGAAAAATGATATCATTAGATTGCCAATTTGAGCCGTATTTGTGAGCCTTTTCTTTCTTATCACCAGATATGTTTACCCTTATGCCTGAAATAAATATTTTTCCTTACCCTTTCCAAGCGAGCAATGCGAGATTGTCTTATGAGAAATGTTTGTGAAGTACTTTGAAGGTGTTTGGCAAAAGAATAACTGTGGGGGTTTTTCATATTTGTTTCTTTTTGAAAAAAAAAAAAAAAAAAAAAAAAAAGAAAAGAAAAAAAAAAAGAAAAGAAAAAGAAAGATTGTATACAAAGAAAATAAAAAGTTTTTAAAGTTTCAGTTTAAGTTTTTGGTTGGAGATGTCTGAAGAATCGTTGGAGAGCTTGAGTTCTTATAAATCTAAAGAAAATAATCGCTTGCAATGTAGCTTGGAACTTGTGTTGTCCTATTCTTTCGTTTCAATAACCCTATCCCTAAGCCTCATTACATCCAATAAAAGTCCTCTTGATTTAAGTTTTGCAATTATGACTGTGGAGAAGTGATCTTTATGCAAGCTTATGGTAGAACTTTCACATTCGTTTCTTTGAGCGAAACACATTAAAACTAAACACATGTGTGATTGAGTGCATATCCCGTGAGAAGGTCGCTAGTTTGCATATGGTGTTTTTAAAAAATAAAAATTTGAAATTGCATTAGCATGACTATCTCACACACTACACTTCAAGGATGTTTCAAAGATTACTGCTAATATTTGAATAAGGAAAATGAATTTGGATTAGCTTGTTGGTGTTAGCTATGGTTTTTGATGATTGTGTTCTTATATGAAGTTCTATGAGGGTCACATAGGGGGAAACTAATAATTTTCATGTTATTACTTTTTCTGTTTTCGTTTGTTTTGCTCGAGGACTAGCAAAAGCTAAGTGTGGGGGTATTTGATAAGCTCATATTTATACATATTTTACATCAAATTCTCTCGTCTTTTCTTAGTTATTTCCTCATATTTTTGTGCTATTTACTTTGTTTTTGTGTTTTATCGAATGTATCTAGCTAAGAAAATAAAAATAACATAAGTGTGATTTTATGTAATAAATTCGTGTCAAAACTGTTTAGCTTTTAAATTAAATAAAATATATATATATATATATATAATATAATAATTGTTTGTTTTGTAGAATAAGGGAGAGTGGAGCTGTGGAGCAGAAAAAGAAAATAAAATAGTGGGGAACCAAGTGGAGCACAAAGAAAAGAAAAAAATAAAAGCTGCTGAGTGCAGCGTGGTAGGTGTGTACGAAGACAAGGTGGAGGGGGGATGGCAGAAATATAAAGGGTTTGGACAGAAGTCAGAAAGAGAGATGGGGGATAGGAAAGAAAGGTTTCGGTGCGAG
This sequence comes from Malus fusca, assembly GCA_035220775.1. NCBI lineage: Eukaryota > Viridiplantae > Streptophyta > Magnoliopsida > Rosales > Rosaceae > Malus > Malus fusca. The sequence goes on along the minus strand of CM069065.1, from coordinate 22,358,328 downwards.
AGGGTGTGCTGCTTGGGCAGCGCAGCGTGAGAGGAGCCTCGGGCAGCTAGGAGGGCAGTCGCGGGATTGGGGAATAAACGCAAAAAGAGATGGGAAATTGGGGACGCAGGAAATAAGGTGGCCTCGGGGAAGCTGCTTTAGGCAGCTGGAAGGAGAGGAGGACCTGTCGCACGTGAAAGGTGGGAGGAGGGCAGCGATAAAGAAGAGAGACAGCAGCTGCCTCGGGCAGCTAGAAAGAGGAGGACAGACAGCATGCAGGTTGGACGCGGGCAGGGGTGAGAAGGAGCTTGCGTGGAAAAGCAGGAAGCTGCCTTGCAGCAGCTGCACAGAGAACAGGAAATAGGGCAGGAGGGCTGACTTGGGTCAGCATGGAGGAAAGGCAGGACGTGGGAAGTTCTCACAGTTTTGGAGTGCTGCCTCGGGGCAGGAAAATGGAGAGGTGCAGCGAGCTTGGGGAAAGGAAACACTGCCTTGGCAGTGTGTGAAGAACAGAAAATACAACCCGCATTTCTCAATTCGGTTAAATCTTTCCAAACTCAATTTTAATTTCTGTTTTAATTTTAATAATGTGTAACTAATTTGTTTTAGCTAGAGGTTAATTCAAAGCCATGGATATGTTTGTAATTTGAATTGATTACCTTCAGTTGTGATTTCTGAGTTGTGATTTAATTTGCTTAACTGCTTGATTGATAACTTATTTTTGTATGTCGATTAAGGATGCATACTTAATTTACATGCATGAATTTGATGCTAGAATATAAGTGAATTTCACCTAATCGTTATGAATTTATATTCACAAGTAGTAAAGGTTGTTGACCACAATCGTGTTAAGTAAATTCTTGGCATAAGTTTCATGCAATTCATAGTAACAAGTGCCTCGTCAATGCTTATGATTTTCATAAAACTTAATGATTCTTGCTTGTTTCTCTATTATGCAATTCATGTAGGGAACTTGTAGGGAATGTTTTGGGTTGTCGTATGCAATCATCCAACCCAATAACTTGTGGAAAATCTGAAGGTTAATTTAAGCGGACCTAATTAACTTGGGGCGTTGAGAATTTACAATTTATTGAAAGAACAACTGAAAATCAATTTAGGTTGCATATATGTCATGTGTGGAGAAGAACCCTCTAGCTAGTCCGTAATTTATCATTTTACCTTAATTTTATGTTTTTGTCAGTTCTGTAATTTATTTAAGTTAATCTACTTCTCGTCAAAATCAATCCCCCATTTTATTTTAAAGTGTTAGATTTATTAGAAATCATTTTAGTTTGTGTTTTCTTGAGTTGTGAATTATTTTGAGTCTTTTGATTTGTTTTAGATTATTTGTTAGTTTTATTTTGAGTTATTCTAGTTAAGTGTTTTGAGTCTAGTTTAGTGTTTTAAATTTTGTTTTTACGTTTTTAATTTAATTTTACTTTGGTTAGCATCCCTAGTTAATCCCCGGCCTAGAACGATCCCTACTTGTCCATATACTACAATTGTCACAAATAGGGTTTAAATTTGTTCGTTAATTTATTTTCGCATCATATGTTTTCATTGAGCTATCAGTAACCGAACCAATGTCGATTAGTCACACCTTTATTTGGGGATATAACCTCATTGTTATGGCTACTGATACAAGCTGATCAATTAAACCTTGACTGTTTTAGCAGTTCTTGAATGATTGAAACGAATTTGTTTGTGTTTCATTCATTCAATTACATCTCAAAAACATTGATTATGTTATAACTTTCAGCATGCTATGAACCTTAAAACTTTTGATCATTAAACATGCTTAACAATCAAGACTTCTTAAGCAAACAATTTATGAGTTTTAATAGGCCAAAATTAGTTCTTACATCAGTTATGCATGGTAGACAGTTTTAGGGTTGCTGTGAATGCAATCATAATACAAGAAGCAATCATGGCACTTGTTTGCAGTCTTATATGTATATGTTACTTAGTTTTATATTCAGTCGAGATTTGCATACATGTGCAGGGATATTATCTCTCAAACTTTGTACATATACGTATGCATGCAAGCATTAAATATAGTAGCGGAAAAGAAACCAAAATCAAAACATGAAGAAACATCAGTTCATTCAAGAGCCCTTACTCTCCAATTATAACCATATTATATACCTTTCTTGGAGTCCAAGTTATAGCTTATGACTAAACCCTAATCGCACTTACATTCCGCAACAATCCTTATTAACTATATTGATCTATTAGCTGTTGGATTAGAGTCTAACATCCAACATAAAGCCCCCATTGGAAATACTCTTACAAGTTCTCGCGGAGGAATCGACGAATACCTCTTTCTTTTGTCAGGAACAGTGTACAGAAGAAAAAATGATGATTCGTGGAGCTGAAGGGAGCAATCAAATTGGGCCTGCTGGCTGTGGATGAGGATTCATGTGCGAGAAATTTGAACGGGCTTTTATGATATTTGGGTTAAAAGTTAAATCTGATCCCAAATGACTCCCTCGTAGTGAATAATTTGATCTTAGTAGCTCATATTTATTCTGCTTCTTCTATGATATCATTCTTCAAAGCCCTCCATCTGAAAGTTTTTATTCATGCTAATCTTCTTAGTTTTTGGCCATTGACATATGATGAGGACCTTTGTTTGTTTCTTATGCACAGTTGGATCGCTAAAAACTGAGTTTTCTTCACAATCGCACCTTGTTCTAAAATTCTTCCTAGTTATATGTGGTGAGTTTGATATCCGCACTCCAGTTGTCATTTGGGTTTATGGGTTATTTTAGGGTTTTGGTGGTTTTAGGTTCTTTAGACTTAGGATAGCGATTAAGTCTAACTTTAATGAGTGATTAAGTTGATTCTCGTTGTGTGTATTGTTAAAATTCATAGTCATCACACATGACCATGATTTTTAGATTGCTTGTGCATTTTTTGTATGTTTTTGTTTTTTCTATTCTTGTTCCAAAGAGCTAATGAATTTGTATCCATTTTCAAATTAAAAGTGCCCACAAGAATACAAGATATACACAAAAGTTGTAGTTTTCAAGTCCTTCCAACTATCAAATTTTGATTTAAATTTACAAGGGCAGAACTAGTTGAAAATATCATACAAGACATTTGATGACTACCTACTCTTACAAGTGGACAGCACATGCTTACATGAAAAAGAGAGAGATCCGATCTCATAACATTTCACATTAATGATCATTTGGTCTAGTGACACTCAGTCTTTACTTAATTTCATGTCATGAATTTAACTCTCACAAACTTTAATGTTACTTAAATTTAATCAAAAAATAAATCTCTAAAGTTTTCTTGACAAACTACGAGAATGATTGACATAAAAAATAAAAAGAATTAAGAATCATCCCCTACCAAAGAAGACATCAAGAGGGTTCTTTGAGAAGGTTAATAGACTACTACTTTTTCCTGCTTCTTTGAAACTCAAAAATGGAATCATCTTTCTTGAGCTGGTGTATAATAATTGCCTGGTGCTGTAAGCAGCAATTACAGAAGAAATGCTCACAGAAACCATTGCTAGTTTCACTGCAATACCATAAACCTTTTGCCACTTCCATGAGATGAGCAACTTTCTTATGCAGTTAGTGAGAAAACTTCTGCTGTGAAAACCACCTGCAGGTTCATTCTTTTTAATCAGTCTCCCTCTAAAATCCCAATTAAAGGGGACATTATTTTCACTGCCAAAACATGCATTCAGTTCTGTCACCACATCAAGTTCCCTTCTTCCTTTATATTCTGTCACCTTTGCTACTAGATTTAGCCTGCTTTCTTCCAAACCTTTGAATGCTGCCTGCCTATCCATCTGCTGCCAAGAACTCATTCTCTGCGTATGTATATTCCCACAAGTGTTAAAACCTAAATAAAAGATCATACAAGTCTAAAAATTGGTCAAGGTGCAATATTGCACATTCCGATTTAGCATATATTTCTTGATGCGGCGTGATATATAAACTGGAAAATCGAATGGAATACCCTGAGCTACGTTGGAGTTCACCAGGAATTGAGAAAACCACAAAGTTTATTGATTGAACGCGACTTACTATTAGATACAAATTGGACAACTTTGCAGACTTGGGCTTAATCTAGTTGGCTTTAATTAGACTTGGGCATAATCTACTTTCTACCTCAGCACAAATGTTCAATTTCCGCTCCTCGTAGTTTAAACAACCTAAGTGTAGTGTAGATTATCCTAGTGTTTGTCATAAAAATGAATTTATTAATTGGACAACCGCCAAAAAGGAAAAGGATGAACAAATAATGGTGAGGGGGCAAGTAATTACCTGTAAAAACATGAATTTGTTCTCAACTTCCTTCACTTGATCTTTAATTGCAATCAGTCTGTTCCTCTCCTCAAATGGGGCCTCTGCAATGTCACAGTAACACCCATTTTCTGAACAGAAACTACACAACCTGCTATTTGCCCCAGTTTCTTTGCTGCTGAGCCTACCATGAAATCCCATGCTAAAAAAACTGCAGGTCTTTCTTTCTTAAAACTCCCTCAAACAGATACATTTCCCTCAATCAAATACCCGCTACAATTTATGATTTTCAATGGCCTTTTTTCTTTAATATTATTCTTGACTTGCCATGTTAAATTTTATCAGGTTTTCTTTTTCTTTTGCCTGTGGTTTGGTTGGAATATGATGAAATAGGGCTCCTCTTCTTTTCTAGTTTTGTTTATTCTTTTCTTTAAAGGGAAGATTTGGTGGCTTTAGCTGTTCATGCCCCCCACACCCTCACTATCATCACGTTCTTCTTCTTTTGAAAAATAAAATATAAAGTTTCACATCAAGTTGAGTCATGCATGTGATACATTTATATTGCATATCATCATTGATTGGGTTAATATTTGAACTTTGGACTGTCAGGAAAAGAAGCTCAAAAAGAACCAAGGAGGAGGTTTTGCCCGAGGCCCATCACCTAAGCCCGAATATTCATTTCAAGATTTATGAGGCACTCACCCATTAAATGCAAAGGCTAGTAGCTTGAAAGAAGCGACACTTGATGGAAATCGGCCTACTCTCAACCCAAAAGCACTTTCTGAATGGCAGACTACGTAAATTGCTGATGAGTCACTACCCCTCATGTTGCTTTCGGGTAGGAACCAAGCTGCAAGCAGTTATGCTAACTCGCCTATAAAAGGCGGAAGAAGGCCCAGAGACAGGGACACTCAACCAATCAAACAAACAAATACACAAACTCTGCTCAAGCCAGAGCTGCATACGAAATTGTAGTCAGGCCCCAACCTCAATCTTTTTCAAGATCAACCTTCACAAAAGCCATATTTTATCTAGTTTAATAGCTATGCTGCTCACCAGTAGTATCGATTCTCTTGTGTAAATTTATTTGTCATCCATCCTCTGTTAAAACCCTTAGATCCCTGTAGTTGCAAAGAAAAGAAACGGCGAAAGGTCCAGCCTTGCCCAACAACGTTCAATCTTGCCTGATTCCCTTTGTTTTGTCTTTTAGTTAATAGATCTGGTGTTGTAATGAATTCCCTAGTATGTATTCAAATCATTTTAGGTCTTTTAATGATCCAAAGTTCAGCTTACTCTCAAATCTGGTTTTAGTTAAATCGTTTTACTATCTTAAGAGTAAATCTACTTAATGTCTTGATTAGATCCGGACCTCTACCCTTTTACCATACAAGATAAACAAAAATCCTTGATCTTAAGGCATAGAAAAGAATCTAATGTGGACTTAACCCATCCACGACAATCCTTTGATAATGAGAAGTCGGAGTAACTTGGGGCACAAGTAATCGGCTTAAATCTACTCATTTTACATCTGCCATACTGAGATGGCAGTGGCACGCCTCAGCACTTAAGTTGGTTTTGATTGCGAGTCTCACGGCCTATGCTTAAGGCCCGACAAAGGCACCTTTCATAATTAACTCTGTCATCTTCTTGTAGCCCGACGAACAAAGCGAGAACCCGACAGTCAACCAAAGTGCCAATTCCACGGGGAGCTGTGTGCTCGAGCCAGGAACGCCCACCACCGACATTCCTGCCCGAACAATCATAGCTTACTTATGTATAAAACCATGCTAATTATGACGTTCACAACTTGTATATTAGATTTTATTTCAAAAAAATAAACAAATGCAATTGATTACGAAATTTTAATTAAAAATGAAACTCGAGGAACACTAATACATCAACAAGGAGCATAAAGGTATGGTTTATTATTAGTTCACCTTACTATTAGATTTTCATTAAAATTTGTTAAAATTCCAAAGAGTGTCAATGGGAAAACTACTAATCATCATCCATACTTTCTCCAAGTTAACTACACGTGTATTTCAAGAGGTGTGGGCTTTTATTACAAAATGTCTCGATGCAATTAGTAGTTGGACGATTCAGTATAAGCTATATGTAGTTCAATCCCCGATGCGGGATACGCTTTAACAAAATTTATAATGAAGTTTTATATGTAGTGCATTTCTTAATCCCTCTTATCACATTTTTTGTGATTCATTCCTTACTAACTTGGTCTCAATCTAGTGGAACTCAACATTTACTCACCCAAACATGACTTTAGGAAAATGATAAACACATACATTTTTTTCCTCTTACACACTCGTGTTTAATAATGTTCGTTGTTTTCGTTTAATTAATTCAATTAAATTGTCAAAAATAAAGAAAAAGGTGTGAAGCTAAAGTAATTGTCTGAAAATCACGTCACTTTCCCTTATTCTTTGAAATCTTTCTAGCATTAGGGCCCATGTGATTTAACTAAAATCATGTTGACAAGCTTAACATAAAGACAAATTTGGGGGCGGCCCAAGTGCTTTACCAAAAGTGGGATATGGACCCAAAACTTTGAATAGACACCACCATCCTTCAATGAGAGCAGCATGAAACACATCGGGACTTCCTCAGACTGGTTCTGCACATATGCACCATATAAATGGAGAAAAGTCAAATACAACAGAAGCACTGCTGCATTTGAAATTGGCCATTTTAGTTAGTTATACACCACTGACCATGCACAGTTCACCACTCAAAAATGTATGTAGTCAAACGATTTAAAATCACATTTTTACAATAAAATCTTGTTTTAACGTGAGTAGAGGAAAATGTGACCAACTCGACCTTGCATTTCCATAGGATGTAACAAAAAGCTAAAACTTGAACGTGTTCCAATTCCACCACATTCATCAACTTCTATTAACCTACATTAGTGGAACTATACGTAGACTACAATGTCTAAATACGGGTTTTAGCCTCAAAAACCAAGAATATTGCTCCACTCTTCTATTAGAAATGGTTCTGTAGACATGTAAATTTCATTGCATACAAATGATGCATCGCAAAGTTTCACATGGCATTTGACTCATCACAAATGGACAAACTGGAAAGAAAGCTAAAGCATCTTCATAAAACAAGTAAGAATTGAAGATTGCTCACAAAATAGGCAACAAGATCCTTAAATTCGGCCAAGGGAGTAAAGTGGCTGAAATTAAGACACAAAACATGCCTAAAATCATCCCAAAGGCAAGCCTTGAGAAGCCTATAAATACAAGGTCCTCCCACAAGCATAAGGTTCGAAAAATCTCTACACAAAAGAATCTCTGCCAAACCTTTGAAGACTAATACGCTGCCAAAGCTCTTCGAAGAACATTCAACCAAAGCCGAAGCTTTCTTTCGACCAAAACCGAAGCACTCCCTTGAATAATCAACAAGCACTCGTGCCGATTTCTTCAAGACTTTGTTGCAAGCTTATAAACTTGTAGTAACGTTCATTTCAAGATCAAGTCACCAAGACCCTTGAAGCAACGAAATCCCACATCAAGCACTACCTTTGTCGCACCCTTGAGGTGAAGATCATCCACGCGTTTTTTTCAAGCTCAAAACTTGAAGCAATCGTTCAACTGTTCGTCCAAGATCAAGTCATCGCGGCCCTTGGATTAACAATCACGCATCTACATCAAATTTGAAGACTGAATCAGAGGAAAAGTTGTAAATAGAGATTGTAACCTATAAATTCATCAATACAAATCTACTTTGTACACGTGTTCTCTTTTCATTCGCTACGGAAATTTCGTGTTTACAGGCTCTTCCTTATATACAGATAACGGTTTGTTATAAACAAAAACATATTATCAAAGACAGCTCAGCTGTAGTTTTTTTGTGATGGAAAATGTCGTTACGAGAAGGACCCGTATATTTTCAAGTTAGAAAGGTCATCAATGGCTTCATGGACCCAAAGATCTCAAGCAAATCTCCATCCTTGTTCTGGTGGTAGGTTGAATGGGACCATTGATCCCACCTGTTCTTCTGATTCATTTTCCTGTTGATGTGTAAATTGATGAACTGATGTAAGGTTACATTTTTTATTAGTGTAATGCTTCAGCTCATTGGCTGAGCTTATCTGATTAAAATGTAATTAGTTAGTTAAGTCTCATAGGGTTTGATGAATGACAAGTGTTCTAATCTCAGTGTACTATAGGATGAATGGCTGAGATTGAAACTTGAGTGTACCACTCTCCATCTTCTCTCTAACGGTTATATTTGTCTTGTATGAGCTTATATGCTCAGTGTGTGCAAGTTTAATGGAAGGAATTGCAGAGACATATGCTCTGTAAATTTTGATAAAAAAACTTCCATTTTTCTTCTTTGAGTTCTATGTGTATTTCTCCATAACTCCCAACATTATTTCTTCCTGATTCAGTATTTGAAAACCATCTTTAACATGGCCTCAGAGCCAGGTTGGGTTTGAATTTCTGGGCATCATATCTGTGGAGGATCAAGCTCGGATTCACAGCAAAATCTCATTGCAATGATTTTGTATCTGTGATATAGTCTAACATGGCTGGATCTGAATGAGGAGAACTCAGAGCGTCAGTCTTCAATGGCGAGAATTTTGATTTCTAGCAAATCAGAATGAAAACCATTTTCCATTCACATGAACTGTGGAATCTGGTTGAAAAGGATTTTGATACTTTGATGAAGAAAGAGGAGGAGCACACGGAGGCGAAGAAAAAGATGTTGCAAGAAAATGTAGTCAAGGATGCTATAGCACTTGGAATCATTCAAGGTGCTGTTTCAGATCAAATTTTTCTGAGGATCGCAACTCAAGAAAGTGCAAAGGCTCCATGAGACATTCTGAAACAAGAATTTGTTGGCGATAAACAAGTAAGATATGTGAAACTTCAAGGTTTTAGGCGAGATTTTGAGTATACTCGTATGAATGAAGATGAATCACTCTCTGTGTATATTGCTAAATTGTTTGATCTGATTAACCAAATGAGAAGCTATGGTGAAGATCTGAGTAATCAAAGAATAGTGCAGAAACTGTTAATTAGTTTGCCTAAATCTTATGATAGTATTGCATCTGTGATATAAAATACTAAGGATCTGGATACCATAGATGATCAAGATGTGGTTGCTATTCTAAAAGGTTATGAGCAAAGACTTGATAGGCATGGAGAGAGTAGCACATAGAGGGCATTTGCTAGCTTGAACATTGCATCTAAACCAAACAGGTTTAATGGTTAAGCTAACAATGGCAAATATCAAAAGAATTTTAAGTCAAAGGAAAACAGTGGAGTAATAAGGCTGATTGGAGGAATAAGGCTGAGTGGTGTAATAAAGTTGTTGTTCCTGTGAAAAATGATGCAAACAACATTTGGGATAAGTGTAAATTCTGTGATAGACTTCACTATGGGGAATGTTGGGTTAAGAACAAAGTCAAGTGTCACAAGTGCAACAAAATTGGTCATATTGCAAGGTACTGCAATACGAACAAGGTTGTGCAACAAGTAAATTTTGCTCATCAGGTAGAAGAAACTGGTAATTTGTTTTATGCTAGTCACTCTAGTGAAGTGAAAAAGGTAAATGATGTGTGGTACATAGATAGTGTCACATCCCGGCCCGGGCCCTCACCACATCCTAGGCTCGACTCTGCCGTATCACGATATTGTCCGCTTTGGGCCCCGACCAAGCCCTCACGGTTTTGTTTCTGGGAACTCAAACGAGAACTTCCCAGTTGGTCACCCATCCTGGGATTTCTCTCGCGCGAACTCGCTTAACTTCGGAGTTCCGATGGAACCCGAAGCCAGTGAGCTCCCACAAGGCCTCGTACTATATGGAGGTGGACATGTACATATAAAGCACATCACCCCCTCTCTGTTGGTCAATGTGGGATGCTACAGATAGTGGATGTAGTAATTACATGACATCCAGAGAAGATTTACTTGTTGATATTGATATAAATGTGAAAGCCAAAGCCCAAGTAGGCATTGGAGTTTTGGTTGATGTTCAGGAAAGGGAACACTGATTATTGAGACAATGAAGGACATGAGATATATAAGGGAAGTGATGCTTGTACCTGGTCTAGCAGAGAACTTGCTTAGTGTAGGCTAAATGACTGAGCATGGTTATTTTCTTCTGTTTAGATACTATACATTAGATGTGTTTGATGACAGGTCTCTAAGTAATCTGGTGGTTAGTGTGAAACATAAGAGAAATAGAGGTTTTTCTTTGATCTTCAGTACAAACAAGGAGCTTGCATTGAGTACAAGTGTGCAAGAATGTGCAAAGATGTGGCACAAGAGATTTGGTCACTTAAATTTCAGGAGTCTCAAGCTATTGCAGAATCAAGGAATGGTGTTGGTGCTGCCTAAAATCCAAGATAGTGAGGATGTGTGCTAAGGGTGTGTATTTGGGAAGCATCACAAGGAGTCATTTCCTAATGAGACTACTTGGAGAGCACAAGAACCACTCGAATTGGTACATTTTGATGTTTGTGGACCTATGCAGGTTCCAACTATGAGTGGAAACAGGTATTTCCTCACATTCATTGATGATTATTCAAGAATGTGTTGGATCTACTTTATGAGAAATAAATCAAAAGTTACTACTGCAACAAGTCACTTGCACTTGTAGCAACTATCAAGCAATGAAGTTCGGGGTAATACAAAAAAAAACAAATTAAAAAGTTAATTACCGCTGTGATGACGCTCTCAATCTCCACAACCATTCAAATTCAATGGAAATTGAAATTTAAGCCCCAAACGAGAAGTGAGTTGCCCCAGAGGAGAGGAGCACTCCTTTTGCCCTTACTCCACCACCACAACTTTGTCGTGTTTCTCCTGATCCTATGTGCTTTCAGCCGTGGTGGTCGGTGCAGAAGCCGAGAAAAGAGAGATGAAATGGAATAGAGAAACAGGGACGGAGAGAGACGATGGGGGAGAAATGGGGTAAGGCTTTAAAAGTCATTTTCTAAAATTATAAACATGTTATTAATACTTTTGAGATTTTTATTAAAATATAGGTGGGAAAATAGAACAATGGGGTGGGCTTATTAACACTCTTGAATTAAAGCCCAATTGAAAGTAAATGTTTTTTCCAAAACTGCCCCTGACATAACCCAACCAATCCCGTTAGCCTTCTAGTTCCCTTGCCACCGTTTCTCTTTTTCCTTCTTGTTCCAGTTTCCTCGGTTGCTTCAAAAGCCAAACATATCCTTAGCCTCTTGTTTATGTGTTTTTATGGGATTGATCGCCACCTGTACAGTTTTTTTTTCTTTTTTTCTTTTTCTTGTTAAAGTGCTTTTAAGGTTATAATTCTTAATTATTGGTTTGGATTAAGTAACACTCTTCAATTTTTCAAAAATATCACAATAATTTAATCATAAATATGGTAATTGGGTTTGGTTTCGCTAAGAAATTTTTGTTATGGATCAAAATCTTTGTTTTCTATTTTTTTTTATGATTTTGTGGTGGTCCCGCAATTCATTTTGGGTCGGCGTGAATCTGAGGTAACAGTGACGGCAATATCCGAATGTTCGTTGACAAGACAATTATCTCTCTTCTCCTATCCTCTCCTCTCCTCTCCTTCTTTGAAAGGAGGTCGTTGTCGTGTCATGAAGAAACGGGGGAGAGAGCATAGCAGAGATTAAACGGTCAAAGGCTTGTCATTAAGGTTAAAATTGGAAATTCGTAATAAAGAAATAGTTCAGTTCTAGAAATAATGTGTTTTTGCACTACTTATATATGAAAAATTGGTTCATTAACTACGTGTTTTCTTCCCTTTTCAGAAATAATGTAGGTTATTTTGGTTCAGTTTCATAAATAATGTAGGTTATTTTGGTTCAATCTCAAACACCATAGAAAGCAATGGCAGCAACTTCACTCATTTCTCTTACTCAAACATTCTTTCATTTAACCCGATTTCCGACAAAACTCGAAAACAAAAATGACACCGATAGAGAAAAGTGCATGGCGTATAGCAAGAGGTTTGTCAGGTATTTCTTAGCACGGCACAAATTTCTTCCCTTTGCATCTCCTCCCCTTAAGTTCTGTTTTTGGTTTGAATGCATGTGATGTGAGAAGTTCTTCCTTCCTTCCCATCTATATGCTATCTTCTAGTAATTAAATTTAGAACCCACTCAACATATTCCTCATTTATTTCCCATAGTCATATACTCTTTTACTTGCAGGACATTAATCATATATAATTATTATTCTTTTTAAACGAACAATATTTTTATAGTAAAGGGGTGGGGAAGAAGGCTAAGCTTCACAATGGTCTAAAAATAATATGGTTCAAATTCGCATTTGGTGAGAATTGAACTTAAGATCTCTCACTTACAAGTGATGAGGAATACCACTAGACCGTAATACCAAATAACAATCATATATAATTAAAATTAAATTGATTAAATCTCGATAGGAAAATTGGGCCAGGTTGTCTTTTATTTTTGGGTGATGGAGCTTAGGAGCTTCAACTACATTTATGGCGTGCATAAAAATTTGTAAATGAAATTAAAGGAACTAAAATGAAAAAGAATAATTGCTTATTTACTGATTTATAAACTAGTAAACCAAATTTGAGAAATTGAATTGAGAAGGATTTAGATTGATGAAGATTCAAAAACAAAATCGTGTTGAAATGCTTGTTGAAATATTTATAGAATCAAAGTAAGATTAATATAAATTTCACATATAAACTAAACACTGAATATTTCTTAAACATAAACACACCCTCTCTCCCACCCTCATTATTTCTTAAACTAACTATTTCTAAAACTGAACACAGATACTATACTATTTTTGAAACTTAACACTGATTATTTATGAAACTGAACACGAGTACAATTACTATTTCTTAAAATAAGCATTGGTACTATTACCATGCCTTAAACTGAACATAACTATTTCTAAAATTGCACACATGTACTATCACAATTTCTCAAACTGAACACTGGTACTATTACTATTTCTAAAACTAAACATGGGTACTAAACTATTTATGGAACTAACTTTTTTGAAACTCAACATGGATACACTATTTCTGAAACTGGCTATTTATGAAACTCAACACAAGTACACCATTTATAAAACTGACTATTTACGAAACTCAACACAGGTATACTATTTATGAAACTTAAAACGAGTACGCTATTTCCAAAAACTGACTATTTATGAAACTAAAAATGTATATGCTATTTCTAAAACTGACTATTTATGAAACTGAAAACACTATTTCTGAAACTTGGATGCACCACATCTGTAATTTTGATTGAAGGCTAAACCTCAGCAATCCAAGTTGCAATTTTATTTGCATATGTTAATATATATATATACATGCTTCTCATCCTTTTGAAAAAGGCACCTGCTTGATACGCCGAAGAACCTCCTCTCTCTTAGGCAACTTCTTTTTTGCTCTCATAACGCCCGACTGCAATGAAAAACTTCAAATACCCAGAAACAAAAATTTTCACATCCAGAACATTAAGAAACTACCAATTTAGCCTAGTATACCTATGATTACGAACAACATAATGAATGTAAACTTTCACATGGAATTGATTACAAAGTCTTTATCAAAATCATAACCCAAGAGACACTAAGAAGTCAATAAAGAGGCACCAAAACATGGTTTACATCCAGTTGACTTCGGTTTAGTAAATAAATGTACGTTCTACATCTTTAAAAGGATTATATGCAACGCAAGTGGCCAACTAGAGTTATAATCTTCATCATTTTTTGGTCAATGAGTTATCATTCTTGATCTTGGTATCCAGTTCAATGATTGCAGCATGCAGCTGATACATAAAAACAATTAAGAATTGAACAAAGAACACTAGGTTAGCATATGTGGATTTATCAATTAATGAGTACCTCATACAAAAAATAAAAGAAGATTTGTTTTACTCTCGCTCAATTACTTGGATATTCTCATCTAAAAAATAATAATAAGTGCAATTTTACGAAATCGGTTTAGATGAATTAAGGGTAAAAATATCACTTTAGAAGTCCAGGATTTCATGAATGTGTAGTGATGAAAAATAATAAATTAGTGATTAATTAGTTAAAGTAGAGATGCACTTACATTGGATGTAAACCTTCAATGACAAGAATCTTGGGGGAACTTGATGAGCTCAGGAGGATCCAAGCGACCAGAAACATTGTTGTAAATAGGCTTCTCAACAGCCTTCCCTTCCTTGATTGCCTTCATCTGCTTATACATAAGATCCAAGTCGTTAGCTCTTGGGTCTAGCATCGTCACTCCTTTCTTCTTCCTCCATGTCATGTCTAGGAAATGGTAATCATCTAAGCATATTACTGTCGTAGTGTTGCTGATGAGCATGTTGGAGTCAAACAGCCTGAAATATGCATTTGACAACTTCGCAATCAATTTCAACTTCAATGGACTGAAATTTGAGATAAAAACTAACATCTTACCTTGTAAAAAGAAATCATAGAGAGTATTGTATTTTTATTTATTGTTTTTTTAAATCATCGCTCAAGTTTTGATTGGATTTGGTAGACCCATCAAGTCATCACACCATAAAAAATCATCGTAAGAAGAAAAGAGAAATCAAACACTCCCAATTCATTAAAAAAAAAAAAATACAATACCCCATTTACCCAAAAAAAAAAATATATGGATGCACAAATAGAGAGACCACAAACATATTCATTATAAGCATGGATGAATTTACATCATGGAAGCACTGATAACTTGCATTTATTCTATCAGCCAAACATCATAGAGATTACATGACAAAGTCATAAGTAAATCTGAAGCTACAGCGCCGACAAAAGAAGGAATGGATGGAGTTTTTCTTTTTACCTTATCATTCATGAATCCGCAAACCTCGAGATCTCCACCGTTTGTTTGTTCATCCAATATGAAGCCATAGCCTAAAATCAAAGTGCCACACAACAAAAACATGCATGAGTAATGTATTGCGCTTTTCATTCCAATTCTTTGAACAATAAAATCAGAGATGAAGGATGGCAAATGCTTACCTTTGCGATATCAAAGAAAGGGATAGAGATGCTCCAGCTTAAGTTTGTGGGGAGGGGGTTGCAAATTTGGTGAATGTATGTTTGCGGTTTGAGCATCTTGGTGGCTCTGGGTGGTTGAAGGACGATTGAGGTAGGGTTTGATATTTGGACGGAGAAGAAGATATTGTTCCACCATTTTCAGAGTTTGACGGAGAAGAAGATATAAAGGAAACATACCAAATAAACGGGCAAGACTTAGACATTAGGGGTAAATTCGGATGCTCGATAATTTTTTTTGCTTGGGCCAGCTTTATTGGCTGGTTTGGTATTGGGTTTTGTCCTAACAATTAAATAAAATTATTACATGATTTTTTGTTAAAATTTAAAGTTTTGAAATCCTTTTTATTAGTTTTCTAATATATTAAAGGTTGATATAAACGCGTGTGATGAAACATAATAGTAATGGTTATAACTCACAAGTTTGGTTTGATTTGGTCTAATACTACACTTTTTTTTAATGTCGAGCGTTGTATACATTTTATTCCATAACCTTTGCTTGCTCGGGAAAATTTTTTCTATGGTAGTCTCACTGCTAACTAGCTTTACTAATACACATACTATAATATAGGTGGACAATATGATTGAGATTTGATGGACCCAACTTATAAAGTTAACAAATAAACTTAAGTGTTACAACATGAATAGAATGGCAACACGACGTAGGGTGAGAAAAATTTATCAGTCACGTTATATGAAAAAGTTTTACAACCGGTAGGACATGGTTAATCTGCTCTTTTGAATGGGACACATTGTGAATCTACTCCTGACTTATGAGGAAAATAAAGGCTTTTTAATGTGTAGTCTCAACATCGTCATGTGATGTTATACTATTTCATAAATTGCAAAAATATCAGAATTGAGTTTATATTTGAAAATTTTTATTTGGACCCAGCTATCCTATCTCTACACCCAACTAAAAAAATTTCTCTACTAAACTTTCAAGTTTGCCCTTAAATAAATAAGAATAGGAAAATAAAAGAAAATAAACATTGGTGTTTTTATCTTTACACCTAATAACTCAAAAAAAATGGCACACATCTGCACTCCTCCATTATTTCTTGCAAAACATACCCAAATGACAACAAAATATTCTTTTGAGTTCATCAACAAGTAAGCTTGCCAAAAACCCTTGTTGCATGAAACCCTTAGCGACCCTCATTTATAATTTCAGCAAAGAAAATTTCTTACCAATTCGTTGGACATGAAACAAATTCCTACAATATGAGAAAAAAACTTCCATGCCAGTGTCTATTTAGAAGAGATAGGAACAAGGGTTTCTAGCAAGCTAACTTGTTAGTTTTAATAATTTATGCAAGTAGCCAACTCCCAGATAATGGTTCAAACAAGCAAACATATCAGTTGAAAACCTACGCTGAAATTATAAATGAGGGTCGATAAGGGTTTCCAGTAAGCTAACTCGTTGATGAACTCAAGATAATATTTTGCTGTTATTTGGGTGGGTTTTGCCAGAAATAATGAAGGAGTGTATTGGTGTGCCAGTTTTGAAGTTATGTGGTGTAGAGATAAAAACACCAATGTTTGTTTTCTTTTCTTTTCTTATTCTTATTTATTTAAGGGTAAACTTGGAAGTTTTGTGACAGCCCGTCCCGAAATATATTTTTCGATGGTTTGAATTGACTAGAATACCCTTGGATGTTGAGTATATGGTGTAGTGTTGTGGTTTGAGTTTGGGTGTTAGACTAATCTAATTAGTTCCTAAGTTTTTAGAACTTAAAAATTATGGTTTTGTGGTTGTTAGTAACCCAAAACTGGACCACACATTCACACTCACACACACCACTCCCGTTGACTTCTCTCTCTCCTCCCTCTCTCGGATTTCTTGCCATTTCCGTACAACCTGTACGGACAACCCTCAAAACCCTTTCAAACTTCGCAGATCGAGGTTGTGATCGATGTTTTTGGACTCCTTGCAAGCTTAGGAGTTGAATGGTAGTGATGGTTGGACGTGAAAATCCTGAAAATCCGAGAAACCATAATCTCCGATTTGAGCACTGTTCATGCACTCGTGATTTCGAAGTTTTTAGAAGATTTTAAGCTGCTAGTGAGCTTTAGGACATCTTCACAAAGCTCGGAGAAGAAAACCGAAGTGAATTGGACGTCGGGAAGTTGAGTTTGGCGAGTTTCAAGTTTGGCTGGATTATCGAGGGTTCTCCGGCGAAATCCCGTGGATTTTAGGGCTTTAAAGTAGTAAGGTTTTGTTCCTCTCATCCTAAGCTCCAAATTGATATAAATTTTGAGAATTGTGGTTGAGAATCGAAGAAGATATAAAGGTTTGATTGTTTTTCCAGAAACCGGCGCCGGCGATCCAAGGAAGACGAAGAAGAATATTCCATCAAGTTTGATGAAATATTCTAACGGCGTCAGGTAACGCCGTTAACTTCTGTTAAGATTTAACGGAATATTCCTAACGGCAGTTAAGCTTTAATTAGGGTTTGGCCGAGCGTGGGGACGCGTCTAGCCGTACCTTGGCTGGAGCGTGAGAGGTCGGAAATTTTTTCTAAAAATATGGGGATGTTTCTGAGGTTGAGTAGATCATAGTGGTATATTCAAATACCCCATTTGAGCAATGTATGAGAAGTTATTTCCTAGTTTTGTGTATGTGCTTTAAATAACGTTTATTCAGTTATTTCGCATATAGGTGAGACCTAGCCTAAGGACGAGCGCCATGAATCGAGGCTCGGGGCTACAACCCTTGGACATATCAGTGAGTGGCCTTTTGGTTTTCCGTATATACTTATATACTTGAGTTTTCCCAGAAAATGAATTTGAATGATTATAAGTTTTGAAATGACATGCAAAGTATCTGTCTATTTTATTTATGCATTAGTAGTTGCATACATTTATGATTGGTGCTGCGGACGCACAAGTAAGTGTCAGCTAAGTTCATAAATTAGAGATATGAGGTTGCTTCAGTTATGTGAGATATGATGTGATGTTTTGAGAGCTCATAAACCTGCACCCCGGTGTTAGTGCTTCCGCCCATGGTTAGGGCACAGTCATTCACGTGATGTTCACCTCCCGCACCATATGCTCACTTTGGATCCAAGTTAGGTGCACAGGCTTGTCGTACATACCACTTTAGGTGGTTTCGACTCGTAGGTGACCCGCGATTATTCGCACAGCCTTCACGTGATCGTAGCACTAGAGCATATTTATTTTACACCCAGTCTTGTCGTACAGGCCACTTGAGCTGGTTCCGACTCGTGTGCAGGAAATGGATTTGATTTGATATGATTGAGATTGATTATGAGTTATAGACTCAGCCGTACAGATTGAGTTAGAAGGTTTTGGCTGATGCGATTTTTGACATTGATATATTTTGTCTGGATTACCTATGGCATTGCATTGAGATACTTTGGCATGGTATACTTCTATATATTTTCATCTTGAGTATGATTTATGTTACATCTTATTATTATTATTATTATTTTTCTGGGAAAATTAAACAGGTTTTACGGCGAGGGGTTAGAACTTTTGAGAAATGAAATGATTTTGAAAAGCTTTGTTTTTGCCCACTCACACTTTCTGTTTTGCGCCCCTCCAGGTTTTAGGTAGAAATGCTTGGTGGATCATGAGGATTTCGACGGGGTTTCTGACAAAATATCATTAATGTAGGATCACCTTTGGGTGTTGAATAATTGGTACTTGTCCTGCTTGACTGCACTTAGGATATTTATGCTCTGGTTGTGTATTTCACACTTAATCTCGCACTAGCACTCTATCGTAGCTAGTTCTATTAGTAGTTTGGTTTTTATTCCTTCGCTTTTCCCTTATATCGTTATTGCTTCCACACTGTGCACATGGTTACGTCACCTTCACGTGACGGCCAGCATACCTCGATCTAGGTCGGGGTGTGTCAAGTTGGTAGATAAAACTTGTTAGTTAGGTGTAGAGATAAGATAACTGGGTCCAAATAAAATTTCCCTTTATATTTTATGATATTATGAGTAGACTGTAACGCTCGTGATGGTTTGACCGCCAAAGAATCTCTTGCATGTAAAGTTTTTTTTTTTTTTTTTTTTTTTTTGGTAAACGCATGTAAGTTTTTCTTTTGTGAAGAGATTGCCAAATGCCAATCAATATTGGGTAAAGGTAATCAAACCTCGATCTAATCTCTAGTTAAACAAAAAGGGTTTTTTTCATTAACATAAAGGTTGAGAATTGAGATCTAATGACTATTACGCTCTGGACAAAAAGAGTACACAGGGGACCCAAAATACATGTTTTGTCAGAAGATCTAATGACCAAAATTTGAGAGAGCAGTCATTAGTCACAGAAAGGGCCTTGCACTTACAAGTTGGAAGTGTGGGTTTGATGCCGACATGAACCTTGAAACATCGTATTTCACAACAAAGGTCTTAAGGGTGTGTTTGTTGTACTGAACTATCTCGGATTGGACTAACTTTAGAACTAAGTTAGACTGGCTTAGACTAGACTAAGCTAAATTGATTTAGTGATGCGTTTGGTGCAGTGTCAGACTAAAAAACAAGATAACTAATAACTATAATATTATATTATATAATACACATCTAATAATATTTTATTATTAATTCAATAATATTTTATTACTAAATCAAGCTTTTTCCTTTTTATTTCCAAAGTACACACACCACCTCTCTCTCTCTCTAGAGAGTTCTTCCATTTTCTTCCTCTTTAATTTTGTCCCCGTCACTTCCTTTCTCCATCTTTTTTCCTGCAACACAACATCCTTCAAATCATTCTTCTTGCAAATCGTCCCCATGCTACTCTCCACTCCCTCTCTATCTCTCCATATCTCTTTGTCCTAAAGCTACTCTCTCCCCTTCTCTATCCATTACTTCCGAAATTTTCTAAGGAAAAGGAAAAAATTTGGAAATTTTCTGGGAATTTTCGGGAATAAGGAAGAATTTTGCTATTGGGATTGTTGTTTATCATCATTTTGCATATATGTTTTTGAATTTTGGTGTTGAGATTTAGGCAGTGGGTGGGGCTGGGTTTCAGATCTGGACATGAGTTGGCAAACAGAGTCGCCCAGAAGCATTTTTGCAGATTTGCAGTTCACAAGCCTTGCTGCATGCGATCGTTCTACGCAAGTTTGGAGACGGGATTAGCAATCCCATGGTTTTGGGGGGGCTTTGCTAAGACTGGCTAGGCCCTGTTTTAGTCAGGGCGAGTAAGAGCTAATCTCATTAACTCTAAGCCCCATGGGGAACAAACACGGGACTGGACTAAGCCTTAGTCCAGTCTAGTTCAGTGAACTTTAGTGAAGGAAAACAAACACCCCCTAAATGTTCAAATTTACCAGCAAATACGTGGCTTTTGTGCAAATTTTGACAACGAAAAGATACAACAGACAGCTTTGGTTGGCCGGAATTCAAGAAGCATGTCGGGGATTTCACCAAATACCAAACTGACATGGTCTGGGATCTTTCTGGTAAATCAAATCCCCTAGTGTGTATATTTATATATCGAGAACAAACTTACATTGTACGAGTATGATGTCACTGTAGACATCGAAATTTCGGTAAATAAATGTTAATCGATAAATCAAAGTTTCAACGCTCATGCATTACATAAATTTTACACGTAGCGTGTGTCTAAACAAAAAATCGAAATAAGTTGGAAAAGTCATCAAACAGGACACGTGTCAACACCTGGCAGAAACGACTTATTTCATCTGGAATATTATATTCAAAATTAGGCCTTGGAAAATTCTATAAATAGAAGCCAATTTCATTCATTTCATTTCACCAATTCATAACCAATTCACCTCATACCACAACCTTGAAGCTTTGAAACTCAAAAGCTCCCAAGCAAATCCCGAAGGATCAAGAAAGCTCTCTTCGTTCTTCGTCAAATCCTCATTCAAAATCAAGCCCCAACGGCCCTTGAAGAACTTCCACTGATTCAAGATCAAGCCTTGACGGCCCTTGAAGAAAGTGTTCATCATTCATCATTCGTTCATCCCTAGATCAAGCCCCGACGGCCCTTTGGATCAACGACGTCAACAAATCCGCACAACTGTTTATCCCAAGATCAAGCCCCGACGGCCATTTGGACCAACAACATCAAATCCACCCATTACAAAGATAGAATCAGAGGCTAAATTTGTAGAAGAGATTGTAACCCCTAAATCATTAATACAAATATTATTTTGTACACGTGTTTCTTGTCTCGTTCATTACAGGAATTTCCGTGTTTACAAATTTGGCACGCCCGGTGGGACAATCTCTACCTCTCATCTCTATCTTTGAATCCGCAAAAAGCACAAATGGCATCAAAGAAGGCTCAAGTTGTTCTCGCAACCAATGCAAGGAACTAGAGCGTTATCACCGCAGGCGGTGTCACTTCGGGCGTCATAACTCGAAGCAAGACAAGAGCTCTTTCTGCCGCCTCTTCCACCCCTGCATCAACTCTGCCGAAGGAACAAGAGCACCTGAGGCATGAACCTGTGATCACCCTGGCCTCGCTAAGGGCGCCAAGGAAGGAAAGCCCAAGGAAGTACTCTGGTTTCATGTTTTCCGATGCCGACTCAAGCAGCAACTCAGCCATGCAAGTCATGACTACTGGAGCGACTTCAATCGATGAGCAGCTGACTCATATGAATGAAGCGATCGCAAGGCTAACGCGGATTGTGGAAGAAAAAGACCAGCAAATCGCCGCACTCGTCAACCAACTAGATGTAAAGCCCAACGTGAAAATCGAGCAAGGGGATGGTTCAGTAAAGAAGGAAAACGACGAGGATGAAGAGCCTCTGGTGGAGAAAATCGATGTGAAGCCGGAGCCAGGCCAAGCAGAGGCACTCATGGGATCTCTTTCTATCCAACAACTGCAAGAGATGATCGCCAGCACCATCAAGGCACAGTACGAAGGAAGTTCACATGACTCCGTACTATACTCAAAACCCTACTCCAAGAAAATTGACGCTTTGAAGATGCCAAGGGGTTATCAGCCACCAAAGTTCATGCAGTTCGATGGAAAGGGAAACCCGAAGTAACACGTCGCCCATTTCATTAAGACTTGCAACAACGCGGGGCCAGAAGGAGATTACCTCGCTAAGCAGTTTGTATGGTCGATGAAAGGAAATGCCTTTGAGTGGTACACAGACCTAGAGCCTGAGTCCATCAACAGTTGGGAGCAATTGGAAAATGAATTCCTCAACCGCTTCTACAGCACTCACCGCACCGTGAGCATGCTAGAGCTGACAAGCACAAAGCAATGGAGGGATGAGCCAATCGTGGACTACATCAACCGATGGCGCAATCTAAGCCTCGACTGCAAGGACAGGCTCTCGGATATCTCTTCGATCGAGATGTGCGTCCAAGGCATGCAATGGGGGTTACACTATATCCTTCAAGGCATCAAACCACGGACATTTGAAGAGTTAGCCACCCGTGCCCACGACATGGAGCTAAGTATTGCCCATCACGGGGAAGAAAGAGCCGATCACCGACTTCAAGAAGGATAAGGTGTTCTCCTCAAATGTAGACAAGACTGGGAAGAAGCCCCCTAAGGAAGCGTTCACCGTCAACACTGCGCCCGTCAAGACCGCCTCAACGCCTATCAAGATCTCCTCCAAAACCAAAGCAAATGAGATAAAGAGAGGTGAGCCTCCTCGCACCCAAGAAAGGTACAAAAGCACCTTGAGGGAATTGGAACAGAAGGCGTACCCTTTTCCTGACTCAGACATGGATGCAATGTTAGACGACTTGCTAGAAAATAAGGTAATCGAGCTACCCGAATGCAAGCGGCCTGAAGAAATGAATCGCATAAACGATCCTAAATACTGCAAGTACCATCGAATCGTGAGCCATCCTGTGGGTAAGTGTTTCGTCCTCAAAGAGCTCATCATGAAGCTAGCACAACAAGGGCGAATCGAGCTCGACCTCGAAGACACGGCCGCAACACGTACTACTACAATTGCATTTGGATCTTTTGATCCCGTACCTCTCCAAACAACACCTGACCGTTCCTATCAATGCTCAAGTTGCACGATACCTTCTGCACAACCATCGCCGGGGGCAAACGAACATGATGCACATACCGAGGATGAAGAATGATGGACATTGGTGACCTACAAAAAAACAAGGAAACCAAAACCACAAGCCACAAGACCAAAGGTGGAACAAGTGAGAAAGCACAATCGCCGCAACAGTAGGAAGCCCAAAAGAAACGTAAAAGCTGATAAGCCAACGTATGATGGGGAACCTATGGAGCAAGAGCCACGCATTCCTATCTCCTTGCACGAGTACTTTCTGAATGACTTCTTCCAGCAGTGCACTATCGCTGCATGCCACATGGTCGAAGTAGAAATGGAAGAACATTCAAAAGGCAAAGATATCACCATTGAAGGAGAAAAAACTCTCACGCTCGAAGAAGGTCTGCCAACACACTTTAGCATTGAGGAAGCGCTACGATTGCCAAAGAAGATGCGAAGAGCATTAGCAACGGTCTTGGAAAGTCCCAATGACCACGAAGCGCAAAAAGGCAAAGACGAAGGCTTGAAGCTTCGGCCACATGAATGTGCCACATGTTGTGCCATCGAGGACACAATCCACTTCACCGACGAAGACTTGCTGCTAGGATCCAAGCCTCACAACCGTCATCTCTTCGTCTCTGGGTACGTAAGGGAGCACAAAGTCAGCCGCATGCTTATGGACGGTGGATCAGCCATCAACATCATGCCAAAGTCAACAATGAATACAATCGGCATCAAGGCAGATGAACTGTCCCTAAGTCGTCTAAAGGTTTTAATCAAGGAGGACAAAGAGCGATGGGCATGATCCGAGTAGAGATGACTATTGGTGAACTCAAGTCAAGCACGATATTCCACGTGATTGATGCAAGAACTTCTTACGGCTTGCTCTTAAGAAGGCCTTGGATCCATGCGAATGGAGTAGTACCGTCCACCCTTCACCAATGCTTAAAATTCTACCGAGAAAGAGTGAAGGTGATCTATGGCGACACTAAACCATTCACCGAAGCTGAATCGCATTTCGCAGACGCCAAGTTCTACATGGATGAAGACATGGTGCCTGAAGCTCTTCCAAAAGAGATCAAAACCATGGGTAAAGCAACACCTAAAAAACAGGAGTGGCAAGCCATGCCCAAGAAGCAAGAAGAAGAAGCCATGCCGTCTTCAAACAAGAACGATGATGAGCTTGCTAAACCTGCAACAACCAAAGGGAGTAGGACGCCCTCAAATGGATCAAACACACCCGTTTTCCAATACATCCCGATGTCAAGAAGAAAGAATGGTCAATCCCCGTTCGAAACTGAAGCAAGCAATGCCGATGCACAGCGGCACATGGATAATGTAAAGTTGCTCAAGACGAATGCAGTTCTACCTCTGACACAGCTAAGCAACGCTAAGGTTGCAAGATTACCACAAGGCTTCGTAAAAGCTCTACCAAAGAGGGCGGAACCAAGTTTTCTCCCAACCAAGAGGACCGAAGAAGGTTTTGATCCGAACGCCTACAAACTCATGTCAAAAGCTGGGTACGACTTCGCTTCTTCTTCAAATCCTGGGAAAAATGTTTCAAACACCTTCAACAATAAAGAACGTGACCTCACCGAGACTCAAAAGAAGTTGAAGAAGCATGGTTACGGAGTTAACAACAACAAAGCTGGACTTGGCTTCACACCAAATGCACCCGTGAAGATTTCAAGCCAAGCGAAAAATGCTAGCACTCAACATATCAGCGTGAGCATTGAACAAGATCAAGAGGAGCCTAAATCCACCCCTCGAACGCCAGTCTTCGATAGGATGAATCGTTCAAGACCCAGAACGTCAGCCCTTGATCACATTGGTGGTCAAAACCGAACCTCCGTCTTCAAGAGGCTTAACAGGCCAACCTCCCGAAGCTCTGTTTTTGAAAGGTTGTCAGAACCTAAGAAGCAAAGCAACAAGGCTAGCTCTCCTCCTCGTCAGTCAGCTTTGGAAAGACTTGAAGACAACAGGAAGTTTTCTAGAAATAGGAAGACAACGTCAAAGGAAGAAAAGCTCGACAGGCTAGCAGAAAAATGCGACATTCGAAGCTCAATTCCTTCAAGGATGAAACGCCAAGCAATCTTGGAGGTTGAGGCAAATGGACCGCTGATAGTGAGAAGGCGCAACATCATCCATACTGGATAATCTTCATACCAACAAGCCCAAGAGAACGACACTAAAGAGGAAGTCCAAGATGTCTTCCACATCACGATCCAAAAAGGCAAAGAAGACGAGATCCCCAAAGAAGATGTCACTGTTGCACCACCGCAACTTGAGGATGAGGGACAAGCCATGGTTGACGATCTCAATGAGCTCAACTTGGGCACAAAAAAGGAGCAAAAACCTATCTTTGTAAATGCACTGCTAAGAGCAGACGAGATAGAAGAGTACTACCAACTGCTATCAGAGTACAAAGACGTCTTTGCTTGAACTTACAAAAAAATGACCGGCCTTGACCCTATCATCGATGTGCATCATCTTGCAGTCAAGCCTGGAACGCGACCAATAAAGCAAACTCAAAGGCGTTATCGATCTGAACTCATTCCACAAATCGAGGCAGAGATTGACAAGCTAATCGAAGCAGGATTCATTCGAGAGGTGCAATACCCCAAATGGATTTCCAACATCGTCATCGTCCTTAAGAAATCTGGACAAATACGTGTTTGCGTAGACTTCCGGGACCTCAACGACGCTTGCCCGAAGGACGACTTCCCCTTGCCAATCATCGAAATCATGGTGGACGCAACCACTGGCCACGAGGCACTGTCATTCATGGACGGCTCTTCTGGATACAATCAAATTCGTATGGCTCTTGAAGACGAGGAACTAACAGCATTCCGCACTCCAAAAGGTATCTACTGTTACAAGGTGATGCCCTTTGGTCTAAAGAACGCTGGACCTACATATCAACGCGCAATGCAGAAAATCTTCAATGACATGCTACACAAGAACGTAGAATGTTATGTGGACGATGTGGTGGTCAAAACAAAGAAAAGATCAGATCACTTGAAGGATTTGCGAGTAGTGTTTGAAA
Source organism: Malus fusca (assembly GCA_035220775.1). Classification (NCBI taxonomy): domain Eukaryota; kingdom Viridiplantae; phylum Streptophyta; class Magnoliopsida; order Rosales; family Rosaceae; genus Malus; species Malus fusca. The sequence continues at coordinate 22,332,018 of CM069065.1, read as the reverse complement.
GGCTGGGAAAATACAACCTCAAGATGAACACGTTAAAATGTGCGTTTCGTGTCACCTCCAGAAAGTTCCTCGGCTTCATCGTCAAGCACCGTGGTATTGAAGTGGCCAAATCAAAAGAACAAGAATGCCCAACCTAAAAAAGACAAAGAAAGATGTTAGAAACGAAAGCAAAATAATGAAAGCATAAGAAATCACGAGAGAGAATGAAGTACATACATCTCTCTCAAATGGCACACAGTCATCGAGTAGAGGAGGTCTAAACAATTCTTTCTTCTTATGACGAAAATTGACATCGCTGTCAACCTGAGCATCCTCAAGTGATCGCTTGTTTGAAACTTGTTGACACTGTTGCAAAATAAATCCATCTTCGTGCGAGTCAACTTCATCTCCCGCCTCTTCAGAAGCATCCGGATGTCGAGTAGACAAGCATGAGGGTTAAGGAGCTAAAGCTACAGGTATATCTTGTAAGGGAGCCGCACTGGTGCAATCAAGAGCTACCGCTTGCATAGGAACCACATGACAGCCCTCTCTCGACATATCATTGCCCGAGTGAGAAGAATTGGTACCACTTGCCATCCCCAAGTTCTTATAATATACCTTTGACCACCAACGAGCATAAACACGGGTCACTGGATTACTCTTGAACTCGTCCTTGGCTGGCAGCGTGATAACAGCATTTGTACATGCACGAGTACAAGACTCCCAATGCATATACACGGCTTGCAAGGATGCTGATTGGTTCTTTTCCTTCAGCTTGCCTGGCAAGTTTTGGACAAAACCAAATTGCCTGCTGAAACGGTGAGGACTATATGGCTGAACAATGCATCGGTCTTCTTACCGCAAAGAAACAGACCCCGAACGAAGACTTATAAGATAAGACAAGTTTGACGAGCGGAGATGCTAATTGTCTACGATGCCTCGCCGCGTCGAGCCAACTCTCGCTAAGGGGTCCATCCTCAAATCTTCACAACTTTCAAATAGCGCTCGTGCCTGCAAATCATCAAGGCCTTTCGCGGAGAGCACGCCAGAATACTTCGTCATCAAAGGCCCCATCTTGGCTGCAGTCGATGAAGAAGGCCTTAACTTGTATAGAGTCGTCAAAGAAAAATGAGTGCCAAAATATTCACCCAACCAACCATACACATAGTGGTAAGGAAGCACCGCAGCACGATTTTCAGTGTTTGCCGAGTTCGAAACAATGCTCAAGCCATTGTAAATGTTGGCTAAAACCGGAATAGCAAGGCTAAAAGACTCACCTGCAGCCATCTTGCTAGCAATTTTGAAAACTCCAGGACGAACTAAGTTGACGTCGCCTGTCGGGAAAACAAACTTACAAAGCCAACAAGCTAAAAAAACAGCTAGGTAAGACTCATCCACATGCTCTGATACTATGCCAAGATCCTCAAACGCTCTCAACTCGTCAGAATAGCGGCGCCTGGTTGAGCCAATAACACCGGACGGGTCTGAGTCTCCATTTGGCCTAGTGGTCTTGTTATGACAACTTTTCTTCGTAGACCTCTTATACCTCATGGCCTCCCAGTACCAAAATTGGATCTATGAGGAAATCTTCACGCCTGATTTACCTTGAGCATCCTGGAAAAGCTTGTGATACGCCCAAAACAAATAGTGGCAACTCGCAGGCAATCCTCGGCTATTGCAAAGAGAAAGTTCCTCCGCGCTGGGAACGACCTCGTCATAAAACTTACCATGGATCGGCAAGCCTCCTATCCTGTGAAGATCCCACAGTGAAATGGACATCTCCCCTTGCGCCGTGTGAAGTGTGTTGGTCGCTGAACACCAATGCTCAAAGAACGCTCGAATGACGAAAGGATGACTATCATAACTAAACAAAGATGCGTACACAGCGTGGTAAAGGCCCACTTTAGTAAGCACATCTTTAGATCGACTTAAGACATCTTCAAGCCACTCCCAATAAAACTCATCAAAGATGGCTTCTCCAGTAGTCGATAGGGTACCATTCCAAGCCATGGCTCCGCTGCGAATGTGATCACCAAGAAGCTTAAACGAGGCTGGATGATGGTCACGAGCATGGTGCGAATGATTCAAAATAAGAACCCTCAATGTGCACGTTTTTTTCTTCGTATTTGGTTGAACAGCGTCTACCACCTCCCAAGATACTTCAGAAGACCACGACTTAATATGCATGGAATTATCTTTCACGAGAAAAGCAAGCGCCTTAGGACCAGTTAGTGGCGGGTAAAGCTTCAACGTTGTTCCTTCATCTTGTGAATCGCCTTCCTTTGCAAGAATGGTGATGGTGTTGTTCCTAAAACATTTGAAAAATACCATGACCACAAATCAGCCACAAAACTTGAGCAACACGACAAAGATGGCAGCTACAGGATGGTCCTTCAAGGCACGTTACAGTGGCAAAAGAAACCAAAATACTACGCAATTGCACTACGCAAACCCGCAGCGATTACGCAAGCAGTTTCTCGCACCACACGACAGCGCGCCACCGAGGGAAAACTGTGGTCAAAAGGCACTACACAGCGAAACCTCGTTGCAGTCTCTTACACAAGCACACCCACGGCCTGCTACCACGGCTCTAAAAGCTTTGCGAAGATCCTAGCGTCAAGCTCTGCCTTCTCAAGATTAAAAAAAAAAATTCCTGACATTACAAACAAAGAAATCCATCAGTGGGGACACACACATTGTACGTAAAAAAAACATAAAAAAAAAACACATTATATTACGTTATATATATATATGTATATATCGACATATGTGTGCATGGTTTGGTGATGGGACAAGTGCACAAAATGGAGATGGTGACAAGACGATCAACCTCCACATATATATATATAAGGACGCAAATGGTGATGGTGATGGGACAAATATATATATACATATATGCATGGCTCAAAAGATGGAAATGGTATGCACGGCTCAAAAGATATATATATATATATATATATATATATATATACACACACACATGTGACTCACCATGTAAAAGCAACATGAAGGAATTGCAGAGGGCAAAGCACATTATATTACATGTATATATGTATGCACGGTGATAAAGCAAACTGCAACAGCGATAAAGCAAACTACAACAGCAGCCTTCCGTATATATATATATACACACACACAAGTGACTCACCAAGTAAAAGCAGCAGCGTAGGATTGTTGGACAATGGTGCAGTGGTGATGCAAGGCAACAAGCAACGCAGTGGCTGAAGTTGTGTAATGAGTGTACAAGCAAATGAGCAATCCCATATATATATATATATAAAGGTCCCAGGAGAAGCAAATGAAATGCGGTGACTATTCAAAACGCAGGTCCGTGACTGTGCAAACTGTGCAAACGACCACCCGTGCCTGGAAAAGAAAAACCAAAATGATAGGTGATGGGATGGTGCATTGGGAAAATATGATTGTGTACAAAAAGAAAGTGCCAACTAAAAAAATAAAAAATAAAAAAAAAAGTGCAAAGTGCCAGCTACTCTAAATGGTGTATTGGGAAAATATGATTGTGTACAAAAAAGTGCAAGGTGCCAGCTACCCTAAATGGTGCATTGGGAAAATACGATTGTGTACAAAAAAGAAAGTGCCAAAAAAGTGCAAGGTGCCAGCTACCTTAAATGGTGCATTGGGAAAATATGATTATGTACAAAAAGAAAGTGCCAAATAAAAAAGTGTCAGCTACTGTTAAGTGTAAAAAAAAATAAAAAATAAAAAATAAAAAAAAGGGTGAAAAAATAGTGCATTAGTCACCATCTAAAAGGAAATGGGTGTGTCAGGCACCATCTAAAAAAAACTAAAAAAAATAAAAGAAGAAGGAAGTAACGCATTTTAGTCAGATATACGTTTTATTTGTATTTAGCACAACATACTGAATAAAATAAAGCATGTCCATTGATATCTAAAATGAATTAAGAGAAATAAAGTCCATTTTATTTATTTTTCTGGAAATTTACATAAATTTGCATTATACATACCTAAAAAAAAAAAAAAAAGTCAAATCAAATTTACAGAAAAGGATCTTCAAGGATGATCAGGTGGCGCCTCATCACTCGGCGGAGCTCCAGAAAGACGAAGCACCAGAGATTGATTATCCGGAGCTTCAACACTTGGTGAAGCGCCAGAGGACGAAGGCAGAAGTTGCCGCTGGAGTAACGCCACAAACCTCTGATGATCACTCTGAATCCGAACTTCGGACTCCTGCAGCTGGTCAAGCTTCCTCTTCATGCTTGTTGAGTAATTAGTTGTGAGCATGTGCAACTCTTTATTCTCGTGCCTAAGCACTCTGACCTTTTGCCGAAGACTGGCCACCTCAGCCATCAACGACTCAACCTGACGAGATCGATCAAGAAGGCGTTGGCCCATGTTTGAAACTGAGCCTGCACATCGGACGTTGTAGGCCAGAGAGTCCTGAACAGCCAGCTCGTCGGACCGTCTGGAAAGTATCCTAGTGTCTCTAGGAGTGAGAAGATTTCTGGCCACCACCGAAGCGGTTGTATCGTTCATCATCATAGAATCCCCAACTGTAAGAGGACCATTGGGAGATACGAAGGACGGCTGCCAAATGTTGTTTGAAGAAGATATGTCACTATCTTCCCCGACATTCAAGTTAAGACGACGGTCAGAAGGGCAAGACATTTTCGAATGTGTGAAGAAAAAAGAAGAGGTCGGACGAATCAAGATCTTAGAAGTGCAAGAAAGGAGTTTCTACAAGCGAAAATTCAAGTGTGCTTTGAAACGAACTGCGTCCCTCTATAAAAAATCAGCACTCGACGGGATGTCAGAGATCGAAGAGGCGAGCTCAGAATTCGAAGAGGCCAATTCAAAAATCGAAGAGGCAAGTTCAGAAATCAGAGAGGCATCCTGCTTTTCCAGACGCGTCAGCACCCGTCACACACAAACTCAGCTTTGCAGAAATCACGGATAATTTGTCGAAGCGCCGATCCCAGATATCGAAGAGGCGCCAGTCTTTTTCAGCCTCGTCAACACCTGTCACATGCACACTCAGCTTGGCGGAAATTACGGACAATTTGTCGAAGATTTCTGATAAAGAAGAAAGCACGTGAAGCCATACTGATCAATCACTCAATGGTTGCCGACACGAGTGAAAGAATAGTACCTCTACAGGTATTAAAGAACTTCCTATAACTGTCCACATTCACCCTCCATAACAAGGCAGATATACAGAACCTTTATTCATCTCCGAGAATGCCTTCCCAACGAAGCCTCTCGAGTCACTCAGTGTTCCTTATTCCTTGGGGTACCTCTGCAAACAAATGACACCAAAGCAAAAGTACCTCATATCACCAGGGTAGAAAGCAAGAGTATCTCATATCATGCTTTCTCCCTGTCCTTTCCTTTGTCCTTGTTATTACCTGCAAAGACAAGGATAAAGAAAGCAGTATGCCGGAACCTCCACTCAAACTCGGGGAAGGAACCGATTGCTTGGAACCTTTCCCTGATTGCCTACCTAGCACTGCTCTCGAGTACTCGTCTTCCACTGCTGCTGTACTTCCAAATAAGCTGCCACATCTGCCTGGAGAACAGATAAAGAAAGGGAAAATGATACATTGAACCATGTGGAGACAAGCACAACAAAGCACGTGCCGATTCATCCGCTACTTCTTCAAAAGCAAAAGTATCTTATATCATCAAGGTCAAAGGTAAAGATATCTCATGGCATGCTTTTCCTTTACCCTTGCTATTGCCTATGAGACAAGTAGAAAGAAAGCAATCGGTCGGCACTTGGACAGATTGAACAAAGAAACAGACCATCACCTCTACCTCGTGCCTACCTGCCGTGCAGAAGAAATAAGCAGAGAAGAATGCTGCCTGCACACTCAATCAACCCAGCAGAAAGAGTCTGAGTTGAAACCAAAAAGCTCGAGAAGCTTCAACAACCTTTCGCTGGCACTATCACCGAAGAGCAAAGTCTCGATAATCCTTAAAGATCAAGTCACCAACTGGAAGAATAGCCCATCAATCTTGAAAGATCATACCATTGACTAAACTGCTCAGGGTTCATATGAAAATGCTGCGAACTTCCTTGATCTTTCAAAGCGTACATGTCCTGAAACTGCTCGTGGTCATGTTTAAGTTCGAGATCAAGCCTCAACGGCTCTTAAAGAAATCACAAGCCCGATTCAAGATCAAGTGTCCACCACTCTTGAATCAAACCAGTTCAAGATTAAGTCTGTGGAAAGTCCTTTGGAGGAAACCAGAAAACCCTCCAGCCCAGTTCAAGATTAAGCCTGTGGAAAATCAACAATTGGAGGAAACTAGAAAATCTTCCAGTCAAATTCAAGATCAAGCCTCGACGGCCCTTGAAGAAATTACTAACCCAGTTCAAGATCAAGCCTCAACGGCCCTTGGATCGACATCTGCAATAAGGGACTTCAAAACGCATCTCCTACAAGTGACAAGCACATGTATACGACGCGCCTTGAAGTGGGGGCATTTGTAGACATCAAAATTTCGGTAAATAAATGTTGACCGATAAATCAAAGTTTCAACGCTCATGTATTACATAAATTTTACATGTAGCGTGTGTCTAAACAAAAAATCGAAATAAGTTGGAAAAGTCATCAAACAGGACACGTGTCAACAACACCTGGCATAAACGACTTATTTCATCTGGAATATTATATTCAAAATTAGGCCTTGGAAAATTCTATAAATAGAAGCCAATTTCATTCATTTCATTTCACCAATTCATAACCAATTCACCTCATACCACAACCTTGAAGCTTTGAAACTCAAAAGCTCCCAAGCAAATCCCGAAGGATCAAGAAAGCTCTCTTCGTTCTTCGTCAAATCCTCATTCAAAATCAAGCCCCAACGGCCCTTGAAGAACTTCCACTGATTCAAGATCAAGCCTCGACGGCCCTTGAAGAAAGTGTCCATCATTCATCATTCGTTCATCCCTAGATCAAGTCCCGACGGCCCTTTGGATCAACGACGTCAACAAATCCGCACAACTGCTTATCCCAAGATCAAGCCCCGACGGCCCTTTGGACCAACAACATCAAATCCACCCATTACAAAGATAGAATCAGAGGCTAAATTTGTAGAAGAGATTGTAACCCCTAAATCATTAATACAAATATTATTTTGTACACGTGTTTCTTGTCTCGTTCATCGCAGGAATTTCCATGTTTACAGTCACGTGATATCTTGTATCAATACTAACGTAGATCATCCCCCATTGTTTCACCATTTTCCAATATTTCTTGTACTAGACGTGTAGGCTTATCAAAACTAGTATTTGCCTCACACTTTGTGTGTATGAACACATTTTTTTAGAAAATGAGAAGGAGAGGGCAGAGAGAGAGAGAGAGAAAGAGAGAGAGAGAGAGAGAGAGAATGTGGGGGGAGTGGAAGGTTTTTTTTTTTTTTTTAATATTGGAGGTATTTTAACATCACATGTAGATGATGTTTCAATAAAAACAGTAAAATTTGGACCTATGAAATTACATTATTACCCTTTTTTTTTTTTTAAGTGATAGAAGACTAAATGATTTTCTAGGTTTGGAGCAACAACACCGATCACACTTCTCAGTTCACACCATTGAATTTTACAGTCTGTTCGCTCTTCCGTCCATTGTCTTCCAGAGACAGACTGAGACAGAGAACCCCATTTGGGTCAATGACCTAATGCTGCCGTGGAACTAATGTTTCATTTCAATCACTGTTAAATCACTTCCACTAAACATTTTTATTACTATTTTTAAAACAAATCACAAAAACTTCAAATCACATTGTCAAGTTGGGATTTGATGATCAAAACAAAATACAGAAACAGATATGTTGAACTTGAGTTGCTTTAGCAGTTAAAATTCAGTATGAGATGAGTTGAAAACTCAAACCTCGATGAGATAAGATGTGAACTCAAACGTCTTAATTTGAATTGCATCAACATTCAAAGGGTAAGTAGGAAACATCTTCATTTGAACTGCACAAACGCTCAAATGGTAAGTATGTAACGTCCTCATTTGAATTAAGCAAATGCTCAAGTGGTAAGTATGAAACATTATAATTTTGAATTGCAACAACATTCAAAGCATGAACCGATAGTAAAATCGTAGGTTTTAACCGTTAATATAATAAGTATATGCCACTTTATGAAAAAATCAAGATATACATTCCAAAATTTAGGATCAAAATCAATACCAACACCTTAACCTTATACAAACGAATTTACAAAGTCATCAATTAGTAGTAATAATAATAAATACTAATAATTTAGTTTAATTTATATAAACTAATTACTATATCACAAACTCTCAACCACTTTTTGGCACTCAAAATCTTTTGAAGCATTATTCAAAATCCACAAGGCCACTTTCGATGATGATCATTTTAACTCATAAGCACCTTGAAAGTAATCCTCCACGTCATCCCAATTACACGACCGGAAATCAAGCGATAAATCAGAGAAATCCTCATCTTTTAACAGCGTTTCGGGTACGACTCTCATTTCGTCGCAACATATCGGAGGTTCGAAGCAATCTTTCAACCAAAAGTCTGTTTGCACTCAAAATATACCCATTTTTACTTATTTAGGCAATTTGGATAAAATATGGCATTTGGAGGATTAACGAGCAAGAAGACTAACTTTGAAGATATTTAGCTATCAAGTGGAGGGGTTTGACACTATAATATTGTTTCTCCCATTTGTTTGGGTGGTGGAGGTTTGTCAAGCCTTCGTTTAATCAACAAATTGCATGCTTACAAATGGGTTGGAAGGCAACATACGGATGTTGGATGCAGAGAACATGTGAAAGAAGCCAACTTGCTTCTTTTAAATGTTAGTTTATTACAAGTGGGAAGACATATGATGAAAGCATGTGGTGGAAATGCAAGTTCTCTTTCTAATATTATTTCTCCATGCAAGTTGGCAAGTGAAATACAAACTGCCCAAGTTTCTTTCGGGCAGATGCAATGTCTTCAGCAGGGGGTTTCCTCCAGATCTCTATTTAAAGGAGCTCAAACACAAGGATTATGGACACTCAAACAAACAAACAAATACAAGCACAAACTCTGCTCAAACCAGATTTGCCTTCAAACGAAGCTATAGTCAGCCCAAGCCTTCATCCCTTTCGGGATCGACCCTCACCAAAAGCCATCTTTTGTCTAGTTTATTAGCTCTGCTGCTTACTTGTAGTATCGATCTCCTTTGTAGTTTTCATGTACAACTCATTTTCAGTCATTTAAATTACAAGCACTCTGCAATATTAGTCACTTTCCTCTGTCATTTACATTTCCGAGCAACCTTGTCATTTACATATTGTTCTATTTCTCCATATAAGTAAAGTCCTTATTTTTAAGGCAAAGAAAGAACCTTGATTTGAGCAACTCCCACTCAAATGGCACAATCTCTTGATTTGAAGTCAAAAGGCGCAACCTCAATCATTCAAATCTCATCTACTAGCGGCATCTAGTAGTGGCACACCCGCACCCACCAATATCGTATGTGAAGTAAATCCCCGGCTTGCCCGCAAGGCACCATGGCGGATTTAGGGAGCAAACATATTTTGGCACGCTCGGTGGGACACCTTATATAGAGTTAGATTATGAACAATCCTTATGTTCATGATTTTTCTCAATATGCTTTTTCAGAGTATGAGGAGGATGACGGTGTTGAAGAGCGCCTAAGCTATGGCTACCACATAGAGCCAACCTATGAGTTGCCAACTTATGGGTACATGGCTAAAGAGTACTCAAGTCCCATGGAACATGATTGTCGGCCAACTAATGGCCATCAAATAAATAATAATCTTGAAGATTGGCCAACTTATGGCTATGATAAAGGTTATTATTCTTTTGAAGACAATCGCATTCATGAATACTATGATAGGCCAACAAATGGCTTTGAGTATCAAAATGCTTCCAATGAGTACATAGAGCCAATATATGAGATGTCAACTCATGATCATCCGAATGAAAAGTTCTACAAAGAGGATGGGGGCAAATTAGAGAAGGTGTCCAAACTCCATATGGCAAGCATCGAATATGGTGAAGAGGTGACCAAGTGTTTTAGAAAGGTGGAGGAAAGCTATACAACTTTTGGAGAAACTTTGAGAAAATTGATAGATCCAATATGTCAAAACCCCTCTACAAAGCACACTCACCCTACTACAACCAAGGAAGAACAAATCATACACGTTGATGAAGGCCAAACAATGGCCCCACCCAATGAAAAATCCATGAAAATGGATATGGTTATAGAAGACCAAGCTGTTGTAGGCCAAACACCAACGCTCGGGGGGCTCGAACTCACACCTCATGTGGAGCCCGAAGAAAAAAGCTCATACACTCATCCCCGCCAACACAAGCATGTTATCCATATCGAGATCTCAAGGAGGGCAAAGCTCAGGATCAAACATGAATGGCCACCTCCTATGGTTCCCAAGCTATATGGTATGGCCAATCTAAATGATGGATCTAATCTCTCTACACTTAATTTTAAAAAGAGAAAAAGATTTGAGTGTTAAAAGATATCTGGGTAATCAAGGGGCTTGACAAATATGCCCAAGTGGGGCTTATTTTATTGTTTCCTCTTTTGCCCGAAGTGGAACTCCCTATCTTCCTTTTCTTCTTTCTTTCTCTCTTTCCTTTTCTTTCTCTCCTGTTTCCTTTTGCCCAAGAGTAGGTACCAAATCCCTCCTTCATTCCTTTTTCTTTTTTCTTTCTCTTTGTCTGGTCGTGTCTTTCACTTTGCCCGAAAGGGCTCTCTCTCTCTCTCTCTCTCTCTCTCTCTCTCTCTCTCTATATATATATATATATATATATAGATATATATATATATATAGGGAAATGGAAGTACTTTGCTCGAATGGGCTTTATGTATATTATATTATATATATTTTGTTATAGAAAAGTATTTGAAAGTTGTAGAAAAGAAAAATATAAAAAATGGTAGCCTATTTGACTTTGCCAAAAAGGGATTTATGTTGCCCAACTTGGGCTTTCTCTTCCTTCGGTTTTGATTTGCCCGAAAGGGCATTGTCCTTTGTGTTCTTTATGTTTTACTATTTTAATAGTCTGACTAGTCTTTCTTTTTATTTGTCTTTTTCCAACTTGCCTGACAAGAGCTCTAGTTTTCTTTTTCTGTTTGCCCGAAAGGGCTTTGTTTTTTTATTATTATTATGTTGTCACAAAGAAAAAGATATAAAAATTAAAAATTCCAAAAAATCACAAAAACACTTTGCTTTCTTGCTTTTGTTTTTTCTTTCTTGCTTTCTTTCTTTTTTTTTCTTGCTGGGGAGCTTTACAGGAAATATCAAAGATCTGAGCAGTTTTTGTGTAGCCATTTTTACCCTTCTTTCCACTTTTCTCTTATCCAATGGATGTATTTAGCCCGAACCCAAAAAGTTGAAATTAGAAAACCATCCAGTGGCTGTACCCAAATTCATGGAATGAGGAGTTTCATAAAAAGCCGAAACTATGGCTTTCCTGCTGAAAAGTATGTCATCTGTTTCTCAATGGCTATTGCAAGAAAGTATGGGGCTATCTTGCCCGACTGGTGGTGCCCGATGGAACCATAACCATGCCTGACGGGAATGACGTCTTCCCTACTCACCACCAACAGACTCTGCATGTCTCCCTAACTCTCACCAGCTCCTACAACCAAGGGTCGAGCTACTTCGATCACTACCATTTGAGGCTACAGTAAGAGCTTTTGATGTGGCTCCTATTAATCACTGGAGACTAGTTTTCATGGGTGAGGAAGTAGAAGAATGGAATTTCAATGTGAACTGCAAAAGCTGGAGGAAGATAGCAGAAAATTGATGTTGCAGTTAGCCCGACTGGGTTTTCTTTGCATTTGCCCGACAATCTTTCAATCAAAGGTAGCTAGGGGGCTTTATAAAAAGCCAAAGACATGACTTTTCTATTGAAGATCTTATCATAAAGCCTCCGAAGTCTCAACATCCATTACAAGAGGGCATGGAATTACATTGATGTTGTCCGAATGAGCTATAATCTTGCTTGATGGGAATGACATCTTATCTGCTGCAGTATGGTCATATTTTTTTTAATCAAATGTGGGGCCCCGCGTTTGATTTGGCAAGCATATTTGAAATGTTCTTGCCACAGTTGCGGCCCTTCTATTGGAACTACATCTTCTGCTGATCAAACAATGATTGAAAAATTCTCAAAGTTGAAGTGATGACCATGAAGTATCATCTCAACAAAGAAAAGAATAGGGTTGACGACCACTCCACGGTCTCCACTACCTTCAGCTTCTGCTCTCTTATTGGCTCCATTGGCTGCAACTTGCAGCATTCTACCAGCACTACAGTAGCAGCAGCCACCAGTAGCAACTGCAACAAAAGATTTTGATTTTGCTTCCATTTGATTATCAAAAGACCTGCTAACCATCAATTTTGATGGGTGAGAAGAAGTAAATGGAAGCTTTGTTCAGATTTGGGTTCTCAAATCCAATTGAATGGCTGACTGGATGAAGTGTACAGAAACTAGCTTTTGCAGCTCGCCCGAATGCCTGATGGGGCTTTGTTTACATCAATCCAGTTATGCAGAACACAACAAGAAGTGCATTGATTTCAACATGCGTGGTCTTCGAGCCGATCCTTAACCATATCATTTTCCCAGCAGATTAATGTTGGAACCCCGGTCCGCTTAAACTTTGAGTCCACTCTCCATGGGTGATGTGCAGTCCTCCATGTTGGCCCATCTTTGACATGTGCTCTCAAAAGTGCACCATCATCTGGTATAGCTTCTAGCTTTTTGTAGATTACAGGTTCAGATCTCACACAATCAGGGCACCAGCTGAGAGAGGGAGAAGGGTCCTCGTCAACCAAGAGGATGATGAAATTGGCTTTGTTGTTTGGAGCTTCTGATTTGAGAGACATCTTTTCACTTCGCCTAATTCCAAAGAGGCAAAGTTTGGGAACGAAGAAGGATTGTTCTCTCTTCCTTTTCCCTTTTCTTTCTTATCTCTCTTGTCCCCGGTGCAAGTGGATCTTCTCTCTCATTTCCGGTTTGGCAAGGCTCTGCCAACAGATGGATTAGTTACTCTCTATATATATTTATATATATTATATTATATATGAAACGAGGCAAAAAAGAAAAAGAAGAATGAAAATGATAGTTGCCCAAGTTTCTCTCTTCTCCATCTTTTTCTATGTTTTCCAGTTTGCCCGACTTCGGGCATTTTTCTGGTTTATCATCTCTGTAATGAATAAAGGTGCTCATATGTTTTTTGGTATAAACAAGAAGGAACACAAGCCAGACAACATTCTTTCCAATGCAAGTTGTTCTACCAATTGCCTTACTCATCTTGCCAAGTTTATCAACGACAGAATGACTGAAGAGGTAGACATGCCTCTTCCTTTCTAGCAGCACTTGAGCCACCAAGGCTTTTGGAAAGTCATAGCAGACAATGTTGCCATTTGTGATCAAATGTTCTTCATGCTCAAATGTCTCTTATGCCTGCTATATCATCAATCACCTGGAGGAGCTTATTGGAGTTGTAAGTTTCCCAAACTTTGCTCAAATTTGTAAAACTTGGGGGGCACTGTTTGCACTCAAAATATACCCATTTTTACTTATTTGGGCAATTTGGGTAAAATATGGCATTTGGAGGATTAATGAGCAAGAAGACTAACTTTGAAGATATTTAGCTATCAAGTGGATGGGTTTGACACTATAATATTGTTTCTCCCATTTGTTTGGGTGGTGGAGGTTTGTCAAGCCTTTGTTTAATCAACATATTGCATGCTTACAAATGGGTTGGAAGGCAACATACGGATGTGGATGCAGAGAACATGTGAAAGAAGTCAACTTGCCTCTTTTAAATGTTAGTTTATTACAAGTGGGAAGACATGTGATGAAAGCATGTGGTGGAAATGCAAGTTCCCTTTTTAATATTATTTCTCCATGCAAGTTGGCAAGTGAAATACAAACTGCCCAAGTTTCTTTCGGGCAGATGCAATGTCTTCAGCAGGGGGTTTCCTCCAGATCTCTATTTAAAGGAGCCCAAACACAAGGATTATGGACACTCAAACAAACAAACAAATACAAGCACAAACTCTGCTCAAACCAGATTTGCCTTCAAACGAAGCTATAGTCAGCCCAAGCCTTCATCCCTTTCGGGATCGACCCTCACCAAAAGCCATCTTTTGTCTAGTTTATTAGCTCTGCTGCTCACTTGTAGTATCGATCTCCTTTATAGTTTTCATGTACAACTCATTTTCAGTCATTTAAATTACAAGCACTCTGCAATATTAGTCATTTTCCTCTGTCATTTACATTTCCGAGCAACCTTGTCATTTACATATTGTTCTATTTCTCCATATAAGTAAAGTCCTTATTTTTAAGGCAAAGAAAGAACCTTGATTTGAGCAACTCCCACTCAAATGGCACAATCTCTTGATTTGAAGTCAAATGGTGCAACCTCAATCATTCAAATCCCGTCTACTAGCTGCATCTAGTAGTGGCACGCCCGCACCCACCAATCTCGTATGTGAAGTAAATCCCCGGCTTGCCCGCAAGGCACCATGGCGGATTTAGGGAGCAAACAAAGTCCGTATCAAAAGCCCCGATATTTTGTCGCTCTGAAACCCCAACAACCGGTTTCCAGACGATTTCAGCATCTCGGCCACTAAGAACAGAGGTCGGCGACCGCACACAGTGACTGCAATCCGAGTTGTCCGGAATGACATTTTCGGGAGGCTTGAGGAAATTGGTCAAAGCCAGAGGTCCTTTAAACGCAATGGCGACCCTATCGTAAGCCATACCGGCCTCCTCCGCCGTCTCGAACGTTCCGAGCCAGACCCAGACTCCACGATGCGGGTCTCGGATCTCCGCAGCCCATTTCCCCAACGGCCTCCGCCGTACGCCTCGATATTTCTTCCCGTTCGATGAAACCTCGTTACTCTCCTCCACCGCTCTGCACCTCCGAGCCTTCGATTTTGGAAGGAGCATCATCTGCGAAGAATAGTCCTCGATTCTGACCTCGTTGATGACGCGCTTCACGAGAACCCGGTGTTTCCGGCTCGGCAAGGGTTCTGCTTCGTCGCCGGAAGAGTCGGTGGCGTTGTCGTCGGTGACGAAAATCCGTACGATTTTGGGGGCTCCGCCGGCATTGGATTCGCGGAAGTGGGTGGTGAGCGTCTTGACGAGTTTGCTTATGACCGTACGACTCTGAATGTGCTGCTTGGGCCCATCCATGGTTGTAGCTTACAGGCTAAACAACAAAATACTGAGATGAATGGTGGGAGGAAGAAGAAGGTGAGAAATTTGGAGGGCAAATGTTAATGGCAGAGGAAAATGAAACTGAACTGATGGAGCATTAAGAGAAAGTAAACGCCAGGAATAAATATGAGAGTTTTTAGAGAAAGAGATAGTTTAGAAAGAGCAGAGGATGAGTCAAATTTCCAAGGATCGGTTACATATAGGGATAGATTTTTTAGTGTGACCGTCACACGGGTGATATATCACGTGTCGTTATATAAATGGTGGGATATGTGTGTTAAGAAGTTAATAACTTAAAAAATAAAATTTTCACCACTTACATAAAAACACATACGTTTTCCCGTCACAATTAAAAATTTCTCATATATAGGAGATTCTTAGCAGTCTCCAACATTTTCGTGTTTTTCCTTTTATTATAGTATACTTGTTAGATAAGTATTAAGAATGTTTTTATCTTACCAGTTCAAACTGAAGATTTGCTTCTTCTTTTTTTTTTTTTTTTTTTTTTATAGAATTCCTTCCTAATAAGATTTGCTCTTTTCCTCAGACCAGCTAAAGTTTCCTTCAAGGTTTTTATCGAGGCTTATTATTTGCACCCTATTTTCAATGTTTGTTTGTACGTATTTCAATTTAAATCAATGAATATCATATTTTCTTCAAAATTTACCCAGCTTGGGGTTCATTATTTGGAGTATTTTTTTGTTTATAATTTTAGTGTATTTTCTTGAATATAGTCGTCAAACTGCTCATGTACATTATGATATGAGTGAATGATATGTTGGTATTCAAATGGTCATAAAGTATAGTATTAATAGATAAATACATATATCTTGATATAAATAAAGTAATATGTGATGGTGTAACTGTAACACTAAAAAATGTGTATATCAATCATATGAATCATTTCCAATATAGCAAAAAAATAAGAGTGGTGATATTTCCACCCCGGTGTCTTATTTCCCCACCCACCATTTAATGAAAATGTTAATAACATATTTATCCTTTTAAAGGAAGACTCTTAAACCCCAATTTAATTCAATACTAAAATTTTGAAAAGACAAAAAATAATTTAAATTAATAAATAAATAATGGTGGGTGGGGTGTGATATCTTTGGGGGAAAGAGGTTGGGAAAGATTTGGGTTAGAATCGACGGAAAGGTTGGTGGAAGGAATGAGCGTGTGTTGGACGAATGCGAGAAACTTCAATGGAGAAAAAAGATAATTGAGTGTGAGATCTGCGGTTTTGACAAAAAATGAGGAAGAAGAGTGGTTTGGGGGTCCGGGGTCTCTGTAGGGCGGCGATATGTGTGAATGAGATGATAAATGTCTAGGTCTTAGGTCTTGCATTTTCTTTCATTTTTTCTATTTTTATTTATTTAATTATAATATTATTTAAAGATATATTAGAGTTATTTAAAAAAAATATTATGGTTATTTTGGGAATAATGGTGGGTGGGGAAATAACATTTTACTTTTTTAATTTTTGATGGTGGGTGAGATTATCATGTGGGTGGGAAAATAGGACACTGGGGTGGGTCTAGTAGCACTCAAAAATAAATATTTGACCTATAAAATGACGGAAAACATGTGAGAGTAGCCTATGTTGTTTCTTTTTCCTTTGGGAGAATTTGAGATTATTTGAATTGATATCTCCTAGAAAGTATTTTGAGGTTATTACATTTAGTTAACCGGATATAGCAACCCATAGTTTTCTTTTCTTGGGGACCAAGTATCTGCTATTCTACATTCCTTGTATTGTAGAGCATTATTCATACATTCATTTTTACCTTTCACGCATTTTTGTTAATTTCTTCCATTGAAAAAAAATTCAATTCATACGATATGACGATTGTAAATTGAGATGATGTGTGAAAAGTAAAATTAAGTGTGTGGATAGCACCACTCCTTATATAAATGTTTTGTTGAACGGGTAATGTTAATGGGACCAAATTTTTTAAACCAAATTTACAAACTAAGTGATGTGATTATAGATTGTTAGATTATTAATTAAGTATCGATTAACGTACTTGTTTCTTATTAGTAACACATCATTTGATTTAAAAATTATGTCTCTCTAATATTATCCTTGTTGAATAAGTCACAATAGAGTGTCAAAATGAGCTATGTTGGAATGACCATTGCTACAAATGGGTTAAAGTTGAGAGATCATCGCTCCAATTAGGTTAAAGATGAGAGACAATTTCTCCAGTTGAATTAAGGTTGAGAGACTAATGGTAATGAATTTTTAGTTGAGAGACCATAGCTACACGTTTTGATGAGTTGAGGGACCAATGGTAATGAATTTTTAATTTAAGGATCATTGTTCCAATTAAATTAAAGTTAAAGGATCATTATTATAATTTACTCTACGACGTATCAAAGACAAATAAATATTGCGGGCCTTGTTTATACTTGCGGTCCAAGTTCCCATAAAACAATATATTTGTCTAGTAGCTATCCCCTGTCGTCAACCACCCAAAAAAAAAAAAAAAAAAAAAAGCTTAAATATTAAAATAGTTTTTTTTTTTTTTTTGGCAAAAAATATTAAAATAGTTTATGTGTTTTACTTGTTTACTCAATTTATTCTCTATGTTTTTTAATTTGGCTGTTTCGGTCCTTGTGGTTTAAAGAACCATTTTTCAAATTCCTATGATGCAATTGGAGCTGGGTGTGGTTCCTCTACACCTAGTGTCACATCCCAGCCCAGACCCCCATCATATCTCAGGCTCGACTCCGCCGTAGCACGATATTGTCTACTTTGGGCCCCGACCACGCTCTTACAGTTTTGTTTCTGGGAACTCACACAAGAACTTCCCAATGGGTCACTCATCATGGGATTGCTCTCACGCTAACTCGCTTAACTTCGAAGTTCCAATAGAACTCGAAGCCAGTGAGCTCACAAAATGCCTCATGCTAGGTAGAGATGAGAATATACATATAAGACATAGAGGATCCACTCTCCCGCCCCGAAGCCCCCACCACATCCCGAGCTTGAATCCGTCATAGCACGATATTGTTCGCTTTGGGCCCCGACTACGCCATCACGATTTTGTTTCTGGGAACTTACACGAGAATTGTCCAGTGAGTCACCCATCCTGGGAATGCTCTCGCCCGAACTCGCTTAATTTCGGAGTTCCGATGGAACCCGAAGTCAGTAAGCTCCCAAAAAACCTCGTGCTAGGTAGAAATGAGAATATACATATAAGGCATAGAGGATCCACTCCCCTGTGCGATGTAAGATGTTACACCTAGGACACCAAAATATCAAACCATGAACCAAAAAAAAAAAAAAACTATTAGTCAATTTGGTCAATTTTGTTAATTTTCATTTTAAATTACTAAACACTCTATTTATTTAAGAAACATGAAAAGCTCAATGTAAAATTATAAAATAAAATAATAATTACATAAAAATAAAATAAAAGTTCAGATTAAAAACTCAAGGCAACATCTCCAACCACAAAATACAGTGGGGAAAGGAGATCCACAAAGGAGGAGAAGGGGTGCAATCCGATGCTACGAAGGTGGTGGATCCAGAGATGACACAGAATGGGGTCATATGTGGTCAATGCTAGAGCAGGGGAGCGAAAGGTGGAGAGCAATGCAATGTCGAGGTATCGCTAGAGAAATGACCCGGAATTCGATGGCAAGTGGGAAACGTGAAATTTTTCCAGAGAAAGATAGGATGGGTGGTTAAGGGCGATTCATGGTGGTCGGAGTGTTTTCTTTTGATGGATTTGATAAACGGTGGTGGCTAGGATTAGGGTAAAAGTAGGAGGTGGGCGGGTTTCAATTTTGTTCTTGTTGAATTTTTATCATTTTCTTTTATAGTTTTTTTTTTCTTAATTTTACTCTTTTTATCAAATTGAAACATGTGTGTAAATTTTTAGAGAGCTGCTAGACCCACCATGTTGTCTTATTTCTCCACACACGTTATATTTACACCCATTATAAAAACTTAAAAAATTAAAATGTTATTTTCCCACCCACTATTATTCCTAAAATAACCCTATATATAATTAGAGATAAATTTATCTTAAAAAAAAAAGAATATAAACAAATAATATTACTCTCTTATAAAAGACAAAAAAAAATAAAAAAATAAAAACCGTTTCCTTTCCAAATTCCAACTTGGGGGGTGAAGAATTTTGGGTTTTCATTTGTTGCTTTTCCCCTTTTGTTTTCTTTTTCATATGCATTTCCCCTTTCCAAATTCCAATGGCTCATCCAAAGAAAAGTTCAGAAATAAAGAAATATGAATATATATTTGTTTTCGGAGTTCACTTCGGTTTCAAAATTAAAATAATTAACTGAAACCAAATGTTCGAAAATGAACCAAGGATGAAGCAATGGAGTTCATCACCATCAAAAGGCTTTGAAACAATGTGTACCCAGTTTGAAGCAAATGGTGTGAGATTTATGTTTCACCTTATGGTTATTCGAAGGGCAATTAATTATATAAAATTCAACAATACTGTAGAAAGGAAAAGAGGGAAACAGTTATTCAAAGAAAACTCATTAAAAAACAAATCTACCCTAACCTAGTGAAAACGAATTCCAGGAATTCTCATAGGAAAACGTGAAACAAATTGCACCCTAACCTAATGCAAATTCAAATAAAAAGTCACGCGATGCTTCAATTGTATGATGTCGACAAATCAAGATGACCCAGATATAATTATCTTTTACCTCTTCGACAGAAATATAATCATCTACTTCTTCCATAGAAACGTCATGTTCTAAGTTCATTCGTTTTGCTTTCTTTGAATGAAATGAGATGGGAATTATGAATTAGGGTTTAAGGGAGACAAATTTTCTAAACATAGCGTGAGAGTTGTCACACCCAAACTTTTCCTTTTTCTTTTCTATATAAAAAAAAAGGGTAATGCAAAATGGGGTAACTAAGGTCCTTATTAGTCATTTTACAAATGGACAAATTTGTAATTAAAAATTTCATAAAAAAGTGGGTGGGAAGATAAGACATTGGGGGTGGGAATAACACCTCTCAATTTTTAACGGTAATTGAGAGCAAATTGGTCGGATGGGTAAAACACAGGCCATCTTAATATTTAAGCCAAAAAAAATAAAAAATCCCATGTCATCAAGTATTTCAATTTGATTTGAAGGATGACGGCTGATATTGGGTTGGGTATCTCAGGAAGAGACCTTCCGACGGCTCTGTTGTCCGAAAGGAAGGGGCGACTAAGCATGGAGAGGTGATAGGAACACGACACGTGGCGATAAAAATGAAAAATGTTTGACAGTCGAAACAAAATTGGCATATATACTCAGATCGAGGCATTTAATTCAAGTTAATGGGCAGTAAAAAAAAATTATATATATATATATATATTCGCTTCTTAAAAACTTTCAAACCAATAGTCCATGGTCAAGGTTTCCAAAAGCGAGGGGCAATGTTTGGGCCTAAAATGACAATTTAGTCGATGAAGGCCGATCTAAGAATTGCAAACCTCAGCCCAATGGACATCGTCAAGGCTAATGGGCTTTCAGCCCACAAATAAGGTTATCACGACATTGTCCTTATGAAGAAAGGGCTCTTAATTGAATTCAAGTATAGTACTAAACAGATTCTTAATTTTTGTAAGCTTTGGACCCTCAGCCGCGAATAAATTCTTTTGGGTTGTCATGGATTTGGTATTTGATTGATTCCTGAGATTTTAAGAACAAAAGGATTCAAAAAATGGATGTGAGGCTGGCGACCTTGGGAGATAGTGACCTTGGGATTAAGAGATGGTTATGCACAGAGGAGGGATGGAGAGTTAGGGAGAGACTTTTTTTTCAAAAATTATTGGTTTTTATTTCAATTATTTTTATAAGGTACTGTTCAAAAGTTGGGTATTTTACTCTCCAAGGAAATTAAAATTTTAAACCAAATTTTGTACAAGTCTAGCATTGAAAAATTATAGCATTAAACTCTGACAGATCAGTAGAAGTCTAGCATTGAAAAAGTGTGAATTTCATGAAGTTTCAAATAGTCAATAAAAATTTACGAAATCTACAAAACTATATCACATGAAAAAAAAAACTACGCAAAAATCTATATAAATCTAAGGATTAATCTCAATTTACTACCCTGAAATTTCTTAGTTTTCAACATTAAATACATGAAGTTTTTTTCATTCCAGAGTGGTACCTAAAGTCATAATTTTGGGACACTTTCACACATCCATCAAGGTTGCTGTAAAATTAGTCGTTAACTGGTGACGTGGCGCCCACTTGGACAATATCTAGGCGTCACATGTCAATATAGGTCACACATGGTGTTGACCCTAAAAACTACCAAGCCTATGTGGCACGCAGACCGAGTAACTAGTGAGCTAACTATGTCCTTCGATTAATGCGGGGCGTGCCAACTAGTCGGCCTAGCTCGGCTGAGTAAAATATGTTGATGTTGTGTTGGGTGCGCTGCTGACTTCTCGATCTTGCGATTGCAGCCGAGGAAAGAACACTCTTGGCTTTCGGGTTCTAGAGCCTGAAGACAAGGCTGCTAATTCTACAAAGTTCACAAATCGTCGACACCGGATTCGGTCACAATGATTATATTTGTAAGGGTATAAGCATGCCAAATTGACACCAGAGTATAAGGGCACAGATACTCAAAACAGATGTACGTTTTAATCGTAAATATGGTTCGGCCGTCAGAATGCCGAACTCTAAATCCAACTTGTGAGTATCCAATCATA
Source organism: Malus fusca (assembly GCA_035220775.1). NCBI lineage: Eukaryota > Viridiplantae > Streptophyta > Magnoliopsida > Rosales > Rosaceae > Malus > Malus fusca. The sequence goes on along the minus strand of CM069065.1, from coordinate 22,310,110 downwards.
AAACAACTCGGCGTTCAATGTGTCAAGCCCTAGTAAACTGTAACACCTCACTTCGCCGAAAAGGCTAATGAGATGACATCTGCCAATAAAGACCCAAAAGTCTTTCTCAACCGAGACTTGGATAGATAACCAGTCGACCTCGACGCAGTACTGTTTATCCAAACTGAAGGTGTTTCGCGGTTGGCCGGTTCTATGGCGATAATGTTGTTTATCCAAACTGAAGGTATCACCAGTTGCCTTCACAGTGCTATTTATCCAAACTGAAGGTGTGTTGGCGAAAAAGAAAATAAAAATCTCAAGGTTGTTGAGAGGTTTCGCGTAGAGCGAGAGTTTGCGCAGGGCAGTTTGTGTGTTGAATTGGAGAGGGCTTGAATGATGCACCCTTCCCTCTATTTACAATAGCAAACCTACTTATGATCGAATCAAACCTATACTCGGATTAGAACTCCTTACCCCGATCCAATCTTATCTCGGTCAGTCCTACTCCTATTAGGACTTTGAACTCAACCTCTTATCAGGCCGTATTCATTCCCAAATTTCAGCATCCTCATCCTGCCGAGACTCCTTATTGTATCAGGATTCAACTACCCCATCTTGATAGGACACGGCCAGCCTCTGAGCAACGCTTCCGGGCCGAGAACAATTCTAAACTTGGCCCAAACACATGGATATTAAAAAAAAAAATTTAACATTAAAAATAAAAAAAAATAAAAGGGTGTCTTCTTCCTCAAACCCCCTCCCTTCTCTCCTCTGCACCTACCCAACCTCTGCACATCCATCATTCCCCCTCCCTCTTCGGCTCCACCCACTCAACCCTCATCTTCTTTGATGGCCCCGTGAGCTCGAATGAGCGTGCCCCACCTACCAAATTTGACGGCAAATCTCGATAAAATCGACCGCAAATCTAGAGAAAAGCAGTAGATAGAGCCATATTCACATCTCCAACTTCATTCTCGAGCCCATTGAGCTCGACCTTGACCAAATATGAGCTATGCAAAAGGTTAATGAGCTCGTCGCTGTCCATAATAGGCCTCCTGAATCCTCTCCTCCGCGATGAGCTATTCCCCTCATTGAGCGATTCCGACATTGTACTGGCGACAACATTGTATGTTACCTGTGAACCGGTGCGGGGAATCAAAGAGGAGATGAGGGTTAGGTGGGTGCAAAGGAGAGAAGGGAGGGAGGGTCGGGGGGAGAGGGGGTGGGGTGTGCCAGCAGTGTCCGTTACCCATGAACCGATGTGGGGAGTCGAAAAGGATATGAGGGTTAGGTGGGTGCAGAGGAGAGAAGGAAGGGAGAAGGGAGGGAGGGACAAGGGGTGGGGTGAGGGAATGATGGATGTGCAGAGGTTGGGTGGGTGCAAATGAGAAAAAAGAGGGGATGGGGGGTTGAGGAAGAAGATGCCCTTTTTTCCAATTATTTTTAATTATTTTTTTATGTTTAATTTTATATTTTTAATATCCACGTGGCTAGTCAAAATACAACAAAAAAACACTGCTGCTAGTCAAACACTATTACACTGATGATTGTGATCTCAGAAAAATCCTAAACCCTCAATAATTTCCAAGATGGGGCAAATTGTATAGGGCCTTGTTTCACAATCACCACGTTGTGCTAGCGGCACGGTGATGCCATATAGGCATATACAACTGCCGCGAAACTAGTACAGCAGTGCAGGCATTAGGGTAAAACATACCATCATGCATAAAATCATCACGAGCAATGTCACGAAAAACTTTGGTTTTCACATATAGTTGCTAGGATAAATATCCATTAAACCACCTAAAACATTAACGTGACTTATGAGGGGTGTACATGTAGATCTATTCTTCCGTGTCTATTACAAAAGTACGAACCACACTTCTTTTATACATAACAAGAAGGAATACAAACCAGTCTCCTACATGCCCTCGCGACAAAGCACACTAGCCCATAGCATACTTCTGGGTCCAGCTCCTTGCGGTTGTCTCGTACTTTGACCTGTCTGTCTTGTACATATGAGCAATTTCCGGCACCAAGGGATCATCTGGGTTTGGGTCCGTCAACAGGGAACAGATGGATAGCAACACCTGAAATAGAAAACAAGAACCTTTCCCACCCACTTAAAAACCAGCATATATGAAAGAGTGAAAAGGGTGCAATGCAACCATTTATTAACAAATGACAGCCATCCACAGTGCACCCATTCATTGTAATCACCATCCCATCTCTAGTTTATATTGAATAGGGAAATTGAAAACAGATTCAGTTATTAAATCACAGCGTGGTCACTAAGAGAGCAGAACCTTAGATATGGTGAGAGCCGGGCTCCACTGCTCTTTCAAAATGTCAAGGCAGATACTTCCATTGCTGTTGATATTTGGATGAAAGACCTTAGTCCTAAAGGCAACCTGCAAAAACAATTTGGTGAAAGAATATTAACAAATTAAAATTCATCTAGACGTTTATATAACTTTTGAGGAAAAGCATTGGAGACAATTCAACACAATATACTCTTGATAATTCGTCAAAATGGGTCAATTCATCCAAGAACCGATGTGCCAGCCAGGTTCAAACGTATACTCGCAGGCCATGACCAGCTGTGCCCCAAATCATACACTGAATTGAACCTGCTGATACAATGGTTGATGGCTCAGACCTAGGACTAAGGCTCCTGACTCAGTCCAAGACCCAAGCCAATATGTTTGACTTGAGCACCTAAGGCTTGGCCCTATATATTTACAGCATCAAGAATGTTTAAACACATAATCATACTATTAAAGAGTTTAATAACGCATATCATATAAGTGGAAGAAAATCGAAGAGACTAAGAGTTAAACAGGACAAAGAATTGATCAAGACCAACAACCAAAACAAACAACAATTTTCCTCCCTATCAAAGAGCATCAACTTCTCTCCAGTTTGTATCATGCCAGAATCAAATAGACAAAAATTAAAAAATGTTGGATGACTAAATCATACCCAACCGTTTAAGGCACAGTAAAGAACTCCCAAAAAACTGCAGTAGAAAACCGCCACTTGATATAGTGGTTGTTCTTAGAGGTCACCATGCCTATGTCTGGACATTTGTTGTCATCCATTTAAAAACTCACCTATACACCAGCCACGGTTTCCAAACTTACTCAGCCTATTATTGTTCTTGATATCAGTAATTTAATAAAGTTGGTTACATTTTCTATTCTAACTTTATAGCCAGTGAGTTGTGGATTTGGGATTCAATTCGACATTGGACAGACTAATGAATAAGAAAATAATAACAAAACACCAATATTATCTTGAAAAGTTCAGAAATTTTCAGAAAAGTATCTCCAATATTGTGACTATAAAACCGCACCATCTATTGGATCTCCCGACAATGCCTAATGCCTGAATGCTACCCCAAACCAAAACCAAAGGGACTGCAAAAAAGGGGGTCGGGAAGAGAACAGCAGTTAACCATAATACAATTTCTATTAAGTAAACTAATAACTTCTACAATGAAAATTAAATTGATGTCATACCTTAGGTGGTTTGAATGGATAATCGGGAGGGAAATGGATGGTAACTAGAAAGACACCCCCTGCATAAGGACTATCTGGGGGACCCATTATCGTTGCTTGCCAATGGAACATGTCCTCAGCAACAGGCCCTGACATCGAACACAAGTAACCATTTTTAAAATACATTCTACACATAAAATTATCACCACAAAGTTCAAGCAACTAAATGCATGCCTTCTTTAGCAACCAGAAATCAAAATGATGGAAGTACAAATTTTGAGGACAAAATGTACTTATTACTTCCACAGTTTAGTAAATTTTAGAAGAAAATAAACCTTTTTTTTAAAGTTTATCTTTGATTCTGTTTCGATTAGGCAACAACTCGGTATAAAATCAATGATCATAAACCATGACAAATATGCTACCGGATGCAAATTCCCTCCATAGAGCTCAACTCAAATTTCGGTCAGCACAACACAACACTGAACATTCACAAGAATTCAACATCGTTCTATCACAAAAATTTATATATCCAAAATGTCTCCCAACCCCGTGATGAAAAAAAAAAAGATCCAATATTTCATTGACAAAACAAAACTATCCGAATAGATCAAGTCAAATTCCAGTTAGCACAAAATTGCATTTGAATCAAAACAAATAAAAAAATGCCTCAAAGATCCAATATTTCAATGCCTCAATAACACAAACACTGTAGCAAGTCCACGAACAAGCAATCTATCACATAATTTCCACAAAACCCAAAATTCTTTCTACAAAAATTAACTTGAGCTACATCAAACACAAAACCAAACAAGCGAACAAGCACGCAATAAAATAAGAACAACCCATGTCAGAATCTACCATTTTACAAAAAACCCATACACCCAAAGGGATTAAAATTCGTAGATCGAGCTTCGAAACAGGCTGAGGACGATGAAAAATGAAAGAAAACGGCAAAACTAAACAAAACAAGGTAAATAAGAACTGGGGTCGAAGAAGGGGGTATTGTACCTGCGCTGCAAGAGGTCGGGGGGTCTTTCTGGAGATCTTTGAGCTCCTTCAAGATCCGTTTGGAAGCCATGGATGGACCTCGTAGATCGTAACGGATCTAAGGAAGGGGCGTTGCTTTGACAAAGAGGAGAAAGAAAGAGAAGAGTGAGCTTGACGAAGTGTAGCGTACAATAATAATAATGATGATATGACGAAAAAAGGACGGAATAATTATAATAATAATGACTTTTTGTTAGTATGGGCCTGAGAGAGAGGAGAGAGATTCAAAAGAGATTCTTGCTTTTATGTGAATCTCATTCTATCAGACTTAGATTAATTTTAAGCCGTTGATTTTGATGACTTTGTTTTGATTGCGTATTTTTGACGGCCGAGATTGGGTTTTGGATGGTTTTTCAAAATCCTTTTGAGGGATTAAAAACGGAAAGTAGGGAGCGATGCATTTAATTAGTGTGTTGAAATCCTTTTCGAATTTCAATGTTTGGAGTCCAAAGGTCGAGATATCTGGACCGTTCAAGAGAGTGAGATTCGAGTTTTTGTTTTGTGTGAGGTGGGTCAGTGGAATAAGTTGATGAGAACCTTATAATTTAATTTGAGTGGTTTTGATTTCTTAGTCCTTTGGTTTCGTACAATGAGATTCGAAGAAGATATCAACTTTTAATGAGTGGTTTTGGGTACCGCTGAACCTTCAAAAGCCGGAATAGTACTTGACCGCTTGACCATGCTTTGATTCTTGGACCTAGTTTGGAAGTGAGGTGCTTAAAAAAAAGCACCCATGAAAAAAAAGCTGTGAGGGTTTTAAGTGTTTGGTAAACTGAAAAAAAAATGGCTTATTTTGGAAGCTGCTGTGAGAATAAGCTGAAATCAAAGGAAAAAGCTGAAACTGCTATTTGCAGCTTTGGAAAACTGGCTTTTTTTCAAAGCACACGGAGTTACAGTGCTTCTTTAATGAAAAGACCCACTATTAGACTGCTTTTTTTTCCAAAAGCACTTTTACAAAAAAGTTTACCAAACACTCTGCTGTTTTATTTCACAGCCGCTTATTCTCACAGCACAGCCGCTTATTCTCACAGCAGCTTTTTTTCAAAGCACAGCAATACAAAACCAGCTCTTGGTATGGTATCGGGTCAAGTAGAGACCTTGAGCATTTTTGTAGCCCAAAAACAGAAAGTAGAGGGTAATGCATTTAAATAGAGTGGAGAATGATGGCAAACTCATCATTCGTCAACGATTATGGAACATACTTGGACGTAGCTATTTTGGTTAAAGCAATTTACTTTGTGTTTTAAATGAAATGTGCAGACTAGAATCAGTCTTAATTCTTTTTTTTGTTTTTTTTTTTTTCGGTCAAAGTAATCAGTCTTATTCTATGAAGTATGATAGTATGGTAGAAAGATTCAGATATTCCCTCTTTTTGCATTGAAGTTCATATCTTCTCTTGTGATTTAACCAAATCGCAATTAGTTTGATTATGTTCAACTTAGTTTGTTTGAACCAAATCAAATCATTCACCACAAATCGAACGTTATAGTCAGTGGCGAAGTTAGAATTTTGGCTCAGGAGGGGCCAAAAGTCTCACCTAAAACGCTCTTCTGATTTCAGAAAAATAAGGATATGCCGTGTTCTAACTACAAACCACCATCATTTGGGTTTAGTATGACGTCGTTCTTGTCATCCTCTTCCTCAACTCAACCCTGTATTATCATGACTCAAATTCAAAATAAAAGTCCCTTAGTGGAAGAAGAAATGAATGAGGAGGGGAACAGATAAAAAAAAGGAAGAAAAAAAAAAGCAAAAGTAACAGTATTAAAAGACTTCAAGGAATTAAATAAAAAATAAAAATAAAAACCAGCTCTCTTGCCTACTTCCTCTCTCTCCCTCTTTTGATCACCTGAGTCCCTCAAAATTGACTGTGACGCTGGTTAATTGCATTAAGAGCCACCAACCTCAAATCGAACTCATTAAAGGAATAAGGCAAAGATTTTTGTTAGGGCTCTAATACCTTGAAAAATCTTTGAAAATTAAAGGGATAACTCTCATTGTTTATGTGTGAAAAAGATGTCAAGGTAGGCCTGGGACCATTCTAGTCCATTCATGGCTCCACCCTTGGTTATGGTCCCGCCCAACCTCTTGTTCACTGCCTTCTCTCTCTTCTTTAGTTCTCTCACCAATCCGTCCCCAAAATTGTTTAACACCTACATTACTCTCTCCCCCTTTCTCTCCCTTCTTCTTCTGCAAATCCGAAGCAAGATCGTCGTCCTCACTCATGCGGCGTCATCTTGTCACCTATGTGTGTTGTGGGAGAGGGATTAAGAGGAGAAGAAAAGGGGTTGGAGTAGGCAGTGTGGGTTGTTAGGAAGTGCAGAGGTCCGTGAAGGTGGAGAAAAAGAGAGGAAGAAGAAAATGAGAGATGTGAAGAAAATGAGGAGCAAGATCGTCCTCAAGGTCCGCACATAAAGGATTCGGAGAGGATCCTGGTCTGCATTAACGAACCACTACCACGTTAAGGCAAGGCTTTCAGCATAGCTACTTCGGTACATAAGTCCCGAAGCTCCGAATCCCCAAGTACAAACTTCCTTAGGTTGGATGGGCTCACGCTCACTACTTTAGGTGATTAAAATTTATGAATCAACATTTGACACAGTCTGCGGAAATGAAGTCAATTCCCCACGACACAAACTGTCTTCTGGCCTTTGCTTCCTTTCCTTTCCTTTCCTTTCCTTTCCTTTATGAGGCAGCCCCTCTTTTGTAGTCGTCCATAAGTTGTCTCCAACTTTTACCAAACTAATAAAAAGATGTCACAACTTTTTAGTTTACAAATAAATACATATGGCAAAATGTCAGGAGCCAAACAAGCTTTGTTATAAGAAAAAAAAAAAAATATATATATATATATATATAATTAATTAAAATTTCAACTCTTGCTCCTTCTAAATCGATCTAATTCCAATTGCATCAGAAGGATCGAAATCATGTTAGCCTGTGTTTTGGAATTTGGATGAACACATAGATACTGCCCCCTCCTATTCTTTTTCCTATTTTTGAAACACCAAAGAATATATGATTTTTGTATAAGATGTCTGCTTGAAAGTTGCAGGATCCAGGTAGGTGATCGATGAGCTGACCAAATCAAACTCTCCCTTGTTTTGTCATCAGTTGAACATGTTATGTGAGGATCATGACATCAACGAATGTTGATCCTGCAAAAGTGCAGACACACAGATTGACATCATTACTACACTTAATATTCCATACAAGAGTATAAAAGGCCACTTGGGGCCGTAACAAAAAAAATCATCATGCACTCTCTTTTTAAAACCGATTATATTTATTGAGCATGTAAATGGTAGGCATAATAACATTGTGTAAATTTCATATTCCAACCGATATGTCAAATTAAAATGTTTTTTGTTATTTAAAAAATCAAGCAGGTCAAAATTTAATAATAAAATAATTAATATGTGAAGAAAATAAAGAAATAAGTGGGGCCACCATTAAAATAAAACAAAAAGAAAATATTTTTACGTTGCCTTCAAATTTGGCATCAAAGTGGAGAGTGTCAATTAATGTAAGATCTTGACATCTCCTTAGGAACCAGAAAACCACTTATTTTTGTCAAAATATTCCACATAGAATTTTCGACACCTCCTCTGAAAATGCTAAGTATATATTTCAATGTGATTGCTAACAATTATGGACCTTTACTTTTTGAGAATGCTATTCAAACTAACCAAACAACTCTAAGCGGTGAATTTTCACGGTGATTAAGAATTTTCTCTTCAATTCACTACATTTCGAATTCAAATCATTTTTCTTCACTTAATGTAATTAGTGTATAATATCGCTTTGACCTTTTGTCATTAAAATTCAAAGACAATTAGAACTCAATAACATCACAAAGAACATATTTCTATACCACATGATGTGACTGGTGTGTATGCCATATTAAAAGAACGAATCTAAAACACGAACACCCATGCAAAATTCAAAATAAATAATTACCATTTGAATGCATTGATGGTGCACTTAGGCATCTCCCCTGCATCAACCACCTTCAACTTCACGCCGCCGCACAGTACATTGATCTTCACCGTCCCAATCCTCCACCCTTTGATCACGTACCCAACCCTCGTCTTTCCCTCCACCGCCACTTTTATCTCCTTACTCTTCAGCTGCGCCGCCAGCCTCCGCCCCACCGTCTGATCCACCACTTTATTCCTCACCCTCATATCCATCTTGAAATTCGTCGTGTTCCGGTGCCTCTGCGTGAACCTTCTAAGCTGCTTCGACCCCAGCCCCATCCCGACGTCGTTCTCGTCCCCAAGGATCGCGTGCATCTCGATCCCCTCGCCGTAGAAGATGTCGAGTTTCGGGTTGGGGTTCCTCACCTCGATGCTGGTAACAGCCTGGACGTCCAGGTGGGTCCCGTCGCTCTTGGAGACGGGGTCGAATTTGGGGATCTGGAAGGAAAGGAGGTAGAAGGCCGGGAGGCGGGGGTCGAAGTAGAGGTAGAAGATACCGCCGGCGAGGGCGACGACGATGATGACGATGAGAAGGAAGGTGCAGAAGATGCAGCAGCATATGCGGCAGCATCTCCTCCCCCGGCTGCGCTTTGGGCGGAAGGTAGGGGGGAGATTAGGTTTCCGGGGTGGTTGTCCGGGTACGGGTCGGCCCGGTTGATATGGGTCTCGGTATCCCGGCGGTTTGTGCACCACCGGTCTTATTGGCGGTTGTTGCGCCATTTTGTTGGATTACTCTGTTTCTGTTATATTCTGGGAAATTTTGCAGAAGAAAACAGAGACCCAAATGCGATTTAATTGAAATTTGAACGAATTTGAAAAAAAAAAAGTGTAATTATAAAAATGTGGATTGAATTCAAGGAATTGGATTGATTTGTGGGTACTGAATTTAATCGTACCGAGCAGGAAGAAGGTGGCAGCACATTTTGAAAACAATGGAATTTGAATTTTTTGGGATTTTGAAGTGCGATGAATTTTTGAATAGCGGATTTGAATTTCTGGGAAAAAGATGAAATGGGTAGTGAAATTTGGAGGATGAAGGTGAAGAATGGAGGGAGAGAGGAAGGGGAAGGATTGAATCTCAGGAAATCGAATCACCAACACAGAGTCGTTCATTTATGACAAGGAGAGAGGGAGGGGCAAGCACTAAGGTTTAGGCGCGAGATTAACGCGCGCCGTTGGATGCTGATATTGGCGGTTAGGATTTTTGGACAAGATTTTCTTTATTCTATCTTATTTTTATTGTTTTATTTATAAAATAATTTATTTCAAATCCGGTCCTCAACTTTAGCCGGCTATACTTACCACATATTTATACCATTTCTCTAAGACCATCTTTAACCCTTGAGATAAAGCCAGAAAATTTTAAGTTATAAGCCAAAAACTGTTTTTCTCCTCCAACCCTTGTGACTTAAAATTTTAACCCAAGATTATTAAATAATGATTTTAGCCTAACTTTTTGTTTTTGGTAACTTTTTTTTAAAATAAATGTTATGTAGATTATCCTAATTTATTTTTATGAACATTTTAATTTAAAAATATTTAAATTCCGATAAGTAATTAAAATCATACAAATACATATGTGTTTATACATTTTAAAGTTAAATTGATTTAAATAATTTTCTTAAATTATTTTAGACGTTAGATTTAGTTTTGGGCCATCAAATCTTTTTTTTTTCCTATTAAATTTGATCTCATTTGATTATAGCCGTTAGATTATAAGTAAAAAAAACAAAAAAATGTTTGAAATATGACACTTTGGTGGGTCCAGAATAATTTAAGCCAAACTTAAATTCTAGGAGGAATCTAACCTAGAGATATATTTTCTCCCCATGGCTTATTTTAGCTCATGGTTGGATACGGTTTTTTTTTTTTTTTTTTTTTGGAGGGGGGTTTATAATTTAAGTTTTATCCCATAGGTTGGAGATGGTCGAATAGAAGCAGAGTTCATCAATACATATAAGTTTGATATGTATTAAAAAAATGGTACAAATGTGCAATAAAACTAGCATTTTTGCTTTAGTGGTGGTTTCACTTTGGTCTTCAATTTTTTCGTCCCAAGTTGATCCATGAGCGCTTAAGAATTTGTTAATGAGGACAATTGTGGCATGGATTACAAAATTAATAGGATTAGTGGTGGGTGCTATTCTATTCCACTAGTTTTTGTTTTTAGTTGGCATATACATTAGATTCGAGCAAGAACGGAATCAGAAATTTTTCAACGGGTAAGCTAGCTAAAAATATAGGCACAAGAATTTACGTAGTAGTAGGCAGAGGACATTTTGATCAAAAGTGGAACAATAAAATGCCTTTAAAAAATTGTTGTGTGTCATTCTCTCAACTTTTGTAACAAAAGTTTATTTCTGCCCTTGTTAATCGCACAATCAAAAGTTTAGGGACCAACGTGAGATGGAAAGAACTTAAAAAAAATAGATTTGTGAGTGTTTCACTTGTTACCTGACTCACACGTGACTAAATCCCAAACAATACTACTATTCCTCTCGACGATCTTCCCGATTTCATATAAATATTGTATATAGGTTCGCATATGTTAACAATCAGAGTGGCGCAGCGGAAGCGTGGTGGGCCCATAACCCACAGGTCCCAGGATCGAAACCTGGCTCTGATATTGAGTGGCTTCAGTTTCATTTTTTTTTTTTTTTTTGAAACTTGGCCTAATTTCATGTCTTCTTGATTGAAATTGCACAGAGATCATCATCTGCAACATAACATAACACGTTATGCTCTCGGCTAACAGCACAACGAAAACCACGTCCTACTCTTTCACAAAAAAATAATACAAAGCCGGGTCTCGGTGTTTCATTTTATGATCCTAGTTCGAAGAATCCAAGTTTAACAAACTACAACAGGACTGACCCCTTCTACAGTATCCTCTAGCGACCTAGTGCTACGTAAACTGAAAGCACTTTCCCCTATATAATCTGTACTGGTCTTCGAAAACCTCCCTTCTAAAGATCAAGGTGCTCGCTACAGAAGCTCGAAGGCACAACCGAGAGCTGCAGTCGCCCTGTCCACTCCTTGCCTGGCTTCAAGGTGGTTGGTTTCTCTATTGCTGCCCCATCCACGCAAAGCATTTGTTTGTACTCCTCATCACCAAAATCAACCATAGCCTTCGACTTTTTCTCCCACGGGTTCCAAACAACTGTACGGGGGGAAATGAAAATGCAAACAGAAAGCCAAATTCAGCATCAACAACATATATCTTGGAGGGCAACGGAAAGATCACGCATGAAGTCATCTTTATGTTCAACATGTGAATGTGATATGCTTTGGTTTTTCAACGGTCCATTTTTTTTCAATCGTACTGGTTGACATAACAACACTAAGAATTTCACTTTCCGTAAGTATAAAAAATAGTGAAAATATCAAATATGTGCCAGCTTACCAACATCTGGTAGTCCTTCCTTTCTGATTACATATGTTCGTTTTTTCTCATGATCAAGGACTGCAACTACATTGGGCGAACTTAGATAAAGTCGACTGACCTGCAGGGGGAAATTTTTTGTATCTATAAGCCAAAAACTCATCCTGCATCAACACTACTAGCAAGAAAAGCAAAAATTAGCTAATACTTGTCTCAAACACATTAGAAAGTCGAGACTGAATGAGTTTGGAAGAAAACATTATGAATATAATACTGTTCTGGGAGGTCGAATCGTACTTATTCTTCCATACCACTTGCAATTAATATCACAATATGCAGAAATCAATTAATGACTTGTTGCCAAATGCCAACTCCTATTGTTTCCGAATTACCTTCAAATTTGACTCAAAATTTTAGAAACAACGGCAAATGAATGAGACAATGGACGAAGTGAACGTATGGGATAAACTTTCACGGACTTTGTGCAAAGACTTCACCATATTCACGGACTGCAACTTCCTGCATTATATGTAAAAGCAATTTCATATGCGTAAGAAACTTGCCTCAGACTCAAATGTTATGGCGTCTCCTTGTTCTGTAAAGCATTTTCTTTCGCAAAGGTTGTCTAAGTAGTCAAGTGTCTCCAGCCCCTCTATCCTCACCTCACTATGGACAGAAGTCATTTTCATGTTAAAAAATCATATCACATGCCTATAATGGAAGCACATATGCAACAACCAGAAGGCAGATGATTGTGAATTCAACAATAATAGCTACATACCTTATATCAGAAACCGAAAAATACGTGTGGTAGGCAAAGGAGAAACTAAACGGCTTGCTGTTGACATTTCTAACTCGTGATGTCAGGTTCAGATCTCCATTTGTTGCAAGAGACACCCTAAGTCGAAACTCAAAACTGCAAAGGAAACAAAGAAACGAGAAAACAATTATCTAGGATTTGCTTTTTGGTAAAAAATAGACCGTACAAACTTCAATCGACAGGAAACGAGGTGCTTGTCCCCTTTACCTAATGAGAGAGCTTATTGTAGTTTTATATAAGAATACTGCATCCAAGCTCATACCTATGGGGCCAACACTTCAGGTCGTTTTCAGACGGTTTAAGTAGTAGATCAATGAAGGATTTTCCATTCGAATCATTTGGTTGATGCATTTCAGGATTATCATCAATTGCCCACACCTTGTTCCTCGCAAAACCATGTTGTTCTAGCGATCCACAGTTCCCAAACTTCAAAAGGATAAAGTAAAAGCATTAGGTGGAGTTTTCACTTTTTAGTATCTTTTTAAACAGATAGTTTATACAGGAATAATTGATAATACCTGTGGGAAACAAATGACAATTCCTCCTCGCATCGCTTTTGCGGGCTTGAAGATTGCCTATGGTTGATGAAACGCATGTTAAAAAGAATCTATTATCCATATCTCTAGTAGGTAAGATATGTCTTAAACTACTCTTGTAACAGTAACTGCATTGTGCCAAACATCGGCTGCAAAGTTATCTCTATTATGTATCAGGACATAGCTTTGTATCAAATATAAAATGCAGTTGAAGTTCTGATCCAACTGGAAATCTGATTCAAACTCATTCATAAACTATGAACTAGCACAGATTAGATTATCCTAAAGCAGAGTACTCGGTCAACCCAGTTTTACTTCTACGTCCAGTCTCCATTGTACGGAGAATATTAGTTCTTCACCAATCAACCAAGTCTTATGAATTGAAAACTCCGGTTTGACCTGGAAAATGTTATAACCCTTGAAAGGTGGTTCTATACAAATATTGTGATTATTTGTCTGAATAATTAGACAAACAACATTTATAAAACATAGAACAGCATCCATGCCATGATAAAAGACGAAATCAAATGCTTTCAACTATGACAGCCACAAAATTGTACAAAATAAACAAATGGATGGAAAATATATACAATAGGAAGTGAAAAGTTATACCTTGTTACTAGTGAACAGGAGTTCTTCGCCGTGCTTATTCCTCCACGAAGTGATCTGTCCTCCATGTAAGCTAACCTATGTTATCAGAAGAGAAATCATTAATCACCCCACTAATACAGAAACCGACATGGTATAGGAACAGAAATTTTCACATTATGAACTAACAATTTAAGGACAAACTCCAAATTCATAGCCATGGGAAACTTAATCACTGGCGAAAAAGAAGAGATTCTCGAATCTCACCCGTGCTGAAGCCCCTTGTTGGTTCTGAAGCACTACCTGTTCTACCCCATTCCTATCTTTTGTAATCTCAATTGCTGCCCTGTATTGACATTCTGCGGCTGAATGCCCCATTTTGTAAAAAACAAGCAGAATTTTACCTCTCCCAACTCAACAAATCCCAGTGACACAATCAAAGATCTATACTTAACCAAACACCTAAACTTGAGAAAAAAGCAGTAATCTTTCAAACTAAAAGAGAAAACCCAACTACCATTACTCCTCAGATCTACAAAATCTCAACTTTTACAACCCCAAAATGCTAATGCCTCTTCAAGTGTCATTAAAGCACCAAAACCCCAAATCCAGAAAACCCAAGAAGTGAAACTTGGCAGCTGCACAGCAGACCTCCAACACCCATCTAAAATTCATACAATCAATTGAATGTCAAAGATAAAGGCAAAAAAATCCAAATTTGTGCAGCCTCACTTCTGTGTAACTTTGAATTAAACACACTCATAAAAAAGAATAAAACCAAATTCTCAACTGTAACATGCCTTTTTCATAAAACCAATCAAGGGAAAATTGAAAACAAAAAGAATTCAGTCCTTAATTACTCGAAGCAACCTTAAAAGTCTTTTAAGTTTTTAATTAATTTTCAGGCAGAAGCCTCTCTTAACTTGCAAATTAAACAATGCACAGACAATACCTTGAACAAACACCAAAACTGAGTAAATGTCTAAGTGCAAAGGCAACCCTTTTTCCTAGGAAGCATTCAGTGTTTCGAATTTGGTATTAATAACAGAAGCTATTTCTCTTTACCAAAAAAAAAAAAAAAACAGAAGCTATTTCTGAAAGGAACCGAAAAGAAATAAATTAAAATAAACAGACCAAAACAATAGTGTAGGGGGCAACATCGTGGGAGAATGAGAAGGAAGTGAATAAAAGAAAAGGAAATATGTTTGAAGATAATGGGAAAAAAAGCAGTGTTTTGTTGCAGAGATCTAGTAGGAAGGAGTAGGGACGCGGAGAACGAGGAGTACATGAACACTGAACGAGCGGTCAATGTTTTACTAACGAAAGCTTATAACCAAGGAAGAAATTTCGCCAATATTATCCTTTTTTTGGAGGTCCGATATTTTTTTAACTATCTAAATTATTTTCGTCAAAATATCGCGATATTTTTAAAATTATCGATAATATCGCAATATAATATTCAAAAATACTTAAAAATGTTGAGAAATCTCAACCAAGGAAGAAAATATCGGTAATATTGGAAATATCGGTAATATTGGAAATATCGGTAATCCGAAAACACGGAAATATCGGGATAATATCGATATCGATAAAAATTACATGGAAACCACGGAAATTGTAAGAAAAACTTGGAAATTTTTAATGAAACTTTGCAGGATGTTTATTTAGTCAATTATCTATTAGTTTATCACAAAAAATTGGAAGGAAATGCATTGCATGATGGATTTAACTGATTTAAGTTGATTATATAGCGAGCTGGCAAACATTGTGAGTGTAGAAAATATGTAGTAATTAATGAAAGCAGTTTAAACACACCATAATCATTTATATATAATTAATTAGTACAATATTGGGAGGTTTTATTTAGGATATTAAAAAAAAAAAAAGGAAGTGAATAAAATGATGAAGAATAATGTGCCGAATTTGACACTTTAAATTTCTTACACATAAGCATGCGTCTAGGCGTTGAAGTTCCAAATTATAGTATATCAATTAACGATTGAAAATCAATACGTTGAATAAGACTAAATTTTAATTTGGATGCCGATTATGTTTTTTCAAGTTTATATAAAGTAAAAGAATTGAATTTTGGAAGCCAGGAGTGTGTCAATTGTTTTATAATTCGTCCGAATACATATATCAGGTTGCTACTCAACGTAATTTGAAAGTATATCTAGTGCAAGGACTTGTCTTTTTTTGTTGATAAGCAAAGGGTTTGTAGCTTTTTTTGCTAAGCAGTAGAACATATTATGTTTGTTTAATCTTTAGCATTTGATGGTTGTCCACAAATATAGGATAGAAGGCCCCAAATTAGATCTGGCTCTTACCTAGTTGGAGTCACAAGTTCACATGTACCAGCCCTTGAGGCAAAACGTTTTGGTTTTCCGGCCAAACCACGGCGAGTTGGCCGGCGTGCAAGGTATCAATCTCTTCGTCTCGTCGAGTAGTACAACTTTCATTTTTGTTTCACTCAATTTCGTTGAGTATTGAAAAAGTTATACTCATTTGAATCTTACCCAGTTTCCGGCGACCTCAGTGACTTTCGAGGCATTTTCCGGCCAAACCACGACGATTCAGACGTCGTGTGAGGTATCATTCTCTTCGTCTCTTCGAGGGCTACAACTTTCGTTTTTGTCTTGCTTGATTTTGTTGAGTTTTGACAAAGTTATGGCCGTTTAAAGTGGGTGTGGATTTCGGGCCGAAATTCCTATTTTCTTCCTTGGTCGAGTCCCACATCGCCCATGCGAGGGCAGTGAGCAAGCCAAGAAGGCTATAAATTTATAGCCTTCTTGGCTTGCTCACTGCCCTCGCATGGGTGATGTGGGACTCGACCAAGGAAGAAAATAAGAATTTCGGCCCGAAATCCACACCCACTATGCTTTTCTCAGCATGTGAATGTGGCTTTTATAGCCTTCTTGGCTTGCTCACTGCCCTCGCATGGGCGATGTGGGATCGACCAAGGAAGAAAATAGGAATTTCGGCCCGAAATTCACACCCACTTTAAACGGCCATAACTTTGTCAAAACTCAACAAAATCAAGCAAGACAAAAACGAAAGTTGTAGCCCTCGAAGAGACGAAGAGAATGGTACCTCACACGACGTCTAAATCGTCGTGGTTTGGCCGGAAAATGCCTCGAAAGTCACTGAGGTCGCCGGAAACTGGGTAAGATTCAAATGAGTATAACTTTTTCAATACTCAACGAAAGTCACTGAGGTCGCCGATATTTTCTTCCTTGCTTATAACCCAAGTGGGGCACCAAGGTGTTGGGATGCGCTTATTGTGTAGTTTAGTCGAACTCCACATTCTTCTAGTGTAAAAATATCGGTGTACTGAAAAAAAAAAAAAAAGTTTGAGAAGCCATTTGTTTGGACCTCACCAACGTCGGCAGCTCTTTTTTGATCTAGCGAGTGCCAACTTTGAATATGGACTGAAAATGACAACGTTTGTGTCCTCCTATGTTTATTGTGGGGTGTTCAGTTTGCCTTTGGCCAAGGATTTTGACATTAATTTGGATATATTGAGGTGGTAGTAGTGAGCAAGATGAATGATTTTTATGAGACTGTAGAGATTGTATGGTTAAGGCAATATATTAATCAAGTCGGAGTATTACTGTATTATGTTGTTAAACTGTTTTTATTTTGTGGTTGCAATAAGATTTGCGATTAATATCTTTGAGGTTTTACTTTGTCGGTTGTATTTTTGTTTTTTAACATTCTTGTTAGGAGAAATTATGCGTTCAAGTATCACCGATACTTAACTATAAAAAGAATATTAGTGACAATTCTTCGTATTAAGCAAAAAGGGAGGCTATAAAAAGACTAGAACTAGGAGTTGCAAGTGTGAAAGTTTCACATAGTATTCAAAAATAGGATGCTTTAAATTCAATATCAATATATATTTGGCTCAAATGACAACAAGAAACTCGTTTTAGTTACGTCTAAGGTATTATGTTATCTCATTCCACATTGTCCTTGCTTTACTTATCTTCTATTTTGCCCTTTTGTCCAGGTCCACGTTCAACCTTTCGTCTTCGTCCGCTTCCTTTTTTTTTTTTTGACTAGAGAAAAATGCTAAGGAGACTTTTTGTCACCTTACAGTTTAATGTCAATTCTTGTAATAACAATATAAAACATTGTGTTAAAAACATGAGGTAGTAGAGAGTTCATGAAGAGTTCCACTTCTAAGATAGTTCTTTGACATTTCAATTGATTGAATTCCCAATCCCTTTATGCATTTTGAATCATCCAAATCATCACATGTAAATGTAACATTAGACATGTGCTTTATAAAGGAGAAATTTTCAGTATGATTGTAACCTCGCTATGTACTTGAGACGTGCTTTATAAGGAAGAAATTTCTAACGTAACCACAACACTGCTGTGTATGGCCATGGGTCAGCTGTCTTCGTTTATGTGTTTCCATTGTATCTCTTTACTAATATTTTGACATATTGTCTCATGACTTAACTGAGAGATAACTTTATTAACTTTTTTATTTGGTATTTAACAATTAAAAAAGAACTCAAATATACAATTAAATACGCGAGCGTATGTCAATCTTCTTCTCGATGCTCATATCTCAAACTCTAGCAAATCTCAGCAATCTGAATCATAATCTCTACTCTCCTAATATCTGCAGAAACAACACCATTAATCTTGTACAGTTTTTGTCTTCTGCTTTCTCAAAGCCCATCTTCACTTTTTTCTCCCTATCTGTTTGTTAAAAAGGTGAGTATTGAGCAAATCTCTGCCCCAATCTGTTCTCTATGGATGTACTACTATTTTCTTTATAATAATGAAAATATCAAGAGAAATTTTTATTTGAAACCATATAACTTCATTCTACACCAAATTTGCTCTCTAGTTTTAGTTCATAAATTATCATCTGAGTGAACTGCAGATTTACTTGAGAGTGAGCTGCAGATTTAGTCTCTGAATTATCATATGAGTGAAAATTAAGTCCCTAAATTATTTTTTTAGAAAAATCAGTCCTAAACTACAAAAATCTGCCAATTACATTCCTAATATTAGATTTGAAGCTATTTTATTAAATTTTAAGTCAATTAAACTCACGTGAAGGTAGGTTGGTAGTTTTCACAAGTTTAAGGACTTATTTTTTTTCTAAGAAATAGTGTATGGAATTAACTTTGGATGGTAGATTAGACATCATGTCCACAATCTAGATGCAACTTTAAGCGTTTATAGGATATGAAATGACGGTATTACCCTATATAATGTGTCATATGACTTAAGTGGAAATTTTTTTTTTTGAATAAAGCAGCTTGTAATGAATTAAAGGACTTCTTTTATCGAAAAAATAATTCAGGGACCTAATTTTTACTGCAATGATAATTTAAGGACTAAATTGGTAGTTCACCCTTTAAAAGAAAAAAAACCCAAAATCAAAACATGTGTTCTCTCCTTTGATGTTTTCTCCTTCCAACAAGTCTCGTCTTTCCTTTCAATTCTTCATAATTCAATTGAAATCAAAATTGAAATTAATAAGAACTGGTGAGAATTAATCCCACCAATGAAGAACTATTTTTCCTTTACACAGCAAAAACACGTTAGAATGAAGAATGCACCCCATGGAAAATCGCATGGATGCAAGCTTAATTTTAGCATAACCCCACCAATCAAAGACCCTTATTCCTTTAACTCTCCCTCTTTCTCACGGCAAAAGCTAGGGCATAAATCCCTTTTTTCTTTCTTTTGTTTAGCACACAAACTTGGGTTCCTTTTTTGCAGGCAATACGTACTCCTAAACTGTCACAGCCCGTCCCGGAGGTGCTTTTGACGGGAATGTGAAATGACTATATTACCCTTGATGAGTACTAAGGTACGTATGTATGTGGCGTTATTATGGTTTAATATTGGTTAGGTTGGAAGGGATAATTATATAATTAAGTTGGTTTTTAAAAGATTGATTTTTTTTGTTAAATTGGTTAGGATGTTATATGGTTGGTGTGGATTAAGGTGGACCACACAAAATGACCTCTCTCTCCTTCTCCCTCCCGTAGCACTCTCTGTCTCTCTCCCTCACGACCTCACACACACACATACACCCAAATACGTACGGCACACCCCAAACCCTCCAAAAACTCGACGGATCGAGGCAAATAAGGTATGCATCTTCATCCTTTTGACGTCCTGAGTTCATTGGCGCTAGTTTTGGGAAGTGAAACCTTCGATTTCACGTGGAATCCGAAACCTCCATTTTTGGGTACTGTTCATGCAATCGTTAAATGTCGTGTTTTAGGGAATTCCAAGCTTGTAGTGGGCTTTAGGAGGTCCTAAGGAAGCTCGGGGACGTTCGTTGGACAGTTTTGGACGTCGGGATCGTGGGTTTCAAAGTTGGCCGAATTCTTGGATTTTGCTCGGTGAGATTTCTTGATTTTTAGACCCTAAAACTAGTCCAACGTGATAGTACACTCTTAGGGCTTCAAATTGATATAAAATACGAAGAAAATGGGTGAAAAACGAAGGAGAACAAGAGGTTTAAAGTTTGGCCGGAATCGGGTCGCCGGAAAAACCAGTCCGGCGAGCCCTGTGAAGAAGATGACACGTGCCGCGCGTGGCCTGCGCGTAGGGCCGTGGCCTAGCCGACGCGTGAGGGCGCGTGGAGGGTCCAAAAATTGTTCTAAAAATATGTCGACGTCCGTGACGTCGAGTAGGTCACCGTGGTATATTCATATACCCAATTTGAGCACCGTATGAGAAGTTATTAAGATTTGTTGGTTAGGTGCTTTAAATAACGTTTTATAGTTATTTCGCATTTAGGTGAAAATGTGAATTGACGATCCGACCGTTGGATCGTCACCAAACTTTGATGCGTTGTAATACGTAATATTTGAGGATTATAGGAACTTACGGATTGGGAATCCGATTTACGGATCTTCCGGAATTGGAGTTGTAAGTCCATAATATAGAATGTTAACCGTCACTTGGTTTAGTTAATTGACGGAGATCCGACCGTTGGATGGTAATGAAATTTTAGGATGTTGTTCTAGGGTTATATTGTGGACCTCTGAAAGTTATGGATTGGAAATCTGAGTTGCAGATCTTCCGGATCGAACTGCGTAGTGACGTGTTTTATATAAGTTATATTCTATTGATATGATTTCTGAGGTTGGATTTGATTATTGTTCTAGGCGCCGATCGTCATGACGCATTGATGTGTTGTGTTAGGGAGTTGTTGGGCAAACTCCAGGTGAGTGGGCAGTTTTGTTTTCGTATTACCTTTATACTATTGATTTTTCCCAGAAAATGAATTTATATGAAAATATGTTTTAAAAATGCCATGCATAGAATTATTGGAAAAATGTGATTTACGTATGAGTTATATGATTGATATATGATGCATACATGTTGCATGGTGCTGTGGAGGCACAGGTAAGTCAGGTGATTTCATTATTTATTTAATTGATTGATGTTGAGATGTTTGAGCTCATAATCTGCACCCTAGGTGTTAGTGCTTATATTATTCACCACACCGCACGCTCGTCTTGGATCCAAGTAGGTGGATGTCGTACAGACCATGTGAGGGTTCCGACATGCTAGTCGTATAGATCACTAGGCGTGATTCCGACTAGTGGGTGACCTTAGTTATGCGCGCTGATGATTGATGAGAGAAGCACTAGAGCGTATTTTTACACCTTTCATCGTATAGACTACCTTACGTAGTTCCGAGTGATGTGCAGAGTAGGGCCGTATAGGTCACTGTGGTGACTCCGGCTTAGTGGGATATTGAGCTATCGAATTAATCGTATAGGACCAACTGCAGGGTCTCCGATTGATTCCTTATTTCACCTGATTTATATTTTGATTCATGGCATGGCATGTTTTTCTTGAAAAATGTTAAAGATTTGGGATTTGAGTTTTGAGATTATATATGGTTTTATATATACTATTTTCTGGGAAAGTATACAGGTTTTACAGCGAGGGGTTAGAAATGTTTTAAATGAAAAGTTTTCGAAAAACTTTGTTTTACTGACCCACTCAATTTTGTTTTGCGCCCCTCCAGGTTCCAGTTAGCAGAGCTTTGGTGGCCACGAGGAATCCAACGGTGTTCTGACAGAATTCACAAAAGTAGGATTCACCCTCGGGGGTTTCCATTTAGTAATTGTATTTTAAGAGCTTCCGAACTGTGTAAATGGTTACGTCACTCTCACGTGACGGCCAGCACGCCCTCCTTCGGGACGGGGTGTGTCATAAACCCTAAACAAAAAATTAAAATCAAATTAAAAAAACTTGCATAAATTGAATCATACATTAATTGGAGGATCCAAAATTTCAAAATCATCATCCATCCGTCAAAAAGAGTTTGTTTTTTTCTCTAAGAGATCGTCTTAGGTTTTAGCTAGAATAGAACGATGAAAGGTTGTGTAATGGTTAGGGTTTGATTATTAGGTGTGGGTATATTGATAAATTTTAATTCAAGTGTTAATTTCATCTCGTACTTTATGGTAATTATACAATAGGGTAAAAAAGACAATTCACATTTAAAGCCTAAGTTGGTGTAGACTGAGGTAATATGGATTCAAATAAAATTTTCCAAATCTCAATAGTATGGAAATATTTTTAACGGATATTTTATTTAAACTCATATAGCTTTTGAGCGGTGATAAACTCACCCCACTATCTTATTTCCTCACCCACTTTTTAATAAAAAATTTAATACCAAATTTACTCTCTTGTAAAATGACATCTAAGACCAAAGAAAAGAAAAACCCTGCTCTCTGGGTTGACAAGTTTGTTCTTACCCATCTTCTAGAACAACCCACCTCTCTAAATCTTAAACAAATCAAGTCCCCAGTACCTTTGGCCATTTTAATTTGATCTGTTTGTTTTTGTTGTCAATACCAGCAAACACCCTTGAAAACTAGGATAGAGGCTTGTCTGTCCACAATCCACATGCCTATTGTTGTGGGAGGCGCAGATGACATGGAACACGGTGTTCTCGGGGCGGGTGGCATGCTGAATAATGGAGAAGACGCCGGGAATTGTGTAAAATATATTGTATAAATGCGATCCTCATTGTGCATCTTGATCAATTGAATCGTATTTATGTAGATTTTGTTTTACTCAATATAAATAAAAATAAAAAGAATTTCAATATAAAGGTTATTTTAGGAATAAAAGTTGGTGTGAAGATAACATTTCAAGTTTTTAACTTTTTGTGGTGGGTGGGATTATAACGTGGGTGGGGAAATATGACACTGGAGTGAGACTAGTAGCACTTACATCTAACTTAAATTTTAAATGTAAATTATCTTTTTTACCCCTATCACATACTACCATCAAGTACAAGATGAAATATTCAAGAAAACTAAAAGTTATCAAAAATCCCACACCCAATAATCAAACCCTACCATCATGTAATCTTTATCTTACTTTCATCTTAGCTAAAACCCTAAGACGCTCTAGTAAAGATAAGCAAGCTCTTTTTGACCGATGGTAATTTTGAAGTTTTGAATCCTCAAACTAAAGTATGAAGCAATTTATGCAAGTATTTTTCGTTTGTTTTCAAATTTTTTTAAGGTTTAAGAACAAAATCAGCGACTTTTCCAAAGCATATTAATTATAGCACAAACATATATGAGATTTAAATTTTTTTAATCATCCATATGGGATTTAGCAAAATTAGTAGATGAAAGATTAATTAAGACATATATGAGATTAAGCAAAATCAGCAAAAGAAGGATAAAGCACGAGACAAATATGTGAGAGATGTTGCTATCTTTACGCCTTGAATGAGTTGAAAAACACTGATTCTGAGTTTTTATTAAAGAGGTGTAAAGATAAATTTATATATTGAATTGGGTTTGTGAGGATAATTTATGTCACATCCCGTCCCGTGAATTATATATTTGGGGCGTGAAATGACTATTTTACCCTTGACGGGTACTAAGGTACGTGTGTATGTGACATTATTTTGGTTCAAATATTAATCAAATTGGGAGAAATATATATTAATAAGTTGGTTAATATTGAAAGTTGATTTTTTTGTTATGTATGGTAAGGATGAAAATGGATGGTGTGGATTAGTTTGGACCACAAAAAGGATCTCTCTCTCTCCTTCTCCTTCCCCGTGTCTTCTCTGTCTCTCTCCCTCACGATCTCTCACACACACACACCCAAACCGTACGGCACACACCCAAATCCTCCAAAAACTCGACGGATCGAGGCAACCAAGGTATGTATCTTCATCCTTTCGACGTTCTAAGTTCATTGGTGCTAGTTTTAGGATGTGAAACCCTCGAAATCACGTGGAACCCGAACCTTCATTTTTGGTCACTATTCATGCAAACGTAAAATGTCGATTTTCAGGGAATTCTAAGCTTGTAGTGAGCTTAGTGAGTCCCAAGGAAGCTCGGAGTGCTTCGTTTGAAGGATTTGGACGTCGGGATCACGTGGTTCATCTTTGGCCGGTTTTCTTCGAATTTTTCCGGTGAGATTTCTTGGTTTTTAGAGCTTTAAAGTAGTATAGCGTGAAACTACATGTTGAGGGCTTCATTTTGATATAAACTACCAAGAAAATGGTTGAGAAACGAAGGAGAACAAGGCATTTGAAAAATGCCCAGTTTTCCGGTCACCGGAAAAACCAGTCCGGCGAGCTCGCGAGGAAGAAGGTGCGCGTGGGCGCGCGTGTGCCCGTGCTTGCTCTGGCGCGTGGGGGCGCGTGACACATCAAAAAATTATTTTAAAAATATGTCGACGTCCGTGACGTCGAGTAGATCACTGTGGTATATTCATATACCCAATTTGAGCACCGTATGAGAAAGTTATTAAGAATTGTTGGTTAGGTGCTTTAAATAACGTTTTATAGTTTTCGCAATAGGTGAAAATGTGATTTGACGATCCGACCGTTGGATCGTCACCAAACTTTGATGCGTTGTAATACGTAATATTTGAGGATTATAGGAACTTACAGATTGGGAATCCGATTTACGGATCTTCCGGAATTAGAGTTGTAAGTCCATAATATAGAATGTTAACCGTCACTTGGTTTAGTTAATTGACGGAGATCCGACCGTTGGATGGTAATGAAATTTTAGGATGTTGTTCTAGGGTTATATTATGGACCTCTGAAAGTTATGGATTGGAAATCTGAGTTGCAGATCTTCCGGATCGAACTGCGTAGTGACGTGTTTTATATAAGTTATATTCTATCGATATGAATTCTGAGGTTGGATTTGATTATTGTTCTAGGCGCCGATCGCCATGACGCCTTGATGTGTTGTGCTAGGGAGTTGTAGGGCGAACTCCAGGTGAGTGGGCAGTTTTGTTTTCGTATTACCTTTATACTATTGATTTTTCCCAGAAAATGCATTTATTTGAAAATATGTTTTTCAAATGCCATGCATAGAATTATTTGAAGAAAATATGAATTATATGATTGATATATGATGCATACATGTGCATGGTGCTGTGGAGGCACAGGTAAGTCAGGTGAGTTCATTATTCATTGAATTGTTTGATGTTGAGACGTTTTAAGCTCATAACATGCACCCTAGGTGTTAGTGCTTATATTATTCACCACACCGCACGCTCGCCTTGGATCCAAGTAGGTGGATGTCGTACAGACCATGTGAGGGTTCCGACATGCTAGTCGTATAGATCACTAGGTGTGATTCCGACTAGTGGGTGACCTTAGTTATGCGCGCCGATGATTGATGAGATAAGCACTAGAGCGTATTTTACACCTTTCATCGTACAGACTACCTTACGTAGTTCCGAGTGATGTGCAGAGTAGGGCCGTATAGGTCACTGTGGTGACTCCGGCTGAGTGGGATATTGAGCTATAGAATTAATCGTATAGGACCAACTGCAGGGTCTCCGATTGATTCCTTATTTCACCTGATTTATATTTTGATTCATGGCATGGCATATTTTTTCTTGAAAAATGTTAAAGACTTGGGATTTGAGTTTTGAGATTTCATATGGTTTTATATATACTATTTTCTGGGAAAGTATACAGGTTTTACGGTGAGGGGTTAGAAATGTTTTAAATGAAATGTTTTCGAAAAACTTTGTTTTACTGACCCACTCAATTTTGTTTTGCGCCCCTCCAGGTTCCAGTTAGCAGAGCTTTGGTGGCCACGAGGAATCCAACGGTGTTCTGACAGAATTCACAAAAAGTAGGACTCACCCTCGGGTGTTTTATATTAGTAACTGTACTCTTTAAAGCTTCCGAACTGTGTAAATGGTTACGTCACTCTCACGTGACGGCCAGCATGTCCTCCTCCGGGACGGGGTGTGTCAATTTAGGTAGAAAAATTTGAGTTTAAAAAGATATTAATAGTTTAAATAAAAGTAATACGAGTGTAGACAATCAATTGGTGTAGAGAAATATTATAGGGTTCAAATCTTCAGGTCTTCCAAGTATCCAACAATGTTTAAAAAACAAAAATAAAAACGCAAAAAGGTGATATAAAAATTCTCATCTTCATGTCACTTAGTACTACGGTCTAGTGATATTCCTCTTAATTGGTAAGTGAGAGGTCTTCGGTTCGATTCTCGCCAAATGAAAATTTGAACCACATTATTGTTAGCTCATTGTGAGACTTAACCATTCCCCCACCCCTTTAGTGTAGATATCGTGTGTTAAAAAAGGAAGAAAAAAAATCTTATCTTTAGGAATTATGGCATTAATTGATGGCATATTTGTTGATTTGCCCCCAAACTTGTATGGAGATGCTAAATCCTCCTGTGAACTTTAATTTTAGCCGATTACCCTCTGAACTTTTATAAATAGCTAATTTTTCATCTGTCTTGATCACATGAACAACACATGACAATTGTATGAAGGCAAAAATGGGGGAAAATTGAATGAATATTTTTTTTTAAATGTAACGCCAATGGGAGAATTAGATATTTATAAAAGTTTAGAGGGTAATCGGTTAAAAGTAAAGTTTAAGGGGAAATTGACTAATTATACAAGTTCAGCAGGTAATCGGCTAAAATTAAAGTTCATGAGGAAAATTGGCAGCTCTATACAAGTTAAGGGGGCAAACCAACAATACCTCTTAATTAATGGAGAAGGCGTGAGCTTCAGCCAATTGCCCTTTCGATAATTTACCGAGCCCTCCATTTTCCTACTCAATCCCACCCAGTAGAGTAGACAGTCCGATCTGCTCCAAATTAATTTTACAAATCTGAAACTTATATGAACCCTGCAATGTAGTCTGATGACGACCTCTGCATGCGCTTTGCCGGAAATAATGATAGGATCAGACATGATATAAGGGTAATTACAAGAAAGTAAATGCAGAAAATGGAAAAGAAATCGAAGTAAATTCCTATCTTCATTCCTTGTCTCTCTACATCATATAAGAGGTTTAAATACACTCAAAGATAGCTAGGGTTTGAGATGTAAATGGGTCTAATGGTATTATATATGTAATGGACCTAATAGATAATAATAACATTAGTTGGTCTAATTGATCTAACAGAAGCCCAATAACTTAGAGTCGCATCAAATAATGGCGGCCCTAACGGTACCACCACGGGTTCTCCGATTTCAATTGTAGGAATTGCAGGAAGTCTTGATCCTTCACCCCGCCATAATAATCTACCTTGCTCGGATAGGGTTTAAGATATGAGAATCGAGAAGGAGATTGAGTTTGATTAAGAATACGCTTTCGTATTGGTTTTTTTTTATTAGCATCACATATATTGTTGAATACACCCCACATAAATATGTATTATTAAATCACTCATGTATCCTAACAAGAAATGACTATTTAGTCCCAAAAAATGTAAAAGAAATTGAATACACAAATTATGTACTAAGTGGTAAATCCATTATAATATAAACAAATTTTTCTCTAAGTGGTAAGGTTGGCAGTTGACACTACTTTCTTTTAAGTTTTGTACAGTAAAAAGAATTGAACCCATTATAATTTTGAAAAGAAAAAAAAATTCACCCATGTCCTATTATTCTTTTTTGGGTCAAAATTTTGTAAGATTGACTCTAGAGGAGTAACAGAGAGGGATACAAATTTTGGATTTGTGCTCTACTAGTAAAATAAACCAACAATCGAATGTCATGTAGTCGACCTCATAATTAACATTTACATGTTTACCGAGAGTTGAAATTTGGAGGTGTGGTGAGAATGAACAATGAGAGAATGTGAATGTATGTGAAGAATGTGAGGTGTATGTAGAAAGTTTGGGGTGTGAGGGTAGTATAGGAAAGTATGTGGAGTGTACTAAGATAAATTTTGATTGAAAAAGTTGATGTGGGGTGTATTTATTATGTGAGGTGTATTCAACAATATGTGGGATGTTAATAAAACAGCCCTTCCGTATTTCATTATATTTTTCAGTTTTTTATTTTAATTTTTAAATATCAAATAAGAAAAGTCAACCGAGTTATCTGTCGATTTAAGTACTTGGACAAGTATTGAAAAATTAAAAAGAAGACGCAATGAAAACACAATAATGAGGACAACAGACCCATGGTTGCTACGTGGTAATTAAGTCATACTAAAGTTTTCATGTTATTCAACCCCCAAAAAGGTATTTTTACGTTAAAACGAGACTTTCATGTTTGGAATTTCCAAATTAGTTAAATCTCACGTTGGTCGCTAGAAATGAGCATGACAAACTTGTTTTCTTGTCTGCAACTAATTAGACATGTGCTATGTTCATATCTATTCAGTATTCCGTAATATTACGTGATGAAAGAGATAGAGACGAATATTTAAAAATGTGTCACAAATAAAAGCATACATTGACATAGCAGAGTCATCACATTTAACTGTTTTAAGTTTACATCACACACTCACGCATATAATTAAGGTTGGTTGTTGTGTTCTAAATCTCTCCACTCTTCAATGTACATCACCCTTCAGTGGCCATTCCAGCACATCTGAATTCTAGTCTTTTAACTCAAGATTAAATCAGAAAAAATGAGCCATTACTTCTTCCATGAGATAAACCACACTAAAAATTAGAGCCTCAGCTTTCACCGCGATTCCAAGCCCGCTTAGCTGTCGCGTTCTCCGGCTTACTGTTAGCAGTAATTTTGGGCTTGTAATATGCCAAAACTACATAACTAAATAAACTGCACAAATTACCGGTCTATTGATCAGCCAGCGGCGACTGCATCTGCCCTTGGACTTGCGTCCAGGAGTTGGTGCAGCTTCGCCCCATTGTTTTTCTCATACATGTCATTGTCACCGTCTTTCTCAGCATCCCTAGCAACGGAACCTGCGTTATTAACTCTTGACAGTAGGTTCTCGGTACTGAAAGGCTGGACCCTCTTATCATCGATGTTCATGATGATATCTTCCATTCTTCCTGCACGTGCGTTTTTCAGTTTATCCTAGTATGTTGAGAAAAGAAGGTAAGTTAGCACAAGAACAACGGCCGCATAAATTTTCATCAATCTCCGAGGAAAGAAATGATTCTGAAATAGCATGTGGACGTACCAATAATGTAGTGTTTTCTAGCTTGAGTGTAGCAGAATTCTCTGTTAATCGGTTTATTTCAGATTTAAGTGCCACATTCTCTGCAGATAAGACGTCAACCTGTTGTGCAAGTTCTTCTGTCTCAGCCTGGACGGAATAAGCATTAGCATCATATCTTCATATTATGAACACATTCTACAAATAGAATATTATTACATAGCTCTTTCACAATTTCCATACCTGCTTCCTCAACCTGGATCTTCTAGCAGATTCCCGATTTGATTGTTTCCTCCTTTCCCGTTTCATCTCCCGATCATTCTGCGAATCATAATCAAGCCACCATAAGTTACATTCGGTGGTGCAAAACTTGGATGAAGTATGAGAAACTAAAGCATATCTAACAACTACAAAGTGACATGCGCAAACCATACATCTATCCAGGTTTCAGGAGGCAAAACTGCACAGGATTGTGGAACACAGGTAGGACTCGTCTTTGAGTTCAAGATAGGTGGGTTATTGAGTTCCAACACCGTGGTCACACCAGGAGAAACAGCTGGTCCTACCACTTTTCCCGGGATACTAGCAGCAGCAATAGTTACACCCAACACTTTATCAGTAGCTGCATTTGCCTCCTTAGCAGAAACTGGACCAGGTTGCATGTCAGTCTTCCTATCTCCAGCTGCTGGAACAAATATTGAGCAAAAATACGTGTCAAAAGCAGGTTAAAACAAACAACTTCAAATTTTGTGCACTGTAAAACACCAGTGAATCTATCACTGCATCAAAGCGGAGGATCCTGATTTTAAACCTGTATAAATATTACCTATCAAAGTCTCAGTTAAGTGGTGGAGAGATGTTCGCATGTGAGGGAGTGTGTTTGGATGTAAAACAACAATTGACTCACATCTTAAGATTTTAAGCTTTATGAAATAAGAGATATTTACTAAAAAAAGATGCTGATTGCAGGCCAACTTTATTGTTCATCAAGTTGCAACACTTGGTGAAGAACAGAGTAATACCAGTGGCTGGTGTTCCCTCACGACTTCTTTTTCTTCTGGTTTGATTTGCCTGGACATAAAATAGGCAGATAGTGCAAATTAACTTCGCTATTAATCATCAATAAATATACATAGAATATTCAAATCAAGTGAAAAAAAAGGACGGTATAGCAGAAACATGCTACAAGCAAATGAAGAAGTCCTCACCGCAGCAGTATTCCCATCACTTCCATCGCTAGAACCTTCAGTTTTAGAACTGTTAACATGGTAACAAACTCACAAAATCAGCCCATAAACAATATATTCACACGAAAAACGCAGAGCCTAGTGAACAAATTTTCCAGATACACATGAGCAAAAGGAGAATTCCAGTCCACCAGAGAGTGGACCAGAGTGGTGCGCTAGGAGGGGCATATCTAAAAGGTGGACCAACAAAATGAAGAAATAAGATAAACTGGTTTACAAACCTCCGGGAGAGACTCTGTTCAGCTCCACCTTCAGCATTCGTAACATTACCAGTGCCTATTGACATTGCAAGCCCATCAAATTCTTTCAGCTTTTTCATTAACCCTCGTTCTGTATTACCAGATGACTTTGTAGGTGTTTCCATATTCAAAGGAGTTGCGGCCTGCATTATTGCACCACAATAGAGTTACATTCAAAGATAAAGATGAAACACTGTCTATGGACATATGCAAATCAGGAGGTGAATCTTCACTTACAGCAGGTGAGGATGGAACATCTTGACCATGGGATGCCTATATCAGGAACAACAATTCGTTAATGCATAAGAAACTTCCAGTCTTGTAAACATTACAGTTATATCACACGGGAAAAAAGGGGGAGGGACGTGGAAGGCACTGGATTGTGCAACAACTTTTAACCAAATAGGGTGGACGGAGTTATGAATTATTGATTGGGAGCTATATCTAACTCTACATAAGGAAATGGCAACGCTTATTCATTTCCATTGGGGAAGCATGGGGAGATCAGCGGCAATTGGAATGTCCAACAAGTACTAGTACAAATACGTGTACACAATAATAGTAAAGAATGTGGGGCAAATACAATCTAGCCTCCGCTTTCAAAAGGTATAGCACTAAAGTTGGGGAACTTTAAAAATCAATAAATCACTCTCCAAACTGCGAAGCAAACAGAAAGTCTGATGAAATGTAGGATCTTCAACGAAAATGATGAAAATTTAAACTTACAAGGGGAACTGCCGGATGTGCGTAAACACCTCCATGTGAGTATACTGCGTAAGGTGCACCATAGGGTGGCATCATGTGCTGAAAGAATTAACAAGTCAACAACTTCTCATACGATATATTCCAGCATGCATAGGCAATTGCTAACTTAAATTGAATGTTTGAACCACTTTGATGAAAAAGAAAGTACCTGTGGTGGTCCCCACATATAGGGATGAGGAGGGTGCCCAGAAGCCATAGCTGAGTTGCAATATGGAGCGAGAGCAACTCTGGGACCATAATAAGCCTGAAGGTACAAAAGTTTAGCGCAAATCAGTTCACATGAAACGGTGCAATATAATTCCACTGAAAGTTGTTCGGGCAAAAATGCAAAACAAATGCGTAACCTGCATGGCTCCCCAATCAGGACAGACTTGCATATTGGTCTGGTTTGTATGATTTGTCTGATCCTGTCAGTATAAAACGATCGGGTAATACTTAGAAACAAGCCCCAATAGTAAACCACTAAGGATATCACAAAAACAATGTATATGTGCTTACTCCCGGCAGAGGCGAAGATGAATTTTCAGATTTAGCAGACTTGGCATCATCATCGTTTCCCATGGATAAAGACTATGGCTTATTCAACGATAACGTGAAGAAGTATTGCGATCTTGCTTGATTAGAGCATCACTCCTTTCATCTGTCCAGACTGCACAGAACATAAATTAGCACACCCACAGTGACCGAAAAGGCGAAAACAAAAACTAGCAAACCAATAGGCAACTGTATGACTCAAAGATGACAAATTTTGGTAAAGATTTTCTCATCTGAGATGAGAAATGTTGAAAAGTTTGGATAAGCAGCTTACAGAAAATATGCTTATAAGTTTCTGCTACTTGCACATTTTTCAACAAACTATATTTTACCTGTGCCTTGCATACAAGAAATTAGTGTACATCTATCACCCAACCTTTCTTACGCTCTTTCAGAAATAAATTAAGACCGATGAATCGATTCGCCTCCATAAACAAACTCAATTAACGCTAAAGCAACGACAAGAAAACAACATGTTACTTGAGATTGCTTGATGCATGCACATACGAAATGGAGTTCATATCTTCCAAATCAAAAACAAACCGGTCGAAACCAGAGGAATCGGATATCTGCGGAAAATTTGGAAAATTGATTGAAGACGGTGCTGAATACTTCACACTAGAACAACAATTGAGACTTCACTCATTTACCAAACTTTGTAGCAGCAATAGCATTAGCATTAGCATTAGCTGTTTGGTGAGTGTTCATCAACTAAAACTATATTAATCACTAATTTGTCTTACTTCAAAACAAAACAAAACAAAACAAAACAAAACAAAACAAAAAAGAGATTTCTTCCAGATCAATCAAAATATTCCACTCTAATCCTCAGTTTGGTTGCTAAGAAAATCTCAAGCTGACGGAAAAAAATATAAAGACGCATACTTTGAATTCCTTCATCTACCTACACATGTTCTCACCGTAATTCCGTTCAAGTAATCAAGAAATTATGCCCTTTCCCCTTACTTTATCCATTTTCTCAGCAACCAAACAGAGCCTTAGCCACAATCCAAACGTAAAAAAATCAACCGGAACTCCAAATTCAACGTACCTGGAACTCTCAATTCCGAATCTTCACCTGCCGACGTCCGAAATCAAAGCTAAAAAGAACAAAAAATCTGCAGAATTTGCTTCAAAATTCCTCAAAGCTTCAACTATCTTCAATGCCTACCAGGCTTCACAACCCCTGCATTTTCCTTCTCTCTCTAAAATTTTCGAGAGAAAGAACTTGTTTTATATCGCAAAGGAAAACAATAGAGAGAGGGAGTGATGGAGGAGAAGAGCAAGAGGGAAAGGGAGGGGGAGGAGGAAGAAGGGCGCCAAGGCAACGGCCACGTCACGGAACACGTGTTGTATGGAGGGAAGGCGTAGACGGTACACCGTATATACGAAGTTCGTGTAGTGCTTATTGAGCTGGCCCGTCGACATTCGCGCTGGCCATTTTTATTTATTCCAGCGTCAGCTTGTCCGTACACGTGTTCAGTGGCCACTCGATCTACGCGTCCCGGGTTCCGGGTCCAGCTTGGTCCAAGAGAACATTTTTAATGTGGTCAAGGTGTAGTAGCCTACATGAATAATGAAAAGGTCTTTTCAATTTTTTTTTTTAGAGTTTTAACGAAAAGTCTACGGTACTGTTCATTTTAACGAAAAATCATATTTTTACACTAAAAAGTCAATCTTGGTACTATTCATTTTACCCTTTATTTTGTCTTTATCGTTAAAACTCAAAGTTTTCAAGTCTTTTTCATTAGTTTTTTTTTTTTTTAACAAACGACGTTAGTTACACCAATGATAAAGGAGGTGTGATAAGTCTCACAATAAGTTAATAATAATATGGTTCAAATTCGTCTTTGACAAAAACCAAATTTAAAACTTCTTACTTACAAATAAAGAAAAATATTACTAAATCATAGTACTCCTTTGAAATTATCACCAAAAGAAAGTTCCTTTGGACGGACTAAAGGCTGGTTTGGTACTGCTATGCTTTGAAAAAAAACTGCTGTGAGAATAAGCGGCTGTGCTGTGGGAATAAGCGGCTGTGAAATAAATCAGCAGAGTGTTTGGTAAACTTTTTTGTAAAAGTGCTTTTGGAAAAAGAAAAAAACAGTCTGATAGTGGGTCTTTTCATTAAAGAAGCACTGTAGGTCCGTGTGCTTTGAAAAAAAGTCAGTTTTCAAAACCTGCAAATAGCAGCTTCAGCTTTTTCCTTTGATTTCAGCTTATTCTCACAGCAGCTTCCAAAATAAGCCATTTTTTTCAGTTTATCAAACACCTAAAACCCTCACAGCTTTTTTTCATGAGTGTTTTTTTTTTAAGCACCTCACTCCCAAACCACCTTTAAATGGGGTCTTTGAGCCACACGTTAACAAGATCGTAAGATACTTAGATTAAGATTATGTCCCTGATTTTTCTTTAAAAATGTGATTTGGCAGATATTTTAGCTGGCGCCCG
Organism: Malus fusca; assembly: GCA_035220775.1. Taxonomy (NCBI): domain Eukaryota; kingdom Viridiplantae; phylum Streptophyta; class Magnoliopsida; order Rosales; family Rosaceae; genus Malus; species Malus fusca. The sequence goes on along the minus strand of CM069065.1, from coordinate 22,275,626 downwards.
GCGGGACATGATTTTCAAAAGTCATGACGTGAAGATCCAAGCTATGTGCCACATGCCATTGTTGCATAAATTAGCTTTTGATTAATCTAGAGATAGTTTTTCATATTTTAATTATTAGTAATGCTAAAAAGACTAAATTTATAAATAAAATTTACAAACTAAATGTTATGTTACCAATAAAAATGAGCACGTTTATCAATGCTTAAATAACCTCTATGTCATTTAGTTTATAAAGTTTTATTTATAAATTTAATTTCTCTAGTATTATTCTTTAGTTATTGTGCCCCATATTTTGATTGCATGGTTGCTTCTCATTGGATAACGTTTTCTTGAGATCATTCTTATTGGACTACATTGATCCTCCGATATAATTTTTGGAAAAAGTGAGGGAGGTCCTGTTTTTATATGTATTTTGATAGTAAGTCAGTAAAATATTATCTGAAAATATGATTTCTCTAACATTTTTATTTTATAAACACCAAAATCGATCCTTTTTTTTTAAGGAAAACTAATGAAAATGGCTTGAAAACTATGAGTTTTAATGATAAGGACAAAATAAAGGGTAAAGTGAATAGTAGCATGTTTGACTTTTTAGTGTAAAATGTGGTTTTTCGTTAAAATGAACAGTACCGTGGGCTTTTCATTAAAACTCCCTTTATTTTATTGGTTATCCTTTTTCGGCTTATTGGCGATTTCTTTGGAAAATGTTGATGACGACAACCAATACGGGAAGTGAGTTCTTATTAGATTGAAATATTGTAGGAATTAATCGTGCTGCATTTCTAATCACTCAAATGTTGCATAAAAACTTTGGTATAACTAACTAACTATAATATTTTTCACAGCAAATTAAACTAACGTTAAGTCAAATACGACTAAAATATAAATATATTATATTTTTGTGAAAGGTGTCCCATGCTTGAGCCAATACTTGTGCAAATGTAGACGATGCCAAAAAAGTTTGTTCTCATAAGCAAAGCAAGCAAGCACATCTCATCACCACTGAGTCCGACGCGGCGTCCACTCCTTGTCTGACGCATCCTGCCCTTTTGACTCGAATCTTACCCAATCGCCACCGCACTCCGCCCGCCTTCCACCACATCTCCATCTTCTACCTCACCATTGCGTCACGCCCAATGCCTCGCCTCGGTCGCCATCCCAGATACATTAGAAATTGGAACTCATTTATTCGGCCAGATATCGCATGGGTCCCACCCTGACGCAAATACAATCGGCGGTTTACATTGATCCCATCCGACGGCGAGGAGATTGACACGACACGTAAGAGATAGAGAGGGGGAAAGTATGGAACTGTCCAACTGCCAACGAGGCCTTTCCTTCCTTTACCCAAAAGAGAAAAAACAAATGGGCAACGCACTCATCTCAACACGTACTTCCTGCTGGGCCCTACCTGCTTCCGCACATGTCGGTGTCTGTGGTCCCGTCGGCTGACGTGTTCCACGTAGATTGACTCGGAAAGGATGTGGGGTGCAGGCGAATCGATTGCGTAGCCAGCTCAAATATCATGGAAAGGAATCCTCTAGATCCCTTCATCCTAATTCATCAAATCAGGGAGTCTGTACTATTAAAATTTAATCTAATGGCTGAAGTTATTATAACTTTTAAAGTGAGCCCACGTTTGTAGTCGTTTGATCAAATTTCAATAGTACGAATTTTCTAATTTGGTGGATTAGGAGAAATGAATCCTTCCAAATATCATGTTGCCGATACTTTCTAGAGATCTTGAAATGGCTAACGGGTCAACACTTGCATCCACGTGGGTGCTACATTCTAGTGTACCCATCTCTGAATAGGGATTCTATCCAAATCTTCTTTGTGAAAATTCTTGGAAATCCTCAAATCGTGTTCGTTTCGTACATCTGGTGCGATCAGAAATTAAAAGACAGAAACTCCTTAAGAAGATATGAAAGTTAATGATACATTCCAAGGTAAAACATTTCGTTTGGCTTCTTGTTCATGCAAGACTATATACTAAGATGAAATTGAGTAAATTCATTCAGAATATTAACAAATTGTGTCCTATGTGTGGCAATCAAGACGAGACTCAAAACCACCTTTTTCTTAATTGCAAGCACGCTAATGAAATGTGGAACCTTTCCCCGGTAAGTTCCTGGAATAATAATATGACCCAATTTAATAATGTGTTAGATTTGATGGAATTCATTAACAATACTGAGTGCAGTGATTTGAGTGATCTTAGTAAAGCTCTTCTGAATTGTTGGCAAATGTGGAATGATAGAAATAATAAAGTTTTTAGAAGTATGAATCATAGTTCGGCTAGGAGTATCTCCATTGCCGCAAGTGTAAGCTTATCCTTTTTTAATGTTAATTGTAAGAAGATCTCTAGGGGTGATGCTTGCCACCAACACCCCATTTGCTGGCGTCCTCCTCATCATGGTTATGTGAAAATTAAACTTTGATGGGTCTGTTAGTTCGGATCGTTCTGCAGTTGCTTTTGTTCTTAGAAATGAAGAAGGGCAACCTGTTGGTGCTAGGGCGTTGAACCTTGATGGCGCCACCATTTCAGTTGCGGAGGCTGTTGCTTTAAAGGAAGGAGATTCTAAGCTTTTGTTCACCAAGCGCAAAGGTGTGAAGAAGTTGATGGTGGAAGGAGATTCTAAGCTTGTCATCCAGATGGTGCAAGATGTTTGGATGCCCCCTTGGCATCTTAAACCTATCATAAAGGATATCAAATGGTTGGCTTCTGGGTTTCAACATATTAGTTGGAAGATATTTATAGGGAGACAAATTTCGTGACGGATGCATTAGCTTATATGGGCCTCATTGTTGCCAACCCTCATTTTTGGGATTACTGTCTTTCGATTTTGGCTACGGAGACCTTTAATTTTGATTGTATTGGAAACGGTTGTATTAGAGGTTTTAAACTTTAATAAATTTCTTCTTCATAAAAAAAAATCATTTTAAACACTTTTATTTAAAATTAAATATGAACAATACCTGACAAAAACTGACCATACGATGTATGATGAACATACATAATTTAAGGATCCTAAAATCCTCACAAAAAAAATCCAAAGAAAACCCTCATTCCCCATCCCTACCTTCTCATTTTGCTACACACATTGGGTAATGGGTGGACCTCGTCAATTTTAGTAGCAAATCGGTCACAAAAGGGGTTAAAATTGGAAAAAATCAATTAATGTAGTGGACCAAAACTAGGGCACGCCTAATTATCAATTATTTTTAGGTTAATTGTTTGTCAATTGCATATGATACTACGTACGTTTACGGTTCTACCATCGATTCTGTCGACTATTCTTTTTTAAATTTATTCAATCTAAATGCTAAAAAATTGAACACGAAAGAATAGAAAAGAGAATGGGATAGAAGATAAGAAATAACAAAAATAAAATGAAAATAAAATATCGAAAGTAAAAGTAACTTAAAGTAATTTTGTTGTTAGTGTTTAATTTCATTATGTGCATTTTTGTCATTGAGATGTTATAATTTCTCATTTTGGTTCTTGAGATTTAAAGTTTGTAGAAGTAGATCTTGAGATAGTCTGCCGTCAATCATTATGGTTCTTCTGTAAACTGGTGTTTCTTCAATTTAACAGAGATTTTCACAAAAGGACCAAAATAATTAACGGTGGACAATCTCATGGACCATTTTTATTAATTTAAAATCACAGTGATCAAAGTAAGGAGTTATGCCAATTTCAGAGACCACTACAATCTAGTGATATTTCTTTTCACTTGTAAGTGAGATGTCTTATGTTCGATTATTGCCAAATGTGAATTTAAACCACATTATTGCTAGCCCATTGTGAGGTTAAACATATCTCTCATTTTAGTGTAGATAATATCGTTTGTTAAAAAAATCACAAAAATAAAATAAAAAACAAAATAATTATTAAATGAGTTAGTGCTAGCAGATTTTGTTTTGTTCGACTACAAAGTTAAATCTCTCCCAAAAGGCTACCTTAACTTTGTATGTTAAGTTAATACTCGCGCTCCAAACAATTACTCTTGCAATGGGAGTGCCCGCACCGGCGTCGCGCATGTGAGACCAAGTGGGGTGGTGTGGCCAAATGGTCAGAAGGAACACGTCATGCAAAAATGGGCCGTTGATCTGCTGGCCGGATGAACGGCGATGCGTTTATTGCGGTGGACTAGGAAAAGGACATGTTATTGGAGTGATCTGACGTGGTAGCCTCTTTTTAAAAAAAGAATGAAATTCTCTTCCAATCTCTTCCATCAACGTCACCGAATCAAATAATTTGAGCTTTTGAAATTTCATCAAACGACCTACTTGTTATAATGTTATAAAAGTTATAATAATTTTTTACCATTAGATAAAATTTCAAAGACTCGAATAATTTAATCTGGTGATCTTAATGGAAGAGATAGCATCTCTTTCCTTTAAAAAATTTAATGGCGTGGTGAATAAGTCCAGGCAATAAAAAGCAACCTTACCTACAAGGTTCTTCAGACACGTGGATAGCAACGCCACGTTGGTGGGCCCCAGTTGACGTGGACCTTAAGACAAAAGGTTTGAGATCCGATCTATTTTTTTTTTTTTGGAACTGAAAAAAATAAATGTAAAAATATAATAAGAATGTGAAAAAGTAAAAAAAAAAAAAACTAACGAAAAGTCCAAAAAAAACTTCTCTTTTAACGAAAAACTCTTTTTAAAGGTATAGTGAATAATACCAGTTAATGGTAAAAATGTGATTTTTCGTTAAAAGTGAACAGTACCAAGGGTGTTTTGTTAAAACTTCCAAAAAAATAAGGTGTAAATAACACTATTAATTTTTTAATATTCAAAGGCCCAATCACAAAAACGAAACAACAAAAGGCCCGCACCGTGAAAATTAGACAAGCCCAAATTGAAATGTGGGCCCAAGTTGCCTCAGTGTAAATGTGTAATTTTCTCCCCTAGCAACAGAGACTGGCATTGATGGTGGTAAAGAGTCCAAACTGCCGTGCTTTGAGGATGTCATGAAGTTGAAGCAACTACTTTCGAAGTAACAGTGAGAAAGAAAAGCAAACAAAACCATGCATGAGAAGAAATATTATCTTGTTATCAATTCACTGTGGCAACCGTTTATTGGACAAGTATTCTGCTTTTTGAATGTGTGACGAGCTTCTAATGGACGAATGACGCCATTGGAACTATGTATTGGCTGCAAAGAAAGATTGTCTCATGCATGAGACTTTCATCTCCAATCATGGTTCAAAGGGGTCTCAGTTCTCACGGATGTCCTGGTTTGATTCCTAGCACTGGTGAATCGCATGATGGTGACCAAAAAGATGCTGAAATGTCTATGTGAGTTACAACAGTATCGCAATAATGCTACACTACTAAAAAAGGATAGCTGGAAATAAGTACCAAACATATCATAATATACCGAAGTAACTTCCCGCTCTCCTTTTTTATCCTCTTCCACTCCTCCCACTTTTTCTAGACGTACAATTAAATAAATCAAAGAAAAACAATAAATAGAAACAAACGAAATAACTAATAATAAGAAAATGACAGTTTGAAAATCACTATCTAAAAACATACGTTTCTCGTATCCATAAGAGTCCAACCCTAAATCTCTTCCAAACAAGGAAAAACGACTACCATTATAAGTCGAGAACAAAAGCTAGTCTCTTGGTTGGTTCAGAGACTTTGCCATTTATTGGAATTCTCTGATCTTCAATGCTCATCGTCCTCCATTTCAGATTAAAATGTTTACGTCAGAAGAATAATGAAGATTTAACATTTTAACCAATGATCACTTTAAACACTTCATTGACATTGGGGTTTTATCTTTCCTTGTCTCTTAAAAGTGATTAGATTTCAAAACTAAACAAAATTAATTGACATCAATATTTATAGCTGTATAAACAAATTATATGCAGAGCCATATAATTCTTTTAATGGAGGTATGAGATTTGAACTTGACAGCATGACCGACACATGGTGATAAGTAGACCTGTAAACGGTTCGGGTTTACTGGGTTTGGATCGAGTTCAACCTGACCCTTTAATCTAACGGGTCATTCGAACGCAATCCGTTAACAATATTTTTTCTTTCTTTTATTTTCTCTCAAATCAAATCAAATTAAATAATTTCAAGAGAAAACATTACACACAAACACCAAACGTAAACAAATCAGCAGCAGCAGCAGCCGCCATGGGAGACGTAATAGTGCTGTACGCAGCTCCAGGAATGGGTCAAAATATTTCAAATTTCATCTTTAGTTCATAAGTCAAAAACACATAATCTTTGGGAACAAAAAAGATACCATCAATGGAAAAAAATACCCAGGTGAGTTGCATGTTTGTTTTTCTGGTAAATGTAAAAATTTGAGGCAAAACTGATGCAGAAAACAAAAACCTAGAAGCGAAAAAGGGAAAGAATTGAGGATTTTGAAGCAAACAAAGAGCTCAGGCCCCGCCTACATCCGCCGCATCTCCCACTCCTACGGTGGGAGTCCCACCCTTCCATTTCCTTCCCGCCAATTCCCTCGCGTCACAAATAAAATTACCCAAACCATCGGCACCGCAATCATGGTCGACTTCGATCGCCAGGCCTGTGTTCCTCCATAACGGGTGTTAACGGGGTAGTTAACGGGTTCGCGAGTTCACCCAAAATGATCCGTTAACCATCCGACCTGTTTATCATTCATCCGAATACTAATTTTAACGGGTCGGGTCGGATCGGGTTAGCGGGTCAGGTTCAAAATGTTAGGTCGAGTGGTGCGAAAGTTTCATACGTCTGAACTCTGTAATTATGCGCCTCACCTTATGTGTGTGTATATATACATACATTGGAGTAAGCTTGGTATTATATCATTCTATCTAGCTACTGAGAAAATGAGCCTGTGTGTACCAAAAATTTGTGTCCTCCACAAGATTTTAATCGTCTAGATGACAGTGGTGGCAACTTTGAGTTGTTTAGGTCATTCTAAATGTGAATTCGAGGCAATTTTCAATTTTGGAAATTCGAACTCAGATACAGGCAGGTTTTGGGCAGCTTTTCTGGCGCAACCTGGACCCTATGGCATGACATACTTCAAGAGACCTGTTGGTCGGGCTACAGATGGGAGGCTCATTGTGGATTTTCTAGGTAACTCACACAATCTTCTGTTTGGTGTTCTTCCACTACTTTATCAGCCAAACGGGGGACTTAGTTGATTAGGAGGTCAGATTTCATGCATGTTTAGTGCTTGTACTTGTTCAGCAATTGTCATTTGACTTGATATTTTCCTAATCCTGTAGGATATGGGAGGCCCTACTTTGACAGGTCAATTGGATTGTTTTATTAGGCCCTGTAGGATATTTGCCTTTATATCACTAATTATATCACCAATGATGTAGATGTTAAGGCATATAGATATAGAAAATATCTAAATCATCATAGGTGAAGTTATATTTTTATACATGCGGTAGTCAAACATGTACTAATTTATGAGAAGGAGATTCAACTTAGGGGCATACAGATGACACGTTGTCCTGACTAATTGACTTAACTTACATATGTATGCCTCCAAGGTAAGCTAAACTGATTGTGTCAAACGCAAAATTACTTAACGGTAGTTATGCTTCCTGATTCTTTGCTTTTGGTATTGAACTTGGCAGCTCAAGCTCTAGGGTTACCATTTATAAGTCCATATCTGAAATAAATTGGATCTGATTATAAACATGGGGCAAACTTTGCAACAATAGCATCCACTGTGCTTTTGCCGAACACTTCCTTGTTTGTCACTGGAACCAGCATTCTCTCTGGCAATCCAGCTCAACCAAATGAAGGCATTCGAGACCCAAGTTGAAGAGTTTCACCATTCCTCAGATCAACAAGGTAAGCATATACGTATTAGTACATTGTTTTGACTAACTGTCTTAATTAACATATGTATGCGAGTTTTTGTTAGTTCTTGACTCTGATTGTTGCTGCTTAGAACTGAAGAGACTTCCTTCCTTGGATATTTTTGGGAAATCAGTCTACACATTCTATATTGGCCAAAACGATTTCACCTCCAATTTGGCAGCCATCAGTGTAGGTGGAGTGAAGCAATATCTTCCTCTGGTCTCCCAAATTGCTGGTACCATCAAGGTGAGTCAGTACTTAATTCCATATATGGTCATGTGCTACTCGCATGATATAGTAAATGTGAGATATGTTGTTTCATGCAACGGGTGTAGAAAAGTTTTTCTACTTTAGAAAAGATGCAAAGCATGCCTTAGTAAATATTGCATGCAACATTTGAGAAAAAAAAAATGTTTTGAAAATGGTTTCTTATTAGATTGTCTGATAATATAAAGATCATTTTTACAAAGACTGAAATTGGATTTTCGTTAAAATATATGAATCAAATTCACAATATGTCAGCGTAACTATTAGTCCGGCAAGAAAACATTACTGTATCGTTACAATAATAACTAACTTTGCTTATATTGGTTTTCAAAAATTATAGGAGCTTTATACTTTAGGAGGGCGTGCATTTCTGGTTCTTAATCTGGCACCAGTGGGTTGTTATCCATCATTTTTGGCGGGGCTTCCTCCTTTAGAACTCGACGCATTTGGATGCTCAATTGCTTTACAACAAAGCAGTTGTGGACTACAACAACTTGTTGAAGGAGGCACTTAGCCAAACTGGAGGCTCCCTCCCAAATGCTTCCCTCGTATATGTGGACACCTCCTCTGTTTTGCTTGAGCTCTTTAGGCATCCCACTTCCCATGGTATAGCTCCCAACAATGGCGTAGCCAGAAAAACTTTGAAGGGGGTCAACTTTAAATAACTATAATATTAAACGATAAAGAAAAATTGATATAAAAATAACAATTCTTAGTCTTAATAAATATTCATAAAACATGTTGTCATTCATCCACATATCTCTCATTCGGTTTCGCGAATCACTTCCCAATATATTCATAGCAGAAAAAACTCTTTCGGCACTAACTCTATGAATTACAATGTTTTTTTATTTAATAATAATTCTCACCAATAATAAAAAAATCAAAAGAAAATTGTAAACTAAGAGTTGAGAATTGCCTACTAATTTGTTGATTCATAAAAGAATTCCAAAGATGAACTAATGAAGGCTTGCTATCTTGGAGGTGGAGATGCCTGATTCTCTGAATAGGAGAAGTTTAAAAGTATTTTTGATGATGGAGGATAAGTTTAAAGTTTATTGCTAATTGATTAATTACTTTTTCAATTTGTGTAATTTCTTTAATTTTCTAAATATTTTAAATGCATTAAATAATGAAAGAAGACAAATGTAAGAAATAATTCTTCCATATTGGGACTTTTCGGTCAGCTAACAAATAGGAATTAAGTTGTTTAGTGGGCTACAAAGGGCAATATATAACAATACAACATATCATTAATAAACTATAATATAATACACACTATTTTAGTGAGGATCATTACAATTTCACAAGGGTCAAATGACCACTCTAATCACAAGGTGACTCTGCCCCTGGCTCCCAACTAAGGTTTTACCATTTAATTAGGTTTTATATCATTAGAGAAATGTTTTTTTTTTCTTTCGCCAGACTTAAATTGATGGACAAATACTTATATTGTCAGACTGTGAATCTGAATCACACATTAAAAAACAAGTCAAACTAATATGTGGTGTACAATCAATCTACTAATTGTCACGCAATCTAGCAAGAGAACATTTCCTGATAACATATCATGTCAAATAATGTGGCCGACGAGAATTTTTCATGTCATCAAGTATATTTTATGTTTTTATGTTGTAAGTTTAGTTTTACTTTGTTTTGAAACAGGCTTGAAGTATGGTACAAAATCATGTTGTGGGCATGGTGGTGGTGCCTATAATTTTGACCCCCAAGTTTTTTGTGGAAATACAAAGGTGATCAATGGGAAACCTGTGACTGCAACTGCTTGTAGTGACCCTTACAACTATGTGAGCTGGGATGGAGTCCATGCCACAGAAGCTGCAAACAAGCTAACGACATTGGCTATCCTCAACGGCACTTTCTCAGACCCTCCCTTTCCCTTTGAGCAGTTTTGTGACCTCCACCGTATTGCCTGAGAAATCCTTTTTCTTTCAAAGATTGGATTGGATTGGATTTTAAAAGTTGTGTTCTCTACCTGCAAATCTCATTCTGCAAGAATGTAATAACTTTGTTTTCCAAATTATTTGGTTCATAAGCTTTTATATTATGGGAGATCCCACAGTTTGTTTTACATTATGGGTTTAAGGCGGCTTCAAAACCCGATGGTTAAACTGTAATTATAACTGTACTGATTTGATTGATAACACAAGGTACAAATATATACAAGTTAATTGACTTGGTGTAGAAGTAAACTTAAGTCCGCATGGATGTACATAACCTAGTCAAATAGAATCCTAACTGGATTCTCTATATTAACAGTGCCCCTCAAACTTGGCGGTCATTGAGTGACAAGTTTGGACCAGAGTAGGTTGAACCCTAGAGTCGGAAGACCCTTGGTGAGAACATCTGCTGGTTGATCAGTGGATGGAATAAACTGTACCTCGTGGGAACCAAGCTTCACCGTTCACGAACGAAATGATAATCAAGCTCAATGTGCTAGCAATAATATGGGGAGGGGGTTTGGCTTAGCCTCATAATAGGCTAGCAATAATATAGTTTAAATTTGCCTTTGACGAGAATTGAACCTAAGCACTCTCACTTACAAGTGAAGAGAAAATGAAAAGAAAATAGTTTTTGGAAATCAAGGTTGTAAAAGCACTAGGGTTCCGCCATCACCTTAACAATCCTATGTAGTTTTATCAATTACTTATGAATTACACATGCAACTTTGAAGGTTAGGTTTTCCTAATGCATATTCTCCTCGTGATATTCAAGCAAGAAGTTATATCTAACATGCAATCTGTTTGTGATATTCAAATTAAATATGGACATGTGAGACTTATTAAGTTTTGTGAAAACTCTTTGAAAAACCATGCAACCCCTAAAATGTGATATTCATCCTAAACGAAATTACAATTATTAACCACAAGAAGCAATACTCAATCCTCCGGTGATATCTGACCGAATTGCAACCAATAACTTAACTAAACATCTTCATGGTCGTGAATCACTAAGACATAAAGATAGTTTAAACACAATAATTAATAATTCAAAGTATGCATACATAATATCATAAGTAATTAAATAAAGACTACATATTCATACTAAGACTTATGCTTCGCCCGAGCAAAAGAAAGTTAGTTACGCATAATCATAATTAAAATAAAAAGGAATTTAATTGAAATAGAAAAAAATTGGAAACACCTTGAATGTAAAAGTTTGAAATCTCTAAGCTTTGGCCGAATTCCTCTATCAAAAATTGCATAGAGAAGAAAAATAGGGCCGGCCACAATGGCTTATTTATACTACATAGAATATCAAATCCTTCCTAGAAAAGGTCTTAGAATAAACTAGGAAACCAAATAAATTAAAATAAACTAGGAAACATAATTCTAAAGTGATGAGGAAAATTTGCCCGTAATATGAAAACCCACATTTTGGACCCAATTCTCTTCCAAAACCAGCCCAAGATGGCTAGATTTAAAGCTTGAAACATTCTAAACACTTCTCCAAAACGGCCTGAACCCAAAAGAGGCATTCTTGGACTCCAAAAAACGCAATTAAGGCCAAAAACGTCACTTTTCCAACACCGCATACTGCTCCTTTATTTAATCGCTAGAAAATAACCGTTGGGTAGAAAAATCTGAAACTTCGACACGATCAAACTAATGGACTCACAAACGTCCTCTAATTTGAAGCACTCCAAAATTCGTCTGTTTGATCAAGTTTTGCTCCAGAGGAAGTCGAATGTCCTATATAATGCAAAGTATCAAAATTTACCAAAATAATAACCAAAATTTACTAAGATTAGAGTAAAATATATAATATAAAATTGACTCATCAGTCATTACGAGCGTTTATATATATATATATATACATATTTTATTTATTTATTTATTTATATTTTCACACTTGTACATTAATTAAAAAAAACCTAATCTTCTTAAATCCTTACCGGTGGATTCTATCTATTATTATAACTTTTTTTTTTTTGGCATATCCTTGAACATTTGATATTTTGTAGTAAGGTACTAATGCTTTTTCATTAGGCTCTTATTTTTGATATGTAATACTTGAAAGACAAATGTGTTTTGATGTATTAGAGTAATATTTACGTGACAATGTGGTATGTATATACTAATTTAGTATTATATTTTTCATTTGATTATTTATTGATTTAAAATATATTTACTTTAATGGGTAACGGTTTTGGTAATATTACCCGTTAATATTAACGGGTCGAGTTCGGGTAGGGTCATATTACCCGTTCATTTTAATGGGTGTTACAAGATACGACCCGTTAAGATGTCGGGTATGACACAAACAAGAAAAACATGACACAAATGTCAGGTCTAATTTATGGTGATAAAGAGCGCGAACGGATGTGCATTGAGGATGTCATGAAGTTGAACCAACTATTTTCGAAGTAAAAGAAAGAAAGAAAAGCAAACGAAACCATTTATAAAGAGAAATATTATATTGTTACCAATTCACCACATAGGAAGCGTTTATTGGAAAAGTAATCCACTTTTTGAATGTGTGATAAGCATATAGTGGACGAATGACACCACTAAAACTATGTATTGGTTGCAAAGAAAGAACGTCTTTCATCGCCAATCATGATTCAAGAGAGTCTCATTTAGCGGGAAAGTGCTCAAAACCCATCTTCAACAAGAGTGGGAAATCATAATCAGTAGGCTAAACAACTATGAAGCTTAGCCATTTCTTGGAATTCTCTGATCTGGGTGTTTGCTACATCTTCAATGCTCATCGTCCTCCATTTCAGATTAAATGTTTACATTAGAATAATGAAGATTTAACATTTTAACCAATAACTTTAAACACTTCATTGACATTGGGGGGCTATTATTCCTTGTCTCTTAAAAGTGATTAGACGTCAAAACTAAACAAAAATAATTGACATCAATATATACAGGGTAATGTTAAAGAGATTAAACTTTTAAACTAAATTTGCAAACTAAATGATATGTCACCAATAAAAAATAAGCACGTTAATCAACACTTAAGTAATAATCTAATTGTCAACAACCACATCATTTAGTTTACAAAATTTAGTCTTCCTAACATTAAAAAAAAAATTCTGAATCAATCAACTATTACAAAAAAAATTCTTAATCAATCAAGTCAGTCTTCAAGACTACGCGCGAGCAGCAGGCAATCATCCCTCAACTAAGTCAAGAATGCCCAAAATAGGTAACAAATTCAAAATTATTTCATCCATCCTCACCCTATATTCTCCACAAGGTAATTATTTCATAACCTCCAAAACATTCCTTTTAAATTATGTTAATTGGCTAATTAATGGATTTATTACCTAATTAATCCATTAATTGCCAATTAAATCACAAATTGCACCCAAAAAATACACAAGAGACCGGCCACCCTCTCTCCCAAGGGGACCGGCCATGCTCTATATATTCAACCTCATTTTCTCTAAAAAGGGAGGTCTTCACTCTTGCTAAAATTCTCAAAAATTCTCAAACACTTTTCTCTCTAAATTCTAACTTTAGCATCGGAGGTTCTTCGGCCAAATCCCCCCCCCCCAATTCATCGTGGGCGCATGAGGCTTTTGGCCTTGACCTAAGGTGTTATTTTTTTTCTAGGTGCAATTTTGTCCAAGATCAAGGAGGAAGAAATTTGCATCCACAAATTGGTGCTTTCATTGAGAGAAGAGTCACACACTCGTAGAAGACTCCCACATCAAAAGGTTTTTCTATTTTCTTGTCCATTTGTAGATTTTTCGTACGTTCTTATTATTAGAATTTTTTATTTGCAAAGATTCTTTGATAATACGTAAAAGAGAAATACAATGGCTAAAAATTTAGAAAATTCCTCAAGTGAAAATTCCAATATTCAAGAAATGGGTCCACAACGATCAACAAGGCTAAATGTGATCATAGGAGCGGCACCATCGCTACAGGATTCCACCATGGCAACCATCGCGGTGGCCACCACGGTTACCACTACTTGCGGCGAGGTCCATGGCATCGCTACCACGGCCCGAGCCGTGCTATCCAAGCTTGCACGGGCCCAAGCCCAAACCGTGACATCCAAAGCCCATGGCACCAAAGCCACGACCCAAGTCTCGCACTCGCATGCATCACACACCGAGCAGCCTGTTTCCGTGGCCAAGCCTGCTCTCACGACCAAGCCTGCTCCCACGACCCAGCCTGCTCTCGTGGTCTCCTAAGCAGCCAAAGCCGGCCCAAGACTATCTCAACCATCCGGACCTACCATCGAGCCGAGGGCATTTTCACCATATTTCTCCACGGGTTTGACTTTTCCCAACTCAAATCTTGTGCCTGGAGTCTACCATCATTCCATTGCTCAAGGAGGCACATTTCTTCCAAGCACTTCCAATCCAAATGGCGAGCAACACTTGTCCCGTCAAGTGATAGAGTTGACGAGCGCCCTTGCACAACAAACGACCTTGGCGAATCAGCTTCTACAACGTACTGAAATCCAACGTGCCCTAAACGAGGTGTCCCACACTAGGACAATGGCAAACGAAGAGCCTCTATAGCAGTGCTCTGGTAAGCAGCCACTTGACCAACCACGAAACGAGCATTCAGGCAGCATACATTCCCGATTGGGCCTCCGAGATAGCGTATACTCCTGTCTTCGCGCGGAGGAGTGTGTACTCTCGACTAGGCCCACATGCAAGTATTCGTTCACGGTTAGGGCCACATTTCGATAATCAACATGAGCAGCCTTCTAGACAAAGCGTTCATTCGCGGCTAGGCTCGCAAGAAACATTCTCCACATCACATCGGAGCAGACAGCACGACAGACGGAGATAAGTAGTCACTCAATCCATATCAAGTTCAACCAGTAGCCTGCAAAGAATTCCTTTGCCTGCTAGGGATGTACCACATGCACCGCCGCAGCAGCATGAACAAGCCAAAAGCATGGAAGAGTAGCCTAGACCAGCAGGTCAAGACCGGGAGTAGCCAAGAGCTTCGCTACCCCCAGCAAAGGCAAATCCAAGAAGAGGTAGAGAGACTCTTCAACGAACGATTGCGTGATTTTCAACGCAACGAAGTGGTCGATGAGGCACTACGGCGGGATATGACCAATATAAGTAGATCACCATTCACGGACGAGATCGAGCAGGCAAAGCCTCCACGTAAGTTTAGCATGCAACATTTTACATCTTTCTAAAGAGATGAAGATTCGGAAAGGTACTTGAAGCACTATCGAAGCACGATGATCCTTTATCGGAGCAACAATGCCCTTATGTGCAAAATCTTCGCCACTACTTTACAAGGCGAGGCGCAAGATTGGTTTCACACCTTGCCACCACGGTCCATCCAAAGTTTTGATGATCTTTCCTTGGTTTTCACCAAAGAATACTCATCCTACCGCTCGATCAAGAAAAAGTCTGACCACTTACTCAATGTGAAGAAGAACCCAAATGAGTCGCTCTGTAACTACATGAAGAGGTTCAAAGCGGAGAAGGTGAAGATCGTCTGATGCGACGACTCGATAGCAAGTGTAGCTTTCCAAAAAGGACTCCCAACAGACTACCCACTGTTCGAGAAATGATCATGAAAGAAGATCTAACTTTAGCAGACTCATTTGCTCTAGCAGAGAAGCATGCACTTTGGGACGAGACTCGGCGAGCAGAGAAGGGCACCTGATCAGCCTCGAAAAGAGTCGGTAGTGGCTTAAAGGAAGAAGGAAGGGAAACATTCCAACAAAAGCAGGCATGAGGCCAAGCGTAGGGACCGACCCACGAACAAAGAAAGCCTAACGACCAAGAACTATTCTAAGTTCTTAATTCCGATCCACCAAATCCTTCGAGGCATCAAGAATGAGCCATTGTTCAAACTACCAAAACAATCAAAGGGGGATACTTCTAAGTTGGATCACACCAAGTATTGCGCATTCCACCGAGGTCCCGATCACACAACTGATGACTATTACACTTGGAAAAACTACCTAGAAAAACTCGTGAAAGAAGGCAAGGTTGACAGATACTTAAACAAGCCAATTACGTAGCCTAGAAGGAACGCAGACAATGATGAGGAGCCGCCAACCAAGATGATTTTAATTAATGGCATCTTCATCGAATCCGAGCACTTGGGGGTCACCAGCAATTCCACAAAAAGGAAGATTCAGCAGGCTCTACTAGTCTCATAGGTCCAAGCAACCGACATCCAACCTGGACCTATCATTGGCTTCACCGAGCAGGATGCAGAAGGCGTTGACTTTCTACACGACGACACACTAGTGGTATATGTCCAACTAGCCCATGTTATAGTCGACAGAATGATGGTCGACAATGAAAGTGCAGTCAACCTACTTCAACTTTTAGTCATTCAAAAGATGGGCCTAGAAAGCACAATCATACGCCGAGCAGAGATACTCACAGGATTCAACGGGCATACCTCAACTGCCATCAGCCATATCATACTTAACGTGAAAACATCTCCAGTTGTCTCAAAGCAGACGTTCATGATCGTAAGCAACCCATCTCCCTATAATGGGATTCTTAGGAGACCTTGTTTGATCAAGTACTTAAAAATCTGATTCTGCATCCCGAGATGAGGAGTTGGAGATATCAAGTCTGACTAGGCTGCATCCCGACGATGCACTGTGCATGTATTGAAGGAATCAAAGAAGAAGACATTTACTCTCGTAGAGGCTACTAAGATCCATATGGATGAAGAAGCTACCAAATAACAATTACAGCAAGCAGATCGAGAATATGGTGCCCAAACAGACGAGATAGGATGGAAACCCGAAGAGGACGCCGATGACATCATTCTTGATCCCTAACAGCCGAAAAGGACGACCAGAATCGGATCACGTCTAAACCCAGTCGAGAAGGAAGAACTCACGACTTTCCTTAGGGAAAACCGAGATGTTTTTGCATGGTCACAGTCTGACATGCCCGGTATCAATCCTGAGGTAGCCTACCACAAGTTGCACGTCAATCCCACTGCCAAACCGGTGATCCAAAAGAAAAGACATTTTACACCCAAACGAGTGGCGATCATTGAGGTGGAAATTGACAAGCTATTGGAGGTCGGATTCATAGAAGATGTAGCATATTCAACATGGCTTGCTAACGTCGTGCTAGTCATGAAAAAAGAGAAGGGCAAATGGAGGGTTTGCGTAGATTACACTAACCTCAACAAGGCATGCCCAAAAGATCCTTATCCTGTCCCTCAGATCGATTTATTGGTAGATTCAACTTTTGGGAACCAGCTGCTCAGTTTCTTGGACGCATACTCAGGCTACAACCAAATAACCATGTATGAACCCGATAAGGAGAAATCCGCGTTTGTAATCAAGCGAGGCACCTACTGCTACAAAGTTATGCCCTTTGGCCTCAAGAATGCAGAAGCCACTTACCAAAGGTTAGTAAACATAATGTTCAAGAAGCAGATTAGGGTAACTATGGAGGTCTATGTCAACGACATAATGGTAAAGGGTAAGCAGTGGTTAGATCATATCCGCAACTTGGCAGAATCTTTCAGCATCATCAGAAAGTACAAGATGAAGCTCAACCCCACCAAATGCACATTTGGGGTATCTTCAGGCCGATTCCTAAGGTGCTTAGTAACCCAACGAGGAATAGAAGCACATCCCAAGCAAATCTAAGCGATCCTAGAGATGAAGTCTCCAACCACCTTGAAGGAGATCCAAAGCTTGACAGGACGAACGGCAGCCCTCAATCGCTTCTTCTCGCGGTCCACCGATTGATGCAAACCCTTTTTCAAAGCTATTAAGAGGGCACAACGAGACAAGTGGGATGAAGAGTGCGAAAGAGCTTTCCAAGACCTGAAGAAGTATCTCACATCACCTTATTTGCTATCAAAGCCGAAAGCAGCGAAGGATTTATACATCAACTTGGCAGTCTCCGAAGTAGCAGTGAGCTCTGCCTTCATACGAGAAGAGCTGGGGGCCCAACTGCCAGTATTCTACATTTCTAAAGCTCTTCTAGATGCAGAAACAAGATATCCGAAGATCGAAAAATTAATTTTGGTGCTAGTTGCTGCGGCTCGGAAGCTCAGACCATACTTTCAAACTCATACAGTCATTGTCATGACTCAGTATCCTATACGATCAATCTTACATGGTCTGGACGCTTCTCAACGAGTGATGAAGTGGGCGTTGGAACTCGGCCAATATGGTTTAGTTTTCCGACCCTGCACGGCAATAAAGGCCCAAGCCTTGGCAGACTTCATATCGAAATTCACGCCTAGCCTAGGCGAGCAACAGAGCGGCCTAACAACGTCCCAGAAGCGGCTGAGCACACCTTAGCCGCGTTTGTTCCATCCAATGGAGACTCCTAGCATTTGCATGTCGACAGAGCATCCAACTACAAAGGCTCAGGAGAAGGCGTGGTCCTTGTCACCCCAGACTGTTCAATGCTCGAGCAGGCGATCACTCTAGGCTTCAAAGCATCCAATAACTAAGCAAAATACGAGGCTCTACTGGCCTCCGAATGGTAAAATACTTGGCAGTGAAGAAGCTTGCAATTCATTCCGATTCCCAGTTAATCACCAGCCAAACCATTAGGGAATACACGGCAAAACATCCAAGGATGGCGCAATACCTAGAAAAAGTATGCAAACAGCTTGAGGTATTTCAGACTTACACTCTCACTCAAGTCTCACGGGCAAACAACCCCAATGCAGATGCGTTAGCCAGCCTAGGCTCCGCCCTTGACCACCAATTCAAACGCTTTATTCCGGTGGAATATCTAGACAAGCCAAGCATTGAGGCGGAGCCAACGACCGAAGTGTCACAGGTTAGTATAACTCCCAATTGGCAAAGTTCTATTATAGACTACCTGGTCAACGACACGCTCCCCTCGGAAAGATTAGAGTCTTGGAAGCTTCAAATCAAGGTAGGATATAGTAATATGTGGAACGACATTCTCATATGAAGATCCTACACCGGACCACATCTCCGCTGCCTAGCACTTCCCCGATGACTTGAAAGTTCTAAGTTCAATCCATGAAGGCGTTTGTGGAAATCACTTCGGAGGTCGATCCTTAGCACATAAAGCTTTTAACACAGGCTCCTATTGGCCTAGCATGCACCGAGATGCTAAAGAATTAGTACAAAAGTGTGACCGCTGCCAATGTTACAAGCCGGTACCAGCACTGCCTGCCAGTGAGCTACATCCGCAAACGAGCCATTGGCTATTCATGCAATGGGCAATCGACTTGGTAGGACCTATGCCGCCTGCTATTGGGGGGCAGATGGATGATGATCATGGCAACCGACTACTTCACCAAATGGGTAGAAGCAGAGCCCATGACCACCACGAATCAGACGGACGTAGAGTGCTTTATATGGAGGAACATCATTTGTCGATTTGGCATCTCTTAGTCCATCGTCACCGATAACGACCCACAATTTGTGGGCCAAGATGTGGCGAAGTTCTTCCAAAAGTATGACATCAAGCAGCACATGTCCATGCCAATATATCCTTATGGCAGTAGGTGGGCCGAAACATCTAATAAGATGATCATCAACTGCCTCAAGAAATCTCTCACCAACAAGAAGGGAAAATGGCTAGAAGAACTCCCCGGATGTCTATGGGCATATCGTACCACCAAAAGATGAGCAACCGATGAGACTCATTTCTCTTTGGCGTTTGGCTCAAAAACAATCATTCATCCCAATGTCATCAAGCCAAGTATCACCGCTCTACTACCAAGCATTGAGCAGAACAGTAAGGAGATGGCCACAATCTTAGATTTGGCAGAGGAGAAGCGCGAGCAGACCATCACCTGCATCACAGCCTACCAACAACAACTCATTTCCAGTTACAACAAAAAAGCTAAGATCCGACAGTAAAACCACGCTAGACTTATACAACCGCACATTCTTGTGAAAGGTTAATCAAGCTAACGTGCATATACGAAGCTTTATCCACTATCGACATGCTACGTAGTCGATAAGCTTCACCTATGCCAAGCGCAGAACAACCTACACCAAGGCCTAAAGTGTTGTGATACTTGCTACGCAACCTACAGAATTGGAGAAAGCCAATGTTAACAGCCTAATGGTTACACGGACTTGTCTACTTCTGTAAGTAAGGCATCAGGCTGCCAACCATATGGCTAATAACTTTGCAAAGTTCTACACCAACACCTACGGCTGCATAGGCTAACCGAGCTTGTTTGCTTATAGAAAAGTAGCACGCTTGCCACTGGTCTATAAAGTCTAAAGGTTAGGGCATGAACAAAAGAGGTGAAGATAAAGAAAAGTGAAGGAAGCATGTTTATAAACAATTAGCAAAGGCCGAAGGAGTTCAAGGAAAACAAGAGCTACAAGGAAAAACAAAGAAAATTCTAAAGGCTACCTAGAAGACTACATTTCAGCAGCTTGGACATCCCACGACTACTTGGTCGCCACACCTTCAGCAGCCGCGACACTCTTAACAGTGGCACCATCCAGCGATTCACCCCCGACTGCCCCAGCCTGGGCACTAACTTCTCCAACTACTTCGCCAATGGAAGCTTCAAAAGTAAAAGCAAGCAAGTTTTCCAAAGAAATAAAAAAGGTCTCGAAACCTCGAGCCCATCATTTTCACCCTTCAGCTGCTTATCCTCATCAAGCAGACCAACACGGACGCGCTACAACTCATCCACTTCATTCTTCAGACTTTCGTTGATCTTCAGTACACCTTGAAGTTCCAACACTTGGGCTTCAAGCCTATTAACGATTCTCTTGAAGTGGATCACTTGATTATAAGAAGCAATTAACTCTTCATCCTTTACATAAACAGCGAAACGAAGCTTAGAAACTGCAAACTCAAGATCTTGAATCTGAGGTATGTAGCATTCAATCTTATTCTCTGCACTTTCATACTTAACTTGGATTGCGTTAAGATTAGTCTTCAAGTCAACAATATCTTGGCGAGCGGTCTCAAGCTGCAGAGAAGTGGGGGCAGAAATATTAGACCCCTTCAAAGCAACGAGCTTAGAATCCAACCTCTTGATCTCCTCAGGCAAGGAATAAGCTTCAGTTGCCATAGTCTTCGCCACCTCTTTGGCAACCTTGCTATATATGTAACATAGTAAGCAGAGCAGTCATTCTATGTTGGGTCGTATGCTTCGCAAAGGAACTTGGGCAAACAAACCTTTCTAAACGCCATCAATAAACTTGGCACAAACGTCCATGTCTTCAAGCAGATATGGTTTCAAGAGCACATAGATCTCAGCAGCCTCCCTAGAAACAGGCTTAGTGGATTTCTCACAGCAGCCTACGTGAGCAGTCTCCTCATTCCCAGCAGGTGAATCAATCTCAGCAGTAGAGAGAGTGGGCCTTAGCGCCACTTTAGTAGCAGAGTCCACCTTATCGCTCTTCATAATAGAAAGTCTCTCCAAAGGTGAACCAGACTTAGCTCCCAACGGACATCTTGGTACAAACTTCGTCACTAAGGGCATAACATGACTTATACGCTAAGCAATCCTATCAGCAATCATACTAGCCATTCTTCACATGGCAGGCACCACATGCTCAGATCTAGTAGCCTCATTTTTCTTCCCATTAGAATAAGTCATGTCAATCATAGGCCTCTCGGCAGCAGACATACCCTCACGAACAGCAGAGGAAGTCTTCAGTTTTTTCTTAACCAACATCTCTTAAGCAGACGGGGAAAATCTATTCTTTCTATCTTCATTCATAGTAGGCTCCATGACAGCGATTAGACGAGCCAAAGTATCCGTCTTGATCCTCTTTACCTTCTTTCTTGGGAGTAACCCACATTTTTCACGGCGAAGAGAACTAAGCAACCAACGCTATTCACGGTACTCAGCAGAGGAACTCAACCTATGTTGGCTTTTTCCTCATTTTTTTCTCTCAGACCAGCAGGCAGAAGGCCTGCATGCCCAACATTTCAGCAGCCCATAAGGCCCGTGACCTCCACATCTTTCTTAAATACTGGTCTGGCCCCCGTCAGGTTCAATAACTCAAAGGACATAAGCTATGTGGTTGGCCTGGCACTAAGTCCCAGCGCCTCAATCCGCGGCCCCAGCCACACAAGCTACCCTTGGCTCTAGCCAAGCTGAGCAGCCCAAGCAGTGGTCCCTGCCACAACACCTTCTCGGCCCATGTTGAGCCAACTCCTGGCCCCTGCTAGCCGACATGCCGCACCACATAGACAACTGCCATGCGACAGCACTATCCAAGAAGAAGACAAGGAAAATTAATTTTTTCTTACCTCGGTGCAGCGCGAAGAAGACGAAGAAAGCAACGAAAGAAGATCTTTTGCACGGGCAATATGTAGAAGATTGCTAGAGGAGAGGGAATAAATATCCTCTAAGCTCTCTCTCTTTCTTGTAGGGAATAATAAATCGCTCTCCAAAGTTGATTTAATAACCCACTTAAGGTGGACTTAAATAGGCTTTGAGAGAAATTTATTTCCCTTTCCGAGAAAGATCTAATTTCCTATTAAAGAGAGAATCTACATCAAAGTAGGAAACAATCCAAAGTTTCCTAAAGCAAGAAAATCTCTACACCTGTTGCCCTTTTCTGCGAGCAGTCCAACATGTGTGGGGGCATTTGTGGAGCCAAAAATAATTGAAAGGCGACACGTGGATTTTGGATGAAAGAGGACAAAAATACCCTTGAGGCATATCGGGATTCCTACGCGCGAGCAGCGGGCAATCATTCCTCAACCAAGTCAAGAATGCCCAAAATAGGTAACAAATTCAAAATTATTTCATCCATCCTCACCCTATATTCTCCACAAGGTAATTATTCCATAACCTACAAAACATTCCCTTTAAATTATGTTAATTGGCTAATTAATGGATTTATTACCTAATTAATCCATTAATTTGCATCCACATAGGATATTCGAACTTGGAAGTATTTTACGAATTGAAAATAATTGTCAATCAACGTATACATCAATTGTGGGCAACAACCTATTTGGGACAATTCATAGCATGACCGACACATGGTGGTGCTAAAGTTTCACGCGTCTGAAAAAATGAGCCCGTGTGTAATTATGTGCCTCACCTTATATATATATATATGTATATATATATATATACTGGAGTAAGCTTGGTATTATATACCAGTCATTCTATCTGCTACTGAGAATATGAGCCTGTGTGTACCAAAAATTTGTGTCCTCCACAAGATTTTAATCGTATGGATGACAGTGGTG
This sequence comes from Malus fusca, assembly GCA_035220775.1. NCBI lineage: Eukaryota > Viridiplantae > Streptophyta > Magnoliopsida > Rosales > Rosaceae > Malus > Malus fusca. Next base: position 22,252,393 of record CM069065.1, on the reverse strand, counting down.
GCAGCTTTGAGTTGGTTATGTCACTCTAAATGTGAATTCGAGGCAATTTTCAATTTCGGAGATTCAAACTCAGATACAGGCGGTTTTTGGGCAGCTTTTCCGGCGCAATCTGGACCCTATGGCATGACATACTTCAAGAGACCTGTTGGTCGGGCTACAGATGGGAGGCTCATTGTTGATTTTCTAGGTAACTCACACAACCTTCTGTCTGGTGTTCTTCCACTACTTTGTCAGCCAAACGGGGACTTAGTTGATTAGGAGGTCATATTTCATGCTTGTTTAGTGCTTGTATTTGTTCAGCAATTTTGTCATTTGGCTTGATATTTTCCTAATCCTGTAGGATATGGGAGGCCCTACATTTGACAGGTCAGTTGGATTGTTTTATTTGGCCCTTTTATACCACAAGACAGAGACTCCACAACTGGACAAAGTTTTGACTAATCAGTAGTCATTTCTTGTTCAATTTTCCTTTATATCACTAATTATATCAATAATGATACAGATGTTAAGGCATAGATATATAAAATATCTAAATCATCATAGGTGAACTTATACCTATCTTTTTGTACGATAGAAGGAGATTCTAATTGAGAGCATACATACGACACACTGCCCTGACCAATTGACTTAACTTACATATGCATGTCTCCGAGCTAAGCTAAACCGATTGTACATTGTGCGGAGCTTTTAGAGCAATGCAATATTTGTTAGAGCACAATGTGTTTGTTGCTAATAAAATTACGTCACGTGATATCGATAGCATGAAGATGTGTATTAATGTCGACACAAAAATACTTAACAGCAGATATGTGTCCTGATTTTATGCTTTTTGGTATTGAACTTGGCAGCTCAAGCTCTAGGGTTACCATTTATAAGTCCATATCTGAAATCAATTGGATCTGATTATAAACATGGGGCAAACTATGCAACACTAGCATCCACTGTGCTTTTGCCAAACACTTCATTGTTTGTCACTGGAATTAGCCCATTCTCTCTGGCCATCCAGCTCAACCAAATGAAGGCATTCAAGACCCAAGTTGAAGAGTTTCACCACTCCTCGAATCAACAAGGTAAACATATACGTATTGGTACACTGTTTTGACTAACTGTCTTGATTTATGTATATATGCTGAGTTTTTGTTAGTTTTGATGACTGCGATTATTGTTGCTTAGAACTGAAGAGACTTCCTTCCCTGGATATTTTTGGGAAATCACTCTACACATTCTACATTGGCCAAAACGATTTCACCTCCAATTTGGCAGCGATTGGTGTAGGTGGAGTGAAGCAATATCTTCCTCAAGTGGTCTCCCAAATTGCTGGTACCATCAAGGTGTGTCAGTACTTAATTCCATATATACTTTATGTTGAACAGATGAGTTTTGGGCTTGATTATCAAAGGAGAAAAGGTTTACTTTTGCATAATAAGGTTTCTCACATATATGGTCATGTGCTACTGGCATGATATAATAAATGTGAGATGTCGTTTTATGTAACGGGTGTAGAAAAGTGTTTCTACTTTAGAGAATATGATGTAAAGCACGCCTCAGTAAATATTGTTTGAATCTTTTATTGGATTGTTTAATAATATAACGATCATTTTTACAAAGATTGAAATTGAATTTTCATTAAAATAAATGAATGAAATTCACAATTTTGTCAGCATAAATATTTGTCTGGCAACAAAACAGTACTTTACCATTACAATAATAACGAACTATACAACATTTACACTTTGCTTATATTGGTTTTCAAAAATTATAGGAGCTATATGCATTAGGAGGGCGTGCATTTCTGGTACTTAATCTGGCACCAGTGGGTTGTTATCCATCATTTTTGGCGGGGCTTCCTCCTTCTGAACTCGACGCATTTGGATGTTCAATTGCTTACAACAAAGCAGTTGTGGACTACAACAAGTTGTTGAAGGAGGCACTTAGCCAAACTAGAGGCTCCCTCCCAAATGCTTCCCTCGTATTTGTGGACACCTCCTCTGTTTTGCTTGAGCTCTTTAGGCATCCCACATCTCATGGTATAACTCTCGACCAAGGTTTTACCATTTAATTAGGTTTTATATCATTAGAGAAATGTTTTGTTTTTACTTTTGCCAGACTTAAATTGAGGGACAAATACTTGTATTGTCAGATTGTGAATTTGGATCACACACTCAAAAACAAGTCAAACTAATATGTGGTGCACAATCAATTTTCTAATTGTCACACAGTCCAACAAGAGAACATTTCCTGATAACATATCATGTCAAATAATGTGCCCAACGAGAAATATTCACATCATCAAGTAAATTTTTATGTTGTAAGTTTAGTTTTACTTTGTTTTGATACAGGCTTGAAGTATGGTTCAAAATCATGTTGTGGGCATGGTGGTGGTGCCCATAATTTTGACCCTCAAGTTTTTTGTGGAAATACAAAGGTGATCAATGGGAGACCTGTGACTGCAACTGCTTGTAGTGACCCTTACAACTATGTGAGCTGGGATGGAGTCCATGCCACAGAAGCTGCAAACAAGCTAACAACATTGGCTATCCTCAACGGCACTTTCTCTGACCCTCCCTTTCCCTTTGAGCAGTTCTGTGACCTCCACCGTATTGCCTGAGAAATCCTTTTTCTTTCAAAGATTGGATTGGATTGGATTTTAAAAGTTGTGTTCTCTACCTACAAATCTCATTCTGCAAGAATGTAATAACTTTGTTCCAAAGTATTTGGTTCATAAGTTTTTATATTATAGGGTGAACTGCCAATTTAGTCCCTAAATTATCACCTGAGTGAAAATTAGGTCCCTAAACTTTTTTTTTTCAGAAAAATCAGTTATTGAAGTATAAAAACTTGCCAATTACATCCCTAATATTATATTCGAAGCTACTATATTCATTTTTCCGTCAATTTAAGTCACGTTACTTGCATGTAATACACATTGGAGGGTAGATTGGTAATTTTACATAAAGAAATAGTGTACGGAGTTAACTTTGGAAGGTAAATGAGACGTTAGATTCGCAACCTATATGAAATGTTAAGGGCTTATAGACGAGAAAAGAACGGTATTATACTCTAAAGTGTGTCAAGTGACCTAAGTTGACGAAAAAATTGGATAAAATAGCTTTGAATATAATAGTAGGGATGAATTTAGCAAATTTTAATGAATTTAAGGACTTATTTTACCGAAAAAAAATTCATGGACCTAATTTTCACTGAGGTGATAGTTCAAGGACTAAACCGGCACTTCACCCAATATTATGGGATCCCACATCTTGTTACATTTCGGGTTTAAGGTGGCTTCGGAAACCAAGAGTTAAACTGTAGAAGTATAACCATATTGATTTGAACTTTAACACAAGGTACAAATATATACAAGTCAAGTGACTTGGTGTACAAGTAAACCTAAGCCCATATGGATGTACATAACCTAGCCCAATAGAATCCTAACTTGATTCTTCTATACTAATAGCCCCCCTCAAACTTGGTTGTCGTTGAGTGACAAGTATCGACTGGAGTAGGTTGAACCGCGAAGTCGGAAGACCCTTGGTGAAAACATCCGTTGGTTGATCAATGGATGGAATAAACTGTACCTTGTGTAAACCAAGCTTCACCCATTCACAAACGAAATGATAATCAAGCTCAATGTGCTTAGTCCGGGCACGAAAAATATGATTAGCCGCCATATAAGTAGTACTCAAGTTATCACAAAAAAGTAAAGTGGGAGAGACAACCGGATAACTGAAGTTTGCAGAGAACACAGGAAAGCCAAATGGATTTGGCACAAGCATGAGCCAAGACCCTGTATCCGGATTCTGCACTAGAGTGAGAAACAATCGATTGCTTGGTGGAGCTCCAAGATAGCAAATTAAGGCCATGAAAAATCTAGAATCCCGATGTGGAGAGGAGAGTGTACGGACAACCAGACCAAAAAGAATTGGAATAATCATGAAATAGAGAAGAGACAGATGAGCACCGAAAGGAAATCCTATGTTCTATGGAACCTTTGACATACCTCAGAATACGCTTAGCAACAATAAGATGGTGTGAGTGGGACGAGACATGAACTGAGAAATATGATTCACCGCATAGGCAATGTCCGGTCTTGTTAAAGTGAGATATTGTAGGGAGCCCAATAAGTGACGGAAGTCAAACGGACCAGAGAGCGGGGTACCATCTAATAGATAACACTAGTGACACATCAACTTAAGTGAGCTGATGTGTAGTCTTAAGATAGTTAAGTGGTGTAAATATAAGTTTGCTTTATGAAATGAGCTATATATACTATCCTAAAGGGATAAGGTCTGTAATGTTCATTCTTCACGTAAATAAGAAAATCAATCTTCCTCTCTTAGCTTTTATCTTCAAGCTCTCTCTGTTACATTCGTGGTCGTTTATGATTTCGATCATGGTATCATCGTGAGCCATATGCTTAGCAGCGTTTAATTTCTTCGTATCTCGTCGTCTACGCTTCGTTTGGTACTCATTCTTCGGTTCGTCGACTCCGCGATCTATCTTTGGGACTTCGCGATTTCCGCTCGCCATTGAGGTTTTGCTTTCGGATTTGATTCTTGTTGCGCTCTGTTATTTGTGGAATTTAAACGATTTTGCTGATATCTACGTTCTTGTGCACTTCAATTTTATTTTTAGTCGTGTTGGATGTTCTGATTGATTTACTCTTCGAAACCCTAGCTCTTGATCTTTGCAATTGTTTTGAATCTCTGATTTTGGAAGATTAGTTGGTGCTGATTCTCTGCTTTACTGTTACTTCTGCTAGAAGTTGTCATTTGTCTGGAATTCATCAATTGTGCAAGTTTATCATGCCTATCTCTAAATCTTTGACTATGGATATTCTTCGCAAGATTTCTGATTTCATGTCTATTAAATTGGATGACACAAATTATGTGTCTTGGAGTGCTAAAATCCAATGATTGTTGAAAGGATATCATTTACTTGGGTATATTGATGGTAGTCTTCCATGTCCTGATTCTACCAGTGAGTCATTTCAACAATAGGTTGATCATGATACCGCTATCATGAACATGCTTATTGCTACCATAACTGAGGAGGCATTTTTTGAAATAATGAATTGTGAGACTTCCCTTGAGGCTTGGGTTACATTGCAGGAATGTTTCTCTTCTGTTTCTGAGGCAAGTCTTATGCAATTGAAAACTAATTTGCAAACCATTCAAAAAGGATCAGACTCCATTGAAGTCTATTTGAGCAAAATTAAGACCGCTCGCCAACGTTTAGCTTGTGCGGGTTTTACTATCACTGATAAGGATTTTGTTTTGATTACATTGAATGGCCTTCCGGTTGAATATAATCACTTCCGCTCCCATATTCGAGCTCGACCAGTTGCTATTACTATATCTCAGTTGCGTTCTCTACTTATTGAGGGAAGAGAGTGATATTTCTAAAGCTAATACTATCATGAACGCTTCAATGCTTGCTGCCATGGTTGCTAAGGGTTTATCTTTTTCTACATCTTCCACAACTGAACCTGTACTTAATTCTTCCAACAAGACTTATTCTTCCGTTAACTCAAATTTGTCTGAACATATGCTTGGAAGTTCATCTCAGCCACCATATTCTCAGGGCAATTCATATGACGCTTCTTGGTCTCGTGGAGGCTATGCTGGTGGTCGATTTAATCGTGGAAAAGGAAATTACAGAAACAAATATAATGGAGGGGGTCGATATAATGGAGGTTATAGTCGTTCTCAATATTCTGGCCCTAATTCTACTTCATTTCCAGCTGGTGGACTTCAGCTTTCCAATGGCGGACAATCTTTTCACCCTTGCAATTTTCAAAATCCTAATGGTGGTTATAATGGTGGACAATTTCCTTCAGTTCAATATGGTGGATTATAGTTTTATAATGGTGGACAATTTCCTCACTTTGGTGGTTATCAAGGTTCTTATGGTGGTTCCCCTCAATTTTCTCATGGAGAAGGATCTTCTTCACATAGAGGTGGTTCATATACTACTATGTTCCTCCACATAATGGACAAGGAGTCCTTGGTCCAAGTGCACCATCATATCTTGCACCACCACCATCTCCACCAGTTTCTAGTGTCTCAACATCTAGCTCATCCACAATACCTTGTTAGATTTGTAAGCAGCAAAGTCATATTGGTGTTGATTGTCCTCATCGCTACAATTATGTTGTGCAAGGAAAGAGTCCCCCTTCAGTGCAGGCCTTCACTGCCATGTCTTCAGTGCCATTTCAACCTCCAAATATTTGGCTCACAGATAGTGGTGCAACTCATCATATGGTCTCAGATATCAGCTGTCTTACTGCAGTGCGACCTTGCTCTCCAACTGATACCATTACAGTAGGTTATTTTTGAAATTCAGGACAAAATGGGGAAGGTTCTATACCAAGGCCAGAGCACTGATGGCTTGTACCCCATTCCTGTCCAAATTAAGCTTGATCCAACTTTTACCAAACGTGCTTTTCTTGGTCAAAAGATCAATTCACACCTGTGGCATCAACGCTTTGGTCATCCTGTTAATGATATTACTTCTATTATGTTATCTCAGGCTAATATCTCTTGTTCTGTAGATTCATCTTCAATGATTTGTCAATCTTGTTTGAAGGGTAAAATGACTCGTTTGCCTTTTTCTCCTAGTGTAAATAGAGCTAGTGAAGCTTTTCATAAGGTCTATACTGATGTTTGGGGGCCAAATCCACATGTTTCTATCTCAAGATATCGGTATTATGTTGTGTTTGTTGATGACTGTACTCGTTACTGTTGGATCTATCCGCTTGTGAATAAATCAGAGGTTTTTGGAGTTTTTGTTCAATTCTATGCATATATTTCCAATTATTTTTCAAAGTCTATAAAGATATTACAGAGTGATGGTGGTGGTGAGTTCATTAGTAAAGTGTTTCAAGAATTTCTTGCATCTAAAGGCATTCAACACATGAAATCATGCCCATACACTCCACAACAAAATAGGATGGCAGAGAGAAAGCATCGACACTTGGTTGAAACAGCTATTACTCTTCTTTCTACAGCCTCATTGCCTCTGAAATTTTGGTTTCATGCTTGTTCTACAGCAAACTATCTTATTAATCGGATGCCAACCAAAGGTCTAGATATGAAGTCTCATTTTGAGAAGCTTTTTGGTTCACTTCCTCATGTTACTACTCTTAAAATTTTCGGTAGTGCGTGTTATCCACTATTGCGACCCTATAATCACAATAAGATGAAGGCCATCTGAAGCAGGACGAACCTCAAGATCCAGAAAATAGCAAAGAGGACCGAGGTCTTAAATTTCGAATGTGTGTCCCAAAAGATCCATAAAGCGCAGGAGGGCCACATAATTATTCCCAGTTAAAACATTATCATCCATGTAAATTAATAAGATAAGATGAGTTGTATCATGACGGAATATGAACAATGAGGGATCGGCCAGGCTTTGCAAAAAGCCATGACGCAGAAGAAAAATGTTGAACTGCTGAAACCAAGCTCGGGGAGCTTGTTTGAAACCATATAATGCCTTATGTAACTTACGAACATGGTGAGGGCTCTGTGGATCAACAAAGCTAAGTGGTTCGAGTATAAAGACATCTTCCTGTAAATACCCATGGAGGAAGTACATCAAGCTGATGAATGGACCATCCATGAGCGATCGCTAAACTGAGAACAAGGCGAATAGTGGCAGACTTAACAACCAGACTAAATGTCTCATCATAATCAAACCCATATTATTGATGAAAGCCTTTAGCAACCAAGCAAGCCTTATAGTGCTCAATAGAACCATTTGCATGATGCTTAATAATAAAAAAAATCATTTGCAACCAACTAAATTTTAAGTGGGATGAGTTGGAACAAGAGACCATGTACCATTTTTAAGAAAAGCAGTGAGGGCACGAGGAAAATGATAATGAACCATGCCATCGGTGTATTGTTTGGGTGCAGAGTGACTAGTACGAGGCCGATCTGCATAGGATGAAGAGACTGAGGTAGGGACGGATGAGATTGCACGGGCACAGACTGCAGTGGCTGGATCGGTGGAGACGACCCACTAGAAGAAGCAGGACAAGCGAGCTATATGGTAGGGGCTTGAGAGACATCATGAATAACAGACCCAGATACGCGCTAACTGGAAACAGGCTGGGTTGTGAGAGCACGTGAGGGTGGTTTTCGTGATGGGCTACAAGACCTGGAGTGGTGGGCTGCAGCGTGGGTCCAAAAGCAAGAGGTGCGGCAGAGTGGGCTAAGCCCAGGTGAGTAGGCGCTACAGGAAGAGAATGAGACAGCATGGGCTGTCGTGCGAGGGCCTGTTGAGACAAGGCCTGACTTGGTTCCAGGAGAAGATGCATAGTAGACATTGTTGTAGGGGCAGCAATACGACCAAGAGGAAAATTAGTTTCGTCCAAGGTAAGATGATGAGATATATGAATCTGATTGGTCTCTAGATCGAGGCACCTATAGCCTTTAAAATGCAAGTTGTAACCTATAAAAACATATTGTTTGGAACAAGATTCCAATTTGTTAGTAGTATAAGCCCCTAGGTGCGGGTAACACGGATAACCAAATGTACGGAGAGAGGACAAGTTCGGGTGACAATAAAAAAGATGGGAGAAGATTAATGATAAATGTGGCAGTGAGGGCGATTTCCACCCAAAGAGAGAACAAGGCATGAACAATATTTAAGAGTAGGTGAGTGACGGTGGAAATATGACGGTGTTTTTGTTCAGCTAGACCATTTTGTTCAGGGGTGTGAGGACAAAAGACATAATGGATAAGTCTTGCTTTATGGCAAAAGGTTTTGCAGGAATGATTTATGTATTCCGTAACACCATCAGTTTGAAGAATTTAATGGAGGAATTAAATATATTTCTGACCATGTGGTATAACGATTCGAAATGCATAAATACTGGGGGTTTGGCATGCATAGGAAAAATCCAAGAGTAACAAATGTAATCATTTATAAATAAGACATAATAACGAAAAGTGGAGTTTGATGGAATAAACGACATCCAAACATCTGAATGAATTAAATAAAATGGATATGGAGCAATAACTTTATTTGAATGAAAATGTAGTTTGTGCAACTTAGAAAGTGCATGGGGCTTACAAAACTCTTTATTTAAAGTAGATAGAGCCTAAAGACAATTTAGATAAAACTTCGGAGGACGGATGACCAAGACGAGAGTGCCATAAGAACGAGATGGAGACACGGGGTAGAGATGTTGCTTACAGTGGTCCTGAAATAACAGAGAACCAGTGTAAAAGTAAGAAATAACTTGACCAAAAGGATGAATAATAATTGCCACAGAATTGTCTTTAGTAAACTGAGAAATAGACAAAAGACTGTTCTTAAGAGAGGGAACATGTAAGACATTATTTAATTGAAATTGATGAGAACCCAAGTTAAGGGGAAGGAAACTAGGGTGAGCAATAAGAAGAGAAGCCCCATTACCAACAAGAACATAATCGTTACCAAGATATGGAGACATGTCTTGAAGAGCAGACTCGTTATTAGTTATGTGATGAGTGGCTCCCGTATCAAAGTACCAAGTAGGATCTTGAGTCGCACCAAGTGGAAAAACATGATAGCCTGCAAAGAGAAGTGGTGGGTAATGAGGGCAAGTAGAAACATGATGACCTGGAGAGTTGCAAAAATTACACCAAAAGCCAGGAGGGGTACCGAGAACACCTTGTTGTTGACTATGATGAAAAGCCCATTCATTAGATTGCCAACCACCACGACCACCGCGACCACCATTGCGGAAGCCAGCACGACCATCACCATGACCCAATCGCCACGAAGACGTTGTTTAAAAGGACCACAGCCTAGTAGAGGCCTGTTGTAATTACCTTCGCGCTGGGCCAGCTATGCAGGATGGGGAAAATGTTGCAGTGTTGGGCCTTAGGCCTGGTACGCAGCAGGCTGCTGCTGTAGTGTGAAAGCCTGCTGTCGAAGTGGGCCAAAGGCTACAGTTAGGCCTACGCATGAGCAAGTTCAAATAAAACATGGGCAGTAGGTTCAATTCGAATTTGGGACTCAAATTGCAAGAGACGAGATTGAAGGTTAGGGAATTCCAGCAAGAGATGAGAATTAATTACAGGGGTCACACACATTGAGTTGTCAGGTCCAAGGCCTTTGAGAACAGAGCTCACCAAATCAGTATTAGAGACATGTTGATTAATAGCAGTAAAAGAGTCAACGATAAACTTAGCTTGTTGAAGACAGTCCAAGATGGCATGTGAGCCCTTTGTAAGTGCCAAGAGTTGAAACTGGAGATTGGTGGCATTGGCAAGAGAATCCAAAGAAAAGTGTGCATGAAGACACTCCCAAATCGCCTGAGAATAGGTTTTGCCAATAGTGAGTAACAAAATAAGTTTGAAAATAATTGAAGTCAAATAGCTGACGACCAGTTGATCAGTTTGAAACCACAAAGCGAAATCCGAATTCGCAGAAAGAGTAGTGGCATGAGCCTGAATTGTGCCATCCACATAACCAAATAAATTGTGACAAAAAAAAAATGGCTTCATCTGACTAAGCCAAAGGATGTAGTTGGAATCAATGAGTTTGAGAAAGTGAGCAACACCGGAGAGAAAGGGTCCAATGGAGGTAGAAGAGGAAGAGGCCTGAGTGGCCATGGGTGAGACTAGGCACGGCAAAAAGAAGTGTAAGGAAAAAGAAGTTTAAGAAAAGTGTTTTAGGAGGGGGAATAAGACTAGGGTTTCTGCTAGGAAAGGGAAACCTAAACGAGGGATAACATAGAATTATAACTGTATTGATTTGACTGATAACACAAGGTATAAATATATACAAGTCAAGTGACTTGGTGTAAAAGTAAACCTAAGCTCACATAGAAGTACATAACCTAGCTCAATAGAATCCTAACCGAATTCTCCTATCCTAACATAAATGTTTGGGAAATAATAGTATTTAGGTTTAATTTTGGATTTGAGCCTAGTCCATTAAGATTAGAGATTATAGTTTATGTCTCTATAAATATAGCTTGTAATTTAGTTTGAGAATTAAAAGTTAGTCAAGATGTAGTCTCAATTTGTAACTATTTCAACATTCTTGTTTATTGTTTTCCTGTCAATAATATTCTTAGTTTCATACTTTTTTTGTTCATCTGTTTGGTACTCTAATTTTCTATTTAGTACTACAGTCTAATGATATTTCTCTTCAATTGTAAATGAGAGGTCTTAGATTCGATTCTTGCCAAAGACGAATTTGAACCATATTAGTACTAGCCCATTGTGAGGTTTAGCTCACTTCCCACCCTCATAGTGTAGACAATATTGTTTGTTAAAAAAAAATTAAAAAAAAAAAAAAAAAAACCACAAAACCAAAATTGTCTTTTTTTCCTACAATTTTTATTATTATATATTTTTCTAAGCTACTATAATTTATAAGAAAAAAAAAATGCAAACTTAAGTGCAAAAGGACGAACATATTTCCATGCCCAACAAAACCTAACCCACATCTACATCGTTTCTCCTATATATCTAAACAATGAACATGTGCCTATTCACTGGCACATGCATGGAAATGTAATGTAAAAAAAGTATAATTAAGGTGCGGACCCAGCGTTTTGTGGGTTGACAATGAGGTTATTCTTGAAAACGCCGTCTGGAATCTTGGTTTTTTTTAAATTCACTATTCACTGATCATGAATACGATAGGCCATAAAACTATATGCTAAACCAGGTCATTTTCTCATTAAACAACGAAAATTATTCGATGGTGGTTGATTGGGTTGGTGGTTTATATAGAATGTAGTTCTTTTACAATTTCAAAGACTGCAAACTACAAATTATATTCTGCTCAAACAACCCTTTAAATTTGTCTTCTACATTTTATCTGATGAATGTTATAGGCACAAAAGCCAGGTGCCGTCCCTTCTCTAAAACCTAGCCAAGTCATTAAGCATACATGCGTGCAATTTTTGGATTCAATTGAACTTAAAAAAGTACTTACCAAATTTTGCAGAAGCCCATATATATTTGGCAGCAAAGTAAACCGTGGCGCCTCTCACTTGTTAGTCATGTGATAGGAGAAATAAGAATGAAAGAGGATATACAACCAGTTCTGAGGCAGATTCTCTTCAAAGGTAGAGATGCAACAGCCACATTGGTACGACCTTACAAACTTGGAAATAATGTTTCTGTCATCGTTCTAAAGTTCATAAATTAATTTAACTTCGCTATTACAAATTTGTATGGAAAGGAAAGAAGCACACAAAGGGAAAAGAAGTAAAATAAAACTTGGGTCAAGGAACATATTCATGTTCAAGGTAGGGTTGAGTTCTAGTCATGGATGCAGAAGGCATTTTACTTCTCCCAACCCAAAATGTATCAAACGCCACATCTTTTTCGGACTGCTTCTCCATAGATTTAAGTTTCCTCCTCGTCAGTAACTTGAATGTGACTATCATTACCAACCCTAAAAATGCTAACCCAAACAGAATTCCAACCACAAACCATTTCCGGTTCCTCTTTTTCTTCACTGGCGCCGGTGCTGGTGCTGGTGCTGGCGGGGATGCAACAACAATGCTAAAATGCCCTATACCACGTGTAATGCACTCATTTTCACTAGTCATGTTCGTGATCTCAAAGGTCCCCCAATCACCAAATTGGACACATTTTCGTGTCATATTTTCCCCTTGCGCAGCATCAATGTGAGGAAACCGGATTGTGATGGGGTCACCTTCGGCAGTGAACGTGAGCTTCTGGTTGCCAATTACAGTTCCATTTGGAGAATCATAAGCCATGAATCCAACAACAGGAGCAACCAATGTGTAATTTGATACTTTGTAGTAAAGTGAAGACCAATTGCCTAAATTTTCAAACACTATAGCTAACCTTCTGCCAGAAGGTATTGGTACAACCTTTGGTGGGATATAAAATGAACTGAAGTTTGCACCTCTACTCCAAAACTTTGCACTAAGGATCCTAACAAATGAAGCTTCCATGCCAGAAAAATTAGCCGGGATAGAAATATTGTACAGCGTGCCGGTGTGCGGGTTCCTTAGGCTTGCATTTGCATAATCATGGAGAAAATTTGTCAAGGACAAAGGATCATAGCCATTGGAGGCTTGCATGAATGACGGTGATGGCAATGACAGAGAAAATAAGATCATCAGCCAGATTATGTACCAGTTGAAGAACTCCATCAATCAATGCAACCCTGAAAGTCTCCTTGTGATTTTGTTGTTAAATTCTTCTTGGATTGAAATCACATATATCCATCTGTATTCCACATCCATGAAAGCTCCTATTATACAAAACTTCCACAATGCATAAAGAATCTATAAAAACTCCACAATTTCAAAGGCAATAAACAATTTGCATGGTGAAATGAAAGAGGTGTTAGGTGTCTGCAGAATATGCCCAAGAAATGAAGAGATATGTAATGTTGACTTAGGTTTTGAGAAGGTAAACCAAAATCACATCACCGAATGAATATTCTGCAAAATGACAGCCTGCTGTATGAGTCTGAATTCTCCAAAAACGTACTCGTTTCGTCGTGATGTTTTTGGAGTTTTTCCTAGGAAATAGAGGGCAGGCGTTGGGGATGTATTGGAGAGGTTGAGGGAGGAGAAATGGGGGAGAGGAACATATGGGATTTGGAAGAGTTCTGGTTGTTGTTTGTGAAATGTATTCTATGCATATGGAAAGTCCATGCTAGTTGGGCACCAAATAAGAAGGTGTCCAATGGATGAGTTGTTTAAGATGTTATTTTAATTGTTGATCATAAAAAAAGATGTTATTTTACTATTACAATTGTGAATTTTTGTTTTTTGTTTTTGTTTCTTTTAAATTCCTAGATGGTTGAATTAGTTGATGAAGGAAAGAGAGGGAGTGGCTTGGTTGCTTGTGCTAGCAAATGCTTTGGAGGGTTAGAGTTCCACAATACAAGACAGAAGCTCTGGACCTTCTAAAGTCTACAGTTGAGCATTATTTTAGGCAACTGACTTGTGACCCTCTTGCCACAAAGAAACTCAAAAAAGAAAAAAATTAAGATAAAAAAGGGAAAAGAATAAAAGGAAGGGCATGCAAAGCAGAAGAATTTACTTATTACAGGGTTTACGTATATCACTTTTTATGTGAGTTTTTAGTTATGCATTGAGAAACAAAAATGTGGTCCCTTGATTTCATATTTCATAGTGCATACAGCTGCATATTTCTTTCTTTTCTCTCTCTTTTTCTCCACAAGACTTTTTATAATTTTATGTAAAGAGATTTAGCATAGTTTAATAAAACTATAGAAGGGAATCTGCTCATGATTTGAGTTGGCCTTTGTAGTGGTTTGGTTCAAATGTCATATCCCATACTTAAATTTAAGAAATAGGTCAAGATTCCAATATCCAACCACAACAATGAATAAATAAATAGGGCAATAATAAAGATTTAATCTGTGGAAAATTTACTAAATTGCAATTTTTTATAGAATATAGTTGTCACTCCATTTCATATATTTAATCAAGCATGTTAGTAAGAGGTCCAAAAGTCCTTTTCCATTTCCAATTTTATTGCCAAAAGAATTGGCTTAGTCAACTGTTTAATAACAACATCAAAGGGAGGAAGGTCAAGAGGTACTTGTTAAAAGTGTTTTAAAAATGGGCCTAAGCGGCACTTAGGTGTTGGATGGTGAGAGTCTGTGGAGATTTTGTACAAAATAGTTACTAAAATCGGAAGGACTAGCAGCAACTTAGACGGTCCAGGCGGTCTAGGTGGCCGCTAGGTAGTCTAGTTGACATGCTAGGAGGTTTCAAGTTTTTTTTAATTAACTGATTAAGTTTTTTCTAATTAAATAATTAATGCCTACTAAATCAAAATAAGGAGGCTTATGAATTAGAATAAGTAGTTGGGAAAACTCTTCCTTATATTTGTAATTTGTTAATTTGCTAACTTAGCTTATTGGCTTTTGGCTTTTGGCTTTTGAATTGTATATTTGGTTACTAAGTTTATTGGCCTTTATTCCATTTTTATCTTTGTTTATTCCTAATACAAGTATTTTTTTTTTAAAGTATAAATAGGCACTGTCACTTAGTATCCCTCTAGTGTAAAATATATCATTGTACTGAAAAAGGGTATAAATAAACATTTATTTATATAATAAATTCACTTAAATTTGTTGAGGTGCTAAGCCTCAGCCTACCACGCGTCTTTTAGAATCACGCTTGTTAATTAGAAGTCATCGGTGAATTAAAATTAGTTTTGAATAATTGTTGTACCACCTTCGTAAAGTACCATTTGAATTAAGAGTTCTTGGCTAACCAATGATCCAATTTTGTGTTTTTCATTTATATTAACAAACCTCAACACATGAAATTAGCTTGAAGTCTTGCAGAAAAACTGCTCACTGCCAGCGTGGCAGTCTTTTTCATTATATTTCTTTAATAAGGTCATGTTTTTGAGGTGTGTCAGACTCAATTGGGCTTGGACAAACAAAAAAGGACTCGATTGGGCCTATGTAGTGGTTCATTAACAGCCCAAGCCTCTCAAAGAAACCCATATACTTTCTTGAATTGGGTTGGTTTTTTAGAAACAAAAACCTAAACAATCACTTGGAACAAATAGTTGACACTTCAATCCTTGCGCTTTACTCTTTTTTCTCACACACGTATTCAACGTTCTCCACCTCCAGTATGTACATGGTTTGTGCAAGACCGGGTAGATAGTATATTGACAACTTAACTATATTCATAATATATAAATAAGGAAAACTAACGAAAATAGCTTGAAAACTTTGAGTTTTAATGATAAGGACAAAATAAAGGGTAAAGTGAATAGTACCAGGTTTGACTTTTTAGTGTAAAAATATGGTTTTTCGTTAAAGTGAACAGTACTGTGGGCTTTTCGTTAAAACTCTCATATAAATAATGTCTCGTCATTGTACTGTCATATGGTGGAGATACATTGTATTAACTGGTCTTACGCGCAACTTAGGTGCTTAAGTGAGCATTTCCACGTTCTCTAATACTCAGTATTTGATTCGAACACAATATGTAACTAGATTATTATAGCTAGATTGAATAATAGTTAAATTTTTTAGGGTGAACTATTATGATTAAATTGAATAATATCATGATAATCTTGCGTAGAAACATAGGACAACTTAACTATACTTACCGATAAGTTATTAGTTTAGTAATATTTTTCAACTTTTTATTGTTAGAGAGGTTTCAACTTGAACTCACTGCCCTTCAACTTAAAAAGGATGATATAAAATAATTAAACATGACCTAGCATTTTTAGTTTTGGGATTATCTTTTAAGTGTGTCTTGGGAAATCCGAAATACCTTTTATCTAAATTACAGTTTACACCTTCAAGTTTGGATACCTCAAATTTAAAACATTACAATGTTGTACATAAACTTACGAATTTATTATAATGTCATACATTATAGTTCAAATGCATGATCTAATGGGTTTATGCGTACTCCTCGTCGAGGTTGCCGAAATCCAGGTGACTCACATGTCAAGCTTATTTAAATTTGACATACATATTATCTCGGTCTTAGAGTTGTTAGCTCAACAACATATCTAATTGCATAATAAGAGAGACAAACATATAGCCGCACACAACTTGTGTGGCATCCAAGAATCTCAAAATTTAGCATCTTTGCTCTTTCATAACATTAACCAGAAAAAAGGCATTTCAAGCAAAAGAGAGGGTATTTTGTTTTGAGCTTTGACTTCAACGTGGATTTCAGATAGGGAACCACCCAATCAAAAAGGTTTATTATGCCACGTGTCAAGCTTTCCAATGAGACTGAGGTACCCTACGAGGATAACGAGCGAACCAACACCCAACACCCAACACCCAACACTTGGAGAGAAAAATAAACAAATCCTTGCAAGCAACCGAAGCAATCAACAAAGTCAAGCAGCTGACGATACGACTCGATACTCATGGCAGCGACAGCCTCAACCATGGCGGCCACCGCCGTCTTCATCCCACGTTTCCCCACCAAACCCACCTGCTACTCCGCCTTGCCTTACCTCCCTCCTCGCCGCTCCTCCTCCCCTTCTTCCTTCCCTCTTAAATCCTTCTCAGGTGAGCTACTTATCAAGCTTGTATTTTTTAAGTTTATTTCTTAATCAATATGGTTTTTTTTTTTTTGGGTGGGGTTTTCTTCAATTTTGTGTTTTTTATGTGTGTTCTTTCACTTGCACTTTTGGGTTGCTGAGGAAATGTGGGTGGGAGGGACATTTGTTGGTGATTTTTTATTTATTTTGGAATTTGTTATGTGGGTCTCAATGGAATTATCTGCTAGTATGTTCCCTGCTTTTAGTTGTTAATGTTTTGGAAATTGTAGTAATTCATGAAGGAAGAATTTTTATTCTGTTGTTTTTCTATATTTCTCCAGCTAATAGATGTAGAGGAAAGGTAAAGTCTTGGTTCTGGTTCTTAAAGCAGAGGTTTGGAACCTTGCTGTTTCGATTTTTTCAAAGTAGGGTGTTGATCGAGACTAAGATAACTGTCCTGCATTCCTGTGCTGGTGCTTAAAGTTTTATTTGAGAGGCATTGATTAGGAGGAATCTGGTGGATATATTAGGTATGCAGAAGTTACGAGAAGGAATGGATGTACCTTAGTTGGTTAAGTTGGATTATTGCGATAGTAACTTACTTTAGAATGGGGCTCCAAGATTCCGTCTTTAGTTTCATACGGAACTAGTCTCAATAGAATTTAAGGGTGGGAATGAGTGTCGGATGTTTTTGGTTTTTAACACGTATTTAGGTATCCAAGCATTTAGGCTTATAGCTGATTTGGTTCATTGACTGCATTCCAAGTAAATGAACTTAAAACCGCTATTTTTTGCTTCCAGGCTCCAATTCCACTTCAATACCTTTCATAGCTTTGATCAAACTGTGAAGTGGAAATAATGCCTTCGCAGCCAAGTTCGACGCATGTCATGTTTATTTGATAGTTGTTGATAATATAGGTTGTGGGACTCAAGTACGCCCTTCTGTGAAAAGGCAACAGTCATATAGTAAAGTAGTAATTGACCGATCTCATATATTGCTCCAAATTTGCTGCAACTCTGGAGCACTTATGCGCAATCCAACACACGCAAACAAAGATGATATTTTAAAAAACTTTTGGGGTGAATTTTTGTCTTTCCGGTTTGGCAGACCGTTTGAAAGATAAAAATAATTGATTAAGCTTAGAGCAAATCATTGATATACTTAGTTTTTCTATTACTTTTTCACTCTTTATATAAACTGTTAAGAATGTGTTAATTATAAGGTTAAGCAATGATTGTTTTTCTTTCAAAGGGTCCCGGAGGCTTTCTGTTCCGGTCAGAGCTTCATCTTCCGACGAGACATCCACATCCGTCGACACTGGTGAACTTTTATCAGACTTGAAGGAGAAGGTAAGAAAAGCTTTTTGTCTCCTTCGTATTGAATCTTATGACAATCATTTTCTAAGTTTCTGCTACTTACAGCTATTTAGTTACGACTTTCCTTGATGAAGTGAATCCAATAGTTGGTTTAAAAATGATTGCCTTTATGTTCTCCTTACCAGTGGGATGCAGTTGAAAATAAGTCTACAGTACTTGTATATGGAGGTGGGGCGATAGTCGCTGTGTGGTTGTCCTCAATAGTTGTTGGCGCCGTCAATTCAGTGCCACTTGTAAGTGATTTCTCTGGAAACCACATACCTCTAGGTTTTTCAATTTTGAGGCCATTTGATGGAAAATGATGAATCTATTTTTCAACTTACAACTTTGTGCGTGTCATTGAATTACCTCCTCTTTGGAAATTAATTGAACTACTCTGAATTGGCCTTCAGCTTCCAAAGGTCCTGGAGTTGGTAGGGCTAGGATACACTGGATGGTTTGTCTACCGTTACCTACTCTTCAAGGTTAGTTTAAAACTCCCAACGGAAAGTTGACGTATTTCTGTTTTCTACAAGCAGGATGCATTCCTTTACAGGAAATAAGATCTGTTTTTCTTTTCATATTCGCCCCGTTATAGGATCTTGTACCCTGTTTTCTCTTGGTCATGTCATTCACGCAATTCCCCCGTCCATCCATCAATGATTTTAATGGTTATAACAACATATTTTCTTTCTGCATCTAAGCACTCGATCATTCTAACAAGTGCATTTTGTATTTGGTATCACCCTCAGTCAAGCAGAAAAGAACTAGCTACAGACATTGAAGCACTGAAGAAAAAGATTGCTGGAACTGAATAGATCCACATGACGCGGTGTCAAAAGTACATTTATGGTCGCCATCCTTTCGTTCTGATTCATGTATGTCCACTGTGAGAGGCATTTGTGTCCTGTAATCAAAAATAGGTTTTTATTTGATTTATTGTTGTAGTCCCAGACTTCACCTTTGAAATAAGTTTATTTGAATACAAATCAAATGGTATTTCCAAGTTTACTTGTTTCTTTTTTCTTGTTTTTTGCATGCTTGCATTCAAATATGTTTTCTAAAATGGTTATACAAAGTTACAAACAAAACAAATCCTTTGCAAATACTAAATTAAAAATCTGCAGTCCTTTGTTGTGATGTAGAATTATGAGTTACCTACCTACTCTATTTGTTCATTTCCCTTGTTTATCTTTTTAGGTACCGAGTTTTTAAGTAAAATACATTAACCGTTCAAAGTTCAAGCAAACAAAAAAATACTCAAATCCTAAGATCACTGAGTCTCTGCAACAAGAGAGAACCCAAATCTTCTTAAACACACAAAGTAAACCAAAATTCAACAAATCTGAGCTAACATAAACTACGTGAAACAATAAACATCCAATTCAACCATTTAATTTAAGTGATTATTATATTCATGGTTCCATCTAGTTCTGAGTTATTCTGTCAACATGAAAACCAGAACCGGGAACTAGTATAAATAGTTCAGCTTGGTTCTTGAACCTAAGTTGACTTTTTTTTATCAACACGGTTTTTTCCGATTTATTTTGTCGTGGTTCGATTCGGTTTAGCGGTTCCACGGTTTTTATGCCCACCCCTACTTGAAGTTCCTTGATCCTCATCATATAAAAAGATCGAACCCGAAGTTCCTTAATCAATAAAGCATGATTTTTTTTTAATCAATTGAGAGAGCAACAGTTCCTCAACTTAATTAAATGACAGCTATAAGCACCTTAATCCATATACTCTATTAAATAAAGGACATAAGTTTCTTGATTCATGTAAATGAGGACTATGAGTTCCTTAATCCATGTACAATTAAATATGGGAAAGAATTTCAGAAATATGAACTTAAAGGTTCTAATAATGTAGATCTCGGGAATAAACTTCATGTTCATATGTATAATATTTTGACATGAAGTTCAAAATATAAATAATGTTACAAACTTGAAGTTCTAACACTTTGAGTGGACATATATTTATATGGAATGAATTGATTATCAGAAGTTCTCTCATACCCTTACTTTTTTTTTTGGAATAAGAAAATGGTGAACTTATCAAAACTTGATTTGGTTACTATCAAGATCTTGGGCATGAAATTACTTTCATGGATTCCAAATGCCAAAGAATTCATATAATTAAGCGGATGATATAAGGAGAGACCTCGTAGGATGACTTGAGGCTCTCAATCATTGATTGTATAATTTGATTTTGACTTAAAAGCTTATTTGTACATTTTAGTCAAAATTAGAAGTTTTCATGATCAATATATCTATCAAGTTGAACCAGAAATTTCAAGCATATATAAATAAATGATAATAAGTTCAATAAAAGAGAGGAAATTTTTCTATACATGTGCATATACATGAGTTATAGCTACAATAATGGAGCTTTCACGAAGGTTGGTCGTGTAAAGCCCGAGTATTTGACAAAACTCCTGGAGAGAGAGACACCGGGTGCCTTCGGAATCTAGCCACGACCTCTGGTGGTCATTTTGAATCGACTTTGGGATTCTTGCAATTGGTCAAGCTTTCATCTCATGTTAGCCAAGTAATTAGTTGCAAGTCTGTGCAACTCTTTATTCTCATGCTTGGGTCCTCTAATCTCTTGTCTAAGACTCACCACTTCAGCGATTAATGATTCAACTTGGCGAGTTCGAGCAAGTAGACTTTGGCCCATGTTGGATACATAACTCGCACATTGAACACTGAAAGCCAAAGAGTCTTGAACAACCAACTCATTAGACCTTTTTGACAATAACATGTGCTCGAAGCATTTGTCCATAAGTAATTCTTTGAAGTACACATAGAATCAGCTCTATATAAATTCCTAAAGTACAGTGTCTAAAGTGCAGAAAATCTATGAAGGATTCAAAAGCAAGCCCTGGAAGGTTTATGGTAGAAGATCATTAGTTGATATTAGATTGAGTCTCTTCCACGTCAAGTGGTGAGGAGTTTAGAAAGATTATAAAGTATTGAAAGACAAATATTGCCTCAAGCTGCATATTGAGCAATACGCCAATGTGATTCTTATCCATCAATAGGATTATGGATGAAGATCATTGGTTGAGCACACAAATGATTAACCAATATTTAGATACTAAGATCATTCATCATCGTAAGTTAAATGATGATCGATACTTGGTCTAGAAGAACCTATCTTAGTGAAGTATGTGCCTTATTGTATTTAGCACAATACAATGTATCAGAAATCACATTTTTTTAAGAAATTATGGACACGTACTTGTTCTATTTTGATGAACTCACTAATAACCATGGTCTTATTGGGCAAGTAAAATTTGAATCTCTGTCTAACGTGCATAAAGATCGCTCACATAAAGAATTAGTAATGGAAGCTTGAGAAACATGTTTAATGCTAATATGACACACAACCTTACCAACTATTTGTCAAAGTTTTCATTTCAGAAGTTCAAGAATTGCATCAACACATAGGCTTGATGACAAGCTAGTTAATCCAAGTTTATTGTAATCAGGGGAGGTGTCGATCAAGGGATCATCTAATTAAATCGATCAACTTACAGATTGATTAACGTTGAGTTCACTTTGAAAGAATGTTACTTACAACCTCATGAGCAGAAAAATATAAAAATTAATATGTAAATGAAAAGAGGGGTTAATTTCATTTTTGTTCGTCAATTCATTCAAGGACCAAGGTGGATACAACAATCGGATTCATAAGTGACTTGGACTTCTACAACCATGTAAAATTTGTGTTGCAAAGTTAATGGACGAGATTACCACATTATTATGGCTAGTCGTGTAAGGCTTAGTTCACTCTCCCAACCTCTTTGGGTAGATAATATCGTTTCTTAAAAAAATAAAAAAGTTAAGGGATGCGATTGTGTTCTTGTGTCGCTAACGCCCAAGATTAATGGAACAAAATTGAGTAAAGAATTTGACAAATCACTAGTTTATTTATAACGCTTATTGCTTTTATCAAAGACGATATGATTCCGTCATGTTTCTATCAAATTTGATCTTTGTGGTTTTCTTTAATCCAAAAGTTCCAAGTCACAACCACTCAAAACACCACCAAAACCATAAGCACCCACACCGGAAGAAAATAGAGTCAGCCACGGCCAATACCATACGAAATGAAACAACCATGGCCAATAAAAACTGAGCTATTAGACATTTCCAAGTATGGTACAGCCATTAGACCTTTCGTGTTTAAGCCCCCAAAGGGAGAGCGCTACATCGTGTCTAGTTATTACAATGCCTTCTCCAAGTTTGGACAAGGATGGTAAAACGCAAACACATACAAACAAAATGAAAATGGTCGCGGGGGTAGATAATCAAACTACTGCTTCGACAATCGGCTTAACAGAGAAGTCAGTGTTTGATGGTAAGCTCCGCTCGTAGATGAAGGACGCCATTTATGAAGAAGGGACTATCCTCGGCCGTGAATGAAGTCCATGGTATGGCAAATAAGTTACGGTACCCTACTGCCTTGCCCCCTGTAAATGTGTAGTTGCCTTTGTATTTGCTAATGAATTCCTCAGTCGGCTTTGATCTCGCTGCAAATTCGTAGTCCACTGCAAAACTCACTGACCCTTTTTCCTGCATCCCCAAAAACAGCCCAAAACAATGGAAAGAACTCTGCTGGTCCATGTTGCAATGCGCAGAGAGGAAGAACCCTTGCCCACCCAAGTGGAATGCCTGAGAATATACCCGTCCGGATGGGAATAAATTTGCACACTCCTCTCGCTTCAAGTCCAGGTACACCACACACTGCTGTCTGGGAAGATCAAATTCCACCACCTTAACAGGGCGATACTTGTATGCCCGCTCCACAAACCGACGATTCAAGGTAGCAGACTCTTCTGCTGCCAGAATTCGCTGCCTGTGCGGAGCCTCGGCCTTGAAGAAAAGAGACTCAAGGACAAGCTTGGATGCAGCTTCGTGGTCAAAATCATTACAGGTTAAGACCTTTTTCAGCTTTCGACAAGTCATGTATGGGAAGCGAATGTAGCGTGCAAGTCGAGCACCCAAGATTTCTCGCCTTTCCTCCAACTTAGGGTAGTGAGTCCTAGACCATTTCAACACAAAGTCATATACAGCATCCTCTGATGCAACCTGGAGTTCATCACTGGATATAATTGCCTCTATTCCAGCTAGGGGTAAGGCCATCACCTCTTCAAAAAACCTGGTTTGAAAGAAGCGACTGTAAGAAATATATCTCCTAAAATTTGAAACAACTTTAATGAACAAGAATTTAGTCAGATCAAGTCCAACAGCGAGTCACACGGATATTTACTTGCTTATGTCCTTGTAACGGACAGCGAGGTACTGCTTTGCAGCATCAGTCAACGCCTGGACTGCTTCAGCCATTAAGACACTAGAAGGAAGCTCTAGATAAAGCAACGCAGATTCAGGTGTCATGGGCATATTCCTCAGTAGCCGGCTGCAATACCTCATGCATGAAGCTACCTCAAATTTGTCAGCAGCCATCAACACGTCCAGTAGAGCAGGAGCTGTGGTGGTGGATAAGGTATTGCTGTACATAAAATTTAGGAGCTCCATGAGGGCAGCTTCTTCTGCACTCGGCGAAACAAAACAATACTTGTCAGGTAACTTCTTCACGATCAAACTTGTAAACTAATAGTTTCCATGGAAGCAAACATTTCAGGAACAGTAAGCTTCTAATATTTTTTCTTACCAGACGCACTGATTCGCAAGGTTACATGTCGCTGTTCAGACTCCCTCATCCCATTTGAAAAGAGCTGCATAATAATACAAAAGGACAAAAATGAGAAAAACCATCCTCTGACGATAACATGCAAAAAAAAAAGGAATATATAGAACCAGAGGACAATTACCTTATAGAAAAAAGGACTCTTGGCTGCCAAAATAGGAGAGCTAATGTGCAATGTTTTAACTCTCACAACTGTAGAACAATCCATTCCCCAGTCTGAGTCGTTGCTGTTTGCACCTTCATCCCCTATAAGAATATCCATTCGAGCTTAGAGCACTTAAAACACGACACCACTATAAAATTAGGAATTACAAAGCAGATCACTTAATACGACCATAAACATGACTCAAGGCAAGACAAGGATATGACATAATGAAGTTCTAAGGACTCATACTGATAGTATCAGGGTTTCACTCAGATAACATTATTCTCATAAATTTACACATTCTAACTCAGAACCCTCACAGACACAACAGATAAAAAGAATTATGTTTAAGCAGTAATTATTTTATTTATATGACTTCCTTTAGAGCTCTAGGACACAGAGGAATATGCATATGGGACAGATCCAGATCCAGTAAAGCCATGATCTTATGTGCTTTGCTAACATCACTTAAGACACATTCAGATACCTGAAGGTGACTCTTCAACCATTGCAACTGGTTCCTCATCTTGATTTTCACAGCCCTCGCAATCATCCATATCAGGCTGGTTGTCATTCAAGATTTGCTCCTCGGGGCATTCAGCGAGATCCAGAACTGAACAAAATTTAAAACATTAACCAACATTGCCATAACACCACATCATGTGCATGAATAAAATGTATGGGAAGTGAGAACCATGCATGTGACTGATGAATACCCAGATAACAGAAATCACAATCCCAAACAATCAAGGGAAAAACAAATCAACTGAGAAGCGGAACCAATCAAAAGTTGCCCAAATGATTACATTTGAATTTTAAGCACAATTATTAGGGGATAATCAATATCAAAATACGAATTTCACTTCTATGATAAATAAACACCAAATTTCTAAGCTTTTCAGCTGAACAAGCAACAAACTGTTTCAAAGTAACCCCCAATTCGAAACCCTAAAACCCCAAATGTTCAAACTTTCCCTAATTTCTCGGAAACCAAACAAAGCCCATAAAAATTCAAAATTCAAAACTCAAATTGAAAAATCAAAAGAGAACGTACTGTTTTCCTTCTTGATGTCTTCTCTCCGCCGCTTCCGGTGGAGGGCCCAATCAGCGATACTGGTGCAGGCCTCGGAATCGGGTCTGGACTCGGGTGTGTCACCCATGATCTCGATCCGAAGCTGTCGGTCGGAGAAGTTACTGTCGTTAAAGGCGAAGGCGAAATCGTCGCCGTCAGCGTCGGCCAACGGCGTCACGGCCCGCGAGAAGTCGGGTTCCATCAGCGTAGTTCTCGGGTCGAATAGATCCGTATTCAATTCCTTCATGATCCAACCCCCAAAAGCTAAAACCCCACAGAAGAAGACGACCCGAAAAGGGTGTGAGAAGGCAGAATCTGGGAGGAAAGAGGGTGAGCAGAGAAATGGAATCAATGAGAAACGAAGAGGATCGATGAGGAGGAGATGAGGAGGGAGAGGGTCATAAAAGTCGTCATAATCAACTGAAGCGGCAGGCGACCCTTCTCTCTCTCTCTCTCTAAACTTTCCCTGTGTGTGTCTCTCTCTCTCCACCTTCTTTTGTGTGCTTCTTTGGTTTTGTTAGTTAGTGTTCACTGAAATTTCTCTCGTTTGGGTAGGAGTTGTGTCCGACTTGGATTTTATTGTGGAGATTTTGTTTTTAAGCAAGGTAAACATATGTAATTAGGGGTTGTGACAGGTCAATTAAGGTGGCCATAAATACAAACCCTTCAAAAAATTGTCCCAATTTTTGGGAGCTTTCATAACCATTACTGCCTTATGTTGAGTACTAATTTCACTTTAATAACAAATTGGGTTTCTTCGGGTTCATTTCAGACGGTTAAAATTTTGTTATGACTAAACTTGATGGGTGAAGATGCGAAAACCAAATTACATTCGGTGAATTAAGATGTTTAAATTCTTTAGCATGTTGTAAAAGGGGTTGGTACAATTTGCACATGTTTGTACCGTGATAATGAGTGATGGATTTTGTCCAAGTATAATGTGTATCATTTTTTTATTTTAAAATTGGGATGAATTATAGGGATGGTAATATTATTATTACTCTCTTCAAAAAACAAAAAAATATTATTGCCATATGAAGGTGATATGGCATTAATTAGGTTGTGGTGTGTAATTTTTTTTTTTTTACTAACGATATTATGGGGAGGGGGTGGGTTTAGTCTTACAATAAGTTAATAATAACATGGTTCAAATTCGCCTTTGGCGAGAATCGAACCTAAGACCTCTCACTTACAAATGAAGAATAATATCACTAGACCGTAGTACTAAGTGGCGGTTGTGGTGTGTAACTTTGATGTTTGAGATTTTCGGCCGGCAATTTTATCTTAGGGCATTTAGATTTGGGTCCAAAAAATCAACATGTTATTAGGTTAAGTCGAGTAATGTTTTTTTATATTTTATACTCATTTTATTTTGAAAAATATTACACATACTTCAGTTTCATGCACCTTCTAATTCCAATAAATCAATTTAATATCTTCTAACAAAAAACTACTATGCTAACATAAATCCTACAAAAAATACAATCCTAGCTCAAGTAACAAATATATGAATGTATATTATGCTCATAAATAAGATATGAAACCTAACTAAAAGGTACAAAAACATAATATACTTACAATTAAGACACAATAATCTGTGATATAGTCTGATTATAAAATTAAAAAAATATCTATAAATGAGGTTCAAAGTAGGAAGAAAGACAAAAAATAACAAAATGAAGAAGAAATAATTAAAGAGATAATTAAGAAAAAAAATAGTTTTATAGTAAATTTTATCATTAAAGAGATTATTAATAATAAAATAATCCTAAATTAAAGGGATTGGCTCATAAAATTAGACTTATATCAAATTTTTCGTTTCATCTTTAAATGGTGAGGCTTTTTCTAGAAAGAAATTTGATATTATAGACAGCTGAGAGTAATGGTATAGGGGTTATCTTCTTCTGTTAAACTTAGTTTTTTGTTTGCTAATGAACTGTAATTACCATTTTAAGGGGTTCTCTTCTGTAGAGGGGAAAATGATAAAAGAGAATATTAGTTAAGTGACCAAAATCCAAAAAGGAATAGTAATATATTCTAAAGGATGGGTAGTATATCGGCTATAGTAGTTTAATTAAAGATTTTACAGATATTTTTTTTTATTGAGTACAACGATCTATTTTACACTAAGGAGAGGAAGAGTTCGGCCAAGCCACATAATGGGTAATCTAATTTGGTATCGAATTTGCCATGTACAATATTCGAACCTAAAATCTCTCACTTACAAATAAAGATAAATATTATTAGACCATAGTATAAGTGAATTTTACAGCTTAACTACTACTCACAATTAGTTGAATAAAAAAAATACAGACAAGTACTAAAGATGTTTAAACTGTAAGAAATCCAGACCATTTTCTGTGGTCCAATAATATTATTACAAACGTCAAGTAAAAAACTATCAACAGTACTCCAGCTAAATATTGTATATGTAGATTCATTTTCACCCAATCCCCAAAATGAAATATAAACAGTGACAACGAGTACTAAAAGTGGTGCTACTTACGTAGTTTCCATTTACTTCCTGAAATGCTCTTAGGACTTGTTTAGTGACCATAATCAAAATAGGAAGAATTGAATTGATGAGGAATCAGAATCAGATTCATGTTGAATCTGTTTACTTGAATGTTATGAAATCGGGATAAAAATAGTATTGATTTCATTTGTGTAGTTTATTAATTCACATAAATCGAAATAAATATCAATGTGATTACTAAAATACCCTTATTTATATAATAATTAATTGTATTTTTTTAAAAGTAAATTAATTATATTATTATGACCAGGAACATGACAATATTGATTTTTAATAGACTTGATTTTGTTGGAACCTTTATAAAATCCGTATTCTTTTGTTTATGGGCTGGTTAAAGAGAGAAGAAATTCAAAGATAACATAACCATCACAAGCGGTTCTATCATCCGTCAATCTGGAGTGATTTGCGTTGCAAAGGTTTTGTCACGATACCACATAACATACTTTGGCATGTCAAGAGGCAACAAATTGTGTAGAAAATGGAGCATCAATGAATCTCCTTTAACTAATAGTGGTCCAATAATTTCCTCTTACATTTACAAATCTAAAGTCAAATTCCAAGCCATGACTATTGTTGTGGCTAACAAAATATCATAATTTCATGCCATAATTCGTCAATATCAAACTAAACCAATCAAATTTGTAATTATAAACTTTTTCCGTCAATTCTTTTCATCAAACGGAAAAAAAACTCAGCTGGAAAATCATTTATATTAAATGAACTCAAATTTCATTCCACAATTTCATTCATGTCCATCCACCAATCTAATTACAACGGGCAAACCACAACCACAGTTTATAATTTCATTCCCCCTTCAACAAATCACCATATCTTCCATAAATATTAACATTTCCAACCACATTTATCGTTGGCCATACATTTTAACATTTCTATCCACACTTATCATTGACAAACGGAATTATAATGAAGAAGTTATTAACGTTTAAAGTCAGAGATATATTGGTAATTTTAATTCCATTTAGAAGACTCTAAAAATCTGGAGCAATAAGTTGTGCCGCGTGTGTGGCTGTGATGAAAGGAAAATAAATGATGGACGGCTGAGATTGAAAGAAAAGAAAAGAAAGGAAGGGAATGAAGAAGGAATGAGGAAGGTGACCAATGGGAGAAGGGAAAGGAGGGAAAGGAGGAAAGGAAAAAAAAAGAGGGGGAAAACGGGTCATCCCTTGACCCGCGTGACCCGATGAGACCATGGCCAAATTCGATCATTTTTTCGGCAAATGAAGGCAAACCACTACCTAGAAACAACTCCTTAGCATTCCCTCTTCCATTTACACCTAAAATTAGAAGAAATTTGGGTTTATTTTGGTGGGAAACACCTCGACGGGATTTATGGGTGTCGGCGGAAATTCCGCCGTTTTTGCAGGTGATACCGTCCACCACCACCCTTGTTCAACTCCTCTTGATGCCTGGAGCAATGCCCAAACAAGATTTGGGGCGGCGGAGCTACGATTTTGACGAATTGAGGAATACCCATTTCTAGGGTTTCCGGCGGTTCGTGGGTTTTTCCGGCCACTTCCCGGCCGAACTAGGCTTCGGCCCAGGTATGATAGTTGTTCCTCTTATTAAGATCTACTTGCCTGTAAAATTTGGTAATTTTTGGAAATAGTTGATATTTTTCGGCGAGCCGGGGCGGCTTATCGCCACCCGCGGTGGCGGGTGTGGCGGCGCACGGCCAGGGAGCCGACATTGTGTTTTTATGCGAATTTCATTAGTCTAATTATGCTTTTGAGACTTAACTGTTGTGGTTTGAATATTAATACGATTGGGGTATATGTTGGATTAAATGAATATATTCGGATTTGGTTTGAATTTTGAAAATGTGAACTACGAATGGCTTGATCCCTGTTTAGGGTACGTAGGCAGTCTAACGAGATGTTAGATGCAGCCAATAAAACAAGTAAGATTAAATAATCAAGAATTAATTTCTGTTAAGAAGTTGAGTTAACTAAATAGAAATCCTAGGCACATGCCTTATAAATTAAATATGTTTATGTTTATTGAAAGGGAGTTAAGGAATTTAAATAAAGAATCGTGATTTAAAATTTTGCGAAATAAAGCAAAGTTTTTGGGCCGTCACCAATATCATTTCCCAAAATTAATATTTTCGGGCCTGGGGCGTGACAGGTTTTGTTGTCTCGACATGGTATTATTGATGCAGGGAGAAAAGAGATGGAGACAGAATGGTGTTGGGTAGTGGGAAGCGGTGGACGGGGAAACTGTAACTTCAGAAATTATTTAAGGGCATAATGGGCAAGAAAAGTTGATTCCCTATCCGGGTTTCACCCGGAATTGAATTCCTAAATTTGTGTGGACTCTAGATATTTTTGATTCCCTAATATTTAGTAAATGCAAGAGTAATTCGTAATCGAAATCCAACTCTGCCATTAGATACGGCTACGTAAACACGCTATTTGTCACATCCCGGGCTCGACTCCGCCGTAGCACTATATTGTTCGCTTTGGGCCCTGACCACGCTCTCACGACTTTGTTTCTGGGAACTCACACGAGAACTGCCCAGTGGGTCACCCATCCCGGGATTGCTCTCGCGCGAACTCGCTTAACTTCGGAGTTCCTACGGAATTCGAAGCTAGTGAGCTCCCAAAATGCCTCGTGCTAAAGGAGGTGGGCATGTACATATAAGGCATAGATGATCCACTCCCCTGGGCGACGTGGGATCTAACACTATTAGAATTAAAATTAAGTATGCTTTGTGCATGCTAGGGTTTGGACTTGTGACTTACGAGAGGCCATACATATTTTGTGGAATTAGTCACAACATCGTGCAAGTGTTCAAAGGTCGAATTAAGCCGTTCTCACTTCCGAATTCTGGTGATATGTAGATAAAGTCTTTGTTAGATCCCACATCGCCCCAGGGGAGTGGATCATATATGCCTTATATGTACATGCTCACCTTCTTTAGCATGAGGCCTTTTGGGAGTTTACTGGCTTTGGGTTCTGTAGGAACTCCGAAGTTAAGCGAGATCACATCGAATACAATTCCAGGATGGGTGATCCAATGAGAAGTTCTCATGTGAGTTCCTAGAAACAAAACTGTGAGGGAGTGGTCGGGGCCCAAAGCAGACAATATCGTGCTACGGAGGAGTCGAGCCCGGTATGTGGTGGAGCCTGGGTCGGGATGTGACAATTTGGTATTATAGTCAATCCCTAGACGGAAGTGTGCCGATGAGGACTTCGGGCCCCTAAGGGGGGTGGATTGTTAGATCCCACATCGCACAGGGGAGTGGATCCTCTATGCCTTATATGTACATGCTCATCTCCTTTAGCACGAGACCTTTTGGGAGCTCAATGGCTTCGGGTTTCGTAGGAACTCCGAAGTTAAACGAGATCGCAGCGAGAGCAATCCCAGGATGAGTGATCCACTGGGACGTTCTCGTGTAAGTTTCTAGAAACAAAACCGTGATGGCGTGGTTGGGGCCCAAAACGGACAATATCGTGCTACGGCAGAATCAAGCTCGGGCTGTGGTGGAGCCCGGGTCGGGATGTGACAATGTGAAGTTGTACACGAAATGATAAAAATACGGTCTGCATGCAATAGTTATAGAATAATTATGCACTTCAAAATTTTTGTTTAGAAAATAAAATACTTTAATGAAGAGTGCACAATTAAATTTAGGGAGTTTTAAAGAAAAGCCCACGATACTGTTCACTTTAACGAAAAACAACATTTTTACACTAAAAAATCAAACCTGGTACTATTCACTTTACCATTTATTTTGTCTTTATCATTAAAACTCAAAATTTTCAAGCTCTTTTCATTAGTTTTTCTTTAAATTTAAAGTGCCGATAATAATTTTTATATTTTATTGTAATTTTTTTTAATATTTTCTTGTCTTTTTCACACTGGTGGAAAGATGTTTAGTTCTTACATAACAGTGTGGGTTCAAACCCATAATTAATCTAACATCTAATCTAACAAAATCTATTGTTTAACAATAAAAATAAAAATAAAAATCTTCAATTGCTTAATTACCGTTGTTTAATGGGCGACCAACAATCGGTTTAGTTAGATGGCTGAAAGGATGCCACGAAACAGTGAATTGTTCTTTAACGCTTAAGCAATGAACTAAATTTACAAACTAAATTATACGATCACTAATAGAAATGTACACGTTTATTAACGCTTAAGCAATAAATCAACAATCAACTTTTATGTCTTTTAGTTTTTAAAATTTAGTCTACGGATTAAATCTTTCTAGCATTACACAAAAAATTAAAAATAATTTGTGGTAATCATTTATCGAGAATAAATTAGTTTCAAACTTCAGACGACAGAAATAAATTAATTCAATAAAATGAGCCTTTTATTAAAAATTGGGAAAAGGTACGATGACCACCTCAAAGGTTGCAAAAGGACACATTCAGAGATGGACGGCCAGCGTTCACAAGCATGTGGACCAAGGTACTCAAAATCTAGATAAAGGTACTCAAAATCTAGATAAAGATGATATATGTCTGAACTAAAAAAAGTAATTTTAGGAAGATTAAATTTGATGATAAAATTAAAAAAAATTAAAAAACATGAAAATTGATTGATCTATTATTTAAACATTAATAAACATACTTATTCTTATTGATGACACATCATTTAATTTGTAAATTTAATTTTCAAATTAATCTCCCGCATTATTACTCGACCAAAAATTGTGTTCCGATTGAATAGTCCGATGAAAATGCGTATGAAGAGTTCACATGAACTGTATACCCGTGATTACTTAAAAATGGAGGGGCTTTTTTAATTTTTAATCGAGTTAGGCAGGCAAATGGCTATTGACTAAATTATCCAGGCAGCTGTGACCATCTTATATCTATCTATCTATCTATATATATATATAGCTACGCATTCAAATATTGCAACTGCAGCCAAATCCGATATTCATTTTATAAAAAGGAAAAAAGAAGAAAGCGCCAGAGATAGTACTTTTCTCCGGTCATCTGGGATCAGATCCAAAACCTGAACGATGGATATATGGTGTTTTGTTAAAACATGATTACTATTTATCTAAATTAATTTACAGAGTTATACAGTCTGGAAAAACGCCATAAATATTCCCCTGGCATATCTGGACAACAGAAAAATCTGGATTTCGTAGATTAACACAAGAAAATGAGAAACTAAATAAAACGTGCTCCGTCCGGATCTGGATATGCATGCTCTTCTACGTATTTCAGGTTAAATTTCTGATGAATCCTGCAGTCACAAAAACCTTCGCAAAGCACACTACAGGTCAGAAATATTTATAGATACATACATACATATAAATAGATGAAGTTTCATAAAGTTTAAGAATAAATTGAAATAAAATGTGATAGACACAGGACAGTCAAATAGTATTGGAGCTCCCTTCAATCCAAGAAAGGAGAGGAGAAGGAATTCACATCTCCTGAGCCATGCAAACCCTTAAGCTGCGCAGTTTCCTTATCGTGCGCACCTCAGGGGCATCCATGAACCAGCAGCAGTGTAAAACCCTCTCTCCCTCCTGCTTTTGAATCAAAAGGAGCTCCCATTTACTCACACTTTTTACAGATCTACAAACTCCAACACCCCAAAGTAAACAAATACTAAAAGAGATAGGGGACTCATGGGAGTAATGAGATAGAAACCCTAGTTCTAGTTGTGAAGGAGGGTGGAAGTCTAAAGGGCCTTTAAATAGAGATGGGGGACTCATGGGAGTAATGGGAAAGAAACCCTAGGTGGTGAGAGAGGACCACAGGAGAGGACTGAGAAGTAAATATGGACATTGAAGGGGGGTCTGAAGAAAATCTGAGAGCTAGATTTTCTATTTATTAATTTCTGACAAAGTTGGATGCATTGGGTTGGTTTTGGTAATAGATTTTTTAGTATGACTATCAGTACAACACGTCTCTTAAAAATAGCGGGTTATGTTTGTTAAAAGATTAATAACATTTACATAAAAATATGTAGTGTACCATCTGTGTTTTTATCCCAACTAAAAATTTCTCGATTTTGGAAACAGAGACTGGTAAATGGCAGACAAGGGCATCTTTCTACATTTCTCCTTTTGATAAAGGTAAGAAAAATCTGGCTCAGGGATTCAATAGATAATACTTTTTGCTATTCTGAAAGAGAAGGCCGATTCTAGCTTTACAAATAGATAATACTTTTAGTTTGAGATTTCTATCTCAGTCTCTGATTCGAATTGTTTATTTTTTAATTAAATCATTTTTTAGTATTTAAAGATTTTATATAAAAAAAGAACCAACTAAATATAAAATCATGTAGCCATTTAACAGTTACTTAAATCAAATAAGCACTAAAATTTTGTCAGAGGAAGTTGAAATGTTTTTATGAGTCTTATCGATTTCTAGAATAATGAACTATAATGACGAAACCACCAACTAGTCATCTTTTTCAAAAAAAAAAAAAAATCAAATAAGCACTAAAATTTTGCCTAAGTAAATCGAATAGTTAAATAATTTTTTTTTTTTTTTGCAAATTTAATCTTTATAGGATGAATTAAAAAGTAACGTTGTTATATACGTGCAACATTATAAATAAGAAATAGAGCCCAGTATATAAAACGAATAAGTCTGATTGAGAAGAAGATAAGTGGGATAAAAAAGAAGTTAGCTTTTGCTAATGTGAATAATAGTAAATGGGTTAACAAAGCAAAGAATTAACGGAATCATAAATTTGGGGTTTGTTAAGCTATAGATGTTAATTATGTGTTACGATTTTCTTAATTGATGTAAAATCTCTATAATTTAACGCTGCACAATGAAGTCGGTGGTGATATATAAAAGGTTTATTATATTGAAACTTCACATATTGTTAAATACATATCACATACTTAATACACTTCACATTTACTTTTTTAATTAAAACTTATCGTAATACACTCTCATGTACTTTCCTATAATATCTTCACATCCCACACTCTCGAGTAATTTTTTCTTATGACCGGAACACGGGTTGTACATCATGTGTTTTTATAAGTGGTGAGAAATTGTATTTTTTAAGTTATTAACTTTTTAACACACATATCTCACCATTTGTATAATGACACGTGATATACCACCATGTGTTCCGGTCATAAGGAAA
This sequence comes from Malus fusca, assembly GCA_035220775.1. Lineage (NCBI taxonomy): Eukaryota > Viridiplantae > Streptophyta > Magnoliopsida > Rosales > Rosaceae > Malus > Malus fusca. The sequence continues at coordinate 22,217,467 of CM069065.1, read as the reverse complement.
AATTACTCGAGAGTGTGGGATGTGAAGATATTATGGGAAAGTAAATGAGAGTGCATTACAATACGTTTTAATTAAAAAAAAATAAATGTAAAGTATATTAAGTATGTGATGTATTTAACAATATGTGGAGTTTCAATATAATAAGCCTTTTATATATCACCACCGACTTCATTGTGCAGCGTTAAATTATAGAGATTTTACATCAATTAAGAATATCATAACACATAATTAACATCTATAGCTTAACAAACCCCAAATTTATGATTCCGTTAATTCTTTACTTTGTTAACCCATTTACTATGTTCCGGTCATAATGACGTGTCTTTATATATTCTGATACCGCTTAAGCCAAAAAAATCACCAAAAATGAATTTTTTAGGATTAGTTAACGGGACGAATCTTTTGACGGTTAGAAGCGAAAAATCACAATTTAACGGCTACTTTAGCTTTGATTTTGATGATTTTTTACAACTACACTCCTCGATCCTAGAAGACTACAATGAACAAATCCGATCATCTATTTAAAATATTTTCGCTAGTGGTTACTACAAAATCTTATGTTTTACTTAATGGAGGTATAAAATAAACTCTAAATGTTTGTTGAATCTATTTATTTTGACAGGATACGCGGTCTATGAAACTAATTTGAACGATCCAACCATCAAACTTATCGTATATACTTTGAGACCGCATACGCCACAACAAAAACAAAATTTTAAGGATTAGGTAACAGGACAAAATTTTTCAGCGATTAGAAATGAAAAATCACAATGAAACGAACTTGATCATCCATGCAAATGATATTTATACTGGTGGTTACCAAAAAAGCTTATGTTCTACTTAATGGAAGTACATAATAAACTTTGAGTGTTTGTTGAATCTATTGTTTTGATGGAATCCGCAATCTATGAAACTAATTTGAATGATCGAACCGGCAACTTGTGCATATACTCAAAGATCGCATATGCCAAAAATGTACTCAAAGATCGCATATGCCATCTAATCTAACGGGAATTAATGACATATAAGATCACCATCACTTTAAGGGGTGAACAACAATGTACCCCTGATCAGTGGCGAAGCTACAGAGGCGCAAGGAGGGGCTCCCGCTCCTCTGCTCGTTGGAAATCACCACTGAGTAAGAATTTCGCCCCTTTGCTTTGTCGGAATCTGGGTTCATTTGGTTGGGGTGCTACGCTACAGCGATGAAGCTGTTGTGTTTTTAATTTTTATTAAAACTCCTAAGCCCAAAACGACGTGGTTTTAGATCAATGGAAAAGAAATAAATGAAACATGCGTTTTGTTTTGAGGCCTGATATTAGATCTCCACCGTTAACCCTCTCTCTAGTCTCTGTCTTGAATAAGCACCCCTAGGGGTGGTTCGGCATGGGATCCCATACCGAAACCCTTGTCCTGATTCCCAAATCGAAATTTTCGGGAATCCCAATTTCAATACTGATCCCAAACCAAATTTTCAGGAATCCCAATTATCGGGAATCCCAAAATAATTTCGGGATTTCGGGACAAATCAGGAATCCCGAAATGGTTTTGGGCTTTTGGACCCAATTTGACATAGTTTCATATGCATGCATGCTGCTAATATATAACCAAAGTAACAATCTGCCCACTGCCACAATAATGCCCATTTGAATCCCGAAATGGTTTCATATGCATGCATCCCGAAATGGTTTCATTGGATGATCCACAATTAAAACAATGTAGATTCAGAGGAAGAAAACAAAAAAGATAAAATATTAAGCTTTTAGATATGTAAACAAACACACATTATCTAAGAGGAACAATATATTATTAATGCAAAGTCCTAACGGGAAAGGTGATGAAGGATTGAGTGAGCTAAACAATACATAAATTACTCTCTTCTGGCTTATTGTGGTTAGAGAGAACCAAAATTCCTGAGGCTTGGTCTTTGACATACCATTGTAGCGTACTTTCTTCTCATAACAATTAGAAGAATCCTAAACGAAATCGGGAGATTCCTTGAACAAATCTTCTCAATTTCAAAAAACATACATGAATGAGCTACCATCCAGAAATTAACCAATAATATATATATATATATAATTTTTTTTTCGGTTCGGTATGGGAATACTGAAAAAATGAAATGCAAAACCAAATCCCATACCGAAACTTTCGGTTTGGTTTGGGATTATATCCCAAAAATTTCGGGAATTTTGGTTTGGGATCGGGATTTTTTCGGTTTGGTTTGGGATTTTTGGGATTTTTTTCCAGCCGCACCCCACATATGAAAGAGATTTTTTTTTCTTTCATTTAATCTTATAACTGGTGGTTGAGATTGGCATTGAATATTTGGCTTTATTTATCTCAAAACCTCCTCATTTGTGAAACTTATTAAGCTCTTGGTTGATGGGCAATGCATTTTGCAGAGTTATCCTTGATGATTGATTATCTGAAACGTAGAATTTATGAAATCTTTTCAATTTTTAGAATAGGTCATATGGAGATGATTTTCTAATCTCTGCTCACATTTAAGAAAAACTTGAATATTTGAGGGTCTTGAAGTTGACGCCTTGGCGTAAGTCACTAACTTAAGTTAGTGTCGAATGCTTCAAGTATGGTTCATCGTGTTTCATGTGTTTATTTCAAGTGTATTCACATGTTTGTTATTCAAGTCTTGGTCTAGTAGCAAACCAATATTTCAGCTTTTGTATGCCCTTCTCCATTTGGTCAATACTCTCTAGTCAGTGAACCCTATTGAGAATAGCATTTCTGGTTTTCTATGGCAGTCAAATGGAAAAATGATTTCTTTTGGTTTTGTTGTGTATTTCTTGTGCCTGTTGTTGTAAAGAACACTTTCTTTTTAGTTAAGTTTTATTGGGACCTTTTAATTAACCTTTGAAAATTCGCCCCTCCTCCCGACAATTCCTAGCTTCGTCATTGCCCCAGATATTTGCTTTTACTATTGTTTACTCAAGGAAAATTTGCTTCTTTATTCGTCTAGATTCTACTTGGATTTCTGGAAATTTACTTTTAAAAGCCTAAAGATAGAAAAACAGGTAGTAAAAGATGATCAATCAACGCTTCTCTTGTTGAACAAGAAAATCCCCTTCTAAGATTTGTTCTTTAATATCACGATATCTTTCAAATTAATGGCATTAATGACCCTAATGTCATTGATCTCAATCCCACCCGTAGCCTATATATACACCACTCGAAGTCTGCCTGTTCTCATAAACCCTAATGCTTCGAATGTTCCTTGCTTGTATATGCATATGTTGCTAGGGTTCTAGAGTATTACGGGGGGTTCGATCGGAGCTCCTCTCCAACTCTGAAAAGAGGTGATGGTAGACTACGACCGCTAGTTCATGGATACCCTTAAGTGTTAATGTTAGTGTTGGATGGTGCGCATACTAAGGGTTTGCATGAGGTAGGAGACGAGAGCTCCGATGGGCTTTCCAAAACTTTTAGTTCGATATTGTTGTGCTTCTATATATATTTTTTGGTTCTTTAGATATAGACCCTTGTAACTCTTATTTCCTATATAAAAACTCACATAATTATAAAAATTCAAATAAAACCCAAATTTAAAAGTGATTGCCATGTAGGAAAGTAATTGACCTATTAATACAAAATATTTACAACTTGTACCACAACATTCAAAATAAATCAATAAATATTATTACTCACCTTAATTACAATGAACAAAAAATTTATTGCATATTATTACCCCTAACACACACACACACATACATTCAAATGTGTATAGTACTACCACAAACTCAATATATATATATATATGTATGTATGTATGTATGTATGCACATTACTACATATATGATCAAACATATTATACTAATTAATCTACCTATATGTAATTTTATGATGAGCAAATAACATATATTTTGTATGTATCATATTTTATTATTATATGTACAAAATAATAGGTAAAATAGTATTGAATAAAATAATAATATTTTTTATGTAGGTACATTATTTTACTTGTATTTTGCAGGGTTTGCTTTATTATGTAGGTAAATTATTTTGCATGTATTTTACATATAGTGGGGAAATTATTTTGTTTTTTTAAGCAATCTAACATTTTAAAATTCGAATAGTAGGTGCACTGAATCAAATAACATTTTTTGTAGGTAAATTATTTTGCATGAATTTTTACGTATACCAGACATGTTTTTTTGTTGTTATATATATGTGTGTGAAATAATTTACGTACATTTATATGTAAAATATAATTTGTTGACTTAACTAAGCATGTATTATTACATATATTAGGCATGTTTTGTTGTTATTATATATTAGGCAATAAATTTATTATTTATTATTTTCGTAAAATAATTAATTCTCCCTTGCAATCTATATGGAACTAATTGTGTACATCAAACATTCAAATAGGGGTGTTTTAGGTATCGAAATTTTTTAAATGTGTAATGTCAAATATAATGAATGAATTTGCTGATGTGAAATCTAGTTAATGGGTTTTATTTGAGTAAAAAACTTATGACTGGTTTTATGTGAAGAAAATTAAATTTCAGGAGCTAAAGTCATATTTTCGGTATATTTTTTTTGAGGTAAACTATGATTTAATTTTCGTTGTTGGACATTTATACTCACTTTAAAGATGATATAATTTATAAAATTATTTATTTTCTATCATGATCTATAATTTAGATGCATATCTATATGTTCACAAGTTAAAAGTCGTGTAAATGTAACGTTACTGATGAGTTGCTTTGCTTTGTATTTAGCTGTCTAACTAAATAGAGAAACATATTGTCACTTCATTAAGCATTGAGTCACTGACTCTACAGATCGAGACGTGCGTACGAAACTGCTTGAAATCAGGCACGGCCTGGACATAATTGGAAGTCGAAGCTAGAAAAGTTCCTTCTGTATTTCTTTCGAGTAAAGCCTGACATGACGATGGGCGTATAGCACTTGCATTCAAGAAATTTCGTTTTTTGGTTTAAGTGATTGTTTATCGTGATGTATATAACATTATATTAATCATATGAAGGTACTGCTTTTCTTGGATGTGAGTTGTGACAATGACCAATTTCTCCAGCCTTAAATACGGAATTTTTTTAGTTTTTTTTTTATATAATTTTTTTTATTTAAAAAAACGATAGTATCTACATTAAAGTGAATGAGAAAGTGGGCTAAGCATTACAATTAACGAGTCATATTAATGTGTTTCAAAATTCGCTTTTGACGAGAATCGAACCTAAAACTTTTCACTTACAAACACTGTTCTAAAAATCTCTGCCTAGGGCCGCCTAAGCTCCGCCTAGGAGGTAGGCGGTTGGCCACCGTCCCGATTAATGCCTAGGCGTTTGAAAATTAAGAAATAGTGCCTAGACCTGCTGAGATGCCCGCCTAACCCGCCTAGGTTGCGACTCACTTAGACATTTTGCATTTTGTTTTTTTTTTTAAATAAATTGTAAGAGACTTGTTGAATACTTAAATGATCACACGTTATATGTGTGTTTCCCATGTTTTCATTATGTTCCAATACTTCATAATATATATGTCACTCTATTTTATAGTTTATGAAGAAATTATATATATTTAAAGTATAAACAAACACTTATTTACACGAAATATAATGTATTTACTTAAATCCGTCTAGGCGCCCGCCTAGACCCCGCCGCTCGACTAGTGCCTAGTGTCTTTTAGAACTTTACTTACAAGTGAAGATAAATATCATTAAATCCGTATAAAATACTTGTAATAAGACATTCTTCCTTTGAAATACGAAAATCCTTTTACCGTCATGAAAATTCATCAACATTAAATTTATATTATATAAAGGGTAAAGAACGTAAAATATATTTCATCTGACACAATCAGACAAAAAAGCAATTGACCAAAATCTCAATGCATCTATTATTATTATATATAAAGAGAATGAAAAATGTGAATAGTGATTTTGTGTCATCATGCTTCAACAAAAAGATTTGAACAAAAATGCCCCTAAAATAAAAAACTTCAAAGGCATCCCGAAATAATGCATCAAATAAGGCAGGAGCATTTTCATTATTTTAATAATTTACTTTTTGGTGTTTTTTTATTTTATTTTAATTAGTACCTTACAATATGCTAGCAATAATGTGATTCAATTTCTTTATTTTTAAATACGTTCAAAACATCTTAAGAGGCATGTAATGTCGGTTATAAAAAAAGGTTTTTCGCACGCGGATAACAATGTGATTAAATGTCAAATGATTTTTTTTTTAACAAACGATATTATTTACACTAAGGGGGAAGGGGTGAGTTTAGCCTCACAATGAGCTAGCAATAATATGATTCAATCAATTGTTTATTAAATATTATTTGGTTAACAATAATATGATTCAATCAATTGTTTATTAAATATTATTTTCTCTATTCTTAATGTAAATTCTATAGAGACCGATTTTATTATGTGAATTCAACTGTTTTAATTGGCTTATGAGGGGTTTCTTCATAATCTAAAATTATTCATTTACTTCAAATATTCGACTTTCCTTTTGTCAATTTACGCATATAAATACATTTAAAACGTGTAAATCGTGAGTAGCACGCCGTGATTCAAAAAATGTTTTCTACACACGTATGAATGCGTGCATGAAGGCTAGTCAAGAATAATCTAAAAGGAAACATTCATATTTGACCTAGGGTAACGAAAGAAGCCATACTTGCGCAATCCTCGGCTGGGCTTGTGCTTGGCCAATGGCCAAGATTCAAAACCAACTAGGCTATGTACTGTCAAAGTTTAATTTTTCTATTAAAAGTGCAAGCTTTTTATTGGCTAATATCTTAGACTATGGATAAAGCGTGTCTGTAATTTTCAACTTAATTTTTAAGTTGGAGACATTTTATTTAAATCCATATAGTTGTTGCAGTCCTATTAGATTAGGAATGTGATTGTGTAAATCCTAGTAGATATGGGAATGTATCTTATATTCTTATTAGGAGTAGATTACCTATTAAATGTTGTAATCCTAAAGGGAAAGGTTTTTACCTATCCTACTACTATAAATAAAGGCACAATGGGGTGGAATAACACACACCCACAATTACACATCTCTCTCTCTTCTTCTCTCTATGTCGCACCTTCCCTCTCTCTCTCTGGCCTCATAATTGTTCAGTAAATTATGCCTACAACACGTTATCAGCACGCTCTTGACGCTGCGCTAAAGAGAATTTATTCTTCAATCAGGAGAGTATTACGTTTTAATCATTCTTTTTATGATTAATTTATTTTATTAAATTGATCTACATGCTATTGATTCAATTTAATTTTCTATGTTGAACGTGATATAACACATTGGAGATGCAATTTCGGCTTTCCAAGAAGGAACTTCTACAAATTCAAAGGCTTTTATTGTTTTCTGCCAATTAGGTATGCTTAAAATAAAGTAAGATATTTGAAACGACCGTGAAGCATGAAAACATTCCCCATGATGCATGAACCCCCTACATTTATATTTACCTTCCGATATATATATTGTATATGTTCATATATTTGTTTCATACATTACGCAATTATGCTAAGTGGAATTTGTGAGTCAAAGAATTAAAATAAATTAGAAGCATTTTTAGGGTTTTTCCTAAACCCTAAGGGATTTTGAAAAAAAAAAGAAAAAGGGGAATGGGATATGGGATATGGTGCGGCATTCCACCGCACCACCATTGTGCATGCCATCATCAGGCCTCGGCCTGTGATCAATTTGGGGGGCCTGAAGCCCTAAACCCGTTTGCACCCTAAACCTGTGGCTTGCTGCTATTTCTAGGACTGAACCAAGCTTCGGCTTGGGTCTAATAGCACACGGGCCTGTAGCCCTAACCTCGGCCTGCGTCCAATCCAGCCCAGTTGGCTGGGCTTCTCCCTTCATGACCCACGGGCCTGTATGGCATTACGCCAGCCTTGCGGCTGGGCTTTCCCGCGCAAAAACCAATAGGCCAGCTTTGCCGGACCTGACCGCTGACCCCCCATCGGCCCAGATATGAAACCCAGTTGCGGTTAGGGTTTCTCTCACCCCCCGTGGCCTGAAGCTCACACCCAAGGCCCTTTTGGGCCGTGCCTCTTACTCTAGGCACCCAAGCCAAGCCCAAATATTTTTTTGGGGCATTTTTTTTCAACCCACATGCTATTATTTTGGCATTCTAAATAATTTAACCCGTATGTTAATATTATTTTTGCTTCTACAATCGACCCCGTTTGGTCTCGATATATTGAATTAATTAAAAGTGACCTGCAGTCCATTAATCTGATAATGAATCCAAAATTATTGACCTGAAGATCACTTTTGGACATTAACGATTCAATAATTTATTTCTCTTCTTTGAACCGTCACATACTTTCATAGTAACGAAGCTCTCACACTTGAGTTCCCGAAGAAACTCAAATCCACTACACTTAGTTGTATATTGCATTATGTGTTTCATTGCAGGAACATCTCTTTTATGAACTAACCGTTCATAAACTAAATTGAACCTGTAGTTTCAAATTTAGTGCCTTTGAAACCTGAAGTTTTCATAAAACAATACACCCATGAAAACCTGACGTTTTTCATGAAAACCATGTCTTAGAACTCGAATGTTCTAACTTTGATGCTTATGAATGATTCATTCCTATAGCACCAATCACAATCTTGTTCCCTCCAAATTCAGTGGATTGTCGAACCGTCACAAGTTCGATTTTCCTGATTTGGATGTTTTCTAATAAAAACCACTTTATGTGGGGGTACAAGACGTGAATCTCCACTTGACTATCAAGAAGTTGAGAAACCATTGAAGCCAACAATGGCATGAAAGAGCTGATTAAGTCTCGGCTATGATCTTCATTTGAAGACTTATGCTCAAAGCATTACAAATGGAAATACCTCCCGATCGAGGATTCCATGGCTCTTTGGCTCGCTTCTACGGACTGTCTAATCATGAAAGACATTGCCTGAAGCACACCATGATAACGTCCATGAATGAGTACAATTCTGAAGTTTATAAATCCGATCGAATTTTGGCTCGAGAATACTTTTCTTGTCTTTCCTTGTTTCTAACTCGCTCATGAAGCAACAAGCGTAGAAAGCAGAAGTTTACCAAATTCTTGGATCTGATTACTACCACAAACGTGAGAGAAAGATATGGACCCAGTTCGGCTCGAGTTTACCGAATAGCTCGAACCAGTTCGGTCAATGTTTACTGAATGGTGATGCACTGCTTCAGCAGGGATACATCGAATGACATATTCTCTCACAATCCAATTTCGAGTTTGTTTTTACAACATATGGTAGAATCAGGGCCTGCCAAGGTGTGGCATCATGCCCGAAGCATGATCCTTGGCATCTAAGACCTAAAACTTCAAGAATAAAGGGATAATATTCTCGAACCTTAACCCTACAAAATCTACTTTCGTCTTGATGGAATAGATCATTGGTTATGCACTCGTTCGTGCCCCTACCAATGTTGTTGAGGTGTACCATTCTAGTAGTCAATATGTGAGACTAATTTTGCTCCACCGAACATCGTTGGAAGAGCATAATTTTGACATGGATGGCCTTGTTGGCCGAATCCCCTCAGTAAACCATTTACTTTGTGAACATTTTTCCATGTTCTTGGATTCAAGTTTGGTGTATGTTTAACTTATGGATAATCTTATTGATATTGTCCTCGAATATGAGTTAATTGAATCATGTTTCTTAATACATGTGACCGATTCAATTAAACACGTGATTAGGTAGAAATGTGGGAAAGTTAGTTGTCTAGATGAATGCGTACTACACACACTAACTTTACACCTAAATCACATCTTTAACAACGACTTCAGGTCTATCCCACCTGATTAAGAGCATTGGCACGCTCCCCGTTGTATGAATGGTACTGAATCACCATTTAAGGGACTTTAAATTCTCCATGACGTTGAGTTTTTAAGGATATTCGAGATGACAATGATCATAAATGAAACCACTAAAGAAAATAGAGTGGAATATCTTTGCACCATCTCCAAAAATGAGCCTGAAGCTTTGATTTGGGGCCAATGGGTTGTCTCCCAACTGGAAACATGCCACATGTGGCCGGCCTGAAGTTGGGTGATTGAGCAGTTTACTTGTTTTGGTACGACCATTTGGGACACTTAGGTCGAACAATGATGCTACGATGCATCTCCTTACCCGAAGTAAGGATCTTGTGCCTATAAGCACACTTTGCCAAGCATGCTCATTAGGGAAATTGATTTTCTACATCATTCCTCGCAAAGATACGACACGACTCTCTTTTCACAGTGGATTCAAGGGAATATATGTGGACTAATCCAACCAAAATACGGACCATATAAATACTTATGGTTTTGGTTGATGAATCGATAAACTGGTCACATGTTTGCCAACAAACATTACTGCTAAACCTCATGGCCGATTAAGGGTTCACCACCCTACTTATCCCTTAAGGTCCGGGAGACTGGATAATGCCGGAGAATTTATATCGACGGTTTTCGATAAAGTATTGCATGTCGTTTTGGGTTTATAATTGAACATCGAATTCCCATGTTCACCCCAAAATAGCCTAGCCTAGTGATCATAAAGCGCAATTTACATGATCGCCCGAATTTTGGTAAACGTACCAAGTTTCAGTTTCTGCCTAAGGCTATGCAATCCTTGTATGCAGTTATGTTGGTTCGCCTTGAGGCCCATTGCCACCCAACCTATATGACGTTACAGTTGGTTACTGGGTACGACCATAGGTCCTCAAAGAAGGATGTGTATCCTATGTGCCAAGTTGCGCTGCCGCAACGTACCACCATGGGTCCTCAAAGAAGGATATGTATCTTTTGTCGATTATGATTCTCCTTCACATTTGTTATCTTCGAGCCCTTGCACGTGATCTCTTTACCGTTCATTTGCGGGTTGTCACTTTAATGAGACAGTCTTCTCGCCGTTAGGGGGAGATAAGAACGTCAACGTTCCTAAAGAACGACGCGAATTTGCGTGGACGTTGGCCACTATGTCTCATCTCGATCCCCATACCGCACAAGTATGATAAGTAAGTGCGATGAATTCTAGTTTTCAGAATGTTGCTCCATACGCATTACTCTGATCTAGCTAAAGTGACGATATCATATACCAGCTGCACACATGTCTGCAAGGATAAACATACTTAACAGATGTCGAGTCAACATCCCTGGAGGGTGTGTCGCCCCTGTTGGACAGTTTGGACGCCCCTGTTGGACGGTCCGGTGCACCGGGGGATAGCCAATCAATATGTCTTGGCCTGGAGCATGACATATCATTTGATTCGTAAGATTCACTTCCCTAGAAGAGGAAGATACGACACAACAATGAATCTAAACTCGATCGCTGTTTCAAATCATTTCCATCTCATGAGATTAATCAGGATTTCTCCCAAGACTTAAAGTTCTTGGTCCAGTATACTAGTTTGGATGAGCTAAATGGAATTGAAATGAGATTATCATTGATGATGTTTTCACTTATATGGTAGCTACCGACATAAATAAAAAGCGACGATATCGAACCGTGTTCCATTAACTAAGTGACAACGTAAAACTGATTGGACAACTGAAATTACAATCCAGGTCAAATTCCTTACCAAAGTGTGTATTGGACCTGTCGTTCCTACACTGCCCAAGATAACCCTGTTGTGTTACAAGTGGGAAAGGAAGCGTTATGAGATGAATGAAATAATGCAATATGATGCACGCCTTACGGCACAAGGTTTTTCTCAAACGTCCTGTGATTGATAACAGCATTATGAAATGTGGTTAGTGTTTTCTCCATAGGGATATAGATACGGAGATTTACATGTATGTTCCCGAAGAATTACATGGACTGGTTCAAATAGTTTCAAAACCACGGAACACCTTCTTAACTTGTTTTGAGGCATTCACTTATGGATTGAAAATTTTGACAGATGTGGTATACCCATCTACGTGATTATTTGATCAGTCAGGGATATGAATCATGCCATTGTGTGTTAAGCTATGAAGTCTTATTCCAAATTGCTAGAGTTACAGTTTATGTCGTTAACACGAATCTCACTAAGACTCCGGAAAAGCTTGAGCAAAATTGCCTCGCACCTGAAGATGGAATTTGAGATGAAGGATCTTGGGAAAACTCGTTTATGCCTTAACCCGAAGTTGAAGCATTGTTCTGACGGTATTTTGGTTTACCAGTCGAACTACACCCTGAATGTGTCATCTTTGAGTATACCCTTGATCGTCCATACGTTATATGCAAATGAGACCCTTGAAGAGGTTATGGAATCCGAAATTCCATATCTAAAGTTCAACTTTGCGCTTTGTTGTACTTAGCTCATTGTATTTAGACATGACATCTCCTTCGCTGTTGATCTTGGTAAAAATGCAGCACCGCGCCTACACGCAACCATTGAATTGGTATTAAAGACGTACCCTGAAGGTACTACTTGGGCAAATCCCAACGCATCCAAGCAGATCCAACGCCCCTGATCCTCGAAATGATGCTTGCCTTGTTTGTTATGCTGACGCAAGTTACTTATCAAACCCGCACAAGGCAAAATCCCCAAATGGTTATGTATTTACCGTTAGGGATGTCGCAATATCTTGGAACCCACGATATGACCTTAGTTGCGAAATCTTCGAATCGTTCCAAGACTCACCTTACTTCACTACGCCACAAGTGAGACATGGTTAGGAGTTCTTGTTGAGCATATTCGAAGTACTTGCTATGTTTTCATCAATCGTTGAGTCCCAACGACGATCCATGAAGATTATGCCGCATGTATCAACCCGACAAAGCCATGATACATCAACAAAGTCAACACCAAGACATATTGCGTCTACATCTACATTAGCAAAGCATTAGGAGATTGAAGTCATGCAAGCCGATCCCAAACAACCTTGTCGACCTCTACACGACGTCACTGCCGAAGTCAACCTTCCAGAAGCTTATCCGAGGAATTGATATGCCTAACTATTCATATGCAATGCTTGTAGTTCTCATTTGGAAGTTATGTTAAACTCAGGGGGAGTATCCAGAAGTATACTCACTTGATCTTAATGTAATTTTTTTCCCTACGATTAGGAGCATTTTTCCCACTGGATTTTTGCTACCTAACTAGGTTTTAACGAGGCACCCATCATGGGCTGATCATACCCTTGTGAGCTATTCTACTTGCGTCCAAAAGCGGTATAGTTTTGACTTGATGCAACTTCTCACGTTTCTCCTTAGACTATGGGTTTTATCATAGCAAGGTTTTGTGAGTTTTACTTTTTATGCATTCTTCCGTTGATTTGAGACTCGCATTCGCTCATTGTGCCGACGACTTCATCAACTGTACTTACTTCATCGATGAAGACCTGATGCGCCATTTACTTGAGTATTTACACATTCAAGGGGGAGTATTGCAGTCCTATTAGATTAGGAATGTGATTGTGTAAATCCTAGTAGATATGAGAATGTATCTTATATTCCTATTAGGAATAGATTACCTATTAAATGTTGTAATCCTAAAGGGAAAGATTTTTACCTATCCTACTACTATAAATAAAGACACAGTGGGGTGAAATAACACACACCCACAATTACACATCTCTCTCTCTTCTTCTCTCTATGCCACACCTTCCCTCTCTCTCTGTCCTTCATAATTGTTCAGTAAATTATGCCTACAACAATAGTCTCTTTCTAAATTTATATTATTTTTAATTAAAATCAATATATTTTTAAACTTAAATTTACTACTTAACTTATCCTCACAAATCCAATTCAATATGTAATTTATCATCACACGTATTTAGAAAATAAAAAACCAATCTGTTTGGCTCCTCAGTGACTCTAGTCACTGCTGCAGACTTTCCAGGCATCAACACGCTTGGCCTCTCAATTGCGCGAACAGACTTGAGAATCGATGGCTTGGTGAGCCTCAACTCCCACCCCCGGGCATCCGAACTGTTCTTTGTGAGAAAATGATTTGTGCTTGCTGGGTTTATTAACACCCAAAACCAGCCATTCCAAAAGGTTCTTATAGAAGGCGATGTGTTTGTTTTCCCAAAGGGTTTGCTTCGTTTCTCTCTAAATGCTGGGTACGATTTCGCCACTGTTTTCTCAATTTTCAGCCAAAATCCAGGTTGAGAATTTTTAATGCCAGGCTTCATTCTGATCTGGATGTGATTGACAAGATGACAAAGGGGTTTCTCACTCATAACATTGGAAATCTCACTCTTAACAAGCAGAAATTTAGAAATTTAAATCGTATTATTTCAAGATAAATTGTTCTGAGTGTATGATCTTGTAGTGTGCCACAAGTCTCATGTGGTTTGAGATTAAATGTTATCGTATTTTAACTACTCGAATTTAGGGGGAGGGGTTTGAACTTGAGTACAAAGGGATGGACACGCTGTCTTAACTAACAGTCCTAATTCACATATACAAAAGTGATTATAGAGAAACTTAATTAGGAAGCAAAATGACAAACCAACAAAATCTTGAATAAGAAAAATAAATAAAAAGACATAAAATGCTTATAAATTACTAATACCAAATGAACAAGACAGCGAAAATGAATTCACCTCAAAAAGTTCAAAGGAAGAAATATATACCTATTCCATCGGTTCCCCGAGTACAAGGGAAGGAACATGTTGGACTTTATAGAAATCCTCTCCTCCTTCATTAAGCCTAATAAACAATTTTAGGCGGACATTTGGAAAAATCCGATATTTGACGGATACTTTCGTAGTACGGGTTCAGATAAATTTTTTTCTATCAACTTTCATACTAATGCTTAGTTTTAGATCTGGGTGTCGAAGAGATTATTTTGCGGACCATTTAATAAGATTCATATGCATTCGTATAAGAAACTCAAATCACGTCATCATATATCTTTAGGATATTGTGAGATCAATACAATTGCCTAGTCTTGGAAACAATTTTTTTTTTTATTGGAACAAACGACATTATTTACAGGGAGGGGGTGGACTTAGCTTCACAATGGGCTAATAATAATTCGGTTCAAATTCGCCTTTGACGAGAATTGAACCTAAAACCTCTCACTTACTAGTGAAGAGGAATACCACTAGACCGTACTACTAAGTGGCCAAAATCAAATTGTTTTTGGATTCAGTAAAGTATTCTTTTGACATCTTATTTGGGCTATAGGTTTAATAGTAAATCAATTTAATATTATTTACTTGAGTAATTTATGCGTGAGAATCCGATTTTTTATCAATTATTTAATAGTGCAGATTATATGATTTAACTTGCTAAATTAGCGTTAGATTAGTATGTAAATTAGTTTTATTTGTTTGTGATTCATTAAATGTATATTGTGTTGTGGCTTATTTTATCTGAGAGAGAAGGTGTGGCAACAGTTGAGAGTGGAGAAATTGTAGAATGCTTAGGGATTGTTGTGATTCTCCCTATGTCATCACTAGAATAATAGATAATCTAGAAACCAAATCTATCTAGGATTTACACAATCACAATTTGATAATATTTATAACACTCCCCCTTAAATGTGTAAATACTCAATTAGATTCAACATCAGGTTCGGCAAAGTTGAGGAAGTCGACTTGTTCACACTTATCTAGGAACACAATAGTCTCAAATAAGGGAACTTGCATAGTCTATGACAAAACTAAATATGGGAGAAAAACCCATAGTCTAAGGAAAAATGTGAGTTAATGCAAAGTCAATTTTAACATCTACGGGACATAAACAAGGATATGACCATCCCAGGATGGATGCCTCGTTAAAACCTAGTCAGGTAGCAAAAACCTAAAGGGATATATGCTACTAATCGTAGGGGAACATAGTACACTAAGATTAAGCAAGTATACTTCAGGATACTTTCCCTGCGTTCTGACATAATTCTAAAGAGAACTAACAATTTTATAACTCAGAAAGTTTATTCATACCAATTCCTTAAAAAAACTTTTGGAAAGTACACTTGGGTAATGACTTGGTGAAAAGATCGGCCAGATTGTTCTGGGAACAAATTTGCTTGACTTCAATCTTCTGATGTTCTTGTTACTGATGAGAGAAAAAGAACTTTGGCACAATATGCTTGGTGTTGTCTCATTTGATGTATCCTTTCTTGGAGTGTTCAATACGTGTTGCGTTGTCTTCATAAATCGATATCCCAACGACGAAAGAAAGTCCGCAGGTGCTTCGTATATGTTCCATTACTGTTCTCAACCAAAAGCATCCTCGAGTAGCTTCATGTAAGGCGAGAATCTCAATATGGTATGAAGAAGTTGCAACTAAGGTATGTTTGGTTAACCTCTAAGATATTACGGTGCCTCTAACGGTAAAGATGTAACCTAGGGCTGGGCACGGCCCGGGCCGGGCCGGGCCCATTTTTGAAGGGACCGGACCGGACCTGGAATTAAAGGAGACGGGGCGGGCCGGGCATTACAATTCTGAAAATAGGAACCGGACCTTACCCGGCCCGGTTGAAACGGGCCGGTTCGGTCCGGGTACACGGGTCATTTTTTTTTTCCTGTTTAAAAATGTTTGATGCACACAGATTGCAGTTTGAAAAAACTGCACAGATTGCAGTTTTTACACATAACATATTTCACATATTGCAGTTTGAAAAAACTGCACAAATTCCACAAATTTCACAGATTTCACAGATTCCACAAATTTCACAGATTCCACAAATTGCAGTTTGAAAAAACTGCACAGATTGAAAAAAACTGCACAAAATCAGTATTATGTTTCAAGTACATTGTATCCATATTCAGTATTATGTTTTATGTTTTCAATGCCATGAAATCAGCATCCATTCTCTCTTCAAACGAAATCAGCAGGTCCCCAATCAAATTTCTGATATGTAATTCGTATTCTAAGCTAAACCAGTTTGATTTAGTCGAGAATCATACTTTGTTCTCGCACTCTTTAATACCAGGCACAACACGTTTGAAATGAATCACGTATATCCAGAATATATCACACAAGAGACACAAGAAGAATACATAAAAAAAACCACAATTCCGCATCACATTTGTTTCAGTTTAGCGGGAGAACAACGAAACTCATCTGAAATCAACCACCTTTTTAACAGGTTTTGTGTGTTGGATAGTAGCAGTATACCTTAACATCCAAGGGCATGCCGTGAAATTGACCTTGAATTGAATACAGCACACGGTAAAAACATATGTATATGAACCTACCACAAGATGACAGAGGCATTGAAAGATGAGTAAGCATTGAATTGAAAGTCCATTTCCACCCAAAATATTTCAAACTTGACAGTCCAGAAAATCAGAGCACCATTTGATAATCCTATCTTTACAAATTTGCTTGCTCGCTGCATCAATGAAACCGATATATCTGTTAGTCCCATTACACCTACCAGAAGATTACAGTTATGTCGCAAATGAGAGAAGTGAGAGAAAAGCATCATCCAGGATTTACCTCTTGTCATGCAGGAGAATCATACATATCCACCCCAAGTAGTTCCACATTATCAGACTACAAATAATTCACTCCCCTCGCCACTCCCCTGTAATTTCATCGGAATTTGACTCTGAAAGTCTAATTTAAGCTAGAAGATTGCTGAGGACAATCAATTTAATAATAAATAAAAAAAGTACCTGGCTTTTGTCTTGAGAGTTGAGAGTTGAGAGTTGGAGAGAGTGAAATGAAAGCTCATATGATGGTGATTTCATCATCTATGTTTATGCAAGGAATGCGAGCTATGTTTCTCCAATCTTTTCCCTTCTTGTTCCCATACCTCTTCTTCAGATAAGGACAACCCTCGATGCTCAGATAAGAAAGAGATGCTGGCAAACCCTCTTTTGGCAGGAATTCGAGACTCTCGATGTTCAGTTGTAGACAGCACACGGTAAAAACAACACCGAAGCAGCGCCAATATTCACCTTGAATTGAATGCACAGTAACCTTGTTTCTGGGTAGTGAAACAAATTCTACTTCTCCCAGTTCATAATATTCCAGATCCTGAAACATTTTTACAGCTCAATCATCAATCTACAAATTCTAACTTAAAACCCCCAAAAATCCCTACACCATAAATTCACATTAATAGTAAAACCTAATTCAAAATTACATAAATTTTAGAAGGATGATGGTTGGTACTTGCTTGTACTGGTAGTAGCAGTGTCCTCGCCGGTGGTGATGGGGTGATGATGGTGGTTGCGACGGCGGAGGTGGTGATGGGGTGATGATGTTGGTCGTGACAGCGCTGTGAGAGTGGTGAGCACTGTGAGTCGGAGTCGATGGAAGGGATAGGGAGAGGGATTCGAGGGAGAGGGATAGGGAGAGGGACTCAGGGAGAGGGAGTCGACGGAGAGTCTGAGAATCTGAGAGACTGGTGCTTCTGAGAGGCTGGTGCTTCTGAGAGGCTGGTGCTTCTGGAACTCGGGACTTGGGAAGGTTGGCTAGGGTTGAATTGAAAGTTGAAACTTTAAACTGACGGTTGAGATTGGATGGAGAGATGATATTAAATCTCGTCCGTCCAATCTAACACAAACGGGCCGTCCGGGTACCCGCGGATCCTATAATTTTGGAACCGGCCCGCCCCTAAAACTTCAATTACCCGCCCCGCCCCGCCCCGATCTATTTTTACAAAACTAAGAACCGGCCCGTACCCGCCCCGTACCCATATTACCCGCCCCTACCCGCGGGTCCAGGACCCGTTTGCCCAGCCCTAATGTAACCCATTTGAGAACATGTCTTGTGCAGGTCAGACAAGTAACTAGTAACCTACATTAGTGTAACCAACAAGGCGGGAATCAACCCGAGAATGGAAAGGGATATCGGCTTCACTCGAGGATTCATAAGGATAGAACAAACCCAAATATTTTGTACCTTTGGAGATAACGAAAGATGTCTTTAACATATGTCCAGTGTTTGCATGGAGGCATAGTTCTATATTCTTGCCAAAAGGTTAACGTTGAAGGAGATGTTCGGTCCAGTGCAGTGAGCTAAGTACAATAAAGCACAAATTGCAATCAGGTATGGAACTTCAGGCTCCAAGCCTCATCCTCATCCTTTTTAGAACAGAAAGGATCTCGTTTAGCATCTAGTGTTTGGACGACCATAAGAGTACTCGAAGGCTTCGCGTTATCCACATTAAAATGACACAATATCTTCTGGGTGTTGTTGGACTGATGAACAAGAATTCCATTGAAACAATGCTCGATCTCCAGGCTGAGACAATATCGAGTTTTCCCAAGACATTTCATCTTAAATTTTGACTTTAGGTGCACGACAATTATCTCAAGCTCTCCAGGAGTCTTAATGAGATTCATGTCAACGACATCAATTACAACAATCGCAAAATCGGAATGGGACTTCTTCATAAACATGCATGGGCATAGTTCATTGTTCTCATATCCCTGACTAGTCAAATATTCACTCAGATAATTATACCACATCCACCCAGATTGCTTTAATCCGTAGAGTGAACGCCTCAATCTAATCGAGAGGGTGTTCCGTGGTCTAGAACTATTTAATCCAGTCAATGGAAGCCATTTAGGAACTGTCATGTAGATTTCTGTATCAAGATCCATATAGAGATACGCATTTACCACGTCCATAAGTTGCATATTCAATTTTTTGGCATAAGGTAGCGGAACGTTACGACGTCTATTACGGGGATTATGTCTCCTCGTAATCAATCCATGCGCATTGGAAGAAGCCATGCACCATGAGGCTTGCCTTGTATTACACAACTTCATTTTTCTCATTAGCTTCCTTACGAAAACTCACTTCTAGTCAACGGGCTTCACATGGAACTATGGGCCTAAACACCTTGCATTTCGCAAGCGAATTAAGTTCAACCTGGATTTCTGGTTTCTAGTTTGACTAATCTGTTCAATGCAGACATTCATCAACGAGATGTGCTTCAATGTCATCGCTCATCATGATATCAGTAGTTACTGCATATGTTAATGCATCGTTGACTATCATCTGATTCCTATTCTAAACATCATCCAAGCTAGCATAATGGACCGAACTTTCTTAATTTTCGAGAGGCGGATTCATCTTTTCTGGACGCTTCCATGATCTAGTATATCCTCATGCTTTGGATAGGATGTGTAGGCGATGGTCGGATTCACGCTAGTTTCACTAGGATGCGTCGTGAGTTTCTTTTTCCAGGGTTGTTCACTCATTTGAACCAACATGTCTGTCACACTTCTAGATGGGAGCAGATGATTGGCTAGCCGCCAACGCACTGAGATTGGTCACTAGGTATGCAACCTACCTTTGGGAATTGTCTGATACACGTTAGTGGCTTCCCGTCCTTCTAGGATAATGGTTTGATTTACGTTAGGTACATCCATCTTTGCAAGCACTTTTACAATTGGTATATGTGATCTCGTCACTCTCGTTACATCAATAAAAGTATCCGGCATGCTTTGAGAAACGCTTTTAAAGCTAGGATTCGTCGCACTTCAATTTCAGATTGTGCAATACGAAGATCTAAATGAGACAAGTGGGAGTCGTCCATGATGCTTCGCGTTGTTCTTAGGAAAGTTGACGTTTTTATCTCCCTCTAACGATAGGATGACTGTCTTATAAAAGTGACAATTCGCGAAACGAGCAGTAAAGAGATTGCTTGTCAAAGGTTTTAAGTAGCAAATGATTGAAGAGAATTATAACCAACATAGATTGTTATCCTTCTTTGAGGACCCATTTTTATACATAAGAGCAGTGCAATAGGCACATGGACCGCACAACCAAAGACATGCAGATGCGAGATGTCAGGCTTGTATCCAATTACCAACTGAAGCACATAATAAGGTTAGGTAGTGATGGCCTTCAGGCGGACCAACATAGCTGTATGAAATATGCATGGGCCTAGGCAGTAGCCGGGAGTTTGGTACGTATGACCAACGACCGATCAATTGAAGGTGCTTAATGGATACTTCTGCCAGGCCGTTTTGGGTTTGAAAATTGAGGTACAAGATGTTCAACTTTAATCCAAGCGGACATGCTAGAGAGTAACAATTGATGAATTAGCTTTTTGGATCCATATTTATAAAATTTATGAAACTTTATTACAATTTCTTATCTTTTGTTAAAATCTATAACTACAATTTTTGCATATTTAGTGAATATTATATACACAGTCATTGCTCCTTATACAAATGCCTGCTAAAATATATTACAGGATGACACATTTTTGTGCAAAGCATCTATGTAGCGTTTTGACACTCATATGAATGGTGACAGTGCTTGTCCAAATTGTGTCAATCAAATGCACAAAGATTCAACGAGTGGAGAACTGGTTTGCCAAAAACACTCGAACCAGATTCCAACACCTTGGTAATATCTAACATGCTCTATTTGAATTTTATATCCCGCAAATTCAAATACATCCTATATATATTTTTTTCTATGGTTTATGATAATACAATTAATGATTTAAACTCTTCCCAGCTTAACATAGATATTATTTCACATTTAACACATTGATCTAAAAAAACTTCATATCTGAGTGATAAATTGTATCAAATATAAATCACCTCAATTTTTAAATGTAGGTACAAAGTGAATTTGGTTATGGAAGATGAAACCAATGAAATCACTGCTTTGGTAATTGGTAAATGTGGTGAAAAACTTTTTGGTGCGCCTTGCAAAGATTGGTGGATCAACAACAATTGCCAAATGAGTTTCTAACATTGCACTACTACAACACTAGCTTAATGTGTCGGAGTTTGGTGGCTGTTTTATACAATATATTGTCGGATATGACATTTTCGACAACCTTTTTACATGATGTCAGATGACAAAGCATTACTGTTGCTTATAACCGGTGTAAAAAAAAAGTCAGATATAACCAACACTTCGCGCGATGAATAATCTCAAAAAATTGTGCGACGAATAATCTCTGGCGTCGCGTAAAGTGGGCAAGAAAAAGTGGGGTGGCGCAAAAAACTTGTGTGACGAAATGGAGAATTTGCGCGACCAATAATTCATCGCACAAGTTCCTGTCAGTTTTGACCATTTACTGTAGGTGAATCCGAGGAATTAATACTGCATTTAATACAGGTGTTTGAGTGACAAAGGATTCGTCGCGCAAAGTTCCTAACCCACCTATAAATATTCGTTTCTGCTGTCCTGATTCTTCACAATTTTTGACACACCCAGACCTAAATCAAGGCGTGCTGGCCGTCACGCAAAGGTGACTTAGCCATGTGCGCAATGCGGAAGTGATAAGGATATGAAAATGTGAGTAAATAAAAACCAAACTAACTAATTTACACTAAACAAATATGTAAGTGCGAGTGAAGATATTTAAGTATAGTTACACTTATTCAGAGCATAGGTAACCTAAGTGCAGTCCAGCAGGTGAAGTACTAATTATACAATACCAGAGAGATGATCCTGCATTGATTACAGTTTGTCAGAACCGTCGTCAACTCCTCGTAAGCCACCAATAAGCAAGCCTACCTAGAACCTGGAGGGGCGTAAAACAAAAAGTGTGAGTGGGAAAAAATAAAGCTTTTAAAAACCATTTCTCTTTTTCAAAAATAATAACCCCTCGCCGTAAAACCCATATAATTTCCCAGAAAATAAAATAAATACAGATATCGAAACCATACTCGAAATACCAAAATCCACATGTATGCCATGTCAAATATCTCAGCATAATGAATAAATAAAACAGGTGAAGTAAATCAATGAAAAGTGATATGTCAGCCGGATCCACTTATTGTGGCCTGTACGGCTGAACCTATAGCTCATCAAGTATGCCTGCACACGAGTCGGAACCACCTAATGTGGTCTGTACGACAGGGTTAGGTGTAATAAGTACACTCAAGTGCTACAATCACGTGAAGGTTGTGCGATAAATTGCAGGTCACCTACGAGTTGGAACCACCTATTGTGGTCTGTACGACAGGGCTGTGCACCTACTTAGATCCAATGTGAGCGTGCGGTGTGAGAGGTGAAGATCACGTGAAGTACTGTGCCCTGGCCACGGGAAGGAGCACTAACACCAGGGTGCATGTTTATGAGCTATAAATGCATCTATATATAACCATCATAATGCAACTCACAATCAATAACACATATACTCACCTGGAACTTACCTGAGCGTCCGCAGCGTCAAATACTAACATACATAACTACTAATGCATATTCTAAAATATAAAGCATTTGACATGGCATCTAAAACGCAAAATCATTTAAATAAATTTTTCTGGGAAAAACGTAAGGCATATATACATATATTAAAAACCAAAAGCCCACTCACTGGTATGTGGCAGGGTCGTAATCCCCGAGTTTCGCCTGACTGCGTTCGTCATCCGGAAACGTCTCACCTGACGTCGTTAGGTATATTCCGTCAAAATTGATGGAATATTCGTCTTCTTCTCCGGTGGTTCGCTGGAATCCATCGCCTGTTGCCGCTGCACTCGCCGGTTTATGTTAAAACTCCAAAATCCAACGGAAAATGGTCGAAAAAATTCTTGAAAATCGGCTATTCCTTACTAAGCCTCAAAACTAACTAAAACCTTCGCGATCACATCGGAGAAAATTGCACACCTTGCCGAAGCTCGGGTATCTCGAGTTCTATCAGTCATCTCCTCAAACCAAGGGTACGGCTCGACTCGTGGGGTTGAGAGAAGTACGATAATACTAACCTTACACTCGATCTGTGAGGTTTTGAAAGGATTTGGGAGCTGTGAGCTCGGGTTGTACGAAAATAGAGGGTTCGAGAACGAGAAAGAGTGTGAAGGAAGAAGGGCACATGTGTGTGTGTGTGTGTGTGTGTGTGTGTGTGTGTGTGTGAAATTGGTCACAGGTTGGCCAAAATAAAAGGAAATAGGACCTTGATTGGCCATAAGGTTTTAGGGCTAACAATTGATCCAATAGCTGATCGGATTATATTTATACATATTTTACATCAAATTCTCTCGTCTTTTCTTAGTTAGTTTCTTATATTTTTGAGCTATTTACTTTGTTTTTGTGTTTTATAGTATTTATCTAGTAAATAAAATAAATATTGCACAAGTGAGATTTTAAGTGATAAAATCGTCAAAACTGTCTTGTCCACTAATTTTGGTTAATAAAAAAGAAAATATATATATATAAATATATATATATATATATATATATATATATATATATATATATATATATATATAAGATGTGAACGTGAATGTGCAGCAGGGGATGACAGAAATAATATAATAGGGCAGCATGTTGGAAGAATGGGCAGAAAAGAATAGAAATCTGAAGTGGACAGCTCGGCAAGTGGAGAGCTCGGGCAGGAAATGTGGGGATGTTCTCGGCATTTAAAGGAGGGAGACACGTAGAAGGAGGGAGGGGGGATAAGGAAAGAAGGGGGGGAGCTGCTCTGGAGGAGAGAGCTGGGAGAGACTGACAGGCAGAGACAGCACGGAAAGCAAAGGGGAGTGAGTACGGGAAAGCAAAGGGGAGTGAGTACGGGAAAGCAAGGGAAAGGGAACGGAAAGAATAAGGGGGAGCTGCCAAGTGGCAGCAGGAAGGAGGAATAAAGGAGGAGTGTGGGTGTGTGTGTAGACAGTGAGAGAAACGTGGAACCAGACGCGAGAGAGAGAAGGGCGCGCGCGGAAGAAGAGCTGCGCATGAAAAATCAGGGGGGTGCTGCTTGGCGCGGAAAAACAGGGAGCAACGCTGCCCTTTGGCAGCGAGGTCAGAGAGCAGGCGCAGAAGGTGCTGTCTGTCAGGACACGTGCTGGGACAGACCTCAGTTCTTGCAGAGAATAAAAGGCAGCGTGGAACTTAAGCTGGCGGTCAGCACAGAAACAAGGGGAGCTCGCAGTCAACCAGCGACAACGTGGGACTTTGGACGCGAGGGAGAGCTGACCTGGGGCAGCTGCAAGTCTTGGCAGCAGCGAGAGAGGTTAGGAGACGAGAGGGAGACACGTGAAGTAAGGCAAGCTGCCTTGGCAGCGCTGAAGTCAACAGGAAGCAGGGAACTTGAAGCTGCGAGAGGAACGGGGGGGGGAAGCGCTGCCTTTTGGCAGCTGGCGCAGAGAAGTGAGAAAGGAGCAAGCTGGCGAGCACAGCAGCTCACGCAGCAGGCAGCTGGAAAGAAAACCAAACGCTGGAGGTCAGCACGGCATCAGTGCTGACTTGGGTCAGCACGGAGGTCAGCACAGCAGAAGCAGAGTGGACAGCAAGCTGCAATCCTCATTCGGTTTAATTTTCCTAAACTCACATTTTATTTCTGTTTTAATTTAAATTATGTATAACTAATTTTATTTTGGCTAGAGTTTAATTCAAAACCATGGATATATTTGTAATTTGAATTGATTACCTTCAGTTGTGATTTCTGAGTTGTGATTTAATTTGTTTAACTGCTTGATTGATAACTTATTTTTGTTTGTCGATTAAGGATGCATACTTAATTTACATGCATGAATTTGATGCTAGAATATAAGTGAATTTCACCTAATCGTTATGAACTTATATTCACAAGTAGTAAAGGTTGTTGACCATAATCGTGTTAAGTAAATTCTTGGCATAAGTTTCATGCAATTCATAGTAATGAGTGCCTCGTCAATGCTTATGATTTTCATAGAACGTAATGATTCTTGCTTGTATCTCTATTATGCAATTCATGTAGGGAACTTGTGGGGAATGTTTTGGGTTGTCGTATGCAATCATCCAATCCATTAACTTAAGGAAAATCTGAGAATTAATTTATGCAATTCATGGTTAATTTGGGGCGTTGAGAATTTACAATTTATTGAAAGAACAACTGAAAATCAATTTAGGTTGCATATGTGTCATGTGTGGAGAATAATCCTCTAGCCAGTCCGTCATTTATCATTTTACCTTAATTTTATGTTTTTGTCAATTTTGTAATTTATTTAAGTTTAATTTACTTTTCATCAAAATCAATCCCCCATTTTATTTTAAAGTGTTAGATTTATTAGAAATCATTTTAGTTTGTGTTTTCTTAAGTCTTGAGTTGTTTTGAGTCTTTTGATTTATTTTAGTTTATTTGTTAGTTTTATTTTGAGTTATTATATTTAAGTGTTTTGAGTCTAGTTTAATGTTTTAAATTTTGTTTTTACGTTTTTAATTTAATTTTACTTTGGTTAGCATCCCTAGTTAATCCCCGGCCTAGAACGATCCCTACTTACATCATTACTACAACTGTCACAAATAGGGTTTAAATTTGTGCGTTAATTTATTTTCGCATCAAATTTTGGCGCCGTTGCCGGGGATTAGCAAATTTGCTAATCCTTTGTTTATGTTTTATTTTATTTTATTTTATTTTATTTGTGTTTATTTTATGTTATTTTATTTTTGGTTTGTTATGTCTTTTACTTTTGATATTTGATTTAGTTTTCTTTCTTTGATTTTAGTTACAAATGGAGCAAGACCTGGATTCTACTAGCATTCAAGATCTATTGGCACAGCTCACTGCTCAATTAACTCATAATGCCGAACGGACCACAATGCCAAGTGTCCCTACACTTGATGTGCCCTATGGACAACGATATCAAGGTCCTCAATTTTCTGCAAATGAAGATGTTTGGGGATATCAGGGCCATAACCAATCAAGGGGCAACATGTTTTCCAACGCTTACAATTCGGATTGGAGAGACTACTCAGATTATATGTGGGATGAACCTCAACACTTTCAACAAAGTGGATATTGGCAGCAAGACGAATTCTATTCAAGACCTATGCAGCTACCACAGCATCCCCCACAGCAATTACAATCAAATCAAAGTATGCCCGTGGATTATAATCAAAGGCTTGATGAATTAATTTCTTTGGTGCATGGCTCACAAAACGAAGAACAATTACAGCCATCAGAGGAGTACTATCAATGGCCATGTGCACCACCACATCCACCACAACAATCTCCCCAATTCAATTCAGGTACATCCTTGGATAATGATACACTTAATAATTTACTCACCTCTTTGAATCAGGGAGTAGAAAATCAAAACCAGGAGATGCAAGACCGAGTCAGAAGAGTGGACGAATTGGAGGAGCAAGTTGGGCAGATTTTGGAAATCATGGCACAAATTCAAGATCAAAGAGAACTCTCCAACTCCACATTTGCAAATTCAGAGGGAGAAATGGAAATTAATGAAGCCATCACTTTGGGAAGTGATATGGATGATGAAGTTGTTCCTGAACCATCCAAACAGAGCCCGAACATGGATGAATTGCCAATTCAAGAAGAAGATGAGGATGACGACTTGGGCAGTTTAGAAGAATTCTTATCGCAAACCCCCCAAGTCCTTATGTCGTCCAACTCAGGTGAGGAGGTTCAAAATTCAATTCATTCTAACATCGTTCCACCAAATGTCCTTTTTCCTTGTAGGTTTTTAAATCCCAAGGAAGAAGTGAATGAAAAAGACGTTGTGGAAGCTCTTCCAGAGGTGAAAAGTGATATCCAAACTCTTGGTGCACCAAATCATGTTCCCGATGACGTTGAAACATTCAAAGAGATTTCTACACCAAGAAGAGGGATTCCAGGAAAGGAGGGGGCCGGAGAATTTGTTGAACTTATCAAAGAGGCTGTGCATGAGACAATCGAGCCCAAAGCAGTTGAGTTTGATGACACGGGACAAGCCACAACCATCATAGTAAATCTGGCCAAGTTCAAAGTCCCGGAAACGTTCAAAGACGTGGTGTTTGTAATTGAGTTTGAACGTGACTGTAAGCCATCTTCTCCATTTTTTATTTTAATTTATACTAACTTGTTTTTAATTTTGATGATTCAGGCACCGTCATTAGAACGTAGACCGTTGTCGAATCATTTCAAGTACCACCGTCCGTTCAAGGATAAACCCATGCATTTGAATAATGAAGGGAGGCCTAGGAATCACCCACAATCAGATTTGCATTCCTAATCCCTTCTCCTTACTGAATTTATTTTACTCTATTTAGTTCTTTCATTGTTTGTTGGCTTTTGTGTGAATTTATTTTACGTTGATTTTTTTTTTTTTTTTTTTACGTTGATTTCATTTTGTTTTGTTTATTTAGTTGTGATTTTTGTTTAGAAAGTTAAACTTAGTCTTTTTACTTTGTTTTACTTATTTTACATTGTTATTTAAAAAATAAAAAAAAAAAAATGAAAAAATAATAATAATAATAATAATAACAATAAACATCCATATAATAAAAAAAAAAATAAAAAAAAAAAAAACAAAATAATAATAAAAAAAAAAAAAAAAACAAAAATACTTATATTTATAATTAAATAAACTTAAATGCATAAATATTTTACAATAACTTGTAAACTAATTTCGTTCATTGGTCGTTGGTTGGTGGTGCCTCGGAGGTCGACGGAGCCCCTGAAAGACGAAGCGCCAGAGTTGGATCATTCGGAGCCTCAATACTTGGTGCTGCTCCCGAGGACGAAGGCAACACAAACCTCGGGAGTAACGTCATAAACCGTTGATGATCACTCTGAATCCGCACTTCGGACTCCTGCAGCTGATCAAGCTTCCTCTTCATGCTTGTGGAATAATTGGTTGCGAGCATGTGCAAATCCTTGTTCTCATGCCTAAGCACTCTGACCTCTTGCCGAAGACTAGCCACTTCAGCCATCAACGACTCCACCTGACGAGTTCGTGCAAGAAGGCGCTGGCCCATGTTTGATACTGAACCTGCGCATCGGACGCTGTAGGCCATAGAGTCCTGGACAGCTAGTTCGTCGGACCGCCTTGAAAGTATCCTAGTGTCTCTAGGAGTGAGCAGATTTCTGGCCACCACCGATGCGGTTGTTTCGTTCATCATCATGGAATCCCTAACTGTAAGAGGACCATTTGGGGATATGAAGGACGGCTGCCAAATGTTGGTTGGAGAAGATATATCACTATCTTCCCCAACATTCAAGTTAAGGCGACGGTCAGAGGGGCAAGACATATTTGAAGGTGTTGAGAATGAAGAGTCGGACTGATCAAGATTAAAAGAAATGCAAGGAGGAAGTGTTTACATGAGAGAGCAAGTGTGTTGTGGAACAAACTTAGCGCCTCTATAAGAAGAAGAAATCGTTGAGGCATCACTCAGCAGTCGAAAAGGCGCCCTCTCGCAAATCGAAGAGCCGGGCTCCTTTCTCAAAAGCCGGATTCTTTTCTCAAAAGCGGCGTCGCCGTTCTCAAAAGTCGGGCGCCTTTCTCAAAAGCCGGAGCAGTCAGGAATCACGAGGCGAGCCGCTCCCTGATTTGTCCAGACGTGTCACATGCAATTCCTTTCTCAAAAGTCGGGATTGCTCAGAAACCACGAGCCGCCCCCTGATTTGTCCAATTTTGTCGTCACTCGTCACGCGCTGTCAGCTTTGCGCAAATTACGGGCTGCTTTTTCAGAAAGCGCGTGACCTGTACTGTTCATCCATCCACCGGCTGCCGACAGGGGTAAAAGAATAGTTTCGGTTGTGAAGAAAAGATCTATAAACGTCTACCTTCGCCTTCAACAGCAAAGGCAAACTCTCTCAACACTTCTTCATCTCCGAAATTTTTCATCTCCGAAAATGCCTTTCCATCAAACCCTCTCGAGTTTCTCTGTGTTTCTCATTCCCTGGGATACCTTTGCAAATAAGTCATCTAGAGCTAGAGTATTTCATATCATGAAGGTTGAAAGCAAGAGTATCTCATATCACGCTTTCTCCCTGTCCTTTTCCTTGTCTTTGGGGCAAGGAGAAAGCGGGCAATCAGCCAGCACTCGGTGTCAATCTTCCAATCTAAGAACCGACTGCCTGGAAATCCTTCCTGATTGCTTACCTAGCATTGCTCTCGAGTGCTCTTCTTCAACCACTGATGTACTTCCGAAGAAGTCGCCACATCTGCCTGGAGAACAGCCAAGGCAAGTGAAAATGTTACTTGAAGCATGTGGAGACAAGGTGCTGCTTCATCCTAAAGATCAAGTCTCATTTTCCTTGCTAAGAAGTTCCCCAGCCCAGTTCAAGCATACACCTGTGGAACGATACTTCTTCAAAAGCAAAAGTATCCCATATCATCAGAGTCAGAGGCAAAGATTTCTCATGGCACGCTTTTCCTTTACCCTTGCTCTTGGCTACGGGGCAAGGTGAAAGAAAGGCAATCGGTCGGCACTTGGACAGATTGAACAAAGAAGCAGACCACCACCTATTCCTCGTGCCTACCTGCCATGCAGAAGAACAAAAAGAGAAGAATGTAGCCTGCAGACTCAATCAACCCGGCAGAAGGAGTCTGAGTTGAAACCAAGAGCTCGAGAAGCTTCAACAACACCACCAATCAAGTCTCATTTTCCTTGCTAAGAAGTTCCGAGGCCAGTTCAAGTTCAAAGCTGTGGAAAGTCACCAAACAGGACCAATGATCACTTTTAGTTTTATTATTATCTTTTATTTTCATTTTTAATTTTCCGTTTGCATTTTCTACATTTTCTTGCTTGCTTAACTGATTTTTTCTTTTCTTTGCAGGAACTTTTGGCTATTTCCACCCTTGAAGTTGATTGCAGAATTTTAGCTTGGGGGTCATCGCTTGATTTTTTCTGCAAATTAGGGAAGTTTTCAGTCCTATTGCTTTATTTTATTTCGTTATATTTATCTACTTTATTTTTATTTGCATATTATTATATTTTCTGACATTGGGGACAATGTCTAGTTTAAGTGTGGGGGTAAAGTATAAAAATGACCAAATTGAAAATTTTTATACCTTCGACTTTGAACTGGTTTCATTTGTTTCCATGTTATTGCTTTGTTTTCTTAATTAGTTTTGTTTTATAAAAAAAAAAAAAAACAAAAAAAAAAAAAAAAAAAAAATCGGAAAATTTAAAAAAAAAATCCAAAAATATTTCCTTGTTTTCCTTATTGTTTTGAATTAGATTTTTGTTAGTTTCCCGACCCAATGATATAATTGGATAAAATTTGAATCATGATTATCAAGAACTTAGTTAACATGTGTTGTGTGAAATTCTTTATTCTTGTGTTAGTTTGTACATATTTGATCATCTTTGAAAAACTAAACGCACATAGCCTTGTTGATGTGAAATTAAAGCATGATTTAAAGCTCCATATGTGAAGTTAGTGACCATATACATCCTATGTGAGTTTTTGAGCCTATTGAAAGTGTGTGCATTTTTCATACACTCCTATTTTTTCATGTGTGATGAACTTATGTGAGATACTTCTCTAGAACTTGCATAACGATCTTTCGAAATTTTTGTCATTGATTGCATGAACTTGAAAATGATAGAGGCATTAGGTTTACCACCATGGCCCAAATAACCTTGTTCCCAAAGAAAAATGATATCATTAGATTGCCAATTTGAGCCGTATTTGTGAGCCTTTTATTTCTTATCACCAGATATGTCTACCCTTATGCCTGAAATAATTTTCCTTACCCTTTCCAAGCGAGCAATGCAAGATTGTCTTATGTGAAATGTTTGTGAAGTACTTTGAAGGTGTTTGGCAAAAGAATAAGTGTGGGGGTTTTTCATATTTGTTTCTATATAAAAAAAAAAAAAAAAAAAAAAAAAAAAAGAAAAGAAAAGAAAAGAAAAGGAAAAGAAAAAGAAAGATTGTATACAAAGAAAATAAAAAGTTTTTAAAGTTTCAGTTTATGGGTGTGGTTGGAGGTGACTTGTAGAATAGCTGGAAATGTTGAGTTCTTATAAATCTAAAGAAAAAAAATTGCTTGCATTGTAGCTTGGAACTTGTGTTTTCCTATTCTTTCGTTTCAATAACCCTATCCCTAAACCTCATTACATCCAATAAAAGTCCTCTTGATTTAAGTTTTGCAATTATGACTGTGGAGAAGTGATCTTTATGCAAGCTTATGGTAGAAATTTCACATTTGTTTCTTTGAGCGAAACACTTTAAAACTAAACACATGTGTGATTGAGCGTATATCCAGTGAGAAGGTCGCTAGTTTGCATATGGTGATTTTAAAAATAAAAATTTGAAATTGCATTAGCATGGCTATCTCACACACTACACTTCAAGGATGTTTCAAAGATTACTGCTAATATTTGAGTAAGGAAAATGAACTTAAATTGCTTGTTGGTGTTAGCTATGGTTATTGATGATTTGTGTTCTCGAATGAAATTCTATGAGGGTCATATAGGGGGAAACTAATAATTTTCATGTTATTACTTTTTCTGTTTTCTCTGTTTTGCTCGAGGACTAGCAAAAGCTAAGTGTGGGGGTATTTGATCGGATTATATTTATACATATTTTACATCAAATTCTCTCGTCTTTTCTTAGTTAGTTTCTTATATTTTTGAGCTATTTACTTTGTTTTTGTGTTTTATAGTATTTATCTAGTAAATAAAATAAATATTGCACAAGTGAGATTTTAAGTGATAAAATCGTCAAAACTGTCTTGTCCACTAATTTTGGTTAATAAAAAAAATATATATATATATATATATATATATAAATATATATATATATATATATATATAATATATATATATATATATATATATATATATATATATATATATATATATATAAGATGTGAACGTGAATGTGCAGCAGGGGATGACAGAAATAATATAATAGGGCAGCATGTTGGAAGAATGGGCAGAAAAGAATAGAAATCTGAAGTGGACAGCTCGGCAAGTGGAGAGCTCGGGCAGGAAATGTGGGGATGTTCTCGGCATTTAAAGGAGGGAGACACGTAGAAGGAGGGAGGGGGGATAAGGAAAGAAGGGGGGGAGCTGCTCTGGAGGAGAGAGCTGGGAGAGACTGACAGGCAGAGACAGCACGGAAAGCAAAGGGGAGTGAGTACGGGAAAGCAAATGGGAGTGAGTACGGGAAAGCAAGGGAAAGGGAACGGAAAGAATAAGGGGGAGCTGCCAAGTGGCAGCAGGAAGGAGGAATAAAGGAGGAGTGTGGGTGTGTGTGTAGACAGTGAGAGAAACGTGGAACCAGACGCGAGAGAGAGAAGGGCGCGCGCGGAAGAAGAGCTGCGCAGGAAAAATCAGGGGGGTGCTGCTTGGCGCGGAAAAACAGGGAGCAACGCTGCCCTTTGGCAGCGAGGTCAGAGAGCAGGCGCAGAAGGTGCTGTCTGTCAGGACACGTGCTGGGACAGACCTCAGTTCTTGCAGAGAATAAAAGGCAGCGTGGAACTTAAGCTGGCGGTCAGCACAGAAACAAGGGGAGCTCGCAGTCAACCAGCGACAACGTGGGACTTTGGACGCGAGGGAGAGCTGACCTGGGGCAGCTGCAAGTCTTGGCAGCAGCGAGAGAGGTTAGGAGACGAGAGGGAGACACGTGAAGTAAGGCAAGCTGCCTTGGCAGCGCTGAAGTCAACAGGAAGCAGGGAACTTGAAGCTGCGAGAGGAACGGGGGGGAAGCGCTGCCTTTTGGCAGCTGGCGCAGAGAAGTGAGAAAGGAGCAAGCTGGCGAGCACAGCAGCTCACGCAGCAGGCAGCTGGAAAGAAAACCAAACGCTGGAGGTCAGCACGGCATCAGTGCTGACTTGGGTCAGCACGGAGGTCAGCACAGCAGAAGCACAGTGGACAGCAAGCTGCAATCCTCATTCGGTTTAATTTTCCTAAACTCACATTTTATTTCTGTTTTAATTTAAATTATGTATAACTAATTTTATTTTGGCTAGAGTTTAATTCAAAACCATGGATATATTTGTAATTTGAATTGATTACCTTCAGTTGTGATTTCTGAGTTGTGATTTAATTTGTTTAACTGCTTGATTGATAACTTATTTTTGTTTGTCGATTAAGGATGCATACTTAATTTACATGCATGAATTTGATGCTAGAATATAAGTGAATTTCACCTAATCGTTATGAACTTATATTCACAAGTAGTAAAGGTTGTTGACCACAATCGTGTTAAGTAAATTCTTGGCATAAGTTTCATGCAATTCATAGTAATGAGTGCCTCGTCAATGCTTATGATTTTCATAGAACGTAATGATTCTTGCTTGTATCTCTATTATGCAATTCATGTAGGGAACTTGTGGGGAATGTTTTGGGTTGTCGTATGCAATCATCCAATCCATTAACTTAAGGAAAATCTGAGAATTAATTTATGCAATTCATGGTTAATTTGGGGCGTTGAGAATTTACAATTTATTGAAAGAACAACTGAAAATCAATTTAGGTTGCATATGTGTCATGTGTGGAGAATAATCCTCTAGCCAGTCCGTCATTTATCATTTTACCTTAATTTTATGTTTTTGTCAATTTTGTAATTTATTTAAGTTTAATTTACTTTTCATCAAAATCAATCCCCCATTTTATTTTAAAGTGTTAGATTTATTAGAAATCATTTTAGTTTGTGTTTTCTTAAGTCTTGAGTTGTTTTGAGTCTTTTGATTTATTTTAGTTTATTTGTTAGTTTTATTTTGAGTTATTATATTTAAGTGTTTTGAGTCTAGTTTAATGTTTTAAATTTTGTTTTTACGTTTTTAATTTAATTTTACTTTGGTTAGCATCCCTAGTTAATCCCCGGCCTAGAACGATCCCTACTTACATCATTACTACAACTGTCACAAATAGGGTTTAAATTTGTGCGTTAATTTATTTTCGCATCAAATTTTGGCGCCGTTGCCGGGGATTAGCAAATTTGCTAATCCTTTGTTTATGTTTTTGTTTGTGTTTTATTTTATTTTATTTTATTTTATTTGTGTTTATTTTATGTTATTTTATTTTTGGTTTGTTATGTCTTTTACTTTTGATATTTGATTTAGTTTTCTTTCTTTGATTTTAGTTACAAATGGAGCAAGACCTGGATTCTACTAGCATTCAAGATCTATTGGCACAGCTCACTGCTCAATTAACTCATAATGCCGAACGGACCACAATGCCAAGTGTCCCTACACTTGATGTGCCCTATGGACAACGATATCAAGGTCCTCAATTTTCTGCAAATGAAGATGTTTGGGGATATCAGGGCCATAACCAATCAAGGGGCAACATGTTTTCCAACGCTTACAATTCGGATTGGAGAGACTACTCAGATTATATGTGGGATGAACCTCAACACTTTCAACAAAGTGGATATTGGCAGCAAGACGAATTCTATTCAAGACCTATGCAGCTACCACAGCATCCCCCACAGCAATTACAATCAAATCAAAGTATGCCCGTGGATTATAATCAAAGGCTTGATGAATTAATTTCTTTGGTGCAGGGCTCACAAAACGAAGAACAATTACAGCCATCAGAGGAGTACTATCAATGACCATGTGCACCACCACATCCACCACAACAATCTCCCCAATTCAATTCAGGTACATCCTTGGATAATGATACACTTAATAATTTACTCACCTCTTTGAATCAGGGAGTAGAAAATCAAAACCAGGAGATGCAAGACCGAGTCAGAAGAGTGGACGAATTGGAGGAGCAAGTTGGGCAGATTTTGGAAATCATGGCACAAATTCAAGATCAAAGAGAACTCTCCAACTCCACATTTGCAAATTCAGAGGGAGAAATGGAAATTAATGAAGCCATCACTTTGGGAAGTGATATGGATGATGAAGTTGTTCCTGAACCATCCAAACAGAGCCCGAACATGGATGAATTGCCAATTCAAGAAGAAGATGAGGATGACGACTTGGGCAGTTTAGAAGAATTCTTATCGCAAACCCCCCAAGTCCTTATGTCGTCCAACTCAGGTGAGGAGGTTCAAAATTCAATTCATTCTAACATCGTTCCACCAAATGTCCTTTTTCCTTGTAGGTTTTTAAATCCCAAGGAAGAAGTGAATGAAAAAGACGTTGTGGAAGCTCTTCCAGAGGTGAAAAGTGATATCCAAACTCTTGGTGCACCAAATCATGTTCCCGATGACGTTGAAACATTCAAAGAGATTTCTACACCAAGAAGAGGGATTCCAGGAAAGGAGGGGGCCGGAGAATTTGTTGAACTTATCAAAGAGGCTGTGCATGAGACAATCGAGCCCAAAGCAGTTGAGTTTGATGACACGGGACAAGCCACAACCATCATAGTAAATCTGGCCAAGTTCAAAGTCCCGGAAACGTTCAAAGACGTGGTGTTTGTAATTGAGTTTGAACGTGACTGTAAGCCATCTTCTCCATTTTTTATTTTAATTTATACTAACTTGTTTTTAATTTTGATGATTCAGGCACCGTCATTAGAACGTAGACCGTTGTCGAATCATTTCAAGTACCACCGTCCGTTCAAGGATAAACCCATGCATTTGAATAATGAAGGGAGGCCTAGGAATCACCCACAATCAGATTTGCATTCCTAATCCCTTCTCCTTACTGAATTTATTTTACTCTATTTAGTTCTTTCATTGTTTGTTGGCTTTTGTGTGAATTTATTTTACGTTGATTTTTTTTTTTTTTTTTTTTACGTTGATTTCATTTTGTTTTGTTTATTTAGTTGTGATTTTTGTTTAGAAAGTTAAACTTAGTCTTTTTACTTTGTTTTACTTATTTTACATTGTTATTTAAAAAATAAAAAAAAAAAAATGAAAAAATAATAATAATAATAATAATAACAATAAACATCCATATAATAAAAAAAAAAAAAAAAATAAAAAAAATAAAAAATAATAAAAAAAAAAAAAAAACAAAAATACTTATATTTATAATTAAATAAACTTAAATGCATAAATATTTTACAATAACTTGTAAACTAATTTCGTTCATTGGTCGTTGGTTGGTGGTGCCTCGGAGGTCGACGGAGCCCCTGAAAGACGAAGCGCCAGAGTTGGATCATTCGGAGCCTCAATACTTGGTGCTGCTCCCGAGGACGAAGGCAACACAAACCTCGGGAGTAACGTCATAAACCGTTGATGATCACTCTGAATCCGCACTTCGGACTCCTGCAGCTGATCAAGCTTCCTCTTCATGCTTGTGGAATAATTGGTTGCGAGCATGTGCAAATCCTTGTTCTCATGCCTAAGCACTCTGACCTCTTGCCGAAGACTAGCCACTTCAACCATCAACGACTCCACCTGACGAGTTCGTGCAAGAAGGCGCTGGCCCATGTTTGATACTGAACCTGCGCATCGGACGCTGT
This sequence comes from Malus fusca, assembly GCA_035220775.1. Taxonomy (NCBI): domain Eukaryota; kingdom Viridiplantae; phylum Streptophyta; class Magnoliopsida; order Rosales; family Rosaceae; genus Malus; species Malus fusca. The sequence goes on along the minus strand of CM069065.1, from coordinate 22,180,574 downwards.
AGGCCATAGAGTCCTGGACAGCTAGTTCGTCGGACCGCCTTGAAAGTATCCTAGTGTCTCTAGGAGTGAGCAAATTTCTGGCCACCACCGATGCGGTTGTTTCGTTCATCATCATGGAATCCCTAACTGTAAGAGGACCATTTGGGGATATGAAGGACGGCTGCCAAATGTTGGTTGGAGAAGATATATCACTATCTTCCCCAACATTCAAGTTAAGGCGACGGTCAGAGGGGCAAGACATATTTGAAGGTGTTGAGAATGAAGAGTCGGACTGATCAAGATTAAAAGAAATGCAAGGAGGAAGTGTTTACAGGAGGAAGTGTTTACAGGAGAGAGCAAGTGTGTTGTGGAACAAACTTAGCGCCTCTATAAGAAGAAGAAATCGTTGAGGCATCACTCAGCAGTCGAAAAGGCGCCCTCTCGCAAATCGAAGAGCCGGGCTCCTTTCTCAAAAGCCGGATTCTTTTCTCAAAAGCGGCGTCGCCGTTCTCAAAAGTCGGGCGCCTTTCTCAAAAGCCGGAGCAGTCAGGAATCACGAGGCGAGCCGCTCCCTGATTTGTCCAGACGTGTCACATGCAATTCCTTTCTCAAAAGTCGGGATTGCTCAGAAACCACGAGCCGCCCCCTGATTTGTCCAATTTTGTCGTCACTCGTCACGCGCTGTCAGCTTTGCGCAAATTACGGGCTGCTTTTTCAGAAAGCGCGTGACCTGTACTGTTCATCCATCCACCGGCTGCCGACAGGGGTAAAAGAATAGTTTCGGTTGTGAAGAAAAGATCTATAAACGTCTACCTTCGCCTTCAACAGCAAAGGCAAACTCTCTCAACACTTCTTCATCTCCGAAATTTTTCATCTCCGAAAATGCCTTTCCATCAAACCCTCTCGAGTTTCTCTGTGTTTCTCATTCCCTGGGATACCTTTGCAAATAAGTCATCTAGAGCTAGAGTATTTCATATCATGAAGGTTGAAAGCAAGAGTATCTCATATCACGCTTTCTCCCTGTCCTTTTCCTTGTCTTTGGGGCAAGGAGAAAGCGGGCAATCAGCCAGCACTCGGTGTCAATCTTCCAATCTAAGAGCCGACTGCCTGGAAATCCTTCCTGATTGCTTACCTAGCATTGCTCTCGAGTGCTCTTCTTCAACCACTGATGTACTTCCGAAGAAGTCGCCACATCTGCCTGGAGAACAGCCAAGGCAAGTGAAAATGTTACTTGAAGCATGTGGAGACAAGGTGCTGCTTCATCCTAAAGATCAAGTCTCATTTTCCTTGCTAAGAAGTTCCCCAGCCCAGTTCAAGCATACACCTGTGGAACGATACTTCTTCAAAAGCAAAAGTATCCCATATCATCAGAGTCAGAGGCAAAGATTTCTCATGGCACGCTTTTCCTTTACCCTTGCTCTTGGCTACGGGGCAAGGTGAAAGAAAGGCAATCGGTCGGCACTTGGACAGATTGAACAAAGAAGCAGACCACCACCTATTCCTCGTGCCTACCTGCCATGCAGAAGAACAAAAAGAGAAGAATGTAGCCTGCAGACTCAATCAACCCGGCAGAAGGAGTCTGAGTTGAAACCAAGAGCTCGAGAAGCTTCAACAACACCACCAATCAAGTCTCATTTTCCTTGCTAAGAAGTTCCGAGGCCAGTTCAAGTTCAAAGCTGTGGAAAGTCACCAAACAGGACCAATGATCACTTTTAGTTTTATTATTATCTTTTATTTTCATTTTTAATTTTCCGTTTGCATTTTCTACATTTTCTTGCTTGCTTAACTGATTTTTTCTTTTCTTTGCAGGAACTTTTGGCTATTTCCACCCTTGAAGTTGATTGCAGAATTTTAGCTTGGGGGTCATCGCTTGATTTTTTCTGCAAATTAGGGAAGTTTTCAGTCCTATTGCTTTATTTTATTTCGTTATATTTATCTACTTTATTTTTATTTGCATATTATTATATTTTCTGACATTGGGGACAATGTCTAGTTTAAGTGTGGGGGTAAAGTATAAAAATGACCAAATTGAAAATTTTTATACCTTCGACTTTGAACTGGTTTCATTTGTTTCCATGTTATTGCTTTGTTTTCTTAATTAGTTTTGTTTTATAAAAAAAAAAAAAAAAAACAAAAAAAAAAAAAAAAAAAATCGGAAAATTTAAAAAAAAAATCCAAAAATATTTCCTTGTTTTCCTTATTTTTTTGAATTAGATTTTTGTTAGTTTCCCGACCCAATGATATAATTGGATAAAATTTGAATCATGATTATCAAGAACTTAGTTAACATGTGTTGTGTGAAATTCTTTATTCTTGTGTTAGTTTGTACATATTTGATCATCTATGAAAAACTAAACGCACATAGCCTTGTTGATGTGAAATTAAAGCATGATTTAAAGCTCCATATGTGAAGTTAGTGACCATATACATCCTATGTGAGTTTTTGAGCCTATTGAAAGTGTGTGCATTTTTCATACACTCCTATTTTTTCATGTGTGATGAACTTATGTGAGATACTTCTCTAGAACTTGCATAACGATCTTTCGAAATTTTTGTCATTGATTGCATGAACTTGAAAATGATAGAGGCATTAGGTTTACCACCATGGCCCAAATAACCTTGTTCCCAAAGAAAAATGATATCATTAGATTGCCAATTTGAGCCGTATTTGTGAGCCTTTTATTTCTTATCACCAGATATGTCTACCCTTATGCCTGAAATAATTTTCCTTACCCTTTCCAAGCGAGCAATGCAAGATTGTCTTATGTGAAATGTTTGTGAAGTACTTTGAAGGTGTTTGGCAAAAGAATAAGTGTGGGGGTTTTTCATATTTGTTTCTATATAAAAAAAAAAAAAAAAAAAAAAAAAAGAAAAGAAAAGAAAAGAAAAGGAAAAGAAAAAGAAAGATTGTATACAAAGAAAATAAAAAGTTTTTAAAGTTTCAGTTTATGGGTGTGGTTGGAGGTGACTTGTAGAATAGCTGGAAATGTTGAGTTCTTATAAATCTAAAGAAAAAAAATTGCTTGCATTGTAGCTTGGAACTTGTGTTTTCCTATTCTTTCGTTTCAATAACCCTATCCCTAAGCCTCATTACATCCAATAAAAGTCCTCTTGATTTAAGTTTTGCAATTATGACTGTGGAGAAGTGATCTTTATGCAAGCTTATGGTAGAAATTTCACATTTGTTTCTTTGAGCGAAACACTTTAAAACTAAACACATGTGTGATTGAGCGTATATCCAGTGAGAAGGTCGCTAGTTTGCATATGGTGATTTTAAAAATAAAAATTTGAAATTGCATTAGCATGGCTATCTCACACACTACACTTCAAGGATGTTTCAAAGATTACTGCTAATATTTGAGTAAGGAAAATGAACTTAAATTGCTTGTTGGTGTTAGCTATGGTTATTGATGATTTGTGTTCTCGAATGAAATTCTATGAGGGTCATATAGGGGGAAACTAATAATTTTCATGTTATTACTTTTTCTGTTTTCTCTGTTTTGCTCGAGGACTAGCAAAAGCTAAGTGTGGGGGTATTTGATCGGATTATATTTATACATATTTTACATCAAATTCTCTCGTCTTTTCTTAGTTAGTTTCTTATATTTTTGAGCTATTTACTTTGTTTTTGTGTTTTATAGTATTTATCTAGTAAATAAAATAAATATTGCACAAGTGAGATTTTAAGTGATAAAATCGTCAAAACTGTCTTGTCCACTAATTTTGGTTAATAAAAAAAATATATATATATATATATATAAATAAATAAATATATATATATATATATATAAGATGTGAACGTGAATGTGCAGCAGGGGATGACAGAAATAATATAATAGGGCAGCATGTTGGAAGAATGGGCAGAAAAGAATAGAAATCTGAAGTGGACAGCTCGGCAAGTGGAGAGCTCGGGCAGGAAATGTGGGGATGTTCTCGGCATTTAAAGGAGGGAGACACGTAGAAGGAGGGAGGGGGGATAAGGAAAGAAGGGGGGGAGCTGCTCTGGAGGAGAGAGCTGGGAGAGACTGACAGGCAGAGACAGCACGGAAAGCAAAGGGGAGTGAGTACGGGAAAGCAAATGGGAGTGAGTACGGGAAAGCAAGGGAAAGGGAACGGAAAGAATAAGGGGGAGCTGCCAAGTGGCAGCAGGAAGGAGGAATAAAGGAGGAGTGTGGGTGTGTGTGTAGACAGTGAGAGAAACGTGGAACCAGACGCGAGAGAGAGAAGGGCGCGCGCGGAAGAAGAGCTGCGCAGGAAAAATCAGGGGGGTGCTGCTTGGCGCGGAAAAACAGGGAGCAACGCTGCCCTTTGGCAGCGAGGTCAGAGAGCAGGCGCAGAAGGTGCTGTCTGTCAGGACACGTGCTGGGACAGACCTCAGTTCTTGCAGAGAATAAAAGGCAGCGTGGAACTTAAGCTGGCGGTCAGCACAGAAACAAGGGGAGCTCGCAGTCAACCAGCGACAACGTGGGACTTTGGACGCGAGGGAGAGCTGACCTGGGGCAGCTGCAAGTCTTGGCAGCAGCGAGAGAGGTTAGGAGACGAGAGGGAGACACGTGAAGTAAGGCAAGCTGCCTTGGCAGCGCTGAAGTCAACAGGAAGCAGGGAACTTGAAGCTGCGAGAGGAACGGGGGGGAAGCGCTGCCTTTTGGCAGCTGGCGCAGAGAAGTGAGAAAGGAGCAAGCTGGCGAGCACAGCAGCTCACGCAGCAGGCAGCTGGAAAGAAAACCAAACGCTGGAGGTCAGCACGGCATCAGTGCTGACTTGGGTCAGCACGGAGGTCAGCACAGCAGAAGCACAGTGGACAGCAAGCTGCAATCCTCATTCGGTTTAATTTTCCTAAACTCACATTTTATTTCTGTTTTAATTTAAATTATGTATAACTAATTTTATTTTGGCTAGAGTTTAATTCAAAACCATGGATATATTTGTAATTTGAATTGATTACCTTCAGTTGTGATTTCTGAGTTGTGATTTAATTTGTTTAACTGCTTGATTGATAACTTATTTTTGTTTGTCGATTAAGGATGCATACTTAATTTACATGCATGAATTTGATGCTAGAATATAAGTGAATTTCACCTAATCGTTATGAACTTATATTCACAAGTAGTAAAGGTTGTTGACCACAATCGTGTTAAGTAAATTCTTGGCATAAGTTTCATGCAATTCATAGTAATGAGTGCCTCGTCAATGCTTATGATTTTCATAGAACGTAATGATTCTTGCTTGTATCTCTATTATGCAATTCATGTAGGGAACTTGTGGGGAATGTTTTGGGTTGTCGTATGCAATCATCCAATCCATTAACTTAAGGAAAATCTGAGAATTAATTTATGCAATTCATGGTTAATTTGGGGCGTTGAGAATTTACAATTTATTGAAAGAACAACTGAAAATCAATTTAGGTTGCATATGTGTCATGTGTGGAGAATAATCCTCTAGCCAGTCCGTCATTTATCATTTTACCTTAATTTTATGTTTTTGTCAATTTTGTAATTTATTTAAGTTTAATTTACTTTTCATCAAAATCAATCCCCCATTTTATTTTAAAGTGTTAGATTTATTAGAAATCATTTTAGTTTGTGTTTTCTTAAGTCTTGAGTTGTTTTGAGTCTTTTGATTTATTTTAGTTTATTTGTTAGTTTTATTTTGAGTTATTATATTTAAGTGTTTTGAGTCTAGTTTAATGTTTTAAATTTTGTTTTTACGTTTTTAATTTAATTTTACTTTGGTTAGCATCCCTAGTTAATCCCCGGCCTAGAACGATCCCTACTTACATCATTACTACAACTGTCACAAATAGGGTTTAAATTTGTGCGTTAATTTATTTTCGCATCAATAGCAACCCAAAGTTCTAATTGGACCCAAGAAAATAGGAAGTAATGTAATTGGTCCATTTTCTTAGCTCGATATACATTCACAACACATTGATTCGAGGGCAAAATTGTTATTTCCACGCTTTCGGGGATAAAATATATTTTATTTCGGGACGGGTCGTCACAACCCACCCCCCTTAAGAAAATTTTGTCCCCGAAATTTCATACACCAACATAACAACCTACTTATATTCATAAAACAAACATGGATACATATCTCTCATATGATTTTCCGTCTCCTAGGTGGCTTCCTCCATTGAATGGTTCCTCCACAAAACTTTCACTAAGCGTACAGTTTTATTCCTCAGAACCTTATCTTTCCAATCTAAAAGTTTCATTGGTTCCTCGTCATAAGTCAAATCTGGATTAATTTCCAGTGGTTGAGGAGGTATCACGTGAGATGGATCTGAGACACAATGGTGAAGCATAGAAACGTGAAAAACATCATGCTCTTTAGATAACTCTGGAGGCAACTCAAGCCTGTAGGCGACTTCACCGACTCGTTCAGTGATCTGGTATGGTCCAATGTATCTAAGACTTAACTTACACTTTTTCCCAAACCGTACTACACTTTTCCACGGTGATAATTTCAAAAATACCCAATCACCAACTTTATACACCCTATTAGTGGAGTGTTTATTAGCTAGACTATTTTGTCGATCTTAGGCCGCTTTCAAGTTAAATTTAATTACCTGAATATTCTGTGTAGTCTCATCTACAATCTCAGAGCCCACCAATACTCTTTCACCAACCTCCGACCATCATAAAGGAGTTCGACAAGACTTACCATAGAGTGCCTCAAAAGGTGACATACCAATGCTAGAATGGTAGCTATTATTGTAGGCAAATTCCATCAAATCCAAACGCCTATGCCAAACATCACTGTGAGAACCCGTAGTTTTTAAAAAATAAGTCTTAAGTTATTTATTTAGCTCGTGGGAATTTTACTAAAAATTTAGATTGTCACTTTAAACTCATTAAGTATTTTTTTTTAAATTGTTTTATTTGGTCACCATCGATCATATGTTTTCTACCCTAAGGACAATATATTTACATTTCCACCTTATGTATGGTTGGTTTTGTAACTAAGCTACACAGCCACCTATTTGACTAAGTGTCCAATTTATAATTATGCAAACCAATTAGCCCCCATGCAAGTCACTTGAGTTGGCCACGTAGTTGATAGGTGTCACTTTACATAGTGACTAAGGTTAAGCTGGTGGCAAATTATGCCGCCTTTATGTCCCTATAAATAGGAGCTAAGCTCCATTTGTTTTCCTGCCCGACCTTGCATGCAACGCATGCTCTGGAGCTTACGTAGCGTGTACATATTATATATATTTAGAGAGAGAAATTAGAAGATAAAAGAGAGTAAAGTAGAAGTAGCAAGAAGTTTATATATGTATAAGAGAAAGGAATAAGAAGCTGCAAATTGAGAGAAGGCTTGTGGTGTTAACCAATAGCATATTATGTATGGAGGTAATGATCCCTATATTTTATATCCTTCTCATTCTTAGATTACTCACTATTATTCAAATTAGTTTTTGAGCAGATTCTTATTTTGATCACATATAAAGAGATTTAGCTTTAAGTATATAGGGTTTATGGCTATTATGGTATACTGTAACGTAGGTGGGTTCAAATACCAATAATATCAGGTTCTGTATATTTTAGGGTTGTGCGATAAGGAAGGAAGAGAATGGAAAGTTTTCCTACATATTTGTATTATAAAACAAGAGGGAACATAATGTTTCGAATGTGTAGATAAATGGAATGGGTATTAGGAAGAAAGACAAGGAAAACAGAGAGATCAGGGACACTAATAACAGAAATACAGCTATTGAGATTTGTTTGACTAAAGTGCTCTTACTGTTGTTAATTCAAGATTATGGTTTTGTTCTTTGGTTATTGAATGCAGAAAGGAATGTGGAAAACAAGAAGTGAACATCGAATTCCACAAGGTATGACCGGTGTGGTTGGTTGGTACATGGAGCTAAGTTGTAGTATGACTAGCTTTGGACTCCAGGTAGGGGAAATAAGGCAGACCTTTACAGAAATTGATTTTATTAAATTTCGTGAAGAGCTATAATATTCTTGATCTTTTTGGTTGATTTATATGATTGAGTTTAATTGGCTAATTGCTTCAGTTAAGTGTTTACTTGTTATTGGTTATGGAATTATTGCTGGAATGCTATTCGTTGAGAATATACTGTGAAATAGGCATCATTCATATTGATGTGGTTGGAATTTCAGTGTTCAGATTGGAAGTATGGAAATAAGGGTAGTTGGAAAGGATCTTTTGTGTAGTTGAATCTATTCATTGTGAAACCAGTTCTAGGCGAGCCCGATGTGCACAGTAGAATATGATATCGACGGGAATTGTCGATGTGGGTGATTTGGGCTGGAGATCAATGAATTAGATAAGATGACTAGCAAAAGGGGTTTATGAACTTGGGATATCATATGGGGGTTAGTTTCTATAATAGAACATTCGAACCACCTCTGCAGGGGTAAAATGTATGGTATGGGACGTGCAGGTCCGCGTGTTTTATTATATAAATTAACGGGGGTAGTTGAAGAGGTTGCATTGCATTCATGCATTATTATCAATAATGATTTGATATTTGACTATATGATTTCATGACACTTAATTTAATATTGTTAATTTACTGTGATAAGGTTATGTCCCTGCTGAGCTGTTGAAGCTCATCCCTTTATTATTATGCAGGTTTATGAACTAGACATTCAAGAGAGTAGGCGAAATGAGATCGGATTAGATTGGAGAATAGAAAATTTATTCATCTATTTAATGTAGGTTGTAAAGAATTCTTGATTTGTTTGAAAATCATGAATTATTTTTAATAAGACGAGTTTATTTTCCAACCCGTGTCAATTTCCTTTTATTTATTAAGCTTTTCACTCACATTTCGGATTTGAGTTCGAATTTTTATTACCGACCCGGGTCCGGGGCGTGACAATCACCAAATTGCAATACAGAAGATCTTAGCATATCCTCCAGCGTCTAAATAGTCCTCTTAGATTGCCCGTCTGTCTGTGGATGATATGCCGTACTATAAAGTAATCTCGAACCAAGAGCCTCCTGAAATGCCACCCAGAATTTAGAAGTGAATCTAGGATTCCTATCAGAAATGATACTAACCGGAACCCCATGGTATTTAACAATCTTCGATATAAATAACTTAGCTAATCGGCTTAAGGACTATATCTCCCTTACTGGTATAAAGTGTGCTGATTTAGTAAGCCGATCCACTACCACCCAAATGCCATCGTAACGATTTCGCGTACGAGGTAACTTATACACGAAATCCATGGTAATATCTTCCCATTTCCACTGGGGAATGGGAAGTGGTTGCATTAGCCCAAAAAGCTTATTCCTCTTAGCTTTGACCTGTTGACAAATTGCACACCTACTCACATATTCAACAATTTCTCTTTTCATGCCAGGCCAGCTTCATCGAGAATATCTTTCTTTAATTCTACATTATTTGGCACGTACATTCGACTTTCCTACATAAGCATATCATCAGACTCCCGAATCCTAAGATCTTTCTTTTTCCCATGTGATCTTGCCTAAATTAACTCCTGAGTTTCTTCATCATTCATTTGAGCCTTGAGCACACGATCAATTAAAATTGGTCTGACCTGGAAACTAGTAAGTAAAGCTTCTTCTCGATCTTCCACCCCTAACTTCACTCCAGTGGATCTCAACTCTTGAAGAAGGGGAACACGACAAGCATATAAAGCATTAATTCGGCCTTGAGATTTCCTACTAAGCGTGTCTGCCACCATATTTGCATGACCAGGGCGATACTCAATCGTGCAATCATAATCGTTGAGCAACTCTATCCACCTCCGATGGCGAAGATTAAGATCTCTATGGGTGAAAAGATACTGAAGGCTTTTATGATCCATGAAAATCTTACACTTTTCTCCATAAAGATAATGTCTCCAAATCTTCAAGGCAAATACAATGGCTGCTAACTCAAGATCATGAGTTGGATAATTCATCTCATGAGGCTTCAATTGTCGCGAAGCATAAGCAATCACCCTACCATGCTGCATTAGTACACAGCCTAAACCATTCAAAGAAGCATCACTGTAAATCTCAAATTACCATTGTCGTCTTGAAGTGTCAAAACAGGTGCGTGAGTGAGACAATACTTTAGTTGCTGGAAACTCTGCTCACAATTATCATCCCACTCAAATTTAACATCTTTTCTAGTCAACCTCGTCAGTGGTAAAGCTATGACTGAAAAGTCTTTGACAAACAGTCGATAAAAACCTTAGCCCGATATACATTCACAACACATCGATTCGAGGGCAAAATTGTCATTTCCACGCTTTCGAGGATAAAATATATTTTATTTCGGGACAGGTCGTCACAATTTTATTATCCTTATTCTTCAAAATTCTGTTCGTGCTAGGATAGCAGATAAGAACAAGGGTGAGACTGTACGTGATGCCAACCCGCATGATTTAAGGGATCATTTTGAGTTTGCGCATACGATCGCTGTAGCCATGAGGAATAATTGTCCCACTGCTGAGTGGCGTTTTTGGGAAGATGTACCTGGGAATGTGAAAAAGGCTGTGATGGATGAAGTATTAGTGAATATATTATTCTTGATGGATTAATAATTAAGCTTGTGAAATTTTTAGTTATATGTTGAAATTAATTATTTGCATATATGTGTAACAGTGTAAGTATACTCTTGATGATGATACGAATGAACAGTTGATGAAGTTGATAGATAATGCGTTGGAGGGAGGTTACAACCGATGGCATTATGAAGTCTTGCGGAATGGACCAGGATCATCCAAATAGTAGTTTTAAATTTATCTTTTGTATGACAATATTTAAATTTAAGGTGTTTTTTATGTTATGTATTCGGACTTCATTATGTTTCAATTATGTATTTGGACTTAATTAGGTTTCAATTTATGTTAGTTTTTTTATTGAAACCTAATGTAAGCACACTATCCTTGGTTTATATGTGTTTACAATCTTCAATGAATATCGTACTTATGTTGTAAATAATTGAATGGATTAAGTAATTAATTATATATAGACTAAATATTTAAGGCATTAATTATTTATAGAATAATATTTCAGGTATTAATTATTTATAGAATAAATATTTAAAGTATTAATTATTTTTAGAATAAATATTTAAAGTATTAATTATTTTTAGAATAAATATTTAAGCTATTATTAATACCTTAAATATTTATTCTAAAAATAATTAATATTTTATTCGTCGCGCAATATTCTGAGCGACAATAGCTTCGTCATGTAAGGAATCTTTGCGCGACGAACACATGATTTGTCGCGCAAAGCACGGTCAGCATGCGTTCAAACATTCCAATTAATTGCGCATTGATGACACATTTTGCGCGACGAACTTATAATTTGCGCGATGAATATTTTCGTTGCACAAAGGTGTCCTAGTGCTATACAAACACAGTTTCAGAGCCCTAGTTTTCAAAAAAAAATTTGTTTAAAAAATGATGGCCGATTCTAAAGAAGGTTCTGGTAAAAAAAACTTGTAGTGCAAATAGAGAGGTATCGACCGAAGCAAGTGCCGTACTTTGAAGGCAAATATTTGGATGAGGCGTATGCCGAATTTAAGTATGACATTGGGAATTTCGTGCGGAGGGATTGTAGTGCCGAGTTTGAGTCTTGGAAAAAAGTTCCTGAGGAGTTGAAGAAGTCCATGCTGGGAGAGTTATCGGTAGGTTTGGTAAATAATGAACAATTATTTTTGTTAAAACATAATATCTTTTAAATTACTAATTTGTTGTTATTGGCATCAATGTAGGTTCATTGGGATATTGATGAAACCGATGAGAAGTAACGGATTTATGTGGATGGGCTTTTCAAGCAGAGTTTTTGGCAGTGGAAGTTTGATGTGTTGCGGGCGGAGGATCAAAGTTGATGAGGGTTGTTTTTTTTTTTTTTTTTTGAATAGGATTTTGTGGACTTTATATTTAATTTATGAATAAATATATGTTATGTGGATGAGTATTAATATTTGCATTAATTATAATTTCTATTTGGGATAGTAAATTAGTTTTGTTAATTAATTTAATGTTTAATTAGGTTTGAGGTTTTGATTTATAATAAAATAAAACTTTACAATATATACAAATAAAAAAAATAGAAAACAAATTAAAAAATATGCATCGGGCGACGATACATTCATTCGTCGCGCAATGTGTTGAAAAGAATAAATTGTAAAGTAAAGGACATAAAATAAAAAAATGGTAAACTTGCGCGACGAATACTTATTTTTTCGTCACGCAAATGTCATTTGAGCAACGAACACCATCTTCGTCACACAATGGTGTTTGCGCTACGAATACCTGTTTCGTTGCACAAAATCGTTCGTCCAAAAGTGAAAGTGAAATTTTTAATCTGGATTCAGCCGTGTGCAGAGGCAAACTGCAAAAAAAAAAAATTGCATATTGTGCCTCTGCACTCATCCCTTCGATTTTGCTCAATCCATCATCCGTCATTTTCATTTTCTCTCTATTTTATCATTTAATACTCCTTCCATTTTCTTCTTTTGGTTGATCAAGCTATCTCGGTGTGTCTGGTAAGCGTTTTTTGTTGTTACAGTAAAAGTATTAATGTAAATTCATACTAATGCCATTAATTTTGTTGTCTATAGGGATATTGTGTATGATTAGCGATTGGTGGAGAACGATTGAGAATGTATTTTCTTCATTTTATTTTTAAACATATAAAACTAATTAAATTATGTTGAACTTAGGGGGGGTGTATTCAATTGGGAATTTGAGAGATTTAAATGGATTTATAAATTCATGGATTTTTATGGAGTTTAACTGATTTGTAGACATTTCATGTAAAATTTTGATTCAATTCCCTTGAAATCTCATGGGGAGAAGTGCGATTTGTGGATGCTTAAAATACACTACAAAATCTCTCAAATTCCCTCTAATTCCTCAACTTTTCCAAATTCTTTAAATTCTAATTCTAATTGAATACACCTGGAATGTTATAAACTTCTTTAAAATTCTAATTGAATACACCCGGATTTCTAAGGATTTTAATAAACTATCTTAAAATCCTAATTGAATACACATTGAATTTTAGATAATCACTTAAAATTCTGATTGAATACCCCTAGATTCATTAAAAGAATTAAAATCCCTCAAAATCCCAATTGAATACACCCCATTTAGTTTGTATTGTTTATATTATGTTGTGAAAGTATATTTATATTATGTTGTTAAATTTGTACGTGACGTACAAATATGTGTTGTGATGTACGGAGTTAATTGAAATTAATTTCGTACTTGTTTTTTATTTTTAGTAAAACTTAGTTTCCCGTTCGAGGATTAGTTGGATTTCGCGCATGGATGCGAAAGCATGACTGCGGTCTAATTAATTCTTGAATTGTCCCATTATTTGGACAGTTTGTGAATGCACAGTTATGACGCGTAGTGTATGGTTGAAGGATTAGGTTTCGATTGTGGAGATTTCGGTGTCATCTCTGTACGTTCTTTGGATTGTACACCTGAAGAATTGTATCAAGATGCTGCCGAAATTCATCCACGTCGAAATCTATTCTGATGTAGCCGTAAATTACGGGACATGACTATGCATTCCCGAATGGGATAGGGCCCTTACCAGAGTCATAAGGTGACATTATCATTTTGTATGAAGTTGTTGTGATTGTTGTATTGTTATTGTGGTTCCAGGAATAATGGACAAGACATGGATATAGAACCCGAATAGATGCGCAGACGAATACTTGGATGAAATCGAGGATTTTATTGACTTTGCACGTTTACACAACCCGGGTGCAACTAGAATCCGGTGTCTGTAGGAGGTGTAACAAAACATTAAGGGAGACAATTGAAAATGTTCGATTTCATTTAGTAATGAATGGAATGATTGAGACATATAATACTTGGAACCATCATGGGGAACAATTAGACAATGCTTCATCTTCAAACGCCACAAGAGTGGATAATGTTGAACTTATTGTGGATCCTAATGAACAAGTCATGGATATTATAAATTATGCTTTTCCATTTGCATCGACAAACACCAATCAGGAAGGAGAAGATGACGTGCCTACACCAATGGACAGTGCAGAGTTCGAACAATATGAAAAACTATTAAAAAATGCCAACCAAGAGTTATACCCGGGGTGCGAGAGCTTTTCTGTTCTCACGACCATTGTGGAACTAATGCATGGAAAAATAAAGTATCGTATGTCGAACCAATGTTTCGATTACTTTTTGGGGGTTTTCAAGAGAATGCTTCCGAAGGACAATTGTTTGCCAAAAGACTATAGACACGCGCAAAAGGTGTTGAATGGTCTTGGATTGGGTTATGAAAAAATTCACGCTTGCAAAAACAGTTGTATTTTATTCTACAAAGAGAATAAAGCATTGGATAAATGCCTTGTATGCAATGAGTCGAGGTTCAAAATGACATCTCAGAATAGAACGACTAAGATCCCACAAAAAGTTATGCGTTATCTGCCCCTGAAACCTAGGTTGCAGCGATTGTATATGCCGACGCATACTGCCACATACATGAGATGTCATAAGGAAAAACGGGTAACGACGATGTGATGCGGCATCCTGCAGATGGGAGGCATGGAAAAAGTTCGATCGAACGTTCCCCGAGTTTGCTGCTGATTCTCATAACGTTAGATTGAGACTTGTCACTGACGGATTTAATCCGTTGGGGTTTTAAACCAACACCACAGTACTTGGCTGATTTTCGTATTTCCGTATAATTTGCCGCCAAGGAAATGTATGAAAAAAGAATACATGATGATGATTATATTGATAACTGAGGATCCTGGTAGGTCAATTGATGTATACTTACGGCCGTTGGTGGATGAGCTAAAAGATTTATGGACACACGGTGTACACACATACGATAAATGTACTGGCATGATGTTCACTTTGTGGGCTGTAGTGATGTGGACTGTGAACGATTTCCCCGCATATGCAATGGTTTTCGGGTGGAGCACTAGAGGTTATATGGCATGCCCTGTATGCAAAGAAGACATAACATCTAGTTGGCATGCCGAAAAAGTTTGTTACCTTGGTCATCGAAGATGGTTTCCTTGGGACCATGAGTGGCGATAGAAGGATAAAGAGTTTGACGGGGAGAAAGAGCATCGCATCAGACCCAGATAATGGTCCGGTGCTCAGATTTTGGAACAGCTTAAACGTTTGGACTTTGCTCCTTTCGGGACCAATGTCAATAAGACATGACCTTTTACACATATGAATTGGACTCACAGGTCTATATTTTTTGAGCTCCCGTATTGGTCCAAACTAAAATTGAGACACAACCTCGATGTATGCATGTTGAGAAAAATGTATTTGACACATTGGTCGACACAATTCTAGATATTGAGGGCAAGATAAAAGACACAATTCTATATATTCCTTGTCTTTTTTATTAATCAATATTAAATATATTATGATTAGTAATATGTGTATCCTATCGTTTTCTTTTGGCAGGCTTCTCGGAGACTTGAAGAAAAGTGTACGAAACAAAGCGAAGCCCGAATGATCCATTATACAAGCTTGGGTGGCATATGAGGTGCTTACATTTTGTGGAATGTATTTAAAGGATGTTGAGACAACTTCCAATCGTCTTCCTCGCAATAATGACGGGGGTGTGAGAAAGGAGAAACTTTCAATTTTTGCCCAAATTGCTCAACCATTCGGAGATCCGATTTGTGGCGAGTCGTTTTCCAAGAAGGACATGGAGGTAGCACATTGGTTTGTAATCAACAATTGTGACAAGACATTGTCATACCTAGACGAGCATGAAAATATGATGAAGCAGGCACATCCTTCACATTTGTATGCCAAGAAACACCGCGAACTGTTTCCGCAGTGGTTTGTCGAATATGTAAATTTGAAGTGTTTTGTATTGGACATATATATTGTACCAATTAAGTTGCTTGAACTAACAAATTTAAATGTTTGTCTAATATTAGGTGAATCAACTGAAAGTATCGAATTCCCCCGCGTACACTGAAAAGTTATATAACTTGGCGTTCGGACCAATTCGTGTTGAATTGTACTCAGGTTGCCATGTCAATGGCGTCAAGTTCTTAGCGGGTGCACGAGATGACAAGTTGTGTACGCAAAATAGCGGTGTTCATGTCCCCGGGGGAGGCGAAAGTACATACATTGAATTCTATGGTAAACTAACAAGTGTCATGCAATTGCTTTACAAAGACTGGTGCCAAGTGATCCTATTTAAGTGTCGATGGTTTGATACAAAGCCAAATAGGCATGGAAGTGTGAAAAGAGATCATGGATTACTATCAGTGAACACTACCAAAACTTGGTACGATGACGACCCTTACATCTTAGCAGCCATGGAAAAACAAATTGTGTATCTAGATGACCCTAAAGCCGAGAGATGTTGGAAAGTTGTTCAGAAGATGGATCATAGGAATGTGTATGCTATACCAGAACAAGACCGTACTGATGACGACATCGACAATGTTGATGACCAACATCTTGAATCTTTGATGGATAGTGGTGTGGAAACACTCTGAGATACTAATCTTATCCAAGAACCATTTCAGATAGAATAAGTATCTTCAATCGAAATACCGATTCAGTCGATCACAATTGACCTCGGTAATATTCCACGATACGATGGTCCAGTGTGCACAAACGATGATGGTGACGTACCTATCTATGATGAGGAATGGGACACTGAAAATGATGATAGCGACGAAAGTGAAAGTTATTATAGTTCGGATGAAGATTAAGGCAATATATTTGTAACTTTTTTTGTAAAACACATGAAATGGTTAATGCATTATATAGAGTGATGGAAAAAATGGTATGAATGATTCCCATTTTATATGTGAATTACTTTGTAAATAAATTTGGTATGTTTGTATTTTATAATAAATTGTAAACAAAATAAAAAAATTAAAAAAACCATTTTAAAACATAATTGTGTGACGCATAACAATTTTTGGTCGCGCAAGCTAGGCCTGACAATTTCTGACACGACTCGATAACCCAACACGAGAAGCAAAATATTAATTTTATAATTTTATAACCCTAAAAGAAATTACTATAATAATTATATATATTAATTTAACAATTTTATACCCCTAAAAACTATAAAAATTATATATATATATATATATTAAATTAAATTTAAAAAATTGGTGACCATTGGATCGGCTTAAATATACATACCATTCAACTTCTTAAGTGTTATACTACAAAATAAATAAATTTAAATCTACTTCACAAATGGATACCACAAAATCTTATGTTATACTTAATGAAAGTATAAATAAAATCTAAGTGTTAGTGAATCTATCTTTTTGATGGGATACGCATTGTACGAAACTAATTTCTAGGATCCAACCGTCAAACTTGTTTGTATATGGTTTGAGATCGCATACGCCAAAAATCGCAGAAAAGAAACATTCAGAGATCAAGTAACGAGACAAAACTTTTCGATGGTTAGAAACGAAAAATCACGATTTAACTTTTATTTTAACTCCAATTTTGATGATTTTTTACAGCTACACTCCTTGACCCTATATGAATACAATGAATGAATTCGATCTTCAATTTCAACTATTTACAATCTTATGTTATACTTAATGAAAGTATAAATAAACTCTAAGTGTTAGTGAATCTATCTTTTTGATGGGATATGCATTGTATAAAACTAATTTCAACGATCCAACCGTCAAACTTGTTTGTATATGGTTTGAGATCGCATACGCCAAAAATTGGAGAAAACAAACATTCAGAGATCAGGTAATGGTACAAAACTTTTCGACGGTTAGAAACGAAAAATCACGATTTAACGGTTATTTTAACTCCGATTTTGATGATTTTTTACAGCTATATTCCTTGACCCTATATGAATAAAATGAATGAATTCGATCTTCAATTTCAACTATTTACACTAGTAGATACCACAAAATCTTATGTTATACTTAGTAAAAGTATAAATAAACTCTAAGTGTTAATAAATCTATCTTTTTGATGGGATATGCATTGTACGAAACTAATTTCAACGATCCAACATCAAACTTGTTTGTATATGGTTCGAGATCGCATACGCCAAAAATCGCAGAAAACAAACATTCAGAGATCAAGTAACGGTACAAAACATTTTGACATTTAGAAGCAAAAAATCCCCATTTAACGATTATTTTAACTTCGATTTTGATGATTTTTTTACAGCTACACTCCTTGACCCTATATGAATACGATGAATTAATTCGATCTTTAATTTCAACTATTTACACTAGTGGATACCACAAAATCTTATGTTATACTTGATGAATGTATAAATAAACTTTTAAGTGTTAGTGAATCAATCTTTTTCATGGGATACGCATTGTACGAAATTAATTTCAATGATCCAACCGTCAAAATTTTTTATATATGGTTCGAGATCGCATATGCCAAAAATCGCAGAAAACAAACATTTAGAGATCAAGTAACAGTACAAAACTTTTTGACAGTTAGAAACGAAAAATCACGATTTAACGGTTATTTTAACTCCGATTTTGATGATTTTTTTACAGCTGCACTCCTTGACCCTGTAGGAATACAATGAATGAATTCGATCTTCAATCTCAACTATTTACACTAGTGGATACCACAAAATATTATGTTATACTTAATGAATGTATAAATAAACTCCAAGTGTTAGTGAATCTATATTTTTCATGGGATACGCATTGTACGAAACTAATTTCAACGATCCAACCGTCAAACGTTTTTGTATATGGTTCGAGATCGCATACGCCAAAAATCGTAAAAAACAAACATTCAGAGATCAAGAAACTGTACAAAACTTTTCGACGGTTAGAAACGAAAAATCACCATTTAACGGTTATTTTAACTCCCGTTTTGATGATTTTTTACAGCTACACTCCTTGACCTTATATGAATAATGAATTCAATCTTGAATTTCAACTATTTACAGTAGTGGATACCACAAAATCTTATGTTATACTTAATGAAAGTATAAATAATTCCCAAGTGTTAGTGAATTTATCTTTTTGATGGGATACGCATTGTACGAAACTAATTTCAATGATCCAAACCGTCAAACTTTTTTGTATATGGTTCAAGATCGCATACGCAAAAAATCGCAGAAAACAAACATTCAGAGATCAAGTAACGGTGCAAAACTTTTCGACGGTTAGAAAAGAAAAATCACGATTTAACGGTTATTTTAACTCCGATTTTGATGATTTTTTTACAGCTACACTCCTTGACCCTATATGAATACAATGAATGAATTCGATCTTCAATTTCAACTATTTACACTTATGTTATACTTAATGAAAGTATAAATAAACTAAGTGTTAGCGAATCTATCTTTTTGATGGGATACGCATTGTACGAAACTAATTTCAACGATCCAACCGTCAAACTTGTTTGTATATGTTTCGAGATCGCATACGCCAAAAATCGCAGAAAACAAATATTCAGAGATCAAGTAACGGTACAAAACCTTTAGATGGTTATAAAGGAAAAATCACAATTTAACGGTTATTTTAACTCCGATTTTGATGATTTTTTACGGCTACACTCCTTGACCTTATATGAATACAATGAATGAATTCAATCTTCAATTTCAACTATTTACACTAGTGGATACCACAAAATCTTATGTTATACTTAATGAAAGTATAAATAAAGTGAATCTATCTTTTTGATGGGATACGCATTGTACGAAACTAATTTCAATGATCCAACCGTTAAACTTGTTTGTATATGGTTTGAGATCACATACACCAAAAATCGCAGAAAACAAACATTCAGAGATCAAGTAACGGGACAAAACTTTTCGACGGTTATAAACAAAAAATCATTATTTAACAATTATTTTAAATTTACGCCAGAACATTGCGCGACGAATACGTATATTTCGTCTCGTAAAGTATATTTGCGTGACGAAATATATTTATTCATCGCGCAAGTGTCTGAAATTTCAATTAAGGCCTTTTTTTTCGGGGAAATTTTTAAAAACTTGCGCAACGATTTTTTAGCCTAGCGAGACAAAGACTCTGTTGCGCAAGATTCTATATTTTAACCCCCCCTCCTTCTTCCCCTCACTTCCCTTTTCTTCCTTTTTCCCTCTGCGATACCCTCTCTCTCATTCCTCTGTATCTCCATCTTTCTCTCCATCTATCTCTCCGGCCGTCACGACTTCGTCTACAAGAGGTAATTTCCTCTTTAGTTTTTATTTTCAATTTTCTTTATTTACAAATTGGGGGTTAGAATTAGGTATTTTTTGGTTTTTTTTTCTTTTTCAAATTGGGGGTTAGAATTAGGGCAGTCGGGTTAGATTTAGGGTTCGTAAATTGGGGGTTACATTTAGGTTCTTAAATTAGAGTTTTTAGGTTCTTAATTGGGGTTGGATTTAGGTCTTAAATTAGGGGAACGATTTTGGGCAGTTAGGTTAGATTAGGTTTTCTTAAATTGGGGGTTAGATTTAGGGTTCTTAAATTAGGGGTTCCTAAATTGGTGGCGATTGTCATATTGCAATCAAGTTTATGTCCAAGTTCTTAGGAAGGGTTATCATAGTGAGGGATAACAATAGGTTTCATAGGTTTGAGGATGGAAAGTGCACATGCTGAGATTAGTTCTGTAAACTTCCATGTGCTTCCCTTTGTTTTTGTTTTCTCTGAGATTGCACGTTGCTTTCTTCATAAAATAAGCAGACATGAACACATCCAGAACATGGGTTCAGCGAGTTGGCATTTTTCATATTTCAAAATTTTGTTTTCTGGAGAAAGGGTTTAGCAATTTGGGATTTTTTTTAATCCAAATTTGTGTTTCCTGAAGAATGATATTGTGTTGTAAGTTCTTATATTCTAGATGGGTATTTATTTGCTCTCTTGAAGAAATTTGTTTAACTTTTTTGGATACCGGGTGAGGTTTTTTGTCAACAAATACTTTCATTGCTAATAATGTCATTCTTTAATGAAAATACTTTCATATGATAAGATTGTCATTCTTGATTTTTTTCAATTGTCAGGAAAAAAATCCACTAGCTTTTGGACGTACACTTTGGTCACCTGCATTACTTTATGGTAATTTTAATTACTATTTCCATAATTTTGTTACCTTCCATTGCTTTCTAGTATTGTTGGTTGACTTCAAGTTCAAGTGGTTTGCTCGAAAGTAGTCCCATGGATTTGATATTGTTGTGGTTGAGTTGCTTTTTTAAGGTTCATTTGATGAGAGCTTACATATCAGAATTAGATGTACTCTCTTTTCATTGGTTTTCTGATTGTATTCATTGACCAATATTGTGCTTCGATTTTTGAAAATAGAAGGTTATCATCTCTACTTCTAGGGAGATGCAAAGAAGGTTATCAGTTATCCTCTGCTTCCTTTTGTTTTAATTGTGTTATAGCACCTGTTGTGTGTATTGGCGTGATATATTGGACTTTGTAACTCCTAAGATACCCAATGCTTTCTTTTTCTGGCTATGATGCTTGTATCCCTAGTTATTGTTGAATATGTGCCATACTTTTTTGTTTCCATCCATTAACTTGGGTGCATGTTCTTGGTTTCTGCCTACCCTCGAGGAGCCAAATTGCTAGCTTGTGGCTTATTTGTCACTTGAATTCCTTGACACACACATAGCACATACATAGATTTTGCCTCCAACTACTCATTTATGCTAGTTTCTTCTTATAAGTTATAATTGATGGGTCTATATCCTATATGAATTGATTAGTTTGTGTATAGTATATTAGTTTTAAGTTTTGTTTCTGCCAAACTTGAATTGGGTTTAGAATTAGGGTTTTTAAAATTCGTTTTAAATTTAAGTTGAAATTATTAGCATGTGTACGGTAAGTTAAATCTTTGTGTACGAAACAAATTGATCTCCAATTTTATAGATGTCAAACCTCATTAGAACCAGGAGGGCGATGACTTCTACACCTAGTTCGACGGCTACACCTAGTTCGACGACTACACCTACTATTGTCGCCACTGCTCCGGCAGAGATGGACCATATGCCGGTCAATCTGGTTGACCCAGTTGGTCCTCCAGTCCCACAGGCGCAGGCATCGTCGACTTCTTCAGTGGTGTTGCCTGTTAGAGCTCGACATACTCACCGGCGCCCCAGCATTACGGACCAGATGTCGCCATCGGGATCCACAACCGATGCCTCGGTACACGGCCAGGTATACAATCCTAATTCACTCCCTCATTCCCATGTTAACTGAATTTTGTTATTTTAGGTTCAATTTGTTAAGTTATGTCATGTAAGGATGAAAAAGTTGTCATCGTTCCGAACCTTTTATTAAACTGCTGTGATCATTTTTGTTGGATGCGTATATTGTTTATGTTATTTTCAGGGTTTTGGGAAATGTTTTAATTATAGGGGAGGTTATACCAACATTTTAGTAGGATTTGTTTTTAGTTTTGGGTTAATGATTTATTTTTCAACTCTTTGCAGAGAAGAAAAACACCCGGGGACCTTGTCGGCAATGGAAGACGGCCAAGGTCACCCGGGTGACCAACGGTCGTATCCCAATCGGATACGATGAGCGACATTGGGTAGCACCAAAGGCGAAGCAGCATAGTGCATTGGCCCATGACATTGGGCATGTCGTGCGGACCTTTTGCCCTATGCGGTGGAAGTCTTGGAAGGCGATGCCAGAGGAGATGAAGAACACGGTGCGCAACCAATTGTCCGTAAGTAGCATTGCCTTTTTAATGCTTTTCATGTAAAATTTATATATTTATATTTATTATTGTCTTTTATTACTAATACTTTCAAAATATTTGTTACATTGCAGACAAACTTCAATTTGGAGGACATGGACGAGGACATGTTCGCGTACCTCAATCGGCTCTTCTCCGAACGCTACAAGCAGTGGAAGAGTGACATGCATCAATGTTTCTAGCAATTTGATGATCCGCAGGTCGCTCTCGAGGAGGGTTGTCCGAATGAGTTGGAGGACTGACAAGATAGTTGGGTTTGTCATTGCGATCATTTTCAGGACTTGGGCTATGTGGTGCGTTTTTAATTATGACTTCTTTCATTTTACCTTTTTTAATTTTTACTAATGTTTATTATTATTATTTTTTATTTTCTTTAAGTATTACAACTAATACGTTTATTTTTTTTATAACAGAAGAAGGCGAAGGCGAACAAGATCAATCGGGAGAAGAAAACTCTTCTCAACCATTCGGGTTCGAGGCCTTTCTCTTATAGGATGGAGGCGCGACGGAAGGTATATATTACATCTTTCATTTCCAATTTAAAAATGCTGCTAATAAAATTTTTTTTCTTACTAATATTTTCCTTATCTTTTTCGATTTCAGGAGGGTTCAAAATTTTCAGAGATCGACTTCTTTGCTAACATTTATGTTCAGCCTGGGAATGAGTTGACTGAGTCCCTTCATGTAAGTAATTTCTTATGCATTCAACATTTATACTAATTATTTCAAATTGTTTTCTATTAATAATCCATGTTTTTTTTTTCACATGCGACTATGGTGGAAAAGAGTCAGTCGGTGCTTCAAGAGTCTGCCTCCCAGCTTCCCTTGGACACACCGATTGAATCTGTGGATCCCCTTGAGGATGCAGGGTTTCACATCGTGATAGAGACGTTGGACTAGACTTTTGGTCGGAGGCCAGGGACTTATTGTAGGGGGATGGGAAATGCTAGGCAGCGGGAGAGTAGAGCCTCATCATCCTCGTAGTCAAAGGGCCAGGTTACGGCTTTGACACAAGAAGTTGTTGGCCTAAGGAGTAAGCTGGTATCATACAAGTCTCAAATGTCGATGCTTGTACAAGCCCTCAGTTCCTCCAGAATATATCTCCCCGGTTTTTCTGCACCATCGCCTTCACAGCCTTTTCACACCGAGCAAGCACAGCAATCAGGCCCGTCGACCTCCGACCCCGTCCCCAACCAGCAGCAAGATCCTTCGAACGACATTCTTATAGATTTTTCTGCTTTTTTTTTTCATAGTTTTGTTCCTGCTTTCTTTTAAAACTTTATATTTGTACGTACATTTTTATTTATATTATAAATAAAAATTATTTTTTTATTCATTAATTTGGTTTTTTTTTTGTCATTAGTATGAAATCTTTTTCTTTTTTTTTTTAAATTTTCCTTTTATTTTATTTTTTTATTTTTGATAAAAATTACACTTGCGCGACGCTGACCAGTCGTCGCGCAAAATTAAGCGCGTCTTATAACTTCGTCGTGCATTACCACGCGCCTTTAACATTTTTCGTCGCGCAAACTTTTCGAGACGAACTAGTCACAAAGCACACTTGTACCTTTTTATATCATACGACGAAAACCTTCGTCCGTATAACTTTAGCGCGATGAGTAATAAAGCATCGCACAATTTTTTTTTGCACGACGAGTTTGAAATTGTTCGTCGCGCAATGTCTTTTTTCACGACCTTTGTGCGACAAAATACGCGTGACGATATTCTGGTCGCCATTTTGTGCAACTTAATAATGATTTGCCTGACAAAATCTTCCTCTTCGCGCAAACTATTTAATTTAGTAGTGATTGAAGATATAGAGCTGCTAGAATAGAATGGATAATTGTAATATTTTTTGCGTGTACATATATCAACATTTTGTAACCTTTTGTATCCAAATATTGGTCCCAATAGAAAACTATGTGTAACTGCTAGAACAGAATGGACGACTGTACTATGTTCTGCATGCGGATAAACAAGAATGCTGCAATCTTTTGAACGTAGATTACATAAATTAAACCTTTTGCCTACAAAAATTTTCAAACGTTTGTGCTATAAACAATGTTAATATTTTATGACACCATCTTTACATCTTTTGAACACAATATTCCATACAATTTAACAAACTCGCAGCAACGCGTGGACATCACTAACTAGTATACATATAAAAGGCATATAGCTTTAAGTATGGGGCAGGGATCAAATGGTTTCACTTTATCCTCCGTGTTCACCAGCCGTGTGATGGGTGACCTTCCAGCACGGTTCGGGGGCACTTTTTGCTGACGTTGGTGAATGGAAGGCCCCGCTGCCAATCAAGAAAGAAGCCGCTGTTCCCATGACGGAGTCCCCATTTAGCATGATAAATGGCAGGCCACGAAGATTTCTAACAAATCTGGAATCACATCTGCAGTGTCACGAGTATACGAGTTTCAATGCCTCATGAAATCGCAACCTTTTGTAATCCAATTGACCAAGCAGCTAAGTAATAATGTTTATTAGAAAACAGGCTTAGAGAAAAGAGAGAATAAAAACCACAAACATGCACAAACTTAGAAATAAGAAAGAAGAAAGTTTTTAGGAAGATCAGTAGGAGCTCCCTTCACTCCAATACCAAAAAGATCAAGGTAGCTTCGTCTCCCACCTCATGCAAACCTTTAGCATGCGTACACCCATTGTTACCATGCGCATGCAAGGGTATTCATGAACTAGCAGTCGTGATCTACCATCACTTCCTTTCAGAGTTGAAGTGGAGAGAGCTCCAATTGGGCCCCTCCTAAAACCCAAAAACCCTAATGCCCTAGCTAGCTACTACACATATATGCATATAATAGCACTCTTCTTAGGAAACATATATGAAATGATTATATTTGTCTATGAGATTGGGAAGCCTTAAGGGGTGTTTATATAGGCCAGGACATTGACTAACGTGGCTTTAGGTTAAGTTAATTAAGACCATTTATTTCCCAAGATTTACTATTTAATGAAAGAATCTCGTAATGGATTTTCTTGTCCAAGAATTGGTGAAACGTTGCAATAGTAAAGAGAAAATCAATTACTCGAGTCTTGATTGAGAGCATCTTTTTTGCTTAACTTTTGAATTGGGTTATTATTGGTGATGATTATATATAATCATATATAGCTAAGTGCGTGTGTATCTTTAAATCAGAGTGTCTACAATACAATTCGTAGGTCCCATACAAGAACGTTGGTTCTAAGTGTTCCAATTGTGTGCTTCATCAAAGAAAAAGAAAAAAGTGTGCTTGTGTGGCGTGGATTATCATCCGTTGGTAACTGGTGTGTCGAATATTTTAAGTGGATCATTGGTGTAACCTTGATTAAGATATTTTTTTTGGCCGCTGTGTGTTTTCAAATATGAGTAATGCTAGGGAGACTAATTAATTTGTAGACAAAATTTGCAAATCAAATAACGTGTCACCAATAGAAAATGAGCACGTTTATCAACGCTTAAATAATAATTCAATCATCAACCTCCTTATCATTTAGTTTACAAAAATTTATCTACTAATTTAGTCTTCAACGTATATAAATGGGTCAGAAAATTTTGAAAAATATGATTAAGTACAATTGAGTATGACACGAAGAAGAAAAGGAGAGTGAATTTTGATACAAAAATCAGACAAGTAGAGAATCGTAAGCTTACTCGTGTTAAAAGAAGAATCTATGTAGAGTTTAAATTTGACTATAGGATGGAATTGGGAGACTTACGAGTGTATGTCGGAATTATGAAAATTATTAAATATTTGATAGACTTTGTGACACACCCGACCTAAATCAAGGCTGGTCCATTTCTTTGCCCATTTATACATTCACAATCCAACCGCTCAAGGGTAAAATCGACATTTCCACGCTTTCGGGGATAAAATAAATATATATTCGGGACGGATCGTCACACTTTGTTTGACACTTAAATTAGGTGTAGTTAATATAAAATTTTATAGAGTGAATAAAAGTCGCCCTATCTTGAATAAAGACTTCTTATGAATTTAAAAAAATCTATAAAAATCTCGTGGTATTCAATTATGACTTTTTGCAAATTAACAAAAGTCTAGATGTATTCAAAAGTTCATTAATTTTAAAAAATAATAGTCTATTGTGAAGCTTAACTCAGTCCCTCACCCATATGCTTGGTGTAGATAAATATCGCTTGTTCAAAATAAATAAATAAATAATGGATTTTCGTAGAGTTTGAGGTGTTTTATGGTATTTTTTTTGTCATAGCAAATCCAACCTCTTCTTCTAAGATTTTGATGGATCTCATGATATATTCACTGGCCACCATAATGCAATGAGGATCACTATTTCCACTTCCATCACACCATGGTCACCACACCCCTTAACCATAACCATCTCTACTACCCTATTGCTGGCATTGCCAACATCATTGCCACCGCTATCACCACTTCTTCCGCCACCGCTGTCATTATACTACTTCTTCTACCACTACCATGCCATACTCATCATTACTGTACAAAAACCTCCTACGCCCATCAATATCATCCCACCCCCACTCCACGACCACAACTCCATATTAGAAACATACTACTTACAAGAGTTTGGAATAGAAAAAAATATAATGTTCATGAGTTAAGGATTCTTTTACATGTCTAACAATTTTGGTCTTAGTAGAAAAAAATAAAATTAAGTGTAGCGTTGCCTACTCCGAATTGGTTTCTTGAGTAAAAAAGTTCAAAAAAAAAATAATAATTATTACAAAATCTGTTAAATTCTTTTGAACTCTAAAACAATCTAGCATTAAACTCTCAAAATATGTAGAAGTCTAGCATTAAAAAATCTGTGGATTTCATACAGTTTCTAACATTCAATAAAAGTCTACGAAATCTACTAAAGTCTATCACATAAAAACACAAAACAAAAAACAAAAAACAAAAAACAAAAAAAAAAAAAAAACAAAAAACTATGCAAAAGTTTATATAAATCTGAATACTAGACATCCCCTAAGTTGTAGAGTCGTTACAATAAATGAGACCATCCTAAATTAGTACTTTATGTTATAAACTTCTTATTTAAGTGTGATTGTGTAAATCTTAGATTAAATTAGATTCTATTTATTCTTCCCTATTAAGACTTGTATTCCTTGGAGGAGAAGGATTTCTTCTCTCTCTTATTACTATAAATAAAGGCACTGCGTAGGGGGAATAACATATCATCTACACAACCCTACAAACACATCTCTTTCCATATTTTCTTAGTGCCACCGGCCCTCCCTTCCTTATCAGTTAAACATAGGCCACAACACGTTATCAACACGCTCCTACCTTTGCGCTTAGGAATCTGACGTGAAAGTTTTTTGCATCAAACCAATTCACCAATATCATCACGCAATCAGGTTCTTTCAAAACAATGGTTTTTATCTCGATATTTTTGAAGCCCTGATAGCATGAACATTCACCATAATGCATGACCCAACTTTACGTTTTTCGAATTTTAGATTATACATAAATTGTGTATGCATTATATCCACAATTGTTGAATTATGTGAATTGATATTGTCATGAATTGCATCAAATATATGGCCATGCATTGAACTATTTAATTGAATATGCATTGAATTAATTTGGAAATTGAAAAAAATATCAATTTTTTTTTAGGGTTTGTCGAATTTAATGAAGGAAAAATTTTGTCCTAGCTAAGAACATGTATGAACATTTGAATACATATGCTAACAATTAACTCTTTAAATTAGGCATGCATCCAAAAACAATTCATGAAACCCATGACTTTCAAAGCCTAGTATATGGTGAATCAAAAGACTCTTTAACAACATTAAAGAATATGAAGAATTTAGAGATTCTTTACCCTTGAAGCTCATCCTTGATTACACAAGGGATTCACCCAAGTGGAGGGCCTTCAAGTCACCTCCTTGCTCCTTGGATCTTCCTTGTGATTTTCCTCCTTTTAGTGCTCCTTTGCTTCTTTGAGGATTTGAGGATTAGTTCTCCAAAACACCAAAAGTTTGATGTCTCTATGTCTCTTCACCAAGGATGTAATTTGTGAGAATGAAAATGGATCACTTAGGGAAGTAAATTTGCTAGATAACTATCCCCAAGTAGCTTAGAAAACCCTAATTGAAAACAAAGCTATAAAGATGAATTTATACTTCATTTCTTAGGTGAGTGGCAAACTTGCAATTAAGCAAACTTGCATACCCTCACCCTAAATGGCCGGCCTATATTGTTATTGGGCTTATTGCCCATTTTTGTTTTAGTTGTCATACAACTTAAACATAATGGGTCTTGTGGACCAAAACACTTTTGGGCCCCGAAGCCCTAAAACCAACTTAAAAGCCCAATACGAACATTTCGTATAATTAATTAACTAATTAATTAATCTTGACCATTCTTCAATTAAACCATTTAATTGCTTATCCATTTCATTTAATTGCTACACATATATCCTTATTTGGTGTGCGATCCATTAGGTTCCAATTAGCGAGGCAGTGGGCGATGTTACTCTTAACTATCGATTGTGAATTGAAACCACATTTCAATTCTCCCTTTTTGATGATTAGTGTTTGCTAATCAATAGGGCTTCCACAAACCATGAGTGACACCTAGCAGTATGTCATGGTTACCCAAGCTAAGTAGAATTGGTTGGAGAACCTATCCAGTTACAATTACAATGCAATACGGTCCTTCTCTAATACAATACTCTTAACCACATTGTTTAAGTGATAGTTTGTTTCATGTCTACTATCCAATGTGATACTTTCTTATATGATTCCCTTGAATATGATTTGGAACATCTTCCTTAGTCATATTCATTTGCTTTGGCCAAAGACTTTAGAATCATATTTTAGAGTATACTCCTTCCACCATGGAAGGTTAGAGATCCCTTGTTGTGCATTCATATGCCTACATGACTAGATCACATGACCCCAACAATGCCGTGGACAATCCGAGGGAATGCCTTTGTCTTGATCAAAGATCAAGGACCTAACCATTAGACATCTATGATGCCTCAGGTCTAAGGACTACTTTGCATATTGTAACCTTAGAGTTCGTACATGACATGTATGTTTGAACTCTCATTAATCGCAGTTCAGTGTACTCGATTACTCTTTCGAGCACCTATGTGTTTGTCTTAGTGTCCAACACCAAATGACTTGAGACTAGTTCATACTCACGTTTGAGTCAACATAACACATACTAACCTTAGCGGATTGTCAATGCCCAATTGGCAATCCTATGGCTAGGAACGTTTTAGGAATGAACATAAGAGAAAGGTCTCCTTAATCTAACTCATTAGATCACTTATCTCTTATGTCAAATACATCCCTTGGATTCTCTTATTGATTAAACACATGATACAATAAATAGTGATTAACAATAAGTATTGCCCTTCCGTTAAACATATAAAAGTTTAACATATTAAGTATTCCAAAAAGCTATTACATCAAATGAGTGGCTTTGTGGGCATACTTCCAACATTTAAAACCCAAGCTCACGTGAGCCTTCTTGAGTCGCGATACATAGGAGCAAAACCCCCAATGCTCCATCTAAGAAGACAACGCCGTTTTGGCATAGAACCCACGAACCCAACCGTCACCTACAGTCGACCACGGCCTCACCGCCGTCTCTCTGGGACATCACAACCCGCAGTCATGTTTTTGGGACCCAACCATCGTTGGAGACGATTGGTTTCTCGAAAAATCCGATAACCATCAGTGAATTTTTGAAGGATTCTTCGAATCCTCACTGTTTCTCAGACCCCCCCTTGACGTCGAAACTTAGGTTTCCATCCAAAACTAGGGTTCCAATTGAACCTCCTTGCATCGCCGTGCAGTGACCGACCGAGGGAAGTCGCTTAAAGCGACACCAGAGATTTTTTTCGATTCGAATCCCATACCCAACGCCACTGGGGTGTTATGGATTTCTTGACCCGAGCCTTAGTGGGCCTCGAGCCCTCGGCCTACATCACACATCACCCTTTTTTGGGGCTGCTAGTTGTCTTTGCTGCCACGACCCAAATCCAAACAGTCCATTGGGCTAAACTAAACCCTCAGTCCGCGAACAACACCAACCTAATTGGGCTTTGGTGTCCCCGTGCACGACGCTGCACATGATCCTAGCTCGGTGATGGAGAATCGGTACACTGCACCGCGTCACACCCAATCCACGCCCATCTGGGCCTCTGGTATATTGGGTCTGCAGCCCATATCTATTTACCCAAGCCCAATTCTTGGGCCTGGGTCACACAGTTTAAGCATTCTCAGCCTACCCGTGGGCTTTGACCTATGTTTTTGGGCCCAGAGCTTAATTGTTTATTTTTTTTAGACAATTTGGGTTTTATAATTTTTCACCCACACTTTAATTTTGGCCCGAAGTCCAAATAATTAACTCAATTATAATAATAATAGACCCTGAAAATCTATTTGCATATTTCTGTATATATATTTGTGTTTGTCTACATGAACATATGAACCTGAAGTTAATAATTGTTTTGAAACCTTAAGTTTCTGGAAACATGCCTTGTTTGAAAACTTGAAGTTTTTCTTAAAAAATCACCCATGAAAACTTGAAGTTTTTTTCATGAAAATTTAAACCAATACATGTCTATTAGAACCTGAATGTTCTACTCCTATGTGAATGAATTGATTTTTTCTCCATTACACTAACCACATCTTGTTCGTTTATCTTGTGATAGGAACATGTCGAATTTGAACAAACTCGACTTTAAGTTGGTCTAAGATGTGAAACTCCACCTCACCGCAAAGAATTTGTGTCCCGCCATTGAAGATGATACAGACAATACCACCCCTATGGAAGATTAGAATCTTAGACATGAACTATTTCTAGTTAAATTTTAGCATAATGGGGCCAAATTAATTTTTTTATTAATTACCATCTTTTATGTTTGGATGGTCCTTTTTTGGTTAAATTTTAGAACAATTTTCCTTTATGTTTGGATTATTTATTGGTGATTTGTTTTTGGATATTAAGTTTTTATTAATTACCATCCTTGAATACTTAAATTATTTTGAATGAATATTTGTTAAGAACTTTTATGCATGTGACCGGTTCAAATTAATTTTATTTTTAGGTATGACTAGTAGGAAAGTTAGTTGTTTGGCAGATAGTGCAACCACACACATCATTTTTCATACTAGTAGGAAAGTTAGTTGTTTGGCAGATAGTGCAACCACACACATCGTTTTTCATGAACTCATTTATTTCACTAACTTCATATCAAAGAATGCACCTCAGACAGCCTTCTCAGGCCCATCCAACCTAATCAAAGGATATGGTAAGGCACGTATAATGTTGTCTAATGGTACAATTTTGACCATTGATGAGGCATTACGTTCCCCACGTTCTGGAAGAACGTTATTGAGTTTCAAGGACATTAGAGATAACAATTACCATGTTGAAACCTATGTGGAAAACATAGTTGAATTTATGTGCATCACTTCCTACGAATATAGCCAAAACCGTATTCTAGAGAAGATGAAGCATATCCTAAGTGGTTTGTTTACTACGACCATACGCCTGTAGAAAGCTACTATGTCGCCGGCCTTACCTTTAGGACCATGCACGAAATTACACTTTGGCATGATCGTTTGGGACACCCTGGATGAATAGCGATGCGCCATATCCTCAAATCATCGTACGGGCATCCACTAACTTGAACTTTAGGCTCAATTCAAGGAATCACATGTCAAACCTGCTCCATCGGAAAACGTATTATTAAGCCTTCTTATGACAAGATTCGTTCGAATCCTCTTATTTTTCTACAAAAGATTCAGGGGGACATTTATGGACCAATTCACCATCCCTGGGGACCATTTAGATATTTTATGATTTTGGTTGACACTTCCACACATTGGTCACATGTGTGCTTATTGTCCACAAGGAACGCTGCATTCTCCAAACTGTTGGCTCAGGTTATCAAGCTCAGGGCTCACCACCCTAATTATCTGATCAAATTTATTTGATTGTATAATGCTAGAGAATTCACATCTAAAACTTTTAATGACTATTGCATGTCGGTTGGGGTTGAAGTTAAACATCCAGTACCCCATGTTCACACCTAGAACGGCTTGGCAGAGGCATTCATTAAGCGCTTACAAATGATTGCCCGATCGTTAGTCATACATACCAAGCTCCCGATCGCTGCTTAGGGCTATGCAATATTGCACGAATCTATATTGGTCCGCCTGAGGCCTGTCGTGACCCAACCATATATCACCCTTCAATTGGTTATCGGATACGAACCCGACATATCGTATCTGCGCGTTTTTTGTTGTACAGTTTATGTGCCGATTTCGCCGCCCTTATGTACAAAAATAGGGCCTTAGAGAAGGATGGGAATCTATGTCTGATATGATTCTCCTTCAATCATTCGTTACTTAGAACCTTTGATAGACGATCTGTTTACTGCTCGTTTCGTGGATTGTCACTTCTATGAGACATTCTTCCCGTCGTTAGGGGGAGATAAGAATGTTAACGTTCCTGAAGAACGACGCGAATTATCGTGGACGACTCCCATTTTGTCTCATTTAGATCCCCGCACCACTTAGTCTAAAACGGAAGTCTAGTACATATTAGATCTTTAGAGTGTAACTCAGAGCATGCCTGATGCTTTCACCGATCTAGTGCGAGTGACAAGATCACATATTCCAACTACAAATGTGCCTGCAAAGATGGATGTACCAAATGTACGACGAACTTCCTTCCTTGAGGCCCAGGATGCCACTTTGGCCGATCCACGTACATTAACGGCTAGCCAATCATCTTCCCCTACACAAAAGAGTGGCTGACCTCTTGGTTCAAAGGATTCACACCCTAGAAGAGGAAACCCAAAACACAGGTCCCTAAAGAGCCTATCGTGAATCCGACTGTTACCTGCTCATTTTATCCAACTTATGAGGAAATTATAGATTATTGAAGCGTCCTCGAAGAGACGAATCCACCTCTCGAGAACTGTGAGATTTTGGTCCATTATGCTAGCTTGGATGATGTTTGGTGTAGAAATGAGATGATCATCGGTGATGCATTAACATATGCAGTAACTACTGAGATCATGTTGAGCGATGACATTGAACCCAATTCTGTTGATGAATGTCGACGTATAACCGATTGGTTAAACTGGAAATAAGCAATCCAAGTCAAACTCGATTCGCTTGCGAAACATAAGGTGTTTGGACCCTACTTCTCCACACGTGAAGCCTGTTGGCTACAAGTGGGTTTTCGTTTGTAAGTGTAATGAGAAGAACAAAATTGTGCATTACAAAGCTCTCTTATTGCGCAAAGCTTTTCACAACGCTCCGGGATTGACTATGATGAAACTTATTCACTTGTTATGGATGTGATTACTTTTCGCTACCTTATCAGTTTGGTAGTTTCTAAAAAACTGAGTATGCAGCTGATGGACGTAGTAACTGCGTATCTTTATGGGGATCTTGATATGGAAATTTATATGAAAGTTCCCGAAGGACTTACATTGACTGGATCAAATATTTCAAAACCTCGGAACATGTTCTTAATTCGGCCGAGGGTTCACTCTATGGTTTGAAGCAATCCGGAAGAATGTGGAATAACTGTCTAAGTGAGTATTTGACTAGTCAGGGAGATATGAACAACGAACTATGCCCTTGTGTGTTCATCAAGAAGTCACATTCTGGTTTTTCGATTGTTGCGGTATATGTCGATAACATGAATCTCATCGGAACTCCTGAAGAGCTCAAGAGAACTGCCGCACACCTGAAGTCGGAATTTGAGATGAAAGATCTAGGAAAGACTCGATACTGTCTTGGTCTCGAGATAGAGCACCGTTCAGATGAAATCTTAGTACATCAATCGAACTACACCAATAAGGTATTGCGCAATTTTAACGAAGATAAAACGAAGCCTTTGAGTACTCCTATGGTAGTTCGATCGTTAGATGCAAAACAAGATCCCTTTCTTCCAAATGAGGATGATGAAGAGATTTTGGAACCTGAAGTTCCTTATCTAAGTGCGATATGTGCTTTATTGTACTTAGCTTAATGCACTAGACCCGACATCTCTTCGCTGTTAATCTTTTGGCAAGATACAATAATGCACCAACATGCAGACATTGGACTGGTGTTAAAGACATGTTCCATTACCTTAAGGGTACTACGGATATAGGCTTGTTCTATCCCTACAAATCCTCAAGTGATGTCGCACCCCTTATCTCGAGTCGATTATTGCCTTGTTGGTTATGCCGACACAGGATACTTATCTGATCCCACAAGGCGCGCTCTCAAATGGGTTATGTCTTTATCGTAAGGCATTGCAATTTCTTGGAGGTCAGCTAAATAGACCTTAGTTGCCATTTCGTTTAACCATGCCGGAATTCTCGCATTTCACGAAGCAACTTGGGAATGCATTTGGCTGAGAGCAGTTGTGGGCCATATTCGAAGCTCCTGCAATCTTTACCTCGTCGTTGGTGTCCCGACAATGATCTATGATGACAATGCAACATGCATCAAATAGCTCAAGAAGGGTTACATCAAAGGAGACAACATCAAGCACATTGCGACGAAGTTCTTCTTCTCACATCAACAAGAACATTAGAAGATTGAAGTCACGCAAATCTGTTCATAAGACAATTTGGCCGACATCTTCACCAAATCACTACCGAAGGCGATGTTTCAGAAGCTTGTTCTAGGAATTGGTATGCTTAAACTCTCTGAGTTGTAACATTGCTAGTTCTCTTTGGAATTGTGTCAAACTCAAGGGGAGTATCTTGAAGTACACTTACTTGATCTTAATGTACTATTTTCCCTATGATTAGGAGCATTTTTCCTACTGGATTTTTGCTACCTAACAAGGTTTTGACGAGGCACTCACCTGGGTTTGAATTACTCACGCATTTTTCCTTTGACTAGGGATTTTGTTCCTACTCGGGTTTTTACCATAGCCTTAGGGTTTTTTGTGAGCCTTACTTCCTTATGCAAGTTCCTATCTTATTTGAATAGCGTTTTCCCAAAATCAATGTCGACGAGTCGATTTCCTCAACTCTACAAGATGCCGAATCTACCTAAGTATTTACACACTCAAGGATGAATGTTATAAACTTCTTATTTAAGTGTGATTGTGTAAATCCTATATTAGATTTGATTCTAGTTATTCTTCCCTCTTAGGACTTGTATTATGTGGGGGAGAAGAATTTCTTCTCTTTCTTATTACTATAAATAAAGGCATTGTGTAGGGGAATAACACATCCTCTACACAACCTTACAAACACATCTCTCTCTATATTTTCTCAGGGCCGACAGCCCTCCCCTCGTTGTCAGTTAAACATAGGCCACAACACTTTCCTATAATTTCTTTTATAAACTTATAGACATTTAGAAGCAAGAGACTTGTAATTAATTTAGTTGATTATGAGCATTCCATCCTGCACACAAGGTTGTAAGTTTGATTCTTCCCCTTCTTGATATCTAAACTACATATTAATATAACCTTCTTAGTCAACCAAAAGAGAATGAAAAGACTATTTAGTCTTCTATTGCAATAAAAAAAAGTTAAGGGCAATAACATAATTTTATAAAACAAAATTTTGTAGTTTTTTGTTTAAACCTCACATACAGGTGATTTTAAAATCTCTAATTAAAAAAAATAAAAAATAAAAAATAAACCTCTCTTCCTCTCTTTCTCTCTCCCCACTTCCACGTTCTCTCACTCTCTTCCTCTATCCTTCAATTTTAAAAATAAAAGTATAAAATTTCACACACATTTATGTGTGGTATATACTAGTGTATATTAAAAAAACAAACAATTGAGAACAGTGATGTTATTGACAAATACGCACTCTTTTTATTTTCTTTTAATTTAATCACTTCACAAAATTATTGTGTTTCTGTGTAACAAGGATTATTTAAATTGATAATTTAATCTGCCATCAGATTAATTTGATAGCTCATATGAAAAAGAATCTTACAGGTCCTCAAAATGAAGACCTTAAGAGAACAGTTTTGACAAAATGTAACATACATGACTAGGAAAAACCCTCCATACAGGGGCGGATGCACTAAGGGATGAGAAAGGTCAGCTGACCTTTCGAACTCCGGTGAATCTCTATAAAAAACTTTGGATGTTGCCCTTCTGAAAGTTGGAGTTTACCTTCATACATGCCCTCTAATTGTTTGATAAAATGCTTCAAAGAGGAGTTGTCCTTCTTATTATTATTTTTTTAATATTACTTGGCCAAAACGACGTCATTTTAAGACAAGTTATTTAATATAAAAAAAATTAATAGCTTAAAAGAATGATAAAATAGCTATAAAAAAAAAAGATACACTAGAACTTAAAAAAGAGGAGACAGGTTGCTGCGAGCAAACCCCAGTCCCCAAACTCAATTTCAAAATTTTAATTTCCACTCTCAAATCCCGATCCCACTGAACTCAATTCCTAATGTCCAAACTCCTACCTCCCCACTCCCGCGATCATTCCGATAACCACCTAAATTTCAAAGTAAGTTCTTCATAACTTATTTAAAACAATGAATTGGTTGAAAATTATTTCTTTATGGATAATTAGATTTGATTATTGATGTGAATCATATATGATTTTTATTTAGATTAATTTATATGTGTGTTTTAGACTTTTAGGCTTTGGTTCTACCAGTTACTATTTTTGGCGAGAGCCTTTTCTCTATGAATATTGTGAAAAGTACATTGCATAACTTAATGGGAGATCAATAGTTTGTGATAGCATGGCGGTCTATATGGAGAGCAAAGTTTTTTCTTCTATTTATAATTAAGCTATAATGCAGCGTTTTATAAGTTATGAATGATAGAACTGCAATTTAATTTTGGCTTATTATACAAAATAGTCCCTGAAATTTGCATGATCAATAGAAATGGTACCTGAGATTTAAAATCAATATAAATGGTCCCTGAGATTGTCCACCATCCATGATTTTGATCATTCCGTTAAAAACTCTTTGGGCAATTTTCAAAACTTCGTAACTCAATTGATTCTTAACCAAATTTGACCCATAATATATCAAAATGAAGATAAGAAACTTTAGAACAAGATTATAACAATTTGGAAGCCCAATGATTGTCGGAGATGACCGGAAAATAGCCTGAAAGGTTACTGGTCAGCGGGAAAACTGGAAAACTCGCCGGAAACTGAGTAAATTTTAAACGTTCATAACTTCTTCAATACTCAACGAAATTGAGTGATTCAAAAACAAAAATCATACTTCTCGACAAGAAGAAGAGAATGATACCTTTTTTGAAGGCTAACTCGCCGTTGTTTGGTCGGACAACAGCTCGAAAGTGGCTAACCGAGTTAGCCACTTTCGAGCCGTTTTCTGGCCATACCACGGCTAGTTAGGAGTCAAGAAAGATACCGTTCTCTTCATCTCGTCGAGAAGTATGATTTTCATTTTTGAATCACTCGATTGCATTGAGTATTGAAGAAGTTATGAACGTTTAAAGTTTACCCAGTTTCCAGCGAGTTTTCCAGTTTTCCCGCCGACCAATCACCTTTCAGGCTATTTTTTCGGCCATCTCTGGCAATCATTGGACTTCCAAATAGGTATAATCTTGTTCTACACTTTCTTATCATCATTTTGATATATTATGGGTTGAATTTGGTTAAGAATTGATTGAGTTACGAAGCTTTGAAAATTGCCCGAAGAGTTTTTAACGGAATGACCAAAATCATTGATGGTGGACAATCTCATGGACCATTTCTATTGATTTTAAATCTCAGGGACCATTTCTATTGATCATGCAAATCTCAGGGAATATTTTGTATAATAACCCTTTAATTTTTAAGGTTATTATATGTCTAAGAAACGTTTGTGAACATTTACATGTGACCCTCCGAATAATTTTTTCTGAATCCGCCACTGCCTTCATAAGCATTATGCAGACATACGTGAGGATATAATAATGCCTAATTGGATTGTATCATCTACATTTTCCTCTCACATTTTAAGATATATTATTTCATAATTTGGCATCAATTCCTATGGATGAGGATCCTCATTCTGAGAATCTCCAGAATCACTTCATCATGTCCGTTCATCGTACATCATGCGGCTAGCTTTCGTCAAGTACTGTTGTGTTCAATTTTAAATAAAAAAAATCAATATGATTTCTGGCTGCAAGATGATGACAGGTGAACGCCACGATGAAGTGATCTCCAAAATCCTCATAAAGAGGATCCGAATAGGATCCTATTCCAATTCCTATGAACTCGGAAAACTTTCATCCAAACATAGCCTTATGTTTGTCAGTTGTCACGAACAATGATTCTTCGGAGTTCAATGTTTAAAGTTTACAATGAATGTTCTATGCAGTGGCTACATCTCGACGAAAGATATATGTTACTGCTTCAACCATCATCGATCACAAAGTGTATTCTTATGCTAGCTGCTTTTCCATAGTGGTCCACTACACTTGAAAATTTAAAAGAAAAAATCTTTATGCTACTGCACAATTATTATTTTTCTATAAGCTTAATCATGTTACTGGATAATGAAAAAGAATTACTTTTCAATTTCCTCGTCCCTATCTTTTAACAGACAAAACATATTAAGGACATTATTTTATAAATTTAAAAATCTCCAATCGGTTCGATTTTGTCATCGTTTTAGCAATAAACTAATAATTTAAGAGAAGAAAACTATACACACAGAGGTGTACAGTCACACTCACTACGGAGTTCCAAAATTTATTTATTTTTCTTTATTTTTTAAAGGAAATTTATTGAGAGCTTCGTTATGGCAGTCTACCTTTTCGAGAGCTGAGAAGACATAGAGTCATTTCAGCATTTTCTGACCACCATCATATGATTCACCAATACCAAAAATCAAATTTATGACATGTCATACAGAATACAAGCCTAAAATTTATTCCTAACAACTGAACCACTATGTGGTATTAAAAAATTAATTGGATCCTTAAAAGGTACCAAGAAATTTTGGGTTATGCAAAATAAATTTTATTTCTATGCACTCCACACTTTTCTTGAATCTTACTTGCATGTAGTGGGGGTGGGACTCATCCCCAATTTTTATTTATTTATTTTTAATTTTTTTTAATCATTTGTTTTTAGATTTTTGAAAAGATGAAAAAGTACATAAAGACGACGCTTTACAGATCATGTTATCATACAAATAAAATATTACAGAAAAAAGCTATAGAATAAAAATACAAGATTAATTGTAATTATATACTAAATTATTAAAACTTCGAATGTCATATTAGCTATAAAATTTGAGTATTCATATATTTGAAAATCTGCCAAACAAATACCAAATATCCTTATCAAGAATATATGAAACTTATCCCATATGAAGTGTAAATCTAACAGAAATGTTTTGTTTGTGTTGTTTAAATATTCTTGGCAAATTAGAAAACAGTTTTAAATATTTCAATGAACCCATTTGGGAAGGGATTGTTGATGTTGTAGTCAGCAACAGCCTAAGAATGTGGTCCGCTTTTGGGTTTTAGATTTTAATACAGATTAAACACCATTTGGTGGATTAAATTATAGTTCTTTACATGGTCAAAAGCAACCGAGCAAACCCAAGTTTTTTTCATTTGTAGTGGTTAGAAAATCATACGTATTCAAGTGGTGGTGTTGCCAATTGTCTGTCTCCTCGTTACAATCTAGAAGCTGAGGACTAGATTCATGGCCATCACAATCACGAATGACGTCTTAGATAAGGTATTCACCGAACTTTTCTTAACTTTTGAGGAGATGTCAATTTCTCCTTTAAATTTTAATTTTAGCCTATTATTTTTTTGAATTTTTATAATTAGACAATTTCATCCCTAAATTTTAATTTTAGCTGATTATATTGGCCAGTTTAGTATTGAATTTGTTGAGATGAGTAAGTAATTACTTTTCTTATTTAAAATTGATATGGTCATGTGAATCAAGTCATGAGGAAGGCTAATGAAATGACATCATATCCATGTTGCTGAAAAAGCAAGATTAGTGAAGATTCATAGTTGTCAATATTAGGGATAAATTAGAAAGAAAAAAAAATTGTACGGAGTGAACTAGTAGAAGAGAAGAAGGAAAAAAAATTAAATAAATGTTGTTGATCTTAGGGACAAAAAGACTTTTTGTTCCATCAGACAATTTCCATGTGTCGTGTACGTGATCAAGATGGATGAAAAATTCTAATGTAACAACCCGTCCCAATTTTTATGACTTTTAATAAGTTTAAAGGAGTGAATTGACAAAAATGCCTCTGGATGTGAGATTGTTGACTTTCGTTGACCATCTTTTCGTGATGCGTACGAGCCACTATTTTACCGTATTCTCGAAGATCTCGATGGTACGAACGTGCAGGCGCAAGCGAAATCAAAATCGAAGTTACGATGGTGGTTTTACAGAGCTACAAATTCGAAAAATACTTTTGTAAAAATACTATTTTATATTTTATATATTTATTCAAAATTTTATATTATTATATCATTATTTTAATATTTTTAGGGATATTTTTATTATCTTATTAATATTTCCGGCCTATGGGGCCCACACTTACCCAAGCTCTCCACTCCTTTCTTGTTATGTGTTCCTTCTCCCTCTCCCCACATTTTCGAACTCTTTCTCTCTTCTCTCTATCTTCTCCCACAACTCTCTCACACTTACCGAGGACAGTGACCACCAACTCGTCATCGTCTCCGGCGAGCTTCATCAAACCAACACCGAGCTCCGTTCGAAATCCGAGAGGATCCCGGCGAGAGTCTAACAAATCCGACCAAGTAATTACCTTAGGAAGTCTCCCCAGTTTTCTGGCGATGACGCCGATAATTTTAGGCCTTTTTTCGACCGATTCTGACCACGACTTGTCTTGATTTTGGTGCGATTATTAACGGAAACTCCGGCTTCCTTCGTTCGAACAGCTGTGACCTCACAAGTATCTGTGAATGTGTCTTTTCTTTTATATAATATACATATTATTGGAGTTTCCATATATAGATTAATATTGCATTTTCCAAGTGATGCCATAATTAAATTGACATTATAATAATTGTCGCGATGATTGAAATTGTGAGATTATTATGAATCCTACGGGATGCACATGTATGCATATTATTACGGGATGCCTTATTTATATTTACGGCAGTGAATTTATGTCGACGTAAATGATTGATTTACCGATGTATGATTTTATTTACGTTATCTGCTTATCGTTGCTGCACCGGTGTTAGTACTCGCCCGAGCCAGGACTAGTCTTTCACATATATGTTCACATCGCACTGTACGTTCACTTTAGGTGCCAATCCTGTCCTGGATTGCTATAGGTAATTAGGACTCGTATGTGATGTGCATAGTGCCAGTCTTCACGTGATTGTACTACTAGAGTGTATATCATTATTACACCTAGTCCTATCCATGTTAGAATATCTCTGCATGGACTCATTTATTTACAAAATATTGTGACGTATTGAATTCTTTGTTGGAAGTATGCCCACAAAGCCACTCATTTGATGTAATAGCTTTTTGGAATACTTAATATGTTAAACTTTTATATGTTTAATGGAGGGCAAGACTTATTGTTAATCACTATTTATTGTATCATGTGTTTAAGCAATAAGAGAATCCAAGGGATGTATTTGACATAAGAGATAAGTGATCTAATGAGTTAGATTAAGGAGACCTTTCTCTTATGTTCATTCCTAAAACGTTCCTAGCCATAGGATTGCCAATTGGGCATTGACAATCCGCTAAGGTTAGTATGTGTTATGTTGACTCAAACGTGAGTATGAACTAGTCTCAAGTCATTTGGTGTTGGACACTAAGACAAACACATAGGTGCTCGAAAGAGTGATCGAGTACACTGAACTGCGATTAAAGAGAGTTCAAACATACATGTCATGTACGAACTCTAAGGTTACAATATGCAAATTAGTCCTTAGACCTGAGGCATCATAGATGTCTAATGGTTAGGTCCTTGATCTTTGATCATGACAAAGGCATTCCCTCGGATTGTCCACGGCATTGTTGGGGTCATGTGATCTAGTCATGTAGGCATATGAATGCACAACAAGGGATCTCTAACCTTCCATGGTGGAAGGAGAATACTCTAAAATATGATTCTAAAGTCTTTGGCCAAAGCAAATGAATATGACTAAGGAAGATGTTCCAAATCATATTCAAGGGAATCATATAAGAAAGTATCACATTGGATAGTAGACATGAAACAAACTATCACTTAAACAATGTGATTAAGAGTATTGTATTAGAGAAGGACCGTATTGCATTGTAATTGTAACTGGATAGGTTCTCCAACCAATTCTACTTAGCTTGGGTAACCATGACATACTGCTAGGTGTCACTCATGGTTTGTGGAAGCCCTATTGATTAGCAAACACTAATCATCAAAAAGGGAGAATTGAAATGTGGTTTCAATTCACAATCGATAGTTAAGAGTAACATCGCCCACTGCCTCGCTAATTGGAACCTAATGGATCGCACACCAAATAAGGATGTATGTGAAGAAATTAATTGAAGAATGGTCAAGATTAATTAATTAGTTAATTAATTATACGAAATGTTCGTATTGGGCTTTTAAGTTGGTTTTGGGGCTTCGGGGCCCAAAAGTGTTTTGGTCCACAAGGCCCATTATGTTTAAGTTGTATGACAACTAAAACAAAATGGGCAATAAGCCCAATAACAATACATAGGCCGGCCATAAGGGTGAGGGTAGGCAAATTTGGATTAATTACAAGTTTGCCACTCACTTGAAATGAAGTATAAATTCATCTTTATAGCTTTGTTTTCAATTAGGGTTTTCTTGGCTACTTAGGGATAGTTATCTAGCAAATTTACTTCCCTAAGTGATCCATTTTCATCCTCACAAAATACATCCTTGGTGAAGAGA
Organism: Malus fusca; assembly: GCA_035220775.1. Lineage (NCBI taxonomy): Eukaryota > Viridiplantae > Streptophyta > Magnoliopsida > Rosales > Rosaceae > Malus > Malus fusca. Next base: position 22,137,075 of record CM069065.1, on the reverse strand, counting down.
CTTAGAGACATCAAACTTTTGGTGTTTTGGAGAACTAATCCTCAAATCCTCAAAGAAGCAAAGGAGCACTAAAAGGAGGAAAATCACAAGGAAGATCAAAGGAGCAAGGAGGTGACTTGAAGGCCCTCCACTTGGGTGAATCCCTTGTGTAATCAAGGATGAGCTTCAAGGGTAAAGAATCTCTAAATTCTTAATTCTCTTTAATGTTGTTAAAGAGTCTTTTGGTTCACCATATACTAGGCTTTGAAAGTCATGGGTTTTATGAATTGTTTTTGGATGCATGCCTACTTTAAAGAGTTAATTGTTAGCATATGTATTCAAATGTTCTTACATGTTCTTAGCTAGGACAAAATTTTTCCTTCAAGTGGTATCAGAGCCTAGGTCTAGTGTATGGTGGATCCTTTTGGGTTTTGTGATTTTCATGTTTTATGATTTAAATGTTGTAAATGTTACAAGCTTTGTTCTTGCTTTGAATATAAATTTTGCTAGAAAATTTTGCATCTCAAATGTTGTAGATGTATTTCATTTAAGCATGAATATTGGAACTAAAATTTGGTGCCTTGTATTTTGAGTTTTCATAAGTGTTCTTCAATGTTCTTGGAGTTCTTGCCAAGAACAAAAAGTTTTGAAGTTTTGATTCAAAAAGGTTTTATGTTTTTACATAAAGTTTTGATTTAATTTTAGTGGGTGATGGTTAATGATTAAGTAATTTTAATGGGAGACAAACTTTGTTTTAAATAATGACATAAATTATTTCTTACAAAATTTTATTTCATCTTTACCTCACCTAACATAACCCACTTACAAAACTTTGTATAAAATTTGAATTTTCATCACTAAAAACACTTATGGCCGGCCACCCTTTAAAATAGGGTATTTTTGGGTGTTTTGTGCACTTACATAAAGTTTTGATACTTTTGTGTATTTGCATTTTGGCCCAAAAGTTTACGTTTTTACGTTAAGGTCCAAAAACTTTAAAGGACAAATTGTTTTGCTCCTTTAATGATGTTTTGACATTATTAAAAATGTTTGGGTTCTAAGTTGTAATTACATGAAGTTGTGGACTCTTGTGTTTTTACAAAGTGACCCCAAAAGTTTTTGTTTTTTAGAAAATGGCCCAAAAAGTTGTGGTCATTGTTTTTGGCCCAAATTAGATGAGAACAAAATTGTTTGTCTCTTTAAATGAGAATTGGATTTTCATTTTATTTAGTTCCATTTAAATCAATTCTATGGATCCAAAAACCAATTGTTTTAAAGTTGTTTTCTTAATTAAATGTGTTTGATTAAGAGAAGGGTGATTATGAACCAAATGCCTCGATAATTGAGCTATGTGATTGGCCGCTTTACATTATGAATGTTTGGGCTTGGTAGTGTAGATTTGAATGTAATTTAATTAGTTCAAGTTTGTTGTAAATGGACATAAGTCCATCATTTGTGTTGTAAAAGGGCATAAGCCCTTATTTTTATTTCATGTATTCCTTTTGTTTAAATGTATGCAAAATGGAATAGTTGGGTCCAACGCCCAATAGGAAATAACGGTTTAATTGGATTAAACGCGTAACTAAAATCAACAACAATCTACCTTAGACCCAAGGTCCAACACAAGGCTCGTGTTGGATCAAATCAAACGGTTCATAATCATCCTAAAACCTAATATGACTATATAGTCCATATGAGGATGCAAGGCATTCGTTAGTAGTTCCATATAGTCTCGCTTGTTTCAACGAAACAGTGGGAGTATTATATACTACTAATTCATATAAACTTGGACCAATGGTTGTGATAGGCCCAAGTTCTTTTAATATGATTAAAATGTTTTGATGTAGCCCAACACTACTCCCTCAACAAATGAATATTAAGTTGATAAGCGAGAGATGCTTAGAATATCTCTTCGTAGGCCTTCCACCGTGGTGGGTTCCAATCGTTTGTGACTCATGCACCGGCTTCACCCTATCATGGGGGAGTACAAAGCATGTGCTTATATCCAGGAGGAATTCATATACATATGATGAGGTGAGTGTAGGCAACGAGGATAGCCAACACCGTATCATCGTGAGGCTATTCTTGAACCCCTTCACGAACTAAGCATGGTGGGAATAACTTAAACTAAGTGCAATGGTGCCAACATCGTATCATCGTGAGGCAACATTCTCTAGAGGCCAAACGGATGGGTAATTACAAAGGTTGTAAATGAATAATGCGTTATTCTCTCATCATTATTTTCGCTAGCCAACATCGTATCATCGTGAGGTGGGCTTGGTAATGGTGAGTCTCCCATAACCCACTAAGAGTTCAATATAACTCTCGAATTCTATTGAGGGATGTGGAATTTGCCAAAAATAGTGGGTGGTACTATTTGATTCAAAGACCCAATCAAAATAGTTTTAAACAACAATGCTAATTCGATTTCTGTTATGTTATGTAGTGAACGACATGCCTAAAATTATACCCACCATAATACTTGACAAAAAGGGCCTAAAGGGCCAACGTTTCCTTGCTTGGTATCGCCACATTGAGAATGTCTCAAAGGTGAAAGACATATTGTATGTGCTTAAGCAATCCCCTCCTCATGTACCTCCTACGAAACTAGCTTCAAAGGAGGAGTGTCAAAATTATGTTAGACACTATGAGGATGACTTACAAGCCAAATGCTTAATCCTCACTTCACTTAGTGAGGAGCTTATGAAGCTACATAAGCACATGGACACTTCTTGTGCCATGGTTGAAAGTTTGCATAAGATGCATGACATTGAGACTAGTAATGTACGATTCTCAAATATTTGTAATCTAATGAATGCCAAAATGGCAAAGGGGACATCGGTCCATAAGCATGGACAAAAGATGGAAAGGATCTTTCAAGATCTTCAAAGTTTAGGAACTTCCATCGATGGGAAAATGGCCCAAGACTTTTTCCTTGCATCTCTCTCGGATGATTTCACTAAGTTTATCGTAAATTATAAAGTGAATAGATTCGATCATTCTTTGAAAGAGATGATTGACATGTGCTGTAAATTTGAAAAAGGTTTCAAAAAGGACAGTGGGAGTGAGAATGCAATGATAAGGAAAAGGTTACATAAGAAGAAGGCAAAGAAATCCAAAGGAACATGCTTTCATTGTGGAAAGGATGAACGTTGGAAGAAGAAATACAGGGTGCGCATTGCGAGCCTTATGACACGGACTTTTGAAGAGACTATTTCTGTCATAGAGAGTGCTTTTACAGTGAGCTCCAATTCCTGGATATTTGATTCAGGTGCTAGTCAACATATCTGTAATACGTTGCAGGGACTAACAGGGAGCAAATCACTGCGCAATGAGGAGATGGTTGTGCGAGTTGGGAACGACACTAAAATCTCTGCAAAAGCAATAGACACCTATATGCTTAACCTACCCTCTGGGGAAGTCCTGGAACTTAAAAATTGTTTATATTTTCCTTCATGTATAAAGAATTTGATTTCCATCTCTAAGCTTTTACGAGATGGGCACTCAGTATTGTTTGACAAAATGAGTTGCACTTTATACTTGAACGGTCGTATTATCTCTCATGGTAATATGATAGAGGGACTTTTTCACCTAGAGACGAATAGTGGGATGCACTGTATTGAAAGCGGGAATACCTCAAAACCCAAAAGGGCTAGAGAAGAAGTTAACCAAGAAAAGATGTGGCATCTTAAACTTGGACATGTGAACCTTGATAAGACTCGCAAGATGTCGAAAGACGGATATTTCCGCCCATTAGGTAATGACCGGATGGGTACTTGTGAAAGTTGCTTGAAAGGGAAGATGACCAAATCTCCATTTACTGGAAAAGGAGAGCGTGCCACTGAAATTCTAGGGTTAATCCACACTGACGTATGTGGACCTATGTCTACTACAACGAGAGAAGGCTTCTCATACTATATCACATTCACCGACGATCACTCTCGGTTTGGCTATGTATATCTTATGAAGTACAAGTCAGAATCCTTTGAAAGGTTCAAAGAATTCAAGAATGAAGTTGAGAAGCAAACTGGGAAACAGATAAAGATCCTAAGATCAGATCGAGGGGGTGAATATCTGAGTAATGAGTTCCTAGATTATCTCAAAGAGTGTGGAATAATATCACAGTGGACTCCACCGGGAACTCCACAACTTAATGGAGTTTCTGAAAGGAGAAATCGAACCTTGATGAACATGGTTCGTTCTATGATGAGTTTCGCTGATCTACCAGTAACATTCTGGGGATACGCTCTATATACAGCAGCTTACTTGCTTAATAGAGTACCTTCCAAATCAGTTTCACAAACACCCTATGAGATATGGCATGGAAGAAAGCCAAGTCTTAATCATATTAAGATTTGGGGTTGTGAAGCATATGTCAAGAAGCTTGAGGCTACTAAGCTTGAAGCGAGATCAGTAAGATGCTATTTTGTGGGATATCCTAAAGAAACTATGGGATATGAGTTCTACCATCCTGACGACCAGAAAGTCTTTGTCGCCAGAACTGCTAAGTTTCTAGAGGACGAATTTGTTCTCAAAGGAACTATAAGCAAACAGATGGAAATTAATGAGATTAATAATGAACCACAAACAAGCACTCGACATATTGACAACCCTGTTCCTGAACCCCTAGCTCCACGTAGATCTGAACGGGTTAGTAAGCCACCTATGAGGTTTGGCTTAAATAATGACTTTGATGAATTGTACCTTCTAGGTGACAATGAAACAAAGGAGGACCCTAGAGACTACACTGAAGCAATGTCCGACATTGATTCAAAGAGATGGCAAGAGGCCATGAAATCCGAGATGGATTCCATGTATCAAAATCAGGTCTGGACTCTTGTAGACCCTCCAGAAGGTATTGTACCTGTTGGAATCAAATGGGTCTTCAAGAGGAAGATAGGCGTTGATGGGAACGTGGAGACTTATAAGGCTAGACTAGTAGCCAAGGGATACAGGCAAATAGAAGGGATTGACTATGAAGAAACCTTCTCTCATGTAGCCATGATTAAGTCCATTCGGATTTTGCTTGCTATAGCTGCGTACCATGATTATGAAATCTGGCAAATGGACGTGAAGACGGCCTTTCTGAACGGCTACCTACAGGAAGAGCTCTATATGACTCAACCCGAAGGTTTCGTGTCCGAGTCTGAAGAGACTAAGGTATGCAAGCTTTAAAGGTCCATTTATGGACTTAAGCAAGCCTCCAGGAGCTGGAACATTCGTGATGTAAGCATTCTCGATTTTGGTGTGTCAGTTTGGTATCAGAGCATAAGTTTGGGTAGTATTGCGTTCATCACACACGTGATGTAAGCATTCTCGATTTTGAACCTAAGGTCGAATCTTGCCACCTCGTCAAATACGAAAAACGTGTTAGCTCTTCTTAAGTTTTGAACAATTGAGACAACTTTTCGATATTCTAGGAGATCATTTTGGCGAACGCCTTTAGACTTTAAGCGAAAGAATTCCTTGTGAAATGAAAGATGTAGATTTGAGACAAGTTGATGGCCCTGAAGCAGGGCTACTGTATCGATAGTTGTGTACCACATGAGATTTACCCATCAATTCCATTACTATCCAATCATCTTTATCAACCCTTCTATGATAGGAAATCAGAAGTAGTTTGATTCATTGGCAATACCCATTAGAATACCACCTATTAAAATTTCTACAAAGCTTTACTTTTCGTCGAAATCTCTGGATTTGTCTTGAGTGACGATGTGATGCTAAAGTGGTAGCACTCGATAGAAGAACATTTGGGGGACAGTCACTTTTGGTGCCCAATGGCACTAATCTTCTCAAACGCACTAGTTATAATTCTGAAACTTCAGGAGGAAGATTCCATTTCAAAGTAGGTTATTAGCAATTCCTTATCTTGGCTTTAGGACATTTCAACCAACACTAGTTCTCAAACTTACTTTCAATGTTGTACTCGTTATTTCGATGAGTATAGGCATGAGAGTATGAGTTGTTATACTTTCAGGTAGTAGAAATCCCAGAAGTAGTAATCAATTTTCCCTAGGATCAATGAAACCACCTCTTAGGACCAGCTTCATACCAATCATCTTAAACCATTCACCTAAGCGAGCTCTAACTTGTAATCAGCCTATGGTGGTGCTACTAATTGACTATAGTGTCTGATATCCAAAAGTTGTCAACCAATATTCAGGCGGTATAATTTCTGATACCTGACACATGCTAGTATCTAGGAGTGGTACCTTTGTGCCAGAACGTCGGTTCATAGTTTCAGGGTAACGAACAATATTAAAATATCATAAATGCATTAATTAGTGGTGCGATTGTTAGACTGATTAACAGTGACTACCCGAGCAGAAGAAATTAAATCGTGTAAACTTAGGAGTAAGCCTTGTAGGAGGACAGTAAACTCGCAGTTGTGTTAACCATTTTACCCATTTAAGTAACCAGAATATTCTTGATCACTTATCTTTGTGGTCACTTCCGCAGGCAAGCATTAGAATTGAAGCACGAGTTAAGTTCCCATTGTAAGAACAAAACTGAGTATCGAGGAAGTTGTGAAGGCCTTGAGTACGAGGCGTAATGAAAGGAAGTAGTCTAGCACGTTTCGAGGATGTATATCTCTGGTGTCATTTCTCAAAATTTTTACTTGGGATACCACTAAAATGGGAAGTAGAGTACACCATTGATACACTTTCTATTATTACACCTATTTTCTTTGCATCCTTTTGAACAACTTCAACGTCATTGAGAAACTTAGTTACAAAAGCTTATCAATTAGAGACTTATCTAACCCAACATTTCACCTTAGGGAACCTCAAACCTAGTCACGAAGATGATAGACTGGACCTTCGGATCATACCTAGATTTTAGCAACTCAATTGGGTGGCAATTAAAACCGTTAACCCATACTTCGAATTGATGGTCTCTTCAACAAACTTCTAGAGCCCTAGTTTTTTTCTTAGCCTGATGAATTTGTAGAAGTCTTATCAACGACTTTCTCATCTACTTCGGCAGCGAGACCAAATTCTCTAAACACAGGTAGGCAGATTTATACCAAATTCCTCAAATGTTGCCTTTGTTTAGATTAGTACTTTTCTTGGGAGACGTGATCTTAGTAGACGATATTCTTTTCTTTTCCCAAAAGTTTGTAACTGTGGAAATTGAAATCCTCACAGAGTGTTGTTGTAAATTATGAGATATCCTTGGCATTTTCAGTCTTTATCGCTAATTTGTTAGCAATTTTTCAGCTATAACGTTTTTCCTCACATGTCAATCGAGGAAATTTAGTTTAAGCTGAGACGTAGAATATGATTAAAGTTGTGACAATTGAGGCGTTGTCTTGTTTCGACCATTCTTCGTACACTTTTCGATAACATCGATAACTTCAAAAGCCACAGTGATGATTCTCTGGATGTATTGGATGCGTACTGATGTAGCACGATGAAGTATCGCTTATGTTTCCCAATGATTGGAACTGTACGAAATGAATAATCTGATTCATGGCCTAGAGTCAACAGTTATCATCTTCATTTGAAAATCGAATGACACTGCTCTGTGGAGAAACGTGTCCAAAATCTTTACTAACCTTAGACCTCTCAAATATATCTTCATTTGAAAGGAACTAGATTTCTGACAATGGCGATGGTAAAACCAAATCAATGCCTACGATTGCACCATCGTGTATTACCCCGGTTTTGCAAACATAATTACTAATCACTGCAGCAAAAGACATATCTACCCTTGAACACTTTCAGCCTGTCCTACCTTATTTCAATTGGAATTCATGAGTATTGATATGATGTTACTTACAATCCATCAAGAAATCGTTCGAGTGGTTGTAATCACTTTTTGTATCCAAATGAAGATGAGAAATTATCAACAGAAGCTCCATGTATGAGGTATCTTGTACATGTGGAGATTATGATAATGTTTCGATGATTATCAACTGACTTGACTAGTCAACTCACTTTACGTTGGTCCACAGGGATTACACTTTAGATCACTTGATAAAATTTCTCATTCTTGAATTTATCATATTTTCTAGCGTTTCGATCAACATCTACTCTGATTGTGATTCCATATTCATCTTTTTGTGTTGGAAGCATTTCAGTCAACCGTGGGTACACGTCTACCCTACTAGACTTCATATTGTTTCTGAAGCAAATAGACCATCTAGGAGAATTGCTCGGACCTTGGAATTTTAGTTGTGACCATTAATTATGTCACATCCCGGCCCAAGCCCCCACCACATCCCAGGCTCGACTCCGCTGTAGCACGATATTGTCCGATTTGGGCCCATACCACGCCCTCATGATTTTGTTTATGGGAACTCACACGAGAACTACCCAGTGGGTCACCCATCATAGGATTGCTCTCGCGTGAACTCGCTTAACTTCGGAGTTCCGATGGAACCCGAAGCCAGTGAGCTCCCAAAATGCCTCGTGCTAGATAGAGAAGGGAATATACATATAAGGCTTACAGGATCCATTTCCTTGGGCGATGTGAGATGTTACAAATTCCCCAATCACCTAACAAATACTCAGCTAAATGAATCTTTACCATTGGTGATTGAATATTCCGGAAGCTACCGTTATAGTGAGATGTTATGCATTCAATCTAGTTATCTCGTGTTATAGATTTGATGGACTTGTTTTGACCCTCAAATTCTTAAGTGTTTTTTTAGCCTTCTCGATATAGTTTTTATTTTTTTTGCTAAATCCAAGGGAAATTCACTTTTAATTTGCTTGCTAAGACATTATGAACCATATTGTCTGGGTACATTGTGTGACTGACACTATTATATCTCGCCGTGATACGTGTTTCACTTCCAAGTTATGGGAAGTCTTCTTGGAGCCCAAATGTACTAAGTTTTTGTGTTGTACCACATTTCACCCTCAGACTAATGGCCAGTCTAAACAAACTATCCATACCTTAGTGGACATGTTGTGTTTACCCATTCTACAGTTTTAGCATGATTACAACTGACACCTATCTCTGTTAGAGTTGCATGTAACTACGGTTACAATTTTGATTTTGGGTATGGCACCATTTGTGGCGTTATAAACAGATTTTATGCAATGTACATGATGGAGATAAGAGTATTGAGAACAGGTATCTGAAAGATCAAGATTACGATATAGGAAATTGTGTACTATTGACGATGTCGCTCGAAAGGGTAGTACGTGAGTGCGATTAAGGCATTTTTTTGGGTGATTTATGCCAATTTCCCAATGGGGGGGCATGATGGTAATATTGCACCCTCGGGAAATTATTTCTTGCTTATCGAGACAACAGTGAGTTGTCGCTATTGCGGGCTGCAAACCGTAATATCGATAACTTATTCGTTGGATTTGTTAAGCAAATGGATAAGTAGGCCGACTACGTTAGTATTTTTATTTATTCATTTAGTTATTTATTTATTGTTTGGGCTTGACCCAAAGATACTACACACATATCTTCGGTGTACGTGACACTACGAGTGCGTAGATGAAATTTTTCTGTATTCAGTTTTAATTTCAGTACAACTATTTTAAATTTTACATTATTGTGTATACGTATTTTGTCGTTATGTTATTATATATCTATTTTTTACCTTGTGTTTTTATAAAGATATTGTATTATAGTGTTGTGTTGAAGGAGAGAAAAGTTTAAGTTTGGAGGCATGAAAGAGGAATCATTGCAATCCGATCGCGACGGAATGGCATTCTCTTTTATGCAACCGCTCTAGCTTGATTTCTTCTTTATATATTTTTCTTCTATCTTCTCACTATTTTATGTATAGCAAGTTATTTCAAATTTCGGGGGCTAAAATTTTTTTAGGTGGGTAGATTGTAACAACCCGTCCCCAATTTTTCAACTTTTAATAATTTTAAAAGAGTGAATTGACGAAAATGCCATTGGAGGTGACATTGATGACTTTTGTTGACCATCATTTCGTGACGTGTACCAGTCACTATTTTGACGTATTCTCGAAAATCTCGATGGTACAAACGCGCAGGTGCAAGCGGAATCGAAATCCGAGTTACGATGGAGGTTTTACAAAACTACGAATTCGAAAAATACTTTTGCAAAAATTACTATTTTGTTGTAGTCTATTTTATCTGACAAGGGTAAGGGGGCCGGTGGCAAGGAGAAGAGAGATTGAGATATATGTTTGTAGAATTGTAGGTGAATGTGTGTGTTATCCCTCTTACATATAGTAAATGAGAGAAGAAATTCCTTCATCCCCAAGGAATACAAGTTGTAATAGGAAAGGATAACTAGAATCAAATCTAATCTAGGATTTACAAATAAACTAGGAAAGTTTACAACACTCCCTCTTGAGTGCGTAAATACTCAAGGTAGATTTAGCATCATGCAGAAGTTGAGGAAGTCGATTAGTCAGCATTGATTATAAGGAACAACGCTTATTCTCAATAAGGTAGGAACTTGCATAAGGTAGTAAGCCTCACTAAAAAATCCTAAGGCTATGGCAAAAACCCGAGTAGGGACAAAATCCATACTCTAATGAAAATGTGTGAGAAATACAAAGTCAAAAGACAGGTCTACGGGACGTCATTAGGGATATGACCAGCCTAAGGTGGGTGCCTCGTTAAAACCTAGTTAGGTAGCAAAAACCCAATGGGAAAAAATGCTCCCAATCATAAGGAAAAAGAGTACATTAAGATCAAGCAAGTATTCTTGCGGATACTCCCTCTAAGATTGACACAATTCCATAGAGAAATAGCAATGTTACAACTCAGAAAGTTTACGCATACCAATTCCATGAACAAGATTCTAAAATGTCACCTTCGGCAGTGATTTGGTGAAAAGGTTGGCAAGATTGTCTTTGAACAGATTTGCGTGACTTCAATCTTCTGATACTCTTGTTGTTTATGTGAAAAAAAAAAACTTCAGCGCAATGTGCTTGGTGTTGTCTCCTTTGATATAACCCTTCTTGAGCTGTTCGATGCATGCTGCGTTGTCTTCAAAGATCATCGTCGGGACATCAACAGCGGGGTAAAGATCACAAGAGCTTTGAATATAGCTCACAAATGCTCTCAACCAAAAGCATTCTCGAGTTGCTTCATGTAAGGCGAGAATTTTAGCATGGTTAGATAAAGTGGCAACTAAGGTCTGTTTAGTTGACCTCCAAGAGATTGTGGTGCCTCCAACGGTAAAGACATAACCAATTTGAGAACAAACCTTGTGCGGATCAAACAAGTATCCTGCGTCGGCATAACCAACAAGGCGAGAATCGACTCGAGAATTAGAGGGTGCGGCATCACTCGAGGATCCGTAGGGATAGAACAAGCCCAAATCTGTACTACCCTTAAGGTAACAGAAGTTATCTTTCACACCAGTCCGGTGTTTGTGTGTTGGTGCATTACTGCATCTTACCAAAAGATTAACAGTGAAAGAGATGTCGGGTCTAGTGCATTGAGCTAAGTACAATAAAGCGCCTATCACCCTTAGATAAAGAACTTCAGGCTCCAAAATCTCTTCATCATCTTCCTTCAGACGGAAGGGATCTCGTTTTGCATCTAGCGATCGAACGACCATATAAGTACTCGAAAGCTTTACTTTATGCTCCTTAAAACGGTGCAAAACCTTCTGGTTGTAGTTCGATTGATGTACTAGGATTACATCTAAACGGTGCTCGATCTCGAGACCGAGACAGTATCAAGTCTTTCTTAGATCTTTCATCTCAAATTCCGACTTCAGGTGCGCAGCAGTTCTCGCGAGCTCTTCAGGAGTTCCGATAAGGTTCATGTCATCGACATATACTGCAACAATCGCAAATCTGGAATGTGATTTCTTAATGAACAAACAAGGGCATAATTTGTTGTTCACATATCCCTGCCTAGTCAAACACTCACTCAAACACTCGCAAATCGTAGAGTGAACGCCTCAGCTGAATTGAGAACATGTTCCGAGGTTTGGAAATATTTGAACCAGTCAATGTAAGTCCTTCAAGAACTTTCATACAGATTTCTGTATCAAGATCCCCATAGAGATACGCAGTTACTACGTCCATTAGCTGCATACTCGGTTTTTTGGAAACTACCAAATTGATAAGGTAGCGAAAAGTAATCACATCCATAACGGGTGAATAAGTTTCGTCATAGTCAATCCCAGGGCGTTGTGAGAAGCCTTGCGTAACAAGATAAGCTTTGTAATGCACAATTTTGTTCTTCTCATTACCTTTCCGAACGAAAACCCACTTATAGCCAACTGGCTTCACATGTAGAGTAGGAGCTACAGGTCCAAACACCTTACGTTTCGCAAGCAAATCGAGTTCGACTTGGATTGCTTGTTTCCAGTTTGACCAATCAATTATATGTCGACATTTATCAACGGAACGCGGTTCAATGTCATCGCTCAACATGATCTCAGTAGCTACTGCAAATGCTAATGCATCATTAACAATCATCTCATTTCTACGCTACACATCATCTAAGCTAGCATAATAGACTGAAATTTCACGATTCTCCGAATGAGGATTCGTCTCTTCAAGGATGCTTTCGTAATCTAGAATTTCCTCATGAATTGGATAGAATGAGTAAGCGATAATCAAATTAATGGTAGGCTCTTTGGGACCTTGTGCCATGGATTTCCTCTTCCAAGGGTGTGAATCCTTTGAACCAAGAGGTCTGCCATGCTTTTGTGTAGGGGCAAATGATTAGTTAGCCGCTAATGTACGTGGATCACCTAAATTGGCCTCCTGAGCCTCCAAAAGGGAAGTTCGTCGTACATTTGCTACATCCATCTTTGCAGGCGTATTCATAGCTGGAATATATGATATTGTCACTCGCGCTAGATCAGTGAAAGCATTTAGCATGCTCTGAGCTACGCTCTGAAGATCTAATATGCGTTGCACTTCAGTCTCATACTAAGTGGTGTGGGGATCTAAATGAGACAAAGTGAGAGTCGTCCATGATAATTCGTGTCGTTCTTCAGGAACATTGACGTTCTTATCTCCCCCTAACGAAGGGAAGACTGTCTCATAGAAGTGACAATCTGCGAAACGAGCGGTAAACAGATCACCTGTCAAAGGTTCTAAGCAATGAATAATCAAAGGAGAATCATATCCAACATAGATTCCCATCCTTCGCCAAAGCCCCATTTTTGTACGTAAGGGTGGCGAGATCGACACATATACCGCACATGCCTCAGGAGGACCAACTTTGATGCGTGCAATATTGTATGGCCCCAAGCAGCGATCGGGAGCTTGGTACGTATGACCAATGATCGAGCAATCATTTGTAAGCGCTTCATGAAAGCCTCTACCAAGCCATTCTAAGTGTGAACATGGGGTACAAGATGTTCAACTTCAACCCCAACTGATATGCAATAGTCATCAAAAGTTTTAGATGTGAATTCTCCAGCATTATCCAATAGAATAGATTTTATCAAATAATCAGGGTGGTGAGCCCTGAGCTTGATAACCTGAGCCAACAGTTTGGAGAATGCAGTGTTCTTTGTGGACAACAAGCACACATGTGACCAATGTGTGGAAGTGTCAACAAATGTCCCATTGAATCCGTTGTAGAAAAATGGGAGGATTCGAACGAATCTTGTCATAAGAAGGCTTAGTAATAAGTTTTCCCATGGAACATGTTTGACATGCAACTCTTTGGATCGAACCAAAACTTCAGGTTAGTGGAAGCTGTGTGATGATTTGAGGATACGGCGCGCTATTCTTCCAGGATGTCCCAAACGATCATGCCAAAGTGTAATTTCGTGCGCGGTCCCAGTAGTAGGGCTAACCACATAGTGGTTTTCTATAAGATGTGTGGTCGTAGTATACAGACCACTCGGGATACGTTTCATCTTCTTTAGAATACGCTTCTAGCCATATTCGTAGGAAGTTATGCACATAAATTCAACTTCATTTTCTACGTGGGTTTTAGCGTGGTAATTGTTATCTCTAATGTCCTTGAAACTCAACAATGTTCTTCTGGAACGTGGAGAATAGAGTGCCTCAGAAATGGTCAAGATTGTACCATTGGACAACATTATACGTGTCTTACCGTATCCTTTTATCAAGTTGGATGGGCCTGAGAGGGTTGTTAGAGGTGCATTCTTAGGTATGAAGTTAGTGAAATAGATGCGTTCACGCAAAACGATGTGTGTGGTTGCACTATCTTCTAGACAACTAACTTCCCCACTAGTCATACCTAGAATGAAAAATTAATTTGAATCGGTCACATGCATAAAAGTTCCAAAAAACAAATCACCAACAAATAATCCAAACATAATGGAAAATTGTTCAAAAATCAACCAAAAAACAAAGGGGGGTTCAGCCACTAGGTGGAATTCGGCCCCATTGTGTAATTTTAACTAAAAAAATAGTTTATGACTAAGATTTTAATCTTCCATAGGTGTGGGTGAAAAAATATAAAACCCATTGGGCCTAAAGTAATTAGGCAAATAAAACTTGGGGCCCAAAAGAAGGCTTAAGCCCTACGAGTGGGCTGAGCAAATTTGATAACATGCGGTCAAGCCCAAAAATTGGGCTGGGTTAGTTGATCAGGCCACGGAGGTTCAAGCCCAAAGTAGCAAACGAGCTACCTTGAAAGAAAAAGGTTAGGCCCATGAAATAGAGGCCCAGATAGGGCACAAATCCAATCTGGCACAGTGCAAGTGCACTGGTGTACCAGCTACAGGCTGGGATCGTGTGTGGTACGGGCAGTGAACCCAAGGGAGAAAGGAAAAACGGGCCGGGCAAAGGTATTAGCCCAAAAAAATAAAAAATAAAAAAAAAACTTTTTTTTTCTTCTTTGCATGGGCTGGTCAAATGGTTTTAGGCTAATATAGGGAGCCCAAAAAAGGAAATAGGGAGCAGGCCGAGAGATGGAGCCCAATAGAGCTTGGGTTGGGTCCAAAGACACCTCAGTTGTTGCTGGGTGCATTCGCCGGGGAAGAAAAACAAGCGCCACTGCTTCAGGTGGCCGTGGTTTGGGACAACGATGCTCGGGGTGAGTCCGTGGGTCGATAGAGACCTTAAATATGAACGGAGGTTTTGAAAAAAAAACTCAATTGTTCTAAAAATTTTGAATCGGGTTTATAGAAAATTTTCGATGAATCTTGGTCCAATTTCGGTGTGGGACGACTTCTGGTCGTTGGCGACGTGAACGACATTCAAGGTGGTGGCTGCAGGCCATGCTCGTGGTCAATATGGACAAGGACACCATCAATGGTGTCTGGTTTTCTAGGTTTCTACCTGGAGCTCTTGGCTCCGACTTTGGGACTCTTGGCTTCGGCACGGCTCAGCCATCAAGCTACAAGCTTGGGCAAACGGGTCGAGGTCATGGGTTCAAAGAATCCAGACTGTGGTTTCCCATTTCTTTTGTTTCCCTTTTGTTTCCCTTTTTTTTTCTTTTTTTTTTCAATTCAATTCATATACAATTCAATTCAAAGCATATTCAATTCAATAGTTTAATGCATGTACATATATTTGATGCAATTCTTGGCAAATATCAAATTCACATAATTCAACAATTATGAATATAATGCATACATAATTTATGTAGAATCTAAAATTCGAAAAACGTAAAGTTGGGTCATGCATTATGGTGAATGTTCATGCTATCAGGGCTGCAAAAATATCTAGATAAAAACCATTGTTTTGAAAGAACCTGATTGCAGAAAATTTCCTCGTCAAATTCCTAAGTGCAGTGGTAGGAGTGTGCTGATAATGTGTTGTAGCCTATTTTATTTGACAAAGGTAAAGGGATGGCGGCAAGGAGAAGAGAGATTGAGAGAGATGTGTTTGTAGAATTGCAGGGGAATGTGTGTTATATCCCTCCTACATAATGCCTTTATTTATAGTAGTAAAGGAGAGAAGAAATTCCTTCATCCTCAAGGAATACAAGTTGTAATAGGAAATGATAGCTAGAATCAAATCTAATATAAGATTTATACAATCACATATAAACTATGAAAGTTTACAACATATTTTATATTTTATATATTTATTCAAAATTTTATATTATTATATTATTATTTTAATATTTTTGAGGGATATTTTTATTATTTTATTAATATTTACGGCCCGTGGGGCCCATACTCGCCCAAGCTCTCCACTCTTTTCTTGTCATATGTTCCTTCTCCCTATCCCCACACTTTTGAACTCTCTCTCTCCCATTTGTCTTCTCCCGCAACTCTCTCTCTCTCTCTCAATCTCTTTCATTCCTCTGCAACCACTGGCGCCGAGGACAGTGACCACCAACTCGCCATCTTCTTCGGCGAACTTCATCAAACCAACGGCTGGATCCTCTCCTTCTCCCTCTTGTCAGTCTTTCTCTCTCAAACCCCCTGCTCTTGGCTAGGAAGCTGAGCTCCGTTCGAAATTCGAGAGGATTCCAAGAGAGTCTAACAAATCCGACCAAGTAATTAACTCGAGAAGTCTCCCCAGTTTTCAGGAAATGACACCAATAGTTGCAGGCCTTTTTCCGACAGATCCTGACCACGACTTGACCTGATTTTGGTGCGATTACGAGCGGAGACTCCGGCTTCCCTCGTTCGAACATTTGAATCGCAAGTATCTGTGAGTGGGTCTTTTCTTTTATATAGTATATATATTATTGGAGTTTCCATACATAGATTAATAATGCATTTTCTAAGTGATGCCAGAATTAAATTAACGTTATGAGAATGGTCGCGATGATTGAAATTGTGAGATTATTATGAATCCTACAGGATGCACAAGTATGCATATTATTACGGGATGCCTTATTTATATTTACAGAAGTGAATAGTATTATGTCGACGTAAATTATTGATCTACCGTTGTATGATTTTATTTACATTATCTGCCCATCGTTGTTGCACCAGTGTTAGTACTTGCACGGGCCAAGGCCAGTCTTTCACGTGTATGTTCACATCTCACCGTACACTCACTTTGGATCCATTGTAGGTGCCAGTTCTGTCCTAGATGTTATAGGACTCGTATGCGATGCGCATAGCGCCAGTCTTCACGTGATTGTAGTACTATAGCGTATATCATTATTACACCTAGTGATGTTCATGTCAGAATATCTCAGCATGAACTCGTGTGTCAACATATGTCGATGAGCACTCAATATGATATATTTGTTATGCGAGATTATATGATTACTGGACCTTAGGTGTTTATTTACAATTGTGACATATTGAATTCTTAAGATATTGCAGTCTACGGTAGTATTTTCATACTATACGTAGTATGTATATTTTGGAAACTATACTTGTTTTACGGCGAGGGGTTATTATATTTTCAAAAAGGTTTTTACAAAGCTTTATTTTTAGGCCCATTCACCCTTATTTTTTCGCCCCTCCGGGTATTGGAGATTACCTTTGATGGTATAATTCTCATTATACTTTTCCTATCTTTACTTATGCTCTGACATCACGTGTGAAATGGGTTCATTCCCGCTCACTAGTGCACTCTCATATTTAGGCACTTTTAGATTTAAATTTATTCACATTTTCCACTTCACTACACTTTATGGCTTCGTCACCTTCCTAGTGTCGGCCAGCACATCTCGATTCGGAGTCCAGGCAGACATTCCAGGTCAGGGTGTGTCAATTATAAAAGTTCAGGGGGTAAAGGCTAAAATTAGAGTTTATGGGAAAATTGGCCAATTATAAAAGTTCTGGGGTCAATTGACTAAACTTAAAATTAAAGTTCAGGGAATAAGTGGCAACTCCTTAGAAGATTGAAAGAGGGGGAGGGGGAGGGAATCTACAAATACATCTAATTAGATACTAACGTGAATTTCGGCATTGACTTGGATTGATCTTCACATGCTTTTTTTGCCTCAAATACACTTCTTTTTATTTTCTGTCACCGAATTGAACAAATCAAATAAAACAATGTACAAATGACGTGTAGGAGGAGAAAAAAAAAAGTGCATATTTATCATTTTCCTCTAAAAGAAAGTCAATGATCCCATGATTTCACTTCAAGCAAGCAATTATATTCCAGTTGAAATGAAGCTTGCCAAAGTTTCTTTTACTTCAGTAAGTAGTCACCCTTTTTATATCTAGAAGGAAGATGGAAATTCTCTCCTAACTTCTTTATTCGTTAGTTTACAAAAAAACAAAAACAAAAACTTCTTTATTCGGTTTATTAAAGAGAACAATTATCAATGACACGCGTCGCCCAAGACACATGCAAGAGATTTCCTGCATTCAAATCTCCGGTGCATATTTATGCACCCAAATACAAGAGGTCCTTTAGGGCCTTGTATATATATAGAGATGTGATATCCACACATCCCTTTTTACTTCTCTCATACATTTTTAATTTTCGGCCGTCGGATCGGATAATTGAAGAAGATCAAATGACAGAAATTAACAAGAGATGTAGAAGAAGTAAAAAAAGGTGTGTGGATAGCACAACCCCATATATATTGACAGACAAGTAACATGACACGACTTTTCACTCTCAGAGTTGGTTCTAGACTTTAAAACCCTAACTGCAAAAGAGAAAAATATAGAAAAAAAACTATGTTGCCTACTCTTGCCTTTGTCCTTGGGTCTATTTCGTCTCTTCCCCTCCCTATGTCTCTTATCTCCTAACCTTTGGTTGGGGTTCCTTTTTGTCTTTAAAAAAAAATATTTTTGATAGAAGCCTTCTCTCTCTCAAGAAGAGCCTTGACAGTAGGCTGGCAAACGGATTGTGTATGTTGAGTTGAATATCAGAGTGCGCATACCACAATGAACGAACAAACGGATTACAAAACTAGAAATATTATTGATATCAAACAGAGAATGCCGAAACGGCTACAAAACCCTAAGATGCTACATTGTGAATGACTTGATTCTCAACTGAATAACAAAGCACCCTATTTATAATAAACTAACCCTAATTTCTAACAAAACCTAATTCTAACGGGCTAAGTCCAAAAAACTAAACATTCAAATAAACCAAAATACTAATATTTTCCAACATGTTCGTGTCGTTTTCATGTAACACCTGTTATCTTAACGGGTCGTGTCATATCACACCTGTTATCTTAATAAGTCGTGTCATATCACACCCGTTATGACCCGTTAAAAAAAAAAAAATTCTTAAATTTGCACATACCACACATTGCCACATAAATATTACTTCAAAACATTAAAACACATTTGTTTTTTAAGTACTACATCTACACTCGAAAATAAGAGTCTAATAAAAAAACATCATACACTACTAGTCTATTACAAAATATTAAATGTGCAAGGATATGCAAAATGAAATAGTTTATACAAACAAGTTTGACGGTTGGATTGTTGAAATTAGTTTCGTAGGATACGTATCCCATCAAAACGATAGATTCACTAACACTTAAAGTTTATTTATACTTTTATTAAGTATAACATAAGATTTTGTGGTATCCACTTGTGTAAATATTTTAAATTGAAAATCGAATTCATTCATTATATTCATATAGAGTCAAGGAGTGTAGTTGTAAAAAATCATCAAAATCGGAGTTAACATAACCGTTAAATTGTGATTTTTCGTTTATAACCGTCGAAAAGTTTTATTCCGTTACTTGATCTCTGAATGTTTGTTTTTTACGATTTTTGGTGTATGCGATCTTGAAGCATATACAAACAAGTTTGACGGTCGGATCGTTGAAATTAGTTTTGTATGATGCGTATCCCATTAAAACGATAGATTCACTAACACTTAGAGTTTACTAGAGATTTATGCCCCCGCGTTGCTGCGGGATTGGAAATTGTATGAAACAGTCTAGATTAAAACAATCAATTCAATCAAGATCCATATTCTCAAACATACTGTAATAGAGAACTTGATGATATTATTTTTTTTTTTTGTAAATCTGATTGTACTAAGCCATTCTTTCAATAATATGATAATTAAATAAAAGATCACTACCAATAGTTTAGATTAAAACAATCAATTCAATCAAGATCCATACTCCAACGGTTAGACAACTAAGAGCGAAGAGTTGAGAGAAGAAACAACACAAATGACTGGTTCCCGGAAACAATTTAAGTAGAGTTAAAAAAAAGCGGCCAGTCATGACCAAATTTAAGAAGTCACTAAAACCAAAGCTCATACAGATACAAATCCAAGAATCCTATCTTGATTTTCCTTTTTTCACTTTTATCAAGCACAATGTTCAATTGTTGTGCAAATAATCCAAAATCGAAAATGTTGAAATGTGTCAAATTGCAAACCTCCTTGTATTCCATGTATGCAATGACTGCAAGTCTCCTAATATATTTAGTCATGTTGACCTGTATAAAGAAAAACCGATTTAGTTCATACCAAATTATGAGTCATTCCGTACATAAAAACCTCCTTTTTTCAATCACCCCTCTAAATAAAAAAATCAACTCCAAAATTGATGATCAAAAGTATAACTAAATGAAATGGGAAAACAATTCAAAAACCTGCCTATGTCAAGTTCTATGAATTTGGGATTAAAAATTGTATGAAAGATTGTATCATAGAAGATTACTAAAATTTACAATGAAAACGTTAGAAAGATTTTTACATACAATATACTCATTTACCCAAAAAAAAAAAAAAACAGAGTTTCTGAAACAAACAGATATATCAACCAATCATCGCAGTACAAAACACAGTAAATAGAACATTCACAGAACTGAGTCTCTTACACAATCCAAACATAGAATTTTAGCTTGTTGGTATCATATGATTAACTCTAATTACACTAACGCGGACACTATCTATGAAGAAAACTAAAGAGAAGGACAAAAGTTGTGAAAAGTTATCAACCAAAGTACAAAGACCATAAAGCATGAAATGTTCGAGAAGAGCAGAATTCCCCTCAACTGATGCATATTGCTGTCGTAGCTCTGAGAATAGCTAACTAAACCAATCTAACTCTAAAGGAAGCCATCATAAATTGGAAAGCTCATTCGACAAAAGGCTACAGTCCAAAAAGGTTCCTGTATATACCTAATTATACAAACAATTTTGCTAAGGAATACCTTTCCAACCTCCTCCTGCAGCAACAGATACTGCATGTACAATTTGATAGTGTTTCTACCAGATATGTAACGAATGGGATTAAGAATTATTAAAGTTGACTCTCCACTACACCTATCCATGTGGCTATACATCCATTCTCTTGCAAAACGTTCAAAATGATGATATGAAAATCTTGTGAACATTTCATAAATTATAGCCGATGGTATATGTCCGTTCTCTTCTACCATTACAACCAATGAGATATATACATTCTCTTCTACCATTAAGATATATAAGAAAACAATTGTTCAACCTAAAATGAAGATCTAAAAGCGAGCTACCGTACATGTTCTATCCATTCTTTTCTACCATTGAAGCATGCATGTTAAGAAAATTTTGTAAATCTAAACACGTATTCAAACATAGCATGTCCGTTCAACTTTAAAACCGAAAGAAAAGATTTAGGTTTCTTTCTTACCCAAATCCACCAATTTGAATCAAATCTCTGCAGCCCTTCCAATCAAACGCAAATTAATACAACTCTTAAATCAATAGACAAAACGCAAGTTAATACAACACTGCAATTAATAAACAAAACCCAAATTTTAAGAATTAAAATCATCAAAAAATTCAACAAAGAAAGAGAATCTAGAAACCAAACCTATCAATCCCTAAAATCAACAGTAAAGAAAAAATTTCAATAAATAAGTATCTAACTCCACAAATAAACAAAACCCATACCAAATAATTCACAAAAATCAATAACAACTCCAAAATTACCTTCCAAGAGATGGAGACTCCGAGTAGGCTTCCAATAATGATTTGATTGATAAGAAAATAGTTGTAGGTCATGGGATATCACTTTGGGATTTTCACGGTTCACCTTTTCTTTTAACATGAGTTAATACTTGATCATCCAGTCCTCCAACCTTCTGTTTCTCAATCTTCTGTAAGAGGATTAAAATCAGAACCTTTAAGTTTCAGAAAAAAACAAAATCAGAGAAAAAAAATGGTGTTTCCTACTTCAAACAATGAAAATGCAAATATTTGATACCAATTATCCTTGGACGTAAAAGAAGGCAGGCGTGGACTGCTTACTCAAGCTCAATTGAAGCTGAACGGGTCAGATACGGAAACAGAAGCCAAGGAGGAGAAATAACTGTCAAAGCCGAATTTCTGGGTGAGGCGAGTTCGAGAGCTACAGAAATCATGCACTATAATCAATAGCATTCATCTAAGTTTTGTCTGATAGGAACATGGTTGTGTTAATTTTACATATATAAAATAAATGGGTAAATGGTTACCCGTTTATAACCACGGTTAATACCCATAATCACCCATTTAAATTTCGCGGGTAAACGGTTATACTCATAACCGTTTATTTATCTAAACAGTTACCTATAATCGTAATCATGAAATTTAAATGGGGGTTACCCATAACCGATGGGTATTTGCCCATCCCTAATCTCAACGGTGAAGACCGAAGTAAAGCACGTCGGAAAAATGTGTTGAGGAGGCGTTGATGTTGTGGTCTAGCAGCTCGAATCGGCAAGGAAGTTGTCACAGTATGAGGAGAAGGGCTGGAGGCGTTGTTGTCGTGGAGGAAGTGGGAAGGGGGAAGAACTCGAGAATCTATTCTGGAAACAAATGGAAGAGGCCCTGCTATTCCAACCTTCATCCCTTACACGATGAGCAACACATGTATAGAGGGGTAAATTAGTAAATTAATTGTTCAACTCACATTAAAAAGCTTAGAATGAGTAGCAAATGAAGGGCAAATTTGTCAAATCACTGTTAATGAACAATGCTCAGCAACTGAGTTTTAGTATATATAATTTATACTTTCATTAAGTATAAAGTGTAAATATTTTAAATTGAAGATCGAATTCATTCATTGTATTGATATAGGATCAAGGAGTGTAGCTATAAAACATAATCAAAATCGGAGTTAAAATAACCATTAAATCGTGATTTTTCGTTTTATAACCATCGAAAAGTTTTGTCCTGTTACTTAATCTCTGAATTTTTGTTTTTTGCGATTTTTTGCTGATGCAATCTCGAAGCATATACAAACAAATTTGACGGTTGGATCGTTGAAATTAGTTTCATAGAATTCGTATCCCATCAAGTTCAATGGTATATATATATATATATATATATATTTATTAAGTAGATTTAAATTTATTTATTTTGTACGTATAAGTTTATAACACTTGAAAAATTAAATGGTATGTATATTTAAGCCGATCCAATGGTCACCAATTTTTAAAATTTAATTTAATATATATATATAATTATTATAGTTTTTAGGGGTATAAAATTGTTAAATTAATATATATATATATAATTGTTATAGTATTTTTTTTAGGGTTATAAAATTATAAAATTAATATTTTGCTTATCGTGTATCGTGTTACCCACATGTATACCCGATCCAACCCATTATCTTAACAGGTACTTATCAGGTTACCCGATAATGACCCGATTCGTTATCGTGTCGACTCGAACACCTGTTAATTTCGTGTCGTGTCGTGTCAGGAATTGCCAGGCCTACTTCGCAGTGTCTATTGCATTCGACTCAAATTCATATCTTTGAGTGGCGACTGTTGTTCAGAGTTAAGGTGATGTTTCTTGTGATTTGTGTGCATGAAAACACATTACGAGAAAGAAGTTTGGTGTTTGTTGGAGGTGACTCATGACAATCCTTCTTTGCCAATGGTTGCAAGATCATCAAAAGGTGATGCAATCTTTTCCTCCTGGTGCCTCCACGACAGTGTTTCAGAAAAATCGCCTTGGGGCGCGCCTAGGCATCCTTAGAGACGGTTGGCAGAGTTCGCCTCTGTTTTGTGGGAGTCAGCAAAGAAGTCGTTTAGGCTTCGTCGGGGCGCACCAGAGCGTTTCCAGGTTTTTTTTTCGTTTTCTTTTTGCTTTTTGGCTTTTTTGTTTTTCTTCTCGAAATTCACGTTTGTTTTTTAAATCTAGGAGAAGAGAACACATAAAGCTATACCGCTCTTGGTTTCAATGGAGAAGAAAGAGAGAAACTCAGTTCCTCTCTCCATCTCCCACGTGACAAAGTCTAACTTTAACTCTTAACTCTTTGTTTTTTTTTTATTGCCCATTCAAATATTGCCACCTAGGATATGGCACACTCAACCTTATTTCTTTTGAAATGCCTTATAATTGCGGCCACACAACTTTATCCCTATAATTGCACCCACTCAGCCTTATTTCTCTTGAAATTCTCTATCATTGCTTACAATAAAATAAATAATTACAACACATTTAAGACCATATGACGTAATTTTCAAGTTCAACTAGACTTAGCAATGAAGAAGATGATTTATCCTTGATTTTAAAACATTGCTCCATATGATAATTCTACAACGTGCAATATTTAGTCGGCACGAGTGTTATCTTTCTTTTTAGTTGAATGCGAGTCCTCCACGGTTGTGGAATTATCTTGTATTCATAATGAGTTTGTAATTGTGAAGTTGTAGTGTTTTGTTTAGCGTGTATGACCTCTTGATTGAGGTTTGATACGTTTGCCCTATGTACATTCTTGATAGTTCTCAATAGAGTTCCATTTGATCTCAAAGGAATTTAGTTGGTTCCTGTATCCATAGCCAGAGAAAAATAAGAATAACCACGTTCAAATCCATTGTGTGATTTTAGATTGTTCGAATGAGATTCAAGAAATTTTTAAAAAATCATAGATCGTCACTGAATTTTTTGGGGAGGTTTACTGATCGTAAGTGGAGACTTGGATGAGAACTAAGTAATATTTATAACAAGGTGACTAACAAAACACTTCCTCATGTACAAAGTGTACTGCGTTTTGGCATTTGCACAAGAAACTCCAGTTTCCAAAGATTCTGGCCTCAATTCAAAGATAAGATATTCTTCATGTTATAAGCTTACATGAGAAACTAGAGAGGCCCCTTGGAAGTTTTCATGCGAGAGCGCTTTGCTTCTAACCTGGCTTCTAGTAGTTTTGCCATCAACGTATTTTCGTCGAGGCCTGGAGGCCATTCCCATGAAGATTGAGATTTCCCAAAATCTGGGGTTCTTAGTTTTGACATCCATTGCTGTACTGGACTAGCATTACCTGTATGCACAGGCTGGACACAAGTTTCCACCCTGCAATTACTTTCGGGATGACTGGACTTCATTCCACGTGTGCTAAGTCGTTTACTTTGTATTTCTTTTAGACCTGTGATCAAATCGCAGTACTCAGATTCTTCAAGATTGTCAATCAGAGCTTGATTTTCTACTCCCACTATTTCACCATGTTCCCTATTTGCAGATTGGCTTCTGTTTGCATTATAGGACATGCTTTTGGTCATACGTTCTTCAAATTGCCCTTGTAAATCACACAAGCTATTGGCCTTAGTGTTCTCCTGTGATACTTTCTCCCTCACAGAATTAGATCTCACTATTCCTTCATATTGGCCCTCTGCAACATTATTTTTTCGCTGTCTAGAGCCGCGCTTGATTTGCTTTCCACTAGCACTCTTGCTTACGTCTACAGAGTGTGAATCATTGTCGGTGGAATCTTCATCAGCTACATGTTGTGGTGCACTTGTAGCCTGATTCAATGGAAAGGACTCTAATGACTGCCGGCGTGAGCAATTTCCCTTCAGCTCCTTTGGGGATAACTTCCTATTTTTCTTTGTCTCAATAGATCGTTTAGCCTGAAGAAAGGTTTCTATATCAAAACCTAACTTGTCCACAATTGTATTCCTCTCTGCATGGTCGCTCTGAGCTTCAGGCATCTTCATTTGCATCCGTTCATCAAGCCATGCTTCTGAAAGATGGAGAATTAATCTGTCAGAGCTGATGTTACCACTGTGACCCTTCTCGGGCTTTTGCTTCAGGGATCGCACCTCTTGTTCATACTCTTTTATTCCATTGGCAAACTCATCGCACAAGTTTTCTAAAAGGATACGCGCTTTTCTCTCCCTTTCGAGCTCTCTCAGAGCATTAGAGAAAGAAGATTTCATTTCAGGGAGCTCTCGAGCTAGCTTCCAATGCAGGCTCTCTGAATGCTTTCTCAACTTCCTCTCACCTTCTAGCTCATCCCTAAGCGATTGGACAGAAGCTTTGATTCGGTCTTGGTCCTTATTCTTCCAAACAAGTTTATTTTCTGTAACATGCTTCATCAAGTCGCTCATTTCTTGCCTATCTGATTCTTTCTCATGCAACAACTCTTTAATTCTTGCATGAGAATGATCTAGTTCCATTTTCAGTGCTTTAACCAATGATATATTAGATGCATGTTGCTCTTCAAGAGTCCAGATACGATTGAGTACTTTGAGTAATTCTGTGGATGTTTTAAAGCTACGACTTGATTCACCCATCCTTCCCTTATAAGGTGCCACCTACAAAAAATTGAAAACCAAAAGGTATCTAAATCCCTCAGACCCAGATAATGGATAACATTGATTCTACAATGTAACTGTTCCAATACGAATAATTACGGAACTCTTTTTTCAGGCATTAAAATTCTCTTCATTTCATGCCTCTTAGCTCTCAATTGTTTTGGTGAAAGTCAAGAACTCAAAACAGTAATCTAATTGTACGGATGACATTGTTTATATGAATTATACATCATACCTCAAAGTTCTTTCTTGGATTTCTTGTAGTTACATAATGTCATAACCTATATGGTCCTTTGAAAACATTTTTATCCAGCATGGAATCTACATGTCGATGAATCTTTTCCAGTGTTTTAAAAGGCTCACCTCAGGGCGCGCCTAGGCGGCCTCTGAGGCTGGGCGTCAGTGTTCCTGCCTCTGTTTTGAGGGAGTGGGTGGCACTCAACCCTTTATTTTCGCCATTTATTTCATGTTAAATACCCTATAAATACTTCATTCAACCCTTTATTTTCCTTTAAATTCCCATAATTATTGCTTTATATCATTTTAAATACCCTATAACTACTCCACTCAGCCTTTATTTCCCTTTAAATTACTTATAATTGCAACATTTAAGTCTTTATTTTCTTGAAATTTTCCTATAATTGTGACCATTCATCCTTATTTTCCTTGAAGTTCTCTATAATTGCTTACAATAAAATAAATAATTATAACATTTTGAGACTATATGACATAGTTTCCAAATACAACTAGACTTAGTAATAAAGAAGATGATATTATCTTTGATTTAGTTATAGTTATATTTGTTTTTACAAAGTATTGTATTGTTATAAATATACTTATATATATAATATATATTAAAATTTTACGCCTCATGCCTCGCGCTGGGCTATCCATTGGACGCCTCGGCCACACCCCTGCCTTTTAATACATTGATTTTTTCTGACACGTATCACTTTACATTGTTGTCTACTTATTAATTGAATTTACCTTTAATCACTAGTAGACGATTCAATGAATCAGCCATTCTGATTACCATGTTAGTAAGAAGAAGCACATTCAAAGAAATGGAAACTCAGCTCTTAGTCCTCATTCTAATTGTTGTTGAACTTTGAAGCGACTTCCTATTTTACCGGGACATAATTACTCACCTCCAATGAGCTACAACTAGCAGGAGATAGGGGTTGGAGTGCACAACCATTGCTCTCAACTGATTGATGGTGCTGTATCAGTGGTGCTGATACAAGCCTCCGCAAGCTGCTTGCACTAGCTGGCTGGAACGAGAAAGTTCAAGGATCAGTAATTAATCAAAACACACAAATGAAAGCACTTTCACATGTTTTTGAAATTTCGGAGCCAGCAACAATAAGATAACAACTATCAAGTCATACACAACGACGAGCAATTCTTCCGAACATTACAATTTTCCCCTAATGTTATTGCTGCATAATCGTTCCAACAAGACAGCTCTATGCCAAACACATTAACCTTCACAATTAAGAATCAACAACTCAAACTTTTGTTTCTGAAAAAAAGGAAATTCTGAATCATATTTGCAGCAGAAAAGGAATTAAAAAATTCTGCACTTGCAAGTGTATAAACCCAAGAAAGTAAAACTACAAACACAAATGTTGAAAGTTCTGAGGAAAGTAATGGACACAAACATAAGACAATGAGAATGCCTCACACTTTTGTTGGTTTTTTTTACAAAACTACTCTAATCTACGGAGCGTCCGACCTTGGATGGAAGGGGGCTCACACATTGCTCTAACCAACTGGCCTAACTCACATCTACGGAATTGTATATCTTAATGTGCCAAAGAAGCAAAAAACAGATACAATCTTTGGACTAATGTGCAGCATAGCAAGAAATCCCAAATAAGCAAAAACTTGAAGAAGCATTCCATTTCTACAACAGGCTTCACAAAACAAAGCATGACTGAGCATTCGACCAAAAATAAAATAAACACATTAATAAAAGAAAACCCACGATGCCAACACATCTGACACTTAGCAAAAGAACACAAATTGCACACACACCTGGTCGTGAGTTGAGCCAGCAGGACTCTCAGCCTCCACCAGAAGCCTGGAAATCCCAACCCCATTTCTGCTCCGCTGCTTGCGGTGGAGCCCACCGCCTGCTTTGCTCATTTGCTCGATTTCCCAGACGGAGGAACAGAGCTTTCTGGCAGAGACTGACGCTGCGGAGTGAGGGTTGAGAAATTCTGAGGTGAGTTTTCTGTGACTTTGAGAACAGAAATCGACGAGCCTCCAAATGGGTGGTGGAGTACTGCAAAGCCCCCCTCTTTTCCTCACCAACACACCGCGTTTCAACTTTTTAACCACCACTCCTCCTTGCTTTTTCCTTTCACTTTCCGAACCTTTTTCCTCTCTCTCCATCTCTCTCTCTCAATTCAAATTTCAATCTGTGCTTGCTAACCCATGAATTTGGCTTTTGTTTCTGCTTTTTTTTTTTTTTGGGGCGCTTCAAGATTACAAGGTTGCTTCTTTCACTCTCTTTTCCTTCAAACCTACAGAGTCGAGGTTTGTTCTGCTCTGTTCTGCCTACATTTTTTTTCATCTATTTCCCTTTTTTTTTTCTTTTTTTTTCCGCAGTGAATTTTTATGTTTCCTGTTTCTTTGTCCCCCGATTTACCCGAAGTTTATCCACCTCAGCCATAATATGTCAAAGGAATTCTGACAGGACCTCCAAAATTGGATTTGCACGTGAGATCTTAAAAATTCTCAAATTTTAGTTATTCATCGTGCATTGTTCGATCATAAATTATTTAATTTTTTTATTTAAAATTAAACATAAATAGTACCTGACGAAAACTGACTGCACAGTATACAATGAACAATTAGAATATGAAAATCCGTAAGATTCCTACAAAATAGATCCGATGAGAATCCTCTTCCTCCATAATTGGGCCCACTAGGCTCCAGCAGTTTAATTGTGAGAAGTTACTACTATTTAAGCTTCATAACTTAAAATTCATTCTTAGAACTTTGATCTTAGGTCATCTCTAACTGAAAAACTAAATATAGTTTCGTTCATAATTATAATCTTGTATAAAATTGTTTTTAAATGAACAGTATCAAATCATTCTCATATATCATCTTCAACCGAATGGACTAAACATAGCTCCTCAATAATTTATTAGTTTTAAGTTTATACTTTGGTTAATATTATTAAACTATTGTTAGATGCTTTTAAATTTAGTCGTTGAATTTAAATCAATGATTGCAACTGAGGAGATGACCCAAAAAAGGGCTAAGAGAGGCTATATTTGGCTAGCATGATGCCGCTTTGGCAAAATAATGGTATGGTGGGCTCTATAGAATTATAACTCAACTATCAATTAGAGATGAGTTTTTTTTTTGCAAGTCAAACCATTTTTTTGCTTTTGGGTAGTAATTGTAGGTTTTACTTTTGAATTTTATAAGACTTTTGACATTTTGAAAGTTAACTTAGTAACAGATATCAATTATAAATAAATGAGCGTGATGCATATTTTACTAAAATTAAAATGACATTGTATTATCTTGTGTACTCAACCCATAAATTAGAGAACACCTCCAATAAACATCATAACCATTTGTGGTTTGGTAAAGGGACTCTTAAATTTTAAGAATTAGCAAACAATGATATTGTTAATCATAGCTGAAGATCTTGACCCTTGAAAGAGAGAAATGACAAGATATGCACGTGATGAAATTGCCCTTTTCTTGCCTTCATGCGGCCTACATCTATACATTACAATAAATAATTATAGCTTTCTAAATATCTCACATGGTTTAACATACGTAGGGATGGGTAAATACCTATTGGTTATGGGTAACCACAGTTATCCGTCCATTTAAATTTGATGGTTACGATTATGGGTAACGGGTTAGATAAATAAACGGTTATGGGTATAACCGTTTACCCGTGAAATTTAAAATGGACGGTTATGGGTATTACCCGCGGTTATAAACGGATACTCATTTAACCGTTTATTTTAATATATGTAAAACAAAAAAAAAATACTTAGTTTCTAACTGGGTTTAGTATCCAGAGATATATTTGGTTATAAAGGGCCATATATGCCTCACTTGAGAAAAAATATATAGCTGATAGAACGAGCTAATGTTTAATCTATGTGATTGAATGTGCTAAAGCATTAGAGTGTTCGACAATTTTGTTTTGGAGTCTTTTGGACCTTTGACCAATTCAAAATAATGATTACCTTGAGCATTTAGAAACATGTTATTATCAGATGATGCGTACCTATATGTATATATATATATATATATATATATATATATATAAATTTAATTCGCCTCGAGTTTTCAATAAATATTTGACCCCAAAATTAGAAATCGATTAATTGGCTTGGATCGATGAACATATGTTTCTAAATAAAAATCCAAATATTTATCAAATTAGCTTATTAGTAGGCTGATGCGTACTTATATATATACAAGAATATTAATTAACCTACAACCATGCATGATTGTTTCTTGTAATAGATTGACCGTCAAATAATTGGAAGACATCACATATATTCATAAATAATATTGCCGTTAATATAAAAATACATGTTAAATGTACTTATAACGGTATTTAATAATTAGATAAAAGAAAATTATGACAAATTTCTTTTTAATTTTCAAGTTGTTAAAAAAATAGGTAGACGGGTAAAAAGAAAAAGTAAACAGGTACGCGGTTATGGGTAAATGGGTATACGGTTATAGGTATGGTTAATCGTTTATAAACGGTTATGGGTATGGGTATACCTGTTTATGTAAATACCCAACGGGTAAACGGTTATGTGGGTAAAAGCTTAAACTGTTATGGGTAAATAACCGTGGTTACCCGTCCGCTATAACTGTTGTCCATCCCTAACCATACACATCTTTCTCATATAATATAGAAAGAGATACATACAACACGAGACAAATACTTTTTCTTGACGATTATAGCACAACTTTGATGAGAAAGGATCCTCTCTGAATCTTGAATTTTGGCTGCACGCCTTGCCTCGAGCACAGTTGCGAAGCCATCGCAGCTCCATCGCCGGGGATTCAATGTAGAGGATCTGATGGCCATTGTTGCCATTGCAGCTACTTCCTATTCCGATGACGCCAAAACGTTTTCCTAACTGTTCAATTTTCTTTTGAAAAGCTAAGATTGAAAGATCTTCCGAATCTGAATGGAAGAGATTCGGAGAGGATCCTATTCCAACATTGATATCCAACCAATCAACCCCCAAAGGATAATATATAGGGTTAGGACTGGAACCCTAGGCGAAGGAAGGTTACCTTTTTTTTTTTTTTTTTTTTTTAAGCCAATTTAATGAGTCTGTTGAATTAGTTAGTCACTGGAGAAGTATGTTTGTCCCAACATTGCAATCCGGAGACTTTTTACAAAGATAATATTAGGGAGATCAAAATTTTAAATTAAATATGCAAACAAAATAATATGATACAAATAAAAAAAAATAGGGGTTTTTTGTACTTTAATCCTTGAAGAAGATTAAAATTCAATAAAAACCTGGTGTTAGATTGAATATTGATTTTAGTCCTCTAATGTGTACTTAATTCATGCTGATACTATATTTTTGTTTTAATATTTAATGGATAATTTATTTAATGTCATTACATTAAAATTAAAATTATTTATTATTATACATATTTTAATTCATTATATTTATTTTACTTCCTCTAATTAGTGTACCTAAACGTTGGTATCATAATATATTTTACTAAATTAGAGTCCCGAAATGTCCGTACTTAAATATATTATAGTGAATTAGTGGCACATAAGAAAATATGCAAAAACATAAGTGTACCGAAAAATTCTGTATCTAAATATATGATACTAAACTAATGTACCCAAATGTTTGTACCTACATATATTATAATAAACTAGTATACCGAAATGTCCATACCTAAACATATTATACTAACCTAGTGTACCAAAATGTTCGTATCTAAATATATTGTAATGAATTAGTGGCACATAAGAAAATATGCAAAAACATGTGTACCAAAAAATCTTGACGAAAATATTTTCTTATATAAGATAATTACCATTATGAGAATTAAAGTTTATAATATTTTCTTCAAATTTAATTTATGAACACCATAAAATTATAAATGAAAAAGAGCGACATTTAATATGCTAATGTTAAATAGAGTTTAGTGACTACAATCAATTCTTAATTTTGTATAAGATATTTTTCTAAATTTCATCTTATTTATGAATTAAAATCTAATTTAAAAAAAGAATAAGCACGTTAATCGAGGTATATAGGTGAAGCCAAAATTTTAGCACTGATCACTTGTCCACCAGGACCACTGGACCTCTTTATTGCTCTAGTTGCCTTTCAGCTTTTTGTGTGCAGGCAGCAAGTGTCCGTCATCTCCTAGATGTCGTTTGATTACGATTTTGGATTTCGTTTCTCACCTTTTCTTTTCTTCACTTGAATGCTTTGCTTGTTGAATGCAAATTCGAGGTATAGAGTCAATTCAATTGTCAGATAACCAAACTTTATCCAAAATACCAATGCAGATTTGCTTCTTAGGTTTTCTTTTACTTTTAACCCTGAGGGTGAGCTCGGTTTGGCTTGAATAAGTTTAATACTCAAATTTCATCTAGGATTTTAACTAAACCAGATGAAAGTGAACCAAATCAAATCATCTTTTTATAATTTATAAATTCATAACGCTATAACGCAAATTGTTTGTCCTTTTGAAGATAAAAAACCAAACTAAAATACTCATTGCGGTTGGAATCAATCGATTTGATGTGCACCCTTACTACTCATTACTAACTAAGCCAACCACAACATAGTCATTGTTGAGAGTTGAATCTAGCGACTTTCCAACATAAGTATAGCACATCTACCTTGCATCAAGAGCTTCCATGCCAATTGAATTCCACCAACGAAAGGACCACAAAAGATCATAATTGGACCACTGGTTTGGTTTGGTGGTGTTCTAGATGGCGTGGTCCAAAGGGGGCATTGCTTTTGATGAGCATATACAAAATCCCATTTCTGGTTTTGTTACCAACATGGGCAATGATTAAACCTCAAAGGGTACAGTAACATGGAACTTTCATTCCTTGTTTTCGTAAAACTTGTACCTTGCCATTGCATTTCTCACATTTTGTTGGGTGCGTCCAAGATTGGATTTACTGTATTTTGATTTTTGAGGTACCAATCTGTGACTGGCCGGCCTTTGCATAGACTTTATTGGGAAACTTGGCCTGGTATAACATTTGGTCATGTACGTACACTGCTACAAAAAACTCTTTATGCGACGAAATAAGATTTGTTGCGCAAAGTAAGATTTCGTCGCTCAACACCTTGCGCGACAAATTTTTTGTCGTGCATAGGGTTTGCGCATGAAAATTACTTTGCGCAACGAAATATTTCGTCGCGCAAAGTTTTTGGTTTTTAATTTTTATTTAATTAAATTAATTTAATATTTTACGCGACGAAATTTTTGGTAGCACAAGATTTTGCATGACGAAAGTTTTTGGTTTTTATTTTTTTATTTAATTGAATTGACTTTTTGTTTTATTAATTATTTTTATTATTTTATTTAATTATAGTAATTGTTTGCGCGACGAAATATTTGGTAGCGCAAGATTTTTTGAATTTTTACTTTTTTAATTTAATTTAATTGTATGGCTTTATTTGTTTAATTACTTTAATTTAAATTGACATATTCAAAATAAAATTACATATGAAAAATAGTGATCAAATGATCCATAATATACATTATATTAAAAATGTATATATAAATTAACAAATTACAATAATAAAATCCTAATACAAGTATATTGTGCTGGTGGTGGCGGGGGATATGGTCTGATAGCATCATAATCCTCAACTCCTCAACTTTCATCGTCAAAGTCTCGACGATTCCCAACGAAAAAACAAACATGGTCAAATAACAAAAAAAACATAAAATAATACCAAAAAATGGGCATAACCTCCCCTAAAATCGGCATACCCCAAACTCCACCCTCCCCTTATACCTGACCCCAAACCGAACCCAAACCCAAAATTAACTCCAAATACTCATATTAATGAAAAATAAATTAAAATTTACGAAGAAAATACCTTTTGGCAAGATTGAGAGTGAATGAGAGATAGGGAGAGATGAGTGAATGAGAGATAGGGAGAGAGGAGTAAGTGAGAGATAGGGAGAGAGGAGAGAGTGTGAGAGAGGGAGAAAGATAGTGAGAGAGTGAGTGAGAGTGATGAGAGAGAGAGAGAGAGAGAGAGAGAGAGAGAGAGAGAGAGAGAGAGAGAGAGAGAGAGAGAGAGGAGAGATTGAGTGTGAGAGATATGGTCGGATTTGGGGAGAAGAAAAGAGAAGAGAGGTAAGAGAACTACAGAGGCATTGAGAAAATTGTGGAGGATTTATTTTGGTTTTAAAAACCGTATCACTTTGCACGACGAAAGATTGGTCATGCAAAGTCTTAAATTTTTTTTTTTTTTATAAATTCCCGCATCCCATTTTGGCGCCCACCCAAACTTTTAGGGTTTTGCGTGACGAAATATTGGTTGAGCAAAACTTTGTGCGACGAAGGATTGGTCGAGCAAAGTTAAAAAAAAATAAATTAAAAAAATAAATTTCCCATGTCCCATTTTCAGTACCCGCCCAAATTTAACGATTTTGCGCGACGAAATATTGGTTCGTAGCTCAAAATTTATAGAAATAAATTTTATTAGACAATTTAAAATATAATTAAATAAAATAATAAAATAAACAGAGTTTGTGCGACAAAATATTAGTATTCGTCACTCAAAGTTTTTGACATGCCCCGACCTTGATATTCCCCGAATACCAGGATAGACACGTGCTGGCCGACACCCGAGGGTGACGAAAGCCATTAATTGATACAAAAGCTAAGAATAAGAAGTAAATAAGGGTTATGAATTTAAAATACAATGAATTAATAATTTAGGAACGTGTTTAGAGCATACAACTAACTAGAGCTGTAAAAGAATTTATATAAAAATTGAATAAATAAAAGGATGTGGGTCCTACATCTAGAGGACTCGAATATGCCAATGTGAAAGCGTTGACGTCGGGATCGTATGCCTCGATTCTAAAACCTGAAAGGGGGCGCAAAACAAGTGTGAGTGGATCAAGTTCATATATATATACATAATACGAAAACAGTTATGAACATACTAACCACCAGGTTTATATATAATGAAAACTACTACCAAAATAAGTGATAGGTTTTCTGAAACCCTAGCATGCCATAAAACATCTCAATAGGTATAACGCGGGAAAACATCATATTAATCATCGCGTGTATCATCTCGGTGTTCTGCTAGTAGGATCACTGAATAAATATAACTCCCGGCCCTATGCCAGCACCGTGGTCTCTGCGCCTGTAGCTAGAGATTACCAACTCCCGGCCCAATGCCTGCTCCGTGTCCCTCAGCCCGTAGCTAGGGATTATTTCTCCCAGCCTAACTGCCAACACCAGATCCTTGCCCCAGGCGGCATAGTGTCCAGTAGGTACTCACAAATAGTTACGTCTCTCTTAAATAACCACTTCATAGTATAAAGTCATCCATCGTCTATATTATAAAGAGGGGTTTCTAAAACATGTTCTAGCATCATATCGTCATCCATCAGATAGTCTAGCAGTTCATGGTTTTTATAGAAAATACGATATATTAAAATATAGCTCAATATAGGCCAACAATTAATTCCTCACAAAATAACGAGACGATAATCAATATTTCAATAAATCTGCTTAACATAAAATCAGTTAATAACTCGTAAGGCATGCATTTCATTTATGCAATTAAACTATAAAATCATGTAATTTTAGAAGGGGTCCACTCACAGATACTCTGTAGCAGCAGAATTGCGCGAAAAATGATTAATAATTTCCTCACTAGCAACTTCACCTAAGCACAAAAAGGTAATAAATAAATAAAAGGATTTTCTAAAGGATTTGGGCTAGAACTAATTAAAATAAAGGATTTGGGTTGAATGGGTTTTTAGGATCCAAAGGGTTTTTGGTTTTGGATAGGAATAAATTGGTGGTTTGGGCTTGAGCCTAAACCCACACACGATACATATACACACACGCCAACACATGCACAAGCATGCACAGCACCCACATGCACACCTGCACATACATACATACACACATGTGCACCACACACACGTGCACATGCTTACACACACACACCACACATGCACAGACACACACACACGCACTGTACACACACACGGGGCCTGCACACACACACTGTGCAGCCCAAAACACACCTCACACACAAACGCGACCCATGCAGGGCACGGCCCGCAGGCCAATTAACCAAAAAGGGAAATGGGTTGATCCAAGAATGGGCTAAGGCCCGTGGAGTTTGAGAAGGCCTGATGGCCTGGGTGGCTTGGGTGCAGTCGGGAAGAACACCGGAGAAAAACGCCGGAGCTGTAGAGCTCCGGTCGACTGCAAACTACATTCTTAGACTCCAATTTAGGTATAAAAATGAAGGACTAGATGAAAGGAATAGGTCTATACCGACAATTCACCGTGAAAAGAATCGGAGATGTCCAGAAAGTGACTTGGAAGCCACAGGTACTCGCCGAATTCTGGGTTTAACACACTCGAACTGATTTCAAGTCCAACCTTCACCAAAACAAGCATACATACTCAGAAATTCGTACTAACGTCCAATTTAAGGCAGGGTAAAACGATTTCCGAGGCTCACCTACTCAGAAATGGTAGAGTTCACCAGAGTTCGTCATTGCACCCTTTCGGTGCTTGTCATGACAGAGGGAAGAGAGAGAAAGATGAGGTTTTGATGGTGATGCTGATTGTCTTCCTCGTGCAGGTGGTGTAGCTCTGTGCGTGTGTGTGTGCTCACGGTGCAAGAGAGGGAGAGGGATGAGTGTTCCGAGAGAGGGAAGGGAGAGTGTAGAGAAAGAGAGAAGAAAAAAGGGGTTACGGGGAAGAGACAGAGAGAACACGAGGATTGATAGGGTGTCAATTGGGTAAAAGAGAAATGGACTAAATTGATAATTTCATAAATATTTTGGGGAATAACAAAATTATACATATAATTGGGGGTTGGGGTGTTACAGTTTTTAAAGGAAAATAATTTTATTTTACAATTTAAAATATAAATAAAATAAAATAAATAAGGTTTAGGCGACGAAATATTGATTGGTCGCGCAAAGAAAATAATTTAGGTTTACAATATAAAATATAAAATAAAAATAAATAGGGTTTAGGCAACGAAATATTAATTTTTCGTCGCACAAAGTTTTTAAAAAATAATAAAAACTATGAAACATTTATTTTACAATTCAAAAATATAAAATTAAATAAAAAATAAAATAAATTGGGTTTATGTGACAAAATATTTGGATTTCGTCGCACAAAGTTTTAAAAAAATAATTTTATTTTTTAAACATATTGCACGACGAAGTCTAAAATTTCATTGCGCAAAGTGACTTTGCACACGATGATGTGTGTTTCGTCGCGTAAGAGATTTTTTTTACTAGTGGTATTGAGATAGAGACTGTTGGTTTCTAAGAATTCAATACTTAGGAGTCCATCTTGTATATTTATTTACAAGCACTTTTGTTGAAAACGCATTATTAGTAGCATGTTAAAATGCTTTATGAAAAGTACGTAAGTATTTTAATGAATAACTTGTGCATAAGTTGTAACCAACATGGTAATATTTGTAAGAATAAAAAATGACGTTAGATGCTATAAGCGGTACGTGCATGCCATTGTATGCACAAGTTGTTACCAACATGGTAATATTTGTTAAAATGTTACAACCCAAAAACACTTCCAATTAACATTTTCGCTTACTAAAAGTGTTGTAGTCATGCTAAACAATTTAATAAATAAAGATTTCCCATGTGATCACATTGAAATTTACAGCAAGAATCGTCTAGCATGAACAACATGTGCATACAATGGCATGCAGAAGTCTTGTAAGGCTTAATTCCCATGAGAGTTTACGTTCTAATGAAATTTACAGCAACGAAGTATCATCTATTATGAACAACTTGTGCATACAATGGCATGCACGTACCGCTTATAGCATCCAACGTCATTTTTTATTCTTACAAATATTACCATTACTTCCCAATCCTAGTAATGCAGCAAGCTGTATTTTCTACAGACGCGTCCCGCGGATGCTGAGATAGCTGACATGAGTATCAAATTCAATCCAAACGAGCCCTTTGTTGTTACACTGCATAACTTGGAGATTGATGGATTGACTGGATACTCATAAGATTCAAAGTAAATATGTTGAAGTAAGAGATGAAGATAAAGGCGAAAGAATTTTTCATGTGGTAGGAATCAGAGGCTATAAATTATATGTTTTATCAAGCCTTATGTGCTCCTTCTCATCATCTGTGCATGGATCAATAATGCACACAGCCAGACTGACACCGATATACTTCATTCACCAATTGTCTCAAACTACTGAAAATCAAAACATAACTATGGATTGTTTCACCATTGCAGATCTACTTGATTACATAGCTAGGAGACGAAGAAACAGTATCATTCATCCCAATCGTCATCGGCCCACAACTGCAAAAAATAAAAAATAAAAAATAAAAATAAAAATTCCAAGTACATAATATCATTAGTTTCAACATCACCACCCTACGTATATAACAACTTGACTACACATACACAGTGGTGAAGCCAAGAATTTCATGAGGAGGGACAAAATTTAAAAGGCTAAAAGGTCCAAAAAAATTTACATTCAATCGTTTCAGATAGTGGACAATATTAATATTGTTCAAAATTTATGAAGTCAATCGTATTACACACTAAACGTAATTGCCTACAAATTCATTGACAAACTAAAATCCATTGCCAAACTGTAGAAAAGAAACTACTGGCCCTCTTTTGTAAGTAGCATTTCTGTTGACCCTAAAAACTACCAAGCCTATGTAGCGCGCAGACCGAGTAATCTATAAGCTAACTACGTCCTTCGGTGAATGCGGGGCGTGCCAACTCGTTGGCCGAGCTCGGCCGAGGAGTAAAATTTGTTGATGTTGCGTTGGGTGCGCGGCTGACTTCTGCGTCTTGCGATTGCAACCGAGGAAGGAACACGTCTCGGCCTCTTGGGTTCTCAAACCTGAAGACAAGGCTACTATTCTTACGAAGTTCACAATTCGTCGTCGTCGGATTCGGCCACAGTGATGGTATTCGTCAGAGTAAACTCTTGCCGAATCGACACCAAAGTGTAAGGGCACAAATACTCAAAGCAGATATGAGTCTTAATAATGAACGTGGTTCGGCCGTCTGAATGCCGAACTCTAAATCCCACTTGAGAGTATCCGATCATAAAATAACTCAGCGTGCAATGCGCCGAGCCTAATAAACTGTAACACCTTACCT
Source organism: Malus fusca (assembly GCA_035220775.1). Lineage (NCBI taxonomy): Eukaryota > Viridiplantae > Streptophyta > Magnoliopsida > Rosales > Rosaceae > Malus > Malus fusca. The sequence goes on along the minus strand of CM069065.1, from coordinate 22,097,414 downwards.
CGCCGAAAAGGCTAATGAGATGACCTCGACCAATAAGGATTCGGAAATCCTTCTCGACCGAGACTTGGATAGGTAACCAACCGTCCTCGCCACAGTGCTGTTGATGCCAACGAAAGATGTGTCAGCGAAAAGAGAAAATAAAAAAATCTCAAGTTGTTGAGAGAGTTTGCGCAGGGCAGTTGTGTGTTGAATTGAAAGGGCCTTGAACGATGCACATCCTCCTCTATTTATAGCACCGGATACCTTCTAGGTCGAGTTAAAACCCTACTCGAATTATGACTTCTTCTTCTAATCAAACACCATCTCGAGTACTCCTACTCCCAACGGGATTTTGAACCTGACCTTTCTATCAGGCTGTATTCAAAGTGTGTCTTGACCTCCTCATCTCACCGGGACTCCTTATCACATCAGGATTTCTGTAGAATTTCCACGCCTCTTCCTTATCCAGGCCTCTCCTTTTCCCAATGGGGCTCAACCGACTCTAATTAAGCGGCCCATGAACAAGACGACCCTTAACAATAAATCCTTCCGGGTCGAGAATGATTCCACACTTGGCCCAAACTAAATATTTTGGGCCCAAACAATTTCATTGTACATCTTTCATTAACTAATCAAATTGTAGGGTAATCTTATATTTATCCACCTACAAGAATCCATTAACTACCATCTTTTTCTTCCCGTACTCTGGAAAAAGAGCTTTCCCCGCCTTATCAGCCGAAGATCCCAACTCATCCAAAGCAGCCTCTAACAATCAATCAGAAATGTTAGAATTCAAATGTGATTACAATTTAGAAACAAACTATTATAAAGTGCAATGCTTAAACATGTTACCAGTTAAAACACACACACACATAACTTGCTACCTATAGAGGTTGATCACAAGTCAATTACCGCGAAAGCTTTAGCAAATTCGTCTTTTGGATTGTGAATATAATTTGCATCTTCTTTATTTGAATTCTTGTTGATTATATCATAGAGCTCGCTGAATCGCCTAGAGTAATGATCATATTGATCTTTATACCTGTAAAATGATAAGGGAAACATATATCATCATTCATGGAGCACCAATGGACAATTGAGTGAGTAGTGATAAGAAGTTTTACTACTAGATAAAACACTTTCAATTACGTTTGAAAAATATCATAAAAACCCTTCTATGACGTTTTCAAACGCCAGAACACTCATAGCTTGAGTCGTGGAAAGTCTGTCAATACAATGATTGTGAAATCTCGTTCTTGGATTTTGGTATTATAATTTAGTTATTATGTATTTCTGGGATTTACATTATTTTCGTTAATTTTAGAGCTTTAGTCAACTAGTTACAAAGTATGAATTTTAATAATTAGTTATTAAAAATCCGTAGACCTTTCAGGGTCACTCTTAGAGCAACTCCAGCCATGGAGCCCTCCCCCTGGCAATCCACTATTTAATCCACCCTATTGAACAGTAACTGCCTTAAATGAATAGTAACTACCATTAATGAACAGTAATTGACATTTACATCTCCACCATTGGAACCCTCCCCCTGGCAATAAGCAATTAAAATAATAATATTTTTTGTTTGTTTAAATAATAAAAAATTACAACCGGTCCCTCTCTCTCTCTCTCCCTCTCTCTCTCTCTCTCTCTGACACAAAAAAAATAAAAAATGGCAAAACCCTCGGGCCACAGGCTCGTCGACTCCCCACCCACCCTTCGCTCGGGCTCCCACCGTCGCTCGGCCTCCACACGGCTGGAGCTCTCTCCACCGGGCCTCTGGCCCCTTCTTCTCCACTGTCCCCCGAGCAACCCACATGGGTGGAGTTGCTCTTAGTATTTTTGGATAGAACTCGTCCCACAAACGCATTGGCCAAAACTATTTGAGAAACATAGTTTTAACGAAGGAATTACAAGCCCTAAAGTTAGGGGAGATCGGTAAATTGGTCCTTTTATATATAGGAGACCCAAGAAAGTTGGAGGGGGATCAGCCCAGGATATAAACCGGGTTATGCGATCCGACTTCCCCCTTCCAAACCGGTGCGCCAACTTGCCTACACTGCGGTTTTTCAGGCCCTTTTTCCGACGATTTTTGATGTCGAAACCTATTGTGACCACCACCATTTATCTCCTCACATCCTTCTGAACAAAACCCAACCAAGCATCGCCCTTATTGGCCACGATTTCTACTCAGGCATCCCTGATGGTGAACTCTCCGCTTCGGCCATCCCGACGTCACCCACCACCATCAGTCGATGGCCTAGGACCCTGGGAAGAGGTCACTAGGTCTTGATCGTTCGTCGGTGTGATGAGGGTCGAAGTTTTCCGACGAACTGAGGCTTCTACGACAATTTTCACCACCTCCAGGCCATATTTAGGTCTTGGCACAAGTATAACTTTTACTTTACTCTCCATGGTATACGAACTGGTAAAATTTGAGTCAGTTTGGTGATTGTCAACAAATTCAGTGAGGCTTGGCTGCTGGTTATTGCGTGTGGCCCGTGACCTGATCTTGTATTTTTAGGCTAAACTCAATGCCCTGAATTCATTTTTTATATCTGTATTATGTAATTTGGCTATTTGAGCCTAGTTCTGTAAATGTCCGCCACTTGACCTTGTGGTAGGTAAAACCATTGGATCACCATGAAATTATAGTATGTTGTTATGCATATTATGTGAGGATCTTACGAATTTATGGATCGGAAACTCTATTTTCAGATTTTTTGGATTGAGTTACATATGGTTGTTGACCATACCGTTGACCAAGAGTTAACTTTTGGTCAACATGTTCTAGATCACTCTTAAGTAAGGAAGATAGCATTAATAGAGACCCGATAGAGGACCAAACGTGCAAGTGGCCCCTTACTGGGATTTATATATTTAATGGGCTTCTAGATGAGATTAGTGATGTTGTACAATTACTAGATGAGGAGATGAGCCAAGAATCATAATAAATTTGTTCGTTAGAACTTGTATTATTGGTGTGACTAGATAATTGGTTGTCATGTGAATCTATGGTAGATGTGTTTGCAATACAAATCATGTGGGTCAATGTGTGATAATTAGCTTGCATCATGTAACAGTGTGGTACATAGATGGTCCCGCCTGATTAATCCGCATTAGAGGACCATACACATTCTAAGGGTGACTCATCCTAGTTAATCCTGGTTGTCATATGGCTTCGTTATATAGTATAGATTCTAGTGAATTATACTAGTTTAGTTCCATTGAGTAATTCTGGAACTTTATTTTTTTCTGTGAGAAAGTATTATTAAGAATGATATGTAGTATTATATGTGTTTTCAAAACAGGGGGTTGGTATGTTTAGAAAATAAAATTGTTTTAGAAAACTTTTATTTTTGTCCACTCACATTTTAATGCATACTTTCTCTAGTTGATAAAAATCCTATGTTCAGATTGCACAATTCCCATTCCTAAGAAATGATATAATAAACCAAGGTCTGTCATCTCATACTTCTTAATCATATCATTCTTGAACTCTTTTATCAATTCCATACTACTTCCTGTATACACAATATCATCAACATAAATTGATACAATCAATGGTTCTCCTCCTTCCTTGATTTTGATGTAAAGTGTGGCTTCACTTGAACTTCTTTGAAAACCACACTCCAAGAAATAGGAATTGATTTCTTCATACCAGGCTGTGGGAGCCGGTTTTAAGCCATAAAAAGGTATTTCTTACCTTATAAACCTTTTCTTTAGAGTCAGGCACAATGAACCCCTTAGGCTTATCCACATAAACTTCTTCAGTTAACACTCCATTCAAGAATGCTGATTTTACATCCAGTTGGTATAACTTCCAGCTTTCCTAAGTTGCAAGTGCAAGTGTCCTTGTTGTATCCTACCTAGCAACAAAAGCAAAAGTTTCATTGTAATCCATTCTTGGCTTTTGTGAATAGTCCTTAGCAACAAGCCTTGCCTTATGTTTTTGTATGGTGCCATCCAATTTCAATTTGGTTTTGAACACCCATTTCACCCCAACAATGAATTTATCTGATGGTCTATCAACCAACTCCTATGTTTCATTCTTTTTTATCATATCAATTTTGTACATAGCTTTCTTCCAAGCTTTATCTGTAGCTGCATCTTCATATCTCTCAGGTTCAATGATACTAAGATTACATCTTGCATAAACATCATTCAGTGACCTTAGTTTCACTGGTGTGGAACTCGTAGAACTTCCTTCACCAATTTATGTTACAGGATTAGGGAATTTAAGCCTTTGAGAACCACTCCCTTCTAACAGTGATTCTCTTACAGATTGATTACTTGTATCATTCTCAATTGCATAGACATTGTAATTGAAGTGCAAGTTCACCAGAGATGAACTTGACCTTTCATTCTCATAATTCCAAATCCAGATAGCGCTCTCATCAAATAGAATACTTCTAGAGAGTATAATCTTCTTTGTTTCTGGAATGAATACTCTGTACCATTTTTCAGCTTTGCCCTATCCAACAAATACCATTCTAATTGAACATTCATCCAACTCGTATCTCAGTTTTGCAGGGATGTGACTGTAACATACACAACCAAACACTTTGAGATGTTTCACACCTGGTCTTCTCCCACTAAAAGCTTCAAATGGAGTTTTGTCATTCACTGCCTTTGTAAGACATCTATTAAATATATAGACAACTATATTAATAGTTTCACCCCAAAGGTAGTAAGGTAATCTCTTCTTATGTAACATATTTTTCGCCATTTCAACAATTGTCCTATTCTTCCTCTCAGCAACACCATTTTGCTGTGGTGAGTAGCCAACTATCAATTGTTTCTCAATCACAATATCTTCACAAAAGCTTTGAAGTTCATTTGAAGTGTATTCTCCACCTCTGTCACTCATTAGCTTCTTAATTTCATTAGCCAGATTGTAACTCTACCATTGACTTGAACCTTTTGAATACTCCAAAGACATGTGACTTGCAGGTTAAGAAATACACACAACAAATTCTAGTGCAGTCATCAATGAAAGTAAAGAAATACCTATTTCCTCCAATTGTGGAAACTTGTATTGGTCCACACACATCTGAGTGAATTAGTTCTGGAGGTTGTGTGGATCTTTACACTTGATCTTTATCAAATGTTTTTCTATGTTGCTTCCCTGCAGCACAACCAGCACAAATTCCACCACTTCCTTTCAACTTAGGTAGCCTATGCACTATTTCCTTTTCATCTAGTAGATAAAAGCTTTGGAAGTTCAGATGTCTTATCCTTCTATGCCAATCCCATATATTTTCTTCAACCACTGCCTTCATAGCAACAATATTCATATCTTCCATAAGCAAAGGAAAGCATATGTTCTCTGTCATTTGCACTGTGACCACATGATGCTCAAGCTGCCTATCTTCAAATATATCCAAATTTATCACACTTGTGACATTTTGGTTTTCCTTTTGAACCAACATTCTCCATAGTGCAGATTTCCACAGTATTTGCATCCATCTTTTGTATTCTACTTATTTCCCCCAAATTTAGGCACATAGTTTGGCTTTTCACCAAATTTCACATTTCCTTTCTTATCTTTGTTCTTCCAGGTTTTCTACATTTGGAACCCCCAACATATGAGCTGTTCTTGGATTGTAGGCTAAGACTATTGGATACTCTCTCAGTGAACATCTCCATGTCTATTCAGCCTTTGTTCAAACCCTTTCAGAGTTGCAATAACCTTTATAGGATCAACTTTACTAATATCCTTTGTACCCTTAATCACAGATATAATATTATCAAAAGTAGGTGCCAAGCTTATAAGCAACTTCTCTACATTTCTTTTATTAGAGAGATCTTCGTCATACATCTTCATCTTATTTATCAAGTCAAACAATCTAGTAACATACACAGAAAGTGATTCATCATTTTTCATTCTGGCATATTCAAAATCTCTTCTAATACCTTGTAATTTCACAGCTGGAACGTGAGAATCTCCTCAGTACTCTTGCTTCAGTATATCCCAAGCTGCCTTTGCAGTTTCTTGATTTGCAGTCCTTGGGGAAAATTTCATTTGAAACTGAGTTCTGAATCAGTCTGAGATCTCTAGCATCATGAGCAACCAGATCCTGAGCTTTCTTCTTCTCATCTTGTTCTCCTTTAGTCACAGCTAGTGCCTTATAACGTTCATCCACAAACATATCAAGATTATAAGACTTGAATACAATCTTCATCTTGAAACGAAATCGTAGTTGATCTTAGTGAAGATCAGAGCTCGTAGCTTACCTCCAGATCTAGCCGTTACAACTGAACCTCTTGAGTTCTTCATTTAGAATCTCAGAAATCTTCTTCATAGATTACGCCCTTTGATTTAGATAGAACCAAGCTCTGAGGCCATGTTGAATTTAGTTTAAAATGGTTATTTTGGTGGAAGTTGGATTCGAGCAGATAAGAAGGAATGATGATAGCAATCAGAGAGAATGTTACAAAGAGTACATTGCTCTCTCAGTGCTTGCATACACACTGAATCCATTACTTAATCACACAAGAAGTGTGAGGGAATACAATGAGGAATCTAGCCGTTAGGCTACACGGGATACATACATGCATAGTGACTAACATACCCCATGTGAGAGGCACATGCTTCACTTAAACTCTTAACATAAAATTACAGGTGGCATAATACAAGTTATTAAGATGTTTTAATCTCAGTCATACATATTGTGACCGAGTGTTCTAGCTATAACTCAGAACATAAACTTAAACTTTGACAGAAACTTGAAATCCAAGCTATCTTCAATCATGCAGCAAGCTTAATCTCCAACAGATATTTGTTATATTGATTTGATCAATGGCAATTGCCATTACTTATATACACAGACTATGTCTAAGTCTAATACTATACAATAATTGTACGAGAAATTTAAACTACTTGACATATACAGATGAAATCAATGGAGGTAGGGATTCTTTGATAAGCAGGGAGAGTGATCACACTAAGATCTACCCACCAAAGTTCAACCCAGTTATACGATCCATTCCCCCAAAGAGTGAAACCCTTGTAATATTATATCCTTTTAACGGATTCTGGCGTTAACAATGATCATATTGAAATCTAACTAATGAAAAGGGATTGAAAAGTTTGAGTTTTAATGATAAGGACAAAATAAAGGGTAAAGTGAATAGTACCAGGTTTGACTTTTTAGTGTAAAAATGTGGTTTTTCGTTAAAGTGAACAGTACTGTGGGCTTTTCGTTAAAACTCCCTAAAAAGAATCGTCTACAGTGAACAATATTACATGAATATTTTCATGTAATCACATTAAAATTTATAGCAAGAATCGTCTAGTATTAACAACTTGTGCATACAATGGCATGCAGAAGTCTACTATGAACAATATGACTTGAAGGTTTAATTTCCTTGAGAGTTTATGTTCCTATGAAATTTACAGCAAGAATCATCTATTATGAACAACTTGTGCATGCAATGGGATACAATTACCGCTAAGCAACTAACTTCAAATTTTTTTTTTCTCTATAAATGCTACCATCAGTTACAAGTTCACAATCCTATTTATACAGAAGCTTGTATTTTCTACAACATGCACGAAATGCGACATTTGGATCCAGAGATAGCTGACAAGTGATAGAGCTCTTGGTCTGGACCGGAAACCTCTCCTCTTTACTACGTTGTCTAAAATGATCAATTAGCTCAATCTTCGACTATGTTGTGGCTGAATCTCTGTCAAAACATGTTTAGAGTTATTTTAAAAACTTAATTATGGCTCATTTGGAAGTACTTTTAAAATGGTTAAAGCTCTTTTGGTGAATATTTTTGGTACCAATCCTTAGCAAAAATGCAAGTGAATCTTGAAAAAACACTTGAAGTCAAGTGCTTTTGGAATCCAAAAACATGTTCTCCAAAAGTGCTTTCAGTCATCTTAAAAACAGTTCCAAACGGTTCCTTATTGAGATGCAAATCACATCCTTAACGGTGTGTCAAGAATAGAAACCCTTCATGGTTACAGTGCATACTTAGGGCTCTTTTTAGAGCCAGTTTGGGATTGCTATGCTAAAGAAAAAAAAAAAAACTTCTTCTATTGTGCTTTAAGGATAATTATCTGGAAAATGAAATAGTTGAGCATTTGATAAATTGTTATTTATGAAAAGTTGTGTAAAAGTGTTTGGTAAAATTTAATGTAAAAGTGATATATATGTATATAATGATAAAAATAGACATAGTAGTGGGGTTGTTGGCAGAAATAGTGGAGGTGATGGCAATGACAATGGTGGGGGTGCGGTGGTGGTATTAATCATAAGGTGTGGCAGTTAGGGTTATAGGTAGCAGTGGTGCCAGTGGTAGAGATGGCAATTGCAACACTTTTGGTGGTAGTAGTGGCAACAAAGGTGGTGGTGATGGCGACCGTGGTGTAAGACTGGTTGTTGCAGTCATAGGTGGTGGCGATGATAATGGTGGTGAAGGCGGTGACATTAGCAGTGGTGGTGGAGTCGACCGCGATGATGGTCATGGCAACAACAACTGTAAGGTATGGTGGTGGTGCCAATAGTGAGGTGTGGTGGTTAGGGTGCAGGGGTGACAATGGTGGTAACAGTGGTGGTAGTGGTTATGGGGGTTGTGGTGGCAGTGGTGGCGGTGGTGACAATAATGGCGACGGTGACGACAACGGATGGTGGTGCAATTGTGGTGCTAGTGGTGTCAGTTGTTGTGGTGGTGGAGGTGGTGATGAGTAGCGGCAGTAGTGGTGGTGACGATGATAGTGGTGATGTAATGTTAGTTGTTGTAGTGTTAGGTGATGGCGATAACTTTGTTCTCCAAGAGAGAAAATATATATAGAAGGATAAACAATGTCAATTTAAAAATTTAATGAGCGTATGTACAAGAATTGAAAATATCCATTAAAGGCTCAGCTTTGCTTTTTATAAAAGTTGTTTTTAAAAACAAAGCAACCTACATGCTGCTTTTATAAGTCGTTGGAGGCCATTGCTTTAAAAATAAGCAGGTTATTTTATTTTTACTAAACATTTTTTTATTGCTTAATTTTAAAGTGAACCAGTTTTTAGTAAAAAAAGAGACAATACCAAACAGAGCCTAAATTGGATTAGATAACCATAGGATTCAAGGCTTGATGAAGTATATATAAGGTTTTGATATCATAGCATTTGGTGAAAATTGGAAGGGTTACATTTGCTTCATGAGTAATCCATGTTCTAACTTCAATTTGGATAAAATATCTTCATTTGTTCTTTTAGCATACCTTAAATCTAGTGACTTATCTAATACAATCCTAAGTACCGATTCTGACATTTGAGTTTTGTTAGACTTGAGCTACTGCCTGTTGCCTCATACATAGACCATCCTTATTGAAAGCCCAAATGTGGCACGAACAGGTCTAATATGACTACTTCCTAGTTTTAATTTTCATTCAGTTTTATTTTTTTTCAGAGTCTAACAATAACATGAATTGTTAGTGTTTAAGTGCTTTTAGCTGAAATAAATCAATCTATTTTGTTTGTTTTAATTAGAGCCATTGGATTACATTCCAAAAATGAATGCTCTAGATTGAATGAGAGTTAGCAATGTAGAGTGACAAATGTAGCTATCTTATAGGATAGATGAAATGGATGGCTGTGATGTATTCTTTCTTGTGTGAGAGAGAGAAGGTATAACAGTACCCTACATGGTTGTAGTAGTCGGTCATATTCCGATTAGCTTTGATAATGAAATGAAATGGATTCATCTCTCTCTGTGAATTCTCTTTCTGAAATTTACATTTTCTCTCCTAAATTCTATAACAATCACTCCTCTCTGTAATCTAACATGGCCTCAGAGCCAGGTTGCATCCTCTGCAACTGGGCGTGAATCTGTGAAGCTCATAGTGAAGAGCTCGAACTGACCGTTGAGCTTTCTCACTGAAGAAAACTCGGAGAAGAAAGTGTAGTGATCTTAGATCTCGTCTCACATGGCTGGATCGAGTGGAGCTGATCTTCGTGCGCCGGTGTTCAATGGTGATAACTTTGATTTCTGGCAGATTCGGATGAAGACAATATTCCGATCGCACGAGCTCTGGGATATCGTCGAAAATGGTGTTGAAATCTCGGCGAAGAAGGATGAAGAACTCACTGTAGCTGAGAGCAAGTTATTGAAGGAGAATATAGTCAGAGATGCGAAGGCACTTGGAATCATTCAAGGAGAATATAGCTGAGAGCAAGAAACTGCAAATGCTGCTTGGAATGTGCTGAAACAAGAATTTGTGGGAGATAAACAGGTACGGGCTGTGAAACTCCAAGGCTTATGCCGTGATTTTGAATATACTCGAATGGGTGAAAATGAATGTTTCTCTGCATATCTAGTTAGACTATTTGATCTGATTAGTCAAATGAGGAGTTATGGTGAGAATATTAGTAATCAAAGACTTGTCCAAAAATTGCTTATCAGTTTACCTAGATCGTATGATAGTATTGCCTCTGTTATCGAGAATACTAAGGATCTAGACACTGTTGATGTTCAAGATGTTGTGGCTATTCTAAAAGGATATGAACAAAGAATCGATAGGCATGATGAGGCTCACACTGAGAAGGCTTTTGTTAGTCTCAATATTACTCCAAAGCAAAACAAGTACAATGGAAATCAGGGGTTTAAACCACAAAAGAACTGGAAGTCAAAGTGGAAGAAAGGAGATAACAAACCTGTAATTCAAGCTGGAAAAGCTGCAGGTACCTCTGAAGGAGCTAAGAATCCTTGCATACATTGTGATAAGTTGCATTTTGGAGAATGTTGGTTCAAAGACAAACCTAGATGCCATAGTTGTCATAAACTTGGGCATATTGCAAAGGATTGTCGTGTCAAGAAGGTAAATCAGCATGCAAACTTTGTGAATCAAGTCAATGATACTCCTACAATGTTCTATGTCTGCAATAATGCAACTGTGAAGAAATGTGAAGACACATGGTATGTAGACAGTGGGTGTAGCAATCATATGACTGGAAGAGAAGAATTGCTGGTTGATATTGATAGAACTATGACTACTAAGGTTGAGATGGGCACTGGTCAGCTTATTGAGGTCATAGGAAAAGGCAATCTAGCAGTTGAAACCAAAATGGGGAAAAGATATATCAAGGAAGTGATGTTAGTTCCAGGTTTACAAGAAAATCTGCTCAGTGTGGGACAGATGATGGAACACGGTTACTTCCTGGTGTTTGGTGGTACTACTGCAGCTATATATGACGATGAATCTATGTCAAACTTGATAGCCAGAGTACAAATGAAAGGAAACAGAAGTTTTCCCATGAAACTTCATTCTGGAATGCAGATGGCTCTAAAAGCTAATGTGTGTCAGTCTTCTACACTCTGGCATAGGAGACTGGGACATTTGAACTTAAACAGTCTGAAGCAACTCCAAGAACATGATATGGTGTTGGGATTACCTGAGCTCAAGATGACAGAAGAGATATGTAAATGATGTGTTTTTGGGAAGCATTGCAGAGATGCATTTCCAAAGGAAGCATCATGGAAATCTACTCTTCCTCTAGAGCTTATTCACTCAGATATTTGTGGACCTATGCAAACCACAACTAAAGCAGGAAATAGGTATTTCCTTACCTTTATAGATGATTGCACTCGAATGTGTTGGTTCTATTTCTTGAGAAACAAGTCAGAGGTATTTGATATCTTCAAGAAATTTAAGGCCACAGTTGAATTGCAAAGTGGTTATCAGTTGAAAAAGTTGAGAAGTGATAGAGGAGGGGAGTATACATCTACTGAATTCAGGAAATATTGTGAAGAAATGGGCATGGAAAGACAACTAACAGTAGCCTATACACCACAGCAAAATGGTGTGGCTGAGAGAAAGAATAGAACCATAGTGGAAATGGCAAAATGTATGATTTTGAGAAGGGAGTTCCACTTGATTTCTGGGCAGAAGCTGTCAACACAGCAGTGTACACTCTGAATAGATGTCCTACTAAGACCCTTGATAAGAAGACTCCTTTTGAGGCTTATAGTGGAAGGAAGCCAGGAATCAAACACATGAAGATTTTTGGTTCTATATGTTATGCTCATATTCCAACTCAACTAAGGCAGAAGCTAAATGAGACCAGCACTAAATGTATTTTTTTGGGATATGGTACATGTGAGAAAGGTTATAGACTTTATGACCTTGTCTCAAAGAAGATAATTGTGTCAAGAGATGTGATATTTGATGAAAATACTTGCTGGGATTGGGAATCTCAATCTGAGAAGATTATCAGTGTACCACTACCTGAAGTGGAAATGAGAGAACAAAGAGAAGAAAGAAGTTCAAGTGACAGGTGCAATGTAAATGATGAGTCTGCATATGAAGTCTGTGAGTCAATTGAAAATGGCTCAAGGTTGGTTCAAATGCAGAATATCACAGGTCCACAAGACTATGATCACACACCTTTGAAGTTCAAGAGTTTGACAGAAGTATATGCAAAATGCAATCTGTGCATAGTTGAACCTGAGAATTTTGAGGAAGCATCACAAGATGAGTCATGGCAGAAGGCAATGCAGGCAGAAATTGATATGATAGAGAAAAACTGTACTTGGGAACTTGTTGATAGACCGCTTGATAAGCCAATTGTTGGTGTCAAATGGATCTACAAAACAAAATTGAACCTAGATGGGTCTATACAGAAGAATAAGGCAAGGTTAGTGGCTAAGGGATACTCTCAAAAGCCTGGGGTTGATTTCAATGAGACATTTGCCCCTGTGGCAAGACTTGATACTATTAGGACTTTAATTGGACTTGCTGCACAGAAAGGGTGGAAGCTGTTCCAACTTGATGTAAAGTCAGCATTTCTGAATGGAGTTCTAAATGAGGAAGTATATGTAGATCAACCACTTGGTTTTGTGACTGAAGGCAAAGAGGACAAGGTCTACAAACTCAAGAGAGCTTTGTATGGGTTGAAACAGGCACCACGGGCCTGGTACAAGGAAATTGACTCTCACTTCTGCAGTACTGGTTTTCAAAGAAGTCCAAGTGAGGCAACTCTCTACATCAAAGTCACTGAGGCAGGAATTCTCATTGTTTCTTTGTATGTTGATGACATTATATACACAGGGAGTTCCAGTGCATTAATGAATGAGTTTAAAGCAGAAATGATGGGAAAGTATGAAATGTTTGATTTGGGACTAATGCATCATTTTTTGGGACTTGGTGTCATTCAAACAGAAGGTAGTCTATTTCTGCATCAAAAGAAATATGCAAGAACCTTGTTGGAGAAATTTGGATTGAAGGAGTGCAAACCTGTTGCAACTCCACTTGCAACAAATGAAAGACTAATCAAAGAAGATGGAAGTGAATTAGCTGATGAAAGTCTTTATAGGCAGATTGTAGGTAGCTTGTTATACTTAACAGCTACAAGACCTGATATCATGTTTGCTGCAAGTTTACTTGCTCGATTCATGCATAATCCAACCAGGAAACATATGGGAACTGCAAAGAGAGTGCTAAGGTACATCCAAGGTACACTGGACTATGGAATTGCATATGAGAAGGGTAAAGATGCTGTACTTATTGGATACTGTGATAGTGACTGGGCAGGAAGTGAAGATGACATGAAGAGCACCTCCGGATATGCTTTTAGTTTTGGTTCTGGAGCATTTTCTTGGGCCTCAATCAAACAAAGCAGTGTGGCTTTGTCCACTGCAGAGGCAGAGTATGTAAGTGCTGCAGAAGCAACTGCTCAAGCCATCTGGTTAAGATTTGTCTTATCAGATTTTGGAGAGGAACAAGTGGAACCAACTCAGATTCTATGTGATAACACTTCAGCCATTGCAATCTCTAAGAATCCAGTGGCACATCATAAGACATGACACATAAACAGAAGGTTCCATTTCATCCGAGATGCACTGCAGAATGGTGAAGTTGATCTGATTTACTGCAAAACCGAAGAACAAGTTGCTGATATCTTTACAAAAGCATTGGCAAGGGATAGATTTGAGTATTTGAGGAAGGCTTTGGGGGTGATTTCAGCTAAACACTTAGAAGGGAGTGTTAGTGTTTAAGTGCTTTTAGCTGAAATAAATCAATCTATTTTGTTTGTTTTAATTAGAGCCATTGGATTACATTCCAAAAATGAATGCTCTAGATTGAATGAGAGTTAGCAATGTAGAGTGACAAATGTAGCTATCTTATAGGATAGATGAAATGGATGGCTGTGATGTATTCTTTCTTGTGTGAGAGAGAGAAGGTATAACAGTACCCTACATGGTTGTAGTAGTCGGTCATATTCCGATTAGCTTTGATAATGAAATGAAATGGATTCATCTCTCTCTGTGAATTCTCTTTCTGAAATTTACATTTTCTCTCCTAAATTCTATAACAATCACTCCTCTCTGTAATCTAACATGAATGTGTTGCATACAAGAAATTTAAAGGTCAGATTTTGAAGGAGCATACGGAACCTGCCAGTTGTGTTCAGACTAGTCCGACTCTTCGGGCAGAAATACTTTGCTCAGAAACTCCTGAAAGCGAGAAGAGTAGGCTTTGGGGTTCACAGTTTTGATGGACTTTGAGTCGTATTTCATTGCCTTGCAAGCATGCTCAATGCGTTTCTTCATGTTGTAATTCTGACAAAAATCTATTATTCCAAAGAATAAAAGAACATTGAAGCATTCTTGTGTTCTGCTGGAGCTATATGATCTACTCTCCATTTCATTCCTGCAGGTTCGGACAGCTCGTGCCGGCAGTCTGTCACCAAATTTAAAATCAGGCCTGCAGCAGAAGAATAATGAGCAAGAGGAAGAAAAGAAAAATAAAGCAGTTACTAGTAAGCAGCATATATGATTTGGAAGGAACATATGGTTGGAAGTTTGTTAGGTTTTATTAGTTACAACTGTTACCTAAATTGTGAAGGCACTTTCATTTACACCCCTACTATAGTCAGGGCTTAAGCCTTGGAAACTTCCTATCAGAGGGGATTGTCCTGAAAGCCAAAGAAAGCAACTGAAAATTAATACAGATTTTCAAGAGTGACAAGAATTGATATGGGAAGAGTCTCGTGTCATCTGCCATTGCTTTCTTCCGCATCCAGGACAAACCGCTCAGTTACTAGTTTGTCACAGCTAAACCATCATTAGGAAATTACTGGAATTATCTCGCCAGCAGAGCCTCAATGATGGTATTACTTATTCGATGAGTCTAGTTGACACAATAGTTGTGAAAGCAAACGTCCAACTATGTTTACACCAAACAGAACCTAGCACAATTCTATGCTAACTGGGACATTTTGATGCTATATTTAAACCCAAACAGAACCAATCTAAACCTACTTTCATCTTGCTGTCCAGACTTCTATGCGGCAATATATACAATACAGTACCTGTCAATTAGATCGCATATATCGGCAAGAGTTAACTCTGATGAGGTTTCATCGTCTTCTGAAGTATCATCTGTTTGCCTTTTGGCATTAAAACTTCCGGAATTTTTTTTATCAATTGAACCTGCCAAGGGAGAGGTGGATTGTTTATGTTAGAGAATTAAGACTTTGTATATGTTCAATTCATGAAAAAAAGATGCAACCCTAATAACACTATATTTGACACGACGACAAGAACGGGAAAACAAAAATACCATCTCAGTTTTGGAAATTTTGTACTAGTTTTCTGCAGAAATATTTCTGTCTATGG
The DNA here is from genome assembly GCA_035220775.1 of Malus fusca. Taxonomy (NCBI): domain Eukaryota; kingdom Viridiplantae; phylum Streptophyta; class Magnoliopsida; order Rosales; family Rosaceae; genus Malus; species Malus fusca. The sequence goes on along the minus strand of CM069065.1, from coordinate 22,081,817 downwards.
TTGCTGTATTCTCATATTTTAGAATTTCCTAGTCTGCATAGATTTCCATGATACAAAACATCTATGGCTGATGAAAAACTTAATTGCACAATAAGCGGTAGAAAACGATTAACGAGAAGAACCACCTTCCAATGAACGTGAAGTATCTAGGTGTATACCAAGCAATAAACTATAATCCATGATGCCCTCGCCTTCCAAAAACTCGCAGTCATACTTGATTTGCCTATAAAAAAATAAGAAGACAAAAGATGTTAACAAGGCAAAACAAGGGATATATATGTCACGAAGCAAACAGATCCATGCATCCTTGTAATAATTTTTGTCTTCTGAGACTGATGTGCGTAATAGGATAAGCTATACAATCAAATATGTGTATAACATACCACAGCCAAAATCCAACAAGCGAATAAATGAATAATTAGGAGTTTGTAATTACTTAGAAACAAAATATATATGATGGAATGCATTTCCCAAATATTAATTTGTGAATGCACTCTCCAAACTAAAGTCATTCTCCCTTTGTCTCCATAGAAATCACCTTGGCAAGAAAACAATGTCAGTTTGTAGTTTACCTGCCAAATAACAATGGCAATATTACGGGCTCATATTTTCTTTTAGAAATGAGATACAAATCAGATAATTTGTAGAGCAGCAGCAGTGCACAATAGAGAAGTAAAGTTTCATGACTCTCAAGATCTCTAGACATCCAATAGGTGAACGGAGTGAAAAACAAAATTTTGTTTATTATAGTACCGATGGCAACATGCCCTCAAATAATTGAACACAACTACAACGGCTCATTCAGAACATCACCAGACATCCTAGGAGTGCTGTATTATTACAAGAAAATAGGAAACGACATACGAGTTTGAGATCAAAGCTGCTTCTAATTTAAATAATGACTTAATCTTCAAGTAAAATAAAAAATTTCAAAGAGGCACCTGCTATTCACTAACATCCAAAAAATTCAAACTGAACTCAAGTTTTTTGCATAAAAGTTTGCTTATGCGCAGATGTGCTGAGAAATGACATTGATAATTAGACAAAGGTACTTACGCTAAGAGCCGATCTCGGACCAATGGGTCAAGGTAAAAGCAAAAATCAAAATCCAGATCCTTAAGAATGACTCTGTCGTGAACTTGTGATTTGTTGCAGGTTCTGCCTACTGAAGACCCTTTGAGATCATAGCACTTATATAAGCATAGTTCTAACGGCATTACAGTTGCCCAAACGGCAAAGTAAACCTGCTCATTTCAAAAAAAAAAAAAAAAAAATGTAACTATTGATTAGAAGGAACTTGAATATGTCAAAACCTAATTAAAGGAAGATTTGGTAGGATAAATTTGTTCATCCAAGCCCTTTGCATATACGAGTGCTATGACACCATAATCCATGACGCTTTTTATGAGCATCCTGGAAGGCAAAAGATGACGCAGTTTCCACATCATCCATGACGCTTTTTATGAGCATCATGGAAGGCAAAAGATGATGCAGTTTCCGCATCATCTTTGTTGATATTTGTAGTCATTTGTATATAGCGCTATTTTCATATTTATGATTGGTTGTATATTGTGTGCTATTTTCATATTGCATTTAATTTAAATAAGTAAACTTCAATTCTCGTAACTGAGAAGATCGTACCTTGATACCTCCTGGTGGCCTGATAACATGAAGTCCATACAGTCTTTTCAAAAGTGAGGCGCCATACTTCTTAACATGGCGGTAATAATTTGGAAGCATTTCTAGGTACACCTATGAGAAAAGGTAAACACAGTAATATGCTTAGACTGCTGATAAAGAGATACAAAAGCAAAGCAAATTTCTTTGTTGATTAACTGCATCAAAACTTCGAATTAATTCATAAGTAAATCTTTAGAAACACAAAATCCTTCAAAGAACATAAAAATAAGAAGAATTGTTTCAGAGTTTTTTGTTACCTTTCATCCATTAATGGTAAAATGACACTAGAGATTTTTTTTTACCTTCTTTTCTGATTTCCGCAGGGTTTTAATCACGAATCGTTTGTCACCAGGCAATATATACACCCTACCATGTCTTCCTGGTAAAGAAACCTCCCTTAGAGTGTCATCTCCACATATTGTAAGCAGGTAGTCGTCGTAACTAATACTGTCAAGCTCCAGCAAACGTCTGCAAACAATCTATTCGATTATAGCTTTTTCAAAATCGAAAAAGATAGCAACGAACAGAGGCATATGTATATATACCATAGACATATATGTGGGGACATGCTAAATCACTTCTAATTATACGAACACAGAAACCTGGCACGAAAATGATTTGACATGTAACACATCTGAGAGGACACTGAAAATAAACCTGAAAACTGCAGGACTGTAATGTTTCCATTCGAAGTCATTCATGATGTAGGCTCCATGTATCGAGTCCTGCCTGGTATATTTTATACAGTTTGTTTTAGCAGCTTTGAAGTCACCTGGTGAAAGTTCCTCTTGCAGAAGCTCCATGTATCGCCCTGAGACATAGTTCTTATTGGATCAGCATTTCAAAGTAGACGATGTTACACATTTGAGTTCGTTAGCACATCTATTAGCATCACGCATTACAACAAAGAAATGTAACAGTAATGTGGTCCTGAAGCTACTGAGTTAAAAATCATTATCACAACCCACAAATACAATGATGCGTAAAATTCTCTTGCTACACTGACGGTCTGGTCATATAATCAATAGTTCATATTCACGATTATACAGGTTATTTACAATACAAAGGATTCACGTAATATTTATAATACAAGGGATTCTCTAACGTGTTATCATCACCTAAAAAGTAATGCAAGACATAATACATATACATATCTGCACTCAAAAAATAATTTGAAACTGAGGATTAAACATAACCACGAAAAATTGACATAAGAAGTTATAATCTCTTTTTCTGAATTGCTTTTTATCAACTTGTAAAACATTAATAAAGTTCCTCTTGTTCCTTTAACCAAAAAAAAAAAAAAAAAAAAAAAGTTCCTCTTGTGCAAGTAATTGAAACCAAAAGAACCCTTCTCTATTCTATAAATAATCAAAACTCGTTCAAAGAACAAAAACAAAATACAAAAAATGATTCATAATTGCAAATGGGGTCTTCTGGTATCTGACATTTATCTGACCAAGAGCCAAAATCTACCAATCAAAACAGAAAACCCTAGGAAAAACATGAGCTCCAAACCAACCCAGCAGTTATTAACCAAACATTAAAACCCGAAAGCAACCTTTGCATTGGCTTCAATATCTCTGACAAGATCAAACAAAATCAAACCCACCAAAAAGAACATTGTTTGCGCAAAGATTTACCTTTGTCAGAAACCCTGTTTCGAATCCCAAGAATTTCCAGAGGAAAAGGTTCTCTTTTTTTTTTTTTAGGTACAACTTATTGGCTTCTACTGCACCGTCGTCGTCTTCGTCATCAGTTTTAAAAATTGAGCTTTAGTTGTTGGCATGGTTACGACAGAGAGGCGAGGAGGATTGCCCATCGGATTCATTGATTTACTGCACTTTTACGCGCGCAAAGAAAGATCCTCAACAACCAATATTGCCGTTTTTGGAATGCCAACGCTAACAGAGTTTCGCGTCTGGCACACGACGTAAAACACCAACCCCAACAACGGTCCATTTTTATTAGACCATTTTGCCCTCGATTTTGGTATGTTTAATTTTCCATTTCATGTCCATTATGGTCAAGTTCACAACTCAAATGCAGTTTGAACTTTTTTGTTACAAACAATATTAATATTTCAAACTATGCTAAGAAGAGGGAAGGGACAGTTTGAACTCAAAACGGGTTAATGAAAAAGTTTATTTCCACTAAAACAATTCACGATAGGGTAAATTCTTTAGAAGGATTGATGGATGCATTAATCCAATTTGTTAGTTCCTTTGCCAAAAGGAGGGTTTCTAGGTTCACTAATAAAACACTTATCCACCTACAATCACGGTTCAATTCTTGTCTTCCTTATTTTACGGGAGCACAGATTAAAAACAAAAAACAAAAAAAAAAACAAGAATGATAGCTACCTTTCCCACTTGTTTTTCTCGTTTACCTTTCTTATTTATTAAGTGTCATATGGACTCCACTTAAGGCTGGGTTCGGTTGGCAAACCGTTCCAAATTCCTTATACCACCTGTCAGCCATATATACATAATTACCGAAAATCAGTTACCGCTAGCCAACAATCTTCTTGCGGTTGCCAAAAATTGGTTCAACCAAAATTATTGGTTGGTTCAATTGGTAAATGGCACAACCGGCGGTTTGCAAATAAGCTACAAAAACAACAGCTCAACACCATGCATCGACCCATAAATAACAAACCAGAAAAGAGAAAAAGAAGTTGTTGCTGCTATTTTTCAATCGATGATAAGCCAATATAATCATGACTTAAAAAATTAAAATGGAAATCAAATCAAAACTTAAATAAGCCAACAAAAATTGTCAGCAAACATAAACCAAATAGTTATAAGTTCACAAACTCAAAAGTCTAACTACTATAATTGTCTAAATTCAATTGTAGCAACTAATGCATAAACAAAAAACTCAAAACTCAAAAGTATGGTTCTGATGATAAGATCCCCTTATAACCAGGGAGGTGTGCGTTGAAGGGAAGAAGAAAACTACGAGATCAAGGCTGCTCGAAGTCGTGCAAGAGTTAGAAAAAAAATTGAACAACCTTTATTTTTTAAACCCTAAAACGAAGGAGTCATTTATTTTCTAAAACCCTAAAACCGAGGAGTCAAGCATGTAAAAAATACCTAAAATATCTAAATAGAAAATATATATATATATATTGGTCGGTATGGCATACCGCCGGTATACAAAATCCAATACCAAAGCCATACCATTAATTGTCGGTTCAGTATAATGCCAACCGATTATGAAAAAATGCCAAACCTATACCATACCATTATGAACCGATCGGTATGGTTCGGTCGGTAAATCGATTTATGGCAAAATTTCCCACCCCTAACTCCAGTGGTAAAGACGCGAACTGGGAATCCCCAATAAACAAAAAATTGCTGTAGTTCCGAGTTTGATGCTCCAAGCTAGTAAGTCTGCTTAACTGTGGCCATGAGCAGGTGAAATTCCCGATAGCCTCTCTAGTAACCGAAAGGGGTGGATAACCGTGGCTTGCCACCAATTGTCCTTTAAAAAAAAAAAGAATAAACTCATTACTATTTTTTCATATTTAACCTTGGGGTAATGTTAGGAAGATTAAATTTGTAGACAAAATTTGAAAGCTAAATAATTTTCATCAACGTTTGTCATCATTGTCGCTCTCTACCACAGTTGTAGAGAAGAGTGTTGCCCTTACACTACGGCGTAGGTCCGAACCCCGTTGGTTTTCTAATCTAACATCTAATTTAACAAATTTATTGTTTGACAAATAAATAAACAATAAACTCTCATATCATTTAATTACAAAATTTTATCTATAAATTTAGTATTCCTAGCATTATTCTTACCCCGTACCCTTGTTTTCAAGAGCTAACTTCTCTCACCTACCACCCCGTGTTCTATAATCTAACCAATTTTTTTTTTCTTTTCTTTACCAAAAATAAAAACCCACCTAGAGGAAAACCCTTGGCCGCACCCTATTCCCCAGATCCGATTGGTCACGATTTGTCCGTTGACAAATTTGAGTTTTTTATTTTTTTATTTTATTTTTTTTCTTTCTACCATGATTTGATTTTTGTGATGTAGGTTTGGAGGATTAATATGGTGGGTTGAATGCTTTCTGCAATTTTTTGCAATTTGGTATTAAAAACCATAAACATGAAAATAACAAGAAAGGATGGGGAAAATGGACGACCAGACTTCTAGAGCTAAGTTAGATATTTTATATTTATTTTTAATTTGGGTGGGTTAAGGCTGGTAGATTGTCCTTAGGGACATATGTGAAAATAAAATAATATATTCTTTTAAGTTTCAACACATTAAATACTTATGTTTTAAGTGATAATGAAATTCACGTGACAATTGATGAGTAAAAAAGACAAATAAAGAAAGATAAGAGTGAAGGGTACCTCACATTCCTATAAAAAGATTTGTTACAAAAGTAGCACTTCATCTAAATGACGTTGTGTTTAGATTCTTCTCTTACACTAGCCACCTACTAAGCAAAGACATTGCCAACCTTTTTAGATAGACTATTAAGGGAAACAAATTTCAGTTATAAACTTCTGTATATGCATGTTCTCATAATAGCCCCTGTAACTGCAAAGTGCGTGCAAGTCAAGTAATTAAGAGTGTATATTTGAATTCGAAATTCTGTATTTGGTTTTTTCCTCTCTCAATATTGTTCGTATCGTAAAACTCGAAGAAAAGGTTTTGTTTTATCATAAAAGAAAAATGACAAAGATTTTTGTCATCCCCTGAATGGAGCATTGGACATATTGATTGTAGTGATCTCATTTGGTGTTTTTAATTCTAATGTTGTCAACTTGCCCTCACTTCTATTTGAACAAATCAATACCATTAGAATAATGTAAATAATTTTAAACATTTAAATCGTAAAATTCAAAACTTTTTTGAATTGGAGTGATGACGATTCCAGAAGCATACAAAACACAAACAGCTACAGAGATGTCGATGAGTTTGCAAGAATTTTTTTAATAAGAATATTTTGCTAAACTACAAAGAAAAAAATTCAAATTTAAGTGCTTAGAGGAAACCACACTACTTTAATTAATTTAGCTAAATACTTACGAAAAATTTCAAACTTAAATTAAGATTCATCGAAAAGCCAAGGCATTTCCATAAAATAAAATCCTTTTTCTTTAAAATATTTGGTAGTGGGCACAAGTCTTTGGACCACAAGATAAAAAAAAGCAGCATAAATTCATAAATCACAATCTTCCATCGTCACATGTCCACCAAGCAAAATCTACCTCCATTAAATATAGAATTTTAAAACCAAAGTGTTGATCTTCGTCACTTCTCAACCAACCCACACAAGGCAAACCCGAGCTTACCTCTTAATCTCCACTTTTTTAAGAGCCTAATCAGTTTCTTAATTATTTTTACGTTGAAAACAAGTGAATTCGCTAAAAGATAACACACGAAGTTTCTGTCATTGGCTCATTGCCAGAAATTGATCATTTCCCTTGGACTAGGAAAACACCTTCGTATCAATAGAACTTGAAAAGGGACAGTACCAATCAATGGAAATTTCGTCGTACGAACACTTATGACATATGAACAGAGTATGAACCATCTAATGAACAAAACTTCGCTAATCTAACGGTCCAGACAATGTATGTCATTGGAATAGATTGCCACTCCCACATAGATAATGAGGCATAAAAGGGAAATTTTTTAGGCATCCCGGGATATACGTGAGGGATAAAGAAAATGAACGTATCATATATCCCCAATTGTATGACAGAATCCCTATGCAAAAGAGTTAAAAGGTAAAATGTTTATAAGTTACATGTCAGGAACTCATAAGATTGTATTACCAGCGGTAATTCCAATTGAAAGAATAATATAGCCATGACCATTAATAAGCAGCTTTTTATCTGCAGGTAAATTATATGTATACAAATTTTTGGACACAAATGTTGTAACTGAAAACTAAAGGGAAAAGAAAAGAAAACAAGGTGGAACACAGGAATTTCGGACAAATTGGTATAATACCACCACAACATCCTATCAATCCACACAATCAAGGAGAAATTTCGAGCCTCGGTTCGAAACAAAAACCAGTAAAGAGCTGAAGTGGGAACCTCTTTGTTACAGGGCACTTCTGTGACCATCTCCAATGCCTCAGGTTCATGTCAAATACAAGAAGAGTTGGTGCTCCGTAGCTCTGTATGTATATGAGATCATCTGTGCCACTGCTGGCAAAAACATCATCAAACTCCCCAAACCCTTGGAAGAACTTGTGAGGCATTCGCGCAACCTCTTGCCAGTCCTTCCCCTTTAAAAGCCAGATACCAATCCCCTTAATTATGTCAGGCCGATCTTGTTTACCAATCCCTCCCACCATAACCAACCTCTCCTTCAAGTTCATCAGACGGCCACATGTAAGAGGGGAAGGTACAGGAATAAAACTGCGTATCAATAACCCATGAGGAGAACGAGATGAAAGATTATATGTGATTAGGCCATGACGATTGTCTGGTAACCCGCCCCCAGTTGAGTAAATCAAGAAGTACAAAACCCCGTCACAGATAACACTCTCATCCCCACCTCTCCATCCTGTCAGAACCTCTGTCAAAGAGGTCACCCACATCATTGTTTCGGAATCATAAATATGAACGGAGACATCCCATTCGAAAAAATTTCCAGCAACTTGCTTAGATTTCACAATTGAGATTGTATAACCATGTGACTTCCTGTTAACGGAAACTGCAAGTGCACTGTAATCAGAAAATTTCAAGCCAGGGGGCTCCTGAAGCTTCCTACATGTTTTGGTAATAGGGTTGCAGACATATAATTCCGTTCTACTGTCGTTGTCCATAAAGCATACCAAACCGCATGATGAAGCAATAAACCAATTGGATGTCTCAATGCAGGGGAGCTCAATGCCATACCACTTCCTGAGGATAGGATCATATGCATAACCAGTTGGATCATTAGAGCTGGTAAACATAAAATACCAAGGCTTTTGTGATAGCACGTGCGAAAAGTTCCACATAAACCTTCTTGAATTAAGAATCTCATACCACCTCTTGCACACACTACGTGCTCTAAAAATGCTTGCAACTGGTAGATATGCTAATATCCGTTCCAACAGGTCATCAGGAAGTATCAAATCCACTGAAACTGCATTAGCTTCTCTATTTCCTTCATCACTGAGCTCTGAGAATGAATCATACTCTGTAGTCCGCCTTGCCATGTTATCAAAGGAATGGCTAAACCACGATGTTTCTCCCTCCATTATCAAGAGAAGCAAAGTGAAAAGAACCTGAACACAAATATAATACAAAAAAAATTCTTATCTAGAAAATACAACACACAAAATTATGTTAATGAGATTCTCTTGCCATTACACAAGTTAGCGACCGCGAGATTGGCATCACTAACAATATATTAGTTACAAAACCAGTTGTCCAAACCAATACGAGTCGGAGACAGACAAATTCAAAATTGACGAATCAAAGATGGCATATCACTTCCAGATGTCAGCTAAATTAACTCTCTCATCTGATATGATTGACTGATTCATGACACCATAATCAGCAGATAATACTGCTCCCTTCCACCTTTAATAATTACATAAAAGGAATGAAACATGATTCCGACTAATCAAAAGACTACACATAAGCAGAAATCAATCCACCTTCGGAGATTTTTATTTGCTATTCCCACAGAAAATATTCATTATCCAGAATCCAAATCAATATTCATTCTATAAGAAGCGACTTGGTAACTTTCAAACACTCCATTTGAAAGGCAAAACAAAAGAAAGGACGGTAGGTGCAGCAAGAAAGTACAGACAGTCTAGGTAATTGAATACCGGAAATTCGATACAGAAAAATCCCATATCTTCAAAATTACAGATGCGACAGAGAATGCAGCATAACCAAATTATATCTTGTAATTGATAGAAATTCTACCTGATACCAAAACAGAAAAATCAAATACACAACTAATGAACCACATATGAGATTGCATGCAGTGATGCAAACCCAGTAGAGAAATGATATCAAACTAAAATGCATACCAGGTGAAGGTATAAAAAAATAACACTTCTCAGCAGCATATGGCCAATACTAATTGCAGAAGTTTACAACCCACATCCAAAGCAAGAGCAACAAAACAAAAGGGGGCCTTTAAAATTAGATTGAAAGCAAAAACTTGTGCTTTTTTCAAAGAAATCAAACCCTAACAGAGATTTTAATTTAGTTAGATGAAGAGCTATTAGTCCATGGATAACAATCAATCAATCAAAACACCAAAACCAGAAAGCAATACATCAACAAACAATATTTCCACATAACATTGATGGCACAAACAGATAAAAAAAACCACAGAAATATAAAAATTTCACACAAGCAAAAGCAGACAGAAACTGTTTTCCTGCAACATAATCCACATAAGCACGTACCTTTTATTCGATTCCTGCCTTCTCCACGGCCACTGGCCAAATGGGTTCCCTTAGATTTGTGCAGAGATTCAATATAGCGGTGAAAAACAAACGAACCGAAAAGAAATTTAACCTTTCACCGCCCAGACCTCCTTAAACGAAGCAAAAGGTAAAAAAGCACAAGCTTTCCTTCAAATGGTAGAAAACCATGAGATGGGTAGCTCTAGATTTGGCTGGTGAAACATGTTTGCTCATCAGCTGGTGAGCAAAACCAATTGCAAAAGGAGATATTAAAGGGAGTGGGAGAGAAGAGAGAACAGGCAGATAGTGAAGTAAAAAAGAAAGCGTTTTATGTCTTCCTATAGCCTCTCTCCTCCTCTGTTTATGTGTGAGAGAGAGAGAGAGAGAGAGAGAGATAGGCGCGTGAGAGAGCGTGGGAGTTGAGCTATGTTTTTGTCCATACAACATAGGGTGAGCTTGAGATGTATGGGGGTTTGTGGCTTTTATTCAAGCATTTGGTGAATTTTAATGAGAGGAAGAAGGGGACTTCTGTCCACAGCACAACCAAAAAGGAAAATGATAGGGTGAGCATCACACAGTTATTTTGACATTTCATACATTCTTATTAATTTGTATTCATTGATTTTCTTTAATTACTTAAATTCGACGGTTAGAAATTAAGAATAGTATATAAAAAGTAAAATAAGTGTGTAAATATATAGCACAAAAGTACAATGTCATCGTACTTGTGGAATAAAAAATAATCAAAAAAATCCAGAATACAACACACAAACTTTTTCTCAAGAAAGACAAGATTGTCCATATTAAATGGGCAAGGTTCTCAAATATTCACACCTCATCATCCCTAAAGGTCCAAGCAATTGAATACGATCGTTAAGGCTCCCTGATTGTGGCGTGGAAAAGTCAAAGACATTAAAGATAAGATTAATTACTAAATCTTATTTTTAATACATTCCCAATTGAATAACAACTATATCAAGTAAGGAATCCCTATCACAATGAATCATGGATACTTCCATCATCATTCCAATATATTATCTCCTATTTAATATCTTGAGAATATTCTTCTCTTATTTATCCAATGGATGACATACCTTGGCCATAAGATGCCGCCATGTATAGGGCTAAACCCTAATCCTATATCTTGAGAAACTAACTTATGCATCAAAGATCCATCCGCCAAACCTCCCCCCTCCCCCCACCTCGTGGGCGTGTGAGGCTTTGGTCTTTAATCAAATGTGTTGATTATTTTTTATGTACAAATTCGTCAAGACTGAAGATGGCAGATTTTTGCTACCAATCGTCCCTTTTTTTTCTTTCACTTTTTTGCTATTTTTTTTTTGTCCCTTGTTTTGTATCCATTTTTTCTTCTTCACAATTTCGTATTACACTTTATTTTTCCCAACCACTTTGTTTATTTTCCTTTTTTTTACTTATTAGACTGAATTTAATGGAGTTGTTTGATAAACATTTCATTTTTAGTTTTTATTTTCTTTCTCTTTGAAAATTGAAATTAACATCAAGCCAAATTTTGAAGACTCACAAAAATAGCTTTCAAAAGCTAAAAATCGAAAATAGTTACTTAACTAATTTTCAGTTGTTCTAAGAGGTTATTTGATAACTATTTCGCTTTCAGTTTTTTGTTTTTTACTAACAATTTGTTTGGTATCTGATTTTTATTTTTTATTTTTTATTTTTTTAAATGACAAATGAAAAGCACAATTCAAAACTTTTTTTGAGTTTTCAAAATTTGGCTTTCAAATTTTATTTATTTTTTAATTCAAAACTCAAAGAAATCACCAAACAAATTTTTTATTTAAAAAACAAAGGGTTAATCTCAGTTTACTATCCTAAAGTTTCTTGGTTTTCAACATTTAGTACATGAATCTGTTAAGGTTGCTGTTAAATTTGCCGTTAACTGATAACGTGACATCCACATGGAAAATGACTGGGTGCCACACAGATATTAAAAAATAATAAAAAACTAAATTTTAAAAAAAAATAACTATTGGGCGTTTCTCCTTCACCCCTTCCGACCCCCCTCCCTTCTCTCCTCTGCACCCACCAAAACCCTCTACTCCTTCCCCGATTTGGCATCATTTAACCCCAAACTAGGCAACAAAACCGAAGAATCCAACTGGGTATTCCCATTTTTCCGATCCTCCGACACAATTTTGAGCAAATAAACGATTGCCCATTTGTTATTTACACTCCCGGAGCCATTTTTCGACACGAATATGGTATAAAGGTCTGTGAAAGTGAGGGCCTGCGAGGACTTACCTTGGGTGGTGAGGCGGCGCTTGATGGACTGGGCTATGGCGGTGACGTTAGGAGCCACAGACGAAGTTAATCGGCTGGAGATCAAGCGAAAAGTGTAGCAGAGCGAGCTTTGAAATTCTGGGGAGTTTGGAGTCAGTGGGTGAGATTCGAAATTGGGGTTTAGGGAGCGGAGGCGGATGACGAGCTCTTCGATCAGATCTGCAGCTTTTTGCTGATCTTATTCCTCCATTGGTAAGAGAGGAAGGTCGATGTGGGAAGGGAAATGGGGATCTTGCGGGAGTGTGGGAGTGATTTGGTGAGGGTGAGTGCTGAGGAAAGAAGGGAAGGGGGCTCAAAAGGGGTGAGGGAGAAACGCCCAAAAGTTTTTATTTTTTATTATTTTATTAATTAATTAATTTTTGTTTTTTAATATCCACGTGGTGCCTAGTCATTGTCCACGTAGATGCACATCATCAGTTAATGGAAAATTTAACAGCAACCTTAATGGATGTATGAAAGTGTCCCAAAATTATAACTTTATGTACCACTCTGGGATGGAAAAAAACTTTGTGTACCAAATGTTGAAAACCAAGAAACTTTAGGGTGGTAAATTGATATTAACCCTAAATGGTTAACAAATGGACCTTGAATATAGGCTCAAGGCATCAAGAACTTCTCACTGCCCAAAATTCATGTCAGCTGAGTTATCCACTTGCCGCCTCCAGAGGTGGTTTCTGGAGAATGGAAATTCAATTTTCTAACGTCAACGAAAATTCACCAAATTTTACGGGTAGATAGAACTTAAGATGGGGATGAAACTTGCCACGAAGTCTGAAAGCGAACGAAGGACAGCTGAAACTGCCGATAAGGGTCGTGGGTGCCTTAGAAACTCGCAGCGTCGATTTGTCACTTACAGTGGCCCAACAAGGTCACAGCTGATTACGCTAATCCTAGGTGGAAGAGCTACAAATTCCAGGTGGTGGTGTCAATCACTGCTTTAATTATTCACTGGAAAAAGAAAAAGAGCTGCTGAAACCTTAAGAAAATCATGACCTTGCACCGCCACCCAAGATGGTTTCTTAGAGTGTGTTCGTGGCAGGAATTTCTGTCGAGGATGCTTCCTGGCCGACGGGCACACAGCTCCCCCAGAGGTCGGCGTCGGTTGGTGCTTTCTGTTGGGCTCCTGCTTTACTGGCGGGCTTGTCGGGCAGAGCCTGTCGGGCGAGGCTTGTCGGGCGAGGCTGAAAGAGAAGGACAGAGTTAACTTTGAAATGTGCCTTTGTGGGGCCTTAGGTGTAGGCCTTGAGGCTCACAATCAAGATTAACTTTAAGTGCTCAGGCGTGCCACTGCCATCTTCAGCATGGCAGATGTAAAACGGATGTTGGGTTATGATTACATATATGCCCGAGAGTCTATATTAGTTACAACAGGTGCCTTTGTAGGGCCTTAGGTGTAGGCCTTGAGGCGTCCCGTTTAATAACTAACATTCATACTCGAATATATAAGGTTCGTGTTCTTGGTTATATGAGTTTTATAACCATTATATTTCTGATTACCTTAGCCCGAGGAACATAACGAATCCAAATAGGTGCCTTTGTGGGGCCTTAGATATGCCTTGAGGCTTCCTATTAGAACTCATTCCATACTCAACGTTCTAGCCCGAGGAACATAACGAATCCAAATAGGTGCCTTTGTGGGGCCTTAGATAGGCCTTGAGGCTTCCTATTAGAACTCATTCCGTACTCAACGTTCTAGCCCGAGGAACAGAACGAATCCAATTAGGTGCTTTTGTGGGGCCTTAGATAGGCCTTGAGGCTTCCTATTAGAACTCATTCCGTACTCAAACGTTCTATGGTTATCATAATATAATAGAAATAAAACTAAGTGATATGTTGATTACTTGCTCAAGTAACTTCGGACTTCTTGTTTATCAAAGCTTGTCGTGGATGGGTTAAGTCCACATAAGGTTCTTTTTTGTGCCTTAAGGTCAAGGACTTTTAAATGATCAAATCTTACATGCCCGAGGGCTTAGAACTTAGATCTGATTTGAACCATGAAGATATATTCAAATCGGATTCAAGCATTGAGAGAGAGAGAGTCTTTTAATAGCTGTATTACTAGAAATAACTTGAATACAACTTGTAGTACACAACATATTGCTAGACTAATGAATGAAAAGACAAAAAACAAAGAGGGTCGGGCAAGGTTTAACCTTGTCGGGCAAGGCTGATCGTCTTGCGACTTCCTATCTTTGTGGTTTATCAAGAGGTTTGGAAACTTAGGAAGGGAGTTTGGGAAATGAGTTTATGGAAAGAGATCGATACTACGGCAAAAGTTGAAGAAAGTAGCAGAGCTATTACAAAGGTTTTGAATGAGGGTTTATCCCAAGAGAGATGAAGGCTTGCTGAGTACAGCTTCGTTTGAAGGCAAATCTGGCTTTTTGAGCAGAGTTTGTGCTTTTGTTTGTTTGTTTGAGTGTCTTTATTCCTGGTTTCTCTTTCTTCTTTTATAGACAACTCGGCTTGGCCTCCTGTAGCAGCAACCTTGCTCAAATGCGGTTTGAAGGATAGTGACTCATCAACTATTTTACTTGTACTGCCACTATAAAGTACTTTATGGGCTGTATAGCTGGTCCCTCTATACCACTTGGCCTTTGGGTAGGTGAGCAAGTGGTTCATATGAGCTGCACCAAGTCAGAAAAACCCTTTTCTGATTTCTAGGCTTCGGTTGGGCTTCAGTTACCTCTCCATTTAGGCTTCCTTTTGGGCTAGCCCCTTTCTTGGGCCCAAAGTTCAAGTTTTGATCCAAACAGTGCCCCCTTCAATTGATATTTAGCCTGGAATTCCAGGCGCCTATATTGATTGAATAACTGCATGCGTCGGGCCCCTTGTTCTTGGAACTTGCATTTCCTGGCTGAGATCAATGCTGCCCGGAGTCCCTTGATCTTCCCACGACTTTCGAACTCCTTTCTGATATTCCTATAAATCCTGGCTCTTTCAACAACTCATCCTCGATCTCATCTTTTATTCATCCCGAGTGTTCCTGTCTCTTTAGCTTTCTTCTAAAAACTACGATATGAATTCTTCAGGGTTCAAGTGGGGTTTCCTGAAATTCCCTTTTCGTGAGAAAAAGAACTTTCATCAGATAATCACTATCTCCTACACCTTTGGTCGAACACCCCGCTATCTCCAAGACCCTTGGTCAGGCAGTTTCCTCATGACGGTTTGCCTTCGTGCTCGCTGCCATGGTAAGTCAGGCTTCACCATCACATATGGTGGTGACTCTGTCTGAGGATCCTCTACCAGGCACATATTGGCCGCACAACCCGATCACCTGATCGGATTCCATCCATGAAGACATTGGAAAGCCAGCTGAAGCACCACTGTATCCAGACGGACTCGAACGTTGCACATCGGAATTGAATTTTTGTAATCTTCGCCAATTTGTCGAAAAGAAATAAACATGATTTGGCAACTCTTGTCTTTCTGTCTTCTTGAATGATTGATGAATATATACTGCACTTTGGAATCTCGAAACCTACTTTACCTTGCATCCTCTTCAATATAACAATCTCTAACATCCCATAATGTAGGACAATATTTTTTCAAGAATTTAACATTAATGGGATGTTTCTGCCAATTTCCTTCAAGGTCCGCTAAGTAATAACCTCATTTGTCTAATACTCGACTGATCATGAAAGGACCTTCCCACGTCGGGCTCCATTTTCCAAAGCCTTTAAGCTGAGCTCCTAGAGGAATGACTGTTTTCCATACTAAATCTCCTTCCTTGAAAGACTTTATCTTCACCTTCTTGTTATAAGCTCGGGCAACAACTTTCTTTCCTTCCTGAATCTGGTTCAGGGCTTCAATTCGGGCTGTATCTAAGTCTTCAATACCTTGACACATGGCTTCTATATATTCTTCACTATGCAACCCAAATTGATTTTGAATTCTGACAGAACTTACATTGATCTCCATGGGAAGAACCGCATCTTGCCCGAACGTTAAAGTATAAGGAGTTGTCCCTGTTCCTGCTCTTTTAGACGTTCGGTATGCCCACAACGTATTCCCCAACTTTTCATGCAACCTTTCCGGGTCATCTGTCACCATTTTTTTGATAATATTTACCAAAATCTTGTTGCTGGATTCTGCCTGGCCATTTGATTGTGGATAGTAAGGACTGGATTGGATCATCTTTATTTTGTACTTGCTTGCAAACTCTTCAACTTCCTTTGAAATGAAAGATGGCCCACGATCCGTTACTATAGTTTCAGGCACCCCGAACCTGTACAGAATTTTGGTCTCGATGAAATTCTTGACTGTAGCTGAGGTTATGGTTTTTACAGCCGAGGCCTCTACCCACTTGGTGAAGTAATCCGTTGCTACAATGATGAAAGTGTGCCCTTTACTAGAAGCTGGATAAACCTGTCCGATGAAGTCCATTGCCCATCCTCTGAAGGGCCAAGGTTTGACCACTGGATTTAAAGGTACTGATGGCACATGTTGGAGGGGTCCGTGTCTTTGACACTCTTCACAGCCTCGGGCATAGGATTTGCAATCCTTTTCCATGTCGAGCCAAAAGTACCCATACATTCTGAGCAACCACCTCATCTTTGTTCCAGCCTGATGTGCTCCACATACTCCCTCATGTACTTCGGCCATTACTCTCATAGATTCTTCTTGGCCTAAGCATTTCAGTAGCAACCCATCTGGAGTTTTCCTTAGCAGGTTTTCTACCCATAAGACATACTTGGTTGCTTGCTGTCTATTTTTCTTGCTTGTGGGTGAAGAGGGATCCTTTAAATGATAGATGATAGGTGACCTCCAATCTTCTACTTCGGTTTCTAGAACCATTATATCTATACTGAATCCCCTTTCTAGGATAGAAGGAAGGTTTCTTCTTTGGACCTCGATATCTACTCCATATCTCCTTTCCTGCATTGGCACTCCCGAGGCTAGTTGCTCCATCTCGTTGGCCGCTAGGTTGGCTCCTCTAGGAACATGACTAACAGATATATCAGAATCCCAGAAACTCAGTAATTGTGTAGCCGCCAAGTAATATCCCGCCATGGTGATATGTCTGCACTTGAACTCACCATTTAGTTGATTTATAACTAACTCTGAATCTCCAAAGACTTCTACCTCCACTGCCTCTAGATCCAACAAGATTTCTAGGCCAATTATTAAGGCCTCGTACTCTGCCCGATTATTGGTGTTTCCTTGGTAATTAAGGAGAAATGAGTAATAATGATGAATCCCTTGAGGGTTGATAATCACGATCCCGGCTCTTGAAGCCTTATGAGTGTACGAACCATCGAAATATAGCTTCCAAGGGGTGATCCAGAGGCTAGTCACTCTTCTTATCTCTTGTTGGACCCACTCTTCTTTGCCCGAGATATCTTCTCTTGGTGGGATCCAAACGCTAGTAACTTCCAGGCTTCCCGGGATATTGATTTCCTCACCTTGAGATTCTTGATGCTCCGCCAAGAAGTCAACAATCGCTTGGCCTTTAACTGCCCTTTGGGGTACATATTGAAAACTGAACTCCGATAATGCTTGAATCCATTTCCCAATTCTTCTTGTTAGCATTGGCTTTGACAACATGTACTTTATCACATCTGTTTTGGCGATGATGTGCACGTGACAAGGTAACATGTAATGCCTTAGCTTACTAGCAGTAAAATATAGAGCCAAGCACAATCTCTCTACTGGGGAATATCTTGTTTCTACCTCAGTCAAAATTCTACTGAGGTAGTACACTGCCTGCTATTTCCCGCCTTCATTATTTTGAGCTAGTAAACTCCCGATTGATTTTCCTGAGGCAGAAATATAAAGCTTTAAAGGTTTTCCCCTTTTAGGTGGCACAAACACTGGTGGAGAAGTCAAATAAATTTTGATACTATCGAAAGCCTCTTGGTGTGGTGGTCCCCACTCGAAATTCTCCTTATCCTTCAGTTTTGGTAAAGGGGTCAGTGGCTGGATATTGCCTGCTAGATTGGCAATGAATCTTCTCAAGAAATTAATTTTGCCCAGCAGTCTCTGGAGTTGCACTTTGTTTGTGGGTGAAGGTGACTCCATTATTGCCCGTGCCTTGTTTTTGTCCACCTCTACACCTCTTTGATGAACCAAGAATCCCAGGAAGTTGCCCGCTCTGACTCCAAACGCACACTTCTTTGGATTCATCTTCAATTTGTGAATCCTCATCCTTGTTAATGCCTGCCTGAGGTCTATCAGATGTTGCTCTTCTGTCTTGGACTTCACCACGATATCATTAATATACACCTCCATATTACGGCCAATCAGATCATGAAAGATGTCATTCATTGCCCTTTGGTAGGTTGCACCAGCATTCTTGAGCCCGAATGGCATAACCAGATATTCATATGCCCCCACATGCCCAGGGCACCTAAAAGCTGTTTTATGTATATCCTCCGGAGCCATCTTTATCTGATTATACCCAGCATTTCCATCCATAAAAGATAAGACTTTGTGCTTTGCTACTGCATCTATGGATAGATCGGCCATGGGCATAGGATACTCATCTTTTGGCGTAGCGCCATTAATATTTCTGTAGTCAACACAACATCGCACTGCTTTTGTTATAGCTTTTAAAACGGGTACAATGTTGGCTAACCACTCCACATATTTGGCTGGCCTGATAAATCCAGCTTTTACTAGCCTCTCAATCTCTTCTTTGACCTTTTCTTCTATCACCTTCGACATCCTTCGTGGTGCTTGCTTAACCGGCTTATATCCTTCCTTAATGGGCATTCTATGTTCCACCAGGGTTGCATCTAAACCTGGCATGTCAGTATAATGCCAAACAAAACAATCTTTGAATTCTTGCAAGAGACAGATAATTTTTGCCCGATCCTCACCCCCTAACAAACCACTGATTTGTATTGGCCTTGGATCTTCCTTTGTTCCTAGCTCAATCACTTCAAAGGGATCTTGGACCTCTGGTGGTGGCTTATCAGGTTCTGCACACAAAAATTCGACTAGCTCTGGGCCCTCGGGCAGGTCATCTGGCCCATCTAGGTCATATATGCACTCGGCCATTTGAATGGCCCTTTCCAATTCTTCTCGACAAGACTCCTCATTGCTTTTGTCCTGGCTGGTTGAAGCTCCTACCTGCCATTCCCGCTCTTCTTTGTCTAAGAGCTCATTTTCTTGTCTTCTTCCTTTCCCGTACACCAGCAGTCTTTTAATCAGGGATCTGACTGCCATTACCTGATCTTTCCTTTTTTGCTCCGTCATTGATGGTGTAGGGGCGTCAAGATGATACAAGGTCTATCCCACTCCTCAGTAGTAAGGAGCATTCCTTGTTCTAAGAGCTTCTGGGCCGTTACCTTGGTAGGGCGGCCGTTCTCATCTGCTCCTGAACATTTCAAGATTCCTACGTTGGGATTGTAGAAACTTGCTTCCGCCACATTGGCTGTGGGAAGAAATGGCCGTGATTCGGCCTCTACCATCTCCCAAAAGCCTGGCCCTTCTGTGTTTGCTTCATGATAGACAACCACTTGTTGGTGTAGAGTGGAGGGTATAGCAAGACTTTGGTGGATCCAATCTCTTCCGAGTAAGGCTCCATAGGTGGAGGTACAGTCCACCACAAAGAATGCCAACATGATATGTTTAGACCCCAAGTCCACTTCTAATGGCAATATCCCATGAGTCCTGGTGATAGCACCTGAGAAACTAGAAACTGTGAGGTCTGTAGGAATAAGATCTTTTGTGCCTCTTCCCAACTTTTTCATCTGCTTAGTCGGCAGCACATTAACAGCTGCTCCTCCATCGATCAAAATCCTTTTGAAAGGCACTCCCTCCAAATGAGCTGTCACATATATTGGCTTCAAATGATTGGCAAGTGAAATGTTTGGGCGGCCGAACACCATCTTGTCTGTATAGATCCTTAAAGGACCCACCTTGGGTGTTTCAGATGACTCAGCTTTTCCCAATTCTCTGTCTTGAGCTATCTCCACATTGACATGAGCCATCATTGGCTCAGTTGCTACGTAATCTCATTCCATGGTGGCGGGCTGATTTGGTTGGTCGCCAAACATGGCGGATAACACATACGCCATGTTTATATGAAAGTTGCTAGGCTCCGGCAGTCCTTCTTTCTTGCCCTCAATCTGGTCCATGAACTCATCCAACCAAGCCATTGCATCTGGTGGAAGCAGTGGTTCTGGTGCCCCCTTTAGTTGATTCACATCTGAATATGGTGTTTGCCTTGGAACTTCCCCGAAAGGATCCACCACTGTCAGAGAATGTGGTTTCCTTTCAGATGAGACCGTCCCAAAACAAATAGGTTGCTCCGTCTTCCATCCGGGAGTTGGCACCGTAACCATATCTTCTTGAGCTCTCCTCAAGATTCTATATTTCCCGGGGTGTAGGCTTTGTGGCACATGGTTCCCTTCGCATTCAGTCCTGCTATTGGCCCTTTCTATCTCATTCCTACTCTTCCAGCGGAGCTGAATACTCCCCACAGATGACGTTTTCTCCAACTTTTGATTTTTGGACGCTTCAGACGTCGCATGGGGTTTTAAGGAGTTCATGTAGGCTTTGTGTTGCCTTTGGACCCTTCTGATCATGGAAGCACCCATTTGTTTAACAGGTTGCCCATTCTTCCCAACTACGTACCATTTTCTCCCAAGGTGGGCAGGGTTATCTCTCTGGACAAGATTTGTTATCTTATCATTCCTCTTGGCTTCTCCTCCCGCATGGTCGTGCTGAGAATGCTCTACACCCTTCCCATTTGACCTTTTAGCTTCCTCATTTTCTGCTTCCTCAGAAACCTCATGATTTCGAAATACTTCTGATAAAGCTTTTGGTTGGGAATCACCTCATAGTGGCTGAAAAACACTCCGGGAAGGGTTTGCCCGCCTGGCTTTTTCACGGGCTTCTTTCGTTTTTTCTTCTTCCTTCCTCCTGATCAGCTCATGATCCATGAGGATTCCTGCGGGTGGTATTTCGAGCTCACACTCGCATTGACATTTGCTGCATAGAACCATCACTTTGATTATGGCTGCTTTTGGATGTTCAGGCGATCTGATCACCCATTTCGTGGGTTTGTCAGCCAATCTTCCTTGTTCTTCTTTACTTGTGACTTTTTCTTTCCCCTTCTCAGTCCATGCCATGCTAATCATATTCACTAAGGCCTCTGAGAAGGGATCTATAGTTTTGTCTGCCATTGTTTCTTCTGGCTGACTGGTTTTAACTTTCTCTTTTTCCCCATCATCATTTTCCCCAGGCTGAGGTAAAGATGTAGGAATAGTTGATCTTTTGACCATGTTTGCTTCTTTTCTGGAGCCTGTGGAGGCGTTCTCCAATCTTTGCAACATCTGTAACAAGGTTGTTTGCAAATCTTCTGGCATTTTTGACATATATCTTTTGATCAAGTAGTGTCCCACTGGGCGTGCCAAAACTATGTTCGTGGCAGGAATTTCCGTCGAGGATGCTTCCTGGCCGACGGACACACAGCTCCCCGAGATGTCGGCGTCAGTTGGTGCTTTCTGTCGGGCTCCTGCTTTACTGGCGGGCTTGTCGGGCAGAGCCTGTTGGGCGAGGCTTGTCGGGAAAAGCTGAAAGAGAAGGACATAGTTAACTTTGAAATGTGCCTTTGTGGGGCCTTAGGTGTAGGCCTTGAGGCTCACAATCAAGATTAACTTTAAGTGCTCAGGCGTGCCACTGCCATCTTCAGCATGGCAGATGTAAAACGGATGTTGGGTTCTGATTACATATATGACCGAGAGTCTATATTAGTTACAACAGGTGCCTTTGTAGGGCCTTAGGTGTAGGCCTTGAGGCGTCCCGTTTAATAACTAACATTCATACTCGAATATATAAGGTTCGTGTTCTTAGTTATATGAGTTATATAACCATTATATTTCTGATTACCTTAGCCCGAGGAATAGAATGATTCCAAATAGGTGCCTTTGTGGGGCCTTAGATAGGCCTTGAGGCTTCCTATTAGAACTCATTCCATACTCAACGTTCTAGCCCGAGGAACAGAACGAATCCAAATAGGTGCTTTGTGGGGCCTTAGATAGGCCTTGAGGCTTCCTATTAGAACTCATTCCATACTCAACGTTCTAGCCCGAGGAAAGCCTTTGTGGGGCTTTAGATAAGCCTTGAGGCTTCTTATTAGAACTCATTCCGTACTCAACGTTCTAGCCCGAGGAACAGAACGAATCCAAATAGGTGCCTTTGTGGGGCCTTAGATAGGCCTTGAGGCTTCCTATTAGAATTCATTCCGTACTCAAACGTTCTATGGTTATCATAATATAATAGAAATAAAACTAAGTGATATGTTGATTACTTGCGCCTCAAGTAACTTCAGACTTCTTGTTTATCAAAGCTTGTCGTGGATGGGTTAAGTCCACATAAGGTTCTTTTTTGTGCCTTGAGGTCAAGGACTTTTAAATGATCAAATCTTACATGCCCGAGGGCTTAGAACTTAGATCTGATTTGAACCATGAAGATATATTCAAATCGGATTCAAGCATTGAGAGAGAGAGAGTCTTTTAATAGCTGTATACTAGAAATAACTTGAATACAACTTGTAGTACACAACATATTGCTAGACTAATGAATGAAAAGACAAAAAACAAAGAGGGTCGGGTAAGGTTTAACCTTGTCGGGCAAGGCTGATCGTCTTGCGACTTCCTATCTTTGTGGTTTATCAAGGGGTTTGGAAACTTAGGAAGGGAGTTTGGGAAATGAGTTTATGGAAAAAGATCGATACTACGACAAGAGTTGAACAAAGTAGCAGAGCTATTACAAAGGTTTTGAATGAGGGTTTATCCCGAGAGAGATGAAGGCTTGCTAACTACAGCTTCGTTTGAAGGCAAATCTGGCTTTTTGAGCAGAGTTTGTGCTTTTGTTTGTTTGTTTGAGTGTCTTTATTCCTGGTTTCTCTTTCTTCTTTTATAGACAACTCGGCTTGGCCTCCTGTAGCAGCAACCTTGCCCGAATGCGGTTGAAGGATAGTGACTCATCATCTATTTTACTTGTACTGCCACTATAAAGTACTTTATGGGCTGTATAGCTGGTCCCTCTATACCACTTGGCCTTTGGGTAGGTGAGCAAGTGGTTCATATGAGCTGCACCAAGTCAGAAAAGCCCTTTTCTGCTTTCTAGGCTTCGGCTGGGCTTCGACTACCTCTCCCTTTAGGCTTCATTTTGGGCCAGCCCCTTTCTTGGGCCCAAAGTTCAAGTTTTGATCCAAACATAGTGGTTCTTTTGATGGGCTTTGTAAAGGTAGATGATGCCTTCAATTCTGGGTAGGTGGTGCAGTAAAACTCGTCGGGAACAACATTCAGTTGTGATCGATTTGTTTGTGTGAAAAACGTGTCGGGGTGGAAGTTGGGTCGCTATTGGGTTTTCAAAAATTGGAAGGTTTCGTATTTTAGCAACTATTATGATTTTCAAAACATAAACTTACTATTTATAGAGATCCCAAATATCCAAAATGTCCCTAACTTTCCACGCTCATTAATTTCTTCGTTTCAACTCCCTTTTGCAAACTATTTTCGCTTAACTCTCGAGGAATCAAGATCCGTTCTAAAAGTATAAGAGGTGGCCCACTAAGCCAATGAAAATTTTTCCAAAAAGAAAGGTCAACTCAAACTTTATTAACAAGTCAAACAAGAATTTTCAATTTTAGCGAAATAAAATAAAATCTCAAAATTAAAAAAGCTTATTATATTAACACCCCACGTTCTTAATAAACCCCACATTTGCTTTTTCAATTAAAATTTGTCTTAATACACCTCCACATACTTTTCCATAAACACCCTCACACTTCACACTCTCAACATAAACCTTACATTTTCTCCATTCACCCCACTTTTCTTCATACACCCCACACTCTTCACAATGATTTCGTTCCTTTTTTTTTTTTTGTTTGTGCTATGTACCGTTTGATACAAAATCATTCATGTCATACAAGTATTTTCTTACTGCTACAAAGGATTCAAATAGAGGAAAGTAGAAGCTGCTTGGGGAACCTTACAAAAGTTAAAGGGCAGAAGTTTCGACACGATAGAGAGGGTTAAGAGCATAGATGGTGAGAGCAATCCGTTTGAATTTTTTTCCTTAACCTTTTTCCATCTAATCAACATTGATCTACGAGGGGGTGTATATCAAAAATGATAACTTAGGAAATAAGATGATGATGTGAGGAGCTTAGGCTCTCTATGTCCATTTGGTAGTTAAATTCGGCAATATAAAGTATTGGCCTTGGCTGAGATGCACACTAAATGATATTTTATGCATCACATATCATATTCAAACACCATGCTGTAAATGCAAAAAATTGTCTCTTAATGGCACAAATGCAATTTAGTATTATCTGACCATTAGATTATTTTTAGAACATGGCTTTTGTGAAACAGCATCACCATTATCTTCTTTACAAAAGAAGGGGAGGACTGTAATTTGACACCAATGAAGTTTAACCTTCATCCACTTGTGACAATACATTTTGAATAAGGTGAAGCTTCCGAAACGTCAATTTCATGTTCCGTTCGTCAAAAATAATTTTTCTCAATCAATGTGTTTGTAGTTTCATCGGTTAGGCTTTTGTTCTACAATGGAGACTGAGAGTGGTTTAGAGAGTGAAGAAGATAAATAATATTGTGATATACATGTTAAAAGTGATTTGGGGTGTATTTAGTATTTTTAAATTTTTTTTTAAACCTTATAAGGTTGAAATTGTCATTGCATAATAGAGTATACAAATCATTTAATATTAAATTTTAATGTGGGGTGTATTCAACATTATTTGGGGTGCTAATAAAAAAAACCAATTAAAAATACAACAATAAGCAGTGAAATCTGAAAAATGTATTTCACACTTATTGATGAAAACAAAGAACCCCCTAAAAACCCAATTTGTTTAGGCCTACTCCAATCCTTGGAGTATAACTCAAATTTTAGGTTCTCAACTTACCCCAATTTGCTCCAACCCTTAGGCAAATATGATTTAAAACTCAAAACTCATTTATGGGCAAATTTAGTCTAGAATTCCTCATGGTTAGTGGGGCTGGCCCATATATATGTATTTTTTTTTAATTTTATATTTATAAATTCATTGAATCCAACGGTTAAGATTTAATTTGATCAAATCCAACAATTAAAAAAAATCTAACGGTCCAAATTTAAATTCAACAGCTAAAGTAATTAAAAACAATTATTTTACGTGTTTCATATTCTTTCGTAGTGTTCCACGAGTTTCATGGTGTCCATTTAGTGATTTTTCAATAGTTAGCAGAATCTAAATAGTTTTAAGTTAAAATGTTCATAAAATTAAATTAGGATAATTTGCATAATTTTTTATTTTTTAAAAGTTACTTTAAGAAAAAAATTATTCTAAATTCATTATGTAATAATCTTGGGCTAAAACTTTAATTCAGAAGGTTTTGAGAAGAAAAACTATTTTTGGGTAAAAACCTAAAGTTTTTTGGTTAAAATTTTTAAGTTTTAGCTTAAGGGTTGGAGATGATCTTAGACTCATAAAAGCCAATGGTTCTACACAACGAAGTGCCCTTGAACTTAAAATTTGCACGAAGTATTTTCAATTTCAATCCTAACAGACTAACCTATATTTTAACACCTTAGCTTAAGTCCTGTAAACCTCAAGGACGCCCGAAATTGTCTATATAGCTTTTCAACTAAATAACACAATGCATTCGCAGCATCTCCAAATCACATGGCATAATTTGGTCCATTCATTTTGTTCGTGGCAGGAATTTCCGTTGGGGATGTTTCCTGGCCGACGAGCACACAGCTCCCCGAGAAGTTGGCGTCGGTTGATGTTTTCTGTCAGGCTTCTGCTTTACTGGCGGGTTTATCAGGCAGGGCTTGTCGGGCAATGCTTGTCAGGCAAGGATTGTCGGGCAAGGCTGAAAGAGAAGGACATAGTTAACTTTGAAATGTGCCTTTGTGGGGCTTTAGGTGTAGGCCTTGAGGCTCACAATCAAAATTAACTTTTAAATACTCAGGCGTGCCACTGCCATCTTCAGCATGGCAGATGTAAAACGAATATCGAGTTTTAGTTGTATACATATATGCCCGAGAAACCGTGTTAGTTTATGACAGGTGCCTTTGTGGGGCCTTAGGTATAGGCCTGGAGGCTTCCAGTCAATAACTAAACCAATACTCGAACATATAACGTTTGTTTCATTGATTTCAGGGGTCTTATACCTATTATACTTTTGATCACCCAAGCTCGAGGAACATAATGAATCCAAATAGGTGCATTTGTGGGGCCTTAGATGTAGGCCTTGAGGCTTCCTATCAGAATTAATTCTATACTCAAACGTTCTAGCCCGAAGAGCAGAATGAATCCAAATAGGTGCCTTTGTGGGGCCTTAGATGTAGGCCTTGAGGCTTCCTATCAGAATTCATTCTATACTCAGACGTTCTATGACATCATAATATAATAGGAGTAAAACCGAGGGATAGGTCGATTACTTGCGCCCCAAGTAACTTCGGACTTCTTGTTTATCAAAGACTGTCGTGGATGGGTTAAGTCCACATAAGGTTCTTTTTTATGCCTTAGGGTCAAGGACTTTTAAATGATCAATCTTACATGCCCGAGAGCTTAGAACTTAGATCTGGTTTGAACTATGAAGACATATTCAAATTGGATTCAAGTACTGAGAGAGTCTTTTAATAGTCATCTTGCTAGAAATAACTTGAATACAACTGGAAGTATACAACATATTGCTAGGCGAATGAATGAAAAGACAAAAACAAAGAGGGTCGGGCAAGGCTGATCGTCTTGCAACTTCCTATCTTTGTGGTTTTATCAAGGGGTTTGAAAGCTTAGAAAATGGGGTAAGGAGATGAGTTTACAGAGAGAAATCGATACTACATCAAGAGTTGAACAGGGTAACAGAGCTATTACAAATGCTTGAATGAAGGTTTATCCCGAGAGGGATGAAGGCTTGGGCTGACTACAGCTTCGTTTGAAGGCAAATCTGGCTTTTGAGCAGAGTTTGTGCTTGCATTTGTTTGTTTGGTTGAGTGTCTTTATTCCTGGTTTCTCTTTCTTCTTTTATAGACAACTCGACTTGGCCTCCTGTATCAGCAACCTTGCCCGAATGCAGCTTGAAGGGTAGTGACTCAACATCTATTTTACTTGTACTGCCACTATAAAGTACTTTATGGGCTGATTAGCTGGTCAGTCTATACCACTTGGCCTTTGGGTAGGTGAGCAAGTGGTTCTCATGAGCTGCACGAAGTCAGAAAAGGCCTTTTCTGCTTTCTGGGCTTTGGCTGGGCTTCGACCATCTCTCTTTCTAGGCTTCCATTTGGGCCAACTCCTTTATGAGCCCAAAGTTCAAGTTTTGATCCAAACAGTGCCCCCTTCAATTGATATTTAGCCCGGAATTCCAGGCGCCAATATTGATTGAAAAGCTGCATACGCCTGCACCCTTGCTCTTGGAACTTGTATCTTCTGGTTGAGATTAACGCCACCCGGAGTCTCTTAATCATCCCACGACCCTTGAACTACCTTCTGATATTCCTTATAAATTTCAGCCCTCTCAACAAATCATTATCGATCTCATCTTTTGTCCAACCCAAGTGTTTCTGCCTCTTGAGTTTTCTCCTAAAAACTGTGAAATGAGTTCTTCAGATTTCAAGTGGGGTTTCCTGAAATTCCCTTTTCGTGAGAAAAAAAGTTTTCATCAGATAACCACTATCTCCAACACTTTTGGTCGAACACCCCACTATCTCCAACACCCTTGTGTTGGAAGTATGCCCACAAAGCCACTCATTTGATGTAATAGCTTTTTGGAATACTTAATATGTTAAACTTTGATACGTTTAACGGAAGGGCAATACTTATTGTTAATCACTATTTATAGTATCATGTGTTTAACCAATAAGAGAATCCAAGGGATGTATTTGACATAAGAGATAAGTGATCTAATGAGTTAGATTAAGGAGACCTTTCTCTTATGTTCATTCCTAAAACGTTCCTAACCATAGGATTGCCAATTGGGCATTGACAATCCGCTAAGGTTAGTATGTGTTATGTTGACTCAAATGTGAGTATGAACTAGTCTCAAGTCATTTGGTGTTGGACACTAAGACAAACACATAGGTGCTCGAAAGAGTAATCGAGTACACTGAACTGCGATTAATGAGAGTTCAAACATACATGTCATGTACGAACTCTAAGGTTACAATATGCAAATTAGTCCTTAGACCTGAGGCATCATAGATGTCTAATGGTTAGGTCCTTGATCTTTGATCATGACAAAGGCATTCCCTCGGATTGTCCACGACATTGTTGGGGTCATGTGATCTAGTCATGTAGGCATATGAATGCACAACAAGGGATCTCTAACCTTCCATGGTGGAAGGAGTATACTCTAAAATATGATTCTAAAGTCTTTGGCCAAAGCAAATGAATATGACTAAGGAAGATGTTCCAAATCATATTCAAGGGAATCATATAAGAAAGTATCACATTGGATAGTAGACATGAAACAAACTATCACTTAAAACAATGTGGTTAAGAGTATTGTATTAGAGAAGGACCGTATTGCATTGTAATTATAACTGGATAGGTTCTCCAACCAATTCTACTTAGCTTGGGTAACCATGACATACTGCTAGGTGTCACTCATGGTTTGTGGAAGCCCTATTGATTAGCAAACACTAATCATCAAAAAGGGAGAATTGAAATGTGGTTTCAATTCACAATCGATAGTTAAGAGTAACATCGCCCACTGCCTCGCTAATTGGAACCTAATGGATCGCACACCAAATAAGGATATATGTGAAGCAATTAAATGAAATGGATAAGCAATTAAATGGTTTAATTGAAGAATGGTCAAGATTAATTAATTAGTTAATTAATTATACGAAATGTTCGTATTGGGCTTTTAAGTTGGTTTTAGGGCTTCGGGGCCCAAAAGTGTTTTGGTCCACAAGGCCCATTATGTTTAAGTTGTATGACAACTAAAACAAAATGGGCAATAAGCCCAATAACCATATAGGCCAACCATTTAGGGTGAGGGTATGCAAGTTTGCTTAATTGCAAGTTTGCCATTCACCTAAGAAATGAAGTATAAATTCATCTTTATAGCTTTGTTTTCAATTAGGGTTTTCTAAGCTACTTGGGGATAGTTATCTAGCAAATTTACTTCCCTAAGTGATCCAATTTTCATTTTCACAAAATTACATCCTTGGTGAAGAGACATAGAGACATCAAACTTTTGGTGTTTTGGAGAACTAATCCTCAAATCCTCAAAGAAGCAAAGGAGCACTAAAAGGAAGGAAATCACAAGGAAGATCCAAGGAGCAAGGAGGTGACTTGAAGGCCCTCCACTTGGGTGAATCCCTTGTGTAATCAAGGATGAGCTTCAAGGGTAAAGAATCTCTAAATTCTTAATTCTCTTTAATGTCTTTAAAGAGTCTTTTGGTTCACCATATACTAGGCTTTGAAAGTCATGGGTTTCATGAATTGTTTTTGGATGCATGCCTACTTTAAAGAGTTAATTGTTAGCATATGTATTCAAATGTTCATACATGTTCTTAGCTAGGACAAAATTTTTCCTTCACCTTGGTCAGACGGTTTCCTCACGAAGGCTTGCCATCCTGCTCGCTGTCATGATAAGTCAGGCTTCACCATCATATATGGTGATGACTCTGTCTGAGGATCCTCTACCAAGCGCGTCTTGGCCGCACAACCCGATCACCTGATCGGATTCCATCCATGAAGACATCGGAAAACCAGCTGAAAACAACATTGCATCCAGAAGGAATCGAATGTAGTACGTTGGAATTGAATCTGTTGTAAATTTCACCAATTTGTCGAAATGAAATAAACATTATTTTAGCAACTTTTTGTCTTTCTGTCTTCTTTGAATGATTGGTGAACATACACTGCACATTGATATCCCGAAGCCTGCTTTACCTTGCATCCTCTTCAATGTAACAATCTCTAACATCCCATAATGTAGGACAATATTTTTTTAAGAATTTAACATTAATGGGACGTTTCTGCCCATTTCCTTCAAGGTCCGCCAAGTAGTATCCCCCCTTGTCTAATACTCGACTAATAATGAAAGGACCTTCCCATGTCGGGCTCCACTTTCCAAAGCCCCTAAGCTGAGCTCTTAGAGGGAGGACTATCTTCCATACTAAATCTCCCTCCTTGAAAGACTTCATTTTCACCTTTTTATTATAAGCTCGGGCAACAACTTTCTTTCCTTCCTGAATCTGGTTCAAGGCTTCAATTCGGGCTACATCTAAGTCTTCAATTCCTTGACATATGGCTTCGATGTACTCTTCACTGTGTAACACGAACTGATTTTGGATTCTGATAGAACTTACATTAATCTCCATGGGAAGCACTGCATCTTGCCCGAAGGTTAAAACATAAGGAGTTGTCCCTGTTCCTGCCCTCTTGGAAGTTCTATACGCCCACAAAGTATTCCCCAACTTTTCATGCCATTTTTCTGGACTATCTATCACCATTCTTTTGTTAATGTTTACCAAAATCTTGTTGCTGGATTCTGCTTGGCTGTTTGACTGTGGATAGTAAGGACCGGACTGGATCATCTTTATTTTGTATTTGCTTGCAAACTCTTCAACTTGTTTTGAAATAAAAGATGGCGCGCGATCCGTTACTATAGTTTCGGGCACCCCAAATCTATACAGAATCTTGGTCTCAATGAAATTCTTGATTGTGGCTGAGGTTATGGGCTTTACTGCCAATGCTTCCACCCATTTGGTGAAGTAATCCGTTGCTACAATTATGAAAGTATGCCCCTTGCTAGAAGCTGGATAGATCTGCCCAATGAAGTCCATCGCCCATCCTCTGAAGGGCCAAGGCTTGACCATTGGATTTAAAGGCACTGAAGGCATATGCTGGAGATGTCCGTGTCTTTGACACTCTTCACAGCCTTGGGCATAGGACTTGCAATATTTTTCCATAGCGGGCCAGAAATAACCATACCTTCTAAGCAACCATCTCATCTTCGTTCCAGCTTGATGTGCTCCACATACTCCTTCATGTACTTCGGCCATTACTCTCATGGATTCCTCTTGGCCTAAGCATTTCAATAGTAACCCGTCTGGAGTTTTCCTTAGCAGTTATTTCGCCCATAAAACATACTTGGTTGCTTGCTGTCTATTCTTCTTGCTTGTGGGTGAAGAGGGATCTTTTAAATGATGGATGATGGACGATCTCCAATCTTCTATCTCAGTATCTAGAATCATCACATCCAGACTAAATCCTCTCTCCAGGATAGAAGGAAGGTTTCTTCTTTGAATCTCGACATCCACCCCATATTTTCTTTCCTGTATTGGTACGCCTGAGGCTAATTGTGCCATCTCGATGGCTGCTAGGATAGCTCCCTCGGGAACATGATTGACTGATATCTCATAATCCCAATGATTCAGCAATTGCGTAGCCGCCAAATAATATCCTGCCATAGTGATATGTCTGCACTTGAACTCCCCATTTAGCTGGTTTATTACTAGCTCTGAATCACCAAAGACCTCTACCTCCATTGCCCCCAGATCTATCAAGATTTCCAAACCAATTATTAAGGCTTCATACTCTGCCCGATTATTGGTGTTTCCTTGGTAATCCAGGAGAAATGAGTAATAATGATAAACCCCTTGAGGGTTGATAATCACAATCCCAGCTCCTGAAACCTTCTGAGTGTAAGAACCATCAAAATACAGCTTCCAAGGGGTGATCCAGAGGCTAGTCACTCTTCTTATCTCTTGTTGGACCCACTACTCTTTGCCCGAGATATCTTCTCTTGGTGGGATCCAAACGCTAGTAACTTCCAGGCTTCCCGGGATATTGATTTCCTCACCTTGAGATTCTTGATGCTCCGCCAAGAAGTCAACAATCGCTTGGCCTTTGACTGCCCTTTGGGGTACATACTGAAAACTGAACTCTGATAATGATAGAATCCACTTCCCAATTCTTCTTGTTAGCATTGGCTTTGACAACATGTACCTTATCACATCTGTTTTGGCAATGATGTGCACGTGACAAGGTAACGTGTAATGCCTTAGCTTACTGGCAGTAAAATATAGAGCCAAGCACAATCTCTCTACTGGGGAATATCTTGTTTCTACCTCGGTCAGAATTCTACTGAGGTAGTACACTGCCTGCTCTTTCCCGCCTTCATTATTTTGAGCTAGCAAACTCCCGATTGATTTTTCTGAGGCAGAGATATATAGTTTTAAGGGTTTTCCCATTTGAGGGGCACCAACCCTGGTGGAGAAGTCAAATAGGCCTTGATGCTGTCGAAGGCCTTTTGGTGTGGTGGTCCCCACTCGAAGTTTTCTTTATCCTTCAATCTTAGTAAAGAAGTCAGCGGCTGGATCTTGCCCGCTAAATTGGCAATGAACCTCCTCAAGAAATTAATTTTTCCCAGCAACCTCTGAAGTTGCACTTTGTTGGTGGGCGGGGGAGACTCCATTATTGCCCGAGATTTGTTTTTGTCCACTTCTACACCTCTTTGATGAACCAAGAATCCCAAGAAGTTGCCCGCTCTTACTCCAAACGCGCACTTCTTTGGATTCATCTTCAATTGGTGGATCCTTATTCTTGTCAATGCTTGCCTGAGGTCTATCAGATGCTGCCCTTCTGTTTTAGATTTCACCACAATGTCATCAATGTACACCTCCATGCTCTGGCCAATCAAATCATGAAAGATGGCATTCATTGCCCTTTGGTAAGTTGCACCAGCATTCTTGAGCCCGAATGGCATGACCAGGTATTCATATGCCCCCACATGACCGGGACACCTAAAAACTGTTTTATGTATATCTTCCGGGGCCATCTTTATCTGATTATATCCGGCATTTCCATCCATAAAAGATAAAACTTTATGTTTTGCTACTGCATCTATGGATAGATTGGCCATGGGCATGGGATATTCATCTTTTGGAGTAGCGCCATTAATATTTCTGTAATCAACACAACATCGTACTGCTTTTGTTATAGCTTTTAAAACGGGTACAATGTTGGCTAACCACTCCACATATTTGGATGGTCTGATAAAGCCAGCTTTTACTAGCCTTTCAATCACTTCTTTGACATTTTCTTCTATCTCATTTGACATCCTTCGTGGTGCTTGCTTAACAGGTTTATATCCCTCATTGATGGGCATTCTATGTTCCACCAAGGTTGAATCTAAGCCTGGCATCTCAATATAATGCCAAGCAAAACAATCTTTGAATTCTTGCAAAAGACAGATAATCTTTGCCCGATAATCAATATTCAATAAACCACTGATTTGTATTGGTCTTGGATCTTCTTCTGTCCCTAGCTCAATAACTTCCAGAGGATCTTGGATTTCTGGTGGTGGCTTATCCGGTTCTGCACACAAAAATTCGACTAGCTCGGGGCTTTCGGGCAAGTCGTCTGGCCCATCAAGGTCATATATGCATTCGGCCATTTGTATGGCTCTTTCCAACTCTTCTCTACAAGATTCATCCCTACTTTCATCCTGGCTGGTCGAGCTCATACCTGCCATTCCTGCTCTTCTTTGTCTAAGAGTTCCCTTTCTTGCCTCCTCATTTTTCCATACACCAACAGTCTTTTAATCAGGGATCTGACTGCCATTACCTGATCTTTCCTTTTTTGTTCTGTCATTGGTGGTGTAGGGGTGTCGGGACGATACAATGTATATCCCACTCCTCTCTAGTAAGGAGCATTCCTTGCTCTAGAAGCTTTTGGGCCGTCACCTTGGTAGGGCGGCCATTCTCATCTGCTCCTGAACATTTCAAGATTCCTACGTTGGGGTTGTAGAAACTTGCTTCCGCCACATTGGCTGTGGGAAGAAATGGCCGTGATTCGGCCTCTACTATCTCCTAAAAGCCTGGTTTTTCTGTGCCTGCCTCATGATAAACAACCACTTGTTGATGAAGAGTGGAGGGTACGACAAGACTTTGATGGATCTAATCTCTTCCGAGTAAGGCCTCATAGGTGGAAGTGCAGTCTACCACAAAGAATGCCAGCATGATCTGTTTAGACCCCAAGTCCACTTCTAAAGGCAATATCCCATGAGTCTTGGTGATAGCGCCCGAGAAGCTTGAAACCGTGAGGTCTGTAGGAATAAGATCTTCCGTGCTTCTCTCTATTTTCTTCATTTGCTTGGCCGGCAATACATTAACAGCCGCTCCCCCATCAATCAAAATTCTTTTGAAGGGCACCCCCTCCAAATGAGCTGTAATGTATATGGGCTTAAGATGATTGGCAAGCAAAGTGTTTGGGCGGCTGAACACCATTTTGTCCGTATAAATCCTTAAAGGACCACTCTTGGATGCTTCAGAGGATTCAGCCTTGCCCGATTCTCCCTCTTCGACTACCTCCACATTGACATGTGCCATCATTGGCTCAGTTGTCAAGTAATCACCTTCCATAGTAGCGGGTTGATCAGGTCTGGCACCAAACATGGCGGATAATACATATGCCATGTTGATATGAAAATTGCTAGGCTCGGGCAGTTCCTCTTTCTTGCTCCCAATCTGGTCCATGAACTCATTCAACCAAGCCATCGCATCTGCTGGAAGCAGTGGTTCTGGTGCCTCCTCTTGTTGATTCATGCCTGAATATGGTGTTTGCTTTGGAACCTCACCGAAATGATCCACCACTGACAGAGAAGGTGGTTTCCTTTCCGGTGAAACAGTTCCAAAACAAATAGGCTTTGTCTTCCATCCAGGAGTTGGTACCATGATCATATCTTTTTGAGCTCTCCTCAAGATCTTATACTTCCCAGGATGCAGGCTCGGTGGCACATGGTCTCCCTCGCCTTCTGTCTTGCTATTAGCCCTTTCCACTTCCTTTTTACTCCTCCATCAGAACTGGCTACTCCCCTCAGATGATGTTTTCTCCAACTTTTGATTTTTGGATGCTTCAGACGTCGCAGGGGTCTTTAAGGAGTTCATGTAGGCCTTGTGTTGCCTTTGGACCCTTCTGACCATGGAAGCTCCCATTTGTTTAACAGGCTGTCCATTCTTCCTAACCACGTACCATTTTCTCCCAAGGCGGGCAGGGTTATCTCTCTGGACAGGATTTGTTATCCTATCACTCTTCTTGGCTTCTCTTCCCATATGGTCGTACTGAGAATGCTCTACACCCTTCCCTTTTGGCCTTTTAGCTTCCTCATCTTCTGCTTCCTCAGAAACCTCATGGTTTCGAAATACTTCTGATAAAGCTTTAGGTTGGGAATCACCTCCCAATCGTTGAAAAATACTTCGTGAAGTATCTCTTCCTGTTGCCCGCCTCGCTCTTTCGCAGGCTTCTCTCATTTTTTCTTCTTCTTTCCTCCTGATCAATTCATGATCAATGAGGACTCATGCTGGGGGAATTTCGAGCTCACACTCGCATTGGCATTTACTGCATAGAACCATCCCTTTGATTATGGCTGATTTTGGATATTCGGGCGATTTGATCACCCTTCCTGTGGATTTGTCAGCCAATCTTCCTTCTTCTGTTTCCCTTGTAATCTTTTTTTTTCCCTTCTCAGCCCATGCCATACTGATCATATTTATAGGGGCCTCTGAGAAGGGATCTGCAGGTTTATCCACCACCGCTTCTTCTGGCTGGCTGGTTTTAAGTCTCGTTTTCTCCCTATCATTTTTTCCCCAAATTGAGGTAAAGATATAGGAGTAATTGGTCTTACGACCAGGTCAGTTTTCTCTTTGAAGTTTGTGGAGGCGTTCTCCAATCTTTGCAGCATTTGCAACAAGGTAGTTTGCAAATCTTCTGGCAGTTTTGGCATCTTTCTTTTGATCAAGTCAGATCCCACCGGGCGTGCCAAAACTATGTTCGTGGCAGGAATTTCCGTTGGGGATGTTTCCTGGCCGACGAGCACACAGCTCCCCGAGAGGTTGGCATCGGTTGATGTTTTCTGTCGGGCTTCTGCTTTACTGGCGGATTTATCAGGCAAGGCTTGTCGGGCAAGGATTGTCGGGCAAGGCTGATCGTCTTGCAACTTCCTATCTTTGTGGTTTTATCAAGGGGTTTGAAAGCTTAGAAAAGGGGGTAAGGAGATGAGTTTACAGAGAGAAATCG
Source organism: Malus fusca (assembly GCA_035220775.1). Lineage (NCBI taxonomy): Eukaryota > Viridiplantae > Streptophyta > Magnoliopsida > Rosales > Rosaceae > Malus > Malus fusca. The sequence continues at coordinate 22,045,416 of CM069065.1, read as the reverse complement.
ATACTACAACAAGAGTTGAACAGGGTAGCAGAGCTATTACAAAGACTTGAATGAAGGTTTATCCCGAGAGGGATGAAGGCTTGGGCTGACTACAGCTTCGTTTGAAGGCAAATCTGGCTTTTGAGCAGAGTTTGTGCTTCCATTTGTTTGTTTGGTTGAGTGTCCTTATTCCTGGTTTCTCTTTCTTCTTTTATAGACAACTCGGCTTGGCCTCCTGTAGCAGCAACCTTGCCCGAATGCAGCTTGAAGGGTAGTGACTCATCAGCTATTTTACTTGACTGCCACTATAAAGTACTTTATGGGCTGATTAGCTGGTCAGTCTATACCACTTGGCCTTTGGGTAGGTGAGCAAGTGGTTCTCATGAGCTGCACCAAGTCAGAAAAGGCCTTTTCTGCTTTCTAAGCTTTGGCTGGGCTTCGGCCATCTCTCCTTCTAGGCTTCCCTTTGGGCCAACTCCTTTCCGAGCCCAGAGTTCAAGTTTTGATCCAAACACATTTCTAACGACTACTTCAATCCAATGTGGTGAGCCATTGTATGAACAAAAGCGAATTCGAACCATATTATTGCTAGTCATTGTAAGGCTACGTCAACTACCTCTCTCTCTTAATATAGATAATATCGTTTGTTTAAAAAAAAAAAACACTTGCTTAGATCTAAGAGGCTTAGGTGTGTTTCGCCATGAAATAAAACAATGTAATCTTAATTTAGGTCAACAACAGAAAGCCATACAACAGATAAATTAAGGCAAAGTTAAAGAACCCAATTATTAGTACTTTAAAAATCTTATTTACACTTCTCACAAGTGTTTTTTTTTCTTTATAATTGTAGAAATTTTGGGGTGTAAAATGAGATTTTAGAAGTACCAATAACAATTCCCATATTAAATTTGAAAAGTAATTTTCGCACACCCCGCTCTTTATTTCGGATTGAATAAATTAAACACAATTAACGGCCAAAATTAAACATGGGTGGTTAATTAAAAATAGTGTGTGAAACTTTTTTATTGTAATAGAAAACAAATATGTATTTTCATCATCTTTTGGTTGACAAAGAGAGTTTTATTAATATGTAGTTTAGATTAAGAGAACATTTATTAGCTTCTTCAAAAAGAAATGAAACTATTATTAGTACTTTAAAAATCTTATTTACACTTCTCACAAGTGTTTTTTTTTTCTTTCTAATTGTAGAAAGTTTGGGGTGTAAAATGAGATTTTAGAAGTACCAATAACAATTCCCATATTAATTTTGAAAAGTAATTTTCGCACACCCCGCTCTTTATTTCGGATTGAATAAATTAAACACAATTAACGGCCAAAATTAAACATGGGTGGTTAAGAAGTTAAAAATAGTGTGTGAAAATCACTTCCAAAATTTATCCTGAGTACAAATTTCTTAGGAAAATTACATAATCAAATACAAATACTTATATTCCAAATTTGAAGAAAAACTTGGGTGGGACTTGGCTTGCTACTGGACTTTGCTGAGTGGCACTACAATCCACTTAAAACTCTCCATGTAGTAAGTTTTAAAATATAATATTTTTTAAAATATAATATTTATCAGTCCCTATCATTCTTCTATTTCAAAAATTTTATGATTATATTTTCTACTAATTAATACACACCATGAGATTGATCTAACATTTCATATTTTTCCCTCTCCCCTATCCCCTATCTCTCATTTTCCTTGCCCATCTGCAGTTCATATTCTTTTTCTTTTCATTTAATTTGATTTATTTATCTATAATTATCTTTTAAATAATTACTGGTGAGGGGAAGGAGAATTCGTATGGTGTTCGGTTTTGTTTCTGACGACCAAAATCATTACCATGAGCTTCTGATCCTTTGACAATTAATGGACCTGATCGTTCGAACTTGAAAACTTAGTCGTTTAATATGTTTTGCTGATATTCAATTTTGTTGTTAGTCAAGGTAGATGCTACAATTCATATTTATTGATAAACTATTACAATTATAGATGCTTTTTGTTTACAATTCATATATGAAGAAAGGAAACAAACAGTGTCCAAGAAGACTGCAATGGTAGAGAGGGAAGAAAACAAGTGGAATGGGAAGAAGAAAAAATATGAAGTGTTAAATAGATTTGATGGTTTATTTTAATTAATAGAAAAGATAAGTATGAAAATTTTAAAATAGAAGAATGACAGGGAATGGTAAAATATTATAGGAAAGAGATCCTTTCCGGATCCCTTCCACCAAAGCTACTAGATCAAGTGATTCAGGTCTTTGAAATTTCATCCAACGGTAAAAAATTATTACACCTTTTAAGGGATAAAAAAAAGGTGAGCCGTTGGATGAAATTTCAAATGTAAAAAACTCTTGATCTGGTGGCCTTGGTGGAAGAGATCTGGATAGGACCTCTTTCCAATATTATATGTAAAATTTATCATGTGGCAAATTTTGAATGGATTGTAGTGTCACTCAACAAAGTTCAGTGGCAAGCCGAGCCCCATACAAGTTTTTCTCCTAAATTTATGGGACTATTTGCTGCCATCTTTGCTTTCCTAAAAATAAAAAGTACGGAATTTTTTTGAAATGTTGTATGAATTTATACATACTTTTCAACTGGTTATATGAACTAAAATTTTAGACGAATTGTCGTACCAACATTTTGATAGTAATTTGTCATCTCACCCTAACTTCGTTAAGCTTTCCATTCAAAATAAGTTGCACATAACTTGACATATTTATGTCATTTCAACACCTCACTCTCCTTCTAATAAAGTTGCCTTCGACAAAAGTATTTCTTAGGTTTCTCAAAAAATACAAAAAATACAAAAAAAAGGGTTGATCTAGTATACGATGATCTGGGGGTTTGTCTTTTGAAAAGGGGATCGATTTGCACTCCAGTGTTTCGAAATGAAGATGATTGAAAATATAGTCATTGCGAATGCTCCAATCTATGGTAAAGTTGGATGATATTTGTATATGTTAAAATGTATGAAATGGCAGTATGAAGTTATTGACCTCTGGCATCACATAGTTTTTTTTTTTGGAACTAATTAGAGGAAGAGTATGAAACAAATTGTAATGGCTGCACCACTACATAACAACCTATTTATGGTAAGAATGATCACTTTGTTCACATTAAGTCATGCCTCACTTGTAATAGTTTATTGACAAACTTTTACAAAACAAATATTAGTTATATTTATGTCTTGTTATGTGTGGGTTTTGTCAAGAGAGATCTACAAATAAAATAAAAACTCAGCATATTATATTAATACATTTACTTTATAAGTTAAATAATGATCAAATTAGGTTAGGTTATATATCCCTTTATTTTCCAGTCGAGCTTAATTATTTGGACCATTGCATCTAACCATGTTTAGTTACAAGGCCAGAGATTGGTGCATTTCTATTTTTGGGTCATAGCATAGCTATAGGTAGATCAGTTGTAGGATGAGAGTCGAGTGATGTTATGTTACAGTAGGCGAATGCGATTGAGGTAAAAAATTTGGTATAAAGAGAAGAAAAGTTTCACAAGAATCACTGTCTCATCTATTACGAAATTTTAAATCAAATTATTGATTTTGAGGTCTTAATAAGGGCTTATGGTGAGATGATACTTGATAAGCGCATACTATGAGATCTTAATAAGGGATTATGAGGTCCTACAAACATTCCAACTGAGGCCATCTCCAATGGAGAGTTAAAAAGTCAAAAAATGGTCTGATTTGTCCAAAAATTCATCTCTAACCCATGGCTAAGCTCTAATTTTATGGAGCCCACTAGGTCATTATTTGGCCAAAGAGGCATCAAGCTGACCAAATGTAGCCCTTGTCTTAGCCACTTTTTTTAGGGGTTAGCTCCCCATTTGCAATAATTGATTCAAAATCAATGACGAGATTTGAAAACATCCAACGGTAGTTTAATTAAACTAACTAATAAATTTGAAGTATAAACTTAAAACTAATAAGTTATTGAGGGGGCTATTTTTAGCCCCATCGATCAGAGAAAATATATGAATATGGTCTGATAATGTTTATTTAAAAAAAAATTACAAAGCTATAATTTTAGACAGAGTATATTTAGCCATTTCTAATGGAGATGGCTTGAACATGGCCTTTACAAACCTAACATGCATGATGGAAAAAGGCAAAATGTAAAGGGGAAGATAGTGGAGCAAGTAATCAAGGGTAAAGGAAAAGGGACAGCACATGGTTGAATTGCCAAAAGTGAATTATTACAAACTTATGGGTCGTGCAAATCTGGTGATGCCAATTAGTGAAGGTTATGGATTTTTGTGAAACCAGACTGCTATACAAGTGCTCATAGTCTCGTACATAATTGTGGGTTGCAAAATGCATGTTGAAATTGTGCTTGTGCTTTGGCACGCCAATTTTTTATTTATTTTTTCTTGGCTAGCTGTACTTCTAATCCTTAGGTCACTCGCAAATCCATCAATGGGGTTCTAAACTTCTATGAACATTTACGATTTGCTACGTTGGGACATAATAATGATTGATTTTGTATGTAGTTTGCTAATTTTGTCTATAACGTCTATTTTTCAGTTATATATAATTTTATATGTATGGTTTAAAGATCTGTTGAAGATCTTATTTGTAATTTGATTCTTGTTACAAAAAAAAAAAAAAAAAACGGTTTCTAAAATTTTATGAACTAGATTTGTTGATGAGATCTCATTGTTAAAAGGTTTCAACGTCCACCAAAGAAGAGATGATCACTTCTTAACACCTACGGCAAAAAGAAGAAAAAGTAGTGGCAAAAAGAAGAAAAAGTAGTAGCAAAAGGAGAGTAGACCACATGGGAAAGAAGAGGAGACCAAAAATTGATTTGACAAAACATTAATGGGATAAGATAAGTTGTTTCATGTTACAAGGTTTGGCTCTTGTTTTGATAAAGCAAGGAAAAGTAGGTATTCCTTCTCTAAATCTAAAACATGCACAATACCTAATTAATCAACACTCCTATCTTGTAAAATAATGAAACATGTCAGTACATGATGAATTTTTTAGAGTATTAATGACAATTCTCTTTTAAAATTACGTTAATATCAAAATTTTGTTAAAACTTTCCTAGTTTTAGTGTGATTGTGTAAATTCTATATTAGATTTGATTATAGTTATTCTTTCCTATATAAACTTGTATTCCTTGGGGATGAAGGACTTCTCTCTCTTATTACTATAAATAAAGGCACTGCGTAGGGGGAATAACACATCATCTACACACACATTCCTTTACACAATTCTACAAACACATCTCTCTCTCTCTTTTCTCTCCTTGTCGCCGGCCCCCTTCCCTCTGTGCATAACTTATACCAGATAGGAATCTATGTCGGATATGATTCTCCTTCGATCATTCGTTACTTAGAACCTTTGACAGAAGATCTGTTTACCGCTCATTTCGCGGATTGTCACTTCTATGAGACAATCTTCCCGTCGTTAGGGGGAGATAAGTACGTCAACGTTCCTAATGAATGATGCGAATTATCATGGACAACTCCCACTTTGGCTCATTTAGATCCCCACACCGCTCAGTCTAAAGCTGAAGTGCATCGCATATTAGATCTCCAGAGCATGCCAGATGCTTTCACCGATCTAGTGCGAGTGACAAGATCACATATTCCAGCTGCGAATATGCTTGCAAAGATTACATAAGGTGTTTGGACCTATAGCTCCTACTCCTCCATATGTGAAGCCCGTTGCCTACAAGTGGGTTTTCGTTCCGAAGTGTAATGAGAAGAACAAAATTATGCGTTACAAAGATCGTCTTGTTGCGCAAGGCTTTTCATAACACCCTCAAATTGACTATGACCAAACTTATTCACCCGTTATGGATGTGATTACTTTTCGCTACCTTATCAGTTTGGTAGTTTCCGAAAAACTGAATATGCAGCTGATTGACGTATCAACTGCATATCTTTATGGGGATCTTGATACGGAAATTTATATGAAAGTTCTCAAATGACTTACATTGACTGGATCAAATATTTCCAAACCTCGGAACATGCTCTCAATTCGGTTGAGGCGTTCACTCTACGGTTTGAAGCAATCCAGAACAATGTGTTATAACCGTTTTAGTGAGTATTTGACTAGTCAGGGATATGTGAACAATGAACTATTGCCTTTGTGTGTTCATTAAGAAGTCACATTTCGGTTTTGCGATAGTTGCAGTATATCTCGATGACATGAACCTTATCGGAACTCTTGACAAACTCGTGAGAATTAGAGCGCACCAGAAGTCGGAATTTAAGATGAAAAATCTAGGAAAGACTCGATACTGTCTTGGTCTCGAGATAGAGCACCATTCAGATAGAATCTTAGTACATCAAATGAACTACACCCAGCAGGTGTTACACTGCTTTAATGAGGATAAAGTGAAGGCTTCAAGTACTCCTATGGTCGTTTGATCGCTAGATGCAAAACGAGATCTCTTCAGTATGAAGAAGGATGATGAAGAGATTTTGGAGCTTGAAGTTCCTTATCTAAGTGCGATAAGTGTTTTATTGTACTTAGCTCAATGCACTAAACCCTACATCTAATTCGCTGTTAATCTTTTGGCAAGATACAGTAATGCACCAACATGCAGACACTGGACTGGTGTTAAAGACATCTTGCGCTACCTTAAGGGTACTATGGATTTGGGCTTGTTCTATCCCTACGAATCCTCGAGTGATGCTACACCCCCTTATCTCGAGTCGATTCTCGCCTTGTTGGTTATGTCGACGTAGGATATTTATCTGATCTGCACAAGGCACGTTTTTAAACGGGTTATGTCTTTACCGTTGGAGGCACCACAATCTCTTGGAGGTTAACTAAACAGACCTTAGTTGCCACTTCGTCTAACCATGCTGAAATTCTCTCCTTATATGAAGCAACTCGGGAATGCTTTTGGTTGAGAGCAGTTATGGGCCATATTCGAAGCTCCTGCAATCTTTATCCCGTCGTGGATGTCCCGACGATGATCTATGAAGACAACGCATCATGCATCAAACAGCTCAAGAAGGGCTACATCAAAGGAGACATCACCAAACACATTGCGCCGAAGTTATTATTCTCACATCAACAACAAAAGCATCAGAAGATTGAAGTCACGCAAATCAGTTCACAAGACAATCTGGCCAACCTCTCATCAAATCACTACCAAAGATGATGTTTCAGAAGCTTGTTCAAGGAATTGGTATGTGTAAACTTTTTGAGTTGTAACATTGCTAGTTCTCTTTGAAATTGTGTCAAACTCAGGGGGAGTATCCTGAAGTATACTTGCTTGATCTTAATGAACTCTTTTTCCCTACGATTATGAGCATTTTTCTCACTGGGTTTTTGCTACCTAACTAGGTTTTAATGAGGCACCCACCTTGGGTTGATCATATTCCTGATGACGTTCCGTAGATGTTTCATTTGACTTTGCATTACTCACGCATTTTTCCTTAGACTATGGATTTTGTCCCTAGTCGGGTTTTTACCATAGCCATATGGTTTTTTTAGTGAGACTTACTTCCTTATGCAAGTTCCTACCTTATTGAGAATAAAGTGTTCCCATAATCAGGTGCCGACGAGTCGACTTCCTTAACTTCTACATGATGCCGAATCTACCTTGGGTATTTACACACTCAAATGGGATTGTTATAAACTTTCCTAGTTGTAGTGTGATTGTGTAAATCCTAGATTATATTTGATTCTAGTTATTCTTTCCTATATGGACTTTTATTCCTTGGGGATGAAGGATTTCTTCTCTCTCTTATTACTATAAATAAAGGCACTGCGTAGGGGGAATAACATATCCTCTACACACACATTCCTCTACATAATTCTATAAACACATATCTCTCTCTTTTCTCTCCTTGCCGCCAACCCCTTTCCCTTTGTCAGATACAATAAACTACAACAAATTTTATGTTATAGGTAGTTTATAGTGTTTAACTAAAAAAATAAAGTGTTCAGGATTTAATCAAGAATACTCAGGAAACAATAAGTGTATACATCTTGATTTTTTATGATTGTCTTTGGCATCGACACTCATAGATCTTGAAATTTATCTTCACTTTCCCAACATATTGATCAACAATTAGGAACTTTAAATCTTTCTCACTACATGAAATTGGAATGTGACTCTTCCATCAGTATATTTAATTTATTTTTATCTAAAAATTATTTTTAGTAAACATTACACACACTTTGATCAGGAATGTCAATTTGGGCACTTGAATCAAGGCATGATGGCCGACAATTGAAAGCTGAAGAAACCATAAAGTGAAGATAATATGAAAAATGTGAATAAATTAAAATTTAAAGAAACTAAAGCAACATTGCGTAATGTGCGAGTTAGAACCCAAATTACAATGCATAAGTGTCAGAGCATAACTACGAGTGTAGCATAAATAACAAATATTCTCATCTAGGGTAGGGTGGATGTTAATACAATAAAAGGAAATAACTTCCTACATTATCAAAAGTGAATGTCATTGTTTGCCAATAATCCTCGTCACCACAAGAACACTGCCACAAAATCTTGGATGGGCGAAAAACAAAGGTGACTGGACCGAAAAGTAAAGTTTTGTAAAACGGTTGTTTTCGTAAAGTAGTAATCCCTCGTAGTAAAACATGTATAGTTCTCAAATACTCATACTACTCATATGTAAACAGTAAAGTACCCAAATAAAAAAATGGATGTAGGATACGAGTATCGAAATAATAAACAATAATATCTGCAAAGCTCATTGTTGTGTTCTTTTCAAGTGCAAATATAAGGATAGTATAATGGCACAAGTAAGGGTGTTGAACCACAAGGACTGATTAGAACTCTACAAATTACTAACTTTGGAAACTAAAATAACTTAAAAATGCAAGAACGATAAAGATAAATGATAGGTTGATTCAGAAATAATGGGAATGGAACTAGGGATACTGATTTCACCGTTACAAGCGAATTCCATGAAAATTAAGTCAAAACGCATTTAACTCTCCAATTTGCAACTAGGGTTCGTTTTACTCATTTATGATCATCCATTTGATGTGTGGTTGTGATCAAGTGCTCCTAATCTGCAACCTAGTTGTGATGTTCAACTTAGATTACCAAATAAGAATCCATTAAGAACAAGAAAACTTCTAAGAATCAAAGAAATCACATGGCTGGATGTATGCATAACAGTTTCTTCATTCATTCACATGTGTACCAAGATTAAGTATAATGTGTACTATAACCTTGATCAAATAATCTGTAAGAAACCTTAATGGTGATCAAACATTAAGATAAACAAACAAATTAAACTATAAAATCATTGAATGAAACAAGAAAACAGATTAATGAATTGAATACTTTAACTTAATAACATAGAATAGTTTTGCAAGGCTACATCGAAATCCCCAACTATGAACTTAATTTCACAACATATATAAATATCAAGAACAACATGAGTGAAATTAAATTCATAGAAGAAACCCCTTGAAGTAATTATGATGTGGAAATCCTTCAAGAACGACGCGGCTGCGTGGTTTCTTCGGTGGCAGCGGATGGCGAAGGAAATAGGGTTTTGTTTCTGGAAGAAAGGCCAAAGAAAGAGAATAGAGTGAGCTCTGGGCAACCCCAATGGCAGTGGCGGAGCCAGAATTCTGAATGAGGAGGGGCCATATATATATATATATATATATATACGAGTGTGAGTGTGTAAAAAGTTGAATTCATAACATGTTGACATATGCAATTTGTGTAATCCTCACAAAACTGAAAAAATTCTCTTAAATTCAATACTAAGAAGAAAAAAATGTAAAAACCCAGACAACCAAGTAAGAGGTAGGTTGTGGAAGGCTAAAGAAAATACAAAGAAGTAGGAAAAAGATGGAAAAGGGGGAGAGGTCTGCAAATAAAGAAGGTGAGTTGCTTTAAAAAATTATAGGGTGTATATTACTGTTAGGTGAGATAATCAAACCAAAAGTGGGGTTGCTTTTTCCATTTAAAATTGCACATCTCTTTTAAAACTCCCCTGCCAAACTTATCGTTTCATTAGATAGCCGAAAAGATTTAAAATCAAAACAGCTTAACGACGTCGTTTGCTTCATCTTCTTCCATGAGGTTCACACCTCAGATGAAGTCAGGATGGGCCGGGGACTACCCTAGTCCCTTGGTGGCTCCGCCCCTGCCCAATGGGGGCTTGTGTAAAAGTGATATGAAACCCTAGTATTTATATGTTAAATGGGGCTGCATCTGATTGCAAGGTGATCCCAACCATTAAGCCAAAGTTTTGAACATTTTTCCTTATTTGGCTCCTCCAAATCAAGCTAGATATTCCAATTCCTTTCCCATTATGCTCTTGGTCTCCTAACCAGCCAGATTCGCTTTGGATTCTTTATTTGGACTTCAAAACAAGTAACAACTTTATTTGGGATCCAAAACAGGCCACTAAACTTCTTTCCACATTTAAATAAGGGTCAACCCAAAAAATGGCATGTTTTCACTTCTTTTGACTTCAAATTGATCCTAAAACGCATATAAATGCACACTGATACAAAATAGGGTGAAACGCAACTGGTTTTACTCTAAAATGTCATAAATAGACTAGGAATGGATGGTATTAATGCATGAAATATAAGAGTTATCAAATACCCCCAAACCTGGTTTTTACAAGTCCTCGAGTAAAACTATAACTAAAAACACACAAAATTATAAAATCTAACTATACCACTTTCGATGGCTAAACGATTACACTGAGCATGTGCAACAAGCCTTTAAACCTCTATGTGTCCCTAATCGGAGAAGTTGTGTCTCCTGAGAGTTTACAGTGATGACGCCCACAAACATCTATAGACTCTGCAAACAAATTGATTAAAGCATACTTGAAACAAACTAATAAGAACCAATGAAAGCTTAGTCATACATCCAAACCAAAAGTCTGCCACTTCAAAGAATCGTATCATGCGTAAAGTGTAAAAATATTACTCCATGACTCATGACTTTAAAGACACCCCAAAGATAGAATTCGCCTCAACTCTAGTCCTCACAGATATCACTCAAATTTTCACTTAGATCCTAAGGTGTAGTCTCTCCACAAATACATGTGAGTGAAATTATGTAAAAGAGATTAAAAAAATTCTCACATATGAAATATGAAATAAAAGCACAATTTCTGAACAAATCTCATGAAATGAATCAAATACTAATAATATGGATAGCACACGTACTTACCAGCATCTATGAATACATCCCCAAAGATCAGCTAGGTCTTTCACAAGGTTGTAATGTAAGACTTAGGCTATGAGCTATGAAAGAAAGGATAGGAAATACTAGAGCTTGGGACATACCAAAATGTCTTTGTTATGAAATAAGCAGGCACTTCACTTGAATTGGTCTTTGTTATTTGTTCTTGGCATCCAGGACCCATGTGTGAGAGTGAAAGGATTTGGAAATTGTATTTTCTTTGATCATCTTGTTTTTTTCTTTTTTTTCTATTTCTCTTTTTATTTTGAAACTTCTTTTATTTTGCAATTCCAGCACATGTTACCTCGGTACACGCCACTTTCTTGATCTAGAGCTCAATCTATCTGTGTCTTCATCCCTTTAGTATTCCCCAAACTGTAAGGTATGGCTGTAATGGGCTAAGATGGGTAAAGTTTGGTGTTGGTGATGAAAGAACTAGGCTAAAAGTGTTTGGCTGCAACATGGGTGAATGGAGCACACAAAGGGATGAGAATTAGGCCTTTTAGTGGTTAAAACATGCATAGCCTAACATCGTCTCAATGAGTTCATTCATAGGTGATAATAAACACATGGTATCTGCCACATAGGGATTATTCTTAGCATTCAATCAAAGAGAAATAATGAGATCATTTGAAGTGAGTCTGAAGGAAAAAGATAGGAATTGAAACACTTTAAACCCTTTCAAAGAAGCAAATAGGCTCAAAATAGCTCACTAGGGTAGGCTCCAATATTATTGCTCTAGAATTTGAGCATGATATATTAACCATCATAATTCCAAGAGTAACAACTTTGTATAGGGATTATTCTTAGCATTCAATCAAAGAGAAATAATGAGATCATTTGAAGTGAGTCTGAAGGAAAAAGATAGGAATTGAAACACTTTAAACCCTTTCAAAGAAGCAAATAGTCTCAAAATAGCTCACTAGGGTAGGCTCCAATATTATTGTTCTAGAATTTGAGCATGATATATTAACCATCATAATTCCAAGAGTAACAACTTTGTAAAAGAAAATAAGATACAAAACTTTTTCATGACAACACTGTAGTTTTGTTTGTAAACATAGCCCTCATATACATTCACATTAGTAAGCAAAAGAAAACTTAACCAAAACTAAAATCAAACGAAAATTTTCAATCCCACACCCCCAAACCTAAACTAAGCATTGTACTCGATGCTTAAAAATGAATGGAATGCATGCAGTGTAAATAGGCATAGCGTGTGGAATGAAAATAAAATAAAACTAAAATACACAAATAAAAGAAAAGAACACAAACCCAGCTAGGTTGCCTCCTAGCAAGTGCTTTATTTAACGTCTAGGCAAGACGTGGTGGGTATGATGGATGAACGCCTAGGGTGGCAGGAAGTCAAGGTACCTCTAAACCTTGGTCGGAAGAAGTAGATTCTTTTGAGGGACTTTGAATATGGTGCGTTGAATTTCCACAAGGACTTGATTGTGGCATTTTTGTCTCTCCTTGTGAATAAAATGCAAGGCCATATCCTCTTCCTTTGTTTGAGATGGCAGCAAGGTCTCGTTATTGAACTTCAATTCTTTTCCCTCTTGAAATGGCAGCAAATCATCTTCCAAAGACTCCAAATATGACACCTGAAAAGATGTAAAACAACATGAAGAATCCGGCATAGATTTTGAAAAACATTCAATTAAATTAGAGGATAGAAGAAGAGCTTCAAACACTATGTCCAACACAATTTCACCAAGCACATCTATGGGTGACCCATCATGCTTTTGTGTTGACAAATCTCCCTGGAAAAAGAATTGGTGGAACATATGGCTTGGGAGGAATGAAAGGTTCTTCATCTTCATAAAGCATATGAACCTCATGAAAATATGCACAACAAGCTTCCTTTGGTTGTTCCTCATTCTCTTCTTGATCATCACCACCAGATTGATGTTCATTTAACGCTTGGACAATCTACCCCAATTGAATTTCCAACTTGGTTAGTGCAGTGGAGTGTTCTTGAATCATGCTACTCATTGATTGTTGAAATTGTAAAGTGCTTTGACAAGTAGCTTCAAAGTGTCATCCAAAGTAGTGCCAAAGGATTCCTGCTGTGATGGAGGTGCAAATGCTTGATTTGGAGCCTCTATGTTTCTCCAAGAGCCATGATTAGAGTTCCTCCAAGCAGGGCTATATGTGTTTGACAATGGTTGCAGTGGCTCTTGGTTAAAGAAACACATGCGGTGTGAGTGCTTTCGGAAAAACGTAGGAAACTCATCTCTTCTTGGGCAGAATGGAAGAGGATGGCCAGTTTTAGCACATAATGGCCATTCGTCGTACATCTCTCTATACCACCTGAAATCAAACAACCTAAAATGTAAATTAAAAATCAAAACTAAGAAAAGAAAAACATATAGGGTTTATAAAGCAAGCAATTATAGGGGACTGCAATCAGTCCCCGGCAACGGTGCCAAAATTTTGTTGTGTTCCTTTCAAGTACAAATATAAGGACAGTATAATGGCACGAGTAAGGGTGTCGAACCATAGGGACTAATTATAACTTTACAAATTACTAGCTTTATGAGAACCCTAACTAAACAATGAAAATGCAAACTGAATTTAGATTTTCCAATTGGAAACTAAAATAACTTAAAAATGCAAGAAACATAAAGATAAATGATAGGGTGATTTAGAAATAATGGGAATGGAACTAGGGATACCGATTTCACCGTTACAAGCGAATTCCATGAAAATTAAGTCAAAACGCATTCAACTCTCCAATCTGCAACTAGGGTTCGTTTTACTCATTTATGATCATCCATTTGATGTGTGGTTATGATCAAGTTCTCCTAATTTGCAACTTAGTTGTGATGTTCAACTTAGATTACCAAATAAGAATCCATTAAGAACAAGAAAACTTCCAAGAACCAAAGAAATCACATGGCAAGATGTATGCATAGCAGTTTCTTCATTCATTCACATGTCTACCAAGATTAAGCATGATGTGTATTATAACCTTGATCAAATAATCTGTAAGAAACCCTAATGGTGATCAAACATTAAGATAAACAAACAAATTGAACTATAAAATCAGTGAATGAAACAAGAAAACAAATTGATGAATCGAATACTTTAACTTAATAACATAGAATAATTTTGTAAGGCTACATCGAAATCCCCAGCTATGAACTTAATTACACAACATGATTACATAATATATAAATATCGAGAACAACATAAGTGAAATTAAATTCATAGAAGAAACCCCTTAAAGCAATTCTGATGTGGAAATCCTTCAAGAACGACGCGGCTGCGTGGTTTCTCCGGTGACAGTGGATGGCAAAAGGAAATAGGGTTTTGTTTCTAGAAGAAAGGCCAAAGAAAGAGAATAGAGAGAGCTCTGGGCGACCCCAAGGGGGGCTTGTGTAAAAGTGATATGAAACCCTAATATTTATATGCTAAATGGGGCTGCAGCTGATTGCAAGGTGATCCCAACCATTAAGCCAAAATTTTGAATGTTTTTCCTTATTTGGCTCCTCCAAATCAGGCTAGATATTCCAATTCTTTTCCCATTCTGCTCTTGGTCTCCTAACCAACCAAATTCGCTTTGGATTCTTTATTTGGACTTCAAAACAAGTAACAGCTTTATTTAGGCTCCAAAACAAGCCACTAAACTTTTTTCCACGTTTGAATAAGGGTCAACCCCAAAAATGGCATGTTTTCACTTCTTTTGGCTTCAAATTGATCCTAAAACGCATGTAACTGCACACTGATACAAAATAGGGTGAAACGCAATTGGTTTTACTCTAAAACGTCACAAATAGACTAGGAATGGATGGTATAAATGCATAAAATATATGAGTTATCACTCATTAAAATAATTTAAACACACAAGTCATAAAGATGGTAGCTACATAAACAGGATGGGTGCATAAGTTACGTTCTAGTACTACAATCGTGTGAAATTGGCGCTAGGAATTCACATATGGCTCCTAGTTGGCTAGTGCAATCTAGGGACATGCTTGCAGCTATTCTGGATCCAAAATGAATGTAACAATGCATGTGAACATATACATGAAGCTGGTCCTAGCCCAAGCAGTACAAATAAAAAGAGACACCGTGCAAACATTTATGATGAGCAGATATTGTACGTATAATATCATGCTACAATTTGTAAACACAAGCATGCCACAGAATCATTCAAAAGGCATTTATGGAACTATGTATAAGATAATATAATATATTTGAAAGCTAAGACCCACTCAGAGATATGTTGCGGAGTCGTAACCGCCTTACCTAGTTTGTCCTCGGGGTGAGTTTCTTTTAACAGAGAAATTACTACACTAATCATGACACTAAAAAACATTAATGTAAAAAAATAAAAAAAAACCTAAATTCCATTTGTTTGCTTGAAAACGGGAATTAAAAGTGGTTGGAACGAGGTTCACATGGCATCATGCACCAACACATGCCACCGCGCGCTGCCACAGAGAAGGAATATTTTTCGATGGCAGCCAGAGTGTTTCAGATTCCAGTCACTAGATGAAATATTATGTCAATTTAAAGAATATTCAGGCCAACGAAATATACCTTTGGGGTTAAGAATATTCTAGTGCCATTAGGATTATTCCTTCAACTTTGACGGAATATTTCATCTTCTTCCTCGGTGAGTCGGTAACTGGCGCCACCGTGCCTGCCGCTCGCCGTTCAGAGTTTCGCGCAGAAACTGGGTATTTTGCCAAATTTCAAAAAGGAATTAAAACATATCCATTTCACCACCAATTTTCACATAAAATATGCCAAATTAAAGTTAGCAGCGAGATGATTCAAATTATACCTAAATCATCGCTAAAGGACGAACAAAGGTGATTGGAAAACAATCGCGAAGTTTGGGTTAAATTTATTTTAACCAAAAACCACGCTATAACTTTATTTAGTGAAAAAGACTTAAATTTTAATAAAAAATGCTTAAATTTTAATAAAAATGACAAAAGAACTTAAATTTTAATAAAAAGACATAATTTTAATATTAAAATAAAATTATAAAAAACAAAACTGACGCGTGGGACTCGCGCGTCCTCACACATATTGTTCATGAAACTTACTATACTGTTTATGAAACTTAACGGTACTACACTGTGTATATTTATATTAGTTCTTTTGCCTTAATTAGGAATGAAATCTACGTATATCACTTATATATATATATATTATTTATTATATACATGAAAATACACCTTACGAGATTATAGTACCAGACGTGTGTTTATGTTATCTTGCTTTTTCAAATGCCTGAAAATGGGTGTCATCGTTGTTACAGTTAGTTAATTCATAATATGATATGTATGTGTATTTTCATGTACTTTTTCTTATTTATTTATTTTTTTGGAAGAGGGGGGATTGGGGGGGGGGGGACGTGCGATGGGCACACATGTTTATATTTTATGTTTTTTTTTTGTGTCCTTATCTTTAAATAAAGTTATTAGATGATTTTTAGTTAAAATGTAAAGTTTTGAAGCCATTTTTATTAAATTTTCTTATATTTTTTTCTCAACGATTACCATCCTTCAAACTCGTAACCATGAGGTTCAAAGCCAATGCACTTTACCACAAGGTTGGGAAGAACGCAGGCAATTACTTATTTTATATACTAGCTGAATGGTGATAATTTGTACAAGATCTTGAGCCTCTACATTTAGAGATTAAGCATTTACCCGTGTTCTGCTACGCCTAGACTACTATAATAACGAACCTAAAATATGACATCTTTTGCCTTAATTTAAGGGAATTGTTATTAAACCTCTAAACTTTCTATAAGGGAATTGTCATTTGACACTCCAAACTTTCTATAATTAGAAAGAAAAATACATTTGTGAGGAGTGCGGAATGAAATTTTTGGAGTGCTAATAACAATTCCCTAATTTAATTAGTTTTTTTTAATTCTTTTTTATTAAACGACGTTAACTTCTCTTCCCCGGACTGACATCCTCTCTCTCTCACATAAATCCCAATTTTGCAGACCATCAAATCCGTGGCTGACACATCCCATGTAACCATAAAAAGAATTTAGGACGAGAACAAAAACAATCCAACATGATAGCGAATATCTCACAAGTTTCATAATTTAATTTTTATCGTTTTGAGGTTCTACTGTATATTTGCACAACCAACCTAATCAACTAACGTCGGTTTAGAGAAAAATCAGAGTAAAGTAATTCAATTCAATTCTAAATGATGTGTCATATTTTAGGTTTATTATATTGTTATAATAGTCTAGATGTAGCGAAATGCAAGTAAATGCACAATCTCTAAATATAGAGACTCGAAATCCTTTGGTACATATATGCATGTATAAGTGACTGAGCACATAATTCAACCTTAGGGATGAATGCATTGACCTGAAACAAAAGAGCATGCATTCAAGCAGAAATCAATTATATTGTAAATCAAGATAAACTTGTTGTGGAACTAGCTTTTGGTATCGATATATTTTTCCTTCTAATTTTGAAAAATCTCACAAATTTGAATCTCTTTTCTCAGTAAATATTAAAAGTGTGTTTACGTGTTTGTAATCGAAATCAAAAGTCAAAGTGTGATTCCGATTACGGGTTATTCTTGTGTTTGCTAAAATTTGGAGGAATCAAAATGGGTGGGGACCACACGAAAAATGAAATTGGATTCTTGATTTTGGAAGAATTGTATTCCTGAGGTGGGAAGGTATCTTTAGGGCTGGGTTCGGTTGACAAATTGTGCCAAATTCCTTATGCCACCTCCCAGCCACATATACACAATTACCAAAAATCAGTTACCGCTAGCCAACTATCTTCTTGTGGTTGCCAAAAATCGGTTCAACCAAATTTTTTTGCTAGTTCGGTTGGTAAATGGCACAACCGGTGATTTGCAAATAAGCTACAAAAACAACAGCTCAAAACCATGTACCAACCCGTAAAAAAACAAATTAGAAAGAAGAAAAAGAAGTTGATGTTGCAATTTTTCAATTGATGATAAGCCAACATAATCATGACTTAAAAAATTAAAATGGAAATCAAATCAAAACTTAATAAGCTAACAACAATGTTAGCAAACATAATCCAAATAGTTATAAGTTCACAAACTCAAAAGTCTAACTAATATAATTGCCTAAATTCAATTGTAGCAACTAATGCATAAACAGAAAACTCAAAACTCAAAAGTATGGTTCTAGTTATAAGATCCCCTTATTATAATCCCAAACCAAATAACTTGTTGTTTTGATAATGCAACATGACTGAAGTAGTAGCAACCAATGCATGTGAAATCTTCCATGAATCAATTCTTCGAAGCACTTGGCATTGATGTTCCTTCTTGAGATGTAAAGTATAACGATCAACTATTTACCTAAATCTGAGAGCTGATGAAGAAGAAGAAGATTTCTGAAATCTGTATGGCAGAGCTAGCAATTGGCACGATGGCAGGGAGGTGTGCGTTGAAGAAAGGAAGAAAACTGAGAGATCAAGGCTGTTAGAAGTTGTGCAAGAGTTAGAACAAAAAACTGAACAGCCATTTATTTTTTAAACCCTAACACTGAGGAGTCATTTATTTTCTAAAACCCTAAAGTTGAAGAGTCAAGCATGTAAAAAATATTTAAAACATCTAAACAGAAAATATGTTTATATATATTGGTCGGCATGGCATACCGCTGGTATACAAGATTCAATACCAAAGCCATACCATTAATAGTCGGTTTGGTATAATTCCAATCGATTATGAAAAAAATGTCATAATTATACTATATCATTATGAACCGATCGGTATGGTTCAGTCGGTAAATCAGTTTATGGCAAAAATTTCTCACCCCTAGGTGTCATTTGAATTCCAGGAGACAAGCGGAATCCGGAATACAACTTTTCTACCTATTATAACCCCATCTAATTCCAATCTGCCACTGAAATCAACAATCCCAGACCTCTTCGCCTGCCTCCCCTTCACCTCCCTCTAGATTTACACCCCAATCAACCAATCCTAATAACCCTAGGACGTCTTCAGATATTTTAAGGTTCTTCTATGGTTGTGGTGTTGTGTGGGGATGGAGGAGCGGGAGAAAGACGGAGCCACATGAAATGATAATGAAGGATGCACATAAAATAAAATGTTGGGAGGGAGGGAGAGAGTCGTGGTGATGGCGGTGCTGGCTGGGGATGACTGACAAAGGATACTGGGAGAACAGAAAATGACGTGAGGTTTGAAAAGGTCGAAAAATTGGGCTGCTTAGGAAGTTATGGGGGTGGGATCATAGGTATAAAAAAGAACAATACTTGGCTACTCAAAGATGAGTAGTAATTCCTACTCAAAAAATTTCAAAATTGTTCGTTATCAATTTATATAACTTAGTGTTTATAATCAGAACCATTGATATTATAAATCACCATATAAAGATTTTCTCTGCAAAAAATCAATTAAAACTAAGGTCGTTTAGTCATCAAACTGTTTAAAAATGAATGAACGGTATGGGTAAAAGCCTTATGAACCGTTTATGTATTTGCTACAATAGATTGACTAAATGATCTTAGTTTTAATTTATTTTTTGTAGAGATGATCTTTACAGTGTGATCATAATATGAATGTCTCTGATCATTAGCACAAAGCTCTGTGATTAATGCACTAAGAGTTTTAAGTAGGAGTTCATACTCATCTTTGAATAGCCAAGTTGTGTTCTATAAAAAATTAGGTTTAAAAGGGTCAAAAAGGGTTGAAAACTTAGTTTATAAAGAGATAGAAAATTCAATTATTTATGGGTTAATGTTGTTTATGAAAGTTAAATTTTATTAATTATCACATAAAATAACTCATGTAGACCAATGGCAGTTTAGTAATCAAATGGTTTCGATTTCGATTCACAAGTGAATTGGTAAACAGTTTATACGAAATTGACATCATTCCTACTCTGTTTCTCGACAATTTAGTAAACACCTTTCATAGGAATCTGTTTCTGATTCCTCATCAATCAAATTCCTCCCATTTTGATTACAGATTAGTAAACGAGTCATAAGAAAATATTAAACTTGATGCCTCATCTATCTAGAACAACCCTCAAAACGATCCAAAACAAGAATTTTTGCAGTCTTTCAAGCAGTTATGTCGGTTAAGCAAGCTAAGCTTCACACGGCTCCAAGGAAGCCAAAAGGCTCTCCCCTCTCACGACCTACCCAAGGAAAATGGTTCAGGTAGCTCAGCCGGTGACCAGTAGTATACTTTGATCGTGGGTTATATGTATCCCTTAAACTACCACGTTAGATCACTACAAAACACAACGTTTAAACGTTATCCCACTTGTCCTATGTTTTCACTGCAAAGTCCAACATTATCCCACTTCTTGTACGTTTTTTTTTTCTGTGATTCATGATTGGCCACCATACACCCAATCACCATCGTTGCTAGTTCAAAAAACAATCCCGTAATACATGTCCTGAATAAAAAAATTAATTAATTTTATACTTGCAAGTATGCATTGTAGTAATCCGAACGAAGACATGCAAGTTGAATTAGGGCTACCTGAGTATCGACTTTTAACGACTGTAGAATATAAAGATTTTACCATACTTCGGAGTATGAGATGTTTTTAATATTTGAACATTAAATTTTTATTTTAAAAATAGAAAAATTAAGATTTAATGATGAAAACATTTGAAGTATCCCCAGAGCACCATAGAATTTTGGTACAATATGATCATCAAACGCAACAATAATGCAAGGGTTTCAATTTCTAATGTTAGAAACCTTTTTTTAACACCACCAAAGAATGTGAGCGGTCGAATCAAAACAGATTCACCACAAACGTAGAGTTCGAAGATATTAATTTTTTTTTTGTACGGTGATATTGATGATTGTGAATTTAAATTAAGCCATACAATGAATCAATTCATCATCTATAAGAGTCAAACATGAACTCTGAAGAAAATTGAAATTCCATCTTAAAACTAGTGTGCAATATAAACCATTCACGTTTATTCTTTCAGATTTTCCACTTGTAATACTACAGTGAAAAGATTTTGGGCCAATAAAGATCAATCTGGTTATTCTCCATTTAAAGCAAAATTTTATACATTTAAACGATTTATATGCACTAAATTTTATTATATTAATTTTAAAACTTCATTAAAAAGGAGAATAAAACGAAGACTTGGATGATGGGCAATTTTCTACGTGAATATTTACTAGAAATAGCAGTAAAGGATGAATAACTAACGAAAGGAAAACTAACGAAAAGTCTTTAAAAACTTTAGTTTAATCAAAAGGAAAAAATAAAAGTGTAAGTAAATAGTACAATGAGTGACTTTTCAAGGTAAAAAATGTTCTTAACGTTAAAAAGTGAACAATACCAAAAATGTTTTGTTAAGATTCCCTAAAAAAATGTGTACGTGCGTGTGAGATTGTGATTGGTTGTAGCTTTACTTGTTTGGTTACTCCATCAATCAAATCATGTGATGTACTCTACACATCATCCTTACTCTACTCCTGCACACTCTAGGCTACTAGGCTACCTCATGCTGCTTCTGCTTACCAAAACGTTGCATGACAACTTCATTACCAATATCATTAAATATTTCTCTATATAAAAATAACCATGCTATCATTCATTTATTGATCTCGCATGTGATTTCTTAATCGATTTTTTCATAAATTTCATGGCCAAAAATGCTCTTACTACGTTGGTATTTGCAACTGAAAGACTAAAATGCTAATTTCACGAGCAAGTAAACTAATGAAAGAGTTAATGCTCTTACTACGTTGTTTACTAAAAAAACTGAGTGGGGGCATTCCCCCCCTCTAGGCCTAAGGTGGCTCCGTCCATGCCTACGTGTATAAGTTACTTTCTAATACTACAAGCTGGCGCTACACGCTCACATACGGACCTAGTTCTCTAGTCCAATCTAGGGACATGCTCACACCTAATCTTGATCCAAAATGAATGTAAGGTGGATGTGAACATACCTATGTGAAGTTGGTCCTAACCTATGCAGTACAAGTTAATAAAAAGAGCAACCGTGCAAACATTTATGATGAGCATATATAGTACGTATAACATCATGCCACATTTTGTACACACAAATAATAATTAAATAATAAGGTATAAGACCTCGATGAGTGGCTCACCGATGCAATCGTGGCTCGCCGCTCGCCAATCGGAGTTTCACTTGAGAACTGGATATTTTGCCAGATTTCAAAACATAATTAAAACATATCCATTTCACCACCAATTTTCACATTTAATATGCCAAATGGAAGCTACGAGCGAGAAGATTCAAATTATACCTAAATCGTCGCTAAAGGGCGGATGGAGGTGATTGAAAAACAATCATGAAGTTTGGCCCAAAGCTAGTTCATTTGATCAAAGGTAGATTCGAGCATGCAATGCTTGAATTTGAGACTAGGGACGACATGGAGTCGTTTGGTAGTGCTAACTCAATGGGAACAATGGAGCAAACATATAAGGTTTGGCTGAAAAATGCGTCGGAAAAGACTGCAACCCAACTGGAACAATGGAGGCTTGAGGGTTCCGTCCAAAACTCATAGATGTGAAGCTAAACTTCACATGCAACTGGTTCAGAGGTTACCTAAGATCAAGAGGATTTGAAGGGTACCACTTTCGTGGCATACTGTTGCCAGAAAATGTGAGAACTTGCCAGGTTTTTTTTCAGATTTGAAATGGAGATTGTTTGGGCTAGATCTGTCCCTCGCATAGCTCCTGGAGGCTCTTGCCTATCGGGCAAGGCTTGTTGCTTAGTGTGCTGCAATATGAGTTTGCAATTAATTTGAATGGTGCCTTTGTGGCCTTTGGTTAGGCTTTGACGCTCACAATCAAAACTAACATAGATCTGAGCGTGCCACTGTTATCTTTATATTACAGATTGTTGTTTAGTTGTGAAATGAGTTGATTACTTGCTCCACAAGTTATTTAGACTTCTTGGTTATTAATGGATGGTCACAGCTGGGTTAAGTTTGTATAAAGTTCTTTTTCTTGCTTTGTAAACAAGGACTTTTAACTCATGATATTGTATGTCCAAAATGAAAGGGGTTCAGGGCCCTTCCAACCATTACAATTAACTTTAAAAGAGTAAATGTTCATTAGTTTGGCCAGATTGGTCACATGTGAAACTTTGAATGGAAAACAGTTGAAAGTGATTTAAAAACATAATGAGATATGCATTAAAAACAGATCTACTTTATGTAAGTACAAACAAGAGAGACTCGGGCAAGGTTCAACTTTTTGCAACCACTTCTCTTTGTGTTTACATGAGTTTGTAGACTCTAGGAAACAAAATGCAAACAGGTCTTACTCGAGGGAATCAATACTACAACACTAGGGGAAGGTAGCAAAGCTTCTAAACTTGACAAAAGGTGACTTTCTATGGGGATTCTACGACTAAAAAGGCAGAGTCTGGACAAAACACAGCTTTCTGGTTTCTGGCTTGTTTGAGAGCAAAGTTTGGATGCCTTTTGATTGATTGGTTAAGTGTCCTTGTCTTCGGTGTCCCTTTCTACTTTTATAGGCATTTTAGCCCGACTGTTAAAGCTTTGACTTTTACTGATGACTTTTGGAGGATGATCTTCTTACTTGTGGGAGAAGAATGATCTTTTAAGTATTGAATGATAGATGTTCTCCAGTCTTCTATCTCAAGCTTTTTAGTCATTATATCCAAGCTAAATCCTCTCTCAAAGATAAAAGGGAGATTTCTCTTTTGTACTTCTACATTCATCTTAGGCCTTCTCTTTTGAACATGTACCATAGAAGCCATCTGCGCCATTTCATTGGCAATTAAATTTGCTTCTCTGGGGACATGGTTGATTGTCACTTCATTGCCTCAATATTCTAACAAATGAATAGCTGCCAAGTAATATCTTGCCATTGTGAGGAGTATGCACTTGTATTCTCCATTCAATTGATTAATCACCAAATCAAAATCACCATATATTTCTACTTCAACTGCCCCCAACTCTATTAGAATTTCCAAGCCAATGATCAATGCCTCATATTCTGCCCTGTTGTTGGTAGTATCTTTGTAATCTATAAGGAAATAGTAGCAATGTTGAATTCCCTTTGGATCAATGATGACAATTCCAGCTCATGCAGCATGTTGGGTGCAAGATCCATCGAAATATAGTCTTCAGGGAGTAATCCATAGGGTAGTTATTCTTTTTACTTCTTGTTGGATCCATTCTTCCTTGCCTAAATGAGCTTTACCAGGTGGGATCCAAAGGTTGGCTACCTCTAAAGTTCCAGAGATATTGATAAGTTCCTAATTGGATTCTTGGTGCTCAGACATGAAGTCTGCAATTACTTGTCCTTTTATTACCCTTTGAGGTACATACTGAACTCTGATAGTGCTAGAATCCATTTCTCAATCTTTCCAGTTAGCATTGGTTTTGACAGCATGTACTTCATCACATCAGTTTTGGCAATTATATTGATATGGCAAGGCAACATGTAATGCCTCAATTTGCAAGTAGTAAAGTACAAAGCTAAGCATAGCTTCTCAACTAGGGTATATCTTGTTTCTACCTCAGTAAGGACCCTACTGAGGTAAACATTGCTTGTTCTTTCCCTGTTCATTGTTCTGAGCTAACAAACTCCCTATTGATTTCTCGGATGCAGAAATATTAAGTTTCAAGGGTTTCCCCCTCTGGGGAAGCATGAGCACTAGTGAAGAGGCTAGACAAGCCTTTATCTTGTCAAAAGCTTCTTGGTGTTGAGGGCCCCACTCAAATGTTTCTTGATTCTTTGATCTCAACAAGTAAGTTAATGGTTAGATCTTCCCTGCCAGATTAGCAAGAAATCTCATTTTTCCTAGCAACCTTTGCAATTGCACTTTGTTAGTGGGGGAAGGTGATTCCATTATAGCCCGACCTTTGTTCTTGTCCACTTCCACACCTCTCTGGTGGACCAGGAATAAAAAAAAGTTGCCCGATTTAACCCCAAATGCACATTTCTTAGAATTCATCTTCAATTGGTGGGTTCTCATTCTTAGCAACACTTGCTTAAGGTTCTCCAAGTGTTGAGCTTCAGATATAGACTTCACCACGATATCATCAATGTACACCTCCATGATATGCCCGATTAAATCATGAAAAATAGCATTAATTGCCATTTGATAAGTAGTACTAGCATTTTTCAGCTCAAATGGCATGACTACGTATTCATATACTCCTATATGTCATGGCCATCTAAATGTTGTCTTATGTATATCTTCTTTAGCCATTTTTATCTCATTATATCCAACATTCCCATCCATAAAAGATAAAACTTAATGTTTTGCAACTGCATCGATGGACAGGTCAGCCATAGGCATAAGGTATTCATCTTTGGGAGTGGCTTCGTTAATGTTTCTATAACCTACACATCATCGGATGGCATTAGTTACAGCTTTTAATACAGGTACAATGTTGGCCAACCACTCTACATACTTTGCAGGCTTAATAAATCCTGCATTTACCAGCTCAATCTCTTTTTTTATTTTTTTTTCTTCTATTTTCTTCGACATCCTTCTTGGTGCTTGCTTCATAGGTATGTACCCTTCTTTGATAGGCATTCTGTGCTCCACTAAAATGGGTATAATCTATGCATCTCCGTGTAGTGCCATGCAAAACAGTCCTTGAATTCATGCAAAAGATCAACTATTTTTGCCCAATCTCCAACTTCCAACAAACTATTGAGTTGTATTGGCCTTAGGTCCTCCTCAGTTCCCAAATTAATGGTTTCCAATGGGTCTTGTACTTCAGGTGCTGGTTTATCAGGTTTTGTACACAAAAATTCCACTGACTTTGGAGCCTCGGGCTCATTCTCTAGCCAGTCTAAGTCATATATACACTCTGCCATGTGAATGCTGCTTTCACTTCTTCTCCCAAAATCTTCTTTCCTTCTCTATCTTTGGTACCCGAAGTACATTCTCCCCACTTTGCCATTTCTTTGGCTGAGCTCTCTTTAATCTCGCTTCTTTTTCTCATATACTCCAACAATTTCTTGATTAAGGACTAACTGCTACTAGTTGGTCCTTCCTTTTTTGGTTAGTCATCATTAGTGTGCAGAGACAATATAAGGCATGTCTTGTCAGGCCCCGCAAATTTATTTCGGAATTTACATTTAGGGGTAGGCCAAAAATGTCATAGTTACCCTTTATGTTAATAACCATTCTAACTTTTCTTTTATAACGATTTTCCACTAAAATTTAATCTCGTTTATTTTATGGTTGTATCTAGCTTCTCGTTAGACTGCTTACGTACCCTTTGGAGGGATCAAGCCAATCGTAGTTCACCAACCGTAAGAGAAATTGAACAACCCCTACTTAGGTTACACACTTACTTAATACTCAACAAAGAATTATATACACATAACCAGATTCCACCACTTTCTTATCATTCCTCCATCAAGTCCAACATGAATAAAATTAACCAAAGATCACCCAAAATCCAAGGTGAGGCTCACGGCAAGCCTACTCATCAACTTAAACCAATTCTTTGCCACTTTAGTTACAAGTTTAAAATCCACACAAATTCATCCAACTTACACCAAGAACTTAACATAAATTAATTCATCTATTAGAACCAAAAAGGAAATATGATAGGGTTTCTTGGGTTCTCACCTCCAAACTCCTCCAAGGTTCTTCATCAATTTGCCACTTCGTTACTACGCTCTTAAATCAACTTCATCACCACGAACCCTCAACAAGAACCTCGAAATTGCGAGTTAAACACTTCAATCTCAACTTGTTGGAAAATGAAACTTGGAATTCGAAAGATCCACTTACATATCCTAGAAGTGTATGATGAGAGAAGTATTTTTCTCTCTTGGGTCGAGACCCATCTCTGGCAAGGTTGGCCATAATCAGTGAAAAACTAACAAAAATCGTCGAAACTTCTAGGCTTCAATATATGAGCACACTTGGTTCCAGCATATGGTTTTGGTATCAAATTGAAGAGGGCTTCGCTATGAATACATAGCCTTCGACCGTGCGTGATTTCGTTGTCGTATGAGAAAGTTATCATTTTTGGAGTGAAGAAGAATGAGTTATTTAGATATAGACCCTTATAACTCTTATTTTCTATATAAAAACCCACCTAATTATAAACATCCAAATAAAACCCAAATTTAAAAGTGATTGCCATGTAGGAAAGTAATTGACCTATTAATACAAAATATTTACAACTTGTACCACAACATTCAAAATAAATCAATAAATATTATTACTCACCTTAATTACAATGAACAAATAATTTATTGCATATTATTACCCCTAACACACACATATGTATATATACATATATACGTTCAAATGTATATAGTACTACCACAAGCTCAATATATATATATATATGTATGTATGTATGTATGTATGTATGTATGTATGTATGCACAATACTACATATATGATCAAACATATCATACTAATTAATCTACCTATATGTAAATTTATGATGAGCAAATAATATATATTTTGTATGTATCATCATATATATTGGGCACATTTTATTATTATATGTACAAAATAATAGGTAAAATAGTATTGAATAAAATAATAATTTTTTATGCATGTACATTATTTTGCATACATTGGGTTTGCTTTATTATGTAGGTAAATTATTTTGCATGTATTTTACATATAGTGGGGAAATTATTTTTCTTTTTTTAAGCAATCTAACATTTTAAAATTCGAATAGTAGGTGCACTAAATCAAATAACATATTTTGTAGGTAAATTATTTTGCATGAATTTTTATGTATACCAGGCTTTTTTTTTGGTTATATATATATATATGTGTGTGAAATAATTTACCTACATTTATATGTAAAATATAATTTGTTGACTTAACTAAGCATGTATTATTACATATATTAGGCATGTTTTGTTGTTATTATATATTAGGCAATAAATTTATTATTTATTATTTTCGTAAAATCATTAATTCTCCCTTACAATCTATATGGAACTAATTGTGTACATCAAACATTCAAATAGGGGTGTTTTGGGCATCAAAATTTTTTAAATGTGTAAAGTCAAATATAATTAATGAATTTGCTGATGTGGAATCTAGTTAATGGGTTTTATTTGAGTAAAAAACTTATGACGGGTTTTATGTGGAGAAAATTAAATTTCAAGGGCTAAAGTCATATTTTCAGGAAGAAGAATTAAGGGGGAGAAGAACACAGTAGCCCCTTTGCTGCATCTGCCAACCGGGGAAGGAAAAAAAAAAGAAGAGAAGCCTTTGGCTTCTAGAATACTCCTTCCCAAAATTACCATTTTGCCCTCTAACTTTGATTGTTCATATCTTATTTGTTATAACTCCGTTTCACAAACGGTTTTTGCCTACACGCTCGTAGGGTCGTCCTTTATTTAAATATATCAAGAAGTACAATAAAATATATGAGGATAAAATACATCCTCATATAATTACGTTAACCAAATAGGGGCATTTTCGTCATTTCCACTTATCGATAGATTTTACCACGTAAATTATAATAATGTCCGGAAACAAAACTTTAAAATTTCTCAATTCTATTTCCATAACCATAAATTGATTTATTTTCGATTTTCACCACATATTCATAATTATGAATATCTAATTCATATATTTAAATTTTCAAGGTATTACATATCTCACTCCTTCTTAGTGAGAGAAAGTCCTTGTTCTAGGAGTTTCTGGGCTATTACCTTTGTACGGCGGCCGTTCTGATCAGCACCTATACACTTTAAGATCCCAACACTGGGATTGTAGAAATTGGCTTCTGCAACATTGGTTGTGGGGAGAAATGGTCGTGACTCGGCTTCCACTATCTCCCAAAATCCTTGTTCCTCAAGGGCCGTCTCATGATAAACAACAACTTCTTAGTGTAAGGTGGATGGCACATACAAACTTTGGTTGACCAAATTCCTTCCCAGTAATGCCCCATAAGTAGAGCTCCTATCCACTACAAAGAATGCCAACATGATCCTCTTGGATCCCAAGTCTACTTCTAAAGGCAATATCCCATGTGTTTTGGTGATGGCCCTAGAGAAACTAGATATTGTGAGACCAATAAGGATAAGATCTTTCTCACTTCTACATAGCCTCTTTATCTGTTTGAGTAGGAGCACATTGACTGCTGCCCCCCATCTATCAACACCATTTTGAAGGGAACTCTCTCTCTAAATGAGCTATCATATATATGGGCTTCAGATGGTTTTCTAAGGCTAAACTTGGCTTGTTGAACATCATCTTATCAGAGTAAACCCTCTCGGGCTCTTTTCGTGTGGGGTCAGGCAAGTCTGCCAAGCTTGATCCTTCTTTTCCAACTTCCTCAACATTCACAAATGTCATCGTTGGTTCTGGTGCCAAATAATCACCTTCAATTGATGATGGTTGATCTGGTTCTACACAGAACATGGCTTATAAAACATAGGTTATGTTCACATGAAAGTTGCTGGGTTCAGGTACTTCTTCCTTCTTCTCTCCAATCTGACATAGAAACTGATCCATCCATGCTTAGGCATCCTTGGTTAACATTAACTTGGGCATTTCCTCTTCTCCTATTATATCGAAACCATGCAGCTGTTTTGGAGCTTCAAAGGGAACATCCTCCAGTAGTGGTGAAGGTATCCCTCTTTCTAGAGAAATGGTTCCAAAACAGATAAGCTCTAGATTCCAACCTGGTGTAGGTACCATCACCATGATTTCTTGGGCTCTTCTCAATATCTTGTACTTTCCTTGATGGGGGTTATAAGTTACATGATCCCCTATGGCTTCAGCTTTACTATTAGTTATCTTTACCTCTTTCTTACTTCCCAAACTGAGATGTCTTCCTCCTCATTGGGTGAACCTCTCAAACTTAACATTTTCAGAAGCTTCTAAAATGGCAGGGATTTTTAATGAGTTCATATGAAGCTTGTGTTGCCTCTGAACCCTCTTTATCATGGACGTTCCCATCTCTTTAACAGGTCTCCCGACTTTGCCCACTACGTACTATTTTCGGCCCAGGCGAGCCGAATTTCCTTTTGTAATTGGGGGAATTGGGCTTATGGGTTCTCTCTCGCCATTCTTGTCTTATGTTGTTGTGGTAGACTGGCTGGGGAGGTTTAACATCCACCCATCTTGGCAACTTTGCTTCCTTATCTTCTACTTCTTCAAAGGCTTCAAAATCCCTGAACACCTCAGATAAGCCTTTAGGCTCTGAATCTTATCCCAACCTTTGGAACACATTCTTGGTAGTTTCTTTCTTAGCAGCCCGAGTAATGCTTCTGTGGTCGGCTTACTTCTCTATCTTTCTTCTTCTGACCAACTCTCGATCGATGATGGTACCTGACGCTAGCACCTTGAGTTCACACTTACACTAACATCTGCTACACATAACCACTCCTTTAACCACAGCTGCTTGGGGCCTGTCGAGCAATTTTCTATCACCTTTTGTTGGCCTAATTGTTTGTTTTCTTTCTCTCATTTCATCCATGGTAGCCTTTCTTTTCCCTCTCTCAACCTAATTAAGATTGATCATGTTGATTGGGGCTTCTAGGAATAGATTTATGTTAATAATCGTATTGGATTAGGCTTCTCCAGCAATAGTTTCCCCTTGACGATAAGGTCTTGGATCTAATATCTGAACTACACACAATTAGTTATGGAGTGATTGAAGGCGTAGTGAACCTTGCAGTACTTCTTTCATCTAAGTTCCTTAGGTTTAGGCATCTTCTTGGTATTGTGGAGCATGATTACTCTAGCCATTACTAGTTCCGCATAGATGTTTGCAACTTTGGTTAAATCAAATGAGTATGACTACTTTGGGGGCTTCATGGGCACAAAGTCTCCATCATTCATCATGATCTTCTGGTCTTTGATGGGCTGGACCAATCCCTTCACCATTAAAGGTTTTAAAGGAGTGGTCATCTCTGCAGCATATAACTCAATCCCCTCTCCCAGACTGCTATCATTTTCTCCTGGCTCTTAGCCTTCAAACTTCAGCTGGTGTATTGGAGTGCTTAGATGAGTGTTTCACTTGCTATTCCTCTATCAACAGCTTCGCATACTTAGTAGCCGTAATCACCAACTCCTGAAGCTCGGTAAACTGTACATCATAAAACTTCTTCCTCAATGGTAGCCTCAGAGCCTTCTAGACAATGGCTATGAGTTGAGCATGTTTGATTCAGTGTCTCTTTCTGCTTTTATAGGCATTTTAGCCCGAATGTCCAAGCTTTGCCTTTTGCTGATGACTTTCGGAGAGTGATGAGTCATCACTTATTTATTCATCCATGCCCTTGAAAAGTGTTTTTTGCTATGGTGAGCTACCATCTGTCACCCATCACCTCTCACATAGGCATGTGGCCTATGCGTTACTGAAATAGTTTTTAAATTCTTCATGGGCTATTGGCTTGCCCGAGCCCAATCTCTCCCTTGCTTCTTGCGTTCTTGGGCCTTCAATGTCTTAAAGCCCATTGTCCAAATTTAACCCAAACAGAGGTCGTGGTCCATCGGGTTTGGGTTTGAATGGTCCGTTCATGTCTATGAGTTTAAGGAAGAAAGAGGAAGTTAGTGGTGGTGGTAAAGCTCACCGAAGTTGGTGGTGGTAAAGCTCACCATATTGGGCAGCGATAAATGGTGGTGACTTTAGGTGTTGCGCATAGGAGAATGAAAGAGAGTTAGAAATAGTGTGTGAGTGGACTCAGGTAGTGACATGGAGGGTTGTAGGAAGAGGGGGTAAGTGGTTACTTTGCAAGTGTGTGTATTTGGGTCAAGCCTAAACAATAAATTAATTAGGCACTAGACCTAATTAGGGCACAGTAAAAGTAAATGGGCCAACTTGCTTAGTTGTTTAACAAGTCTATTTGCAAGGCCAGCTAGCAAACCACCAGTACCACAATCTCTCGCCTCCAATACTGACAGCCCACTGCTATCTTGAAAATGGCTTGTGGATTTTCGATGGTGTAAAATTACCATCTTGCCCCTCGCCTTGAGACATGCGCAATTTGTTCGTTACGCGTCCAATTTACGTCTCTTTGTGCTCACGCATTCACAAAAGCAAGTACTACGAGAATATTCTAAGAGAATAGACAATAGGTGTGACGACCCAGAAGGTCAACTCAAGTCAACACTTTCTCTTTTCAGGAGCATTTTGGTCATTTCATGCTTAGGAAATTAAATAAAATAATTTCTAAGACGGGTCATAACAATTAACGAGGGACTTTGAATGTTCCTTAATTATATATTATATTTTTGTTCTCTACAATTACCAGCCTTTAAACTCGAAACCATGAGGATGAATGTTAATGCACTTTACCACAAGACTGGGAAGAAGGCAGGTAATTACTTATTTTATATACCCACCGAGGTGATAATTTATACAAGATCTTGAGTCTCGATATTTAGAGATTGTGCATTTACCTGTGTTCCGCTGTATCTAACTATTATAATAATCTAATGAATCTAAAATTTGACATCTTTTAGCATTAATTTAATTAGTTTTTTTAATTCTTTTTTATTAACCGACGTTAACTTCTCTGCTCCGGATTCACATCCTCTCTCTCTCATGAATCCCGATTTCGCAGACCCTCAAAACCATGGCTGCCACATCCCATATAACCATTAAGAAGTTAGGACGAGAACAAAAACTTTCCAACATGCTAGCGAATATCACACGTTTCATAATTTAATTTTTATCCGTTTGAGGCTCTACTGTGATGATGGTGCTTGTAGGGGATAACACACAACTAAGCTTGGAAAGAGAATAAAAAAAAATATTCCCAGAGAAAATCCAACATTCAGACCAAAAGAGTCTAGACAAACCAGATTAAATCTTTAAAGACATTTGCTCGACAAGGTTTTACTGGAGTTTAAGATATTTGGCAGCCATGGTTATTTTCTCTTTTCTTTGACAGAGGCTACCATTTTTTCTAGACATGACAATTTTTTACACGACTCGTTAACACAATAGGTAAACGACACGGAAAAAACGAGTTTCGGGTCAACACGATGACTAATTGGGCCGTTATCAGGTCACACGATAAGAATTCGTTAATAATGACTCCTTACCAGATTTACACGAAGGTGACGCATAGGTAACTCATTTCGATACATTAAGAAAAAAGTTATTTTGATGATTTTAATTTTTTAAACCACTAAAAAAAACTTACTATAAAATACAATAGACATAGAGTGTGTGTGTATATATATTGTATATTAAATATGTATTATTGTATTATTATTCTATACAAATTAAAAAATTTTGAGTTTTATTTAGGATTAAGTACCTAAAACCCCCCAACATTTTAATGTCATTTCAAATTGGTACTGACACACCCCGATCCTAAAATAAAGGTGTGTTGGCCGTCATGTGAGCGTGACGTAACCAAAAGTGCGATGCGGAAGCAAAAGATAAGAGAAATACGAAGGAATAAAAACCAACTACTAGCAATAATATCCAACTAACATGCTAGAGTGAGTTTAAGTGTGAAACACACATATTCAGAGCATAAGTACTAAGTGCAGTCAAGTAGGACCATAACTAAATTACAACACCCGAAGGTGAGTCCTACATTTATGTAGTCTGTCAGAACACCGTGGAAATCCTCGTGAGCCACCAACACCGCTAACTAGAACCTGGAGGGGCGCAAAACAAATTGAGTGGGTCAGTAAAACAAAGCTTTTCGAACACATTTCATTAATAACATTTCTAACCCCTCGCTGTAAAACCTGTATACTTTCCCAGAAAATAACATAATATGCATATAATTCTTCAATTATCTCAAATCACCAATCTTTATCAAAAACCAGAAAGTATGCCATGCTATAAACGTCAATAACAGAATAAGGATGCATCAATATAACAGGTGAAATAAGGAATCAACTGGAGACCCTGCAGTTGGTCATGTACGATTAATTCT
Organism: Malus fusca; assembly: GCA_035220775.1. Classification (NCBI taxonomy): domain Eukaryota; kingdom Viridiplantae; phylum Streptophyta; class Magnoliopsida; order Rosales; family Rosaceae; genus Malus; species Malus fusca. The sequence continues at coordinate 22,011,401 of CM069065.1, read as the reverse complement.
ATAGCTAAAATTCCAAACCAACCGGAGTCACCACAGTGACCTGTACGGCGCTACTCTGCACATAAATCGGAACTACCTGAAGTAGTCTGTACGATAAGAAAGGTGTAAGAATACGCTCTAGTGCTTCTCTCATCAACAGCTCTATAATAATAAAAAATCACCTACAAGTCGGAACCACCTCTAATGGTCTGTACGACATGTCGGAACCCTCTAATGGTCTGTACGACATGCACCTACTTGGATCCAAGGTGAGCGTGTGGTGCGGGGTGAATAATATAAGCACTAACACCATGGGTGCAGGTTATGAGCTCTCAACATAATTCACATCATCAATAAATCATATGAACAATATAAACTCACCTGATACTCACCTGTGCGTCCACAGCACCATTAACATATATATGCATCAATTACTAATTCATATATTTCATATATATGTATGCATGGCATTTTAAAATATACTTTCATTTAAATTCAATTTATGGGAAAATCAATAGTATATAGGTAAATACATAAAATACTGCCCACTCACTGGTAAGTCGAAGGGTCGTAACCCCTGTGACGCCCTTGAATATGCTCGTCCTCAGGATAGGTATCACCTATATGCGAAACAACTATAAAAACGTTATTTTAAAGCACATAACCAACAGTACGTAATAACTTCTCATATGATGCTCAATTTGGGTATATGAATATACCACAGTGACCTACTCGACGTCACGGACGTCGAGGTATTTTTAGAAAAAAATTTGGACTTGCCACGCACCCCCACGCGCCGGGATAGGCACTGACCTACGCGCCCTCACGCACGTCATCTTCTTCCTCTAGTCGCCGGACTGGTTTCGCCGGTGCCGGAAAACTGGGGATTTTTCAATCTCCTTGTTCTCCGTCATTTCTCAACCATTTTCTACGCATTTTATATCAAAATGAAGCCCTAAGCATGTAGAATCACGTTGTACAACTTTAAGGCTAAAAACATACGAAATCTCACAGGAGAAAATCCAAGAAAACCGGCCAACTTCGAACCCTACGATCCCGACGTAAAAAACCTTCAAACTAAGTACTCCGAGCTTCCTTGGGACCTCACTAAGCTCCCTGTAAGCTTAGAATTCCCTGAAAATCAACAATTCACCTGTGCATGAACAGTGACATCAAACTGGGGTTCGGATTTCACGTGATTTCGAAGGTTCTAAGTTCCAAAAATGGTACCATTCAACTCAGGAGGTTGAAAGGATGAAAAACCTCACCTTTTTTACGTCGATCCGTGAAGATTTGAGGGTTTTGTTCTTTGTCCGTACGGTTTCGAGAGGGATAGAGTGAGAGAACTGAGAAGGGGGAGAGAGAGAGCACGGGAAAGAGAAAGATGAGGTGTCCCGTGTGTGAGTGTGTGGTCCAACCAAAACAATCACCATCCAACTCTTTTAGGTCCCTAACCACACAAATTTGGATACAACTTTTAATCCAATTCAATTTTTTCCAAAAACTTAGGAATATACAATAATCAACTTATGTGTCACACGTAAATTAGTCACCTTAAGAGTAATTCCGTCAAATCACATCCACGATAACTGAATTTTCGGGACGGGCTGTGACAATCTTCCCTCCTTATAGAATTTCGTCCTCGAAGTTCATACAATACTCACTCCACTAATACTCATAAAACAACCTCGGATACATCTCTCTCATTCGATCTTTCGTCTCCCAAGTAGCTTCTTCCACTGAGTGGTTCCTCCACAGTACTTTTACCTACGACTTAGCTTGCCTCTCTTTCCAAACTGCACTACACCTCTCCAAGGTGACAATTTCAAGAATACCAAATTACCCACATCATATACTCGATTAGTAGCATGTCTATCTGCTAAACTCTTTTGTCGATCCTGGGCCGCTTTCAGGTTAGACTTAATCACCTGAACATTTTGAGTAGTCTCATCCACAATCTCTAGGCCCTCTAACACTCTTTCGCCAACCTCTGACCAACACAATGGCGTACGACAAGCTCTACCATAAAGTGCCTCAAATGGTGACATACCAATGCTTGAATGAAAACTATTATTGTAGGCAAATTCCATCAAGTCTAGGCGATCATGCCAAGAATCACCAAACTGTAACACTGAAGATCTCAACATATCCTCTAACGTCTGAATAGTCCTCTCAGATTGTCCATCGGTTTGAGGATGATAAGCAGTGCTGTAAAGCAATTTCGTACCAAGAGTTTCCTGAAAAGCTATCCAAAACTTAGAAGTAAATCTTGGATCTCGATCAGAAATAATATTCACTGGAACTCCATGATACTTCACAATCTTCGTGATGAACAACTTAGCCAATTTATTCAGGGGATACTTTTCCCTCACTGGAATGAAGTATGCTGACTTGGTAAGCCGATCTACAACCACCCAAATGCCATCAAATCCATTCTGTGTACGTGGAAGCTTATACACAAAATCCATAGTTATATTTTCCCATTTCCACTGAGGAACAGGAAGTGGTTGCATCAGCCCAAAAGGTTTCTTTCTTTCAGCTTTGACTTGTTGACAAACAATACACCTACTTACATATTCTGTAATTTCCCTTTTCATACCCGGCCAATAATAAAATGGTCGAATGGTAAGGTACATCTTAGTTCCTCCTGGATGCATCGCATAAGCCGAACAATGTGCTTCATCCAAAATTTCCTTTTTTAATTCCTTATTATTCGGCACATACATTCTACTCTCTTGCATAAGCATGCCATCTGATTCACGAATTCTGAGGTCTTTCTTTTTCCCTTCATTTCTCAATTGGATCATTTCTTGGATTTCTTCATCAACCATCTGAGCTTCAAGTACACGATCGACTAAAATTGTCCTGACTTTGAAACTAGCAAGAAAAGCTTCTCTTCGTTCTTCGATCTCCAACTTTACTCCAGTAGCTCTCAAATCTGCAAGAAGAGGAACACGGAGGGCATACAAAGTGTTGAGTCAACCTTTAGGTTTCCTACTCAGTGCATCAGCTACCACGTTTGCACGACCCGGATGATACACAATAGTGCAGTCATAATCACTTAGTAACTCCATCCACCTTCGCTGACGAAGATTAAGATCATGCTGAGTAAAAATATACTGAAGGCTCTTATGATCTATGAAGATCTTACATTTTTCACCATAGAGATAATGCCTCTAAATCTTCAAAGCAAATACAATGGCTGCCAACTCAAGATCGTGAGTAGGGTAATTCCTTTCATGAATCTTCAACTGTCTAGAAGCATAGGCAATCACTCTATTATGCTGCATCAAGACACATCCCAAACCATTCAAAGAAGCATCACTGTAAATCTCAAAGTTACCACTATCATCAGGAAGTACCAAAACTGGTGCATGAGTGAGGCAATGCTTCAGCTGCTGGAAACTTTGCTCACAATTCTCGTCCCACTCGAACTTAACATCTTTCCTAGTTAACTTCGTTAATGGTAAAGCAATCATAGAAAAATCTTGAACAAACCGTCGATAATAACCTGCTAGACCAAGAAAACTCTGTACCTCGGTGACGGTATGTGGTTGTTCCCAATTCTCCACTGCTGTTATCTTTTGAGGATCTACTTGAATTCCTTGTGCCGATACTACATGTCCCAAAAATGCCACTTGATTCAACCAAAACTGGCATTTACTAAACTTGGCATACAACTGATGCTCCCTCAATTTCTTTAATACCAAATTAAGGTGTCGAATATTATCTGCTTTCGACTTAGAGTATACCAGAATATCATCAATAAAAACAATGACAAACCTATCAAGATATTGCTGGAATACTTCATTCATTAACCTCATTAAAGCTGCAGGTGCATTAGTCAATCCAAATGGCATGACCAAAAATTCATAATGTCCATAACGGGTCCTGAAAGCCGTTTTAGGTACATCTTCATCTTTAATCTTCAACTGATAATAGCCAGATCTCAAATCAATCTTAGAGAACACACATGCACCTTTAAGCTGATAAAACAAATCATCGATACGAGGCAATGGATAACGATTTTTAATCGTTACCCGATTCAATTGCCTGTAATCAATACATAATCTCAAAGTTCCATCTTTCTTTCTTACAAATAACACTGGAGCTCCCCAAGGTGAAGTACTAGGTTGAATGAAACCTTTATCAGTTAATTCCTGTAACTGAATTTTCAATTCTCTCAACTCAGCTGGAGCCATTCTATATGGAGTCAAAGATATAGGATCCGTACCTGGAAGCAAATCAATCGAAAATTCCACATCTCTGTCTGGCGGAAATCCAGGCAAATCATCTGGGAATACATCAGGATAGTGTCTGACTACTCCAACTTCCTCCACACTGCTAGGAACAACATCATTTAACACCACATGTGCTAAGTATCCTTGACAACCTTTCGATAACAACTTTTTTGCTCTCATGGCAGAAATAACATCATGTCTCACCCCACTTCTTTCACCCACAAAAGTAACCTCTGGTAGTCCATGACAATGAAAAGTAACTGATTTCCCGTAACAATCTATATGGGCACGATTATAATGCAACCAATCTGCCCCTAAAATCACATCAAAATCCACAATATCTAACGGGATAAGATTAGCTGGCATAACTACACCATCTACCATCACTGGACACCCTGGATAAACACTATCAACATAACATTTGTCCCCTCTAGGCATAGCAAACTCTAAATCAAATCCTAGAGGTGTAGGGTGATGTTGTGTCATTTGAGCAAACGTATGAGAAATCACAGAATGTGTAACACCACAATCAATCAAAACTCTAGCAAAGTGACCAAGGATATTTAACGTACCCATAATCAAATCTGGATGGTTCTGAGCATCTTGCAGTGATATATGATTAACACGTCCCTGAGCTTGCTGTCGTCCACCACGACCTCTGTTACCTTGATTACCTCGCCCCTGAGAAGTACGTCCATGTCATGTCTGGCTATACTGCCTAGACGGTTCTGCACTGCTAGCAGCAACCTCTCCCTGTCGGGGCTGACCTCTCTGATGCCACTGAGATCCACTAGCTGGCATGGAAGAATAGGAAGTATAACCTACAGGGTCTTGAGAATACCCAGTCTGAGAATAAGGATCCTGGGAATACTGATACTGTCCGAAGGCATAGGGAGCAGTATCACCCTGATAGTGGTAAGCACCACCACGACCCGTCTGACCATAACTGCCTGATCCAAAGTTCTGCTGAATCGGCGCTGGAAGTGGCATAACAGACTGATGAGGCCTCTGCTGACTCTGGGGACACTGAGCAGCTCTATGTCCCATCTGTCCACAAGTGTAGCAACCACCACCACTTCTCCTACACTCTCCATGATGTCTGAAATTACAACGACGGCACAACGGAGCACCAGAACCACCAGCACCACCAAAATCTCTCTGCCTCTGAAACATAGGTCCACCAGCAAATCTTCCACCTCTCATCGGGCTTGTGACACTAAATCCTCCGCTGGAAGAACTCGAGCTCGCTCCACTTCTCTTGAAATTTTGTGTCTTACGGAGTCCCTGAGTGGAGATACCTTTACCTCTGTCATATTTCCTCTGAGTATCATTCTTATCTTCATCATTCTCACTATTACTAGGAAGGTTTTCGGAATCCTCCATCCGAACCAAAATCTCAGAAAACTCATGGTAAGTGGTGCAATGAATCGCACTAACAAACGTCCGCCATTTCCTCTTAGTTCCCAGCTTAAAGCGGCGAAACATCTCTACCTGATTACCAGCTATATCAGGATCATAGCGGGGTAAGTCTGTAAACTTCCTGTAATACTCATGTGCCGACATATTCTTTTGCTTCAATTGAGTGAACTCCTGCTTCTTACGATCAATGTACTCCGGAGGGACAAATCTTTTCTTAAAGTTTTCTTTGAATACTTCCCAATCAGCTGCCGCTTCAGGTGACATAAACTGAGTTTGATTTACCCACCAAGTTGCTGGCTCTCGTCCTAAAAACCAAGTAGTGGTCTCAACCCATCTACTAGCAGGAAGATTCCCTTGACTCTGCATCACCTGGAAGGTCTTCTCAATATGGTCTAACCACTTTTCTGCCCCTTCATGACCCTCATTACCCATGAAGCGGTCTAATTTCAGATTGTACCTAGTCTCTAGGGGGTTCTCTGAGGAGGAGGAGGACGGATTGCATTCTGAAAAGCATGAGCCATCGCTTCCCCTAATTGAGTTATATTAGGGAAATTAGACTCAGAAGTACGACGTGGTTCCCTACGAGGCGGCATAGTTCTGACAGAAGACACCAAAAGATCATTAGGGCATTAACATTTATACAGGACTGCAACCTAGGCTCTGATACCAAACTGACACACCATGATCCTAGAATCAAGGTGTGTTGGCCGTCACGTGAGCGTGACGTAACCAAAAGTGCGATGCGGAAGCAAAAGATAAGAGAAATACGAAGGAATAAAAACCAACTACTAGCAATAATATCCAACTAACATGCTAGAGTGAGTTTAAGTGTGAAACACACATATTCAGAGCATAAGTACTAAGTACAGTCAAGTAGGACCATAACTAAATTACAACACCCGAAGGTGAGTCCTACATTTATGTAGTCTGTCAGAACGCCGTGGAAATCCTTGTGAGCCACCAACACCGCTAACTAGAACCTGAAGGGGCGCAAAACAAATTGAGTGGGTCAGTAAAACAAAGCTTTTCGAAAACATTTCATTAATAACATTTCTAACCCCTCGCTGTAAAACCTGTATACTTTCCCAGAAAATAACATAATATGCATATAATTCTTCAATTATCTCAAATCACCAATCTTTATCAAAAACCAGAAAGTATGTCATGTTATAAACGTCAATAACATAATAAGGATGCATCAATATAACAGGTGAAATAAGGAATCAACCGGAGACCCTGCAGTTGGTCATGTACGATTAATTCTATAGCTAAAATTCCAAACCAACCGGAGTCACCACAGTGACCTGTACGGCGCTACTCTCCACATAAATCGGAACTACCTGAAGTAGTCTGTACGATAAGAAAGGTGTAAGAATAGGCTCTAGTGCTTCTCTCATCAACAGCTGTATAATAATCTAAAATCACCTACAAGTCGGAACCACCTCTAATGGTCTGTACGACATGTCGGAACCCTCTAATGGTCTGTACGAAATGCACCTACTTGGATCCAAGGTGAGCGTGTGGTGCGGGGTGAATAATATAAGCACTAACACCAGGGGTGCAAGTTATGAGCTCTCAACATAATTCACATCATCAATAAAGAAAATACTGCCCACTCACTGGTATATAGGTAAATACAGAAAATACTGCCCACTCACTGGTAAGTCGAAGGGTCGTAACCCCTGTGATGCCCTTGAAGGAAATTTTGTGAAAAACATGTTCATTTGAATAACATCATATAGCATGCAATTAACAATTAAAGGCGGAATCATGCTTTCATGCATTCAAAAACAAAACATCTACCATGAAATTCAAAGCCTAGTAGATTGGTGAACCTTGACTCAACTTAAAAACAACAATTTGTTAGTTGAGAAATATTTACCTTTGTAGATTCCTCTTTGCATATGCAAAGGATAATCACCCAAGAGATAGGGCCTTCATTCCTTGCTTCTTAGCTCCATGGATTTGGTTAGAAGAATAGGTTCTCCAAGTTCCCAAAATTGAGAACCTCTAAAGATTCTACACCAAGGTTGGATTGGAGAGGAAATGAGTGACCTTGAGGAAATAGAATTGCTAGACAATATCCCCCAAGGTGGTTGGCCTCTTAGAGAGAAATGGAAGCTTTGTGTTCTCACCAATTTTCTCTAAAATCAACAACTTATGAATTTATGTTATAAAGTTCTTTATATAGTCACTTCTTTAAATGACCTAAAGAACCAAAAACCCTAATTCATCACTATATGGCCGGCCACTCTATTGGATTTGGGCTTTTGGGCCTTTGTGAATCTTTATTTATTAAGTTGTCATACAACTTAAGTCAATGGGCTTTGACGTTCGAAGCCCATTGGGCCTTAAGGTCCAAAAACTATCCCGAGGTCTTTAACGAACTTATTCGTTTGATTAATTAACATATTAATTAATCCTTGCCATAAATAATTAAACCATTTAATTCATCTCCTTTGTTTCTTCAATCTCCACCTTATTTGGTGTACGATACATTAGGTTCCTTTTAGCGAGACAGTGGGTGATTAAAACCATTTTACATCGATTGTGAATTGAAACTTACTTTCAATTCTCCCTTTAGTGATTACACACGTTTAGGGCTTCCACAAACCATGAGTGACCCCTAGCAGCATATCATGGCTACCCAAGCTAATCAGAAGAGGTAGAGAACCTATTCAGTTTAGGATTACAAATGCAATACGGTCTTTCTCTAATCTAATACTCTTGACCACATTGTTTGGTTTGATAGTTTATTTATTCATGTCTACTATCCAATGTGATTCTTGTGCTTATATGATTACTTTGAATGTGAATTGGAACGCATTCCCAAATCTCATTCATACTCTGGCCAGAGATTTTAATCATATCATAGAGTATTCTCCCTCAAGCCAATTGAAGGTTAGAGATCCCTTGTTGCGCATTCACTTGTCTCCATGACTAAGTGGCTTAACCCCAATGATGTCGTGGACACCCCGATGGGGTGACTTTGACATAATCAAAGATCAAGGACTTAACCACAAGACAACAACTGTGATGCCTCAGGTCAAAGGACTAATTTGCATTATCCCAAACATGAGTTCTCATGTGACATGAGTATGAGAACTCCTCGTTGATCGTGTTCAGTGAACTCATTTGATGCGAAAATAAATTAACGCACAAATTTAAACCCTATTTGTGACAATTGTAGTAATGATGTAAGTAGGGATCGTTCTAGGCCGGGGATTAACTAGGGATGCTAACCAAAGTAAAATTAAATTAAAAACGTAAAAACAAAATTTAAAACACTAAACTAGACTCAAAACACTTAAATAGAATCACTCAAAATAAAACTAACAAATAAACTAAAACAAATCAAAAGACTCAAAATACTTCAAAACTCAAGAAAACACAAACTAAAATGATTTCTAATAAACATAACACTTTAAAATAAATGGGGGATTGATTTTTATGAAAAGTAAATTAAACTTAAATAAATTACAGAATTGACAAAAACATGAAATTAAGGTGAATGGATGAACGACGGACTGGCTAGAGGATTATTCTCCACACATGACACATATGCAACCTAAATTGATTTTCAGTTGTTCTTTCAATAAATTGTAAATTCTCAACGCCCCAAATTAATTAGGTCCGCTTAAATTAATTCTCAGATTTTCCTTAAGTTAATGGATTGGATGATTGCATACGACAACCCAAAACATTCCCTACAAGTTCCCTACATGAATTTCATAATAGAGATACAAGCAAGAATCATTAAGTTCTATGAAAATCATAAGCATTGACGAGGCACTTGTTACTATGAATTGCATGAAACTTATGCCAAGAATTTACTTAACACGATTGTGGTCAACAACCTTTACTACTTGTGAATATAAGTTCATAACGATTAGGTGAAATTCACTTATATTCTAGCATCAAATTCATGCATGTAAATTAAGTATGCATCCTTAATCGACATACAAAAATAAGTTATCAATCAAGCAGTTAAGCAAATTAAATCACAACTCAGAAATCACAACTGAAGGTAATCAATTCATATTACAAATATATCCATGGTTTTGAAATAACCTCTAGCCAAAACAAATTAATTATACATTATTAAAACAGAAATTAAAGTGAAAATAAAACGTGAGTTTGGAGGATTAAACCGAATGAGGAATTTCTTCCTCTGTTCCCGTGTTCCTGACTTCCTGTTGCCGTGCTGACCAGGCAGGTTTGCTGCTCTTCCCCACACTGCCAAAGCAGCGTTCATCCACTCGTACTGACTTCCAGCTGCCAGCGCAAGGCAGCTATCCCTTCCTTCGTGCTGCTCCCTGCCCTAAGCCTTTCCGCGCTTGTACTGTCTTCTCTCGCTGCCAGGCAACATGCCCGAGACCTCCCTCACGCAACAGCCTGCGCAGCTTCCTGCCGGTCCTTCCTCCAGTCCCGCACGTCTCTCCTGCGCATTTCTCCTGCTCTGCTGCCTTCCTGCTCTGCTGCCTTCCTGCTCGCTGCCTCAAGGCCTCAGGTGGCTGTCCTCCTCGCAAGCTTTACGTCAGGCTCGTTGCACTCGCAAGGCAGCTTCTCGCAAGCTTCCCGCAAGCTTCACTTCTCGCGCTGCTTCCAGCTGCCAACGCAAGGCAGCTGTCTCTCCAAAACCTGCACAGCCCCCGCGCCTGACCTCCTTCCTCTTACGCTGCCAAAGGGCAGCTCCTTCCTCCGCTCTGCTGCAGGGCAGCAGCTTCTTCCCTTCCCCGCAACTGCACTGACCTCTCACCTCGCTACCAAAAAAACTCGACGTGTGGCCTCCCTGCTTCCTCCCATTCTTCTTATTTTATTCCCACGCTGCCTTCTTACTATTCCTCTCTTAATGCATGCCCATCCCTTAATGCATGCCTGGCAGCCTCATGCTTTTCTTCATTTTATTATTTCTGCATGCCTCCACTTGCTTCCTTTAATTCTCTGCATGCTTTCCAACTCATCTTGTCCCGTTGTCATGTTCCTGCATGCTTTTATGTATATTTTCTTTCTGTCAGCCCCCACTCAATTAACATCATATATATATATATATATATATATATATATATATATTTTTATAATACTTTCTTATTTTTTATTAAAAAAATAGTGGGCAATGCAGTTTTTACGATTTTATTACTAAAAATCACACTTATGCTATTTTTATTTTCTTAACTAGATAAATTCGATAAAACACCAAAACAAAGTAAATAGCACAAAAATATGAGGAACTAACTAAGAAAAGACGAGAGAATTTGAAGTAAAAATATATATAAATATGATCCGATCATCATTCTCTATTGAGCACCTACGTACTTGTCTTGATGTCACACACACCAATGACTCGAGACTAGTCACTCTCCCTGAGAGAAGACATAGCACGTACTGATCTTATCGGATTGTCAATGCCCAATTGGCAATCCTATGATCAGGAACGTTTAGGATGTGTCTACGAAAGAATGGTCTCATTAATCTAACTTCATTAGATTGCATTCTTCCAATCACATATTCCTTGGACTTTATCGTTTAAGCATATAACATTTATATGAGACGTCTCAAACAATAATGTTTTCCCTTTATATGTAAACTAGATTAGTTTAACATGTGAAATATCCGCAAAGTATCATCATATGAATGGCTTTAGGGCACATTTCCAACAGCCCTTGAATACGCTCGTCCTCAGGATAGGTATCACCTATATGCGAAACAACTATAAAAACGTTATTTTAAAGCACATAACCAACAGTACGTAATAACTTCTCATACGATGCTCAATTTGGGTATATGAATATACCACAACGACCTACTCGACGTCACAGACGTCGAGGTATTTTTAGAAAAAAATTTGGACTTGCCACGCGCCCCCACGCACGTCATCTTCTTCCTCCAGTCGCCGGACTGGTTTCGCCGGCGCCGGAAAACTGGGGATTTTTCAATCTCCTTGTTCTCTGTCATTTCTCAACCATTTTCTACGCATTTTATATCAAAATGAAGCCCTAAGCATGTAGAATCATGTTGTACAACTTTAAGGCTAAAAACATACGAAATCTCACAGGAGAAAATCCAAGAAAACCGACCAACTTCGAACCCTACGATCCCGACGTCAAAAACCTTCAAACTAAGTACTCTGAGCTTCTTTGGGACCTCACTAAGCTCCCTGTAAGCTTAGAATTCCCTGAAAATCAACAATTCAAGTGTGCATGAACAGTGACATCAAACTGGGGTTCGGATTTCACGTGATTTCGAAGGTTCTAAGTTCCAAAAATGGTACCATTCAACTCAGGAGGTTGAAAGGATGAAGAACCTCACCTTTTTGACGTCGATCCGTGAAGATTTGAGGGTTTTGTTCTTTGTCCGTACGGTTTCGAGAGGGAGAGAGTGAGAGAACTGAGAAGGGGGAGAGAGAGAGCACGGGAAAGAGAGAGAGGAGATGTCTCGTGTGTGAGTGTGTGGTCCAACCAAAACAATCACCATCCAACTCCTTTAGGTCCCTAACCACACAAATTTGGATACAACTTTTAATCCAATTCAATTTTTCCAAAAACTTAGGAATATACAATAATCAACTTATGTGTTACACGTACCTTAGTCACCTTAAGGGTAATTCCGTCAAATCACATCCACGATAACTGAATTTTCGGGACGGGCTGTGACAGGTTTCACATTTTTAAACATTCCAAACAAGTACCCAACCTATTGAAAATGTCATATCTATTGAGCCCCAAAAAAATTTTCAAGCATAGATTATATTCAAAATTCACCAACTTGGTATATCATGGTGAACATTAATTTTAGTTGCCTCAAAGTCCAAATTTTAAACGTAGATTATACAATATGGAATCCAATGATCAAACAAGTATTGAATTGAATTACAAATGGACCCAAATTGAAATTACATAAAGAGGGCAATCTTCTAACAAATGTTAGGTTTAAGAATTTAGCTAGGGTGTCAAGGAGCTTGCTTCTGCTCATGTGTTTTCCTCATATACTGATTCTCGGCTCGTAAAGCTTCCAACACTTTTTGTGTGCGGTGAAGATGGTGGTGACCACATCATGGCATTCCATACCATTTCAGCAACATCCATGACCTTCTTCTTGATGTTAGCGGCTTGAGATATAGGCTGGAGTTGTTGGTTTTGCGTTGGATTTGAAGGTGATGGCATGATGGGGTGGTGGTGACCGTTAAATGGTGAAGGCTATGCTTCCATGACCTTCTATTGATTTTGGATACTAGGTAATCCCTAGTTAATTTAACAAATTTTAATTGGGGCCTAACTGATGTGACATTTTGAATAAGTTGGGTACTTATTTGGAATGATAAAAAAAGTTAAGTCCAATTTGGAATAACACTAAAAGGTTGGGCGGTTTTAGGTACTTAATCATTTTATTTATGTATTTATTTTTATAGTATACTATAGGCAAAGAGTGAGATTAAAAAATTATAAACACATTAAAAATAAAACTATCAAAGTAATTTAAAAATACCAAACATATTAAAAAAATTATAATAATTAATTTACAAGTGCGAAAAATGTGAACAAATATTTAAAGGCTGGTGATCTCATCCTCTGGGCTTTGAGTATGAGTATATCGTCGTTTGAATTTTTAAAACCATACAAACCCTCATGGATAGTATTTTTAAGGGAGTTCAAAATAAATAAAATTCATAATCATTAATTTACTAGTATGAAAAATGTGAAAACATATACAAACGTGCAAGGTTCCTCAATCTTGAAACGCAACTCCTTTCATTTTGCATATCCTTGAACATTTGGTATTTTGTAGTAATGTACCAATGTTTTTTCATTAGGCCCTTATTTTGGAGTATGTAATACTTCAAAGACACATGTTTTTTTTTCATGTTTTTAAATAATATTAATGTGACAATGTGGTATCCATGTACTAATTTAGTATTATATGTTTTCTATTTTATTTTTGAGTCAAATTATATTTTTCATTTTCATTATTTATTGATTTAAAATATATTTTCTTTAATCGGTAACGGGTCGGTTCATAATACCTGATAATATTAACGAGTCAACTTTGGATCGGGTCATATTACCTATTTACTTTAACGGGTGTTACACGACACGACCCATTAAGATATCGGGTATGTCAGAAAACGACATGAACACGGAAAACACAACACAAATACCTGGTCTAATTTTTTCCGTTGTTTGCAAGAATACAACCAATGGCAAAAGCATGCTAATTAATGTCAGTTTAGAGAAAAATTAGAGAAAAGTAATTAAATTCAATGCCAAATGATGTGTCATATTTTAGGTTTGTTAGATTGTTATAATAGTCTAGATGTAGCGGAATGCAGGTAAATGCACAATCTCTAAATATATAGACTCGAAATTTGTTGGTACATGTAACGCCTCGTCCCTGAAATATTTAATTTCGAGAAATAATTCCAATGATAGGCCCAAGTTAAATTCTTATTTACATTACTACCAATAATCACGATTCTTTATTTAATTTTCTTAATTCCACACATGATCTGTAACCATAATTCTCTTACCAAAACATACGATTATATTCTCAATTTATCACCGTTTTCTTCACTTAGATCAAATTCCATTCTAAAGATTAATTCTCGATTATTTAAGGCTGCATCTAACCTTGTTAGACTGTCTATATACCCTTGAGTGGAATCAAGTCTGTCGTAGTTCACAATTCAATCTTTTATCAATTTCCAAAAATATTCTAGTATCGGCCATATTCAACATTAGCTTTTACAATCGAATCACATCAAATGGGTACCAATTACGAACTTAAAATATCAAAATTTGCATGAAAAAGGCAGCGTCGGCCCACTGGCCATGCGCCGCCGCGTGTGGCGGTTGGTCGCCTCGACTCGCCGGAAAATTCAACTATTTCCAAAAATTATCAAATTTTACAGGCAAGTAGATCTCGCTGAGGGGAGCAATTTTCATACTTGTGGCCAAGTCCAATTTTCCCGGGAAGTGGCCTGAAAATGCCTTGATCCGACGAAAACCCTAGAAATGGGTGTTTCTTGATTCGTCCTCAAATCGACTCCGACGCTCCAACCAATGATTGGGCATTGTTCCTGGGCTCAAGGGAAGTTGTTTGATGATGGGGATCGATGACACGACTCACGGAGATGGTGGATCACCGTCGAAGTACCGCAAAATCAAGATAAACTTGTTGTCAACTAGCTTTCGGCATCAAGATATTTTTCATTCTAATTTTGAAAAAATCTCTCAAATTCGAATCTCTATTCTCACTATATATTAAGAAGATATTAAACTTGATGCTCCATCCATCTAGAACAACCCTCAAAACGATCCAAAATAAGATTTTTTACAGTCTTTCAAGAAGTTCTGTCAGTAAAGCAAGCTAAAGCTTCACGGCCCTTGGGAAGCCAAAAGACTCTCCCCTCTCACAGTAGAAGGAAAGTGGTTCATGTAACTCAACTGATGACCAGTAGTATATTTTGATCTTGGGCTATATCTATCTCTTAAACTACCACGTTAGATCACTACAAAACACAAGTTGTCCCACTAGTCCTACATTTTCACTGCAAAGTCCAACATTATCCCACTTATTGTATGTTTTTTTTTTTCTAGGATTCATGAGTGGCCACCATACATGCAATCACTATCGTTGCTAGTTCAAAAAACAATCCGGTAATACATGTCCTGAATAAACAAAATTAATTAATTTTATACTTGCAGGTGTGCATTGTAGTAATCCGAACGAAGACATGCAAGTTGAATTAGGGCTATCTGAGTATCGACTTTTAACGACTCTATGCTAGAATATAAAGATTTTTTACTGTACTTCGTGAGTATGGAATATTTTGAATGTTTTGAACATTAGATTTTTATTTTAAAAAAATATAAAATTGAGATATAATGACGAAAACACTTGAAGTATTCCCACATTTTGATACAATATGAGCATCAAACGCAACAATAATGTAAGGGTTTCAATCTAATATTAGAAAACTTTTTTAACATTGCAAAAGAGTGCGAGCGGTCAACTCAAAACAAATTGACGTGGTCTAACCATGACCATTCATATAAGAGGGGAGGGAAGGGGAGGAAAAAAGAGAGGGGATAGAATCCTTCTCCGCGCTCTACACACTATCCCTACTCTACTCCTGCACACTCTAGAGTACTAGGCTACTAGGCTGCCTTCTGCTGCTTCTGCTTCTGCCATAAGGTCTAGTAGTCCGCATCTTTACAGACATATCTATTTCATCGAATCTCTCTTTGAAACAGTGCTTATATCGTTACGTCGTTTTTGTGTGAAATTTCGCTACCTTAGGACCGTAATAATTTGCTGATTTTCTTCTGCTTTGTCACCCGTGCTTCTTTCTCTGTTGAGCTGCACTGAATTTGTGGATGATTGTGCACTCGCTCTGCCTGAGAAATTTTTTACTGTGCCTGGAGAACAAATAGTACACTACATGTTTTTATATAAATGGTGAAAAAAAATTATTTTTTAAGTTATTATGTTTTAACACATATATCTCATCATTAGTATAGTGATACGTGATATATCATACCGTGTTCTGATCACACTGAAAAATCTCTCGCTCTGCCTAATCGTGTCCTGGCTGTCCTTGTTTTTCGGGATTGGTAAAGAGATCTTGCTTTGATTTGTAGAGTTTACCGAGAACATCAAATCGGATAGATAATTTGGTGGATTTAAGAAATGAAACTTGGGCCAGGACTTTAATAGGTTTTTCACTAGCTAATCATTATTTGGGCCCAACCATAAACTTTTGTTAGTATTGGGCTCAGCAGTTGCGTATCAAAGGTAAACCCAATAAGTCAAGGCGTGGACAAAACTTCGATACATGCGTCTAGATCACATGTAACGTCTCATTTGATTTATTTCCCTTTTCCAACTAATTTGTGGCCTTCACCATGTGTGTATGTTGTCCTAGTATGACAGTCACATTGAATACTCTCTTCATGAAAATATTCTTAATTTTCATTATTTTCTTGGGAACTTTAACGAAAAGCTCCCGGTACTATTCACTTTAATGAAAAATCACATTTTTACACTAAAAAGTCAATCCTGATACTATTCATTTTACCCTTTATTTTGTTCTTATCATTAAAACTCAAAGTTTTCAAGCCATTTTCATTAGTTTTCCTTATTTTCTTTTGATATGGCACCCGTGTCCTTTTTTGATATCATTTCTTAACCAAAAAAGAAACGTTGATCGAAGCACCCCTCCAAATTCTTTACTTTCTTCAACACAAATTTGCATTCTTTATCAATGAATTTTTTTTTTAACAAATGATATTATCTACCCTAAAGAGGAGGGGGTGGGTTTAGCCTCACAGTAGGCTAGGAATAATATGGTTCAAATTCGCCTTTGGCGAGAATCGAACCTAAGACCTCTCATTTATAAGTGAAGAGGAATATCACTAGACCGTAGTACTAAGTGGCTCTTTATCACTGTTAACATTCAAATGCGAGAAAAAAAAAGGATGTAAATACTACATCTAACCAGAGTTGCTTAAAAAGTGTGCATTGTTATGAACTTTCCTAGTTTATGTGTGATTGTGTAAATCTCAGATTATACTTGATTCTAGTTATTCTTTCCTATATGGACTTGTATTGTTGTGGATGAAGGAATTATTCTCCCTCTTATTACTATAAATAAAGGCACTACGTAGGGGGAATAACACACATTCCTCTACACAATTCTACAAACACATCTCTCTTTACTCTCTCTCTCTCTCTCTCTCTCTCTCTCTCTCTCTTTGCCACAGGCCTTACCCCTTGTCAGATAAAATAGGCTACAACACGTTATCAGCACGCTTCTACCGCTGCGCTTGGGAATCTGACGAGGAGATTTTCTGCATCAAACCAGTTCATCCATATCATCACGCAATCAGGTTCTTCCAAAACAACAATTTTTATTTCGATATTTTTGCAGCCCTAATAGCATGAGCATGAACATTCACCATAATGCATGACCCAACTTTACCTTTTTTGAATTTTAGATTCTACATACATTATGAATGCATTATATTCATAATTGTTGAATTATGTGAATTTGATATTGCCATGAATTGTATAAAATAACTGCTCATGCATTAAATTATATGCATTGAATTGAATTAAAAAACAAAAAGAAAAAATTTGTTGGGATTCATTGAACACCCATCCATGTCGATGGACCCCCGAGCCAAGAACCCAAATTGGAGCTACGCCTCCAGGCCCAAAACCCAGAATCGATGCCCAGAAGGCGTCGCCACCCTAAACCACCGTGACGTATGGCCTGCAGCCATGCCTAGCCACCTTGGCTACCTCCCCGACGACCTGAAGATTGTCCACCGATGTCACTTGGTTGAAGGTTCCTTCAAATCTCATCGGATTTATCGAAATTCCGAATTCACTTTCCAGGGTTTTGGTTGAATCGTTGAGATTTCACAATCTCCATTCATAATCATGGTCGACACCACCCAAAAAAGGTACCTCCGAGTCTCCATGTCCAAGATTTGGCCACTCGCAATGGCGGGGCCGGTCTTCTTCTCTTGCAACACCCCTAGCTCTGCTAGGATTTCTTGGCTCAACCCAACCCTATTTTTTGGGCCTGGCATTGACTCAGGCTAAAGAATTTTTTTTCTTTTGGGTTCATTACTATAAACCCACTACCTTGGCTCGGCCCAACTCGTGACACCAGCCTATGTGGCTTTGGTGTCCTCATGTCCTTACCACACCAGATCCCAGCCCGTAGCTGGTGATCCGGTACCTTGGCATGCGACACACTCTATCGCGCCCTCTCTGTTTTGGGCCTGTAGCACAGCCGAGCACAACCCAGCCCAATTCTTGGGCCTGGGCCGCACGTTTCAATTTACTCAGCCTACATGTGGGCTTTGGCCTATTATTTTGGGCCCCAAGTTTAATTGCCTAATTATTTTTAGCCCAATGAGTTTTATATTTTTTCACCCACACTTTAAATTTGGCCCGAAGTCCAAATAATTAATTCAAATATAATTATAGACCTGAAGTTCTGTTTGCATATTTTCTTGTTGCATGTTTCTGTATATATATTTGTGTTTGTCTGCAGGAACATATGCACTCGAAGTTCATAATTATTTTGAAACCTGAAGTTTCTAAAAACATGTCTTGTTTGTAAACCTGAAGTTTTCCTTAAAAACATCACCCATGAAAAACAGAAGTTTTTTATGCGAATATTAACCAATGCATGTCTATTAGAACCTGAATGTTCTACTCCTATGTGAATGGATTAAAATTTTTTTGTCTCCATTGCACTAACCACATCTTGTCCATCTATTTTGTGATAGGAACATGTCAAATTTGAACAAACTCAACTTCACCACTTTGGAGGTCTCTTGAAGGAACTACCTCAAGTGGGTTTAAGATGTGAAGCTCCACCTCACTGCAAAGAATTTGCGTCCCGCCATTGAAGATGAGACTGACAACCCTATTGGCGAAGCTGAGAAAGCCACTGCCATGATCTTCATTCGAAGACATATTCATGACGCACTAGAAACCAAGTATCTTGCTGAGGAGGATCCACGAGCACTATGGGTCACTTTAACCGATCGTTTTGATCACCAAAAGGACATCTTCTTGCCTGAAGCAAGACATGACTGGCAACATTTGCGCTTCCAAGACTTTAAGTCTGTGAATGAATATAATTCTGAAGTTTTTTGAATCCAATCACTTCTTAAGTTTTGTAACGAAACTTTGACAGAAGAGGATCTCCTGGAGAAGACCTATTCGATATTCTCTGCTACTAATATTGTCCTGCAACAACAATATAGAGCTCAGAAGTTCACTAAGTTTTCGACTTTGATCTCTATTTTACTTCTCGTTGAAAAACAGAATCAGTTGTTGATGAAAAATCATCAAGCTCGACCTATTAGGGCGACTATTGTGCCTGAAGCACATTATAGCACGAACCAACATCCAAAATGCCAAAATAGGCATGGTAAGGAAGGCCAGAAGCCACCCCGTCAAGGTCAATAGAGCCAAGGCCCATCTAAGGGAGGAAACAAAGCCCAAAAGCGCCCTAACCTCGCTCCCAATGCCCTAAATTTCAAGAATAAGGGCAAAGCACCTAAAAACCATAGATGGGGATATGTGTTATTGCTATGGTTCAAATTACCATTGGTCCCGTGTTTGCCGAGCTCCCCAGAAGGTTATAGCTGAATATCATTCTCGTCGTACGAAGTTTGAATCAAACTTTATGCAAGTGGACAAACTGGAGAGTGCAAAGATGGAGGTTTCTGACTTATAAGAGGCCGTTACCCCTTTGGAAGATTAGAATCTTAGACATAAACTATTTTTCTAGTTAAAATAAGATAATGGGGACGAATTCCATAGTAGTGGCCGAACCCTCCTTGTGTTTTTGGTTCATTTTGAACACTGTTCCTTTATGTTTGGATTCTTTGTTGGTGATTTGTTTTTGGATATTAAGTTTTTAATTAATTTTCGTCCTTGAATACTTAAAATTATTTGGAATGGATATTTGTTTTTCGAACTTTTATGCATGTGACCGATTCAAATTAATTTTTCATTATAGGTATGACTAGTGGGGAAGTTAGTCGTCTGGCAGATAGTGTAACCACGCACATCGTATTACGTGAATGCATCTATTTCACTAACTTCATGCCTAAGAATGCACCTCTGACAACCTTCTCAGGACGATATGGTAAGGCACATATAATGTTGTCCAATGGTACAATTTTGACCATTGATGAGGCACTTTATTCCTCGCGTTCCGGAAGAACGTTGTTGAGTTTTAATGACATTAGAAATAACAATTACCACGATGCGTAGGGAGGAATAACACACATTCCTCTACACAATTCTACAAACACATCTCTCTCTACTCTCTCTCTTTGCCGCCGGCCCCCTTCCCCTTGTCAGATAAAATAGGCTACAACATGCACATCCATATTTAAATAGGGAACCCCATTTTTCTCGTCCTATTGGAGTAAAAAATCCTTTATATATATCCCCATTTTTTCCCATCCATAATTCAAGGGAAAGCTAAAACAAGCTTTAACTACACAAATTTACTACTTTTTTGTCAAACTATAAACTTTAGAATTTACCCCCTCAGGTTTAGGTGCAATTACAACTTCATACAATATATGTAAAACATTATTAATTATTATTTTATTTCAATATCATACATTAATTATTATTTTATTTCAATATCATACATTAATTATTATTTTATTTCAATATCATACAATCGTTAGTCAATATGTTAACTTCACTGTTAAATAGTGGTATCGTAAACTTGAAACCTACCTATACACTGACGTGGATATTTACAAATTCCAGATAAAAAATTAAAAAGAACATAAATGTAAAAATAATTTTTTTTCAAATTTTTTTTATAAGACACTGGGGCCCCCACCCCTACCAACCATTCTTCCCAACAACATTCGCCTGCTCCCCTGCTTCCTCACCACCAAAACCACAACCCACTCCCCCACTGCCATCTTCTCCGGGCAAATTTGGGATTTTTGTTGGTCTTCTGATAAGTTTTTGAGATGAACAGAAGCAAAGATAATGCTTTGAAATGTGGGAAAGATGCTTTGGAAGCTGGGGTTCAAACCTGTGCCCTAAAATTCCTAACCAAAGCTCGTCGTCTCGATTCGACGCTACCCATCAACGATTGACGGCAATACCAATTCCTAATCCGGTTCAGATGCCGGTGGCTGCGCTACTGGGCCATCTTGGTTGGATTCAGGCAGCGGCGTTGTACACGGGGGAGCAAATTGTGATGGTGCTGACTCAAGCGTACGTGGAAATGGACTCAAGCTCAGATATTGTAGAGTAGAAGATGGAGAGAGAGAGGGATGCTGGAGAAGTGGAGATGATGGGGAGACGACGCGGAAATGTTTTCATTGTGTACGGATGTACATGTCAATATTTGATGTTAGTTTCTGTTTGCAGTTATTTTTGGGTTGACGAGGTTTTGATAAATGGTCAACGGTCAACTAGTTTGTGTTAACGGTTTATAGGTGATTGAGCTGGTGGGGTATGGTCATTGTCTGTATCTGGTGTGTCTTGGTTGGGTGGTTTTCGGACATTGTTCAATTCTTGTGCCAGGGTTACTTTTTCTTGCATCCCAAGCCAAACACGTGCTTAATAAATCGCGCAGCACAAGTTGACTGGAGAGAGAGAGAAATTGAACCGCGTCTTGACGTCATCGCTTAGGAGGATTGAGGAGGAATCGGGCGTCATCGGCATTTTCTAATTTGCAGAAAGAAAAATAGGAAAAGTCAGCCGTCCCTCTCAAAATTTGAAAACTGCTGCTTGTCCTTTCCTACTTTACGACCTCGCTTACGCAATTCCCATTGCCATTGCCATTCCCTTTCCCTTTCCTTTTAGGCCTTGCAGCCACTTTGCACTTGCCACACAATTCCTCTCCTTTACTTTTCCTTTCTTTCCAAGTTAATTTCCTCTCTATTTATTATAGACCACCTGTTCTCCTCGACTAGTCCTTTTCTCTCTCTCTCTCTCTCTCTCTCTCTCTCTCTCTCTCTCTCTCTCCTTGCCTTGCCTTGTGCTTCATCAGTCGCTCAGCATTGTGGAAATACATAAGATAATATAATGGGTGGATGCTTGTCTATAGTCCTCGTCAGGAGGACTAGTTCTAGCGGAAGAGATGATGATGATTCGTCGTCCACTGCCAAAGTAATCTACATGAACGCAAGTGTCCGCGAATACCCAGTTCCCCTTAATGTCTCCAAAGTCCTTGAGGCCAACCAATCATCGTCTTTGTCTTCATCTTTGTCTTTCTTTATATGTCATTCCGATAGTTTGTATTACGAAAGTTACATTCCGGCTTTAGATTCTGAAGATCAGCTGGAGGCCAATCAGATCTACTTCGTACTCCCTAGATCCAAGCTTCAACACTACCTCAGTGCCACCGATATGGCGGCCATGGCGGTCAGAGCCAGCCTCGCCCTCCAAAAAATTAATACCAATGCTTCTTCTTCTTCCTCCTCCTCCAAGACACTACTAAGAAACCATTTATTAGTGTCGCTATGATAACTGACAAGAAACATATATTACTGTCGAATATTAAGCAAAATTCGACAAAAAATGGATGCAGTGGCGGATATAATAAGCATCAGAATTGCTAGAGTCAGGAAATGAATTTTCTATCGGTTAAGGCTCTAAAACCGACAAAACCTGTGTCGGATATATGCGACAGTAAATACTTAACTACTGTCGGATATTATCAATTAATGACGTTCGTAACCGCCAGGAAATTAAAAATACCGACGGATTGACATCAGGTTTCTGTCGGTTATAACACTCCGCTTTTAAACCAACATCCACACTCGGGGGAGGATCTGAGCGCTCATGCTCTTGTCTTTTGGTATAATACTCCACTTTTAAACCATTCCGGTATTCCTTGTATGAATGATCCGCAACGTGGAGAGTCATGTTCCGAATGAGTGGCATTATGTCATAGTCTTCATCAAGAAAAATAATATTCCCCTATATTCATAAAAACATACATGTTAGTACATATCCGAAATATAGAAGTAAAAAATGAAAATATATACTTTAATTCTTTCCCACAAAGCTTCCTTATCACTTTCCGAAATCAAGCGCCAATCCCTCTTCAGTGGAAGATGTCTTGGATCCTTAACCTTAGAGGCTATTAACTTTGAAAATTCAGCAGCATGTGCACTAACACATTTCCCTGTCGAATCAAACTCACAAATTTGTCTCCATTTCCACTGGGAATAGCAGCTCTAAGAGTTCTACGAGTTACTCCTTATTAATAAAAAAACAAACATTTGTCATGTACTTCAAAAACAACAAAGAAAAAACTCACAATATAATTACTTTAAAACGTACCGTTTTCAGTTTGTTCCTGGAATTCATGGCCTTCATTTTGTTCCTCCAAAGAAATGGCTGAGAAAGGAAGGAGGAGTAAAAATGGCTAAGGAAGTAAGAAAGCCTGAGAAAGGAAGGAGTAAAAATGGGTAGAAGAAGAAGAACGGCTGGAAGTGAAAATGGGAAGGAGAAGAGGAGCAGCTGAAGTAAAAATGGGAAGTTGAATTTGTCACGCCCCGATCCGGACATATGTCCAAGATCAACATGTGACGTCATCAAAAACCATATATCTAACATACCCCGTCTTCGGAATATGTACCAAGCACATCTCGAACCTTGATTTGCGTAGTGATTATTTGTATACTTTATGGCTGCATCTAACCTCCTCGTTAGATTGCCTACGTACCCTCAATAGGGATCAAGCCATTCGTAGTTCACCATTGCACTATACTCGAACATTTATCACATAAATTGTTATCTCCCAACGATATACCACAATGCATATCATGCAATATTTCAAATAACAGACGACGAAGCACAATCATATTCTCTAGCCATATTTATCAACAAGTCTAATCATAACAATAACAATGATATCCAACAACCTCGGGTTTCGAACCACTCAACGGAACTAAAATACCAAGCTGCTTCTCGTAATCTAACCAGACCTGTCATATGTACAATCATGCCTACATCAAGGTGATGGCACACTAGGCAAATCAGACACTCGGATAAGTTGCGAAGCTCGGGTGAGTGACAATAATGCAAGTATGTGATATTCAATTAAAACAGACAATCGATCACAATCTATAAACATGAAGTATAAAATCATGGTTTATGGAATCATAATCAAGTCGCTGAAAACTCCATAGGAGTCACCCAGACATCCAACGGTTTTTCTAATTCAAACCATAAGATTCTGTTTGGACCCGATTTTACATTTTCTGCCCAAGTAATCGAAGTGGTCGGATGATTATGAAAATTAAGAGATTTTTTCTTGGCATTACTATTGATTTTAATTGTAGTAATTATCTTGAAAATATCCTTAAGGCTTGCGGAGACACGCATGGGATTCTTTGGTAGATAACCAAGAGTTTTATCAGATGGTAGAGAAATTAAAGAAGATTGCATAGCTGGTTGCTTGCCAACCCTTTACAATTAATGCGGCAATAAGGAAAGCTATGGGAGGGCTTGCCATGTAGCTTGGTATCCAGTCAGTTGCAACAGTTCCATGTTTAAATGGGTTTGCATGCAGAGCCACGTGGAAAAATGGGATAAAGATGAATTTGTGAGATAGTGATGTGATGTGATTAGGATGATTATATCTATGCAAAAGGGGTAGGCTAGGTTATGATGATGACACAAGAAACCTAGGTAGGCTAGGTCCTTGGTTGGATAGACTTTTATTTTGATTGAAAGTCACGGATAGTCATCTGGAAGATAAGCTTTAACCTATGCCACGGATCAGTATTTCAGTTCCGCAAGTAAGAGTTGCAGTTGGACTCTACAGAATTATCAGGCCATGCCAAGCAAAAGTATGGATGCTATAAATACATAGTCGCAGGCAACAGTTACGGACCTCTAACAAAACACACAAACTGCCCTGCGTAAACTCTCGCTCTACGCGAAACCTCTCAACAACCTTAAGATTTTTTTTATTTTCTTTTTCGCCAACACACCTTCAGTTTGGATAAACAATACTATGAAGGCAATCGGCGAACATCTTCAGTTTGGATAAACAGCACTGTTGCCATAGAATCAGCCGACCGCGAAGCACCTTCAGTTTGGATAAACAGCACTGCGACAAAGCCGATTAGTTATTTATCCAAGTCTCTATCGAGAAGGATTTTCAAATCCTTATTGGCAGAGGTCATCTCATCAGCCTTCTCGGCGAAGTGAGGTGTTACAGGTTACTATATTCGACATATTGAAAGCCGAATTTGATATTGAACTTCGCAGAACTAGCAGCCTTGTCTTCAGGCTCTAGAACTCGAAGGTCGAGACGTGTTCCTTCCTCGGCTGCAGTCGCGAGATGCAGAAGTTAGCAGCGCGCCCAACGCAACATCAACTCATTTTGTGATATGAGTAGAATTCTTGAAAAAGAAAGGCAAGAGGCCAGGGAGCAATTCTTTGCTCCGGCCACAATCAAAATTTGGCCTAAGAAAATTGTTAAGACAGTTGAAGAAAAACCTAGGCCACCTATTGTTTTCGGTCGAGACTGAAAGTGTGGTAGGCCTAAAAGAAAAAGTTCAAGTTTCTAAGTCAACAATCGACTTAGAAAATGATTCGTCAGAGGGATGCTCTAATGACGAACATGGCCGAGAGATGGTCTTAGACGCCGAAACCATGACAGTTGATATGGTTATTGGTGATAAAGCCGATATAGAGAAATCTCATTCGGCTAAGTTATTTGAATTAAAGGCCGAAGTTAACAAAGTAATTATGCCTGGGGGCATAATAATTGTCCAACACATTCGGTGGCCGAGAATCAAAAATTGTTCGCCAAGTCAAAAATATTTGGGAATGATTCTTTATTCGGCCTAAAGCGAAATCAAATTGAGAATTTTGATATAAAAATATATCGGCTAGGAATACAACATCGTTGGCCTCCTCCTGATTATGGTTTGGCCACTTTTATTTTCGTTTGCTAATATGTATATATGTATATATGTATATATAGACATATAATGAATAAATTAGTTTCTTAACCATTCGGCTTACGAGCCGATGCCAAGAAAATAAGGAGCGGGCGCTGCTGTCGATGGTGCCATGTTGTGGCCAGAATGTGGGTATAAGTTCCAAAACATTTAATCACGAAGACGCTAGTGAGCTGTGGTGTTTTTTGAGATGCCGGCTGGAATCCCCCCAATGGTGGTTTGGCCAAATAAAAGGATCCCCACAATGGTGGTTTTGGCTGAATAAAAAAAAAAATTTAAGGCCAGCTTTGGAGTCCGTGCCCCTAAAAGCCTGTTTGAAAATGGAGGGGACATGTATTGCTGATTTGGACCTGTTTTTTCAAAGGCTCTACAGCTATGAAGGGAATACACCACAAGGGATGAATTCAGAACAGCTCTCTGCTGAGTAAATTTTTATTCGGCGGTAGATGTTCATTTTTCCTTGACCATATATTTCTTGGTGTTATTTGGAGATGCTCAGCGGTCAGGGAATGTACGGTTGCTGGGTTTTTTCGAATTGACGGTCGTTGAGTGCACATGAGTGTCCTCTGCATCATCGAAAATGAAGTGATTCGACTACCTAATTTCCTTAACCATTCGGCTTACGAGCCGAAGCTCAATGAAACTGGGGCGTAATGTTTGGACCCGATTTTACATTTTCGGCCCAAGCAATCGAAGCGGTCGGATGATTATGAAAATTAAGAGATTTTTTCTTGCATTGCTATTAATTTTAATCGTAGTAATTATCTAGAAAATATCCTTAAGGCTTGTGGAGACACGCATGTGGTTCTTTTATAGATAACCAAGAGTTTTATCGGATGGTAGAGAAATTAAAGGAGATTGCACATGTGGTTGCTTGCCAACCCTTTACAATTAATGCGGCAATAAGGAGAGCTATGGGAGGGCCTTCTGTGCAGCCTGGTATCCTGTCAGTTGCAACAGTTCCATATTTAAATGGCTTTGCATGCAGAGCCACGTGGAAAAATGGGATAAAGGTGAATTTGTGAGATAGTGATGTGATGTGATTAGGATGATTATATCTATGCAAAAGAGGTAGGCTAGGTTATGATGATGACACAAGAAACCTAGGTAGGCTAGGTCTTTGGTTGGATAGACTTTTATTTTGATTGAAAGTCATGAATAGTCATCTGGAAGATAGGCTTTAGCTTATGCCACGGATCAGTATTTCAATTCCGCAAGTAAGAGTTGCAATTGGACTCTACAGAATTATCAGGCCGTGCCAAGCAAAAGTATGGATGCTATAAATACATAGTCACTAGCAACAGTTACGGTCCTCCAACAAAACACATAAACTGCCCTGCGCAAACTCTCACTCTACGCGAAACCTTTCAACAGCTTTGAGATTTTTTTTTATTTTCTTTTTCGCCAACACACCTTCAGTTTGGATAAACATCACTATGAAGGCAACCAGCGAACATCTTCAGTTTGGATAAACAGCACTGTTGCCGTAGAATCAGTCGACTGCGAAGCACCTTCAATTTGGATAAACAGCACTGCGACGAGGCCGATTAGTTATCTATCCAAGTCTTAATCGAGAAGGATTTTCAAATCCTTATTGGCAGAGGTCATCTCATCAGCCTTTTCAGCGAAATGAGGTGTTACAGGTTACTATATAGGCATATTGAAAGTCGAATGTGATATTGAACTTCGCAGAACTAGCAGCCTTGTCTTCAGGCTGTAGAACCCAAAGGCCGATACGTGTTCCTTCCTCGGTTGCAATCGGGAGATTCAGAAGTCAGCAGTGTGTCCAACGCAACATCAACTTATTTTACTCACCGATCGAGCTCGGCCGTCAAGTTAGCACGCCCTGCACATAACCAAATGACGTAGTTAGCTCATTAATTACTTGACATGAGCGCCACGTAGGTTTGGTAGTTTTTAGGGTCAACTGATTCCCAAAAACCATCGTTCATATGTGCATTAGAAAATAGGACTAGAGGGACATAGTTCGGTCGAAGCTTACATATGTAACCAAACAGAAAGTGGCCCCCTATCGCGGATTAACCAAGCAGAACCACCCCTACAGTAACCAAATAGGCAGTGACCCCCTATCGTGGATTAACCAAGCAGAGTCACTCCTACTCATCTGTTAGGTAGTGATCACCTATCGCGGATTAACCAAGCATGATCACCCCTAAGTGTGTGTGTATGGCCATACCAAATATATAAGGATCACCTATCGCGGATTAACCAAGCACGATCCATAGAAAATATGGTCCCCTATCGCGGATTAACAAAGCAGGACCAAGATAACTAAGTAGGTAGTGATCCCCTATCGCGAATTAACCAAGTAGAGTCACACTACGGAACTGTTAGGCAGTGATTATCTATCGCGGATTACCCAAGCATGATCATTCCTAAGTATGTAGGGCCATAAGGATCGCCTATCGCGGATTAACCAAGCACGATCCATAAATAATATGGTCCCCTATCGCGGATTAACCAAGCAGGTCCACTAGTGACCCTCTATCGCGGATTAACCAAGCAGGGTCATGGTCTCCTACTAGCCCTCAATTTAACAAACATTTCAATATGCAATTCAAATCACCTTTTCATAGATATTACCAATGGAACTTTAACGAAAAGCTCCCGGTACTGTTCACTTTAACGAAAAAACATATTTTTACACTAAAAAGTCAATCCTGGTATTATTCACTTTACCTTTTATTTTGTCTTTACCGTTAAAACTCAAAGTTTTCAAGTCATTTTCATTAGTTTTCCTTATTACCAATCCATGAATCAATTCACATTTAATAAAAATAGATCGATGGCCAATTATAAAACAATCATATTTTAACAGAAAACACATTTATAAAACTAAGTCACATTTATAAAACCCAAGTCATATCCACAAAGGATATTAATATAAAGAATCGGGTAATCACCATATCACATATATTAAAGTCACTCACCAAGACAAGACCACAAAGTCTCACTGAGTCTCTAGTAATACTAATTTTAGTTGTATGAACGATTCGTGACATGTCGACCAAAAGTCAACTCTCGACCAATAGTGGGGTCCACATCCCTACGTAATTTGATCCGGAAGATCCGTACATCGGATTTTGGATCCATAATCTTCTAAAATACACGTTATACCTCTAAAACAACATACTAAAATTTCATCGCGATCTAACAGTCGGATCTCCGCCAATTTCTAAAATTAGGTGGCAATCAACAATTTGTTTTACAAACTTAGAAATCCAATTCGGGAAGATCCGTATGTTGGATTCCTGATCCGTAAGTCTCTATGATCGTCAAATATTATGTTCTATAACGCATTAAGGTTTGGTGACGATCCAACGGTCGGATCGTCGATTCATATTTTGATCAAGTAATGTATCGTAATGAAACTAAGTTCAAACAATCAAATTACGTCATACGGATATAAAACATGAACCTAGGGCATATAATAGTACTTAAAAAGACATGAACCCAGGGAAAAATTACAAAAATGACCCTAATTTCAAATGTTAATAACTCTTTCATTATAACTTTGTTTCACGAACGGTTTACACCTACGCGTTCATGAGATCGAGCTCTATCCAAAGATATAAATTGTGACCTCGAACAGTCTACAACTTTTAAATAATTAATTTCCAAACTTCACTCTTCGTAACTAGTTTAATTAAAATCTAATTTCAAATAAACTAATATAAATTCCCAAAAAAATAATATAAAATCTCAATAACACAAATACGTAGATTATAACAATGAAATCCAAGAACAGGATTTCACATAATTATTTTAGCTTAGGGTAATAAATGTTGTCGGCTGTAACCGTCAAGAAGACAAAAAAAAGATCGGTCTTTAATGTTTCTGGCAGTATACTGTCAATTATATCCGACAGAATGTCCATTAAAACCGCCAGTAATTTATCTCGAACAGAGCTTTTATGATTCTGTCAGTGCAGTACATTTATGTGTGTCAGTACAGGGCATTTATGGTGTCAGATTAGTGTCGGTTATAACTGACAAAATTAACCAAAAATTGCCACAAAATTTTCCTCCATTGGATTGTGTGTGCCATTAATTTTTTTGAATCAAAGTAGTGGGAAATCTCCCACGCAAAATTTTGGTATGTTCGTGTCAGTTATATTTGACAGGGCCATGAGTGAAAAAAAATATATATATTTAAACCATGTGTTTTTTTTATAACCAATATAACATTTTAAATTTTACCACACAAACTAAAATATTTTAAATAAAAGTCACCACACAAATTGAAATATAGTCTAATTAATACTTAAAAAGTGTAAAGTAAATACTAAAACTATTCCATTTCATCTTCTGTTTGGTCATCGTCATCATTGACAAAATTAGTGAACTGGGTAGGCAATGGTAATACTTCGTGAAAATGAGTCTCTTCCACGCCAACCTTTGTATGCAAATTTTCATTGTCAAGTACATGATCATCCAAATCAGGTATGGCATAATATTCAAGTGCATCAGTATCCTCCAATACGTCAAACAAATCTTTCGGCTGCGTTCGAACAACAACATGCCAATCTTTTTCAATTGTGTCCTCCACATAAAATGTTTGTAATGCTTGGGAAGCTAATATGAAAGGATCATCTTTAAATCCCAATCGATTGAAGTTTACTAAAGTAAATCCATATTGATCGGTCTTCATACCTCTTGGACTTTCACTATTAACCCATTCGCACTTAAACAACATCACAGCTCGACCCTGTCTCCTGCTTCAGTAAGGACACAATATCTAACCTCACACATGTCTATGACTCTGCCATAACAATTCACTAGCCCAATTGTCTATAACTCTGCCATAACAAGCACTAATCCACCAAATACGCTTCAGCAATAGAACCTTCAAGATGACCCTTATTATGAACATAGCGCTTCGGTGTTTGCAAATCCTATAATTATAATACGAAATACAAATTATTATAATTACTAATAAAAGTTATCATTATAAATGTTGTCGATTTTATAAAGATTTGTTAATTACCATTTAGTTGGATACATCCATCTATATTGAACAGGCCTGCAATAGCTGCTTCATCTGCCAAGTGACATCAAAAAATGCTTGAATCCTTCCTCGAACTCCTTCTTGCTACAAAATTGTCTGAAGATTGCACTCAACTCTAATAATACCATAGTAACAGATTTAGGCAAAACCGCACGTATTGCAAGCAGGAGTGACTGCTGCATTAAAACATGGCAATCGTTGCTTTTCAATCATGTATTTTTCGTTCATTCACATGCACACATTGGGACAAATTTGATGAATATCCATCGGGCAACCGAATAGTAGACAACACTTTATAAAATGTCGTTTTTTCTTCTCTTTTCAACGTGAACAATGTTGGAGGTCGAAAGGTTCTATTTCTTTCCCTACGTGGAGGTCGAAATGTTTGTTTTTTCTTCTGCAAGTGCATCCAATCCATCTTTAGACTTTTTATCTATATTTAACAATGTTCCCACTACATTGTCACATATATTTTTTTCGACATGCATAACATCAAAATTGTGTCTAATCACAAATGCCTCTAATAAGGTAGTTCATAAAAAATAGATTTCTTCTTCCACTGACTTTTACTACTTGTACTGCTCCCAGTTCGTTTTCTGTGTTGCCCAACTGAAGCATCTTTCTTTGGTTTTCCAAAAGTAAATCTCAAAGTAGAAAGTTTTTCAAGACATTGTAAACCAGTCCACTGCCTTGGTGCACTACGATGCTCTCAACGACCATTAAAAGATATGGTTTGCCTTTGAAACCTATGATTATCAGCAAGAAAACGTCGATGCCCCAAATAGCAAATCTTACAACTCGCTGACAAGTAGATAGATTCTTTATCATGCATGCAATGTGGATGGATAAGCTTTATATCCATGTGTACTCTATCCTGATAACATTCCATGAGCCGGAAAATCACTTATAGTCCATAAAACGGCAGCCTTCATTGTAAAATTTTGGTTCAAATATGCATCATAAGTGGGAGTGTCCACCTCCCATAACTCATTTAACTCGTCAATTAATGGACGCATGTACACATCAATCCCTTTACCAAGACTGCGCGGTCCTGGTATTAACAGAGATAACAATAAATTTAGTTGCTTCATACACATCCAGGGCGGCAAATTGTAAACTGAAAGCACCACATGCCATGTGCTATGGTCTTGCCTCATTTTTCCAAAACGATTAAATCCATCATTGGCCAACCCTAATCGGACATTTCGAATTTTTGACCCAAACTCCGGATATTAATTATCCAAAATGCTTCTATGCTGGAGAATCTGAAGAATGTCTCATAAACCCATCCTTAGGACATTCAGTTGCATGCCACCTCATATGTTCAGCCGTATGCTTCGACATATACAACCGCTGCAATTGTGATTTTAAAGGAAAATACCACATAACCTTAGCTGCGATTTTTTTTTCTAGAGCCATCATCTTCATTGACATTCTTATATCTTGATTCACCACAAACTGAGCATGCGGTCAACTCCACAGTGTCTTTCCAATAGATCATGCAATTATTGGGACACACATCAATCGTCACATACGTCAGACCCAAGTCATTTATAAGTTTTTTTGCCTTATAACAAGATTCAGGCAAACAATCTCCATTAGGCAACATTCTTTTAATTAACTCGAGTAACGTGGTGAAGATCCCGTCTGGCATTCTTGCTAAACACTTGATCTGATACAATCTTAAAACCGCCTCTAATTTTTTAAATTCCTTACAACCTGACAAATCTTAATCTGCCTCTTCAAGGAACTTAAAAAAAGTCTCAACCTCTTCCAGACGCTTTTCCCCAGAAATGGGTTTAGTAGACGGCTCAACACCTTCTTCCGTCAATGGTTGGACAAATAAATCAAATCATTAAGAACATCTTGAATACCAGTCAACCGATCTCCTGTTTCATCTTCTCCAATCCCCATATTTTGCTCTCCAATGAAAGGTTCCCCATGATGTCGCCACGAAGGATTTTTGTAATCTTTATCCATATCATACAACACAAGATGTTCAACAATAGTTTTTCTAACAAAAGTATATCGATTACAACATCTTTTGCAAGAACATCTAAACTTATCGGGGCCAGCACCATTCACAACTGCTTGATCCAAAAAAAAATTAATTCAATCTGTATACGCTTCCAAATTTCGCGGTAATGTCAAACAACTATTTTCCATGTTTTACCACTGTACGAGAGCAAATATTATGTTGAAACTAAGATGCCTACAATCTTTCAATCCCTATCATGTAGGCATAACTATTAAAATTTTCAATCCCTATCTTTCAACCTCGAACTATCACAATTGCAATTTAATTTCCAACTCCTATCATAGTAAAACAAATTAAAAAAACAATAAAAGGTTAACAAAACTATGTTTATCTACACTCCTGATTATTTATTCAATTCAAGTTTTGTATATCCTCATAGCAATTAGAGTGAAATATTTAATTAATTAACATAATATATACCTATATTACTAAATATTACCAATTTATGGTATATTAAATATTGTCAATTTAACATAAATATTTACAAATAATATTTATTTCAATTTCTTCATAACAATTTAAGTGAATAAAATAAACTCATTGAACACAAATATTCCTAATTTATCTTACTAATTAAATTAAAATCTCTAAATAAATAATCTTGTGTGTTAAACAAACAATTTAAACATCAAGAAGTTCAGTAATAAAACCTGAACTATTGAAGAATTTCATCGTTGATCTATTATTTACGTAGTCAACCAACTAAAATAATGTAATGACCCATCCCCAAAAATTATAATCTTTATAATTTTTAAATGTGAATTTACGGAAATGCCTTTCGAGGCAAAGACGTTGACTTTTGTTGACCATCTTGTCATGTCACGTAACATTCATTTTCTTGGTGTATCCTCGTAGTATTCGTCGCTACGAATGCGTGGGCGTAAACGGAACGTAATTTGGAGTTATAACGAAGGAGTTATTAACAAATGAAGTCGAGAGAAAAATTGTAAATTTATTATTTTCTAGAATGCTCCAGATTTTTGGAGCAAAATCTGGACAGCCACGTGTGTGGCCCAGATTAAAGGGAAGAAAAGTTGGGCGGTGGAAATGAAAGATAAAGGAGAGGAAGGAGGATGGGCGCTACCCAATCGGGAGAAGAGAGAGAAGTGAGTGACCAATGGGAAAGAGAAGAAAGGAAGAAATAGGAGAGAGTGAGGGAGCACTGGATCACCCTTGACCCGGTTCCTCCCCGTCGACTCGACCCGTTTCGCAGTCATTCCGACAGTTTTATGTCGATTTTTCTGCCAAATTGCAGCCATTCACCACCTAGGAACTTCTCACTGGCCCTTCTTCTTCAATTTCCATCCATGATTGACGGGTTTTTTACCCTAGTTTCACAAGAACACCCACGTCGACTCCGAAGGGTGCACGGCGGCGAATCCCCTATTCCTGCAATGATTTCTTTCAATTGTCACCACCAATAGCCCTCCCTTGGGATGAGGAACAATGCCCAATCATTGGTTGGAGCGTCGGAGTTGATTTGAGGACAAATCAAGAACACCCAAATTTTAGGGTTCCGACAGGTTCGTGGCGATTTGAAGCTTTTCCTGGTCAAATTGGACTTGGCCACATGTATAAAACTTGCTCTACTCATTGAGATCTTCATTTATGTGAAATTTGAGAATTTTTAGAAATAGTTGATTTTTTTGTCGAGTCGAGGCGACCGAGGCGGCGCGTGGCGGCAACACTTGGGCCGAGGCATCCCTTGACCTTCTTAGGCTAAATTTGATTCTCCAATTTCGTACGTGAAGTCTGATTGACGAATTTCCCTCGCTTGAACCTAGTTCCATTAAGGTCCGCCACTTGATTATTATAGCAATCGACGATCCGACTGTTGGATCGTCACCAAACTTTGATATGTTATAGTATGTAATATTTGAGGATATTAGAAACTTACGGATCAGGAATCCGACATCTGGATCTTCCCGAATAGGATATGTAAGTTACGTGTTTTATTGATAAGAATTCTAAGATGTGATTTGATAATTGTTCTAGGCGCCGATCGTTTGTGACACCTCGATATTCATTCTAGAGAGTTGTAGCGTGGACCTCAGGTGAGTGGGTCTTTTTCATTTTTATAGTGTGTGTGTGTGTATATATATATATAAATACACCTTACAGTTTTCCAGAAATGTTTTAAATTGATTATGCATAGCATGCCATGATTTAAATGTGTTATATTTAAATATTGCATTGTGATGAGATTTGTGGTTATGCCAAATGATCCTACGGAGGTGTAGGTAAGTTCAGGTGAGTTATTATGTGATTGAAATGGTTGAATTATATGAGCATGCATATATTCATTTAGAGCTCATCATTGCTGCACCCTGGTGTTAGTGCTCCCGTCCCGGGCCAGGGCACAGCCTTCACTAGATTGTTCGCCTCCCGCACCGCACGCTCGCCTTGGATCCAAGTTAGGTGCTAGCCTGTCGTACAGGTCACATTAGGCGACTCCGACTCATAGGCAAGGAAGAAAATATTGGTAATATCGGGATAATATCGATATCGATAAAAATTACATGGAAACCACGGAAATTGTAAGAAAAACTTGGAAATTTTTATTGAAACTTTGCAGGATGTTTATTTAGTCAATTATCTATTAGTTTATCACAAAAAATTGGAAGGAAATGCATTGCATGATGGATTTAACATTATCAAGTTGATTATATAGCGAGCTGACAAACATTGTGAGTGTAGAAAATATGTAGAAATTAATGAAAGAAGTCTAAACACACCATAATCATTTATATATAATGAATTAGTACAATATTTTACACTTTATACATTGCATGGTAAGATACATGAGTGACTTAGTACCACATAGAGTTCCTATGAGGTTCAAAATTTTCACTATCTTCATCATCTCTATGTGTAGAATGAGTGTATTTTGAAGAGTAGCTAGCAACCATGGCAATGGTTTTCAAGAACCAAAACCCAAAAGTCAATAGGAAACCGAATACTTCGGTATTTTTCGGGATTACCAAACAAATGGGATTTGGAAACCAATCCCATATCGAAAATTTCGGTATTTTTCGGGATGGGATTCCTGAACTTCAGGATGGTTTTGGTTTGGGATTTTTCGGTTTGGGTTTGGGACTTTTTTGGTTTGGTTTGGGATTTTCCGGAATTTTTTCCAGCCCTACCATGTAAGTGACCAAATAAAAAATAGAAAAATTAAAAACCACATGCCATTGACTAAGTAATTAATTGACACAATTTAAAATATAATACCACAAAAAATTTGGAATATGTGCAAATTTGTTTCTTGTAAAAAGAATTCAAAACAAAACCATATATATAAATATTGTAGCATATTATCACAACAACATAAGTGGTATAGTGGTTAAGGCGTTAAGGAGTTAAGTGGGAGGGGTTTGAACCCCTCTATGCTCAAAATTGAGACTTTTCAAAATTTTCAGGAATTTTTGGACTAATATCGCGATATTATAGCTAATATACAGGTCACATCAGGTGACTCCAACTGGCATGTTAGTTTAGAATGCTCTCACACCTGGCTTACATTTATTATTGCTAAGATATTGTAGCATGGCATGCTTTTGTTTTTACCGCACCTATGCATTCATTTTTCGTACCTATGTAGTATTATTTTCTGGAAACTATACGAGTTTTACAGTGAGGGGTTATAATGTTTTCAAAAGGTTTTTATTAAAACTTTATTTTCAGGCTCACTCACCCTTATTTTTCGCCCCTCCAGTTCTAGTAGCAGAGTTTCGTACCAACGATGATTATCGGCAAATCTTGGGGTAGACGATTACCATCGATGGTATAATTCTCACCTTATTTTACTGTACTGTACTTATGCTTTGTTATCACGTGTGAAATGGGTTCATACCCGCTCACTGCGCACCCATGTACTTAGGCACTTTTAGGTTTAAATTTATTCACATCTTCCACATCAATACACTTTATGGCTTCGTCACCTTCCAAGTGTCGGCCAACACAGCTCGATTCAGAGTCCTAGTGGACATCCCGAGTCAGGGTGTGTCAAATAAAGCCCCTACAAAATCAAATAAAAAAATAAAAATCAGCCACAAGTGCTTGATGAAGAAAGAAATAGAAGATGAAAAGTATGGAAGCAAAAAAAATGAAAAACTTACAAATTGAGCTGAAGAGAAGAAAAATATTGAAGATGAAGAGAAAGAAATGAGTAAAATGAAGATGAGCAAGAAGAAGAAATCTAAATGAACAACAAATTGAAAAAAAAAATGGTGTAAGAACAATAAAATAGTCAATTTAAGTCGGTTATAACTGCCAGAATACTAAAATAATAAAATAATCAATTTCTATCGGTTATAATCGTCACCATTAACTTAAAAACCGTCAGAATCTATTAAAAATATTTATAAAAAAAAGAATTAAAAAATATTGGCGGTTATTATTGATTTTATGGGGGTTGAATCCGACACTAAATATCCGTCAGGAATTGATATCCGCCACTAACTAAATGATGTGTCGAATATAATTTATCCGATATAATAGCTTATTAAACCGATACCATCATCCGACACCTAAAGCTAATACGCTGGGAGCCCCACCCCTACCAACCATGCATCCTCACCCTTCTTCCCAACAACATTGGCCTGCTTCCCCGCTTCCTTCACCACCAAAACCACAACCCACTCCCCCACTGCCATCTTCTGCGGGCAAACTTGGGATTTTTGTTTGTCTTCTGATAAATTTTTGAGATGACACATGATGTACCACCCCATGTACCGAACCAGGCCACATTGAAAAATCTCTTCAATTCTTATACCAGGATTACTTTTTCGCACATCCCAAGCCAAACACGTACTTAATACATCGCGCAGCACAAGTAGGGATGGGCAACGGTTATAGTGGACGGGTAACCGCGGTTATTTACCATAACCGTTTATGCTTATACCCGCATAACCGTTTACCCGTTGGGTAATTGCCTAAACGGTTATAACCATACCCATAACCGTTTATAAATGGTTAACCATACCCATAACCGCATACTCATTTAACAGTAACCGTTTAATACCCGTTTACCCATTTACCATTTTTAACCCGTTTATCTTCTTTTTTTTACCATTACCCATTTTTCACCCGTCTACATGTTTTTTAACAACTTGAAAATTAAAAAAAAATTGTCATAATTTTTTTTTGACAATTAAACACCGTTATAAGTGCATTCATCATACATTTCCGCATTTTAATTTTTTAAGTCTTTATATCCTTCCAATAATTGAAATAATAGTTTACAGACGATATATTTAACTGTTACCAATGAAGGTAAATATAATATTTGCTAAGTATTATTGGGTTACAAAAATTGTTTAGAAGACATTTCTGTCAATTTCACGGTTATCCGCAAGGAATTTAAATTAATTTGGCGAATTCCATGATGATGAGAATCATCATTCCTGTAACAGTGTTATTGAGAGAATGACCGATGAATTCCTTGCTAATTTATTAGGTGCTAAGTATTATTGGATCGAGAACATATTTTGTGTTAGTTTTACATATATAAAATAAATGGGTAAACGGTTACTCGTTTATAACCGCGGTTAATACTCATAACCGCCCATTTAAATTTCGTCATTTAAATTTCGTGGGTAAACGGTTATACTCATAACCGTTTATTTATCTAAACGGTTACTCATAACCGTAACTGTTTAATTTAAATTGACAACCAATGGGTATTTACCCATGGCTAAGCACAAGTTGACTGGAGAGATAGAGAGAGAGAGGGAGAAATTGAACCGCGTCTTGACGTCATCGCTTAGGAGGACTGAGGAGGAATCGGGCGTCATCAGCATTTTCTAATTTGCAGAAAGAAAAATAGGAAAAGTCAGCCGTCGCTCTCAAAATTTGAAAATTGCTGCTTGTCCTTTCCTGCTTTACGACCTCGCTTACGAAATTCCCATTCGGTTACGCAGTTCCCATTGTCATTGCCATTCCCTTTCCCTTTAGGCTTTTGCAGCCACTTTGCACTTGCCACACAATTTCCTCTCCTTTCCTTTTCTCCTTTCTTTCCAAGTTAATTTCCTCTCTATTTATTATAGACCACCGCTTCTCCTCCACTAGTCCTCCTCCTCACATCTCTCTCTCTCTCTCTCTCTCTAATCTTGCTCAGTGCCTTGCCTTGCCTTGTGCCTCATCAGTAGCTCAGCATTGTGGAAATACATAAAGATAATATAATGGGTGGATGCTTGTCTACAGTCATCGTCAGGAGGACTAGTTCTAGCGGAAGAGATGATGATGATTCGTCGTCCACTGCCAAAGTAATCTACATGAACGCCAGTGTCCGCGAATACCTGGTTCCCCTTAATGTCTCCAAAGTCCTTGAGGCCGACCAATCCTCGTCTTCGTCTTCGTCTTTGTTTGTATGTCATTCCGACAGTTTGTATTACGACAGTTACATTCCGGCTTTAGATTCCGAAGATCAGCTGGAGGTCAATCAGATCTACTTCGTACTCCCCAGATCCAAGCTTCAACACCGCCTTAGTGCCACCGATATGGCGGCCCTGGCGGTCAGAGCCAGCCTCGCCCTCCAGAAAATTAATACCAATGCTTCTTCTTCCTCCTCCTCCTCCAAGAATGAAAAGGGAAACAAAAAGGGAAATAAGGGAAGTGGACACCGTAATTACAACAAGGCCCGCATTTCTCCAGTGATTGAGATGAATAATGATAAATATGCAAACTTGTCGGCCGAGGGCGACGGAGGTGATTTGAGCATGAATGAATTAACGATTGGAGGTGGAGGGTTATTAGCATACAA
Organism: Malus fusca; assembly: GCA_035220775.1. Lineage (NCBI taxonomy): Eukaryota > Viridiplantae > Streptophyta > Magnoliopsida > Rosales > Rosaceae > Malus > Malus fusca. The sequence continues at coordinate 21,971,441 of CM069065.1, read as the reverse complement.
AGATCAGAAGATGATGAGTACCGGCCGCAGCACTGGGTCATCGTCGGTTAGGAAATTGCGGAGATACACATCGAGAAAGGCAAAGTTGGCCACTCGTTCTTTTAGGCTCAGATTGTCAACCATTCACGAAGGCTCCGTTCTCTGATCAATTCCCTATGATTCAATTTCACCCTCGCTAATTACTTTTGGTTTTGTAAATTTATAACCATATATTGTACATTGAAAAATGCTACTCTTGCCAAGTATACAAGTCATCCATTTCAGTTATTGATAAATTAAGATTGAGAATTATGCTTTGGGCTCAATTACAACCTCATAAAACATATTTAAAACATTTTAATCATCCATTTACTTTTATTTCATTTCAATTTCATAGATCCGTTTACATTTATTTCATTTCAATTTCATACATCCATAAGAAAATTTGTCAAGTTATTCGTTAAATAATGATGTGACAAATATGAGATCTACATTTGTGCTGACGTGGCTACCAACATTGCAGCATGTGAATAAAAAACAAATAAAAAAGATTAATTAATAGAAAATCAATTTTTATTTTTATTCTCTCTACTTCCTTGCTTGGATTTCCCTCATCCCTTATCCCAGTATTCACCAACGATTCATTTGCTCCGCACCATTGAATTCCATTGAGTTCATACATTTTTCTTCTCTATTAACCACAAGGCATCCAAATCGAAATCCCCAACTAAATAAACCCCATTTCCAGATCCCATAATTTTCTCTTGTTAGAACCAAGAAAAACGTAGGAGTTTCTGTAATGCAACACTAGAAAGCTTTCAGAAATCAGAGAGAATTCTTATTAAGTGAAAACAACCATCACGGCTATTAAATAGCCTTACACTTGAACTGAAAGGAAATAACAACTGCCCACGATTTTACAGTTCCTATAATCATGGTAAAGACTACGTCAAAACAGAAAATGCATACTTGTCCCTCAAGAATAGGGATTATTGAATAACAACCCTTAAAACTAGGAACCCTAGCTATACCGGGAACCCTAGCAGTAACGAAAAACCCTAACAACTTTAACATCCTCCCTTAAACTGAATATTCAATCATTCAGTTTACTTCTGAAAACTTGCATACGCCCAGTAAGCCTCGCAACTTCAAGAAAACATCACCCTTCAACGGAGTTGTGAAGATATCTGCAATTTGTTCTTGAGTTGAACACTGCACTAGCTCCAGAACTCCATCTTTGACTAAGTCTCGAAGAAAATGAAACCTTACATCAATATGCTTGTTGCGACCATGCATCACAAGATTCCTTGAAAGTTTGATTGTCGAAACATTATCACAATACACCAGGGTTGGAGCATATTGCTCCTGATTGAGACTATTCAAAATCCTTTTTAACCATACGGCTTGACAAGCACTCAAAGTTGCTGCTATGAACTCCGCTTCAGTGGTGGATAAAGTGACAAGGCTGTTTCTTTGAGGACCAAGAAACAGCCCCTGAGCTTATTATAAACATATAACCTGAGGTGCTCTTTCTATCATCTTGATCACCGGCATAATCGCTATCCGTATATCCAGTAAGCCCCTTAGTTCCTCCATTTTTGTAGAATATTCCCAAATCAATGGTTCATTTCACATACCTTAGAGCTCTTTTTACTGCCTGTAAATGAGACTCAGTTGGATGCTCCATGTATCGACTTATCAAACTAACAGTAAACATCAGATCAGGTCGTGTGGCTGTCAGATACATGAGGCTCCCCACCATTTGCTTGTAGGTAATGTTATCCACTTCAACACCTCTTTCATCCTTCGTGAGTTTAAAACCAGGAACCATAGGATTTATCACTGGGTTACACTGATCCATGAGGCTCCCCACCATTTGCTTGTAGGCAGTGCTATCCACTTCAACACCTCATTCATCCTTCGTGAGTTTAAAACCAGGAACCATAGGATTTATCACTGGGTTACACTGATCCATGTTGAATCTTTCTAAGACCTCTTGAGCATACTTTCGTTGACTGATAAAGATCCCACCAGAACTTTGTAACACTTCAATACCAAGAAAGTATCTCATTTTTCCAAGATCAGTCATGTCGAATTCAACCATCATCGATTCTTTAAATTGTTCAAACATTGCATCATCATTGCCAGTAAATATGAGATCATCAACATAAAGACATACTATTAAGATCTTACCTCATTCCGCTGACTTTGTGAACAAGGTATGCTCATAAGGGCACTTGTTGAATCCTTCCTTGATGAAATATGACTCGATACGACTATACCAGGCTCGAGGAGCCTGTTTAAGTCCATATAAAGCCTTCTTGAGTCGATATACCTTTGACTCTTGGCCCTTCTGTTCATATCCGGGTGGCTGATCAACGAACACCTATTCATCAATCTCCCCATGCAGAAATGCAGATTTTACATCAAGCTGATAGATCACCCAATTCCTTTGTGCAGCAAATGAGATGACAATTCGAACGGTGTCTAGGCGAGCTACTGGTGCAAACACCTCTGCATAGTCGATTCCATATTGTTGAGAGTAGCCTTTAGCAACTAAACGGGCTTTGTACTTGTCCACTTCGCCATTCTCATTCAGTTTTGTCTTAAACACCCATTTCACCCCAATGGTTTTCCCTCCTGGTGGTAGCTCAATCAATTCCCATGTATTGTTTTTCTCTATGGCCTGTATTTCTTGATCCATAGCACGCCTCCATTTTTCAGACTTCACGGCATCCTCAAAGGTTATGGGATCCTGTTTAATACACAATGCCAAGTGAGCCATGCTTGCATCCTCCTCATCAGATAGGCCTTGACCCGTCTCATAATCTCTAATCCACACTGGTGGTCTCCGAGTTCGTCCCATATGTGGTGACATCTCATCACTCTGAATATCTCTTTCAATTAATGAGTCACTTGGGTCTGACTCAGATTCAGTCTCTCCCTCGACTTCATCTTCATTAGACTCGGGGTCGATCTCCTCCCTTGATGTGTTATTCTCTTCATCAATGTCCCACTCGAGTTCTGCTACTATGACTTCCTTGTGCCTGTCTCCCCAACTCCACTGTTGATCCTCTTCAAACACAACATCTCGACTAATAATGATTTTCTGTGAAACAGGTTCAAACAGTCGATATGCTTTAGATTCTTCACTTACCCCAAGCAATATGCACTTACAGCTTTTGGCATCGAGCTTCACCCTTTTGTTGTCAGGTACATGGACATGTACAATGCAACCAAAAATCCTGAAATGATCCACAGACGGTTTGTGTCCATTCCAAGCCTCCTCCGATGTTTTGTTCTTCACAGCAAGAGTAGGACATCGATTCAACACATGCACGGTCCAATTCACTGCTTCAGCCCAGAAAGTTTTAGGGATTTGTTTTGCTGACAGCATGCTTTGCACCATGTTCATGATGGTACGATTCTTTCTTTCTGCAACCCCGTTCTGTTGGGGGGTATAAGCTGCAGTTAGTTGCCTGTGAATTCCATTCTCAAGGCAGAAATTTGCAAACTCATGCGAGGTGAACTCTCATCCTCGATCTGTTCTCAGACTTCTTATAAATACCCCAGTCTCTTTTTCAACCTGTGCCTTATAGGATTTGAATGCGCCAAAAGCTTCTGACTTCTCTATAAAAAAAAATATACCCATGTTTTTCTGCTGAAATCATCAATAAAAGTAATTAGATACCTCTTATTGCTGTTTGAAGTAGGATTAATTGGTCCGCATATGTCTGCATGCACCAGCTGGAGAATCTCGGAGGCTCTCCCTAAGCTTTCTTTGGGAAATGGATCTCGATGTTGTCTTCCTACCAAACAATCTTCACACACCCTTTGAGAGGTTGTGAATTGAGGCAATCCTTTCACCATTTTCTTCTATTGAAGTACTTTAAGCCCATTCCAACCGAGATGTCCAAAACGACAGTGCCATATATTTGCTTGATCTGTAATGAGAGAGGAAAAACACTTTTGTTCCTTTGGAAAGCAACGAGCCAACACTGTAAACATTCTATTGTGACTCATCGTGGTCTCCATAATTAGTCCTCTCTCAGAATGAAAGATCTTGCATTTTCTAGCCTGAATTAGCATTGTAAGCCATTTTTCTTGTAACTGACCGATGCTCAACAAATTGTTTTTCAAATCAGGTACGTAGAAAACACCTGTGATCACTTGTATGATACCGTTCACCTCCATTCGCACACTTCCCTTGCCTTGCACAGTTAAACTAGAATCATTTCCCAGCCTGACTGATTCCCTGAAGCTGTTATCAAGCTCACAAAACATGTCCTTCTTGCCACACATATAGTTGCTGCATCCAGAGTCCAGAAACCATATGTGCTCCATTGTTGCCTCCTTGATATCCACCAGTGCCATCAGTAGCATCTCTTCCTTTGTCTCCACATAGTTTGCTTTCTCTTCCTTAGGTTTCTTAGGACACTCCCACTGAAAATGCCCTAATTCATGGCAATTATAGCATTCTAGGGTTGACTTGTCAAACCCTCTACCCCGTCCTCTTCCTCTTCCTCTCCAAGTTCCTCAACCTCATCCTCCTTGTTGGACTCCATGAGTGACTTGGAGAGCTTGTTCATCCATCACATGTCGACTTATCCTTTGCTCATGGACCAAAAGACTGCTTTGAAGCTCATCAATAGATAAGGTGTCCAGATCGTTGGATTCTTCAATGGAGCAAACTACATAATCATATTTCGGGGTCATGGACCTCAAAATTTTCTCTATAATTACCACATCATCCATCTTCTCCCCATGAATTCTCATCCTGTTTGCTATGGCAAGTGTTCTCCCAAAATAATCATTGACTGTTTCTCCATTCTTCATGTGCAGCACCTCGAATTCCTTGCGAAGAGCCTGCAATTGAGCACGTTTTACACGTGCAGTTCCCTGATACTTTTGTTTCAAAGAGTCCCATATATCCTTCGCAGTTTCCTTCTTCAGGATGGTCTCCAATATTGACCGATCTATGGCTGGAACAAATAGTTCTTAGCCTTCAAGTCCTTCAACTTCAAATCATCCAAAGTCTTCTTTTGTACTTCACTGGATTCCGATCCTCCTGCTGCAGCAGTGATCCCAAACTCCACCAAGTTCCAATACTCTTTGGAACGAAGAAAGTTTTCCATCAGCATACTCAAATGGTCGTAGTGTCCATCGAACCTTGGAATGGCTGGTTGCACGAAACTGTTCTCAGACGCCATGTCTTGTTTCTCCACTCTAGCACCTAGGTTGCAAACTGTTGATCAGGCCCCGTAGCGGGGCTCTGATACCAGATGTTAGAACCAAGAAAAACGTAGGAGTTTCTGTAATGCAACACTAGAAAGCTTTCAGAAATCAGAGAGAATTCTTATTAAGTGAAAACAACCATCATGGCTATTAAATAGCCTTACACTTGAACTGAAAGGAAATAACAACTGCCCACGATTTTACAGTTCCTATAATCATGGTAAAGACTACGTCAAAACAGAAAATGCATACTTGTCCCTCAAGAATAGGGATTATTGAATAACAACCCTTAAAACTAGGAACCCTAGCTATACCGGGAACCCTAGCAGTAACGAAAAACCCTAACAACTTTAACATCTCTCTCTAAAAATCTAAAACAAGAACAACATACACTGATTAACCGTGTACTAGAAGATTCAATCTGAAATCAGTGCCGAAGTAGCTGTTCGAACTTCGACAAGGACTCGTACTCGTTTTGTGTCGCACGCCTGCTGCATTGTATTCCTGCACCGCGAGACAATCTGTTGTCAAACTACCGCACGCATCGAAACTGATCTATCAACCCCTCACCGACCGAAGCCGTCCTGGAGATCGAACCCGCCGCTGCAGCTTGAAGATTTAACCCATTGCTTCCCTCTACAACCACCATCGAAACTCGCGAGATCTGCTTTTCTTAGATCGCAGAAATACCAGAAATTGCTGTCTGAAGCCGAGCCGCCTGTTGTTGCCTGAAATCGGATCTGCAAGAACCCAGAAACCTACCATTGAAACCCACTAAATCGTTGTTGTTCCCGTCCGAGACCCGCATCGAGCTCGCGATGCCGTTGCACTACTCGCCTGGCGCACCCACAATCAATCCATCTGAGAGGCGGCGAAGATGGCCTCCAATGCACTTTTCTTTAATTAATTGAAGGGGGATGGGAATTTTATCAACACTAAGAGATGGATCTCGGATTGAGAGACTGGAAGTGGGTTGTGGTTAAGGAAGGAAGGAAGGGGGAGAGACGGATGGAGTGGGGAAGAAAGATCTTTCGATCTGCAAAATTAATTGCTGTTGCTAGATATCGAACATAACTTTGGAGAAGATGAAGGAGAAGACGAGTGGGAACCGTCAAAATGGAGAAGAAGATGATTCTGATATTTTTTTTTTCAATTAATTAATTTATTGTAAATTAGTTTTTTTTTTTTTTTAATCCACATGGTACAAATTTAGCAGCAAAGTTTAAAGTAAATGTAACGGTTTGTATGAAATTGTAATTAAAATAAAGTTTATGTATAATAATGAAATGTTTTAAAGATGATATACAATATCGCAATATTCTTCAAACTTATGGGTAAAATGTGATTTACCCAAAAAATTATTATCTATATTTATATCTTCTTAGGATTGAAAATTTTTCTTGAAAATCTCAAACCAAACCAAAAAAATCCCGATCCCATGCCGAAAATTTCTCAAACGGATAACACTGAAATTTTTGGGATCTATACCGAACCAATTCTAAACTTTTTGGTATGGGAAGCGGGATTACATATTCAATAGTTTAGGAATCCCGAACCGAACCGAAAAATATATATATTTATTTTGGTTGCATGCATGTTGAATGTTGAATTTAAGTAGTTTGATAGTAAACTATATTAGAAATAGAAGTACGAAATTAAGTAGCTTGGAGCTTTGGAACATCAATTTGACTTTAGTATGAATGAATTGGTATGAGGTAAAAAGTCTAAATATCAAATTATATGAAATTGGGGAACAAAATTTTAGGCAGTCAGCCCAAATTCTAGCCTGTGGCCCACGAATCTCAAATTTCAACCTAAAAACCCAAAATCCAACCCCGATCCATCCTGAAATACCAAAAACATTTTGAGAATTCTAAAAATTGAGAAATATTGGTTTGAGATTAATCTTCAAATTCTTGTCCCAAAAATTTTCGGTTTGGATTCAGAATCCCATTTTCGGTTTGAGATCCAATACCAAACCACTATATAAGTATAAAGTGAGAAGCTCAAATAGGTGAAGCATTCTAAACCCCTAAAATGCCCCTTTGTTTCCTTCACAATCAAACCCAAAAAAAAAAAATTAGAAAATGAGGACAAAGGGGTAAAGAGTCCAAAACTGACGTGAAAAACTGATTCATCACTCCAAAGGGTAGTTTGATAAAAGCAGTTATCAAGTTGAGCTGAGTTATAATCTGAAACACACTATAACATGTTCTCACTCTTTCACAACTGCTGCAACACGTTCCCACACTTTCAAAACAGCCCGTTGCAGTTTGAATCAAACTCCACTTCTCCCTCAAAACCTTTGGCCAGCGTAAAACATTCATTTTCTTCCATATGCTCCATTTCTTCCTCCATCACTTCTTCAATCATCTCAGGCTTTCAAATATTATTTTTGTTTTTTGTTCCTTGCAGTTTTAGTTTATTTGGGTTTTTTTTCAGTAGGCCATTAGATTCTTCTATTGCTAATCAATTCCGAGATTTGATCATGCTTTTTTGAATTGCAGCACAAAGATGTGATGAGGCTCTCAACCCATTTCATTTCAAGAGGATACAAAGAATCCCAATGCCATTCGGTGCTTGAGTGGTATTTTCGTTTCTATTTTCTCAGTCTTTTTTTATCATATATTCTTTTGTGTCATTATTTTGGAATATTTTGTACGTTGTCACCGGATTCAGCATAACAAGGTTTGTCACACTCAAAATTGCAAGTTAGTATTCATATGTAACAAATAACCTCCACGATTTTCTCTTTGCAAAGCAATATTGCATAAGTTTGGATTTATTTCCAACTCAATTTTTCTTGAACAGTTGTTACTCATAACCGCCCTTCATATTCATCTACCAGACTACCACATAGGAATACAAGAAAATAAAATAGCAGAAGAAATACGAACGGGTTTCAGGTTCAAAACCTGCTGCTGGTGTGGAAGCCAGATTTGTGACCAGAAGAGGCTGAAATGCCTTTGTGATTTTTCCCGGCCTCGGAAGGGGTGGATAACCTTGACTTGCCACTCGTTATTCCCCTTTAAAAAAAGAATTCTAAATCTATACAATTGGTTTCTTCTCTTAAGTTATTTATTTTGGATTTTTATTTTTCTATTTCTCTATCTCTTTACCCACTCTTTCATTGTTTGGCTTGATGTTCGCATAATCAATCAATATGCTACTCTCTATGTTTTTTTGTTTGTTTGTTTTTTATCGTTGTTCAGTGCAGATTTTGGTTGGAATGCAGAGCAAGCATGAACAATCATCGATAGGTTATGGTTATGATTTAATTCTTTATTACTTTTGGCTGATTTTGTGTTTTAAATGATTTAGCTAATTCTGTTTAGAGATATTATTTCTCTCTTAAGTTTTATAGCTAATTGTTTACATGTATTATGTTTTATGTACTTTTGATATTCGTACTATTCTCACACACAACATCAGGCAAAAAACAAGCAGTTTTGCGAGGAGAAGATGGAATTGAAAGAATTGCAACGGGTATTTCCTACATATATATCTCAATTTTTCCTCCCGATATTTATTGAAATTTTGGATTATTTGACAAAAAAAAAAAAAAAAAAAAAAACAGGCCAGTCATGGTTAGTTAATGGCGATTTTCCTTTTGGGATCGAATTCGAAAGGTGATTTTGATGTTCAACTTTTCATTCAAATTGTGGTAACCAAGTTCTGTAAGTTCTACCTTAATTTTTTGACAATCTTTGACGGAGTTAAAAGAATTTTGACTTTTCAGTGTATGTCGTAATAATTTTCCTTAATTTTCTTGCTAAATCTTTGGTTCAAGTTTCATTTGTTGGTAAATTTTCACCTTTTCTTCGCAGGACGTGACATCCTCAGGTCACAGTGATTATCTCAATCATGCTTTTTATTTAAAGACTTTAATTTTTTTTGTTCAGTTGTTATTCAGTGATGAATATAAGACGTCATACATGTTTGGTATTCATTTCCCAACTTCGTTGATGTTCACTGAACTCTTTTTCCGTAGAGACATTCATATTTTTTTTTTTCCCAAAAACAAAAGTACGAAAAGGAGAGAAGAGGTACGTTGTAACTGTAATTTCTGTGCTCCCTTTGCAATGTGTTATGCTTTCAGTTCTACTGGCATTGCTGCTCATCTTTATTGTCTGATGTTTTTTTGCTACCTCTGTTTCCTGTTATTTGATTTCTCTCCCAAAACATGTAATTATGTATTGTTGTAATACAAAGAAACCAAGATTGATTACATTATTGCATATTTACTCTTTTACTGTTTTCACTAATAGGATTATGTGGCTTATGCTTTTTTCTTTGCATATTTACGAAGAAGGATTGAGGCGTGGAATGAGTTGAATTGTACGGAAATGAAACATTTTATTCAACGATAGATTAAATCCTAATACAAAGCATGGTTTAAATAGTAAACTCTCAAGCAAACCCTAATAAGCAAAATACCAAAAGTACCCTAAAATCCAACACCGCCCGTCAAACTCATGATGGTATACAACATGAGTTTGTCAACAAGCAAATGCGGATGCAAACCCCATCAAGCGAGCAGGCAGGCGTGCTACTTGGATGGACTAGCGAACTAGTGAACTGGCGGGCTTGACTTAACTTGACTGACGAACTTGCGAACTTAACTTGACTGGCGAACTTGCGAACTTGACTTGACTTGCAAACTTAACTGGACTAGAACGAAACTAATGATCAAGGCTCACCAACCAAAGTCAAAGTCATCGACACGGTCAGTTGTAGTAGATTCCAGAGTCAACATGGCCAATGCTTTTGGTGGATTAGTCTCGGTAGCTGCAAGTTGTTTCTTATTATCATTGAGCAACTCGGGACAATTCACCTTCCAATGCCCTTTTCCCTTGCAATAGGCACACTCATCTATACCAATAACCCCTTCACCGCAACGTCTCGATCTAGTTGTCATAGCCAATGCTAAAGAGTTCGACAGAGATGAAGAAAGCCTATGTGACTGTGACTGCACACGGACTTCTTCGGCTTGTAACTCATGAAGTACGGAATCAACAGATGGAAGAGGAGTCCGATGTAGGATAGAGCTACAAAGAGTCTCAAACTCATCTCAAAGAGGCATCAAAAACTGAACAAGACGTTCTTCTCTATATTGACAGTAGAGCTCCACAATACTAAGTCCTTTAGGTTCAGTCCTGGTCCCAAAGACTGGTCATTTCGTTATAAAAATCTTGAATTCTCTTTTCACCTTGTTGGATTGCACGAATCTCCATTTCTAACTGGTAACGCTTAGCAAAATTGGCCTTGGTATACAACTTTGCTAAGTGATCCCAAACTTCCTTAGATGTAGAGAACTTATCAAGTTGTTTTCCAATAGCAATATCAACAGAGTTATTAATCCAAGTAATAATCTTTGAATTACTCATCTCCCAAGCAGCAAGCAATTCATCATGTTTTTCATCTTTGGGGTTATCTAGAATGGAAACCTTTCCAGACACATAGCCCCACAATCCTTTTCCGATCAGAAAATTCTTCATCACATATGCCCAAAACACAATTATTTCCATGTAATTTCACACCAATAGCTTGCAGGGAATCATCTTTTGAGGATGCCATATTCACAATGACTGTCGTAAAAAGGAGATACCTGATGCGTTGGACGTGCAGACTGGTACAATTTCAAATATGGTCGATTGAATCTGGCAGCTGGTTGTGTGCTGTGTGCAGGTTGATCAGTCAGCAACAGCAACAACTCGTGGCTTCAAGAACGTTGCTGATGGTTCAGACGACCGCACTACTAGAATTTTGGCTAAAGGACACCCTTTTCATTGGTGTCTATTATAAAGAATGGGCACTAACATTGGTGGCAAACCCCAATTGCCACCAAACAGCCACTAAATAGAAGTACATGTCCTATATAGAAGTCTCTAATGTTACAATCACCACCAATTTGATAACGGTGGCACAATGAATAGTTACACCTTTGAAATATTATATAATTTTTATACATCAGTGTCTATGTTGTAATATGTTTTTTAAAAAAAAAGGGCCCATTAATCTGGGCACCCAAATATATATGCATATATACATATATGTATGTATATGTATATATATACATATATGTATGTGTGTGTGTGTGTGTGTGTGTATGTTATATATGTAGTTAAAAGACTACACAGAATTGCATGTTTGCTGTAGTCTTCCATAACTAATCACTTATTCAAAAAAAGTATTACAAACGGCACGCTTTCACACCAAAAATAAAAAATAAAAAGGGTACGCTAAACTACAACAAAATCAGGTCTAAAACCAATGAGCTATACTAAAAAAATATGAAACTGACCGTCAAAGTGAAACAGGACCATGAAGACCCTTATGTTGCTGCTACTGTTGGTTAGAGAGCACAAGTAACTTGGCCGACAAAAATTTCTCATAAACCTGAGGAGGTACAAGAGAAAAAAAATTGAGCACTATACCACAGGCAACAATTAGCAAACAAACTCAATTAATCTATATGCTCATAGCGCACAAATTCTAGTTCGGTACAGTTCAATTTGATGCCAAGGTAAGTAAGGTAAATAATAAACCTGTAACTGAAAATATCAGGGAGAGAAGTCAGCCAACTAGCTATCAACTTGTAACTGAAAAGTATTACCTAAAAATTAAAGAAGAAGAAATTCACTCAAGCTAATTGTGGGGTTGGAGTTGCAAGCCCAGCTATTTGGACTGTTATTACATAATATAAGTGCTCAAATTCATATAAACATTACTTATGGCTCAGCCCTTGCTCAAATCCTTGTAAATTTTCACAAGTTTTCTACGACACCAAGTTCATGCAAAATCATCTTCAACAAGCAAAAGCACAACAATCATACCCTGTTGAAAGCAAAAGCACAACTATTATATATGGGAAAACTACAATACATTGAAAAATTAATAGGACCTAATCTCAAGTCAATGAAAGAGTTACCTAGGCCTTATCAAAGGGTAGAGCTCCATGGGAAGAGATGGGAAGCACATCTTTTATAAGCACACAATCAAACAAGTGTTCAGCTTCTACAAAATTCAAACAAAACACAACAACATAACAGAGACAGCGCACAATTATTTTGCAAAATACATATAAATACTTCCAACGGAGATAGAGATGGATTAAATCGGTGCAAGTACAAATGGTTTGGTATATAGAGAACCTAGAATATACCTTTTCCCCTGCTTCATGCACACATATAATATCAACAGCGTGATGGAGCTTATTATGTCCATATTTGGGAAGAAAAAAAAACACTTAAAATACTAGACAAAATGTGATAACAACAATTGATAATGGGACTGCTAGGCTGCATATGCTGCTAGCGTAAGGATAGCAAACTGAGTATGTTCAACAAGATGTTGAGAAGAGGTTCATATGGGAAAAAGATTCATCGAAATCCCTCCGTTCTGACACAAAAGCAGTGGATATTGGTCTTTGACTTATGATAGGCAACTTCTGGGGAGCTACTTTGCTTTTCTTGCTCAAAGGAGTCCTCTTGTCACCACCAAAAAAGTTGGCCTACAAAGACATACATACACACATACATAAACCATCTGGTAAAACTAAAGATAGGATCCTTAATCAATCCATCCTTGTGAATCTCACCATCTGGTAAAATATACCTGACCCATGAGGAACAAGCAAAAAGCTTCCTCAAGTTTCAGATCAGCACCCTCTGATGCAATCAGGCACTCACATATAGATTTTGCTTTCTCAATCTGCCCAACCATATGATAAATACTGAAATTAACAAAACGGAACACACAACAACCACCCCGAGAGAATTTGAAGAGAACTATTCCATCAGCCTTCATATTCAAAACTAATTATTTCAAAGCCAGTAATCAAGGAGAATAATGGACTTACTAATTCCTTTTGCTTGCTTGAAAAACCCAGTGCAACGTGAGCTATTAACACCATGTAGAAACAATTAAAATCAATTACAACCCGTTGATTCTGTGATTCAAGTGATTTCTTATTCTTCCTTGTAATAGCTAACTCATCCCATGGAAGAAGATCAACTATCTCTGAAGCCATTAGTTTATTAAGTGATTTCTTATACTTTTATCATTATTATGTAGATATCTGGTCACTACTTTGCAACAGAAAAACAAGACTCCCATTCTAGAGTGACAAACCAGATAACAAAATATTGACAGAATAGAAGATGAGAGTATTACCTGATACAACAACGCTCTTTTCCCAAGAGACTTTCTACTCCTTAGAAGACACTGAGCACGAGCTAGAGCTTCATCTGTGTAGATAGCCCCACAACATGCATCAGAAAACCCAGACTTTTACTATCAGAAAACCCAGATACTAAGAAATATCTGAAACAAAAAAACCCAATAGTCAAAACCCTTTGAATTCTTATTACCCCATAACAATTCCACATATCCATCCACATCTCGCATGAACAAATACAGGTTTAATTCAATTAATTTAAAAAAAAAATTGATTAAAAAAAGGGGGCGGGGGGCAAAGGGGGGAAAAAGGAATTACAGAGTAAAACAGATCTGATTAAAATGGGGTTTGGTTTTTCCCTGTGAGACTGAGTGCAGTGTGCACCACAAGATTGCGCTGCGGAACTTTCGAGAGATATGACAAATCAAGAAGATGGGTGGTGGGGTGCCTGGGTTCTCTAAGTCCGGGATATCGTCGAGGACTCGAGGTTGAGGGATAATCGAGGTTTCTGGGCCGTTGTGGTGGTCGCCAGGGCCGTCGTCATGTCGGGGTGGTGGAGGAGACGACGAGGCGAGACGGCGAGAGAGAATCGAGTCGAGTTGAGTGACAGAGTCGACGAGCGATACTAGGGTAAGTATCTTTTAAGGTTTGATAACTTTGTATTTTAGGATTTTTGATATACCCGTCAGTTTGAATTTTCTAGATCAAACATACATATCTTTTAATAATTTGATTAAAAAAATTTTATCATAATTTTGATGCTATATACACATTATATTGTAACAAATTTCTTATAATCTAGCATTTTGATTACACTCTCCTCCATTAGAGATAATTGTAAAAAAAAAAAAAAAAAAGTTGGTTATATTCAAAGGAAAATTAATGAAAATGATTTGAAAACTTTGAGTTTTAACGATAAGTACAAAATAAAGGGTAAATTGAATAGTATCAAAATTGATTTTTTTAGTGTAAAAACGTGGTTTTTCCGTTAAAGTGAACAGTATCATGAGTTTTTTGTTAAAGTTCCCTAGATTCAATTTATTTTCACAATAATGTTACAATTTAGCATTAATTATCTACGATTTAAGATATTTTCTTTCCAAAATAATTTAAAATATTTTTAAATCCCCCAAAATCAAACGTACCGAAATGAGTTTTTTCTTTTAGTATGTGTTTGGACCCAATTTTACACTATCGGCCCGAGTAATCAAGTTCGTTGAATGAGCATGATTTTATACTGTTGAACGATAAAGTGGTTGAAATAATTTTATATTATTATTGAGAAATATTATTGTGATTTTAATCATGATATTATCTCTTAGTAATATATTAAATTATTTGAACCTAATATTACTCTAAGGGGGTGTATTCAATTGGGATTTTTAGGGATTTTAATTTTTTTAATGAATCGATGGGTATTCAATCAGGATTTTAAGTGATTCTCTGAAATTCAATGTGTATTCAATTAGAATTTTAAGATAGTTTATTAAAATCCTAAGAAATTTGAGTGTATTCAATTAGGATTTTAAAGAAGTTTATAACATTCTAGGTGTATTCAATTAGAAATTGATTTTAAAGAATTTGAGAAAGTTTAGGAATTAGAGAGAATTTGAGAGATTTCGTAGTGTATTTTAAGTATCTACAAATCTCACATCTCCCCATGAGATTTCGAGGGAATTGAATCAAAATTTTATATAGAATCTCTACAATTCAATTAAACCCCATAAAAATCCATGGATTTATAAATCCATTAAAGTCTCTAAAATTCTCAATTGAATACACCTCCCTAAATCTGGGATATGCACGGCATCAGATAATGAAGCAAACAGTACAGTTCAAATTAATTTGGGATGACTGGCAGCGGACGTGTAGATTGAAACACTTTGGAGTGGAGATCAGCATATAGGATTTGATGATCTCCAAAAGTAAAATCATGGTCTTGGATAATGATGAGATAAGAAACCTAGGTAGGGTAGGCTTTTTTGCATGGTGATGTGTGTTGTCAGATTGAGTGCAAAGTGATAAGAATTGATGGTGGGAATACAATGTGCATACCGTGTGAAAGGGTATTTCGAGA
Organism: Malus fusca; assembly: GCA_035220775.1. Classification (NCBI taxonomy): domain Eukaryota; kingdom Viridiplantae; phylum Streptophyta; class Magnoliopsida; order Rosales; family Rosaceae; genus Malus; species Malus fusca. The sequence goes on along the minus strand of CM069065.1, from coordinate 21,955,971 downwards.
TTTCAAAAGGACACATGTTGTTCCTCTTGTAAAAGTCTACATACATAAGGAGACTAGGGAGATTTTTGCTAAAATATATTCAAAATAATATCAGTTATTTTGATATTGTTTTTGGGATATTCAGAAAAGGTCTCTATTGGATTGGCGATCAAGGAGACTCGCTATAAATACGAAGCTACAAGTAACGAAATGCCCCCGCCAATTCAACACACAAACTGCCCTGCACAAACTCTCGCTCTACGCGAAACCTCTCAAACACCTTGAGATTTTTATTTTCTTTTTCCGTCAACACATCTTCAGTTTGGATAAACAACACTGTGAAGGCAACTGGCGACATCTTCAGTTTGGATAAACAGCACTGTAGCCGTAGAACCATTCGACCGCGAAGCACCTTCAGTTTGGATAAACAGCACTGCATTGAGGCAAACTGGTATCTATTCAAGTCTCGGTCGAGAAGGATTTTCGAATCCTTATTGGTAGAGGTCATCTCATTAGTCTTCTCGGCGAAGTGAGGTGTTACGAGTCATTACATTCGACACATTGAAAGCCGAATTTGATATTGAACTTTCTAGCAGCCTTGTCTTCAGGCTCTAGAATCCGAAGGCCGAGATGTGTTCCTTCCTCGGCCGCAGTCGTAAGATCAAGAAGTCAGCAGCGCGCCCAACGCGACATCAACATATTTTACTCCCCGGCCGAGCTCGGCCGACGAGTTGGCACGTCCTGCACACAACCGAATGATGTAGTTAGCTTATTAATTACTCGGCCTGCCCGCCACGTAGGCTCGGTAGTTTTTAAGGTCAAAATTTTGGCATGCTCGGTGGGACCCAATGCTAAAACTATGAAGTTCACATGATATATCAAGATCTCAGTGAGTGTGAGATTTTGCGCCTATTAAAGGAAAATGCCGAGAAGCAACAAAAACTCTATGAGAAATTATATAGAGAATTTTGTGATATGAGTAGAATTCTTGAAAAAGAAAGGCAAGAGGCATGGGAGCAATTCTTGGCTTCAGCCACAATCAAAATTCGGCCTAAGAAAATTGTTAAGACAGCCGAAGAAAAACCTAGGCCACTTATTGTTTCGGTCGAGATTGAAAGTGTGGTAGGCCTAGAAGAAAAAGTTCAGGTTTCTAAGCCAAAAATCGACTCAGAAAATGATTCGTCAGAGGAGTACTCCAATGATGAACAAGACCGAGACATAGGCCTAGCTGAAAAAACCACACCGATCGATATGATTATTGGCGATAAAGCCGATATAGAGAAATTCCATTCGGCTAAGTTGTTTGAGTTAAAAGCCGAAATTGGCGAAATTATTATGCCCGGGGGGCTTAATAATTGTTCAACGCATTCGGTGGCTGAGAATAAAAAATATTTCGCCAAGTCAAAAGTATTTGGAAATGATTCTTTATTCAGCCTAAAGCGAAATCAAATTGAGAATTTTGATATAAAAGGATCTCGGCTAGGAATAAAGCAGCATTATGTTGTGCTGATTTACATTTTGTTGGGTTTTTGTCATGACCAAATACATCAAGATGTTTTTCGCCGAATAAATATTTGTGTTGGGCGGTGAGGTTTGTTGGTTGGTATTCGGCCGTAGTGATCGTGTCACTCTAGTCTTCAAAATTACACTCATCCGAGTCCTACACGTTTGGAAATATGATTATTGGGTCTCTGTGTATGGCTGCACTTATTGAGAGGATGATATTATGCATGCACAGTGCCATGGTGGGCTCTCACCAGCGTTGAAAAAATATATATTGGCATATGTGGAGTTTTGGTGATAAACTTCTTTGGTGGGGTGGTTATACTTTCTTTAACTTTCTGCCATATATTTCTTCGACCATAACTGTCCTTGACCATATATTTCTTCGACCGTAGCTTTAATGATAGACTTCTTCATTATCGACTACGATGTATAAAGTGTGCATAATGGCCTCGGACTTCAACATGCAATCGGTGGGATTTGTCTTTCTTCCCAGACATCAACTCCTCAGCTACTTTGCCTTGCTAAAAAAGAAAATTAGATTTTCATAGCACATGGAATCAAGAGCAGGGGTAACATAAGGATCATGTTTGTAGGGGGCAATGTGTGGTACGAACGACTAAACATTTCTGCACTCGCTAAGAGATATATGCAGCATATATTTGTACTGCAAGTCAGCATGCGAGGGGGCATTTGTTGTTTAATGTATGCTGCAGAAAGATAGGGAGGAGGCAAAGAGCAGTATTCACCGAAGCGATGGCCGAGAATTGGTGGTAGACCAAGCTGCCGAGTATCAAGTTTTTCTCGGTCCCGTTTTCTTTAGCCAATTTGACCAGATGAAGTGGTGAGCCCATTTGGTGGTCCCAATTTAGTAAAATATATACATGAACTCATTCTTGCTATATTTGCACGCACCGGCTCGGTAGCGGTTTAGGTGCTACCAAGAATCCAGTTTTTCACGGCCCGGAACTCTCGGCTACCCAGCTTTTTCTCGACCCGGTTTTCTTAGCCCCGTTTGCAAGTTTTGTCTTTCGACCGTATGAATTGGTCGAGCTTGACCATAGTATAATTCGACGAGGTAACGTTTGCAACAGGACAAATCCCACAAAGTGGAATCTCGGCCAAAAAGTATGGCATGCAGAAATTAATCATGGCATGCAAAGATTTAGTGATGATAATTCATTTGGTATTTGTATTGGCTGAGGGGACCATGGTGCTATTTGGTTGTGATTTGTTTATTGCCGAGAGAGATTTTTTAAAGCGATACAACGACATTTTGCTGGCATAGATGATTAATTTCCTTAACCATTCGGCTTAAGAGCTGAAGCTCAAGGAAACTGGGGGGCAATGTTTGGACCCAATTTTACACTATCGGCCCGAGTGATCAAGGTCATTTAATGAGCATGATTTTAGACTGTTGAACGATAAAGTCATTGAAATAATTTTATATTATTATTGAGAAATATTATTGTGATTTTAATCATGATATTATCACTTAGTAATATATTAAATTATTTGAACCTAATATTACTCTAAATCCGGGATATGCACAGCATCAGATAATGAAGCAAGTAGTACATTTCACATTAATTTGGGATGACTGGCAGCGGACGTGTAGATTGAAACAGTTTGGAGTATAGATCAACATATGGGATGTGATGATCTCCAAAAGTAAAATCATGGTCTTGGATAATGATGAGATAAGAAACCTAGGTAGGCTAGGTTTTTTTTTGCAAAGTGATAAGAATTGATGGTGGGAATACAATGTGCATGTGAAAGGGTATTTTGTAAAAGTCTACATGCATAAGGAGACTAGGGAGATTTTTGCCGAAATATATTAAAAATAATATTAGTTATTTTGATATTGTTTTTGGGATATTCGAAAAAGGTCTCTATTGGATTGGCGATCAAGGAGACTCGCTATAAATACGAAGCTACAAGTAACGAAATGCCCTCGCCAATTCAACACACAAACTACCCTGCGCAAACTCTCGCTTTACACGAAACCTATCAAACACCTTGAGATATTTATTTTCTTTTCCGCCAACACATCTTCAGTTCGGATAAACAGCACTGTGAAGGCAACTGGTGACATCTTCAATTTGGATAAACAACAATGTAGCCGTAGAACCATTCGACCGCGAAGCACCTTCAGTTTGGATAAACAGCAATGCGTTGAGGCCTACTGGTTATCTATCCAAGTCTCGGTCGAGAAGGATTTTCGAATCCTTATTGGCATAGGTTATCTCATTAGCCTTCTCGGCGAAGTGAGGTGTTACGAGTCACTACATTCGGCACATTGAAAACCGAATTTGATATTGAACTTCGCAGAACTAGCAACATTGTCTTCAGGCTCTAGAACCCGAAGGCTAAGACGTATTCCTGCCTCAGCCGCAGTCGTAAGATCAAGAAGTCAGCAGCGCGCCCAACGCGACATCAACATATTTTACTCCCCGGCCTAGCTCGGCCGACAAGTTGGCACGCCCCGCACACAACTAAAGGACATAGTTAGCTTATTAATTACTCAGCCTGGTTCAGACAGACGGTTTCAAGAAGAACGGTGATAGCATGGTGCAGGTCACAATCTAGTATTGGGTAGACGGGTTCATGGATCTAAGTTTCAAGAATCAAGCAAGTACATGGTTAGGCTGATCGAGCGACTTAGTGGTTCAGAGATAGGTCCAACAAACCCGCTCTAGATACCAAGTTGAACAGTACGGGAAAGAAACATTTTATCCAACCCTTGGCCTAAAACCTAAAATATTTAGCCCAAAAAATATAGGTTTTAACCCAGAAACAACTTTTCTACTCCAACCATTCTGGCCTAAAATTTTAGCCTCAAATTATTAAAGAATGAATTTAGACTATTTTTTTTAATTAGACTATCCTAAATTAATTTTATGAACATTTTAACCTAAAAATATTTAAATTATGATAACATTGAAAAATCACTAAACCGACGCATGAAACTCATGAAACACTATAGAAGAATATGAAACACATGATAGAGATGTATAAACACAAGATACATGAGCAAACACATGGTTTTGGAATATGGTAGACAGAAAAATTGAAAAAATTGTAGGAGAAATGTGATTTTTGTGTGGTGTGCCCCCACTTGACAGACATAAAGCATTGCGTTTCAAGAAGATGAAAGGAAGAAGATGAAGATGAAAGGAAGAAGAAGATAGAATAAAAGAGTTTCTCTCTATTCCCACTCCCCCACTAGACAAACATGACCACACCACCTTTTGTTTTATTTTTTTTTAAATTAATTAAGTTCTAATCAATTGTCAGGGATATATAACATACATTGAATATTGTGTGGTGTGCCCCACAACCCTTTTTGGTGCAGTGTTCCCCACCTCCCTTTTTACAAACTACAAACCACAACGTTTACACCTTTATTTTTTTTTAAGTTCATTCACTATATAACAAAATAATCTTTAAAAAAATATTTATTAAGTAATACATACTTATTATCATATGAACTTTCATCTTATACCGTCTAATTCATTAAAGAAAATATAAAAAAATCCTATCTATTGGAGAGACATTGTTGGATACTTTTTTTGCATTTTATCATTCTTTTATTATCTTATCCATGGATTTTATACAAGTATAATTTTTTGTAAGTGTCAATATGCGCTTATTTACAAGATATATAATAAATTTACCTAAATCCGCCTAGGCGCTAGGCGCTAGCCCGTCGCCCGACTAGCGTCTAGCGTTTTTTAGAACCTTGATATAAACACAGGTTGAATATCAGTTGATCACACAATCTTTCAACCTTCAATCATCATCTATATTCACCAATCTTTCAACTTTCAAAGTGTTTTTGTTTCCTAAAAATCCTCAATATCTCATCAATGGGTGATAAAAGAAGGCGTAGCAGAGCAATGCAGATGGCATAATACCAAGTAAGTCTTGACATTGAGGATACATAAATGATCAACGCAGAAGCTGAACTTGCAAACTCACTTATGCAATATGAGCACCATGCCGAATCTAGCTATCGTGATTATGTCATGGGGTGTTCATTTGTGCAGCATGATAGAGAAAAGTGTAATGACCGAATGATGAAAGATTATTTCATCGAGCGTCCGAGATTTCCTGCTCATGATTTTCGGAGGCGGTTTCAGATGAGGAAAGAATTATTTGATAGCATCTTGAACGTAGTTGTCAATCATGACCACTACTTTGCAAGGAAGATGGATGTTGTTGGCCGACAAAGTCTATCACCTCATCAAAAGCTCACTTTTGCATTTCGGATGCTAGCTAATGGGTGCTATGCAGACTCAATTGAAGATTATTGCCGACTTGCGGAGAGTACTGCTATTGAGAACTTGAAGCGCTTCTGTTAGGCAATTTAAGCCATATATGGAGCCACATACCTCTGCAAGCCAAATCGTGAGGACTTGAAGAGGCTTCTACGCAAGGCAGACAAAAGAGGCTTCCCTAGCATGATAAGAAGTCTTGATTGTATGCATTGGGAATGGAAGAATTGTCCTACTATTTGGGCTAGCCAATTCAAGGGCAGTCATAACAAGCCAACCATCATGCTCGAGGCTGTGGCGTCTTACGACACATGGATTTGACATGCATTCTTCGGCGCTTCTGGATCAAACAACGATATCAACATTCTTTGGTCTTCACCTCTGTTCGATGATGTTTTCAATGGATGGGCACCAAAATTTCGGTACAAGGTAAATGGTAATAGGTATGAGCTAGGTTACTACCTAACTGATAGTATTTATCCTAGTTGGTCTACCTTGTCAAAAGTTTTTCTCATCTCGATAGTGCAAAGAAGAAATTTTTTTTGCAAAGGTAAGAGTCTTACAGAAAAGATCTGGAAAGAGCGCTTGGGATCCTACAAGCTCGATGGGCCATTATTAGAGGGCCTGCACGACTTTGGCATACCGAAAACCTCCATTCAATCATGATGACGTGCATAATTTTGCACAACATGATTGTGGAAGATTAGTACATTGAAATTGAAGAAGATTCAGACGAAGATGTGGATGATGACCAATCAACACATACGAGAGCTATTGCAAGAGATGTTGAATATCTCGCTGAAACCACATAAGAGACCCGACACGATAGGGTCACATTGAGTGAGTATATGAGACGTTTAAATAGAATTCAAGATCCTCAAGGTCATGACACATTCCGCAAGGATTTGGTTGAACATGTATGGCGCCTATAAGGTGAACGTAGATGATGTTGGTTGAGCATTTATGTAATAATTTTAAGTGTACTATGTTGGTATTTTCTAGTAATAAATTTAAGTGTCTTCTTGTGCAAAGTATTTTGTGTAGTACGTTGGATAAATTATTGAATGGAGGTTGAATTATTGAAGGCGTCCATTCTACATCAAAGTGTGGAATAATAAGTACAATAATTATTGAAGGCATCTAGATTCATAGAAACAATAATTAATACACGCGACAATTAATAAAGTACATAAACTTAATACAAACGACAATTAATAAACCACATAAACTTAATACAATTGAAAATTCATAAACTACATAAACTTAATAATGATATCCACCATCTTGATTTGGTGATGGACTTAATGGTGGACTTGGGATATAGCCTTGAGATGAATTATCATCTTCAAATATACTCATTTTGGCATCCCTTTGCAAAATTTCCCTTTGCTTACCACGTAAGTACTTCTTCCTCTCTGGAGTGTATTTGTTGAGGTCTTCCATCATCAAATTTATTTCGAACCTCTCTTGCTCCCTATTCCCTTATTCCTTCATTTGAAAACACATTCGAGCCGCTTCTTCTTGGCGAGCGCTATGGGTTTCGCTCAATTTTGCAATTCTGGTAGCAATGTGTCCACTCATCGGATCTTGAGACTTCTCTTTGCTTCCTTTTGCTTATCTCTTCCTGTGGGCCTTGCAAAAGAAGAAGTTGGGGTCATTTGTTCGACACCTTCATTGACACCTTCATTCGCACCTTCATCAAAATCATTTGGGGGCGGGGCTTCACTATGAAATAATCTTCCCCATTGTTGGTCCGCATCGGTTCCCCACCTCAGACAATCATTGAGGATGTTCCAAGCATGATACAACTTAAAAGCTTGATTTTTTGGTGTAGTTCTTGTCTTATAAATTGTCATTGCTTTGTCACCCTATGCTTCAAATACGTAAAACAATTAGTTGAAAAATACTATTATGTACATGACAAATAAAATATCAACAAAGAAACTCACAATTTCTGAGAAGCTCCTTCCACTAGGCATGTCAACCGTGGCTCTCTCCAAACTTCCCTTCCACAAGTGCACGCTTTGTTGATAATCTTCCACCAATCATAAACACCACCAGCTTCCCTTCAACCGGCATTGGAGTTTTCATGGAACTTATTAACGATTTTACCCCACAAACCTTTCTATTTTGATTTGTGCCGACGGCACCATCTTCGCTAATATAAATCCATGCCAAACATAAAGTAATATCTTCATCAAAGGTCCAATTACGACCTCTAACATGCTTTTTTGCCATCTTGAAAAATTTGGAAATGATAAGAAATGGTAGAAAGAAAAATTGGAAGAATTGTAGGAGAAAAGTGAGTTTTGTGTGGATGTTTGGACAAATACATAGGTATTTATAGAGTTTTTGGGTGAATTTTGAGTTAAATAATTTTTTAAAATTATTTTAGCCGTTGGATTTAAATTTGAACCGTTAGAACTTTTTTTTACCGTTAGATTTGATTATATTCGATCTAAGCCGTTGGATTCAATAAATATATAAATATAAAACTAAAAAAAATAAAAAATTTGAACGTGGACCGTTGGATTAACCAACGGCCCTTTTAAACCCAGCCATTGGTTTGAAAAAGGTAGCCCAACGGCTACAGACAACTGTTGACAGCCGAGGGACACGCCCACGTGGGTGGGGTCCGCCTTGGCTGAGTCTCTGGCGCATCTGTGCATGAGGCATATGGGCTTCACAACCCGTGGTGCACTCGCACCGGCTGGGGTGCACTCCAATTTGTGGCCTAAACTTAGGCTGGTATTTGGCCCCGGATGAGTTTTAGGTTTTAGGTTAGTTTTAGGCCATGGGTTGGGTTGGGTTGGGTTTTGGGGGGGGAGGGGGGGTGGGAGGGGAATTATAGGTTTTAGCCCAGGGTTGGAGTGGGTCTTAAGGTTTTAGGTTTTAGGTCCAAATTAGAACTTGGGTTGGAATGGATTGGGAGGGGAATAAAAGGAGAATTATAGGTTTTAGGCCATGAGTTGGAGTTGGCCTAATACAAAGCATGATTTAAATAGTAAACTCTCAAGCAAACCCTAATAAGCAAAATACCAAAAGTACCCTAAAATCCAACATAATGATCACATGAGGCTCTGGAAGTATTACTTCAATGTATTCCTAGGAAAAGAGTGAATCTCATATTTCATTATTTGCTTTTGAGTATAAATTTATCTTTGTAGACTGTTTAATGACTAAAGTTATTCATTGTCGATTGAATTTTTTACAATTAAAATCATGTTTATTCACAAAGATAAATTCAGAATATACTTATACAAAGATTTGCATTACAAAGAAATATTCAACGAGATACCCCAAACAAATATGGGGATAAATTCCATAACTTTTATTGTGATTCACCTCTTTTATTTAGGAAGACATGTTAGCTAAAGAAACAAAGAGACTGATAATCAAGAAGTTTAACATGTAGCACAATTTAATATCAAGTATCAACTAACGCAACATATTTTTAGGGGCGCGTAGCGCCCATGATTAAAAAGGCCTCTCGCATGCGTGTGAACGCGTGCGGAGAGGCTAGTACTCATATATGATAGTGTAAAAATCGTAATACAAAAAAACAGAACATGGAAACCGCAAAAAACAAATAAAAACAAGTAAATATAAAGAAGCACGACTGAAAGTTGAAACCATCTCAACCCAACAAACTCTAGCGGTTGTAGAATTTGCACGATGGAAACCGCAGCCTACAATACGTTCAGAGGGTTACAACAGGTTACTCAATCCTCAGAAATGAACTAAACCGCACAGACCCCTCTCTCACATCGTCTTTTTATGGTGCTTCTTCTTCCACCTTTCAATTTGGTACTTCATTGGAAAACCAATGAATTAGGATCGGCAAAATACTACAATTCTGTTGACCCTAAAAACTACCAAGCTTACGTGGCACGTAGGTCGAGTAACTAATGAGCTAACTACGTCATTCGGTTGTGTGCGGGGCGTGTCAACTAGTCGGTCGAGCTCGGCCGGTGAGTAAAATATGTGGATGTGGCATTGAGCGCGCTGCTGACTTTTTAATCTTGCGACTGCGGCCGAGGAAGGAACACGTCTTGGCCATCGAGTTCTAAAGCCTGAAGACAATGCTGCTAGTTCTATGAAGTTCAATATCAAATTCGGCTTTCAATGTGCCGAATGTAGTAACCTGTAACACCTTACTTCGCCGAAAATGCTAATGAGATGACCTCTGCCAATAAGGATTCGAAAATCATTCTCGGCCGAGACTTGGATAGATAACCAGTCGGCCTTGACGCAATACTGTTTATCCAAACTGAAGGTGCTCCGCGGTCGGCTGATTCTATGGCAACATTGTTGTTTATCCAAACTGAAGATGTCACTGGTTGCCTTCACAGTGCTGTTTATCCAAACTGAAGATGTGTTGGCGGAAAAAGAAAATAAAAATCTCAAGGTTGTTGAGAGGTTTCGGGTAGAGCGAGAGTTTGCACAGGGCAATTTGTATGTTGCATTGGAGAGGCTTATCACGTTGCACATCCTCAAGTATTTATAGCATTATTTGCTTGCGTTTCTCGTGGATCATCCGTAGCAGGCCACAACTTGAATCTCTTGAAGATAAGCAGCTGATACAAATAAAACTCTTGATAGCCATCCCATTCGTTAATTGACCGCTTGAAAATGACCCATCCTCATTGGCCATTGGATGTTGGATTTGATAGAATCAGACCAATTTGCATGCACATGAAACTCTTTCTATAGCATCCTGAGGAACCATGCAATGTTAGTGCCCATATTTGCATCCAAGTGCATGCATCGCCAAAGTTTAAACACTTTAGCCCATGTCGTGCTCATCCCTGAAGAATATGCTAATTATTAGCATATATTTCTGTGCTAATAATTATCCCAATCTAGAATATGCCACTCCATTATTTTTGGTGATCATCAGGTACCACTATTATCCAGAATAACCTATATGCATGGTTGACCGACTCCAAACACACGTGAGGGGCATTCCCTATTGATTTCATCTTGGCATCCCATACATACATGAAGACCATGCATCTTGACAATTCTAATCAAACCATCATGCTGCTCCAATCTGATAACAAGAATCCCAAGTCCATTTGAACCGTACTGATTACTTGGAGACATAATTTGCATCTTATTATCCCGTATAAGAGAATATCAAGATAATTTGTTATTAAAAGATCATAAAATATCCTTTAATAATAACAAAATTATCTTCACTTTTCCATCCGATGTTGTGGAGCTATGTTCACTAAACGGCCTTGATTGCATGGGTTGATGGTGTAAATTTGGGTCCAAACGAATTCACAGGCAGCAACAGAATCCCCTCTCCCAAATCTTCCTAATTGGTCCCTTCATAAACTCCTTTTATTTGGGTTTTACAACAATCTCGTTATTCATTTAGCCTATATAAGAGGAGTATTAACACCGGCTCATTGTTCACAGCCGTTTGGTAATTGTTCCACTGGAAATTCTGATGTGGATCTCTCATTGCAATGCATAACATGTTAATAGCACATGGCACGGCCGTGATGAGTAGATTTTATATTATATATTTTACCCTAATCTTAATATATTTTGGTTAATATATTGGAAGAATTTTGATACTTTGAATTGTATTTTCAATATAGGACTTTCGACTTCCTCTGGAGCAAAACAGGACCAAATGGACGAATTTTGGAGTAATTCCAGTTGGAGGACGTTCGTGAGTCACTTAGCTTGATCGTATCAAAATTTGGGATTTTTCCACCAAACGGTTATTTTCTGGCGATGAAATAAAGAAGCAGTGCGCAGTGCTGGAAAATGACGTTTTTGGGCTTAAATTGCGTTTTTGGAGCCCAAGATGACCTCGGATGGGTTCGTGGCCTTCTGGAAAAGTGTTCAGAATATTCCAAACATTAAATCCAGCTTTATTGGGCCAGTTTTGGAGCAGCTTATGGGTCCAAAACGTGGCTGTTCAGATTTTAGACGAATTTTACCATTTAATTTAGGGTTATGTTTTCTAATTTATTGGGTTTTTATTAATTTTAGTTTCCTAGGGTTTGTGGGGAGGCTTAGCATATATTGCTTGGCCGTCTACCATATTTTGGGGGGAACAATTTTTTTTATGCAACTTTGGAGACAGAGAGAATTGCTAGGGTTTTGGAGATTTTCTACTTGAAGGTGTTTTCAATCCTTTTCTTGAATCTATTTTCTATGATTTCAATTATGAATATGCGGAACTAATTTCTTATGCTAGGGCGAAGCCTTGAGCCTTAGCATGAATATGTAGTCTTTATTCAATTGCTTATGAATTTTGTGCATGTTCACTTTGAATTATTAATCACTGTGCTTGAACTATCTCTATATCTTAATGCTTAGCTACCATTAGGATGTTTAGATAAGTAATCGGATGCAATTCGGTCGGAATATCACCGGAGGATTGAGTATTGCTTCTTGTGGTTAATAATTGTAATTTCACCTAAGGCGAATATCACGCTCTTAGGGGTTGCATGATTTTTCAAAAGGTTTTCATAAAACATAATGAGTCTTGCATGTTCATATTTGATCTGAATATCACAGACTGATTGCATGTTAGATATACGTTCTTACTTGAATATCACGAGGAGAATATGCATAAGGAAAACCTAACCTTCAAAGTTGCATGTGTAATTCATAAGTAATTGGTAAAACTACATAGGATTGCTAGGTGATGGTGGAACCCTAGTGCTTTCTTAATTTGATTCTCCCAAAACTGTTTTCTTCTCTTTAGCTCTAATATTGCAGATTGTTTATTTTAATTTATTAATTTCGTTTTTATTTTAATTAGGTTATAAAAATCAATCACCTCAATTTCTACTTTACAATAACTAAATGGAATCTGGTTTGTTTCGAATTATTTAATAATCCCTGTGGAGAATGACCTTGCGAGATCCGTTTATACTACAACAACCTTGTGATTCTTGCAAGTAAAATAGGAGGTTTTTATCGCATTCACATGAATAGTAAAATCTCTATCAAGAAAATGGCGCCGTTGCCGGGGATTATTTAAAATAATCCCCACCAATCAGATTTTCAATTAGTTATTGCTGTTTATACATATAAAACAAAAACAAAACAAAAAAATTTAATTTTCGTTTTTATTTTATTTTTACAGATTGCAACAGTACAACAGTGCATATTTCAGAAATCTGTGCATGGTCAGCACCCGTTCAACAGTGCAGAAATTGATTCCACTTGATCCAGAACTTGAGCAGAATTTAAGGAGGAAACGCAGGGAGCAAACTTTGCAGAGGGTTCGTCCTCTGCAGGAGACATTTCTGCAATCAGTCTTTTCTGGGGACCTGCACAACAAAGAAAAAATGGCATTTGTAATTCCAGAGGCAGGTCTGCCCCTGGGTGATTCACTGACTGCCCATACCACAAATATACCAAGTTGCATTACTTATCCGGCAGTGGAGGAAGGGACTGCATTTGAAATTAAGCAGCACATGTTGAATATTCTACCTACATTTCATGGGTTATCATCTGATGATCCAAACATGCATATTGCAGAATTTTTAATGGGTTGCAAAAACATTTTGGTGAGAGGATTTTCAGCCGAATCTATTAAGCTGCGGTTATTTCCATACACTCTGAAAGATCAAGCAAGGAGATGGCTTCTCACACTCCCATCTGGAAGCATTACAACTTGGGCCCAACTCAGTGAAAAATTTTTAAACAAGTATTATCCTGCTTCTAAGACTCTTGACATGAGAACTCAGATTTTATCTTTTGCCCAAAAACCAAATGAAGAGTTTCATGAGGCGTGGGAGCGGTTCAAAGAGTTGATTAGAAAATGTCCACATTCGGGTATTAACACTACGGATCAAGTGCATATATTTTTCAGAGGGTTAAATATGACTACAAAAACTCTTGTCAACGCTTCATGCGGAGGCTCGTACAAAGATAAAAATGCACAAGAGGCTTGTTTGTTATTTGAAAAAATGGCAGCAGATACACAACAGTGGGCAGTTGAGCAGCCACAATCTAGGTGTGTTTATGAGATGTCTAACAGTTCTCCGTATGTTACAGCATAAATTGAAAAAATGGAGAAAAGGCTTGATGCAAAATTTGACATGTTATTACAGAGAATACCAGGTTCACAGGTTGCTGTACAGCAGCCCTTACAAGCTGCCTGTAGCATTTGCAACATGATAACTCACGATTTTATGAGCTGCCCACATAAAGACGTTTGCCCAGACTTTACAGCAGAGCAGGTTAATGCATTTAACAATTTCCAGCGTCCCAGATATGACCCGTATTCGAATTTCTACAACCCAGGTTGGAGAGATCATCCTAATCTAAGGTGGGACAAGGAACAGCACACTAGGCCTCAATTTCAACAGCAGGTGCAGCAACCTGCGGCACCAAAGGCTGCTTGGGAGGTTGCAATTGAAAAATTAGCAAATACTACCACTCAAGAAATCCAAAATTTACAGGCTGCAATGAAAAACATGGAAAAACAGATGGGGCAGATTGCTTTGCAGGTTTCAGAAAGGCAAACTATTCAAACAGATATAGAATGTACATACAACGCGCTCTATGTTCGTGGCAGATGTAAACTTCCTCCTCACTTTCTTCTCCCGAACTTCCTCTCCACCTATCGATCCCCCTTGCACGAAGGAAGAAGACAATGATTTTTTTTAGGACCTCAAGGTTTTATTTCTCCATCTTTTTCTTTGGTTTTGACGATTTTTCCTCTCTTTAGTTTTGTTTTCCCTCTTTTCAGTATTTAATTCGGGTTTTTTAATTTTTTTATTTTTTTTATGTGTAATCAATTTTTGTGATCTTCATTCTTTTCAATATGTAATTGGGTTTATTTATGTTTTTGGAATAATCAATAGCTTTTATGATCTTCAATCTTGACAGGTATGTTTTTGGAGTATGGGTTTCTCCTCTGCACATGTTGCGTTCTTGAATTACTTCCATTATTGCGTTACAACTCTTTTGTTATTTTCTTATATTATTGGATATTTCAGTTTCTGATTGCATGAATCTTGCAATCGACTTTAATTTGTGGAAACGTGTTGATTCACTTTTTTTATTCTCTTTGTTTCTCTGCAGGATTTGACTTTGAAAAATCACTTCAAGCACTAGAAAATTTATCTTCCATTGAGAGGTTTTCAGAATGTTGGATACCAAAAGTTGAATCATTTATTCTCCAATGGTAGTTTATTGACTTGCTTACTAATTAGTATGGTACATTGGCAACATTCGTTAGTTAGATTCAGTGAATTTTATATCAAATTGGAGTGTGCATGATTCCTTTGTCCATATCATGCATGCTAAAAGCTCTACTTCACAACAAGCTACGTGTGACGTGAAGAAGAGCTTGAAATATCTTTTTAATTCTCAATTAGGTCATCGTGTAAAGCCTCCAAATCCATTTCTTAATTCATATCTATTTTCTTATGGGTTGTGCTACAAAGTTACCAATTTTTCATATCAGATTTTATTTTGTGTTTGTAAGCATTAACAGAGTCGACATGAAGTCAGATGACGTTGTAAACTTCCACCCCCCCCTTCGTCAAAAGGTGTGTGGATTCTTCATTACACCAATTACAGGCATGCCTCTGATTTTCTCATACTATTTCCAGTTTTCGGTATTGCACATAGGAAAGTATAGAGTTCTTGATTTCTCATATTGCCTTCATATGTTGAATGTCATCTGAATTTAGTTGTAGTTAATTTGTCAAAGTTTGTTGTCGTTAACTTCTTGAAATGACAGCCTTAGTGTTTGCCCAACAATTTTTGTGAATTCCAAACTTCGCTTATAATTGTAGTCACGTAAAAATTTCCAATTGGATTTGTTCCTCGGCCATAATAATATAAGGTTTTTTTAGCCAAAATGGTTTCTGAGATGTACATAACACATCACTTTGGTCCATGAAATTTGAAATCAATAGAAATGGTCACTGAGATTTTCTACCATCAATCATTTTGGTTTTTCCATGCAAAATTATGTTAAATAAGGATCAAAATGACAACTATACCCTCAATTTAGTAAACAATGGGCCAAAATGATTTGACAAAAATTAAGGGTATTTTGGTCATTCTATTCTTATTTAATGGAGATTTTTCAAGGAAAGACCAAAACGATTGATAGCGGACAAACTCAGGGATCAATTCTATTGATTTCAAATCTTAGGGACCAAAATGAGAAGTTATGTAAATCTTAGCGACCATTTTGGCTAAAGCCCTAATATAATAGCTCTTCTTTTGCTTTTATGTAGAAGTAAAAAGATTGTTTTGCCCCTTATGTTTCCTGTTCTTTCTGTTTCACGAAGTTACCAAGAAAAAAGTATTTTGTGATCATTTTGTTTTCTCTTTTATAGTAAAGTAAATTCAATGTGCAACACACGTTAAAAACCTTAGAATGAGTGGCAAATAAAGGGCAAACTCATCAAATCACTGTTAATGAACAGTGTTGGAAACTGAGTTTTAGTATATATAATTTGTCTTTTATATTATTTGTATAGTTCTGTATACCAAATGAAGGATGTGAGTTCCACATAATATAAAAAGATCTTTACAAACATGTAGTACAAGGCTACCTCATGACATATGTGGTTTTGACATATGTAAAAGATCGTAGGGGCGCGTAGCGCCCGTGATAAAAATAAAAAAAATAAAAAAGCCTATCAGCGCGTGCGGAGAGGCTAGTATGAAATAGAAAGCCCAAAGGCAGTTCAAATACAAGCATAATCCAAAGAAAATACAACAGAAATGTCCAAAAAGAGCAAGCCTACAACAACAAAATCCCTAAATCTAGAAGACTACTGCCTCCACCACCGCAATTGCGCCATCATCACTGATTCGCCACCACCACCAAGAGGAAGAACCCACGAACAAGCTGGATAAATCGAAAAAGGGGGTGAGCGAGCCACCCTCACAAAAAGCGCTCCCATAATCTGTGAGAACCCGTATTTAACATTTTCAGCTAGTGAGACTTGCAACTAATTTTGAATCAAATATTTTGGCCCAGTTTCAACTATTAGTCCATCCCAATATTTCTTTAAACCGTTACTTTTAAGACCATTTGTTATATTATATTTTGAACTTAGTTGTGTGGGTGGCATGATTTTACTTGCATGAAATCTTATTCATAGGTGGCAACCGGTGGGGAGTTTAGAGTGTTGTATAAGCATTGTAGATGCTGACTAACTTGGCCTATTGAGTGGAGGTGTCAAGGTATAGTTCAAAGCGTAATATTAGCATGAGGAGGCAATTAGATAACATGAACGTGGCTAGGTAAGAGGAAGACAATTGCACCAAATAGTTTTTTCAATCTATATTACTTTGACAAGTGTCACGAGGATAAGCACCAATGTTTATTTGTAATTATTTTTATTTAATCTCTAAGTTTTAGCCGACTTATATGTTCCTATAAATAGGAGGCCATGCTCCATTGTTTTCGCATATCAAGGAAACATGCAGAGCATGCATCGAAGGTTCAACGTAGAGAAAGGGAGTGAGGGTAAAGAGAGAAAGAAATAGGGTTTAGGGTTTGTTGTGTGGAGATTGTTAGTTGGGTTGTCTTACCAAAGCTTGGATTATCGAGGTGAGTGGTTTATGTAATGTGTTTAAAATATTTTTATTTTCTGATAAATGAAAACCATGAGATATCATGGGTTTTGAGCTATTTTTAAATATCTCTCTATTTCAAGTCAAGCATGTTGGATTTTGTGAAGTACTTTCAAAGTTATTATATATCTAATCAGTGAATTGTTTGAGATGTTCATGGAACATGAGAACTTTGGTGTTGCATTAATCTGAGGGATAAATGTAAACTGCACATGGGGACACTAGGGCAAAACGGCCATTAGGGGTCACATGGTAAGTTACAATTTATGAAGGATATAATGGACACGTGAAGGGACGATGTGATATGGAATTATGTGGCTAAAGTATCGATATTATTATTCTGTTTTATAGTGTGATTAAAATGACAAGCTTGAATGGCATATTATATATTCTACTCACTGAGCGACGGTGGTTGTTACTCACCCCTCACCTATTATTTTACAGATGAGTTATTTGGCAAGACATGTGTTATTTGGCAGGACAGGTGCTATTTGGCAGGACAGGTGTTAGAAGAGCTGAGGTTGTGATTGAGGAGAAGTTTAAGGATTTTAATTTATTACTTTTGTACACCCTGTAAGGTTTTGGAGTTATTTTAATAAGAGGAGTTCATTTTCCAACTCGTGTCAATTTCCTTTTATTTATTTTTACTTTTATTCAAGTTTTGGATTAGGGTTTGAGTTTTTATTACCGACTCCGGGTCCGAGGCGTGACATAATCCTACCAATTAGTACTAAAAACACTTTAACAACCACCAAACACCAAAATGCGCAGCCGATGGGAGACACATTATGGGCCGAGTAGCAAAGGTTGACGGTGAAGAACTGACGATGAGAAGAAGCAACAGAGGAAGAAAGGGGCATAAAAGCCTAGATCTGAGACAAGCTCAGGTAAACTCGAAATTAAGAGGATTATTGAAAAGAAGGAAGATAAATAAGCTGGACAAAAACTGAGGAAAGGTGACCAGAAACTATGGGAGGCAAGAGAGAGGCTGGGCAAAATTAGGTTTTTTTGGGGGGGGGGGGGCGAGGAGTAGGTAGTGGGCCAAAGGGGAGAAAGAAAATGAGGAAGAGAAGGCGTTGCCTACTGACCCAATCAAAGATAAAGGAGTCGGCGATGAAGCAGGGGATTTTAAGGGGGGTTTCTGTGCGAGAGAAAAGGGGACGACTATGGTTACTAGTATTATGTACTTTTGACATGATTTAAACAAAAACCAACTTATATTTGTTCGCATAGTCACAATGGTAAAAATTGCTCCACCGCCACAATTTCTAAATGCAGCAGTAAATGTGATACAAAGAACATTATTACTGCAAAATGCATGAAAAACCAAATAAAAGTTGAAAAGAAATGAGAAATGTGCAAATCCACCAGTCCACCACTTGGATTGCCATTGAAACACCTCAAATATAGAGGAAAATTTGATCATATTATTATTACACGACCAATTGCATAATTTTTTGCACATAATATTTTGTACAAATTTACATTCTTTGTAACAGCCAACAATCTCCAGTGCCCGCCTGGAAATTTTATACTCTCCTTTGATACCTTTCTCTGCTGTGGGCCCCATCTGCGTTCTGATCCGACGGATTGTATTTAATCTTCCTCGGCGTCAGCCAGCAGCACAGGAAACGCGAGCCGTCCGTTGGAGGAGCCTTCAACACCTGGCTTCTTGTTCCCGCCAATTCGCTGATCGTGTTCAGCTCCTTCAGAGGCGGCAACGGCGTCGCTGGTGATGACGCCGCCGATTCGGTCAAGTCCGAGTTCTCCGTCGACTCAGTGCAAGAGTTCTCCTTCGAATCGCTGGAGTAATTCTTCGATCTGCTCGTCATGCTGTCGCGTCACCGGCGTCGGAAGCTCTCTCCCTTTCCCATCAGGTCGCGGTACCCGATCGCAGTCAGCTCGCTCACCGCAGGAGCCAGACTCGAGCCGTCGATCACCAACGCGGCCACATTCAATACGCCTCCGAATCTGCCAGAAGGTCGCCGGATCTGGATCGCCGTAAACGATGGAATGGTGGACGCGACGTCGAGAAAGTTGTTGATCAGAAATCGGACGGTGCCGACGAGGTGATCGCGGAAGCATCCGACGGCGTAGATCTCGACCGAGACCTGGGAGGTCTCGCTGGAGAGGAATCCGGACGGGACCTTGAAGAGGCACCGATCATTCCACATCGGATTCTCACCGCCCACCTTGTCGACCCGAGAGCGGATCTTGTGGGCGGAGTAGAGCCAGACGAGAGCGTAGGTCTGCATGCGGCGGAGGGTGACGGAGGGAGCTTTGAGACCCTGGGCGGAGACGAGGTTGATCTCCAAGACGTGCACGCGATCGTCGTCTCCGTTTTCTTTCTTCATCATCCTCGTCGTCAGTTCTCAGGCGGAATTGGAGGGCCGAGATACGCGCGAGAAGGAAGGGGAAAAGAAAACGGACGGCCTTGATGAGATTCAAAAACGGGGACGTCGTCGGCGCATGGCTTGCCGGCGGAGGGAGAGAGGCGAGAGGAGGCGCGGTAAAAAAAAAAAAAAAAAAACAGACAGTTTGGGGGATGGCGAGTCCTGATTAGTCGGGGGAATATTCGTGTTGGTTAAAAAATGAAGTGGATGGCTTGGGTTTGGCCAAGGTGTCAGTTGCGGTGGTTACAGGGTGGATGATGTAGTTGGAGTCAAATTTATGCGGTGAAAAGTAAAAATTAATGGGGTTAATTAGTAGCATTCCTTTTTCCTTTTTTTATTAAGTTATGTTTGATGTTTCTCCTATTGTTGGATTGGCATGAAGTGTTCACAAGCCATGTCCATCGATGTTCTATCCAAACACTGAAAAATAGTACGAAATTCAAAGGTGATTACCATAAACAAAAGCTTTACTTTTAAAAAGATATGTTATTTAAAAAATTATCACAAGCATAAATAATAAAACAGAAAAAATGCCAAACATTGTCAATTTTATATGTGAGATCCATGGGACCATGATTTCAGAGTCGGAGTACGCGGACCGGAACATAGTTATCTCAGAAATCCGGTCGTGGACTCAACAGCGGAGATGGATTAACTCAGCAACGATGCCACCATTATCCTGTTCCGGAGTAGCTGGCAAAGTCCGAGTGACTTCGCTGAGAATGACCATGTTTGTTCCGCAAGACACAAGGGTTTGATCTGGATTGGAATCAGCCAAATCCTCTATGTGTCTTGGAGTTCTTACAATCTAGGAATTTACGTGTGCTGCAAGCAAGGAAGAAAATATCGGTAATATCAGAAATATCAGTAGTCCGAAAACACGGAAATATCAATGGAAATATCGGGATAATATCGATATCGATAAAAATTACATGGAAACCATGGAAATTGTAAGAAAAACTTGGAAATTTTTATTGAAACTTTGCAGGATGTTTATTTAGTCAATTATCTATTAGTTTATCACAAAAAATTGGAAGGAAATACATTGCATGATGAATTTAACATTATCAAGTTGATTATATAGCGAGCTGACAAACATTATGAGTGTAGAAAATATGTAGTAATTAATGAAAGAAGTCTAAACACACCATAATCATTTATATATAATGAATTAGTACAATATTTTACACTTTATACATTGCATGGTAAGATACATGAGTGACTTAGTACCACATAGAGTTCCTATGAGGTTCAAAATTTTGACTATCTTCATCATCTCTATGTGTAGAGTGAGTGTATTGTGAAGAGTAGTTATCAAATGATAAATCCCCAAAATAATTTTGCATGTAATTGTTAACATGCCACCCATATGGATCTGAGATTGGTTGACCTTGTCCATAAGCAAAATCATTTGAAGATGGATTGTTTCCATGAGTCGCTCGATTCCATCCCAAAAGGAATGGGATATGAAGGGTAGGGAAATGGTT
This sequence comes from Malus fusca, assembly GCA_035220775.1. Classification (NCBI taxonomy): domain Eukaryota; kingdom Viridiplantae; phylum Streptophyta; class Magnoliopsida; order Rosales; family Rosaceae; genus Malus; species Malus fusca. The sequence continues at coordinate 21,934,746 of CM069065.1, read as the reverse complement.
GGTTATGAGTATTACCATAGTTACTACTTCCCACTCCAACAGAGTCTGAAGTTCTAGATAACGAGTCATCTTCTTGACTTGACAAAATCCCCTTGCCTCTTTCTCTGCGAGTATAGTCCTTCCCTATGGCACCAATTCCTGGTCCTGCCCGCCTACTGCCATGGTCATCATCTTGTGTTGCATGCGTGAAGTTTGCCTCACCAGTGAAGGGGCTCATAAATCCGGGAGGTGGTCCATAATAGTTTCCATATCCACCACCATTACCTCCAGCTCCACTACCTCCAGCTCCACTATGTCCTTCATCATTCCCACCTCCGGTGGTAGGTGAGTCTCCTGATCTTGTACTAGAGCTATCATTAGTATCAGCACGATGTTGTGGTTGTGTAGGATTGGAAGAAGGTGGAATTCCAGTGTTTCTTGGTCTTGGGTACAAAAGTTCTTCCAAAGAGTCAGCGCTGTTAGATCCCACCTCATCCTCTAATACTCTTTCTACATTTATCCCTTCATTACGTGCTTCTTCAGCAACTCTGGGAGCTGGGTTGCCTTCATCATCATCTAAATGAAGAGGTCTAATCCATTGAAAAAGTTGGTTACCCTCTGTATCATCATCTTCACCAACAATATCAAACACATCTAGTGGGTCACCACGGTCGACATGATCTATTTCTGCTTCCTTATCTCGAATTTGAAGCTTCATGTTGTAGTAGCAATAAACTAATTTTTCCAAGCTACTATGAGCCAACTTATTTCTTTGCTTTATGTGTATGAGTGCAAATGTGCTCCAATTTCTTTCACAAGCAGATGAGGAAGCTGTTTGTGATAATACTTTGATTGCTAACTTTCTCACAGTTGGTGCATCGGTCCCATACATGATCCACCATTCAGCTACAATGAAAAACAATGTTGATAAGCCTAATAACTCCAACAAATTCTATTATAAACTTATAGTGAAATATGTTTATACTCACTAGGAGACATATTTGTTCGAGCAGCAACTGATGTTGGTTCTCCAAAAGTTCTTCTTGCATCTTTAAACCATGTTAGCTGAATTCAATAAATTGTGTTAGTTTAATCCAACAAAGTAATTATTATAATTTAAGTAATTGTGTACCTCATTTCCAAATTGGCCAACTGCTGGTGATGCAGGGTCTAATTTAGAGTATACATTATGTACATCACGTATAAGGTTACCATCATCTCCAACACCGGGTCTGTATTGGTATCGGGGATTCAAATAATATGCTGTTCAAAGAAACACATACTCTAATAAGAGAAATAATACTTATGCAACTAAAGAAATGAATTGCAAATTATGACATAATTTATACCTGCTGCATGCAAATCGTGGTATAATGTTTTATACCATCGGTCGTCAATTATCTTTATGACCCACCTTGCACCATGTTTTCTTTCCAATTCATCCTTCACTACACGCATCAACTCATATACTGCCCCCATAGTAGGATACACTTCTGTGTCAACGATCCGTAAAACTTTGTAAAGAGGTTCAAACACTTAACACACATGTTCTGATTGAGTCCAAAAAGCATGATCAAGCACTATACTTTCCACCATACGACCTGTATTTGAGCGGCTCAAATTGTGGTTGGCCCAATCGTCACTAGTGAATAGTTGCTTCAACCCTGCTTTCTTCTTGAGTAAGCTGTCTAATGCAATATAGTTGGTGGCGAATCGAGTGGTAGCTGGACGAATAATTTCTCCTTTGCAAAATTCATGCATCTTTGCCAACAACCAACCGTGATTGTAAATATAATTTGTGATCGTTCTAGCTCTTTTGACCATAGTAGCAACATTCTCTCTCTTCCCCATTGCCTCAAACATGAGATCAATACAATGTGCTGCACATGATGTCCAAAACACATTATGATGCTTCATTAACTTTTTTCCAGCTTTGACAAATGCAGAACCGTTGTCGGTCACGACTTGGACAACATTATGCTCTCCCACCTCCATGATTACATCCCTCAATAATTTGTAAATATACTTGTAATTCTTTATATGGTCTGAAGCATCAACAGACTTCAAAAAAATTGTCTTTCCCTTGAAGTATACCATGAAGTTTATGATAGACAATCTGGTCGGGCCGGTCCATCCGTCACACATGATTGTGCAACCATTAGTTTCCCACTTTGACCTCAACTTGTTAACATACTCGCCAATGTCTTTATACTCCATATCCAAATATTTGTTTCTTATCTCATAGGGAGTGGGAGGTTGTACTCCAACACCGGCCTGTTGACATCCCACTACCATATTTTTGAAATGATGTGATGATGCCTTCGTATCAGGGACATTTTCATAGATAAAGAACTTGCTAATTAGACGCCCCATTCCCTCCTTCACATTACCTCCAGTGAAATAACTCCAAACACTCTTTTGACGTGCTTTGGATGACTTATATAAACTTGGGGCTATTGGTGGTGTTGGTTGTGATTCTCTAAGACTGCCTCCCCGTCTCATTTGTGCACCACCACTTGTCCCGGAACCTTGTGCTCTATTAGGAATTTTATGAAGGTGTTCTCTTTCCCATGCTGACTGTTTGAAGGCACGTAATGCTTGTTTCAAACTGCGTCGTTCTTCAGGTCCCATGTCATCATCACATTCGTCCTCATCGTCATCATCATCACTGTCAATCGCTTGGCCATAGACTTCTCCCCGTAGCCCAGCTCGAATATTTTCCATTCCCTGTGTTATATTTTCCTTCTGCTGTTTTTTATTTTTTAATAATGTGCTGATGAATGCCTTCACTTCTGGGGGGACATTATCGCATCGTTGGACATTTTTTGCTGGATCTAATCCACTAAGATGGTACTTAAGTCGTGTCACTCTGCCGCTCTTCATTACCCGACCACAATATTTGCAAATTGTGCCATGTTTGTTTCCGTCTATTGGGTATCCATGTTCCCAAGCTGGATCACGTTTAGTAGCTCCACTGGACATCGTAAATGTACCTACATTTATTTTTCATGAAAATTAGACAAATATTTTTTGGCCAAAAAATATAGTAGTGATGACGGTTATATAAGAGAACCTAAATAATAAAGTTATTCTACAGAAGAATTAAATATGAAGTAAAGAAAATGATCGTAAAAATTTAAGTAATTTAAAAAATAATATGGAATAATAAAACCTAATATTAATGAATAATAATCCAATTTGATAAAAAAATAATCCTAATATAAATGATGAATAATATTCATTTTTGATAATAATCCTAATATAAATAATCCTAATATAAATGATGATAATTATTTTTCATGAAAATAATCCTAATATAAAACATAGTGATGAATAATATTCCTTTTTGATAATAATCCAATTTAATAATAATCCACTTTAATAATAATCCAATTTAATGAATAATCCAATTTGATAATAAAAAAAACCTAATATTAATGAATAATAATCCTATTTGATAAAAAAATAATCCTAATATAAAACATAGTGATGAATAATAATCCAATTTGATAATAATCCAATTTAATAATAATCCAATTTAATGAATAGTCCAATTTGATAATAAGCCAATTTAATGAATAATCCAATTTAATGAATAATAATCCAATTTGATAATAAAACCTAATATTAATAAAATAATAAATAACATTAAACATATTAAAATTATCCTAGGGAATAATTATACAACATTACTTAATTACTTAAAAAAATTAACATGTAATTGTTAACATTACTTAACTACTTACAAAAATTAACATGCAAGTATTAATTACTTAAAAAAATTAACATACGAGTCCACACAAATTTATTTGTTGTTGTATAAATTACAATAATATAAATATAAGTTTGTAAACTTACCTTAAATATGGAACTCTTTGTGTTCAAGCTTTGGAATGGATCTGGAATGGCTTTGAAAATGGTAAGGGAAATAAAATAATAAATAACATTAAACATATTAAAATTATCCTAGGGAATAATTATACAACATTACTTAATTACTTAAAAAAAATTAACATGTAATTGTTAACATTACTTAATTACTTACAAAAACTAACATGCAAGTATTAATTACTTAAAAAAATTAACATGTAATTGTTAACATTACTTAATTACTTACAAAAACTAACATGCAAGTATTAATTACTTAAAAAAAATTAACATACGAGTCCACACAAATTTTTTTGTTGTTGTATAAATTACAAGAATATAAATATAAGTTTGTAAACTTACTTTAAATATGGAACCCTTTGTGTTCAAGCTCTGGAATGGATCTGGAATGACTTTGAAAGGGGTAAGGGAAGAAGAAGAAACGAAAATGCTCTGAATGGCTCTGATACTCCACCTCTTGAAAGAATATCACAATGGCAGCTTTGAAAGAATATCACAATGGCTCTGATACTCCACCTTTTAAAAGAATATCGGCACACAGTTTTGAATGAAACCACCATCCATGGTCTGAAAAGAATACAAGTTATAATTGTAAAAGTGGTCTGAAATTGTCAAAATAATTGTTAAACTTGTCGGGAATCCTGAGCGAGTCATGTGTCCTCCTGACAGGAGGAACCCACACACACATACAACGCACGCAACCACACACGCACACAACGCATGCACACAAACATCACACACGCAGACACGAGTCACGACCTCTGTCTCTCTCTCTCTCGATCATTCTCGATCTCTCTTCTCCCTTCTCCCACACACACACACACACACAGATCTCCGATCTCTCTTCTCCCTTCTCCCAAACACACACACACACAGAGATCTCTCGATCTCTCTTCTCCATTCTCCGATCTCTCTCCTCCCTCTCATTTCTCTCTGCACCGAGACCCACACACACACCACGGCCTTCTGCTCCTCCTTCTCATTTCTCTCTGCACCGAGACCCACATACACCTCTCATTTCTCTCTGCACCGAGACCCACACGCACACCATCGCACCTGCTCCGGCGAGTTCCTTCAATTTCTCCGGTTAGGGAAGCTTTGGGTTTTTCATTTTATGTTCTAGATCGAAGCTTAGATATGAAATTGAAGTTCTATCTCGTCTTTTTGCAAGGATTTTGGGATGAAATCGACTCGGGAATAGGCACACCCATCTCCGGCGAGGCCGTGGGTGTCGAAGAACTTTCCGAACACCTCCGGTCGTTTCACGGCAAACGGACGTTATAAAAACGTTCCTCTCGTCTTCTATTTCATGTTCATACCTAGATCGAAGTCTAGGGGGTTGTTTTACAGTCGGCCGGAGCTGTAGAAGCTCCGGCGTTCGTCTCCGACTTGCACAGTTCTGATATTTCACGATAATATCGATAATATCGCGATATTATCGATATTATCGCGAAATTTGGACGAAAACCCCTTGGATACCAGTTAAAATATCGGCTTGGGCAAAATTCGATAATATCGGCGATATATCGCCGATATTATCGATATTTTCTCCATGGCTGCAAGTAATCACACTCATAAAGAGGATGCAATATCTACTTCTAGATATTATCTAGGATTTTCCCAGCTTAGCATAAAGATTCTATCCTAAAAATGTCTCTCTCCTGACTGGTATAAAAATACCATTCAAGGGTCTGTATGTCTCTGGTAACGCAATCACTGCACTCTAATTCTCTTGCCCACTACTTGAGTTTTATACTTGCTTACTGACTTGTTTGTCAAAGAGCCTTTGATCATCATAGACCCCTTTTCCCCATTCTTAGGCTTGCTTATGATGGTTTGTTGTTTTACAAGTTACTCAGATTTGTGCCTCAACCATCTACCGACAGTGCGCGAATTTAGTTCCAACAATATCAACACTTTCCAGAAACAAGAAAACAATAGGCTGAATGTTTCATACTTATGATGCAAGCCAACACCTTTCAGAAACAAGAGCCAACACCTTCCAGAAACAAGAAAACAACAGGCTGAATGTTTCATACTTATGATGCAAGCTTTGATAACCTATATAGTAGGGATTCTTCTGTGTGAGAGGCGATTTGGGGTCGTGTGAAAGAGAGTGAGACCAAAAGTGGGCCAAAGTCAGCATAAGAAATCAAGAAGGGTGGACCATGGTGTTGTTTTGTCTCTATGCCATAACAAATAGGTGGTCTGGTACCAAATGCTAGAATTTCTTCATAAATAAAACTATTTTTGTTGGAGAAAATCCTTTGTCCCCAAAAAAAATGGGGCAAGTTCTAAGTCATATCTTTGAAATGGATTCTTAACAAATTTAGCATGAGTTTCATGAAACTTCAAAATCTCTTGTCTAAACACACTGGAATAATTGGTTGCCAATACTACATGATAGATTGTCATTTGTTCAAATTTGGACTTGCTTTAAACCTTAACCGTATGAGATGAATCCATGATAGATTGTTTACCAACTACATATTTTTACCCAAAGATTGCTCCAAAGATTGCTCAAAACTCTCATATACATATAAATAGGTACTTACTTAAGACTCTAGATTTATGACTCTACTTGTGTTGATTGTTGATTAATTTGATTGCTTGGTTAAATTTTTAGAGTTAAACTTATTTGTGACTTGTGCACTTTTGAATGACAATTAATGTATGTTTTATAAAGTATTATTATTTTTATGTTATATAGGCTTATTTTTTGTTACACTCCTTGGAACTCCATTTTAATCTCACTTTGCTTTTTGTAATTCAAAAGTCACCACTTTACTCCCTAAAACTCAAAACTCTTTCCACTTTGACTTCTGGACCCTCTCTTGGCCCTAAAACTTATAAGTTGCCTCCTAAAACACATGTGGAACCCAACACCTAATAAAACTATGCAACATGTGCAATAAATTTGATTATAAATCTTCATTATGTGTTAACATTCAACAATAGAGAATATTAAGTTTAAAAGAAATTGAAGAGATAATAAAAATAAAAAAGAGATTAGCCTAGCACACCCAAATCAAACACATATAAGAAATTAACAGATCTAAGGCAATGTGAAGCTAATTTTAAGTTTTATAAAGTCGACTTTCAAGCTTCAAGTCGGAAAAGGAGATCAAAATCGAGTTCTAGAGGGCAAAGTGGAGCGAACTTTGAGTCTCAAAGAGTAAAGTGTTGATTTTTGAGTTGTAGAATTTTAGGCCCAGTATATGTACACGCCATGTCTTTTTTTTTTTTTTGCTTGTTTTTGTTTTGAGAAACTGGAAAGTCATTACTAGGCAAAAACCAAAGAGAACAAGGGAAGCTGAAAAACAGCGACTAAACAAGTTACATAATAGCAAGAAGGATTAAACAGAGAAGATACCGTGACTAAGGCTCAAGCGTCAATCGATAACTAGCAAAACATAAACCCTACGGAGGACAGGGCAACCCATTTTTGCTCAGAATTTTCACCAAAGAGGATGGGGGCATGTCGACCTAAACCACTTCGCGCATCCCCAATAGTTGGTGCGACGCCACAAAATCTGCCGCTTCATTTCCTGATCTTGGCACTCAATACTAGTAACAAGACTGAAAGGTCTTCCCAATCTATAACACACGACTCAAGATAGGAAAGATCTCTCGATCACATATCTCCAAGCCGTGTTTCAGAAGCGAAACCACAGGCTTGGAATCAGATTCCACCACAATATCTGAGAAGTTCCTATGATACGCTAGAAGACAACTTTCATTGATTGCTAGAGCTTCCATTATGATGACACTTGAAGCGGCCATCTCGATCCGGCACACCTCCAAACACCATCGGCCACCATCCCGAATAACAATCCACGCATGGCACCTAGCCTCCGACCCAATCTAGAAGGCATTCGCATTCACCTTAACAGAGTGGAGGGGAGATGAGACCAAGGAAGCGACCTGCTAACTTGATTGGCCCGAACAACCTGCCCAGAATGAGAAGTCCCCAGCCCTCATTCGGAAAAGATCACGTGAATGGTGGCGAAATAAGGTGGGGGGTGTTGTTCAAAGATGGCTTTGCATATTGATTTCTAAATGTACCAACAGGTGAAAGCAACCGAGGAGAGAAATTTGGCCTTATCCTTAGCATTCCCAACTGTTGCCCCACCAACGTCTAGCAACCAAGCATCAAAGGTAGGAATCAAAGTATGGCCGATTTAGAGGCCGATAGGACCACCAAACCAAGCGGCCTCCACCCACGTGCAGCGAAGAAGAAGGTGTTCGACATAATCCTCCTGATCATTGCACGATGGATGTAAAGAAGAGGGAGATCATCTTCAATTGAATAAGTTTGTTTTCGTGGCCAAAGCCTTCTTTACCCTACTCCACAAAACATTTTGCACTTTCGGAGTAGTGTCCAAACCCTAGATAAGCCTCCACACAGCAGGGTTCACAGTTCAAAGAGGTAAGGCGCGTCGGGAGCTCTGACTCCTATTTTTGCCATGCTACCACCAATACCCAGACTTGACCGAGTATTTCCCCTTCTTATCAAACAACTAGGTCAACTTATCCATGCTTCAAGAGTCCTCAATCAAAATCGAAGAGATCGCCAACACCTCCTTAACCGGAATGACCTCATAAATAAAGTCTAACTACTACACCCTAAGCTCATGATTGATGATAGAACTCATTGCATGGTCCAGGCCCAATGTTGCCCCATCCAAGAGATTGGGATACCCATGAGTAAAACCTGGGATCCACCGATCCCTCCATATATTAACTTAGGCCCCATTAAGAATTTGCCAATGGGCCCTCTTGAGAATAAAATCTCTTCCATTAAGCAAACTAGGCCATACCCATGAGGCCTGACCGCTCTTTTTAGCTTCTAGGAAAAAAGAATTGTGAAAGTATCGGTCCTTCAAAACTTGGGCCCAGAGTGCTGTGGGATCATGAATTAGTCGCCAACCATGCTTCCATATGAAAAATGCGGTGGTAAGGAATGGAAGCCAAATCATCGGTGTTATCTCAGGAATTTCATTCAAACAAAAGCTTTGGTGGATATTGGTTGTTTGGGCCCTAAGTTCACTTAGGAAAAGGATTGGGATGAGTTGGGTAGAATTGATGAAAGATTGCACTATGTTCTTGTTAAGACTCTTGGCTGGAGACTTGGTAGGCAGCGACTCTCTATCACGACCCTTTTGTCGAGGCTAACCATCGTCATTTGATTCTTCATTTTTCTCCTGCTTTAAGTACTAACCCTAGGCCATTTTGTGTGGAATTATCATAGGTTCGGGATCCCGAGTTCCCGTCTGTGGATGGTTTATACTTTTCGTCTTGGTTATCTAATATGGCTAATTGTAAGGAAAAAATTGGAGCTTGGAGTAAAAACTTCAAAAATAATCATTGGACAATTAACCGACTGCTGTCTAAGCTTAAGGCTAATGAACACCAATTTATTCTGTCAATAAGAAAAGAAGTGGCTCAGTTTATTACTTGCTTGCTGGCAAATGCCTGGATGAGGGAATAACTATATTGATTCTAGCGCTCGAGAATCTCCTGGCTTAAAGATAGAGATAGAAATACATCTTTTTTTCACAGAACTACAATTCAAACGTCAACAACAGAATAGGATCTTGAGCCTCAAAGCTGAGGAGGAAATTTAACTTACTGGGATACGGAGATTCGAAACCATATTGATGGTTTCTTCAAAAATTTGTTCACATCGGTAGGCCTTCTACCCATTGACGCGGTTTTTGCTGATCTTACCTCTATTGTCTCTGATGCTATCAATTGTGAGTTGCTCCAGCCCTTCACTCTGGAAGATATTAAAGTTGCAGTTCATAAGTTAGGTGGTTTGAAAGTTATTGTCCTGAATGGCTTTCATGGTATGTTCTACCAATGCTGTTGGGATACTATCAATTGTCTCATAGCGAGCGTGGTTTCTAAATTTTCTAGCCAAGGCAAGTTCCCACATGTGTTCCTAATTTGGAACATAACTCTCAATTCTAGACGATTAGTCTGTGCAATTTCTCCTATAAAGTTCTTTCCAAGCTTTTGGCAAACAGTTTAAAAGTGCATATTCCTAGCCTTATCTCTCATCACCAGTGTTCTTTTGTTCTAGGTCGCCAAATTCAAGATAATATTTTTGTGGTGCTTGATGCTTTCCACTATCATAAAAATAAAAAAACCAAGCATGTGTTTGAATTAGGAATGAAAATGGATATGAAGAAAGCCTATGACCGAATGGAATGGGACTTTATTGAGGCGGGTACTTATCCGTCTTGGTTTCCATCCTCAATGGATTTACTTGGTTATGAACCAACACAAGTCATCAACCAACACAAGTCTTCAACCAACACAAGTCTTCGATTGTCTACTCTGCCAACTGTCTCCGCATATCATTAATAAGACATGCAGTTTCTTCAACATGCCACATTCTTTAGATCCTAGTAAATATCTTGGTTTCCCAACTATCTGGGGTCGGTCTAAGAATGAGGCTCTGGGGTTTGTAAAGGTGTTTGGACCCGATTTTACACCATCGACCTAAGCAGTCGATGCCGTTGAGTAAGCATGGTTCTCAACCGTTGGATAAAAAAAGTTAAGATATTATTGTTAAGAGATAATATTATTATTTTTAATTATAATAATTATCTCTTAACAAGTTATCTCAGTTTTTATGCAAAATAAATGGGATGGAGACAAGTAGATTTGTGATGGGGACGTGAGCTTTGAATCAGGTTGCTTTGTTTTGCTGGACATGCTTGTATTTGATAAGGATGAAATTGAAATAGTGATGTGGTCAGAATGGCTTTTGGGATTAGCCAAATACCTACAAGCTTGCTGTACATGTGGGTTATCATTAGCAATGGTTGATGAGGTGGCGGCTTTTAATTTTGCATGCAGCAAATAAGGAGTTCTATTAGGATTCTATCTTTGGCTAACGCGTGGAGGAGGTGATAATGATTATCTATGGTTCCATGCAATTTAGAATTCTATCAGGATGCATGTGATTACTTCCAGTTGGCCAACGAGTGATGAGGGGACAATTATCCTAATGCAATTGCGCGTATAGGATAATCAACAAGATTAAGTGATGATTATTCTACCTAATATTCAAAGAATCGTGTGAGGGCGAGGCAGTTCATTCTTATAAATACAAAGTCGCGGACAATATTCAAGGACCTCCAATTCAACACACAAAACTGCCCTGCGCAAACCCTCTCAACAACTTTGAGATTTTTTATTTTCTCTTTTCGCTGACACATCTTCCGTTGGCATCAATAGCACTGTGAAAGCAACCGGTGATATCTTAAGTCGGCATAGATAGCTCTGTCACCGTAGAATCAGCCGGTCTCGCAGCATCTTTCGTTGGCATCAACAGCACTACGGCGAGGACGGTTGATTACCTATCCAAGTCTCAGTCGAGAAGGGTTTCTAGATCCTGATTGGTCGAGGTCATCTCATCAGCCTTCTCGGCAAAGTGAGGTGTTACAGTTATTACATTCGGCACATTGAAAGCCGAATTTGATATTGAACTTCGTAAGAATAGTAACCTTGTCTTCAGGTTTGAGAGCCCAAGAGGCCGAGACGTGTTCATTTCTCGGCCGCAATCGCAAGACGTAGAAGTCAGCCGCGTACCCAACGCAACATCATAAAATTTACTCCTCGGTCGAGCTCGGCCGACGAGTTGGCACGCCCCACATTCACCGAAGGACGTAGTTAGCTCATAGATTACTCGGCCTGCGCGCCACGTAGGCTTGGTAGTTTTTAGGGTCAACAAAAGGACATGATAATTCAAAAAATTCAAAGCTGGAAACACGCATCCCTTTCTCTATTGGGCCGTGAGGTATTAATCAAAGCGGTGGCAATGGCTATTCCCAATTACCCGATAAACTGCTTTATTTTCCTAGTCACTTTCTACCAAGAAATTGACTCTCTGATTGCTCGATTTTAGTGGGATCAGAAAGACAGGGAGAATAAAATCCATTGGCGCAATGGACAGCGGTCTCCACTTCTAAATCTTCGGGGGGTCTTGGTTTCAGAAGTTTGCATGATTTCAATTTTGCTCTGTTGTCCAAGCAATACTGGCGGATCATTAACACCCCACTGCTTTCTGGGCCCGCATCCTTTGTGGTCGATATTTTCCTAGTAGTGATGCTCTGAATGCTTCCAAAGGTTTGAGGGCCTCGTGGGCTTGGAGTAGTTTGCTTCACGGTATAGATTTAATTATTCGGGGTGGCCGCTGTGAAGTTGGTAATGGGATGGTGGTTAATATTTGGCAAGATAAATGGCTCACTTTTTGGGAGATGGTCTTCTTCATCCTCCACGGCCGATTCCTTCCACCGCCCGTTCTATGGTTCAAGACACTATTAATCCCACCACGGGAGATTGGAATTTAGCTCATATTCATTCATTTATTCTGACTGAGGAGTGTGTTGCGATTGAATGTACATTGTTGGGAGATCTTTCTTCATCTGATCGCCTTATTTGACCTTGGTTGGAATCTAGGGAGTATTCGGTTAAGTCTGGATATGCCTTTGGACATTCTAAGTGCGCTAGTTTTCTAGGTTTGCAGGATAAGGCTCATCCATCACACTACATTCAACCCAATTTTTGGAAGCTTATTTAGGGCCTCCGTGTCCTGCCTAAGATCAAATTATTTTTATGGAGAATTGCTAACAATTGTCTTCCAACGATGTCGAGACTGTTCCAACACTGTGCCCAAGATAACCTTTTGTGTCTGTTTTGTTTGGATACACCGGAGGCCGTGGAGCATTGTATCTTTCTTTGTCATTGGACCAAGGTGGTCTGGTTCGGGTCCCTTCTTGGCTTTATGGTCAATGCCGAAGCTATTTCATGGAGTTATCTTCTCTCTTCCTTGATGCCAATATCGATCGAGATCGATTATATTCTTTGGTTTCTTTCTTTTGTTGGGAAATTTGGAAGGCTAGATGTCAGGCTAGCTTTAATGGAATCATCCCATCCCCGACTATTACTATACACAAGGCATGTTCGGAGATGGAGGAATTTTGGTCTACTAATCTTGTTGTGCCTTCCCTGGCTTCTCCGGCCATGGCCTCTACTACCACCTAGACTCATCCCCTCATCTCTGTGTTGAAAATCAATTGTGATGCCTCATGGACCAAGGAGTCGGGTTCGGCAGGTTTTGGAGTTGTTATTAGGGATACTTTTGGTTTGTTAGCGACTGGGAATTGTAGGACTAGCACATCTTCTTCTGCTTTTCAAACGGAGGCTAAAGTTGCTGTTATGTCTGTTTAAATGGTTATCCAAGATAATATCACTATGTTATTTTTGAATCTGATTATGCCTCTCTGGTAGCTAACATTAACGGGTATAAAAAGAAAGCCAATTGGTATGTTTTCCCCCTTCTCCATCAAATTTGTAATCTATGTCACCGTTTTTCATCCTTTAAGTGGTGTTGGGTTCCTCGCCAAGCAAATTATGCAGCCGATTGGGTTGCCTCGCATTGTAAAAGAGGGATGTATCTGAAAGTCTGGGTTACCAAGCCCTCATTCGCTCTGGTCCATATCTTGTCCATTGATGGCTTACCTTGCCCTCACTAACGTTTTCTTTAGTTCTTGGCCTTTGGGTGGTGACTCGAGCCATGCTCTTGGTCTTCCTTATCCACCTTTAGGTCCACTGCCCCTTTAGGGTCTTTACTTGCCAAGGGCGGAGCCACCCACAAGGATAAGGTAGTTTGTAGCCCAGGGAGGTTTTTTGTAAGTGTAGTGTTATCTACGCACTTATTTTATTTCTCACACATCCCTTTCAGTTTTAGACCTTCGGATTGAATGAATTGACGAAGATCAATGACAAAAAATTAATAAAAGTGTGTGAATAGCACTATCCTTTTTCAAACTCATGCTTTAATGACTTATGTTAATGCATGTAGCCTATATAGCACAATCAATTCGAATATAGGTTATTATTTCATGTATATTTAGTACAGGATAGGTAATAAATAATACTTTTTATGCTAAAAATAATAAATTAGTTCTATCTTCCCTCCCCCTTCTATCCTATTTGTTAAAGTAAAGAAAAAGATCATTTATCCTATGCGATTTAGCCTCCATACTTCTTACTCAAGAAAAGAAAAAGAACTTTCTTTTAGTTTACAATTAAATCTCTATCTCAGCAATTCCTCGCTTTTCGTTGCGATTTTCCAATGAATGTAACCTTTGATACTTTCTTAATCGCTTTATTTACTTAATTTTTATTTATTTAGTAGGTTAATTATTTATATGGTCCTTGAAGTTGTTGGTTAGGGTTATGATTTCAAGAATTGTTTATATTCTATTGTTGTTCTTCTATATTGATTATTTAAGATTTTATATAAGAAAAAAAGTAAGCATATGATTTTATGATACTAATTTTAGCTATCACACCCAAGAAAAAAATCCTGGCTCTGCTATTGTTACTTGCTGCTGCGATCCCCAAGTTTGTTGGGATCCCTTATCTTATGTATCTGTTGCTCCTATTTTATCAATGACATCTCTCGTTAAAAATAAATAAATAAATAAACTGGGTAGCCGCTTGAACCTTTATTAAATAAATTTGGAGCAGTAACCTTTTACGTTGTAGCGACCTTGGAAGGGGCTGGTGGTTTTGTTTTAGCACAATAATAGTTTGTTTGCAAGCATTCTTCTGCTAACTCTTAAGTTTGAGCTATCGCTTTATAGGTGCATTTTTGCTCACTAACATTAACTTGGTGTATGTTTACCATACATCTTGTTGGCTGTCATGTGACCATCTTCTAACCCTAGTAAACTTCCTAAACAAATGAGTAATGCTAGTGAGACTAAATTTGAAGATAAAGTTTTAGAAACTAAAGGACATGGAAGTTGTTGATTAGTTTATTACCTAAGCGTTGATAAACGTGCTCATTTCTATTGATGACACATTATTTAGTTTGTAAACTTCTTCCTAGCATTATCGTAATAAAATATATTATTTCAATTTTTAAAACCACTGTGGCTCCCGCCACTTACACAACGAAAAATTTAATTAGCACACTTTAAAGTCAAGAAGCAACAGGTAGAGTAAATGTGCACACCTACCTCAACAAGCTTAGTAATTGTGAGTACCTTGACCATTCGCAGTATCCTCACTTCCATGCAGAGGCTGCAATAATTGTGGCAAAAAAGGTATGGTTTCTTCAGAGATTTGACTAACCTCATCTTGGCAATTTGATAGACCATCATTAATGTCTCCAGGATCTTCAAAAGCAAAGTTACTCATGCATGCACCCTCACCACCTTCTTCTCCTTCAATGAATCTCGCATTGTTGGTTTCAAAAACCCTAGTTTGCAAATTCGGAGCATAGAATTTGTAACCTTTTGATTTCTCAGGGAAACCAATAAAGTGGCAACTAACATATCTAGGATCAAGCTTTTTCACATGAGGATTAAACATTCTTGCTGCCTTTCAACCCCATACGTGCATGTGATTCAAACTGAGCTTTCTCGACGTCCATAACTCATATGGAGTTTTGTTGACTGACTTGCTTGGGACACGGTTCAATATATAATTTGCCATTTTTAAAGCTTTTCCCCAAAGGAAATGAGGAAGGATTGAACGAATCATCATGCTTCTCATCATCCCTTTCAACATCCTATTCCTCCTATCCGCAACACCGTTTTGTTCTGGAGTTCCAAGCATGGTGTACTAAGCTTGAATCCCACACTCTTCAAGATACATAGCCAATGATCCCTTTTGTTGCCTAGCCTCCGTGAACCTGCCAAAATATTCCCATCTCCTATCCAATTTCAAAACCTTAATTGTAGAGTCCAATTGGTTCTCAACTTCTTTTTTAAAGATTTTAAAACAATTTGAAACTTGTGATTTTTTTGAAATTAAGAAAATATATCCATATCTCGAAAAGTCATTGATGAAAGTAACAAAAAACATATTTCCACAGATTGTTTTAGTTGGAAAGGGGCCACAGATATCTGAATGGATTATTTCGGGTAGTTTTTTACTCCTAGTGGCATTTTTCTTCTTGCTTTTTGTTAATTATCCTTTGTAGCAATCCACACAATCATGCAAATCAGTGAAATCAAAACTTGGTAAAATGTTTTCACAAATTAGAACCAATTTAAATCATGCAAATCAGTGAAATCAAAACTTGGATAAATGCCTTTTAATTTGTAGTGAAGAGTCAAGGGAAAAACAATTTAAATCATTCACAATAGTGCAATTTAATTTCCAAAGATCATTGTCTAAAAGACATACACCAAGAAAATGACTTAAATTATTCTTCATAAAGATCCTAATGCTTTCATCATCACCAACAAAGGCAAAACCATCTTTTACAAGTTTTGAAGCAAAAACTAAGGATCTAGTTAAGGAAGGAACACAAAGGACATTTGAAACAAACTAATAAGAACCAATGAAAGCTTAGTCATACAGTCAAACCAAAAGTCTACCACTTCAATGAATCGTATCATGTGTAGAGTGTGAAAAATATTACTCCATGACTCATGACTTCAAAAACACCATACTCAAATGCCAAAGATAGAACTCGCTTCAACTCTAATTCTATCAGATTGTCACTCGAAATTTCACTTAGATCCTAAGGTTTAGTCTCTCATCAAACATATGTGAGTAAAGTTATGTAAAGGGAATCAAAATTCTCACATATGAAATATGAAATAAAAGCACATTTTCTGAACAGATCTCATGAAATGAACCAAATACTAAGAATATGGATAACACACATACTTACCAGCACCCATGAATATATCCCTAAAGATCAGCTAGGTCTTTCACAAGGTTGTAATGTAAGGCTTAGGCTAGGGACTACGAAATAATGGATAGGAAATACTAGAGCCTGGGACATACCAAAGTGTCTTTATTGTGAAACCAGCAAACTCTCCTCTTCAATTGACTTTAGTTGTTTGTTCTTGGCGTCCAGGACCCATGTGCGATAGTGAAGGATTTGGAAATTGCATCTTCTTTATGTTCTTTTTTTTTTAAACTTTTTTTTCTTGTTTTGCAATTCCAGCACATGTTACCTCGGTACACGCCACATTCTTGATCTAGAGCTTAATCTATATGTCTTCATCACTTTGGTATTCTCCAAACTATAAGGTATGGCTGTAATGGCTAAGATGGGTAGAGTTTGGTGTAGGTGATGAAAGAATCAGGTTAAAAGTGTTTGGCTACAACAAAGATGAATGGAACACACAAAGGGATGGGAATTAGGCCTTTTAGTGGCTAAAACATGCATAGCCTAACATCGTCTCAATGAGTTCATTCTTAGGTGATAATAAACACATGGTATCTGCAACATAGGATTAGCATTCAATCAAAGAAAAATAACGAGATCATTCAAAGTGAAATTGAAAGAAAAAGATAGGAACATAAACACTTTAAACCCTCTCAAAGAAGCAAATAGGCTCAAAATAACTCACTAGGGTAGTCTCCACTATTCTTCTTCTATAATTTGAGCATGGTGCTTTTACCATCATAATTCCAAGAGTAACAACTTTGTAAAAGAAAATAAGATACAAAACTTTTTCATGACAACACTGTAGTTTTGTTTGTAAACATAGCCCTCATATACATTCACATTAGTAAGCAAAAGCAAACTTAACCAACACTAAAAACAAATGAAAATTTTCAATCCCACACCCCCAAACCTAAACTAAGCATTGTCCTTGATGCTTAAAAAAAAAGAATGGAATGCAGCAATGCAGGAAGGCAAAGTAAGCATGGAATAAAATAAAACAAAAACTAAAAGACACAAAATAAAAGGAAAGAACACAAACCCAGTTAGGTTGCCTCCTAGTAAGCGCTTTATTTAATGTCTAGGCAAGATGCGGTGGGTATGATGGATGAACGCCTAGGGTGGCAGGAAATCAAGGTACCTCCGAACCTTGGTCGGAAGAAGTGGTTTCTTTCGAGGGACCTTGAATATGGTGTGTTGAATTTCCACAATGACTTGATTGTGATGGCATTTTTGTCTCTCCTTGTGAATAAAATGCAAGACCATATCCTCTTCCTTTGTTTAAGATGGCAGCAAGGTCTCGTTATCGAACTTCAATTCTTTTTCCTCTTGAAATGGCAACAAATCATCTTCCAAAGACTCCAAATATGGCACCTGAAAAAGATGTAAAACAACATGGAGAATCCAACATAGATTTTGAAAAACATTCAATTAAATTAGAGGATAGAGGAAGAGCTTCAAACACTATGTCCGACACAGTTTCACCAAGCACATCTATGGGTGACTCATCATGCTTTTGTTTGACAAATCTCCCTGGAAAAGGAATTGGTGGAACATATGGCTTGGGAGGAATGAAAGGCTCTTCATCTTTGTAAAGCTTAGGAACCTCATGAAAATATGCACAGCAAGCTTCCTTTGGTTGTTCCTCCTTCTCTTCTTGATCATCACCACCGGATTGATGTTTATTTAACGCTTGGACAATCTGCCCCAATTGAATTTCCAACTTGGTAAGTGCATTGAAGTGTTCTTGAATCATGCTACTCCTTGATTGTTGAAATTGTGAAGTGCTTTGAGCAAGTAGATCCAAAGTATCCTCCAATGAAGTGTCAAAGAGGGTCTGTTGTGGGGGAGGTGCAAATGTTTGATTTGGAGCTTGTATGTTGTGCCATGAGTCAATATTAAGGTTTCTCCAAATAGGGCTATATGTGTTTGATAATGGATGTATTGGACCTTGGTTAGATAAACTTATGAGGTGTGAATGCTCTCGGACAAATGTAGGAAATCCATCTCTCCTTGGACATAACTGAAAAGGATGACCAATCTTGGCACATAATGGACATACACCATACATCTTTTTATACCACCTGAAATCGAAACAAACTCAATTGTAAATGAAAAATCTAAACTAAGAAAATAAAAACAGAAAGGGTTTATAAAGCAAGCAATTATAGGGGACTGAAATCAGTCCCCGGCAACGGCGCCATAATTTTTTTGTGTTCCTTTCAAGTGCAAATATAAGGATAGTATAATGGCACAAGTAAAGGTGTCGAACCACAGGGACTGATTAGAACTCTACAAATTACTTGCTTTATGTGAACCCTAACTAAGCAATGAAAATGAAAACTGAATTTAGATTTTAGTTTTGAAAGCTAAAGTAACTTAAAATGCAAGACAAGATAAAGATGAATGATAGATTGATTCAGAAACGATGGGAATGGAACTAGGGATACTGATTTCACCATTACAAGCCAATTCCATGAAAATTAAGTCAAAACACATTCAACTCTCCAATTTGCAACTAGGGTTCGTTTTACTCATTTATGGTCATCCATTTGATGTATGGTTGTGATCAAGTACTCCTAATCTGCAACCTAGTTGTGATATTCAACTTAGATTACCATATAAGAATCCATTAAGAACAAGAAAACTTCAAAGAACCAAAGAAATCACATGGCAGAATGTATGCATAACAGTTTCTTCATTCATTCACATGTCTACCAAGATTAAGCATGATGTGTACTATAACCTTGATTAAATAATTCATAAGCAACCCTAATGGTGATCAAACATTAAGATTAACAAACAAATTAAACTATAAAATCAGTGAATGAAACAAGAACACAGATTGGTAATTTGAATACTTAACTTAATAACATAGAGTAGTTTTGCAAGGCTACATCGAAATCTCCAGCTATGAACTTAATTACACAACATGATTACAGAATATATAAATATCAAGAACAACATGAGTGAAACTAAAGTTCATAGAAGAAACCCCCTTGAAGCAATTATGGTGTTGAACTTATCCAAGAACAGCGCGGCTGCGTGATTTCTTTAGTGGCTGCGGATGGTGAATGGAAATAGGGTTTTGTTTTTGGAAGAAAGGCTAAAGAAAGAGAAGAGAGAGAGCCATGGGCGACCCCAAGGGTGAGCTTGTGTAAAAGTGGCTGAAACTCTCAGTTTTATAAGGTTAAAGAGACTGTTACAGATTGCCAATACATCCCAGTAATTGGGCATTTAATTCCCACGTTTTTTTTATTGTTATTGGTCATATAAAGAGCCATATTCATCACCATGTTTAGTTTCCACTTTTAATTATTTGTCTACATCAGCATCCCTATTCAATTCTCCACTTTTAGCACCATTTTACCTTATTTACCCTCAAATGGCTCTAAAATACAATTAACTGCACATTAACACAAAAGAGAGTAAAACGCAACCAGTTTAACTCAAAAATATCACAAAGAGACTAGGAATGGATGGTATAAATGTTTGTAATATATGAGTTATCAGGGCTTCAAGAAGTAAAGTTTGAAAACAACCAAAAACATTGACAATTTTAATACCTTTCTTCACTGCCCATTTCTTTCTCTTCTCACAGTCCTTTTTAAGATGACTAAATTGTTTGCAAAAATAGCACTTCACGTTTTCAAGGTTTACCTTATGGTTTTGAGGTCCTCTAGAGGAAGAAGTAATATTGGCAGCAACATTAGAGGAATTGAAGGGGATAAAGAGGCATAGAACACCAACTATCAACAAGAAACTGATTTGCATAAAGCAAATTGTGTTTCAAATCAAGAACATGTAACACGTTAGTAAGTTGAAATTTGTGATGAGGAGTAAGTAATGTAGAGGAACCAGAGTGAAGAATAGGCAAACCTTTGCCATCACCAATGTAAACTTGCTCAGGTCCGAAGTAAGGCTCTGGATTTTGCAAAGTCATGTGGGAATTTGCCATATGATTGCTAGCACCAGAATCAACAATCCAGGTAGGTTGAGTAGATTGTGTGCTTGCAGCCATAGCACAAGGAGAAACAGTGCTAGAGTGATTGGAATAATAGGGATTCATGCGCTGCGGGCACTCAATTGCATTATGCTCGTATTGACGACAAATTTGGCATGGAATCTTTCTTCTAGAGAAATTGGAATTGGATCGACCACCACGATTGTACCTCTGATAGTTGTTATGAGATGAATTTGATCGATAGTTATTAGATCTGAAATTACCTCGTCCCTGAAAATGTCTAGGGTTTGAGAACTGGCAATCACCACCACGACCTTGAGATGTATGTTGAACAACAAATGATTGAGACGGGGAAGTAGGAAGAATGCCAGCGGTGGAATTGAAGACCTGAATTTGTACAGATGAAGTAGCTTTCTTCCGATTTGTCACCTGAATCTCTTTACTGAGAAGAATACCATGTAGTTCATCAAGAATGGTGGAACCACGCCGGAATTGAATTGCATCAACTAACGACTCATATTCTGGTGGTAAACCATGAAAAGTAATGGAAATAAGTTCCAAATCTTCAACCGGAACACCAACACTGGCAAGAGCATCAGCAATTTCATCAATATGTTGAAGATAGTGAGCAACGGTGGAATCGCCTTTCGAGATGTTGCGCAAACGTGATCGGAGCTCATGGATGTGCCATTCAGAGGTTGTTGCGAGGCGCGACTCCAATTTTGCCTAGAGCTCTCTGGATGTGGTGATTCCAACAGTGTAAGGAATGATGGATTCAGAGAGCGTGGAATTGATCCAGATTAGGATGTTCTGATCATTCTCGAACCAAGAAACGTATTCTGGATTCAAGATTCGATTTCCAGCAGCATCAGAGGTGAATTGAGGTGGAGGAGGTACCGAGCCATCAAGAATTCTAGTGAGGTTATAGCGACGGAAGATCGAAGCAAACAGTGCGTTCCAGGTAAGGTAATTGGTCGTGGTTAGCTTGATTGGCACCATAGATCCAATATTCTAGATCGTAATTGAAGGTGTAGAGAGAAAAGAACTGGAATTAGAGAGAGGAGAATGATGAATCTGTGTCGCAGAGGAATGAGAAGCAGAGGTGGCCGTGGAAGAAATTAAGGTTTGGAAGAAAGCTTAGCGAAGAAGCTTTGAGTGGGAAAGCTTAGCAGAGAAGCATTGAGCGGGAAAGCGTAGGATTTGGATCAAGTCGGTGGACAAATGACGGGTGATACCATGTTAGGAAAGCTGAATTTTATTGAATGAATAATAAAGTTACACTATTGTTGTTTATATACAACTATTCACTCTCTCACATAACTCTAACCTCTAACTTGCCACCCATTACAACAAACTCAACAAATAACCAACTCTAACTTTTATCATTAACTGAGTCTTTTACAATATTATCCTTTACACTATGAAGCGGTGGATGAGTGTTTGGTTTCTCTCCAAGAAAAGTAACCTACCTCACTTTATTCTCTAAGAAGAGTACTAAAGGATGAGTACTCTTCCTTCTACTTTACTTTCCTTTTTCTTCTTTCTTCTTCCTCAACAACTAGAGAAATTCATGTAAGAAAGATAGAGTGCTAGAGAGCTTTCCATGCAATGGATGAGTCAACGTTAAGTGTTGTGAATGACTTGATGAGAAATGGCGAGAGTTGGCTTCTCAAAAGCAGCAGTGAATGCATATACAAGGATTCTAGCCAAGAAGTACCCTTATTTTTTAATCAATTTGTCTGCCCTGGCTTTGTCAAAACAGATATAACATAAATAAACTCCAATGTTGGCATCTTGCCTATCGAAAAAGGTGCTGCAAGAGTTGTAAAGTTAGCATTGCTGCCCTGTGATAGCCCTTCTAGCTTCTTCTTTTCCCAGTCCGAAGTGACAGACTTTTGATTGAAGATGGTCGATTGCGAATGTTGCAAATGCAAGTGTTCGGATTGGGCATCATTTCAACTTAACAAGTATATTTGGAACATGAATCTAATACTAGTGTTTGTTTGCATTTCTCTGCAGATGAGTGTCACATCTATAATCAAACTGTGATACATTATTATTATGGCATGGGGAAAATCTGCTAGATGTTCCAAATCAGTATGGTTTAACCATATTTCAAAGCTTAATAAAAGAATATATAGTAGGCCAAATGTTAAAAAAATAGACAAAACTTACCCATCATCTGAGATCTTAGGTTCGATTTCTCACTCCTTAATAAAACCCAATTGCAATGGCTCCCAAAGTTATAAATCTCATGCATTTAAACAAAATGGATACTTGTTGAATCGATTTGGATTTCTTCAATTTATCTTTTTCTGAGTGAGTCATAGCACTATGGTGCAGTAGTATTCTCTTAACTCGTAACAAAAAGTTCTAGATATAATGTTTGAGGGAGATATATAAACTGTTGTTTTGTGAAGTACATTTGGATGTTTGCAATATTTATATGAGAAGTCTCATGTTTGACTACATGGATACCTAATTATGGTTGATTTATTGTGAGAGAAATTTAACAGATTCGATTATAGAATTTATACAATGAAGATACGTTGTTTGGAAGGAATGTGATTTGTGTATTATCCTATGAAGCATGCAAGTATTATCCTTCAAGTACGAGAGAGAAAATTATAGCAATGGTCCTTCAACTTTAACCCAATTGGTGCAATGGTCCCTAAAATGAAATTCTCTGACTATTGGTCTCTTAACACATCAAAACATGTAGCTCTGGTTCTTTTCATCAACTCTATCAGAACTTCCATCAAAATGAGTCATGTGCCATGCACGTGAAGATGAATCAAGGGGCAAATATGGAAAACCAAAAGAGGAAATTGTAGTAATGGTCCCTCAACTTTAACCTAATTGGAGCAATGGTCCCTCTACTAAAAATCAGTGACCATTGATCCCTTAACTTATCAAAACGTACAACTATGGTCTTTTGTCAACTCCGTCAAAACTTCCGTCAAAATGACTTAGACCTCCTTTACACGCTTTACACATCCAAAAAGACGCCGCCACATTCTTCCTTACCCCATCGATAGCCTCTTCCCTCCTCATCGACTCCTTCCACTTCCTCCAATTCACTTCAAGCAACCTCACACGCACCAAGGAGGATAATGAGCTATGATGGAACGACTTCATGGACAAACTGATGAAGCAACCATGGTGTAAGGACTCCATGTTCCAAACCTCGTGTGTAACAAGATCCCACCCTCACATCGGAATCGGTTTAGGGAACATTGCTACAATTTCCTCGAAAAAAAAATATGCAATCAAATTTTGGAACAGTGGGGGATTTGTAATCAACACTTTATGGTTTCTAATTCATAAGCCTTTACCAATTTTCAATCCTCAGAAGCGTAAAAGGTGTAAAATAGGCGTGGCATGGAGGGTAAAGGGAAGTGCTTCATGGTTGTGAGGTAATTATTAGTTTGTCCGAGAAATCCTTCCACCATGGCTCCTTGCTACGCGTGAGGTTGCCAGAAGAGAATTGGCAGAAGTGGAAGGAGTTGATGAGGAGGGAAGAGGTTGCTGATGGAGACGGGGAATGAGGAGACAGTGTCGTTTTGGATGTGTAGAGGGTGTAAAGGAGGTGTGGCTTTGAGAATTGAGGGACGCGCGTCATGGTTGTGGGGTATATTTGGTTTTTCATATTTTTCCCCTTGATTCAGTGTCACATGTGTGACACGTGACATTATAACAAAAGTTGTGACGAAGTTGACGAAAATGACTACAACTGCACACTTTGATCAGTTAAATGACCAATGGTCAATGATTTTTAGTTGAATGATCATTGCTCCAATTGAGTTAAAGATAAGAGATCATTGCTACAATTTCTTCTTATAGGTAATGCTAAGGAGACGATCTACTTAAACCACACTTTGCAGATTACCCGATGGGAATAAAGAGGCGCAGCAACCAATAACAGTTTATTCTCACCTATGACAGATAGTAAGATGCTTCCAAGTGTCCGGGGACAGATAAGAATTACATAGGGCGAGCTACTTTCTATACTAGTTGAACATAGAACAAATGAGGTTTACAACTAGCGATGTACAACACCTCCCTTTTTTTGTTCGTAAACTAGGGAGAAATAGAATGGAGTTCTTCACGAAGTTGAGCAATGGTTGGATTTCTTTTTTAAATTATTAAAGAAAGAATTCAACCATTAATCCTAACATTTTTCCCCAAAAAAACAAAAATCATTACACGCCATATCATGTGGTTTATATATATGGTCTAAAAACATAAGAGTATGTTTGGTATCGTATTAAAAAAAATTCATAATTTCTCAACATATTTCTAAAGAACAATTTTCTCTAAGGCCCAAAAACTTATCTGGTATGAGTTTCAAATTTTTTAATTTTAATAATTAAAAAGAAAAGAAAAAACACCTTACAACATCTCAACTCTCTCCAACGAGTCTAAGATATGATGCTTCAATGTCCGAGAAAGGTGGGAAATATAAGTGAAATAATAGCCAAGAGTTTTGAAGAATAACAAACACTATTAGTTATAATGTCATCTTGCGTCTCTGTAATTCAATTGACCGAGCCAATGCTTGTCTTCTTGTCAATAAACACTATTAGCTATAACCTAGATAAAGAACAATTTGGCATGAACCCAAATTAGGGTTCCTCGAGTGATGAAACTCGAATTGAAAGTATTGCAGGGACCATATAAAATAGAGTGGTTTATTATGGGATGGAAGAAATAGCAGGGCCTAAACAATCATCACAAATCATAAAGTCACAAAATCTGCAATTTGGCCTAAACAATTATCACAAAATCGCAAACAGTTAATAGAGCCATATCCATGAAAAATCATAAAAGTGAAATGAGTGCATTTTGAAAAACATCATACAACAACAACAATGTTACTATTCTTAAGTCTTCCTCACTTTTCATCTTTGGCTAAAATATGTGGGCATTGATTCCCACAACTTTTACAACAATTTCATTGTTTTTTTATTGACAATGGGGTTAGTTTAGATTTGACTACACATTTGAAAAATTAAGATAATGTTGTAAGCATAATTTACTAAACAATTATGGAGGCCAAAGAAATGGGGTGCAACATAGAGAGAGAGAGAGAGAGAGAATAGATAGATGTGTAATTGTGAGGTGTGTTCTATTCCACCCCTTTGTGCCTTTATTTATAGTAGTACGGAAGGTTAATTCCTTACCCTAATAGGATTACAACTTTAATAGGATAATATCTAGTCTAAGAGATATGGTAGAATCCCATAAGGATATCCTAGGTATGTTAGGATTTACACAATCACATTCATAATCTAATAGGACTGCAACATTCCCCCTTGAGTGTGTAAATACTCAAACAAATGGCGCATCAGGTCTTCAGCGATGAAGTATGTACAGTTGATGAAGTCGTCGGCACAATGAACGAATGTGAGTCTTAATTCAATGGAAGAATGCATAAAAGGTAAAACTCATAAAACCTCGCTATGGTAAAACCTAAGGTGGGAGAAAAACCCATAGACTAAGGAGAAAAGTGAGAAGTTGCATTAAGTCAAAAATATACGTCTTCTGGACGCAAGTAGATGAGCTCACAAGGGTATGATTTGCCCATGATGGGTGCCTTTTCAAAACTTAGTTAAGTAGCAAAAACCCAGTGGGAAAAATGCACCTAATCGTAGGGAAAAAGAGTACATTAAGATCAAGTGAGTATACTTATGAATACTCCTCCAGAGTTTGACAAAACTTCCAAATGAGAATTACAAGCATTGCATATGAATAGGTAGGCATACCAATTCATCGGACAAGCTTCTGAAAGGTTGACTTCGGCAGTGACGTCGTGTAGAGGTCGGCAAGGTTATCTAGGATCGCCTTGTATGACTTTAATCTCCTGATGCTTTGCTGATGTAGATGCAAAATGTCTTGTCGTTGACTTCGTTGATGTATCATGTCTTGGTCGGGTGGATACATGCGCATAGTCTTCATGGATCGTCATTGAGACTCAACGATGGATGAAAACAACAAGTACTTCGAATATGCTCAACAAGAACTTCTAACCATGTCACACGTGTGGCATGTGGCGTAGTGAAGTGAGGTGAGTCTTGGAACGATTCGAAGATTTCACAACTAAGGTCATATTGTGGTCCTCCAAGATATTGCGATATCCTTAACAATAAAGACATAACCATTCGGGGATTTGCCTTGTGCCAGTTTGATAAGTAACTAGCGTCAGCATACCAAACAAGGCAAACATCATTCCGAGGATCAGGGAGTCGGATCCGCTCGAGATGCATTGGGATTTACCCAAATCCGTAGTACCTTTTAGGGTAACGGACAAATGTTTTTCATACCAATTCAGTGGTTACATGTAGGCGTGGTGCTGCATCTTTAGCAATAGATCAACAGTGAATGATATGTCATATCTAATACAATGAGCTAAGTACAACGAAGCTCCAAGTTGAACTCAGATATGGAATTTTGGATTCCATAACCTCTTCAAGAGTCTCATTTACATATAGCGTATGGAAGATCATAGGTATACTCAAAAGTAACACCTTCAGGGTGTAGTTCGATTGATAGACCAAAGTATCGTCAAACAATGCTTCAACTTCAGGTCAATGCATAAATGAGTTTTCCCAAGATCTTTCATCTCAAATTACGTCTTCAGGTGCAAGGCAGTTTTCTCAAGCTTTTCTAGAGTCTTAGTGAGATTCATGTCAACGACATAAACTGTAACTCTAGCAATTCGGAATAAGACTTCATAGTTTAACACGCAAGGGCATAATTCATATCCCTGATTGATCAAATAATCACTTTGACGGGTATACCACATCCGTCGGATTGATCAAATAATCACTTACATGTCAATCTTCACATTAATATCCCCATGGAGAAACACTAACCACATTTCATAATGCTACTGTCAATCACAGGTCATTTAAGAGAAACTTTACACCGTAAAGTGTGCGTTATATCGCACTGTTTCATTAATCTTATTAAGCTTCATTTCCCACTTGTAACACAACAGGGTTACCTTGGGTAGCGTAGGAACGATAGGTCCAAAACACACTTTGGTAAGGAATTTTACCTAGATTGTAATTTCGGTTGTCCAATCAGTTCTACGTTGTCACAAATCAATGGAACATGGTTTGATATTGTCGCTTTCATTTTAAGTCAGTAGCTACCATATAAGTGAAAACATCATTGATGATAATCTCATTCCAATTCCATTATCTCATCCATACTAGTATACTGGACCAAGAACTTCAAGTCTCGGGAGTAATCCGGATTAATCTCATAAGATGAAAATGATTTGAATACAGCAATCGAGTATAGATTCATTGTTTGTCGTGACCTTCCTCTTCTAGGTAAGTGAATTGTCACATCCCGGCCCGGGCCCCCACCACATCCCGGGCTCGACTTTGCCATAGCACGTTATTGTTCGCTTTGGGCACCGACCACGCCCTCATGGTTTTGTTTCTGGGAACTCACACGAGAACTTCCCAGTGGGTCACCCATCATGGGATTGCACTCGTGTGAACTCGCTTAACTTTGGAGTTCTAATGGAACCCGAAGCCAGTGAGCTCCCAAACGGCCTCGTGCTGGGTAGAGATGGGAATGTACATATAAGGCTTACAGAATCCTCACCCCTGGGCAATGTGGGATCTTACAATCCACCCCTCTTAGGGCCACGACGCCCTCGTTGGCACACTTCCGACCAGGGATTGGCTCTGATACCAAATTGTCACATCCCGGCCCGGGCCCCCACCATATCCTGGGCTCTACTCTGTCATAGCACAATATTGTCCGCTTTGGGCCCCGACCACACCCTCACGGTTTTGTTTCTGGGAACTCACATGAGAACTTCCCCGTGGGTCACCCATCATGGGATTGCTCTTGCGCGAACTCGCTTAACTTCGGAGTTCCAATGGAACTCGAAGCCGGTGATCTCCCAAAAATGCCTCGTGCTAGGTATAGATAGGAATGTACATATAAGGCTTACAAGATCCTCACCCCTAGGCGATGTGGGATCTTACAATATGTAATACCCTGGAAATTTAAATATATGAATATGTGAAGAAAATCGAAAATAAATCGATTTATGGTTATGGAAATAGAATTGGGAAATTTTAAAGTTTTATTTCCAGAAATTATTATAATTTACGTATTTGGATTATTGAGATTTTATGTTATTTTTCAAGAAATTATATTAATTTACTTGAGTTTAGTTTTAAATTAAACTAGTTACTAAGTTTGAAGTTTGGAAATTAATTATTTAAAATTTGTAGACCTTTTGAGGTCACAATTTATATTTTTGAAAAGAGCCCGATCTCACGAACGCGTAGGCACAAACCGTTCATGAAACGGAGTTATAACGAAAGAGTTATTAACGTTTAAAGTTAAGGACATTTCTCTAATTTTGGCTTGCATTGGAATGCTCCAAATTTTTTAAGCCATTATTTGTGATGCCACGTGTGTGGCTAACAGAGAAAGGAAAGGAGAGTAAACAAGGGAGGGGAAGTGAACGAAGGGGGAAGAAAGGAAAGGAGAGAAAGGAGGGCGTGAGAAGAAAGGGGAGACCGGGTCTTCCCTCGACCCGCGCCCCGACCAGGCCACATTTTGAGTTTCCGGCCACCTTTGACGACGGCAAAGGTGCCAAAATGACCCTCATGTCGTTCCCATTCGATCTCCCTCATAATTTATCTCTAGACCAGACAAATTTGGGTTCAATTTATGGAAAACCCTCAAATGAGGGTGCGGCGTGTTTGGGTGGTGTTTCACCAAATCTGAAGCTAACTCCAGTCACCACACCCACCAATAGACTCCCCTCAATCCCACGAACAAATCCCATGCATTGGTTGGGGTGTCGGAGTTGTTTTGGAGTCGAATCAAGAACACCCAAAAACAAGGGTTTCCTGCAGTTCGTGGCAAATTTAAGGTGTTTCCCGGCCAAATTGGACTTGGCCGCAGGTATGAAAGTTGCTTCACTCATTGAGATCTACTTGTCTGTAAAATTTGGTAATTTTTAGAAATAGTTGACATTTTCCAGCGATTCGGGGCGGTCGACCGCCACCAGCGACGGCGTGTGGCTAGTGAGCTGACGCCGTATTTTAAATCTTATTTTGATGTTCTTAAACCAAATATAATAAGCACTTGGTGTGATACACTTATTTGAAACTAGGTGGTGATTGTTAGTTGTTTGTAGAAATATTGAAATATAATTAAAGTTGAATTGGCGAACTACGAATGGCTTGATCGCTAGTTAGGGTTCGTAGGCAGTCTAACGAGAAGTTAGATGCAGCCACAAAATGAGTGAGGTTAAATAATTCAAGAATTTATTTTTAGATTGGGAATTGATTATAAAAGATATTGGTGACAAAGTGAGAATAAATTAGTACGTTTAGCGTGGATTTTTTTTAATTATGTATCATGGATGGAAACATGGCATATAATTAGAGAATCACAATAGGTGGTAGTTAAATAATCGAGAGAAATCCTTTGTTGTGAATGTGTATTGAAAGAAAGCAATGAAGTTGGTAAATAACTTGAGTATTTATCTTATGGTTATGTAAATAAAGGTTGGTCATGAATTTAATGTAAAGGGTTAGTGAATTGAATTATAATTGGGAACAATGGCAGTCCATTAAACAAGATTTTAATTGGGCCTATCACTAATATTATTATTTCCCAAAATAAAACAAGTATTTCGGGGGTGGGGTGTGACATGAATCCTACGAATCGTGTGATATGTAGTGCTTCAGGCCAAGATAGATTGATTGGTTATCCATCGGTGTACCAGACTGTCCAACAGGGGCGGTACACCCTTCGAGGATGTTGACTCGACGTCCGTTAAGTACGTCTATCCTTGCAGGCTTGTTTGCAACTAGTATATGATCTCGTCACTTTAGCTAGATCAGAGGAATGCATCTGGAGCAACATTCTGAAAGCTAGAATACATCGCATTTGCTTATTACACTTGTGATGTACGGGGATTGAGATGAGACATAGTGGGCAACGTCCGCTCAAATTTTTGCCATTCTACAGGAACGTTGATTTTCTTATCTCCCTATAACGGTGGGAAGACTATCTCATTAAAGTGACAAACTGTAAATGAGCGGTAAAGAGATCGCATGCAAGGGCTGTAAGAGAACTAGTGTGAAGGAGAATCATAATCGACAAAGATTCATATCCTTCTTTTGAGGACTTGGTATGTTGCGGCAGCGTAACTTGGCACATGGAATGCACACCCAAATGCGTAAGTACGAAACGTCAGGTTCGTACCCAGTAACCAACTGTAACATCGAATAAGTTGGGTGGCAATAGACCTTAAGGCAAACCAACATAGTTGCATACATGATTGCATATCCCTAGGCAGAAACCAAAAACTTGGTACGTTCACCAAGGTCCGGACGATCATTTAAATCGTGCTTTATGATCACTATGCGAGGCTATTTAGGGTGAACATTGGGAATTTGATGTTCAATTATAAACCAAAAAGACATGCAATACTTATCGAAAACCATCGATATAAACTCTCAGGCATTATCTAATCTTCCAAACCTTATGGGATAAGTAGGGTGGTGAACCTTTCAAATCGGCCAGGAGGTTTAGCCGCATTGTGTGTGGACAAATATGTGACCAGTTTGTTGATTCACCAACCAAAACCATAAGTATTTATATGGTCCGCATTTTTGTTGGATTAGTATACATATATTCCCTTGAATCCACTGTGAAAAGATGGTCATTTTGCATCTTTGCTATGGATGATTTAGAAAATTAATTTCCCCGACAAGCAGGCTTGGCAAAGTGTGCTTGTAGGCACAAGATCCTTACTTTGGGTAAGGAGATGCGTTGTAGCATCATTGTTCGACCTAAGTGACCCAAATGGTCGTGCCAAAACAAGTAAACTGCTCAATCACTAACCACCAGGTCGGCCACATGTGCCGTGTTCCATGTTGGGAGGCAGCCCATTGGCCCCAAAGCATAGCTTAAAGCTCATTTTTGGAGGTGGTGCAAAGATATTCCACTCTATTTTCTTCAATGGTTTCATTCATGATCATTGTTCTCTCGAATATTCTTAAGCTCAACGACGTTCTTTTGGAACGGGGAGAATATAAGGTCTCTGACATGGTAATTTAGTACCGTTCATACAACGAGTAATGTGCCAATGCTGTTAATCAGGTTGCATAAACCTAAAGTCGTTGCTAGATATGTAATTTAGGTATAAAGTTAATGTGTTTAGTATCGCATTCATCCAGACAACTAACTTTCCCACATTCATACCTAATCACGTGTTTAATTGAATTTGATCACATGTATTAAGAAACATGATTCAATTAACTCAAATTTGAGGACAATATCAATAAGATTATCCATAACTAAAACATACACTAAACTTGAATCCAAGAACATGGAAAAGTTTCACAAAGTAAACCAAATTTACTAAAGGGATTCGGCCAACAAAGCCATCCATGTCAAAATTCTGCTCTTCCAAAGATGTTTGGTGGAGCAAAATTAGTCTCACATATTGACTACTAGAATGGTACTCCTCAACAACATTGGTAGGGGCACGAACAGGTGCATAACCAATGATCTATTCCATCAAGACGAAAGTAGATTCTGTAGGGTTAAGGTTTGGGAATACTATCCCTTATTCTTGAAGTTTTAGGTCTTAAGTGCCAAGGGCCACGATTCCAAGGTGATGCCACATCTTGGCAGGCCCTGATTCTACCATATGTTGTAAAAAACAAACTCGAAATTGGATTGTGAGAGAAATAGACCTAGACTTGGGTTCGGGAGGCTCCAGCCAAAGCTGGAGTGGTCTGTTCGGTAGGCCTCTGCCAAAGCAGAGCAATACCATTCGATGCATCTCTGCCAAAACAGAGCATGCCCTTCGGGGCATCCCTACAGAAGTAGGGCCCATTCGGTAGACTCCAGCTGAAACTGGGTCTATACCGTTCGGTACCTCCCAATTGAATTGCTGAGGTACCTTTCTCTCACAAGTGTGGTAGTAATCAAATTCGAGAATTTAGTAAACTTTTGTTCTTTACACTGTTGCTTCGAGAGCGAGTTAAAAACAAGGAAGGACGAGAAAAGTATTCTCCAGTCAAAATTTGATCGGATTTATAAACTTCAAAATTGTACTCATTTATAGATGTAATCATGGTGTGCTTCAGGCAATATCGTTCATGATTAGACAGTCCGTATAAGCAAGCCAAAGAGCATGAAATCCTCGTTAGGAAGGTATTTTCGTTTGTAATGCTTCGGGGCATAAGTCTTCGAATGAAAATCATGGTGAAGGCTTATTCAGCTCTTCCATGCCATTGTTGGCTTCAATGGTTTCTCAGCTTCTTGATATTCAAGTGGAGATTCATGTCTTGTACCCCACATAAAGTGGTTTCTAATAGAAACGTCTAAATCAAGAAAATCGAACTTGTGACGGTTCGACAATCCACTTAATGGAGGGAACAAGATTGTGAATAGTGTTGATGCACAAAATCAGTGGGGACTTTGGTACAACATAAAGTGTTAAGTTTGTGACCTTCGCTAGATTGCTTCGGTCACTAGTGTGGATAAGTATGTAAATGGATAGGGACAGGGAAGCAAACACAAGATGTACGTGGTTCACCCAGATTGGCTACGTCCATGGAGTAGAGGAGTTCTCATTAATTGTGAAGGGTTTACACAAGTACATAGGTTCAAGCTCTCCTTTAATGAGTACTAGTGAATGATTTAGTACAAATGACATTAGGAAATATTGTGGGAGAATGATCTCATTTTATAGAAGAGAGTTTCTAGCTTTGTTTTGACATTGACACGTGTCGTGTTGTGATTGGCTTCTGATGTTGACACGTGTCGCGCTATGATTGGCTTCTAATGTCGACACGTGTCACGCTGTGATTGGCCTCCTGGTTGGAGGGAAACTCTTCTGGGTCCTTGACGGTATAACGTTGATCGATGCTCAGTAGTTTCGGGATTGGTTAAGTATGGTACAAACAAATAGTGCTATGGGAAATAAAACATCCATAAGCATCAAAGTTAGAACATTTGGGTTCTAAGACATGGTTTACATGAAAAACGTCGGGTTTTCATGGGTGTATTGTTTTAAGAAAACTTCGGGTTTCAAAGGCACTAAATTTGAAACTACAGGTTCAATTGAGTTTATGAACATTTAGTTCATAAAAGAGAGGTTCCTGCAAGAACGCAGAATACAATATACAACTAAGTGTAGTGGATTTGGGTTGCTTTAGGAACTCAAGTGTGAGTGCTTCGGGACTACAAAAGTGAGTCAACGGTTCAAAGAAAAAGAAATAATTTATTGAATTTTTAATTGCCAAAAAGTGGACTTCAAGCCAATAATTTTGGATTAATTGTTAGATTAATGGACTACTGGTCACTTTAATTAATTCAATAGATCGTAACCATCTATGTTTGATCGTAGAAGCAAAATAATAACAAGGGTTAATATTAGCTTGCATTTTTGGCTTCGAGCCAAGGGATAATAAAATTATAGCTTGATAAACGTTAACCAATAAAGTCCCAAAAATTATAGGAGTATGGTTATGAAGTGGGAATGCCAAAAACGAGCATTGAGCTTGAAAAAATCTCAACCCAACTCGTGGGCTGGCTGCTGTGTGCAAGGCAAGGCCCTAAAGGGCTTAGTGGGCCTCGTGGAAGTGGTTGTATTAGGCAGCTCAAATATGGCTGCAGGCCATGGGCCATGTGTTAGGAAGAGCCCAGCAACATAAAAGCTGCTGGAAGTGGGGCATAAGGCGTGGGGTGAGCAAAAGCCCAACATGCGCTGGCTTTTGGGTCAAAGGTCGTGGGCGTGAAGCCCAACACCATTGACTCAGGCAATCAAACCTGGTCCAATACAAGAGCAACAAGCTGAAGCATTGCAGTTGGAACGCAAGCTGAGTCCATTCAACTGTTGGCTTGTCAGATGACAGAAGCCCAATGTGTGGGCTTTTGGTTCCGTACATAGCAAAGCCCAAAAGAAAGCTGTTGTTTGTGGTTCAATTTGGTGCGCGGCTTGGCTTGGCTTCTGGCCAGCTAGGCGTAGCTTGGCTCACAGCTTTGGCGTAAATTCCTAGATTTTTTTTTTTCCAAATTCTAGGGTTTGAAAAACCCTAATTGCTTGTAATTTCTTTTGATTCTTTGACTCACAAATTCCACATAGCAAAAAATTGCATAATGCATGAATGTATATATATATATTGACAAATTTATGAAACATATACAATATATATATATATTGGAAGGTAAATATAAATGTAGGGGTTCATGCATCATGGGGAATGTTTTCATGCTTCATGGTTTTTTCAAATATTTTAATTTATTTTAAAAGAACCTAATTGGCAGAAAACAGCTGAGCCTTTGAATTTGTAGAAGATCCTTCTCAGAAAGCCGAAATTGCATCTCCAATGTGCTGTATCATGTCTAACAAAGAAAAATTAAATTGAATCAATAACATGTAGATCAATTCAATAAAATAATAAATTAATCATAATAAAGAATGATTAAAACGTATTACTCCCCTAATTGAATATTAAACTCTCTTTAGCGCAGCGTCAAGAGCGTATTGATAACGTGTTGTAGGCAGAATTTACTAAACAATTATGGAGGCCAAGGAGAGGGGGTGCAACATAGAGAGAGAAGAGAGTGATTTGTACTTGTGAGGTGTATTGTATTTCACCCCATTGTACCTTTATTTATAGTAGTAGGGAAGGTTAATTTCATATCCTAATAAGATTACAATTCTAATAGGATAATATATAGTCTAAGAGATATGCTAGAATCCTATAAGGATATCTAGATATGTTAGGTTTTACACAATCACATTTCTAATTTAATAGAATTGCAACGTATAATTAAAAGACAAATAAATAGGGAAAGAGATCCTATCTGGATCTTTTCTATCAAAGTCACCAAAGCTACCAAATAAAGTGATCCGGGCCCTTGACATTTGATCAAACGGTTAAAATTATTATAACTTTTAAAATGAGTCTCTGTTTTTAATCATTTGATCAAATTTCAAATATATGGATCATTTGATTTGATGACTTTGGTGAAATAAACTCTGGAGATGATCTTTCCAATAAATAGGGACGTGCTGGAAGAAAATTGTGCAGAAATCATTTTTCAAATTTGAAAAGATAAATGTTGATTCCTCTGTGCTCGTCCCCACAATAATATGTCAGATTTTCTTCTTTTATTTATTTATTTAAGGTTAGTCAAAACTCAAACGTTGTAGATGAATCTCAAACTGTTATCCCAGTTCCAGCAGACTTCACCCGACATCGATTCCCCATCAAATGGCAGAAGCAACAAAAAGGTGGCCACTTAATTTTCTTCAATTCTCTTCTATATTGTGTTTTGTTTCTTACATTTGTTTTGTGTTTTGTTTCTCAATTTGTAGTTTCTGTGATGTTTTCAGGTATGCAGTTGTGACAGGTGCAAACAAAGGCATAGGATTGGGAGTTGTGGAGCAGTTAGCATTAGATGGAATCACTGTTGTCTTAACTGCCAGAGATGAGAAGAGGGGTCTTGAAGCTGTCGAGAAACTCAAGGAGTCTGCTGGCCTAGGAGAAGGTCAAGTGGTTTTTCATCAACTTGATGTGACTAAACCTGCAACAATTGCTCCTTTGGCAGAATTCATCAAAACCCAGTTCGGAAAACTCGATATCTTGGTACGATCGGAACTGGTTTCTTAAAATGTTTCTGTTATTTGCATCTAATTTTATTTTATAATTTGTTGGTACAAGATAGATACTGGGGAATCTGGGGATTAGAACACAGGATATGAGGTGCAGGGTAAACGCTTTAAACTGTTTTATGTTGTCAATTTTCGATACGCGACTTCTTACATTCTTCAACAATATCTGTGTTCATTTTCCAGAAAAGAATAAAGTAACTACTAGTGGTGTCAAAATTAAAACAATCCGGATGCAAAATCGCTCTATCAAACTCAAACATCACCAAATCCTACAAAACATGTCCTAAAACAAACCCACCAAATCAAATTTGCAAACAATCGAATCAGCAACATGATATGCTCAGATTGTAAAAAAAAGCATCAAAATTTCTGCATGTTTATAACAAAAACACTTCTACCATAAGCACTTATAAGCAAAAGTTCTTCTGTAAAAACCCCACTAAGTCTAATTTGCAAGCAAACAGTTTGGATCAAGATATGCTCACATTTTCAAGAAACACATTTTCAAGAAAAGATACTGGGGAAAGGTTGATGGCTTTCCTGGTTGAAGTGGCATGCCCCATGGCCTCAAAGCTAGGTGGTTTGGCATTGGCAACATCAAGGATCTACAAACTTTCCATTTTATTTCGCATTTCTAGATTTTTTTTACTTTTTAGTTGTTTGTTTGTGGCTGATATAGAAGTGATATAGAAAGAGTTGGGGTGTCACAGGTGAACAATGCAGGGATCGGTGGAGCAATAGTGGACGCTGATGCTTTCAGGGCTTCAATAGTTTCGGGTGCTGCGGTAAGTCTTTCACTTGATTTTTCTCAAAAGCTTCAATGTGCTAAAGTTTGAACCTATCTATCGTTTGGCCAAAGTCTGGTTGGGTTCATACCATCCCATGCCTTTTCTCTAGCGGAAATTATCTGTGAAATGTCATTCAAGAATTCATTCAGTAGTACTTTGTTGTAAAAGAATCTGATGTTTCCCGGATATGAGTTGAAGTAATTAGAAGTTTACCGACAAGCTGCAACCTTTTGAGATTTTTCTTTTCGTGCCCGGAAACTTTCTGCGTTCTGTCCACAAATTTTGAAAGCCTTTTGCTGATATAAGTTCTGAATTTAAATTCACTTTTCCCTGAATCTGAAAAATATTTCCTCTGTGATAGTGTAATAATTGATATGCGTGTCACACTGTAATCAATAATTTTCTTGTTTGGGGTTGGTGTAATGCAGGAAGGAGGAACAGTTGATTCGAATAAAGTAATGACTCAAAACTATGAGTTAGCGGAAGAATGCTTGCAAACAAACTATTATGGTGCTAAAAGAACAGCTGAAGCGCTTATTCCACTCCTCCAGTTATCTGATTCACCAAAAATTATTAACGTTTCATCTTCTTTGGGAAAGTTAAACTGCATACGAAATGATTGGGTTAAAGGAGTTTTCAGTGATGCCGAAAACCTCACAGAAGAGAGA
This sequence comes from Malus fusca, assembly GCA_035220775.1. NCBI lineage: Eukaryota > Viridiplantae > Streptophyta > Magnoliopsida > Rosales > Rosaceae > Malus > Malus fusca. The sequence continues at coordinate 21,897,059 of CM069065.1, read as the reverse complement.
GTAGACGAGGTGTTGACTGAGTTTCTAAAAGACTTCAAGGAAGGCTCACTTGAAAGCAAAGGTTGGCCTTCTTTTATGTCTGCCTATACACTTTCTAAGACAGCATTGAATGCATATACAAGGCTTCTGGCCAAGAAGTACCCCAATCTTTGTGTCAATTCGGTCTGCCCTGGCTTTGTCAAAACAGATATTAACTTCAATGCCGGCATCTTGCCTGTTGAAGAAGGTGCTGCAAGGGTTGTGAAGTTAGCATTGCTGCCCAATGATTGCCCTTCTGGTTCCTTCTTTGCTCATTTTAAAGAGACAGATTTTTAATTGAAGATGATCAACTTAAGCAGAAGTTGCAGAGGCATGTTATGTATTTGGGCAGCATCCTCAACTTTTTATAAGTATATTTGGAGTATGATAGCATCATAACTCTGTCAAACTCTTCCAGCATCTGACAGAAATTGAAGAATCTAATACTAATACTATTGTTTGTATTTCGACATAGAACAATACTTGGCTCGTTACAAGACAAGTCACACTTTGACACGGGTGAAAACCTCAAAGACTAACCACTTTTAATTGTGGAAGATTTATCTTCGTCCAGATCGGATTTATTTTTTGTCACTCCGTCTTCAGGTTCTTTTCGATATCTGACAGAAATATTACTTTTTGTTAAGGTGTTCGGCAGAGTAGCATTTTTGTTGCCAAGTTTTCTAAATTATTTTTCTTTTTTTCAAAACAAAATAGATAATGAGACAGTTGGGCTCTACATAGGTGAACAATGCAGGGATTGGTGTAGTCAGAATAGATGTTGATGCTCTTAAGCTTCAGCAAATCCTGCAACTGAGTTAAGTTCTTCGCATTCGAACTTTGTTTTCGGGTTTTGTTTCCACAGCACTGTGAAGGTGATGCATCTCTGAGGAATGGTGGCTGCATAATAGTTGATGCTGTTTGCTTCTGGTTGGGACATAGCTATTAAGAACGAAGAGCCGAGCGCCATTCCAGAATCCATCAAGATACTTAAGCAGTGTTTCTCGGAGCTGTGTATCGTTTGGATTTAGTTTTCTTGCATGAAGAACCCTTCCGCTTTCAGGGCACAACAAATTAGTTTTCGGAGCTGAAAGAAATTTCGAATTGCGGTCCTACTGGCCTATACTTTGTCCGCAGAGAAGTGACACCATTTTGAATACTTGTAGTGTTTATACGACCGTACCATGTGAATAATGTGAGATTTTCTTATGGAGTTGCTCTATTTGCAGTATAAATCAATGTCATTACTGCAATTTGAGGTTTAGGCGATAACACTTTCTTCTCCGGGGTGCAGAAGGGCATGAAGTACTTTCTTCTCAGGGATAATTTTTCTTTCAATACAAACGATATTTTACTTTAAATTTATCTTAATTACACGTAAGTGAATTTGAACTTGATTACAAACGGAAGAGCACATTGTTATAGCCAAGCTGACTAAACCTACGTCTCGTATACACAACTTCGTATTAATGTACTGTCACCAAATATCGCTGTTATATCAACATTGTATTTCATGTATTAACCACGAGCTTCGGCACGAGGCTTTGTGTTTGTTTGCAGCTGAAGGAACATTCACCACCATTTCTGCAGAGCGCCTCTCGGCTTTTTGTCTCAACTTTATGTTAAAAGTATGCATGTCGCTATTCGCATGAGGGATGAGCATCCCCGCATCCACCAACCAAATTCCAATTCCTGGCTTCTCAGTTACATGTACTTAAACACGTTCCGTCCCGAGCTGTCTAATATGCAGAACCACTCACCGCCACCACCTGCTCGATCAAGCCACAACAAAAAAAAACAACCCAGATGACTCCACAAAGTCTCATACTTCCTTTAAATGGTAGAGATGTATCACATATCACATAATCCAATGGCACATGGACCAACTCTTAATATGACAAAACAGATCAATGACATTCAAAACATTCTCGAGATTAACTTTACTAGAAATTAAAGAATTTTAATATGAATTTTTCCATCTCATTAAACTTGCCACAAAAACACAAAGAACATGCAATTCCTTTCATCCAAATTCAACATATCACAAGAAAATATAATTTTCGAGATAAAATAAGTAGTAAATATGCGCTCATCATTCATCAAATTCTACCAACTAAAATTACAAATTAAGAAATATAACATCGACGTGTATTGTGAAGTTGGCACCTATTCAATTAACGATGATTGTATTAATTTGTCTGTTAAGTTAACTATTATGTTATCAATTTGTTGTCTTCTTTCTGGAAATTCGTAAGTAAACAAACAAACGTGGATTCTGTTTCTAGAGTATCATCATGTTCCTAACTTCCTATCAGCGATAACGTCCTTCTCCAATCAGTATATATGGATACTAGAAACGTATAAATCTAACCTGAAACTACCAGAAGCATTCAAATCCAGCGTCTACAGCTTTAGCATTAGTTGGTACAAGGGACATTCTTCCGAAGAGGGAGATGAAATCTTTGAGGCTCCTATTTATTACTCCTCTTGTTGTGGCCCTTTAGACTGCTAATTCCAGATGGTCCAATCTCATACATCTTCCCTGCAAAAGCATGTGTGCCAAACTTCAAGATCAAATTTTTCCAACAAAAGAAACATAAAGATCAAACTCGTTAGCAGAATAAATGGTGCGCAAAGGAATTTAAAATCTTGACATCTGTGTATTTCTGGCAGATTTTATGTGAGCATGCAACTAAAACTGGCATCACTATCAATGGTGCACAAAGATAGGCAGAAATATGTAAAGGGAAGCAATCACAACACAACATGTAGCAAGTAATCTGTCCACATATTGGGAAACTTTTAGCAGTTTGATTTGTTAGTTTTCGATTGTATTTGTTAAGGCGAGATGGATGTCAACTATGCAATGCTTCGTAAAACTTAAAAAGCTGTGTAGCAGCTCTTGTTTGTTGTATTGAATACCATGGTTTCATTCCGAGAGAGAGGCTTCATTTCTCTTTAATTTCCTTCACAGGAAAAGGTACTTCAAATTTTATAACTGCCTAAGCTACTGATGAATGCAGAGTGTGTTGAAGATGCATACGACAAGCTACCCCACTTACACCTAAAAAGCATTCTAATCTAGACTATATAGTCATTTCAACATTCACTCAAATTCGGAGTGCTAATTTGCAGATATAGAAATGTTAAGATAAGGAAATGCAAACTACCTTTCACCCAAATTGGAGGAGCACCGATGGCATTAGCAACGAGAAATGACATAGCACTATCTTCATAGTTTCTGCACAAGCACAAATCAAAAGTATAAGAAAAGTAGCACATAAGCAATTGAACCCCGCAAAGCCAAACAAAAAGATAGACTGTAAATGTATTCCTATGAAAGAATGCAACTTTTAGGAGAAGTTTATGTATCCCAATGGCACTGGACGCAGATTGCCAGACGGCAAAAGCGAAATCCAATGTGGGGGAAGGGATTATTACATCATCGTCAAATCCAATAATACAGAACAACTCCAAAGAAGTGAACTGCATTTCAATTCCAAAAAAGCACAAGTGAAACTGGGGAAAATTTGATAACTTTAATGGTGGGTGTTTTTTGTGGTGGTTGATGGTGAGGGTGGGTTTTTTATTTTAGTGTCTGCTTGCAGTGGATTGAGTCGTGGCAACATATTCCTTTGGTGGATTGTGCGTGACTATGTGAGAGACAAATGTTGGTTGCTGAGGGAACTTTGAGTAATTGGGGGGGAGTTGAAGAGAGTCGGTCAAGCTTTGCTAACATGTCCGCTACCAATAACTGGAGAAATTGGCTAGACCAAGGTGTGAGTGTGACATATGAAATCTAGACCGGCTAACTAGCTAAGAAATCGAATCAGACAAAGTTAATAAAGTGACCTTAATCCCTGGTCTATGTTTCCAATCAGACAAAGTCAATAAAGTCAGTTTTATGTGAGCATACAGCTAAAGCTGGCATCACTACCAATGGTGCACAAAGATTCGGCAAAAAAACGTAAAGGGAAGCAATCACAACACAACGTGTACCAAGTAATCTGTCCACAGATTGGGATATTTTAAGTTGGAGTTGCTAACTTTCGGTTGTATTTTCTAAGGCAAAGCAGACATCACATCAACTATGCAATGCACTGGGCGAGAAAGGCTTCATTTCTCTTCAAATTTTCATAACTACTAAGCTACTGATAAAAGCAGAGTGTGCTGATGATGCATACAAGAAGCAATTGTTACGCCATAAAAGCAATTTAATCTAGCTTAAGATGGTCATTTCGACATAAACACAAGGAGTTTGTGACTCTTCCAAGTTTTGAGTTGGTTTCTGTATTTTGAGAGCTCTTCTATTTAGGTTTTTGCTTTTTTCGTGTCTTTCTTCATCGTTCATCCAGTGACTGGTACGTGGTCAGTATTTACTTACTCGTATGTATTGGGAAGTTGGCACTTGTTCAGTTATTTATGACTGTATTAACTTGTGTCTGTTGAGTTAACCATAATTTTATCAGTTTGTATTCTTTCTGGAAATTGGCCGGTAAACAAATCTGGATTCTGGTTCAGGAGTATCATCACGCTCCTAACTTCCTATTAGCGATAACGTCCTTCTCCAAGCAGTATATATACAGATACTAGAAATGTGTAAATCTGACCTGAAACTACCAGAACCATTCAATTCTAGCGTCTATAGCTTTAGTATTAGTTGGTACAGAGACATTCTTTCGAAGAGGGAGATGAAATCGTTGAGGCTCTTATTTATTCCTCCTCTTGTTGTGTGCTTTTAGATATTCTTGCAAAGTCATGTGTGCCAGACTTTTAGATCAAATTTTTAGAACAAAAGAAACTTAAAGATCAAACTCATTAGCGGAATAAATGGTGCACAAAGGGATTTAAAATCATGAAATATGTGCATCTTTGGCAGATTTTATGCGAGCGTGCAACTAAAACTGGCATCACTATCAATGGTGCACAAAGAGTGGCGGAAAATCGTAAAGGGAAGCAATCACAAGTTCACAACACAACATGTACGAAGTAATCTGTCCACATATTGGGAACCTTTTAACAGTTTGAGTTGTTAGTTTTCGATTGTATTTGTTTAAGGGGAGATGGATGTCCACTACGCAATGCTCCGTAAAACTTAAAAGGCTTGTTCGTTGTATTGAATACAATGGTTTCACTTGGCGAGAAAGACTTCATTTCTCTTTGATTTCCTTCACAGGCAAAGGTGCTTAAAACTTTTACAAAAAACCTAAGCTACGCAAATTCAGCGGCTCATCCACTGTAATTTGCCGATACAGAAATGTTAAGATAAGGAAATGCAAACTACCTTTCACCCAAATTGGAGGAGCACCAGCGGCATTAGGACAACGGGAAAAGACAAAGCAATATCTTCACAGTTTCTGCACAAGCACAAATCAAAAGTATCAAGAAAAGCAGCACATAAGCAATTGAACCCGCCAAACCCGAATGAAAAGATCGGCAACAAATGTACTCCACATGTAGAGAATACCTCTCCTTGGAAAATACCACCTTTTCGAGATGGGATTTCAAAGAATCCAGCGGTGGCTAGCCGTCTGACCGCGCCACATTACTTCCATCAAAGCCGCCGCATGCGGCGCAGTGACCGATTGATTTCTTCAAAACAGAGCTTCATATCCACGTGTTTATCAGCACAGCCAGAGTGTACCCAAAACCCCTGAAGATTATTCTTTTTTGGAAGGGTAGTACACGTGTCAAAATGTCAGTATGCCCATTTTCTCTGACATAGTAACACACAGAGATTAGTTTCTCAGACACTATGATGCATGGACACGGACACGGATACAGAGATACGACACGATACGACACGGGGATACGTCAAATTTCAAAAAACGAGGACACGATACGTCAAGGATACGGCAATTAAAAATATGTATAAATAAATAAATAAATAAAAATAAATATATCTAAAACATTATAAAATAAGCATTCAAATTTATTATTCAATAAACTCTAAACGGTTAGAAAGATAGTCCATCCAACAAGCAATTAGTCTTAAAACTTGAAAAAGTAAAAAGAACATCCAAATGAAATTAACAAAAAAAAAGGGTAAAAGACTGTTTACTACCCTCATGTTTCATGGTTTTCAACATTTAGTACATCAAGTTTTTTTCGTCTCAGAGTCATACCTAAAGTGTAAATTTTGGGACAGTCTCATACATCCGTTAGTCAAACTGTTAAATTTGCCGTTAATTGTGACGTGGCGCCCATGTGGACAATGACTGGGCGCCACGTGTCAGCCACGTTTTTTTTTTTTTTTTTCCTTCTTTTCTTCTTCTTCTTCTTCTTCTTCCACCCGACTGCAACATTTTTTTTTCCTTCCTCCTTCTCCTTCCTTCCCATTCTTCTCCTTCTTCCTTCTTCTTCCTCCGAATCTGGGGAAGTTTTTTTTTTTTTTCTTTCTTCTTCCTCCTTCCTCCTTCCTTCCTCTTCTTCTTCTTCTTCTTCTTCTTCTTCTTCTTCCTCCGAATCTGCCCAAATTCGGTTTTTTTTTTTTTTTTTTTTTTGAGGAAGAAGGAGGAAGAAGAAGAAGGAAGGAAAAAAAGTTGCAGTCGGAGGAAGAAGAAGAAGAAAGAAGAAAAAAAAAAAAAAAAAAAAAAGGCCGAATCTGGGCAGATTCAAAGAAGAAGAAGAAGAAGAAGAAGAAGAGGAAGAAGGAAGAAGGAGGAAGGAGGAAGGAGAAGGAAGAAGGAGGAAGAAGAAGAAAAAAAAAAACGAATCTGGGCAGATTCGGAGGAAGAAGAAGAAGAAGAAATAAGGAGGAAGGAGAAGGAAGCAGGAAAAAAAATCCCCAGATTCGGAGGAAGAAAAAGGAGAAGGAGAAGGAGAAGGAAGAAGAAGGAAGAAGGAGAAGAAGGAAGAAGAAAAAAAAAAGTTTGCGGTCGGGTGGAAGAAGAAGAAGAAGAAGAAAGAAGAAAGAAGAAGAAGAAAGAAGAAAGAAGAAAGAGAAAAAAAAAATCCCCAGATTCGGAGGAAGAAAAAGGAGAAGGAGAAGGAGAAGGAAGAAGAAGGAAGAAGGAGAAGAAGGGGAAGGAAGAGGGAGGAAGGAAGAAGGAGAAGGAGGAAGAAAAAAAAAAGTTTGCAGTCGGGTGGAAGAAGAAGAAGAAGAAGAAAGAAGAAAGAAAGAAAGAAAAAAAAAATACTTGGCTGACACGTGGCGCCACATCATTGTCCACATGGGCGCCACGTCACAATTAACGGCAAATTTAACAGTTTGACGAACGGATGTATGAGACTGTCCCAAAATTTACACTTTAGGTATGACTCTGAGACGAAAAAAACTTGATGTACTAAATGTTGAAAACCATGAAACATGAGGGTAGTAAACAGTCTTTTACCCAAAAAAAAAAGTCTCATTCAACTTCCACGTTCATGATGTCTCCTCCAGTAATCAAAGTAGTTTCCAATGACGGTTCATCAAGTGAAAGGTTAGCAATATCAAGCATCCCGACACTTTCTTCACCCAAGTTTTCAAAGCCATCTCCTCCAACATCCCACAATTGATTAATACCTTCTTTGTAGGTTGCGCTATTCCTTGATAAAAGACGAAGATTATTATGCACAAATACCAAATCCTCGGCTCTTTGTGGTGTAATCTTGTTCCTTCTTAGAGAGTGAATAAAACTGTAAGTGCTGCAATTTCTTTCACAACAAGAGGAGGAACAAGGTTGTCCAAGTAGCTTCAACGCTATGGATTGGAGACTAGGTGTAGAAGCTCCATGGATAATCCACCACATTACTGGTTCCAAATGAAACCTATCATTCATAGAATCAATAGCTCCAAAGTCATTCAAGCACATAGAGAAAGAGGCATACTCCACATTGATACTTCTTCTAATTTCCTCATTGGAAAAGTATCTCTCAAAACACTTTTTCCTTTCAGTTGTAAGCTCAACATCTCGGTGTGGAGCAACCCGACTAGGGTCTTCTTGGAGCCATTCTGAACTATAATACCTAAAATAAAAGAAATAGCACTTTAAAAATATAATCATAAAGCTAAAGATTAATTTTGGAAGAGTTTATAAGGATATTAGCAAAATCATTACCTTGGATTTAATGAATGCGCCAAACAATGAAGTGGTGTGCTACTTTTAGTCTATCGTCCTAATAAAATGCGATACACCGCATCAAAAAAGCTGCTTTTTTCATGTAATGCCTTGCGCTCATTCCTTTAGATAGCAGCTTTCACCTTTTCAATCATAGCATCCCACCACTCATACACCAAATGAAGACAAGGTTTATCTGTGTCAGCCATTCTAATAACCTCATATATTGGAGCTGTAAAGAAAAGAATATAATCAATCTTCTCCCAAAAGTACTCATCCAATATTTTTTGCTTCACCGTCATTGCTTTAACCAAATCATCTTCTTTGTACAAAGCCCAATTCGGGCTAATCACCATTTGTTGTAAACCTTCCTTTACTTCCTTAAATCTTCTAAGCATCACAAGTGTGGAAGCAAATCTGAAAAATTTAATAATTAGGATAGCTCATAATTGAATAAGAAAAAAAAAGGAAAATAAGTGGAGAAAACAAACCTTGTTTCGGCAATGGAGAGCAACTTTAGTTTGCAATGTTCATTAAACATAGACAATCTCATGCTATGGTTCGTAATAAAAATTTTTATGGACCAAACATCACTTGCAATAGTTGAAATCCAATTGCAGTCATCATACGAAACATCTGTTTGTTTCGAAGAGCATATACTCTTCAAAGCAAGATTAAAAGTGTGAACAACACAGGGTGTCCAAAAGATATGGGGATAGTGGGCCTCAATAAGTAACCCAGCAGCTCTACAGACAGGAGCATTGTCAGTGATCACTTGAACAACATTTTCATGACCAATTTCTTTAATAGCTTCTGTAAGGAAGTTGGCAATACAATACTTGTCTTTATATTCACCTTCACAATTAATTGCCCTCAAGAACATAGGCCCACTTTCACAAGTTGCCATAATATTGATAAGTGGTCTCCTTTGTGCATCTGTCCACCCATCACTGCACAAACTTACACCTTTAGTGCTCCATGTGCGCTTGATTGGCTGGAGGCATTGCTCAATGTGACTCTTCTCTTGTTGCAGAATAGTAGTTCTTAGTGCATTGTAACCTGGTGGAACATACCCTGGAAGTGTAGAAGCTCGAACATATGAGTTTCGATAGTGCGGATTTCTTGCAAGGTTAAATGATAAGCCACCTGTATAAAACATCCTTGCGACTTCAGCATCACATTGATCTCGAGCTTCCTTGTTAAAAGCTTTACTAAGAGGCCCACTTGTTCCTTTTCTCTTCTTTGGATCAAGATTCACTTCAGGTAGATCATAACAAAAAGAACCAGTGTTGGGCAAAGAAACATTCTTAGGAGCAGAACTCTTCAGCTTATATTCACACTCCCGAATTAACTTTTTCATTTCTGCAAGATTTTCATCAGTAACCTTGCTGCAAGGTGCGACCCCGTTTCCAGCCATTTTTAACAAATGAAACCTGACCCTAGAGTATGATCCTTTGTAAGTTTTCTGACAATAATTGCATTTGAATTCAGCATTCCCTCCTCCTTCTTTACCCACTTTTTCGAGCTTTTTGACATACTTCCACAACGGAGTATGATCATTTTCAACAATCTCATCCAAATTAGCATTATCATCCGGATTAGCAATATCATTTGCATGATTATTAGGGTGATTCATTTTCCTAAATCAACAAACATATAAAAAGTAAGAGTTAATCCACTGTAAAGACAAAGTTATTATAATCTAAATATCCATACCACTACACAATAATATACTATAATATGCAAAATACAATAATATTATAATAACAGAAAAAGTTAAAAACAGAAAAGTCAAAGTCGTCAGATTTGAATGGACTATGGGGTAGTGGAATGGATGGGTACTATAATATTATATTATTGTCCTCGGGGAATCAGATTGTCTTCGAATGGGTATTATAATATTATTGTCTTCGAATGGGTTGAATCAGTAAAGCTGAGACTGGTGAAAAAACAACTAAAGCTCACCGGTTACCACTCACCAGGAGTTGCAGACAGACGTAGGAGACGATGGAGCAGTTGTAGACGAAGAAGAGGGAGACGACGGCGCAGTTGCAGATGGAGACGACGGGTCACGGAACAGTTGCAGATGACGGTCAATGGGGATTCGTGAAAGTCTCCCAAGCAGAGTGATTTTTGAGAGGTAAATTCGAATTTTATTTTTTTTCTGATTATCCTTTGATTTTAGAGTGATTCAGTTAACTAAGTTCGATCAATCACGATTCTATGCGGATTTTTTGTGATTTTTTTCTTCTGATTATCCTCCTATTTCAGTTTCAAATGTATCCGAAAAGTAGGATACACGTATCTGGACAATACGATACGCGTATCTCATCAGTCCCAAACGTATCCTTTCAGTCCAATACGTATCGAACGCGTATCCACGCGTATCATCCGCGTATCCGTATCCTCAGCGTGTCAGATACGAGATACGGTTGCTTTCTCGCGTGTCCATGCATCGTAGCTCAGACATAAACAGAGATAGAGAAAGATTTGTGCACCCACCGAGATGGAGAACTCACAAAGAGTGTCGGGAAGATGTAAAAGGCTTTTGCAATTTCCCAGATCTAATACCTCAAGCCCCTGAAGCCGTTCAATCGAGGGGGAAAGCTCTTTGTCAAACTTTGTGCGATAGATGTCCCATCCAAATGAAGGTGTTTGGGTTAAAACTTGAACTTTAGGCTCAAAAGGAAGTTAGCCCAGAAGAAGGTATAGAAGGAAGGAAGCCCAAGGCTCAGCAGAAGCCCAGAAGGCGGAAGAAGCCTTTTTCTCGACTAAGTGTAGATCACTTAAGCCACTTGTTCACCTACCTAGTGGTCAAGTGGTGTAGACTAGCCAGCTAATTAGCCCAAAAGTACTTTACAATAGCAGTACAAGTAAAAAGCTGATGAGTCACTACCCTTCAGCTGTATTCGGGCAAGATCGATGCTGCATGCAGCCAAGCCAAATCGTCTATAAAAGGGGAAAGAGAAATCAGAGATAAGGACACTCAATCAAACAAACAAATACACAAACTCTGCTCAAGCCAGATTTGCATACGAAGTTGTAGTTAGCACCAAGCCTTCATCCTTTTCAGGATTAACCTTCACCGAAAGCCTTTGTAAAAGCTCTGCTACCTTGTCTGAATCTTGCTGTAGTATCGATTCCCTCCTGTAAACTCATCTCCCAATCTCCCCTTCTAGCACTCAAACCCTTTGTAAATCACAAAGAGAGGAAGTTGCAAGACGATCAGTCTTGCCCGATCCTCTTTGTTCTGTCTTTTCATTCATAAATCTAGGAATATGATGTATACTTCCATCTGTATCCAAGTTGTTTCTAGCAAGTTTATGATTAAAAGACTTCTTGGTTCTCGGATCTGATCGGTTTAATGGTGCCCAACCATGCAAAAGACAAAGTTGGAATCTGCACTCATAGCTTGACCAGATCTAAGTTCTAACATTTCGGGCATACAAGATTGATCAATCAAAAGTCCTTGGTCTCAAGGCATAAAAAAGAACTTTATGTGGACTTAACCCATCCACGACAATCCTTGATAACAAGAAGTCTGAAGTTACTTGGGGCACAAGTAATCAGCCTATTTCTTAGTTTTACTTCTGTTATATTATGATTGCTACAGAACGCATGAGTATAGAATTAATTATGATGGGAAGCCTTAAGGCCTATACTTAAGGCCCTACAAAGGCACCTATCTGGGTTCGTTCTACTCTGCGGGCTCGGGTGATTAAAGTATAACAGTTGTAATACTTTTGCAATAATGAAACAACCACTATATGTTCGAGTACTTGGTTAGTTTTGATTGTGAGCCTCAAGGCCTACACCTAAGGCCCTACAAAGGCACCTTTCATAGCTAACTTGGTATCTCGGGCATATACAATTAAACTAAACATCTGTTTTACATCTGTCATGCTAAAGATGGCAGTGGCACGCCTGAACACCCAAAAGTTAATTTTGATTGTGAGCCTCAAGGCCTACACCTAAGGCCCCACAAAGGCACATTTCAGAATTAACTCTGTCATTCTCTTACAGCCCGCCAATAAGCAGAAGCCCGACAAACAATATCAACCGGTGCCAACCTCTCGGGGAGCTGTGTGCTCGTCGGCCAGGAAACGTCCCCATCGAAAATTCCTCCAGACGAACATAGTTTTGGCACGCCCATGGAGACCCCTTGATCAAATCTTACTTGTCGAAGAAATATGTCAAAAATACCTGAAAATTTAAAAAGGTCGGCTGTTCCAGAAAAAATAATTAATGAAGACTTGCAAACTACCTTGTTGCAAATGCTGCAAAGATTGGAAAACGCATATGCAGGCTTCAGAAGGAAAACAGACCTGGTGAAGGGACCAAGTATTCCCATATCTTTACCTCTACTTGGGGAAAAAGATGATGGGGAAGAAGAAAGAAAAAAGCTTGAGGCCAGCCAGCCAGATGAAGAAATGACCTTGGTAAAAAATCCACCTAGCCCATTAATATTCTTACATAAAAATCAGGGGCAAGTTGAAGCAATGGTGGACAAGCATCCAGATCCCTTTTCAGAGGCCCTAGTCAATATGATTAATTTAGCATGGGCCGAGAAGGGGAAAGGAAAGGTTGCAAGGGAGACAGAAGAAGAAAGGCCAGCTGACAAATCCACAAAAGGGGTGATCAAATTGCCCGAACATCCAAAAGCAGCCATAATCAAAGGGATGGTTCTGTGCAGTAGATGCCAAAGCGAGTGTGAGCTCGAAATACCGCCAGCAGGAGTCCTCATTGATCATGAGTTGATCAGGAGGAAAGAATAAGAAGAAAGAAAATAAGCCAGCGAGAAAGCTAGGCGGACAGCGGGAAGAGATACTTCCCGAAGTGTTTTTCAGCGGTTGGGAGGGGATTCCTAACCTAGAGCTTTATCAGAAGTGTTTCGAAATCATGAAGCTTCTGAGGAGGCGGAAGACAAGGAGGCCAAAAATCCAAAAAAAAAAATAGATAGGGCATCCTCAATATGGCCATACAGGAAGAGAAGTCAAAAGGAATGATAGGATAACAAATCCTGTCAAAAAGGATAATCATGCCCGTCTCGGGCGAAAATGGTACGTGGTCGGAAAAAATGGGCAACCCACCAAACAAATGGGAGCCTCCATGATTAGAAGGGTTCAGAGGCAACACAAAGCCTACATGAACTCTTTAAAGACTCCCACGACGTCTGAAGCCTCCAAAAATCAAAAGTTTGAAAAAACATCATCTGGGGGAAGTAATCAATTCCACTGGAGGAGTAAAAAAGAGGTGGAGATGGCTAATAGAAAAACAGAAGGCGAAGGAAACCATGTACCACAAAGCCTACACCCTGGGAAGTACAGGATCTTGAGGAGAGCTCAAGAAGATATGATAATGATGTCAACTCCCGGATGAAGGACATAACCTATTTGTTTTGGAACTGTTTCGCCCGAAAGGAGGCCCCCTTCTATATCATTGGTGGATCTTTTCAGCGAAGTTCCAAAGCAGATACCAGATTCGGGCATAAATCAACAGAAGGGGGCCCCAGAACCACTACTCCCAGAAGATGCAATGGCCTGGTTAGATGAGTTTATGGGCCAAATCGGGAGCAAGAAAGAAGACTTTCCAGAGCCTAGAATTTTCATGTCAACATGACGTATGTGTTATCCGCCATGTTTGGTGCCGAGCCTGATCAGCCCGCCATTATGGAATGTGACTATTTGACAGCGGAGCCAATGATGGCCCATGTCAGTGTTGAAGTAGCTGGAGAGGGAGAGTTGGGAAAAGCTGAATCATCAGAGACATCCAAGGATGGTTCATTAAGGATCTATACAGATAAAATGGTGTTCAGCTGCCCAAACATGTTGCTAGCCAACCATTTTAAGCCAATATATGTTGCAGCTCATTTGGAGGGAGTGCCCTTCAAAAGGGTTTTGATTGATGGTGGAGCGGCTGTTAACGTACTACCAGCCAAGCAAATGAAGAAGATGGGGAGAGGTGTAGAAGATCTCATTCCCACAGACCTCACGGTTTCGAGCTTCTTGGGCGTTATCACCAAAACTCATGGGATATTGCCCTTAGAAGTGGACTTGGGGTCTAAACAAATCATGCTAGCGTTCTTTGTGGTGGATTGCACTTCCACCTATGGAGCATTACTCGAAAGGGACTGGATCCACCAAAGTCTCGCCATACCCTCCACTCTACATCAGCAAGTTGCTGTTTACCATGAGGCAGGGACGGATGGACCAGGCTTTTGGGAGATGGTGGAGGTCGAATCACGGCCATTTCTCCCTACAGCCAATGTTGCGGAGGCAAGTTTCTACAATCCCAATGTAGGAATTCTGCAATGTTCAGGAGCATATGAGAACGGCCGCCCTACCAAGGTGACGGCCCAAAAACTCTTAGAACAAGGAATGCTCCTCACTAGAGAAGAATGGGATATACCCTGCATCGTCCCAACACCTCAACACCATCAATGACAGAACAAAAGAGAAAGGATCAGGTAATGGCAGTCAGGTCCCTGATCAAAAGACTGTTGGTGTATGGGAGATGAAGAAAGCAAGAAAGGGAGCTCTTAGAAAAAGAAGAGCAGGAATGGCAGCTAGGAACTCCGACCAGCCAAGATAAAAGCAGAGAATAGCTTTGCGGAGAAGAATTGAATGTTGCCATACGAATGGCCGAGTGCATATATGACTTGGATGGGCCAGACGACTTGCCCGAAAGCCCGGAATTAGTTGAATTTTTGTGCGTAGAGCCTGACAAGCCACCACCAGAAGTTCAGGATCTTTTGGAAGTCATTGATTTGGGGACAGAAGGAGATCCAAGACCTATACAAATCAGTGGCTTGTTAAAGACTAATGATCGGGCAAAGATTGTCTGTCTTCTGCAAGAATTTAAAGATTGTTTTGCTTGGCATTATACTGAGATGCCAGGTTTAGATTCAACCTTGGTGGAACACAGAATGCCCATCAAGGAGGGATATAAACTTGTTAAGCAAGCGCCACTAAGGATGTCAAAAGAAATAGAAGAAAAGGTCAAAGAAGAAATTGAAAGACTAGTAAAAGCTGGATTTATTATACCTGCCAAATATGTAGAGTGGTTGGCCAACATTGTACCCGTTTTAAAAGCCATAACAAAAGCAGTACGATGTTGTGTTGATTACAGAAATATTAATGGCGCTACACCAAAAGATGAATATCTCATGCCCATGGCTGATCTATCCATAGATGCAGTGGCAAAACACAAAGTCTTATCTTTTATGGATGGAAATGCCGTGTATAATCAGATAAAGATGGCCCAGGAAGATATACACAAAACAGCTTTTAGGTGTCCGGGGCATATGGGGGCATATGAATACCTAGTCATGCCATTCGGGCTTAAGAATGCTGGTGCAACTTATCAAAGGGCAATCAATGCCATCTTTCATGATTTGATTGGCCAGAACATGGAGGTGTACATCGATGACATCGTGGTGAAATCCAAAACAGAAGAGCAGCAACTGACAGACCTCAGACAAGCTTTGACACGGATGAGGATCCATAAACTAAAAATGAATCCAAAGAAGTGCGCGTTTGGAGTGAGAGCGGGCAACTTCTTGGGGTTCTTGGTTCATCAAAGAGGTGTAGAAGTGGACAAGAACAAGTCTCGGGCAATAATGGAGTCGCCTTCGCCCACCAACAAGGTGCAACTTCAGAGACTGCTAGGCAAAATTAATTTCTTAAGGAGATTCATTGCCAATTTAGCGGGCAAGATCCAGCCACTGACTCCTCTGCTGAGACTGAAGGATAAAGAAAATTTTGAGTGGGGACCATCACACCAAAAGGCTTTTGACAGCATCAAAGCCTATTTGACTTCTCAACCAGTGTCGGTACCACCTCAAAGGGGAAAACCCTTAAAGCTATATATCTCTGCTTCAGAAAAATCAATCGGGAGTTTACTAGCCAAAAACAATGAAGGTGGGAATGAGCAGGCGGTGTACTACCTCAGTAGAATTCTGACTGAGGTAGAAACAAGATACTCCCCAATAGAAAGATTGTGCCTAGCTCTGTATTTCACTGCTAGTAAGTTGAGGCATTACATGTTACCTTGTCACGTGCACATCATCGCCAAAACAGATGTGATAAAGTATATGTTGTCAAAACTAATGCTAACATGAAGGATTGGGAAGTGGATTCTAGCATTATCAGAGTTCAGCTTTCAATATGTACCCCAATGGCGGTTAAGGGTCAAGCAATTGCCGACTTCTTGACAGAGCATCAAGAGTCTCAAGATGAGATTATCAATATACCGGGGACCCTAGAAGTGACTAGTGTTTGGATCCCACCAGGCAAGGACATCTCGGGCAAAGAAGAGTGGGTCTAACAAGAAATAAAAAGAGTAACTGGCCTATGGATTACTCCTTGGAAGCTGTATTTTAATGGTTCTTGCACTCAGAAGGCTTCTGGAGCTGGGATTGTCATCATAAATCCCCAAGGGATTCACCATTATTACTCGTTCCTCCTAGATTACCAAGGGAGCACCAACAATCAGGCAGAATATGAAGCCTTAATAATTGGCTTAGAAATCTTGATAGAGCTGGGGGCAATGGAGGTAGAGGTGTTTGGTGATTCAAAGTTAGTAATAAACCAGCTAAATGGAGAATACAAGTGCAGACATATCACTATGGCTGGGTATTACTTGGCGGCCACGCAATTGTTGAGCTATTAGGATTCTGAGATATCAGTTAATCATGTCCCCATGGGATCCAATCTGGCGGCCAACGAGATGGCATAAGTAGCCTCATGAGTACCAATCCAGGAAATGAAGTATGGAGTAAATGTTGAGATTCAAAGAAGAAATCTTCCTTCTATCCTAGAAAGGGGATTCAGTCTAGATGTAATGGTTCTAGAAACTGAGATGAAAGACTGGAGATCGCCTATCATTCATCATTTAAAAGATCATTCTTCACCCACAAGCAAGAAGAATAGACAGCAAGCAACCCAAGTATGTCTTATGGGCGAAGAACCTGCTAAGGAAAACTCCGGATGGGCTACTGTTGAAATGCCTAGGCCAAGAGGAATCTATAAGAGTAATGGCCGAAGTACATGAAGGAATATGCGGGGCACATCAAGCTGGAACGAAGATGAGGTGGTTGCTTAGGAGGTATGGGTATTTCTGGCCCGACGTAGAAAAAGATTGCAAGTCCTATGCCCGAGGCTGTGAAGAATGTCAAAGGCATGGACCCCTCCAACATATGCCTTCAGTACCTTTAAATCCAGTGGTCAAGCCTTGGCCCTTCAGAGGGTGGGCAATGGACTTCATCGGGTAAATTTATCCAGCTTCTAGCAAGGGGCATACTTTCATAATTGTGGCGACGGATTACTTCACCAAATGGGTAGAAGCCTCGACCGTAAAGACCATAACCTCAGATGCAGTCAAGAAATTTATTGAGACCAAGATTCTGCACAGGTTTGGGGTGCCCGAAACCTTAGTCACGGATCGTGGGCCATCTTTTATTTCAAAAGAAGTTGAAGAATTTGCAAACAAATACAAAATAAAGATGATCCAGTCCAGTCCTTACTACCCTCAGTCAAATGACCAGGCAGAGGCCAGCAACAAGATTTTGATAAACATTATCAAAAGAATGGTGACAGATAGTCCGGAAAAGTGGCATGAAAAGCTAGGGAATACTTTGTGGGCATACCGAACCTCTAAGAGGGCAGGAACGGGGACAACTCCTTATGCTTTGACTTTCGGGCAAGATGCGGTTCTTCCCATGGAAATCAATGTAAGTTCTGTTAGAATTTAAAATCAATTCGGGTTACACAGTGAAGAGTACATAGAAGCCATGTGTCAAGGGATTGAAGACTTAGATGTAGCCCGAATTGAGGCCTTGAACCAGATTCAGGAAGGGAAGAGAGTTGTTGCCCGAGCTTATAACAAAAAGGTAAAGCTGAAGTCTTTCAAGGAATGAGATTTAGTATGGAAGGCAGTCCTCCCTCTAGGAGCTCAGCTTAGGGGCTTTGGGAAATGGAGCTCGACATGGGAAGGTCTTTTCATTGTTAGTCAAGTATTAGACAAGGGAGGATACTACTTGGCGGACATCGAAGGAAATTGGCAGAAACATCCCATCAATGTCAAATTCTTAAAAAAGTATTGTCCTACATTATGGGATGTTAAGGATTGTTATATTGAAGAAAATGTAAGATAAAGCAGGCTTCGGGGTGCCGGAGTGCAGTGTTTGTTCATCAACCATTCAAGAAAACAGAAAGATAAAAGTTGTTAAAATGATGTTTTATTCATTTCGACAAATTTGTGAAATTTACATCAAATTCAGCTCCAATGTGCTATGCTCGATTCCTTCTAGTTGCAGTGGTGTCTCGACCAGTTTTCTGGTGTCTTCATGGACAAAACCCGATCAGGTGATCAGGTTGTGCGGCCAAGATAAGCCTGGTAGATGACCCTCAATGCGAACCAATGCGAACCTTCACCAGGTATGATGGTGAAGTCCGACTTATCGGGGCAACTACCAGGATGGTGATCCCTCCACCAAACTTGTAAAAATTCAAACAAGCTCAGAACGAGGAAACCGCCTGACCAAAGGTGATGGGGATAGCGGGGTGTTTGACCAAAGGTGCTGGAGATGGTAGTTATTTGATGAAATCCTTTTTCTCACGAAAATGGAGTTTTAGGAAACTCCACGTGAATCCTGAGGAACCCATTTCCCTAGTTTTAGAAGAAAACTTAGAAGGCAGAAACGCCCGAGTGTGATAAAGGGGAAGGTTGAAGATGATCTGTTGGCTGGGCATAAGAAGCTTTTGGCTTAAGTTATTTGTTCAAAAATGAAGATTTGAGCCGGAATTTATAGGAACATCAGAGGATAACTCAAAGGTCGTGGGAAGAGCAAGAAACACAAGATTGCATTAATCCCGTCCAGAAGACACAAGTTCCGAGAGCAGCCGTACATGCGCATGAGGCTATTCAATCAATATTGGCGTCTGGAATTCCAGCCTGAATATTAATTGAAAGGGTCACTGTTTGGGTTAAAACTTGAACTTTGGGCTCAAAAGGAAGTTAGCCCAGAAGAAGGTATAGAAGGAAGGAAGCCCAAAGCTCAGCCGAAGCTCAGAAGGCAGAAGAAGCCATTTTCCCAACTAAGTGCAGATCACTTAAGCCACTTGCTCACCTACCTAGAGGTCAAGTGGTGTAGATTAGCCAGCTAATCAGCCCAAAAGTACTTTACAATGGCAGTACAAGTAAAAAGCTGATGAGTCACTACCCTTCAGCTGCATTCGGGCAAGATCGATGATGCAGGCAGCCAAGCCAAATCATCTATAAAAGGGGAAAGAGAAATCAGAGATAAGGACACTCAATCAAACAAACAAATACACAAACTCTGCTCAAGCCAGATTTGCATACGAAGCTGTAGTCAGCACCAAGCCTTCATCCTTTTCAGGATCAACCTTCACCGAAAACCTTTGTAAAAGCTTTGCCACCTTGTCTGAATCTTGTTGTAGTATCGATTCCCTCCTATAAACTCATATCCCATTCTAGCACTCAAACCCTTTGTAAATCACAAAGAGAGGAAGTTGCAAGACGATCAGCCTTGCTCGACAAGGTGAAACCTTGCCCGACCCTCTTTGTTCTGCCTTTTCATTCATAAATCTAGTAATATGATGTATACTTCCATCTGTATCCAAGTTGTTTCTAGCAAGTTTATGATTAAAAGACTTCTTGGTTCTCGGATCTGGTCGATTTAATGGTGCCCAACTATGCAAAAGATAAAGTTAGAATCTGCACTCATAGCTTGACCAAATCTAAGTTCTAACATTTCGGGCATACAAGATTGATTAATCAAAATTCCTTGGTCTCAAGGCATAAAAAGGAACTTTATGTGGACTTAACCCATCCACAACAATCCTTGATAACAAGAAGTCCGAAGTTACTTGGGGCGCAAGTAATTAGCCTATTTCTTAGTTTTACTTCTGTTATATTATGATTGCTACAGAACGCATGAGTATAGAATTAATTCTGATGGGAAGCCTCAAGGCCTATACTTAAGACCCTACAAAGGCACCTATTTGGGTTCGTTCTGCTCTGCGGGCTCGGGTGATTCAAGTATAACAGTTGTAATACTTCTGCAATAATGAAACAACCACTATATGTTTGAGTACTTGGTTAGTTTTGATTGTGATCCTCAAGGCCTACACCTAAGGCCCTACAAAGGCACATTTCATAGCTAACTTGGTTTCTCGGGCATATACAATTAAACTAAACATCTGTTTTACATCTGTCATGCTAAAGATGGCAGTGGCTCGCTTGAACACCCAAAAGTTAATTTTGATTGTGAGTCTCAAGGCCTACACCTAAGGCCCCACAAAGGCACCTTTCAGAATTAACTTTGTCCTTCTCTTATATTACAGACGATATAAACCAGCGCCAACCTCTCGGGGAGCTGTGTGCTCGTCGGCCAGGAAATGTCCCCATCGGAAATTCCTCCAGATGAACAGAAGGATTTGTAATCCCTCCATATTTTCTTCAATGCTTGGAAACAAATCAAACTTTGTGCAACCAGAAAGAGTAAGCTCTTCAAGGAACTTAGGCATGCAACTTTATACTGACTATTTCACTACTGACTAAATTAGTCGGCGATTGGTGAATATCGGACTAATGACCGTATTATTTATACTCTGTTTGGTACTGGGCCGGATTAAAAAAAAATAAAAAAAAACTACTGATTATAAGTAAGGATGGCGATTGATGAGTGTAAAGATGAAATTGATCCTTCTATCCAATTTTACAGATACAGATTATATATTAGAAACCTAATTATATAAATTCAATGTAATTATTTAGAAATCCATGTTTTTAAATCCTATCTTCACGATAAGAAGCAAATGAAAAAACTCCAAATTAGAGCAAAACCTAATCCACATGCTTTTCAAATCTCATCTTCACGATAAGAATCAAATGAAAAAGACTCAAATTAGAGCACTACCTAATTTGAAAAAATAAATTGCTCATCGCAGCACATTGATTCGTCACCACCATAATCACCTTCAATTTCCTTCAAAAACCAATTAAAACCTCAAATTTGCAGAGACCAACCTCCAAATTACAGACTCGGTACTTCCTCACTCAACAAGCAGAAAATTGTTTTACAGGTGACTCAGTGCAGCTCTATCTTTCGGGTTAAATTTCAAATCTGAAACACAGAGATATGAGGTGATTTTTTTGGAATTCAACCTCCTCCATCAGGTCAAAAAAACCCAGATAACATCTATCCGATTCTAGTTCGATCCGCCATCATGGATGTCTGAATAGGGACGCCATGGCCTGGGTTTAATATGCCACCTCTGATTTTCTGTTTGTATGTGCTTGATGTTAATCGGAGGTGGGGAGGGAGAAAGGGAGAGAAGGAAACTTGGATGAGGATTTGGCGATGCGCAGGAACAGAGAGGTTGGAGAAAGAGAGACCCGACTAAATTATACGGAGGTATTGAAGTGTATAAATTAGCGAGTGTGAGGGGGATTAAAGTGGTGGGACCGGTTTTGTTTATATGGTGCTTAATTAGTACGTCGGAACACCAAATGGCTGATATCGTACTACTAATATTATCCGGTCCTTTATACGGCGTGTCAAACGAGGTCTTAAGGTGACAAATGCTGATTGGAAGACTCCTTAGGACATCTCCAATCGAAGAAATGAGGGTCAGATGGCTCTCTTTAGCCCTATAGCCCTCTAAGAAATTATATTTTAATAAATAATGTCAAGTCATATTTCATACCATCTCCAACCAAGGGGGCCAAAAGGTCATAGGCCAAACATAGCACTGTGACAAAAAATCATCTCCAACCGAGGGGACCAAAAGGTCATAGGCCAAACATAATTTATTATTTCAATTTAAATATTACAACAACTTAAATTTAAAAAATACAACTTAAATTTAAAAACTACAATTTAAATATTAAAGACTACAACAACTTAAATTTAAAGACTATAATCATCATTATCATCATCATCTGCCATTGTAGGAGTATAGTCATATGTAAACAACTCTCGTCGGGCCATAATTTCCCTCTTTTTCCTATCATCATTGTAGATGTAGCCATTTGAAAATTATTGAAAAAGGAAAGATTATTGGAAAAGTTAAGAGAATGGAATGTGAAGAATTGAAATAAAATGAAGTAAGATAGGTGTGGGAATGGCTTAGGTATTTATGGGGAAAAAAATAGAATTTTTATTACTTTTTTAAAAAAAATTATCCGGATAAAAAAAAAATCAAATCCAACGGCTACTGGCGTCATGCTGACACCAATGACCGTTGGCATTTCAATTTTGGGCCGGCCCGGGGCTGGCTAGCTGGCTCATTTGGGCCAGCAAGTTGGTCTGATTTGGTGTTTTTGGCCCATTGGCCTAACCCTCGGTTGGAGACGGTTTTCGTGTCATTTCGGGCTATTTTTAGCCATATGGCCATCTGGCCGAATCGGTTAGAGATGGCCTTAATTCCTTGCAATTTTCTAGGATCAAGTAATGCAATCCCGTGAGATTATTAATTAACGAGGCAATTGACACATCCCGACCCCGATATTCTCTTAATACCCGGATAGGCACGTGCTGGCCGACACCCGAGGGTGACGAAAGACATTTATTGAATACAAGAGTAATGATTAGGAGCAAATGAACATGAATAATCATTAGAATCTAAAGGTAATAAACAAAGTTTAAGGAAATGTCTAGAGTGCACAGAAATACGACCTAATTCAAGATCACAAAAGGAAAGATCATTACAAGATATCACACAAGTGAGTGATAGACTGCTACTGGTAGGGGAATGCCTCGTACGTTGTGTCGTAGTCCTCGTTTCTAAGACCTGAATGGGGGTGCAAAACAAAGGTGAGTGGACCAAGTTCATATATACAATAATAATAAAACAATTATCAAGATACTAACCCCCACAGTTTATATAAAGAAAACTACTAGCATAATAAGTGATAGGTTTACTGAAAACCCTAGCATGCCAAAAACATCTCAAAAGACATATCGCGGAAAAACATCGCAGAAATCAAAATATCAAACGTCTCACAGATCGTCTCGTAAGCGCGATGTGCTGCCAGTAAGATCACTGAATAAATATAACTCCCGGCCCTATGCCAGCACCGTGGTCTCTGCGCCGGTAGCCAGAGATTACCAACTCCCGGCCCAATGCCTGCTCCATGTCCCTCAGCCCGTAGCTAGGGATTATTTCTCCCGGCCTATTTGCCAACACCAAATCCTCGCCCCAGGCGGCATAATGTCTACTAGGTACGCACAAATAGTTACGCCTCTCATAAATAACCACTTCATAGTATAAAGTCATTCATCGTCTATACTATAAAGAGGGGTTTCTAAAACATGTTCTAGCATACTATCGTCATCCATCAGATAGTCTACCAGTTCATGGTTACTATAGCTCAATATAGGCTAACAATTAATTCCTTACAAATTAACGAGACGATAATCAACATTTTAGTAAACATGCTTAACATAAAATAATTTCATAAACTCGTAAGGCATGCATTTCATTTATGCAAATAAACTATAAAATTATGCAAATTTTAGAAGGGGCCCACTCACAAATACTCCGTAGCAGCATAATTGTGCGGAAAATGATTAAGGAAATCCCCACTAGCAACTTCACCTAAGTACAAGAATGTACAATTTATCAAATTACCCAACTATAGAATTTCAAGAAATGGAAATGGGTCTTGGTTTTGGATCCGGATTAGGGTTTAGGTTTAGGTTAAATAGGGTTAGGACTTATTGGGTTTTGGGTTTGAATAGTTTAGGAACAAAGGGGTGGTTTGGGCTTGAGCCCAAACCCACACAACACACACACACACACACCAAACCCACACAACACACACACACACACCAAACCCACACAACACACACACACACAGAGCACAACATACACACACACACGGCACAACACACACACACACACGTGCACCACACACACTCACACACACGTGCACCACACACTCACACACGCGTGCACCACACACTCACACACGCACAACACACAAACACACACGGCACAACACACACACACACAC
Source organism: Malus fusca (assembly GCA_035220775.1). Taxonomy (NCBI): domain Eukaryota; kingdom Viridiplantae; phylum Streptophyta; class Magnoliopsida; order Rosales; family Rosaceae; genus Malus; species Malus fusca. Next base: position 21,872,958 of record CM069065.1, on the reverse strand, counting down.
ATGCACCACACACACTCACACACACGTGCACCACACACACTCACACACACGGCACAACACACACCCACGAACTCGTCGGAGTTCATCGTCGGAACCGGACAAGCATGCACAGAGGATGGCAGGGGTTAGAGCTTGAATAAAGGGTTCAAAACCTCATCCTAGTTATCACAGAGACAAAAAGGAAGGGATTAGATGCACTAAGACACCCACCAACTTCGAACTCGACGACATTTCGCCGGAGTTTGTCGTCGAAGCTAGGTTCTTAGCATAGAGAAGAGCTGAGGTCAAAACCCTCGAGTTTTGCCATAAAACCAACATCACAAATCATAAAACAACATGCATAACCCAGAAATTTGAAGAAGGAACACAAGTTTCACCTGGGTTCGAGTTTTGGAGCATTTGAAGCTCTCGACTTCAATTGGCAGACCACACAGAGGTGTTCTAATGATACATGCAGGGTTATAGCTGAGTTCCTCAAGCCCCAAGAATTCTAGATATGTGGTTAATCTGTTGGATTTGATTAATTTTCGAAGAGGAAAGGAAACAAGAGCTCTCGAAGCTCTAGAGAGAATGAGAGTTTCTGATAGTTAAAGAGAGAAAGGATTTTCAGAAAATGAAGAGGGAGAGCTCGGGAAGAGAGAAAAGAGAAAAGAGCTAGGGAGCTGCCACTTGGCAGTTTAGGAGGAATAAGTATCTAGATCGACGACTAGGATTAGATGAGATAAGGGACTAAATTGATAAACTTAAACATGTTCCAGGGAGAAATATAGAAATATAACTAAAAAGTGGGGGTGGGTGTAACATCAATTCTTTAATTTTTAACCCAGATAAATTAAGCTTTAATAGTTCCTCTATAACTTCTAAAATCTCTAGAAGTATCTCAAGACACGAGCAACTACAAAGATTAAGGATTTTAAGATATTTCATAAAAATGCTGCTTGAAAGACTCTTAAGTTGCTTGCAACCTTTTAGCTTCAAATAACACAACCCTGTGAGACTACTAATTGATGAGGGCAGTTTTTTAATTTTTGACTCAGATAAACTAAGCTTTGATATTCTCTCCATAACATCTAAAATCTCTGGAAAAATCTCAAGATTCGAGCAGCTAGAAAGTTTAAAGGATTTTGAGAGATTTCATACGATTGAAGCTTGGAAGACTCTTAAGTTCCTTGCAATGTCTTAGGTCCAAATAACTCAACCCCGTGAGATTATTAATTGACAAGGGCAGTTCTTTAATTTTTTACTCGGATAAACTAAGCTCTGATAGTTCCTCTATAACTTCTAAAATCTCTGGAAACATCTCAAGATTCGAGCAGCCAGAAAGTTGAAGGATTTTGAGAGATTTCAAACGACTAAAGCTTGGAAGACTCTTAAGTTCCTTGCAATATCTTAGGTCCAAAGAACTTAACCCCGTGAGATTATTAATTGACGAGGGCAATTCTTTAATTTTTGACTCAGATAAACAAAGCTTTGATAGTTCCTCCATAACTTCTAAAATCTCTGGAAACATCTCAAGATTCGAGCAGCCATAAAGGTCAAGGATTTTGAGAGATTTCATATGACTGAAGCTTGAAAAACTCTTAAGTTCCTTGCGGTATCTTAGGCCCAAATAACTCAACCCTGTGAGATTATTAATTGACGAGGGCAATTCTTTAATTTTTGACCTAGATAAACTAAGCGTTGATACTCCCTCCATAACTTCTAAAATTTCTAGAAACATCTCAAGATTCGTGTAGTCATCAAGGTCAAGGATTTTGAGAGATTTCATACGACTGAAGCTTGGAAGACTCTTAAGTTCCTTGCAATAGGCCCAAATAACTCAACCCCATAAGATTATTAATTGACGAAGGTAGTTCTTTAATTTTTGACCCAAATAAATCAAGTTCTGTTAGTCCCTTCATAACTTCTAAAATCTCTGGAAACATCTCAAGATTCGAGCAGCCTTGAAGATTAAGGGTTTCGAGACATTTCATACGTATGTTGCTTGAAAGACTCTTAAGTTCCTTGCAATCTTGTAAGTTCAAACAACGCAACCCCATGAGATTATTAATTGACAAGGGCAGTTCTTTAATTTTTGACCGAGGCAAATTGAGCACTGTTAGTTCCTCAATCACTTCTAATATCTCTGGGAACTTCTCAAAGTTAAAGCAGTATTCAAGTTAAAGGGTTTAAGAGATTTCATACGAATGCTACTTGAAAGACTCTTAAGTTCCTTGCACCCTCTCAAATTCAATAAAACAAGGTTTGTAAGAGTCGAAATAGAAGGATGAACCTCAACTAAACTTGTACAATATTCAAGAAATATCTACTCAAGATTCGGCACCTTTGAGAAGTCAGGGATTTCATTAAGGTATCGACAATTACTTAAATTGATGAATTTCAACTTTTCCAGCGTCTGTTAAAATGTTTAGAAAAACTTACATTACTTAATAAGGCATCTCATAACTCAATCATTTAAAAGAAACATATACATGTAAGCAATGATTGTACGTACCCGGTCGGTCAATGAGACTATATCGTATGTCAAGGTCAACAAGATTTTTGAATTCAAAGTTGGAAGGCAAAGACTAAAAGGGAATCCAAACCAAGAGAGACAACTCAACTCACGAGAAAGACACTTTAAGTGCCCAATCAAGTGTCGTTTGCCGTAAGGATTATGACTGATCTTGAGAAGTCTTAATCGGGTCATACTAACATAAGCTTCAGCATTTAAGCATACCTCTCCTGACTTCGACAAATCAAGAATCATGCTTCCAACTGCTTATGTAGCCTGTGCGAATCAAAGTGAAGGAAAAAACAGAAAATCTTAGTTTAGATTATGAATTTAATGCATGTTTCTAAAGTAACATTTAATAATTATTTCATTTTCAGTTTTCAACTTTTGTTTTGATTATTTTTTTAGAAATCTAAAAATTGAAAACCCATAACTTGTTTAGTAGTTGTTTTCATTTTTCAATTATTAAACAAACAATGTAAACTAAAAATAAAAAATTGTAAACAAAAGTGGTAACCAAACGGACCTAAGAAATATATTTTTGTCAAAAGTTGAAGCTTCTACTAAACATTGCATAAGAAAAAGACTTCTCATTGTATTTTGAGTTAGCACATGATGAACATCTTCATAACTGTACAATCTATTTCGTCTCCCAGGCTCTTTGATAGATTCTTGGTGGACGATTTTCTGACCCATTTCCTCTAGTGAATCATGCATCTCCAGTGTCCCTCATTGTGAGACAGTTATGAGAGCTCGATCGATTAGAACTCTTATTCGAGTATGAGGATATAAACCACAACTATCCAAAATTTCGGTTGCATAGTTTTTTTCCATTCCTTTTCAAGAAACATGCAATATCTAAAAAGATGTCTTTCTCTGCGTCATCTAGACTTCTAGTCCATCGAAGCTTGTTTTAAGCCCAAAAGCTGGCATCCAATCCCTTCAGCCTACGTAGTCTCGAATGCAGCCTTGAACGCTTACACTAGAATTCTAGCCAATAGCTGGCCCAATTTCTGCATCAATTGTGTCTGTCCTGGATCTGTCAAAACAGATATAACCTGCAATGCCGGCTTGGCATCTTGACCATCGATGATGGTGCCGAAAGCGTTGTCAGGTTGGCGCTGCTCCCCAATGGCGGACCTACTTCACCCGGAAAGAAGTGACACCTTTTTAAGATGTTGTAAGACTAATTGAATAACGGAAAGACAAGGGTTCGCAGTGTTGAATACGAATTCGAGGGACTTGCGTTGTAAGGGAATTTGAGTGATGACTCTTCTACAAAAAGAATAAATATTCTTTCTTAGAGATTTATTACTTGTTAACTGCAAGTCAATGTAAATGCTGCAAGTTTAAGATTTAGGTGATCAACTCTCTTGCATCTCACGTAAGTGACTTGCACAGCAACTTATGATTGAGTAAGGGAATTACTTTTCGAACTCCCGTTTTCTTCTTTTGAACTTTTTCCACTTTTACTAACCTTAATTAGAATTGAAAAAAAAAATAAAGAAGAATCGATAGACAAAAACAACGCGAGAGGAGTACAGAACGCAAAACTGTGAAAGTGAAAATCAATACCGTTCTTATTAAAAATTCAAATAATGGAGTTGGAAGTTTCCAAAGGCAATTAAGGCCAGAATGAACCAAAAACAGTGAAGTATGAGGCCTGGTGCTGAGAAGTTACCTCCCAATTGGACAAAGAAAACATAGCAAAAAGAGGACAATATATACCAGTAATAAGTGAGTGTTATAAAAATATCAAAGTTAGAGAGATAACCTTTATAGTGAGCGGAACGAAGCAGAGGTAAAATATCACACTGTAATTAAAACACAAGGAGATGGCAAATTAAAGAGGGATGAATGGATGATATTATTGATCTGTTTGTTTTCTATCTGTTTTTCCGTGCGTTGTTTGTTGTAGTTGGAGCGCTCTATTTATAGAGCGGCTCCATATACACAATTTCTTACAATTTGAAAATTTACATCGCATATTTTGACAAACACACATTTTGTTTCCATAGTCTATGTCAACATTCATGAACATTGACAATAACAATGCCATTGTTGAATATCATCCTGCACACACTTTGAATCATCTTCCAAGATCTGTATGGGCATTCACTTCTCACCAGTATTTTCAACACTCCCCCTTGGATGCCCACATATCAACATCAGTTGCCTCGTTAAAACCTTGCTTGGAAAAACCCAGTGGGAAAAAACCATAGCTAAGGAAAAAAAGTACAACTTTACCTGGATTGTTGATATAGTGTTAAGTATGCTTATGTTGCCTCGTTAAAACCTTGATAGGAAAAACCCAGTGGGAAAAATCCTAATCGAAGGAAAAAGAGTACAACATGCATGTATCATGGATGCTCCCCCTGATTCCACATTCTCCAAATTTAGCTGTTTGGTAAGTCGACGTAATCCGATACTTTGCACTAACTTCTGAAACGTGCATTTTGGTAGAGACTTGGTGAACAAGTCTGCCAGATTTTCATCAGAACGGATTTGTCTGACTTCAATAACTTTAGCCTTCTGAAGCTCATGTGCACTGAAAAACTTTGGAGATATGTGTTTAGTTTTATCGCCCTTGATGAATCCTTCCTTCATTTGAGCAACACAGGCTGCATTATCTTCATGAATGACAATTGGATTATCTGTCTTCGAAGTTAGGCCACATGAATTCCGAATATGATAGATCATTGATCTTAACCAAGAACATTCACGACTTGCTTCATGTAAAGCAAGTATTTCTGAATGATTTGAAGATGTAGCAACTAATGTTTGCTTTGTTGAGCGCCATGAGATTGTTGTATCTCCATTCTTAAACACATATCCAGTTTGTGAGCGGGCTTTATGCGGATCAGAGAGGAAACCAGCATCTGCATATCCGACAAGGACATGGTCATTTGTGGAGTTCTTTGAGTAGAAAAGACCCATGTCTGTTGTCCCACGAAGGTATCGCAATACATCTTTGACACCCTTCCAATGACGGATTGTTGGAGCAGAGCTATACCTGGCTAACAAGTTGACTGAAAAAGCTATATCTGGTCTAGTACATTGTGCTAAATACAACAAAGCACCTACTGCACTCAGATATGTTACTTCTGGACCAAGGACCATTTCATCCTCTTCTTTTGGACGGAATTGATCTTTCGTAATGTCCAAAGAACGAACGACCATTGGCGTGCTGAGTGGATAAGCCTTATCCATGCCAAATCGCTTCAGAATTTTTTTCAATGTAAGCTGATTGGTGGACCAAAATTCCACTAGCACAATGCTCGATCTGCAGGCCGAGACAATATTTTATTTTCCCAAGGTCTTTCATTTCAAATTCGCTTTTCAGATATTCAGCAGTTTTATGGAGCTCTTCAGGAGTTCCAACTAGGTTCATATCATCTACATATGGAGCTCTTCAGCAGTTTCTTAATGAACACACAAGGGCAAATGACATTGTTGATATACCCTTCTTTGATCAAATACTCACTGAGACGATTATACCACATTCGTCCAGATTGTTTCAGTCCATACAATGATCGCCTTAATTTGATCGAGAGCATACCTCGTGGTTTGTTACTTGTTTCAGGCAACTTAAGTCCTTCTGGGACTTTCATGTATATGTCAGTATCTAATTCTCCATATAGATACGCAGTGATGACATCCATAAGTCGCATGTCAAGCTTTTCTGAAACCACTAAACTTATTAAGTAACGGAACGTGATTGCGTCCATTACAGGAGAGTATGTCTCCTCATAATCAATTCCAGGTCTTTGCGAAAAACCTTGTGCAACAAGTCGTGCTTTATATCTAGCAATCTCATTTTTCTCATTGCGTTTCCTTGTGAATACCCATTTGTAACCTACGGGGTTTACATCAGGCGGGGTTTGGACTACTGTTCCAAAAACACTTCGCCTTTCCAAGGAATTTAATTCTGCCTGGATTGCATCTTTCCACTTAGGCCAATCTTGTCTCTGTTTGCACTCATCAACAGAGCGGGGCTCAATATCATCACTTAATATGATTTCAGTGGCTACTGCGAATGCAAACATATCGTCAATGATTATTTCATTCTGATCCCACAATTCATTAGTACATGCATAATTTATGGAGATTTCTTTGCTTTCATGTACTTCTGTCTCTTCAGGGACATATGTCTCATCAAGGACATTTTCTTTTTCTAGAAGTCCAGAATCATGAATTGTGTATTTGTCATTCATTCTATTTTCCTGAATGATTTCATTTGGATTCAGTTGTGCCCTCGTCTTTCTCTTTCGAGGGGCTGAATCTTTTGAACCTGGTGGTCTACCACGCTTCAGGCGTGCACCAGATGAATCATTCGCTGCCACTTTATTTTGTCCAACAGGGACATCAATTCTGGCATGTGCATTTGCAGCTGGTATATGCGATTTTGTCATTTTCATAGCATCATTAAATGCATCTGGCATTTGATTGGCAATGCTTTGAAGATGAACGATCATTTTTACTTCATTTTCACATTGAATGCTTCGAGGATCAAAATGAGACAAGGTGGGAACAACCCATGTCAGCTCTTTCCGTTCTTCTGGAATGGTCTTTTCTTCCCCTAACGATGGGAAGACTGTCTCATTAAAGTGACAATCAGCAAAACGAGCTGTAAACATATCACCTGTCAAGGGTTCCAAATATCTAATGATAGATGGTGAATCAAAACCCACATAAATTCCCAGTCTACACTGAGGTCCCATTTTATTGCGTTGCGGCGGTGTAATAGGCACATAAACAGCACAACCAAAAACTCGTAAATGTGAAATGTTTGGCTGATGTCCAAACACGAGTTGTATTGAGGAGTATTGGTGGTTGGCTATAGGTCTCAATCGAACCAATGATGCAGCATGTAGGATGGCATGTCCCCATGCAGAAACTGGCAATTTGGTTTTCATAAGCAGAGTGCGGGCTATTAACTGGAGCCGCTTGATCAATGCTTCTGCTAAACCATTTTGAGTATGGACATGAGGAACAGGGTGTTCAACATCAATGCCCAATGTCATGCAGTAATCATCAAAAGTTTGAGATGTAAATTCACCAGTGTTATCAAGTCAGATTGACTTAATGGGATAATCTGGGAACTGTGCTTGTAACTTAGTTATCTGAGCAAGAAGTCTCGCAAAAGCTACATTTCGAGTAGACAAGAGACAAACATGTGACCATCTGGTGGATGCATCAACCAAAACCATAAAATATCTAAATGGTCCACAAGATGGTTGAATAGGTCCACAAATATCCCCTTGAATTCTTTGCAGAAATGATGGGGATTCAGCATCAACCTTTAGTTATGATGGTCTAATTACCAACTTCCCTTGAGAACAAGCCTTGCAAGGGTTATCATTTGAGATAGCAATATCTTTGCTCAATAATGGATGTCCATTAGAGTTGGTAATGATCATACGCATCATGGTGGATCCTGGATGACCCAGACGGTCATGCCAAAGCATGTAAACCTTTGAATCAATGAACTTCTGGTTCATGACAGTATGTGATTCAATTATCCTTATGTATGTATAATATAATCCACTCGAAAAACCACGCAACTTCTCCAATATACGCTTCTGGGTATCATTGGAGGTAATGCATAGATACTCCACGTTTTCTGCACTTTTCGTTTCAATGTGGTATCCATTTAGACGTATGTCTTTGAAACTCAACAAATTTCGAGTAGATCGAGTAGCATACAATGCATTTTGTATGGACAATATTGTTCCATTTGGTAACATAATCTGGGCTTTCCCTGAGCCTTCAATTACATCTGAAGGTCCTGATATTGCTGTTACCCCTACTCTTGTAAGCATTAAGCTTAAGAAATACTTTCGATCACGAAGTATTGTATGTGTGGTTGCACTGTCTGCAAGACATATATCTCCGCCATTTATCATGTTCTGAGAATAACCACAGTTTTTATCCATGCTTTCTGAGTAAATGGAATCACAGTTAACAAACAATTTATAACAGGAAATTTACATGCCACTTTTATTGAATCTGAAAAACTAGTTTTAGACAACAAGTTCAGCATAATAAAAGTACATCAAACATAAACAATTTAGTCGGACCGATATACTTCATTCCTCATTTCCATAATGAAGTCTGAAACATCTAGGTGGGTTGTGTCCAATTGCCCTGATAAATCAAACACTGGATCAGGTATATCCATTGGTTTAGCCTGGTCGATAAAATTGGTCTCGACACCCTTCTCCTTGAGGAAGGCTTGATACAGCTCCACCAGATGTTTTGGGGTACGACAAGTGCGTGCCCAATGCCCATTGCCACCACATCTATGGCAGGTTCCATCAGAGTTCCTGGGAGCATTGCTCATATGAGCTTTGCCTTTGTGGCGATTCACATTTTTGAAGCTGGGGCCAGAATTATGCCTCGGAACCTGGTTGTGAAACTGAACACCATGGTTCTTGCCTTTCCTATTCCATCGACCTCGTTTGTGGCCACGTCCTCGTTTATGATAATCGCCACCAGAGGATGTCGCGTTCACTTCGAGGGAAGCAGCATTCACTTCTGGGAATGGTGCAGATCCAGTAGGTCGGGAATTATGGTTTTTCATCAGGAGCTCATTGTTCTGTTCAGCTACCAGGAGCACAGATATCAGCTGGTTGTATTCAGTGTAGCCTCGCGCTCTATAATGCTGCTGCAGGAGCACGTTATTGGCATGAAATGTGTTGTAAGTCTTTTCCAGCAACATTTCCTCAGTAATGGTATCCCCATAGAGCTTCATCTGAGAGGTAATCATGAACAACGCAGAATTGTACTCTGCCACTGATTTGAAATCCTGGATTCTCAGGTGAGACCACTCATAGCGAGCTCTTGGAAGAATCACCGTTGTCTGGTGATTGTATCTGCTTCTCAAGGCCTCCCAGAGAGCTAACGGATCTTCAACTGTTAAGTACTTGCTCTTTAGTGCCTCATCAAGATGGCGGCGAATAAAGATCATGGCCTTCGCTCGATCTTGAGAGGATGAGTTGCTTTCTTCCCTGATGGTATCTCCAAGATTCCCTGTTTCCAGATGGATCTTGGTATCCAGTACCCAGGTAAGGTAATTCTTCCCGGTAATGTCCAGGGCAGCATATTCAAGCTTCCTTGAGGAATATAATGTTAGAACTTCTGGTTCTTACAAATTTTTCATTTTGATCTTCAGGCCAAAATGATAAGCACTCGAAACTTCTGGCTCGAGATTTTCAGGGTGAATGAGGAGGGCGATTGTACCGCACCATTCTCATTGAAAGAATGTAACATAGAATGGGCGATTATTCCGCACCACTCAAGTAGCAGGAAAAATTAAATAGCAGTGTGGGCGATTATACCGCACCACCTAAAATTGCAATGAAATTAAAATGCAGGCAAATTAAATATGCAGGGTAGGGCGGGCGATTATACCGCTCCACCTAAAATTGCAGTAAAATTAAATTTGTAATCCAAGATAGGCGATGATACTGCACCATCTTGGATCGCAGCAAGATGAAATTTGCAGTTCAAGATGGGCGATTGTACCGCACCATCTTGGATTGCAGTAAAAATAAATACTGGGTTAGTAATCAATATCCAAACCAAACAAGTAATCAAAGATGTATGTAACCGCTAGTTGGAGAACTACGAGCAGGCATGGAGCAAACAGTTCGTCGCGAGGGTATACCGCGCAATTGAGGCAGAGGAAGAAGATGAACAGGAAAAACCTTAGAGGAAACATTTTTTTTTTTTTCGTTCGGCGGAGAGAAATGAGAGAATGATTTCTTTTGGTGAATGTAAATGAGACATTGTTATATTTAGAGACTCGTGCTGATAACGTGTTATAAAAATATCAAAGTTAGAGAGATAACCTTTATAGTGAGTGGAACGAAGCATAGGTAAAATATCACACTGTAATTAAAACACAAGGATATGGTAAATTAAAGAGGGATGAATGGATGATATTATTGATCTGTTTGTTTTCTATCTGTTTTTCCGTGCGTTGTTTGTTGTAGTTGGAGCGCTCTATTTATAGAGCGGCTCCATACACACAATTTCTTACAATTTGAAAATTTACATCGCATATTTTGACAAACACACATTTTGTTTCCATAGTCTATGTCAACATTCATGAACATTGACAATAACAATGCCATTGTTGAATATCATCCTGCACACACTTTGAATCATCTTCCAAGATCTGTATGGGCATTCACTTCTCACCAGTATTTTCAACAGTGAGCAGATAATGATAATAAAACCAATGTTCTAAAAAAAGCTAGGCGCTAGTCGGGCGGTGGACAGGGGCCTAGCGCCTAGGCGCTTAAGCGGATTTATGTAAATTTATTATATATCTTGTAAATAAGTGTTTATTTACACTAAAAAAAACTATACTTGTATGTATCCCCTTAAAAGTTCTCCAATCATTTCACAATTGGATGAACTTGTAGTCAATCCATCATTTACAAATTAGGTACACCATTTTCATAAGTATACCACTATGAAACTAAAAAAATAAAAAAACACACAATTTATTAAAAAATATATGTGTGTATATATATATGTGATTCTATTAAGTAAAAAAATAATAAAACATTATCCCAATAATTTATATAAATATATAACACACACATATATATGTATATATAATGTATGTATATTCCAAGCTGTTTGAAATGATAAAAACCCCACGTAGAAGTAGTGGGTGGTTATTAAAGATTAAAAACCAAATAACATCACATCCCTTAAAAAAAAAAATCATCCCATCTGTGTTTTTGACCCCTGCACCCCAACTCTGTCACGCCACCCAAGATTTCCAATAAAGCCCACGTAGAGATAGTGTGTGTTTATCAAAGATTTAAAACCAAATAATATCACATCTCATCTGTGTTTCTGACCCCTCCACCCTAACTCTGTCACGCCACCCAAGATTTCCAAAGCCCATATCATTATCACACCCGTTGGAAAGTGGAACACTCTTCCCATCTGAGTTTTTCCGTTTCTTCTTCTTCTTCCTTTAGTCATCAGAACGTTGAATTGGATCTCAAATCCAGATAGCACTACTATGGATTGATATCTTAAAAGTTAAGAGTTTCTCTCTTTTTGCATTCTCTCTTTCCTCTTCTACTCACAATCATACCATAGAGAAATGACAGTCACAATCATACCATAAATAGAAGCCATTAGATACCAAAAGCATATTCTAATTCTACAATAATTTGCATTCATTTCTGCACCTTTTGCACACATCACTAGATCCACGACCTACCGTTACTCCACACAACCATAAGGTTGGAGAAACGTTATTTCTAAGTATAAATACAAAATACAACTCCTACAAAAGTTTTCTACTAAGTTAAATCACACTATTAATAATTTGATATCAAATTTACCGAGTCATTCTTTATGAGTATTAAACTTATGGTTTAAGGCTACTGGCTTATAATAAGTGATAAAACCGTAATGTTAGTAACAACTGAAGCGAAATCTTTTGATATGATTATATTTATAATTAAGGGGATGAAGGATCGAGGGCCACACAATAAGTTAGTCACTTATTAGGTGTTGACCTCAACACATCTATGTGAGTCGAACTTGAAACATATCATTTGCAAGTAGACTTGTAAACGGGTCAATTTTATTAGGTTTGAGTCAGTTTCAACCTAACTCGTTAAACTAACAGGACACGCAAACCCCACCCATTAAGCTAATAGGTTATCTAAATCCAACCCGTTAAGCTAATAAGTTATCTAAACCCAATTCATTAACTGTGGTAACAAGTTTTGTAGGTAGACCCCAAATAACCCGTTATTTTAACAAATAATTAACGAATTCATTCGTTAACTACATATGATTAGTTAATTAGTCTACCGAACTGTTAATTTTGAAAGGTGAATTGAGTTGGGTTTACAAGTTTGGCGTTTGGGTCTAAAATGTCAAATCTACTGCTGCCACAAAATTTGACTCGAACTATAGAAGTAATCTTCCTCTTTTTCCGTTTTCTTCTCGTTTGGTAATTTACTTTTCTTTTGCCATTTTCCATTGATTAGTGCTCTTCATCTGAAAACCTCATTACCCTTAGATCTTGAAGTTTTCTTCTTTCTTGGGTGCACATAATATTGACCCATTTTCAGTCCCTAATCACCTTTTGGTTCTGTTGCTTACAATCTCGGCCATCCGGTCAAATTATTATTTTTTTAATTATTGCACTTTTAAGTAAATAATTATTGGGTTTTGGATCTTAATCCTTTTTAACATCTGGGTAATCTCTGTTTTTGCTGTTTGCTTGCTGGATTTACTTCAGGTCACAGAAATTCAGGAGATTAAATTGTTAAATGAGCTGGCAGGAAAACTAGATTGAGTGTAAATGGCTGTTAGGAGGCCTGGTGTGATTGCCTTGTTTGATGTTGATGATACTCTCACAGCTCCAAGAAAGGTATGAATCTCTGATTTATACTTTTCCTCTTAAATCACTGTTTATTTTTCAGTTAGATTATGGACTAGTTGATCATATGGGTTACCGATTTGAAGGACAAGATGTTTTAGATTTCTTAATCGGCTTATGTGCATAAAATTTTCTGATTGAATGTGTTTGGCTTGAATCCCAGGTTGTTACTCCAGAAATGTTGGAGTGTATGAGAGAACTTAGGAAGGTATGCAACCCATCAGCCCAAAAGTGTACATCTGTATTGAGGATGGTTTGTTAGTTTCTTGTGAATGATCAATTGCCTTACTGAAGTGCAGGTTGTTACAGTTGGCATTGTGGGAGGATCTGACCTTACAAAGATAACGGAGCAGCTTGGCAAAACAGGTGTATACTTTTTCCTTGTAGATAGTATAAAAATTAAACTCGAAATGTATTGAACATTTAATTCTGCATATGACACATCAATTCCAAGCTTCAGTTGTTGGAGCTCAAGTTTGGATATTTACTCATCGTATATATCGTTAATTAATATTTGTTCCTAGGATGCAATTGAAACTGTTTTGTTGCATCTGTTATAGGCCGTTTAGATTGTCTAAGTACCACAATATGCTTGGTTGGCGCCTTGTTCCTTTTCCTTCCAACTCTTATCCTCCAATGTTAGTTCTCAAGGGGACATTGTGGACACATTTATAGCTGTCTATTTTACTATTTTTGAAAATCTTTTCTTGACCATGCTTATTAAATGCGTCTTTGTCTTTGCAGTTATTGATGACTATGATTATGTATTTACTGAGAATGGTCTTGTTGCTCACAAAGATAGGACGCTGATTGGCACCCAGGTATTATACAGCTTAGCGTGATAATGAAACAAGTTTTCACATTCAAACTGTCATAGTGTCCTGACTAAAAGTGAGGTTTGAATCGATTGTGTGAAAGTGATGTTTGAATTAATTATGTCAAAGTGATGTTCTGTGCGAGTAAATTTATGTTCCTTTTCTGGCCTAGTGTTTGGCTGAAATAATAAGCAAAGCTAAATTTCTAATGATCTGATACCCAGAATTTGAGCAAGGTATATATATCAGTAAAGATATAAATCTTCTCCTGAAGAACAAAGAAAAACTGGATAATCAAGATAAATATTTCCATGTTACAATCTTGTTTTGTGGTATCTTTTAGGGGGATCGTTCTTCTTTTATTTTTTTAAGAAATTATTTGTGGCTAAAGAAAGTACTTTCATCTTAGAACGAAGTAGTTCTCTGCCCTTAGATTTCTTCTGATCCATATAAACGTTTCACCTCATTGTCCTCTATTACAGTTCGAACGTCTTGAACACACTATACCTGAGTTAAAATCGCTTTTTCTGGGTCGTAGTGTAGGTGCCCGATAGCCATCATTTGTTTCTGATAGGATTTGTGACAGAGTTTCATTTCTTGTCCTTTTTTCCTGCGTACATTTATTTCTTTCAATAATAACTCGAAACTGATGCGTTTTGCGTTTTTATTCTGTAGAGCTTGAAGACATATCTTGGAGAAGACAAACTCAAGGTAAAGCCCATGCTCTGTTGTATGCTATGACTCTCAATTTCCTTATTTGGAAGATATCTTAGGCAGTTAAGCTAAACATACACAAAGCACCCAGAAACTTAATTACGTTGTTCTTGAGATTGATCTGAGATGATTGGCATACAATTGTGCAGGAATTTATCAATTTTACGCTTCATTATATCGCAGACTTGGACATACCGATAAAGAGGTTAGTGGAGTGGAAGCCTTTGTTAAATCTTAAGCTATTGACTGTAAACTTATACTTTCATTTTAACTGAACTGCAGGGGTACATTTATAGAGTTCCGGAGTGGGATGCTTAATGTATCACCAATTGGGCGAAACTGTAGCCAAGAAGAAAGGGATGAATTTGAAAGATATGACAAGGTTAGATACCTTTCACCATAAAATTAAATTGTGAGTTTATATTTATTATAAATGATATCAATTTTCTTTTTTGCTTGTGTATAAATTGAAAGACGAAATTTCATTTGCAGGTTCAGAACATACGCCCAAAAATGGTTTCTGTCCTCCGTGAAAAGTTTGGTCACCTTAACTTGACGTTTTCCATAGGAGGGCAGATAAGCTTTGATGTAAGCGATAGTTGATACTCATTTTTGCTTTAATGCTTAATACATTTATTTAGTTTTTGCCTGCCCATTCTTGGAATAGTCGAGTAAAAGTGACTAGGACTTTTGAAATTGAACGCTGATGGTTTACACTGCTTGAACCAGGTTTTCCCGCAAGGTTGGGACAAGACATACTGCTTGAGATACCTAGATGATTTTCAAGAAATCCATTTCTTTGGTGACAAAACTTACAAGGTTTGTCCATAATTTGATGGCTTAACCCTCTTCTTCGTACAACTTCCTTTTCTACAAATTCATGAGTAGTAGTCTGTTCATGTTTTATGTTTTACGTTTATTGTATTCGATGAAGTTTTCTGTTTTACATTTTAACCTTCTCATATTCGGGCCCTAAGACTTGTAATATCCTTTTCCGCAGGGAGGAAATGACCATGAAATCTATGAATCTGAAAGAACCGTAGGTCATACAGGTAAGCTGTCGTCTCAGGTTTAAAGTTACTTATGGCCATATTTCGGACATATTTATGGAATATGTATATCTGATGCTCGACCCTTTTGCAGTTACGAACCCTGAAGATACAATCAAGCAGTGCACTGCTCTCTTCCTGAACCCTTGAGTTCGAACCATCCCCATGAATTTCCGGTTATATGCCATTTTTCGAACAAGAAAGAAAAGTTAAATGCCATTTGTAATTCTATATTTGAGAATAAATGCTAAGCAGAAATCTGTAATATGTAACACTATTTATAGACGCAAATATCTTGGTTGAGAAATTTCATATTCGCATTGTATTTTTTGTAATCACACTGATTCCTACAAGTATAAATTTATATACTGAAAGGCATCCTTCACTTCCTTTTCACATTGCTTCTGCTACTTGTGTTCTATAATAGTTGGTGGAGCAACAAGTTATCAAATTATTCAATTTATAGTTTTTTCTTTTCTTTTTGAACAAACGATATTATCTATACTAAAGGGGAGGGAGGTGGACAACCTCACAATGGGCTAGTAATACTGTGGTTCAAATTCGTATTTGGTGATAATCGAACCTAAGACCTTTCATTTACAAGTGAAGAGAAATATCATTAAACCGTAGTACTAAGTGACATTCAAGTTAAAGTTATACATTGCACAGTACTAGTTAATTAACTTACATACGATTGTCTTAGTAATTAGGCATTTCTTTTCAATTCATTGTGTGTTGGGTTCAAACCATACCCATTGCCCTTAATCTAGATTTTTTTTAGTCAAAGCCCTTAATCTAGATTTAGATTAGTAATATTGTTGGGTTTACAACCTCCCCTTCCATTTAATTTAAAATATATTAGTAGTATGGGTTTTAATAAATACACTTAGATTATCAGGAGGGAGCCTATATAGGTGTTGATGCATAGGCTATTTGGAGCTTGAATTTATTTCTAATTGGTGGGAAAATTAGAAGCTGGACTAACAATACAAATGGTACCAACATTGTAACATGTCAAGCATAAATTTTAACAAAAAAAAATTGTAACTCAAGTAGTTAAGAACGTATGTGTATCCATTGAGATTTTGTGCTTCACCTTCCTCATACCCTTTTGTAACAAATTTCTATTACCTAGAAAAATATTAAAATAAGTGCCACAATGAGGCACATCGAAACGACTAAAATACTATACTTACTTTAGATCGAATCTTCCTCTAATTATGTAAATCAAATTAATTAAAATATACTTTGAATAAAGAAAATAAAGTGCAATAAAAACTTGGGAAAACGAACCAAATACCCTAAAAAACTTTCATTTAATTATCAAGACATGAAATTTTTATAATTTCCAAAATACCATTAAAATCATCAAATTACCACATAAGTATAAAGTTAAAATTTTTCCCACACTAATAAAAGCGGTCTAAAAAGACAAATAAAAAAAGAACATGCAACAATAAGTGGTCCATGAAAAAGCAGAAGGCACAAGAAGAAAAAAAGTGCAATTTGTTATAAATAGGCAAAAGTTAGAGAGATAACCTTTGTTAGGGACATGAGCAAAGCAGTTGCAAAATATTATACCAACACAAAATGATTGTAGAGGAAGTGATGTATATTATTGCTATTAGTTGTTTTTCTCTTCCAAGTCTAATTTGATCAAATGTAGTGCTCTATTTATAGAGCAACCTCATAGAAAACAAACAAATGACACTATTAAACTTGTGAAAGGGTTACTATATACATGTGGGCAAACATACCCACTATTTTACAACACTCCGCCTTGGATGCCCACATATCAACATCAGTTGCCTCATTAAAACCTTGCTTGGAAAAACCCAGTGGGAAAAAAAACCATAGCGAAGGAAAAAGAGTACAACTTTACCCGGATGGTGTTGAACATGCTTATGTTGCCTCGTTAAAACCATGATAGGAAAAATCCAGTGGGAAAAATCATAATCAAAGGAAAAGGAGTACAACATGCATGTATCATGGATGCTCCCCCTGAATTGTATCTCCCCTTGATTCCGCATTCTTCAAATTTGTAGGCCGACGTAATCCGATTCCCTGCACTAACTTCTGAAATGTGCACTTTGGTAGAGATTTGGTGAACAAGTCTGCTAAATTTTCATTGGAACGGATTTGTCTGACTTCAATAATTTTAGCCTTCTGTAGCTCATGTGCACTGAAAAATATGGGAGATATGTGTTTAGTCTTATCACCCTTGATGAATCCTTCATTCATCTAGGCGACACAGGCTGCATTATCTTCATGGATAACAGTTGGAGTGTCTGTCTTTGAAAGTAGACCACATGAATTTCGAATGTGATGGATCATTGATCTTAACCAAGAACATTCACGATTTGCATCATGTAAATCAATTATTTCCGAGTGATTGGAAGATGTAGCAACTAGCGTTGTTGATCTCCATGAAATTGCAGTATCTCCATTAGTGAACACATATCCATTTTGTGAGCGGGCTTTGTGCGGATCGGAGAGAAAACTAGCATCTGCGTATCCAACAAGGATATGTTCATTTGTGGGCTTGTCTGAATAAAAGAGACCCATATATGTTGTCCCACGAAGGTATCGTAGAACATCTTTAACTCCCTTCCAATGACGAATTGTTGGAGCAGAGCTGTACCTGGCTAACAAGCTAACTGAAAAAGCTATATCTGGTCTAGTACATTGTGCTAAATACAATAAAGCACCTATTGTGCTCAAATATGGTACTTCTGGACCAAGGACCAGTTCATCATCTTCTTTTGGACGAAATGGATCTTTCTTAATGTCCAAAGAACGAACGACCATTGGGGTGCTAAGTGGATAAGCCTTGTCCATGCCAAATCGCTTCAATATTTTTTCAATGTAAGCTGATTAATGGACCAAAATTCCATTAACACAATGCTCGATCTGCAGGCCGATACAATATTTTGTTTTCCCAAGGTCTTTCATTTCAAATTCGCTTTTCAGATATTCAACAGTTTTATTAAGCTCTTCAGGGGTTCCTTCCAACTAGGTTCATATCATCGACGTATATTGCCACTATAGCAAATCCAGTATTTGATTTCTTAATGAACACACAAGGGCAGATGACATTGTTGGCATATCCTTCTTTAATCAAATACTCACTGAGACGATTATACCACATTCGCCCAGATTGTTTCAGCCCATATAGTGATCGCCTTAATTTGATTGAGAACATACCTTGTGGTTTGTTAGTTGCTTCAGGCAACTTAAGTCCTTCTGGGACTTTCATATATATGTCAGTATCTAATTCTCCATATAGATACGCGGTGATGACATCCATAAGTTGCATGTCAAGTTTTTCTGAAATCACCAAACTTATTAAGTAACGGAATGTAATTGCGTCCATTACATGAGAGTATGTCTCTTCATAATCAATTCCAGGTCTTTGTGAAAAACCTTGTGCAATGAGTCGTGCTTTATATCTTGCAATCTTGTTTTTCTCGTTGCGTTTCCTTGTGAATACCCATTTGTAACCTACGGGGTTCACACCAGATGGGGTTTGGACTACTGGTCCAAAAACACTTCGTCTTTCCAAGGAATTTAATTCTGCCTGGATTGCATCTTTCCATTTAGGCCAATCTTGTCTCTGTCGGCATTCATCAACAGAGCAGGGCTCAATATCATCACTTAATATAATTTCAGTGGCTATTGTAAATGCAAACATGTCGTCGATGATTATTTCATTTCGATCCCACAATTCATTAGTACATGCATACTTTATGGATATTTCTTTGCTTTCATGTACTTCTGTCTCTTCAGGGACATGTGTCTCATCAAGGACATTTTCTTTTTCTGGAAGTACAGAATCATGAATTGTGGATTTATCATTCATTTTCTTTTCTTGAATGATTTCATTTGGGTTCAACTGTGCCCTCATCTTTCTCTTTCGAGGGGCTGAATCTTTTGAACCTGGGGGTCTACCACGCTTCAGGCGTGCACTGGATGAATCATTCGCTGCCACTTTATTTTGTCCAACAGGGACATTAATTCTTGCAGGTGCGTTTGCAGCTGGTATATGTGACTTTGTCACTTTCGAATCATCATTAAATGCATATGGCATTTGATTAGCAATACCTTGAAGATGAACGATCATTTTCACTTCATTTTCACATTGAGTGCTTTGTGGATCAAAATGAGATAAGGTGGGAACAACCCATGTCAGCTCTTGTCGTTCTTCTGGAACGGTCTTTTCTCCCCCTAACGACGGGAAGATTGTCTCATCAAAATGACAATCAGCAAAATGAGCTGTAAACATATCACCAATCAAAGGTTCCAAAAATCTAATGATAGATGGTGAATCAAAACCCACATAAATTCCCAGTCTGCACTGAGGTCCCATTTTAGTTTGTTGTGGCGGTGCAATAGGCACATAAACAACACAACCAAAAACTCGTAAATGTGAAATATTTAGCTGATGTCCAAACACGAGTTGTATTGATGAGTATTAGTGGTTGGTTATGGGTCTCAGTCGAACCAATGATGCTGCATGTAAGATGGCATGTCCCCATGCAGAGACTGGCACTTTCGTTTTCATAAGCAGAGTGCGGGTTATTACTTGAAGCCGCTTGATAAATATCTCTGCTAAACCATTTTGAGTATGGACATGAGGAACATGATGTTCAACATCAATGCCCAGTGCCATGCAGTAATCATTAAAGGTTTGAGACGTAAATTCACTAGCGTTATCAAGTTGAATGAACTTAATAGGATGATATGGGAACTGTGCTCGCAACTTAATTATCTGAGCAAGAAGTCTCGCAAAAGCTATATTTCGAGTAGACAACAGGCAAACATGTGACCATCGGGTAGATGCATCAACCAAAACCATAAAATATCGAAATGGTCCACAAGGTGGTTGAATAGGTCCACAAATATCCCCTTGAATTCTTTGCAAAAATGATGGGGATTCATCATCAACCTTTAGTTGTGATGGTCTAATTTCCAATTTCCCTTGGGAACAAGCCTTGCAAGGGTTATCATTTGAGACATCAATGTGTCTGCTCAATAATGAATGTCCATTAGAGTTGGTAATGATTCTACACATCATGGTAGATCCTGGATGACCCAGAGTGTCATGCCAAAGCATGTAAACCTTTGAATCAATGAACTTCTTGTTCATGACAATATATGCCTTAATTGTCTTTATGTATGTATAATACAATCCACTCGATAAACTATGCAACTTCTCCAATATACGTTTCTGGGTATCATTGGAGGTAATTCATAAATATTCCACATTTTCTACACTTTTGGTTTCAATGTGGTATCCATTTAGACGTATGTCTTTAAAGCTCAACAAATTTCGAGTAGACCGAGTGGCGTACAACACATTTTGTATAGACAATATTGTTCCATTTGGTAACATAATCTGGGCTTTTCATGAGCCTTCAATTACATCTGATTGTCCTGATATTGTTGTTACCTTTACTTTTGCAAGTACCAAGTTCGAGAAATACTTTTGATCTCGAAGTATTAAATGTGTGGTTGCGCTGTCTGCAAGACAAAAGTCTCTGCCATTGCTCTTGTTTTGAGAATAACCATAATTTTTATCCATGTTCTCTGAGTAAAGAAATTACAGTTAAAAGCAGTTTATTCATACTAGAATACTACTTTTATTGAATTGAAAATGCGAGCATTAAACCACAAGTACAAATAACAAGAGTACATTAAACATAAATGATTCAATCGGACCCATAAACTTCATTCCTTCTTTCAATAATAAAGTCTAAAGCATCCAGGTGGGTTGTGTTCAACTGTCCTGATAAATTAGTCACTGGATCAGGTGTTTCCATTGGTTGAGCATGGTCGAGGAAATTGATCTTGACATCATTCTCCTTGAATGAGGCTTGATACAATCCACCAGATGCTTTGAGGTGCAACAAGTACGCGCCCAATGTCTGTTGCCACCACACCTATGGCAAACTCCTTCAGGATTTCTAGGAGTGTTCATATGAGCTTTTCCTTTCTGGCGATTTGCATTTTTAAAGCTCGGGCCTGGATTATGCCTTGGAACCTGGTTGTGAAACTGGACACCATGGTTCTTGCCTTTCCCGTTCCACCGGCCTCGCTTGTGGCCACGTCCTCGTTTGTAATTATTGCCACGAGAGGATATGGTATTCCCTTCAAGGGAAGCAGCATTCACTTCTGGGAATGGTGCTGATCCGGTAGGTCGGGACTGATGATTTTTCATCAGGAGCTCATTGTTTTGTTCAGCTACCAAGAGCACAGATATCAGCTGGTTGTATTCAATGAAGCCTCGCGCTCTATATTGCTGCTGTAGGAGCACGTTATCTTCCTCAGTAATGGTATCCCCACAGAGCTTCATCTGAGAGGTAATTCTGAACAACGCGGTATTGTACTCAGCCACTGATTTGAAATCCCGGATCCTTAGGTGAGTCCACTCATAGCAAGCCCTTGGAAGAATCACCGTTGTCTGGTGATTGTATCTGTTTCTCAATGCCTTCCAGAGAGCTAACAAATCTTCAACCGTTAAGTACTCGCTCTTTAGTTCCTCATCAAGATGGCGACGAATAAAGATCATGGCCTTCGCCCGATCTTGAGAGGAAAATATGTTTTCTTCCCTAATGGTATCTCCAAGATTCGCTGTTTCCAGATGGATCTTGGTATCAAGTACCGAGGTAAGGTAATTCTTCCCAGTAATGTCCAGGGCAGCAAAATCAAGCTTTGCCAAGTTTGCCATTTTCTTTTCTGAAAAAAATTGAGGTGGGTAAGAACTTGCAATAATATGTGTTCTGGAGGAATATATTGTTAGAACTTCTGGTTCTTACAAATTTTGATCTTTAGGCCAAAATGATAAGTACTCGAAACTTCAGGCTCGAGATTTACATGATTAATGAGAATGGCGATTGTACCGCACCATTCTCATCGAAACAAGTAAAGGATGGGCGATTATTCCGCACCACTTTAAACAGTAGGATAATTTAAATATACATAGCATGGTGGACGATTATACCACACCACCTAAAAATTGCGATAAAATTTAACTATGCAGAGCAAGGTGGACGATTATACCACACCACCTAAAATTGCGATAAAATTTAAATATGCAGAGATGGGTGGACGATTATACCGCACCACCTAAAATTGTGATAAAATTTAAATATGCAGAGCAGGGTGGACGATTATACCGCACCACCTAAAATTTGCAGTAATATTAGATCTGCAGTCCAATATAGGCGATGATACCACACCATCTTGGATTGCATAAATAAGCACTGGGTTAGTAGTCAAGAGTTACACCAAACAAGAAATCAAAGATATAAGTAACTGTTAGGTTGAGAACTAGAAGTAAACATGGTGCAAACAGTTCTTCGCGAGGGTATATCCAGCAATTGAGGCAGAGGAATAAGAAGAACAGTAAAAACCTTAGAGGAAACTTTTTTTTTTCTTTCGGTGAAGGGAAATGAGAAATGATTATAGAGTCGTGATGATAACGTGTTATAAATAGGCAAAAGTTAGAGAGATAACCTTTGCTAAGGACAGGAGCAAAGCAGTTGAAAAATATGATACCAACACAAAATGATTGCAGAGGAAGTGATGTATATTATTGATATTAGTTGTTTTTCTCTTCCAAGTTTAATTTGATCAAATGTAGTGCTCTATTTATAGAGCAACCTCATAGAAAACAAACAACTGACACTATTAAACTTGTGAAAGGGTTACTATATACATGTGGGCAAACATACCCACTATTTTACAACACAATTTAAAAACATCCAATTTTTTTAGAAATAGCGACAGCACCAAATAAAAAGAAGATATTTTGCAAAAGATTTTTTGTAACATAGCACCCTCATTGATGTATATAAGAAGAGCTTTCCTTCATTATAAACACGCGGAACACAACTCAACTCACAAGCAGGGAAACACAGAGCCTTCCTAGCATTCTTTCTATCCTTGTAAACTTCATTTGTAATCATTTTTTGTATAGCAATAAAAAGGCAAATGTACATATCCAAGCAATTCTCTAGTCTTACGTAAGCTTTTTTTTTTTTTTTTTTTTTTGGTGTGTTCGTTAATTAGACTTCTAATCCAAAATAGGAAACGATATTGTAGTTATATTATTAGTGTGAAATCCCGTCCTCGGATTTCACTATTTAAAATTATGTATCTCGTATTTCGTATTCATAATCATAGTTTTGATACTTTCGTATTTACAACGTATATTTTTTTCGATAAGTAAAAGGATAAAATTGCCCCTATTGTGTTAAACGGAATTCTTTGTGGATGTATTTGATCCTTTCATGATTTTTCAGATTTCTTTACATATTTGGATAGTACTCGTCGATACAAACGCGTGGGTGCAAACATAATATAATTTGGAGTTATAATGAAGAAGTTATAAACGAGCAAAGGAAATGGTGAAATGGTCATTTGACCATTATCTAGAAGGCTCCAGATTTTCTGGAGCAAAGATCTGTGAAGCCACATGTGTGGTTGTGATGGAAAGGAAATGAGAGAAAAAGAGGATGCGGCCAATTAGAAAAGGAAGGAAGAGAGAGGAAAGAGAAGTGACCAATGGGGGAGAGAAGAAATGAGGGGAATGGAGAAAGGCGAGAGGCATGGAATCACCCCAACCTGTTACACCTACGACCTAACCCGATTCCTGTGACTTTTCCCGATGGTTTTCCATCCATTTTTTTGCATTTTAGGACCTTCCACCCCTACCAAACACCTACCCGACCTCCCCTCTTTCATTTCCACCAAAACCCGAGCTAATTTGGCTCCAATTCGTGGAAATCGAACTAGGGAATTCAATAGGTGTACGGCGACGATCCGCCCATTTCCGAAGGGTTTTCCATCAACCATCACCACCCTCAGGTGTATTTGGAGTCCAGGAACAAAGCCCAATCTACATTGGAGACAACAGAGTTGGGTTTGACGTCGAATTGAACTGCACCTAATTTCTAAGGTTCAGGCAGATCGAGGAGGTTTGTAGGCGTTTCTTGACCGAATTGGACTTCATCCCATGTATGAAGTTGTTCTCCTTGTTCAGATCTACATTTTTGTAAAATTTGATAATTTTTAGAGTAGATGAAATTTTCCGGCAAGTCGAGGCGGCCGGTTGCCGGTTGCGGAGGCACATGGTGGCAACGCCGGAGCCGAGACTCGACCTACCCATCCTAGGCTAAATTTGATTCCCCAATTCCATATTTGACATCCGTTTAGTGAAATCTCGATGTTTTAATATAGTTTCGCAGTTAACCGCTTAGTTGGTCGTCACTTGATAATAATATGAATTGACGATCCGACCGTTGGATTGACATGGAACTTTAATACGTAATATTATGTAATATTTGACAATAGGAACTTACGGATCGGGAATCCGACGTACGAATCTTCCCGAATTAGATTTCTAAGTTTGTAAAATCAAATGTTGATCGCCACTTAATCTTAGCGATTGGCAGAAATCCAACCAATGGATTGTAATGAAATTTTAGTATATTGTTCTAGAAGAGTAGTGAGACTTTTGGGAAGTTACGAATCATAAATCTGATAGGTGGATCTTCCAGTTTAGATTTCTAGGGTTGTGGACCCTACTTCTGACCTTATTTGACAGTTGGCTTTTTAGTTAACTAGCCCGAGTTCTTCTAGCGTGTTGCTGATCTTAGAGTGTTGTTGAGATTCCATGGAGCTTGTTGGGCTCAACACGATGACGTGTCTTCCTCGATTGACGTGGACCTCAATTTACGTACTAATGGCATCACATTGTGTTATGCTTGTTTATTTTATGTGATTTGACTTGTGTATTGAACTTGTTGTGGAGTGTGGTTGATTTGTATATTTGGCCTGGTATGATGAAATACAAGGGCTAGTAGTGGAACCCATTCTCATGGGGTTATTGCTTCGAGACTTTCACATTTCGTATCATTATTTCTTTTCTCGTTTCGTTGACCCGTTCTAATTGTATACCTTGTGCTTTGTTCCATTTCTTACTTCGTTGAGTTTTTGTATTTTGAGTACTTGTTTCATGTCTTCTTCTTCGAGCGTTGCTATATTCCTTGGACTTCCACTCGGTTCCGTTGAGTGATCAGAAACTGGGGTTCCGTTGAGTGGTCCGGTTCCCTGCTCCGTTTGGATTACATTGAGTGGTCCGAAATCCCTTGTGATTTGCAATTTCGTTGAGTGGTCCGGAATCGTATCCAGCTTGGATTTCATTGAGTGGTTCGACATGCATTGTACTTCGAGATTCCGTTAAGTGGTCCGGAATCGTATCCACTCGGATTCCGTTGAAAGGTCTAAAATCCTTTCTACTCCGCGATTTCGTTGAATGGTCCAGAATTTTATCCTGGTTTAGATTCCGTTGAGTGGTCTGGAATCCTACTTAGTGTTTTGGTTCCGTCGAGTGGTCTGGAACCTGTTGTTGATGGATTTCGTTGAGTGGTCCGAAATCGCATCATTTGACTTGTTGGTTCCTTGGATTTGATTTAAGCTTCAAAGATGTAGGATTCGGCCGAACTGTGTCACTCTAGTCCTGCATTTCGGTGTATGGTATGCATTATTGATTGATGTGATTGTGAAATGATGTTCGTTATGATTGTTGTAATTATGATTAGACTCGTTGACCATTGTGACTAGAGAATATTATTGTGCTTTGTCGAATGTTCCTTAAGGTGCTAGATGCCCTGAATTGTGGTATTATGTTGAGACATAGTGGTTTATATGATGAATATTCAAGTGTAGTGAATGACGAACTACGAATTGCTTGATTCCTGTTTAGGATACGTAGGCAGTCTAACAAGGAGGTTAGATGCAGACATAATGTATACAAAAAATTACTACGCAATTGGATCGTGAGAGTGTGTATGGTCGTATTCCGGAGGCGGGGTATGATAGAAGTACATGTATTTGGTGACGTCACGCGTCGATCCTGAACGTATGTCAGGATCGGGGCGTGACATTAGCTTGTTAAACTAACAATCATACTTTGTTCAAGCACTCTGCTATAGTTGAATGTTTGTCATACAAATAACTGGACATTAGCTATGGTACCTTTGAATTCTCAGTATCTCTGAGTTAAGCCTTTGTGGGCTTATAACTGCATTGTGAGTGACCATCATGCTGAAACATGTCAAGTTCTATGTGCAATGTTTTATACTTAGTTGTTATAATGGTCATTACTAGAAACTAGTAAACTTAAACCATTAACGCTACCATTAGATGATACTTACAAAATAGTTGAAACATATGGTTCATCATTAGGATGGGCCCACAAGCCCCTAGATCAAAACTAGACTCTGATACCAAATTCGAGAGCAAAGACCTAGTTAAATCTCCGAGTGATCATTACAACAACTAGACATAAAACTTTGCACATAGAACTCAACATGTTTCAGCATGACGACCATTCACAATATTGGTATAAGATTACAAAGGTTGAACTCAGAGATACCATAGTTAATGTTTAGTTATTTGTATGACAAACATTCAATTATAATAGAGTGCTTGAACAAAGTATTATCATTAGTTTAGCAAACTAATAATATAACTAAAATAGTGTTTCCTTACTTTGGACTTGAAGTCTAATTCAACGAACACACTAAAAGAAAGAAGGAAAACTTCCCTTAGACTGAAGAATTGCTTGAATATGTACACTTGCTCTTTTATTGATGTACAAAAGATGATTACAAATGATGTTTACAAGGATGGAAAGAATGTTAGGAAGGCTCTGTGTTTCTTTGCTTGTGAGCCTGAGTTGTGTAACGTGTGTTTACAATGAAGGAAAACCCTTTTTATATACAAGAATGAGGTGCTACGTTACAAAGAAACCTTTTAAAAATGATGTACAATTATTTATAAATTATCTTCTTTTTCTTTTCTGCTGTCATTCTCTTGCAAATAAGGAAAACTAATGAAAAAAAACTTGAAAACTTTGAGTTTTAATCAAAATGACAAAAAGGTGTTGTAAGTGAATAGTACCAATAGTAACTTTTTAGAGTAAAAATGTCATTTTCGTTAAAAGTGAACAATATCAGGAGTGTTTCGTTAAAACTCCCTTGAAAATATTAACTGTTTCTAAATTGCACTGTTTTGCACGTTTGTTCAAACTGTTTTTAGATGTGAAATTTCTTCCCGTGCCTTATGCTTTTTCCTGGACCACTTATTGATGCATGTGCTTTTTTTTGTCTTCTTTAATGTGAGGAATATTTTAATTTTATACTTTTGTCTCGTAACTTGATAATCCTGATGTTTTTGTTTTCTTTGAAATTGAAGTATGAAACAATTGAAAATGTACAAACCTAAGGGGATGTGGGTGAGTTTAGCCTCATGATGAGCTAACAATAATGTAGTTTAAATTCGTCATTGAAGAAAATCAAACCTAAGACCCATGGTGTTTGTTGCGTCAGACTATCTCGGACTGGACTAGCTTCAAGGACTAAGCTGAATTGACTTAGACTAGACTAAGCTGGACTAACTTAGTGAAGCGTTTGGTGCGGTGTTGGACTAAGAAGCTGGATAATAACAAATTCTAATATTATATTATTTAATATATAAATTATTAATATTTTATTATGATCTAGGTGACCGGAGATGACGAGGAGTCTATCGGGAATGGTCGTTGAGCATGACGAGGACGAGAGAGGATAGTCTTAGCTAGTCCCATGGTTATTGGGGGGTCTCGCTAAGACCTCTTAGTGAAGGGTTTTGTCCATGCTAGTCCCCTTTAGTCTCATTAATGTTAGTCCCAGCATAGAACAAACACGGTATTGGACTAACAGCTAGTCCAGTCCAGTCCAGTCCCACTTAGTGAGGGCAAACAAACACGGTATTGCTGCATATCCTGATAATTAAATGAAAGATTTTTAGGGTTTTTGGTTAGTTTTTTTAATAAAAGTAAGCCATAAGAAACTGAAGTAATCAGTTGAGACACTAAAACGCAGTGTTTAGGTCCGTCAGCCAGTCCAGTCCATGGCTGCCGCGAACCAAATGCAAGACGAAGACGAAAACGCCACGTTCTTCGTGGCGGTTCACGTCGGCGCTGGATACCACGCGCCATCTAACGAGAAAGCCCTCAAGTCCGCCGTCAAACGCGCTTGTCTAGCCGCCGGTTCAATCCTCCGCAAGGTTCTCTCTCTCACGCACCTTTTTTCTTTTTCTTATTTGTGTCGTTCCAGCTACTGTTTGGTTCCCCAGAAAGCCTGAGGTTGATTAGAGAAGGAAAGATTGAAACTTGAAAAAATTGGTAGTGGCATTTTTGTAATTTGAATGTTTTTGTTTTGTTTGTTATTCTTGCTCCAGGGTTCTGGTAGATGCATAGATGCTGTTACTGCAGCTATTCAGGTTTTAGAGGTACATTTTCTGTGTGTGTGTGTGTGTGTGTATTCTTAGAAGACTGTATATTGGGAAGCAGAAATTCGTAATATGGCGCTGTCTGTGTATTCGAAATGTTAGCTACGGGAATGCATGTCTGTATCTAGTATTTGTGGTATTTAAAATTTGTTTCTTCTCTTGTGCAAGTGCAATGGTTATGTGTGCGTGTGGAAGGAGTTATCCGTGGAAATTTACGGAGGATTTTAGCTCATGTTTTGTATAAAATCGTGGTTCAACTGGTTTAACTTTGGTACTTTGACGCGTACTTTTGGAGTCACATAGATTTTTTGGAGAATTCAGTTGAATTAAGTTCAAGTAGCTAGGACAGAGTGCTTCACGAAAGCACCAATGTGTATGTAGAACAACTTAGGAGAGAAGATTCAGGTTCAAAAGAAGATTAGAATTGTGCCTCTTATTTGCTTTATATGCAATTACGAAGAGCACTCTTCAATCCTTACTATATAATGTATTGTTTATTGATTGTGTTTTTAATCACATTTATTGTCTTAAAGGATGATCCAAGCACGAATGCAGGCAGAGGCTCCAATTTGACTGAAGATGGTCGTGTAGAATGCGATGCCAGTATTATGGACGGAAATTCTGGAGTATTTGGAGCTGTTGGAGCAATTCCAGGTTTAAGATGCTTTGTTTATCTGATTCTGCTTGCATATTACCGTTTCCATACTGATTTATACTATACGTTGTCCCTTGCGTCACTGAATATCCCCTTGCGGATGTTGTAGACCAGGTGTCAGAAACCCCATCCAGGTCGCTGCTTTATTGACCAAGGAGCAAATGATGGGGTCCCCTCTGTTGGGCCGAATACCTCCCATGTACTAATTCATCTCTCTTAATCATACAGTTATAGCTTTCATTCTAATCATTGTGTTCAGCTCAGCAATATTTTCTTTTTATTATTTCATTCCTTCAATATTTGTAAACTGTAATAGCATTTTTTTCTGACCCTCCTGTTCTTATTTCCTTTTCCCTTATTTTCTTTTCCTTTAATAATGGAGCGAATGTGTCATTGTGTAGCTTCCTGGTTGGTGAAGGTGCCCGTGCATGGGCAAAGTCCAAGGGCCTTGTTTTGGCAGCAAGTACCACAGCCGATGATGAGGTAATATATTTTAGTTTTTATTACCATGATGTTTTAAACCTTTAAATCATTTTCATCTCAATCACGAATCTTTATTTTTTTATATGCTTATGTTCTCCGTGAAATAAACAACGCGAAAGATACATATCTAATTTTCCATTTAGTGGCTCTAAAGTTCTACTGTGAATTTATTCTTATAAAAGATGAATAAATCTTATGTATTTCAAAACAGTGGCTGGTGACAGAAAGAGCAAAAGCACAATGGAGAAAGTACAAAGCAATGGTTGATGATGCAAAAGCAAGGACAGAAAATTCTGATTCTAGACTTTCATGTAGTCCTCAAGAGACCGCTGGAATGTCAGGTATTTCATTGCTTTTTGATATTAAAAAAAAAAAAAAATATCTGTTCCTCTCCTTTCAAAGCTGATAGTGCAACTTACCATGTACATTTCCTAATTTCCATGTATCAACACTATCTTTGTATCTGTGTTTAGAATCAGAAGCTCAACCATGCGATTATTTGAAGCATAATGGAGCTGAAGAGGATTGCATCATGGATACTGTTGGAGTTATTTGTGTGGATGCTGAAGGACAAATAGCATCTGGCGCCTCAAGTGGGGGAATTGCACTGAAGGTGACAGATGGTTATAAGAATTTGCACTCTTTGTCATCTCTTTGGAGTGACTAGTGAATGAAAATCTAACAGGTTTTTTGTATGAAAAAGTACAGGTTGGTGGGCGTGTGGGATTAGCAGCTATGCACGGTGCAGGCTGTTGGGCATCCTCCAAAGGTGTTTTTGGGGCTCCATGTATAGTTGGCTGTTGTGTAAGTGGTGCTGGAGAATATCTAATGAAAGGATTTGCAGCTCGTGAGTCCTGCGTCTCTTTGTCAGTGTATGTCTTATTACTATATAATTTTTTCTTAGATGTTAACCTTGACGTGAATGTTGAAATTGAAGATAGCCGCCTCCTCTCACTCACTGACGCACACACCAACAAGCCTGCTTTAATGCACATGGAAGTGGCCAACGTTTGAAGCGATCATGATTCTTCAAAGTTATAATTAGAACTGTAGAGTTGGATGACCTACAATCCCTATTCAATTGTGTAGTTTATACACCATTATGTGAACTTGACAGTCATATTCATTGGTTAGTTCACAGGCAGGCCCTGCCTCTGCTTGCATGAAAGTTTTACGTTCTGTTGTTCAAGAGAGTAATAACAATTGTACTGATAGAAGTGCCGGAATTCTACTTGTGCAAGCTGATGCTCCTATAATGGTGAGTTCCAAGCTAGAACCTTTTTCGTGTTAGTTGTCTGAATGAATTTTTGTTTTGTTTTATTTGTCTGGAAGTGTATGTTCATATGTTGCTTTTTAGGTTGCAGGAAGGTCTCCAAAGTTGAAAGCTGTAGAGATTGCAGCTGCTTACACGTCTTTATCCTTTGGAATAGGATATTTTGGGAGCGCCATGGAGCGGCCCAAGGTATGTTTCGTAGTCTTTTGTGATCGTTTTATCATCAACTGGCTTCATCTTCTGCCTTCAAGATCTGACTTCTAGCAAAGATTGTGGTGAACTGGGGATCCAATCCGAAATTTTTGACTAAATTTATTTCCCATCTTTCAGGTTTCAATTCTTAGGAGTACAAAATTGCAAAGCAAAACTGGAGTGGACCATTTTGAAGCACGAATTGATCTTTCGGGTGGAAAGCTGTCGTGACTGCAAACCTGCAGTTGTGTTTTATTTTACCCACCTATGCAGTGAGCTTCGATTTAGAAGATCATCGGTCGCAAATGGTTACTAGCTGTATTCTAAATTTTTCCGTTGGTTATTCCTTATTTCATTGCGAAAACTACATTTGGATGTTAGCAATTTTCTCTAATGTGAGGTTTTCCTTGTACCAAAAGAAAAAGAAAAGTAGGCTCTTCCGTAACTTGTCCCAGCAGGTGCATGTAAACATTTGATAAACAACATAACAAACTCATCTTTACTTCGTTGAATGCGGCACTTGCAAAGACTGCACTTATTACATTCAGTCTGCAAACCTCATCTCTACTAAAGCGTTTAGAGAGGATGCCTTGACAGGATTTTTATCATATGACACACATCAGTTCCTAGTCTTACACAAACCTCCTAACCTAAATACATTAATACGTCCCGGCCAAGAAGCCTTCGCTCGTTTGACTGGGAAAATGAAAAACCAGCTCTCACAACCGATAAGCGCACAAAGGAAACGTTCTCCCGATATAAAAACAACAGTTGCTTGGATCTAGGTTAAGATGGCTTCTCCAACTGAATTGGACTCACAACAGTTATTCTGAACATCTTACTGGAAGTTGTGTATTCTTTTTGCTGATACGAGAGTATTAGAGAGAAGCATTGCTATTGTCATTGGACCCACTCCCCCGGGAACTGGAGTAATTGCTGAAGCAATCTGGCTGGCCTCCTCGTAACACACATCTCCAACCAGCCGATAACCTCGAGGACTCTTTTCATCCTGTAAAAAATGCACACAATGAACTCAAAACCTACTACCTTGAATCAGAGACAAACATCATCTCATCTCAATTTTTCAGAACACTGATATTGAAAATTCTCTAATAACAAAGTCAGTGCTTCATTTCGTTCACAAATCTTGAGGAAAATCAACAACAAATTTAACAAAGTTGAAGTAGAGAAAGGGAGAGATGTACTTAAGGACTAATTGTCAATGCACGATAGAAGGGAGTATCAACAAAGCATTCCTCACCTCAACTGGATTGATTCCGACATCAATAATTACTGCACCGGGTTTGATCCAGCTGCCCCTCACCATATTTGGTTGCCCCACGGCAGAGATTATAATATCCGCTTGTCTTGTGATCTCCTCAGGATTCTTGGTTCGGGAATGGACTATACTGATTGTAGCATCTTCCCTCTACCAGCACATGCATATTACGTTAGCTCAAGAAGCGAAACAAATAACTTATAACTAAGTCAACTGAAATGTCACCTGCAACAATAAAGCAGCTGGCATCCCAACAATATTGCTCCGGCCAATTACAACAGCTCTCTTTCCCTTGATAGGGATGCCATAT
Source organism: Malus fusca (assembly GCA_035220775.1). Lineage (NCBI taxonomy): Eukaryota > Viridiplantae > Streptophyta > Magnoliopsida > Rosales > Rosaceae > Malus > Malus fusca. The sequence continues at coordinate 21,839,930 of CM069065.1, read as the reverse complement.
CTATGCAACAACTCTATGCATCCTTTTGGCGTGCAAGGAACAAACAAGGGGTCCCTACCACGCATGGCAAGACGGCCAATATTTAGCGGGTGAAACCCATCCACGTCCTTCTCAATGTTAACAGCATTTAAGATGTTTTGCTCATTCATATGCTGGAAACATACACATGAAAAACAATTAGACTGGTTAGTCAGTCGTAAAACATGACGGATCAAATGCTGTTATAATAAGTTTGCAAATTCATCTACATTTCCATGGTCGTGAAAAGTTATACAGAACTCCACATACATCCCGTATGACTCATGTTTTAATGACAAAATGAGGGCAGAAGGGAGGTAAATCAATGGGAAACCAACATGTCCTTATCTAATTCATAGCTAAGTACACAAAACATGTATATGATGAAATCCCCAAGGAAATATTAAATGAATAAGCCCTGAAGCCACAAAGCAAAACAACCTAGAGTTCCATCGACAACAGTCAACAGAGTCAATCATTCTCACGAAACTAAAACACCAACCTCCATGACCAGCAGTTCTCTATTTTCGAAACGAGGATATTGGCAAAATTGAATATACTAAAGAGCTTGAAATTATGTAAAATTAATGACTGAACTTTAAAACATTTGAATAACTTGTTATTTATATTATGATTGAAACATGATTTCACAAAGGGAAAGCAAAATTGGAATTTAGAAGCATACACAAGGCAGGGGTAGCTGCACAAGGATGCCATGAACTGAAGGATCATCATTGAATCCCGCGATTGAGTTGAGCACTTCTTGTTCCGGGGAACCCTCGGGCAAGCGCACTTCAAAAGAATTAATCCCCACGGACTCACAAGCTTTCTTCTTGTTGCGCACATAAGTGGCAGAGTCCTTCCTGTCCCCAACAAGAATAACTGCCAAACCCGGAACAATGCCAATTGCATCCTTCATCTTCGACACTTCTGCATTGATCTCATCTCTGATTTGCTTCGCAATGGCTTTCCCATCGATCACTTTTGCCGATTCTTCAGTGGCCAATGAAGCTGTAAAATGGAAATTCAATAAACAAATTACAGAAACTGCTTTTAGAATTCTGCCAAGGTTTTATTCATAGCCCTCCACATGTTCGATGAAATGCGTCAGAGAACAAAAACACTCTCAAACAGCTAATCACACTCTTTCAACAAAACTCTAATTTGTTATGTATGAGAGGGAAGAGAGGCGTACCGGTGGGCGACGGAGACGGCGAAGCAGACGCGGAGGAGGAGTGAAGGGAGAGGCGTCTAGGGGAGCTAGGATTTATGAGGGGGCGAAGGAAAACGGCGCCGTGGTTGCGGTGGAAGAGGGGGTTCCTCCGAAAGGGGAGGAGGCGAGGCGTGGTGGTGGAGCAGCAGTCCGTGAATACCATCGAAGCCATCTGATGTTTTATCAGACAACGAGAAGAAGAATATAGGGGTTTTCGGTACGTTATGATCAAACTTCAAAAACCCTTTTGGGGTTTTAGGGTTTTAGCTCTGTGTCGGAGAGAAAGAGACACTGGTTCAGTGGCCAGCAGTGACAGTAGGAAAACAGTGCGGTGAAATTCTAAAGGGGTGTCCACCCACACCCCCTTTTTTACGTCTTATACATTTACTTTTTAGTTTTAGCCATAAATTAAAAAAAATAAAAAATTATTAATTAATAAATAATGTATGAGAAGTAAACAAGAGCATGAATATCACACCCTATTCTAAAAATTGAACAAATTATTCACTTGTAATTGAAAAGTTTTATGTTCGATTATAATCGACAAATTTGAACAATATTATTATCAACCCATTTTGACGATAACATCGTTTGAACCATAAATGAAACATAATTTTCTCTCTACAGCCCGCAAAGCCATAAACCGCATAGCACCGTATTTTCGTCAAGCAATAAAGAAACATAAAGTAATATAAAAACCAACAAAAGGTTGGGAACTTTACGGTTTTCTACACTTTGGACCCCGACACAGCCCAAAACAAAAAGGTGGTGCCTTGAGACAGAAGGATGCATCAAGAATATAGGTTTGTTCAACAAAGTTTATCGAACAAAAGTTTGTCAGCCGACTGTTTGCTATTGATTGCCTCTTCGGTGTATTTTCTGTACAATTTAATACCCATTGGAAGATGAATCATTTCTGTTTCGGGTCCAAAATCGAAGAAGTAATCTGCTATACAGTTCTCGAGCTGTTTCTACATTTTCCTTTTATCATTTACCGTGTTTGCCACCATCTAGATTGCCAGCGTTCCTTCAGTGAACTGGTTCTCATCTGTGGAATCCGGAGTCGGAGTTTTGGGTTTACTCATCATTCGAGAAAACCCGTAGCCAAGAGAACTTCCGCTAGTTTCACATAACTGTAGAAGAAAAACATAAATACGAATATCTCAAGTATCGGGATGAAGAGAAGTCAGAAGTGCTGGAACTTAGTTCATACTTAATGGTCAAAGCCAAAACTGAGGTTGCGGTAAAATTGTTGGCTTAAAATATAAAATAAAACAAAAGGAGAAGACGATGAGATAAATTAAACGTGGAGTACCTCAGTTAGCTCACCAAGGTGACGGGACCTATACTCATTGATTGTTGATGCGATCTCTGACATGGGTAGCTTAGCCTGAGGAGGAGATAAAATAAGAGGAGACGACGATGTTAGACACTTAAAGCAAAAACAATGTTACAATCATAAAACTGCAATGTCAAGTTTAAAAACAAGAAAAGCAGAATGTGGGCAAAACTGTCGAACATTTGAAGACAATACAGCAAAAAGAATCTTCGACGATGGCCATCTAATGATGAAATGTAAAAATTTATGGAAATAAAACCAAGCTCATGCCAATTACATGTCCCATTCAACCAATCTCTGCTTGATGATATACTATGTGGGTTAATGTCTTTTCTCCCAACGGCATTGGCTTAAGATGCTTAAAAAGAGGTCCAATTGGAGATCACTTGAGTCCAATTGTTAGATCCTTACATCTAGATGGAAGTCAAAAGAAATATCGACAATCAACTAATTTACCTGAGCTAAGACAGCAGCTGCCAACTGTAGACTAGGTTCCAAGGTCTCTGGGACAACCTGCAAGTTTCGTGAGAATTAGTCAACTCATGAATGCGACGCATGATAGATAACCTGTAAGTTGCCACTCATTCGTCATTACAGAAAATCTTGCTCGAGAATATATAAAATAATATACTAATCCATTAAATTACTTTGGACAGGTGCTGGCAACAGAGAGCATATTAAGAACAGGCATAAAAATATTACCGCTGTAGCCCCAGCCTTCTCCAAATTAAGACCATGATCAACATCATGAGCACGAACAAAAGTTTTCACGTTAGGGAAATACTTGCTCAGAGCCCAAACAGTTCTATAGTTTGCACCAGGAGAATCTAAAGTGATTGCTGCAGCACATGCTCTTTCAGCACCAACTTTGTGGAGCACCTACTCATGGGGTAGAAAGCATTTCAAATCATAAACTCACATATGAAATAACTATAATTTCAACTTATTGTACATACCTCTCGGCTACCAGCATCTCCAAAGTAGACTGGAAGGTCCAGCGAGCGTCCGACTGCCACTCTATCACTGAACAACAAAGAACAAAATAACGAGACATTATGAGTTGCAGTGTTTTGCAGAATTATAACCCTAATTCTGGAGACCAACCATTCCAAAGATTTTCAGGCCTTGAAATATACTTTTTTATTGTTATCGTGTCCTTGGTACTGGCTAAGAACATAAATAAACTCCAAAAACCATCCGTTGAGATGTGCAGACAAACTAGACTAACATGAAGTTGGTTAAATACACATGAAACTAACATGTAAACATCCAAAGTAGTAATTCTAGAAATATCAATTATAAAGAAAATTTGGAAATGTCCTCAAGATTACCTCCTCACATCAAGAGCTACAAATGGAATTAGACTCTCAGAAAGAAGCTGTGCAATTATCTGAAAATAAAAAGGGAGGGAAAAAACAAATTACAAACGTTACAAATACATGTAAAAGCTTGAAAGATTTAGAATTAATTGTATGATAGCTGCAATTTTTTACAACCTGGCCAACTCGCCCAAATCCACAGATGATTATATGACCTTGTAAATCATCCGTCTGAAAATGTAAGCAATCCAAGAGACACCAATTATCAGTAAATGCTAAATGGTAATTACCAAAAAAGTCGAGGATTAATGAAGAATTACATTTGTCTCATTTCCAACACAACCTAAACAACAAGAAAATAAGAATTAACAAATACCATGTGCATAGTTGCAGTTATTATATGCTAATCAAGTGCCTAAATAAACAGGGAAATATATTGTTGTAGATTCTAATTAAAAGGATTTTCTGGGTGGAAGACAATGCTTTTTAACAATTAGTCTAGGCAGAGCATCAAGAGTGACAAAAGTACATCTTTGTCAGGCATTTACCTCACTCTCGACTGGTAGTAAACTTCGAACGTCATGCACCTCAAAACGAGATGCAATTAACTGCCCTCCAGCAGCTAGCCATGGTGTGATGGCCATTGAAATTCCAACAACAAGGAAAAGCAAAGATGATAACTGAGGAGTCATTATTCCCTGCAGATGCCACAGTTAGTTCGATACTTCTAACATTACATAATGGCTGAGAAGACATTAAGTATTGTTTTTACCCTGTCAACTTAACATTATGAATCTTAATTTGTAATATTGGTTAACACCTTTAATGCATTAAAAGAAAGCTACTATCCGCAACTACATTACTTGTAGGACATTACTTGTAGGAAATAAACACCAAAAAGACCATATAAACTTAGTAAATTTTTATAGCTGCTACATGAAAACCAGCAATTCTCAGAAGCAGTATCAATGGCTAAAGGAAGCAACCTGATTAACAGCTTCACCAAATGCAACAAATGCAAACTCTCCACCAGGAGCAAGAAGAAGACCAACTCTTATTGCAGATATTATTGAAACGCCAAATAGTTTGCCAATCAAAGCAACCAATAAGGATTTGCCACCAATCAGAAGTCCTAATGATCCAGCTATAACCGGGAAGTTTGAAAGAAGAAGTTTCGGATCAATAGACATTCCAACCTGAAAACCCATAAAAATAGTTGTTACAAATTGCAGATATAAGAGCGACATTGTACAGACAATAGACTGACAGGATCATTTGACTAAAATTAAAAACAATTTCAAAGTCAAGAACTCAAGTAACATCCTTCTCTAAATTAGAAATTGGATAATTTCGTTTTAAACAATCCGCTAAGTTTCCTTGATATCATATAATCCAGAAGAAAATCCATTTCAAGCAATCACAGAGAACTGTTTCTTACAAGCAGTATCATCTAACATTACAGAAAGAGTGACACTTTATGACTCACTTTTAGATTACGGTATGTAATATTTGTTCAAAATTCTTGAGGTGGTATGGAAAGAAATGCTAGGAAATCATGGATTGACATCCCAACCAATTAAAGACATGTACGCCCAACCCGGGAGTGGACTGAATTTGTCAGGGGTTTCTTTTCTGTTTTTGAACAAAAAGTAGTTTTGGGGGCAGGTCTTCCCTCTCTATTTCTCAATTATTCTCTCAATTCAACCTCAAACAATTGCCACCAGAAACCACATACCGTCATAAAGAAGAGGCCCAGTAGAAGACCACGATATGGAGCAATATCTGACTCAACCTGCAAAGAAAATTCAGTTTCTGCAAGAAGCAAACCAGCCAAAAATGCTCCCAATGCCATAGATAGTCCAGCCTATTCAGGAGACAAAAGAAAAACACAAAACTTTGTAACTCTCAGGAATGACCCAAAAATAAATTAACTAAAAGACATAGAATGCACAATCTACCCTGGCAGTGAGAAGACTTGTTCCTAGAATAACAAGCAAAGTATTGGCAGAAAATATTTCTGCATTTTGATTTTCTGCAATTTGCCTATAAATTGGTCGAAGCAGCTGCAAAACCACAAAAAGAAACATTAGGTTCAACGCACAAACTTAACTCTTAAAAGAACTTGATGAGATAAAACAACAGAGCTTGTAAAAAAATTGGCAAACGTTCCAAACTTGTTTTCTCAAGCAATATGAAATATATGTTTCCTCTCCTCCCAGTCCTTTACTTACTCTAAGAGAACATGGTTTAGCATTATTTTCAATCAAGATTGCAACAATGGAGACTTAGTAGTCTGTTGAACCATTTAAAGCTTCAACTGTAAATGCCTAAACCAGCCGTGCAGTTACTTTTCCTGGGAATTCACCCATTTCATTGACATAGTTCTCAAAAGTTTTGGATGTATGAAGACTTACCAAGCGTCCACCAGCAATTATGGCCGTGATGGCAACTGCTGCCTTTACAGCAGCAAGTCCAAGAGCTTCAGCAATGGCTTGAAAACCAATCTACAAGTAGAAGATGAAGTTACATAGTATGATAAAAATAAGTAGCATGTTTGGCTCTGAAGTTCTGAACAATGATTAGATTCTCAACAACAAGAGGAGAGGATAAGTAGTATTACCCCTCCTTTGGATGAATTTGGTGAAATCAGAGGTATAAGAATTAGCAAAACCACAACAGCCAAATCCTGAAAATTAACCAAAAAGTGAGTAATGTAACTAATTTAGTTCAATGATTTGTGAAACAAACCTAGATGATATGAAATAACCAAAGGTGCAAAGAAAAGCCTAAAATAATGATGGAAGGGGTAGCAATCTAATTGCCAAGAATCAACACATAGTACGTAACCATAACGTCACTTAACCATGCACTAAATTTAAAGCTCTGATGGGTATTTACTGTATGGAGGACTCAAATATCCAAACTATGCAATATGCATTGCTGAGGCTGATCACCCTACCATAATTGCTCACTGTAAAGATGCAAAAGTAAGGACTCTAAAATCATGGATCTATGTGTCAAGATGTTTAGTTGATTCAACTAGACCACAAACTCTAAGTTACCAAATATGCCGTTAATATATTAAAAAATGTACCGAGTCATTTTCCAGAAAATGAAGTCTTTTGAAACCAATGGACCCTTGACATGTTTTTTAAAATTCAAAGTGACCTGGAAAAGTAGGACAGAAAACGTAGCACGGCCATGACGTGAAGTGCTCTCACCCCGCTCTTGCAAGACCTGAAAATAAGTTGAAGCATATTAATTACTTGCCTGTCAAAAGAATATTCATTAGTAGGCTCTTGCAGTATTTTCTTATAAAAAATAAATAAATTATTGGGAAAAAGTGCAGAGAAGTGCAACCCATGTACAGAAACCATAAATAACATATAGACTAAAATAAGATCAAGCAAGAAATCTAGGAAGAACAGAACAAAAGAAAAAAACTCGATGTCTTTATCATCCACTCAAACATCCTTAAATAATCATAGGATTCCTCTTCTTCAAAAGCTCTTATGTACCACTGAACACCACACCAGAATTCACACATGATGAACAATATACACACTGCTCTATTGTGCTTATAACGAACTGAACATTTCAACCCAATAGAGAACCAGAAACTGAACTACAAGAAATACTAAACGAATATAGGATAAAAACCAGTATTTTGAAGCCACTGAACAATGCAGAAGAATTAAATCATTTTTTGTGCTGGCCTGCTGTGTTTGATACAAACAATACCTACTCACCAATATTCTGCCTCTAACCCACAAACTATCAATAATTAAACTGTCATGGTGAGCTGCTTCTCATTTCTCACATGAAGAAGGCTGCTTTTACTGGAATATTCACACCCCAGACCCCTTTCCAAGAGAACAAGGCTTTTTTTTTTCTCAAAGAAGGAAAATTTCCACAGTAGTTACCCACTTCATCATAGTCATCATGAATTTTGTATTTATTATAAGGTCCAAAAACCCCTTAGTAACTTAATATATCTGCATTGAACATATCCAGATACTCAATATTGTATTTCTTCATCTATCTACCCATATAATTACATTTTGAATGAGCAAATAAATAAAGCAAAACATTACCTGCAGAACAACTGCAGTGGATGATAAAGCCAGACCATTGCCAATTACTATTGCAGCAGGTCCAGGCAGCCCACAAACATAATGAGCAACCACACCAACCACAACAGCTGTCACCAAAACCTGCATTGGTTATGCATATTAACAAACTTATAGAAAACTTGTTTCTCACTACCAATACAGAAAATCTTACTAATGGCCAGGCCGAAACGAATATGAGTAACTCACCTGAGCAGAGCCTAATCCAAATACATATTTCTTCATTGAACTCAACCTTTCAACAGAAAGCTAAAAAATGCAAACCAGAGTATTGTTAATTTTCCTCATTGTAATTCAAATTAAGCATAATTTTTTTTTTTTTATCAAATTGAAATAGCAATATGTCCAATTTGTCCACTCCACCTCGAGGCCAATGTTGAACAGCAAGAAAACAACCCCAAATTCAGCAATTGCCTTTGTCCCATGTACATGACGAATAATAGAGAGGCCATAAGGCCCAATCAAGATGCCAGCAGCTAAGTACCCAAGAACAGGACTGCCTAAAGATAGCAAAAGACAGATGATACCCATCAGTGAAATGGCGTTATAAGCCCAGGCAGTTATGATATGATGGTGTGATGTGGAAAAGAACCAAAACGTATTTTGTCAACTTGTGATCAAATCCATAGAATTACCCTCTTAATGAAACTTACTTTAGCTAAGTTCAAGAAAGTGTAATAGGGTAGGGTGATGCAGTACAGAGGTTGGCTAAGTGTAAGTCTAGATTATAAAAAGGTATATGACAAGAAAGTGAAAGGTATATGACAAGGAAGTGAAAAATAAATAAATAAATAAATAAAACAGTAGAAAGACATAGCTAATCCACACATTAAAAGTTCAGTGTTTGGTTGGTGGAACTCCGAACTTTATGGTTTATATTCTAAAGCTTAAAAAGTAATGCAACTCTATAACCAAAACCAACTAGAAAATACTACTCGCCTACATTTGAAATGACAAAAAAAAAACCAAACAAGTGTGAAATAGAAATTAAAGCTATAGAGATTCAGTTACCTCCAGGAATTCTTTGAAATACAGGCACAAATATCACACTTGCTAACAATAACCATAACATGTCAAAAAGAGAAGCTTCCTCCTCATTCACCTGAGAAAAAGATAGAACAGATCAGAAAGTTGAAATTATGATAGACGTTAGACCAAAATAAAAATTTTGTTAGGCAACATACCTCTTGATGAGGAATCATATCAATTAGTTTTTTAATTCTTCTAGGAACTTTCTGTAATTCTCGAACTAGAGGCTTCGCACTTGAGGAAACTTCTTCAATACTAGTGGTGATGACGTCTGGCTGTTGTAACAGTTGTGTGGCCCTTTCCACTCGATTAGCATAAAAGGTGAGCCTGTGATCAATTTCAACATCTTGAGGTCAAAGCAAGACAAGGCTCACACCCCATATAACCATTATAAGAGCAGGAATTTTTTTAAAAGAAAACCCTTTTGAAGAGGGGAAAACAAGGCACAGTAATAAACGAAATAACAAGTAGAAAAAACACTACATACCCTACTCCAAATAGGAACATCCCGACAACCAGCTTTGGCCATTCCTTCCTTGCATACTCCATCAGACCTTGGAAAACTGATGTCGGAGTCCCATCAGCAGAAGAGAAGAAAGATGCAGAAAAGAAACGAGAAGATTTCTTCAATAATGTCTTTGGAGAATTTAACGGTGAACTCTCCCTACTCAAGTCCTTCTGAGTTTCCTGCTTTTTAGCTTGAACCACATTCTTTGACTTTTCAGCTTCTACGTCAGCGTCTTTTAGAGAATCCAAACTTAACTTTCCATTCTCATGATCACTCAAATCAACAAATTGATTTGCGTCTTCAAAACTCTGGCTGATTTTGTCAGAAGGGCTGTCTGCCAAAGGCTTGACAGCCAACAAATCACCATCAATTACCACATCTCTGTCCCTTTCAACAATGATATCAGCAGAACTTCCTAGGACTACCGTCTCCTCTTCCTCAAGAGCAGGATTATCATCACTCAACACCTGTCCTTGGTTGTTTTCTGTGGTGTCAACAATTGAGTTGGAGATAGATTTCTGTGCTCTTTGTAATGCAATTTCTGCATCGTTGACATGCTTTGCAGCTTCAAGTTCAAAAGCAACAGCTTGCTCCGCTAAAAGCATTATGTTGGTTACATCCTCTTCTGCTTTCAAAGCACTGAGCTGTGCTTTCTTTGCAACCTCATTCAACCTGTCCACTTCCTTCTGCAACTCCTCTTTTTTACTATGCAAGTGCATTAGCTCTGCCTCACAGTTGGCCAAATTCGCCTGGCATTCCTTAATATCTTCCTGGGCAACCAAAAGTGCTTTTTCTTCTTCTTTGCAATCATGTTCCCCATCATTCTCTTGTGAAATTTCAGAAGAATTGGTCTCTCCTTTTGCAACCTGTAAAGATTCCACTGCCACCCGAAGCCTTGCCTCTGCTAATGAAAGTGCCATTTTTGCTTTCTGAACACCTTCTTTGCCAATAGTCTCTTCATGAACGATCTCTTGGACAGTATCAAGGGTTGAGTTAACATTATTCCAAGCATTTGCTGCTTCATCCCGTAGGCATATCGCGGCTTCTGATATTCTCTGAGCCTTTTCTTCAAACATGGTACTATTAAGTCGTGCAGCTTCAAGCTCTTTCATGGCATTTTGCAGCAATTCGTTCAATTCATCCAATGTAGGTGCCTCTGGTTCTTCTTTTTGTTCTTCATATCCATCCTCTTCTCTGGAATCACTCAACTCGGCATCATGAACAGACCCAACTCCTGAGCTCTCATCATGACCTTCTAGGTATTCCACATTCTGACCATTTCCATTAACATACGCTAATGAGTCATTACTCTGACACCGCGACCACCAAACTGTTCTTGACCCTTTGAAAACACTACCAAAGTTACAAGATAAAGGCACTTTCGGATTCGAATTCCACAAACGATCATCAGCTTTTTCTCTATAGGTCAAACGTGAAATCCTACAACCACTTACACAGACAGTTCTCTTCAACTTCTTACCTGACCATGCTTTCACAACAATTCTCGAATTACCCAGAAAGTTACAACTAACATCTTTACTCCCAAAGATAATCGGTGAACTACTCAAGCAATTCAACCTCTTATAACTAGCCCCTTCACTGCCATATAACACATTTGGCTGCTGAAAACTACACAGAAAATCCATATTCGAACAGCAGCCTAAAAAAACCACACTGAAACGCCTATAACCGCAATCAGCATCACATTGACACTCTCATTCCTCGCTCGATTTTTCGACAAACACCTGGCCAAACAAATCCAATCTACTATAAATAAAATAACATCAAATCAACTCATAAATTCATAAAAATCAATAGCTCTAAACCCTAAAACCACCAAAAATCCGTAAACTCGCACCTTCGCACAACATGCATAAATTCACACACACGCCAGTTCATTCACATTTCACAAAATCCCAAACAAATCCACACGTACCTAATCACACAAATACACATACACACAGAATAATCGGAACACGAATTAGTTCCAATAACTACAAACAGACGCAGCCAACCGTATACGAATACGTATATGTAAATGCAAGTGCGTGCGTGCGTGCATGCGGCGGACTTACCGATAATCGGAGGAAACAGCTGGGAAATCCAAAGGCGGAGTTCGAGAGGAAAATGGCGGAAGTGAGAAGCGCGAGAAGCAATCGACGACGTCGTTTTGGTACTGGTTCGGCTCGCTCAGTCTGCTCTGGAGAAGGAAATGGAAACTCAGCTTCCAGTCCAGTAGTCTAACTGCCTCTTCTCTCTTTGGAAGGTCGGAAATGTCAAAACGCCTCCTCCGTCCTCGCAACGAAATAAAAAATAAATAAATAATCAAACAAATACATTTGTTTTTTTCTATGAGGAAAATACAACTTCGTTTTGTCTCCACGTATGCACACACGTACACGGTACACCTAACCTACCACATTCTCGCGAAAAAATAATAAATAATGCTTAAATTTGTCAATATTTAAAGTTAAATTATAATTTTACCCTTACGAACCCATTTAAAGAGGTGTTTTTTTTTTAAATTAATTTTCAAACTTTTTAGAACTTTTTAACTTTTTCATGTCAGTTTAAATTGGTCTTAACATTTTTAAACATTTCAAATAAGTACTTAAATTATTGAAATGCCATATTTGTTAAGTTCCAATTAATTTTTCAAACATAGATTATATTCATTACCCACCAACTAGGGATGGGCAAATACTCATTAGTTATAGGTAACCGCGGTTACCCGCCCATTTATATTAAACGGTTACGGTTATGGGTAACCGTTTAGATAAATAAACGGTTATGGGTATAACCGTTTACTCGCGAAATTTAAATGGGCGGTTATGGGTATTAACCACTGTTATAAACGGGTAACCGTTTACCCATTTATTTTATATATGTAAAACTAACACAAACCATGTTCTCGATCCAATAAAACTTAGCACCCAATAAATTAGCAAGGAATTCATCGGTCCTTCTCTCAATAACACTACTACAGGAATGATGATTCTCATCATCAAGGAATTGGCCAAATTAATTTAAATTATTTGCGGGTAAAGATGAAATTGACATAAATGCTTTGACAGAAATGTATTCTAAACAATTTTTGTAACCCAATAATACTTAGCAAATATTATATTTACCTTCATTGGTAACAGTTAAAAATATCGTCTGTAAACTATTATTTCAATTATTGGAATGGTATAAGGACTTAAAAATTAAAATATGGAAATGTATGATGAATGTACCTATAATGGTGTTTAATTGTCAAAAAGAAAATTATGACAATTTTTTTTTAATTTTCAAGTTGTTAAAAAACATGTAGACGGGTGAAAAAAAGGTAATGATAAAAAAAAAAGATAAACGGGTTAAAAATGATAAATGGGTAAACGGGTATTAAACGGTTACGGTTAAATGGGTATGCGGTTATGGGTATGGTTAACCGTTTATAAATGGTTATGGGTATAAGTATAACCGTTTAGGCAATTACCCAACGGGTAAACGGTTATGCGGATATAAGCATAAACAGTTATGGGTAAATTAACCGCGGTTACCCGCCCGCATAATCATTGCCCATCCCTACCACCAACTGGTATATCATGGTCAACATTAATATTAGTTGCCTCAAAATCTAAATTTCAAACATAGATTATATAATATGGTATCCAATTATCAAACATGTATTGAATTGAATTGAAAATTTTGATGGAGTGACAAAAAATGAATATTGCTTCATGTTGTGACAAATTCTTTGACTGTACCAATATTCGAAAAATCAATGTTCAAATTTTCTCTTAGAATTATAAGAAAAGAAAAGAAGGAAGCAAAAAAGCGAAATTAACAACTTGCAATATTAGTAAGATGCAAATACACATCTATGTACTTCTATACGACTGGTTATTGTATTTAAAGGAATTTGGGTAAGTTTTTTTAAATGTGAACTGAAGTCAGTACTACGGTTTAGTGATATTCATTTTCACTTGTAAGTGAGAAATCTTATATTCGATTCTCATCAAAAATAAATTTGAACTACATTATTACTAGGTTATTATGAAGCTAAGATTACTACTAAAAAAATGCGAATAAAACTTTTCCCTGTATCTTTAATAGTAATTATCTTATGCAAATACGGTTGAAGGATGAATGGGTCATGAGTGGTGATAATAATATATTTGGATTTTAGCCACTTCTGATGCGTCACGACTTACAAGTTTGCAAACTCAGCAAAATCTGCAGGCCTTCAGCGACGATACAGATTTAAGGGGGTGTATTTAATTGAGATTTTGAGATATTTTAATTCTTTTAATGAATATAGGGGTATTCAATCAAGATTTTAAGTGATTCTCTGAAATTCAAGGTGTATTCAATTAGAATTTTAAGATAGTTTTTTTAAATCCTTAGAAATCCAGGTGTATTCAATTAGGATTTTAAAGAAGTTTATAACATTTCAGGTGTATTCAATTAGAAATTGATTTTAAAGAATTTGAGAAAGTTGAGGAATTAGAAGGAATTGAAAAGATTTCGTAGTGTATTTTAAGTATTCACAAATCTCACCTCTCCCCATGAGATTTCGAGGGAATTGAATCAAAATTTTATATGGAATCTCTACAAATCAATTAAACTCCATAAAAATCCATAGATTTATAAATCCATTAAAATCTCTCAAATTCTCAATTGAATACACCTCGTTTAAGCTTATTAGGTGGGCCCGTGTAACATATCAATCTGGCGCATGTCATTTGCTATTTCCGTGGCGTGTGTACATGATTGAATATAAGGAATGGAAATTGCACTCCGATTCAAGTGTTTATTAATATTTTTGAAACGAAAATATACGTCAAACTCCCTACGCTTTGGAAATTGAATCCTTAAAATAAAGAATTCGGCTCCTAAGACCTACTCCAATATTTGAAGTAAAACTTAAATTTTAGGTTTTAAACCTACTCTAACTTGCTCCAACCCTTGGACGAAGTATGAGTTTTAACCCAAAACTCATTTTTAGGGCAAATTTAGGCCGAATGTCTCCTTCTAGTTAGTGGGCTAGCCACCATATATGTGTTTTTATTTATTTATTTATAAATTCATTGAATTCAGCGGCTAAAATCTAATATGATCAAATCTAATGGTAAAAAAAACATATATATCTAAAGGTTCAAATTTAAATCCTACAGCTAAAATAATTAAGAAAAAAAATTATTTCACATGTTTCATATTCTTTTATAGTGTCATACAAGTTTCATGGTGCCGGTTTATTGGTTTTTCAATATTTATTCGAATCCAAATATTTTCAAGTTAAAATGTTCATAAAATTAAATTATGATAGTCTACATAATTTTTTTTAAAGTTACTTTAAGAAAAAAAAAATTATCCTAAATTAATTCTTTAGAAATCTTGGGCTAAAAATTTAATCAAAAAAGTTGGAGCAAAAAAAACTATTTTGGATTAAAACCTAAATTTTTTTGGTTAAAAATTTTAGATTTTAACCCAACGATTGGAGATGGTCTAAACTCCCACATCAAATGTAATCATATTAGGCTTTTTTTTTTTTTTTTTTTTTTTTTTTTTTTTGTAATTCTGATTCAGATAGATTAGTAACCAACTTACATGAAAACATTATCATTCGTTCTCCAATTTCCAGAATACTTTAGTAAACTACTTCTATAGGAATCCAATTATAACTCCTCATCATTCCAACTCCTCAATTCAATTCTTCTTCAATTCAATTTCTTTCATTATGATTACAAATTAATAAACGATCCAATAGGAGTGGGCATCAATGAGTTGGTTGGATAGTACTTTAATATGTTGGCCAATCCAATAAGTTTGGTCAGAGTTTTCCAAATTCGTTGCTATACAAGAAAATTGACAAACCAACCCACCCAAAACCTTTTTAGGTGAGTTGAGTTGGGTGGTTTTCATGGGTAGAGTTTATTTTCACAACATTTTTAGCTCTTTACATACTACTTTTTATTTCTATAAATCAAGTAGAGACAAATGACATAATTAAACAGGGATGTGTGTTTCTCATTTCCTTTGTTATAGCTTCAGTTTTTTGTGCATTTTTGCTTACCACCCTCAAGTGGTGGTTATGCTTACCACCAGTAATGGATTCAGAATTCTAACATCGGGTGATTTTAATCAACGTACGCTAAGAGCTAGTCTAGCGGCGGGCTCTATGCGCCTAGGTGGATTAGGCAGATTTAGATAAATTTATTATATATCATATAAATAAGTGCATATTTATACTTAAAAAAAGACACTTGTATTGAGAAATTGAGTTTATATTTTAATTTGGTTTATTATTTAACAAAAAAACATATAAAAATATTATAATATTTGCTTTAGTATTTTAGTGAATTTGATGGTTTGCGATGAAAGTTCAAGTTATAGCACTTTAGTAGTATTTTTTTAACGAAATATTTTCAAAAGTATGAATTCATAGTGAATTTTAAAAGAAATAATGGTGTCAAACATGGTATAAAAAGTATTGGTTGAGTAATATATCATCCCTTTATTAATTAAAATGCTAGTGTCACAACCTGATTGGACAACAATTAAAAAAAAATGGAGAGTTGTGTTGGAAGTATGCCCACAAAGCCACTCATTTGATGTAATAGCTTTTTGGAATACTTAATATGTTAAACTTTTATATGTTTAACGGAAGGGCAATACTTATTGTTAATCACTATTTATTGAATCATGTGTTTAATCAATAAGAGAATCCAAGGGATGTATTTGACATAAGAGATAAGTGATCTAATGAGTTAGATTAAGGAGACCTTTCTCTTATGTTCATTCCTAAAACGTTCCTAGCCATAGGATTGCCAATTGGGCATTGACAATCCGCTAAGGTTAGTATGTGTTATGTTGACTCAAACGTGAGTATGAACTAGTCTCAAGTCATTTGGTGTTGGACACTAAGACAAACACATAGGTGCTCGAAAGAGTAATCGAGTACACTGAACTGCGATTAATGAGAGTTCAAACATACATGTCATGTACGAACTCTAAGGTTACAATATGCAAAGTAGTCCTTAGACCTGAGGCATCATAGATGTCTAATGGTTAGGTCCTTGATCTTTGATCATGACAAAGGCATTCCCTCGGATTGTCCACGGCATTGTTGGGGTCATGTGATCTAGTCATGTAGGCATATGAATGCACAACAAGGGATCTCTAACCTTCCATGGTGGAAGGAGTATACTCTAAAATATGATTCTAAAGTCTTTGGCCAAAGCAAATGAATATGACTAAGGAAGATGTTCCAAATCATATTCAAGGGAATCATATAAGAAAGTATCACATTGGATAGTAGACATGAAACAAACTATCACTTAAAACAATGTGGTTAAGAGTATTGTATTAGAGAATGACCGTATTGCATTGTAATTGTAACTGGATAGGTTCTCCAACCAATTCTACTTAGCTTGGGTAACCATGACATACTGCTAGGTGTCACTCATGGTTTGTGGAAGCCCTATTGATTAGCAAACACTAATCATCAAAAAGGGAGAATTGAAATGTGGTTTCAATTCACAATCGATAGTTAAGAGTAACATCGCCCACTGCCTCGCTAATTGGAACCTAATGGATCGCACACCAAATAAGGATATATGTGAAGCAATTAAATGAAATGGATAAGCAATTAAATGGTTTAATTGAAGAATGGTCAAGATTAATTAATTAGTTAATTAATTATACGAAATGTTCGCATTGGGCTTTTAAGTTGGTTTTAGGGCTTCGGGGCCCAAAAGTGTTTTGGTCCACAAGGCCCATTATGTTTAAGTTGTATGACAACTAAAACAAAATGGGCAATAAGCCCAATAACCATATAGGCCAACCATTTAGGGTGAGGGTATGCAAGTTTGCTTAATTGCAAGTTTGCCACTCACCTAAGAAATGAAGTATAAATTCATCTTTATAGCTTTGTTTTCAATTAGGGTTTTCTAAGCTACTTGGGGAAAGTTATCTAGCAAATTTACTTCCCTAAGTGATCCATTTTCATCCTCACAAATTACATCCTTGGTGAAGAGACATAGAGACATCAAACTTTTGGTGTTTTGGAGAACTAATCCTCAAATCCTCAAAGAAGCAAAGGAGCACTAAAATGAGGAAAATCACAAGGAAGATCCAAGGAGCAAGGAGGTGACTTGAAGGCCCTCCACTTGGGTGAATCCCTTGTGTAATCAAGGATGAGCTTCAAGAGTAAAGAATCTCTAAATTCTTAATTATCTTTAATGTTGTTAAAGAGTCTTTTGGTTCACCATATACTAGGCTTTGAAAGTCATGGGTTTCATGAATTGTTTTTTGATGCATGCCTACTTTAAAGAGTTAATTGTTAGCATATGTATTCAAATGTTCATACATGTTCTTAGCTAGGACAAAATTTTTCCTTCAAGTGGTATCAAGAGCCTAGGTCTAGTGTATGGTGGATCCTTTTGGGTTTTGTGATTTTCATGTTTTATGATTTAAATGTTGTAAATGTTACAAGCTTTGTTCTTGCTTTGAATATAAATTTTGCTAGAAAATTTAGCATCTCAAATGTTGTAGATGTATTTCATTTAAGCATGAATATTGGAACTAAAAATTTGGTGCCATGTATTTTGAGTTTTCATAAGTGTTCTTCAATGTTCTTGGAGTTCTTGCCAAGAACAAAAAGTTTTGAAGTTTTGATTCAAAAAGTTTTATGTTTTTACATAAAGTTTTGATTTAATTTTAGTGGGTGATGGTTAATGATTAAGTAATTTTAATGGGAGACAAACTTTGTTTTAAAGAATGACATAAATCATTTCATACAAAATTTTATTTCATCTTTACCTCACCTAACATAACCCACTTACAAAACTTTGTATAAAATTTGAATTTTCATCACTAAAACACTATATGGCCGGCCACCCCTTTAAAATAGGGTATTTTTGGGTGTTTTGTGCACTTACATAAAGTTTTGATACTTTTGTGTATTTGCATTTTGGCCCAAAAGTTTACGTTTTTACGTTAAGGTCCAAAAACTTTAAAGGACAAATTGTTTTGCTCCTTTAATGATGTTTTTGACATTATTAAAAATGTTTGGGTTCTAAGTTGTAATTACATGAAGTTGTGGACTCTTGTGTTTTTACAAAGTGACCCCAAAAGTTTTTGTTTTTAGAAAATGGCCCAAATTAGATGAGAACAAAATGGTTTGTCTCTTTAAATGAGAATTGGATTTTCATTTTATTTAGTTTCATTTAAATCAATTCTATGGATCCGAAAACCAATTGTTTTAAAGTTGTTTTCTTAATTAAATGTGTTTGATTAAGAGAAGGGTGATTATGAACCAAATGCCTCGATAATTGAGCTATGTGATTGGCCGCTTTACATTATGAATGTTTGGGCTTGGTAGTGTAGATATGAATGTAATTTGATTAGTTCAAGATTGTTGTAAATGGACATAAGTCCATCATTTATGTTGTAAAAGGGCATAAGCCCTTATTATTATTTCATGTATTCCTTTTGTTTAAATGTATGCAAAATGGAATAGTTGGGTCCAACGCCCAATAGGAAATAACGGTTTAATTGGATTAAACGCGTAACTAAAATCAACAACTACATACCTTAGACCCAAGGTCCAACACAAGGCTCGTGTTGGATCAAATCAAACGGTTCATAATCATCCTAAAACCTAATATGACTATATAGTCCATATGAGGATGCAAAGCATTCGTTAGTAGTTCCATATAGTCTTGCTTGTTTCAACGAAACAGTGGGAGTATTATATACTACTAATTCATATAAACTTGGACCAATGGTTGTGATAGGCCCAAGTTCTTTTAATGTGATTAAAATGTTTTGATGTAGCCCAACGCTATTCCCTAAACAAATGAATATTAAGTTGATAAGCGAGAGATGTTTAGAATATCTCTTCGTAGGCCTTCCACCGTGGTGGGCTTCAATCGTTTGTGACTCGTACACCGTATTCATCCAGTTTTGGGGTATACAAAGTATGTGCTTACATTCAGGAGAAGCCCATAAACATATGATGAAGTGAAAGTAGGCAACGAGTATGGCCAATATGATATTCTTCTGAGCCCATTCTTGAACCCCTATTTGAACTAGCATGGTGGGAATGACTTAAACTAAGTGCAATGATGCCAATAAGATATTCTTCTGAGGCATCATTCTCTAGAGGCCGAACTAGATGGGTAATTACAAAAGGTTGTAAATGAATAATGCGTTATTCTCTCATCATTATTTTTGCTAACCAATAAGATATTCTTCTGAGGTGGGCTTGGTAATGGTGAGTCTCCCATAACCCACTAAGAGTTCAATATAACTCTCAAATTCTATTGAGGGATGTGGAATTTGCCAAAAATGGTGGGTGATACTATTTGATTAAAAGACCCAATCAAAATAGTTTTAAACAACAATGCTAATTCGATTTCTGTTATGTTATGTAGTGAACGACATGCCTAAAATTATACCCACCATTATACTTGACAAAAAGGGCCTAAAGGGCCAACGTTTCCTTGCTTGGTATCGCCACATTGAGAATGTCTCAAAGGTGAAAGACATATTGTATGTACTTAAGCAATCCCCTCCTCATGTACCTCCTACGAAACTAGCTTCAAAGGAGGAGTGTCAAAATTATATTAGACACTATGAGGATGACTTACAAGCCAAATGCTTAATCCTCACTTCACTTAGTGAGGAGCTTATGAAGCTACATAAGCACATGGACACTTCTTGTGCCATGGTTGAAAGTTTGCATAAGATGCATGACCTTGAGACTAGTAATGTACGATTCTCAAATATTTGTAGTCTAATGAATGCCAAAATGGCAAAGGGGACATCGGTCCATAAACATGGACAAAAGATGGAAAGGATCTTTCAAGATCTTCAAAGTTTAGGAACTTCCATCGATGGGAAAATGGCCCAAGACTTTTTCCTTGCATCTCTCTCGGATGATTTCACTAAGTTTATCGTAAACTATAAAGTGAATAGATTCGATCATTCTTTGAAAGAGATGATTGACATGTGCTGTAAATTTGAAAAAGGTTTCAAAAGGGACAGTGGGAGTGAGAATGCAATGATAAGGAAAATGTTACATAAGAAGAAGGCAAAGAAATCCAAAGGAACATGCTTTCATTGTGGAAAGGATGAACGTTGGAAGAAGAAATACAGGGTGCGCATTGCGAGCCTTATGACACGGACTTTTGAAGAGACTATTTCTGTCATAGAGAGTGCTTTTACAGTGAGCTCCAATTCCTGGATATTTGATTCAGGCGCTAGTCAACATATCTGTAATACGTTGCAGGGACTAACAAGGAGCAGATCACTGCGCAATGAGGAGATGGTTGTGCGAGTTGGGAACGGCACTAAAATCTCTGCAAAAGCAATAGGCACCTATATGCTTAACCTACCCTCTGGGGAAGTCCTGGAACTTAAAAATTGTTTATATTTTCCTTCATGTATAAAAAATTTGATTTCCATCTCTAAGCTTTTACGAGATGGGCACTCAGTGTTGTTTGACAAAATGAGTTGCACTTTATACTTGAACGGTCGTATTATCTCTCATGGTAATATGATAGAGGGACTTTTTCACCTAGAGACGAATAGTGGGATGCACTGTATTGAAAGCGGGAATACCTCAAAACCCAAAAGGGTTAGAGAAGAAGTTAACCAAGAAAAGATGTGGCATCTTAAACTTGGACATGTGAACCTTGATAAGACTCGCAAGATGTCGAAAGACAGATATTTCCGCCCATTAGGTAATGACCGGATGGGTACTTGTGAAAGTTGCTTGAAAGGGAAGATGACCAAATCTCTATTTACTGGAAAAAGGAGAGCGTGCCACTGAAATTCTAGGGTTAATCCACACTGACGTATGTGGACCTATGTCTACTACGTCGAGAGAAGGCTTCTCATACTATATCACATTCACCGACGATCACTCTCGGTTTGGCTATGTATATCTTATGAAGTACAAGTCAGAATCCTTTGAAAGGTTCAAAGAATTCAAGAATGAAGTTGAGAAGCAAACTGGGAAACAGATAAAAATCCTAAGATCGGATCGAGGGGGTGAATATCTGAGTAATGAGTTCCTAGATTATCTCAAAGAGTGTGGAATAATATCACAGTGGACTCCACCGGGAACTCCACAACTTAATGGAGTTTCTAAAAGGAGAAATCGAACCTTGATGAACATGGTTCGTTCTATGATGAGTTCCGCTGATCTACCAGTAACATTCTGGGGATACGCTCTATATACAGCAGCTTACTTGCTTAATAGAGTACCTTCCAAATCAGTTTCACAAACACCCTATGAGATATGGCATGGAAGAAAGCCAAGTCTTAATCATATTAAGATTTGGGGTTGTGAAGCATATGTCAAGAAGCTTGAGGCTACTAAGCTTGAAGCGAGATCAGTAAGATGCTATTTTGTGGGATATCCTAAAGAAACTATGGGATATGAGTTCTACCATCCTGACGACCAGAAAGTCTTTGTCGCCAGAACTGCTAAGTTTCTAGAGGACGAATTTGTTCTCAAAGGAACTATAAGCAAACAGATGGAAATTAATGAGATTAATAATGAACCACAAACAAGCACTCGACATATTGACAACCCTGTTCCTGAACCCCTAGCTCCACGTAGATCTGAACGGGTTAGTAAGCCACCTATGAGGTTTGGCTTAAAAAATGACTTTGATGAATTGTACCTTTTAGGAGACAATGAAACAAAGGAGGACCCTAGGGACTACACTGAAGCAATGTCCGACATTGATTCAAAGAGATGGCAAATGGACGTGAAGACGGCCTTTCTGAACGGCTACCTACAGGAAGAGCTCTATATGACTCAACTCGAAGGTTTCGTGTCCGAGTCTGAAGAGACTAAGGCATGCAAGCTTCAAAGGTCCATTTATGGACTTAAGCAAGCCTCCAGGAGCTGGAACATTCGTTTCGATACTGAAATCAAAACGTTTGGTTTTACTCAAAACGAAGACGACAATTGTGTTTATCAAAAAGTCGTTGGGGATGCAGTAGTATTCCTAGTGTTATATGTAGATGACATATTACTATTCGGGAATGACACTGCAGTACTTTCTTCTGTAAAAGTGTGGTTGTCTAAAACCTTCCACATGAAAGATTTAGGAGATGCATCTTATGTACTTGGGATAAAGCTCTATCGTGATAGATCCAGAAAATTAATTGGATTATCCCAATCGATGTACATTGATAAGGTGCTAAGTAGGTTCCAGATGGAACAATCTAAGAAAGGTTTTCTTCCTGTGAGACATGGAATTCACCTTTCTAAGTCCATGGGACCTAAGACTCCTGAAGAGATACGGCTAAATGAATGAAATTCCTTATGCTTCCGCCATAGGGAGTCTCATGTATGCCATGATATGCACAAGGCCTGATATCGCATATGCTGTGAGCATTACTAGTCGATATCAATCTAACCCAGGATCAGAACACTGGGCAGCTGTCAAGATGGTCCTTAAGTACTTAAGAAGAACTAAGGACATGTTCCTCGTTTATGGAGGAGCAGCAGAGTTGCGAGTGGAAGCCTATACAGACGCAGATTTCCAATCTGACGTCAATGATAGAAGTTCCAACTCCGGATATGTATTCACTCTGAATGGTGGGGCTGTCAGTTGGAAAAGCAAGAAACAAAGTGTAATTGCTGATTCCACGACAGAGGCTGAATATGTCGCTACAGCTGAAGCCGGCAAAGAAGCGTTCTGGATGAAAAAGTTCATTACTGGACTTGGAGTGGTTCCAACCATCACATCACCAGTAACTTTGTACTGTGATAATAGTGGGGCGATAGCTCAAGCCAAGGAACCCAGGGCTCATCAAAAGAACAAGCATTTTGATAGGCGCTTTAATATCATAAGATGATATGCTGCCGAGGGGAAAGTCAACATCCTCAAAGTTGCTTCAGCCGATAATGTAGCAGATCCACTGACAAAGCCAATGACTCAAATCCAGCTTGATCGTCATATGGATAAGATGAGTATTAGATACATGGGAGGATGGCTTTGAGTGCAAGTGGGAGATTGTTGGAAGTATGCCCACAAAGCCACTCATTTGATGTAATAGCTTTTTGGAATACTTAATATGTTAAACTTTTATATGTTTAACGGAATGGCAATACTTATTGTTAATCACTATTTATTGAATCATGTGTTTAATCAATAAGAGAATCCAAGGGATGTATTTGACATAAGAGATAAGTGATCTAATGAGTTAGATTAAGGAGACCTTTCTCTTATGTTCATTCCTAAAACGTTCCTAGCCATAGGATTGCCAATTGGGCATTGACAATCCGCTAAGGTTAGTATGTGTTATGTTGACTCAAACGTGAGTATGAACTAGTCTCAAGTCATTTGGTGTTGGACACTAAGACAAACACATAGGTGCTCGAAAGAGTAATCGAGTACACTGAACTGCGATTAATGAGAGTTCAAACATACATGTCATGTACGAACTCTAAGGTTACAATATGCAAAGTAGTCCTTAGACCTGAGGCATCATAGATGTCTAATGGTTAGGTCCTTGATCTTTGATCATGACAAAGGCATTCCCTCGGATTGTCCACGGCATTGTTGGGGTCATGTGATCTAGTCATGTAGGCATATGAATGCACAACAAGGGATCTCTAACCTTCCATGGTGGAAGGAGTATACTCTAAAATATGATTCTAAAGTCTTTGGCCAAAGCAAATGAATATGACTAAGGAAGATGTTCCAAATCATATTCAAGGGAATCATATAAGAAAGTATCACATTGGATAGTAGACATGAAACAAACTATCACTTAAAACAATGTGGTTAAGAGTATTGTATTAGAGAAGGACCGTATTGCATTGTAATTGTAACTGGATAGGTTCTCCAACCAATTCTACTTAGCTTGGGTAACCATGACATACTGCTAGGTGTCACTCATGGTTTGTGGAAGCCCTATTGATTAGCAAACACTAATCATCAAAAAGGGAGAATTGAAATGTGGTTTCAATTCACAATCGATAGTTAAGAGTAACATCGCCCACTGCCTCGCTAATTGGAACCTAATGGATCGCACACCAAATAAGGATATATGTGAAGCAATTAAATGAAATGGATAAGCAATTAAATGGTTTAATTGAAGAATGGTCAAGATTAATTAATTAGTTAATTAATTATACGAAATGTTCGCATTGGGCTTTTAAGTTGGTTTTAGGGCTTCGGGGCCCAAAAGTGTTTTGGTCCACAAGGCCCATTATGTTTAAGTTGTATGACAACTAAAACAAAATGGGCAATAAGCCCAATAACCATATAGGCCAACCATTTAGGGTGAGGGTATGCAAGTTTGCTTAATTGCAAGTTTGCCACTCACCTAAGAAATGAAGTATAAATTCATCTTTATAGCTTTGTTTTCAATTAGGGTTTTCTAAGCTACTTGGGGAAAGTTATCTAGCAAATTTACTTCCCTAAGTGATCCATTTTCATCCTCACAAATTACATCCTTGGTGAAGAGACATAGAGACATCAAACTTTTGGTGTTTTGGAGAACTAATCCTCAAATCCTCAAAGAAGCAAAGGAGCACTAAAAGGAGGAAAATCACAAGGAAGATCCAAGGAGCAAGGAGGTGACTTGAAGGCCCTCCACTTGGGTGAATCCCTTGTGTAATCAAGGATGAGCTTCAAGGGTAAAGAATCTCTAAATTCTTAATTATCTTTAATGTTGTTAAAGAGTCTTTTGGTTCACCATATACTAGGCTTTGAAAGTCATGGGTTTCATGAATTGTTTTTGGATGCATGCCTACTTTAAAGAGTTAATTGTTAGCATATGTATTCAAATGTTCATACATGTTCTTAGCTAGGACAAAATTTTTCCTTCAAGTTGGTCATGTGGGAAATGGAGAGTCATTTTCTCTTTCTTCATTGTTGGAATCAAGGTCCAAAAATAGCATAACCATGGTGGTTGTCTATGTATTCTTTTTCGTCTGAAATTAGATATTTCTTATTGGTTCAAAGTTTCTTATCAGCTAATCTAATTTAATGTTTTATTCTTCTTTTTTTTTTACAAAGATGAAATTTATTACCAATAACAAGAACTTTCAAGACAAAGGCTCAAACAAGCAAAATTTGGCCAACCAAACAAACCAAAAGAAGTCCAACCAAAAGTTGAGGCCTAAAACAAAAAGAAATCTAAAACCAACCGAGACCACCACTGCAACCACCGCCACCACAACACTGTTCGTCGATCCGCACAAATCCTTACCCCCAATCAAGCATCACCTCGTCAAATCTCATCATCCAACCCCAATCATCGCAGCGACCAAGTGAAAGAAGCATGTGTGATTCTACGAGCAATATTGCCAACAAAGACGGACAACAAAGAAATGGTGGTGGTGTTAAGAACATCTGAGCCAGTGGAAGTGCCGGATCTCTATTCACCAACTCGATGAACCACAACAAATCGTGGTGAAACTTGACTGAAGATTGGATCTTAGATGAATAAAAAGGAGAGACACCAATAGGGTGAGAAAAGGGCAAATCTGACTGAAGAGCAATGGGAAAAAAATGAATGGAAGGGAGGAAAGGAGGAGACAAAGAAAGAACGGAAAGAACCTCCACGGGCCCCAACCGCAGTTAGGATCGGCGGCACAGGAATTGAATGCAATTTGGAACCACTCACATGAACGATGAGAATCGTCCTCAAATAGAGGGAATGTCTCTTTAATGTGTTATTCTTAATTTGCATATACTTGTTGTGCTTTATGCTTTCATTGTGCTTTGATCTTTTTCCAAATTACTTTTTGTTAACAAAGGATAAACAATTTTTCTTCTTAGTTGTTATTAAGATGGAAGGTGACAAAATCAGGTGCTTAAATCTCTTTCATGCTTTAATTGCACTACTTTTTTTTGCTAGAATATTTTAATTCTTCAAGTGGGACCATGAATTTCCAGGGTCGGAGTAAGTGGATGTGAATAGAATTATCTCAGAAGTCTGGTCATGGACTTATCAGCTCTAAGCAGAGCTGGATTAACGGAGCAGTGGTGCCATCATCATCCCTGGAGCAGTGGGTGAAGTCTGAGGGACTTTGTTGAGAAAGACCATGTTTGTTCGGCAAGATGCAAGGATCTGATTCAATGCGGAATCAGCCAGATCCTCTATATGTCTTGGAGTTCCAACAATCTCGGAATTGGCATGTGCTGTAAGTAATCATACTCCTAAATATGATGCAATATCTACTTCTAAATATCCTCTAGGAATCTCCCGGCTTAGAACAAGAATCCTATCCTAAAAAGGCATCTCCTCTGACATGTATAAATACACCATTTTAGGGCTCGCGTCTGGTAACACAATCATTGCACTCTAATTCTCTTGCCCATTTCTTGAGTCTTATACTTGCTTACTAACTTGACCATTAGAAAGCCTTTAGCCAGCACGCACCCACCATCTCCCCACGCAGTCTTAGGATTGCTCATGGTTGTTTCATGTTTTATTGGGTATTCGAATTTGTGCCTCCACCAATCACAACGGTGCTTGAAATTGGTTCCAATAATTGGTGCTCTCGTTGAGAGTGAACTCATATTCCTCTCAACTAGATCACTCTACCTCAATGGAAGCTCCTCCCAAACGATCACACTGTGATTCCGTCATCACCCTGTTTGACGAGAATACTTTCTTCATGGACCAAGTGTGGGAAAGCATGTTAAAGATACATGCGTCTATAAAGGATCTTCGAAGAAGTTCACAAGCCAAAAAACAGGCGAGACTCACTAATATTAAGACTCAAGTGAAAAACATCAAAGACACCGTCTCCCATTTTGAGGCCTATGGTCCAAGTAGTGCCCACTCAGACTCAAACAAGAATCGTTAGTCTAAGCCCAGATGTGCGGCCCTAACTACCTACTCCCAAAATGCGACGCAAGAAGCCTTAAAAAGCTTAGAACCTTCTCCCAATCCGATACTCAAGAAATGAACATTCTCTAGAATCAGTCGCATAAGCGGAAAGTATGAACACTTAAGAATAACGCGAAAGGAGAAAAATGCAGCATGTAGGAAGCCTTGAATGGTGGCTCCAATCAAAGAGCCACCACCTATCAGCCCTAACACCCTGAGGTTTTCCGACCGGGTTTGGAAGTTGTTAACCCCTCCCATGTGAAGGTGTTCTTGTTGTCAAACTGTAGATCTTAAAATCTATGGTTAGTCAAGTCTTCATAGATAATAGATCAGAAGTAAGTATCCTCTTTAAGGGTGCAGCCGAAGAAATGGGCATTCTCGATGACGTCAACAAGAAAATGGCTACCTCCAAACCTTAATGAGCCCTCAATGCAAACCTTAGGAACGATAAAACTTACAGTTCAAGCCGGAACTCTGAAGTTAAGCGAGTTTGCGCGATTGCATTCCTTAGGATGGGTGACCCACTGGTAAGTTCTCGTGTGAGTTCCTAGAAACAAAATCATAAGGGCGTGGCTGAGGCCCAAAGTTAACCATATCGTGCTACGGTGAAGCTGGTCTAGGATGTGACACCTTACAATGCCATTTCGGCTGGAACTGATTGCACAATATGAGAATCGTCCCCTCAACCAACCAACAACTTATTTGCTATCCAGCCCTAACCAAAATTTACAAAAGGCGGAATGTCAAAGAAGGCATAGAAGCTGAATGATCAACATTAGGAAAGGGAACCCCTACCAATGAAAGGCAGACTCCATACAGACGCCTCCAAATCACTTAGGCAAGAACCATCTGAACTACACACGGTGTGATTCCCATCCCCGGGATATGTAGGCTGTTACAACCCGTCCATAATTTTATTTTATTTAATGTGAAACGATCAAAATGTCTTTAAAGGGTATGTGTCGAAAGGGATATTTTGTTTAATTGCCATGTTTCTGAAGACTTGTATTATGCAGAAAGCTATATTGTTGTATTACTACCCTTGGCAAAGTATTTCGACTAGTCCACTTTGGGAAGCTGGTTGTTTTCCAAACGGTTGTATACTGAATACGTAATTACTTATGAAGAGAAAATATATGCAAGTGGTTTTATCTACATGTGTATCAAAGTACATGCATATCTTCCTCACTCAATCTTTACAATCCAATCGGATTGGTTTTAAAGAAAACAAGCTATTTTATTTGCTACAATTAGTCCAGCTAATTATTATCAAACCATAGTTAGATTATTGCTTTTATACGTACTATTGGCTCTATGTTTTGATATAGAATTTGAAAATGGTATGCATATGGTAATTGCTTATGATTGTATTTAAATTATATTGGTTGGTAAGGTTAGGGCTGGTATAGATATCAATAGTTTGACAAATCTGATTCGGTGTGATTACTATTTTGATTAAGTGCTTCATGTTTATACATCACTTTCTTTGTTTGAATGTTTCCAAAAAAAAGGTGTCTTAATAAGTATACATTTACTACACTGAAACCAAAACCAATTTGACAATTCACGTTCTGAAGCTATATGCTTATACGTCTCATAAGGGTTACTGTGTTTACATGTATGTAGTAATGACTTGCAGTGGTGATATGAGTTTATTGTTGGTGAACTACAAATGACTTGATCCTTATTGAGGGTACGTAGGCAGTCTAACGAAGAGGTTAGATGTAGCCATAAAATGTACGAAAAATTACTATGCGATTCAATTCTCGAGTTGTGCTTTGCCATATCCCGGAGGTGGGGTAAGTTAGAGATACGGGTATTTGGTGACATCACTTGTCGATCCTGAACTTATGTCGGGATCGGGGTGTGACATAGGCCGTCCATTCTGGACTCAATCCCACGTCGATGTCTACGAGAAGCAAGTCCAGGGAGAACTCATCTACTTAACGCCTTGCGCCATAGGCTATTCCTCAAAAGTAATCCCTGATGTAATACATGAAAGTTGAGGCCTCATCTGGCTTACCCTCAGCTTTCCTGATTATGATCATTTTTCACTGATGTAAAACATGTGATTGATATATTTGCAATCATCGTCCTCCTCATAAATTATGAGATTGTTATAGAAGTCACGAAAGCTAAGGGCAAGCCAGATGAGGCCTACGGTGTAGTATAAGTCCTCCCTGATAAGATGTCGCAATCGAAGGGCTGCGAGGAGGCTTGGGATTTGCAACGTTGGGAAGGGAAATATGGCCCCTACCAGAGTGATGTCGTCATTCGAGATGAACATGTCGCCGTTGAAGCTGTCTATCATGATGAAGGTTGCCACGACCTTTCTCAGAAGAACAGCACCTGCTTCTAGGCTGAATCCAAACATGGTGATTGCTTGGTGAAAAGAGAGAGAGAGAGGGAGAGGGAGGGAGAGAGGGAGGGGGGCGTTTCTTGGAGGGAAAAAGTAACAGAGCTTTGGACGGTTGAGTGATTTGAAGGCAGATTTCCGTTTTCTGTTTTTGTTTGGGCGCCAATTTTGACTTTTCTGTTATGGTTTTGGGTTTTATTTACGTTTTCTACCCTGTAGTTTCAAGAACTTCTTATGTTTCCATTAATGTTATTCTAATTGCAACAATACCCTCCTTGTTGAGTACAATATATCTATAAAGGGACAATACTTGCATTTCCCTATGGAGGAATGAGCTCATTCTCTTCTTGCGAATAACCTACACCATCGATTTATTCTATGCATACTCTGACTGAAATAATATTTTGTAAGAGTGATCTTCAAATGAAGATTAATAAATTAAACATCTCCCATCATTGATTTTATTCAGTCAAGATACTTATTCATACAATCGTAGGGACGAATCCGCAAGGGGTCAAACTGGGTCAGTTGACCCGTGGACACCAGAAAGATTGCTAGAGAGAGGTGAAGGTGTTCATCTAAGTTGCTGGCAGTTTGGGCACACCTTGTGTTCAACGAAATGCTTCAACCAAACTCGTTAGCTGCACAGCGCCGAGTACACCTTGTGTCCAAAACAATAGAGATCTTCAGATGTGACAATTTGCAGATGCTTCCTAGCAAGGAAGATGAAGATGTTACAAGTTTTTTTCTCTTAGTTTTTAGCAATGTTTTAAAAACCTAGCCTCGGGGCCAGCCTATGGCGCCTTTGAGGCTGGCCGCGAAGGTTAACATCTTTGTTTTGCTGGAGTGGGCGGAAGGTGTCGCTGGAGCTGCCTAGTCGCACCTCAGGGGATTTTTTTTTTCTTTTTTACTCCCAAACCCAAATTTTGGGTAGGGTTTTAACTGCCTCATACCTCTTCCTTGTACTATCGTCTCTCTGCCTTTTTTCTGATTTTTATTTTTTTTATATAATGGATATGTGTGCTATCTGTGTGCATTGTTATATGTGTGCTCATTGTGCTTTTCATCCTCTATTATATATATATATATATAATATATATGTATATATATATATATATGTGTTTGTGTGTATATACTTAAAATATATGTGTGTGCTCAGGGTGATTATTGATTAATAATCTTCTTTTTTTAATATAATATATGTGTACGCTCAATGTATATATTAAAAAATTTAGGTCCCATGAGACTTCGCCTCACGCCTAGGCAGGGCTATCCCTCAGACGCCTCGCCCACGCCTCACTCTTTTAATACATTGGTTTTTAGAGATATAATTAAGCTAAATATATAATGGGATATCTGCATCCCCACATGAGGGGGATGCAATTATCCTTAGCAAAGACTCATCTAACTACGCCTTTTGATGCTTTCAAAATACTTTTCGTATGCTGGTGATTAGAGTTTCACGCTGGGCAAATCCTTTATGGCATGTTTAGTTCTCAGAATTGGTTATGCAAAACATGACATGGGTTATCATTCCATTCCTAATTTGTCATGAATTTATTTACCCCTAAAGTACGAAAAAGTATGTGAATCTCACGTTTTGCTATGTCATACCCGATTTGAACGAGGCATCTCTGTCAAGGAGGCAGCTGTTTATCTCTTACATGAACAACTAGGTATCATTCTCATGCCTGAAAAGGTAAGTAAACACAAGATACTCCGAATGAGATTGCAGCTTCCGGAGCCTTTTTACAGGGAGGTGGTTTTAACACCCTTTTTGGCTTCTCAAACACTATGCCCGTTTGATTGAATAAATCAGGCAAAGACAACAGACATAATTAAACAGGAGTATGTGTTTATCATTCCTTGTTATAACCTTAGTTATTTCGAAGTTGGGAATTTCAAGCTTAATCCTTAACTTAGATGCTCTTTAACATCAATGGTGTGTAGTAATTACCTGGCCACTTGTGTTGTGTGAAGTCAAGTCACAAACATTGTGTTCGCCTTTACCTGTTTCTTCTACACGTCTAGTGGTAATGATATTGACTGAGAAGCTAGGTACTGGTCCGATTGGTATGCGTTGTAGCCGAATTTTCTGCTTCCTATGCCTTGTTTCTTACGTCTTGTATGAACGAGTATTTCATGCTTCTGTTGTCATCCAATCTTCTTCCAAGTTAAATTTCATTAACAAACCCTAAATTGTTGTGCTTCTTCAGTCTTCTATTTATTCGCCGTCCTTACGCTGGTTTCACAGAGGCTAGTACTTGTTAATTAAGATGCAAGGTGACGGAAGATGGTTAAAAGTTAAAACTGTTTTATGCTTTAATTGTAGTGCTAATTGTCATACTTGAAGCTCTTGCATGCTTTAAATGGACGGCATATCGTGGTCATTTAACTCCTCTTTAGTTTTAGTTCAGAGGATCCATGTCCCTGCCCGATTATGTAAACTATGACCGATATCATCGCGAGACTGCTACTAGGGGTTTCTCAAGATGTGTAACGTATGTTTGTGAAGGTAATTGAAGGATCTTATGCTGAGCTGAATCTCAAAAAAACTTGTGCTATGGCTTTGTGATGATCCTTTGATTCTTCCAATGCTAAATTTCAACAAGTCTTCTCGTGCATCAATTTCCCTAATAAGTATATCGTGATACGTTTGAGATATTGTCACCCTAGCTAGTGTCCAATTGTATGTAAGTTTCTCTCCTAGTAGTTTGTTTTGGTCACCACCTTAAAATCTCATTATCTAACTTTTTTTCTCGTAGTGATATATAACCTTGGACAGCAAGCCTTAACGCAATGGAAATGTTGCTTCTTTGTGACCAAAAGGTCATGGGCTTGAGTTGTGAAAACAGTCTCTTTGCAAACAAGAGTAAGACTACGTACAATAGACATTCCTCTTCCGACCCTTGCAAAGCAGGAAGCCTTGTTGACTTGGGGTCGCCCTTTGGTGATATATAACCTTGGCCTTGGAGTTATAGTAAGCTCAACTCACAGTTTAATCCTTCATTTTCTCATTCAATCTTCACACACCATCACTTTGCCTCTCAAACTGAAATATTTGATTTTTCCAATCCCAATTCACTGTTTAGTTCCTCGGCTTGTCTCCAAAATCTCGAAAAACATCAAAGCCAAATTTCATTAATTAGATCAACACCTGAACAATTAACAGGGTCTCACAAAATGTCTCCGATAATGGTTGAATTACGTGTCTTCTTCTTTCTGTAGCTTGATTATTAACTTCGTTGCAAGTTGCATACGATTCAAATGCTAGAAGAAAAGTTATTGGGAGTGAAGGCTAGGGTACCAAGTACTAAATTGGTCCACTAATTTTGGGGATCAGGATCCTCTCTTGAGCTAAGGGTGAGGATGCTCATGACCAAACTTATCGGGCCGTTGAAATTTTATCCAACGATTACAAACAGGGGGCCCGTCTAAAAGTTATAATAATTGTAACCGTTTGATAAAATTTCAATGGTCCGATGGGTTTGGTTAGGAGGATCCTCACCCTTAGCTCAGGAGAGATCCTGATCCTAATTTTGGCAACGCAATGACTCCCTTATCCGGGGGAAGGACTTAGGAGTCTTACCTACATGGCGTCCCCGATGAATAACACAATGCTGGAAAAGGATCTGGCAAGGATCATTTTCCTAGGGATCCGAAGGATCCCGTAATCGTGATCGTTCATCGTACATCGTACATCGTGCGATCAATTTTCGTTAAGTACTATTCATATTTAATTTTAAATTTTAAATTTTAAAATAATTTCTAACCACACGATGTACGATAAATAGACACAATCATGGAATCCCCCTGATCCTCAGAAAAAGAATCCGAGGACGATCATTTTCCCACAATGCTACTTGATTTAAGCTTTTTACATAGCATTGCATGATTGATGTGAACGCTGCCACCTTTGGCATCTACTTTTCAATTTACATAATTGATGTGCCACTGTAGTTATCACTATTCTTCTAAGTTTTGAGCAATAAAATAATGCCATGTTTACTTATATTAGTCAGTCAAGTTAATGCCTGGCCTTGTCTAATCTAATGTAATCTCTAGCAGTGGAAGCTCATGTCCCGTTAACCTTCTTTTAAGTGATTTTCATTTACTATTTTTAATCTCTTATATTTATTTAATTTTGACTATTGATTTTGTTTGATTCAATCTGAGATCATAAATAAAGGGTATGAAAAGTGTGTGAAAAGCTATAATTAAGGTAATTTTATGTAATTTATCCATAAAGAAATGTATGAAAAGCTAATTAAAAAGGTATGTGAAAAATCACTTTTTTTGTATGTGCGTGGATCTGTTTAATTTTTTCCTAACATGTCATGGTTTGGAATAATATTTTTGCTTTGTGGTAATGTGCAGTGTACAATAGACTTAGCACACTCCCTCACTTCATTAGTATAGATGATATCATTTGTTAAAAAAAAAACAAAAACAAAAAAAAACTCAACATTGTTGCACTGTAGTTATCACCACTACAAAAAATTTGGGTGGATCGAAGCACTGGATACTCCGTGTGTTTTAACCATTAGATCTTAATTTTTACATTTTTGAACAAAGATGTAACGGTTAAAACACCTAAAGCATCGGGTACTCCGAAGCACCCAAGGAAGTCCCGTCACCACTACCTTTATGAATGAGTCAATTAATAAGTCAAGTCAATACCTAACCACTTGAACTATCATTGTCTAATGGCTTATTTACTCTAACACCCCCTGAAACTCAACTATCCTTTCACTCTGTCATGAAATTCAAAAGTCATTCAACTCCTTGAGTGTCACTCTAAGTCTCACTTTTCCCCATGCCATTAAATTTCATTAAAATTTCCATTAATGTGCTAACATGGCATCCATGTGAGGACCACACATCCAATGAAATTTGTTGATGCACATAATCAGGTGGACCTTAAGTCAACGTAATGTTTGGTGAAGTGACCTACGCGGGGGTGCTCAGGTCGTTAAGTTATGTTGATAATGTAAAGAGATAAGGATAGAGAAGTAGGCACGAGATGAACATGGTTCGTCCTAATTTGGGCTATGTCCACGAGGTTAAAGAAGTTCTCATTAATAACTTAGTGTTTACATAATACGACGGTTTAAGCATAAGTAGAGGATTAAGCCTGGATTAGGCATCCTAAGATCCAAGAGCCTTAATTGTACGAGATGAGTCTCCTTTTATAGGTGAGGAGAGTCTCCCATCCTTGACTGGGGTCGATGTAGATCTCTAGGAACATTGTTTAGTGTTGCCACGTGTTCTTGAGCAAGTGAGCTCCAAGTTGGAGGAATGGAGAGTTTTCAGTGGTTATAGTTGATCGGTACTCGGTGGTTTGGAGTTGATATAATATGGTACAAACGATGCTCTTCTAAGTTCCTAAGTGAGAAAGAACTTCTTAGTTGGGGACTTACCAAATCCAAGTAAACAAGTGATCACGAAACTTCTGAGTGCTGATGCATAATGACACATGGTGGTAGTCCCCTTTAAGTTTCCAATCGAAGAGGATTGCCGATGGAGGTGCCTTGATTTTTGTCCAATTGCCGAAGCTCCAAAGTTTCTTTTGTCTTCTTTTCCCCCATTTATGTACTAGCCTCAGTAATGTCTGAAGGTTGTGAGGCTGCAATTTTTCACAAAGGGTTATGATGAATAGGATCAGAGCACAATGACTTCACATTTTATCATCTTTCAACATTCATGTCAATTGTCAAAACAAGTACAACATGCAACTCAGTATATTTGACATCATCGGTTGCTGGTTCTTTACGGTTGAGATCAGATCAGACCTCATTATCTTGACAACAGAGTAAAAGAATTTGAATCATTATATCTAATTTGAGTAAGACAGACATGAGGTTAATCAATTCTGCTCACTGTTGGTTCAATCAATTGTTCTCATCAGTCCTCAATTCACCATCACCACCTTCATGCTTCACCCAACGTAGAACATGAGATTACCGAGTGTTCCAACAGGGCAATTGAGCATGACAGATGAACCATTGGACTGGCCAAGCAACCACACCCTTTTTGACAGAAATGAAGAGCGCAGCATTGTGTTACTGTGATGGATATGGAACACCAAGGAAACTGGATTTTCGCCCACAGCACCCCCAATAATACACTCCTCCAGCTGCAAGAAATGAAAACAAAGATATGCTTATATATTTTGTGATCAGGAAATTGAGATTCTTGTGATTTTGTGGTTATTCGATCCTAACTGCAGCTTAGACACTATTTGTTGGAATTTCAATCACAGTTTGGCACGTTATAGAATAAAAGAAGGGGTTTTTTTTTCGGACGAAAACCAGAACATCAAAACAACATTGTGGTAAGCTTTATGCAGAGCATCAAACTCGGTAGTAACAAGCTTGGAATTACACGCACCTCTTTCCTGAGAACAATCTTTACATTTCCCACAGTGAACGTAACTTGAGTTTCTGTTACAAGTGCAGAAACTGAGATGACAAATACAAGTCGAGTTAGTGACATATGCAAGATGTTATTTGTGAGATAGTTGCTAAGAGCAGCAAGTCAACTTATAAAAAAACATCAACGAAATGCCGTTAGATGCCTATGAATGCCTAGGATTGGTCATTACGTTCAACAAGATCGGTTCTATTAAAAGTTTATAACATTCAAACTAAGTTCTGCCTTTAGAAACCACAATAAGGGAACGATATAATGCACAACTGGTTAAAACCTGCAAACTTGTCAATATTTCAGGATTAAACTGTGGCTAGTAACTTACTGTAACGTTCTGAAAGTGTCTGAAAATAAAACTCTTCTGTAAGACTTGTAAAGGCCGATTTTGATACTTGTCGGTAAATTAAATGAAGTTGATTAACATGTTCTCATAAGAATTAAGAAAATAAAAAAAGAGGGCATGTTCTGAATCTCAATCAGTAAAATTCAGCAAGCAATTAAACAACGATATAGTACCTGTCATCCCGAAACGGCTTAGATTCATGATGAGACTTCCAAATATGCCCGAAGGTATTCCAACGACCACATCGTATTCATAGTGGAACTCAGGTGCGATCATCCGACCACGATCGATTGTAAACAAGTCCATTTGCTGATCCCAAAACCTCTCAGTTCCTAGCATTTTCGAAACCGAACATAGGGAAACAAAAAACCGAAATCAGAAAGCGAAATTGCGGGTAACTTATCAAATTTAAATAGAATTTTCAAGAAAATAGGATTTCTGATGAACCCATCAACATGATTGATTGTTGAACAGTTGAATCCGAAAACTTTCAAAAACTTGCAGAAGAACTGTCAAATAATCAAAACCCAATTCTTGAAACCTTGGAAAAAAAGAAAAAAACGAATCAGAACTGAAGAAATCGAAACGGGTTAATTAAATTCATCTGTTACGTAGGCACTGACTGTTATTGACGAGCACAAATCTGATGCGACGAAGGTCTGCACTGCCATAGATGCCGAAAAAATCATCGTCCTCCTCATAAAGACTGAGATTGTTATAGAAGTCACGAAAGCTGAGGGCAAGCCAGAGGAGGCCTTCGGTGCAGTATAAGTCCTCCCCGATGAGAGGTCGCAATCGAAGGGATACGAGGATGCTTGGGATTTGGAACATTGGGATGGGAAATGTGGTAGCTGCCAGAGTGACGTCGTCATTCGAGATGAAAATCTCGCCGTTGAAGCAGCCTGTCATGATGAAGGCAGCCACGGCCTTCCTCAGAAGAACAGCACCTGCTTCTAGGCTGAATCCAAACATGGTGATTTCTTGGTGGGGGAGGGGGGGGGGGGGAGAGAGAGAGAGAGGTTTCTTGGAGGGAAAGTAACAGAGCTTTGGACGGTTGAGTGGTTTGAGAGTCAGCAGACTACCATTTTCTGTTTTTGTTTCGGCGCCAATTTCCACTTTTCTGTTATGGTTTTGGGTTTTATTTACCTTTGCTCCCCTGTAGTTTCAATAACTTCATATGTTTCCATTAAAGTTATTCTAAATGCAACAATACCCTCTATGTTGAGTACAATATATCTATATACATGTGTGGATGTGTTATATGCGGGTGCATATTACTTGTTGGTCTTTAATGAGACTTATGATAATATTTATTGATATTTTGACAAGTATTGGTGATTTATTTTCACCACATGGTATTGAGGTGTTGAAGTGTTATTATGTTGCGTTGAGGTGTTAGAAGTGTTAATATGTCGAGGCGTTGAGGTGATATTAGGTATAGCTATCTTCGGCCGTAGATTAATTGCAGGTGATATGTTATCCTAGTAGGCGCTAGGATTATTGATGATTATCAGTAAGTGTGTCTAGCTAGTCGACGCTAGCACACCCTGCATGTTATACTTATGCCAGTAGACACTAGTATGATTGATTGATTAAGATGAGATATGATTTTCTGAACTTTTGATTGACGACGTTTGATCATGGAAATTGTTGTGATTTTCATTTACTATTATGGTAGTAAATATTATTATTTAGTTTTCCAACTATATATATATATATATATATATATATATATATATATATTTTACAAAACAGGGGTTAGCATGTTGAAAATGATTGTACCTGAATGTGATAAAACCGGTCCACTCACACTTTGTTTTGTACCCCCTCAGGTCCTAGCAAGTGCAAGGTGTATGTTGAGAATGCGAGAGATAGCATTGCAGTAGCGCAAACTTCCTACGATGTAGGGCAGTTTAACTTCTGCTTGTTCTTTACCATACTATAATTAATTGTATGACTTTGCTTTTGATTATAAATAGTACAACACATACTTTTGTGACTTACTGTTGTATGCACTATTGTTATGCTTTGATAGATATGATATAAAAAAAATAGAATTAGTTTTAGATTGTGTCCCCAAGTGGGCAGATTGTGCAAGGAACCTAGACGATAAATTAAATAATTAACAAATGAGTCCTTCGGTTCAAAATCTTTCATATCTCCTTACTTATGGCTTCATCATTAAGCTAATGGTATTTCGTCACCTTTATAGTTGGGT
This sequence comes from Malus fusca, assembly GCA_035220775.1. Lineage (NCBI taxonomy): Eukaryota > Viridiplantae > Streptophyta > Magnoliopsida > Rosales > Rosaceae > Malus > Malus fusca. The sequence continues at coordinate 21,801,169 of CM069065.1, read as the reverse complement.
TTTATCATCAATTTAGTGTCGGCTATCACATTTTCACCCTGAGTTAGAAGGCTAATCGAGTCAGGGTGTGTCACAAGTCTTCTCGTCCATCAATTTCCCAAGTAAGTATATTGTGATCCGTTTAAAATACTGTCACCCTAGCTAGCATCCAGCTGTATGTAAGTTACTCTCCTAGTAATTGGTTTCTGGTCACCACCTTAATTAAAATATCATTATAGAACCTTTTTCTCGTAGTGATATATAACCTTTGAGGGTGAGCCTTGGCACACGGAAAGGTTACTCTTTTGTGACCAAAAGATCACAGGTTTGAGTATTGGAAATAGCATCTTCGCAAAGTAAGGATAATACTGCGTACAATAAATATTCCTCTCCCGACCCTCACAAAGCGGCGAACCTTGTTGGCTCGGGGTCGCCTTTTAGTGATTTAACCTTGGCCTTGGAGTTATAGTAAGCTCAACTCATAGTTTAATCCTTCATTTTATCATTCAACCTTCACACACCATCACTTTGCCTCTCAAACTGAAATATTTGATTTCCAATCCCAATTCACTGTTTAGTTCCTCGCGAATTGTCTCCAAAATCTCGGAAAACATCGAAGCCAAATTTCATTAATTAGATCAAACACCTGAAAAATTAACAGGGTCTCACAAAATGTATGCGATATTAGTTGATTAATAACTTCTTTGCAAGTTGCATACGATTCCAATGCTAGAAGAAAAGTTCTTGGGAGTGAAGGCTAGGGTCACCAAGTACTAAATTGGTCCATTAAGTTTGCCAACGCAATGACTCCCTTATTCGGGGGAAGGACTTAGGAGTCTTACGTACACCCCTTCGAATACTATTGTGGCGTCCCGATGAATATGACAACGCTACTTGAGTTAAGCTTTTTACACAGCATCGCATGATTGATGTGGACATTGCCACCTTTGGCATCTCCTTTTCAATTTACATAATTACAGTGCCACCGTAGTTATCACTATTCTTCTAAGTTTTGAGCAATCGAATAATGCCATGTTTGGTCTCGGTGTGGTGGCCAGGGATGTATCGGGAACTTTAATCACGGGGAAATGTGTAAGGGGGGCTGTTGCTTCCCCTTTGGAAGCCGAGGGTAAAGGTGCTCTTCTTGCCATGGAGGTGGCTGTGCAAAATAATCTAACCAAAGGTCTTCTTCGAATCCGACTCGGTGGAGCTTGTTCGGAGCATGAATGGCGTGAGGGGTCAATCCCGCTGGGCCATTTTTCCCATCCTCAACCAGATCCACAATCTTAATCATCGGTTCCAATTCCTAAAGTGGTCCAGCATCCCCCGTCAAGGGAATTCTACAGCCGATTGGGTTGCTTCGCATTGTAATAGGGGGATGTGTTTGGAAGTCTGGGTTACCAAAACCCCATCCGTTCTGGTCCATATTCATACATCGACGGTCTACCTTTGTTTATGTACTATTTTTAACCTCGTAAACATATTTGTTTAATTTTGGATGTTGATTTCGTTTGATTTATTTAATTTGAGATTATAAATAATAAAAAAATGTGTGAAAAGCTAAAGAAAAAGGGTATGTGAAAAATCACTTTTTTTTTTTTTGGTACGTGCATGGTTCTGTTCAATTATTTCCTAACATGCGAATAATATTTTTGCTTCGTATTAATTTGCAGTGTATAATAAGCTCAAATCATTGCACTGTAGTTATCAACACCAATAGTAAGCTCAACATCATTGCACTGTAGTATCACTTATCACCACTACAATAAATTTGGGTCTTCTAGAGTACTGGGTACTCTAGGTGTTTTGACCGTTAAATCTTAATTTTTATATTTTTAAACAAAGATCTAACGTTTAAAATAAATAGAGTATTGGGTATTCTGAAGCACCAAAGAAAGTCTCGGTGGAGCTTGTTGGGACTCATAATTAACAACATGAGGAGCATCTGAGATACTAGCAGATTTTCAGCTATTACTACAAATGAGGGTTTATAATGATGCACATTGTCTCAAAAGTTCATTAATCTGTTTACTGTGCGGGTAAACTTTGCAGGTATGATTGGTTAGCGAATAAGAAGCTCGGTGCTGGTTACTTTGCTTTCCAGATACCACAGACCACTTTTTCAAAGTGCTCTGACAAAGTTAAAACATGTGAAGCTTGCAGCTCCCACTACATTGCTATGACCAAGAAGGGTAAAGGAATAACACTACTACTTGTTGTTAGGGAGACTCCTATTTATGTCGACCTCCATCATCCACAGCCAGGCAGACCTGCAAATAAAAAAAATGCTCAACTTTTCTTCACATCCGAGAGGGCATTCTCAACAGTCTCTCGAAATACTTAGCTTTTTTTCCTCCCGATAATACCTCTGCAAACAAGCCACACCAGAGCAAGAGTATCTCATATCATCAGGGTTAAAAGTAAGAGTATCCCATATCATGCTTTTCCCTATCTTTTCCGTTGGCCTTATTCTTACCTGCAAGACAAGGAGAAAGAGAGCAATCAGTCAGCACTTGGAATCAAGCTTCCAGTCAGGAACTGACTGCCTGGAACCCCTTGCCTGATTACTTACCTGGCATTGCTCTCGAGTACTCATCTTCAACATCTTATGCTTCCAGAGAAGATACCACATCTGCCTAAGAAACAGATAGGGCAAGTGAGAAGGATACAAGGAAGCATGTGGAGACAAGCGTAACAGAACACGTGCCGATACATCCACTACTTTGTCAACAGCAAAATTATCCCATATCATCAGGGTCGAACGTACTCTAGATTTGATGGACTTGTTTTGACCCTCAGATTCTTGAGTCGGCCTTATACTCTGGAGGAAACCAGAAAACCCTCAAGCCCAATTTAAGAATAAGCCTGTGGAAAGTTACTTCTTCAAAAGCAAAAGTATCTCATATCATATCATCTCTTCTCCATTTGCTTTTCTTTATCCTTGTTGCTGTTTACGACACAAGGAGAAGGAGAACAATCAACCGGAAGTCGAAGTCGAACCTCCGATCCAGGTTGCTTGCTTGGAAGTCTGATTGCTTACCTTGTCTGTTACCTCATTCGGCAAATCTCCTAGCTCGGCGACTTGGGGGACTCCTACTATAGGGTTTGTATCGCACTTGACCAAGCCCGAAACTACAAGTAAGCTTCAAGTGAAATTGATACATTACCTTGTGCATCTTCATCAGTTAAAGATACCACCCCTGGATGGAGGAAAAGTACTTCCAGAGAAAATGCCACATTTACATATGAGACATATAAGGCAAGTGAAAATGATACCACACTTCGGTACTTAAAAGTTTCGTGATTACTCAATGGCTTGGATCTTGCAAGTCCCCAACCGAGGAGCTTCCTTCACTCGGGAATTTAGGGGAGCATTGTTTGTACCATACTTGACCAATCCCGAAACTACTGAGCACCGGTCAACATTATACCGTCAAGGACCCAGAAGAGTTTCCCTCCAACCAGCAGGCCAATCACAGCGCGACACGTGTCAACATCATAAGCCAATCATAGCGCGACACGTGTCAACATCAGAAGCCAATCACAACACGACACGTGTCAATGTCAGAATGAAACTAGAAACTCTCTTCTATAAATAGAGATCATTCTCTCACAATATTTCCTAATGTCATTTGTACTAAATCATTCACTTGTACTCACTAAAGGAGAGCTTGAACCTATGTACTTGTGTAAACCCTTCACAATTAATGAGAACTCCTTTACTCCGTAGATGTAGCCAATCTGGGTGAAGCACGTACATCTTGTGTTTGCTTCCCTGTCTTTATCCATTTACATACTTATCAACACTAGTGACAGGAGCAATCTAGCGAAGGTCACAAACTTAATACTTTCTGTTGTATCAAAGTCCTCACTGATTTTGTGCATCAATAAAGTTCGCTTAGATTTTGGGTGATATGTTTAATCTAAATTTTTTTTTCAAATAGGTCGGCGCAAATAATGGAATGATATTGAAGAGAAAGGTAGGGCCTAGTTGGGGCTGATATTTTGCTTCTTAATTTTGTGGGAGATGGATTGTCTACCCTCCCCTTCCCATACCCTCCTCATGCCCTCCTGTTTTGTGCGGTTACGGTTAAACCACGTCAACATTTTATATTAATTTTTTTATAAAAATAATAAGACAAAAAGCAAATGTTAACGTAGCTTAACCGTGACCGCACAAAACAGGAGGGTATGAGAAGGGTATGGAGAGGGGAGGGCAGACAATCCATCTCCAATCTTGTGGCCTTTTTTGTTTTGCAAAGATCGATGTTATCTTTGAGTGGCTAGGTCCTATTTATCCACTTTTAATAGTGTATCATTCTATCATTTTCAATAAATTCCTTGAGAAACTTACAAGAAATAATTAATCAAGTTACAGAGAAAATAAGACAAATATTTCAACCAATCGGTCTTCCCGCGCTGTTGTGGAATCGGTCTTCCAACGCGTATGATGTTTTAAGTTTTCCACACGGCCCGTGTTGCATGATTTTTTTGGCCCAGGCATCTTAGCATCCCGTTTCATTAATTGAATTAGCAAGTCAAGTCAATACCCCCAGTTGGGTTGTGTAACTAAATTTCTACGAGGAACAGTATGTCAAGTCATTACCAAAGACTTTTTGTCCATTAATTTCTCCAATCCAATGGCTTCCTTTTCTGTCGACAAACAAAAAGATGAAGAAGAAAATGCGATTTTTCTGATTTGGATGTTTTTTTTATTTTTTGGTTAACATCATGTAGTTATCATTATAATTACGGATTATTCAATTAGCAAGTCAAGTGAATAACTGGTCACTCGAGTTGTCTTTGTCTAAACCGAGGCTTGCTTAGAAAAAAATGAAGTGCAAAATTCTCTCCCATCGAATTTAATTTCTAACAATAAAAGTAAGTCAAGTCAATAATGTGACCTGTTTTACTTGTTTATTGATGGATTTGTTGGATTTTTATTTGCATTTTCCACACATCAGTGTTATTGAATGATATTGACAAAGAAAGTTAGGGCCTAGTTTACGTTGAAAAGCAGATTTTGCTTCTTAATTTGCAGTATTTTGTACATGGATCACGTCCTTTTCGAACAATTGACTTTGCTTTAACTACTACTACAACTGTAATGCATACTTTTCTTTGAAAGAGGTGATTTTATGTGTGTATATATACTTGCAGTGTTGCATTCTTCTTCCAAATTGCTTTCCGGTTTCCAATAACGGAGCTAAAATACTTTTTCTTCTTCATTGTTGTTAAGATGCAGGGTGAGGGAAATAGGTGCTTCAAACTATTTCATTCTTCAATAATTGTGGTCCTAATTTTGTTTCCATGTTGCAACCTTTCCCTATCCTTTGAAGTCAATATTTCTTCAGGAAGGGCTGGCCACAGGGATATTGCTAAGGTGCCGAAGGTGATGAGGTGCATAGACAGGGAAAGGGAAGCACTCCTTGCTTTTAAGCAAGGCCTCATGGATGTCGGCAATCGCCTCTCTTCCTGGGGAAGCGATGCCCAAAAACAAGAGTGTTGCAGATCGTGGGAAGGAGTCTACTGCGATGAATATACCGGCCATGTTGTCACACTTGATCTTCTGAAACATTCTCTTGGTGGTCGATTATCAAGTCAGGTTGGAAACCTTACCCACTTGCAATATCTCAATCTCAACTACAATCACTTTGCTAGTGTTGAAAATCTTAATTCATGGCTCCCTCGCCTTTCATCGTTAACCTATTTGGGTCTCAGTTGGAGCAATCTCGGTAATTCTTCTGACTGGCTGGAAGCAATTAATATGCTCCCTAAACTTACAAACTTGTCATTGTCTTTTTGTGGTCTTCATTCTCCTCTTATTCATTCCAGTACTGTTTTTAACATAAATTCTTCAAAATCGCTTGCTCATGTTGACCTCCGTTCCAACCAACTTACTTCTACAATATTTTTGTGTTTGTCAAACTACAATGCCAGCCTTGTTCATCTTGACCTCTCTGACAACCAAATTGAAGGAGGGATTCCGCAATCTTTTTCCAGGTTATGTAATCTGCAAGCATTGAAACTTTCCAGCAACACTTTGAGTGGACAGCTTTCCAGGTTGGTCCAAACATTAATGTCTACATGCCCTGATCAGAACTCATTTGAGATTCTGGACCTCTCAGACAATCTTCTTTCTGGATCAATTCCTAATGTCACAAACTTTTCATCATTGAAAGAATTATCTCTCTCTAGAAATCAATTGAGTGGAACAATACCTGAAAGTATTGGGCAAATGCCTAAGCTCGAGAATATCGACCTTAGAAAGAATGCTCTAGAGGGGGTGGTTTCAGAAAGTCACTTCTCCAGTCTCTCCAGATTAACTTCTTTGGATTTGTCCTTCAACTCACTAAATTTAAACTTCAATTCTAATTGGGTTCCTCCTTTCCAATTGGATTTCATATATTTGGGATCTTGCACGATAGGTCCACATTTTCCAAAATGGCTTCAAACTCAGAAAAAGTATTCGGTTCTTGATATTTCAAATACAGGAATTTCTGATATCCTTCCAAGTTGGTTTTGGGACAGGCTATCTCATGATGGTATTTTGACTGGTATGAATCTCTCTCTGACTGGTATGAATCTCTCTATGCTTCATATGGGTCTCCCTCTGTTTGATATGGATCTCTCCAACAACCAAATTAGAGGAAAAATTCCAAATTCAAGATTTGAGTTTCCCTCATCTTTCCCTCCTAGCATGAATTTGAGTTGGAACCAATTGGAAGGTCCAATCCCTTCATTCCTTTCCAAAGCATCATCTCTAGATCTCTCCAACAACAAGCTTTCAGAGTTAACTTCTTTCTTGTGTCCAGTCAAGGTTAGTTATTTAGGCTTTCTTGATGTCTCAAGCAATTATTTATATGAAGAACTTCCTGATTGTTGGATGCATTTTAAACAACTAGCCTTTCTAGATTTGAGTTACAATGCTCTCTTTGGGAAAATTCCTGCCACAATGGGCTCTTTATTTTCAATTCAAACACTGAAGATAAACAAGAATGGATTTGTTGGAGAATTGCCTTCATCCTTGAAGAATTGTTCAAGGCTCGTACTATTTGATGTTGGAGAAAATAATTTATCAGGGTTAATACCTGAATGGTTAGGGGTTGGTCTTCCAAAGTTGGCTATCCTTATCCTCCGCTCTAATCACTTCTATGGAAGCATTCCGTTGCAGTTGTGTAATCTGAAACACATTCAAATTTTGGATCTCTCGATAAACAATATCTCCGGAAGTATACCCAAATGCTTCAACAATTTGACTAATTTGGCTGAAATAGGAAATTTAAGTCTAACTGTCAGTCATGAGTATGGCGTTAACGTCAGTGAGCATGGTCCAGTCAGTTATGAGAATGGCATCATCAGGCGTACGGATACGACTTCTTTCCGAAGTGGCCATTATGATGACGAAGTATCCTTGATATGGAAACGCATAATGTCCAAATACAAAAGTACTCTGGGGCTTGTAAAGAGTATTCATCTATCGAGCAATCGGATAGCTGGGGAGATTCCTAATGAAATCACTAATCTTGTTGGGTTGGTTTCTTTAAACCTATCGAGAAACAATTTAACAGGTCAAATAACTCCAGAGTTTGGGAAGTTGGCTTCGCTACAATCCCTCGATTTGTCAAGCAACCAAATTTATGGAGGAATTCCACCAAGGCTTCTTCAGATTTATGGTCTTGGTGTCTTGGACTTGTCAAACAACAACCTGTCTGGAAAAATTCCCATGGGGTCTCAACTCCAAACCTATGAGCCCTCTAGTTTTGATGGGAATCCTCTGCTTTGTGGAATTCCACTTCAACAATGTCCAGAGGAGCAACCAGATCAAGTTGAAAAGAAGGATGGGTTTATAACAACGGGATTTTATGTGAGTTTAGCGCTTGGATTTGTTGTTGGATTTTGGGGAATTTGTGGGAGTTTGATATTCATCAAGTCATGGAGATACACATACTACAAGTTCTTGAACTATGTATATGATTGGCTTTATGTGAGGGTGGCGTTGATAAGACGACGAAGAATGGTTGATGGATGAACTGTAAGTACTCTTCCACATAACTATAGTGTAATGACATGGCATCATTGCCATCATGATTAATATCAATTTGGCCTCTCTAATTGTCTTTAAATTTGCGACTAATATATGCTATGTTTTTTCTCAATCTTTTTAGCTTGTGCATCTACCGTTTGCAAGCCATGCTCCCTTTCAGCTGGAAAAGAAGCAGATAGACGAGTGCAATTTGAAGTTACAATTTAGGGGCCTTTATGTTTTCGCAATTCGTTATTTTGATTATCTTTGAGGGGTTAATTAGGTCATTTTCATGCCCTTTTAGTGTGTATTATTTTATCCCGATTCAATAAATTTCCTTCAAAAACTTGCAAGAACTTATTAATCAAGTTACATAGAAAAAAGCGCACCAAATCCTGACAAGATTAGATTCGACCAGTGACCATCTAGTTGTTCGTTATGTATGGCTGCACTGTTAACAAAAGCACATAGAATTTACATTTTATGATCTTTCAACTATACCCTGCAGTCCAGTATTCAATTTCAATGTCAAAACTAGTAGAACATACAGCTCAGTATACCCCACATCACCGATTGCTTGCTTTTTTTTTTACGGTTTAGACCAACTCAAAAGGGCATTCGATAATTATTTTCTTTTGAGTTTTTATGTTTGTGATAAGAGGAGAAATACATAGAGCATATGAGATGAAAAAGACCAAGAGTTTAAGGATAATGCGAGAGATGTACAAGAAATGCAGGAGCCAACAAATCATGATCGGAGTTTGAGACTTTTAAGGAGTTGAACCCTTGCATGACAGCATGAGTTCGAGTCCCGTCAGCAGCTAATCTAAAACCTAACTTGCCAAAATCTATCGTTTGACCCAAAAATAAAACAAACAAGACAGAAACAGCAAACGGAGGGAACTAGAAATTCAACACAGTCGGGCACATTAAACTATTTCAAAGCATGGAACACGCTGGTAAAGGCTAACAAACCGGAAAAACGGACGAGAACAATAAAAGAACACAAGAGGAAGCGGAGATTTAATTTCCCCTGCTTGCACAAGCTATCCTTGAGAAGTTCAACGGTGGCCAAACCCGAACAACAGCAACTCAGCAAGTATTACAAACCCAGTCTGTTAATAAAAACAACGGCAGTTCTGAACTGGACCCAGTATCTATCTGGTACCTAAAGGCCAATCCTAAAAATTCTCAAGGTCCCAATTAAAGTTTCAGGTCTACGAACACAAACCCAATTCAAGGGACGATGCATCCTATAGCTTCTTGAATGGAGAGCACCCCATCATCCCTACGAAGACAGGAAAAAAGAGCACATTATCAATTGCATAAAATAATCTATCCAAAACATCAGAATCGAACAAAGCCTTTGATATCTTTGAACTAGTAGTTCTTGGATTCATATTTCATATCTTTGAACTTTACGCAAGTAAACATGGCAGATTTGGTAGGGCATGAATTGATCAAGTTCCAGGAAGGTTTCCCAATTGCATTGTTCAAATTCAACAATATGAAAAAAATAATCATAAACAGCAGCACACATTTCACACCCCCGCTTTGACAGGAGGAATTTTTAATATTCTTAGTTCAAATGACAAAGTCCTAACTTACCTGCCAGCGATTCTAAGGGCGAACGAAATTTAGTCCCAACATGGACAAGTTTGAAGGCGATGACTCCATAAATTATTCCACACACCAATACCTAAAATAACTCAGACACATCGCACCTTATTACCAGAACACATCCTGGAAAAGATGATCTCTTAATTTTTTGGAACTTGGTTATAAGAATTTAGAGCAAGATTTTTTTTCCTAAAGAAGTCATTTTGCACAGAGCGAAAGACCACTAAATTTTTAATTAAACCCGGGTGTGGAGAATAATTTGTTGGGGGAGAATTAAACCCCTAGGAGTAAACATGTGGACAACTCTGATATTATGAAAAGTATTATCCACATAAACTAGTTCAGTTCCACCCTGCCCTGCCCACTCTTATTTATTACACATCATACAACAGATTGCATACACTAAAGGAGAATTTAAAAATGTAAAAGGTAAACATGACGATAACAGAATTGGAGATAGAACAAGACATACAAACTTAAATGCAATGTTAGAAATCTTGCTCTTAAGCATCATGGACACAGACATTACCATCACTGACGTCACACCAAGGTTTTCTACCACCAATCACCGGCAATAAATTGCCTGATCGATATGGGGAGGAATTTGCTTTATCTCAGTGCCAAGTTCTTGCTCAATTCTATACCTGTAGGAAAGAATGAATTAGGTAATTCCTCATTCATAAAACCCATTATATGCAGCAAATTTGGATTTCGAATAGAAATATACATACAAGTTGAAACGGTCCTCATAGGTGATCAAATTCACAGCTAAACCAAGGTGTCCAAACCTTCCAGATCGACCAACCTGCATGTGAGATACATGCATACACACAGCAAAAAAAATAGACAGTAAGAAATAAATCGTGTAGATACGGCATCAGTTTCTACTCTATCTATTTCTGCTGATACTGTTTCTTACGCACCCTGTGAAGATATGTCTCTGAGTTCTTTGGAAAATCAAAGTTAATGACAACATTAACAGCTTGAATATCTATTCCTCTTGTAAAAAGATCTGCAGTTATGATCCCAAAAAGAAAAAAGAACAAAACAGAAAAGGATTAAACCAAAATCTCAAGTATCTAAAGCATTCATTATAAACGTCAAAATTTCAACCATATGAAATGCAACTTAAAACAAAATGAATAACTCAGGAACACAGAAGAACAAATCATGAAATAGAAAGATTAAGCCAACCACATATAATACGAGTCATAAAACAGTTTATCATGCACTATTTCTTTGATATCATCACAAGTGCTAAAAACCATCAGAACTTCATGGTCAAGAAAAAGTACTCTCAGCAAACCTCAAAAAAAAAATAATTGTACTTATCCACATACAACCAAAAAATAATCAGCCACACGCTAATAAATACATATATTTTGTAAGGCCACCTATATTTCTAAACAGATCTTCCTAGTATAGAATATATATTAATTTCCAAAAGTAAAAATAAAAAATTTGAAAATAATGACATGTACAAAGAGAATAAAGCACAACAAAAAAACATACCAGTACAAACAAGATTTCTGCATGCACCATTACGGAAGTCATGAAATACTCTGTTACGATGGTCTTGCAGCATCTTTGCATGGATATAAAAACAGGAATAGCCGAGTTCTGTTATTTTCTTGGCCAACAATTCTACCCGATTCACAGAATTACAGAATATGATTGACTGGTTTATTTGAAGCTGAAAAAACAGACCCATCGTCACATCCATGAACCCCGCATGAAGTGAAAGTAAATGATAACAAATAAACAAATAATAACAGTTCATATCACACCTTTGAGAAAAGGGTGTTTAGGCAGTGGACTTTCTGTCTCTCCTCAACAAAGGCGTAAAATTGTGTAATACCCTTTAGAGTAAGCTCATCCATAAGATTGATAACATATGGTTTTTGCAGAAATCTATCCTTAAAGTCCTTGACAGTAACAGGAAATGTAGCTGAAAACATCAAAATCTGTCGATGTGAAGGTAAGAAGCGAATCAACTGCTCTACTGAAGGTTGAAATTCCGGGGACAAAAGTTTATCAGCCTGTCAAACATTGACAAAAACATCATTATATTGTTTCAGCACATGATGCTAAAGCCAACCAACATTTTCACCCCTTCCACTGAAGGGGGAATCTGATCTTAGTATCTCCCCTCTACAGCAGAGAGAAAGATACTGATCAGCATATGACCTGGCCACCACACTTAAAAACTTAAAAGACACTTCTAATAAGTCAATCACAGATTAGTTAAAACAAATAATGTCATGAGCTTAAAGATATATTTTTCACCCCTTCCACTTGAGGGGGAATCTGATCTTAGTATCTCCCCTCTACAGGAGAGATGTAGATACCAATAAGCCTATGACCTGGCCACCACACTTACAAGACGCTTCTAATAAGTCAATCAAAGATTAGTTAAAAAAATTACGTCATGAGCTTAAAGATACAAATTTAACCTAAAAATTAAATACACTACGAGGACTGATCATGGGCTGACTAATAGAAATTCAACATAAAATTTTATTAAATATCTACTATAAGATAGTTCTTAAAAGTGGAACCTAAAACTAATAGTGCCCAAAAGAGAACAAGGATGACAGACTGTAACCAGCAATTGTTGAGATAAATTCTTATCTTACGTAAAATTAGTGGAGTTTGATAAGTATTTACCTCATCCATAACAAGCATAGAACAATCTTTCAAGATGCAAACACCTTTCTTTGCAAGATCTAAAATCCTCCCAGGAGTTCCAACAAGTAAGTGAACTGGTTGATATAAACGCATGATATCATCCTTTAAGCTGGTACCTCCGGTTGTAACCATAACTTGAATTTGCAAATGCTTCCCTAGTTCCTTACAGACTTGTGATGTTTGAAGAGCCAACTCACGAGTTGGAACAAGAATAACAACTGTACAATAATAAAGCACATATCAACACAAAAAGGCAGTCACAAAATCAGTTTCTATAACAAAATCATAATCCAGCTGCCTAGCAGATTGGCAGCCTTTTTATACCAGAATGGTAGCCTTTTAGCAAAGATTTATAGTCAATCAAGCAGCATTAAAACAAAAGTCCCCAACAGTCTTATCTTTTGATTGAGCCTAAGATGTGCAGGAAGATGCAATTCGATAGTAGAGAACAAACCTTGTATCACATTGTTATCTTGATCAATTTTTTCCAAAGCAGGGATGCAAAAAGCAGCTGTCTTTCCCGTTCCATTTTTAGCTCTAGCAAGAATATCACTACCGGTTAAAGCAATTGGAATACTTTCTTCCTGAATAGGAGATGGTCTTTCAAATCCCTTCTCATATATTCCCATCAGCAGCTCACGTTTCAGAAAATAGTCCTCAAACTCATTTCCTTTTGTTGCAGTTACATCCTGAAGGAAATCATTAGTAACTAGATTAGGAAATCACAAACAACTATTGTTTTAAATATTATTCATTCATTGAGTTTATAGATGTGAACTTAAACAACTTGATTTTTCATTTTATTTTAAAAATCACATAACACTGGAATTGAATGATTTGCTCTTCAAAATCAAGAGAGAAGCATCACATTAACAATACAGTACACATGATAAAGAATTGCATATCAAATAATAAATAACGAACCTCTGTTCTGAAACGTGTATCAGGTGCTGGAATCTTTAATCTCGCCTTCCAATCTTGCGAACTAAAGAGGATAAGTAAAAGAGGAAACCAAAATAAGATACCATGTAGAGTATGATTTATGACCATAACATGTTGCAGGGATAAGAAAAAACAATAACAGATAAGTGATGACAAAATATGTTACCAAGAAAAGCTTTCTCAATAGGTATAATATAAAGTTATAAACCAACAACTAAACAGTTTAATTTGATATTTGAAACCGCCATTATGATTCATCAACTCAAGGGGTACATGGAAACAACTCCTATGTCAAGAACTCCTAAGCATATGACTTATCAGTACTCCAAAATAAATACAATGCAAAACAATTCTTCATTTACACTGAATAACCAAACCGTAGGTACAGAACCTTTAAATTACAATATCAACCAGAATCATCAAGAATCTTAGTCCAAGAAACAGGTCCGAAGAGCTAACTTTTTAATACAAATGACCCTGATGTACTAGTTTTGGCGGTTTTACTCTAATAAAAAAATTCCCTCATATCCTAATTGGTTTTTCCATGTTTATCCTATATAAATCACCACATCTTGCAACCAATAGATAGTTTAGTAATTAATACTAATTAGTATAATCACCATTTGTGTGGATCCAATCATGGATGGATCCAGAAAAGAACTAGACCAGTGCTTGTGGTCCTCGCTAATTTCTTTTTCTGTTAACTCAGGGGCATCTTAGTCTTGAACCCGACTAATCCCCAAAGGCACGTGTAGACACTCCAATCGACAACAAGGACAAACAATGGAAGATGGTCCCACAAGAGTCTATAGACCCATGGAGAATCAAACACAATGCAAATGCTTCCTGAGGCTCTTATCTCCGCTCATGCTACTACTGGACTAACACAAGGAGATTTTGGAAACTAATCCCCAAGTGCACATGTCGACACCAATCAGAAGAATCCGGAAAAGGAATGAAAGGTTGCCCCAGAGGAGAAGATCCATGTACAATCGAACAAGTGACCAATACTTTCTTACGCGCTTATCTTAGGACTAGACTGAGGGAGATTTGTGGCGCTCCTCAATTGAGGCCAGACTGCAAAAATATTCTAACCTTTCTACAACTTAAACACCCAAAGACAAGCACAAAACAGATTTTCACTTAAACACCCAAAGACAAGCACAAAACAGATTTTCTTTAAAGGACTTCTCTTAAAATCGGAAACTCGAGCACAAGATACATCTGATACCCATACAAATGGAACCTGAACAGGAATCGGAAAAGTTCATCCATACATGTAAGTAGGTCAAAAGCTTATCAATTAAAAACACTTCATTAACACCAGATGAGAAAGCAACTTACCTACATTCCCAAAATCAGAATGTTTTCGAACATTCGTCAATGTCTTATGCTACACGACAACATAGCAAACTGCTAAAGTACAGAACTTTCAAAATCATAATGCTACGATTACTATCCATGTCCATAACAAAACCCATTTCACCAAATGGCACAATAACATAACTAGATTCCTAAAGAACCAATTTTTCCCAACCACACATAAAAGCCAACCATAACAGGAAACATGCATTATACGAAAGAAAGCACACACCTTGGGTCAACAGCTTCCGACTGCACGGTCTTTTCCACCTCATCAACGGCCGAATCAGCACTTGTACTCCCACCCAACTGGCCTCTCCTAAGCCACTGCTGTTGCTGTTGCTGCTGCTGTTGATACTGTTGGTGTTGTTGCTGCTGTTGAAAGTACTGCTGCTGGTGATGATGGTTCGGCAAAAGGTTCCTCTGTACATACTGCTGCTGATGCGACGGCCGAGACTGGAATGCAGGGTTCGCATTCATGCCACCGCCCCTCCCAGCTCCGATCCCCGGAGGGTACCTACCTCTATTACTGTTCATCACCGCGATTCAGAACCTAAAACCCTAAAAAATTCTGAAAACCTAGAAAAAACAAAAAAAATAAATAAATAACAGGACTAGGGTTTCACTGGGTGGCTAGATCGTCACCGCAAAAAGGCGAAACCAAGCGCGAATTTAAAATGTTTTCTCCGCTTGGTAATGAAATTGGGGAAAATTGCTACAAAACGAAGGGAATAAATGAAATCAAAGCTAGGGTTTTGGTAAATTGTGAAGAAAATCGGGGTGTTTCTGTACGGATCTTGAGGGAAATGAGTGCCTCTGAGTGAAATTTGAAGGGTTTGTTTGTTTATCTCCAGAGAAAGAGAGAGAATTTGAGACCTAATTGTTGGATTTGGAATCCATGGAAGACCTGTGAAAACTCCAGAGAGAGGGAAGAGAGGATGACGAACTGCTATTGGCTAAAGGTGTAGGGCGTCATATATGTTTCTATTTGCTCAATGGCCCCCACGGTTTTCTTATATTACATCAGGAACTCCTTTTTTTTTTTTTTTTTTTTTTTTTTTTGATATTTGTGTTTGTTTCTATCCTATCATTTTCTTATAAAGACTTATTAATTGAAATGTCTCATGAAATTGTCATTTATTCTTTGAAACTGGTTTGGCTCACTTTATTCTCTGAAATTGATATTTTCAACTGTTTTGGTCTCACTTCACCTCATTCCATTAAAGACCTATTAAATTTAAGGGTACTTTAGACTTTTCACTTTTTACACATCTATTTACCTCTACCTACACAGTAAACTAATTTCAATTACTTTGACAACGCCCCATGAGTTAGGGCCTTTTT
This sequence comes from Malus fusca, assembly GCA_035220775.1. NCBI lineage: Eukaryota > Viridiplantae > Streptophyta > Magnoliopsida > Rosales > Rosaceae > Malus > Malus fusca. The sequence continues at coordinate 21,785,208 of CM069065.1, read as the reverse complement.
AAAATTTAATTATTTAATCAATAGAAAAATTCCGTGCAACAATGTGAAACTTTTGGTTGCAAACTGAGCACATTTGTTTTACATGATTTTTTTGGTTTTGGGAAGTATTTTGGACATGACAGCTTAATGGTTTTTTTTAGATTATATTTTGTGCAATTGATCTAACATCATTTTGTTATGGGTGAAACTTGTGGTTAGGCCAATTTCGATTAGAAAGATATATTGAAATAGGCATATCATGTTTCCTTTCTGTTGTAATGAGCATTTTTCGAGTGCAAAGTTTCAAGTCAATACATGGATGCCTTGCAAGTGAAATGACTCTAAGAACAAAAATGCAACCCTTATTTTGGTTGATATAACGATTTTATTGCTTGGAATTTTTCTATTGATTAAGTAATTTTTTTTTTTTAAAAAGGCCCAAAACTCATGGCTTCAATTAGAGTTGTCAAAAAATGGAATTGAGCTTGGTTTAGTGTGTGTAGGCTATAGGTCAATAGATGTGTAAAAGAAAATGTCTAAAATACCCTTGAATTTAACAGTTCTTTAGGAAAATGGTGTAAAGTGAGACCAAAAGAATTGAAAATGTCAGTTTCAGGGGGTAAAGTCGACAAAACCAATTTCAGAGAGTAAATTGAGACTAAATAGGTGAGACTAACAGTTCTTTAACAAAATGGTTTTTTTTTTCTTTAATTAGAGAAATGTTAAGATTACAAGTAGGTGAGGTTTTGAAAAAAAAACATAAAAAATGGGTTGTGTGAAATTACATTTTTGCCCCATATTTCTTATTCATGTTCTGTTTTAATTAGAGGGTTAAACTGGTAATTTCATAGGGTTTTAGTTGATAATGAGTGTTTTATTAATTAGTAGAGATTAAAGTTTGGACGATTGTTTGGATGACTGTTCCTATTTTATAATAAATATTAAAGTTTGGTACCATTTTGTCCCTATTTTGTTTGGATGATTGTTCATTGTTCTTATCTATTAAAGTGAGAATAAGACTTGGCTGTTGAAATTTCAGCAGGAGGTCCTGCTTACAGCCAATCCCGGGTGGACATGTGTCCAAGTTTCGATTAAAAAAATCAAAACTTGGATACATGTCCACTCGGGATTGGCTGTAAGAAGGACCTCATGTTGAAATGTTCAGCAGCGAAGTAGCGCTCTTGAAGTGAGAGCATTGTAGGATATTAAAACTTTAACATTTTTCGCCTTCTACCTATATATATAGATGAAAGGCGTGTTTGGCATTTAATTAATAAAATATATCCAAAACTGTTATGTTGATCAATGTTTAGCTCACAATTTAGGATTTATAATAAATCATAAGGATTAAGAGTTAAGCAAAAAAATAAACCAAACAAAGGATTCAACTTGTATTTTTCCACCTCTAATTTTCCATTTTTTGGTAGAGTTTCACTATTCCCTCTCACCGTAGTATTCATCATATCTCTCATAAAAAACAATTGATTATTATTTTCCTCTTACAAAACTACCTTTTTTTAGTTCGTAGAAATATTACTCTCTCCATAAGTTTCATACACTTACTCTATGAGTGTTTTAGAAAGATAAAGTATAAATTTTATAGTGCATGAGGATAAATGGAAAGTATGTGTAGCATTTTTCTTAGTTAAGAAGAAGAATAATTTGGCACTAGATTTTGCATCTTGCTAGGGTGTCAACAACACTGTTTATTGGTGGTGGCAGTGTATATTGGGGCAACACCTCCAAAAGGGATTCCAAATTTCCAATTGTATCACTCGATGTGTCATTATCTAAGGACATGTCCTTTAGGGAGCTTTCAGTTGTAGCACTCGTATCATGAACTCACATTGAACAATGAGTCATTATTTACGGGGTTACATTTCTTAGGGAGCTTCCAGTTGCACACTCGCATTAATGGACTTACAACATCCACTGTGAGTCGTTATATGAAGTTACATTATTTGGGGAGCTTCCAATTGTAGCAGTCATATAGATAGACTCGTAACACTCAATAACGAGTCGTTTGGCAGGTTATGCCATTTAGGGAGCTTCCGGTTGGATTGCTCGCATTGACGGTTACAACACTCAATGGTGTGTTATTGTCCGATGAGCGACGCCTTGTTGGAGACCCCATATTGTTGGACTTACAGTTCCCAATAATAAGTCGCTATTCAGGATCAACGCCCATTAGAGGGATTCCAATTGTAGCAGTTGTATTGATGAACCACCAATATTCTAACATTCAGGCCCTTTAAGAGAAGGGATTCCCATTTTTTTTCAATATGGGGATTAGTTGTTAGATTCGCTCTACATCGAACTTCAACGATCCGAACCGTCTATTTTGTAAACCTCGATTCATAGATCATTCTTGCAAAAATTCATTTCAATCCAAAACCTTTTGACAATTTAATTATCACGTTGTTTCTTATAGAAAAAACTGTTTGTTAATTTCTTTGAACTCAATTAGATGTCTCAAATATTTTTGTTGTGGCTATTATTTTGCAAGGATGATCCATGAGGTGCAACTTGAAAAATATGCGGTTCGGATCATTGAAGTTCGATGTGGTGTGGGCCTCAAAACTAATCCACATTTTTTAAAACAAATGGGGATCCATTTCCTTAAAGGCCTCCTTCAAACGATGTTGCATATGGTAACGGTAACTTTTTAGAGCTCGTTTGGAAGTGTTAAAGTAACTGAAAGCACTTTTGGTGAAATTAATTTTGGGTTCCAAAAGCATTTCAAGTACTTTTTGGATGAAGCACCAGATATGTACTTTGGGCAAGAAGCACTTAAGTGTTTTTCCAAGATTTACTTGGATTTTGACTAAGGGATGGTTTTAAAAACATTTTCACCAAAAACGCTTTCAGTTATTTTAAAAGTATTTCTAAACGAATCCTTAGTAAAATAAACTAGCAAAGGCGCACACACTGTGTTTGACAAGGTTTTTCCCTTTTCTTCCTTTTTTTTAATAATAACAAAATTGGGCACATGCTTGCTAAAAATTTGTTTTAATGTAAAATTACTATTTAGCCCCGCTTATATTAAAACTTGTCGGTTATAAATAGGAGTAAAAATGTTAAACTGGGGTCATGCTTGGTATTTTGAGAAAATAGTTAGCAAGGTCTCTTCTATTAATAATACATACAAATACTAATATGACCCCCTTCTTCTTTTTTATTTTTTTATACAATTATAGAGATAGAAAAAGTTGGATAATCGAAGAAAATATATTATTAGTAATGCTTTGTCATGTTTCCAATTTGAGAATCTCTTGCACATATAAACAAGTTAAGCAACATCACCCCTCTCTCCTCTCTCTTTCCTTTCCATATGTGTGGGAAGATTGGACAATAATTGCTTTGGACAATAATTGCTTTGCTTTCTCCTTGTCACAAGGGGAAGTTAAATTCGATGAAATGATATTTCATACTACATAAAATCTACGTTTTTCTCGTTTTTAATTTTTATTCAAATCGAGGGACTATTATTGGCTTTATCAATTTTTTACCACATACGTTAGGATAAATACTCTATCATTGTAACGTATTCAAACCGAGTACCATTATTGGTTTTATCAATTTTTTACCACGAACGCTAGGATAAATACTCTATCATTGTAACATAGCTTGTTAATTTGTAGCTATCATGTAAACATGCACGAATACAAAATTACATAACGCCGTAACAATTATCTCGAGGACCATGAAAAAGGTATTACAAATTTACAAATCCCCCTTTTATCTACCTATAATTTGCCATTTTCAGCACTACTAATCTTACCTTCTGCATCAATTTCATTAGGAAGGCCTACTTCCACTGTCAAACTCTCAACCTTTGCTTTTAGTGCTTCTACATCCAAAGCAGCAAGAATCTCCTCCTTTTTCTTTGCTTTTGCCCTTTCTCTTTCTTTCTGAACCTGATAAGCCTTTTCCTATATCAGCCTTCAACTCCTCTATTCTTCCTCTAATACCGGCTTCATTTACAACTCTTTCAATTTCCTCATAAATCCCGGCGTTCGCCTTTACTATCTCCTCCTTCAACTCTGGAGGAGTAGTCACCACATTTTTCTTGGTCACGCTGACAACCTCCAAGTTAGCTGACTTTAAGACCTTATATGTTGCTTCCATCAAGTCCTTATCCGTTGCTTCCCCTTTCGATATCTTTTCTTGAGCATTCTTCAAAAGTTTCAATTGTGCACCACCAAGAGGCTCCTGTAACAGCAACCGCATCATCAATAACAACAAAATACAACACCATAAACTAGTACTGGCTAATTAGTTTGTCTTCAATTAATTTGGAACCAAGATCTTATAATGAAGGGACTGATGAAGATAAGAATTAAGCAAGTTTGTCTATTGTGGATACAAAGTCAAGCAAACAAGATCGCGCAAAATCATACTTTGTGATTACAAAGTCAAGGGTCTATTGTATGGGCACTCATTGTTGTATAGCGTAGCTTTTATTACATGTAGTTGGATGTAGTTGCGAGCTACTGTCTTTATTGTCGTGAGACTCCAGCACTCATATACAAGGAGTCTTTCTTGTACCATTTCCATATATAAATAGATTAACATATTATTTCTCCAAAATAGAGCTTAATTACAAGTTTCAAATACCATTCTCTTCATGGTATCAGAGCTATTTGTCTAACGACAAACCTCTGATTGAATTTTTTTTTCTCTCTTCTACCTTACCATCTACTCAACTTTTCTTCAGCTTCCATGGCCGCTTCTTCTCTTTTTACCAGTTCCCTTCCTAATGTTTCCTATTTGGTTTCAATCAAACTTGATCGAACCAATTACATGTTGTGGCTTGCCCAATTTAATCTCTTACTTAAAAGTAATGATCTTGTTGGCTATGTTGATGGTACAAAAACATGTCTAGCAAAGTTTCTTTAGGATGGTACGACTCTCAATCGTGAGTACGTGACTTGGCAACGACAAGACCAACAATTGTTGAGTTGGATTTACTCAACTTTGACACCAAATGTGCTTTCCATTGTCGCAGCTTGAAAAACATCTTGAGCTGTTTGGAATACTTTGAAAACACGATTTGCTTCTCAATCTCGCACTCGTGTTCTTCAACTTAAGCACCAGATGCATTCCACTAAAAGAGGTAACATGTACGTTACAGAGTAAGTTGATAAATTGACTGACTTTGCTTTATCAATTGGCTCTTGCGGGAAAGCCCATTGATGATGATGATCTTATGGAGCTGATTTTAAATGGTGTTGCTCCTGCTTTCGAAAGTATGTTTACTTCGGTTAAAGCAAGAGAAAATCCTATGAGTTTTGCAATATGGTTGCTTTGCTCTTGAGCGATGAAAGTCGTATGGAAGACTATAACATTTCTTTCTATCCTGATCACACTACTACGGCTCTCTTTGCACCTCCTGGCTCTTCTCCAAATCGTGGTCGTGGAACCACACTTCACCGTGGTAATGGTCATACGTCCTCATTCGGTTGTGGTGGTTTTCAAGGTCATGGCTCATTTCATGGTCGTGGTGCTGGTAATCCTTTTGTTGGATGTCGCGATGGTTCAAATGACGGTTTGTTTCGTGGTGGATTGTTGTGTTCCATTCAAGTGCAAATATAAGGATAGTATAATGGCACAAGTAAGGGTGTCGAACCACAAGGACTGATTAGAACTCTACAAATTACTTGCTTTATGTGAACCCTAACTAAGCAATGAAAATGAAAACTGATTTTAGATTTTAGTTTTGAAAGCTAAAGTAACATAAAATGCAAGACAAGATAAAGATGAATAATAGATTGATTCAGAAACGATGGGAATGGAATTAGGGATACCGATTTCACCATTACAAGCCAATTCCATGAAAATTAAGTCAAAACGTATTCAACTCTCCAATCTGCAACTAGGGTTCGTTTTACTCATTTATGATCATCCATTTGATGTGTGGTTGTGATCAAGTACTCCTAATCTGCAACCTAGTTGTGATGTTCAACTTAGATTACCAAATAAGAATCCATTAAGAACAAGAAAACTTCAAATAACCAAAGAAATCACATGGCAGGATGTATGCATAGCAGTTTCTTCATTCATTCATATGTGTACCAAGATTAAGCATGATGTGTACTATAACCTTGAATAAATAATTCATAAGCAACCTTAATGGTGATCAAACATTAAGATTAACAAACAAATTAAACTATCAAATCAATGAATGAAACAAGAACACAGATTGGTAGTTTGAATACTTTAACTTAATAACATAGAATAGTTTTGCAAGGCTACATCGAAATCCCCAGCTATGAACTTAATTACACAACATGATTATAGAATATATAAATATCATGAACAACATGAGTGAAATTAAAGTTCATAGAAGAAACCCCCTTGAAGCAATTATGATGTTGAACTTCTCCAAGAACAGCGCGACTGCATGGTTTCTTTGGTGGCTGCGGATGGTGAATGGAAATAGGGTTTTGTTTCTGGAAGAAAGGCTAAAGAAAGAGAAGAGAGAGCTCTGGATGACCCCAAGGGGAAGCTTATGTAAAAGTGGCTGAAACTCTCTGTTTTATAAGGTTAAAAAGACTGTTATAGAATACCAAGACATCCCAGTAATGGAGCATTTATTTCAGTCGTTTTTTTGCTGTTATTGGTCTATTAAAAGGGCCATATTCATCACCATATTCAATTTCCACTTTTAATTTTTTGTCTACATCATCATCCTTATTCAATTCTCCACTTTTAGCACCATTTTGCCTTATCTATCCTCAACTGAGCTCCAAAATACGATTAGCTGCACACTAACACAAAAGAGAGTAAAATGCAACTAGTTTAACTAAAAAATATCACAAAGGGAATAGGAATGGATGGTATAAATATATGAAATGTATAAGTTATGTATCTGGTTGTGGCTCGTTTCAGAATCGAAGAATTCTTCCTACACCCGCTGCTGTTTTTCCTCGCTCTTCCTATTTTCCCAACCATGTTGCGGTTGCTTCTTTATCTTCTAGATATCGTAACATTGGTTTTCCTCTAATGGTAGTAACTATTGTGGTGATCTTCGTCATTCTACTATAAACTGTTTCAAGTCTCCTTTCTCCGAAGGCCGATATCCGTCTTCACAATCTCATGCTATAATGGCTGCCTCTCCTGTGGGCAATGAACAATCTCATACATGATATGCCGACATTGGCGCATCGTCACATATTACCAATGATTTAGCTAATTTGGGCCTCTCCACGGAATACACTGGTCAAGATCAAGTCGTTGTTGGTAATGGTGCAGGTTTGTCTATTAAGCATATTGGTTCCGGTTCTGCGTCTAAATTTCCATTAAATTATGTGTTGCATTGTCCTTCTGCTTTCGTTAATCTACTCAGCGTTCATCAATATTGTTGTGATAATCATTGCTACTTCATTTTCACTCCTACTGATTTTTTTGTGAACGCTCTATCCATGGGGAAGACGCTTTTCCATGGCAAGAGTGAGAATGGATAAATTTGGGCAAATGCGTGAAAACTAAAAGGTCCAGTTATCTCTGCATGCAAGCACTTTAATACTGTTATTTGGTGGTTTTCTTTTTTGGCTATTAATCAACTTTCTAGTTTTCAGGACTATGTTTGGCAAGGATGGGGTGAAATATCGTATGGGGGATTTGAATATGTTAAATGTGCCAAGGTTGCAGAGTTTCTGGTAGATAAACCAAAACCTTTGGTTCGTAAGTTTTGATTTTTTTGAATGGAATCCTTCATTTTGATTCCGCTTTACTTGAAACCTCCAACCAGTTTAGCTATTTCCTGTTTTATATCATACTACGTTTAGGTTAGATCTTGGATTGAAGAAGTAATTCCTGGTGTTAGCAGCCATGTAATCTCATATATAATTGGGCTTGATAGCCTGAAGGCAACCAGTCTCAATGACAATGCTTCATCTTGGATGGTTAGTGACATTAGGTTACGTATGGATGCCAACAATGAAGAATCAAGAAACCAGAAATGTAGAGAGATAAAGCTTCAAAACAAATATATGAAATACTTCACTTTCTTATTACTTTCTTCACTTTGTCATAAATACATCCATATGGTATTTATAGCTTATACCATCATTTACATTTGTAACAAACACTCTACCTCAACTAATCATAATATGACACTTGTCATAATCCTAACCATTATGTTTTACACTAAGCACATGTTACAACCTATCATCCTCCCTCAATCCCATGCTTGGAGCAACCAAGCATGAGATTGGAACAAAAATAGTTAAACTGAGGATAACACAAGCCTTTGGTTAATATATCCACATACTGATCGGCAGAAGCAATAAACTGTAGTTAAATGGTGCCTTGTTGAACTTTTTCATGAACAAAATGACAATCGAATTTCAATGTGCTTAGCTTTAGAATGAAGAACTGGATTAGTGGCAAGAGCCATGGTTGAGATGTTATCACAGTGTAGCAAGGGAACATCAAAACAGGGCACACGTAAATCTCGAAGAAGCTGTTGTAGTGGCCATTGCTCTATACTCAGCCTCAGTAGAGAATCTACTAACAGTATGCTAGTTTTTAGAACTCCAAGATATTGGATTAGACCCCAGAAAAATAACAAAGCCAGTGGTAAACCTTCTATCATTAGGATAACCGCCCAATCAGCATTTGTATAAGCTTTTACAGACATAGAACCTGGTCTAAAACACAAACCCAAACCAAAAGTACCTTTGAGATACCTCATGATTCTCTTAACTGCAGCAAAGTGAGATTCAAAAGGTTGATGCATAAATTGGCATACCTGATTAACAGAAAATGCTATATCAGGTAGAGTGAAGGTTAAGTACTGCAATGCTCCAACTAAACTTCGATAATAACTTGGATCTGTTACTGGAGGACTGCTATAATTCAAGAGTTTCTGATTGGGATGGCAGGGGGTATGACAAGGCTTACAGTCAACCATATTTGCTTTCTATAGGAGCTCCTGAATATACTTTGTTTGATGAACAAACAATCCTTGAGTGTCATATTGAATTTGTAACCCGAGAAAAAAATGCAGAATTCCCAGATCCTTCATATCAAATTCTTGAGTTAGTTGAGATATCACAATTTGTACCACACCTTCATTACCCCTAGTAAGTATGATATCATCAACATAAAGTAATAGCACAATGACATCACTACTAGTTTGTTTCACAAAAAGAGAAAAATCTGCATAAGATGACTTGAATCTCAAGGAAAATAAGAACTTGTTAAATCTCTCATTCCAAGCTCGAGGAGCTTGTTTAAGACCATAGAGTGATCTCTGTAGTTTGCAAACATAATCAGGGTGGTCAACATCCACAAAACCCTGAGGTTGAGACATTTATACTGTTTTTTCAAGAAATCCATGTAGAAAGGCATTCTTGACATCCAATTGTTTGAGTTTCCAACCATTAGTAGCAGCTAAAGACAAAACTAGTCTAACAATGGTTGGTTTAACCACTAGACTAAATGTCTCATAGTAATCAAGACCAAACTCTTGAGAAAACCGTTTAGCTACCAATCTAGCTTTATACCTTGCCACAAACCATCAAAGTTCTTTTTAATCTTATAGATCCACTTACACCCAACCAGATTCTTATTTGGAGGAAGAGGAACAAGTGTCAATGTGTGTTGTTGAATCACGGCTAACATTTCCTCTTGCATGACATGTTGCCATTGAGGAGACTTAGATGCAAAAGAAAAAGTTTGTGGTTCATGAAGAGAATGTGATTCAGTATGAACTTGAACTGTGAATGCTGTCTTTTTCCTCACAATACCAGACTTAGATCTGGTTTGAATTGGATGACAGTTGAGATTAGAAACATGAACTGATTGAAGATTGTCAACCTGAGATGTGCTTGTATCTGGATTCAACTCTGTATAGTTAGATGGTTGCTCAGTTGATGGAGAACTGGTAGATGCTTGAGGAGAGACAAGGTCACTAGTGTTATTTGTTGTTGCAGGATTGGACTAAGTAACAGGACATGTCACAATCCCAGAAGTATGAGAAGTAAACATTTGTGGACAAGGAATGTGAACAACTACAAGATGTGAAAAAGTGTTTGGATGTACCACAGAAGATTCAAAAGTTGTACCAGAGGATGATGGGGTACAAATTAATTGGGAATGAGAACCAGAAAAACTACTAGGAAACATTTGCTCATAAAAAAAAACATGTCTAGAGACAATGAGTTTATGTGTGCTAAGGGAAAAACAAATATAACCCTTGTATTGTGAAGCATACCCCAAAAAAATACATTCTGTGGTTTTGGGATCTAATTTGTTATGTATATAAGGTTTCATTGAAGGATAACTAACACAACCAAAGACCTTTAAGTGATCAAGTCGAGGTAAAGCATAAAAAAGAAGTTCAAATGGTGATTTCATATGAAGAACAGGTGTTGGCATCCTATTGATTAGATATAAGGCAGTAGCACAAACATGAAACCAAAACTGAGAAGACAATGATGCTTTTTGAAGAAGGGTAATTGCAATTTCTAGCAAATGCCTATTTTTTTCTCTTTGCTAACCCATTTTGTTCAGGAGTATAAGGGCAAGAGATTTGATGAACAATACCTTTATCCCTTAGAAAGTTTGTGAAAGCTATACTGACATATTCTCCCCCACCATCACTTTGGAAAGTTTTAATAGAAGTGGCAAACTGAGTGTTAACATGAGCAAGAAACTGAGCAAAGATATTTAACACTGCAGCTTTATTCATGATTGGAAATATCCAAGTATACCTTGTACACTCATCAACAAAGGACACATAATACCTAAACCCTTTTAAGGAACTAACAGGAACAGGGCCCCATACATCTGAATGTATTACTTCAAAAGGAATAACAAATTTTGAAGCAACACTAGGGAATGGTAATTTGGAAAACTTGCCTTGCAAGCAAACAATACAAGTTGTTGAATCCTTATTACATGAAATAGAAATAGATGAGTTCTCTGTAATAGTAATATGATTGGCATGATGCCCTAGTCTACAATGCCATAGTTCAGAGGACACTTTTTGACCAAGAAAAGCAGCTGGTGGGGACACATGTGATCTGGAAGACTTGAAAACTGGAATTGGGTAGACAACATTATTACTCAGTCCACACTTTCCTTGTGACCTTGTCCTGTATACAAATAGAGAATTCATCAATAATACATTGACATGTATTATCCTTACATAACTGATACATTAATAATAAATCTTGAGATAACTGAGGCACATGTAAGACATAATTGAGTTGAAAAGTATGAGATTTAGTTGGAATTGAAGTTTTTCCAATATGAGCAATACTTAAACATTCACCACCAGCACCAGTGACTGCGTCAATAAAGGGATATGGAGCTGCAACTTGGAGATTAGTGATATCTGAAGTCATGTGATTGGTAGCACCTGAATCAACCAACCAATACTCTTGTTGAGGTGCATTTTGGTGACCCATTAGTCCTTGCTTGCATAGCCATTGGTTGTGAAACCTGATATGGAGCAGGATACATGACTTGAGGAGTATGGATTGCCAAAAGCATGGTACATAACTGAACTACCAGATGGTTGATGAAACTGTGGATAACCATTCAATGGAAACTGTGGAGCATTGGAATTGTTTCTGTCAAAGCAGGTGGCAGTAGTGTGCCCTTTCCTGTGACAAATCTAGCATCCATTCTGAAAACAGTTTAAGGCAGAGTGACCCTTCCTATCACAAATTTGACATATTTGAAAATGATTATATCCTTGTCCAGTGCTTGTTTGTCCACTTGAAAAACTTTGTGAATTGTTGCTCCCAAACGGTTATGTATTCTGAAAGGACTGAGATCCAGAATAAAATTTCTTGCCCTTGCCTTTAGGCTTGAAATTGTTGCCTCGAAAGTTGTTGAATGAGCCAGATGCATACTATGAAGGAAATGCAAAGGGTGCAGAAGACATATTTGGCATATATGGCATTGGATTCTGAAAACCTTGCATTTGCATTGGTGAAAACCCTGGCTGCATTGGTTAAAAACCTGGCATATTCATGGGTTGAAATCCAGAAGTATTGCTTGAACAAAGCATTCTAGTTGTGGATGCTATACCAGATGATGACCCTTGGTCATATACATTTCCATTACCCTGAACATTCATAGTTGCCATGAATGGAATTTGCTTATTAACCTCCTCTAAAGTGGATTCTTCAGCTTTCAACTGTGATCGAAGTTCTTTCAAAGACACCAAGTTTTCTCGACCACGAATCACTGCTTTGATATTGTTGTACTTTGATGGCAAGCCGCTTAGAGCAACTATAACAATATCTTCATCTGAGATAGATACTCCCACAACAACCAATTGATCTCTGGAGTTCTTAATTCTTTGAAGATATTTATCTATAGATTCAGGCCCCTTCTTAATATTCCGCAGATCTATCTTCATTTGAACAATGCTAGTTCTAGTAACGCTAGCAAACCTTTCACGAAGATTATTCCACATTTCCTTGGAACTCTAACATCCAATTATGCATGATAATGCAGAAGGAGATAATGTAGCAGCAATGAGTGTCATTAGGGCCTTATCATGAATCATCCAGATTTTATAAGCATCAGAAATGACTCAGTGTCATTAACATCACCATCCGTAGAATCCGAGTCTTCAAACTTGTCAGGACATGGAACTGTACCATTAACAAATCCAACTATACCATTTCCCTCCAAAAGAATATTTATTTGAAAACTCCAAGTTACATAATTGGAATCATCAAGTTTAACAGTGACAGTATTCCCCACACTTGGAATTAGAGATGAAATCGGTGACTGTGTGAGAGCTAACTGAATAGAGTTGACCATTATGCAGAGAGTAATTACTTCAACACCAAGTAATCTTAACAAATTCAATCAAACACTTCGAAAACAATTCAACTACTAAACTCCAGAAATAAAGAAGCACAAGATATAGAAAATCTTTGCAATCACAACAACAATTCAAGAATTCGAAATCGAGAAATCGAAATCAAGAATCAAAAAGTCACAATCAACAGAAAGAATGTTATAGGAAGAACACCTCACAATTGTCGAAGAGACAATCAACAATAATGACGAGAAACACCAACTTCAAAAATCCCCAAATCTGAGGGTTTGCGCACCGACGACAATCAACAACAACGACGGGGAATACCGACTTCAAAAAACCCCAAATCTTAGGGTTTACGCACCGACTACAACTCGAATCACAACCACACCGACCGACGAGCAAAGAGCAATACTACATCAACAACACAAAGTAGAGAGGTGAGCGGAAGCGAAAGGATCATCAATCAATGGCGGCGACCATGACCGGCGAAGATACCATGTCAACAATGAAGAATCAAGAAACCAGAAATGTAGAGAGATAAAGCTTCAAAACAAATATTTGAAATACTTCACTTTCTTATTACTTTCTTCACTTTGTCATAAATACATCCTTATGGTATTTATAGCTTATACCATCCCTTACATTTGTAACTAACACTACCTCAACTAATCATAATATGACACTTGTCATAATCCTAACCATTTTATTTTACACTAAGCACATGTTACAACCTATCAATGGACGGGTTATTCAAGATAAAGGAACATGCAGTCCAATTCGTTATAGAGTTTACTGCTTTGTATACAAATGGACCAGCTAGCAGCGGTGGTATCATGTAGCTTTCCCATCAGCTTTTCCATAAATTTTCCTCCCAAATTAGCATTTTGTTGCTTAAGAAAACTGAACTTCGCCTTTCTTGTTTTTATGGCTAGGCACCTTTTAAATCATATGTTACATGACCATACTGGTTTAATCAATGCAGCACCAGACACAATAAAGAGATCATCCTTGATAATTATTTGGTATTCTCTTGTTCTCTCCTCACCTCCACAATTCTTAATCCTTTTGGTTTTCTCTTTGACAACCTATTTGATGAACTTGAAACTTTGACCATAAGTAGCGTATTGTCATCATTAGTTTTTGACCCATTTCCCCTTTTTTTCGTGTTGATCTTTTTTTTCTTATTGCATCCCTTGAAGTTAACTTAAAAATTTATTCCAACCAAAATTGTAATAGTTTTGACTGATAAGATTAGGTTCTCAATCAAAATGGTGAGAGATTTTTGTTACGCTTATAACAATACGTGGCAGACGCGAAGAACTTCTGAAGAAAAAATAATTTTTCTGATTGGAATGGTACCAGGCATGTAGTTTATAGGTTGATTTAGTTATAAATATTGAACGTTTCTGACAGAAAATAGTCGTAAGAGAGTGAAGAACACAAGGAGAGGAGAATACTGCATATATTGTTTAATGAAATCGAAGAACATTTACAAAGTTAAAACCCTAACTCATTCAATTGCTCAGATCCTACATTTTAGGGATCAAGGACACATCTCCAGCCATTCAGGCTATCGGAGGCTACGATCTTTCCACTTGGGAGAGGATTGAAAGACACAGTACAACTCCAAAGGATAAGAATACCAGCTGTACTACTTACTAAAAAAAGAAAGAAAAACTAGTCGTTGCAATTTAAAATTTAACGGCTATTTCTAAAAATAGTAAGTTCTTCACTTCCTTCGATTTCAGCATTCTCTTCAATTTCAACTGCAGGATAGTCATCTACAGATTGGATTTCAAGCTAGTATGCAGCTTAAATCTCAACAGAAAAAATAATTTGTCTGATCTTTCAGGTCAACTGTGAACACGTACTCTGGCAAACTGCAGTAAAGCACACCAAAGCAACAGAATCAAGTAATTTAGGAATCCGAGTTGAAGGTGGCATAAATATATGTCCTCTGTATGAGTCTGCATTGCCAATGACACATGCTAATGAAGTCGATTCTTCTACAAATTTGGATACCCGATTTTCTGGAAGTGCAAAATCTCATGCTTCATCTAGTCGGAAGATTCCACTATATGATGTAGCACATCTCCAGGCTGGAGACAAAGGAAATGACTTGAATTTTTCCATCATCCTCATTTTCCTCCATATGTAATGAGGTTAAAGTCGATTGTAACACCCCAGTGGGTCAAACAAGTAGTCTCGGCCCTCCTAAACTCCTCTTTGTTCCTGGATATGGATACCATCAACGAAAGAGACAAATGGGTCCATGAAAATGCAAATGTCGTAATTTATAAAGTTAGGGGAATCCGAGCATTAAACGTTGTGGTTCGGGACATTCTTGACAGTGGTGTAAACTGCTTGAGAATGATTGACCGGCTCGGAAAAACCATCTCAGATCTCATACTGTGCTAGCAAGTTATGTTGCCTCCATGGTTGGGTCGTTCAAATACTCATATAGCATGATTTGCTTTAATGGGGCGAGTTATGATGTAATTCTTGTTATGTGAAATATTTTTATTCTCAAAAGGGTAAATAGCCAAAATGATCCCTGAGATTTGCATAACTCATCACTTTGGTCCCTGAAATTCCAAATCGATAAAAGTGGTCCCTGAGATTGTCCACCATCCATCATTTTGGTATTTCTGTGAAAAACTCCGTTAAGTGTCCCGGAGCTCTTGGCCGGAAGTTTGGGCAATTTTCAAAGCTTCGTAACTCAATCGTTTCTTAACCAAATTCGACCCATAATATATCAAAATGAAGATTGGAAAGTGTAGAATAAGATTATATCATTTAAAAGCCCAATGGTTGCCGAAGATGGTCGGAAAATAGCCCCAAAGTTGACTGGTCCGAGTGAAAACTTGAAAACTCGCCGGAAACTGGGTAAACTTTAAACGTTCATAACTTCTTCAACACTCAACGAAATCAAGTGATTCAAAATGAAAATCATATGTCTCGACAAGATGAAGAGAATGGTACCTTTTTTGACAGCTAACTCGCCGTGGTTCGGCTGGAAAACGGCTCGAAAGTGGCTAACTCGAGACCAAGATAGCCACTTTGGAGCCATTTTCCAGTCAAACCAAGACAATTTAGCCATAAAAAAGGTACCATTCTTTTTGTCTCGTCGAGAAGTATGATTTTCGTTTTTGAATCACTTGATTTCGTTGAGTATTGAAGAAGTTATGAACGTTTAAAGTTTACCCAGTTTCCAGCGAGTTTTCAAGTTTTCACTCGGACCAGTCAACTTTGAGGCTATTTTCCGGCAATCTCCGGCAACCATTGGGCTTTGAAATAGGTATAATCTTATTATACACTTTCCTATCTTCATTTTGATATATTATGGGTCGAATTTGGTTAAGAAACGATTGAGTTACGAAGCTTTGAAAATTGCCTAAACTTCTGGCCAAGAGCTCCGGGACACTTAACGGAGTTTTTAACGGAATGACCAAAATGATGGATGATGGACAATCTCAATGACCACTTTTATCGATTTGGAATCTCAGGGACCAAAGTGATGAGTTATGCAAATCTCAGGGATCATTTTGGCTATTTGCCCTTCTAAGAATTCCTGATTTTGATGATTTGTAAGCTATGTTTTATTCAGATATAGCCCTATAGGAGAAGAAAAGGTCAATGTAATCCAACTTCATGCAACAAATGTACTGTTTGACAAATGTAAACAATTTCATATCGAAAATTTGACAAAAGAAGAAACAACAAATAGTAACTGGTTTTACAACTAATTATACTCAGATATTTTATAATAAAATCTCACACCTGATGCGTTACCAGGTAACAATACACACGTTGAGAACAACATCAAGGCAATTAGTATCGGGGCGCTCGAAAATCTTGACTTGTTCTAATTTGTATTGATTATATTTTGGAAATAAAATTTTCATTAGCGAGTGTAATTTTAAAACAACCCATATTTTCCAGCTAAAATTATCATTCAATCGTTGTTTTTCTTCTGGCCAGGGCCACCTAATTGCTTGAACACTATCTTTTGCCATTACTAATCAGATGGTTGGCCCATACAAATTTGCAATTTCCTGCGTTGGACAATTAAGAAAAATACTATTTTTAACCAACATAACTACCAAACACCAAATAGCTAAACATTTGGCTATCATTTTGTTATCTCAAATTTTTTTGTGTTTTTTCTCTTGAAAAGGTCAGATCACCAACCTTGTTTTACTCCAATCCAGTCGGATAACTTCCACAATTGGGGCAATAAATTACTCCATTCACTTGTCCTCCGTTTAGCAGCATTTGCAAAATCCATTATAATCTGATATAAATTAGGTTTTGTTTAGACAGATCAGAAACTTTGCTCAATCCCCTTTTGGAATTGTCTGAGGTACCGGTAGCAAGCACGGTGCTCCCCTTGTTGAACTTGTCTGATCCCTCAGGCACCTGAGTTGAAGACAAAGACCGCATAATTTTTCGGGTTTTTTGTTTCAATCTGTTAGAATAAGGAGAACAATGGCGTTTACAGGAACTTTGGATAAATGCAAGGCCTGTGATAAGACTGTTTATGTAACTGAAATGTTGTCCCTTGAAGGAGTACCTTATCATAAATCCTGCTTCAAATGCAGCCACTGCAAGGGATTTCTCTCGGTACATACATCTCTCGCTTTTCACCTTTTACCTTTGTCTAGGTTTGCAACAGATGTGTCTAAGCTTTCTTCTGTTTTGGGGACGATTCTCAACCATTGATTGATTTGTAAAACTCACGTCAATGGTGGACAATCGCTCATGCATGTGTTGTTTTAACTTGCGTATACACGTTATATATATGACTCAGAAGTTAGACCTAACAAAGAAAGATGAATTTAGCATAATTTCAATGCCAAAGAGTCATGAACATGTCAAAGTTAATTTGATAACTATAATTGAGTCTTCATTTATTTGAAAGACCATAAAACTTGGTTAAATATTTCCAAATATGAAAATGATTAAGAAACATACATAATTTTGACAGATGAGCACCTATTCCTCCATGGATGGAATCCTCTACTGTAAACCTCATTTCGAGCAACTTTTCAAGGAATCTGGGAATTTCAGCAAGAATTTCGGTGAGACATTTTTTTTTCCTAGCTTTATTTATTATATTTTATAATTATTCTGCAGCACTAAGCAACTACCTTTTCTCTTTGTTTCCCTTCTGTTTGCTAATAGTATGTTGTTTTCTAATGAATTTTTGCAGCAAAATCTGCTGAGAAGCAGGGTGAACAACTGGTATGAATAAATTGTCACATTCAAATAAGGTCGAAATTCTGATTTTACATTTTGGATTTAATGTCAACCACTGGGTTTTGATTGAGCGATTTCCGCCTAAGGAATTTCGTGATCTGATCAACGGGGACCAAGTGATCAAAACTCCCTATATATATGTACATACGTACATAGATATATATATATATGTACATACATACATAGATATATATATATGTACATACATACATAGATATATATATATGTACATACATACATTCATACATACATACATACATATATATACATATATATATATATATATAGCTCTTAAAATGCAGTACTGTAAACAACTGAACTGTGATGATGTTCTACAGAATAGGGTCCCCAGCAAGCTCTCTGCCTTGTTTTCTGGAACCCAAGACAAGTGTGCAACTTGCTCAAAGACAGTCTATCCACTGGAGAAGGTGAGTAATATAATTCAGGGGATTAATTTGATTTCAATGAGCCTTTTTTCTTTCTTGACAAACTATAGTTCTATTACATTAAAATTCATATAAATTACGGAGAGGGGATTCAAACTAGGGTGCAGTGGGTGGAACACACTGTTCTATATAGCCAATTTAATTTCAATGAGCCATTGAAAAATGTAACATTTTCCAAGATTGCATATGAGCAGTTACCAAGTTTATGATCATGTTGGATAGCTAGCACATACATAAATATTAACAGACACTACTTGACTCCTTACATACGAGGAACCATTAATTTTTTTCTGTAAATCCACAATCCGACACAAAAACAAACGTAACTCATTGAAATCACAAAAACAAAACTTGTACACGAACGTTAGACGTGAAAAGTAACACTTATGGATTTGTGATGGTAATTTAAACAGGTGACATTGGAGGGAGAAAGTTACCACAAGTCATGCTTCAGGTGTGCTCATGGGGGCTGTGCCCTTACACATTCATCCTATGCAGCTCTTGATGGAGTCCTTTACTGCAAGCACCATTTTTCTCAGCTCTTCCTAGAGAAAGGGAACTACAGCCATGTCCTCCAGGCTGCTGCAAATAGGAAAAATGCCACATCTGCCGAAGCAACTGAGGAGGCAGCTGCCGCTCCCAAGGAGGCACAACCAGAACCAGAACCAGAAACAGAACCTAAGGACCAGACTGACCAGCCACCTGAGGAATCTTAAAAATGTTTTGCACTACATCTCTTCTCTTGCCTTTCAGAGTGACGGGGAAACTTCATTTTTGTTCTTTTGAGTGCAAAACCCTCGTCATCTTGTTCAAATATATGTATAACTTGTTCACATATTACTTTCAGACCGTCAGCTGATTTTGGTTGGTTGTGTTTAAAATCACATGGATATTAATTGTATCCCTTTTTTTTTCAATTTTCTTGAGAAATTAATGTGGGAAACTTGACAATTGTAACAGTTCAAATAAGTAATCAGTTCATGATTGTTAAGAATTCGGGGATTCAAAGAAGTCCTATATTCACTTTTGGTAAATTACACGAAACTAACTCAACTATGGGTCGAACGACACTATCATACCTCAACTTTTAAAAATGACAATGTCATACCTCATCTTACGAATTTGCTCCAATGTCAAACGTCCGTCAGTTTTTCTGTTAATTTCTCTGTTAAATGCTGACGTGGCTAGAGAAGGGGCTCACTCACTAATCCAATTGGATTAAAAAATAATTAAATATTAAAAAATTAAAAAACTAAACAAATAAAAAATGTCCTAGGGATGCGGGCATTCCTTTTCCTCCACCCGCACCAACCTTTTTTCTTCTTCTCTTCGACAGCCACCAAACTCTTCCCCACCCGTCCCCCCAACCTTCCTCCACCACCATCTCTCTCCTCTCTCTCTCTCCTCTCGTGCCACGTCTCACTCATCCCCCCACTCTCTTGGACACTCTCTCTTCTCTTTATCTTCTCCCGCATCTCTCTCTCACTCTAGCTCTCTCTTCTCTCTGCAACCACCGGCGTCGAGGCCAAAGTCCACCAACTCGCCATCTTTCTCTCTCCCTCTTGTTAGTCTTTCTCTCTCACACTCTTTCTACTCCACCAAACCACCAACTCACCACCATCTCTCTCCCATTTGTAATGGGATTCTGGGTTTTGGGATGTAGATTGCAGGTTGTCCAGAAGGGGGCGAAAACAGAACAACCAAATTGGACCTAACAGCAATTGAATCACAATTTGAAAACATACCCGTTACCAGATCGCAGACCACGGGGTCCCAATCGTAATCGTGCACGAGCTGACGCAAGGAGGCTGCAAGGTTAGAAGCCCGGGGTGGCAACAACGGGTCGCGGCGAAAGGTGGGGAAGGAATTGAGGGTTTGGGAGAGGGAGTTGAAAGATGGGCCTGGGAGGTGGAAAGATAGGGAGAGGGAGGTGGGGATCTTGGAAGAGGAGAGCAGCGGAGAGAGGGATGAGAAAAAGGGTCTGAAGGTGAAGAGAGCGGAGGGAAGAGGTGGGAAGAAGATGAGGGTTTTGATGGCCGAGAGGAGGGTGGTGAGAAATGGAGTTGAGTTTTGGAGGTGGAGAAGTGGGTTGAGGTCTAGGAGGAGGACGATGCATTGCGTTTCGCTGTGGTCGGCGATTGGGTTGTCGGAGCTCCGATCAGATGCCATCGCATTTGGAGGGACGGGTGAGCTGTCGAAGAGAAGAAGAAAAAGGGTTGGTGCGAGTGGAGGAAAGGTACGGCCAGCATCCTAGGCCATTTTTTATTTGTTTAGTTTTTTAATTTTTTAATATTTAATTATTAAAAATATATTTTGTTATTTTTTAATCCAGTTGGATTAGTGAGTGGGTCCCGTCTCTAGCCACGTTAGCATTTAACAGAGAAATTAACAGAAAAACTAACGGAGGTCTGACATTGGAACAAAATCATAAGATGAGGTATGACATTGTCATTTTTAAAAGATGAGATATGATAATGTTGTTCGACCCATAGTAGAGGTAGTTTTGTGTAATTTACCCTCATTTTTTCTACTTAGTTTTTCAACTAAAACCTAAAGCGCAAGAGATTCTCTCTTGCAACTGATAACACCACGTGACAACTATCTAATGGATAAATGATGTACTATGGTTGCCATCCTTACTTTCGTTAATTTTTGTTAAAACTATATCTAAATATAAATTCTTTCATTTCATATATTCTTTCTTTCTTCTTACACTACTTTGCCAAATTTCAGAATTTCTTTTAGCTAAAGGTTTTCTAATAAAAGTTAACAACAATGAAGAAAAACAAAGGGAAGCACAAACTTCATGAAAAAAAAGCAACAAAAACTCCCCCTAATGTTAGAACCATTAACTAGAAGAACTTGGATCCTCTCCTGAGCCCAAGGAGAGGATCCTCCTGACCAAAGGTTTTGGGCCGTTGGATGAAAATCCAACAACTACAAATAGGGAGGATTCCTTTAAAGTTATAATAATTATAACCGTTGGATTTTTGATCCAACGGTCCAAGTCCTTTGGTCAGGAGGATCCTCTCCTTGGGCTCAGGAAAGGATCCAAGTCCTAACTAGAATGGAAGCTGATCCCCATGCAAAGGTGTAACGGGTGCACAGTCAACGTTGCATACCAGACAAATAAAACAAGGGAAATAATAAAAATTAAATCTAAATGTAATTAATACATTAAAATAGGAATAACAAGATAAATTAAACATCAAAATATAACTAATAAATGAGATGACTAAAATTGGATTTTAATCTTACACATGGTTATAGTCTCAAACTCATCTTTTTTAAGGATTAAAATGAAGTTTTCTAAAAACCTAACCTTCAAAATATGCATGTATAAGTCATAAGTAATTGGTAAAATTACGTAGAATTGTTAAGGTGACGGCAAAAACCTAGTTTACAACTTGATTCTCAAATTCTTTTATGTTTCTTTGTTGTTGCCGATTTCTTTAATATTTTTAGTTAAATTCGTCTTTCTTATTTTAGGTCTTAAAATCAACCTTTTCAAAAACTTTGCTTAAGATTTGATTTTAATATAAATTGTTTTAACAGTCCATGTGGAGAACGACCTTAAATCCTATCAACCTTCACTTAGTTTGAATGTATAAACGTGATTCTACTCAATATATATTTAATTCTGTGTAAGAAAGAATGGAAATTTTACTGTGTATATTATACTTGGGATGTTGAATATGTTGGATTTAAACTCAAAAGTTCAACCCTAATTGGTTTGCATAGTTAGATCCAAGAAAGATTAGAGCTGGAGTTCTATTTGGTGAGCTATTCCTTGTGCCTCAGTACTAGTGATGACCGATTTAATTACTCAGGCAATAAGGGATTCTTGTAATGAAAGTAATCTTATGGGCTTTAGTATTCTAGTTATAGGCTTATTAGGGTTTCTTGAATACGTTTGTGGGTAGGATTCTAAAAGCATTGAGCACTATATATAGGGTGGAGGTCCATGTGCATAGTGCTAACACCATCACAAAGCCTAGAACTCCCCCTCAGTTCGTGATTAAGGAGCAGTGGTGCATAGAAGAGCTTTCACCAACCCTTGTCCTCGTGTTTGTGTTTTCTCTGCAAGTCCAAGATGTCTTCTCATAAGTGATTAAAGTTTTTGATAAGAATAACCTATTTTACTTTCGGTTTAGATACTCTGATGGGTTAAGTGATGGGATTTTCTATGCTATTAATTCCAATAGTGGTAGTCCTTACAATAATAGAACTACAGATGTTAATTAGGGAACCCGCCAACGTGGTTGTGAATGATATACCAGATCCTATATGGATTATATATGTAGGGAAGGATTTATTGTATTTGCACTACTATGAAATCATTTATTAGTGTCGCTATAGTAACCGACAAGAAATGTATATTACTGTCGGATATTAAGCAAAATCCGACAGAAAATAGATGCAATGGCAGATATAATAAGCAACAAAATTGTTAGCGTCAAGAAATGAATTTTCTGACATAAAATACTCTAAAACCGACATAAATTGTGTCGGATATAACCGACAGAGAATTTATTAATAATGAATAAATAAGAGCATTCTCTGTCGGATAAAACCGACATTCTCTGTCGGATAAAACCGACATAAAATATATTAATAATAAAAAAAAAACCACTTTCAAGAATAAAACTCGTTGGTTACGATCAAGAATAATAACCGATTCAATCAATCTTTTCTACAGAGTTCCCCCCAAAATTTATTTATTTTATTATTAATTTGAACCTGATTAACTACTAATAAAATTTATTTGAAATAAAACACAAAGGTGATGAGATTTGGGTATAGCCACACAATGAGCTAGTCATAATTAGTTTCTACAAAACTCGTCGGTTATGAACTTACTACTTACAATATTCGAATCTAAGATCTCTCACTTGCAAATAGAGAATCATACAACTAAACCATAGTAGTAAGTGACATTTGAAAAAAAAAATTAAATAATTTAATGTCAAATGATAAAGTTACGAATTTGATATATGGATCATTTGAAATTCATATGTTTCTTCAATACATTTTTTTTTTCACGCAAATACAAATTTTTTAGGTATTTATAACATTATATATAAGCAATTTAACTATAAAATCCCTAAATATCTTTCGAAAAAGGACTATAATGAACAAATAAATCCCTAAATATCTATGAAATCCCAATAAGATGGAGCCTTTATTGATATCTTCCAAAATATGAATTATTCATATCCAACAAAAACATAAATTAAATCATAGGTGGAAGCATGTGGAAGGACTTACAACGCTTTGCTTGTCTCTGTGCTCAAGGGCTTGCATAGCTTCTGCCTTGTTCATCCATGGTGATTGAAGCGAGAAGGAGAAGGGGAGAAGAGAAGGAGAAGGAAATGAGGAGAGGAGAAAAGGGGGAAGGGAGAAGGCACCAACGCAAGGAAGAGATGGAGGGGTTTTATTTTGAAAAATTTTCATTATTGTCGGTTAAAACCGACATAAACATTTTTTAAAATAAAAACGACATAAAATTTTCATTACTGTCGGTTATAACCGACAGAAAAAAATGGCGGTAAAAATCCCCCCAAAATTTTGTTACAATTTTAGAAAATAAAATAATAATTGTTTGGTTTAATAAATAAATAAATAACATGTATTTAAATAGAATACGTTTTTAAAAATTAAATAAATAATTGTTTGGTTTAATAGATAATAACCCATGTAAAATATGCGATAAAGAAACAAAAAGATAATTGTACAATGAAAATGTCATCACACAAACTAAATATTGTCTAATCAATACTTGAAAAACATAAAAAAAAAATTAGCACAAATTACTTTTCCCACTTCAAAATTTAGGCAAATTTAACGGAGATATGCATTCTACGAAACTAGTTTCCATGATCTAACCGTCAAACTTGTTTGTAGATATTACAAGATCACATATGTAAAAAAAATTGCCAAAAAAAAAAAAAAAAAAAAAAAAAAACCATTCAGAGATTAGGTAACGGAACAAAAGTTTTGTACACACTCCGAGATTGCATATGTAAAAAATCGTAAAAAAAAAACATTCAGAGATTACATAACGGAACAAAAGTTTTCAACGGTTATAAACGAAAAATCACAATTTAACGGTTATTTTAGCTCCAATTTTAATGATTTTTTACAGCTACACTGCTCGACCCTATAAGAATGTAATGAATAAATTTGATCTTCAATTTAAAATATTTACACTAGTGGATACCACAAAATATTATTTTATACTTAATGGAAGTATAACATTAACTCTCAAGTGTTTATTTAATCTACCGTTTTGACGCGATACACATTCTACGAAACTTTTTTCAATGATCTAACCGTCAAACTTGTTTGTACACACTCCGAGATTGCATACATAAAAAATCACAAAAAACAAACATTCAAAGATTAGGTAACGGAACAAAAGTTTTCGACGGTTATAAAAGAAAAATCACAATTTAACGGTTATTTTAGCTCCGATTTTAATGATTTTTTTACAGCTACACTCCTCGACCCTATAAGAATGTAATGAATAAATTTGATCTTCAATTTAAAATATTTACACTAGTAGATACCACAAAATCTTATTTTATACTTAATGGAAGTATAACATTAACTCTTAAGTGTTTATTTAATCTACCGTTTTGACGCGATACACATTCTGCGAAACTTTTTTCAATGATCTAACCGTCAAACTTGTTTGTACACACTCCGAGATCACATACGTAAAAAATCACAAAAAATAAATATTCAGAGATTAGGTAACAGAACAAAATTCGACGGTTATAAACGAAAAACCACAATTTAACAGTTATTTTAGCTCCGATTTTGATAAATTTGATAGGATATGCATTCTACGAAACTAGTTTCAACAATCCAACCGTCAAATATGTTTGTATATGCTCCGAGATAGCATGTGTAAAAAATCGCAAAAAAAAAAAAAAAAAAAACATTCAGAGATTAGGTAACGGGACCATGAGTGAAAAAAAAGAAACATTCAGAGATTATTCTGGCAGCCGCCCAAAATTTTGCTTTGTTCGTGTCAGTTATAACCGCCAAAATACTAAAATAATAACCCTAAAAAACTAAAATAATAAAATAGTCAATTTCTGTCGGTTATAACCGCGACCATTAACTTAAAAACCGCCGGAATATGTTAAAAATATTTATGTAAACAAAAAAAGAATTCAAAAATACTGGCTGTTATAATAATTTTATGGCGGTTGCATCCGACACTAAATATCCGACAGGAATTTATGTCGGATATAACCGACAAGATTTCATTGTTATCCGACACTAACTGAATGATGTGTCGGATATCTTTTATCTGACATAATGGCTTATTAAACCCACCACCATCATCCGACACCTAAAGCTAATATTGTAGTAGTGTTGGTGTATTTTACTTGTGATATTCTGATTCAATAATACAAAGTTATGTGTAAGTTATTTTTCACATCTCATTGCACTATAGTAATGGACTTAATGGTGACAATGAACACATTCCATTTAGGTTATCAAAGTAGTTACCATTTTTATTTTGCCCTTGTTTTATGTGAAGTGATTTCATTCTTTTTATTTTCTCACACATCTCTTTTTGGTTCTAGCCATCATATTGTAACAATACCTACGAATCCATTCCATTTAAGTTATCAAGGTACTTACCGATTTTTATTTTGTCTTTGTTTTATGTGAAGTGAATTTCACACACACTTTTTAACTTCTCACACATTTTTTTGTTTCTAAAAACATCGGATTGAATATGTCAAACAAAGTGTGTAAAAGGCTTAAACATATTTGTGTTTATTATTTTAGAAAACTTCATTTTAATCCTTAAAAAAATATGAGTTTTAGACTATAACCTTATGTAAGATTAAAATCCAATTTTAGTCCCTAGTACATTTAAGCATCTCATTTATTAGTTATATTTTGATGTTTTGTTTATCTTTTTATTCCTATTTTAATGTATTAATTACATTTAAATTTAATTTTTATTTCATTTATCATAATATATTTTAATGTCTACATTTAGGCAACTAATTTTTTTTATATAATATATAGTCCGATAACAATTTTGTATGTTCTTCATTTAGGTACATTAATACATTTGAATATTTTGGTATATCCATCGATACAAACATATAGGTACATTAATTTATCGATACAAACATATACATGCATTTTGGTACGTATATTATGGTACACACATTTGAGTTTATTTTATTTTATTTTTTTAGTACAACGATATATTTTACATTAAGGTCGGGGGGAGGGGGTTCAGCTAAGCCACACAATAGACAACTTAATTTGGTATCGAATTCGCCATCCACGAGATTCGAACCTAATACCTCACATTTGAGTATTGACTTTTAGGTACATTAATTCAATATACTATATTTTGGTACATACATTTCGGTACGTACATTTTGGTACATACATTTCAGTATTGACATTTAGGTACATTAATTTAATATAATACATTTCGGTACATACATTTAGGTTCATTATAATATATTTCGGTACAATCATGTAGGTACAAATATTTCGGTACAAAAAAGTCAATTTTATATATATCGGCTGACACACCCTGACCCGGAATGTCCACTAGGACTCCGAATCGAGCTGTGCTAGCCGACACCTGGAAGGTGACGAAGCCATAAAGTATAGTGATGTGGAAAATGTGAATAAATTTAAACCTAAAATGTCTAAAGACAAGAGTGCACTGTGAGCGGGAATGAACCCATTTCACACGCGACGTAGAGCATAAGTAAAGTACAGTAGTGTGGGTAAAGAGCATACCCTCAAAGATAGCCACCTATACTGCGATTCGCCAAGAATCCTCGTCGATACGAACTTTCAGCAGCTAAAACCTGGAGGGGCAAAAAACAGAAAACATGAGTGGGCAAAAACAAAGCTTTTTGAAACAATTTCTCTTTCCAAAAATAATAACCCCTCACCGTAAAACCCGTATAATTTCCCAGAAAATAGTAATACATACATATATAAAAATCATGCTCGAGAGTAGTGAAAACCAAGTATATGCCATGTCAAGTATCTCAGTAATAAAATAAGTAAGCCAGGTGAAATGAATCAAAGTAAAATGATATGCCAGCTGGAGTCACCTAACGTGACCTGTACGGCTGAACCCATAGCTCATCTACCAATTCATGCACACGAGTCGGGACCACCTAATGTGGTATGTACGACAGGCTGAGTGTAAATAGATACACTCAAGTGCTATAATCACGTGCAGGTTGTGCGAAGTATCGCAAGTCACCTACGAGTCGGAACCACCTAATGTGGTATGTATGATAGGCTGGCACCTGCCTTGGATCCAAGGTGAGCGTGTGGTGCGGGATGTGAACTATCACGTGAAGGCTAGGCCTTGGCCTTGGGTGGAGCACTAACACTGGGGTGCAGGATAATGAGCTCTAAATGCATCTAAACATAACCATACCCACTGCAATTACTATCATCAATATGTACTCACTTGAAACTTACATGTGCGTCCGCAGCGTGATGTAATAATATGCATATTTATACTAACGCATATGCTAAAATGTAATGCAATTGACATGACATTTAAAAACGTAAATCCATTTAAAACAATTTCTGGGAAAATGTAAAGCATATATACGTGTGTGTGTGTATATATATATATATATATAGAAAACCAAAAGCCCACTCACCTGGAGTCTGCGCTACAACTCCCTAGCACGAATATTGAGGCGTCACGAACGATTGCCGCCTAGAACAATTATCAAACCACATCTCAGAATCCTTATCAATAGAACACGTAATTTACGTTAAAACACATCCCTAAGGGCGTTCTAGAATGATTTGAGACCCATTGACCAAAAGTCAACCATCGGTCAAAGATCAACGGTAGGGTCTACAACACTACTTGATCTGGAAAATCCGCACTTCAGATTTCCAATTTGCAACTTCCAAAGATCCACATTATGCTTCTAAAACATCATACTAAAGTTTCATTACGATCCAACGGGTGGATCTCTGCCAATTGCAAATTCAAGAGGCGGTTAACGTTTTATTTTATGAACTTACAATTCTAATTCGGGAAGATCCAAGCATCGGATTCCTGATCCGTAAGTTCCTATGCTCCTTAAATATTACGTACTATAACATATTGAATTTTGGTGACGATCTAATGGTCGGATCGTCGATTGCTATAATAATCCAGCGGCGGACCTTAATGGAACTACGTGCAAATGACGGAAATTCTTCAATTGGACCTCACAAATGGAATCAGGGTATTCAAATTTAACCTAGGAAGGTCAGGGGACGTCTCGGCCCACGCGCCGCCTCGACTCACCGGAAAAATCAACTATTACAAAAAATTACCAAATTTTACACACAAGTAGATCTTAGTAAGGGGAACAATTTTCATACCTGTGGTCAAGTCCAATTTAGCCAGGAAACACCTCAATTTCATGAAAACCTGTCGAAACCCTAGGTTTGGGTGTGCTTTGATTATCCTTCCTCGGTGTTCCACCGCCCCTACAACTGATTGGGCTTTGTTCTAGAGCTCAAGGACAATCTAATGGTGGTGGAGATCGACAGGATTTCATTAAAAAATGGCGGATTGCCGTCAATGATGTCGTCAGCATCGTGCTTCTTCTTCCATGAATTTGAACTCAAAGGCCCTCAAATTTGAGCTAAAATGGTAGATAAGGAGTTGTGGAATAGCTTTTGGGTGATGGAATGGTAAATTTTGACTGAAAATGGTGGAAATTGGCCGGAATCAAACCAGGTTACCGCCGAATACACGGGTCGGCGGGTGAGCCTGTTTCCCCCTTTTCTTTCCTCTTTCATTTCCCCTTTTTTTTCCTCTTTCTGATTCGTTTGTTCCTTTCTCTCTCCCCTCCTCATTCCTCCATTTCTCTCCCATGTTCCTCCTTTATTTCCTATCTCCACCACCCATCACCATTTTCTTTAATCTGGGCCACACACGTGGCTCCATCAGATTTTGCTCCAAAAATCTGGAGCATTCTAGAAAATAATAAATTTACAATTTTGCCCTCGACTTCATTCGTTAATAACTCCAAATCGCGTTCTGTTTGCGCCCACGCGTCTGTAGCGACGAGTACTATGAGGATACACCAAGAAAACGAACCTTACGTGTCATGACAAGACGGTCAACACAAGTCAATGCATTTGCCTCGAAGGTCAGGATACACCAAGAAAACGAACCTTACGTGTCATGACAAGACGGTCAACACAAGTCAATGCATTTGCCTCGAAGGGCATTTTCGAAATTTCACATTTTAAAATTAAAAAAACTGTAGTTTTTGGGGACGGGTCGTTACATCGACACAGTCATTTTTGTACACTTATGTATTTAGATATTTTTGTATCACAAATTTCTTTTAATATTTTCTCATTTATGTTCATTTATAAATAAAGAACTAAATATGTGCATATTAATAAAATTAAAATTTAATGTGGAGAGATTAAATAAAAATACACATTAAATAACAAAAATTGAATATAAATTTTGATAAAAGTTCACTTCAAGTGATTAAATTGAATATGTAATCTAGCACCAGTTTTTTTTTTTAATTTTAATCTTTTGCAAGGACTAATGTTCAAAAACCCCTTAGGTTTTCCTAAAGTATGCTCCACTTGGACCCCCAATCTAGAACGTATATCAAACATGCAACCTGTCTATGGTATTTAGATCGAATCTAAACATGCAAGACTCTTTAAGTTTTGTAAAAACCCTTTGAAAAACCATGCAACCATTAAGACGTGGTATTCATCTTAAGTGAAATTACAATTTAACCACAAGAAGCCTTCGTCAATTTCAAGGACCGCCCTCCAATCAAAATTGCATCAAATTACTTTTCTAAATATCCTAATGGTCGTGAATCAACAAGACACTTAGATAGTTTAAAACAGTGATTAACAATTCAAAACATGCATGCATAATATTAAAAGAAAATTGAAAAGAAACTACATATTCTTACTAAGGCTCGTGGCCTCAACCTAACAAAAGAGATTAGTTACGCATATTCATAATTAAAACCCAAAGGAATTTTATTGAAATAGAAAAAGATTGAAAACACCTTAAATGTAAAAGTCGCTTTGGCCGAATTCCTCTCTCGAAAATCGCATAGAGAAGAAGAAGATTAGGGTCGGCCAAAAGGCTTATTATACTACTTAGATTGTCAAATTCTTCCTAGAAAAGGTCTTAGAATAAAGTTAGGAAACAAAATAAATTAAGAGAAACTAGGAAACATAATCCATAGTTGACAAGGAGAATCTGCCAGCAGAGAAAACATCCATGTTTTGGACCCTAGACAGCTTCAAAACAAGCCCAAAATATCTTATTTAAAAGCTGAAGACATTCTCAACGTATCTCCAGAAGGGTCCAAACCCAAAATAGACCATCTTGGACATCAAAAAGTTCAAATAAGCCCAAAGACGTCACTTTGGCTGCACTGCACGCTGGACCTTTATTTCATTGCCGTAAATGTTCGGTAGAAAAATCTGAAACTTGTACACGAACAATGTGAGAGACCCAGAATATCCTTCGATTGGAATCACTCCAAAATTCATATGTTTGATCACTTTTCACTCAAGAGGAAGTCGCATGTCCTACATTGAAAATATATAACAAAGTATCAAAATTTCACCAAAATAATTACATAAACATATTAAAAATAGGGTAAATATATAATATAAACTCGACTCATCAAAGATACAAGCAATATTTTGATTTCCTCATCTCCAATATCGCAATCAAAACAACATTTGCACTCAAAGTCACAATATCACTAGTTTGCGAGTCATCCCATTCCCCGTTGGCGATGCATGCAAATTAACCGGGTAGTGCAGAGTCCATAAATATTATCATAGTCAACAATTTTTATCCTTTTTATTTTGTCTTTGCAGTCTGAGTTACCAATTTCAAAAGCTTAATTAGTATTCAATTATAAAAACTTTTAATATTTACGATCGAAAGTTAAGTCGTTATAGAAACTTTTAATATTTACAATCGAAAGCTATGAAGTTCGATTCCTCCAGCTGTACTCTCACAACATGTCCATAATGAATTATGTGTAGCATACATACCAAGAAAAAAAATAGATAAAGCAAGGATCGATGGCCATGTTTTTTAATTACGTGTAACATAAGTAATTATGTGCTAAATATAATGTGCACACTACTACTAGGGCATTTAATTTTTAGATTTTGCTAACCAAACAAAAAACCCTACCCACCCCAACCAATCTGTCAGCCACCATTTTTTCTCAGGTAATGTGTTCATTCATCACCTATAACACAAGGATCGGAGTTTAGAGGAAACAAAAAATCTTGGAGAAAGGATATTGGGAATAGAATTGGGACTAAGGAGAAGTAAAAAACCCAGTGGTGGAGAACTCACATCTACACATGACTCCGACCAAACCATCACAAAGAGAGTTTTTCTCACCATGACGAAATCTATGAATGAACGAAGAAAAATATAATAAACTATTAGGCAAAGAGGCGCTCCCTAACCCCCCCCCCCCTCGGAGTTTAGAGGAAACAGAAAATCTTGGAGAAAGGATATTGGGAGTAGAATTGGGACTAAGGAGAAGTAAAAAACCCAGTGGTGGAGAACTCAAATCTACACATGATTCCGACCAAACCATCACAAAGAGAGTTTTTCTCACCATGACGAAATCTATGGATGAACGAAGAAAAATATAATAAACTATTAGGCAAAGAGGCGCTCCCTAACACCCCCCCCTATTGGGTAGGGTTTTTCAAGCAAGAATAAAATACAGGCTTATTTTTAGTTACACCCCTTATAACTCTATTTTGATCTCACTTTTCCTTCTGTAACTCAAAAGTCATCACTTTACTCCTTGAAACTCAAAATTCATTCCACTTTAACTTGTGGACTCTTTCTTCTCCCTGAAACTTATAGGTCGCCTCCTGAAAAATATGTGGGACTCAATAACCCATAAGACTACGCCATATGTGCAATAAATTGATTATAAATCTCCATTATGTGTTAACATTCAACAATCAACGAATATTAAGTTTAAAAGAAATTGAAGAGATGAAAAAAAAAATTGATTAGCCTAATGCACCCAAATCAAACCCACTTAAGAAATTAACACATCTAAGGCAATGTAGAGCGAATTTTGAGCTTTATAAAAACTACTATCAAGTTTCAGGGGGCAAATGGGATCAAAATCGAGTTCCGGAGGGTGGGGTGGCAAAGAGGAGCGAACAATGAGTTTCAAGAAGTAAAGAGGCGACGTTTGAGTTTAAGGAGTTAAGTGAGATTAAAATCGCGTTCCTAAGGCGTAGCTAAAAATAAGCTTAAAAAAAAAAATATATATATATATATATATATACGATATTCATTAATATGAAAAACACGTACAAAGAGAGGATAAGGTGCTAAAATGGGCCTCAATAAAAACGTTACCGAGGATTTCAACCCGGTCTAAGGGAAAAAGAGTGTTCCGCACAAATAGCTATCCTCACCGTAATGTAAACGGTTACACTTGATTGTCTTCTAACAAAGCATCTAAAATAAAAACTGGGGGAGATTCAACCCATCTATCTTCACTAGAAACACCCAAACCAGCACGAGCTAGCCTGTGTGCTACATTGTTTGCTTCCCGATGCACAAAGTTCAACGATCTTCCTTCCATGTTGCATAAAACTCCTTTGATATCGTTAATTATAGGTCCCAATAATGAACAATCATCCTCGGAACGATTCACGGCTGCAAGCACATGGACAAGTCTGTCGTTATTAAGAATCATTTAACGAAGGAGAAAACATTAAGAAAAGACTATGGACAATTCCATGGTTGTTAAGAATTATTTAAGGGATTATAAAACATTAAGAAAAGACTAACTATAAACATGCAGAGGTCTATGGTTGTCAAGAATCATTTAAGGAAGGAGAAACATTAAGAAAAGACTAATTATGGACAAGAAGAAGTTTGTCAACTCTACTAAGTCTTTGTTTTTAATTCCTAATTACCTGTGAGCAATACAAGTTATAAAATTAATTGAATCCGTGCAACGCTCTTTTCCATATTGGTTTCTAGCAGGTGGCTAAGAATCCCAATTTTTGTTTAAAAGTTAGAGTACCCTACTTCTCCAATCAATTCTGCCTTACGAGTTCTAGTTTGTTGATTGTTTTTGTTTCTTCTTTTCGTTTCATTATCTGGGTGTTGATTGGTTCAAACAGAGTACTAGAAACATAAAAAATGAATATTAGTAATGAGGATCTGGAAGATCGCGACATTAAACTGAGGTTAGTTTCTCTGAATTTACTTTTTCTTTTCTTTCGGTGTCTCTTCTTCGTGAAACTTGATCCTCTCCAAGAATGTTTTTATTCTGGTTGGTGATGGACGTATGTTAAAATGATGTTCATTTGAGAATTAGTATAATCCTCTCCACGAATTATTAAGTTTTCCTTTTTTTTCGTTACATTGAAGAGTTTCGAACTCTGCACTTCACATACTCTTACTCAGTATTCTACGCTCATCCTCACTATTTTAACTCTAATGACTTTGATTTTTGCCTTGTATATCAGCTTTCGACGAACCGTGAATTCTACTCTCACGGAGGAGAAAAAACATGAAGAAAATATTCCATGGATGAATATGATATTTGTAATTGCATGCGTGGTTGCAATCTCAATAGATCCCTTGTTTTTGTACATTCCTATCATCGATGGCGAAAGTAAGTGCCTCGGAGTGGACAAGAAGTTGAGGATTGTAGCTCTTCTTTTCCGATCACTCATAGATATCACTTACATACTGCATATTACATTTCAAATTCGTCAAGCTATTAAATCAGCTTCACCAGACCACCAGTCTCATCCCAACGAACAAGCAATTACTTGGAAGGCGAAGTGTTTCGATTTATTTGAAAGTCTTCATAAAATATTTGAGAAGTTGTCGTGGCCTTCCATCATAATTGACGTTCTCGCTGTTCTTCCAATCCCACAAGTAAGATTTTTATATCAGTAAGTGTGTCAATTTTGTAAGTTAAAAAGTGAAATCTAACTCATTATTTATTTTTTTCCAGGTGTTAATGGGAGCTGTTTATTTCAAAATGGGTGGCTCTAGATATTTGGATAAGATAAAGATTGTGAATGTCTTTCTTCTTGTCCAATATTTGCCAATGTTATATGGAATTTACCTGGTGGATAGGAAATTTAGGAAAAACACTTCGGTGTGGATTAAAGGTGCTTTTTATTTTTTTCTGTACATCCTTGCTAGTCATGTAAGTTTCATCCATACCGCTTCTGCTTTCCTCATTTTTTAATAGCTTTTATTCTAGTTATTAATGCTTTGTTCAATTTTAAATGAAAAGTGTTGACCAAGTAATTTGGGGTCTTTACTTTTTTTTTTTTTTTTTAGTACATCGATATTTTTACATTAAGGGTAGACAGAGTTCGGTTAAGCTATACAATGAGCAACCTAATTTGGTATCGAATTCGTCATCCATGATATTATAACCTAAAACCTTTCACTTTAAGCGAAGAGAAATACAACCAGACGGTAATACTGAGTGTCAATTTAGGATCTTTACTATTAAATTATCAGAACCCCTTTGCTTGCTGTCAGATATCACATGTTATCTTATGAATGGTCCAACAATCTCATAAGCTTGCTGCATATGTCACATGTCATAAGATTGCTGTCATAAGCTTGATGTCATAAGCTTGATAAGAGCACCAACCAGATAGTTCAACAATTAATCTCGATGTCATAAGCTTCATGTTACTGTTGTCTCATGTTAGTTTTATGAATGGTTTAGCTTGGACTAGAGTTCAAACATTTGTCAGCACTACAATTGAGAAATTTCAGATCTGATTTGTATAGACTCTGTGACAACGAATTATTATCAATGATCTATTATTTATAGCTTATTTCAAATTCTTAACCCTTAGGATAAATATTATAAAAAATATTTTGTACCACCCCACTATTTACTCTTTTTGACAATTGGAGAATTCGATATCAATTTACCTAGGGGTGTGATATCCACACACCCCTTTTTACTTCTTACACACCCTTCTAATTTTCGGCCGTCGGATAAGATGAAATGAAGAAAATCAACGGACATAAATTAACAAGAGGTGTGTGAGAAGTAAAAAGAGGTGTGTGGATAGCACATCCCTTTACGTAACTGATTTTTTTTCTTCTAAGCTTTATACTTTTCTTTTTCTTGATGATCTATTTTTGTTACTTTTCTCCTTCGGTGTGGTACATTTTTTATTGATTAACCATATAGTTTGTTGGTGATTTTTTTAGATGCTTGGAGCCTTTTGGTACCTTTTCTCTATTCAACGAGAAACAGATTGTTGGCACCAGGCATGCAGAAATACTGCAGGATGTAAACTAAGTTTCTATTGCGATGACAATGTTCCAACCAATGTCACAACATTGCTTACTGAATTCTGTCCCACAAGTCCCATAAATTCTACGGTATTTGATTTTGGAATGTTTTCCAACGGAATTGAGTCTGGTAACACCGGACCAATAAATTTTTTGACAAAGCTCTTTTACTCTTGGTGGTGGGGTCTCCTAAATCTAAGGTTTGCTTTTTGAGCTAATGAAAATTTTATGGTGTTCCAAAGTATTCAATATAGTATTGATGTCTTGAGTGACCCTGGTTTTTTTTCCGATTGGCAGTAATTTTGGCACCAGTCTGCAAACAAGTTCGTACGTTTGGGAGAGCCTCTTTGCAATTCTGATTTCCACTATTGGGTTGCTACTAATTTCTTATCTTATTGGAAACGTACAGGTTGGTTATCGATCGATTTCCCTATGTGAATTGTTTTTTCCCGCTGAGGGATGCATAGTTAGGGTTAATTAGGGTTTTATTGGCCCAAATTATGTATGTCCTTTTTATTGTGAAAATAGAATTGTCTACTGTGGGAGGAGGAAAAGAAAGTGCAAGAACCGAAGCTGAAGATCATAGAGGAAGGTCTAAGATTGTGGGCCTTCAAAAATAATCTCCCTCAACATTTGGAGAAAGAAGTCATAAAAAACATAAAACAAGCAATTGAACTAGACAAAGATGCAGATGTCGAGAATCTATTCTCTCTTCTTCCATGGCGTACCAGGCGAACTCTAAAGCGTTTTCTTTTCATGAATCGAATGATGGCAGTATGTTCCTCGATAAAACTCAAACTCGTCTCTCCTCTTTCTCTCTACACACACATATATATAGGCAGGGAATATTTCTTAAGAGGGAAATCAAACCAAATAAAATTAAAAGAAGGTGACGTCTAATCAAGAAAAATGAACTTTTGTATGATATGATCATTCAAACGATTGTCCCTTGGCACCTCATGCATTGCCTTCTTAGTTCACACACACGCGCACGCACACACATATTATTGATCAGTTTATTAATATTGTAAGCGCTACTATGCAGATACCAAGGCTTAAAAATATGGATGATAAAGTTCTGAAAATGATATGTGACTATCTCAAGCCAGTGGTCTACCCTCAGAATACAATCATCCGTCGAATGGGAGAACCATTTGATAGCATTCTCTTCGTTGCAGAAGGCACTGTGTGGGTTTACTCGACTACTGATAGAAGTCAGCAGATTGGAAAGATGAAGCAATTCCTTCAGAAAGGTGATATTTATGGAGCCGAAGAACTGCTGAGTTGGGCAACATCCCACAGTATCAACCTCTCCTTTGTCGACCTTCCTTTCTCGACGGAAAATGTGAAATGTCACACAAAGGTACAAGGTTTTGCTCTCAGCGCTATGGACTTGCAAGCTATAGTTTCCAACTGCGGACATTTGTGGAGCCCTAGTAATTCTGATGAGGCGGAGGTACCTCATATCACTACTTTAGTGCTAGTGTAGCTAGATAGGAGCATTGGCCTCCTCCCATTCTGCAACAAAAGTGACAGAGTTAAGAAGCGTGTGACAAGTTTAATTTATTACCATTTCTCCCTCAGTTTTCAATTTTTAAGTTAAAAAAAACTATTTTACTTGTTTGTTTCTTTCTGTTTTTCTTAATTAATGTAATAATATTTTACGCTAATAGTTTGAGCTAAGTACAAAATAGGTCAACTATAATAATTTAGTATCAAACACATCATTCACGAGAGTTTTTTTTTTTTTTTTTTGAACAAAAGATGGTTAACAGGGTGGGGGAGTTGGCAAAACCTCATAATAGAATAGCCATAATGATGTGGTTCAAATTCGCATTTGGCGAGAATCGAACCTAAGATCCCTCACTTACCAGTGAAGAGGAATACTACTAGACCGTAGTGCTAAGTGACCCCTCATTCACAAGAGTTAAATGCAAGACTTTTCATTCAAGAGGAATATCACAAGACAATAGTGCGAGTTGAACTCTTCTGAATAGAAAATTTGACTTTTCTCCTCTAAACTCAACTTTTTCACATAAAGCCAACAATGTTCTTTATATTGGCTATAGCTTGATGATTATGATCCAACTAGACAAATTTCCTAATCGAGCTTGGAAGTGTCAGATAGTATCGTGCTGTTTAGGTGGATGATAACATTAGTATCCCCTTTTGATCAGTAGCATATATACTCGATAAAGATACAACGCACTACCTACAGGTCAAGCATATTGGGTTGATTTTTGTTAAGGTAAACAAAATCTACATGCGCAAAAATCTGAG
Organism: Malus fusca; assembly: GCA_035220775.1. Lineage (NCBI taxonomy): Eukaryota > Viridiplantae > Streptophyta > Magnoliopsida > Rosales > Rosaceae > Malus > Malus fusca. Next base: position 21,747,071 of record CM069065.1, on the reverse strand, counting down.
AGAGCATTAGGACATATGGTTATATGGACCATAAGTGGAAAGGGCCTGAATTTGCGAGTGTAAATTTGAAACCCCATAAGGCATACGGTTGAGGAGGTAAACGGCAGTCACGATTGCATCACCCTAAGATTAATGTTCAGGACCATGGATTTCAATTATCAAAACTCTGACGATCTTTAGAATATGTATGCTCTTTTGTTGTACCACACCATTTTGTTGCGGTATATGTAGACTTCTTGTGGATTATGTTTGAATTTCTAATTCGCATATTCACCACCGTTATTCAATTGACGTACTTAATATGACTTGAGAATTGAGTACAATAACCATCTTGTTCAAATATATGTATTTTGTTAACATACTTTGAGACTAATGGAAGCTGATTTTTGGTTGGTTGTGTTAAAACAAAATCATGGATATTAACCGAGTCTTTTTTTTCAATTTTCTTGAATTAGTATGTGAAAATTCACATGCATACCAGTTCAAGTAAGTTATTGTGTTTGGTTCACAATTCTTAAGAATTGAGGGAATTTAATCCTTGATGGCTCCTTGCAACTTGCAAGTCTATGAAAACATTGATGTATTTTCTCCTCTATCGATTTATTTTTCTTTCTCTCGCAAACTTTGATATCGGCATGTGATTGTGAAGTGATGGTACATGTTAATTAGGATCCATGCAGCTAGCTGAGGCATAATTTCTCATTTCTATGTTTAATTACATTAACTGACACTCATACCACATTCATAAATAACTTCAAGGGCCTTTCAATTTGGTCACTAAAATTGTAATTAAAAATAGTCTTCACCCCTCTAGGACTTCAAAAGTTTGAGGTTGATTGGTTTATAAAGGACAATATAAAACACACATATGTATATATGTAGTTGCATATATACGAGTGACATGAACATGTTGAGTGTTATTCTTCAGTTGTGCAGGCAGGAAGGTGCATGCCTCAGACATGGCCTTCTTTGAGCATTACAAGTGGCTCTCTTGACCGAACTTGAACATTAGTGTCATCAATATCGTATTGGGTAATGCTAGGGAGATCAAATTTTTATACCAAATTTTGTAAGCCAAATGATGTAGATGTTGATAATTAGATTATTACTTAAGTGTTGATTAATATGTTTATTTCCTATTGGTGACACATCATTTGGTTTGCAAATTTGGTTTGACAATTTGATCTCTCTAGCATTATCCGTTTGTATTTGTTTTCCACAATTTTCTAACTTCATATCTGTTAAAATCTATAGAGAACCTAATTGTAGTCGATGTTGTGAGAAGAATTGTTGATTACAATAGCCAAAAGGGGTCCCTTGATTTTCTTTCTTTCCACTTATGACTTGTCATATTTTCCACTTGTATCCAGCTGGTCTGCAACACCCTTTGGTACTTTTTGAATACGCTTCTTCATTTTACTTGATAGCCAAGAAACAATAATCTTTACATTTATGCAGATTGGGGAAAACCACTTTTTATTTTCTTTGATTTTGTAGTATATAATGCTTAGGAGGGTGCAATTATTAGTTACCTGACACAAGCTGCAGCAACCATTTGGGTAACTTGGTGGGAAATGTGAGTTTTCTTTGGCCGCAAGCAATGTGGGTTGAATATGCCAATCCATAGAAAGTGAATAATATTTATTTGAAAAGAAGTGGTAAAGAGACTCTCTCAAAGTGAGATTATCTATAGACTCTTTTGCACCTCACAGTTTAACGTCAATTTCGGTGCCAATATTATAAAACACTGTGTAAAAAAACATAATTAAGATGCCAAAGAGCCCATGAAAAGTCCTAATTTTAAGAGAGTCTCATGTTCATTTCTCTTATTTGAATGTAAAGATGATTTTAGCTGGAATTAACAAGTGGTTTCCTTCAAGCTCAAGTAATAGCCATTTTGCTAGCCGTCTACATCAAAATTAAGGAATCAATATGTCCACTCTAGCATCTACAAAAGGTTGAGAGTGCAAATGTGTTTTATCAACCACTTACATTTTGAAAGCATATTCTAAATATATTTACAAGGTTATTTGCTACCTTTGTAATTTACTTTTTAGGTAAAACCATAGAAAACAAATACAAGGGTCTACCATTACAAAAATGCAAAACCTTCCTTTGCGTTATTTGATAACCATTCTATTTATAATTTTCAGTCTTTTTTTGTTTTTGGAAACAATTGACATACCCCGATCCGGAATGTCTACTAGGACACTGAATCGAGCTGTGTTGATCGACACCTGAAAGGTGACGAAGCCACAAAGTATGGTGATGTGGAAAATGTGAATAAATTTAAACCTAAAAGTGCCTAAAGACAACAGTGCGTTGTGAGCAGGGATGAACTCATTTCACACGCAACGTCAGAGCATAAGTAAAGTACAGTAGTGTGGGTAAGGATCATACCCTCAGAGGTAGCCACCTATACTGAGATTCACCAAGAATCCTCGTCGATACGAACTTTCAGTAGCTAAAACCTGGAGGGGCGAAAAAAAAACAGAAAACGTGAGTGGGTAAAAACAAAGCTTTTTGAAACCATTTCTCTTTCCAAAAAAAAATAATAACCCCTCACCGTAAAACCCATATAATTTCCCAAAAATTAATAATACATACGTATATAGAAATCAGGCTTGAGAGCAATGAAAACCAAAGTATGTACCATGTCAAGTATCTCAGTAATAAATATGTAAGCCAGGTGCTGTGAATCAATATCAAAATAATATGACAGCCGGAGGCCCCTAACGTGACCTGTATGGCTGAACTTATAGGTTATCTAGCAATTCCTGCACACGAGTCGGAACCACTTAATGTGGTCTGTACGACATGCTGGGTGTAAATAGATACGCTCAAGTGCTACGATCATGTGAATGCTGTGCGAAGTATCGCAAGTCACCTACGAGTCGAAACCACCTAATGTGGTCTGTACGACAGGCTAGCACCTGCCTTAGATCCAAGGTGAGCGTGTGGTGCAGGAGGTGAACGATCACGTGAATGCTAGGCCCTGGCCTCAGGCAGAGCACTAACACCGGGGTGCAGGATAATGAGCACTAAATGCATCTAAACATAACCATACACTGCATTACTATCATCAATATGCACTCACCTGAAGCTTACCTGGGCGTCCGTAGCGTCATGCAATAATATGCATATCTATACTAATGCATATACTAAATGTAATGCAATTGACATGGCATTTAAAAACGTAAATCCATTTAAAACAATTTCTAGGAAAATAGAAAACATATATACGTATATATAGAAAACCAAAAGCCCACTCACCTGGAGTCCGCGCTACAACTCCCTAGCACAAACATCGAGGCATCACGAACGATCGGCGCCTAGAACAATTATCAAACCACATCTCATAATTCTTATCAATAAAACACGCAACTTACATAAAACATATCCCCCAAGGACATTCTAGAATGATTTGTAACCCATTGACCAAAAGTCAATCGTTGGTCAATGGTCGACGGTAGGGTCCATAACCCTACGTAACTCGATCCGGAAGATCCACTCCTTGGATTTATGATCCGTAAATTTCAAAGATCCACATTATGCTTTTAAAATAACATACTAAAATTTCATTACGATCCAATGGTTGGATCTCCGCTAATTGCAAATTAAAGTGGCAGTCAACGTTTTATTTTACGAACTTACAAGTGTAATTCGGAAAGATCCATTCGTCGGATTCCCGATCTGTAAGTTCCTATGGTCCTAAAATATTACGTACTATAGCGTAGTAAATTTTGGTGATGATCCAACGGTCAATCATCGATTACTATTCTAATCAAGTGCGGACCTTAATGGAACTTCGCCAAATTCTGCAGATTTTGCAGATTTCCTGGGCAATTTTTAGAGCTTCATATCTCACTTGTTTCTCAACCCAATTCGACTCATAATATACCAAATCAAAGCTAGAGATGTATAGAACAAAATTATATCTTCTTGGAGTCCAAATGGCCACCGGAGATGGCCATAAAATGGCCTGAAAGACGGCTGTCCGTGGGAAAACAGGGAAATTCGCCAGAATTTATGGGCAACGTTTCAACGTCCATAACTTTGTCAATACTCAATGAAATCAAGTGATTCAAAAACGAAAATCATAGTTCTCGATGAGACAAAGAGATTGGTACCTTGGACGATGGCTATCTAGTAATTATTTGACCGAAACATGACTCGAAAGTGGCAGAGGTCGCCTAAAACTAGGCAAACTTTAAATCGTTATAACTTTCTCATTTCTTCACCAAATTAAACGATCCAAACATGAAAATTTATCTAATCGACAAAGGGAATCGATTTATACCTGTTTATAGTTCACAATATGGCTGAAAATTATCTGAATCACGCCTAAAAGTCTCGGCCCAAAACCTTGTTCTTCGAACTCATGTTTCGGGTTCGTTTTCAATGAAACAAAACTCAAAATTGGGTTTATGGCGGTGAAGACATGCAGATAATGGTGGTTTTGATGTTCAACAAGCCGAAAGATTTGGTGATGATGGTGGTTTGTTTCACGGGAGAAAGGAAGAGCCGAGAGAGAGAGTTAAGAGAGTAGAGAGAAGAGCTACGAAAGAAAGAAGAAAAAGAAAAGGAGAGAGTGATCCAGAAAAAGTGGGGGTGGCCCCACGTGGCACTCATCCAATGGTGCGACAAAATACCACATGTTCAATTAATTATCAATTTACCCAAAATATCATCGACGTTTAAAGGTTCGTATAATCTTCGATATAACTCCAAATTACATTCTGTTTGTGCCCACGTGTTCGTAGCGACGAGTACTATGAGAATACGCCAAGAAAATGAACCTTACATGACATGACAAGACGGTCCACAAAAGTCAACATCTTTGCCTCAAAGGGCATTTTTGTAAATTCACATTTAAAAATTATAAAATCATAATTTTTAGGGACGGGTCGTTACAACTATGAACTGAAAACTTATTTGATAACTAATTTCAATTTTCAGACTATAAATAAAAATTTGAAAATTACTTTTTTGACTTTTCAAAATTTAGCTTTTAGTAATTTTTAGCTGCCTAACAAGTTTTTTATTTTTATTTAAAAAAAAGGGTAAAAGACTGTTTACTACCCTCATGTTTTGTGGTTTTCAACATTTAGTACATAAAGTTTTTTTCGTCTCAGATTCATACCTAAAGTGTAAATTTTGGGACAGTCTCATACATCCGTTAGTCAAACTGTTAAATATGCCGTTAATTGTGACGTGGCGCCCATGACTGGGTGCCACGTGTCATCCACGTTTTTTTTTTCTTTTCTTCTTTCTTCTTCTTCCTTCTTCTGCAACTTTTTTTTTTCTTCCTCCTTCTCCTTCTTCCTTCCCCTTCTTCTCCTTCTTCCTTCTCCTTCTCCTTCTTCATCTTCTTTCTTCCTTCGAATCTTGGGAAGTTTTTTTTTTTTTTTTTGTTCTTTCTCCTTCTTCCTTCCCCTTCTTCTCCTTCTTCCTTCTTCCTTCTTCTTCTTCTTCTTCCTCCGAATCTGGGGAAGATGAAGGTTTTTTTTTTCTTCCTCCTTCTTCCTTCCCCTTCTTCTCCTTCTTCCTTCTTCTTCCTCCGAATCTGGGGAAGATGAAGGTTTTTTTTTTCTTCCTCCTTCTTCCTTCCCCTTCTTCTCCTTCTTCCTTCTTCTTCCTCCGAATCTGGGGAAGATGAAGGTTTTTTTTTTCTTCCTCCTTCTTCCTTCCCCTTCTTCTCCTTCTTCCTTCTTCTTCCTCCGAATCTGGGGAAGATGAAGGTTTTTTTTTTCTTCCTCCTTCTTCCTTCCCCTTCTTCTCCTTCTTCCTTCTTCTTCCTCCGAATCTGGGGAAGATGAAGGTTTTTTTTTTCTTCCTCCTTCTTCCTTCCCCTTCTTCTCCTTCTTCCTCCGAATCTGGGGAAGATGAAGGTTTTTTTTTTCTTCTTCTTCCTCCTTCTTCCTTCTTCTTCATCTTCCTCAAAAAAAAAAAAAAAAAAAAAAAATAACCTTCATCTTCCCCAGTTTCGGAGGAAGAAGAAGGAAGAAGGAAGAAGGAGAAGAAGGAGGAAGAAAAAAAAAGTTGTAGTCGGAGGAAGAAGAAGAAGAAGAAGAAAGAGGAAGAAGGAGGAAGGAGGAAGAAGAAAAAAGAAAAAAAAAAAAAAACTTCCCCAGATTCGGAGGAAGAAGTAGGAGAAGGAGAAGGAGAAGGAAGAAGAAGAGGAAGGAAGAAGGAGGAAGGAAGAAGGAGAAGGAGGAAGAAAAAAAAGTTGCAGAAGAAGAAAGAAAAAAAGAAAAAAAAAAACATGGATGACACGTGGCACCCAGTCATGGGCGCCACGTCACAATTAACGGCAGATTTAACAGTTTGACTAACGGATGTATGAGACTGTCCCAAAATTTACACTTTAGGTATGAATCTGAGACGAAAAAAATTTGATGTACTAAATGTTGAAAATCACAAAACATGAGGGTAGTAAACAGTCTTTTACCCTAAAAAATAATACCAACTAATTTTTTTTTTTTTCGAACAAATGATATTAGCTTCACTAAAGGGTGGGGGAGTGGGCTAAACCTCACAATGGATTAGTAATAATGTGGTTCAATTTGTTTTCAAGTCAAACAAGGCACCACATGCCACTTAGTACTATGATCTAGTAGTATTTCTCTTCACTTGTAAGTGAGAGATCTTAGCTTCGATTCTCGCCAAAGATGAATTTGAACCAGATTTTTGTTAGCCCATTGTGAGGATTAGCCCAATCCATCACCCTCTTAGTGTAAATAATATTGTTTGCTAAAAAAAAAATTGGCTCTCATGATCCAAAAGGAAAAGAAAAATGATCATTTTTAGGGCACTAGTTAAACGAAGTTCTTTGATACTCTCAATGCTACTATTTTTAATTAAAATGAGTGGGAGATTTGTGTTAAATTTCACAATAAATCAACGATAATAATTGAGTATCAAATTTGTCATCTAAGTAAGTCGAACTAAGATTTCTCAGTTACAAGTACGGAAAAATATCGCTACATCATAGTGCTAGTGATTACGCAGTTAATAGTATTTAAGTGTTAATTACTTTTTCGTGTGCTAATTACATTTGTTTGGCCCTTAATTACAATCTTTATCTTTTAAAATGTAACAAAAAACAAACCCTAAAGTTACAAAGTATTTGCACTATTGGCTCTTCCGTCAAGTATAACCTTTGCTTGTGTGACAAGTGAATCAACATGTGTAATAGGAACAACAAACAACTCTTGACCAAGTGTTGACGGATGGTAACAACAAGACCACTCTATTACTTGGCAAACCGCAACTAATTGGTATTATAATAAGTAATTGGTTTTCTAGCTAAAATAGTCTCTGAGATTGAATAACTCCTCATTTCAGTCTCTGAGATTAAAAATCGATAGAACTGGTTCCTAAGTTTGTCCACCACAATTATTTTGGTCATTCCGTGAAAAATCTTTGTTAAATAAGGAGAACAAGACAAAAATACCTCAATTTTTGTCAAATCATTTTGGCCCTCTGTTTATTAAATTAAGAGTATTTTTTGCTATTTTTGTCCTTATTTAATTAACAGAGATTTTTCACAAAATGACTAAAATGATTGATGATGGACAAACATAAAAACAATTTCTATCGATTTCAAATTTAAAGGATCAAAATTAAGAGTTATGTTAATCTCATGTATCACTTCTGTTCGTGGCTGGAATTTCCACTGGGGATGTTTCCTAGCCGACGAGCACATAGCTCCCCGATAGGTTGGCGCCAGTTGATGCTTTCTGTCGGGCTTCTGCTTTACTGGCGGGCTTGTCGGGCAAGGCTTGTCGGACAAAGCTTGTCGGGCAAAGCTGAAAGAGAAGGACATAGTTAACTTTGAAAGGTGCCTTTGTGGGGCCTTAGGTATAGGCCTTGAGGCTCGCAATCAAGATTAACTTTTAAGTGCTCAGGCGTGCCACTGCCATCTTTAGCATGACAGATGTAAAACGGATGTTGAGTTTTAGTTGTACATATACCCGAGAGGCTGTGTTAGTTATGACAGGTGCCTTTGTGGGGCCTTAGGTGTAGGCCTTGAGGCTTCCAATCAAGAACTAACCCAGTACTCGAATATACGATGTCTGTTTCATTGATTGCAGAAGTGTTATAACTATTATACTTCTGATTATCCGAGCCCGCAGAGCAGAATGAACCCAAATAGGTGCCTTTGTAGGGCCTTAGATATAGGTATTGAGGCTTCCCATCAGAATTCCTTATATACTTAAACGTTCTACTATAATCATAATATAATAGAAATAAAACTAAGAGATAGGTCGATTACTTGCGCCTCAAGTAACTTCGGACTTCTTGTTATCAAAGCTTGTCGTGGATGGGTTAAGTCCACATAAGGTTCTTTTTTATGCCTTGATACCAAGGACTTTTGAAATGATCAATCTTACATGCCCGAGAGCTTAGAACTTAGATCTGGTTTAAACTGTGAAGACGTATTCAAATCGGATTCAAGAACTGAGAGAGTCTTTTAATCGTCATCTTACTAGAAATAACTTGAATACAACTGGAAGTATACAACATATTGCTAGGCTAATGAATGAAAAGACAAAACCAAAGAAGGTCGGGCAAGGCTGATCGTCTTGCAACTTCTTATCTTTGTGGTTTATCAAGGGGTTTGAGAGCTTTAGAAAGGGGGATATGGAGATGAGTTTACAGAAAGAAATCGATACTACAACAAGTTTTAAGACGAGGTAGCAGAGCTATTACAAAAGGTTTGGGTGAGGGTTGATCCCGATAGGGATGAAGGCTTGGGCTGACTACAACTTCGTTTGAAGGCAAATCTGGCTTTGAGCAGAGTTTGTGCTTGTATTTGTTTGTTTGATTGATTGTCCTCATTTCTGATTTCTCTTTCTTCTTTTATAGACACTTCGACTTGGCCTCCTGTAGCAGTAATCTTCCCCGAATACAGCTTGAAGGGTAGTGACTCATCAGCTATTTACTTCTACTGCCATTGTAAAGTGCTTTTGGGCTGATTAGCTGGCTGGTCTACACCACTTGGTCTCTAGGCAGGTGAGCAAGTGGTGCAAATGATCTGCACCTAGTCGGGAAAGGCCTTTTCTGCCTTCTGGGCTGTTCGTTGGGCTTCAGGCTTTTCCTCTTCTAAACCTCCTTTTGGGCCAACCTCTTCTTGAGCCCAAAGTTCAAGTTTTAACCCAAACAACCTCTATTAATTTTTTACATATTCTAAAGTGAAGGAACACATTGTACATGCCCTCAACCAAATAGGCATAAGTATATAATCCATAACCCGACTATTAATGTTCGAACTGTACAAGCACGAAGGCAGGAGCCGACAGCACAAGAAAAACAGACCACTCTCAAATCTCAAGACTGTTCAGTTTCTTTCCTTTCCATGTCTCTCTCGTCTCTGCCATATGTATTGCTTGACCCCTCCACAGTGGAGGCTAACTCACTCGCTACAAATCTAACATTACACTCTCTCTACCCAGTACATACCAGGCCACCGCCCAGTACTACCGAGAAAAACAAATAACATTTTCATATGAAATTAACATGAAACAAAAAAGGAGCAAACAAGCATTAATAATGTATGTATCTTATTTATTGCTACCCTCAATGTGTCGTTTTACATTTGTGTTCTTATCCACCTATGTTTTATCACCCCTTACAAATTGTTTTCTTAAAAGAAGCTATGATTATCGGTTGTGTATAACCATGTGCATGTTTATCCCTATTGTTGGACTCATCACATGACATATTGATTAAGATTTTAGCTCTAATCGTATGTGTAATCATGTGTTTATCACTCATACACATAACATATCAGTTAGGCTACGGTTGGGTGAGAGACTTCCAGATCCTAAGGGGTTGAGGCAAGTTAATCATGAACATATTACAAAATGTTAGAAATGAAAAATTAAAAATGCACGCCACATGATCATACAAAGGTATTTTAGACTAGAAGGATTTGTAATGATTACAAAGACCTATGTGAGAGGAATTTGTAAATAATTTATTAAAAAGTCATTGGCAAATCTTTTTTACATACCTTTACAATGGTGATGCAGTGCATTTTTAATGTCTCATATCTAATGTTTTGTAGTGCATATTATACTTCTTCACTTGAAAAATCCCTCGTCGAAATAGTAGCCTCATGATTAAGTCTCTGTGGTTGTGTATAATTATCTAGGTGTCTATATATCGTACTACACTCATCACATAACATATAACGAAAGAGACAGAAACATAATCTTACACGGCCTATAATTTTATCACAATCTTGCCTACGTTACTTATGTTGTGTACACTTTACTTGGACTATTCATTTGTCATCGATCTCAAGTATTTATGTAGTGGTATAAATGTTTGCAGCATATGAAGAGTAGAAATAAATGTTTATCGCAATGAACTACAGAAGTTCCTAAATGCATGCTGGGAGGATCCAAGACTTGCACTACGCCATGTAGATTTTAAAGCAGCATATTTACATCATCTATAGCCGATCCTATTTAGTGGAAAAAGATTTTGTTGTTGTTTTATATTTATATGAACATGTCACATGACTCTCACGTATGTATTTTCTGTCCAAATTCAAAAACCTTCTTCTTCTTTTTCCAAATGAAAAGAAAAAATAGGGTTCGCTTACAAGGTACATATTAATACTAATAAGTGGTATGAGTTTTGTGGATGCAAATTTCCACCATCTTCTCATTTGACGAAAATGCACCTACAAAATAATAACATCTAAGATTGAGGCCAAAATCATCACGCCCCCACGATGAATGGGGAGGGGGGCTTTGGTCGAAAAATCTCCGATGTCAAAGTTATAATTCTGAAAAGAATGTGTTTAGGAGTTTGTGGCTAGCAAATGACTTTGCTTTTTAGTGGGATAATAGAACTATTTATAGGGGAGTTGCCGTCCCTATTTGGAGAATAGTGGCCGGCCATATATGGCGTAATTGGGTGAATAATTACAAGATATTATGTGAAATAATATCTTGCAATTAACATGACAATTAATCCTAAATTAAATAGGAAATTTGGGAGTTATCTTTTGAATAAGGATTTGATAAGAGATATTTGAACAAATACCATTTTAATCACCTTTGATTTTTCCTTGATTAAGCCGTTATTATCTGTTGCATGCGCGTGAGAATTCCGGTGTCTCGAGGGTAATTTTGTCCTTTTAATTCAAAAGTTCACGTGTCACCTCCATAATTTTCTTAATAATTTTTTGCTCCACAAATTTTATGCAAAATTTAACTAAATCAGGATAATTAACATGAAAGAAAAACTGGACTAACATGAAGTAAAAAGATAATAAAAAAAATTGGAATGAAAACACAGCAGTAAGCATGCATCATGGACCGTGGTTCCAGTGCAAACCAGACGAAAGAGTAGAAGAGTATTGGTTGAGTAACATGGAGGGTTGGCAGAAACTTGACTTTGAAAGTTTTCAATTCATCATCACATTTATTAGATTTAGACTGAATAGAGACTTTGCACTACTTTTACCAATTTTGACTTCTCTCTGACTCTCCTCTGCTTCCTCAAAACCAAAACCAAACAACAGATATATATGGAAATTGATTCAGTTACATTTTACAGTGGGACTTTATATGATAAAATATATATTAAACTACTACTAGTAATTATGTAAATGGAAATTATAAGTAGTGGAAAAGATGTAGGACTGATTTAGTGCATTTCAGATCAGTGAATTCCTGCATGAATTGTGATTCTGGCACGAATAGCGTTTTGTATGACCTAAGAAACCTTTCTTAAAATGGAATGATAAGTTTGATTCATGTCATCGTTTTCTACTACTTAAGATGAATTTCAAGCGTAAGAGATCGTTCAATGGGGTCAAAAATAGAATTTAATTATTTTGGGTATTATGTACTTTCCCGTTTTATTTCCTTGTGTTGTTAGAGTTTTGTGAAACTATTTAAACAATTGTATTTCAGTTATCTTTTCATTCTATTATCAATAAAATTGGGAAATTTTTTCACAATTGTTAGATATTCCAGAACTTTATCCAAGCGATGCAAATAGTGTCAATCTTTCCTTTCTATATATCTCTACTGAGCTAGATAGTTTTTTGCTCAACTTTAGAGGGGACCGGAGTGATGGGTTTTAAGATTCTGGTCCCAACCCTTTTGACCTGGAGTTAATTGAAATTTTGTTCCTTTTTTATTAGTTTCTCTTTTATTATTTTCAGTTAAAATTAAATAAAATATACCAAATAAGTAAGATATTATTATATGCAATTAATATCAATCACAATATTAGCCACTTAATACTACGGTTTAATAATATTTCTCTTCATTTGTAAGTGAGAGATCTTAGATTTTATTCTCACCAAAAGCAAATTGAAACCATATTATTGCTAGTCCATTGTATGTCTAAGTTACATTTTTTTTAGTATAAATAATATCGCTTATTAAAAAAAAAAAGAATTTTAACGAAAAGCTCCCGGTACTGTTTACTTTAACGAAAAACCACAGTTTTACACTAAAAAGTCAATCCTGGTACTATTCACTTTACCTTTATTTTGTCTTTATCGTTAAAACTCAAAGTTTTCAAACCATTTTCATTAGTTTTCCTAAAAAAATATTGATTACAATATTGAGATACCATATTAAGAAAAGTGAAAATTGACCAAATAGAGAGTTGAATTCTATATTCTTATCATGACGTGTGAGCATAGAGTTCTCCGAGTCAAGTTGCTATCTTTACATGCATTGCCAATATAAAACCTAACTAACCTTCATGCAAGCGCATGATATAAAACCTAACTAGCCTTCAGGCACGTGCTCACGCGCGTGCAGAAGACATTTTTTGAATCACTGCATGCTACGCTCGACTTACACGTTTTAAATGTATTTATATGCGTGAATTGACAAAAGGAAAGTCAAATATTTAAAGTAAATGAATAATCTTAGATCATGCTAGAAAAAAACCCCTCACAAACCAATCAAAATAGCTGAATTCACATAATAAAATCGGCCTTTCAATTTTCATCTACATTCTATTGAATTTAAATTAAGAATAGAGAAAATAATATTTAATAAACAACTAATTGAATCACATTATTGCTAGCCTATTATGAGGCTAAGCCCACCTCCTCCCCCTTAGGGTAGATAATATAGTTTGTTCAAAAAAAAAAAATCATTTGACAACTAATTTAATCACATTATTATGCACATGCGAAAGACCTTTTTTATAATCGGCATTACACGCCTCTTAATGACACACCCCGACCTAAATCAAGGCGTGCTAGCCGTCACGTGAATGTGACGTAGCCATGTGCACAATGCGAAAACGATAAGGATATGAAATGTACGAAAAATTAAAAACCGAAAGCTAATTAATGTGCACTAATAAGTAGAAAGTGCTAGGAATGAAATACAAGTGTGAATACACCTAATCAGAGCATAGGAAGTCTAGGTGCAGTCAAGGTCTAAAATATCGATATTATCGGCGATATTTCGCCGATAATATCGTTTTTTTTAGATGACGATATTTTCACACTTATCCACTTAATTATCGTCAATATATCGATATTTTTGTCGATATTATCGCGATAATATTGGAGACGATATTTTCAGAATTTTAATGCATTATTTAGGAAATATATATCGTGAGATGAAACCCAAAAATACTTGAAAAATGCTGAAAATCTCTGATCAGAAACCGAAAATTCCAGAAACTTTCAGATCTATATGAAGCTTAACACAAAACTAAGTAGCAAAAACGAAGTAAAAATCACAAATCAAGCGAAGCAATTGACCAAAAAAACAACTAACTCAGCTAAAAAGCAAGTGCAAATTTCAATTGAGCTTAAGTAGCATTCGAATCGGAAGCTAAAACTGACTGTTAGGGCCTCCTTCATGGTGATCGGAGTGTTCGCAGCCGCCATGGCTGTGGAGCAGATCGACGGCTCGGAATTGGCGGCTTGGATCTACGAAAGCGATGCAGCCGTGAAGTGTGAGTCCACCGCGGAGAGAGAGAGAGAGAGAGAGAGAGCGTTCGAACCCGGAGAGTGATTCGAATCGCTGAGAGAGATCTAGCAGCACCGAAACCCTTGGACCCGCAAAATCGAACAAAGGTATAGAGATATGAGGAGAAATGGGGTTAGAACGCAGGTCTGATTTTTTTTAGGGGATTTTATGAAATGGAATTTTATTCCAGTGAAAAATATAAACGAGGTCATTAGACGCAGGTCAGGATTTAACCTGACCTTTTTCAAAAACTGTTCACATGGTAACATGTAGTAAGTGTGATATATATAGGAAAGTATTTCGAGAATACATTCTTTTTTAATAGGGTTTTGAAATTGAACCACATCATCAATATGGTCATTGAAATTGAAAATCAATCAATGTAGTCTTTAAAAATAGGTGTCGCAAATCAATGTGGTCCTTCCGTCACAATTATGTTAAAATTTCGTTAAGTGCTAATGTGGCACATAAATGGATCTCATAAGCTTTTTTTTTCTCATAAATGATCCTTAAAATTGACCAACAACATCAAAATGTCCCTAAATTGACATGCGATATTAAAATGGTTCCTGAAATTGAACATCGATCAAATTTTCAGAGTAGGTCCTACTATAAGAAAAAAAATCATTGTCAAAAGGTATTTAGACAACTTTTTTTTATAAATTATTAAATTCACACACATAACAAAAAAATTTACAGAATTGTCAAAAGGTCTCCTTGATTGAGTGACAGCTCATTTATTATTGCTCATGAAAACAATCAATCAATCTGTTGGTCTTAAGTTTGTGATTACATATTCAACCTGTAATATTTATATGGTCGTTAAGATGTTTGCAAGGCTTGCAAGCTAATATTTATTATCTAGGATAAATTTCTATAAAGTGTAAAATATTGTACTAATTCATTATATATAAATGATTATGGTGTGTTTAAACTTCTTTCATTAATTACTACATATTTTCTACACTCACAATGTTTGTCAGCTTGCTATATACTCAACTTAAATCAGTTAAATCCATCATGTAATGCATTTCCTTCCAATTTTTTGTGATAAACTAATAGATAATTGACTAAATAAACATCCTGCAAAGTTTCAATAAAAATTTCCAAGTTTTTCTTACAATTTCCGTGGTTTTTATTCAATTTTTATCGATATCGATAATATCCTGATATTTCCATCGAAATTTCCGTGTTTTTGGACTACCGATATTTCCGATATCATCGATATTTTAGACCTTGGGTGCAGTCCAATAGGACAAGTACTAATTATACAGTACCAGAAGATGTCCTACGAATATTATATTTTGTCAGAACCGCTGAGATCCTCAAATGCCACCAACAGCGAGTCTACCTAAAACCTGGAGGGGCGCAAAATAGAAAGTGCGAGTGGGCAAAAACAAAGCTTTTCAAAATCATTTCATTAACAATGCTCTAACCCCTCGCCGTAAACCATGTATAATTTTCCCAGAAATAGAATATAAATATATACATACATATATATATATATATAAATATACATACATATATATATATATAAATATATATATATATATATATATATTCAAATCATGCTTCACATATTCATAATCATAAGTATGCCATGCCAAAACATAAAACAGAATAAGTAACTCAGGTGAAAATAAGTTCATGGAAAGCAACATATTAGCCGGAACCCCTGTAGAAGTCTATACGGCTGAATTCATAGCTCATTAATCAATCTAGCCGGAGTCACTGCAAGTGACCTATACGACACTACACTGCACACGAGTCAGAACCACTGGAAGGGTCCGTACGACAAGACTGGGTGTAATATAGTTATGCTCAATGCTACGCTCTCAAGATAGCTGTGCGATAAGTTGCTAGTCACCTACAAGTCGGAACCACCTATGATGGTCTGTATGACAGGACTGTGCACCTAAATTGGATCCAATGTGAGCATATGGTGCGGGAGGTGACATTATATACATGCATGTGCCATATCTCTGGCTAAATCACTAACATCGGGGTGCAGGTTTATGAGCTCAATATTTCTCAATTAATCACAACCGTTATTCACATTCACAATTCATAAACTCACCTGAGACTTACCTGAGCGTCCTCAGCACCACAATTATATATATATGCAAACATCATATGTATATTCTAAATATAAAACATTTGGCATGGCAATTTAAATCATAACTCAAGTAAATGCATTTTCTGGGAAAATATCAAGTATATAAGTATATACTGAAAACCAAAAGCCCACTCACTGGTATGTCGAAGGGTCGTAGCCCCCGAGTCACCCTTGACTGCACTCGTCCTCGGGATAGGTCTCACCTATATGCGAAATAACTGAATAAAAGTTATTTAAAACACATAACCAACACTAGCTAATAACTTCTCATACATTGCTCAAATGGGATGTTTGAATATACCAACGTGATCTACACAACCTCACGAGCATCCCCATATTTTTAAAATAATTTTTGGACGTCCCACGCGCCACCACACGCCGGCAAGTGCATGACAACACGCGCGGCCACGCGTAGGGAACCTAACAGAATCCCCTAACCCCGTTAGGAATATTCCGTTAAAAAGTAACATAAACCGTTACAACTAACCAACGCCGTTAGGAATATTCCATCAATTTTGATGGAATATTCCGTCGTCTCCTACCTTTGAACTCCGGCAACCGTCGCCGTCGCCGGAAACTGGAAAAATGCAAAAACCTTCATATCTCGTCCAATTCTCAACCAAATTCCATGAAACTTGAACCAAATTGAAGCTTAGGACGAATAGAACATAATCTTACCAATTTCAAGCTCCAAAAATCACGGGATCTCGCCGGAGAAAGTACGATAATCCGGCCAAAACTTGAAACTCGCCAAACTCGACTTCCCGACATCCAAAACACTTCGTTTTTCTTCTCCCAGCTTCGTGAAGATGATTCAAAGCTCCCTACGCCCTTAAAAACTCATAAAAACCCTACATTAATTAGTGCATGAACAATACCTAAATCGGAGTTCGTGAGAAACTAGGGGTTTTGAAGGTTTTAAGTCCAAATAAAGGTATAAATCGACTTCAAGGCTTGTAAAGAGTTTGAATGTTACCTTAAAAACCTCGATCCGTGCCTGAAATGGAAGGTTTAGAGTTTGTCCGTACAAGGTTGACGGAAATGGAAGAAAATCGAGAGGGAGGAGAGAGAGAGGTCTATGTGTTTGTATGGTGTATACGTTCAGCACGTGTGTGTGTGGTCTAAATTTCAGCTACACACGCACAATCACCAAATACTTCCAAAATTTTCAATTGGTTCCAAAAGCTTAGGAAACCTAGATAGGATAAAAAAAAATCTAAGTACATACCACACACAACACAATTCAACGTCCAATGGCAGAATAGTCATCTCACGTCATCGATAAAATTTTATTTCGGGACAGGGTGTCACACTTAAGATGTTTTGAACGTGTTTAAAAATAAAGAAAATAATATTTAATGAACAACTGATTGAATCACATTATTGCTAGCCTATTGTGAGGTACTAATTAAAAAAAATGTACAAAAATAATTAATTATTAAAATAACACTGTTAAAATGATGAAAATACCCCTGCATTATTTTGGGTTGCTTTTGAATTTTTTTTGTTTTGGGACATTTTTGTCCAAAACGTTTTTGGAGAAGCCTATGACCCCAAAAGGGGTTATTGGTTTTATATATAAAGATTATTACGTACGATCACGTATTGATCTTTTAAACCCATGCAATTATTCATGGGAGAAAACTGAGCAAATGTGACATCCCACATCGACCAATGGAGAGGGGGTGGTGTGCCTTATAAGTACAACTGCCCTCCCTATAGCACGAGGCCTTTTGGGAACTCACTGGCTTCGGGTTCCATCGAAACTCCGAAGTTAAGCGAGTTTGGGAGAGAGCATTCCCAAGATGGGTGACCCACTGGGAAGTTCTCGTCTGAGTTCCCAGAAACAAAACCTTGAAGTTCTTATATGTTAACTAATCTTCTTAACAAGATACCAAGATGATGCATTTTCCTCTATATTATTTTCGTCTTAGACTATTTTTAAAGGAAATATCAAATTATAATAGTCAAATTAAAATTGATGGCTAATGTGGCAATCTGAAGTTGTTGGGGTACTTTTAGGTCGAGCTAGACTTGGGCTTTTAGAGCGTCCTCATGTCTCCCTTGGTGAAGATTCGTACCAAGTCCCGGGATATCTTGAAAGAGTTAGCCTGTCTTAGGAAATACCCCGGTAACATCAACGGCTCGAAGATAACATGATTGATCAAGATAATGGCTTACTCAAGTGAAACATCGTGTGGAAGCTAGAAGATTATCAGTTTAACATGATAGAGAAGAAATTTGCATGGTTGCATGACATTCTTGGCTAGTTAATCTGGGCTTTCCTAGGGTGATGCTTGAGGCTTGAAGTATGCTTCTGGGCTAAATGGAATTCTCTAGGCTTGTTTCCTGGGTGGTTTTCTCTCCCTGTGTTTCTTCTATCTCTCTTTGTGTTACCTTCTGTGTGTTCTCCCCCCATATGTAATGGTTTCTCCCTCCTTAGGTAAGTGAAGGGTTCATCTCTAGGCTTCAAGGGAATTTCCCTTTGTGGCTTGGTCTTCCCATCCTTTCTCCATTACCCTACTATTATTCCTTTTTTGGTGTAAGGTAGTTGCACTGTTGAAACCTGCAGATTGCTTCTTCTCGAGGAGTGGCTTTACTAGGGCGGCCTTCCGGAGACGCTACTTCTAGTAGCGCGCTTCACGGCTTCCGCGCGTTGGTTGTCTGTGCAAGCTGGGAAAGGAAAGTCAACATTAAATGCCTGACTTGCTAGGCTTAGTATACATTAAATGTAGGAATCTAGTTTAGTTCTAACTAAGGGGGTTGGCTTGCTAGGGAAAGAGGTAAACTAGGCTAGTTCTCTCTCAATGATGCTTGCGTGAAATGCAAAGGGTATGAGCTTGGATCTTTGGGCCTCCAAGTAGCCCAAAGTCTTTCATGACCCCGATTCCACGTAGGCCCAATAACCATCTGTAACCATCACACCACAATCCACTTGATAAGCCCCAAATATGTGACTTGTGCTTAGCATGAATAATGAATAATGACTAGCATGAGGAAGCATGGCATGATATCCAGTTTAATCATCGTGGCATGACTTATTTGTAAATATATTCCTCGTCGATCCCGTGCCTTGACATGTGTTTGGGCTTGAATGCTTTGCATGGCGATTAGGTTTTGAGACTTGGTTGGATTAGTGTGTGACATTTTTTGGGCCTAACAGAAGTCTTATGTCAAATTTTATACTTCTCCAACCAAGTTGTCAAATGTTATTTTCTTATTAAAATAGAGCTTTAAATGTTTGTAATTATTACAAAAAATGTTGAAACAAAATTTTTATTGGTTGGAATGTTAGTGGAATAAATGACTCACCATTAAAATTAATCAAAAATAAATTTGACATTGATGTTAAATTTGACTCCTAATAACAAAGCCTTTTAATTCAGTCAGCAAATAACACTTCAGTTAGAAAGATTTTTTATATATTAAATATGCACAATATCTCAAATTAAATTATTATTTTAACATCTCCCTTGGTACTTTAACATCTTTTAAATTTTTTAGCTCCACCCAATATGTCAAATTAAATTATTATTTTATTACATTATTTTCTTTTCTTTATTTCTGTTTTATATTTTAAGAAACATTATATTTTTTCTGTGAAATTAATAGAAAAATATAGTAGTTTGAAGCAAAAAGAACACCTTCTGCAAACATAACAGCGACATTGCCCTTTGCATATTTCACCAAAGCAAATCTTGAGCAAATACTGTTCGAGCTAGATTTGTTCCTCGCACAACTCCCCTGGATCTTGCCTGTTTGGCAAGGTTTGCTGCTTGGTGTACTGCAATATGAGTTTGTTATTAGTTTGAATGATGCCTTTGTGGGGCATTTTTTAGGCCTTGAGGCTCACAATCAAAATTAATATGGGTATGAGCGTGCCACCGTTATCTTTGTATAATAGATTGTTCTTTTTTGGTTATTAAATGGGTTGATTACTTGCGCCACAAGTTGTTTAGACTTCTTAGTTCAATTGGATTGTTTACAGATAGGTTACAGCGACATGGAGTTTACTATGGTCAATGCAGTGTCTGTATAAAGTTCTTTTTCTTGCCTTGTAAACAAGGACTTTTACTCATACTATCATATGTCCAATTAAAGGGAGTTTAAGGCCCTTCCAATTATTTCTTTGGTTATGGTTAACACTGAAGCAGTAAGGTTAATTAGTTTAGCAAGATTAATCATAAATGAAACTTTGAACGAAAAGCAGTAAAAAATGATATAGGATACAATGAAAGATGCATAAAACAACAGATCTACTTTATGTAAGTACAAACAAAAGAGACTCGAGCAAGATCATGACCTTGTCAGGCAATGTTTGTCTTCTTGCAACCACTTCTCTTTGTATTTTACAAGGGTTGTAATCTTTGGAGAATGAAAATATATATAGTGTTTACTAAAGGGATTTGATACTACAATACAGGGGAAAGGTAGCAGAGCTTCTCAAACTTGACAAAATATGGCTTTCTATGGTGGACCTACGACTAAAAGGGTAAAGTTTGAACAAACTAAAGCTTTCTGGTTTCTTGACCGTTGGAGTGCAAAGTTGGACGTCTTTTGATTGATTAGTTGAGTGTCCTTCTTCCTTGTATCATTTGTCACGCCCCGATCCCGACATACATCCAGGATCGACACGTGACTTCACCAATTACTTGTACATCTAACATACCCCACCTCCGGAATATGGATAAAACACCACTCAAGGTTCAAATTGCGTAGTAATTTTTCGTATGTTTTATGGCTACATCTAACCTTCTCGTTAGACTGCCTACGTACCCTCAATAAGGATCAAGCCATTCGTAGTTCGTCATTCACTACACTCGAACATCTATTACACAAATCGCTATGTCTCAACAATATATCACAATGCATACCATGCAATATGTCAAAGAACCAATGACGAAGCATAATATTCTTCTCAAGCCACATTGATCAACTAAAATAATCATAATAATAACATCCATATCCAAAGTCATTGCAATCCCATCAATTAATCAATTCATGAATAAAAAATGCATGATCTTAGCATTTATTTACGTTAATCAATCAATGCGATAACTTATCATTTCACGAATTTACTAAGGAACTCCATATAATTCCCTACTTGGATTATGAGTAATAAACATGGTAATTCTAATTTATATTCACAACGTTTATTAGGGGTAATTCCCATTCACTCGAATCTAGGGTTCTAGACTAACCTTATGGAAATGAGCAAGAACAAGGATTCCGGACCACTCAACGGAACTAAAATACCAAGCTGCTTCTCGTAATCGACCCAGACCTGTCATATGTACAATCATGCCTACATCAAGGAGATGGTGCACTGGGCAAATCAGACACTCGGATAAGCTGAGAAGCTCGGGTGAGTGACAATAATACAAGTATGTGATATTCAATTAAAACAGACCATCGATCACAATCTATAAACATCAAGTATAGAATCATGCTTTATGGAATCATAATCAAGTCGATGAAAACTCCGTAGGAGTCACCTAGACATCCAACGGTTTTTCTAATTCAAATCACAAGATTCTTAAAAACCATTTTTCATATATACATTAAAAACTAGGGCTAGAGGGACGCAGTTCGGCCGAAGCCTACATAAGTAACAAAACAGGAAATGGCTTCCCAAAGCCGATTAACCAAGCAAAGCCACCTCTGAGAAAGTAACCAAGTAGGCAGTGACCCCCTAACGCGGATTAACTAAGCAGAGTCATTCCTACAACTGTTAAGAAGTGATCACCCAATGCGGATTAACCAAGCATGATCACTCCTAAGCATACATGGCCATAAGGATCGCCCAACGCGGATTAACCAAGCGCGACCCATATATAGTATGGTCCCCCAACGCGGATTAACCAAGCAGGGTCACACCTACATAACTGTTAAGCAGTGATCACCCAATGCGGATTAACCAAGCATGATCACCCCTAAGTATATATGGCCATAAGGATCGCCCAACATGGATTAACCAAGCGTGATCCATAAATAGTATGGTCCCCCAACGTGGATTAACCAAGAAGGACCATCCATGTACCACTGCTACATGGTGCAGACTCGGTGTCACTTAACCCCGTGACACTAGGGTAACGATCCCCTACTGGCCCTCAAGTTTAACAAACTTTTCAATATGCATTTCAAATCACTTTTTTCAAAATATTTCCAATCCATGAGTCAAATCACATTTAATAAAAATAGATTGATGGCCAATTATAAAATAATCACATTTTTAACAGAAAACACATTTATAAAACCGAGTCATATCCACAAAGGATACTAATATAAAAAAAAAGGTAATAACCATATCACATATATTAGAGTCACTCATCGAGACAAGACGGCTAAGCCTCGCTAAGTCTCTAGTAATACTAATTTTAGTTGTATGAACGGTTCATGTCGACTAAAAGTCAACTCTGGGTTTTTTCAGTTTGGGGGTTTTTCGAAAGTGATGAATTTTAGTCGAAATTGTTCCACAGAGTGTGATAGATGGAAAATCAAGATTTTCTTTGTGATTGCAATTTGTGAGCTTGGTCTTGGTTCGGCAAAAAGATGGATAGAGCGGGAGAGGGCAAAATTTTTTAATAAAATTAATTAATAATTAATTAAAAATAATTTGAAGCTGCTGTCAAATTTTACAACAACCCTTGCTGTTGTCTTTCTATGTCATGCCACATATAATTTGACATTTCGGTTAAAAAATTATAGTGCTGTTTTTTTACTGTTATTGATGATGTTAACCTTTTGACATCTCATTTGGAGGGAATAGGATCCTCTATGGATATTCTTTGTGGGGATTTGGAGGATCAATCAATCATGTCCGTTCATCGTACATCGTGCGGTTAGAAATCATTTAAAATTTAAAATTTAAAATTGAATACAAATAGTACCTAATGAAAATTAACCACACGATTTACATGAACAAACACGATTAATTAATCTCTGAATCCCTACAAAAAGAATCCGGATATGATCCTTATCCTATTTGGAGATGCTCTTAGGCATCAATTTGCATTAAGAAGCCTAAAGGGTTTGTTTTTTCTTTTTTAAATTTCTTATAAATTGAGAAAAAAATTGTAGAGGTAAATGCAAATCCAGGAGTCATATCATGCATGTCCGTACTCTGCAGACTGCATGTCAATGTCTTTGACGTTAATGCCGGCCAAGTCCTCTCTCTCTAAAATAAATGGATCACACTGTCTTTCTGTGTGAGAATCCAACATATTAATGCTTTCACCATCATCTTCCCTGCATTTGGCTTCTCTCTCTCTCTCTGGACCTGGCTTCTCTATCCTTCTACTTCTCATACACTCTCATCTTTTCCTATTTATGTGGTCACGATTAAATCACGTTAACATTTTATATTACTATTATTTTTTGCCTTATTATCTCTATAAAAATTTAATATAAAATGTTAACGTAACTTAACCATACCTGCATAAAATAAGAGAAGATAGAAGTGTATGAGAAGTGCCGGGTCCTTTCTCTCTTTCCAGTTGAGTGTAAATGCAAACCTCAAACGGAGAAATCCCACCATTAAATTCTGCTGCTTAATTTCACTGTTTGGGGCCAATGTCTCTCACTATCAATGATCATCTTTTTCTCTCTCTCCACCAAACCCCAAGAATTTAATGCGAAGACAGCTTGAAGCTCGCTGAGCTTGTACATTCCCTTGCCTTTCAGACGGAGGTGGATCTGCCTTCTATTTTCATACCCTTTTCATGCCCTCCTGTAATGTGTGGTCACGGTTAAGTTACGTTAATATTTTATATTAATTTTTTATAAAACTAATAAAACAAAAAGTAATATAAATATAAAATATTGATGTGGCTTAACCGTGATCACATAAACAAGAAGAAATGGGAAGAGGATGGAAATGGAATGACAGACAATCCACCTCCCTTTCAGACAACCCACATCCATAATTCTATAAACTTTTATTAGAACATCACTTTTCCCCTTCTCCTTCTCCAGATAGAGACCAAACCCCTACAGCATTAACTCTCTCTCTCTCTCTCTCTCTCTCTCTCTCTCTCTCTCTCTCTCTCTCTCTCACATCAAAGATCAAGCCTTTTGTGGAGGCTTTAAATTCGGTTTTTCTTATTCTTGGGATCTTTATTGTTGGTGTTCGGTGAGTGGCGCACTGGTGGCGGTGGTGGTTGTTTCTCTCTCTACCCCTCTCTCTCTCTGGTTGGGAATTAAAAGGGTGTGAGAGATGGGAAGGACTCCATGTTGTGACAACAAGAAGGACTTGAAGAAAGGGCCATGGTCGCCTGAGGAAGATGAGCTTCTTCTGAACTACATCAGCAAGAACCATGGCCACGGAAGCTGGCGTTCTCTTCCCAAGCTTGCAGGTTCATTTGGGTTTTTCTTACTTTTCTTCTAAATTTTAAACCAAAACCAAATGATATGGAGTTTACAAAAAAAAAAAAAAAATTGATCAATGTTGATTAATGTACTTATTTTTTTTAATAAAATACTATTTGATTTGTAAATTTTGTTTAAATTTTTTTTCTTCTTAACGTTATCCTTTTAAAAAATATAATGCCTTTTGAGAGCAAAGTTTCTTGCCTTTTTGAAACCTAAAAAGCCAAAAGTTGGTTTTGTTTGATTTTGTTGCTTTCTCAAGTCAAAGAAATGGGCCTTTGTTTTCGTGTGAAGCAAATAGTGCCTCTCTTTTCTTCCTGTATAATCTTTCTACTGAGCCAGATAGTTTATTTGTTTAGCTTTAGAGGGACTGTGAGTGATGGGTTTTAAGATTCTGGTCCCAACCCTTTTCGCCTCTTGAGCTAATTGAAATTTTGTTCCTCTTTGATAAGTTGGTAGCATCTGTAATCAAAATTTTTCTTACTTTTATCCATGTTCTTTTCTTCTTTTCCTCATGAGTTAAAATTGTGCTTATTTTCCTCTTACATGCTGAATCTGAACATTTCCCCCCTTTTTAACACTATTGAGAAAAAAAATACAGATATAATCCTTCTAAAAGGAGAGAAAAATGTCTAGTGGTTTTGGAGCATGCCATTGTTAACATTTTGTATGGTTTGCAGAAAAAAAGTGTATTAGAATGCTAATTTTTCTTGGATATTATGCTTTAAACATCCTAGGAAGTGGGAAAATTCATGTTACCCAGTCTACCATGGTTTTCTTTTTTCAATAGGTCTTCAACGTTGTGGGAAGAGCTGCCGGCTAAGGTGGATAAATTATCTCAGACCGGACATCAAACGAGGCCCCTTCAACAAGGACGAAGAGCAACTCATCATACAGCTTCATGGCATGCTCGGAAACAGGTGGTATATTGTGCTTCTGTGCTTGCTTTTTAGCCGTGCGACACTGTTTTCGGAGATTTAAAACTGATTTACTCTTTATTAACTGTGTTAAACCACACGGGACATTAAGGTACCGTTTGATACGTGGGACGGGACGGAACGGGATGAGCCGTTCCGTCCCATGTTTGGTGCACCTAAAAACTGTGAAAAGGGTTGTCCCATGAGACGAAATTTGGCTGATTTTTTGTTCCACCTCTTTCCCCTGGAACGACCCGTTCCACATCTGTGGAACATAAATTTATAACATTTTATGACAAAATTTCTCCGTATCTTTTTCAATATTTACATCATCCGTTCCGTCCTGTTCCGTCTGCGTACCAAACGGTACCTAAGTCCACAAAGAAAATTAAACCTGCTTTACTTCTGTAAACAGATGAAAAACGGTAGATTTATCATTTGCCAATGAATTGGCCCGGATTCGATCAATTGATGCATGTGGTTTTATAATCTTATTGGATGAAAAACACTGGGAAGTTTTACAGCTTATGATCTGGTTGGAAAATGTCTTATATGCAGTTAATCTGTTGTAGAAACTTTGTCCTGTTTCTAACTCTCTTTTCACTTGTATCGAACAATTTTCAGGTGGGCTACTATAGCTTCTCAGTTGCCTGGAAGAACTGACAATGAGATCAAGAACTTATGGAACACGCACCTGAGGAAGCGCCTTATTGCCATGGGGATTGATCCACAAACACATGAGCTTCTTGCCTCTAACTGCTTAAATCACAATGCATCTGCTTCCGCGGCCACCCGTCACATGGCACAATGGGAGAGTGCCAGGCTTGAAGCTGAGGCTAGGCTTTCCAGGGAGTCATCACTCTTCAGCCATGCTCCAGAGAAATCTGAGTCTGACCATTTTCTGCGCTTGTGGAACTCCAATGTTGGAAAATCATTCAGAAAGCTTACGTCGGATAAATTTGCGTGCCAAAGCCCCATTTCTCAGGCATCTTCGTCGACCAAATGTGGATTGCTGTCAGCCGTGACAACAGAAGTTGGCAACAACTTAACAGGGTCATCAACCATGGCGGGCAATCAAAATGAAGATGTGGCATACAGACCTTTCTTGATCAACACCGAAGATGTAGAATATAAACACTACCAGTTCAACACTGAAGAGGAAGGGTACAAACTCTTCCAGTCCAACACCGAAGCGGGGGAATTCCAGATCTGCCAGTCTAACACTGAAGACAGGATGGCGGGGTCCGTCTCCTCGTGCTCAAATGATTTGGAGAACTCATCGGATACTGCACTACAGCTGCTGCTGGATTACCCAATTAACGATGACATGAGCTTCTTAGAAAACAATGCAGATGACTACGCAACAACCCCTGCGAGGTTGGCGCCCAATTCTTTCATTTGCCCCCTCTGAATCAGGCGTCGAAACTTATTTTGGTATTCGAATCTGCTGCTCGAATTTTTGGTGGTGGTTTTGTATAAGCCGTCGATTTAGTTAGAGAGCTAAGATGAAGGGTCCTGTGCTTAATTTTTGGCTTGCGGCAGTGCTGTTACCACTTAGTAGGGTTTCCACAACAAACCTAGTTTGTTCAGGATCCAGTATATATAGTTCATAGAGATTCCTCGGTCGTTTGAGACATAAATTCACTAGTTTAATCTTGCTTACTTTGTCTCTAATGGCATATTTAATTTAGATGCTAATATGTACTACGTTCCATGTATTTTTGGTTATTCTGTAATCTGCAACATCATCATACCATTCAATGGTCTAAGAGCGCACCTAGAGCTCGAGAAAAACTTGCCTACACTCGTGTCTCTTGCACATAAGATCACGTGCCACTTGCACAAGACTCGTTCCCTTTGCCTACGCGGACATGTGAGAGATTCATTGCATGAAAAGATGTAAGCAAGTTTTTTCTCCATGTACTCAGCTTTAAATTCTTATGATTCCTTTTATAAGCTTGTTATTTCTCACTTGGTGTTTGGCCAACTAAGATTCCGACCTGGTCTGTTATATGTGTTCCGCCTGATTCTGAGTTTGGATCTGCCAGCAACCAACTGCAGAATCCAGTGGTTAAGTTTTAAGAAAAACACAGTTCATAAACAGTTTTAGGGATGAATGTAAATTTTCCGACTTACCGCGCAAGAAAATCGTAGATCCATCAGCGCTGCCAAGAGCTAATACAAAGATCTTATAAGACAGAAAGAAATCCGTAAGCAATCAGCATTGCCGAGAGCGAATACAAGGATCTTATAAAACATGAAGAAAATACAAGGTAGGAATGAAAGATGAATAGTGTAGAATTATCCCATTTCTAGAAAAAGCTTTCTGAAACAAATAACAAACTTGGAATTCACAAGGCAAATAGACTTCCTATACACACATGGACGAGAAAGAACAGTTGCTGATTTTGTATCGGTTTTCACATAATTTAAAGAACACAATGAACAAATCAACTTGAACTCCAAAATGCAAAAAGAGCAAACAAGAAAGATATACACAGGACAAAACCCAGAAGTTACATAGATTGTTTTCAAACCGGTTCAAAGCACTACTTCAAAAGCAACCGAGGAACTTCTTTGGAATGCTTCCGGTTGCCCGGTACTTAGCAGCGGTCTCTTCAGCCTTGAGAAGTTCTTCCCCTTTCTGGGCTAAAACCATTGCTCTCTTTTCATCTGCTTGTTTCTGAAGTAAGGCAACTTTGTTTTTCATTTTTTCTGCATACTGTGCCTTTTTCTTCTCCAATTGTTCCTGAATACCAATTGACCATTGACATTAGTAAAGTTGAATTAAACTGAAATGCCTTGTTTCATGGAGTAAAGAGAAAGTGCTTCTTGCTCATTTTTTTTAAAAACTACGGAGAGCGGGATCCGAACTTGCAAAACAGAACTTAATTTTAAGTGTGTATAATTTTCAGGTTAAGAAATTGTCCTCAGGAAATCAATAAAAATAGCCCACCATCCCACGTTCCAGCATTCTAATCATGAAATAATATTAAAAATGGGGTGTTGGATGGACCATAAAATCCAACATTCCACGGATATACCTAGAACAAAGTGTAAAAACAAATGTTCTACCTCGATTCTTCTGAGTTTGGCTTCCACAGCTGCTTTCCTGCTGCTTTCCCATGCAGTAACATCAGAAAGCTTCTTTTGGGCCCTGTATTCACAGTTTTATAAGCAATTGGAAGAAAAGGATCACCCACAAAACAACATCATCAAACTTATCACAAGATGCAGCTCTTCTTTCGAAGAAGCATTGACTCAATGTTTTTTTTTTTTTTTTAACAAACGATAGTATCTACGCTAGGGGTGGGGAAGTGGGCTAAGCCTTACGATAGGCTTGCCATAATAATGTGGTTCAACTTCGCCTTTGACGAGAATCAAACCTAAGACCTTTCAACTTCGCCTTTGACGAGAATCGAATCTAAGACCTCTTAGATACCACTGAAAAGAAATACCTCTAAATCATAGTACGCCCAATATCTTTTTATATAAAGAAAAAAGAATTTACTTCCCGTATTTTTCAAGGCAATATTCTATTCTAAACTACTTTAATTTAGAAGAAAGACTTTTTATATAAAGAAAAAAGAATTTACTTCCCCGTATTTTTCAAGGCAATATTATATTCTAAACTACTCTAATTTAGAAGAAAGACGGTTTTTATTTATTTTCCTCAAATTAATTAGTACAATTCAACCATATTCTAAATCCAATTATCCCACTTGACTTATAGGAATCCAAAATCATGGCATACATATTTTGTGGGTAGAAAGACATTAACACATAAAAAAATCATTAACAAAAAAAAGCAGCTATCCGGGCATCCATTTTTATTTCTCTCACACCCCGTGAGTGAGAAATTAACCCTTACTTGTTCTCTGCCTTAGTTTTTTCACTTTCTTCCCATGCCCTGATAAAAGACATACTCTTTTCTTTCTCCAGTCCTGCAAGTGCTATATCTGAAATTTAAAACAAATTGACAAGAAATTTTTAGTTGTGAAAATCAGTGTCACTAATTCAAGTGTTATAATACAAGTCGAGGACATAATCAAACTTCAGATGGAACATCATTTCACAAATTCAAATTAACATCAATTACTCACCTCTGTCAATTGATCCTCCTGATGCCTTTTTCACCAGAGTTTCCGGAACCTCTGTTAAAAAAGTAAAAACATTTCACCACAAATGCACTACAAAAGTTTTTACCTTTTTACTGTTCACTGCTTTAACTAAGGAGAGAAACGCAGAGACTTCACTTACTGTTAACTACGCCAAGAGCCTTGACATCATCACCGCCCTTAACATCCACATCACTCCGCGGAACCACAGCCGCCTTCTCCTCAACCGCGACGTCGCTAGGGGCCGAAGCCAGCGGAGGCTCAACCGCTAGAGGCGGCTCCACCGGCAGAGACGGTTCTGCCTCCTCCTTCTTCAGCTGCTCCTCCATCGTTCCTCCCATTATTTCTTCTGAAAAAAAAAATATCTTTAACGGATAACACTCAAGAGTTAATCGCAATCCGCAACATCACGTCCAGCGGTGTCCATCATTTATATAAGGGAAGAGAGAGCTCAGTGGACATGAGTATTATTAGCCGTTGGTTTAGTAGACTGTTGGATCCGACGGTGAGTGTGCGTTTTGTGTAAATGCTATAGTTCGTGCCGACAGGTAGATTAACTGACACGGAGATGCCACGTATGCGCTGTGGAGATATGATCATGTCGGCAAAGGCGTGGGAGCGGAACCGACAACGTTTTGGGTCGGGTTGTCCGTTTCTTTTTCCTTTTTCTAACTTTGACCTTTAGTCAATTTCCATAATTCCATACTTTTCCAAATTTTTAGCTATGTAGTGAGTCCAATTAGTAATTACAACGGTTCATTAAAACTCAACCTCCACTAGATTTTGAAAAGATTTCCAACCCTAACCAGAATGGTGCACAAGGTTCTAAAAAATACTAGACGTTAATTGAGCGGCGGATCAAATAATTATATTATGATACATAAATTTATTATATATTGTATAAATAAGTGCTTATTTATACTTGAAAAACACATATAATTATATTATGATACATAAATTGCAAAAAAAAAAAAAAAAAAAAAAAAAAAAAAACATTAATGAAAAATGTTTGAAAATTTTGAGTTTTAACGATAAGGACAAAATAAAAGGGTAAAGTGAATAGTACTAGGATTAACTTTTTAGTGTAAAAATGTGGTTTTTCGTTAAAGTGAACAGTACCAGGAGTTTTTCATTAAAGTTCCAAAAAAATATATATATAAATTATAAAGTATTAGAACATGTTGAAAACATGGGGAACAAGTATGTAATGAGTGTTTATCCAAAAATTCAACATGTCTCTTACATTTTATTGAAAAAATTAAAATGCAAAATGAAAGTTATCGATTTTCTGTCTAAGTTAAAATTGTGACATAGGGGAGCTAGACGAAGCCTAAGCGAGTGTAGGTGCACTTTTTTAATTTTCAAATGCCTAGAGACTAATTGGACCAGTGGCCAGCCGAAATTTTTCGAACAATGGTGATGCGTCTTAAGTATAACTTAAAATCACAGCTAGCAGTGTGTAATTATTTTGTATCATACAACTCTTTCTTAGAAAATTATGTATCTTAAGAGTATCTCCAAATGAGATGTCAAAATCTCTAAATAAGTAACAACGGTAAAAAAAGACAACATCAATATTTTTTAAATTGAGAAGCCAAATCTGATGTGGCATGACATGGAATAACATCTCTCCCCTTGCTGCCAAATTTGACAGCAACTTCAAATTTTTTTTAATTAATTATTATTAAATACTTTTTATTGGTTTAAAGTCTTGCCTTTTAATTTCTTTTGATTACCAATGCAATGTTTAAATATTTTTATACATTTTCTTTCATTAGCAATGCAAAGAAAATAAATATAAAAATATATTTTATGTTTAAAATTTGACATATTAGATAAAAAGAAACTTTAAAAAATATTAAAGTACCACATAAGCTATCAAATTTAAATTGATGTTTAAAATTTAATATCTCCTTTAGAGATGGTTTAAGGAGACCAACAAACGAAGCCAAAGGCATTCAAAGTTCACATCCCCATAATCGATGCCTCGGAATGTGGTGTGAGCTCTTTTTTATATGTTGTACGGGAGAAAAATTGAACTTAATACATTTTTCAACTTAGGAAGAAAAAACCAGTAGAACAAATACTTATTAGTATTGTATATTTGCTTATTCATGTTAGATGTTACTATTATCAAAGATCCATGCTTAGATAAAACCATTTTTTATACATTAAATAAGATCGAATTGTTAACCAATCCTAATTTAGCTCCCTACAATTTTTTGAAACTACATGGACTAAGTCGAAGAGCAATAATCTTTATTTTTCTTGGTACAACAGTATTGGTTTTAAATTACAATTGTTGGTAACGGGTCACCCAAATTGAGTGCATGTGATACATTCTCTCTCTTCATCTCCTCTGTTCTGCTACTTTCTCTCTCTTCTTCTGTTCTGGTATTAACTAGATATATATATGAAGAAAAGGTATATCTAATTTGTCATAATCTAGATAGAGATTTCAATAGAAGTCTTTTCGTTTCGTCTGTAATTATAATTGTAATTATGAATTGAATATTAAATAAATTTAAATCATGAAAAAGAAAAAAGTATGGTCCATGGCTGTTCGAATTTTGCCGAAATATCATAGAAAACGAAATTATACTGAACAATAATGGGCCATGGGAAATTGCAATTTATAGAAAATTCTGATGAGAATAAGACATATATGGTTATCGGAAGAGATGAAATCTGGAGAGAGAGTTTTTTGGGGTCGAGGGACTTGGTAAGAAAATAGCGGGGACGGTTGGGTCGGGGATCCTCTTCTTCATAATGAATTTTACATCGATGGAATGAGATATTTTATATGTGCTTATAAGTAAGTTGGATTATTCTCTATATTGTCAATTAGTTTTATGATGGAACCCCAATTTTCATTATGGTATCAGAACAGATTATCCTACGTGTGAAGTCAAACGGCAACAAGCGCTTTTCCACGTGTTAGTCTTGAAAATTCGTCATACATGAGGGGTCGTGTTGATAATAAATCTCACATTGATGGGATGAGGGTAATTGCATGAGCTTATAAGTAAGTTGGCTACTCTTCATATTGCCAATTGGTTTTATGGTGGAACTTCAAACTTACTTATAAACTCATGCAAGGTCCTCGCCTCACGTGTGGCGAATTTCCAAACCTAACATGTGAACAACACTTCAGACGAAAACGTCGATGACTTGGTGAGTTAAAGGTTGCGACCAATGGCGGAGCCACACGGAGGTGAGGAGAGGCCCTGGCCTATCCTGAAATTTTACCAATATATAGCTGTTGTTTGCCAATTCTTATAATAACAAGTTCGTAGTGTATTGGGAAAGGGGACTTCGGCAATTCCGTTAGGTCATGGGTTCTAGAAATTTTACCAATATATAGCTTGCCAATTCTTATAATAATAAGTAGACATGTAAAATGGTCAGGTTTGGATAGGGTTCAATCCGACCCGTTAAGTTAACGGGTCATCCGAACCCGACCCGTTTCACATGTTAACAATTATTATTATTATTTTTTTCGCATAGAGTTTATTTTTGGTTGTTAAGACTTTACTAAAATTACTAAAATATCCCCGACTAACGGGTGCTAATGGGTCTAACGAGTTGATCCAAAATGACCCGTTATTTAACGGGTTGTTAACGGGTTCACCCGTTAGTAATAATAAGTTCAAAATGCCAGGTCTAATAATAAGTTCATAGTGTATTGGGAAGTGGACATCGGCAATTTCGTTAGGTCATGGGTTCGAAGTTCTTTGACGTCAAGAGTCTTTTGCTTTTTTTTTTTAAACAAAACCTTATAATTAGCCTTCAGTTTTACCATATAAAAATGATTTCTTTTTTTGTTCTATTTGCATAAAACAAGGTCTATAAACCTTATAATTAGCCTTCTGTTTTACCATATACAACCTAATTTCTATTTTTTGTTTTGTTCAGTTCATATAAAATAAGGTCTATATAATTTAGAGAAAGATCCAATTATGTTGAAAGGAAAATCTCATGGAAATAGTTGAGTTATGATCTTAAGGCTCGTAAACAAGTTATGTTCTTATGGGATAATCATCTCAATACCAAATTTCCATCACTTTTGTTTGATAAAATTTTCATGACAATAAATAAAATAAAGGGAACTATTATTAGTACTCCAAAAATCTTATTTTACAGTCCTCACAAGTGTATTTTTCTTTCTAATTATAGAAAGTTTAGAGTGTCAAATGAGATTTTTGGAGTGCTAATAACAATTCCCAAAATAATATTTCTACAATTGATTATATTGCTAAATTTAGTCTAAATTTTTTTATATGTCTTAAAGGCCCTCCTAAAAGCAATTTCTCGTTCCGCCACTGGTTACGACAACCAAATACCTTTAACACCTAACAATTTTATCAAAACCCCCAAACCGCTCTCCGTCTCTGTAGAGCTCTCCTTCTTCCCCACTCTGCACATACCAAATATTTTCACCTAACTGCAACCCATGAAAGTTTCAGATTCTACACCCAACTTTGCCCTTGTATTTTCGACGAGTCGACCAATTTTCTTTGTCTTATTCGAAATAGTCGACTTCCAACCAAATTTCGACATAAAAGCTGTGTTGTACCGAAGAAAGTTGAATTTGGTGGCCCAAAATTTCCATTATATATTTTTGAGTGAGAGAGTCCATGATAAAAGTCGAACATTAAATGTGTATCTTAAACAACTTAAGAGACGTCAAAAGAACATCACAACTCCATCATAATTACACACACATCTAAATATAATATGAATTTTAGTCATAGAGGACCTGTTCTCCTATATTGAGGATTTGTGATTGCTTTATTTCTGTGGCATCTTAATCTTTCCTAGTATCTCAACTGGTGCCCTTATTCTCAGTTCTTTTATTAAATTAATGGAAAAATCAACAATAGTATGATGGAGGACTTTTATAATATTGCCTTTATTCCAAGCTAGAATAATGAAGCCCCTTTACACCTCAGTAATTCACTCTGTTTTTTTTAATGCTTGTGCCCCCACTTAGGATTAACAAACCTTTACTGTCCGAATTTCATAATTGAAACCATCCGTTATCTTTATCATCATCTAAGCATCATATTTACAAACAAAAAAAATCATTTAATTTGGAGATTGTTTAGTCATCTATACATGTTAAACCAGTCAACGATTTTGCTAACAAGTAGCATTCTCATGATGAACCGTCCATTTGTTTTTGCATATGATTAACTAAAAGATCTTCAAATTGAATAATTTTTTTAGTCATCTATACGTGTTAAACCAATAAACGGTTTTGCTAACAAGTAGCATTCTCATGATAAACCGTCATTTTTTTTTTTGCATATGAATGACTAAAAGATCTTCAAATTGAATAATTTTTTACATATATGATATTTAGATAATAATAAAGAAAACGAACAGTTTCTATTATGATAATCAGACAATAAATGTTCGTTAATTGTAAGTGAGGGTACAAGTAAGTACTCCCATGTGGAACACAAGCATTATCTTCTATTATTTTTTACTTTATGTGGAACACAACCATGCTCAATTGCCTCAGAACTTGAAGTCGTCGCATTCGGAACTGGGACCAAATGTATCGGGCGGTCACTGAGGAGTCCCCACGGCGATGTCGTCAATGATTCCCACGCCGAGATTATAGCTCGAAGAGCTTTTCTCAGGTTTTTGCTTTTCCTCAAATTTATTATTTTTTACTATATTAATTTCGTTTGTATATTTAATTAATGTTTAGTTGCTAATTTATAGAAAATGCTTCATGTTACAAGAAATACATCAAAATTATTTGTGTGTAAGATTATAAGAATACAGTGGAACATTGTGCTAATATGTTCTTCTGGTTTTGTATGCTTAGCTGAAAAGTTACCATTTTTAGGGGGAATCTGCATTTACCCTTGTTCGTAACTATATTTGGTTAACTATATATGTACCTGATGTTTGTAATGTATGGTGTTTTTTCATATATGTGGGTTTGGTGGACCTAGGTTCCTCTATGTCTATGCACAGATTCAGTGTCTTGCTCAAATGTATAGTGAGCAAAGTGATAACAACGGAAGCACGCAGTTTCAAAATGGTGATGCCAAACACTTTATTTTTGAATTGGGCCCGGATGGTGATGGCGAAAGAAAATACTCAATGAAGAAGAATTGGAATTTGCATTTGTACATATCACAACTACCATGTAATTTTCTGTTCATATCTAAGGAGAATAAAATGTACTTTTTATTTCTTTCTCTTGTTTTTGCTCTAATTAGATTGTTAACTTATGTCAGGAGGTACCTCAGTTGCAATTGTTTATGGTTCTTGCAGGTGGGGTTGCTTCTCCGAGTTCACTGTTGTCTCCTCCAAAAATTATTGGACCAAGAGAACGGGGTTCATCTTTGTACGAGCTTAACACTTCCATTGCAGAAGAGGTTCTGCCAAAGACTAATGGTAGTGGAATTAGAACTATTCTCTACTTTGTTTCCATTTCTTACCCCTAATGTGGTGGGTTGAGTATTTCAATAGTTGTTTCTCACTGTGTCTTTTTTGGAAAAGAATCGTCATTTGACACGAGACTCAGAGTCATGGGGCATTTGTATGTTACGTCATTTTCAGGTGATGCTTCACAACTGGTTGGCTCAGTACAACGAAAGCTTGGTCGTGGTGATACAACATTATCAGTTAGTTGCTCTGACAAGATAGCCCGCTGGAATGTTGTTGGAGTTCAAGGTTTGTCATTTGATCTATCATGTACCCAACGTAGTCATTCATTCAGTCAATCCTGGATAGTGACACCTGTATACCTTTCTTCCATTACCGTTGGACAATCCCCTAACAGCTCAGAAACCGTTCTCGTGGTTGATTACTTGAAAAAGGTGTTGCACGATCGCATCCTACCGTTATCAAATGAGCTGATGAGTCACTTTCAAGTGAATCAGGTCTGTGGAATGTGTACTCTGTGATATTATAGAGAAGGTAATACATGTGTATGCTAATGCTACTGGCAGCCACTTCTATGGGCAGCTCCAACATCGCCAAAGGAATTTCAGCATTCTGAGACAACTTTGACCACTTTAACATGCGGGTATTTTGTTATCTAATCTGAGCAATAATTTGGTTAGTACTAATTTTATGATGCTTTAAGTTTTGGTACATGATGCTCTAATGCTTTAAATCACAGGTATTCGATATGTTGGAATAAATCTGGTCTGCATGAAGTCATTCTTGGAACCACTGGAAGAAAGCAAGGAACCGCTGCCAAAGGGGCACGTTATCCTTCTGCTGAGTCATTAGGGTGATAAGTATGATACAACCTTTATTTAGAAAGCCATTGATTAGCATTTTCATATTGTCTCATTGTTTGACAGAAAGCGGCTGTTGGAGATTTTCTTGTCCCTAAGACATGAATGCCCTACCAAAATCCCTGTGAATGAGATTTCGTACCGGGAAATCAAGGTATGGTGAATACTACAGATACCAATTTGCAGACTTCTTTTTATTATATTTTATTGATCTAGATGATAACGTAGTTGTAAGAATATTATCACAATGTGATTACTAATGTTCATGACAGTAAATTATCTACCAGCTAAGTTGCACAAGCGGCTTATTTTCATCGACAGTTAGAGGTCTTTGTGCTTAAACTGACAAATGTACTTCAAAATATGTATAGAAAATATAGGAATTTTTTTATTTGCGTGTAACCGAAAGATTTTTCGTTGCTTGTTTAGTAAAATGATTGTCCTACATAATTTCAGATCTGTAGACGTCATGTTATGCTCAACATCTTTTAGTACAAAGTTCATGAATTACACCTTTTTACCTTGTGGGACAGCCAGAAAATAGAGAAAGAAAATGAAGTGGTTCGTTATTAACTTGTAGCAAGGTGTTTATAACTGGATAACACTTGTTTTGAACCATCAGCTAATTTCACCTTTTTACCTTATGCAGGAAAGGGTGCAGGAATACAATTTGACCTCAAAATTTCTAAAAATAAGACATCCCTTTAGTAATTGGCCATTGAAACCGCCACATTCTGAGGCATTCTTAGCCATGCTACAGTAAGGTCAGTGCATATTGAAAATCAATAGTGGTCTGTCATCTGAGTATACAAGTCTTCTGGTCGAGTGAATTTCGCACTAATTAGGGTTTTTTAGGATATCATTGTGGTTAGATATTGATAACTTCTGCACTTCAGGGGCATAATATAGATGGAGTACGTTGTGTTAACCAACTGAGGAGCGGCCATTGCATCACCCGTCGCTGCTTTTAAATGACCGATCTTCGCATCCTCGCCTCTTGAAACATGTCGGTAGTAGGCTCGCAGTTAATGCTTAGGTTCTATTGCTTACTACTGCCAGTGTGTGTGAATGCTTCTGCCTGCAGCCGCCGCGCAACTTTTTTCATGAACTTTTTATTGTGGCACTTGATGAGAGTTCCTCTACTGGTTTTAAACTTTTATTTTATCTGTTAGAATGACTATTTGAACAGACGAAAAATTAGCGGAACCTAAGAATATTATGTTGAGCTTTTAATCTGTAGTTTGTGCTGTTCTAATTCTGTCAATACCACACTATCTCCTTGTAATTACAGCTTTGCCCGCATTTAGTTGTCAACATTTATTATTAATGATAGCGTTTTTATCCTTGATTGGGATTAGGAGGGCAAAAAAGCAAGGATTTTGCACTAAATAGGGAATTTTTTTTACCGGTCTTATGAACTTATACACAATTTTCAAAATAAATCATGTGCTTTTCACATGACTTTTGTTCGTGGGTCCTGTCTTTATTAGAGAGATAGTAAAAATAGTGATACAATTAGATGGTAAGAGTAGTTTTTCTATGTGTTCCATAGGCTTTGACTTGTAATTTCATGTCCTAGGCTAGAATGAAGAGATTTGAACTTAAGAATCCAAAGTAACTTTGCTGATTAATACGTACTTAAAGTTTTATTGTTATTTGCACACGACCATTTAGTGACCGACAATCTTCAATTTGTTGGATCAAATAAGGTTTTATCCTTGATTTTGGCTAAACAACACTCCCTTAAAGTTGACAGCAAATTTTAAACACATTCTAACAATATTTTCTTCAAGTCTCAAATACAAAAAATCCCAAGATAAACTTAAGTTTTACACCAATACAGCAGAGGAATGTATCAATCAAATTAAGTTTTAGATCCGAATACACAGCTGATCTGAAAAATAAAGTAATTAATAATTAATTTAAAATAACTCACACGACTAGGAAAATTGGAAGATAGATGATATGACAAAGTGATGGATCAATGCTCTACAGGAATGTTTAGAGTGCCCGGCCTTTTATGATATCCAAGCTCATCTCACTAGGATCTGTAGCCTGC
The DNA here is from genome assembly GCA_035220775.1 of Malus fusca. Taxonomy (NCBI): domain Eukaryota; kingdom Viridiplantae; phylum Streptophyta; class Magnoliopsida; order Rosales; family Rosaceae; genus Malus; species Malus fusca. The sequence goes on along the minus strand of CM069065.1, from coordinate 21,708,253 downwards.
AACTCCACTTGAATGCCTTCCAACTCCCTCTTGAATCTGTCCTTGGAGCTTGCATAAAGCATCTTACTTCTGACCCTCGATGTATCAGGTGCCCTATATATATACATCCACAAGAAGCCAATAAAATGGTCTATGGCTTGCATTAATCAATTCTATAGTAGTTTTACTTTACTTTGAACGACTTTGATTGTCAACAATGCACACGTGTTTGAAGAGAAAGTTTCTCTTATTAGATATCTCTGGCATGTTATGCTGGTGAAATGATATCGCTCAAAGCCTTACATTCTACCAAGATTCTTCTTAATCATTAGTTCAGTTTAACTTTTAGCCTATCAGATATATACATGATATATATATATATATGTGTGTGTATGTCATCTGATAAGAAAACATCTTTGATTACGTCTTGTTATATGAGCAAAAAAAATAATAATAATGAACCATACATAAATAACACAAGCAACTTAATTAAAATCAATTTTGTATACTTTTGTTTGAAAGAAAATAATCAATTTATATAATTACTAACCATGCAATGAAGAATATTTTGCTTTTCTGGCAGTTCTCATTGGTTGTAAAATCAAAATCATAAACGGCATAGCGGCACTCATCGGCAGGCAAGGAGGCACTGAAATCATCGTAGCTTTCATCAGGACCTCCTAGCTTCTCTACAATCACCTGTTGTATCTTCTCCTCGATCTTGAACACAATAAATCGGAAATTTCTCTTCGCTTTTAGTTCCAAGAATTTGAGCTTACAATCATCGTGCACAGCCATTCCAGACGCTGCGTTTGCCTACCCATCAATGTCATCGAAAAGTACAATGTGATCATAAAATTAAAATAGTCTAACCACATAACATGTCAGGCTATCTAGCGGTCATAGAATAGTTAACAACATAACATGTCATGCTATCTGGCGAGCGAGACATGCTCAAAGTGTTACACATCCCAAAAACTATGATGATTGGAAAACAAGGTAGCAAAATAGATTCGAAAAAATGTTGAATTAGGCCTGAAATTTCCGCACATTAGTGTATCCCAAGAAAATGAAAACAGTTCCATAGCATCAAATTCGAAGGTAGAAATAGATTCGAAATGTGATATGATCATAAATATTAAGAAAACAAATGATAATTAAACACAGATTACTACATTAGTAACTCAATCCGATAACATTTATGATTTAATCACGTTTGCGTTTTCATAATTATGTTAGATTCTCCCTCATCCTATATCTTCACAGACAAATAAAAAAACTTGTAGCTAGAGAGGAGAATGAGGCATGCTTACCATGGTGATCCTCTATAGGAGATGAACCTTGTGGAATGGGAGAAACAAAATGCAGTAAAAAGAGATAGATGCGACAGAAATGCAAAAATCTCTGATTTTGATAACTGCATGAGAAAGTGAGTTTGGAAGGAAAAGAAAGGCAGGGGAGGAGAGATTTTTGTGGGAGAGGTGGTTAAGAGGAGCATTTGGATGCCTTTTTGGCCAATAATTAAATGTGATTAAGATTTTGTAATCAAAGGGGTACATTGTTTGGGCGTTTTGACCATGTTTTCGGCGCCGGGGGGGGGGGGGGGGGGGGGGGGTCATCTCCCATATAAAGATTTCCCAAACCTTGGTCTTCCATGTACTTCGCAATTCAGTTATGTTGTTAGAGGTGGCCACTATGGGGATCCAACTAGGGTTTGAAACTGCATTGACTTATTAACTTTACGTTTAAGGCGCTTGCATATGATACCCATTTCATGTGGGGGCTATGAGGATGTGGATTGTTCTCGTGAGAAGCTTTGTATGTACTTAGGAAAAGTTGGGGATACTTTTTAAATTGTCGATTAGTTTTATAATGAAATTATATATTTTTATATCAGAGCAGATTGATATACGTGTAAAGTCCAATGCCTACACACATGCACGTCACTTAATTATGTCTTGTCTACGTGTTTGGCTTAAGCGTCACCACACATAAGAAGACGTGTGAGAATGTAGAATGTGGTCTCACATCGAAAAGTTAAGAGACCTTGCATATACTTATAAAGAGTTGGAATAAGGAGTTAGACTAGCTATTCCCCTATTGATATTGGCTTACTGTGAAACCTCAATTTCTTAGGGCTTGTGTTAAAAACCACTCAATTTCTTTAAGGGCTTGTGTTAACCAAGCTACGAATTGATCATAGAATTGAAGACTAGTTCCCATCATGTGTGTACATGTTATTTTTTTCCAAAGAGTCCAACACATTGTAATATTACATAGTCAATAAAAACATCACGTTTGGACAACGTATTTTGACAAAATTAAGATCTTGGTTGACAATCTAATATTATAATATATCATATTTGAGTGTAAAATTTACTCATGAGTCATGACATATATGGACATATATGATTTACTTTTCTTAACGTTACTGGGTTTTCAATATGAATTATGAGTCACAAACTCAAGATATAAGTTCATTTGTTTTATAACTAGTGAAGTTAAAAGAGGCACTATGTACATCTATGTACATCTCGCGGATATACTAATTAGGCCAATAAGAACTATTTGTACCATACTTGACCAATCCCGAAACTACCAAGCACCGGTCAACGTTATACCGTCAAGAACCCAGAAGAGTTTCCCTCCAACCAGGAGGCCAATCACAGCGCAACACATGTCAACACCAAGAGGCCAATCACAGGGCGACACGTGTCAACATCAAAGGCCAATCACAACATGACACGTGTCAAGGCTAGAGCAAAGCTAGAAACTCTCTTCTATAAAAGGAGATCATTCTCCCACAATAATCCCTAATGTCATTTGTACTAAATCATTCACTAGTACTCACTAAAGGAGAGCTTGAACCTATGTACTTGTGTAAACCCTTCACAATTAATGAGAACTCCTCTACTCCGTGGACGTAGCCAATCTGGGTGAACCACATACATCTTTTCTTTGCTTCCCTGTCTCTATCCATTTACATACTTATCCACACTAGTGACCGAAGCAATCTAGCGAAGGTCGCAAACTTGACACTTTCTGTTGTACCAAAGTCCTCACTGATTTTGTGCATCAACATTTGGTGCCGTTTGTGGGAATCTGACTTATTCCTACTCTCTTCAGCTTTGTCAAGCTGGTTTCCATCATTCATACACTCTTTTTTTACCAGGCATCCCTCTCTAACATGGGGAGTGAAGGAAGCCACATCACACAGAACGATACCCCCCTTGCGCCTTGTGTGAGGTTGCAAAAGAAGGAACGAAAGAAACTTGCTTTTCAAGCTAAAGTTGAGGAGCTGGAGGCTTAGAACAACAAGATAGCAATAAAGAATGAGATCCTCCAAGAACAGTATGAGAAACTCTTCGAGACGTTTCACGAAACTAGGCGTACTCAAACATGCGAGCCTGTTGCCCCTGTGGACATCAACCATCATCTGGGTGCCCCCCAACACGGAGGGTCACCTTCATTCGACATGGGTATCCCTGATGAGGAGCGAGCTAATCATCAAAACATTGATCAACATGAGACTTCTCTTAACCCAGCTACTTCGACCCGAAGCAGGAGAAGTGGAAGAAGACACCTCCTTGCATAAGGGTTGGAAGGATCGGAAGCCGTTTATCGTGACTGCCGAGACTTCCTAAAGCAACGTCGAGAGAATCTCCTCCACATAAGCTTGAAGATCAATGACCCAAGGGTTTCTGAAAGACTCGGTCCCTTCCCACGACCCAACGACAGGTCCCAGAAGAACATGAAGGTACATGAGACTCAGAGGTATTCTGACAGACTCGCTCTAGAAGTCAGTACAGTGAGTCCAAGGAAAAATCACACGCTCTTGCTCAAACTTTCCTACTTCCAAGAGGCGATGGAGACTTATGGAAGAAAATTCCAGTGGTACATGACTCCACTCAGGACCCACTTGTCCTACAACTCCTTGAGGAAGTAAACAAGTTGAAGGCCGAACATCAGGCTAAGATACCTGACTGGAGCCAACCCAGGCCTGGCCCTCTCACAAGGAGGATCCTCGACACCCGCTTCAAGCGAAGACAAAACAAAAGCTTGGTTTACAACTCTATACTGAAAGGGAGGACCCGATTGAACACCTTAACCTTTTTTAGTCCACCATGGCATATCGGATGCACACCGACGAAGAGCGATGTCTTCTTTTCCCTTCCACCCTCTCTGGTGGAGCTCTAAACTGGTATTGTCGTCTTCCACCCGAGATAGTAGACTTATTTGAGAAACTAAGGAAACTTTTTGTCTCTTAACACATCTTCCAGACTGATTGCTTACATTCTATAGATGACTTATACACTATTCGCCAGAAGCCGGACGAGTCACTACGAGAGTATGCCGGTTGCTTCAGCCATGAGTATTCTCGCTGCACCGAGGCAGATGACAAGACCGCTCTCAAAGCCTTCACGGCAGGCCTGCGTGATTGTTTCTTCAAGTACATGATCAATGCCAACACTTGGAAGACTTACTCTGAGGTGATGGCACATGCTTACAACCACGCATTCGCCGAAGCAAGGACATACCAAGGGAACCCCCATATGGTTAACCCCTATCAACAAGTGGGAAGTGGAAGTCAAGTTCTACCAAGTGAGGAGATCTTGGCCATTCAAACACCCATTACATCATCTCTTGCCTCATTTAGCTACTCGCTAAGTCACCAAACGTATTTGTCTCTTGGTAAGAGGAATAATTTTTACTCTCAGCAAACCCATTACAACAAGAGGGATACAAGTTCGTATCAAGACAACCAGGGGTGAATGTACCGTCGACTATTATGACTGTGGGGCCAAGCCTCACTCTTTCAAAGTGGAAGACTAGGTACTGAAGGAAATGCTATTATAAGAAGGCATACACATTACAAATGTTTTGACCTTCAACTGCTTGAGATCTTTTGTCACACAAGCCATTCGGCAAATATTTAAAGAAGAGGGAATTCAGACAACTTCTTCTGAGTCTTTTGCATTCCTAGCACTGGAACACTTGGTCTACGCTGACCTACCTCTATACTCCAACTCAGAGCTTCAACATGCGTACTTTGACACAAAGTATGCGATACTAAGTGTTACAACCAACATGGTTGACATATCGAAAGCATGGATCCCTTCATGCATAGCAAAACATTCATAAGCATCACTCATGTCAATCAACATAAACATCATACATTCCAACACATTCATACATAAACATCATACATTCCAACACATCCATACATAAGCCAACTGTGCTTCAAAAGGGTTCAACAATACTTTGTGTCATTCGACACTTGCTACAATGTGCCTCGACACCTTGCCCTTATTCTCACCAACTAGGTGATGAAAGAACTCACCTTCGTGCCACTAACTAGGTGATGAAATGTACAACCCGTACTCTAATATTATTTGGCAACTTGCCACTCTTATCACCAACCAGGTGAAGAAGGAACTCACCTTCGTGCCACCAACCAGGTGATGAAATGTACAACCCGTACTCTCATTTATGCCACCAACCAGGTGATGAAATGTGATGAAAGGTGATGAAGGAACTCACCTTCGTACCACCAACCAAGTGATGAAAGAAACTCACCATTCATTCCACCAACCAGAAGACGAGTGATACAACCTGTACATGTGAACTCCTAGCATTCACAAATAATAAAAAACCCTCAAGTTTTACAACTCAACTAGGGGAGCACTCATGCCTAACAAGAGTTATAGTCACCAACAAAGTCTTATTGCAAGCCAATAACGGCTTCAGTGCATGGTATATGAAGATCAAGCTCTTCAGCCTTCTTGTATCTGCTTCAGACATTTCTCCTTTGTAACAATGCGAACACTACAACTCGTAGAAAGCTTCACACACTCTTGATCAAGACTGTTCGAAGCAAATTCAATTTATATGGTTCATCCAAACCTTTGACTACTACAAGGTGTGGCTTGCATCACAATCTCTTGCTCAACATTGTGGAAGTAAAATTTGTATATATTGTCTCTCCCACATTTTCAAATTTCTAGTTTTCCCAAAAAAAAAAAAAAGGAAATTAGGAAATTCAACAAACTTCAACAAATGGAGGGCAACTACAATTCTCAAAAGCTTCACACACTGTTGATCAAGATAATGTGAAGCAAAATCAATTCATGGTACCCAACAAAGCTTCAACCTCAAAGCTTCACCTACAAAACTTCAACACAAAAGCTTCACCAAAAAAACTTCAACAAATGGAGGGCAACTACAAATTCCAAAAGCTTCACACACTCTTGATCAAGATAGTGTGAAGCAAAATCAATTTATGGTACCCAACAAAAGCTTCACCACAAAAGCTTCACCAACAAAAGCTTCAACAAATGGAGGGCAACTACAAATGCCAAAAGCTTCACACACTCTTGATCAAGATAGTGTGAAGCAAAATCAATTTATGGTGTCAACAAAGCTTCACCTACAACCTACAAAGCTTCAACATCAAAGCTTCACCTACAAAGCTTCAACTCCAAAGCTTTACCTACAAAAGCTTCAACACCAAAGCTTCACCTACAAAAGCTTCACCTACAAAGCTTCAACACCAAAACTTCACCTACAAAGCTTCAACATCAAAGCTTCACCTACAAAGCTTCAACTCCAAAGCTTCACCTACAAAGCTTCAACACAAAAGCTTCAACTTCAAAGCTTCACCTACAAAGCTTCAACATCAAAGCTTCACCTACAAAGCTTCAACTCCAAAGCTTCACCTACAAAAGCTTCAACACCAAAGCTTCACCTATAAAGTTTCAAAAAAAAAAATATATATATATATTCGAAAATTTGAAAAAAAAAAATCAAAATCAAAATTTCGAAATGAAAAAAAAAAAAAAAAAAAAAAGTGGAGAGCCTAGGCCTCCCCTTCTTTGGGCCTAACAACTTTCATAACAAATGTACATGAAAGAGGAATTTTGAGCTACCACTTAGAAAGGAAAATGGTGAAGTTTTGTTACTTTGGAAACTTGGCTACCACCAAGACACCTCCTTCGTCAACTCCCTCGACAGGAGACTTGGGGGACTCCGACCATATGCTACTACACCTCGATACTTGGAAGTTTCACGACTACTCAGTGACTTGGATTTTTCAAGTTTCCAACCGAGAAGTTTTCCTCACTCGGGAAATTAAGGGAGCATTACCTCAACCTACATGCTTCACTCAACCAAAGATCTCTGACAAAGTTTAGACACATAAATTTTGAAGGTCCAGCTACCCTACTATTACCCGCAAGGGTAAAGGAACAACATCACTGCTTGATAACTGGAAAGTCCCTATGTGTGTTAACCTCTGTGCTCCATGGCAAGGCAGACTGGCAAAAATGCCCAACCTTTACTCACATTCGAGAAAACATTCCCAACATGATTGCTTGCTCAAAAATCGAAGAGGCATCACTATCCGAATCTCAAGAGCCAGACTCCCACCATGATTGCTTTCTCAAAAATCGAAGAGGCACCGCTATCCGAATCTCGAAAGCCAGACTCCCAACAAGATTGCTTTCTCAAAAATCGAAGAGGCACCGCTCTCCGAATCTTGAAAGCCAGACTCCCAACAAGATTGCTTTCTAAAAAATCGAAGAGGCACCGTTCTCTGAATCTCAAGAGCCAGATCCCCGACATGATTGCTTGTTAAAAAACCGAAGAGGCATCGCTCTCCGAACTTCGAGAGCCAGATCTCCTTGGATAAAGCTTGTCTGCAATCTTCACACGCAACATCAGCTTTCCAGATACCACAGACCACTTTTCAAAGTGCTCTGACAAAGTTAAAACACGTGAATCTTGCAGTTCCCATTACATTGCTATGACCGAGAAGGGTAAAGGAACATCGTTACTAGTTGCTGTTGGGACAATTCCTATATATGTCGACCTTCATCCTCCACAGCCAGGCAAACTTGCAAATAAAAAAAATGCTCAACTTTTCTTCACATCCGAGAGGGCACTCTCAGCAGAGTCTCTCGAAATACTCAGCTTCTTTTCCCCCCGATAATACCTCTGCAAACAAGCCACACCAGAGCAAGAGTATCTCATATCATCAGGGTTAAAAGCAAGAGTATCCCATATCATGTTTTTCCCGTCTTTTCCTTTACCCTTGTTCTAAAGAGAGTAATCAGTCAGCACTTGGAATCAAGCTTCCAGTCAGGAACTGACTGCCTGGAACTCCTTGCCTGATTACTTACATGTCATTGCTCTCGATTACTCACCTTCAACATCTTATGCTTCCAGAAAAGATACCAAATCTGCCTGAGGAATAGATAGGGCAAGTGAGAAAGATACAAGGAAGCATGTGGAGACAAGCGCAACAGAACACTTGCCGATTCATCTATTACTTTGTCAACAGAAAAAATATCTCATATCTTCAAGGTCGAACGCACTCTTAATTTGATGGACTGGTTTTGACCCTCAAATTCTTGAGTCGGCATTATACTCTGGAGGAAACCAGAAAACCCTCCAGCCCAGTTCAAGAATAAGCCTATGGAAAGTTACTTCTTCAAAAGCAAAAGTATCTCATATCATCTCTTCTCCATGTCCTTTTCTTTGTCATTGTTGATGTCTACAGAACAAGGAGAAGGAGAACAATCAGCCGGAACACGAGATCAAACTTTCGATCTAAGACTGACTGCTTGGAACTCTGATTGCTTACTTTGTCTATCACCTCTTTCGGCAGATCTCCTAGCTCAGAGACTTGGGGGACTCCTACTATAGGGTTTATATCGCGCTTGACCAAGCCCGAAACTACAAGTAAGCTTCAAGTGAAATTGATACATTACCTTATACATCTCCATCAGTTAAAGATACCACCCCTGGATGGAGGAAAAGTACTTCCAAAGAAGATGTCACATCTACTTAAGAGACAGATAAGACAAGTGAAAATGATACCACACTTCAGTACTTAGAAGTTTCGTGATTACTCAGCGGCTTGGATCTTGCAAGTCCCTAACTGAGGAGCTTCCCTCACTCGGGAACTTAGGGGAGCACTGTTTGTACCATACTTGACCAATCCCGAAACTACTAAGCATCAATCAACGTTATACCGTCAAGGACCCAGAAGAGTTTCCCTCCAACCAGGAGGCCAATCACAGCGCAACACATGTCAACACCAAGAGGCCAATCACAAGGCGACAAGTGTCAACATCAAAGGCCAATCACAGCATGACACGTGTCAAGGCCAGAGGAAAGCTAGAAACTCTCTTCTATAAAAGGAGATAATTCTCCCACAATAATCCCTAATGTCATTTGTACTAAATCATTCACTAGTACTTACTAAAGGAGAGCTTAAACCTATGTACTTGTGTAAACCCTTCACAATTAATGAGAACTCTTCTACTCCGTGGACGTAGCCAATCTGGGTGAACCACGTACATCTTGTGTTTGCTTCCCTGTCTCTATCCATTTACATATTTATCCACACTAGTGACCAAAACAATCTAGTGAAGGTCACAAACTTGACATTTTCTGTTGTACCAAAGTCCTCACTAATTTTGTGCATCAACAAGAACAATATTGTCCCCAGTTTGACATTACTACGTCACACGAAATATTCAGATTTTTTATGTTCTTCTTGAGCAAGGCAGCTACAAGGATAGGTGCTCGACAAAATACTTAAAAAACATGGAGACGAACAAGGGAAACAAGAAACAAGTGGCATGCATGCTTCATCTTGTCTCCCACAAGCAAAATTCTTGAATCCGTCACTACTATTTACAGTGTTTAGATTTAACCTATAGTCATATGATTCTTATGGATTTATTTTTCTCTCTTTATGTAGATTGAAAGTTAATTACAAGCTCACCCAAAGATCAAATGGAAGCCCAAAAACTTAGCTTAAATATTGTTCAGGTTTCAGCCCATCTTAAAATTTAATCAAAGTTGGGCAATGTCTAGCAAAAGTCCGTATGGATGAGTTTCAACTTTCAAGGAATCACACTAGCAAAATGATCAACTTTAGAACGTGAAGCTTGTGGTATGCATGATTGTCAATTTCATGAAATTAATATAATAAGAGATCTAACTTTTCTAAACGCATTTTAATTATCAATATGCAGTCTGCAGATGCCTAATTTTCGATTATCAAATCCAGATACCTCCATAATCCATATAGGTGAAGGCTAATAAACTATTTTTATGGTAGTTGATTGTGTTGTGTCATTTTAAAAGTTGCAAATACTGCTGTCACAGGATAATAATTAATATACAATCAGACATTGTTATTATTTTCTTGTGGATAATGTGCTCGTATTGGAATTTTCTAGAGAAGTGGTAACGTTGCAATGCTTTGTGATCACCAGTAGAAAGATTTTTGTGATCTTTCTGCAGGCCTCCGTTGATTGACTTAAACCAAATATTCCTTCACATTTTCTTTATGTACAACTCAGTATATAAGTACAAAGTGCTTGTGGAGTTTGACTAGATGACAATATTTTATTAAAAAATGTGTTGTAAAAATTTTTATGGTTAAGTTCTATATAAATTAATGAAAGGTTGAAAGTGCTATTTTCTCTTCTTTTTGTTGAAAATTATGGATCAAATAGTTGGTCTCACGATACATGAGTAATAACCTAATATTATGATTTATGCTTAAGTTGATTCGAAGTTCTTGAAGATAAACTCCATATATACCTAAATTACACTCCTTAAAAAAATTATTAATTTTCAACCAGCTCTTCATCTTATACTATTTTTTTTTAACAGATAACGACATTAAATTCATTAATCTCAAGTTTGGGTGCAGAAGGTGAAGTCACCCGACTAAACCAGGTATTGCTTATTGCTTTTCTAAAAAAAAAGGTTTCAAATTGAATCCTACTAAAAGAAGTTAAAAACAGTATTGATACATAATACACGTCGATATTTCAAGTTTCAACAATACCATTATGAAGATATTGGAATTTTTTTTTTAAGATCGACAAGAATGTGTACCACCAGCATATATATATATATATATATATAAGCTTTATAAATATTTGAAAGCAAAACACATTTTCCTCTCAAGCGTATGAATATTTTCCAACACAGAGAAGGTCAAACATAAGGAGCTCTCTCTCTCTCTCTCTCTCTGTCTCAATAAAATATTTTTTGATGGGATTATGACATGTAAGAAATATTAGAGTGAGATTATGCCAAGTTATGTATTTTGTTAAGGGGCCAATTTATTTTTGTCATGAAGAATCTAAACGCTGCTAGCAGTCAACAACATAGGAACAAAATGTGCCTTACAAATTATCCACTGCGCGTGGATTATGTGGTGTCTATTCTTTGGGGACTCAGAGTCATGCATTTAATTATATATGCATGCATCGGAGGAAGAAAGCTACCAAGGAATGTTCCCCCAAAGTCCCCCTTTATCTGTTGCGAGTTATATATTAGTTAAAGTGTAAATAGTAGTTTATTATCCCACATTGGTGAAGTACATATGTAATACCAATTGTAACTCCTATATATACTTCACTTTAAAGATTAATGAACAGATAAGAAATTCCCAAATATTGTCATATATATATTTTTGGTATTTACCATGTTTAGTTTAATATGGCATCAGAGCAGTTCGCTCTTGGTGACCTGTGTGCTTTAATTTTGTGTCCACATTTTTCGTGATTACCTTCCCTAAACCCTAAACCCTAAACTGAAAAAAAAAAAGAAGTGAATAGTGTTGTGTTATAGTACATCGCTTTGCTACAGTACATGAACACTAGTCTACTTTGTGAACAGTGATCCTCTACAGTGTTGTAAACAGTAATTGCTACAGCCCATGAATAGTACTCTGCTACAATGCCTTGAACAGTGATTGCTACAGTCTGCGTATCTTTTGTGCCTTTATTGTTCGTGATTTTGTTCAATGGCTCAATATAATCATAGTGTTGTTATGCATCTTGGTGGAACAAATAAATGGATAATTGATACTGGGGCCACTGATCATGTGACTAGTGACCCTAGAGTGTTTGATGAGTTATGTGACTATGTTCGTGATCCGTATATTACTAGTGCAAATGGAGCACCTTCCCCTGTGAAGGGCGAAGACATTATCTCTCAGACTCCATCCTTATCATTGGTTCGTGCTTTACTTATTCCTGATGTTAAGTGCAATCTTTTGTCGGTAGGAAAACTTCTTGATACCTTATATTGATCTGCTCACTTCTACCCTACGTATTGTTATTTTCAAGACATTAGAACTCAGAAGATAATTGGTCGTGGTAAAAGAATATGGGGTTTGTACATCTTGACTATGGAGGATACTATTGTTTCCGGTTCAAATAATCATCAAGTTTTAAGTGCTAAAGTGGATGACAGACATCAAATTTGGTTGTGGCATCGACGATTGGGACATCCATCATTCAGTTATATGAAGCATCTATTTCCTTCTTTGTTTCGCACTTGTGGTGATTCAGAGTTCAAGTGCGAAACATGTGTCATGGCTAAGAGTCATCGTGCTTCCTTTCCCGTAAGTGATTCTAAAGCTACTTTGCCATTTGATTTGATACATTCTGATGTGTGGGGTCCGGCGAAAGTTACTTCTAATGGATTCCGTTGGTTTGTTACTTTTATTGATGATTGTACTCAGTTAACTTGGATGTTTTTGATGAAGAATAAGAGTGATGTTCCGTTACTTCTTCAAGAATTTTGTACAATGGTGTCTACTTAGTTTCAGACCAAAGTTAAGGTCTTCAGGTCTGATAACAGACGAAAATATGTGAATCACACTTTGGCATGCTTTTTTTTCGTGATTATGGTATTATTCATCAGACGACTACTCCGTTTACACCCCAATAAAATGGTGTGTTCGAGCGGAAGAATCGTCAAATAATGGAGGTTGCTCGTTCCTTGATGTTGGATAAATGTGTTCCTAATCATTTGTGGGGTCATGATGTTTTGGCTGCTGTGTATTTGATCAATCGTGTTCCAAGTAGGGTTCTTGATTTTCAGACACCGCTTGATGTGCTACAAAAACATGTTTATCTTGTTTTTGTATCAAAGCTTCATTCGAAAGTGTTTGGGTGTATTGCGTATGTGCATGTCCACTCTTATCAGCGGAGTAAACTTGATGTATGTGCTCTCCAATGCGTCTATATTGGGTAGGCTAACAATAAAAAAGGCTATAAGTGTTATCATCCTTCGACTAAAAAAACTTATATTACCATGGATGTCACCTTCCACGAGGTAGTTTCGTATTTTGTGAAGCCCTTTTCTAACTCTCCACTTCAGGGGGAGAATGGGAGTAAAGTGCAGATTCAAAGAGATGATATGGATGATGTGTTTCAGGCAGAGTTGGGAACATAACCTATATGGATGATGTGTTTCAGGCAGAGTTGGGAACATAACCTATTATGTTGTGTGATACTGATCAGTCGGCTACAGATAGTGATCGGTTACCTGTCATTCCCGGAACTATTTCTACTGACGACAGATTAGATGTGCCCATCGAGTTGCCTGTTAGTATGCTTGACGAATTACCTTCTAATAATAGGTTGCTTGCTGCTGATATGTCTAACGAGTTGATTGATGATGGTTCGTCCAATGATGATTCTTCTAACAGTTTGGTACAAGATGGTGGCATACATGAGGTAAATTCTGACGATTCTTCTACTTATCAGTTGCCTCCACGAGCTGATCATGGAAAATCTAAAGTATAATATGAGCCTAATATGCATGCCAAAGCCAAATATCCTATCAACAATTATGTGTCTACTCATCGTTTGTCCAAACCATATGCATCTTACATATGTCAGCTATCTAGTGTATCAATTCCAACAAAATTGCAAGATGCTTCGTTTGACCCTAAGTGGGTTAATGCCATGAAAGTTGAGATGGAAGCTTTGGCAAAGAATTCTACTTGGGATTTGGTTCCTTTACCAAACGGGAAGAAAGCCGTTGGATGTAGATGGGTGTTTACTATTAAGCACAAAGTAGATGGTTCTATTGACCGATATAAAGCCAGATTAGTTGCTAATGGTTATACTCAAACCTATGGGTGGACTACTAGGAGACTTTTGCTCATGTTGCCAAACTTAATACTATGCGTGTTCTTTTGTCCTTAGCAACAAACCAGAATTGACCTCTGTTGTAGTTTGATGTTAAGAATGCTTTCCTTCATGGTGATTTTAAGGAGGAAGTTTATATGGATCTCCCACCTGGTAATGGAACATCTCCTGGAAAAGGTGTTGTATGCAGGTTACGAAAGACTTTGTATGATTTGAAACAATCTCCTAGAGCGTGGTTTGGAAGGTTTACAAGTTCAATGAAGAAGTTTGGGTATATCCAGAGTCATTCAGATCATACTTTGTTTCTAAAGCGACAAAATGGTAAGCTAACTGCGTTGATTATTTATGTTGATGACATGATAGTGAATGGTGATGATCAGAAGGAGATACAACGCCTTCAAAAGTACCTAGCTGCTGAATTTGAGATGAAAGAATTGGGTGAATTGAAATATTTTCTTGGAATCGAGGTTGCACGATCCAAGCATGGTATTTTTCTGTCTTAACAGAATTATGTTCTTGATTTGTTAGCTAAAACAGGTATGATATATTGCAAACCTGTTGATACTCCGATTGAGCAGAATCATCGTCCGGCCTTATTTCCACATCAAGTTCTTACTCATAAGGAACCGTATCAGAGGCTTGTGGGGAGATTAATTTATTTGTCTCACACTCGCCCTGACATTGCTTATGCAGTTAGTGTGGTAAGTCAGTTTATGCACTTACCTAGTGAAGCTCATATGGATGCAGTAACCCGTATTTTGAGGTACTTGAAGATGGCTCCTAGCAGAGGCTTGGTTTTTTCCAAGAATGGTCATTTGAATGTCGAAGGGTATATAGATGCAGATTGGGCAGGTTCTATCACTGATCGGCGATCTACATTTGGATACTTTACGTTTGTGGGTGGTAATTTAGTATGAATGTGTTGAACCCTTTCGAAGCACAATAGGCTTATGTATGAATGTGTTGGAATGTATGATTGAATGAATATACTGTGAAGCTGTTTGTTTATTTGTATAGGCTTGTTGACATATACTTAGACTTAGTTTCATGTCGGAAGTATTCATGTTGAAGCTTTGAACCCAAGTGTTTCATTGCTAGGAATGTAAGAGGATTAAGACTGAGTTGTCTAAATCACCTCTTTATTGAATTCATGCCAAATGGTCTTCGTTACATAGGATGCCGAACGGGTGAAGCTTAACACTTGTACAATGTGAGTTTACTTGTAATAGTACTTCAAGTGATCAACGTTCCATGGATGGCCAAGGGTCTTGCCATCGGAGCTTCTAAGCTTGTAGGAGCCAGGGCGACTGATGCCAACAACTTCAAACGGTCCATCCCAATTTAGACTAAGTGTTCATTCACTTGAGACTCTGTTGCAGAGTAATCTTTTCTTCAATACCCAGTCCCCCACTTTGAAAGAACGAGGTTTGACCGTTGAGTCATAGTAGTTGGAGATGCGTTGCTTGTAGGCGACATTCCTCAAGTCAGCTTGGTTTCTGTGTTCCTCGACTAGATCTAAGTTGAGGGTAAGTTGTTTGTAATTTTCGCTTTGCACGTAGTTTTGGACTCGGAACGTTGCTTGCTCAAGCTCAACTGGGACAACTGCCTCTATACCAAAGGCAAATGAGAATGGGGTTTCTCCTGTTGACGTCCGATACAAAGTGCGGTATGACCAAAGAACTTGGGGTACAAATTCTGGCCAACAACCTTTAGCCTTGTCCAAGCTGGTTTTCAAAGTTCGCTTGATTATTTTGTTGATGGCTTCAACTTGTCTATTAGACTGGGGATGAGCTGGGGAGGCAAAACATAAGTTGATGTTGAACTTAGAGCAGAACATCCTGAAATTATTGTTGTCGAACTATCGCCCGTTGTCAATGACTATCGCATTAGGAATGCTGAATATGCAAAGGATGTTCTTCCATACGAAGTTTTCTATTTTTGCCTCAGTAATGGTTGCCAAGGGTTCTACTTCGGCCCACTTTGTGAAGTAGTCAACTGCAACGATTGCATAGCGGACCTTGCTCTTCCCTGCAGGCATTGGGCCGATCAAATCAAGTCCCCATTGGGCGAATGGGCGAAGGGCTGATCATAGGAGTGAGCGACTCGGGAGTGGAGTGAGGAATAGTTGCGTAGCGTTGACACTTATCACATGAGCGGGATATTCTAATGGCATCTTGGTGGAGTGTTGACCAGTAATATCCTTGGCGAAAATCCTTGTGTGCTAGGGATCGAGATCCAACATGATCTCCGTAGACTCCTTTATGTATTTCCCGAAGGATAATTTCCGCCTCCGTGGGCGTAAGGCATCTTAGGTATGGTAGGTTAAAACCCTGTTTGTAGAGTTGGTCGTTAATGATCAAGTAACGGGTAGACTTGTATCGAATCTGCTTAGCTTGGACTTTGTCATTTGGAAGGGTTCCATGAGCAAGGAATCTATAAATCGGGGTATCCAACTATCCCCCTGTTGTAAATTACACACTTCCGCAGCTATGGTGCTTGGTGCAGCCAACAATTCGACCTGAATTTTTCTCCCAATCTTGTCTTCCACCGCTGAGGCGAGGCGAGCCAAAGCATCTGAATAACTGTTTGCCGTTCGAGGAATTTGGGTGATCTGGTAGTGGAAGTGCTTGAGCAACAATTGTGTTTGTGCCAGATATGCTGCCATGGAGCTATCCTTAGCGTCAAAGTTGCTGGTGACCTGGTTAACCACCAATTGGGAGTCACTGAAGATATCAATTTGTTTAACCCCAAGGTGTTTGGCCAAACGTAAGCCTGCTAGGAGGGCTTCATATTCGGCCTCATTGTTTGACGCTTTGAATTTGAAATGAAGAGCATACTCTATCGCCACTTTGTCAAGGGTCGTAAGGACTAATCCTGCTCCACAACCTTGTTTGTTGGACGAGCCATCAACATATGGACTCCATGTTGGGGCTGTTGGTTCTATTTTTTGAGCTTCCGAGGGTAATGAAACCAATTCTTTAGGCGTAGAAACAATGTCAACAGGATATGTGAAGTCAGCGATAAAGTCTGCCACTGTTTGGCCTTTCTCAGCTGGCTTTGGTTGGTAGGAGATGTCAAACTCACCCAATGCTATCGCCCATTTGATCATTCACTCCAAAGTGTTAGGACTTTGGAGTATCTGTCGAAGATGATGATTGGTAAGCACGATGATGGAGTGTGCTTGGAAGTAAGGGCGAAGTTTTCGAGCAGACATGACCAATGCTAGAGCCAATTTCTCAATGTTGGAGTATCGTGTCTCCGCATCTTGTAAGGCCTTGCTAGCGTAATATTCAAACCGTTCGACATTACCATCATTTCGAATGAGAACGGAACTTACTGCTGAAGTCGATACCGATAGATAGATAATGAGAGTGTCACAAACCTCGGGTTTAGAGAGCAGAGGGGCTTTACTCATGTAGTCCTTGAGGTTCTTGAATGCCTCGGCACATTCATCAGTCCATGTAATGTACTTCTTACTTCCCTTAAGTGTTTTGAAGAAATGAACACATCTGTCTGTGGGCTTAGAGATGAACCTAGTTAAGGCTGCCACCTTGCCAGTGAGGTTCTGGATGTTTTTTGAAGTTACCGGTTCCTTCATGTTGAGGATTGTTTTGATCTTCTCGGGATTAGCCTCAATGCCTTGTTGGCTTATCATGAAGCCTAAGAATTTGCTAGAGCCTACGTCGAAGGCACATTTGTTGGGGTTCAACCTTATTCGATACCTCTTCAGAATGGTGAAAGTTTCAGATAGGTTGGTGATGTGTTGGTCAACATGTTTGCCCTTGACTAGCATATCATCAACGTAAACTTCCATGCTCTTCCCAATCTGTTCAGCGAACATTGAATTGACTAGTTTCTGATAAGTCGCTCTTGCATTCTTTAGGCCGAAGGGCATGACTTTATAGCAATATAGTCCCCTGTCAGTATTGAAGGCTGTTTGTTCTTGGTCCGGAGGGTTCATAAAGATTTGGTTGTATCTATTAACTACATTGTAAAGGATAAAGGATTTGTACAGAGGAAGAGGAAGAAGACAGAGAGAAGCAAGAGAGAATCTAGAGAGAGAGTGAGTTTAGAGAGAGAAATAGGTTTTGTATTGATTGATTAAACTGAAGATTACACACACAGTTTTATATGAGAAACCCTAACTACTTTAACCAAATACTAACAACCTTCTAACTATATTACTGTATTACATTTGTACCCTTAATACTCCCCCTCAATCGCAACTGGGGTAACCCAGTTTGAGATTGGAGTAGATTCTCAAATAGCAAACACCGAAATAAATGGTTCAGTTTCTTCTCAACTGCAGTCTCCCACTATGGTTGCCACAACTGACAGTTCAAAGTGCACATGAGAACTACTTTTCCTTGCTCTCTGGTTCTCCGGTTTCTCCTTCAATTCTCGGGTTGGATGATCTCTCTTGTTCGCGCACCTCAGATTCGTTTTAAACCGGCAAAGAACAACCCCATGCAAACCAAGCCTTTCAACAGCTACAACTCTAATCAACTAATCTTTACAGAAAACATGGCTTCGTGCCCACAAACTTCAATCAACTAATCTATACAGAAAAACATGGCTTCGTGCCGCAAACAAACAGTAACTGGCTTCGTGCCGCAAACAAACATTAATGGCTTTGTGCCCAAAGAAACAAACTTGAAATGGCTTCGTGCCGCAAACAAGGAATAATGGCTTCGTGCCTCAAAGAAATCAATCGACTACTTCACAAAATCAAAGAAACATACACTTTTGCAGGGAATTGGCAGCTCCACCAGATCATCAAAGACCACAAATCATACTGCAACTGAGGAGAATGAAAGTCCAAATCATACTGCAACTTAGGAGAATGAAACTCCAAGATTCATAGAAAGAATGACACTTTCTTCTTTAAATCGACAAGAAAACTAATATTTGCAGAGATCAACACAGCAAGACCATAACTTCACTTCAATTAAACCTCGAAAGTACATCAAAGACCACAACTTCAAGAAATAAGCGTTGCAGATCACCAAACAATTCCAAATGACTGCTATCAACACTTCGATGATCTATCGCACAACCCATATACCAGAATTCATTTACCAATTCAGAAAAACACATAACCAAAATCCCAAATCAAATTTGAGAAAAGAATCCAGATGAAGAAAATATGGGCAATTCGTCAAACACTTAGGCTGCACATAGTCTAAACATTCTGCCATACCAGAAAACAGAGCACGGATCAAAATCACAAAAAATCGAATTCAGAAAACTGCTCTGAAAACACCACCAAGATGAATGAAGAAGTAGATAATCAACAGTGCAAAGAAAGCAAACTCTGCTCTCAGTCACACAGAGTCTCATGCATCGTCGTCTTCCGCCAAGACCGAGTGACTCGACGGCAAGGCTGTCGTCAACAAGGCTGCTACACGACTTTCCCAAGAACGATCAACCCAACAAGAACACGCAACCAGAACAATCGTAGAAAACCCAAATTCTGAGGAAATTTTGAGGATATATGATATCGAGGATATATGAGCAAAAAATCCCAATGAACACGAAACCCAGAAAATTCTCACTGAGACATTATCACAAACAGTTGATATGCTTGAAAGAAAACCAGTAATCGAAAACAAAACCTGAGAACTTGAATCTTGAAAAAAACCAGTTGTACGAAAACTCGCTTCTTCAAACCAGGAAGCTCCGGGAAACCCAGTTGTGGCTGTACCGTTGGCGGAGGGTGGTGGGGATGAAGACCCATAAAAAACGGATCTGGAATGGGAATCCGAGTCGGTGTCGAAGAACCCGTCGTCAATTCCGAAAATGATGAATAACCCATCGTCAAGTGATCTCATTGAGGCACTCGTTCAGGACCTTCGTGTCGATTACAGTCGTATTGCTCATCTGCTGGAGAGCGGAAGCACCAAAGGGCTTGACGGAAAATTCAAGAAAATCTGAAGAAACTAATGAGAAAAGAAGTAAAACTAGAAATAGACTAATGAGAAGTGGAACCACCAGAATCCATGGCATGAGCCTGGTGGCTCTGATACCATATTAACTACATTGTAAAGGATAAAGGATTTGTACAGAGGAAGAGGAAGAAGACATAGAGAAGCAAGAGAGAATCGAGAGAGAGAGTGAGTTTAGAGAGAGAAATAGGTTTTGTATTGATTGATTAAACTGAAGATTACACACACAGTTTTATATGAGAAACCCTAACTACTTTAACCAAATACTAACAACCTTCTAACTATATTACTGTATTACATTTGTACCCTTAATAGTATCCTGAGTAAGCATCCATGAAGCTCAGAAGTTCACACCCTGCTGTAGAGTCTATAAGTCTGTCAATGAGAGGAAGAGGAAAGCTATCATTCGGGCATCCTTTTGTTTAGGTCGGTGTAGTCGACACACATTCTCCACAAGACCTTTCGGAGCATGAGACTTTCTTTGGTCTGATTTTTCTTAACAATGACCACATTTACTACCCATGTTGGGTAATTGACTTCGCGGACGAAGCCTATGCCTTTGAGTTTTTCAACTTCTGCCTTCATTGCCTCGTACCGTTCAGCGTCATAAGATCTTCACTTCTGTATCACTGGCTTGGTCTTGGGGTCAATACTTAAGCGATGACGGATGATATTGGGAGCGATACCTGGCATGTCCTCGTATGACCAGGCGAAGACCTCAGTGTTCTCTTGTAAAAAAAAAGATTAATGTCAAATGAATGAGTGGTGACAAGATGGTGCCAATCTTCACCATGCGATATGGATAATCATTTGAGATAGAAACCTTATCCAACTCTTCAGCGGGTTGTGCTTGCTGGGTGAAAGAGTTGTCTCGAGAATCATCGGGTTAACTATTGCCACCGTGAAGATCCAAGTTGCCTTGGTCTGGGCTGGTCTTTATGACTTGGTCATGTATAGAAAGGGTTTCCTTGAACACATGCAGGTGATGTTGCTTGACCGAAGTGTTGTAACATGACCGTGCACTAAGTTGATCTACTCTGATGTAACCATTGCCATAGGGGGTTGGAAATTTCATCAACAACATATGTGTGGATACCATGGCCTTGAGATCATTGATGCCTGTGCGTCCAAAGATGACATTGTATGTCGTTGGGCAATCAACCACCAGGAAGTTAGTGGTAATGGTAGCTGTGTAAGGGCCTGTACCAATGGTGAAAGGTAAGTGTATGCTCTCTAGGTTGCATGATATCACCGGAGAAGCTTATTAGAGGAGAAATCGAGTGATGGAGCAAGTGTTCAGCTACATTAAGTGCCCTGAAAGCTTCAGCAACATGATATTGACTGAAGCCCCCATATGTCTACCAGGATTCGTCATACTTCAAAGTTAGCTATGTGAGCTTCCATGATCAGTGTGTCATTGTGAGGGTAGATGATACCTCTTTCTTCCTCAGGGTAGAAACATATTGGATCCCAGTTAGGCTATTGATACTTGCCTCCCCTGATGTCTTCCACGTGAAACACTTGGTGACCAGGCCTTAAAGCTCGTTCGCTGTTTTTCATGGCTCTGTTGGAAGATTCAGATATGGGTGTGCCGCCGCTTATAGAATATATCACATTCACTTGGCGTTGGTTACAGTTATCCATTGAATGGTGAAGGAGGAATTGATCAATTTTTCCTTCACGCGCCAAAACTTCAATATGATCACGAAGGGTGATACACTTCTTGCCGTCATGGCCGTTATGCTCGTGGTAGCAGCAAAACGTGCCCGTGTTCTTCGTGGGCTTATAACCCGACTGCCTCAGCATTAACTTCGGTATCAGGTGTGCTATGTTGGGGTAAATGGCCACGCATGTGGCGTTAAAAGTTGTGTATGTCTCATACCTCGGGGTAGGGCCTGTCCTGACACGTATTTGGCCCACTGTGTTGACTGCCTGGGGGCGGGCATTATCATGGCGATACCCTTGGTTATCGCGATAGTGTCCTTTACTCCTTTTACTAAAATGAGACTGGTGAGGATGGAAATCTTTCTTTTTGCCCTGATATTGATATGTCTGTTAACTTGGCGAAGTATTAAGTAAGGTAAGGGGAGGCACCGCTGCCGTTTAGAAGGTTGAGGTATTCTCATTTGGTTGGATCTGGCTTCCACTCCCTACTTGCTGATAAGGGGTAGCTGTGGGGGGTTTCGCTTGATATGTCCTTGCTTCGGCGGAGGCGTGGTTGTAAGCCTGTGCCATCACCTCAGAGTAAGTCTTCTAGTGTTGGCATTGATCATGTACTTGAAGAAACAATCACGTAGGCCTACTGTGAAGGCCTTGAGGGCGGTCTTGTCATCTGCCTCAGCACAGCGAGAATACTCATGGCTAAAGCGACCGGCATACTCTCATAGTGACTCGTCCGGCTTCTGGTGAATAGTGTATAAGTCATCTGCAGAATGCAAGCGATCGGTCTGGATGATGTGTTGAGAGACAAACAGTTTCCTCAGCTCCTCAAATGAGTCTACTGTCTTAGGTGGAAGACGACAATACCAGTTTAGAGCTTCGCCAAAGAGGGTGGAGGGGAAGAGAAGACATCGCTCTTCGTCGGTGTGCATCCGATATGCCATAGTGGACTCAAAGAGGTTAAGGTGTTCAATCGGGTCCTCCCTTCCAGTACAGAGTTGTAAACTAAGCTTTTGTTTTGTCTTCGCTTGAAGGGGGTGTCGAGGATCCTCCTTGTGAGAAGGCCAGACCTGGGTTGGTTCCAGTCAGGTATCTTGGCTTGACGTTCGGCCTTCAACTTGTTTACTTCCTCAATGAGCTGTAGGATAAGAGGGTCCTGAGTGGAGTCATGTACCACTGGAATTTTCTTTCGTAAGTTTCCATCGCCTCTTAGAAGTAGGAAAGTTTGAGCAAGAGCGTGTGGTTTTTCCTTGGACTTGTCGTACTGACTTCTAGGGCGAGTCTGTCGGAATACCTCTGAGTCCCCTGTACCTTCATGTTCCTCTAGGACCTGTCGTTCCTTCCCTAGATTGGCAGCTGGCCTGGGTCGTGGGAGGGGACCGAGTCTTTTAGAAACCCTTGGGTCATTGATCTTCGAGCATATGTGGAGGGGATTCTCTCGACGTTGCTTTAGGAAGTCTCAGCAGTCACGATAAATGACTTTCGATCCTTCCAACCCTTCTGCAAGGAGGTGTCTTCCTCCACTTTTCCTGCTTCGGGTCGAAGCAGCTGGGTTGAGAGAAGTCTCATGTTGATCAATGTTTTGATGATTAGCTCACTCCTAATCAGGGATACCGAAGGTGACCCTCTGTGTTGAAGGGCACCGAGATGATGGTTGATGTCCACAAGGGTAACGAGCTCGCGTGTTTGAGTACGCCTAGTTTCGTGGAGCGTCTCAAAGAGCTTCTCAAACTGCTCCTGGATGACCTCATTCTTCATTGCTATCTTGGTGTTTTGAGCTTCTAGCTCATCGACTTTAGCTTGAAGAGCAACCCTCTTTCATTCCTTCTTTCGTTGCTTCGCACTAGGTGCAAGAGGGGTGTCATTCTGTATGTTGTGGCTTCCTTCGCTCCCCATGTTGGAGAGGGATGCCTGGTCAAACTAGAGTGTACGAATGGTGAAAGCAGCTTGACAAAGCTGAAGAGAGTGGGAATAAGTGTCGTTCCCACAGACGGCGCCAAATGTTGATGCACAAAATCGGTGAGGACTTTGGTACAACAAAAAGTGTTAAGGTTGTGACATTCGCTAGATTGCTCCGGTCACTAGTGTGGATAAGTATGTAAATGGATAGAGACAGGGAAGCAAACACAAGATGTACGTGGTTCACCCAAATTGGCTACGTCCACGGAGTAGAGGAGTTCTCATTAATTATGAAGGGTTTACACAAGTACATAGGTTCAAGCTCTTCTTTGGTGAGTACTAGTGAATGATTTAGTACAAATGACATTAGGAAATATTGTGGGAGAATGATCTCCTTTTATAGAAGAGAGTTTCTAGCTTTGTTCTAACATTGACACGTGTTGTGTTGTGATTGACTTCTGATGTTGACACGTGTCGCACTATGATTGGCTTCTGATGTCGACACGTGTCGTGCTGTGATTGGCCTCCTGGTTGGAGGGAAACTCTTCTGGGTCCTTGACGGTATAACGTTAACCGGTGCTCGGTAATTTCGGGATTGGTCAAGTATGGTATAAACATCTCTTATGAATTTGAGAATTCATCCAACGCTTTCCCAAATCGAGTCAGGTCATTTACTATTGTAATGTTTCTTCTCCTTGTATAAAATTCTACTCTCAACATATCCCAAATTTGTACAAAGATAAAAATTTGAAAAAGGGTTTTATTGCACGACATCGCTTCATTTAGTCAAAGAGCTTTTTTTTTGGACATATATATCTTTTTCAATGTAGTTTCGCTTACTTTTCTTCTCCTAAAACAATTTCTCCATTAAAAAGGCGTGATTCTCTCGTGGTTGAATTAGCCAAGGGGATGACTTTAAAGAATAACAAGTCTTGTGTTGTTGGCACCTCCAAGTTGGATCCCTAATAATCTGCAAGACTGTAATTTGTTGTATGTTAGGTATATATACTTATCAAAATCTTTTAATTTTTAATTTTTAATAAATTCGGAATAATGGACAAATTGACTATAATTTATCCTTACTTTCTGTGATAAGGCATGACCTAACCACGTTGGTCGCATCACTTACATGCAAAATATGCATGCTTCAGTTTGCAGCAAAACACAGTTGAGGTTGCCAAGTCATCTGGCACATATGCTTCAAATTCTACGTGACAGTGGTAATGATAATGATAATCATGCGGACTTCCATTGTGCTTGTGGTGATTATTTTATTTTATTTTATTTTTTTCTGACTATATACGTTTGAATGAGAGATTTCCAAATGCTAAAGTTGAAGGCCAAGCTAGAATTCAAGTTTTGGGCATAGTTAATAAATTTGTGTATTATACATGTACGACTATGTACATATATATATATATATATTTTAAACTATCGTTGTCCTTACACCTATTAATATTCTTTAAATTGTATGTTATTTATAACTCCAACGAAGAATAAATGCATTATACACTTACATAATTTTTACGTTTAAAACACATTATGTTCATCTATCTTTAATAATACATATAAAATTTACGTATTTTCAACATATTATTTAATAAATAATATTTTAATTAAATAAATATTAAAATTAAAAAAAAAAGGGGCCAAAGTTTTCAAAATATGTTTTTAGCAAAGTTTCCGAAGACATACATATTTTGCTCGAAACTGTAACCACTCCGTATTATTCTGATCATGCTTCCGAATCCTTTAGGTTTGTTGAAAACTATCAATGCCTCAAAAATTTAGGCCAAGAGATACACTACAAAAATTTTAGATTTGAGATTTAGAAATGTACTTTATAATCATTCAAATGTATGTAAGAGGGATTTTGCAAATGCCAGATAGCATCATTAAGAGACAGATTGTTTTTTTTTTTTTGGGGAAATACTTTAAAATAGGACAATTTCTTAATATTGGGACAAAAATAGGACAAACCGGCAATGTATAAGCCATGCAGACCATGCACAAAACTTAAATTACTAAAATACCCACTTATAAATGGGTTATGTCCTCCCATTTTCTGATTTCTCTCTCTCTCTCTCTCTCTCTCTCCCCTCTCTCTTTCTTCTCTCACTTTCTTCCTCACGCACTCTCTCTCCCCTTCTCACTATTCACGCACGATGCATTCTCATCCTGACCAACACTGTCCAAATCGAAGCCACCACCAATTTCATCTCGTCCTCACGAGTCCAAAACACCTAGCCTTGTCATGAATCTCATCCCCGATAGTTGCAATCGAACCTCAAGCAGGCCGTGAATTTTCCTGCCATTTTCCAGCAACACGGCAAACAATTGAGGCTCGAGACCACCACCACTAGACTTGCATCGAGGGTGGGAACAAAACCCAGTCATTAAATGTTGGTGTTTTGTTGGATGAATTTTTCAAGATTTGCTCACTGTATGTACACAACAAGCACATGATATGCTCACAATTATGAGCCAACAAAAAAATCCAGAGCTCACAACCCTCTTTTTGGAATAAAAAAAATAACGTCATCACCTGTGACGTCACCACCATATACACTAAATGCACACCACATGCACATCATATGTACATTACATGCACATGCTATGCATAGAACTAGAGATCAAGCAACGTGTTGTTTTTCGCATTAATAAGAAACCTTAACGACAACCTATTGGTATAATGGATACAATTAAAACATAATTGTTATGTATATAAGATTACAATGGCAGTTTGAAAAGTCTTGTTACATATATCAATCACTGCTTAACCGTGCAAGTGGAAAACATGATACTCGTTGTCGTTATTTCATGAACACGCATGATCCTTAACATCCTCTAATCTTTTTCTTAATTTTTGTTTTCGCCGAGGCCAACTAGGTTGTGGTCATACTCGCTAAATTCCGGGGCACAACATACATGCATCATAACTAGTGAACATTTCCGCTTCTCATATTAATATATAGCCATGCACACTACATGCACATTACGGAAAAAATTTCACAAATTTCTGCAATAGGACACTTGAACCAGAAATTGTTCCTTCCTAGTTTTGTAGCACGTCAAAACTTGAAATTTATTCCACAACCCATAGGCCCCAACATGAAACACAAACCCTAATTAAACTTCTAAGTTTTTGGGTTGGCTCAATTTGTGAGCGTATCATATGCATGTCGTGTACTTACAATGAGCAAATCCTGAAAAATTCATCCAACAAAACACCAGCATTTAATGACTAGGCTTTGTTCGCACCCTCAATGCGAGTCTAGTGGTGGTGGTCTCGAGCCTCGGTTGTTTGCCGTGTTGCTGGAAAATGGCCAAAAAACTTATGGCTTGCTTGAGTTTCGATCCCGACGATTGGGGATGAGATGAAATAGGTGTTTTGGACTTGTAAGGACGAAATGAAATTGGTGGTGGCTTCGATTTGGACGGTGTTGGTCGGGATGACTGTGCACCGTGTGTGCACAGTGAGACGGGGAGATAGTGCGTGAGGGAGAAAATGAGAGAAGAGAGAGGGAGGTAGAGAGAGAGTAGAGAGAGAAATAAGAAAATGGGAAGAAATAACCCATTTATATACAAGGGTAATTAGGTCATTTCAAGGTGTAGGAAAAATCCTATTTCTGTCCGATTGTTTGTGCATGGCTTGTGCATGATGTGTGCATATTCGAAATGTCATAGTTCTGTCCCAAGATTATGAAATTGTCTTATTTCTAGGTATTTCCCTTTTTTTATTACCTTCAAAACTAATAAACAACCAAGACATGATGTATAAACTTAGAGCATCTCTAACAATACTAGCTAATCACCATGGGGTGCCCTGATGGTTAGGGATGAATTCTAGGCCCGTATCTCACATAGAACGTCTTGTGATTGGTTCATGGCACTGATAAATCATACTATGGTGGTCAAAGAGAGACTGAAACGCATATATGAGTTTTCCAGGCCTACAAAAAGGTGAAATGCCATGACGAACTCACCAGCTAATTCTCTTTTATATAAATAATATGAAACTCAGAATTATGAGCGTATGATTGGAAGGAACAATACTAGCTACATTTTTGTTATTGTGGCTAGCCAAATAACCTGAATGTTGATTTGCATTTTTTATTTATAAAGTAGCCTATTTTTTCTTTTGAGCAAACGATATTATTTACACTATGGAGTGAGGAGGTGGACTTAGCCTCACAATTGGCTAGCAATAATGTAATTCAAATTCGCTTTTAGCGAGAATCGAACCTATGATAGTTTACTTACAAATAAAAAAAAATATCATTATACTATAATACTAAAGCAAAAAAGTAACCTCATTTAGCTGGGGAATTTAGATATGCTCGAGTGAGTTGGTCAAACAAAACACAAAAATTCAATAAAAAAAAAAGGGAGACGCTGTAGTTGAAGGCCACGTGGTGCACGCAACCGGCGAGTGCAGAGATTGTCCTTTAAACGCATAAGTGCTACGTTACTTCTTGTCTCAAATGTGTATTGGCCTTTCCGGTCTTTTGCCATAAACGCGCCTCGGCTAAAATACAAATCACAACGACCCTCCTCTCGGTCGTATGCCAGAGTAGACCCCCCACCCTCTCTCTCTCTCTAGCCAATCAAAGTCCATTTTTAACTCGTTTTCGACGACTCTCTTTCTCTTGGAACCAGCCCAGAAACTGTCATCTTTTTTTTTTCTTCCATTTTTCAGTTTTCTGTTTGTGCATAAGTACCCTCCTTCTGGTCTCTGTTTTTGGGTTCAATTCAATCTGTCTCCCAAAATCTGTGTGCTTCTGAACTCAGCCTGTCAAGCTCAAAGACAAGGTGACCTTCTTTTTAATGCTATGTACTTTGTTGCGTACTTTTGTGTTGGATGGTAGATTATGGTTACTTGAACTGATGGGGTTTCTGACCATTGAGGAAATATGAGAAATTTGGAGTTTGGAATTGAAGTTTGGTGAAAATTTGAGATAATCTCTTCTGGGGTTTTAATATTTTTGAAATTTATGATAATATGATTGTTTGTGTGGATATACGTATGTTTGTTCTTAAGAAAGTTTTTATCTTTTACCATGGTGGTTGTTTCTTATCTTTCATGTATCTGATCTCCAGTCATTTTTCATGTCTCAAATTTTGTTTAATCGGATGTAAAACTTAATCTTTTCTCTGTGTGTTTAGACACAAGTTAACATGGTATATACTATTTCTCTGGATGGTAAATGATGGTTATTAAAGCTAATTGGTTTATGATCATTGAGAAAATTTATGAAGTTTGGTCCAAAAGGGAGGTGGGTTTTGTATAACTTCCTCAAATTTAAAAAAAAAAAAAAATCAGGTTAGAAGTTTGAATATATGCCTGTTTGTTTCTTGTGAAAGTTTTTAGCTTTTACCATGATAATTGATTCCTCAATATACCTATTTCAGATTATATATTTCCTCTATCTGGGTCTCCAGCAACTTTCTTCACTTCAAATTCTGTGTAATCGGATGAAATATTATGTTTGCACTGTGTGTTTTGATGGAGGTTACTTCTCCTTTAGCTGAATAAAGGGACATGGTATATACATATCTTTCTGGATACCTTACTTTTCAATTAATTAGTTTTTTTTAGTAATCCCAAAGAACAGAACAAGAAATTTCTGCTCTGGGGAAAGTGGAAAATAATGATTTAGGAAGATTCTACTCTCTGGAATCTTAAAAGGGTGCTGGGCTTTTTCCTGTTTGTTTCTTCTTTTCTTTTGGTTTCGGAATATCTTGGTATTACAGATCATGTACTTTATAAGAAGGTAAAGCATTGAAGATTGTTTGCGAGAATCTAACTTGTGTCGAAGACAAGGACTTGTAGATTCTCATCACCCTTCTGATTTCTTAATTTCTTTTGGAATATCAATTTTCTGGGACATATAAAATGAGACGTATACCTCCCGATTTCCTTTAGAACAGATTTATGTTCTGTTTGGTTGCTGAAATATCTGAGGGAAAAAAGTGACTGTAATTTGTCAACGGATTTTTATAGAATTAGATACCAGAAAACAAGTGATTAGTTGCAGTTGTACTAAACAAATTGGGAATATCATTCGTTATTTTTATTGATCATTCAAACACTTTTATTTTTTTAATGATTACACAGTTCCATATATACAGGTTCTATGTGATTATCTTGCTATTAATTTCGGCATTTGAGGTATCATCTGTAAATTTTGAGTTACTTTTTTGGTTCATTCTCAGGTACTCCGATCGGTCTTACCAATTCCTTTAAACAGCTAGATATATTTCTTTCCGCAGTATTACTTCGATTGTCAAAGTTCAATGAACTTTAAGTTAGGGGTGGAGGTTGTGGCTGCCCATGACCTTATGCCCAAAGATGGGCAGGGCGCTGCCAACGCATTTGTGGAGCTCCACTTTGATCATCAGAGATTCCGAACCACCATAAAAGAAAAAGATCTCAATCCTGTTTGGAACGAGAGCTTCTACTTCAACATCTCTGATCCAAACGATCTCTCTAACCTCAGTCTTGAAGCCTATATATATCACCATGGTAAGGGCAACTCCAATTCTTTCCTCGGAAGGGTTTGTCTTACTGGGACATCATTTGTTCCATATTCTGATGCTGTTGTTTTGCACTACCCTCTGGAGAAGCGAGGCCTTTTCTCACGCGTTAAAGGAGAGCTTGGTCTAAAAGTTTTTGTTACTGATGACCCGTCTATAAGATCCTCAAATCCACTTCCTGCACTGGATTCACCTCTGGACAGAGATTCACGCTCTGCAGGTGTTCAATTACAATCGCCACAAGTTCCAAATGTTATCTCAAACATGATGTCCAATGGAAAATCTGAGTCAAGACGTACATTTCACCACCTTCCAAACCCCAACGTAGCACAGCAGCAGAATATTCCTTCAGCAGCAATGCAGTCGTCAGTGAACTACGGGATGCAGGAAATGAGGTCTCAACCACAGCCTCCAGTTGTTCGCAGCACGTACCCAGGTTCATCAGCTCAAGCTCCTGATTATTCCCTTAAAGAGACAAGTCCTTACCTTGGAGGGGGGCGAATTGTTGGAGGGCGAGTCATACCTGGAGACAGGCCATCCGGCACCTATGACCTTGTTGAAAAGATGGAGTACCTGTTTGTACGAGTTGTGAAAGCCCGTGACCTCCCTCACATGGATATAACAGGTAGCCTTGACCCATATGTTGAAGTAAGAGTTGGGAACTTCAAAGGAATTACAAGGCATTTTGAGAAAAGGCAGAACCCTGAATGGAACCAGGTATTTGCTTTTGCAAAGGATAATCAGCAATCATCTGTTTTGGACGTTGTAGTCAAAGACAAGGATCTTTTGAAAGATGACCTTGTTGGGTTTGTGCGGTTTGAGATCCTTGAAGTTCCTCATCGATTTCCACCAGACAGCCCATTGGCTCCAGAATGGTATCGGCTTGCAGATAAGGATGGGAAGAAGGACAAAGGAGAGCTGATGCTTGCTGTATGGATTGGCACACAAGCTGATGAGGCTTTTCCAGAGGCCTGGCATTCTGATGCAATTGGTCCTGATGATGGTTCTTTGGTTGCTTATGGACACAGCCGTTCAAAAGTTTACCATTCACCAAGACTATGGTATGTTCGAGTAAATGTGATTGAGGCACAGGACTTGGTTCTATCTGACAGGTCCCGCTTTCCAGATGCATATGCAAAAGTACAGATCGGTAATCAGGTTTTAAAGACAAAACCAGTTCAATCTCGAGCTATGAACCCCATGTGGAACGAGGACCTGATGTTTGTTGCTGCTGAACCCTTTGACGATCATCTGATCATTTCAGTTGAAGATCGCGTAGGTCCAAGCAAAGACGAGATCCTAGGAAGGGTTGTTATACCATTGAACGTTGTTGAGAGGCGTGCTGATGATCGATTAATTCGTGGCCGGTGGTTTAACCTTGAAAAGCATATGTCAGATGCCATGGAGGGGGAACAGCGGAAGAAAGATAAAGATAAGTTTTCCAGTAGAATCCATCTCCGTGTTTGCCTTGATGGAGGGTACCATGTGCTTGATGAGTCAACTCACTACAGCAGCGACCTTCGACCTACAGCTAAGCAGCTATGGAAGTCACATATTGGTATGTTGGAGCTCGGAATTCTAAATGCTGAAGGGCTACACCCAATGAAAACAAGGGATGGGAAGGGTGTATCAGACACATATTGTGTAGCAAAGTATGGGCAAAAATGGGTTCGTACTCGAACTATAAATAACAGCCTGAGCCCAAAATACAATGAGCAGTACACTTGGGAGGTTTATGATCCTGCCACGGTTCTCACTGTGGGGGTTTTTGATAACAGTCAGATTGGTAATACAAATGGCAGTGGCAGGGATGTGAAAATTGGCAAGGTCCGGATTCGAGTCTCTACCCTTGAGACTGGCCGTGTCTACACACACAATTACCCATTACTAGTTCTTCATCCTTCAGGTGTAAAAAAGATGGGTGAATTGCATCTTGCAATCAGATTTTCATGCACTTCATTCGTTAACATGATGTTTAAATACTCGAAACCCCTTTTGCCAAAGATGCATTATGCAAGGCCATTGAGTGTGATGCAGCAAGATATGTTACGTCATCAAGCTGTCAACATAGTGGCAGCTCGTCTTAGTCGGGCAGAACCACCTCTCAGGAAGGAAGTAGTAGAATACATGTCGGATGCAGACTCTCATCTTTGGAGCATGAGGCGCAGCAAGGCAAACTTTTTCAGACTGATGTCAGTTTTTTCAGGGTTGATTGCTGTTGCAAAATGGTTTGGAGAAGTCTGCAAATGGAAAAACCCCATTACAACAGTACTAGTACATGTTCTGTTCATGATGCTCGTGTGTTTCCCAGAACTGATTTTACCAACTGTGTTCCTATACATGTTTCTGATAGGGATTTGGAACTGGAGGTACCGCCCAAGGTACCCTCCTCACATGAACACAAGAATCTCATATGCAGATGCTGTGCACCCTGACGAGCTTGATGAGGAATTTGACACATTCCCAACATCACGGGGTTCAGATATAGTTCGAATGAGGTATGACCGCTTGAGGAGTGTTGCTGGAAGAATTCAAACCGTAGTGGGTGATGTTGCAACCCAAGGGGAGAGGCTTCAGGCACTTCTCAGTTGGCGTGATCCTCGTGCCACTACTTTATATATTACTTTCTGTCTCGTGGCTGCTATTGTGTTGTACGTGACCCCTTTCCAGGTCCTGGTTCTTCTCGGTGGCATTTACCTCATGAGGCACCCGAGGTTCAGGGGTAAGATGCCATCAGCCCCGATTAACTTCTTCAGAAGGCTGCCAGCAAGAACGGATAGTATGTTGTAATAGGTCTACTTGGATGTGGTAAAGTTTGTCCTGCCAATGTATCCGGTTTTGGATTTTCATAGCAGTACTTGTAAATCGTAAGGCGTATCTGCTGGTGTTCTGTTTAATGTTTATTGTCAATCATGGAAGTGTACACAGATGTATGCAAACTGTTGTAATCATGGTTAGAAGTATTGATGTTTTGTTCTGCATTTTCAAGCATCTATAAATGGTTAAATCAAACCTCCTAACTTTATCAAAGCTATTAAGGAAACTTGACATTCAGAGATTGATGAACATGTTAAGCATCAGTGGCTTGGCTTCCAGTCATTTTCTTTTGGGGTTTTATCACAAATAGTCCCTGAAATTGACCCTCACCATCAACATGATCCCTTAAATTGAAAATTAATTAATGTAGTCCTTGAAAATAAGTGTCGCAAATCAATGTGGTCCTTCCGTCACAATTCTATTAAAAAATTTCATTAAGTGCTGATGTGGCACATAAATAGGTCCCATAAGTCCTATTTTCTCACAAATGATCTTTGAAATTGACCCGCGACATCAAAATGGTCCCTAAAATTGACCTGTGACATCAAAGTGGTCCTTGAAATTGAAAATCAATCAATGTAGTCCCGCAAATAAGTATCCCAAATTAATGTAGTCATTCCGTCACAATTCTGTTATGTGCTGATGTGACACATAAATGGATCACAAAAGCCTAATTAAATTTAAAAAAATTACAAATAGGTTTAATAATTTAATTGTTAATAAAAAATTGTGAACCAAAAAACTCAGTTCTACAATCACCTCCAATCCTAGTCCACATTCATCTACCTCCTTTGCAATCTATTCTAAAAAAAAAAAAATCTCAATACATCCAACTTTACACAATTCAACACCCTTCATCGAATTGAACCTGGATCGAGATCACCTTTGGTGATGGCTTGGTTGATTGCAACGACTTTTGGGACATCACCGTTAACATTTAGGCGATCAACATCCTCACAACTTTAATCTTGGAGAGCTTGTTCGACGCTTCCCTGGTGGTCTGGTGACTCAAAGAACGACAAGGTCTGCCTTGAGATAATGAGGTTATAACCGAGGTGCGTTTATTGTTGGTTGAAAACTATTTCCAAACCCCCTCTTAGGCCTTGGTTAAGCCTTGTGCCTTTGAGAATTTCTAGAAGGAATCTCTCTTCGGAGTAGGTCATACTATAAGAAAAAAATTGTATTGTGCAAAAAGGTATTTAGACAACTTTTTTAATTAATTATTATACCCACATCAACATATAACAAAAATTTTACAGAATTGTGGCTGAAAGATCATATTGATTTGCAACACCTATTTTCAAAGACTACATTCATCAATTTTCAATTTTAGGGACCATCTTGATAATGTGGGTCAATTTCAAGGACCATCTTAATGGTGTGAGTCAATTTCAGGGATCATTTGTGATAAAAACCCGTAAATATTGTTGCGCTCATATATGTGCCACATCAGCACTTAAAGGAATTTTAATAGAATTGCGACGGAAGGACCACGTTGATTTGCGACACCTATTTTCAGGAACTACATTGATTGATTTTCAATTTTAGAGATCATCTTGATGGTGATGGTCAATTTCAGATACCATATGTGATGAAAACCCCTTTCTTTTGTACATATAAGAATGAAAATGTTCTTTTGCCAGACATAATTGTATGTTATGTTTTTGGACTTGTCGACATAAAACTATTAGTTTATGTCACCGTTGTTTGAACGAAACCAACAATATAACATGATAAATAACTTACAAACACGTGAACCTTTCCTTTCTTGTAGCCGTCGGAGTCATTCTCATTGTTACAAGAACGAGTAAGATGAAGAGAAAAGCATCTGCATATATAAATCTGATCTTTCATATGATCTTCTTCAATCTTCCTTCTGATGCCTAATACTGCCTGAAACAGCTGTTTTTTCTATGTCAAATTATGATATGTTTGTAATCTTCTCTGCAGATAGAGTATACTGCTTCAAATACGTGGTGTTTTGTAATACAATTAGTGAGGTAAATGAATTAAAAAGTTATCATAAATGATAGGAGCATATTTATGCGACTTAGTTAGCTTGTTTCTTGGCATTTATGTTGTTAGTTCGTAGTTATTTTAGTATTTTAAGCTATTTTCGTGTGTTTGTAGGTCCAAAAGGTTAATGTGGCAAAGAAGTGCATTTTGGACCATTTTGGAGCATTTTTTGGCATGGAATGGATAACATATGCTTGGAGCAAAAGGAATGGACGAAATTTGAAGTTTGTGCATCATCCTCTCTCTATAAATAACCATTTTAGAACACATATTTCACCCAACACATTCACCTACCACTACATCCACTCATTTCACCCAACACATCCATTCACCTACCACTACATCCACTCATTTCACCCAACACATCCACTCATTACAACCACCCAACACATTCACCTACCACTACATCCACTCATTTCAACCACCCAACACATTCACCTACCACTACATCCACTCATTACCACCACCCACTACATCCTCTCCCTAGCCTATAAATACATCCATCCACCCTTCACCATAAGAGACATATATCAATCCAAAACACACACACACATCATCTACACAATTTTCCACTCTTTGCCGCATTCAAGACAACCTTCATCCAAACACATCCATTCATCTTCACATCCATTCCTCCATACAAACAAACCTTCAAACACTTACCAACATCTTGTGCCGTAGCAAAGGAAGGGAAGGAAAGTGCTTGGACGTGCTTGCTGTCCAACTTGGATCGTTGGAGCGTTTAGGTGTTTTCTTTCTTTTGTTTCCAATGTTTAAATTCATTTTCTTTTGTTTTGTTGTGAATATGAGTGGCTAAACCCCTCTTGGCTAGGGGTGATTTCAAAGCCATGATTATGTGTGTAATATGATTTGATAAATTCCAGTTATGAACTCTTGAATCGTAAATGCAATTGCCTTAACTATTTGATTGATAACTTATTTGTATTTGTTGATTAAGGGTCGACACTTAATTGGCATGCATAAATCCGATGCTAGAATATATGAAAGTTTCACATAATCGTTACAAACTTATATTCATAAGTAGTGGAGGTCGCTTATAAACGACCGCGTTAAGTTTAATTCTAGCATGAGTAACACGATGTCATAGTTGCAAGTGCTTTGTCAATGCTTATGATTTTCATTAAACGTAATGATCTTTGATTGTATCTTTATTATGATGTCATGTAGAGAACTTTTGAAGAATGTTTTGGGTTGTCGAATGATGTCATCCAATCCAATAATACAAGAAAAATCTAAGGGTTAACTAGTGATGTCACGGTTAATTTGGAGCATTGTTGTTTATAATTCAATGAAGTAGTAACTGGAAATCGAGTTGTTTGCATACATGTAATGTGTGGAGAAAAAGCCTCTAGTTATCCCATCATCCATCTAATTTCCTAATTTGTTTTCAAACCTGTCTTTAAGTTACAATTTGTTTTGTTATTCTAAGTTCATCCAAAATATAACCCCCCGTTACTTTCTTGTTTCAAATTGTTTTAAACTTGTTTTGTTTGTGTTCTAAGTGATTTGAGTCAAGCCCAAACTTTATTTTCTTCCAAAATTGTGGTTAGTATCAGAAACTGCCTAGTTGGTGTTTTTAGGCAGTTTTGAGTGCTTTTAGCTTATTTTGAGTCTTGTGAACTAGTTTTGAGTCTTTTGAATCTATCCTATCGTTTTTAAGTTTGTTTTTTGTGTCTTTGAGTCAGTTTAGAATCAATTAGCAATCTCTCCTAATCCCCGGCCTAGAACGATCCCTACTTATACATATACTACAATTGTCAAAAGAGTGTTTAATTTGTGTGTTAAGTTAATTTTCGCATCAAGTTTTTGGCGCCGTTGCCGGGGATTAGCAATTTTGCTAATCCCTTGTTATTTCTTTTTGTTTATTTTCGTGTCTTTTGTTTTTAGTTACTGACTTTGTTTCTGTTTGTGTCTTTTATTTTTACTTTTGATATTTGATTTAGTTTTGTTTCCTTGATTTCAGGTACTAGAGAAGTAAGACATGGATTTTGCTACCATTCAAGCTCAATTGGCGGAACTTGCTTCTCAATCGTCACAATATGCCGAAAGGACCACAATGCAAAGTGTCCCTACATGTGGTGTGTCCTATGGGCAAGGATATCCAACTCAGCAATATTCTCAATTCGCTGCGAATGAAGATGCTTGGGGTTATCAAGGCCATAGGCAATCATGGGACAACATGTTTTCCAACGCTTACAATTCAGATTGGAGAGATTATTCAGATTACATAGAACCTTAACAATTCCAACAAGATGGATATTGGCAGCAAGAAGAGGAGTTCTATTCAAGACCTATGCAGCCATCATAACCTCATATACAATATGCTCATTCAAACCCAGGTTCGTCAATAGATTATGATCGAATTTTTGATGAAATAAATTCTTTGGTGCAGGGCGCACAAAATCAAGCCAATGAGGCTCAACAAGATGGATATTGGCAGCAATCTGATGAGTTTTATTTAACACCTATGCAGCAACCACAGCTTCCCCTACAACAATTCCAATCAAATTCAAGTATGTCCACGGATAGTGATCAAAATTTTCAATTACTAACCTCTTTGGTGCAGGGGCATCAAAATCAAAATGAAACAATGCTCAATCAAGCTAAGGAGATGAGCGAATTGAAAAATCAACTTGGAGAGATTATGGAGTTTACAGCACAAATTCAAGAGCAAAGTGAACTCTCCAACTCAACTATTGAAAATTTGAAGGAAGATTTTGAAATCCATGATGCTATCACTTTGGGAAGTACTATGGAGGTTGGAGGTGAACCCAAGACATCCAAACCAAGCCAAAACATGGATAAACAGTTGTTGCTCGAAGAAAATGAGAATAACAAGGCCACGGCAAGGGAAGAACCACCATTGCCGCAACCCCATATGCCCTCTATGCCGTCCACTACAACCAAGGTAAGCCTAAATTCAATTTGTCCTGACCCCGTTTCACCAAATGTCCTTATTCCTTGCAGGATCATGCAATCCAATGAAGAAGAGGGTGAGAAAGGTATCTTCGAAACCTTTCCAAAGAATCAAGAGCAAGAAGTGGATGGGGAATGTCTAGAATTCATCAAAGAAGATACACTTGAGACGAAAATTCCCAAAGAAGTTGGATTTTATGACACGGGAAAAGTCATAACTCTCAAAACACCAAATCTGGCCAAATCCCATATCCCTGCAACCTTGAAAGATGTGGTGTAAGTAATTGAGTTTGTGTCGGAGAAAGCAAGTAAGCCATCTTCTCCAACTTCGATTTTATTTTATACTAACTTGCTGATTTTGATGATTCAGGCACCTACACTAGAATTTAAACCATTGCCGGATCACGTCAAGTATCACCTTCCATTCAAGGATCAACTCAGTGCCATGGACCCTATCCAAGCTTAGAAGGAATTTTCGTCCGGCTGCAAGACGTTAAAGAAAGCGCTTCTTGGGAGGCAACCCATGTATTCAAATAAGGAAGATCTATGAATCGCTTCACAATCAGTTTTGCGTTTCTAAAAACCTTCCCTTTTCTGCATTTATTTTGCCTTGTTTGTCATATTTATTTGTTGCTTGTTTGATTGTTTTTGGTGTGGGTTTATGTTTGAAACTTTGACAGGTAAAAAAAGTATTTTTACATTAATTTTCGTGGAAGAGGAACATTAGGTAGAAAGGTAGAAAAGTACAAGAAAATGCAAATAAACAGTAAGGAGTCTTCGTTGGTCAGGAGGTGCCTCAACATTCGACGGAGCTCCAGAAAGACGAAGCACCAGAGATTGATTATCCGGAGCATTAACACTTGGTGAAGCGCCAGAGGACGAAGGCAGAAGTTACCGCTGGAGTAACGCCACAAACCTCTGATGATCACTCTGAATCCGAACTTCGGACTCCTGCAGCTGGTCAAGCTTCCTCTTCATGCTTGTTGAGTAATTAGTTGCGAGTATGTGCAACTCTTTATTCTCGTGCCTAAGCACTCTGACCTCTTGCCGAAGACTGGCCACCTCAGCCACCAACGACTCAACCTGACGAGATCGAGCAAGAAGGCGTTGGCCCATGTTTGAAACTGAGCCTGCACATAGGACGCTGTAGGCCAGAGAGTCCTGAACAGCCAACTCGTCGGACCGCCTGGAAAGTATCCTAGTGTCTCTAGGAGTGAGAAGATTTCTGGCCACCACCAAAGCGGTTGTATCGTTCATCATCATAGAATCCCTAACTGTAAGAGGACCATTGGGAGATACGAAGGACGGCTGCCAAATGTTGTTTGGAGAAGATATGTCACTATCTTCCCCGACATTTAAGTTAAGACGACGGTCAGAAGGGCAAGACATTTTCGAAGGTGTGAAGAAAAAGAAGAGGTCGGACAAATCAAGATCTTAGAAGTGCAAGAAGTGAGCTTCTACAGGTGGAAATTCAAGTGTGCTTTGGAACGTAATGCTTGCCTCTATAAAAATCAGCACTCGACAGAGCTTCAGAAATCGAAGAGGCAAGTTCAGAAATCGAAGGGGCAAGCTCAGAGATTGAAGAGACGCCTGCTTTCTCAAAAGCTGGGATGCTCAGAAACCATGGGCCGATCTCTGAAATCGAAGAGGCACTTGCTTTTTTAGATGTGTCATCACCTGTCACATGCACACTCAGCTTTGCGAAAATCACGGATAATATGTCGAAGCACCGATCTCAGATATCGAAGAGGCGCCAGTCTTTTTCAGCCTCGTCAGCACCTGCCACACGCAAACTTAGCTTTGCGGAAATCACGGTCAATTTGTCGATGCGCCGATCTCAAATATCGAAGATGCGCCAGTCTTTTTCAACCTCGTCAGCACCTGTCACATGCACACTCAGCTTTGTGGAAATTACGGGCAATTTGTCGAAGATTTCTGATGAAGAAGAAAGCACGTGAAGCCATACTGTTTAATCATCCAACAGTTGCCGACACGAGTAAAAGAACAGTGCCGCTACCAGTTAT
Organism: Malus fusca; assembly: GCA_035220775.1. NCBI lineage: Eukaryota > Viridiplantae > Streptophyta > Magnoliopsida > Rosales > Rosaceae > Malus > Malus fusca. The sequence continues at coordinate 21,668,467 of CM069065.1, read as the reverse complement.
GAAGAAATCCCTAAAAATGTCAACCTTCACAGCAAGGCAGACATACTCAACCTTTCTTCATCTCCGAAAATGCATTCCCAACGAAGCCTCTCGAGTCACTCAGTGTTCCTTATCCCTTGGGGTACCTCTGCAAACAAGTCATCAAGAGCAAAAGTATTTCATATCATGAAGGTTGAAAGCAAGAGTATCTCATATCATGTTTTCTCTCTGTCCTTTTCCTTGTCTTTGTGACAAGGAGAAAGCGAGCAATCAGCCAACACTTGGTGTCAATCTTCCGATCTAAGAACCGACTGCCTGGAACTCCTTCCTGATTGCTTACCTAGCATTGCTCTCGAGTACTCATCTTCAACTGCTGATGTACTTCCGAAGAAGATGCCACATCTGTCTGGAAAATAGATAAGGCAAGTGAAAATGATACCTTGAAGCATGTGGAGACAACGTGCTAATTCATCTTCAAGATAAAGTCTCATTTTCCTTGCTAAGAAGTTCCCTAGCCCAGTTCAAGAATAAACTTGTGGAAAGATACTTCTTCAGAAGCAAAAGTATCTCATATCATCAGAGTCAAAGGCAAAGATATCTCATGGCATGCTTTCCCTTTACCCTTGCTCTTGCCTGCGAAACAAGGAGAAAGAAAGCAATCGGTCGGCACTTGGACAGATTGAACAAAGAAACAGACTATCACCTCTACCTCGTGCCTACCTGCCGTGCAGAAGAAACAAGCAGAGAAGAATGCTGCCTGCACACTCAATCAACCCAGCAGAAGGAGTCTGAGTTGAAACCAAGAGCTCGAAAAGCTTCAACAACATATGGACGCATCAGTCGCCAAAGAGGAAAGCCTCACCCTAAAAGGCCATCAAATCACCACCACCAATCAAGTCTCTTTTTCCTTGCTAAGAAGTTCCCTAGCCCAGTTCGAGATCAAAGCTGTGGAAAGTCAACAAGATCATCTCTCCATAACCAGATTTGCGTTCTTAAACTCTACTTTGTCTGGTTTTTACTTTGCCATACTTGTCATGTTTATTCGTTGTTTGATTGTTTGCTTGTTTTTGTGTGAGTTTATGCCTGAAACATTGAGGACAATGTTTGATTTAAGTGTGGGGGGGGCTAACCAAGTTGTTTTGCATGAAATTCGTGGGAGTTTATCACCCATTACTTCTAGTGTTGTTCCTTGCTGTTTTAAGTGTTTTTATGCTGTTTTGGAGTGTTTTAGTGTGTTTTGACATAAAAATCCGAAAATCTCATAAAAATTTGAAAAATTATTGTTTTTTTGTGTCTTAGGATACCTTCCAACACAGTGATGAGGAATTGGTTTTTAATTGCATGACTGTTAAAGAGAGTTATAAACATGGATGGAAGTTTGATTTACTCCTTGGTTTATGCTTGGTTGTGGTTATAATTTATAAATTCACATGCAATCATAAAGGGAAAAAAATCAGTTTTTGTAACATGCTTGAAGGAAGGAACTCAAAGTAACGCTACAACCTTGTGAGACTTGAGCCTAAAACGTTTATTTGGAGAGTTAATAATCTGTGCATTGTTGTTTTCTAAAGTCGTTGCATGATCTCATTATTCTTTGCTTGGTTGCTACTTAGAAGGCGTTTCATCATTTAGTTCAAAATGCTAGAACTCATGCCTATTTCATTCAAGGCATGTTATTGATTTGCATAACACATATTCAAGATGAAGTTGTTTAGTGAGCCAAGAGCCAAAAAGCCTATCCCATTCATTATGTGTTTAAGTTTAACCCCGTTGAGCCTTGTGTAGCCTATGTTCTTTGTTACCCACACTATCCTCACCTAGCCTAGATTAGGACCATCCATACCCTTGTTATTGAAGCATAGTAAAGCATAATTTAGAAGGGATTCCTTTTGTTGAACTCTTGCAGAAAAACAAGTTAGGGGGAAGTGATTCTTGTGTGTGTGTGTGAGTGCCAAAGTCCTTAATAAGGCACGGGTAGAAAAGAAAAAAAAAATTGAAAAAAAAAAGGTATGAAAAAGAGCTCTAAAGTGTTGTTTGTTCAAGAAAGGGTTCAAAACATTGAATTCGGCCCTAAGTGTTGCATAAATCTACCCTTTGTAATTAAAAGTTGATTCTGCATTCTAATGTGATTTCCAAGTGTCTATTTCATTGCTTTGCTTGCTATCGCTTTAAGAACGTTTGTTATCCCTATCCTTTCTTTGTTAGCCATTACCCCCAAGCCCTGTTACAACCCTTGACTTCAATCTTGAGTGTTGTGTGTTTCAATTTGTGGAGTTCGAAATTGGTATGAGCATATGGTGTCACTGGTTCTCGCATCTAAGTAGTAGCATTCCATTCATGAGATCATATCTAAACATGCTTAATAACTCCAGAAAATTGCTTTCTCTGTTATAACATATGTGAGTCCTAATCTTTCGTGTTTACATCAATCTTCTCACATATACTAGTGTAGGGTGTGTAGTCAGAAAATGTGTGTGAAAATAGAGAGTATCTTGTAAGGAATTGAGCAAATTCTCTAAGGCATGTTACTACATTCAAAACATCGTTTTAATTGGTTAATTGTGAACTAGTAAGTGGTGATTGTGATTAAGTATGTGCTCAAGTGTAAGGATGACCAACATCTGTGGGAATGATCATTTTTAACATGTCATGTTTCATTAAAAATCCCTAAGGCAATTGTTGGAAGGTCTAGGTTGTGTTTTGTTTTGTTTTGTTTTGCTCGAGGACTAGCAAAAGCTAAGTGTGGGGGAATTTGATAGGAGCATATTTATGCGACTTAGTTAGCTTGTTTCTTGGCATTTATGTTGTTAGTTCGTAGTTATTTTAGTATTTTAAGCTATTTTCGTGTGTTTGTAGGTCCAAAGGGTTAATGTGGCAAAAAAGTGCATTTTGGACCATTTTGGAGCATTTTTGGGCATGGAATGGATAGCATATGCTTGGAGCAAAAGGAATGGACGAAATTTGAAGTTTGTGCATCATCCTCTCCCTATAAATAACCATTTTAGCACACTCATTTCACCCAACACATTCACCTACCACTACATCCACTCATTTCACCCAACACATCCATTCACCTACCACTACATCCACTCATTTCACCCAACACATCCCCTCATTACAACCACCCAACACATTCACCTACCACTACATCCACTCATTTCACCCAACACATCCATTCACCTACCACTACATCCACTCATTTCACCCAACACATCCACTCATTATAACCACCCAACACATTCACCTACCACTACATCCACTCATTTCAACCACCCAACACATTCACCTACCACTACATCCACTCATTACCACCACCCATTACATCATCTCCCTAGCCTATAAATACATCCATCCACCCTTCACCATAAGAGACATATATCAATCCAAAACACACACACACATCATCTACACAATTTTCCACTATTTGCCGCATTCAATACAACCTTCATCCAAACACATCCATTCATCTTCACATCCATTCCTCCATACAAACAAACCTTCAAACACTTACCAACACTTTGTGCCGTAGCAAAGGAAGGGAAAGGAAAGTGCTTGGACGTGCTTGCTGTCCAACTTGGATCGTTGGAGCGTTTAGGTGTTTTCTTTCTTTTGTTTCCAATGTTTAAATTCATTTTCTTTTGTTTTGTTGTGAATATGAGTGGCTAAACCCCTCTTGGCTAGGGGTGATTTCAAAGCCATGATTATGTGTATAATATGATTTGATAAATTCCAGTTATGAACTCTTGAATCGTAAATGCAATTGCCTTAACTATTTGATTGATAACTTATTTGTATTTGTTGATTAAGGGTCGACACTTAATTGGCATGCATAAATCCGGTGCTAGAATATAAGAAAGTTTCACATAATCGTTACAAACTTATATTCATAAGTAGTGGAGGTCGCTTATAAACGACCGCGTTAAGTTTAATTCTAGCATGAGTAACATGATGTCATAGTTGCAAGTGCTTTGTCAATGCTTATGATTTTCATTAAACGTAATGATCTTTGATTGTATCTCTATTATGATGTCATGTAGAGAACTTTTGAAGAATGTTTTGGGTTGTCGAATGATGTCATCCAATCCAATAATACAAGAAAAATCTAAGGGTTAACTAGTGATGTCACGGTTAATTTAGGACATTGTCGTTTATAATTCAATGAAGTAGTAACTGGAAATCGAGTTGTTTGCATACATGTCATGTGTGGAGTAAAAGCCTCTAGCTATCCCATTATCCATCTAATTTCCTAAATTTGTTTTCAAACCTGTTTTTAAGTTACAATTTGTTTTGTTATTCTAAGTTCGTCCAAAATATAACCCCCCGTTACTTTCTTGTTTCAAATTGTTTTAAACTTATTTTGTTTGTGTTCTAAGTGATTTGAGTCAAGCCCAAACTTTATTTTCTTCCAAAATTGTGGTTAGTATCAGAAACTGCCTAGTTGGTGTTTTTAGGCAGTTTTGAGTGCTTTTAGCTTATTTTGAGTTTTGTGAACTAGTTTTGAGTCTTTTGAATATATCCTATCGTTTTTAAGTTTGTTTTTGTGTCTTTGAGTCAGTTTAGAATCAATTAGCAATCCCTCCTAATCCCCGGCCTAGAACGATCCCTACTTATACATATACTACAATTGTCAAAAGAGGGTTTAATTTGTGTGTTAAGTTAATTTTCGCATCAATAAACACTATCTGATGATCGGCAGACAGTAATGAAAACGTCGAAAAGCTTCTCTGTTTTTATTATATCACCACCATACAAATCATGTATTTATTGTTTCTTCTGTATTTCTTGGTTGATTCAAATATCTGATGATGTACAGCTAAAAAAGATACTAAAAGATATCAACTAAAGAAATAACCAGAAAGAAAATCCTTTTGGATCTTGAGAGGGCTTCTAATTAAACTTAGGACTAAATATAGATGCAAAATAAGATTTACACGTGATGATAACGCCTTCTTGTAATTCAGATGTTGAATATTAATGTCATGTTGATTATTATATCATACTGTCAAATTAAAAACGATTGGTTATTTGGACTATTGTTTGAATTAATACAGTATTAAATTGACAGTTTAACAAAATAAGACACCAGAAAGAGAGACAAACATACAATGTCAATTATATGACAAAAGAAGTTTACCCATTTCACTAATTCAAGTGAACTTTATTCCCCATAAACTTGGAAATAGGAATGAAGAAACAAGAGAGATGATGATAGTACAACATGTTGTACAGCTTCACACTCTTGACACAGTCGCAGTATTAGGCATGAGCTAGCCCAACAAAAGCATTGAACCTTTCACAGTAATTTTTATTGGAAAAATGGAGGAAACCACTCAATTACGCATCAGACCAGAATATATCCATAAAACCCCATTTTGGGTCACTTTCTGACACTCCCAAGGCCTTCCAAACAGCTTTAGAGGCGTCAACCAAATTGTTAGCACATGGAGGCTGGTAATCGTGCTCGGCATCACATCCTACTGTGGAGTCGCACTCGTCGACAACCATCGCTTTGACACTCCTTCCATTACCATGGATGGTAATATGGCCTAAACACCGGCTCCCTTTGTTGTACCAGCCTGTCGACAATGCCACAACAGGACTCTTATCCGAGTGGAACTTATTGTCACATGCTGATGGACCGCCACCATCACCACCCTTTTGAAAGCTGTTGATGGTCAAGGTTGCTTTCGTTTTCTTAGACACCTGAGGTGAGCACGTGTAGGTGGGGTAAAGCTTGCCTTTTTTGCAGCACTCGGAGTCATTCCCTTGGTTACATTGTCCTGGAGGAGGCTCTTTCCCCCTAAGCTTGCCACTAGGCTTGCATTTTTGAGCTTCAATGCTCAACCAGTTCGTAGCAAGAATGATTAAGATGAAGAAAAAAGAACCTGAAAACATCTTGTTATTCATCTTCTCTTTCGTTCTCTGGCTTTGGTTTACGTTGGTTTGAAGAAGTCGGATCCTTTTGTTGGATATATATAGAGAACATGCATGAAGTGTTTGTTTGTTTTTTATTTTCTTGGATATTTTGAAGTGCCTCAAACAGCGGGGATTTTTATGTTAAATTATGAATTTTTTACTCTTTGACTTTGTAAAGTATACTGTCTTAAACATTCAAAATGATTATCTGCACAGTATTTACTTTCTAAAGACTATGACCACATACAAGAATTAAGTATCAGTTTTGTACTTATTGTTAGTTCGTTCGGTATCCAAGCTGTGTGAGAGGGCTTAGGTGATTCCAATGCATAAGGATTATCAATGTGAAATACTAAAAGATCTATCAATTAAAAAAAAAAAAATACTAGGTAGAAAGATCCTTGGATTCCTTACACCGCTTAACCTTGGACAGACAGATGTGCAAAATGTGCCAAAAATTATGTTGGATGCCAAAATCCGTTTTTTGCTCAGAGTACTAAAACAAGGCTTTAGAGAAAAGGCGCATGTGAGCGTTATTATAATTTTATAATTTCATGTATTTTATTTTTAAAGTCATTTTTTATTTTTTAAAGTTTCTCCACTATAATTTGCTTCGATTTAGTTATTAAGATTTTAGAATCAATTCGATATCTGTGGGACGATATCCGTACTTATAAGCTATACAATCATCGGATTCGTATACTTGTGAGCACTAAAATTCGAGACTTAATGAGTTTAATTTTTGTTATCTAATTTTCACAAGAAGTTTCTGGCGTCGTTGTTGGGGATCGAATTTGATTCTATTCCTTACTTAATTGGATTGTTACATTTTTTTAGTTGGTTTAGCTTGAATGTTTATTTTTAGTTTTTTTTAATAATAAACTATTTTCCTCAGTCTCTTGTTTAGCTTACTCATTATTTTGTATTTTTGCAGAAATTGGAATCACTTAGCTTTGATGCCACTACAAAATTCAAGTTTGGGGGTGGATTCCATGTAGATCTTCGCTTGCATGTCTCCTTTAAACCCGGGAAATTTCTTTGTCCAAGAGCTTATGCATTTATTCTTCTTTTTCTATACGTTTGTTGTCTATTTTTGTTATTCTTATCTTCATGTGTTTTTTCCAATCCTTTTGTTTTATTTCTAAAAATAAAATATAAAATATAAATTTTGAAAAAAAAAAGAAAAACATTTTATTTTTCTTTGAGCCTTGTTTTTATTGGCTACTTTCCAATTCAATTATGAGATTCGGTCTTAATTTTTTCATAACTTTCAAGAGATTTAAGCTTGGCATTAGTTCTTTACATTATCTTTGTTTTAATCATTTTTTTTTATGATCATGACTTGCAAAATATATATGCACATAGCCTTGTTGATGTGAAATTAGAGCATGATTTAAAGTTTCATATATGAATCTAGTGAGCTTATGTAATCCTTGTGAGCTTTTGAGCCTATTTTATGATTGAACCACTATGCATCAATCTCATTATTCTTGTGCGTATGATCTCATTTTTATATGTATCTCTAGAACTTGCTTTATACCTCTCGTTGCATTCGTCAATTCACATAAAAAACTTGGAAGTGATTTAGGCATTTGTTTCTTTCGTTTGAGCCTTTCTAGCCAACCGTTATAATTATTTTTCCTAGTTAGCCCCGTTGAGGCTTTATGTGAGTCTTTTCTTGTTCTTTTACCTAAATTGTTCCAACGTAGCCTCGAGAAAAAAAAATTCAAATCCATCTAAAGGCTTGTAGAGTAATTCTTTAAGAGAAGAGAGTTCAAAGTTTTGGGGGCTAAATATTGCTATATATGGACAAGGAAAAGAGAAAGAAAAAAAGTTGATAATTGTTGTAAAAGAGAAAACAGGAGAAAAAAAAAACAATCAACTGCCTGTTACTAAAAAAAAAGGGGGTGTTCCAAAGATCAAATCAAATGAAAAATATTTCACGGTTTGTTAGGTTTTCATGAGCTTCATGAGTTTAAGCATTAATCTCTCAAATTTGATTGTAAAGTTCTACAAGCTATTTACACTGTATGTTTTTCCATAACCTTTCTTTCATTAGCCTATCATCCTTAATCCCATTACAACCGTAATAAAGTTCTTTTGATCCTAGAAGTTACTTGATATTGATACCGAGTTAGGTAGACAAGCAAGCATATGGTGGCATGTTTTATGAGATCATTTGAGTGATACACATTAACCCACAAATATGAGTGATGAGTGTATGCCTTACAAGAAGCTCACTTGTTTGCATATGATGATTTTAAGAAGTTTAGAATTGCATTGGCATGACTATTACACACACTGCACTCCAAGTTGGTTCATTCAAATTTGGTTTAACTTTTGGATAATGTCTTGTGTTTGTACCATACCTGACCAATCCCGAAACTACCAAACACTGGTCAACGTAATACCGTCAAGGACCCAGAAGAGTTTCCCTCCAACTAGGAGGCCAATCATAGCGCGACACGTGTCGACATCAGAAGCCAATCATAGCGCGACACGTGTCAACATCAGAAGCCAATCACAACACGACACGTGTCAATGTCATAACAAAGCTAGAAACTCGTTTCTATAAAAGGAGATCATTCTCTCACAATATTTCTGAATGTCATTTGTACTAAATCATTCACTAGTACTCACTAAAGGAGAGCTTGAACCTATGTACTTGTGTAAACCCTTCACAATTAATGAGAACTCCTCTACTCCGTGGACGTAGCCAATTTGGGTGAACCACGTACATCTTGTGTTTGTTTCCCTGTCTCTATCCATTTACATACTTATCCACACTAGTGACCGGAGCAATCTAGTGAAGGTCACAAACTTAACACTTTCTATTGTACCAAAGTCCTCACTGATTTTGTGCATCAACATTTGGCGCCGTCTGTGGGAACGACACATATTCCCACTCTCTTCAACTTTGTCAAGCTGGTTTCCACCATTCGTACACTCTCTTTTGACCAAGCATCCCTCTCCAACATGGGGAGCGAAGGAAGCCACAACACACAGAACGATACCCCCCCTCGCACCTGGTGCGAAGCAACGAAAGAAGGAACAAAAGAAGTTTGCTCTTCAGGCTAAAGTCGATGAGTTGGAGGCTCAGAACAACAAGATAGCGATGAAGAATGAGATCCTCAAATAGCAGTATGAGAAGGTCTTCGAGATGATCCACAAGGCTAGATATAATAAAACACACGAGCTCATCACCCCTGTAGAAGTCAACCATCAACTGGGTGCCCCCCAACACGGAAGGTTATTTGCCCTCGACATGGGTATTCCTGTTGAGGAGCTACTCATCGAAATGGCGACCAACATGAGACTTCTCTCAACCCAGCTGCTTCAACCCGAAGCAGGAGGATTGGAGGAAGGCACATCCTTACAGAAAAAGTGGAAGGATCGAAAGCCGTCTTTCGCGACTGTCGAGACTTCCTAAAGCAACGTCGAGACAATCTCATCCTATGTCCCAGGTCTGCTACCAATTTGGGGAAGGGGCAACAAGTCCTAGAGAAACACGAAGGTATAGGTGACTCAGAGATGTTCTGACAGACATACCTTGAAAGTCAGTACAACGAGTCCAGGGAAAAATCACATGCTCTTGATCAAACCTTCCTACTTCTAAGAGGAGATGAAGATTTACGAAAGAAAGCTCTAGTGGTACATGACTCCACTCAGGACCCTCTTGTCTTACAGCTCCTTAACGAAGTAAACAAGTTGAAGGCCGAACGACAAGCTGAGATACCTGATTATAATCAACCTAGGCCTGGCCCTCATACAAGGAGGATCCTCGACACCCCCTCCAAGCAAAGACAAAGCAGAAGCTTGGCTTGCAACTCTATAATGGAAAAGATGACCCGATTGAACACCTTAACCTTTTTGAGTCCACCATGGCATACCAGATGCACACCGACGAAGAGCGATGTCTTCTCTTCCCCTCCACCCTCTCTGGCGGAGCTCTAAACTGGTATTGCCGTCTTCCACATGAGACGGTAGACTCATTTGAGGAATTGAGGAAATTGTTTGTTTCTCAACACATTTTCCAGACCGATCGCTTGCACTATGCGGATGACTTGTACAATATTCGCCAGAAGCCAGACGAGTCATTACGTATGTATGTTGGCCGCTTCAGCTATGAGTATTCCCGTTGTGCCGAGGCAAACAACAAGATTGCCCTCAAAGCCTTCATGGCAGGCCTACGTGACTATTTCTTTAAGTACATGATCAATGCCAACACTTGGAAGACTTACTCTGAGGTGATGGCGCAGACTTATAACCATGCCTCCGCTGAGGCAAGGACATACCAAGAGAAACCCCCAACAACCATCCCCTATCAGCAAGTGGGAAGTGGAAGCCAGACCCACCCAAATGAGAATACCTCAACCTTCCAAACGGCAGCGGTGCCTCCCCTTGCCTTACTTAATGCTTTGCCAAGTCAACAGACATATCAATCTCAGGGCAAAAGGAAAGATTTCCATCCTCACCAGTCTCATTTTAGTAATAGGAGTAAGGGACACTACCGCAATAACCAAGGGTATCGCCACGATAATCCCCAACCCCAGGCAGTCAACACAGTGGGTAACTACAAATGCCAAAAGCTTCACACACTCTTGATCAAGATAGTGTGAAGCAAAATCAATTTATGGTGTCAACAAAGCTTCACCTACAAAGCTTCAACATCAAAGATTCACCTCCAAAGCTTTAACTCCAAAGCTTCACCTACAAAACTTCAACATCAAAGATTCACCTCCAAAGCTTTAACTCCAAAGCTTCACCTACAAAAGCTTCAACACCAAAGCTTCACCTACAAAAGCTTCACCTACAAAGCTTCAACTCCAAAGCTTCACCTACAAAAACTTTAACACCAAAACTTCACCTACAAAAGCTTCACCTACAAAGCTTCACCTACAAAGCTTCAACAACAAAGCTTCACCTACAAAGCTTCAACATCAAAGCTTCACCTACAAAGCTTCAACTCCAAAGCTTCACCTACAAAAGCTTCAACTCCAAAGCTTCACCTACAAAGCATCAACACAAAAGCCTCAACTTCAAAGCTTCACCTACAAAAGCTTCACCTACAAAGCTTCAAAATATATATATATTTGAAAATTCGAAAATTTGAAAAAAAATCAAAAATTCAAAAATTCAAAAAAAAAATTTAGAAAATTCGAAAATTCGAAAAAAGAAAAAAAAGAAAAAGAAAAAGGAGAGCCTAATCCTCCCCTTCTTTGGGCCTAACAACTTTCATAACAAATGTATATGAAAGAGGAGTTTTGAGCTACCACTTAGAAAGGAAAATTGTGAAGTTTTGTTACTTTGGAAACTTGGCTACTAGCAAGACACCTCCTTCGTCAACTCCCTCGACCGAAGACTTGGGGGACTCCTACCATATGCTACTACACCTCGGTACTTGGAAGTTTCACGACTACTTAGTGACTTGGATCTTTCAAGTCTTCAACCGAGAAGTTTTCCTCACTCGGGAAATTAAGGGAGCACTACCTCAACCTACATGCTTCACTCACAAAGCTTCAACATATAAGCTTCAGCAAAAGAAAAAATTCAAAGAACTTAGTGAATGAGGCCTTGGTGTATTTTACACAATACGTTGAAATGAAGCAAAGCTTATTTATTGAGATCTCCGATAAGTTACAAATACGTACATATACATAAATCAAAATAAACAAACAAGATGGAGCCTTCACAAAGGTTGCTCAGGATAAGTCTCAGCAGTCGACAGAGCCCCATAAAGAGGAGGCACCAGAGGGTGATCATTCGAAGGCTCAGTAGTGGGCAGAACCCCAGAAGGAGGAGGCACCAAATGGTGATCATTTGGAGCTTCATTACACAGTACATCCCCGGAAGACGAAGGCAATAAATGCATTTGGAACAAACCCAGAAACGTCTGATGATCAAGTAAAATCTGACCATCAGATTCCTGCAGTTGGTCAAGCTTTCACTTCATGTTTGTAGCATAGTCATGTGTGAGCATGTGCAACTGTTTATTCTCATGCTTGAGCCCTCTGATCTCCTGTTTGAGACTTATCACTTCAGCCGCCAATGATTCAACTTGGCGGGTTCGAGCAAATAGGCGTTGGGCCATATTAGACATAGAACATGCACACTGAACATTGAAAGCCAGAGAATCCTTAACAGCTAACTCATTAGACCGTTTGGAAAGTAGTATGTTATCTTTGGGAGTGAGAAGGTTCCTGGCCACCACCGCAGCGGTCATATCATTCTTCATCATAGAGTCCCCAATGGTAAGAGGACCAGTAGGGGATAAGAAGGATGGGCGCCATATGTTGTCTTAAGGAGGCATGGCTGCCTCTTCACCAAAGTTCAAGTCGAAACGACGGTCGGATGGGCCAGATATTTTCAGAAATGATGAAGGAGAAATGAGGTCCAATAAATCTCTGAAGTACAAAAATAAGGGGAAATTTCCTACAAGCAATAACTCTATGAACGTACTTCTTGTACACAATTGGTGCCCCTATCAAAGAAAGGGCAGTAGGGTCGTTTGTTCAAAAATCGAAGAGGCACCACTCTCTGAATTTCGAGAAGCGGATTTTCCTGAGTAAAATCTGTCGACAATATCTACACGCAACATCAACTCCTCAGGTACCCCAGATAACTTTGCCAAAGATCTCTGACAAAGTTTAGACATATAAAATTTGAAGGTCCAGCTACCCTATATTACCCACAAGGGTAAAGGAACATCACCACTGCTTGATAATTGGAAAGTCTCTATGTTTGTCAACCTCCGTGCTCCGTGGCAAGGCAGACTGGCAAAAATGCCCAACCTTTACTCATATCCGAGAAAACACTCCCAACAAGATTGCTTGCTCAAAAATCAAAGAGGCACCGCTCTCCGAATCTTGAGAGCCAGACCCCTAACAGGATTACTTGCTCAAAAATCGAAGAGGCACCATTCTTCGAATCTAGAGAGTCAGACTCCCAACATGATTGCTTTCTCAAAAATTGAAGAGGCACCGCTCTTCAAATCTCGAAAGCCAGACTCCCAATAGGATTGCTTGTTCAAAAATCGAAGAGGCAACGCTCTCCGAATTTCGAGAGTCAGATCTTTAACATATCTTATTTCCCGAAAACCGAAAAGGCACCACTCTCCGAGCTTCGAGAGCCAGATTTCCTTGGATAAAGCTTGTCTGCAATCTTCACATGCAACAACAGCTCTCCGGACACCACGGACCACTTTTTCAAAGTGCTCTGACAAAGTTAAAACACGTGAAGCTTGCAGCTCCCACTACATTCCTATGACCAAGAATGGTAAAGGAATATCATTACTACTTGTTGGGGAAACTCCTATATATGGCGACCTTCATCCTCCACGGACAGGCAGACTTGCAAAAATGCTCAGCCCTTCCTCATATCTAAGAAGGTACTCCCAACGAAGCCTCTCAAAATACTCAGCTTTCTTTCCCTTCATAATACCTCTATCAGAGCAAGAGTATCTCATATCATCAGGGTTAAAAGCAAGAGTATCCCATATCATGCTTTTTCCCTATCTTTTCCTTCGCCCTTGTTCTTACCTGCAAGACAAAGAGAAAGAGAGCAATCAATAAGGAGAATGAGAATAATCAGCCGGAACACGAGATCAAACTTTTGATTTGAGACTTACTGCTTGGAACTCTGATTGCTTACTTTGTATGTCACCTCTTTCGGCAGATCTCCTCGCTCAGAGACTTGGGGACTCCTACTACATGGTTTGTATCGCGCTTGACCAAGCCTGAAACTACAAGTAAGCTTCAAGTGAAATTGATACATTACCTTGAGCATCTCCACCGGTTAAAGATACCAATCCTGGATGGAGGAAAAGTACTTCAAGAGAAGATGTCACATCTACCTATGAGATAGATAAGGCAAGTGAAAACGATACCACACTTCGGTACTTAGAAGTTTCGTGATTACTCAGTGGCTTGGATCTTGCAAGTCCCTAACCGAAGAGCTTCCCTCACTATGGAACTTAGAGAAGCATTGTTTGTACCATACCTGACCAATCCCGAAACTACCGAGCACTGGTCAACGTAATGCCGTCAAGGACCCAGAAGTGTTTCCCTCAAACCAAGAGGCTAATCACAGCGCGACACGTGTCGACATCAGAAGTCAATCATAGCACGAAACGTGTCAACATCAGAAGCCAATCACAACACGACACGTGTCAATGTCAGAACAAAGCTAGAAACTCTATTCTATAAAAGGAGATCATTCTCCCACAATATTTCCGAATGTCATTTGTACTAAATCATTCACTAGTACTCACTAAAGGAGAGCTTGAACCTATGTACTTGTGTAAACCCTTCACAATTAATGAGAACTCCTCTACTCTGTGGACGTAGCCAATCTGGGTGAACCACGTACATCTTGTGTTTGCTTCCCTGTCTCTATCCATTTACATACTTATCCACACTAGTGACTGGAGCAATCTAGTGAAGGTCACAAACTTAACACTTTCTGTTGTACCAAAGCACTCATTGATTTTGTGCATCAACATCTTGAACTATTATTGCTTATTTCTTGAAAGTTATCTCACAGTTAGGTTTTCTCTATATTTAAAATTTGGGAAGTTAGCTATTAATTTGTTTTTGTTTAGTCCTTGTGTTTTCTTTTGTTTTGCTCGAGGACAAGCAAAATTTAAGTTTGGGGGTATTTGATGGGTGCATATTTTCATATATTTTTATCATATATTTCCTTTGGATTTTGTATATATGAATGGGTTAAATACACTAATTTATATTGTTTTATTTTCTAGGCATTCAATACGGGAGTTAAGTGAAAAAGAAGTGGAAAATGAGCTTTTTAGGTGTCTAAAGTAATTCCAGTGGAACAAGAGGCTAACTTGCTGGGTAAAGACATGTGCATTACAACAAAAAGATGAAACTGAGCAGTTTTGGAATCAAATAGAGATGGGAATGCTATTCGATGGAATTTAGGAGAGAACTTAATTTTTAGTTTTTATTATTTCCGTTATTTTTTATTTGATTTAATAAGGACTTAAAGGTCCATTAGAGCTAAGATTTGTGGTCATTTATTTGACCATTTATACTTGGTCTTTTCAATGCTTGCCGTGAGTTTTATATATGGAGATTGGTTCTCCATTGTAAAAGAAAAAAGCCACCAAACAAAAAAAAAACACATCTTATAACATACAAGGCTGCGACAAGAAGTGAAAAGGGAGAAGAGCCTTGGGGTTTTTCTTTTCTAGGGCTAAGATGTAGCCTAATCATGAATACTTAATTGCCTTGTGGCATTGTTCTTATCATGTTTTTCTTCTTTATTGAGTATCTTTTGTTATTCGTAATGCGTTTGATTTTTATTTAGATGCTTGATCACCATCTAGGTTTAAATTAGGTTGATTTGATGCAAATTAGGGTAGATGCCATACTTAACTTGGGTTTAGCTTCTTGCAATTGATACCATAACCACCTATTTGTAGATGCCATACAATTAGGGTATGTGTGATTTTCCAACGATTTCTATATAGCTTAATGGGTTCTTACTTGTTTAAATTCATCTAGATGTCATAGAGGGTTAATATGTAAGGATACTTTTGATGTAACCAAATGCCATGGCCGTCGAACAATTTAGGGAAAATCGATCATCAATATTGGGGAACTACTTGAGCATAACATATTAAGGGAATTAAGTAGAATTGGTTACGGTGAATTCGGATGCCCTAGGTTTTATTTTCTCATGTTTTAAATTTTATTATTTCATGCATTTTATTTTAAAGTCATATTTCATGTTTAGCTTAATTCAAATCTTCTATCTTTTCCGTTAAAGTTTCTCCACTATAATTTGTTTCGATTTAGTTATTAAGATTTTAGAATCAATTCGATCTCTGTGGGACGATATACGTGCTTATAAGCTATACAATCATCGGATTCGTATACTTGCGAGCACTAAAATTCGAGACTTAATGAGTTTAATTTTTGTTATCTAATTTTCGCAACATTGGTTTTTTTTTTCTTGGATACTTTGAAGTGCCTCAAACAGCGGGTATTTTTATGTTAAATTATGAATTTGTTACTCTCTGACTTTGTAAAGTTTACTGTCTTAAACATTCAAAATGATTATCTGCACAGTATTTACTTTCTAAAGAATATCACTACATACAAGAATTAAGTATCAGTTTTGTACTTATTGGTAGTTCGTTCGGTATCCAAGCTGTGTGAGAGGGCTTAGGTGATTCCAATACAGGATTATCAATGTGAAATACTAAAAGATCCATCAATTAAAAAAAAAATACTAGGTAGAAAGATCCTTGGATTCCTTACACCGCTTAACCTTGGACGGACAGATGTGCAAAATTTGCCAAAAATTATGTTGGATGCCAAAATATGCAGCTTATGAGGTCTCCTCGATGAACTATTTTCCCTGAGTCCGTTTTTTGCTCACAGTGCTAAAAAAAGGCTTGAGAGAAAAGGCAAGCGTTTTATTATTTGATGCTTCCAACAGATAGAGTGATTGAGTGCTAGTGTGTGTTTTGTGCATTTAATCAATTTATGGACCAAGAGATTGTGCCATGAGTGGGATTGGTTCGGTCTAAATTATTTTCTTTGCCTCGAGTGTAAAGGACATCACAATTTTGTTCAAATTTTTTTCCCCAAGAGTAGCGAAAGACGAAATGAATTAAAACTGGTTTTAAACATTCCATGATAAAAAGTGTATAAATCTTAAAACCAAAATAGTAAACGACAACAAGGTGATATGCGTTTATTGTGTGATCAAATGCAAGAGTTTAGGCGACAACAAGGAAAAATTACTATGCAAACTTGGTATTGGTTGAAGCAACTAAGTGGTAAGCAATTTTTTTCCGATTTCTACAAATTGTAATTGGAAAAGACGGATCAAGCAACTATTAGAAAAGAAGCTAAAATGATGGAGACTAATATTTCATTATGCCAAAAAACGGTGGATGTCAAGGTGGAAGAAAAAGAACAAGAAATTTTGCTTGTTGACAGTCTCATTGAAGAAGACCTCTCACAAGTGGAGGCTCAAGAAATTCAAGGAATGAGTGATTCGGAAACTGTTATGACTTTGTAGAATCATCAATCTAATAATTTGGAGTTAAATTTTCATTGTTGACCAAACAAGAAAATTGAGAAAGGACACATATTTTGATTATTTTTGGCATATTTTAATTTTGTATGGATTAACTTCATGATTATTCCACCTAAGTACACTGAAATTTTTGCTTCTTGAGTTAAAGAATTTATTTTCTTAACAAGGGAGTTGTCAACTAGTTATCAAGATCGTTTGAAGACAAACACGGGTCGAGTTCCTTTCAAGTGGAGGAGTATGATGTAGGATAAGATATTGGTCAATTCCAACAAATCACGATGAAGAAAATAAAATGTTTCAAATTTTGAAAAAGAAGAATTAAAGTTGGAAAATATCGCATTCAATCGATATGGCTATAGAAAATCAGCAAGAAATATACTAGTATTAGAATTCGACCTATTATATGTCGATTTCGAAGAGAATTGTGAATTAAACAGAAGTCATGATAAACCATGAGGCTCACGCATTTAAGACCAAAAATAATTGTTTAGGCTTCCAAAACGCAGCTCTAACACTACTGCAATATTAGCTTTAGGTGTCGGATGATGGTGGCGGTTTAATAAGCCATTATGTCGGATAAAATATATCCAACACATCATTTAGTTATTGTTGGATAACAATGAAATCCTGTCGGTTATATCCGACATAAATTCTTGGCGAATATTTAGTGTCAGATGAAACGCTAAAATTATTAGGGTAAATCACCAAAATGGTCCCTGAGATTTGCATAACTCATCACTTTGGTCCCTGAGATTCCAAATCGATAAAAGTGGTCCCTGAGATTGTCCACCATCCATCATTTTGGTCATTCCGTTAAAAACTCCGTTAAGTGTCCCGAAGCTCTTAGCCGGAAGTTTGGGCAATTTTCAAAGCTTCGTAACTCAATCGTTTCTTAACCAAATTCGACTCATAATATATCAAAATGAAGATAGGAAAGTGTAGAATAAGATTATACCTATTTCAAAGACCAATAGTTACCGGAGATGGCCGGAAAATAGCCTCAAAGTTGACTGGTCCGAGTGAAAACTTGAAAACTCGCCGGAAACTGAGTAAACTTTAAACGTTCATAACTTCTTCAATACTCAACAAAATCAAGTGATTCAAAAAACAAAAATCATACTTCTCGATGAGACAAAGAGAATGGTACCTTTTTGATAGCTAACTCACCGTGGTTTGGCCGGAAAATGGCTCGAAAGTGGCTGTCTTGGTCTCGAGTTAACCACTTTCGAGCCGTTTTCCGGCCAAACCACGGCGATTTAGCCAGCGAAAAAGATACCATTCTCTTTGTCTCATCGACAAGTACGAGTTTCATTTTTGAATCACTTGATTTCGCTGAGTATTGAAGAAGTTATGAACATTTAAAGTTTACCCAGTTTCCGGCGAGTTTTCAAGTTTTCACTCGGACTAGTTAACTTTGAGTTATTTTCTGGCCATCTCCGGCAACCATTGGGCTTTGAAATAAATATAATCTTATTCTACACTTTCCTATCTTCATTTTGATATATTATGGGTCAAATTTGGTTAAGAAACGATTGAGTTACGAAACTTTGAAAATTGCCCAAACTTCCGGCCAAGAGCTCTGGGACACTTAACGGAGTTTTTAATGGAATGACCAAAATGATCGTTGGTGGACAATCTCAGGGACCACTTTTATCGATTTGGAATCTCAAGGAACAAAGTGATGAGTTATGCAAATCTCATGGACCATTTTGGCGATTTACCCAAATTATTATAACCGCCAGTGTTTTTGAATTCTTTTAAAAAAATATATATTTTTAACATATTCCGGCAGTTTTTAAGTTAATGGTGGCGGTTATAACCAATAGAAATTGACTATTTTATTATTTTAGTTTTGGGTGGTTATTATTTTAGTATTCTAGCGGTTATATCCGATAGAAATTGACTATTTTATTATTTTAAAATGTTATATTGATTAAAAATAAATAAATAAACACAAGGTTTAAATTTTTTTTTTTCACTCATGGCCCTGTCGGATATAACAGACACGAACAAAGCAAAATTTTTGGGCACCGCCAAAATAATCTTTGAATGTTTTTTTTTTCACTCATGGTCCCGTTACCTAATCTCTGAATGTTTTTTTATTGTGATTTTTTACACATGCTATCTCGGAGTATATACAAACATATTTGACGGTTTGATCGTTGAAACTAGTTTCGTAGAATGCATATCCTATCAAATTGATAGATTTAACAAACACTTAAGAGTTAATGTTATACTTGCATTTAGTATAAAATAAGATTTATCCACTAGTGTAAAAATTTTAAATTGAAGATCGAATTCATTAATTGCATTCTTATAGGGTCGAGGAGTGTAGCTGTAAAACATCATCAAAATCGGAGCTAAAATAACCGTTAAATTGTGATTTTTCGTTTATAACCATAAAAAACTTTTGTTTCGTTACCTAATCTCTGAACGTTTGTTTTTAGCGATTTTTTACGTATGCGATCTCGGAGTGTGTACAAACAAGTTTGATGGTTGGATCATTGAAAAATATTTCGTAGAATGCATATCGCATCAAAACAGTAGATTAAGCAAACACTTAGAGCTAATGTTATACTTCCCCATCAAGTATAAAATAAGATTTTGTGGTATCCACTAGTGTAAATATTTTAAATTGAAGATCAAATTTGTTCAATGTATTCTTATAGGGTCGAGGAGTGTAGCTGTAAAAAATCATCAAAATCAGAGCTAAAATAACCGTTAAATTGTGATTTTTCATTTATAACCATTGAAAACTTTTGTTCTGTTACCTAATCTCTGAATGTTTGTTTTTTGTGATTTTTTACGTATGCGATCTCGGAGTGTGTACAAATAAGTTTGACAGTTAAATCATTGAAAAAAGTTTCGTAGAATGTGTATCGCGTCAAAACGGTAGATTAAATAAACACTTAAGAGTTAATGTTATACTTCCATTAAGTATAAAATAAGATTTTGTGATATCCACATGTGTAAATATTTTAAATTGAAGATCAAATTTATTCATTGCATTCTTACAGGGTCGAGGAGTATAGCTGTAAAAAGTCATTAAAATCGGAGCTAAAATAACCGTTAAATTGTGATTTTTCGTTTATAACCGTCGAAAATTTTTGTTCCATTACATAATATCTGAATGTTTGTTTTTTTACGATTTTTTACGTATCCAATCTCGGAGTGTGTACAAATAAGTTTGACGGTTGGATCGTTGAAAAAAGTTTCGTAGAATGCATAACGTGTCAAAGCGGTAGATTAAACAAACACTTAAGAGTTAATATTATACTTCCATTAAGTATAAAATAAGATTTTGTGGTATCCAATAGTGTAAATATTTTAAATTGAAGATCAAATTCGTTCATTGCATTCTTATAGGGTCGAAGAGTGTAGCTGTAAAAAAATCATCAAAACCGGAGCTAAAATAACCGTTAAATTGTGATTTTTCGTTTATAACCGTCAAAAACTTTTGTTCCGTTACCTAATCTCTGAATTTTATTTTTTTTTGCGATTTTTAAGTATGCGATCTTGTAGTATCTACAAACAAGTTTGACGGTTAGATCATTGACTAGTTTCGTAGAATGCATATCTCCGTTAAATTTTCCTAAATTTTGAAGTCGGAAAAGTAATTTGTGCTAAATTTTTATTTATGTTTTTCAAGTATTGATTAGACAATATTTAGTTTGTGTGATGACATTTTCATTGTACAATTATCTTTTTGTTTCTTTATTGCATATTTTACATGGGTTATTATCTATTAAACCAAACAATTATTTATTTAATTTTTAAAAACGTATTCTATTTAAATACATATTACTTATTTATTTATTTATTAAACCAAAAAATTATTTTTTTATTTTTTTAAATCGTAACAAAATTTTGGGGGGATTTTTGCTGCCATTTTTTTTTGCCGCCAGTTCAACACTTGCATTCTCCACTCTGCACTTTGCACTCTCCACCCTTCGCAGTTTCTACATCTCATTGCTCTGAAGTGTTCTCGACCTCGATTTGTCATCGTGCAGAAGACTTGGTGTAGTTTGATAACAGGAAAGCTCTAGAACTCAAGTGGGCAGCTCAGCAATTACTACAGGTATTTTTCTAGGGTTTTGGATGACTTTCAATTTTGGGATTTTTTGTGCTTTATGTAGTTCAATTTTACTGAATTAGTTTATGTGCAAGATTTAGGGTTTTAATTCAATTTTGTCCAATTTTCACTTCTTGTATAAAAATTGAACACTGGAACTTACCCAGGAATTAATGTTACTGTTGTCAAAACTTTGTGATGAATGTTCTTCTTTGTCGGATTGTTCGTTCTCATTTTTTATTTTTTTAAGATAATTTAAAATTAAGCTCTGCTAAGTTTCTTCTTCGTATGTGTTTTTTTGGTATCGAAAAGTAATGATTTTGGCAGTTAAATTGGAGAACTTGATTTTATTGCTCATTCCTAAGCAACCTAGCTGACCCCTTTTTGTTTAACTGGAAAATTTCTATTATGGTATAAAGAATAGTACTAGGAGATTCTTTGAGATATTTGGTCATGGCCAAGAAGAACAAGAACTCGGGAAGGGGAGGGTACTATGGCAATGCTTTTGGGCAGGCTGGTGAATGTTCTGGAAGCTCATGAAGAATCGACATAGAAGTTATTGGCTCGAAGGATTCAAGTACTCCGACGAGGAAATCTATTAGTTTGAATTCTAGTAACCATGACAGTTTTGGTGTGCCCATACAAATTCTTCCCTTGTCAAACATGTGGTCATCAGAAAGGAATGATTTCAAACATAGGTTGAATATGGAAAATGCAGTGAATGTAGGGAGGCCAACTTGAAGGGGAAAGAAATGATTCAGAAAGTGGTTTATATTTTTTTTATTATTAATATATTTTCTATCGGTTTTATCCAACAATAATGCTTTTATTTATTCTTTATTAATAAATTCTCTGTCCATTTTAGTATTTTCTATCTGTTTTAGCCGACAAAGAATGCTCTTATTTATTCATTATTAATATATTCTCTGTCGATTATATCTGACACAATTTTTGTCGGTTTTAGAGTATTTTCTGTCGAAAAATTCATTTCTTAACGCTGGCAATTTTGTCGCTTATTATATCCGCCACTGCATCCATTTTCTATCAGATTTTGCTTAAAATCCGACAGTAATATACGTTTCTTGTCGGTTATCATAGCGACACTAATAAATGATTTCGTAGTAGTGTAATTTCTGTAATAAAAATCGGACCTTTTGATTCCCGTCCGATTAATGTAATTTATTTTCGTTTTAATAATATATAGAAGAATACATGGATATTGAACTTGATGTTGCAGAAGTAGCTAATTGAAAACCTCTTGCTTCTTGGTACCCACTTTCAAATAAATCAGTAGTGTAGGTATCAAGTAAAATATGAATGGTGAATCGTCTACTTATATGATACCATTGAATGAATAAATAATTGGGTTAATTGGGTTGATAGTACCCGTGGTGATAGGATAGTCGGAAAAAAGTTACTGTGGTAAAAACACTTCAAAGGTTATATTCTTATTTTAGGGCTTTTCACATGCAATAATATCACAATTTAGAGAAAAACACTTCAAACTCTTTAGAGAAAAACCTAATTTTATAACGCCAAATGAATTTCACAACCAACAACCAATTATGGCACATGACCATTGGATAGACGAGGGATATTTTTCTCCAATATTTGGACTCTTGAAGTGTTTTTCTATAAAATTAATATTTTTTGGCGATTTTTCTAATTCACTAATCATTTTGTTTACGCTAAATCGGTATAAAATTCATGACGGCCAATAGTTCCTTTCACACATTCCATCTCCCAATGAAAAACCACATATACGATTTTAAATTTTCATTGGAAGGTGACATTTGCTATATCCTCTTTATTGTGCTTCGTCTTATTTACAACTGAATCAGATGGCAGTGAGAGTGCTGAGCCTGCCGATGGCGAGATGCCATGACAAATATATGAAAGTTGAAACAATAAAACCTGCTACAAGTTTCCTCAGTTGGAGTAAGCAAACAAGTAGTCAATTTTAGGTGACATATACGATGCGATTCGCACATACGATTTTAACTGTTCAACAGCTAGAATGTCAACGGCGATTAATTATAAAATAATATATGTGCTGTATTCATTAGGGTTAGAGAGTTCAATTTAATTGAAAACATAGTTAAACTGCTTTCTTGTCATTGCAAGGAAGATGTGTGAACTGAGTTTCCTTGTATGAAGGATCGAAAACAAAGCAAAAAACACGGCATTAGCAAACAAGAGTTGATATCTTGGTACAAATAAATTTATTTATTTATTTTTAAATTAGGAAATGTATAATCAACAGTCAGCCCACATTAATTTTCATCATTGATTTTATTTAATCTCATTACTAAATCACTCACATTGGGTGGTTAGAGTGAATCTTAGTTTTTTCCGTTGCTTGTTGGTTTATTTGGTATTGGCGAAATAAATTTGTTTTTAAGCAAGATTTTGTAATGACTGATGAGCCTAACGTTGTTATCCCTACTTATTTTCTTATCTTCGTAAATGGTTAAAAGCTATTACTCACAAGATCGATAAACCCTATAGGATTGAATCTTTGCTCCATTGGGAAGCTCCTCCTACAGATTGATTTAAGCAATTTGATGGTTGCAAAAAGGGAAAATAATAATTATATTTGAGCAAGTGGTGTTTTAAGAGATTTTGATGGTAAATGGATTTCTGAATTTTGCGCCAATTTTGATACAGGTGAGATTCTTACTGCTGAACTATGGGGACTTTATTTGGACTTACAATTGACAGAAGATTAAGGATTAACAAATTATTGGTGGAATTAGAATCTGCAATCACAGTTCATTTGGTGTTGCAAGCTGGCACTAATCATCCTCTGGGTCCTCTGTTTCTGGGTCCTCTGTTTTGGCATGTCAAGAGTTGCTTTTAAGATTGCTGTCACGGCCTGCTGTATGCTGAGTAGTGAGTACAAATATTTGATTTACAAGTTCATATTTATGTATACTAAAATTGGCTGCTTCCTGTTCTGTATGAACTATAAACTAGTAGGACGTCTTTTTCAAGTTTGAACAAATCGTCTGTCCAAGGCAGTCGCATATAATAATAAGAACTCTTTCGCATATAAACCATAAATTTAAATGGAAGTTTATAATTTTGATCCTTGGCCTAAATTTTTCTGTTTGGAATATATCGTAGCATAGTTGAGTAGTACGACAGTAGGATTTACCCTTGTCATAAAATTTATTCAGGCCAGTGGCGTAATGCAGATGGAATGTAATACAAAATTGCATAGCAAAAGATACGTTGTCTGATTAGTATTTTTTGGTGAGTAGTTTGCTAGGTGTTAGGATTTTTACCTTCTACGCAAATAGGGTTAAAATCACACAAAAATAATTGCAAGAGTACAAGGTTGTCGTAGTATAGCAGCTCAAGTAAGGTCGTTTTCACAGGGATTGAATGAATAATTTGTATTTAAACTAATCCTTAGCTAATTATTTAGAACAAAGTTGATTTCGAAAATATTGATTTTGGAATTTAAAATAATAAAAAATAATTTAAATAAAAATAATTAAATAATTGACAAAATAAAGAAAGCAAAAGAAAAGGGTTTTTTTTTAAAACAATTTAGACACTAGGTGTAACATCTCACATCGCTCAGGGGAGTATCTTGTAAACCTTATATTATATTCCCATCTCTACCTAGCACGAGACCTTTTGGGAACTCACTGGCTTCGAGTTCCGTCGGAACTCCGAAGTTAAGAGAGTTTGAGCCAGAGCAATCCCATGATGGGTGACCCACTGGGAAGTTCTTGTGTGAGTTCCTAGAAACAAAACCGTGAGGGCATGGTTGGGGCCCAAAGCGGACAATATTGTGCTACGGTGGAGTCAAGCCCGGGATGTGGTGGGGGCCCGGGCCGGGATGTGACACTAAGGTTCTGCCACCACCATTAACAATCTTATGCAATTTTACCAATTACTTATGAATTTCCACATACGTGCTTTGAATGTTAGGTTTTCCTATCACATATTTTCCTCGTGATGTTCAAGCGAAAACGTATATCTAACATGCAACCCGTCTGTGATATTCAGATCAAATATAAACATGCAAGACTCATTAAGCTTTGTGAAAACCCTTTGAAAAACCATGCAACCCTTAAGAGCATGATGTTCGCCTTAAGTGAACTTACAATTACTAATCACAAGAAGCCCTCTTCAATTTCAAAGTGATGGTCCAACAGAAATTGCATCAAATTACTTGTCTAAAAATCCTATTGGTCGCGAATCACTAAGACAATTAGATAGTTTAATCTCGGTTATTAATAATTCAAAGCAAGCATGCATCAATTCATAAGCAAATTAATAAAATCACATATTCATGCTAAGGCTCGTGGCCTAACCCTAGCAAAAGGACTAGTTACAAACAATCATAATAAAAACTAAAGAAAATATATTAACTAGAAAAAAGAATGAAAACACCTTGTAAGTAAAAAGTCTGAAGTTCTCCAAAATAATGCATGCGTTCTCCCCCCCCCCCCCCAAAAAAAAACCCTAATGGCTAAAAAGCCTTATTTATACTACTCCAAATGAAAACCCTCACAGAAAAGGTTTTCTAAAAACTAGGAAATAAAATAATAAAAAGATAACTATGAATTACATTCCTATTCTGACTATGAAATCTGCCCAGTACAGAAATAGCCACGTTTTTGGACCTTTAGGGCTCCAAAACAGGCCTAAAACGACTCAAAATAAAGATTAGGACCTTCTCTTCAAGTTCCAAGAAGAGCCCAAGTCCAAAATTCATCATCTTCCAGCCCAAAAGTCGCAAATAAACTCTACAGCCCAATCTGCCAGCACTGCACGCTGGACATAAATTAATTCGCCACAATCTGATGCTTAGGGATAAAATTATGAAATTTTGATACAATCTTCTTGACAGATTCACGAAGCCTCTCCAATTGGAATCACTCAAAAATTCCACCGTTTGATTACTTTATGCTCAAAACAAGTTCGCGTGTCCTACATTAAAAATACATAGCAAAACATCAAAATTTCACCAAAATAATAACCAAAATATACCAAGAATAGGGAATAATATATAGTATAAAATCAACTCATCACTAGGAATACCACCCCCAATTGCTTTAATGCATCAAGCATATCCCACACAAAGCTATCTACCGCAACAAATTAAGGGAAAATGAAGTGCATTTTTCAAAGAGGTCCATCGTCCTGTTAGTCGTTCTCCTTTCAGCAGTTTGCTTGGTCACTGAGGCTCAACAATGTCGTCCAAGCGGAAAGTTAGAGGAAGAAAGGCCCCTCCAGGAAAATGTAACAAGGAAAATGACTCTGACTGTTGTAAGGCTAACAAAATGTACACAACCTACACATGTTCACCGCAGTTGTTTGATATATATCAACAATCTGTGATAAATTTATATATGCTAATAAATATTAAATGTGAACAACGAATTAACAGTGTATGAACAATGAAATAATATTAAACGGAAATATTGAAGATCGAGGCTTGCGTACTACAACATCCTTGAAACAGAAATTTCATCCCTACTCAGTGCTTGTAGTTCTACAAACGTCTGCTTCACAAGGATTCAACGATCAAGTTAGAATTCCAGCATCGGAAAACTGACTTCTGGCGAATTTATGTGTGGTTCTCTCAGTAAGAAGGTTTAGGAATGTAGAAGAAGAATTTGATATTTTCTGTGTTCTAAATGCCATGCAGATGAATGTATATATAGTGGGATTATGCCTGTTCGCAATAGGTATGAGAATCAGATGTGACTGTTGGGAGACATCTCTTCAGAGGGGTGTTGTGCTCTCTGCGCTTTTTTCATTGATTTCAGACTTCATCGGAAAAGATGAGTCTGTTAAAAAATAATTTAATTAAAAGAATTTAATTAAAATTCTTTAATTAATTAATTAAAAGTAATTAATTAAAGTTTAATTAATTAATTAAAGAATTTTAATTTTCAGAGCCCAAGAACCAAGGCCCATCTTTTCATAATTAATTATATATATTAATTATTATTTAATTATCAATTAATTAGTACACCCCAAATCTCAACCCTAAGGTTGAGCCCAATTTCATTCTCAATGGTCCATCACTCCAACCACTATCTATAAGAGACAAAGTCTTATAAAGTGAGGAAACCTTTTGGGAATGACCAATGTGAGACAATGAAATTTCTACTCAAAATTTTCAACAATACCCCACATTTGAATGCAAATGTATGACTAGGCTGCCTAAAAACTGAGAGAGAATATATATGATATGCATCGAGTGAAGTGTCTTTTGGACTTGAACTTACCCTAGTGAAAACTTATCAGGTTTACTTTTATGCAGTGGATGTGGAAGATCTTGAATTGTTCACCGCAGTAGTAAACTGAGAAAATATGCTACACACATATCATGTCTGCCACACGTCAATTCATACGGTTGTGTTCATTTAGGCCCTGAATAGATCCTGGATTTCGTAGGAGCTTTAGAGCATTTAGCCATTTCAATTCTCATAAATACGGCCCCCATTTACTCCTACATAGCCTACTTACTGCATAAGCTAAGTCGGACCTAGTTGAATTTGTTTATACCATATTTAGGGCCTCGTATTTAGATCTCGTACAAATACTCGGGGGACTTAAATGTAATTATATGATAAAGGAAGAGGCGAATATGTAATAAGTGATGAGTCCTTATTCTATAAAATGACCAATCACCCTCACAATTAGGAGAGGCCATTTCTAAGGCCAACTCTTAGGCCTGAAACCCTCTCACATCCCCTCTCATATTACAGAGGCTCTCTCACTCACTTCTCAGAGAAATACAATACAATCAGTGTGGACGTAGCCCAGACCTTGGGGTGAACCACGATACATCTTGTGTTATTTACATTTCATGCAGATTCACGGTCGGATTTACGTTGTTCCAAGACCTCCGGTTTTGTGCATCAACATTTGGCGCCGTCTGTGGGAATCGATACGAAAAGTTATGTCGGTTCTCTTTCATTTTTTTCACCTTCGCCGTGAATCTGCAAAATCACATAAACCCAGGAACCAAAGTCACTGCAAAAACCCATATCTCAAAAATGCAGAAATGAAAACTCTGAAACTCAACCACAGTTTCTTCTCTCTCTCCACCCCTAATCCCTGCAAGTCTGCATCTTTTCCTCTCTACTATTGTAATACAGATCTCAAGGTTCCTTTAATTAGCAGGTCCCTATTTATCTTCACCTCTCTCTCTTCGTCCATCCCAGTTGGAACACTTACCTTCTCCATTCTCCTTGTCCGTCGCCGCCGCTCCTCCCCTTAATTCCATCATCAGTTCTGAAGATTGAGACTGATTTCTTGTTGTTGTGGATACCTCTTATTAATCGGAGGAAGAAGCAAGCCACAGGGAGAGATGATGCATGACGGCTTAGATCCGTAAGATCCCCAAACCCAACGAGGATCTGTAAGATCCCAATCCAACGAAGGCAGGCACACCAACCTTAGATCAGAGAAACAGAGAAGCATAGAAGCAACAGAGCAGCAGCTCAGACGGCTCCAAAACTAGAGGTCAGGGATACTGCAACGTGGCCACATCCTCCACTTCCTTCCGCACTTAAAATCAGACAAAAAGAGGTGCTGGTTTCAGCAGCTCACCACCACCGTCAACTCCCAGCGCCGACATTATCTTCAATCACTTATCCATCTACATCATTATCTTCAATCACTTCTCCATCTACATCTATGTATTATGTGAACGACGATCTAGAAAGCGAGAGTGGTCACATTCCCAACTCACTCCGAGTCCCGGCCGAGTAAAAAATCAGCCTCTCTTTTGGGGGCTATTTTTCACTTTTGTACTGGTAAGGATACAGTCGAAGCGTGTGAGCATCATGTGCTACTTCTCGGACTGACCCATCCTAAAACAAGCTCAGACACGCCCCATTTCCAGATTCAGAATTGTAGATACGTTGGGAAAAGAAAAGACGGAAGTTCCTGTTGATAAGAACCGGTTGGATAGATGGAAGGCTCAATGATAGAGACAGAGAGAGAGAGGGGCAGTGAAAAGAGAATATTTCAGGAAAAGCAGTAAAGGTAAAGCAGATTTTCTTTAAACACACAGTTGGAAAGTAAAGGAATTCAGACATCTAATGATGCCAAGCTGTTGCCATCCCACTACAAGGTCATAGCATCCCCTTGTGTCCGACATCTAATGATGCCAAGTTGTTGCCATCCCACTACAAGGTCCCAGCATCCCCTTGTGTCAGTGTCTTGGGACGTTGGATTGACAGGACACCGAGCACCATTATTCCTAAAAAGAGCGGTCCTCCAAGAAAGCAAAAGCAAAAGAGAAAGCAAAAGCAAGAAATAAACACCCCACCTGATTTACTTTTCTCATTCCTAAATGATGTAAATTATTTTTTTTATCTTTCGGAGATATCTGTATAAACCCCATCAGAGGGTAAAAAAAAAAACAAAAAAAACAAAAAGGGCAAAGCCCAAAATAAATGGGCTGGCATGTTGTGGAGGGCGAAGGCCCATAAGCCCGAAATAGCACCAACCAGGTCATCAAAAGTACGCCTAGTACTCAACAATTATTTGGCAACCTGCCACTATTATCACCAACCAGGTGACCAAAAGTACGCCCAGTACTCCACAATTATTCGGCAACCCGCCGCTATTACCACCAACCAGGTGATGAAATGTACAACCCGTACTCTAATATCATTTGGCAACTAGCCATTCATGCCACCAATCAGGTGATGAGATGTACAACCCGTACTCTAATTTGGCAACTAGCCATTCATGCCACCAACTAGGTGATGAAATGTACAACCCGTACTCTCCTTCATGCCACCAACCAGGTGATCAAAAGTACGCCTAGTACTCCAAATTATACATGAGCATTACTCATGTCATTCATACATAAACATTCATGAGCATCACTCATGACAATCATACATAAACATTCATGACCATCATTCATGTCAACATTCATGAGCATCACTCATGTTAACATTCATGAGCATCACTCATGACAACATCCATGAGCATCACTCATGTCAATCAACATAAACATTCATAAGCATCACTCATGTCAATCAGCTTTAAAAGCTTCATTTACAGAGCTCTAGTTTCAAAAGCTTCATTTACAAAAGCTCTAGCTTCAAAAGCTTCATTTACAGAGCTCCAACTTCAAAGCTTCACTTGCAAAGCTTCACCTACAAAGCTTCAGTGCAGGGTACACAAATACCACCTCCGAACAACCACCACTTCGGCCCATACATAGATTCAATTTGAAGTCTCCAGCCAACATACTCTATTGACCGAAGACTTGGGGGACTACATTATGTACCACATATTGGGCCTCATGAAAAATACTTGGGGGACTCTAGCCCATCATTTATGTACTGAGGAGCGAGCCCTTATTCTATAAAAAATACTTCCTCACTTTCATTAGAGAACACCCATTATTCATGTACTGAGGAGCGAGCCCTTATTCTATAAAAGAGACTCCCTCACTTTCATTAGAGAGCACCCATTATTCATGTACTGAGGAGTGAGCCCTTATTTTATAAAAGGGACTCCCTCACCTTCATTAGGGAGCATTGCCGCCAGCTGAGCAACCTCTTCGCCGCGAGCATCACTCCTAACCCATCACTTATGTATTGAGGAGCGAGCCCTTATTTTATAAAAGAGACTCCCTCACCATCATTAGAGAGCATCGCCGCCAGCTGAGCAACCGCCTCGCCGCGAGCATCAACTCTAGCACATTATTCATGTATTGAGGAGCGAGCCCTTATTCTATAAAAGGGACTCCCTCACCTTCAACGCCACAAGCCGAGCCAACCAAGGCAACATAAGCCACGAGCCGAGCCAACCAAGGCAACATAAGCCACGAGCCGAGCAGCCTCACAGCATGTGCTACTTCTAGTTGAACATCATTTCAAATTGAGCACCGCCTCATATCGAGCATCAGTTCAAGACAACATCTAGTTACTTCAGCCCACACATGGACTAAATTTCAAGTCTCCAGCCAAAAGACTTTCTTGACTGAAGACTTGGGGGACTACTGTTTATACCATATTTAGGGCCTCGTATTTAGATCTCGTACAAATACTCGGGGGACTTAAATGTAATTATATGATAAAGGAATAGGCGAATATGTAATAAGTGATGAGTCCTTATTCTATAAAATGACCCCTCACCCTCACAATTAGGAGAGGCCATTTCTAAGGCCAACTCTTAGGCCTGAAACCCTCTCACATCCCCTCTCATATTACAGAGGCTCTCTCCCTCACTTCTCAGAGAAATACAATACAATCAGTGTGGACGTAGCCCAGACCTTGGGGTGAACCACGATACATCTTGTGTTATTTACATTTCATGCAGATTCACGGTCGGATTTACGTTGTTCCAAGACCTCCGGTTTTGTGCATCAACAGAATTCATCAAGTACATTAGACTTCCAATTACTTGAGAATATTCAAGTTGAGATATGGCAATGCCTTTATTTTTCTCCAACTTGCACCCATCATCAAAAGGAGTTGCAGCAGGTTTGCAGTCAAATTCACCAAACCTTCGTAATATTTTTTTCTACATAACGAGGCTGTGTAAGGACATACCCTTCACTATTTCTCTTAATTTGAATTCCTAAAATGACATTGGCTTGCCTTAACTCTTTCATGTCAAAACTTGAATTAAACATTTTCTTTGTTTTGTTTATTACATCTTTATTGCTTCCCATTATGAGCATATCATCCACATACAAGTAGACAACAATGCAAGTTTTATCATTACTCTTAATGTAGACACATTTGTCAAATTCATTTATTTTGAACCCATGTGTCAACAAAGTATGATCATATTTCTCGTGCCATTGTTTTTGTGCTTGTTTAAGTCCATATAATGACTTAACTAATTTGCACACTTTGCTTTCTTGTCCTTTAAGCACGAACCCTTCAGGTTGTTCCATGTATATTTCTTCATCTAGTTATCCATTTAAAAATAATGTTTTTACATCCATTTAATGTATATCAAAGTTGTATACAGCCGCAATCGCTATTAACGTCCTAATTGACGTTATGCGAGAAATGGAGAATAGGTGTTGAAATAATTCAACCCTTCGTTTTGGCAATAACCTTCGGCTACTAAACGTTCCTTGAACTTATCAATGGTTCCATCCGCCTTAAGGTACCGTTTGGTACGTGGGACGGGACGGAACGGAGTGGGACGAGGTGTTCCATCCCACGTTTGGTGCGCCTAAAACGGGTGGAACGCGCTGTTCCACGAGACGAGTTTTGGGTGAATTTTTGTTCCGCCTCACCCCCTGGAACGACTCGTTCCACATCCGTGGAACAAAAAATTATAACCTCTCCGTCTCCTTCTTCTTCCTCCTTGTTTCCATCCGAGGGAATCTTTGCTCCCTCTCCATTCCGTCCCATCATGTCCCGTCCTATCTCGTCCCATTCCGTTCCATCCTGTCTGCATACCAAACGATACCTAAGTTTCTTCTTGAAAATTCATTTATGACCAATTGGTTTACTATCGGGAGGTAAATCAACAAATTCTCATGTGTTATTTTCCATAATGGATTCCATTTCACTTTTAATTGCTTCCTTCCATAAAGGAGCCTCGGAAGAAGACATTGCTTCTTTAAAAGTTCTAGGTTCATTCTCGGACAAAAAAGCAATGAAATCTGGTTCAAAGTTTTTAGAAACTTTGATTCTTTTTCCTCTTCTTGGTTCCACATCATTTTCTTGGACACCAGAAAAAGAGGCTTCATCATGACTATGATCATGAACCCTCTTTGTATTAGAACCAGATTCATTTTCTTTGTAAGGAAATATATCCTCAAAGAATTCTGCATCCGCTGATTCTAATATAGTGTTAACATGTATGTCAGAAATCGAAGATTTTACAACAAGGAACCTATAAGAAGCACTATTATTTGCATATCCAATGAATACGCAATCAGTATAATTCCATATTGTGCACAAAAATCTGAGAAGGCAGTAGACTCATACTCTCATCCTCTATCGGATCTAAGTGCTTTGATTTTTCTCCATCTTTTGATAATTAATTATATATTAATTATTATTTAATTATCAATTAATTAGTACATCCCAAATCCCAACCCCAAGGTTGAGCCCAATTTCATTCTCAATGGTCCATCATTCCAATCACTATCTATAAGAGACAAAACCTTATAAAGTGAGAAAACCTTTTGGGAATGGCCAATGTGAGGCAATGAAATTTCTGCTCAAAATTTCCAATAGTTGTTCGGCGGGAGCACCAAGGCTTACCTTACTCTTAACAGCTTTGAGAAAAATGGTGATGGTGGCGGTCCTTCAGAATGTGACAACCATTACCACAATGACAACACACCAGTGGTGGTATTGTCGACTGGATGGTATAACAACTGAAGTAGGTGTCATAACCACGTCAGAATTAATGGCAACGGGGATAGTGTGGTGGTCATGGTGGTAGATGAGTGTGACTCTACTGAGGGGTGCGATGCAGACCATAACTATCAGCCTCTTTGCCCTAACAACATTGTTGATGCCTCAAAGGCTGTCTAGAAAGCCTTGGGCATGTCCGAGGACAATTGGGGTGGCCTAGAAATCACATGGTCTGACGCTTAGCTACATTGAGCTTAATCTATCATGTTGCTTGTTGCTTCTTGTTTATGTTTATGAAATTTACTTGTAATATGTTGTGTGTATATCATAGAAGCCAATATATAGAGCAATGACTTTGGTTTATGTGAGCATAGCACACCCTTTGCATTGGTGTGGATTAAGATGAAAGAGCACTAACTTCGATGGCAATTATCAGTAGCCACCATGCAGCCACAGAATAAGAATCCATGTCCTATGTAAGACCATTTCCAACCGAACGAATGCCAAATGGCTCGTTTTAGCCATCTGGTCATTCAAGATATTAATATTTTAATGAATAGTACATGACTATATTTGCCTTCATCTTCAACCGAGGGCTAAAGGGCCATAAGGCTCGTTTTAGCCATGTTACAAAAAAACCATCTCCAACCGAGGGCCAAAGGGCAAAACATAATTTATTATTTAGATTTAAAAACTACAACAACTTAAACAACATGTTTTTTAAAATGTTGTTTAAGTTTCATGTTGTTAAATGTTTTTTTTTATGTTGTATAATTTTTATGTTGGTTAATGTTATTTAATGTTGTTTTTTATATTGTTTTGCATTTGAAATTTGGCCTAGAATTCCTGTCGGATAAATATATTCCTATCGGTTATATCCGACAGAAATGCTCAATTTTCTGGCCCAGCTCGGGGCTAGCTGGCTGGCTTATTTGGGCCAGCTGGTTGGCCCTTTGGCCGTTTCAGATTCAGTGAGGCCCACGAGCCCTCTGGCCTACCCCTTAGTTGAAGATGATTTTCGGGTTATTTTCGACCCTCTAACCTTCTGAACCCTTCAATTGAAGATGGCTTAAACATCTCCATTGTAACAAACGCCACTATTTCTAAAAAGGAATAGTACAAAGTCTCATTATATTGAATCTTTTTGTTTATTTATTTATAATTAAAAATAGTAAGTAAATCTTGTCAGAGAAAATGCCCACTGAGCACCCATTGCATTGTCTAATCCCATTATTAATGTCAATGGCTTTTGATAAAATTTAATATTTTTGCAATCAAGTCCTACAATTTCATAGTATACTTCCATCCATCCTCCATCGGTAGTGTTCTTGAACAACCTGGGCAAAATTATAAATATTAAAAATAATAAAAACTTGTAAGATAATATCACATAATCATACTAAATTTAAAATAGTATAAAAACAACTAAAACTAATTAAAATCTACCTCCATAAAAACTTTATAGTTCATTTCTGAATAAATCACTTAAGATCTGATGGTTAAATCATCTTCGGCACTTCTTTCTTTCTGTCAAAAAACTTAACAACGCAAAAAAACCACAAATAAACATCATAATTTACTTAAAAGAGCAACGAACATTAAATTTTTAGTCAAAATGAAAAACTAGAAGGAAAATGATTATAGTTAAAACAAAATAGTTATGCCTCTCTGTGCATCCTCCTCAATGCCAAACCTTTTTGTACTCAACACTTTTCACTGCAAAACAACAATCCATCGTATGAATTAACAAAAAATTGCATGCAGAGGAGACCTAGGCGAGATTTGAAAATATACATTCAGATCTTAGAAGATATGAACTCAAAGTGGGAAAAAACTCGGACCTGATCTGATACAAAGAGAGGAGAGAGAGACCATGATGCATGAGCAGTGTTAGCGATGGTGGGTAACTGATAGGAATATGGAAAGGATGGGGTTGAAAGAAAGGAGCTTCAAGGTTGAAATTGAGGTTCGAAAAGAAAGCTAAAAGCCCAATGAAAAAAACAAAACATAATAGAAAAGCCGGCGATGGACGACGGATGCCAAAGCCGCCGACTCTCAAAACAGAAAACTGAATGAAAGCAAAATCGGATCTGAAATTGAGGAAAATGAAAGAGCTCTCACAAAGGGAGAGAAAAGCTCTCACAAACGGGAGAGAAAAACTCTCACCAACTCCTCTGCAATCCAAAATAAAATAAAGGGGAGAGAGAACTTTATCTCTGAAGGAAAAACACAAGAGAAAGAGGAAAAAACAGAGACGTGACAGTGAAAACAAAGAGAGAAAGGAAAGTAAAAGAGAGAGAGAGAGGGGGGGGGGACAAGGAAGAAAAAGGAAAATGAAGAGAGAGAGTTAGCTGATTAGATTTGGGCACAATATAATAACAATTAAAAAACTTAATAATTATTATTTTGACATTAAAAGAATCTAATAATTATGATTTTGCATGTATAAAGCAAAACAATGAATTTATAGGTTATAAATTTGAAGAATGACACCATCATCGGTGTCGGAAAGCCTAAAGGACACCAAACATACACAACGGTGCAACCGACTCTCAAAAAAACACTAATAGTGAATGGTGTGCTCAAAACAATGTCTTATGGCCTGTTTTCTAGTAGTGAATAGTAAACATAAACTTGTCTGTTTATTATTTTTTTCTTATCATGCCTCCTAATCGATTATCTAAAGACGGAATTGAGTTCCGTCTCTATGATATAAAGCTATCATATAGAGACGAGCCGCCTTAAGTGTTAACCTACATGTCCATGCATATTAAAACACAAAATGAATCATTAACCTGGAGTCAACATCGCCATGATCAAAGTAAACCAAGATCTTCTATGCTTTTGATCACCCAAATTTATTGAGATGCTTTCTTAGTTATGTGTAGCAGCATGTGTAGGAATTTAGTTTTATATTTTGACTTTTTACTTAGGGTCCAAGCAATAGCCTAATGGAATTCTAACCTTACACTCTAAACAAATCCTTTAATTAACTGAGACATATTAGGCGTTGGACAGAGGGTAAATATCAGCTACATATATGAAATTCAATTGCTTAATTAATAAAATTTGACGACAAGAGTTGAAATAAAAGCAAAAGAAGTGAAATTGAAATAATTCCCTTTATACATACATATATATATATATATATATGTATATATGTCCATCAATATAAACATCTTTTTAACTAATTGAAAAAGGTCAAACTGAAATTATTAAAAGGAAAAAAAAATGGTGGAGAACATGTGAAGGTTGGGTACATTTTGCCGGCCTTACAGCAAAGTCATTCTCCTGGTTGCATTGTCCAGGACGGGTTTTCCTTCCTCTAATTCTGCTGCTAGGACGACAACATTGCTGAGCTCAGTGACAAGCATATTGGGGAAAGGAGAATGACCAAGGCCTTGTTTGGTATGGATGGTTGGATTGAATGGATAACTAATTATTTTCAAGGTATGTCAAAAGAAGAAATCAAAATTTGTGGCCAATTTGGAGGTAGAAATGGATTATTCAAGAAAAAAAGTTATCTATTTCAATCATTCCCAAAATGGGAGGCAATAAAAGGAAGAAGTTTTCTTCATGTCTAATCCTTTTCTAAAATAAAAATCATTCTACTCTTCCTTCATTAGGCATTGAATTTAGAGAGTAATCCATTCCACTCCATTCCTCCTTTCCCTACGAGCCTTAGAGCAACTCCACCCATGGAGCCCTCCCCCCTGACAATCAACTATTCAATCCACCCTATTGAACAGTAACTGCCTTAAATGAATAGTAATTACCATTAATGAACAGTAATTGTCATTTACATCTCCACCCTTGGAACCCTCCCCCTGGCAATAAGCAATTAAAATAATAGTTTTTTTTGTTTGTTTAAATAATAAAAAATTGCAAAAGCTCTGGTCCCCTCTCTCTCTCTCTCTCTCTGACACAAAAAAAAATAAAAAATTGCAAAGCCCTCGGGCCACAGGCCCGTCGACTCCTCACCCCCCCTTCGCTCGGGCTCCCACCGTCGCTCGGCCTCCACACGACTGGACCTCTCTCCACCGGGCCTCCGGCCCCTTCTTCTCCACTGTCCCCCGAGCAACCCACATGGGTGGAGTTGCTCTTATGGGCCAATTTCATAGTTGACTGCTTGTGGAAACTTGTGGTATGGGTAGTATTTTATTTCTTATATGAGGTATTCATCAATTTCCCCCCTAAACTTGTGACTATTGGCCAATTTCTCTCCTCAACTTTAATTTTGGCCAATTTCCCCTCTCAACTCTCATAATTAGTTAATTTGCACCCTACTGTTAATTTTTTAATTTGATCATAATTAAACAAGTGTGTGTAAGAAACTAAATAAGATGTATGTTAATCATTTTCCTATGTCTTTATCCTATTACAAATAGATTAAAATTTAGAATTTTACAATTTATTATAGATAGTATTATTAGTCATAATAAATCAGTATGGAGTAATTTTATTTGATTTTTTACTATACAAAATTGATAACGAAAATGATTGATGTGTACATTTTTGTATGTGAATACAATTTTCTTTATAAAAGTGAAAGCTAAGTTCAAGTAAATTGCGGAGAATCGAGCTTTAGTGCAAAAATGGCTAGTTAATTCATAATTTTCGACTCCTTATTAAGAATAACTCATTTTATTGAAATAGGTCTGATCCATGAGTTTATGATTATTATTTCTTCTTCTATATGCTTTAAACCTGATTCATAACTTTTTCTTATAATCAACCCATATCACATACTAATTATATTATGTTTTTGTACATTTTACCCTATATTATGCAGGTGAGTTTATGTTAATTTTAGTACTTTGTTGGAAGTTATTAGAAAGATTGAAAGAAAAAAAAAGATGGAAAATTAAAAAAAATTAACAGTATGGTGCAAATTGACTAATTATGAGAGTTGAGGGGAGAAATTGACTAATTATGAGAGTTGAAGGGGAAAATTGACCAATGGTCACAAGTTCAGGGGGAGAATTGATAAATACCTCTTCTTATATTCGTCATGGGCATGAACATTAATCCATGGTTTGAGTCAACAATTTGCCAATTTTTAAAAAGGAAAACTAATGAAAAGGGATTGAAAACTTTGAGTTTTAATGATAAGGACAAAATAAAAGGTAAAGTGAATAGTACCAGGATTGACTTTTTAGTGTTAAAATGTGGTTTTTCGTTAAAGTGAACAGTACCGGGTGCTTTTCGTTAAAGTTCCCTTTTTAAAATTGCAAACAAGAGTCCCAGTGGTTTGCCCAGAGGGCAAAGATCACATCACCAATGCCAAAGGACAACAAGAAGCAACGCCAATTGTATTAAACAAAAAAAATATTACTCTAGCCCAGATAAGCCAGGACTTACAATCGTGTTCATTTATTGTCAATATCAACGTATTTCAGTTGTTTGGGATTCGAACTTTTTGTCGATGACATGTGAGTAGTTAAAACGTTCCTTTTTTGTCTTTACCTTTTTTATAAGGTGATATTCTAAGCAACTTTAATTTCTACGGAGGAGATTTAAACTTTAGTATAAGAGATACATAATACCCTAACCAACTAGTCCAACTCACATCTACAAAATGAAACAAGTATTGGAACCTTAGAATGATTGGGTAGAATCCATTTTAAAATTATTCTTGTTTGCCGTTATGTTGATGGAGTGTCAAATAAATTAAAAAATATTTTCTTCTTCATTTTTTTTTATTTAAGAAAAATGCTAGTAGCTTTCGTCTATGACAGAATGTAATTTTGTCTTTCTACAAACATCCATGGATAATTTGGTTGGGAAGTTTCTATAAATACCCACCCTCAAATGCTTTTATGCATCAAATCAAGCATATCCCACAGCTAGCGTAGAGACACATAAGGAAATAGAGAGAAAATGAAGAGTTTCTTTTCCAAGGAGTCCATTGTTCTATTAGTAATTTTGCTTTCAGCAATTTGCTTGGTCACTGAAGCTCAACAATGTCGTCCAAGCGGCAAAATCAGAGGAAGGAACGCACCTCCTGGACAATGCAACCAGGAAAATGACTCTGATTGTTGCAAGGCCGGCAAAATGTACCCAACCTATACATGTTCACCG
Source organism: Malus fusca (assembly GCA_035220775.1). Classification (NCBI taxonomy): domain Eukaryota; kingdom Viridiplantae; phylum Streptophyta; class Magnoliopsida; order Rosales; family Rosaceae; genus Malus; species Malus fusca. The sequence goes on along the minus strand of CM069065.1, from coordinate 21,629,020 downwards.
CCATTGTCTGGTGGGAGCACCAAGGCTTACCTCACTCTTAACAGTTTCGAGAAAAATGGAGATGGCGGCGGTCCATCAGAATGTGACAACCAATACCACAATGACAACACACCGGTTGTGGCATTGTCCACCGGATGGTACAGCAAGGGAGATAGGTGCCATAACCACATCAGAATTAATGGTAATGGGCGCAGTGTGGTGGCCATGGTGGTGGATGAGTGTGACTCTACTGAGGGATGTGATGCAGACCATGACTACCAACCTCCTTGTCCTAACAACATTGTTGATGCCTCAATGGCTGTCTGGAAAGCCTTGGGTGTGCCTGAGGACAACTGGGGTGGCCTCGATATCACTTGGTCTGACATTAATTAGTTTCGGTCTATAGCTTGCTGATTTACGTTTACGTTTAATGTGGATTGTGTTCATGTACTATACTGTTTAAGAAGCCAACATACAGGATTGACTTTCGTTTAATTATGTGATCGAACATATATATTAAAATTTCGTTTTCTTATACTTTGACTATTGTGAAATAAAAACCAATATGATCAAACCTTGAAGCAGGTGTCATTTTTTAGTTTTTCTTTCATGTCAAGACATACTTGCCTTCTAATCACAATAAGATAAAAAGAAGTCATGAATGTAATATCTAAATTAAGGCCAGAATTAAAAATATCGAAACGTTTAGAAGCACTGTTGATTGTAGCAACACATATAATTATAATTTTGTTTTTACTGTTAAGTACCCAATTTGAATATGTATTAGTGTATCAGATGAACTTGGTTGATTCCAAACATGAAACGTCCTTAATCTTATGTTGTTCACAAAACTTTTGCCCCAAGAAGACGAAAAACAACCTCACCAAGCTAAAATTTAAACCTAGTAATGCTTGGAACTTGAGATTGAAATACAAAATAAATTTCGTTGTTCCAAAACTCACCTCTTCCAATATCAACATGAGCTGACGTTCAAATGTTCAGAAGATCGATGGTACCATATTAACAGCCACAGTCTACTGAGTGCAAAAGTTGGATTATTTATGATAGTCCTAACTCCTAAGCCTTGCTTTGTAAATGCTATTGGAAAAACAAAAAGTGAAATAGAAAAAGGAAATTTTTAGATGGATGTAATTAAGAATTTTGTGTTTGTTTCTAAGTTATTATAGGTTTGTTTTTACTTTATTCCAAGGGGCACTTAGTAATACTGTTTATAAGTGAGAGGTTAAGTTTGATTCTCGTCAAACGTGAAATTTGAACCACATTATTGCTAGCCCATCATGAGGCTTAACCCACCCCCCTACCCATTTAGTGTAGATAATATCGTTTGTTAAAAATATATATATATTATTCCAAAGTATCAATTTACTTGTAATATTCTAAAGGTTATTGCTTGGTTTTATTTCCTAGTATTTCTATTTTGTTCTATTAAAAATTCCTCCAAGTAGAATCAAAGTATTACTAGTACTGTGAGAATAATTAAAAGAGAATTCTGAATTGGACTCTTAAACTTTTATTTTTAGTAAATGCACATAATTAAAAAGGATTAAAAAAAGGATTAGGAACCCGTCGATGACGCATTACCACTGGGACGAAAATTAATAATGCATACACACCCTGGTAGGGGATCGTTGGGAGTGCGGGTTCGTTCCCCACCGATCCCCTCCCCACCCCTCCCTCCTCCCCAAACATTTAACAATTCAACCAACAAATGCTATCGCATGTCCCCAAAAAAAGTATTAGGAACCCTAATCGTAAGTGGAATCTTCATTTAAAATAATCTGTGACGTTACCGTCATGTTAATAGAGTGTATATTTATTGAATTTAAACATCATGATTCTTTCATCGTTGCGTTCTGGCAAAACCAAGTTGCAAAGAAAAACTAATTTTCTTCCATGTCAGAATGTAATTTTGTCATTCGGCTAACATCCAAGGATAATGTTGTTGGGAAGTTCCTATATATACTCACTCACAAATGCTTTTATGCATCAAACCAAGCATATCCACCACAAGAGCACAATTAGAGAGATAGAGAGAAACAGAGAAAATGAAGAGTTTCATTTCCAAAGAATCCATTGCCCTATTAATACTTCTTCTTTCGGCAATTTGCTTGGTCACTGAAGCTCAGCAATGTCGTCCAAGCGGCAGAATTAGAGGAAGGAAGGCCCCTCCAGGACAATGCAACCAGGAGAATGACTCTGATTGCTGTAAGGCCGGAAAAATGTACACAACCTACAAATGTTCACCACCACTGTCTGGCAGCACCAAGGCCTACCTCACTCTTAACAGTTTTGAGAAAAACGGTGATGGAGGCGGTCCATCAGAATGTGACAACAAGTATCACAACGATAACACACCGGTTGTTGCATTGTCGACTGGATGGTACAACCATGGAAAAAGGTGCCATAACAACATCACCCTTAGTGCTAATGGGCGTAGTGTGGTGGCGATGGTGGTCGATGAGTGTGACTCTACTGAGGGATGTGATGCAGATCACGACTACCAGCCGCCTTGTCCTAACAACATTGTTGATGCCTCGAAGGCTGTTTGGAAAGCCTTGGGCGTGCCCGAGGACAATTGGGGTGGCTTAGATATTACGTGGTCCGATGCTTAGTTAACTAGTGTAATGTGTCTAGCTAGCTAGCTACTTGTTGCATTATGTCTATCTATGTGTAATGTGTTGTATAATTATGTATAGAAGTCAATATATATATATAGAGTATTGACTTCTGATTGTGATAAAATGTATTCTAATTAGGTGTAACTTTTTTTTTCATTTCAATAAAAATTGCTTTAGTGATATCTATATAAATGGACACAATGTAATCTGATGATTTAGCAGCAGACAAGTCCAATGCTCTATTTTAGGTAGAGGCTAGAGTAGAGAATATAGAATGAGATATAAACAAATGGTCTAATTTTCTCTCTATAAAAAAATTGTCTAGGAAAAAAGTTGATGGCGATTCTATTCGACTTCATTCAACTAAAAAACAACACTGTCCTCGTTTTGAATGAGATGCAATATTTGGTAGTGTTGAGAGCATTGAATTATGGATAATGCTTGTGTCCTCTCATGGAGAAACTTACTTGTCTTTCACTTATAAAATTTTTATCCTCTGAATATAATAATCGAAATCGTTCATTCTTCTTTCATCATCAAAAGGTCATCCGCACAAAAAATTATTCAAATATTTGGAAATATTTTAGTCATTCCTATGCATAAAAGAAATAGACAATTCATCATAAAGATGGTATTTGTTATCAAAACCGTTGATTGGTTTAACACGTATCATTGTTCTAAAAATCCCCGCCTAGGCCCCACCTAGGCGCTAGACGACTGACCACTGTCCCAATTAATGCCTAGGTGTTTGAAAATTTAGACATGACGCCTAGACCTTCTGAGGTGCCCTCCTAGACCGCCTAGGCACCCGCCTAGTCCGCCCAGACACACCTAGACACCCCGCCTAGGTTGCAACTCACTTAGACAAAAAATAGATAACTATCATTTTGCATTATTTTTTTTAATAAATTGTAAGAAACTTGTTGAATACTAAAATGAACACAAATTATATGCTTGTTCCCCATGTTTTCATTATGTTTCAATACTTCATAATATATATATCATTCTAATTTGTAATTTATGATGTAATTATATATATTTTAAGTATAAACAAACACTTATTTACAAGAAATATAACAAATTTACTTAAATCCGTCTAGTCCGTCTAGGCGCCCGCCTAACCGCCTAGGAGCTAGGCCCCAACTCACTGCCCGACTAGCACCTAGCGTCTTTTAAAACCTTAACACATATAGATGACTAAACGATCTTCAAATTTATAATTTTTAGATGATGATGAAAAACAAAATGATTGGTTGTGATTATAATCTCTCAATTAACAACAAAGGAAATTGCAACCATATAATTATAGCACGTCCCAATAGTCCACAAGACTACAACCAAATTAACAATTGGGTTTTCTTTATAATTTTTTTTTTAAATTCCCACACTTGAATATACACGAACACATAACAAACAAGAGTAAATTGTAGCTATGGTCCCTTAACTTTAACTCAATTGGAGCAATGGTCCCTCAACTAAAAATCAATTACCAATGGTCCCTCAACTTATCAAAACTTGCAGCTATGGTCCCTCAACTAAAAATTCATTACCATTGGTCCCTCAACTTTAGTTCAACTGGAGAAATGGTCCCTTAACTTTAATCCAATTGTAGCAATGGTCATTCCAACATAACTCGTTTTGACAAAAATTTTGACGTAGTTGACGAAAAGGACCATAATTACACACTTTGATGAGTTGAGGGACCCTAATTATATAAATGGTTATTCCAACATAACTTATTTTGACAAAATTTTGACGAAATTGATGAAAATGACTATAGCTACACATTTTGATAAGTTGAGGGACCAATGGTAATGGATTTTTAGTTGAGGGACCATTGCTCCAAGTTGATTAAAGTTGAGAGACCATTGCTACAATTTACTCTAACAAACAAATATAACTATGAACATCATTTTGTCAACGGAAAAGAAATAAACGAGATTGTCGAAATGGCTACAAACCGAGCTACATTTTGACTTACGTTTTTATTATTTTAAGTCACAAAATCAACATTTTCTAAAGCTTTGTTGCAAATAATTAATTAAGATTTGATTTTACATAAATTATTCATTCAATCACTGTGGAAACAACTTTACTTGAGTCGTTTATACTACAAACTACCTTGTTCTCTTGCAAATATTTTTAAGTATTTTTATCCTTACTTTTGAAAGTTGTAAAAATCCTATCACTTCCTCTCTTTTTTTCTTCCTGGGATGAAAGCGCAAAGGATTCGACGGAGGTGTGTAGGCGATGGGTACGAGGGTGACGTTGGACAGAACGGCGGTGGAGGCTGGTGGTCTGGTGCGAGATGGTGGTGGTGCGCAGCAAGTCTGGTGTGGGCGAGAGCAACAAGTTTGGGGGGACGACAACTGAGGTTGAAGGTTTCAGTCAAATTTGGGAAAACAACAGACGGTGGCTTGGTTTGGTGCTTCAGCGTGGCTCGACTCCAGCTTCAATGTTCAGCAATTTTTTTATTTTATTTTAAAACCGCTAACAACTAAATTGACAAATCCAAACTAGACAAAAACATTCGACAGAAGAACGGATACCTAACACAAGCAGATTAATTTCAGAACGATCAAACTTGTTCTGTTATTAAGTTGAAATAAACGAACGGACAAACAAACAAATATGACTATTAACATTATTTTATTAATGCAAAAGAAATAAACAAGATTTTCAAGACGGCTACAAAACAAAAGTTACATTTTGACTTATTTGTTCACAAGTGAATAACAAGCATCCTATTTATAATAAACTAAACCCTAATCTCTAAACGAAAACCCAACTCTACTAGGTTGGGCTCAAATCCAAAATTTATTAGGTCATCTTCAACCGAAAGGGGCTATGTTTAGCCCTTGTCAGATTATAGTCCTGCAAAAAAATATTTTTTAGTGAACAGTGTCATGCCATATTTATATACCATCTCCAACTGAAGGAGGCTAATTTTTTTAACCCCTTCAATAATTTATTATTTTAGGTTTGTTTGGTTAATTGAATTGAACTACCATATTAAAATAAGGATTCCAAATATATTTTGAGCGCTACTTGAAAATGTGGCCATTTGAAAATTATTCAAAAAATTAAAGGAAAGATTATTGGAAGAGGTAAGAGAGATGTGTGTATGAAAATATTGTTTGAGGTGAATAGAATGTGAAGAATTGAAATAAAATGAGGTATGATAATATGAAAGGGTGAAAAGAATGTGAGAAATGGTGTAGAGTCTTAGGTATTTATAGGAAAAACAAAGGGTAAATTACACAAAACTACCTCAACTATTGGTCTCATGACACTTTCATACCTCATCTTTTAAAATTGACAATGTCATACCTCATCTTTAGAATTTGGTCAATTTTATACCTTCCGTTAGCCTGACCGTTAATTTGTCAGTTAAATGCTGACGTGGCTTGATCCAAACCCCACTTTCTATTAAAAAATTAAGAAAATATTAAAAAAAATCATTTAATATATTTTAAATATTAAAATAACAAAGAAAAGTGAAAAAAAAAATTATTCAAAACCCAATTCGTCCCCACCCCACCCCCTTTCTCTCCTCCCCCATCTTCTTCCCCTGCTGCCTAGAAACGAAACGAAAAAAAAAATTCAAAACCCAATTCGTCCCCACCCCACCCCCTCTCTCTCCTCCCTCATCTTCTTCCCCTGCAACCCAAAAACGAAACGAAAAAAAAATAAAAAAAAATTCAAAACCCAATTCGTCCCCACCCCACCCCCTCTCTCTCCTCCCCCATCTTCTTCCCCTGCTGCCCAGAAACGAAACGAAAAAAAAACTAAAAATCAAAACCCAGTTCGTCCCCACCTGAGACTTGGGCTCGCACACCCATGGCTCGCTGGACCTGGGTTGGGTGTCCTCTGGGTGCCCCGGAGCTTCACGGAGACGAAAGGAGAGAGGGTTGACGCCAATGATGGTTTTGTACCGTCATCGGTGGGTGTGGGCGTGTAAATAGGTGCGTGAGTGTAGATCTGGGAGAGAGGTATAGTCTATGCGAGAGAGAGGGGGAGAAAGAGTGAGTAAGCTGAGAGAGAGGGAGATGTTGGCATGGGTGGGGAAGGGTGGGGGGTTGCACGGAAGGGGAACGGGAAGGGGTCGGGGTAGGGGGGAGATGGGAATAGGTTCTGGGATGCAAAGAAGAGAGAGAGGGGGAGAGAGAGAGAAGAGAGAGAGAGAGGAGAGAGAGAGATTTAATATAAAAATAAAAAAATTTAAAATTTTAAAGATGATGTATGACATTGTCATTTTTAAAAGATCAAGTATGAAAATGTCGTGACACCCATAGTTGAGGTAGTTTTGTGTAATTTACCCAAAAACAAAATTAGATTTTAAATATTTTTTTTTAAATTTCATCTAAAAGAATAAAAAACCCAGATGGGCCCAACTGAACAGACTGGCTGGCTAGCTAAGGATGACTAGTCACTTGGAAACTGACTTGAAAACGTAAAAACAAAGCTTAAAACACTAAACTAGACTCAAAGAATGCAAAACTATACTTTAAAACATTAAAACAAACCAAAAGACTCAAAACAGCAAATAAACACTCAAAACTGCCTTAAAAACAGTTTCTGGGCAGTTTTGAACACCTAACACTAAATTGGACGAAATTGGGTTATGACTTGACTCAAGACACTTAAAAACACAAACTAAATTGATTTCTAACTAATCTAACACTTCATAATAAATGGGGATTGAGTTTTGACGAAAATTGAAAACAAGAACAAACTTTGTAAATTGAACAGATTCTAAAACGAATTTGATAAAAGTGAATGGATGGAAAGCTAGCTAAGGGGTTATTCTCCACACATGTTATACTTGCATAAAAATGATTTCCAATTGCTTTTCGATAAACTATGAATACTCAACGCCCCAAATTAACCGTGAATTGCACTAATTAACCCTCAGTTTTTCCACAAGTTATTGGGTTGGATGATTGCATACGACAACCCAAAACATTCCCTACAAGTTCCCTACATGAATTGCATAATAGAGATACAAGCAAGAATCATTAAGTTCTATGAAAACATAAGCATTGACGAGGCACTCGTTACTATGAATTGCATGAAACTTATGCCAATAATTTACTTAACACGATTGTGATCAACAACCTTTACTACTTATGAATATAAGTTCATAACGATTAGGTGAAACTTCCTTATATCCTAGCATCAAACTTATGCATGAAAATTAAGCGTGCACTCTCAACCAACATACACAAATTAGTTTTAATTCATAGAGATAAGTAAATTAAATTCACAATTCATGAAACGCAATTGGAAGTAATCAAATCATATAGCAAGCATAAACATGGTTTTGAATCCCCCCCTAGCCAATGGGGGTTTAGTTCCTCATACTCGCAATTACATAAAGATAACTCAATTTAAACATTGAAATCAAAGATAGAAAACACCTAGAAACGCTCCAACACTCCCAAGGCTTGGGCATAGGCACGGCACAAGATGTTCCTTCTCTTTCCTTCCTTGCAAGCAGCGGCACTAGAGGTTTTGGACGGTTTTGGGTGGTTTTTATGGTGTAGAATGGATGGGGAATGGTATGGAAAGGTTTAGGATTGATGGGTGGTGTGGCTAGGGATGATTTTTGGCTGAATTTGGAGAGAATGGTGATGGAGAGGTGTGGCTAAGGCAAGGATAAAATCTGTTGTGTTTTGATGAATATGAGATGTGGTATTTATAGGCTTGAGAGATGACCACTCCATTTCCTTTGCATGTGAGCTTGTGTGGGTGTGTGTTGGCATGTTTCCTCTTTACATTTACACACACATGCTTCATCATTTCAACCACAAAACACACACATTTTCTGCCATGTTTTTCCCTTTACATTTACACACACATGCTTCATCATTTCAACCACCAAACACCCACAATTCCTACCCATGTGTGTGTGTTTCCTTTGCCCATGTGTGTGTGTTTTTCCTTTGCATTTGCAGACACATGTTCTTCATTATTTCAGCCAACAATCCACCCATTTTCTGCCCATGTGTGTGTGTTTCCTTTGCCCATGTGTTGCCTTTCTCTTTTTATTAGCCAAATCTGCTTAGCCCTTTTCTGACCTTTCAGTGTTACAATGCCCATAACTTCTTCTAGAAAAATGAGATTAACAATCCGTAAATTGCTCCAGAAAATAGACATCCGTAGCTTTCCACGCATATAAGGCTCATTCTCTCATTCATTCTGAGCTGTTTGTAACATGCTTCCAAAGTCAGATAATCTGCACAGGCAGTTTTGACGAATTTATTACTTAATAATTCACTTGTGCTACTTTTCTTTTCTTTGCTTGATAAATCACACAAAACACAAAAACATAGTAAATAGCTCAAAAATATAAGGAATTAACTAAGAAAAGACAAGTGAATTTTATGTAAAATATATATAAATATAAGCTTATCAAACGGGTCGGGTCATATTACCTGATAATATTAATGGGTTGATTTCGGGTCGGGTCATATTACCCGTTTAGTTTAACAGGTATTACACAACACGACCCGTTAAGCAATCGGGTATGACACGAAAATGACACGAACACGAGAAACATGATACGAATGTCAGGTCAACGCTACGTGAATAGGCAGGCAGATTTCATATTCAAACACATGACAGATGGATACAGATTCAGATGACGGTTGGCAGATAGATTCAAACAGGCAGGCAAATTCTGTTAGGCGGACATACTTTACTGCAGATTCTATTCAGTAGACAAATCCTAATTGTTGGAACCTCCAATTGTCCCACATCAGCCATGAGGGAAGAAGAGAACCCATTTATATAGAATTACCCCACTCTAACTAACATCGATGCATTTTGTGATAAAACCCCACACCTGAGGATTGGGCAAGTGCTAAAGTGGGGACTTTATCGGTGTTATTGGAGTGGGCCATCGGCCCGTCAACCTGAAAATTTCCACATGGTATTAGAGACAGGGACGGGCCCGTAATGCCATGTGATTGGGTGGGTCCCCATTGGCCCCGCGTGATTGTCCATGTAGGCCAAAGATGCCACGTGTTTGGGTGGGTCCCCAATGACTCCGCGTAATTGGGTGAGTCTCGACATGGCTCCACGTGGTTGCCGATGTGTGGAATTTCACGTGTGACCCATAAATTGTTGGAACCTCCAATTGTCCCACATCGGCCAAGAGGGAAGAAGATAACTCATTTATATAGAATTACCCCACTCTAACTAACATCGAGGCATTTTGTGATAAAACCCCACACCGGAGGATTGGGCAGGTGGTAAAGTGGGGACAATATCAGTATTGTTGGAGTGGGCCCTCAACCCATCGACTTGAAAAATTCTACATGTAGGCCAAACAAACGAGATTTCTATATCTCCACTGCAGCAACGAACATATAGAAGCAACCATTATCACTCGAGTGGTCACAAGTCCAAATACTCGAATGACATTCACAAGAAACTTCCAAACCGGTCACCAACATGTGTGGGTGACGTTGGACAAATCGGCGACGGAAGCTGATGGTTTGGTGCGTAATGGTGGTGGTGCGCAACAAGTTTGTTGTGGGCGAGAGTAACTGTTAGACATGATCATGGATCTATGAGCGGGTAGCAGCAAGCGGATTTGTCGGATTTTTAGGCTGATTTAGGCAAAGTGTTGCAGGCTAAGGTGCAGCGCGGTTCGTCAGACCTGAGTTTATGGTTCTCGGTCGTGAGTTCTGGTGCACCAAGCTTCGAGCAGTGGTGAGCAGCGATTTGGTACTATTGCAGGTTGTCAAGCGTGGCAGGACGCGCCGGAGGTTTAGGGTTTCAGTTAAATCTCGGCAAATAGCAGACGGTGGCTTGGTTTGGTGCAGCGTTGGCATGGCTTGGCTGCAGCTTCAATTTTAGCAACTTTTTTTTAAAATACTAAAAACTAATGACAACTAAATTAATTGACAAATCTAAACTAGACAAAAACAACCACAAGCGAAGCGTACAAATTTCAAATAGAAGCCGATTAAATCTCAAAAAATAAAACATGCCCTGATACTAAGTTGAAAATAAACAAATGGACAAACAAACAAATATAATTAAGAATATTAATAAATTAAACCCTAATCTCCAAATGAAAACTTATTCTAACAGGGCAGACTCACACCAAAAAAAAAAAACCAACGTTAAATTTGTCCGTACACAACAAGCCTCTACCTCTCTCTCGACATCTTTGAGGCAGGTGGCGATGTGAGCGGTCCTTCAAAATGACAGAAAATACACAATGACAACATCCTTTTTGTGGCATTGTCCACTGGATGACGACGGTACAACAATGGAGGACTCTTCCCAACATCACAATTAGCGGTAACAATTGCAGTATGGTGGTCATGGCGGTGGATGAATGTGACTCAATTGAGGAATGTGACATGGCCATGACTATTAATCATCTTGTGTTAACATTACGGTCTAGTAGTATTCCTCTTCACTTGTAAGTAGGAGGTCTTAGACTCAATTCTTGCCAAACACGAATTTGAACCGCATTATTATGGCTAACCTAGTGTGAGGCATAACCCCCCCCCACCCTCTCAATGTAGATTATATCGTTTATTAAAAAAAAAAATTATCGACGGCTCAAAGGTTATTTGGAGCATTGGTGTTCCTCAGAACAATAAGGTGCCTTTAGAGTAGTTCCACCCCATGCTATTAGGTTGGCACCTAACTTGAAAAATGGACCGGCATCCCTTTTTTTTGCTCCACCCTAGCCTAATAGGCTGGCACCCAGCCCAAGCCAAGCCATAGGCCGGCCCAGAATCGACAGACCCATAGGACGGCCCATCTGACGCCAGCATGGCGTTGGAGGGCATTTGAAATTTTTTTTGCGCCAGACGCTTAAGAAGCACGCGCTACTAGGCGTGAGTCGCTGACAAGAAATCAGAGGCGGGGCCCGCATGCACAGGCGCACTCAGAGAACAGATGGGGAGACTATATGGCCCGTCCTAGGCTGTTGGATTTCCAACGACTAGTTTTCTAGACCGTTGGATTTCCAACGGTCAAAATTTTTGAATTTGACATCCAACAGCTGGTGACGTGGGTATAGGCTATTGGATTTGAATCTTTTTTCAAATCCAACGGGCTAGATTAATTAAGTAAATTAAAATTTATAAAAAATTAATGAAAAATTAATGAAAAATTATTAAAAATTGTTAAAAAAATACATAAAATTTTAAGTTTCATTTTTGCTATAAATACCTAACCCTCATCTTCCACCTTACACCACATTTGAATATTTTCAACACTTTCTACCAAAGCTTTCATATAATTTTTTAGAGAAAAAAATGACTACGTAGAAGCTCATCGAAGATGTTACGTTGTGTGAATGCTGGGTTCACACTACTCATGACCTAATTACGGGTAATGAGATGGATAAGCAAGAAATGTGGAGTAAAATTACAAAAGCGTTTTGCGATGTACATGGAAAAGACGCCAGAAGTAGTCAAGGTCTTCAAGGTCGTTGGAAAAAAACTCAACGCATCCTTTACTTGTTGGAAAAACGTTATCTCTCATGCTTCTAGTAATCTAAGTAGTGGGACAAGTTTAGCAGATCAGGTAACAATATTTTTATTTATTTATATGTATTCCACCCGCATCAATATTTTAATTTATTTATTTGTGTTACACCCACATTTTATAATATTGTCTTATCCCACATTTATAGACACTACAAGCACAAACATTCTATAATGCGAAGAACCACAACAAATCATTTAGCAAATGGGAATGTTGGCAAATTGTCAAAGATTGCCTCAGATATAGAATTGTGGCGAATAATACACATCATCATGATGGACCGAAGAGCCTCGACATCAAACATTCTAGCAGCAACCCTGACAATTGCCTAACGAGCTTGCAGGATACCAAAACAACGCTCCACATCCTTCCTACACCCCTCTTGACATTTTGTGAAGTGTTTTTCTTTTTCACTCTGTGAATGTGGCACTGTTTTGACAAACGTTGTCCACCTTGGGTAAATGTCGTCTGCAAGGTAGTATGCTCCGTCGTATTTATTGTCATTAACCCAATATGTGCATCTCGGCACTTTTCCTTGCAGTAGTTCGTCGAAGACTGGAAATTGGGTAAGGACATTTAGGTCATTCTGAGCTCCTGAAACACAAAGCATGCCAAATCCATGTATCAAATGAAGCCACCACTTCCAAAATGATACTTTTGGCTCATTTTATGTCGCCATAAGCTCCTTGCAATGCACTTGGACAGTTTTTCCAAGTCCAGTGCATGCAATCGATGCTTCCAATCATGCCAGGAAACCTCACATCTCACCCTTCCTCAGAAGCCTTCGCATGTCCCTTGGCGTGGGTTTCCGGAGGTACTCATTGGTGTAGAAGGCTTCAATTGCAGAGCAAAACCGCATCAGGGACTCCCGAACAGTTGTTTTTCCCATCCTCGCGATCTCATCCACTTGATCCGCAGATGCTCCATATGCAAGCATTCGAAAAGCACCTGTAATTTTTTGTTCAGGAAGAAGACCTAGAACATGAAAAGCATCATTTTTTTGCACAAAGTATGGATCATGGTTGCAAATAGCACTCATGATTTTGTTGAACAAACTTTGTTGCATTCTAAAACGACGTCTAAAAACATGATAAGGGAATACGTTGTTGGGAATAAAATAATCTTCCAAGAGATCTTTACCTCGTCTTTCCCTTTTTCTATCGAAGTTTGCGGCACGTCTGGGTTTGGCTATCTGACCCACAACTTCCATGACACGGCGAGAATGTGAGGCCCTCTGCCTTCTATGGTCATCATCTTCATCCTTCTCAACCTCATCTCCACCTCCACCTTCCTCGAGATTGACCAATTCTTCCTGTTGTGCCAACAATCTTTTATGTTGGTCCTCAAACTGTTTATACACTCTCCTTGAAGAAGACATTGTAAGAACTCAAGATTTGAAAACGATGAAGAATGATTCTGAGCTAAAAAGAAGGATTGAGTTTGGAGTGAGCATGGATGTAGGGATGTAGGGTTTATATGGACAAAAAAAGTAAGGATGAGGTTCTGGACAATGTCACGTGGCACTACATGATTGGTTGAAAATCTTATCGAAATATTGGCTAAATTATTGTAAACAGATAGTGCCACGTGGCGCGTCGGGATCGGTTGAAAATCTAATCGGAAATCTATCCACAAAATAGTACGTTCGGATATTGATACATGGCATGACAAGATTGGTTGAAAATCTTATCGAAATCTTGGGTAAATTATTGTAAACAGATAGTGACACGTGGCGCGTCAGGATTAGTTGAAAATCTTAGCGGAAATCTATTCACAAAATAGTACGTTCGGATAATGACACGTGGTGGCGTGACGAGATTGGTTAAAAATCCTATCTGAAATTAAAATTATTTTTTTATTTATTATTTTATAAAAAAAATTAATAATATTTTAAATGGGCTAGATGCCAACGCATTTTGTTGGGGTGAAGATCGTTTGTGCCAGCACATTTTTAGAGGTGGAGATGCATTTGACATATTACTGTTAATTGAGATTTATCAATGTTCACTGAGTGGATTAAATGGGCTGGATGCTGATGCATTTTTTTAAAGGTGGACTTGCTCTTAGATATCACATGGTCCGATGCTTGGTGCTCTGTTGCTTATGTTATCTTATATTTTGGGAATGTGAATTTAAAAAATCGGAACCTCTATTTTGTTCTAAATCGATTTCTTCTGTACTGTTTTTGCATGTGGTGCACACATGTTTCTGTTTATTCCTGTCTGTTTTCTTAGATCGACAAAGCATAACAAGTGTTGGGAAAGGTGGTTTCATCTTTTCTCCGTCCGCGGCCGAACTTTTACAAAACACATGAAAAGGTACAACGGTGAATAGGGGGAATGAAAAACAATAGAGGAGACGGAGAGAAGGTCTATCAACGTAACATGCCAAACTGTCTAACTAAAAAGTTATTCATTGTCGATCCTGATTGAATCAAAAAATAAACATTCGTCACGAAAACGAGAAGATCAACGTAGATCAATGTAGACATTCCTTCACTACATGAAACATAAACACCATGTTGATCAAGAATGTGTGATCCTAATTTACGAGCATGTATGCCGACAAAGGGAAGAAATTTCAGTCTGAATCTCCTCTTGATTTCGCCAGAGAATAAAAGTTACTATGCCTACAGATGAAAGTGAAATCATGAATGCTCAAGTTCAAGCTAAATTTTGATTAAACTAAAGAAATATAGTAGTACAGACCCAATGTCTATCATGGATAAATGAAGTTAGACGATCATCTGGCTTCTGTTTCCCAACATCGATGCTTCGAAGAAAAATAAATCCAACTAGCGATGTAACTGAAATGTACATACAATGACCGTGTAAACGAAATAGTTACCCTCGCATCAAATCAATGTCAACATGACTGTTACGCATATCCAGTGGCCGTGATGCCTGCCACGCGGCCAATGAAGCACTTTGGCTAACACTCTGATCTGGTTGAATGCTGTTTAGTGCAACCGAATTGTCAACTGTCTCGTGTTCCAAGTCTGTGACACCTTCTACGGCTTCCCTTTTCTTGTTCTTTGTCTTCGAACCACCCCATATGAAGCTACCTACTATCACCTGGATTCATCCACCACGTGTTTCAGCCTCAAAGTTAGCAAAGGAAGGGGAAAAAATAACTCCTTTAAGACATTTTCTTATCTACTAATGTAAACTCGTATCGTTCAGATGAAAATTATGCTGGCATGTTTCTGTTCTGGTGAAGTCACCACTCTATCCGATTACCATTTACGGTCACAGTAACAATATTTGTAAAGAAAACAGCACCAACCCCATAAATTTCTTTCCCCATTGAAAAGATTAACTATCAATTCATAAGAATGACAAAGATTTACTGATCAAACACAATAAACAAAAGCTAAAGCAATGAAGAAGTTGCTACCTGAACAGGGGTTGCTGCAATAAGCATCCCTCCTACTCCTCCACCAATGACACGACCATCAGGACTAGCAAGGGAGACGCTCAGACTGCCATTTCGGTTTCGGGAACCACCAATTTCAGTGAGCAAGTAAGAGCCTGAGAGACATATTATCTCAAACCGTCCCTAAAGAAGTCGCAAACCACAAGAAAATAAACTCAAGTGAAGAAAAAAAGAACCAGAAGCTTCGGTGAAGAAAAAAGAACGAAAATATGCGAAGGAAAATGCATAAATGTGTCTGTCTGTGTATGTATATGCGCACGCGTGATTGTGTATGTAGGATTTGCGGAAAAAATCCACAAACATAAACGGATGTTGAACTCAGATTCCTTTTTCATGAATAACCTCATAGCCGTAAACATTACCCCCAAAATTCCAAATATACAAGAAAATATAAGCCTAGAATTACTCAAACCTTCACAAAGGATCAAACTGACCAAGAAGTTCAATATTCATACCTCATATGTGACTGTACCACCAGAAGTTGAGGGCTGACGTAGCGTCACAGTAGAGACAGCACCGTTGGCTGACAAGATGCACACAGCTCTTGGCCCCTGCTGCGAAAACGCCATTATTTTTGTTGCAACATCCTGCAAGAAAAGATAAGCTGATTTCAAGACAACAAAATAGATAACAGTCAAACCTAAAAAAGAAATATCTTCAAGAACTCGATTGTTTATAACTTAATATAGCAGTCATGACAGAATAACAATCACCCAAGTGAAACTGATGCACCTCAATGCTTATCTTTTTATTTTCCAATAAGATTTCATAGCCTATATCAAAGTCAACCACCTTAAAATCATGGCTACCTCAAACTACCAAATTCAAGCTGACTCGCAATTTTGGCTCATTTGAATAATTGCTAGTCCTTTATATACTTATGATGTGTAATATCTCTACATCTCCAATAGTTACTTATGCATAATTAAATTATTACATTTATGGACATTAACCTATATACATAACTAAGCCGGCACAGGACTCATGAATCTGGCATCATAGGGCTTCTGAGCCACTCATTTAGTTGCAGACATAATCAGAATCTACACCACTACTTCTTGGCCACATTAAAATATCAATAGAGAACTCTTCATGACAAAAGAAGTAGGTTCTTGCATATATATGATTATATAATACATGTATATATATATGGATGAGTTTATTTGGCATACTTCTCCCACTGCAATGCTGATAATATGTGGAGTAAATCCCATCCCAGCAGAACCAGACAGCAATCCGCCTAGCAAAACAATCAACCATTTGCAACATCATTTTCATACAACAAGTTCCAATGCAGGGCAAGAAGCATAAATTTAAATCATGTAGGTAGTCCGCAACGACTTATTGAAAATGTAGTTCTTTTTACTACATTTATGTTTAAAATCAGCCTGTATAATTCCACATTTTAATGCCCTTGGATATGTACCAAATGTATCGAAATTGCCCGAATTCTGTTTGGCCATTAGAATCATCCTGTCTACTAAATGTTGCAATAGTTTTGAGATAGTTTACATGACAGTAGTGGGAATGTCAGTATATTTACTTCGGATAACAAGCATTCGAGTTATAGGCACAGACTTCAAGCCGCAACTAATATCAGATAGGCAGATAGTGAACTTTTAAAAGCAGATCATAAGACAACGTAAACGGACGCATTACATTATTTAGGATACCCTAACTTAAAAAAAGTTCTCTGAGATTTCTCTAAATTATGAATACCATAGGAAAAAAAATTCTTCAACAAGATATCACCAGCGTTACTAACAAATATCCCAATAGAGAAAAGTAAAATTGCTATTGCAAGTCGCAACTTACCATGAGACACTAATTGTTGCTTCTTCCCAGACCCTGGTGGCCGCCCTCTACCCCGTTTTGGGCTTGATGATACTGTACCAGGATTAGCAGATGCTGCAGGAGACAATGCCAATGAAACAGTCCCATCAGGTCCATATTTTCGAGGTCTTCCTCTTTTCCTTTTTAAAGATTCGCCTGGTGGCACCGCGGATGGTGCACCCAGATTGACACCATGCTGTGAAATAGCCGAAGAAGGCCCTACTGGCAATGTTGATCCAATGTTACTTCCTTCAATATTGGATTGAAATGCTATATTTGTATTAGATAAGGGATGAATGCCTGGTGATCCATGTATCCCAGATTGTGTTCCGGAACCAGTTATTCCTCTAGACGTAAAGTAAGAGGCTGACCCCGACAATGCCATAGGGTCCCTCCGATCCATGCATTTATTTGATTATCTTTCAAAGGCAACCTTGAAGCCCCAACTTTGCAACTCAATGCAAAATGCTCCCTCGTGCTCTAATACTCACTGTTCAGTACTAGGACAGCTCTATAGAAACACAAAATTCAGCAGAATGTGAACCCAATTTGCAAATACTAGACAAGTTTCTAGGTATCGAAAATTTGGATGCAGAATACTAACACTGAAATTACTACAAGATATACATTGTTTACAAAACTGAAATATTATACATCTTTTCAGGATGTGAACATAACAAAACCGATAAATTGATCAGATTTCACAGATGAATATGGAATTAAAAGCTAGAACAAAAGAGAGAGAAAAAAAAAACCAACTTGGCTATATGCAAAAGAAAAGCTATGAAATTTAAGTAAAATTACAACTTGATTAGAGCAACAGCCACAAAACTTTTAACAACCAAGAAAGCAAGAGAGAAAAGGAAGTTCAAAATTCAAAGGCTAATAATAATTATGTAGGAGAAAAGACAAAGATGGAAGCTACTTTTACAGCTTACCAAACCAAGGTAAGCAAGAAAAAGGCTTCATGCTGAAGGGAAAGAGCAAGAGAGACTGGAAGGAAAGAGGTCCACTGTCACCAACCCATTATAAATCCTTTGACACCAAGCATCTTCAAAGGCAACCCCATAACCATATGCATCAAATCCAAAGCTCTAATATATCAAACTTCAAAATTCAAAACAACCCCTCTCAAGAAAAACTTTTATTCAAAAAAGGCTACAACTTTGAGTCAATGCCAACATGTAGGAACAAACCCAGTTCTTGTTTTGGCACCACAAAGTGTGAGAATGCAAAAGAAAAGATAACCCAAGTAAAAAGATGACAGACAGGGAGAGAGTCAAAGTGGTATTTTTTCAAATAGGTTTAAAGGTCAGACTGTGGTGAAGAAGAACACTGTGTGCTTCTCTAGGTCTGGGACTAGGGGAAGGGTAAGAAGTTTGAATTGTGTAGGGAGGAAAGAGAGAGAGATTCTTGAAGGGGCATTAAAGGTCGAACTGTTTTTTGGGAAATGCAGGAAGGAGGGGGTCATTTGGTGTGAGAGAGAGCGATATTTACTACTGGGTCTAGCACAAGTCCTTATCTGAATGCATTTCTCTAGGATGTAGTTTACTCTCTCTCTCTTTCTTCCTCTGAGAAAAGCTGCTTATCGTTCTCTGTTCAAAAGCACCTCTCTCTCTCTCTTGTGTGTGTGGCACAAGTGGAATTGGCCCAATTGGGTGATGATCCCTTGCTTTGCCTTTGCTTCCCTTCCCTTGTTGGACTATTCAATTTCATGGGATAGAGTTTGAGAAGCAAACAAAAACTTGACAGAAAAAGCACTTCTTGTTTGGATAATACCGATTATTTATTCGAAAATAATAGGAAAATCATGATTTTAAATTATATTTTGAATGTTATATCCTGTGACAGTTGATAGTTGAATATTTTTATTAATTATTTAATTATACACTGTTACGACGCTTGATTTATAAAAATAAGTTCAAGTAAATAATTTCTATAGGATCATTTTTATTTAATTTTTTTCTACACTTAATATTTTCTTTTGAAAAACTATTTATGGATTTTCTTTAATTTTAGATATGTATAAACTCTTTGAGGAAGTCTATCCAACGCGCAAGTTAATGTGTAGGGGATAAATGTGACTATGGAATCGATGTGTTTCCGTAAAGATAAATGATCATCACATCACATTTTTCTCTCCCTACGTAGTTTAATTTGAGGGCCAAAATTAAAAAAAGGTATGTAAAAGGAGGTGTGTAGTTCTCATTTTTCTTTGGTGTATATACACACTATGAAGTTCTAAATAAAGTTGGCCACAACTTAACACGATAATGGTTCCAGCACATAAAAATTTATATATACGAAAATGTTGCACACAACTTAGTCTTTGGGTTAATTTTGTCCCTTTTTTTTATCAAAGAAAAGGCAAACAGTCTAAAATAATGCTAAATCATAATGAATTGGTTTGCGAAAAGTGATAACTTACCTAAACCAAGTCAAACCAACCACTTACATATAGTATGAGAAATGATTAATACAACATTTTTCTCTCCTTACACATCCATGTTTAAACATTATTGATGCACAAAATTAGTGAGGATTTTGGTACAACAGAAAGTGTCAAGTTTGTGACCTTCGCTAGATTGCTCCGGTCACTAGTGTGGATAAGTATGTAAATGGATAGAGACGGGGAAGCAAACACAAGATGTACGTGGCTCACCCAGATTTGCTACGTCCACGGAGTAGAGGAGTTCTCATTAATTGTGAAGGGTTTACACAAGTACATAGATTCAAGCTCTCCTTTAGTGAGTACTAGTGAATGATTTAGTACAAATGACATTAGGAAATATTGTGAGAGAATGATATCCTTTTATAGAAGAAAGTCTCTAGCTTTATTCTGACTTTGACACATATCGTGTTGTGATTGGCCTCTGATGTTGACACGTGTTGCGCTATGATTGGCTTCTAATGTCGACACGTGTCGCGTTGTGATTGGTCTCCTAGTTAGAGGGAAACTCTTGTGGATCCTTGACGGTATAACGTTGACCGGTGCTTAGTAGTTTTGGGATTGGTCAAATATGGTACAAACAATGCTCCCCTAAGTTCCCGAGTGAGGGAAGTTCCTCGATTGGGGACTTGCAAGATCCAAGTCGCTAAGTAATCACGAAACTTCTAAGTACCAAAGTGTGGTATCATTTTCACTTGCCTTATATATCTTACATATAGATGTGGCATCTTCTCTGGAAGTACTTTTCCTCCCTCCATGGGTGGTATCTTTAACCCATGGAGATGCACAAGGTAATGTATCAATTTCACTTGAAGTTTACTTGTAGTTTCGGGCTTGGTCAAGAGCAATACAAACCATATAGTAGGAGTCCCCCAAGTCTTTGAGATAGGAGATTTGCCGAAAGAGGTGACAGACAAGGTAAGCAATCAAAGTTCCAAGCAATCAGTTTCAGATCAGAAGTTTGATCTCGGGTTCTGGCTGATTGTTCTTCTTCTCCTTGTTTTGTAGTCATCAACAAGGACAAAGAAAAGGACATGGAGAAGAGATGATATGAGATACTTTTGCTTTTGAAGAAGTAACTTTCCACATACTTATTCTTGAACTGGGTTGGAGGGTCTTCTGGTTTCCTCCAGAGTATAAAGCCGACTCAAGAATTTGAGGGTCAAAACAAGTCCATCAAATCAAGAGTTCGTTCGACCTTGATGATATAGGATACTTTTGCTGTTGACAAAGTAGTGGATGTGGTATGGATGGGCTTTGCTCTTTGGTGACAGTGTCAGCGAAATGTTGTTGAAGTTTCTTGAGCTCTTCGGATAGGGCAGCGATGCTGAGCTTGGACTTGATTTAGACTCCTCCGTCTGGATTATGCGGTTCTGTAGGAAGGGCATCGTGCTATAGTGATATGTTCCAGCTCATGTTAAACCTTCTGCTTCAATCTTTTGCATAGTGGAAGTGGTGCACAACCTTTGCATTTAAATGGTCCTTCAGGGCACTACTTCTCAGCGACTCATCCATGCTTGGCAGTTTCAGTGTAAATAGCTAGTATCGTATCAACTGTTCTGAGGTATTTGCCGAATGGATTCGTGACCTTGACAACAGTTGAGGATGAGTACTCGAGAGCAATGCTAGGTGAGCAACCAGGCAAAGGTTTCGGGCAATCAGTTCTAGATCGGAAGTTTGATTTTAGGTTCCGACTAATTGTTTTCTTTCTCCTTGTCTTGCAGGTAAGAGCAAGGGCAAAGGAAAAGACAGGGAAAAAGCATGATATGGGATATTTTTGCTTTTGACCCCTGATGATATGAGATACTCTTGCTCTGGTGTGGCTGGTTTGCAGAGGTATTATTGGGAGGGGAAGAAAGCTGAGTATTTTGAGAGGCCTCGTTGGGGGTGCCCTCTCGGATATGAGGAAGGGTTGAGCATTTTTGCAGATCTGCATGGCCGTGGAGGATGAAGGTCGACATATATAAGAGTTTCCCCAACAACAAGTAGTAATCTTATTCTTTTACCTTTCTCGGTCATGGCAATGTAGTGGGAGCTGCATGATTCACGTGTTTTAACTTTATCAGAAATCTTTGACAAAGTGGTCCATGGTATCCGGAAAGCTGATGTTGCGTGTGAAAAGTGTCGATAAATTTTATCCAGGAAAATCTGGTTCTCGAAACTCGAAGAGCGGTGTCTCTTCGATCTTTGAATAAGCAATCCTATTGAGGATTTGGCTCTCGAGATTCGGAGAGCAATGCCTCTTCGATTTTTGAACAAGTAATCCTGTTGGGAGTGCTTTCTCGGATGTGAGGAAAGGTTGGGCATTTTTGCAAGTCTACTTTGCCACAGAGCACGGAGGTTGACACATATAGGGATTTTCCAGTTATCAAGCAGTGGTGTTGTTCCTTTACCTTTGTGGGTAATAGTAAGGTAGTTGGACCTTCAAAATTTATGTGTCTTAACTTTGTCAGAGATCTTTGGCAAAGTTACATGTGGTATCCAAGGAGCTAATGTTACATGTGGAGATTGTCGACAAATCTTACCCTGGAAAATCTGCTTCTCGAAATCCGGAGAGTGGTGCCTCTTCGATTTTTGAACAAATGGCCTTGTTGCCCTTTCTTTTATAGGGGCACCAATTGTGTTCAAGAAGTACGTTCAGAGAGTTACTGCTTGTAGGAATTCCTCCCTTATTTTTGTATTTCTGAGATTTATTGTACCTCATTTTTTTCTTCATTATTTTTTAAAATGTCTGGCCCATCAGACCGTCGTTTGGACTTGAATGCAGTGGAAGAGGTAGCCATGTCTCCTCAAGACAACATATGGCACATATCCTTCTTATCCCCTACTGGTCCCCTTACCATTGGGGACTTTATGATGAAGAATGATATGACTGCTGCGGTGGTGGCTAGGAATCTTCTCACTCCCAGAGATAATAGACTACTTTCCAAACGGTCTGATGAGTTGGCTGTTAAGGATTCTCTGGCTCTCAGTGTTCAGTGTGTGGGTTCTGTGTCTAATATGGCCCAACGCCTATTTACTCGAACCCGCCAAGTTGAATCATTAGCGGCTGAAGTGATAAGTTTGAAACAGGAGATCATAGGGCTCAAGCACGAGAATAAATAGTTGCACAGGCTCGCACATGACTATGCTACAAGCATGAAAATGAAGCTTGACCAGTTGCAGGAATCCGATGGTCGGATTTTAAGTGATCATCAGAGGTTTGTGAGTTTGTTTGAAAGACGTTTATTGCCTTTGTCTTCTGGGGTTGTACCACGTACTGAAGCTCCAAATGATCAACCTCTGGTGCCTTCTCCTTCTGGGGTTCTGCCCAGTACTGAGGCTCCAAATGATCACCCTCTGGTGCTTCCTTTTTTAAGGCTCTGCCGACTACTGAGACTTCTCATGAGCAACCTTTGTGAAGGCTCCCTTCTATTTGTTTATTTTGATTCATATATATGTACATATCTGTAACTTATCAGAGATATCAATAAATAAGCTTTACTTCATTTCAGCGTATTGTGTTAAATACACTAAGGCATACTTCACTGAGTTCTTTGAATTTTTTTTTTTGTTGAAGTTTGCATGTTGAAACTTCGTGGGTGGATCTTGTAGGTTGAAATAGTGCTCCCTTAATTTCCCAAGTAAGAAAATTTTCTCGGTTGGAGACTTGAAAAATTCAGGTCACTAAGTGGTCGTGAGACTTCTGAGTATCAAGGTGCAGTAGCATATGGTAGGAGTCCACCAAGTCTCCGGTCGAGGAAGTTGACGAATGAGGTGTCTTGCTTAGTAGCCAATTTTCCAAAGTAACAAAACTTCACCATTTTCCTTTCTAAGTGGTAGCCCAACACTCATCCTTCATATATATTTGGTATGAAAGTTGTTAGACCCAAAGAAGGGGAGGCCTAGGCCCTTTTATTTTGTTTTGAATTTTCGAAAATATTTTTTTTAATAGGTGAAGCTTTGATGTTGAAGTTTTGTAGGTGAAGTTTTTGTGTTGAAGCTTTGTAGGTGAAGCTTTATAGGTGAAGTTTTGGTGTTGATGCTTTGTAGGTGAAGCTTTTGTGTTGAAGCTTTGTAGGTGAAGTTTTTGTGTTGAAGCCTTGTAGGTGAAGCTTTTGTGTTGAAGCATTGTAGGTGAAGCTTTGGTGTTGAAGCTTTGTAGGTGAAGCTTTTGTATTGAAGCTTTGTAGGTGAAGTTTTGGTGTTCAAGCTTTGTAGGTGAAGCTTTTGTGTTGAAGCTTTGTAGGTGAAAGCTTTGGTGTTGAAGCTTTATAGGTGAAGCTTTGGTGTTGAAGCTTTGTAGGTGAAGCTTTGGTGTTGAAGCTTTGTAGGTGAAGCTTTGGTGTTGAAGTTTTGTAGGTGAAGCTTTTGTGTTGAATCTTTGTAGGCGAAGCTTTGGTGTTGAAGCTTTGTAGGTGAAACTTATATGTTGAAGCTTTTGTTGGCACCATAAATTGGTTTTGCTTCACACTGTCTTGATCAAGAGTGTGTGAAGTTTTTGAGAATTGTAGTTGCCCTCCATTGATGAAGCTCTTATTGGCACCATAAATTGGTTTTGCTTCACACTATCTTGATCAAGAGTGTGTGAAGCTTTTGAGAGTTGTGGTTGAACTCCGTTGATGAAGCTGCTGTGTTCACCTCCTCCCCCTCTTTTTTTTTTTTTTTTTTTTTTTTTTTTTGAGGGGGAGAGGGGGAGCTGTAAGTTTGAAATTTGAAAACTCCCTAGCTTGTGTGGAAGTTTGAAGACTTTTCATGTGGGGTTTTCTCATGGTTTGAATTTTGAATTTTGAATTTCTTTGGCCATGTTGAAGCATATAAGAATGAAAAGTTTCCACTCTTGTCATTGTCTTCATTTGCTCATTTTGTAGTGATTTTTTGAGACAGAGTGCTCTTATAGTTAATAGGGATTCCAGCATTGTTTTGCACCATCTTCAGGTTGGTAGTCTTCTTCACTAGATCACATGCTTTCATTCTTGTTGAATTGTTTAAGTGTTCATGTATTTGGTTGAGAACATAATGAACTGGTTGAGCTTTTCTTCATGCCCTAGGAACTTCCTTATGTTTTGATCTTTCATGTAGTGATAGAGTTTGTTTCTATTTGTTGTAGACATCAAAGTCTGGAAGTCCTAGTGATGAGGGATCCCCTAGCTCTAGCTCTAGGTTTGAGCTTGCAATGTTTGAGTCTTCAAGGCCTTTGTTGGAGTCATGTACAAAAGAAATGTTAGATGATAATCGTAATTGTCAAACCTTAGCCAATATTGGTTCTTCCTCTTTCATGTCAGTGGGTGAGGGGGTTGTTTGTGACGCCATACCCATATTTCGCTCTGAGTTCACAACGGACCATTTAGAGAAAAACTTGTTAGATAGCGAAAAGCAAATTGAGGCCCTAAGGCAGTCATGTAGTATCCCCCGTAGTGTAGGAATGCGCTTGGTGCATCATGAAGAATTGTCCTCTGAACCGCCCAAAAGTCATGTTATGTTCTATACTCAGATATTATTAACCTTAGGGGTGAAGCTGCCTTTGCACCCGTGGTTGCAACGGATGCTATCTTTCATTGGATATGCGCCTGGGCAACTCAACCCTGGTTTTTGGGATACCTTGATCGGGTTTTATATTATTTGGATGGAATGTGGGTTAGGTGAACCTTCCTTTCATCAGTGGCGCTACTGTTATAAGATGCGCCCGGTGAAAGCATGCACTGGGTATGCCGAGTGTGCATGTCGAAGCGAGAAAGAGCGTATTGTCTTTGGTAAGAAAAAGACGTACTGCACATAGAAAAACTGTTGGTGCTTTCTTTACAATGATTAGGAGTATGCTAAGGGTGTCACACCTGAGCGACGTGTTCCTACTCACTTCCAGACTGTAGGTTGTAATGTATCCATTGTTTGCATTATTTGCTATTTGTTGTGGTTTTCTCTTGCTTCTAACATTTTTCTTTCGTGCACTGACGCGAGCAACTATCAAGCTGTCCGGACGGGAGCTAGCTGACGTAAAGAAGGGGTTGAGGGTGCCCAAAAAGGATAGACATTTGGGCAAGCTACGACCCTTATTTAGAAAGTACGATTTCCAACCCCTAGTGTCGGAGTGCCAGAGACGAGCAAGTAAGTTGTATCTTTCATTTCGCCCTCTTTTTCTTTTACAAAGTTGCATTCCTTACTTTGATTTTTCTTGTTCAGTGGAGAAAGTGGGCAAGAAAATGGGGACTAACACCAAGAAAGGGAAAACACCCATGTTAGTTCCCGTAGACGACATTTTGTTTCACAATGGAGCTCATAAGCACCGGGTGAGACCAGTCCCTAGACCTAAGTCACAAGAGGAGGTTCTAAAGATTACTACCTCAAAGAAGGCTGAAGCTGAGGCCATCGGGTGTGCTACTGCCATAGTTGCAGAGGAGGAGATACGATTGTTGCCTCATCTTCTTACCATCAATCCCATCTTTCCTCCAACCATGGAGTCTACTGACCAAGAAGGTGACCCTAGCTCCAGCCATAAGAGGAAGTACAAAGAAGAGGTTAGCAGCATCCATTGGAAGGACTTGAAGGTTGTCATACAACCAAGTAGTTTTAGGTATGTCAATAATTGCCTGGCAGGATGTTGATCCACTGTTAACGAGCTTGGCGAGCTGCTAGATGAGAAAGAATCAGATGATGAGGCTATCTTCTTATGTAAGTGTTACTTTGTCATTTCTTTACTTTCTCCCCTCTTTTTCCTGGCAGTGACGATCATCTTGTCATGTAGGTCATGACCGAGTACGACGACAGATTACGAGAGGTTGAGCGGTACAAGGCAAAGTTTGAAGAGAATAAGCAGCTTGTGAATGACGCCAGAAAAACGAGCAAAGTTTTGGCTGAGCCCATCCTCCTCAAGGATCAAAACTTTAAGAGTTTGAGGAGGCGGAATGGTAAGAACGTGATGCTCAAGAAACAATTGGAAGCACTAAGAAACAGTTGGAAATAGCTATCCTTGAGGTTTCCAAGGTTAAAGGGGAGTTGGATAGTGCCTTGGTTGAGGTTTCTCGGCTAAAGATGAGTATCCCAACTGAGAGGAATGTTGCCGTGCAGGAGTTCTTAGGTTCCCAGGCCTTTCACGATGCCTTTAGACCTCACTGAATCCGGGCGGCTAATTTTGAGAAAAGGAAATGGATGGCCGTCCATGGGCGTTATGACAATGGAAGCATTATCCGAAGGTACCGTGATGAGATGGATGAGTACCAATAAAAAGGTGAAACCTTCGTCCTCACAGTCGATCCTAGTAGTGAGGATGACTCTGATAATGAGGCTAGTATCGGTGAGCAGTCTTAGAAGAGTGAGGATGGTCCTGGAGATGTTGAGGATGGTGGTGATGGCAATGGGGTTGAAATGCAGAGTGATATTGTCAGGGGTTCGGCCTCAGATAAGGATGACTCATAGTGCCCTCTTTTTATGCATGTACTCTGGATGTACGAGTTTGTTGTTTGTGTGGCATGTGCCATGTATTCTGGATGTACTAGTTTGTTGTTTATGTGGCACGTGTCATGTACTCTGGATGTACTAGTTTGTTGTTTGTAAGGCATGTGCCATGTTGTAAGCCTGAGAGCTTTTTATTTATGGATGTTTACGACTTTGTGCCGTATAGTTTGATGTTAATTGCCAAGTACTTGCATTATCATTGATGAATGCTTGGCTATGTTTGAGCAAATCCTTTGTTTGGATATAAGCCCTAACTTGGGAGCATTCATGTTGAAGCTTTAAACCCGAGTGTTTCATTGCTAGGAATGTAAGAGAATTAGGACCGAGTTGTCTAAATCACCTCTTTATTG
The DNA here is from genome assembly GCA_035220775.1 of Malus fusca. Taxonomy (NCBI): domain Eukaryota; kingdom Viridiplantae; phylum Streptophyta; class Magnoliopsida; order Rosales; family Rosaceae; genus Malus; species Malus fusca. The sequence goes on along the minus strand of CM069065.1, from coordinate 21,601,385 downwards.
AATTCATGCCAAATGGTTTTGTTACATAGGATGCCGAACGGCTGAAGCTTAACACTTGAACAATGTGAGTTTACTTGTAATAGTACTTCAAGTAATCAGCATTCCATGGATGGCCAATGGTCTTGCTATCGGAGCTTTTGAGCTTGTAGGAGCCAGGACGACTGATGTCAACAACTTCAAACAGTTCATCCCAGTTTGGACTAAGTGTTCCTTCACTCGGGACTCTGTCGCAGAGTAATCTTTTCTTCAATATCCAATCCCCCACTTTGAAAGAATAAGGTTTGACCCTTGAGTCATAGTAGTTGGAGATGTGCTGCTTGTAGGTGATATTCCTCAAGTGAGCCTGGTTTTTGTGTTCCTCGACTAGATCTAAGTTGAGGGTAAGTTGTTTGTCATTTTCGCTTTGCACGTAGTTCTGGACTCGGAATGTTGCTTGCTCAAGTTCAACTGGGACAACTGCCTCTGTACCAAAAGCAAGTAAGAATGGAGTTTCTCCTGTTGAAGTCCGATACGAAGTGTGGTATAACCAAAGAACTTGGGGTACAAATTCTGGCCAACAGCCTTTAGCCTTGTCCAAGCTGGTTTTCAAAGTGCGCTTGATTATTTTGTTGATGACTTCAACTTGTCCATTAGACTGGGGATGAGTTGGGAAGGCGAAACATAAGTTGATGTTGAACTTAGAGCATAACATCCTGAACTTATTGTTGTCGAACTGTCACCCGTTGTCAGTGATTATCGCTTTGGGAATGTCGAATCTACAAAGGATGTTCTTCCATACAAAGTCTTCTACTTTTGCCTCAGTAATGGTTGCCAAAGGTTCTACTTCGGCCCACTTTGTGAAGTAGTCAACTGGAACGATTGCATAGCCGACCTTGCCCTTCCTTGCAAGCATTAGGCCGATCAAATCAAGTCCCCATTGGGCCAAGGGCCAAGGGCTGATCATAAGAGTGAATGGCTCGGGATGGGAGTGAGGAATAGTTGCGTAACGTTGACACTTATCACATGAGCGAGATATTCTGATGGCATCTTGGTGGAGTGTTAGCCAGTAATATCCTTGGCGAAAAGCCTTATGTGCGAGGGATCGAGATCCAGCATGATCTCCGAAGACTCATTCATGTATTTCCTGAAGGACAATTTTTGCCTCCGTGGGAGTAAGGCATCTCAAGTATGGTAGGTTAAAACCTCGCTTGTGGAGTTGGCCATTAATGATCAAGTAACGGGTAGACTTGTATCGAATCTGCTTTGCTTGGACTTTATCATTTGGGAGGGTGACATGAGCAAGGAATTTATAAATTGGGGTAATCCAACTATCCCCATGTTGTAAGTTGCACACTTCCGCGGCCATAGTGCTTGGTGCTGCCAACAATTCGACCTGAATTTTTCTCCCAATCTTGTCTTCCACCGCTGAGGCGAGGCGAGCCAAAGCGTCTGCATGACTGTTTGCCGCTCGAGAAACTTGGGTGATCTGGTAATGGAAGTGCTTGAGCAACAATTGTGTTTGTGCCAGATATGCTGCCATGGAGCTATCCTTAGCGTTAAAGTTGTTGGTGACCTGGTTGACCACCAATTGGGAGTCACTGAAGATATCAATTCGTTTAACCCCAAGGTGTTTGGCTAAACGTAAGCCTGCTAAGAGGGCTTCATATTCGGCCTCGTTATTCGACGCGTTGAATTTGAAACGAAGAACATACTCCATCGCCATTTTGTCAGGGGTAGTAAGGACTAGTCTTGCTCCACAACCCTGTTGGTTGGACGAGCCATCAACATATAGACTCTATGTTGAGGCTGTTGGTTCTATTTTCTGAGCTTCCGAGGGTAATGAAGCCACTGCTTTAGGCGTAGAAGCAATGTCAACAAGATATGTGAAGTCGGCGATGAAGTCTGCCACTACTTGGCCCTTCTCAGCCGGCTTTGGTTGGTGGGAGATGTCAAACTCACCCAATGTTATCGCCCATTTGATCATTCACCCCGAAGTGTCAGGACTTTGGAGTATCTGTCGAAGAGGATGATTGGTAAGCACGATGATGGAGTGTGCTTAGAAGTAAGGACGAAATTTTCGAGCAGACATGTCTAATGCTAGAGCCAATTTCTTAATGTTGGAGTATCGTGTCTCTGCATCTTGTAAGGCCTTACTAGCATAGTAGATAGGCCGTTCGACATTACCATCATTTCGAATGAGAACTGAACTTACTGCTGAAGGCAATACAGATAAATAGATAATGAGAGTGTCACTAACCTCAGGTTTGGATAGCATATGGGTTTTACTCATGTAGTCCTTGAGGTTCTTGAATGCCTCGGCACATTTATCAGTCCATGTAATGTACTTCTTACTTCCCTTAAGTGCTTTGAAGAAAGGAGCACATATGTCTGTGGCCTTAGAAATGAACCTGATTAAGGTTGCCACCTTGCCAGTAAGGCTCTGGATGTCTTTTGAAGTTACCGGTTCCTTCATGTCGAGGATTGCTTTGATCTTCTCGGGATTAGGTTTAATGCCTCGTTGGCTAATCATAAAGCCCAAGAATTTGCCAGAGCCTACGCTGAAGGCAGATTTGTTGGGGTTCAACCTCATTCGATACCTCTTCAGAATGGTGAAAGTTTCAGATAGGTTGGTGATGTGTTGGTCAGCATGTTTGCTCTTGGCTAGTATATCATCAACGTAAACTTTCATGCTCTTCATAATCTGTTCAGCGAACATTGAATTGACTAGTCGATGATAAGTCGCCTTTGCATTCTTTAGGCCGAAGGGCATGACTTTATAGCAATATAGTCCCCTGTCAGTAGTGAAGGTTGTGTGTTCTTGGTCTGAAGGGTTCATGAGGATTTGGTTGTATCCTGAGTAAGCATCCATGAAGCTCAGGAGTTCACACCCTGTTGTAGAGTCTATAAGTCTGTCAATGAGAGGAAGAGGAAAGTTATCCTTCGGGCATCCTTTGTTTAGGTTGGTGTAGTCGACACACATTCTCCAAAAGACCTTTTGGAGCAGTAAAATTTCCTTGGTCAGATTCTTCTTAACAAGGACAACATTTGATACCTATGTTGGATAATTGACTTCGCGGACGAAGCCTATACCTTTGAGTTTTTCAACTTCTGCCTTCATTGCCTCGTATCGTTCAGCGTCATAAGATCTTCGCTTCTGTCTCACTGGCTTGGTCTTCGGGTCAATACTTAAGTGATGACAGATGATATCAGGAGAGATGCCTGACATGTCCTTGTATGACCAGGCGAAGACCTCGGTGTTCTCTTGCAAAAAAAAGATCAATGACAATCGAATGAGTAGTGACAATGTGGTGTCAATCTTCACCATGCGATCTGGATAATCTTTTGAGATAGAGACATTCTCCAACTCTTCAGTGGGTTGTGCTTGCTGGGTGAAAGAGTCATCTCGAGGATCGTCGGGTTGACTGTTGCCACTGTGAAGATCCAAGTTGGCTTCGTCCGGGCTGGTCTTTATGACTTGGTCATGTATAAAAAGGGTTACCTTGGGCACAAGCATGTGATGTTGCTTGACCGTGTATTGTAACATGATTGTGCACTAAGTTGATCTCTTCTGATGTAACCATTGCCATAGGGGGTTGGAAATTTCATCAACAACATATGTGTGGATACCATGGCTTTGAGATCATTTATGCATATGCGTCCAAAGATGACATTGTATGCCATTGGGCAATCAACCACCAGGAAGTTAGTGGTAATGGTTGATGTGTAAGGGCATGTACCAATGGTGAAAGGTAAGTGTATGCTCCCTAAAGGTTGCACGATATCACCAGAGAAGCTTATCAGAGGAGAAACCGAGTGATCGAGCAAGTGTTCAACTACATTAAGTGCCCTAAAAGCTTCAGTAAACATGATATTGACCGAAGCCTCCGTGTTTACCAAGATTCGTCGTACTTCAAAGTTGGCTATGTGAGCTTCCACAATCAGTGGGTCGTTGTGAGGGTAGATGATACCTATTTCTTCCTCAGTGTAGAAACATATTGGATCCCAGTTAGGCTTTTGATACTTGCCTCCCCTGATGTCTTCCACGTGAAACACTTGGTGGCCAAGCCTTAAAGTTCGTTCACTATTTTTCATGGCCCTGTTAGAAGATTTAGATATGGGTGTGTCGCCACTTATGGAATATATCACATTCACTTGGCGTTGGTAACGATTATCCCTTTGAGGGTGAATGAGGAATTGATCAATTTTTCCTTCATGTGCCAAAGCTTCAATATGATCACAAAAGGTGATACACTTCTCGCTGTCATGGTCGTTATGCTCGTGGTAGCAGCAAAACTTGCCCATGTTCTTCATGGGCTTGTAATCCGGCTGCCTCGGCTTTGGCTTCGGTATCAGGTGTGCTATGCTGGGGTAAATGGCCATACATGTGGCATTCAAATGTGTGTATGCCTCATACCTAGGCTAGAGCCTGTCCTGACACGTGTTTGACCTACTGTGTTGACTGCCTGGGGGCGGGGATTATCATGGCGATACCTTTGGTTATCGCGGTAGTGTCCCTTACTCCTTTTACTAAAATGAGACTGGTGATGATGGAAATCTTTTCTTTTGCCCTGAGATTGATATGTATGTTGACCCGGCGAAGTATTAGTAAGGCAGGGGGAGGCACCGCTGCCGTTTGGAAGGTTGAGGTCTTCTCATTTGGTTGGATCTGGTTTTCACTCCCTATTTGCTGATAAGGGGTGGCTGTAGAGGGTTTCCCTTGATATGTCCTTGTTTCGGCAGAGGCGTGGTTGCAAGTCTGTGCCATCACCTCAGAGTAAGTTTTCCAAGTGTTGGCATTGATCATGTACTTAAAGAAACAGTCAAGTAGGCCTGCGGTGAAGGCCTTGGGGACGGTCTTGTCATCTGCCTCAGCACAGCGAGAATACTCATGGCTAAACTGACCGGCATACTCTCGTAATGACTTGTCTGGCTTCTGGCGAATAGTGTACAAGTCATATGCAGAATGCAAGCGATCGGTCTGGAAGATGTGTTGAGAGACAAACAGTTTCCTCAGTTTCTCAAATGAGTCTACTGTCTCAGGTGGAAGATGGCAATACCAGTTTAGAGCTCCGCTAGAGAGGGTGGAAGGGAAGAGAAGACATCGCTCTTCGTCGGTGTGCATCTGATATGCCATAGTGGACTCAAAGAGGTTAATGTGTTCAATCGGGTCCTCCCTTCCAGTATAAAGTTATAAACCAAGCTTTTGTTTTGTCTTCATTTGAAGGGGGTGTCGAGGATCCTCCTTGTGAGAGGGCCAGGCCTGGGTTGGTTCCAATCAGGTATTTCGCCCTGACGTTCGACCTTCAACTTGTTTACTTCCTCAATGAGTTGTAGGACAAGGGGGTCTTGAGTGGAGTCATGTACCACTAGAATTTTCTTCCGTAAGTCTCAATCGCCTTTTAGAAGTAGGAAAGTTTGAGCAAGAGCGTGTGATTTTTCCTTGGACTCGCCGTACTGACTTCTAGGGCGAGTCTGTCGGAATACCTCCGAGTCTCTTGTACGTTCATGTTCCTCTATGACATGTCGTTCCTTCCCTAGATTGGCAGCTAGCCTAGGTCGTGGAAGGGGACTGGGCCTTTTAGAAACCCTTGGGTCATTGATCTTCGAGCTTATGTGGAGGGGATTCTCTTAATGTTGCTTTAGGAAGTCTCGACAATCACGATAAATGGCTTTCGATCCTTCCAACCCTTCTGCAATGAGGTGTCTTCCTCCACTTCTCTTGTTTCGGGTCGAAGCAGCTGGGTTGAGAGAAGTCTCATGTTGATCAATGTTTTGATGATTAGCCCGCTCTTCATCAGGGATACCCATGTCGAATGAAGGTGACCCTCTGTGTTAGGGGGCACCCAGATGATGGTTGATGTCCACAGGGGCAACAAGTTCGCGTGTTTGAGTACGCCTAGTTTCATGGAGCGTCTCGAAGAGCTTCTCATATTGTTCCTAAATGATCTCATTCTTTATTGCTATCTTGTCGTTCTGAGCCTCTAGCTCTTCGACTTTAGCTTGAAGAGCGAGCTTCTTTCGTTCCTTCTTTCTTAGCCTTACACTAGGCGCGAGGGGGGTGTCGTTCTGTGTGCTGTGACTTCCTTCACTCCCCATGTTAGAGAGGGATGCCTGGTCAAAAGAGAGTGTACAAATGGTGGAAACCAGCTTGACAAAGCTGAAGAGAGTGGGAATAAGTGTGTTTCCCACAGACGGCACCAAATGTTGATGCACAAAATCAATGAGGACTTTGGTACAACAGAAAGTTTCAAGTTTGTGACATTCGCTAGATTGCTCCGGTCACTAGTGTTGATAAGTATGTAAATGGATAGAGATAGGAAAGCAAACACAAGATGTACGTGGTTCACCCAGATTGGCTACGTCCACGGAGTAGAGGAGTTCTCATTAATTATGAAGGGTTTACACAAGTACATAGGTTCAAGCTCTCCTTTAGTGAGTACTAGTGAATGATTTAGTACAAATGACATTAGGAAATATTGTGAGAGGATGATCTCATTTTATATAAGAGAGTCTCTAGTTTTGTTCTGACGTTGACACATGTCGTGCTGTGATTGGCCTCTGATGTTGACACGTGTCGCGCTATGATTGACCTCTGATGTCAACACATGTCGCGTTGTGATTGGCCTCCTAGTTGGAGGGAAACTCTTGTGGATCCTTGACGGTATAACATTGACTGGTGCTCAGTAATTTCGGGATTGGTCAAGTATGGTAGAAACAAACATATTTATTTATATTTGATTTATTCAGCTTGACTGCAGTAAATAAAGATGAGTAGGGCTAAAAAAGGTGTATGAAAATCAACTCTCTATTAGTATTTACATGTTTCCAACTCTCTATTAGTATTTACATGTTTCCTTTACAAGGGTAGTTTTTTTATTGTCTAATAACTAGAGATAACGGTGTTGAATTTGATGATTGATGAATATCAAAGTTGTTAATTTTTGAGTTGTAACTATATTAGTTACTAAAGGCCTGTTTGATAACCTTCATTTTCAGTTACTAAATGAAAATATATGTAACAAATAATGATATTTTTATTATTGTAATTCCTCTAAAATGTTGCCAAAATAATTGAGCTTAGTCCAACCCGTTAGAACAAAACCGTTGAATACTTTGGTTTGGTTCGATTTCCTTAAAAACCTTTGACAAAATCAAACCAAATCAAACAGTAATTAAGTAATCGATCTAATTATGATTTTACCGTGAAACCGATCCAATTTAAATGGTGTCAACTAGTACACATACATCACCACTATTTAGAGCGCGTGAGCATTGGAAGACTAAAGTACAAAGGTGACCTCACTGAAAATGGGTTAGGACCCGGTTGAGTAGAGGGCGACTTTGCATGTGACTGACTATGTAAGTGTGTGACTCATCTCTCTCATCTCACCACTTTGCATGCCCCAAGGTGGCCCATGCAAACTAGGATGAAAATATCTACTCAAAGAGTACTGATGGCACAAACCTATACATGTAGGACAATGGAGGCTGGAGAGCTACCTATAAAGTGAATGTATGTGGAAGGTTTGTGCATGATGTGAGTGTGTATTTAGTTAATCCTTAAGGCTTTGGTTGCAAGGTTCATATACATTGTTGGTCTATTCTCTAATGGCTTAAGTTTTCACGTCAACGTATAATTAGAAGTTTTTTTTGTAAGTGGTCGTGAGTTATATTTATATTCATCACTTGTTTGTTAGTTTTTAAACATAGAATGAGACAAAACCTATATGTTTCGTTTTACTTCAATAAATGCACGTGTTTCTACATTTCAGTTGAACGTTATTCAGCATGACTGGGAAAACGTAAACTTGATATACATTTTTGCTTAGTCACTTTTTTACCTTTCTTGCTAATTGCCCATTAATAAGGGTAATTGCCTAGTATTAGTCTAATGTGGAAATATCCACACTAATTCTTCATGTTAATCAGTCGATATAAGATATGAATAACATTAAGAAATATATATTAATTAAGCATCAACTCATGAACAAAGATGGGCTAAAAACTATTATACAAAGATTTGATATTAGAACTATCCCATACCAAATTAAACTAATTTTATAATATAGTCAGACACTATTTTTATAATATTGGATAGTTGCACAGATTTTTGGAGGACTGTTTTATTTGGTCCATGAGCATGGGATCATGATCTCCAAAAGTGGATGTACCTTTTTTTTTATATATAAACAAAGTGGAAGTACCTTGAACTCTGTTTTTAGAAAAATTCCAATTTTTAAACACAATTTTTTATTTGTTTTGGTGATTCTTCAATCAAGATTTGGCCAATTTTAGTGGGCCAAAAGCTTATGCGTGTCGTTTTCAATAGCAATCATTAATCCAAAGTTTATATGGCAATACTTTTTTGTCAACTAATTTTAATAAAAATAAAATATACTAATACAAAGTGAGGCAAGTTCAAAGACAATCCACAAAACTAAAGTAAAAGTATAACCCACTACAAAAGTATAATAAGAAAACAAGCCCCAAAAAAGCGAGCCCATAATAATGCCTAAGCCGCTTAACCTAGATTTGGAAACGAGAACTAGCATCCTCCACCAAATAGACACACCACCATTGCCGAGATGCCACCACTAAGAAAAAGAACCAACGAACTGAAAGGATGAATTGAAAATAGGGTGGGCAAGCCACCGCACTAAAAGCTTCCCATAATCCACCAAATAATGTGAGCACTTTAGTAGCCATCGAAACTCAAAGCACGCCTCCAACCGAAATCCATGAACGGAACTCGAGGAACCGAATTGTCGAACCAGGTGGGCAGTAGCTCACCGCTAGAAACAACAATTTGGAAAGAAAAAGCATGAAACTTTGATATGAGATAAGATTTGCCAACAATTGAGAAAAAAAAAATCAATAAAAATAAGACAAGCTCATAGCAAAACAATCAGACATCAAGGGCCAAAGAAAAAAAAAAGGAAAATGAAGAAGGTGGGGTTAAGAAAGAAGGAGATTGGGTTGCCACCGACCCCATCCAACATCCAACAGGAAGGGTCAGCAACTATAGTAAGATTGGATTTGGGGATTCTTGACTTTGGGAGTAAGGGAGCGGCGCTAGGGTTCTCTCTTTATTGGCACCTTGTTTATATGGCAATATATAATGTTGATAAATACTTGCAAATTTGTAGGTTTTCCATGACATGGGTTAAAGTACATAGTTAGATTAATGTGTTCGCTCTTGCACTCATATCTAAATCTTCTTCTTATTGTAAATTAAAGTAGTTTAGAATACTGTCTAATCAATCGAGAAAATAATATGTTTTGAAATAAATGATCAATTTCATTGAAGATGGAAGACGAATAATACAACGAAGCACCAAACGTGAGTCAAAGAGAAGCCAACAAACTACTTATTACAACCCTCAAATATCAAATCAAGAATAAAGGCAGAAGGTTTCTTAAACCAAGAGCAAAAATTGTCAAGATAAAGTGTGTAACAAACAAGGCAATGAGAAATACCATTGGCTTAGCGGTAGACATGAGTAAAAATATCCGCCAACGCATCAAATACACCAACCAAAGAAATGTTTGTCGAAGAAAGATTTGGATAAGAATTTTAAACAGTTCCTTTTCAAAGTAGATTGATATTTTCCCACATCCTACATTTCTTGTAGGTTCAAATTTCCTACCCTAAGGATATGTAATTAGATTTATTAATACGATGGTTCAATTTCTAAAATAATAAGTCACTTTCTTGAACATCAACCCTTCTTCCAAACAAAATGAGAGAAGGAATATTTGAGAGGGATAATGACCTAGGCAAAGATTATGTTGGTTGGTGGAGATACCCACAACCTATAGTTGTTGAAGAATAACTTGTGGATATTTGCTGAATTTAAAAGAAACAAATAGAACAAAAGAATTATTTGTGTAATATTTTAAAGAATGAAACAGATGTTGGTTTTGACTAGGAAGTTGTACTTGCTATTTATTGGTAACCATGTCCTTTTAATTTTTTACCTAGTGTCTATATTTAGACCATAAGAGCATTCCTAACGAGGGACTCTATATGAGGTTAGAAAAGTGATGGATATAGCTTAATTTAGAGCTCCGAATAATCTTTGGAGCTTAAAAAAGAATATCTCCTAATAAGGGGCTATATATCTTTATAGCTTTATATGAGACTATATATTTTATTATGTAGTAATTTGATTACGCGGTAAATTTATTATTGTCTTAACTTCTCTAAACTTGATTTTTGGACGTGTTATCTTAAATTTTAATTTATGAACTTTTTAACATAAAAATATTCAATTTCTGACAAAGTTACACTTATGGACCGTTGTAGGTTTTCTTATCTTAATTTCATCCGTTGGTTTGTTTCTATGAAATCAGACAAGATAAGATTTTGTTTCATAATAATCGTTGGTTTTGATTATTTTATCTCGATCTCATCTATTGGTTTGTTTATATGAAATCAGACAAGATAAAATTTCATTTCATAACAATCATTGGTTTAACTTCTCTGATTGACACATTCTCTGAAATCAAAGAAAATTTTCATTTCATAACAATCATTGGATTGGATTATTTTATCACAATTTAGTTATGTTATTTGTTTATATTTTCGGTTTAGGTCTCTAATGGTCAAATGAAAGAGGGATACGAACCTGGTCTTATAGAAAATAAACAGAAAAAGTAAATGGTTGATTGCCTTAATAATTAGGGCATACTTTTGCGTATCGAGTTCAAGCTTTCCAAAATGCCCTTACTAGTAGTTGTAATTTCATGGTAATAGAACACTAACATTTGGAAACAAGTATAAAGTATGAGATTCCTTTCTCAATTCATTTTTCTTCACAAGAAGCGACACTGAGGGAAGGAGAAATTGAACAAAGGACCTCATGTGTAGGTCATGTAGAGATAAATGTCCTTAACTACTCAAGCTACATACCGTTTATTTACCCTATTTTTTAAGTTATTCACTATAATTAGGGCGAGAGGGGAAATTTCGAAACTATTACAATAATTTAGAGGAGGGGAAGAGTTTCGAACCCTAGACGCATGGATAGAAACACAACACTCTATCCACTAGGACATTAGAGGATTCTTTTAAGGACATTGGAAGTTTTGCAAGATTATCCAAACTTTTCTCAGAAGCGTTCACAGAAAAGCTTGTTCTTGTTAACCTGAAGTGGTTATCCATGGTAGTTCTTATTTGTTTACTTTTGAATTGGGCCGTGGATGAGTGATGAGATGGCCAACTTCCCACTTTGACGAAAAATTCAGTTTCAAGTTTGCCCGCTAATGTTTGTGGTCCTTCACTTTAGTCCTCATCCATCCTACTTAGGAATTAGGAGATGATTTAAAATAAAATAAAAAATTTCAATTTTCATTCAAAATTTTTGGAATTGAATTGAATCGAATCACAGTTTTCTAAATTACAATATTTATAATTTTCAAAATCAAAGTTAATTAAAAAAACTTGAAATATAATGTGAAATTTGATATAATTTACAAGTTTTTTAATACTCTCGAACTTGATATACGTTTATCTATAACATAATTTATAATTTCACATAATTTACAAGTTTTGGAATATTCTCGAACTTGATATACGTTTATCTATATTTATTCTTTTTAATATTCAAGTGTATGACAATGAGCAAAATGTATTAACTAACAACAAAATACAAAAGTTGATTACAGAGTAAATAATTTTAGTAAACAACTATAATATCAACAAAAAAAAGAAAATAACCATTATAATTTGGAATTTTCAGAATTTTTTAATCAAAATAAATTAATTCCAATTTCTATTCTAGTTCTTCAAATTTTCAGATTAGAAATTTTTTAGTTCGGATTTTTTTTTGGGTCAAATGATAGATTTGTTAGATTAGATATTAGATTAGGGAGCTAACGGAGTTTGAACCCACGCCGTAGTATAAGAACAACACTCATCTCCACTACTGTAGTAGATGATCACTTGTTTTGTAGTTCGGATTAGAAACTTTAACGGTTGACAAGTCAATTTGCGGTTGCGAATTACGGGCTTTGTTTTGTGGCCCAATACGTTCATGGCCCTAAAAAAGTATTTTTAGTTTTGGGCCGTAAGTGAACTCATGAATCGTAAAATTATATTACGAAAATACCAGAACCTTCAAGATTCTTTCGTTCACTCCCCACGGTTCTGAGCTATTTCAAGGGCTTCCGTCAGAGCTAGAGAGGGATGTTGGATTGGCTCAATCCGCAGAGTAGAGAACCCAGAAGAAAGATTGTTAATTTGGGTCAATCGGGAGGATTTTATTTCTGGGTTTCGGGTTTTTGGAATCTGGGTCCTGCAGTTTTTGTTGTTTTCAGCTACGCCGAGCTGCCTCAGGTGCAAGTATCTGATCTCCGAAGTCCTGGCGTTGCGGATGATTGGCATCCAAAGAGAAAGAATAAAATTTCTGATACAGAAATCGACCCATTAATCAGGTACTTATAAGGAGGACGAATTAACTTCCGATTTCTGGAAAAAGTACTTTTTGATTGTAATTAATGAGATAATTTTGATTTTTCTGTTTAGGGTTGATATCGCATTGAAATGTTCCTGTAATTTTCATTGAACTCCCTCGTCTGGGTAATATCGAATCGTATTGAATTCTGCGTGGTTTGGGTGTGCTCTGTTTGGATGCTCGGAAAATTAGGTGGGAATTGGAAATTCAGTTTGGAACTGGGGATTTGGAGTTATTTTCTACGTGGTGTTATGAGTTTGAAGATTTTCGGCTTAGTTTTGGCTAAGAAAGAATTAGAGTGTTACTTATTGAGTTGAGTTAGGAGGATTGCGGTCTCCGAAATTAGGAAGGGTTAGTGCTATTGTTATGGCACTTGCATTTGTTTTGAACCTACGAAATATTTGGCCCTTTTCAGTACTGAAATCCGATGACTTGACAATATCGAATGAGTTAGTGCACAAACTTCGAATACCTGAACGCACGAAACAATTTGTTTACGCGGTAAGGGAGCCTGAAACTCAGTCTGTAATATACATACTTTCTGCTCAAAGTTTATCAGAGTGGTCAGCATCGGATGCTGATTGTCTAATTAGGGAGATTAGACCTGATGCTGTCGTTGTCCAGGTGGGTCATTCAACTCTGACTGAAATTCAATCAGAAGAAAGTGTCTTGAGTGATGGTTTTGACTACTCATTTCCCACTTCATCGTTAGGAGTTCTCAAACGATGTTTTTTGGAGAAGGTTAATAAGGAGAGGTATGAAGATATTGCAGGAAACTTGGTTTTACAAAAGATTTTTGGGGTTGGTTTTCATGGACATTTTTTGGCAGCCAAGAGGGTGGCTCAGGAGGTTGGATCATCATTCTTGGTGCTTGAATTGCCATTTGTAAAAAGTTCTGGTGCGGAGAATACCCCGGGTGAACTTGAAACAGTGAGCAAGTTCCAAGGTTTAGTTAGTAGTTTGGTTCCACAGAAAGTGGGTTCAGTTGCTTCATCAAGTTTGAGGAGGCTATACATAACCAATGATATACAGTCACATATGGTTAAGTTATTATCCCCATATATTGATTTATCAATATCGAGGCTAAATCCATCAACTTCTGTTTCTGAGGTGGTGCCTAAAGAAATCCAGCTACAATCCAATTATGAGGCCCCACAGTTTGCTCAGTCAATTTATCCATTTCTTTTGGATCTACATAATATCTTTTCTGATCTCCCAGCAATGGGAAAGGCTTTAGCTTATGCGCAAAAGATGCTTTACGATGTGAACGGAGGTGAAGCTGTAGATACCAGTGTTATATCTGAAGTCTATGCCTTTCGGATTGCAGTCGAGGGGCTGAGAATTTCCCTGAATAATGCTGGTCGACTTCCCTTTAATAAAATAAGGGATTCGAATTTAAATAAGGTTGAGTTTTCTGATCTTCCAGTTGAGGACAAGTCACATGCTCTGCTGGTAGAGGCTCTTCGTGGCCAAACAAAGAAGTTCAAGACCATAGTGGCAGTAGTGGATGCTAGTGGCTTAGCAGGTCTTAGAAAACACTGGAACACTCCTGTCCCTTTAGAGGTCAGGGATATGGTCGGAGAGCTTGTTGATAATTGCGAAGGTGAGGGGGAAATGTCAAATGACACTGACAAGAAACGACTACTTACTGATAAACCATTGGTGGCAGTAGGGGCCGGGGCAACAGCAGTTTTAGGAGCATCTTCATTCTCTAAGGCCGCGACACTCAAAGTTCCTGCTTCAACCTTGATGAAAGTGGTGACGTTTAAAGTCCCAGCTTCACTCAAACTCTTTCTAAGTCAAACCCATAAGACATTGGGATTTGCTCTTAGTAAAACTGTTGGCCCCTCAAAAGTGGTAGCTCCAGGTGTCAAATCAACAACTATACTGAAAGCAACTGCTTCTGCTGAGAAGATCCGAGCAGCTGCCCATAGTGTTATAGCTGCTGCGGAGAAGACTAGCTTTTCAGCCATGAGAACAGCATTCTATCAAATAATGAGGAAACGGCATATCCAGAAAATTGGTGTCCTACCTTGGGCTACATTTGGATGTAGTATTGCAACTTGTGCTGGTCTGGTTGCGTATGGAGATGGGATTGAATGTGCTGCTGAATCACTACCTGCAGCTCCATCAATCGCCAGTTTGGGTCGCGGGATTCAAAGTTTACACCTCGCTTCTCAGGAAGTGGCACGGAGAGATAGCACAAGCTTACAAAAATCTATTGAGTCCCTCATGTACAGGTTGAAGAAAGTCAGAACTCAGTAGTAAGAATGCAATTCTTATCTTATTTGTATGCTAGTCGTTGCCATTTACAACAATCTTTATAGAAAACCAAAGAAAGTGTCTAGAGCAGGGGTTATTTGTATCGTCATTTGTGTTTTTCCTTGTTTTGTATTGGGAATCTGTTTCTAGAAGTAGATTGCCTGTACACAAATTTTGCAGGAATTTTTTTTGTGTTTTATGTGAGTATTGAGAGTTCTTTGAGTGGAGTTAGCTTAAAAAAGAATGACAATGAATACATTTATATGCGAACAATGATTTGTCTCTATCTAGATTTGAGTAATGTCTTACTATAATAGTATGAACATTTCACACATGGAAACTCCATATGCTTCTACAATATATCGCGCTCCTCTCCAAAACAGGCACAGGATGAATTTAGCCATATGTTGTGTGAGGCAACTCCGGTAACCAATGGGCTTGCAAGCAACTTACATACGTAGAGGCTGCTTGTTTGTTTGTATTAGATCGTTTTAATGACTAGGATTCTGATTAAGTTCTAACAATTTCTTTTCGAACTTGCTGTCTTACCTCACACAGTTTCCATCCCATTCTTCTCCCACCCTCACTTGTCATGGTTGTCAATGCACACAAACCTAGCACTCACTTCTCTCTCACACGCATTCGTACTTAGCTTTGATGGCAACTTATATGTATTGTCCTATATAACATATATTAACAAGTGTACAAAAATTCTGAACGTTTAATTTGGGGAAACAAAATAGTGAGAGCTGGTCTTTGTGTCCCAAACTAAAAGTGGAATAAACTTGGAGTTTGAAAATGCGTCCAATCCGTCAAAGAATTAGTGGCTTTCACTCTGATGTTGATTGGGATCTCAGAGAGACCGAAATGGATCCTAATGACATTGACCGAAATTTCTCAATCAAGGTGAGCTTTACTCTGCCTTTGGCTCTATTATTCATTGTTTCGTGCCTGTTTCTCTTTGCTTCAGTGTTTTTTGCTCTGTTATTGTTTCTATATAAATACATTTCTCAATTCTTATACAGTGTCTGGTCGTTGTTAGGGAAGCAGGTGCAGTTCATGTACAAACAAAGGTGCACATGCAGGGATACTATCCCCAAAAAAGGTAGGTAAGGGATTTTTCGTTTTGAGTAGAACAAATCCATACAATGTAGTTCTTTTCTGTTTATGATTTAATTTGAGTATATATGGTGCTTAACGAACACCGTGTTGATATAGTTTAGGTAAAATCACATTCATCTTAATCATATACTTAGCTTGGTTCTGAACATGGAAGAAAATATCGATAATATCGCCGATATATCGCCGATATTATCGAATTTTCCCGTAGCCGATATTTTAACTGGTATCCAAGGGTTTTCGTCCAAATTTCGCGATATTATCGCGAAATATCGGAACTGTGCAAGTCGGAGACGCACGCCGGAGCTTCTACAGCTCCGGCCGACTGTAAAACAACCCCCTAGACTTCGATCTAGGTATGAACATGAAATATAAGAGACGAGGAGCGTTTTTATAACGTCCGTTTGGCGTGAAACGGCCGGAGGTGTTCGGAAAGTTCTTCGACACCCACGGCCTCGCCGGAGATGGGTGTGCCTATTCCCGAGTCGATTTCATCCCAAAATCCTTGCAAAAAGACGAGATAGAACTTCAATTTCATATCTAAGCTTCGATCTAGAACATAAAATGAAAAACCTAAAGCTTACCTAACCGGAGAAATTGAAGGAACTCGCCGGAGCAGGTGCGATGGTGTGCGTGTGGGTCTCGGTGCATGTGGGTCTCGGTGCAGAGAGAAAGGAGAAGGAGGAGCAGAAGGCTGTCTCAGTGCATGTGGGTCTCGGTGCAGAGAGAAAGGAGAGGGAGGAGCAGAAGGCCGTGGTGTGTGTGTAGGGGAAGGGAGAAGAGAGATCGAGAGATCTCTGTGTGTGTGTGTGTGTAGGAGAAGGAGACGGAGAGACCGAGGCTGTGAAGGAGACGGAGAGATCGAGGGAAAGAAGGAGACGGAGAGACCGAGGCTGTGAAGGAGACGGAGAGATCGAGGGAAAGAAGGAGACGGAGAGACCGAGGGAGGGAGAGAAGGATCCAGAAAGGCTCTGGCCCTCTGGGTATGCGTGTGTGCGTGTGCGTGTGCGTGTGCGTGTGTGTTTGTTGCGTGTGCGTGTGTGCGTGTTGCATCGTGTGCGTGTGCGCGTGTTGCATCGTGTGTGTGTGCGTGTTGCATCGTGTTGCAGAGAAGAAAAGAGGTGAAAATAATTTTGCACCAGAGGTGAAAAATGTGAAAATAATGTGCCTGTGATATGAAAATAATGTGCCTATGACTGTGAGATGTTAGGTTTGTGTGAGCGTGTGCCAATGTTTGTCAGCTCGATATATAATTAACTTGATAATGTTAAATCCATCATGCAATGCATTTCATTCCAATTTTTTGTGATAAACTAATAGATAATTGACTAAATAAACATCCTGCAAAGTTTCAATAAAAATTTCCAAGTTTTTCTTACAATTTCCGTGGTTTCCATGTAATTTTTATCGATATCGATATTATCTCGATATTTCCGTGTTTTCGGACTACCGATATTTCCGATATTACCGATATTTTCTTCCTTGGTTCTGAACAACTTTTACTATCCTATGAACAAGTTTATCGTACAAGCGATATTGGAAAGAGAGAAGGAGAGAAAAGAAGAGGGGGGGGGTGGGTGGAATCGTTTAAGAATCTCATTTCGGTTTCTTTTTAACATGCAGCTCATCTTGAAGACAAACATTATTCTCATGGGTTTATGCATTTGTGTCTCAACATTTTGTGTCCAAAAGATTCATATCTTCACCACCTTTACAAAGATGCTCACTCATGATTTGTATCTGAACTTTTTTTTTTTTTTAAATTTTTTATTATTTTTTAAATATTATTTTATAGTAAGGACAAATCGAGATTAAATACTAAATTGTACCCCGGTGCACCTTATTAGTCGTAAAGTTAGCAAATGATTGAAAGTCTCGGCTTGTGTTGGCCGTTGGCCTCATTCCCATTCAATCCACACAACAAAATTCAATTCAAATCTCACCAATAAACTCCAACACCGTTGGCGGTGGGATTTAGAAAAATTGTGGAGTAAATTAATACAAGAATGATTTTATTGTTACTTAATTTAATACCCTTGACTCGTGGTATGTTTTTTATAGATTAATGCTAAACTTTTTTTTCTATAAATAAATAAATAAAAACAAACACTATTAGCATCACAGAGAGTCTTTTCTCCTCCTCTTGTTCTACACGAATTTCTGAGCTATTTTTTCAACTCTCACATTTTTGTTTCTTAATTTCTCAATTTGGGTTTTGTTTAGAATTCAATTTCTGTGGTTTGTGAGGCAAAAAGGTTGGATCTTGAGAAGTTTTCTGTCTGATCAAGAAAGGGAAGATAAGGACATAGAGTGAAAGAAACCCAGAAAAGTGAAGCTTTGTGGGCAATGACAGCAGCAATGACAGCACATGGGCAATTTGGTGTAGGAAGGGATGGAAAGACGGGACTCCCCTGGCAAAGATAGGTGATAAAGTGCTAAGATAAGACGTCAACCACATGGTTGCTCATTTCTTTGACCGATAGGAACCTCTTTATGTGATTCAAGAAGTGGAATTAGCTTAACTAGACTATTTCGTCTATTAAGGAGGATTCCCCAAATACCTAAAATAAAGATGATCATAGAAAATGTGAAATAAGGGTTTTGAATATTGGATAAGAAGCTTAAGGGGATTTTTTTTTTTTTTTTTTTTTTTTGGGGTCAACTGAAAAAGTGCTTTACTGGTTTTTTGGTGCGTATAGCTTTTCTGTGAGCTGTGAAGCTTTTGCTTGCTGGGTTTTAAGTTTTGGTGATTTCAGCTTCCCCAGGTTGGTTGAGGTACTGAAAGAACTTTTAAAGCTGTTTCAGGTTCATTTCATGATTATCTAGTACTAGTTTATTGGAAGAGAGAAAATGCTAATGCCTGATTTAATCATAATGTTTTCTTGATATGTTTATAGTCAAGTGTATTTCTCAATATTATGAATATAAAGAAATGAAATTCAGCAGACCATTTCTGTTTCGATAAATTTTCAGGAGGTTTTGAAGTTTAGTCGACGTGAAGTCAGATCAATCTGAATTTAGTTAATGTTGGTTTTGTTTGGAGGCAGATATTGAAAAAGGGATTTGTGGTTTAATTTGATGCCATGAAATTGAGATGGGGGGTCAATGTTCCAAACTCATACCATGTTGCTGGAATTCACAAATGAAGGCAGCGGTACTCGAAGCTCCTGACATTGGTGGGTTAATATATATGCTTCTTTTGTTCTGGCATTATATGTTTTGATGGAGAAACAGATCATATCTGATGCTTGTGGATGGTTTAACTTCAATACAGATAATGAGAAGGAGCGAGGAGAGAACGCTCCAAATATTGTTTATAAAGGGAAACTTGAAAATCAGAATTGAATTGCTGTTAAGCACTTCAATGATGACGTTCTAGGATTCATATAGCCGACCCCACTTAGTAAGAAAAGGCTTTGTTGTTGTTGTATACTTTTCTGTCTTATAAAACTCTAATTCAGATACTTTGGTGATGGAAACTGGTCCGCATTTTCTGCAGAACTTTTGTTTTTTTCTTTATGTTTTACACTAATATAATTTTCTGTTGAGATCTTATGTGGTTTGAAATTTGGGTCATAGGGTGCTTTTGGCATATAAAATTCATGAAATGCAGAGCTGTATTTCTCTGTGACTGAAATTTACAATTATTGTGGACCATATGATTTGTCATCAAATGTTTTATCAGCTCCATTAAAGGAAGCAAGTCATTTCAGTCTTCTCTGTTTTGCAACTTGCAACCACTATTGTGAGACGATTTTCTTTTTGCCCCAGCTGCAGGAGGAAATTAGTTGGTCAGCT
The DNA here is from genome assembly GCA_035220775.1 of Malus fusca. Classification (NCBI taxonomy): domain Eukaryota; kingdom Viridiplantae; phylum Streptophyta; class Magnoliopsida; order Rosales; family Rosaceae; genus Malus; species Malus fusca. The sequence goes on along the minus strand of CM069065.1, from coordinate 21,581,772 downwards.
CCGCAACCATAGATTGGTAAATTTACTCGGTTGTTGTTGCGAAGGTGATGAGAGGTTGCTTGTGGCGGGAATATATGCCGAATGAAACACTTGTAAAACATCTTTTTCATTGCAAGGCTTACTCCTTATACGTATACGAGGTTTTTGGTTACTATCTATCTTGTACTCATATTTTAATTGTTGGATACCGGATCCACTTGGTCTTATAATTGCATCTGCTTAATAGTTTTACTTTGTCTCACAGATCATTTAACTTTGGGTTCTCATTCGGAAAGGACATACTAGGATATTAGGCATCACATTTATTTTACAACTTCCAAAATATAAACATCTCTCTTCTCAAGTTTCAGTTATAGCATGGATGTTTCCGCTAATGAGTACTGTGCTAGTTTTATGTGGAATATAACTTTATTATCTTCTTGAATCTTCAGGGGATGTGCAGCCAATGAAATAAGTAATTCGATTAAGGTTTGTGTTACATCTTGCACAGGCTCTAGAATACTGCACTAGTAAAGGATGTGCACTTCATCACGACCTTAATGCTTACAGAATTTTGTTCGATGATATAACTATATTTTGACTCCGTCTTTTTGGTATCCCTTTTTCGAAGTATATTCTGATTGTATTTGTTTGTTTTTTTTATATTACATTTGCAGATGGCAATCCTAGAATATTAACCTTTGGCCTGATGAAAAATAGTAGGGATGGGAAGAGTTACAGTACAAATCTGGCATTTACTTCTCCTGAATATTTTGAGGCCTGGTAAGTACATCATGGAAAAAGGGTGATTCTGCTTTTAAGCACAAGGCCTTTGGAATCACAATTGAGTGGTATTCACAAGTTAGGTTCTTGTTATGATACTTGTGGTAAATTCTGAGTAGAGTTTTGATAAGAGTTACTTTCATGTTCATACCGATATCCAAATTTGGCCTTCCATAGGATGTTCTTTATCCGTGTTAAAATAAATTACTCAACACAGCTTGGTACGAAATTTTGTTTGGTTCTTTATTTCCGGTGAGAATATAATTGTTACATCTTGTCTGCTAATTCTTGGAAGGAGGAAGCGAAATTAGTAGTTTAAGTTAATTCTAATGATGATGGTACTGAGTTGGTACTCTTTAATTGTGGTGCTAATTTTTCTACAATGTGTCAACCCTTCACTTTCCCTTGGATTTAGTATATTTCTTCAAGATGAGTTATTGGCCACAGGATGATGAGGTGCATAGAGAGGGAAAGGGAAGCACTCCTTGCTTTCAAGCAAGATTCTTGCAAATGGTTAGGCATCCATTGCAACAACCGAACTGGCCATGTTACTTTGGGATGGGATTGTGTGAATCAAGCTGAATCACTCTACGGAAAGGAGACTGGAAGTTTGTTGGTGATTATTTGCGAGGTAAGACGAGTCCTAAACTGATTGAGCTGTAGCATTTGAAGTATTTGGACCTTTGGGTTATTAACTTCAATGGGAGCCAAATTCCATATTTCATTGCTTCTTTTGGTGGTCAATTTACAAGTCAGGTTGGAGAATTTACACTTTGATATCTTGATCTTACGGGTAATGACTTTATCAATGTGAAAAATCTCAATTCATGGCTCCCTCGTATTTCTTCTTTAAGACTTGAGTTGGAGCAATTTCATTAATGGTTATGAATGGCTGGAAGCAGCTAAAAAACAACAGATCTTAGAAACTTGGCATTGGCCAAATGCGGTCTTCCGTTTCTAATTACCATATATTCTTCTAAGTCTCTTGTTCGTGTTGTCCTCTCTGACAACCAATTAACTGGCTTAATTCCCAATGTCATTGGAAACATGAGCTCTCTTGCATATCTAGATCTCTCTTTTATTTAACTAACCAGTTTGAAGGGGGATTTCAGAAAGTCATTTCTGGTGACCCTCCAGATTAAGAAGTCTGGATTTCTCCTCCAACTCACTAGCTTTAAGCTTTGGTTCTAATTGGATTCCTCCTTTCCAATTGCTTTACATAAATTTGAGGAGATTTTCACACCCCTTTGGAACATAAATGTGAATTTGTTCTCTCAAGAGTTGAAAGATGGTTTTCGTGTTTTTTAGCCTGGTCCAAATAACGTGAATTACAAGTACAAAACAGGCTTCTAAAACATATAACGGATCAAACACTCAACGCTGATTTGTGTTGATTGTTGGAGTCTTTGCAGATGTTATCAACGTTTTGGAGAGATTGAGTCATCGGCATATTACTAACCACTTGCAGAAAAGTAGCTGGTCCACTCACGCATGTTCCATACCTGACCATTTGAGTCAAGACAACTCAGTGATGTTGATAATTGATCGAGAAAAAGCCACTACCGATTGGTACCTCTGGTGTGAACTCTATGTTTGCCTACAACTGAACCTCCTTTCCAATTGCTTTATTATCTCGGGTGATTCTATGCACACGTTCATTTTTATCACTCACACGCACCTCTCAATTTTCAATTGTTGGATAGAATAAATTAAAGAAGAACATATGATAAATTAACAAGATGTGTGTAAGATGTAAATTTGGTTGGGTGGATAGTAACATCCTTTTGTCTTCTCACACACTCTTTTTTATTTTATCTGTCAGATTGAATAAATCAAATAGAGAAATGATAATTAAATAGGTATGCTTGAAACTTAGGGGTATTCAATTGAGAATTTGAGAGATTTGATGGATTTATAAATTCATGGAGTTTAAGGGAGTTCAATTGATTTGTAGAGAGATTTCATGAAAAAAATTAATTCAATTAACTCGAAATCTTAGGGTGAGATGTGAGATTTGTGAATTCTTAAATTATACTAAGAAATCTCTCAAATTCCTCAATTTTTTAAAAATTCTTTATAATAAATTTCTAATTGGATACACCTGGAATGTCATAAACTTCTTTGAAATTCTAATTGAATATATCTGGATTTCTAAGGATTTTAATAAACTATCTTAAAATCCTGATTGAATACACGTTGAATTTTAAAGAATCATTGAAAATCTTGATTGAATACTTTTAAATTTATTAAAATAATTAAAATTCATTAAATTCTCAATTGAATACATGTATTTGTTTTTTTATAGACTTGGATGCTCTTTAACACAATTATTGTGTAGTAATTCCAGGCCACTTGTGTGGTGTGAAGTCAAGTCACACATAACAATAATACATGCTGTGTCGCTTTTACCTGTTTCTTCCACACGTCTAGACTTGTGGACAAAGAATACATATTGTGTTCTTTTACCTGTTTCCACACGTCTAGAGGAGTGTTCTGATTGGATTCCTCCTTTCCAGTTGGATTCCATATTTCTTCCACAACAGAAATTTTTAATTGTGAAGGGAAGAAATGTGATACATTACGAGTTTTAATAGGAATTGTGGAAAATTTTATTTTTTAAATTATTAACTTTTTAGCATAAATATCTTATCATTTATTTAGTAACACGTGATGTACCATCTCGTGTACCGATCACATTGAAAAATCTCTCATTTCACACGTCCGGACCCTCCACATGTATTTCTACTACTTGTGGAGTTGTAATGATATTGACCGTTCGAAACCCATTTCACCCGACTTTCTTTTTCATTACCCAACTTTCTTTTTCATACCTTCGGCCTTGGAGAAACTAGAAGGTGCAGTAATACGTCACGTCAAGTGAATAAGTGGCCACTCTAGTTGTTTGTACAAGGCAACTTTATGTGTGTATAAATACACTTGCAGTGTTGCAATCTTCTTCATAATTTCCAATGACAGAGCCTAAACACTTATTCTTCAAACTATTTCATGCTTCAATATTTGCGGTGGTAATTTTGTTACAATGTTGCAACCATTCCCAATCCCATGATTTCAATAATATTTCTTCTGGAGTAGTTGGCCACGGGGATATTGCTAAGGTGTCCAAGGTGATGAGGTGCATACAGAGAGAAAGGGAAGCACTCCTTGCTTTCAAGCAAGGCCTCATCGATTACAACAATTTCCTCTCTTCCTGGGGAAGCGAAGCCCAAAAACAAGAGTGTTGCATATGGGAAGGAGTCCACTGCGACGAATATACCGGCCACGTTGTCAAACTTGATCTCTCGGGACTTCCTCTTGGTGGTCGAATATCAAGTCAGGTCGGAAACCTTACCCACTTGCAATATCTCGATCTCAGCTACAATAACTTCACTAGTGTTGCAAATCTTAATTCATGGCTCCCTCGCCTTTCATCGTTAACCTATTTGGATCTCAGTTGGAGCAATTTCAGTATTTCTTATGACTGGCTGGAAGCAATTAATATGCTCCCTAAACTTACAAACTTGTCATTGTCCTCTTGTGGTCTTCATTCTCCTCTCATTCATTCCAGTACTCTTTTTATCATAAATTCTTCAAAGTCTCTTGTTCATCTTGACCTCTCTTACAACCAATTAACTGGTTCAATTCCCCATGTTTTAGGAAACATGAGCTCTCTTGTTCATCTTGACCTCTCTCGCAACCAATTAGTTGGTTCAATTCCCCATGTTTTAGGAAACTTGAGCTCTCTTGTTCTTCTTGACCTCTCTCTCAACCAATTAGATGGTTCAATTCCGCAATCTTTTTCCAAGTTATGTAATCTGCAAGAATTGCACCTTTCTAACAACACCCTGAGTGGACAGCTTTCCTGGTTGCTTCAAATACCAATGTCTGCATGCTCTGTTCAGAACTCATTAAACACTTTGGACCTTCGAATGAATGCTCTGGAAGGGGTGGTTTCAGAAAGCCATTTCTCCAATCTCTCCAGATTAACTTCTTTGGATTTGTCCTCCAACTCACTAGCTTTAAGCTTCAATTCTAATTGGGTTCCTCCTTTCCAATTGAGGTACATATATTTGGGCTCTTGCAAGATGGATCCACATTTTCCTAAATGGCTTCAAACTCAGAAAAGTTATCAGGTTCTTGATATATCTAATACAGGAATTTCTGATATCCTTCCAAGTTGGTTTTGGGACAGACTGTTTCGTTATCCGAAAAAAGGACTGTATATGCAAATATCTATCAATCTCTCCAACAACCAAATTAGAGGGATAATACCTAATTCAAGATTTGAGCTTCCCCCATCTTTCTTTACTAAAGTGAATTTGAGTAGGAACCAATTGGAAGGTCCAATCCCTTCATTCCTTTCCACAGCATCAACGCTCGATCTCTCCAACAATAAGCTTTCAGGATTAATTTCTTTCTTGTGCCCAGACAAGGTCAGTAAATTAGCCTATCTTGATTTCTCAAGCAACAATTTACACGTACAACTTCCTAATTGTTGGACAAATTTTGCAAATCTTAATATTCTTGATTTGAGCGACAATGCTTTTTTTGGGAAAATTCCTACCACAATGGGCTCTTTATTTTCAATTCAAATATTGAAGCTGAATAAGAATAGATTTGTGGGAGAATTGCCTTCATCCTTGAAGAATTGGACAAGCCTTATAGTCTTTGATGCTAGCGAAAATAATTTATCAGGAATGTTACCTGAATGGTTAGGGGTTGGACTTCCAAAGTTGGCTATCCTTATCCTCCGTTCTAATCATTTTTATGGAAACATTCCCCTGCGGTTATGTAATCTAAAACAAATTCAAATTCTAGATCTCTCGATAAACAATATCTCTGGAAGTATACCCAAATGCTTCAACAATTTGACTAAATTGACTGAACTAGGAAATTCAGATCTAACCGTCCATCTTGAGTATTTCAGTACCACCGGTTTCGTTTCCTGGAGCAATTCTTATGAAGATGAAACATCCTTGATATGGAAAGGCATAATGTCCAAATACAAAAGTACTTTGGGGCTTGTAAAGAGTATTCATCTATCGAGCAATCAGTTAATTGGGGAGATTCCTAATGAAATCACTGATCTTGTTGGGTTAGTTTCTTTAAACCTGTCAAGAAACAATTTAACAGGTCAAATAATTCCGGAGATCAGGAAGTTACAGTCATTAGATTCGCTTGATTTGTCAAACAACCAGATACATGGTACAATTCCAACAAGTCTCTTTCAAATATCTGGCCTTGGTAAGTTGGACCTGTCAAACAACAACTTGTATGGAAGAATTCCAATAGGGACTGGGCTCCAAAACTATGATCCCTCTACTTTTGCTGGGAATCCTCTACTTTGTGGAATTCCACTTCAACAGTTGTGCTCTCCTGAGGAAACAAGTCCAGAGGAGCCACCAATGTTCAAGGATCAAGTTGAAGACAGCGATGGGTTTATAACACCGGGATTTTTTGTGAGTTTGGCGCTTGGGTTTGTTGTTGGATTTTGGGGAGTTTGTGGGAGTTTGATGTTCATCAGGCCATGGAGATACACATACTTCAAGTTCTTGAACTGTGTATATGACTGGCTTTATGTGAGGGTGGCGTTGATTAAGCGACGAAGAATGGTTTATGGGTAAATTGTAAGTACTCTTCCACATAAATATAGTGTGATGATATGACATCACTATCATGATTAATTTGAATTTGGTCTCTCTAATTGTCTTTGAATTTGTAACTAATATTTGTTGTGGTTTTTCTCAATATTTTCAGCTCGTGCATCTACCGTTCGCAAGCCATGCTCCCCTTCAGCGGGAGAAGGAGATAGAAGAGTGCAATTAGAAGTTATGATTTGGTGAAAGTGTTGTGCTTGATTTAGGGGCGTGTTTGTTTTTGCAATGATGTTATTCAGATTATCTTTGAGGGGTTAATTAGGTCCCCTTAATCCCCTTTTACTTAGTGTTATCATTTTATTATTAAATTTTCTTGAGAAACTTGCAGAAACTTATTAATCAAGCTACAAAGAGAAAAGCAGACATATAGTTCAATCAAGATTTGATACATTAACCCTAAGAACATCCCAGCACCGGTCTTTCAATATCTTCGTTAAAAACCAAATCTTGACAAGATTAGATTCGGCTAGTGACCATCTAGTTTTTCTATATGTGTAGCTGCGTTGTAATATCCTATCCTATTGTTTTTTAGTTGCTTGCATTTATTATATAAAATCCTGCATTTTCAGTCGTTCATCAGTTATTTTGTTAGTTTGAAACCATGTTCGTTAGCGTCAAATTAAGACCAAGAAACACAATAACTTAGGGCAAATAAATCAAAACAAGAACCACAACCAAACTAATAAGCATGTACGTACAACAAAACAACTGTATTTATGCTTGTCTGGCCTCTCAAAATATAACCATTTGTTATATATACTCATTATCATAGCCTATTAACCAAACATACAATAATTCCACTAGACAGCATAATTCATAAATTGACTTTTTGATGCACCAAGGTATTGAAATCCTAGTGGAGAGCTCATCTAAGCTATAAAAATAGGGAACTTTAACGAAAAAGGTCTTCGTACTATTCACTTTAACGGAAAAATCACATTTTTACACTAAAAAGTCAATCCTGGTACTATTCAATTTACCCTTTATTTTGTCCTTATTCTTAATACTCAAAGTTTTCAAGTCATTTTCATTGTATATCAAAACCACAATTTTCCAAAGTAATGCAATGAACCTGGGATGAAAGTTAGTCCCTTTGAAAGCAAGACAGTCAGCGCATGCTTCAGAAGGTGGAATGTTATGTTCAAAAAGATAAATATTATTTGAACAAGTGCTTGGTGCAGAATCGTGGGGCTTGAGTTTGGGGCTACATCTAACGTTTCTAATTCGTGCAATATTCTAATCTAATCTAAACGATGGGGAGGGGGATTCGAACTTTGGGGGCATGTTCAAGGGGAGCATACTGCTTTAGCCAACTTGGCTACACCCAGGTATGTTGGGGGCAACAAATGGCTTGAATTAGGGACATTTGTCAGATTTTGAATGAGACTGACTGTGTCTAGTTGCTTTTCTTACTAAAGGGGTGATTCAATGGGCACCCGAGAATTGTCTTTGGGCACCCAAGAACGGTTTATGAACAACTAAGAATTTGTCTTCATAGTCGGGAGTCCACAGAATCACCCTTGTGCAAAAGCATATGTTTAGAGAGAGGAATATCCAAATTTTGGGGCTCATTGTTGATTGTTAATAGACTCTTCTGCAACTGGAGCTGCAATGGAAAGAAACATGGCAGCAGAAGGCTAACCTTGGTCTAGGTTTGCACCTGAGCCCGCATGCGTGCTTGACACCCTGCAACTGTTTTAAGTTGATGTCCTTGCAGATCACTTGTCTGATGGCAAGATAATAGTATCGTATCTCCAGCGAAGATACTTCTCAGACAGCCCGTCACCATCCTTTTTTTTTCCAATTTCTTCCAAAGAAATTCATCGAAAATATCACATACTAAACCGATCGCAATGTTACAATATGTCCACTGATCCTTTTTGAAGAATCATGCTGAATAACCCATTCTAATGAAAACATTACATCCTTTTGAATTGATCAAACCATCCATCAAATCCCCCTTTCTTCTCTATGATGGGGACCATGGGGTTGGATTAAAAGTTTTTGCCAGCACCCAGTCAATATGCTAATGGTAGGATTACATAACTGTTTCTTGCTGCCTTTAACTCAAAATGACTCCTTTTTTATTCCATAGTCTGAACTGTTTCTTTGCTGCCATTAGCTCGAAATGACTCCTTTGTTATTCCGTAGTAGACTGGTTCTTCGCCTACAAAGGTAATGAAATTCCAGCCGAAAGCAGACCCACCAACAATATATGTCCCTTGAGTCTGACCATCTTCAGCCCGCTGCTTTTCAGTGGATACACCTGTTGGAAACTTATTTTCTGATGGCTTTGCAAAAGCCCTTGTATCTTGGGGCTTTTCACCTGGCACATTCTTACTTCTTGTTGCCGAAACTGTTTCTGCCGTCATTTGTTTGCATAGTTCCATCAGAAGTTTAACGTCTGAAATTTGCAACAAAGCGATAATTAGCACATCTCATGATCATTAAGCAACATCTCATGCAATTGGCACCATCGTAGAAAGCCTTGAACTCTAAAGTGTCCAAAGGAATCCAAAAACTGGAGCAAAGGAAGATATGGTGCTCAAGAAACTAAGGACAAAACCATGCGTCAATTTAAGAAGATGAGTGAGATAGATATCTGCTCGTAAAGAAAGCAAAAGGCCAACCGAACGCCACTAATAGTATTCTAGGATTAGGCTGCCACCAATAAAACTATCACAGACTGAGTTTCAAGGGTGAAACTCGATATAATCATTTACACAAAGATTAATAAACCAAGCACATGAATGAAGGTCGGATGTCATCATAACCACCGCATTAATAAACCACTTATTTTAAGATTAACAAATCAGCTCAGCTTTAGCATACAACTCAAGGGATAACTATTTGTCTGTGAAAAGATGGAAACAAAATCTTAATGAGCTTACATTCTTGAATTTCTTCAGATGACTTGCACGTTCGAAAGTCAGGGGTCCCGAGGACCTTCAAGATGACCAAAAAAAGAAGTTACTCCATGCATACTTCATATAATGTAGCAAACAAACGAAGCAGTTCAAAACAGCAGGATTTAGAGAAATTGACTGAGAGTGATTACATTGACAACCTTGATAGACGAAATCTGCAAACCAAGTGATTACATTGGCATACAGATTACATAACGATATAGCATGCATTCAACACATTACACTTGGTCTGCAGCCTCAGATAATCCAACACTATCTGAAATGTAGCACATAAACACTAATTTTGACAGCTTCACTTAGTACAAATTAGAAACACCTCAATTCACTTGAAAGCATAAATCACTTGCCTTCATTCTTCACCTTATCCCAAAAATGATTACTAATAGTTCAAATATTACAATTCTGCACCGAAAATATTAAACAACTCAATCATTAGATTCATTACTAACAGCCATTTCCATCAAAAACGTTATTTACACAATTTTTAAATGCAGAGCTACTAAGGGCACCTAAAATTAGGGGTGGAAAAAATTCCCAAAAATCCCGAACCAAACAAAAAAAATACCGATCCCAAACCGATTTTCCCAAAATTTTCGGTATGCTATCCCGAAAAAATACCGAAATTTCGATATGGGAATCGGGATTGTCTTCCCAATATTTCGGTATTCCTATACCGAACCGAAATATATATTTTTAATTATTATATACAAACACACACACACACACAGATAATAATATATATAAATCATGTTGGCACAATAATGAAAAAATCATGTTACTTTATTTTTCATCCCTGCAACATAAAGATATGAAGGATTATGATATGTTTTATGTGTCATTCTATTTCATTGATAGGAGTCACCTTTCCTGGAAGTAACACAAACACCAGTGTTACAGTTGTTGAAGAAAGTAGAGAACATAAACACCGGAAGTATAATGAGTATTCCACATAATCACAAAAAGGTATATAACTTCTGTAATAGGTTTGCCTTCAAGTGTATTCTTAAATGGTTAAACAACTCTGTTTTATAGGTTATAAACTTATAAATGCATCTCAGTACTAAAAAAGAAGATATCATATAAAACTTATCCGCGGTTGCACTAGTGGTTGTTTAAGAGTTTAATGTTGCCTACCGATATCGTTTGATCAATTCATGCATTATTCCTTCTACCTCCTCAACTTCATGCCAGGTAACTCATCGGGAGTATGAAGTTGAAACTAGTAATGGAAGAACAATCACAAAACGAAGGAAAACAAGAAGCACAGTAATGTTTAAAGTATGTACCTGATTATTTCAATGAAAATATAACAACTATGGGAATTGGGAATACAGAATCACCAAAAGTCCAAAAATATTTCGGGCTTCCCGATTGTCCCGAAATACCGAAACTATTTCAGGACTCCCGGATTCCCAAAATTTTGGTTTAGAATCGGTCTTGAAATTGGGAATACCAAAAATTTCGATTTGAGAATCGGGATTAAAGTTTTGGTTTGGTATCCCATACCGAATCACTCCTACCTAAAATGTAAGTACAAGGCAGCAGAGTTACAAAGATTATACATTTATTTAATATTTTAAGAAAAATGAAATCTTTAGAAATGTTAAAGACATGCAAATTATGAATCCAAACAAACCCAAAATCCACAATTCAATAAAAAGAAAACGATCTGATAAAAAATAAAAAAACAATAAAAGGAAAACCCAGATCACAAAAATCTTCAAAATTTCAAGAAATTCTCATCAAAATGAAAATTTTGGAAAATGGGTTTTCAACTGTACCTCGAGAAAATGAGGGCGGACCTCTTTGAGGACGGCGCGAATCTTGTAGAGGGTGGATGAGTTGGAGAAATGAGCATCGTTTTCAAGAGGTCTCTTCTTGGACTTGGGAGGAAGAGAACACGGAGGAGCCTGTGGAGGGAGGACTTCGGTGGAGCTCGGAGGGATTGGGAGGATTTCGGTGGCTGTGGACTCGGCTGGCTTTGGTTCTTCCTCCATTAGTGTTGTTTGTCTGCGGAGTTCAGAGTACTGTTGGGTTTTAAGTTGCACACAACAGAGAGTGAGAGACGCTTATGCGCTTAAAGCAGAACTACATACAAGGTTTCAAGAACTCATATCCCACCGTTACATTACATTAGTATTGTGATTTTTGTACTTGTAACATAAAGATATATGTAAATTTGAATCTACGTAACGTTATACTAATTAGCACACCAGCTATAGTGGTGTCATGTAAGTTTTTTTTTTTTAATTTTCAGAAACAATTGTGATAAACAGCAAACCAAATGGTATTTTCTCATATTTTACTAAGACCAACTTGTTGCAGTTGTAATCCGAAAAGGGTAAGGAATTAACATTTCCTACTACTATAAATAAATGCATAATGGGGTGGAATAACACATACCCACAATTACACATCTCTCTATTCTCTCTACTATTGCCGCACCTTCCCTCTCTCTATGGCCACCATAATTGTTCAGTAAATTATGCCTACAACATGTTATCAGCATGCTCTTGACGCTGCGCTAACAAGAGTTTGATATTCAATCAGGGGAGTATTACGTTTTAATCATTCTTTTTATGATTAATTAATTATTTTATTGAATTGATCTACATGCTATTGATTCAATTTTTTTTTTGTTGAACGTGATACAACGCATTGGAGATGCAATTCCGGCTTTCCGATAAGGATCTTCTACAAATTCAAAGGCTTTTATTTGTTTTCTGCCAATCAGGTACGCTTAAAATAAAGGAAGATATTTGAAATGACCATGATGCATGAAAACATTCCCCATGATGCATGAACCCCCTATATTTATATTTTCCTTAGGATATATATATATATATATATATATATATATATATATATATATTGTATATGTTTATATAATTGTCAATATATATATATATATATATATATATATATATATATTTGTTTCATGCATTGCGCAATTATATTTGCTATGTGAAATATGTGAGTTAAAGTATAAAATCAAATTAGAAGCAAATTTAGGGTTTCTTAAACCCTAACAAAATCGGAAAAAAAAAACAAAAGGGAAATCGGGCTCTGTTCCTAGACCTTGTCCGCAACCTGTCTGCCCCGTTGCCAGCCCAGATGATTGGGCTTGGTTTCCCACGGCCCAAAAATTACGATAGCCTCTTGGCTGGGCTTCCCGCACCAAAACCAGGCCAGCCCCGTGCTGGGCCCAAGTTCCCCACACCCCTTGAGGCCCAAACCAGCAATTTGGGCTGCTGTTTTTGTTTCACACCCCAGGCTAGCTTTCACTAGGCCTTGACCCGTGCCCCCTTTGCAGCCCAAAAAGCCAGCAGCTTGCTGGGCTTCATGCTTTCGGCCCGTGGCAGGAAGCCACCCCCATGGGCTGCTATTGCAGCCATACCCGAGTTTTTTTGCTCATGACACCCAACCCAAAATTTTGGGCTATGGTATTTTCAACCCAACGCTATTATTTAGCATTTTAAATAATTTTAACCCAAATGTTATTATTATTTTTGCTTCTACGATCGACCCCGAATGGTCCCGATCTATTGAATTAATTAAAAGTGACATACAGGCTATTAATCTGATAATTATTCCAAAATTATTGACCTAAAGATCACTTTTGAACATTAACGATTCAATAATTTATTTCTTTACATTGAATCGTTGACATCCTTTCGTAGTCCTGAAGCACTCACACTTGAGTTCCTGAAGCAACTCAAATCCACTACACTTAAATCAGCATATTGCATTCTGTGTTCTTACAGGAACCTCTTTTTTATGAACTAAACGTTGATAAACTAAATTGAACCTGTAGTTTCAAATTTAGTGCCTTTGAAACTCGCAGTTTTCATAAAACAATACACCCATGAAAACCCGAGGTTTTTCAATGAAAAACATGTCTTAGAACTCAAATGTTATAACTTTGATGCTTATGGATGATTCATTCCCATTGCACCAATCACAATCTTGTTCCCTCCATTAAGTAGATTATCAAACCATAACAAGTTCGATTTTCTTGATTTGGACGTTTATAATAGAAACCACTTTATGTGGGGTACAAGACGTGAATCTCCACTTGACTATCAAGAAGCTTAGAAACCATTGAAGCCAACAATGGCAAAAGAGCTAAATAAGCCTCTGCCATGATCTTCATTCGAAGACTAATGCCCGAAGCATTACAAATGGAAATACCTCCCGAACGAGGATTCCATGGCTCTTTGGCTCGCTCTTACGAACCATCTAATCATGAAAGATATTTCCTGAAGCACACCATGATTACGTCCATGAATGAGTACAATTTTGAAATTTATAAATCTGATCGAATTTTGACTAAGAGAATACTTTTCTCGTCATTCCTTGTTTCTAACTCGCTCTTGAAGCAGCAAGTGTAGAAAGCGGAAGTTTACCAAATTCTCGGATTTGATTACTACCACAAACATATGGTAAAATCAGGGCCCGCCAAGGTGTGGCATCACGCCCGAAGCGTGATCTTTGGCACCTAAGACCTAAAACTTCAAGAATAAGGGATAGTATTCCCAAACCTTAACCCTGCAAAATGTACTTCTGTCTTGATGAAATAGATCATTGATTATGCACCTGTTCGTGCCCCTACCAATGTCGTTGAGGAGTACTATTCTCATAGTCAATATGTGAGACTAATTTTGCTCCACTAAACATCGTTGGAAAAGCATAATTTTGACATGAATGGCCTTGTTGGCCGAATCCACCATAGTAACTTTGGTTTACTTTGTGAACATTTTTCCATGTTCTTGGATTCAAGTTTGGTGTATGTTTTAGTTATGGATAATCTTATTGACATTGTCCTCGAATATGAGTTAATTGAATCATTTTTCTTAATACATGTGACCGATTCAATTAAACACGTGATTATGTAGGAATGTGGGGAAGTTAGTTATCTGGATGAATGCGATACTACGCACACTAACTCTACACCTAAATCACATCTCTAACAACGACTTCAGGTCTATCCAACCTGATTAAGAGCATTGGCACGCTCCTTGTTGTATGAATTGTACTGAATTACCATTTAAGGGACCTTAAATTCTCCCTGTCTTTGAGTTTTTAAGGATATTCGAGATGACAATAATCATAAATGAAACCACTGAAGAAAATAAAGTGAAATATCTTTGCACCACCTCCAAAAATGAGCATGAAGCTTTGATGTGGGGCCAATAGGTTGTCTCCCAACTGGGAACACACCACATGTGGCCGGCCTAGAGCCTAGTGATTGAGCAGTTTACTTGCTTTGGCACGACCTTTTGGGACACTTAGGTCGAACAATGATGCTACGACGCATCTTCTTACCCCGAAGTATGGATCTTGTGTTACAAGCACACTTTGCCAAGCCTACTCATTTGGGAAATTTGATTTTTATATCATCCCTCGCAAAGATACGAAACGACCCTATTTTCACAGTGGATTCAAAGGAATATATGTGGACTACTCCAACCAAAATGCAGACCATATAAATACTTATGGTTAAGTTGATGAATCGACAAACTGGTCACATGTTTGTCCACACACATTACTGCTAAACCTCTTGAACGATTAAGGGCTCACCACCCTACTTATCCCTTAAGGTTCGGGAGACTGGATAATGCCGGAGAGTTTATATCGACGATTTTCGATAAAGTATTGCATGTATTTTGGGTTTATAATTGAACATCGAATTCCCATGTTCACCCAAAATATCCCCACCTAGTGATCATAAAGCTCAAATTTAAATGATTGCCCGAATTTTGGTGAACGTACCAAGTTTTCGGTTTCTACCTAGGGCTATGCAATCTTGTACGCAGTTATGTTGGTCCGCCTTGAGGCTCATTGTCACCCAACCTATATGACGTTACAGTTGGTTACTGGGTACGAACCTGACGTTTTTCGTATTTACGCATTTAGGTGTGCATTCCATGTGCCAAGTTGCACCGCCGTAACTTACCAACATGGGTCCTTAAAGAATGATGTGTATCTTTTGTCGATCATGATTCTCTTTCACACTAGCTCTCTTCGAGCCCTTGCACGTGATCTCTTTACCGCTCATTTGCGGGTTATCACTTTAATGAGATAGTCTTCCTGCCGTTAGAGGGAGATACGAATGTTAACGTTCTTTGAGAACAGTGCGAAGTTGCATGGACGTTGCCCACTACGTCTCATCTCGATCCTCATACCGCACAAGTATGATAAGCAAGTGCGATGAATTTTAGATTTCAGAATGTTGCTCCAGACGCATTCCTCTAATCTAGCTAAAGTAACAACATCATATACCAGTTGCAAACATGCTTGCAAGGATAGACGTACTTAACGAACGTCGAGTCAACATCCCTGGAAGGTGTGCCGCCCCTGTTGGACGATTTGGATACCTATGTTGGACGGTCCGGTACACCGGCGGATAGCCATCAATCTGTCTTGGCTTAGAGCACGATAGATCACTCGGTTCGTAAGATTGAATTCCATGGAAGAGGAAGACACGGCACAACAATGAATCCATACATGATCGTTGTCTCAAATCATTTCCATCTCATGAAATTAATCTGGATTTCTCCCGAGACTTGAAGTTCTTGGTCCAGTATACTAGTTTGGATGAGCTAAATGGAATTGAAATGAGATTGCCATCAATGATGTTTTCACTTATATGGTAGCTACCGACATAAATGAAAAATGACGATATCGAACCGTGTTCCGTTGATTAAGTGACAACGTATAACTGATTGGACAACCGAAATTACAATCCAGGTTAAATTCCTTACCAGAGTGTGTTTGGACTTGTAGTTCCTACACTGCCCAAGGTAACCCTATTGTGTTACAAGTGGGAAAGGAAGCGTTTTAAGATGAATAAAATAGTGCGATATGATGCACGCCTTACAGCGCAAGGTTTCTCTCAAACATCCTATGATTTATAGCAGCATTATGAAATGTGGTTAGTGTTTTCTCCATAGGGATATGAATACGGAGATTTACATGTAAGTTCCCGAAGAATTACATGAACTGGTTCAAATAGTTCCAAACCACGGAACACCCTCTTAACTTGTTTGAGGCGTTCACTTACGGATTGAAAAATCCGACGGATGTGGTATACCCGTTTAAGTGATTATTTGATCAGTCAGGGATGAATTATTCCCTTGCGTGTTAAACTATGAAGTCTTATTCCAAATTGCTAGAGTTACAATTTATGTCGTTGACACGAATCTCACTAAGACTCCATAAGAGCTTGAGAAAACTACCTCGCACCTGAAGATGAAATTTGAGATGAAGGATCTTAGGAAAACTCGTTTATGCCTTGACCTAAAGTTGAAGCATTGTTCTGATGGTATTTTGGTCTACCAGTCAAACTACACCCCGAATGTGTCACCTTTGAGTATACCTTTGATCGTCCATACATTATATGCAAATGAGACCCTTGAAGAGGTTATGGAATCCGAAATTCCATAACTGAGTTCAACTTTGCGCTTCGTTGTACTTAGCTCATTGTATTTAGACAGGACATATCCTTCGTTGTTGATCTTGGTAAAGATGCAGCACCGAGCCTACACGCAACCACTGAATTGGTATTAAAGACGTACCTTGAAGGTACTATGAATTTGGGCAAATCAAATCCCAACGCATCTCGAGCGGATCTGACCCCCATGATCCTTGGAATGATGCTTGCCTTGTTTATTATGCTATCGCTGGTTACTTATCAAACCCGCATAAGGAAAAATCCCCAAATGGTTATGTCTTTACCGTTAGGGATATCGCAATATCTTGGAGGTCCATGTTATAACCTTGGTTACGAAATCTTTGAATCGTTCCAAGACTCACCTCACTTCACTACGCCATAAGTGAGACATGGTTTGCCAAAAGTGAGACATGGTTAGGAGTTCTTGTTGAGCATATTTGAAGTACTTGTTATATTCTTCATCCATCGTTGAGTCCCAACGACGATCCATGAAGATTATGTCGCATGTATCAATCCGACCAAGCCATGATACATCAACGAAGTCAACACCAAGACATATTGCGTCTACATCTACACCAGCAAAGCATCAGGAGATTGAAGTCATGCAAGCCGATCCCAGACAACCTTGCTGACCTCTACACGACATCACTGCTGAAGTTAACCTTCCAGAAGCTTGTTCGAGGAATTGGTATGCCTAACTATTCACATGCAATGCTTGTACTCATTTGGAAGTTATGTCAAACTCTGGGAGAGTATCCAGAAGTATACTTACTTGATCTTAATGTAATATTTTTCCCTACGATGAGGAGCATTTTTCCCACTAGGTTTTTACTATCTAACTAGGTTTTAACGAGGCACCCATCCTGGGTTGATCATACCCTTGTGAGCTCTTCTACTTGCGTCCAAAAGACGTATAGTTTTGATTTAATGCAACTTCTCACTTTTCTCCTTAGCCTATAGGTTTTTCTCCCACCTTGGGTTTTACCATAGCGAGGTTTTGTGAGTTTTACCTTTTTATGCATTCTTCCATTGATTTAAGACTCGCATTTGCTCATTGTGCCGACGACTTCATCAACTGTACTTACTTCATCATTGAATACCTGATGCGCCATTTAATTGAGTATTTACACACTCAAGGGGGAGTGTTGCAGTTCTATTAGATTAAGAATGTGATTGTGTAAATCCTAGTATATCTTGGAATAGGGCTGGGTTCGGTTCGAAAAAGTTCGGTTTTTTGCCAAAATTGAAACCGAACCGAAATTTCCGTTCGGTTCGGTTCATTTTTTTTCGGTTTGTTCGGTTCGGTTTTTTCCAGTTCGGTTTTGGCCCTGTTCGTTTTTTTATTTATTTTTTATTTATTTATAAAAGGTAAACTTACATACATAACATAACAAAAGCCCACAACTAAACACAAACAAAAAAATGGGCCAGCACAACAACCCAACCCAAGGGTTGAGCCCGAAAAAGAAAGAAAAACATTGAAAACCCTAGCCGTGTAGTTCCCTTGCTGCTGTCAAAGCAAGCTCCGGCGACCATGAACCAGCAACCCTACAAACACCAGAGGTGAAGACCAACCAAGACCTAACAACAAAAAGAGAAACAGACGTCTGAAAATTGATAAACAAGTAAATCTGGAAATTGGTAAAGAAATGAATCTGGAAAGAAACAAATCTGCAAGTCTGCAACACCAAGAGCAAAATCCATCAAAATATTATCTTAATCCACAACTCACAACAATAATTACATTCATTCATCTGAAATTCAAAAAAACTAACAAACCCACAACGCAAAAATCAAACAAATCTGCAATACGAAGCTGCAATACAAATATGCAATACAAAGCTGCAATCGAACAAATAATTATTGTCATGGAAATAGATGGTCGTGGAAGTTTGTTCCAGGAAAGGCAAGAAGTTGATTCTCACAAATATGAAGCTTGGAATAGAAAGGAGGATGCGGGTTATGGAGAAGAATCGAGAATAATGGAGAAATTTGAGGCATGGACATGGAGGGTCTCACAAATATGAAGCTCGGAATAGAAAGGAGGATGCGGGTTATGGAGAAGAATGGAGAAATTGGAAGCATGGACATGGAGGGAATCTGGAGGCAGAGAACAAGAGAGAGAAGAGGGGAATGCAAAAATAGAAAAGGTGCGGCTGCTACTAGGGTTAAAGGGTTTTGTTAATTTCTCAACAAAATTTTAAAAAAAAAATCGAAATCCTGGAGGCATGATGGAGAGAGTCTGGAGGCAGGGAACAAGAAAGAGAATAGTGGAATGCAAAAATGTTAAGGGTGCGGCTGCTACTAGGGTTAAAGGGTTTTGTTGACTTCTCAACAAAATTAAAAAATAATTCTGAAATCCTGGAGGCATGAGGGTTTGAACCCATGCGCTCCAACTTTAAAGGTTTAACTGAAACCAACTTGGTAACACGTTCTATTTTGATTTTATGACTAAACTATTTATAAATATTGAAAACAATAATTAAATATATATATCGGTTCGGTTTGGTTCAGTTTGGTTTCAGAACCTCAAAAACCGAAACCGAACTGGCCAGATTCGGTTTGGTTCGGTTTGACAGTTTCGGTTCGGTTTTTTTTTCGGCCTCGGTCCGGTTCGGTTTTCGGTTTTTTTTCGGTTTTCGATTTTTTGAACCCACCCCTATCTTGGAATATCTCTTATATTCCTATTAGGAGTTGATTACCTATTAAGAGTTGTAATCCTAAAAGGGTAAGGAATTAACCTTCCCTACTACTATAAATAAAGGCATAATGGGGTGGAATAACACATACCCATTACACATCTCTCTCTTCTCTCTACTATTGCCACACCTTCCCTCTCTCTATGGCCACCATAATTGTTCAATAAATTATGCCTACAACACAACTCTAATTGTTGGAGTTAAAACTTAAAACTTTAGCTTAAAAAATTTAGGTTTTAACTCAAAAATAGTTTTTTTTTTCTCTAATGATTTTGGCTTAAAATTTGAGCCCAAGATTATTGAAGAATGAATTTAGACTAAATTTTTTTTGGTAACTTTTTTTTATAAATAAAATTTATGTGTATTATTCTAATTTATTTTTATGAAAATTTTAACCTAAAAATATTTTCATTCTGATAAGTAATGAAAGATCATTAAATATGCTTCAATTTTGGGTGAATTTTGATTTAAATAATTTTTTAAATTGTTTTCGACGTTGGATTTAATCTCATATCGCATATTTTACTTTATCGATAGATTTGATTATATTCGACCTTAGCTGTTGAATCTAATGTATTTATAAATTATATTGAAATAAAAAAAGTTTGAATTTGTGTTGTTGGAGCAACCAATAACCCAATCTTTACAACCGACAGATTACAAAATAGCCGTTGGAATGGAATAGTATAAGGTGGCAGATAAAGTTGTCAGCATCATGAGAGCCTGCCACTAACTTGGCTTATTTTTTAGGCTAAATCTGCACAAATTTTAGGTTTTATCACATACACAAATTTTAGCCCAATTGTTCTAGAGAAGATTGGAGGTGTTTAAAATCTAAACTTATAAGTTTTAACCCAACCATTGGAGTTAGTCTAAAAGGTAATTATAAATATTTTTTTTCGATGAAAATAACCAGTTCTCATAAAATAGGTCTTGAAAGCCACAAATGCTAACTGCCTATCCCAAACATAAAGATCATTAAATTAAAAGGAAAACTAATGAAAATGGCTTGAAAACTTTGAGTTTTAATGATAATGACAAAATAAAGGGTAAAGTGAATAGTACCGGGATTGACTTTTTAGTGTAAAAATGTGATTTTTCGTTAAAGTGAACAGTACCATGTACTTTTCGTTAAAGTTCCCTAAATTAAAACCCTGCTAGAAAGTTTGTTTCTCTAAAAATGTGGGCTCAGGAGATGAAATCAAAAGAGGCCGTCAAACTTTTGATGTCTTCAACAATAATTTTTAAGCGCCAAGGAGCACTAGAGGATCCCAATCTAGCGTCAATCACTATTTTTTTTTTTCTTCAGTTTCCACATTTTCTTCAAAAATCAGATGTCAAGTTATCATTATTTACATTATTTTGGATCCAAATCGCAAATTTAACATTAAATCTTTCACCGGCATTCAAGCCCCAGCAAATATGGGTCCAAAATGTTTTGACCATTTATGACAACTCGTAGAATGATATTTCAGTCAAGTAGATGGATTACGCCCTTCCATTTCATTTCCTCCTTTTTCCAGTTCCCTATTTTCCGTCTCTTTAAAATCATAATCTTAAGAAGAAGAAAAAATAGCTCAATAACAATTCATGATTTTGCAATCAATTTACTTCAGAAGAGCTCAACACCAATTAATACAATTTGGTTGCTAATATGAGCAATTGATAGGTTGATGAAATGTGGAGTTTCCTCAAAATTCAAGCCAACTAGTATCAGGTGTGGGGGAGTAGGCAAAACCTCACACTGGATTAGCCATAATAATGTGGTTCAAATTCGTCATTAGCGATAATCGAACATAAGACCTCTCATTTACAAGTGAAGAGGAATACCACTAGACCATAATATTAAGGGCTTTTTAGCCAAAATGGTCTCTGAGATTTGCATAACTCCTCACTTTGGTCCTTAAGATTTGAAATCAATAGAATTGGTCCCTGAGTTTGTCCACCATCAATCATTTTGATCATTCCTTGAAAAATCTCCATTAAATACAAATAGAATGACCAAAATATCCTTAATTTTTGTCAAATCATTTTGACCTACTGTTTATTAAATTGAGGGCATATTTGTCATTTTGATCCTTATTTAACATAATTTTGCACGAAATGACCAAAATGATTGATGGTAGACAATCTCAGAGACCATTTATATTGGTTTCCAATCTCAGGGGCCAAAATGATGTGTTATGCAAATCTCATGAACTATTTGGCTAAAAAGCCTAATATTAAGTGGTCCAAGTATATCACTTTTAAACACACTTAACAACTTTTAATCGTGACTGTGCTCTCGTCATCTTGTCCTTATTAAACACATTTTTAAAAATTTGAGAACTAATAACTTGGAATGAAAATACATTAAGGATCAAAGTAAAGCAACCCAGAAAGGGGGATTTTCTTTAAATCCTTGACTAATATTTTTTAGCACAAAATCTAATAGGGAAAATGATCATTGCCAGATCCTTTTTCTAAGGATCCTAGGGATCTTGCAATCGTGTCCATTCATCATACATCGTGCAGTCAATTTTCGTTAGGTACTATTTATATTTATATTTATATTTTAAATTTTAAATG
Organism: Malus fusca; assembly: GCA_035220775.1. NCBI lineage: Eukaryota > Viridiplantae > Streptophyta > Magnoliopsida > Rosales > Rosaceae > Malus > Malus fusca. The sequence goes on along the minus strand of CM069065.1, from coordinate 21,559,709 downwards.
ATTTCTTACCGCACGATGTACGATGAACGGATATGATTGCAAGATCACTAGGATCCCTAGGAAAAGGATCCTCGCACTTGATACAATTATTGATTTTTGTAGTAAAACTATGTAATATTTTAGTGAAAGAAAGTCTTTTTTCTTTGATTGAAATTTCTGACAAGATTGTATGCTTTATTTCATAAATATCGGACTTTCGCTATACATATAGAACAATATTTGGCTACTCAAATATGAGTAGAAACTCCTATTCAAAATTTCTCAAAATTGTTCGTTGTCAATTTATAAAATTTCATGTTTGTAATCAGAACGTTCATAGTATAAATCGTCTTATAAAGATCATTTTTACAAAAAATCAATTAAAACTAAGATCATTTAGTCATCAAACTGTTTAAAAACAAATGAACGCCATTGGTTTTACAAACCGTCTATGTATTTGCTACAATAGATTGACTAAACGACCTTAGTTTTAATTCATTTTTTGCAGAGATGATCTTTACATTGTGATTCATAGTATGAACAGTTCTGATGATAAGCACAAAGCTCTGTGATTAAACACTAAGAGTTTTGAGTAGGAGTTCCTACTCATTTTTAAGTAGCCAAGCATTGTTCATAAGAGCAGTAACTCTTACTCAAAACTCTTCGTATTCGAATCACAGAGCTTTGTACTTATGATTAGAACCGTTTATATTATGAATCACTTTATAAAGATCATTTCTGCAAAAAAATGAATTAAAACTAAGGTCGTTTAGTTCATCTATTGTAGCAAATCCATGGACTGTTTGTAATGCTCTTATCATTTCCGTTCATTTGTTTTATACAATTCGATAACTAAACGATCTTAGTTTTACTTGATTTTTTTTTACAAAGATAATCTTTATGGAGTGATTTATAATATGACCGGTCTCGATCATATACACAGAGTTCTAGGAATCAACAACGAACACTTTTGAGTATGAACTCCTACTCATATTTTGAGTAGCCAAATATTGTTCTATGTTTAATATATAGATATATATAAAGGAAATTAAGAAAAACAAAAAATTAAAAAAATTAAAAAAAAAAAGAAGAAATAAAATTAAAAAAAACCCCATTTTGCTTCCAATTCCTTCTACTTTCTTCCCTTCTCAAAAATGAAAAATCCTCACTTTCTCTAAAACCAACTCTCAAAAGCCTCCATCTTTAAACCAATCTTTCGAGAGAATCCGAGAGAAAGCGAAAGCAAAAGGATATGAACTCAAAAACCGAAAGGCTGGTGAGGAGGACGACCATGGTGGCCACTGTCACTGCTGCCTATTTCCTCTTGACTGCTGATTACGGCTCCGAGCCCAACGCTCTCGACCCTGTAAGTTCCTTTTTCTTCCCGCAATTTCATCTTCTGTAATCAAACTTTGATATTGTTGCGAAAAGGGTAGGGAGAAAAGGAATAATTAGTCTTTGGGTTGCGATTTAACTTCTCAGATGTGTAATTTTAGTTCACAAATATGGGGGTCTTTCGATTTCGGGTTCGATTTACAGTTGCTTGTTGTAGATTGAATTGTGGGTTATGGAATTGGACTAATTGGGTTTTTTTTTTTGGCTCTGCGTCGATTTTGTTCGTATCTTTTTAGCAAAATGATAATGTGAGTGAGATTTTGGGTAGTTTTCTGCTTGTATAGTTACCACTCTTTAATTGCAAATTTTTTAGTATTTGATTGCTCAAGATACTCAGAGCGATTTTTCTGTCATTGAGATTTGATTGTTTAAGACGGAAAAGGTATTGTAAAAAGCTGTAGAAAATGTGATTTAGGAATGGTATTGGACTCCTAAGCCGTGTAGATTATCGAGCACTTTCTTTTTTCTTCCCTGAATGTACAGAGGAGCATTTTTAGTCAGTTAGGAACGACTTGTTTTGTGATTAGAAGAACTATAGGACGCTAAAACGGATAAATGGTCGATTTTGTGGAGATAGAAACAGGTGGTGTCATGAAAAATTCACCTCTTCTTAGCGAAAGTGAGAGGATATAACGTGAAAGGTTTAAGCAAAGAAAGATTGGGGGTTGCAGGGAGATCAAAAAGAGGTTAAAGTTAAAAGTAACAGCCAGAATATTTGATAAAGACCGTCAGTAACCCGTAAGCTTTCGGGGTTGCCAAAACTGTTTTTTATAGGCATACAAACTTTACTGTGTCTTGCACATCAATGAAGGCATTTGCGCATGGAACTGTTACCCAACCTCTAAAATACCATGCCTGCTAGACTTATGAATTGCTTAAAAACCTTGTCATTCCGTCATTAGTAATTAGTGATTGTCATTGGCCGTATAATAAATGTTTTGAGGTCTAATTGCACCAATTTGTGATGGCAGATTAAGAAAGCCATACAGTCTGCAGAAGGTTCTGTGAAAGACTTCATTTTCAGATCAAAGAGTCCACCTCAGGAAAGCAAAATCGAGAAGATGGGCGCTACTGATGCAAAGGACCGTCCTTAGTTTAATGGGCAGTTGACTGTGTATAGAAAGATCGTCGGTCTGAGAAAGATGTTACAGTTCTGTTAAGTTTCTATGGGGTGATATTTGGACCTTGTGTACCTTTTGCAGAAAGATAGTTTCATGTTTGATTTTATGTATGACATTCTCCTTGCTTCTGATATAGAACCCAACTCAATGATGTTCACTATATTACGTGTTATAAATCGTACAATCCCGGGTTGAAGGACCCAATTGTCCAACATCGGAGAAATAGATTATCGTGGAGTGGTTAAGAGCTCTTAGCACCCTTTCCTTACGAGCTGGTTTTAGGTGCAAATTTTACCCACACTCCTAAGAATTGGTATCAGAACCAGGTTTCACTGTGCAATTGGCCTCAAACTCCGCAGGAAGGAGCAAAGGGCTACCTCAGGGAAAGTGCCAATAAAGTGGTGTAGCGAGGGCGTTGGGGGTACAAAAGCGAGTGGAATGTTAGGACTCTATTTCTCGCACCTCGGAACAATATGAGATCTTGGAGTGATGGAAGAGTTCTTGGGCACCCCTCCCATTACGTGCCGGTTTTTAGTGACGGATTTTAGCCTCTTAAGAGCTAGTTTGGTATTTCTGCGTTTTTAAAAAAACTATTATGCTGTGCTGTAATAATAAATATTTGTAAAATAAAGTTGTAGAATGTTTGATGAACATTTTTTGTGAAAGTGTTTTTAACAAACAAAAAAAAAAGTGAATAAATGTTTGGTAAACTTTTATATAAAATTCATGTGAATATGTTAAGTGACTAAAAAAGATATGATATTTAATGTGATATAATGATTGTCAAAGAGAATAATGCTGGAGTAACTATTGTCATTTTGTAAAATATGCGGGGCTATACTCGTCATTTAAAAATTTCATTAGATGGGCACTGTTCACTATGCTTTGAAAAAAAAAAAAAAAAATTTGTTAGAAGCATGGTAAACATTGTTTCTGTTTTTCTGTACTTTTCTATTGTCATTGATAGTAATTTTTTAAATAAGCACCCGTTTTTAATTTTTTTTATTTTACCAAACATATTTTCAAATTTTTTAATAAACTAATTGCTGTGGCAATTTGATAGACGGTGCAGATGAGCCTGTCACCTTTCTTGAGTCCCACCAGCATCCCCCCTTCCTAACTTAAAGCATCAAATTTTTAGTCCAACTAAAATTTGAAAATGTGTAAAAACCTCCTTCACACATAACCGTTATTTAACTAACTCATCCACTCCCTCCTCCCTCCCTCTCCAACTAAAACTCCCTCCCTCTGTGAAACCCTAACATGCTCCTTCCTTCTTCCCTCTCCCTCCAAACCCTAGCTCCTCCAAATGCTGACACAATCCAGAAACCCCATCAAACTCTCCCCCAAAATCTCACTCTCTTCCAACTTGTCCACCCCCAACACTTTCCCACATTACAATTTCCAAACCTTCCCTCCGGACCAAAAACCCTCAAGTTCAAGCTCCTCTGCTCACAATCCCCAACCCCAAACCCTTCACCGCCATCATCTTCCTCTCCGGTCCAAACCCTGATCTCAATACTGCGAATCATACCCGACTGGGCAGACCGCACGCAAGAGCGTGGAATGAGACAGCACAGAATACTTTATGACCATGAGAAATGGATGCATCACAGAAGCTCCTACCGCCATCTCCGGCACTTGCTCTCAAGCCTTTCGTCAAGAGTCATCTTGTCTTTGATACCGCCGGTGATTGCTTTTACTTTGGTAGCTGTGGTGATTGCTAGCTATAATACAGCAGTTGCGTTGGATTTGCTTCCGGGAATTTTCCCGTTGTTGAGGTCCTCATCTTTGCCATACCAGCTCACAGCGCCGGCATTGGCGCTGTTGCTGGTGTTCAGGACAGAGGCTTCATATTCGAGGTTTGAAGAAGGGAGGAAGGCTTGGACTGAGGTGATTGCGGGGGCTAATGATTTCGCGAGGCAGATCATTTCTAGTGTTGAGACTTCGGGTGATGCACAGCTCAAGAAGGCACTTTTGCAGTATATTGTGGCCTTCCCTGTTGCGCTGAAGGTTTGTGGCTTTCGGATTTGAGATGTAGTCTTGTTAGAAGCTTTGCATGCCTTATTCTATTCTATTTGGTTGTATTGTACTTTTAATAGGCTGTAAATTACTGAGAAAAAGATGAAAGCACACGAAATTGATCATTGAAAAGTAATCCCAATGTGAATGTGTAATCGGTAAAGAAATGCTCAGTTAACTATAACATGAGCTAGAGCCTTACCTTTTGTTTCGTTGATTTTTCCAAGCTGAAGAAAAACATGATTCTGTTTCTTGTTCATTCTTTGAAGCTGTTCTTTGTTAAGATTGATATTGGTAACGCAATCATTTGATAGAGGTTAACTTTTAAGTGCAGTGTCATGTCATTTATGGCTCAGATATTGAACGAGACCTCCAAAATTTGCTTGAAGTAGATGATCTGCTGGTAGTTTTAAACTCAAAACATCGACCCGGCTGCATTATTCAGTTCATCTCGCGGAGCCTCCAATTGATAAAGTTGGAGGAATCGAGGAGAATTATGTTGGTAATCCCTTCCCTTGATTAATCAGGCAGTCTAAGATTACTATTTTATTTGATATGTTTTTTTTTTTTTTTCTCATGATCATTCTGGTGCATAAGTTCAATCAAAATTACTAGTGTCATAGTTTCTTGAATAAATTTACAGTAAACAATTGGCAGGTGTAAATCAATATTATTACCGATGAAGAAACTTAATCAGTATCTTACCTTATCATTATGCAGCAATCAAAGATCTCTTGTTTCCATGAAGGAATTGGCATATGTGAACAGCTAATCGGTACTCCCATCCCTCTGTCTTATACGCGCTTGACCTCAAGGTTTCTAGTCCTCTGGCATCTCACTCTACCTATTATCCTATGGGATGATTGCCACTGGATTGTGGTTCCCGCTACTTTCATCAGTGCAGCTTCACTGTTCTGCATCGAACAAGTGTGTTCCTTTCTCTCCCTGCTATGTTATGCTCCCTTTTCAGTGCTGCATAGTTCATATTTCTTCCTTTAATATGATTAGAAAAGGCATTCTTTGTATAAACAGAATGGGACCAATGGTGTCCGACAATGGTTTTGATGAGACTGTAACTGAGGTCTCAAACAGATTTCCTGTGACCTTAGTCTTTTAATCTTGTATTAGACCAATAGAAAGGCACATCCGGGATCGCACTTTCACTCTTAAACTATCAATCATTACTTCATATATGTTTCATTCTGGAACACCAGCTTTTACTGCTGTAATACATGTCTAGGATGACGAGAATTGTTTGAAGCAAATTGTGGAATTCTAAAAGTAATATCTAGTCTTGTACTGTTTCATTCTCCAAAAAGGTTAATGAACTGGATTCTTGAATGCTGATGGCAGAATATTCGAAAGAATCGTATCTGCTACTGTGATATGAGTTGCCTCTGCCTGATCGCTTCTATGGGTATACTACCCTAAACTTCCGACTGCATTTCCACCTGAAATGGAATATTAATGCCACTCGTGTTCATTTTCCAAATTCTGCAGGTGGGTGTTCTGATTGAGGAGCCATTTCCAATGCTTGCCCTTGACGACCTTTGCAACTCAGTTCGAAACAACGTACAGGAGGCCCTTGCAAGCGAAAAATTAATCCGCGAACGGCTTGCTGCAAAAGGAAGGATCCAGTCTGAGCAGCAGTTTCAAAATGGGCAGCCTAGGCCTTAAGTCTTAGATGGATCAGAAAGTCAGCTGCAATTATCTTCACAAACGTTATACAGGCACCGAAACATAACTCCGCGAGTCTGCAGACCTACGACTTTCTTGCACTTTACATCATCTATACGGTGATTGAGCCTTGAGGTTGAAATTTGTAAATATATAAATTATGAGAACCAAGGAACCTTATTAGTTTTGTCATGTCTGTTCCAGCACAAGATTATGTTTCATATGTGTATATATATATCATCATGTCATACTTTGGCTCTTCTTCTTTTTTGAAAACATGACACAAAACCGAGTGCAATGGCGTTCTAGGATTCATATAGCCGACCACACTTAGTGATATTATGTTTTGTTGTTGTTGTTGTTGTATGTAGATAGTTGGCCTCCCAATCCACTATAAATGATGAAGGAAAGAAATAAGCTCTTTAACCTCGTTGCAAGTTTTGATAGATCACATCACATGAAGAAATTGACATACATGCCTATTTCATTTTGTCCTCTAAACTTTCAATTTGGTTCTGAGCACCTGTAAATTTTCAATTTGTGTCGACGTCTCTCAACTGCCAGCTTTATCAATTATTTTGTTAGACTGAGGGTTACTTTCGTCCATTTCGTACAATAGAAGGCTGTGAATTTCAATTCATCTTAAAACTTTCCAATAAACAAAAAATAAATATATAATATAAATGTCTGAGCCCGGGTTCGAACCGGGGACCTCTAGTGTGTGAGACTAGCGTGATAACCGACTACACCACCCAGACGAATCGTTGATTACCTTCAAACACAAAATATATAATATAATGTTCGGTACTATTTGAAAGAGTTTGGAAAGGTAAGTTTATACAGAAAACCTGGTTCCAACCAATATTAACCAAAACATTAAAAATGGTAGCTACTAATCTCGTAAACAAGTTTATACAGAAAATACCACTTGCATATACATACACACACAAAAAAGAAGGATGGGCTTTCTTGACATGTATAAGACTTCCATAGATCCACCTTTAGGAAATGACACAAACACCGCTGCACGTACCCATTTTCCTCTTGTTCTTTAACTTATCCTGAATCTCCTCCAGCTTCACAATAATCTCTTCAAACGTCGGCCGGCAATCTGGATTCTGGTGCCAGCATTCTTTCAGAAGCCTTCATTATACAATTAAAACGCTTAATTTCATAGTTGATTATCCTCACACAATAGCAGAAGCAATTTTTTTTTTTTAAAAGCACGACAATACCGAAAGAGCCCTAAACTTACTAGGTTTAGTTGCTAAATCTTGCTTGCATTGGTGGAATGAGTTTAGTTTTAGATGCAAGTTTGGAAACAAATTCGAGAGCAATGAGTTCTTAAGCGAACAATTTGTACATGCAGACATACTTTTTAACTGCATTTTCTCAGCACCAGAAACTATACAAGTTTATATCTGTAAATTTTATTCTAATGGTTGTTAAAGAATCTGCTATGGCGAAATATTCAACTAGTCCAAGAACACTCACGTCCTGATTGGTTCGGGGTACAAATAAGAGTAGAGAGGTGGTCGAGAATCCTCATATGCGCGCTTGTCTGCAATTTTTTCTGGATCCTCTGCCAGATTAGGTGGTCCTCCGAGAAACATCTATAACAAAAAAAACATAACTGTGTATGACATTCTGAAAGGGCAACCTCGATATACCAGAAATAACGTTCGTGTTTGTTAGAAAGGCTTACTTGAGACACAAGTTTATAAGCTCACCTCATGGACTATGAGAGCGAACGAGAAGATATCAATACTCGTTCCATATGATTCTCGACGATAAACCTCAGGTGCCATATAACGATCTAGCAAATATGATAAGAGCAGATCAGAACAAGTACCAAAATGTCTAGGGATACTTGATTTTGAGCAAAAAGACGTGTCTTACATGAACCTGTTCGTCCAGTCATTTTATAACCGGATACATCATTTTCCTGTGCAATTTTACTTAAGCCAAAATCCGTGACCTTGAGGCGCCCGGCTTCATCTTGTAAAACATTTCTATAGAACAAAGAAGAAGAATTAGCAGAACAAAATCCGTAGAGCTGTGCTAAGCTGAAAGTCGTGTATTTTGACAAAAATGCATTTACAATTTTTTCGAGCTGTACCTTGGTGTCAAATCCCGATGAATTATAGGGCGCGGTTTATGCTGATGGAGATAATTCATGCCTCTGTGATGCAAAGTTACTCAGTGTAAGTACGCATTATATGATCAACAGGCTTCCACAATCACTTATATTACATCAACACCGGTGAATCACAGTACAAGATGGAAAATTATATTACAGAAGCACATATCAGTAGTATATAAACGCATACCTGGCAATATCTAGAGCAAAAGAAACTACAGTTTGTAGATCAAGTCTTCCCTTTCTCTTCAATATATCATGCAAACTTCCCTGGTGCATTCACATTGGTGTAAGAAACATGAACACGAATGTCGAAGGAAAGAAGTAAAAAGATTGAATTACTAACATTGCAAAGATACTCGGTAAGGAAGATCAAGCGGTCAGGGTGCTTCAAAACACCAAGGAATTGCACGATATTAGGGTGGCGCAACTTTTGCCACAAAGCGAGTTCCTTCATAAAGATATTCCTGCATTTAGAAAAGTTAGTTCAACTTTCTTGAATCGAAAAAAAAAGATAAAGAGAAACTTACAACTCTCTGAAGCTTTATATCAAATTTATACTCATTATAAGCTTATGGATGAGTTATTTTTACTTTAACTGATCTATTTATTCTGGCATCTACAAGATGACAACAAACCATCAGATCAAAGATATGCATAAATAGAGAAACTCACTTCACTATCGGATTGGAAGCAATGGACGAGCGGATTGTTTTAGCAGCAACTTCTGTACCGCGCCACCTCACTAAATAAATCTCACCATATGATCCCTGCATTGCTATGTAATTTAAATAAATGCAGTATTGCTAACGGGATATAAAACCAAGAATGTGTAGGTCCAGAGGTTAGATATTTCACTTATGTGTCCCTATTGAACAAAGTTAGACAGAAAATGCTCTGAAGTCAATTCACATTGATTACAGCCAGAAGAAATTGAATTAACAAAATTTACCTCTCCAATAAGTGCTGCTTCATCCATGTTCACCTCTTTGTGATCAAGTTCATAGCATGGAAGCTGGGAATCAAGCCCTACCTTTAAGATATAAACATTTTCCAATAAGTTCGTATATGCAATATGTAAGAATGCCTATATATTAATAATTTCAAAAGAAATGCAGTTTGCAGACTACAAAACAAAGAAGTTGGTCATCTGTTAATCTTGACAAGATAATTGTATGAATTAGGAAAGTTAATTACTGGATCTATTCCACCCTTAGCCTCCAATATCTTGCAAATCGCCTCGTGACTGAAGCTTCGAGCATCAGATAGTGGCTGCAAAAGATCACTCATATCAGCAAATGCCTCAACCCATTGGTATTAATTGGACAACAGAGAGATTATGTTACAAGGGAAAAACCATAAATAGATATTTGCAACATCCGCAAGGAGAAAATATAATTTTCTTTTGATCATATTCTTTGTTCCTTTATTTTGATCATACAGTCTTAACAAAACAAATTGTGACAATCTATATATATATATATATATATATGGTGATCCTATGTCGTAGAAAATGCTTCAGTACTTCTTATGAGACAAATAGAAAAAATTCGCACATCAATGGCAAGAACACGGTTGAACTTACAGTGCGGCCCCAGCGATCTGTGGAGTTCACATCAGCACCTTTCTGAAGAAGAAGAACAACAATCTCAGTGCAGCCTTCACAGGATGCCAAGTGAAGAGCTGTTCTCTTATCATAGTCAGCTAAATCCGGCTCCACCCCTTTCTCTAGCTCGCGCATCACTCCTGCTTTGTCACCCTTGCTCGAACAATATAGCAGCCGGTATGGACCTTCAAATCCAACCACCTTTTGAGACTTCTGCATGTTGCAGCAGCAAGTAATGTTTTCAACATTTTTCTTACAATTGTTAGGATTTAAAATTCATGCACCAATAAAAAGAACTAAAATTTGTTCACCAAAAAAAAAAAAAAAATCACAAGCTCCTATCAGAAATCTGTTAAATTTGAGTTGGCTTTCAGATTTTAATCCATCCCTCTATTTGTTTTCTTGGAAAATGAACGAGACTAAAACTAAAAACTAAAAACGAAATATTTTAAGAAACAATAAATTGAAAAAAAACCTGTTAGAGTGATGTGAAAAGATGAGAATCAGGATTACCTTAGATGATGACAAGCAATCTTCCATGGGATGAAGTTAGAAAACCCTGAAAGCAATTGGAAAATAGAGTGTGATTTTTTTTTATAAATTTTTGTTTAAGGAAATTATAGGTTGGATTAGAGATAATGCAGCTGATTAATTAGTACGTTTGAAATGCATGTCAACACTTATGATGTTTCGGAGTCCTCAAAGCCTGTTAAATGTCTGTTTATGAGGTTTTAGAACGAAAGGGCAGGAGAGCAACCTCGTACTCTTCGCTCAGTTAAAGTTTGGATTTGGTTGACTTCTTGTTTGGTTACTGAGAAAGTTGAATAGGAAAATAGTGTACTTTTCTTGGCCGATTTTCCCATGGTTTCTGTCAGAAGACAATTGGATCAGTGAGGTCCAGAGTTGCCAAAAGAAAATTGATACAATGTATTTTGTGTATAATATACATTTTCAAGGACGGCAAATACAAAGATGTCTACATTCTCTACAATTTGTATCTTCTTCAACGTATTATATACGTTGTCTTTTTGGTTCGACTCAACCGTTGACATTGCCAAGATAATTCATACATCAATTAAACCAAATCGATCCAGCCGTTCATTGGACAATGTATTTACAACATGTTTACTTTATTTATTTATTTATTTATTTTAATAAACGATATTATCAATACTAGAGGGTGAGGGGAGTGGGCTAAAACTCAGAATGTGCTAGCTGTAATGTGGTTCAAATTCGCATTTGGCGAGAATCAAATCTAAGACCTCTCATTTACAGGTGAATAGGAATATGGTGGGGTTCTAAAAACCGAAAACCGAAAAAAGCCGTATCGAACACTGAATTGAAATCGAAAAAAAACCAAACAGAATTGAAAAAAAACCGAATTAAACCGAAATCCTATGGTTCGGTTTCAATTTCTGGGGTTCAGAAACAGAACCGAACCAAATTATTATATATATATATATATATATAATATTTTTTTTAATTCCCACCCCAATTCCAACCCAATTCATAAGCCCAATTATAAACCCTAACACTGTCCTTTTTTTTTTGCTCAGAGAGCCGCATGCCTTCCCTTCTCCTCCTCTCCATCTTTATTTCTTTCTTTTTTGTCCATGTTTCTTCTTCTTTTCTCTCTCCCCAGACCTCAACCACATCTTCTTCTCTCCCTCTTTTTTCTTTTTTTCCTTCCTTTTCTTTCACCATAGACCCCACATCTTTTTTCTCCTCACCCCAATTTCGAATCTCACCCACCGACTCCATTGTGACATCCAACATCGTCTAGGGGAGTGGATCATGTAAGCTTTATATGTATATTCTCATCTCTACCTAGCACGAGGCTTTTTGGGAGCTCACTGCTTCGGGTTCCATCGGAACTCCGAAGTTAAGCGAGCTCACGCGAGAGCAATCCCATGTTGGGTGACTCACTAGAAAGTTCTCGTGTGAGTTCCCAAAAACAAAACCGTGAGGGCGTGGTCGGGGCCCAAAGCGGACAATATCATGCTATGGTGGAGTTGAGCCCGGGATGTGGTGGGGGCCCGGGCCGGGATGTGACAATTTGGTATCAGAGCCAATCCCTGGTCGGAAGTGTGCCGACGAGGATGTCGGGCCCCTAAGGGGGGTGGATTGTGACATCCCACATCGCCCAGGGGAATGGATCCTATAAGCCTTATATGTATATTCTCATCTCTACCTAGCACGATGCCTTTTGGAAGCTCACTGGCTTCGGGTTCCATCGGAACTCCGAAGTTAAGCGAGTTCGCACGAGAGCAATCCTAAAGAGGAATACCACTATTGCATTGAAAATTTTCTCATATGCACTCAATGAGACTCTAATATATAGTGCACTCTATGTATGATTATAAAAAATAATGATTTTTTTTAATGATTATAGAAGGCTTCCCTATTTATAGAATTTGAGATACCTTTTTGGAATGCATGCGACCATTCATAAAGAGTCAAAAGTCGTAACTCTTCGTTAGGACATACATATATTTCCACCAAAAAGCATCACATGTAATTTCTATTCAATTAATAAATTTAATATAATAATAATAATAATAATATTAATTTTCCAACATTTTCAGTATTCTCACATTTATAAGGAAGGTAATCAAGTCTTTGATGCCCTTGCAAATCACAGTTTCTCTTATACTAGTCTTGTTTGGTGGGATTCTCCTCCTAATTTCATATTGTCGTATCATCATTGTGATTATCCAGAGCTTCCGCACTACCACTTTAGATAGCTTATCTTTTGTTGACCTTGTTATATCTTGTATTGTTTGTCTGAGGATTTGTTTATTATGGCTGTTATTTATGGTCAGGGTTAGGCTTTGTGTCCTCCTTAAAAGATTTTAATTTCTTCTTTTTTAATAAAGCTACCTCATTGTCACTTCTCATGATAACAATGCTGGAGTTTGATTGACTTTGAGGTTTTACCAACAAAAAAAAAAAAGGTTTGATTCTCATAGATGATAAGTTTGATACCAAATTATCATGACATGTTCACTATAACTTTGCCCAAATATTTTACCCCTCAGTGTAAATTAGGGATAATGTTAATCACATACCCATTTTTATTTCCCACGCACACTTGTTAATATTTTTGACGTCGATCTTCTTCAATTCATTTGATCTGACATTTGAAAATTAAGAGGCATCTATGCGAAGTAAAAATAGGTGTGTAGAGAGCATTACCGTAAATTAATGGTTGTATTTTTAGAATGCTAAATAACTATTTTAAAAAGGCTTATTAATTGATTTACCTCCTAAAACTGCCATTTAGTCTCACTTTACCCTTTAAAACTGGTTTTGTCTCACTTTGCTCCATGAAATGGACATTTTCATCTTATTTCACCCCATTTTCGTCCATTGCATCAAACATTAAATTAAAGGGTAGGGTGGACATTTTATTTTTAGGGTTAATCTCTGTTTACTACTCTCAAGTTTCGTGGTTTTCAACATTTTGGTACATGAAGTTTTTTTGGTCCCATAGTCATACTTAAAGTGTTAATTTTGGGACAGTCTCATACATCCGTTAGTCAAACTGTTAAGTCTGCTGTTAACTGATGATGTGGCGCCTATGTGGACAATGATTGGGCGCCATGTGTCATTAATAGGTCCACGTGGTTATTAAAAATTAAAAATTTTAAACTTAAAAAAAATTAATTTAAAAAAAAAAAACCTAAAAGTTACCTGTCTTCTCCCCCCATCCCTTCTTTACAGCGACCTCGACCCCCTCCCCAATCCCTTCTTTTCCCTGCAACCCCTACCCCCCCCCCCCCGCGCACCCCTTTCCCTTCCTCATCACCCCGCACCCTCTCCCTCCCCTTCTCTCTTCCCCAACCAAACCCATGTTCCTTTTCTGGTATTTTCTGCAATGGTACAAGAGTTTCCTTCATAGACCTCTCCTGGATCCAAGTGCTGCCCTCTCCTCACCTCCTTAGATTCGGCCCTCTCCACCGTCGTCAACAACCTCATCCAATCAGGTAACCTCTCATGTGCTTGCACGGGTTTTTCCCTCCACCGTTGATTCTCTGATTGGCTGCTGCCTAAGGAAAAAAAAAAAGATTTTACTTTGTTGGTGTTCTGAAGCTTTCCTCAAACCCTTCATGCACCTTTCTTCCAAGGAGGTGATGAGAAAGAATAACATAAACAGATAGAGGGAGAAATTGGAAACAGGGTTTGAGAGAAAACCCATTTGCTATTTTCAATTTTTGGATCAAATCATGTTAGTTCTTGGAGTTCCTGAGATGGGGTTTTGAAAACTTTGAGAAAAACCCAGTTGGGTAGAGTAAAGATTGAAGTTTTTTTGCTTGAAATTGTGATTTTTCTGCAGAAAAAATAATTGGGCACATATTTTTGTGGGGTTTGGTATTTGGGTTTTTGGGAGACGAAACGTTGTCGTAGAAGAAGTCGCATACGACGCCGTGAGGGGTGGAGAGGCAGAGGTCTTTGGGGAAGAGGGAGCGCCAGGGGTTGACGGAGCCCAGAACTGGGTAGACGGCGTCTTGCTCGGCGGGGTTGAGGAGGGGTGAGGTTGTTAAATGATGGCTGTGGACATGAGGGTTGTGAGGAGGAGGAAGAGGGTTGTGATTGCAAAGGAGAGAAGGGAGGGAGCAGGAGGGGAATGGGGTTGCAGAGTAAAGAAGGGATGATGGGAGGTGGACGACTGGTAGGTTTTAGATTTTAGTTTTTTTTTTTGAATTTTTAATTTCCACGTGGACCCTTTAATGACACGTGGCGTCCAATCATTGTCCACATGGGCACCACATCATCAGTTAACAGTAGACTTAACAGTTTGACTAACCGATGTATGAAACTGTCCCAAAATTAACACTTTAGGTATGACTTTGGGACGAAAAAAATTCATGTACTAAATGTTGAAAACCACGAAACTTGAGAGTAGTAAACGGAGATTAACCCTTATTTTTAATACAAGTCTTTACCTCCAACTTGCCTGTTAAAACAATCTGAATTCCATTTTCAATAATTCTGATGTAAGCCCCTGCTTGTCTCTCTTGCTGATTGGTGTGGAGCTGTAACTACATTCGTTGGTAAAAACAAATAAAGGGTTGTGTTTCAAAATCTAATTCAAGCCAGTCAATGAATTCAATGGCTGCAACTACAATTTTGCATCAATATGCAAGATAGATAAACCGGGGTTCAAATTAGAGATATCAAAAATGAAATTGAGATTGTTTAAGCAAACAATTTGGTGGTAAAGAGTTGTGTCAAAAATAAAATGTCTATACTACCTTTTAAGTTAGCTTTTATTTGACGGAATAGACGAAAATAAGGTGAACTGAGACTATATAAGACAAAAATTATAGTTTTACGGGGCAAAAATAGACAAAATCAGTTTCCGGCAGTAAAGTAAGACTAAATAGCATTCGAGGAGGCAAATCAATTAATAAGCGTTTAAAAATAGAACTGAAAAAAAAATTGTTTGACTTTCCAACGAGAGATTTTTCAATGTCTAACATGGATACATATGTCATATGATATTATATAAAGTACAGAGATACCTAAAAAATAATGGCTCAAATGTTAAAATGGTCAATCTGTTTCAGTCATTAGGTCAATTTAGTCTATGTGTTTTTCAATTTTGCCAATTTGATCATTGTGTTTATCTTTGTTAGCTAATTAAGGACATTTCCATCTAATTTTTGTAAATTTTTTTTTAATTATTATAAAATCATTTATAAAATTAAAATTTATTTGATATAAATATTAAAATGAAATAAAATTAAAAATTAAAAGAAAATATATTTTCCTCTCAACTCTTCGATCTCCTCCCTAACATTACCCCATCCCTTTTCTATGTCACAAGCTTAATCATTTTTCAGATTGGAAGTTTGATTTCTTATATATGTTATCTCTCATTGATTTGCATTTTTCTGTAAGGAGAAAAGGTAATTATTTCTCATATGAATTTTTTAAAAGAGATTGAATGAAATGTCTTTAATTGGCTAACAGAAACAAACACGATGACTAAATTAGTCAAATTGAAAACACGGAAACTAAATTGGCCATATGACTATAACATAAGAACAATTTTGACATTTAAGTCAAAAATAAATTTTCCATACTCATATAATAACATATGACCTACCCATCTATCGAGCACATTTTTAAAAATCTCTTCTTAATCCTTATCGACGGAATTGAAAAAACCCGATGGCAAAAAGCGTAGGCATACGGAAAGAAGAATTTCAAATTTCGAAAAAGCCCTGACCTTGGGATAATACAAAATTACCCTCCAAAACGAAACCACAACCTGATTTCACGCTCTCACTCTCACTCACCCCTCTGCATTAGTGCATTTGGAGGAATGGCGCTGAATTTAAGCGGATCCGATCTGGAAGATGAGGAGCTGGAGCGCCAAGTGCAGGAAATGGCGAAGAAGATTCTCGAGTACAGAGCCACTTTACCAGACCAGCTCAAGAATACCTTCGCCTCCATTCTCGCTGCTCACCGGCCCGCTTTTTCGGATAGGTCGGGTCCTGGGACGTCCGGAGCTTCGAGTTTAGGTACGTTTCTTTTAAGTGGTTGCTGGGATTTGCATATTTTACTTAATTATTTTATAATGATTGCCGTGTTCTCAGATTGATATCGTTTGCAACTTTCTAAGGTTTGTTTGGTAGCTGAGAAAAATCTAGGTTTGAATAGAAAATGAAAAGTTGGGTCTTTTTAGAGATGATTTATTTGGGGTTCTAAGAAATTTCAGAATCAAAATTGGGTGTTTTTTTCTTTTTGTTTTTTAAAACGACAAATTATAATTTGTAGTGTATTTATTTTCATATTATTTTGGTGTGCACAAAAAATAGAACCTTGGTAGTGGAAAGAGCCCCTTTTGGGAGTTTTCAGTTAATTCCCAATTTTAGTGGCTGCAAAGAGATTTGGATGGATTGCTGTGTTTCTGGGACAATAATTATATGGATTGGAGTAATTGAACTGACGTAGTGTTTGAGGCAATCCATCTTTTTTATGGTAGTGATCATACTAGCATATCGGCGCTCACACACCAGACATTGCTGATATTGATGTTGTGTGTCTCGGTTGTGGAAATGCTTAGTTGAGGGATAAAATTCCTCTCTCTTGTGTTGTTCTCAGTGACGAATGGAGTATTGAATGTTGCTATCTATGTTGCATATAAATACTGATGGGTACATGTTATTGAGGGCAAGATTGGTGGCGTGTCTACCACTCGTATAATTTGTTCTTGATATTGACTATATAGTTTACTTTCACTAAACCATTCTCCGTTTTTATATAGACTTAGTTCCAAAAGTCTATGGTATTCAAATGGAAGGAACTCTTTCATTTGATACAGCATTACTCAACACCCAGAACACAGATTTAGAAAACCCAGAATTATAGTTGCCAGAATTAAATGTTGTAGAATATAGGCAGCTAGAAGAGATTATAGAAGCTGAAGTAGAATTAACAGAAATTAATTTTGAATTCACCAATTAGCACAGAAAGACTTCATCAGAAAAGTAAGAAAAAGTAAGCAGAATAGAGATTGAGAGAGAGAAGTGGAGTTTACCAGAAGTGGGCGCAGCCATTACCAACTTTGTATTCGGCAGCTTTTTCTGAATGTTTCTTCAAGGGTGTTGAGTTGGGGGACGTACTTCCATTCTTGAGCTTTTTGCGGAACAAGCTAAAGAACTTGTACCTTTATTCTTCTAATATTTCATCTTCGTATTGCTCTTCTATCCTGTACTCCCGAAGTGGATAATTATATGCGTCTGATTTTACATGACAAACCTAAAGAGATAGAAGTTCATACGAGAGATTTATTAAAAAGAGTTGAGAATCAAATAAATCAGTTACAAAATAGAATAGATAATATTGAAGAAACTCAGAACAAATTACAAAAGACTATAATAGATTGGACTTAGAATGAATAGAGAAAACAATTTTACCATTTATCTATCTTACATAGATTGGTCAGATAGAAATAGTTTATTAGTAATAAAAGAAAGACTATTAGATCTGCTTTTGCAAATTGAACAAGTTAGAGCAATAATGAGAAGGCCGGAACTTGTAAATAGACTAGTAATTTGCCAATGAAGCACTAAGGTGTAGATGATGTCTCTGGTTATGTAGTTGAACATATGGCTATGTTGATAGAAAAAGTGATCACGTGTTGACACAGGTCGCAGTGAACTTTTTTTTAGAGATGGTAGCGATGTTGAGTCAAAGATTACAGTGGGTGGAAAATGATATGGAAGCAAATAGGTTGTTGTTTCAACTAGGTTTTCTCTCTTTTCACTGTTGGTGCTGCTAGATTAAAGTTCAAAACAAACATGTCTAAGAAGTTGTTATATTGCCTTGTCCCAGAAGATTGGTGCTTTATGTGAACGTGGTGTAGGATTTCTTGCATCTGTCATTGTAACCTTTCTTCTTGCTTTCCAATATCACCTTGAATTGAGAATGCCTAAATGCTGTTTGTTTTCAGTGCTGTTTTATCCCCCCAAAATAAGAAAAAGCAAAGTAGCATGGAGTTTCGTTTTTTCTCAAGGACAAATTTCAAGTTCTAATTGTGTGTATATTTTTCAGATGCAGGGCAAGTTGCTTCTAATAAGGCGGGATTACTGGCTGATGGAGATCAGACTTTCGAGAAGATGCGACTGCACAAAGATAAAGTTCCCAGCAATGTTGCAGCCTTGCATATTGTTTTGAAGAGGGCGGAAGAATGTTTCTTTAAGATTGACAATTAGATTCTCAAAACCGAACGTCTCAGAACAAAGGGACTAGTTGACCGAGATTGCAACCCTTTAGTGGCTTCTATATCTGCTGTTGATTGATGTAGAATGACACAGATGTTTTGAATTTGGTCATATTTGATTGGTACAATCAAGCAGGACGATGTTTAGCGTGAATGTAATTACCGAAGAAAGCGTGCTTTGAATTCGAAGTTATACCTTAATATGTTGCTAATTTACCAGAAAGCTCCTCTTTCAGATATCCTGACCTCTACAGTCGACTGGTTAACTGCAATAAGTAACTGCATAATGCACATATTACGTTTTGAGGTCATGGTCAGGGATGCATGCTGGAATCAGGGTTTAAAGGTTATCTGCCCAGCTCAAGTACACTGGAATTTCATTGTTCAAATTCAAGAAGAGATTCTCTTCTAGGGTTGGGGCTGTTGCCTTCAAGAATGATGAATAGGGTTTTTCGGTACTTGTGATCGAGGAGTAATGTTATTAAGGCACACAAAACTGATCTCATCCTTGACGCTCTTTTAATACATACAACAGTTGGGCATTACCTTTATCAAGGTGTAACCAACGAGGCATTGTTCATAACTGAATAAAGTAGTGTCACACACAAAATTGAGAGATTAATGTTGTTTCGTTGCCACTCATGGTCGAATAATTTTTTGTCACACAAAAAATTGAGAGATTAATGTCGTTTAGTTAAGACTTGGGTCTAGTGGTATTTTATTTCACTTGTAAGTGAGATGTCTTAGGTTTATTTCTCATCAAAGACAAATTCGAACCTAATTATTATGGTTAGTCCATTGTAAGGTTTAGCTCACTCCTTCATCGTTAGTGTGGATAATATCAAATTTAAAAAAGTAACCAATTAGTTAATCAAAACGAGATTAAAAAACTTTGGCGAGAATTAAACAAAATTATTATGACTATTCCATTGTGGAGTTTAGATTATTATGAATATATATAAAAAAATCAAATTAGTTAAACAAAACATATTCACAAAATTAATAAAAAAAATTTGGACCATTTCTCGATTTATGCGTGTCATCCTTGCGCAGGGCCCATGCTAATCTTCTCTGTATCGTTCCAATTTTATCGGATGTCCCCGAAGGGGCGAGCATATTTGCAGTCTAACTGAATATAAAGCGATTAGTATCACTGCGTTTGCTCGATGTGGGACACCTCCTCCACCACTTTTTGTAAAACGCAGCGTATTTGCCGATTAAAAAAAGTTAAAAATAAAAGGCAACGCCCACCGTGGGGCTCGAACCCACGACCACAAGGTTAAGAGCCTTGCGCTCTACCAACTGAGCTAGACGGGCAGCTTGACAACTCCACTTATACAAACAATATGGCATATAATATTGAGTTCCAGTACTTGCTAAATTCCCAGTGGTGGAAGTTGTAGAAGCATAGTGTGTGACACAAATTCAGAGCTTCAAATTTTAAGAACGGTAATCCAAAAGACCTTAAAAATAATTGAATTAAATTCATCTTTATGAGACGTCCAAATACATGAATGGTAGTTTCCGAATATTCCTTGGGATACAAGAATTTCAAATCGATAAACACTTGCAGCCAATTACATCGCCATCTGAACTCAGTTCAGGTACTGAATTGACAAGCCCCTTTCTCACATCAAACGTGACTCTGCCAAGCCCCTTTCTCACAACATAACATTTCTTCCCAACAGCTACGAGCTGACAGGGCGGTCTAGTAAGCCATGCTCCTTCTCCCACATCATCAGCCTAGTTCCTCAACTCCCTACGACAACTGCTGGACCTCGCCAGCCCGAAACCACGTCAGATTCCGCGTGCTGCCATGTCCCATTGACGGTTCATAAACAACAGCGTGCACATAAGCAGTTACAGCACAAGTGCCACAACGAGCGTAAACCTTCCCGTCCATGACCACAGAATCCTCAATTTCAGGAACAATGTTTGTCATCAAATATTTCACAAGAAAAATACCACATTCACAAATTAAATGAACCAAAGCTCTTCTTAAGATTTACCATAACAAACAAAATGAGCAATCAATATGCTCAGAAAATTCGAGCAGGTGAAATATATATGAAGTTTGAACCTGAATTCGAGCTTCACCCGTGCAAATAACTACGCAACAAGTATACCTGACAAGTATTACCTAGCAGTGGACAAGGGAGAAGCTTCACCCCAAGCGTTCAGGGAAGCATCATAACTGTAGACCTCATCAGTAGCATCTTCACACCAACCGCAACCACCCAACAAGTAAACTTTCTTTCCCGGAACTTCAAAACCAAAACCCATTCCCTTTCTCTTCATGATGCGAGGCGGAAGCCCATGAACACAGTACGTTTTCTGTTGTACTTGAGGTAAGATTATGAGATTCTACTGTGGCTGTTATAATGCACCAGGATGATTTCTTACCTTGGACAACTGCTGCTTTGGAGAACTTGTTCAAATCACTTTTCTGGTAAAACATAGTACGTTTTTTGTCCAACTTTCTTGCATTTGATAATTCATTGCTATGTACTGATAGAATTCAGATTGTACCTGTATCTTTACCTTGAGATCAGGTATTGGTTGAGAAAGAATTATGGAAGTTCCGGCAAAGCAGAGGATGGAACGAAAAGAGTCCCTTGTCCGCAATCACACAAGGCAGGGCTTCAGAACTCTGGAAGATCGAGCGTATGGACTCCTTGTAATACATCATTAAAGAAAAGGAGGGAAAGATGGGATGACTTCGTAGGGCGGCTTTTCGATGTAGATGAGTCCGGTGACATGGTGTTCAAGAAATTATAACTTTGGCGAGTAGGAAATATGGTCTGAAGAATGTCGATGGCAGTTCCATGAACAATCCTTTGGGGAATTATTTTTATTTTTAATTTTTTTAATTTTTTAATTTCGAGTGCACCGATATATTTTCACTAAGAGGAGGGAGAAGTTCGGTTAAGCCACACAATGAGCAACCTAATTTAGTATCGAATTCGCCATCTACGAGATTCAAATCTAAAACATCTCACTTACAACTAAAGAGAAATATTGTCGGACCATAATGCTAAGTTGATCCTTTTGGGAATTTTTTTATTCTTGTCAAGCATTCTGCATTGGGAAGTTCAATTGTATAAAATCCTCAATGATTATTTGAATAAGATCATAATGTGCTCGTGATTTTCTTGATGGCCTTCTCTTTTTCCATTGCAAGTTTAATATTTGTATAACTAAACTGCAGAAGAGATTGCAGATTGAGGCTGGCGGGTGGCCCGCGGTCAGTAGCTGCTTATGGCGGTAAAAGAACACGTTAAGCAACTGAAATTTGGAGAAAATTACTTCCGCAAGAAATGTTTTCTAAAAGCTACAAGGATTTTACATTTAAATTACTTTTACATATCAATCGTGATCGCTGTTCGATTACAAAATAGTTGAATCTCGTCGTTAGCCACTGTCATATCGACTGGTATAGGTAACTGACTAATACTAATACTAATACTAATACCCGCATCTGGAAATTAATGAGCACAACAATTTTGGGGGCTATGAAAATTTTCCTCTTTCTCTAAGAAAAGAAGAAAATACACCAACCGAACAAACCTCTCCCTTCCCTTCAAGAGGATAAATAAAACACTATCTGGCGAGACTTCGTTCTACTTGCTATATACTTGGTGATCAACAACAGCTTCCCCTGCAGTGAAATTCAAAGTTACAACTCATAATCGTCTTCAGAAAATCGACAGCAATAGCTATGTAAACTGGTTCTGATTTTTTTTCATTTTTTCTTTTATGTTCTCCAATATGGAGCAGCTTTTATACGTGCAGATATCGTTATTTTACGTTCCCATATTCTAGTACTAGATCAAGAATGCATCAAACAAAATCAAGAATAATGCACTGATCAGATGTAATAAAACTAAAAGTGCCTTACCGTGCATTCTCCTAACGAATCGCTCAAATTCCATGAAGTTTTGTCTTTCCATTAGGAGTGGACTGAGCCTAAGGTAGGTAAAAGATGACAAATGCCTTCCATCTGGATCAGTCAAGGGCTTGGAATTATCCAATATCTTGTTGTAGCTGATACGATCATGACAAGCAAGTGCGTTCTCACTAGAAACTGGTACGCAAACATCCCACGCAGCATTCAGCACCTGAAATGGTAGATTATGGTATTAATCGCCAAAGACTTCCACCCCAAACATGGATGTATTGTTCAATTTAGGGTATATCTTTCACAACAAATCCCAGTAGTTTCCAAAACAGACAGATTCTAATCAAGAAAAGTGCTGAAGCTTGGCACTCCATGACTTCTCAGATAAATTTGATGCTTACTTGCCAAAATAAACCCTCAGAATCTCCCAGTGCCTCTTGGAATTCTTCATGCTGGTCTAACACGTGCAATTCAGTACATGCTAATTTTACAGTAGCTTCGTGCTTCTTTAGCATCATCATGATTGGAGCATAACCATCACGATTGCATGAATTATAGAAGCCTGCAGTCAATTCAGCTGCATGACTGGCTGTCTTGTACCACCAGTGAAGACCTGATAGCTGCTTAACAATTAAAATATAGCAAACTGACTGATCAATCCATAACTAGCCAAATTACTTCTAAGGTTGCAAAACTTTCAACACTCAACAATATTAGGCATGCATAACAGTCTTCATTCTAGATTAAAACTTGAAACTTAGAATTCAAAATGGATAATTTTGCCTTCGTTATTATTTCAATGCTTTGGCCACATTTGCTAGGTAAGTTCCTAATATTTTTTCTATGGTTTTAATCTTCTTTTCAAATATCAGATCTAAAACATTCATCTTTCATTTATGTTCAAAATGATGGAAGCTGACTCACCTTTGCAGCAATGCAGGTTCCGTCGAAAGCTAACTTTGCTAGAGAAAGCACCCGATCACCATGATCAACTAAAACTCGAGAGTACCAGTTAAGGAAGAACCTGCCATAGTAGCCATCATAATCACCGCCTTCGGAAAAGAAACTGGTTTCATTTGGCCGGGAATTATAAGAACCTGCATTATCTGGACCTCTACCCCAGAAGGAGTGTCCCTTTGCTTCTGCTGCCTTCCTCAAACTTTTCAGCAAATACTGATCGTAACACTGCAGTTTTTTAAATGCTCAGGCTGAGGAAATCGACAGACCCATTCACTTGTAAACAGATATAACATTATTCAACAAGTTACCTGAAATTCACCGACACCGGGATATCGCCAACCATGCTTTACAGGACAAGATGGGTATCGCAATTCCCCACACGGACCTAGTCCAACTTGAATCATGGAGATATTACCATCTTTGAAGTACTCGTCAAACTCTACACGGAAGCTTCTCATGCAGTCAAAGTATACCTATATCAGCAAAAATTAGCATTTTGACACTGAGTATATAGGACTACCATTCAAAAATGGTACAATATTATAGAATAACTGCCATCTGTAAAGGCCATTAATTGAAAATTCTCCACACAAAAAAAAGTTTTTAGATCAATAGGTGTAAATGGTTTGACATGCAAAGAATACAGTCACTACCAATTTTTATTGCAAGCAGAAAGACTAAGGTCTCATTCATCATATGTTACTGTAATACCTCAACAGCCGTCCGGCCTCTTAGAACTCGTTCCTTGTCAATTCCCCACGAAAGGCATTCAGGATTACGTCTTCCCTCTCTATCGGTGAAAAATATGTCAGGGTTGCTTCTACCAATTTCAGCCACCCAATGAGGCAGTGGAATACACACATCATCACCAACATTGCCTCCACATTCATGAAACGACATCACAACCTTAACATAGAAGTTGCCCATCAGACCCAAATAAATTTCAGAAGAACTAACAAAAGCAACCATGTCCAAATGATTATAATCTCCAGATTTTTTCAGCAATGGCTAATAGCGAGTGAATTCGGAGCATGAAAGGGA
The DNA here is from genome assembly GCA_035220775.1 of Malus fusca. Lineage (NCBI taxonomy): Eukaryota > Viridiplantae > Streptophyta > Magnoliopsida > Rosales > Rosaceae > Malus > Malus fusca. Next base: position 21,535,136 of record CM069065.1, on the reverse strand, counting down.
AGTGAGTTACTTGGTTCCCACATTGTAAGACAAAACAAAACTTTGCCAAGCATTACAGGAAAACCATGGAAAGAATAGGATAAAAAATGACCACAAAGATGGCAAAACAATTAACCACTTGTGTTGTTAAAGCTTCTGCAAGTGAAAAAGCGTATTCATATAAAACAGACCTGTAGCTTCAGCTTAAGCTCGCGCACCATCTGAAAGAGCCTCCTGTATCCATTCCAGTTATACTCCTGTGGAGCATGTCCTTCTACTATTCCCCACCAGCAATCAACCATAACCCCATCTACATTAACTGATTTCAAAACCCTTAGCTGCTTTAATAGACCATCTGGATCAACCAGCTCACACTTCATATTAATGACACCTAGCTGCCACCAAAATAAAAGACATGATAAAGAGCATAAAGATTAGGGACTAAGCTTAAAAACAACCGGTATCTGTCAAGCAAAACTCGAACTCCTTGACATGGCAATCTCTAATGCAGGATACAAAAGAAAAGCAAACCTATTGAAAAGCAGAAAACCAACAATTTAATTTGCATAGTAAAAGAATATTAGGAAAGTTACAGAACTCACTGGTAGCATTATATAAACTGGAATGTTAGCGGTGCTGGAGAAATCACGTTCTTGTAACTTCAGGGGTATGTCAACAATCTACAAAAAATAATTAATGTGCATTGAAGGATGTGACACAGCTCAACTTGGGAAGCTATAACTTAACTCAAGTATACATTAATAAAAATTAAACGAACTATATGAGAAATAGAATTTCACTACTTATGGGGTCCTAGTAAATTGCAATGCAGTTATAAGTATAAACGAAGACAGTATAATGCATAATCATGCCTCCATACATTTGCTAACATAGGCTACTGTTATTTATGCTATTTAACTCCTGATGATATGTGATAACAAAATTAACCAAGATGGTACAAATAATGACCATATAAGAGAATTCAACAACTGCATACCAAGAGATATATCCAGAAACCCATACCACCGTTGAAGTCTCAACAAATACGTCACACACATGATGCCATGACGGAAAGCACAAAGCATGATGTTATGGGATAAAATAATTTTTTATTTTTTATATTTTGGTAGGCATAGAGTCATAGACTGTAGGATTTCTCGTTATAGTACCTGTTTGTCATCAATATTATCCATGGAGCCACCTATAAGAGGATGACTCTCTGTTTGACATGCTCCTTCTCCCACAAGGGATGAACTTTGGGACCGAGCACTTGAGGGGAGATCATAAGGTGATAAACTGGGCAAATAAACACCTTTGGTGTTACAAACATTGAGCTCCCCAGGGCTCTGATAGCTAGAAGTACCTCCTTTAAGGGAAGCAGGAGTATGTGGGGACACCATTTGGGAGGATGATGTTACTGGCGCAGAATTGACACCAGCCAGCCTTGCACCCTGTAAAAGTTCAATAGAAAGATTCCCATTTGGGGTTTTTCTGAAATTTGTTAGAAATGAGAATCATAATAAGATGCATTAAATGTCATACACAGGTTCATTAAGGAAGCCAAAACCAAACATGCACTCATGATCTAAGATCAGCCAATGCATGAACCACAAGAAGATCAATTTTTTTCTTTTATAGGAAGACGATCAATTTTTAAACATTTCGGCCACCAAGTATGACATTAAAAGCAACGAAATATGCAGTCACGTTCATAAATAAAAAATAAAAAAGCTAAATTCTTCAAAATAGGGGGAAAAAAAAACTTCTTGCTTGAGAGAGAATTACCTGAGATTTTGAAGGAAACGTTGTTCCATCTGGAAGAACAACCCAGCCAGCTTCCCTAGCCAAAGCTGCAATTACATCATTGATATCAGCCCTAACTCTAAGATTATAATTTCCATGCCTCCGCAGCCCTGCTAAGATCCTCGCAGTGATGGCCCTGCGCTGCCGTTCTCTTAACTTAGTTCTCTCCTTCTCTTCTATCGGTCTACACCTCCTAGCTCCTCCCCCTCCTGGAGTCCCCACTTGTTCTTGAAATTGATGGTGCTGTTGAAAACGGTTATTAGTATTACTTCTTGTTGGCATTTCCCCATCAACGCTCACCATCATTTGGGTGGCATCAACATGCTTCTCTCCATCTTCATCATCTTCTTCATCGCCATCGTCCTCTTCTTTCACGTCCATCTCCATTTCTTCGTCATCATCTTCTTCACTTGTGATTAACTTCTGAAGACCCGATGCCATAATCTCGTTATTCCGTTTATCCTACACTTTAAACCCCCTGATTATCCTAGATTCTTGATCCTTCTACCATGAATGTGGAAACCATCACTGCTTAATTCGCCACATAACCACTTGAAGGATTAGATTTAGCCATAGCTCACGTTAATAAATCAACTATATTTTAAAATTACAGAGGCACAGAACCTACTAAATTGACTTTTGTTTACACCTATTTGGCTCTAATCAGTTGACTCAAATTTTCTCAGCTGCCAAACAAGGCGCTTATTCTCTATTAATTTCCACACAAGTCACAAACAAGAAAGCTTTTAAATTTTCTCATAAAAAACTTTCTCAGAATCAAAACATGACCAAAAAGCAAAACTTTTCCAAATTGTGAACTGAATTACCTTCTAAAACCAGCTGGGACGACCGAATTCTAGCAAAATTGACTCCACATTGGCCGGAATTCTCCATTTCCTCCTCGAATTCCACCTCCTCGTCTTCACTCAGAGCTCCCAATCCAACTTTTCTACCCGATCCATCTTCTCTTCCGCCTTTCAGAAGCCCTAGCTGCTTCACCGGGCCCTAGCTGCTTCACCGGGTTCCGTGCTCGAATTTTCCGGCGACCGGAAATGTATAGTACGGCGTCGTCTCACGAGGAGTAGGCCAGGGCTCCGAACAGGAAGGCGGAGGGGGTCAGAGATGGGCGGGTCGGGTCGGGCGGGAGAGGGTTGGTGAGGAGGAAGCGTGCGAGCATGCGAGGAGGGGGCGCTCAGGGGATTCTCACGCGTGCGAGGTGCGAGCGTGTTTGGGGAATTCTGGCACGAACGAGGCGTGCGTGGGTGTAAGCATGCGGAGAACGGGCGCGTTTCACGGTTTGGGCATGAGGCGTGACACGTGTCGCACGTGCCGAGGGCGTGGGCTGTGGATACGTCAAGGACACGAGATTTGGGTGTGTCCTGATGTGCGGAAGTGGAATCACGTGAAGTTGCAACTTGCTGGACCGTTGTCAAAGTGAATGGTAATGACTGGGCGGTTTACGTGAACGATTGTTATCTGTTAATCATTATATTATTAGATGGGGTAAAGTACAAAAAACTACCTTAACTATTGGTGTTACGCCACTTTCATACCTCATCTTTTAAAATTGACAATGTCATACCTCATCTTATGAATTTGTGCCAATGTCAGACCTCCGTCAGATTTTCTGTTACTTTTTCTGTTAAATGCTGACGTGGCAAAAAACAGGACCCATTTTTATTAAAATAATAATTAAATATTAAAAAATTAAAAAAAAACCAAAAAAAACCCATGTCCCCGTGTACCCCTTCCCCAAAATTCCAGATCCCTTTCTCTGAGTTCTCCCCCACCCAACCTTCTCTCTCCTTTCTCTCTCTCTCTAACCCATGTCCCCGTGTACCCCCTCCCCAAAAACCCAGATCCATTTCTCTGAGTTCTCCCCCACCCAACCCTCTCTCTCCTTTCTCTCTCTCTAACCCATGTCCCCGTGTACCCCCTCCCCAAAAACCCAGATCCATTTCTCTGACTTCCAAGACATTCTCCAGCGCTTCACTTTTGATAACATCTGTCGAATTGCTTTCGGGTACAACCCTGATTACCTCCTGCCCTCTCTGCCCGAAGCCAAATTCGCAGTGGCTTTCGACGACGTCGTGCAAATCAGCAGCGAAAGGTTCGGATTGCCGCACCCAGTGTGGAAACTCAAAGGGGCTCTCGGAATCGGGTCCGAAAAGCGCCTCCGTGCCGTGGTATCGGAAGTCCGCGAGTTCGCAAACACCATTGTCAGAGACAAGAAGCGGGATCTGAGCGAGGCGAAAGCGTTGGAGTCTGTAGATCTGCTCTCCCGGTTCTTGAGCTCCGGCCACTTCGACGAAAAGTTCGTCACCGACATCCTCATCAGCTTCACCCTCGCGGGCCGGGACACCACTTCGGCTGCTCTCACCTGGTTCTTCTGGCTGCTTTCGCAGAACCCACGTGTGGAACAAGAGATCTTGAAGGAGATCAACGACACGGCGTCGTCTGAGTCGGCGGCGGGAGGAGGTTACGACGAGGTGAAGGAGATGGTGTACACCCACGCGGCGCTGTGCGAGAGCATGAGGCTGTACCCGCCGGTTCCCGTCGACAGTAAACAAGCGGCAAACGACGACATTTTGCCGGACGACACGAAGGTGAAGAAAGGGATGAAGGTGACGTACCACGTGTACGCGATGGGGCGCATGGAGGAGATCTGGGGGGAGGACTGGGCGGAGTACAGGCCGGAGAGGTGGCTGGAGAGAGGAGAGGAGAGCGGGACCCACAAGAAGTGGAAGTTCGTTGGTAGGGACACATATAGCTATCCGGTTTTTCAGGCGGGGCCGAGGATCTGTTTGGGGAAGGAGATGGCGTTTTTGCAAATGAAGAGGGTGGTGAGCGGGGTTCTAAGAGGTTTAAGGTGGTCCCGTGGGAGAGGGAGGGCGGGGATGAGTCGGAGCTGCTGGCATACCTCACCGGGAAGATGAAGGGCTCATCCCCGAACTTCCACTTCTTGTGGGTCCCGCACCCCTAGGCCATTTAAAAAAAATTCTTAATTTTTTAAGTTTTTGAATATTTAATTATTAAAAATATATTTAATTATTTTTTAATCCAGTTGGATTAGTAAGTGGGTCCTGTCACTGGCCACGTCAGCATTTGACAGAGAAATTAACAGAAAAACTAACGGAGGTCTGACATTGGCACAAATTCGTAAGATGAGGTATGACATTGTCAATTTTAAAAGATGAAGTATGAAAGTGTCGTGACACCAATAGTTGAGGTAGTTTTTTGTACTTTACCCTATTAGATGATTATGATGTTTGAGGATGGACGATGGTTGCTTCTGAAAGTAATTTAAAAAGGAGAGAAAAATGAACATTTTCAAGTGCTGATAACAATTATGTTTATCAATTGAATATGACGTTCTAAAATAGACGATATAATCACATAATAAGCCGTTGAACATTAAGTTTTAGGATGATTAGCATTTATCCTTCGTTAACTTATATGACATTTTAGGATGGATTATTAGTTGTAGATCATGATATGCTAGAATGATTATCATTATGAATCTTTCTTGATTTTTTCTTGATTTTTTTACATTTCGAAGTTTATTTACGTTTCATTTTCTGTTATGTAAATCAACTTTTTAGCCCAAGAATCTCTATTATGAATGTTTGTAGTCTTGACTCAATCATGAAGTGATTACACCCAGTTTCTGCTTTCATTTATATCTTATTTCCATTTACAAACTTAGTCTTTGTTCATTTGAGGCATAAAAATGACCTAACCGAATCAGCGTTTCACTCAGTGCACGATCATTTCGGTTCAAAAGTCAAATCTAAGCGCAAACCTAACTTAATTCTGAACACACAATTGTCTGTTGACAGTCTCAACAATGGCACGCCTATTGTCTCTCTCTTAAATCATCTCGTGGCACCAAGATTGAAAACAACACCGGAGGGGGCAAATCATGTATTGAACCTATAACTCCTTGAATTGATGGGTTGAGAGTGCTTTGTAATCCTCCAAGAATCTTTGAGTTCATGTTAATTCATTCTCTTTTTGCTTTCTATCAGTGCCATATGCCAGATATGTTGCAATTGCTAGTAGAACAAGAAACAAAGAACCTAGGATTCCATTGTAGCCAATAATTTCAATATGTTGCCTGTAAGATACAAAATCAGACTGTCATTAATTTTCTCATGATAATTACTTAAAACCAGCAATAAAATTATGTTATACTTGCTTTATACAAGTGAACACATTCAATTTCACTCTTGATCAGTGTTTTAAAATACTCGCCTCGGGGCGCGCCTAGGTGACCTCGGAGGCTAAGCGGGTGGCTTGACGCCTTTGTTTTGTGGGAGTCGGTGAAAAAATCGCCTAGGATTGTCGGAGCACGCCTAGGCGGCTGAGGTAGTCGAAAACTTACCTTAAATTTGTTGGGGACCTCGAAGTTGAAGGCTGGGCTCATTGCAGCGACTGCCTTCTGGTTTTTCTTAAGTTTCAGCAAAGGCACCTTCATGAAGAAGACGGCTGCGAAGAAGATAAAATGTTTATTTTTTTTCTTAAGACTTGGCTAAAAAATGATGTTGTTTTGACTGTCTTCTTCTTTCTTCTTCTTTTTTTTCTCTCCAAATGACTTGGCTCAAGACGACGTCGTTTTAATTTTAATTTTTTTTTTTACAAGACAAGTGACATATACTCTCTCTTAAAACATCCAAAGTGTTACATAATTTAAACTCTCAACATGTTTTAATTAACTGGATAAAACCACAACAACTTTTCAACATGAAATGGACTTATATATGCTTAAACATGAAATGTAGACAAATTCTTTTAGGGTATATTTGGGTGAAGAACTTTCAAACTCTAAAAGATTTAGGTACAGTGACGAAGAAATGAACCACAAAAAATTAGATATGAGATATTAAAATGCACCACATGAGCATTACAAAAGATACGTGAAAGGAATTTGCAAATAATTACTTGAAAGGATTATCGTTACTGAAAGGATTAAAACGGGGTGAGTCGGGTTTAGGTTTGAAGTTTAAAATCCATTAAGATAATAAGTTTGACACGACACGATCTGTTAAGATAACAGATTTGACACGAAAACAACAGGCAAACACGACCCATTTGCGAGGTCTGATTATAACTAACAATCATTAACTAGTTGATCATGAGATTTCTACAATGTTAACCATCGTGTTAACTATTAATTGCATTTAACAACATTATTGATCATACAATACCAATACAATCAATCGTTGCCATCTCCAATTGAAAATTGTTCAAATTGCATAAATCATTCGTGCGGTGCGAGTCATATATCAATGTCACCCGTGGAAACAAGTAACATTGACATATAACCCGCTTCGCGCACTAAGAGCAAGTCCACCGGAGTGGACTTTGCCCAGCACCCTGTCTAAAAACAAGGCCAGCACCCTGTCAACCAAGCCACCCCCTCAACTTGACTGGTACCCAGCCCGTGCTGGGCTCTGGGCCAGCCCAAAAGAGATTGAGCAAGAAGCCGGGCTGTTTGCCTGACGCGTGCGCTTCACAGAGCCGTGGCGCGAGTGCCCGACAAGCTTTCAGAGCGCGGGCCCGCGTCACAGGCGCACTCAGTCCCCCCCCCCCCCCCGAGTTGGCGACGTGGTTCCCTTCCTGCCGTTGGATTTCCAACGGCTAGTTTTCTAGATCGTTGGATTTCCAACGGTAAAAAAATTAAATTTTACTTTTAAAATAGACCGTCGGATCAAAGATCAACGGTCCACGTTTTTTTCACAAAAAAAAAAAGGCCCAACGGTCAGAAATATGACCGTGGGCCACGTGGCAACTCCCTGGCTCTTGGATTTGAATATTTTTCAAATCCAATGATCCAGATTAATTAACTATATTAAAATTCATTAAAAATTATTAAAAAATACAGAAAAATTATTAAAAAATACATAAAATTTTTAAAAAATTATAGAAAATTTTGAAAAATGTTAATTTTTTTCCTATAAATACCTAACCCTCATCTTCCACCTTTACACCACATTTCAATATTTTCTACACTTTCTATACTATCTACATTTCAATATTTTCTACACTTTAAGAGAAAAAAATGTCTTCGTGGAAGCTCATTGAAGATGTTACGTTGTGTGAATGTTGGGTTCACACTACTCATGACCCGATTACAGGTAATGAGATGGATAAGCGAGAAATGTGGAGTAAAATTACGAAAGGGTTTTGCGATGTACATGGAAAAGACGCCAGAACAAGTCAAGGTCTTCAAGGTCGTTGGAAAATACTCAACGCATCCTTTACTTGTTGGAAAAACGCCATCTCTCATGCTTCCGGTAACCTCCGTAGTGGGACAAGTTTAGAGGATCAGGTGACAATATTTTTATTTATTTACACGCATTCCACCCACATCAATATTTTGATTTATTTAATTTCGTATGTAATTTTTATGTTATTTCTTATGTAATTTTTATATGCATTCCACCCGCATCAAAATTTTAATTTATTTAATTTCTTATGTAATTTTTATTTAATTTCTTATGTCATTTTTATGTAATTTATATGCATTCCACCCGTATCAATATTTTGAATTTATTTATTTGTGTTACACCCGCATTTTTTAACACTATGTTATCCCACATTTTTATAGACACTACATGCTCAAGCATTCTACAATTCAAAGAACGGGAACAAATCATTCACTATATGGGAATGTTGGGAAATTGTCAAAGATTGCCCTAAATACAAAATTGTGGCAACCGGTCCAAAAGTTGTCATGCATGGTATGGGTCTACATAGTTCTCCAGAACCAGACATGGCCGAACAAGAAGCCGACACATTTCAAGACACAGAAAGGATGCCTGAACAAGTGCCCGAGACCCAACCGACTCGTCAGTCCCTCAGGCCTCAAGGTAAAAAGGCGTCAAAGAAAAAAGGTAGTTCTTCCAAAAATGACTACATTAAATATATGGAGGAACTTGCTCGCCAAGGTGAACTGAACATGGCACGGGAAAAGGCTAGAGATGAGGAAAAAGTTGCTGCTATGGCAGCAATATTAGCAGCTGCTGAGGCCCGTGATGCGGCGGCTGAGAGACAACGAGAAGTATTTAATCGAGAGAACGAGCTGGTTAGAGAAGCACTTCATCGAGAAAATGAATTGCTTCGAGAAGAAAGGATGGCTCAAGCAGATCGTGACACTATGAGCAAGTCTCTAGTAGGACTGTCTCCGAATTCTAAATATTTTTGGACATCAGAAAAAAGAGATGTCATGCGAATGAGGCGTGCAAGAGATGCGGAAACAAGTCAAGGGGGTTCTAGCTACACAAATCATGGCAACCAAGATCCTAGCACCACATATCCTAACTCGAGAGACTTTGTATAATTTTTATGTAATTTCTTATTTTTTTAGAATTTTATTTAATTTCTTATGTATTTCTTATGTTTTTTCTTTCTTTTTTCTTTTGAACTTTATTTAATTTCTTATGTAATTTTTATGTTTTTTCTTTTTTTAGGTTTGAACTTTATTTAATTTCTTATGTAATTTTTATGTTACTTCTTATTTATTAATTTCTTATGTAATTTTAATGTAATTATTTATTTATTTATTTATTTATTTTTAAAACTTTATTTCTTTTGTACTTTATTTAAACACATGAAATAAGATTACATAAACTCACCAAATAAACTTAAAAACAAAACACACTACATAGAATTACATAAACTCACCAAATAAATAGAATTACATAAACTCACCAAATAAACTTAAAAACAAAACACACTACATAGAATTACATAAACTTAAAAAAAAAATACAATTTATTCTTCAACCACAAGCCTCATTCTAATTATCTTCGCCTTCATGCAATCCCCACTGGTGCTTAGGGCTGGTTTGGTATTGCTGTGCTTTGAAAAAAAGCTGCTGTGAGAATAAGCGGTTGTGCTGTGAGAATAAGCGGCTGTGAAATAAATCAGCAGAGTGTTTGGTAAACTTTTTTGTAAAAGTGCTTTTGGAAAAAAAAGCAGTCTGATAGTGGGTCTTTTCATTAAAGGAGCACTGTAGCTCCGTGTGCTTTGAAAAAAAGCCAGTTTTCCAAAGCTGCAAATAGCAGCTTCAGCTTTTTCCTTTGATTTCAGCTTATTCTCACAGCAGCTTCCAAAATAAGCTTTTTTTTTTCAGTTTACCAAACACCTAAAACCCTCACCGCTTTTTTTCATGGGTGCTTTTTTTTTAAGCACCTCACTCCTAAACCATCCCTTAATCAAGTCATTCTGGAGGGTTACGTGCCAGTATGGCTCTTGCACATTAGTGTACCGCTGAACGATCAATTCATTGTAACGTCCATCGCGTTCCAACGGCTCATGTTGCACTGGATCTTCGGTCCGGTCATAAGCACAATAGATACGTGTTCTTGAGTTGTTCATCGGATCCGGCTCAAATTCATCGACGACATCATAATCATACTCATATTCAACAATCATGTTATGGAGAATAATACACGCCATCATGATGGATCGAAGAGCCTCGACATCAAACATTTTAGCTGCAGCCCTGATAATCGCCCAACGAGCTTGCAGGATACCAAAACAACGCTCGACATCCTTCCTACACCATTCTTGACATTTTGCAAAGTGTTTTTCCTTTTCAGTCTGTGGATGTGGCACTGTTTTGACAAATGTTGACCACCTTGGGTAAATGCCATCTGCAAGGTAGTATGATCCCTCGTATTGGGTACCATAAACCCAATATGTGCATCTCGGCGAGTTTCCTTGCAGCAGTTCGTCGAACACTGGAGATTGGGCAAGGACATTTAGGTCATTCTGAGCTCCTGGAACACCAAAAAAAGCATGCCAAATCCATGTATCAAATGAAGCCACCGCTTCTAAAATGATGTTTTTGGCTCATTTTCTGTCGCCATATGCTCTTTGCCACGCACTTGGACAGTTTTTCCAAGTCCAGTGCATGCAGTCGATGCTTCCAATCATGCCAGGGAAGCCTCGCATCTCACCCTTCCTCAGAAGCCTTCGCATGTCTCTTGGCGTGGGTGTCCGGAGGTACTCATTGGTGTAGAGGGCTTCAATTGCAGAGCAAAACCGCATCAAGGACTTCAGAACAGTTGTTTTTCCCATCCTCGCGATCTCATCCACTTGATCTGCAAATGCTCCATATGCAAGCATTCGCAAGGATGCCGTAATTTTTTGCTTGGGAATAAGACCTAGAACATGAAAAGCATCCTCTTTTTGCACAAAGTATGGATCATGGTTGCAAATATCACTCATGATTTTGTTGAACAACTTTCGTTGCATTCTAAAACGCCGTCTAAAAATACGATTAGGGAATATGCTATTGGGAATAAAATAATCCTCCAATAGATTTTTACCTCGTTTTCCCCTTTTTCTATCGAGGTTTGCAACACGTCTTGGTTTGGCTATCTGACCCACGGCTTCCATGACACGGCGGGAATGTGAGGCATTCTGCCTTCTATGGTGATCATCCTCATCCTCCTCCATGAAGAAAGTCTCATCTCCACCTCCACCTTCCTCGAGATTGGCCAATTCTGCCTGTTGTGCCAACAACCTTTGTTGTTGCTCCTGCAACTGTTTATACACCCTTCTTGAAGAAGACATTGTAATAAGAACTTAAGATTTGAAAACGATGAACAAGGATTCTGAGCTAAAAAGAAGGATTGAGCTTGGTGTGAGGATGGATGTAGGGATGTAGGGTGTATATGGACAAAAAAAGAAAGGATGAGGTTCTGGACAATGCCACGTGGCACTACGTGATTGGTTGAAAATCTTATCGAAATCTTGGCTAAATTATTGTAAACCGGAAGTGACACGTGGCGTGTCGGGATTGGTCGAAAATATTATCGGAAATCTATCCACAAAATAGTACGTTCGGATAATGACATGTGACATGACGTGATTGGTTGAAAATCTTATCGAAATCTTGGCTAAATTATTGTAAAACGGAAGTGACACGTGGTGTGTCGGGATTGGTTGAAAATCTTAGCGGAAATCTATTCACAAAATAGTACGTTCAGATAATGACACGTGGCGTGACGAGATTGATTAAAAATCCTATCCGAAATTAAAACTATTTTATTTTTTTATTCTTTTAGAAAAAATTTAAAAATATTTTAAATGGGCTGGGTGCCAGCGCATTTTGTAGGGGTGGAGATCGTTTGTGCCAGCGCATTTTTTCACTGGGTGCCAGCGCATTTTTTTAGGGGTGGAGATGCATTGGCCTATTACTGTTCATTTGAGTCTGTTACTGTTCACTGGAGTGGATAAATGGGCTGGGTGCTGGCACAAAGTCCTTAGGGGTGGACTTGCTCTAATGATTTGTGCAATTTAGCCTCCGTCAACGTTTGCAACCACACAAACAACTATCGTAGCTGAGCTGATCTGGAATCACTTGCAAGTGGGGTGTTGTTTGTTTCCTTTCTCGACTCTTTTAGTAACTTCAAGCTAAAAACAAGGCTCATGACATGAGTATGCATTTGTGAGATTTGGAATGGAAATATCTTATAAATTACCATCATAGGTAACAAGTTTGTAACCACAGTTTTATCAGTTAATACACCAAACCTGTAGAATGATATTATACTTTGTTTTACTCCTATAACACAGTATTAAATACCGTCGATTTGCACACACAGACGAATCTGAAGACTTTATTACTCTCTCTCCGTAGCAGCAAGGCCCGCGTCTGTCTCCTGAAACCGGTGTGCTGTCTATTTGAATTGATCTAAACATCAGGAGCGGCTTCTCCTGCGTTTTCAAGTGTTAGATGTGAGACCAGGCCAGCAGAAAAAACAAAGAAAACACTACACCATGTGAGACATATCATCGTCTCATAATAGCAAGTGTATGTACAGATCATAGCAGCAGGGATATGATACAAATTCTATACACGGTAATGTATCCGACAGAAAAAAATGCAGTAACAATTGAGAGATGCGTAGGACAACAGAATATGCTTTAATTTTCTTTCAACATGCTGTACACGGTGACTTGCAGAGTGAAAGTCCTGTTTAAAGAACACAGTACGGGGAATTAGGTACACTATTATATAGAAAGCAAAACTCAACTTCATTGTCTGCACGCTGAAAAAAGAATTTTAACTGCAAATTTTCAAATTATTTTTCCTGACATGGGTATTCATGCGGTTTGTCATACACCGCTCACATGGTGTATAATGTGAGATACATTGCAAAACCATATAGCGGTGTTCCCCATGTCTTGGAGTGTAAGAAATTGAGTAAATATGAGTGTAGGGTCAGTTTGAAGCAGCTTTGATGAGAAGAAATGTGTAAATGAAGAGCTTCTACCAAATGATCCTTTGTATAATAAAAGTTGATTCTGCGGCTAGAAGAAGTTACATGCTTGCACATACACACACACACATATACATGAGTCTAAGAATGTACGTTCGACCCTCTACATTATTTCATTAACTGGATTTCAGCTTCCCGCATAAGCTCAAGTTTTAGAGAGAAGGCTTGAATTTAGAGCTTATCAGAGAACCCTGATTTTGGCTTATGCAGGGTTCTTATTCAAAGGGTGTAACCAAACAACACAACATAATATGAGAAAAAACACTTCTGAGCGTGCAAGAGGACGTCCCTTACAGTGCATTGTATAAATCATTCTTCTCGCTATAAAATGAAATATATGCAAGTCTGTGCATATGTGTGCTCATGCTTGAGTGTGTAGAAATGTAGGAGAAGAGAATCGTGTTGTCTTACAACTCTTACCATGCATTCTCTTGACAAACCGTTCGAACTCCATTAAGTTATGCCTCTCAATGAGAACTGGGCTTAATCTGAGGTAGGTAAATGCTGATAAATGTCTGCCATCTGGATCATTCCTGGGCTTAGCATTTTCTAATATCTTGTTGTAGCCTTCTCTATCAAAGCATGTAAGAGCATTCTCACTAGCGACTGGAATGTCAGCATCCCATGCAGCATTCAGCACCTGCAAACCAATGTGTACTCCAAAATCATTATAAAAACGAAGAAAATGCTTTACAAATAACATTTTGATACGGTATTCAACGCAGACTGACATGGAGGATTTATTAACATTTCACATGGTTGCTTGCCCATGTCAGTTAGAAATTTTGAAACATTTGTTTGACAGATGGAGAAAAATGAATTTGAGCAGATAAATTATTCACAAAATAACAACTAGCTCGGATACTAAAGGTACCCCCCTTCCCAAGAAAAAAAAAAGGCATATTCACTCCAAATTCAAAATGATGCTTTTCAAATTTCTCCCCATCCAGCCACACGCTTTTCCAAATGTTGGTGGTTTGTATTTATTTCTTAATTTACGTACACTTATAATCCAGGAAGTAATTACATGAGTTTCTGTGCTTGCTACCTGCCAAACCAATCCCTCGGGGTCTGCCAGTGCTTCCGGAAAGCCCTGATGCTGGTCTGACGTGCGCATTTCAACACATGTGAAATTCAGGGCAGCCTCATGCTTTTTTAACATTTCTGATATTGCCACATACCCATCACGATTGCAGGAGTTGTAAAATCCAGCAGTTAATTCAGCAGGATGGCTGGCAGTCTTGTACCACCAGTGGATACCTGATACCTGCTCATAAATCAAATAAAGAAACTCCACAAAATGAAAACCTGTGAAGAACTAATGTCCAAGAAGTAAGAACTGAAGAAAGTGACTCACCTTTGTAGCAATGCGTGTGTCTTCGAAAGCTAAATTGGCCAGAGCAAGTACACGATCACCATGATCAATCAAAACACGGGAGTACCAATTGAGGAAGAATCTGCCATAGTAGCTATCATAATCACCTCCATCACGGAAAAACCCTGTCTCATGTGGTTGGGAACTATAAGAACCTGCATTATCTGGTGCTCTGGCCCAAAAGGAGTGGCCCCTTGCTTCTGCAGCCTGCGTCAGATACTTCATCAAGTATCGGTCATAACACTGCACCGAACCAGGTTGAATCAAAGAATTATTTCAAACGTCAGAAAGAAGTAAAAAATCAAATGAACTACCGGCTTAAGGTCATAACCATAGATGAATGAAGGGCTATTATTAACTTAACGTTCAGAAATAACTGTCAGTCCCTAGCTATCATGCATGCCGCCACCTTATTAATCTCCCAGTAATGAAAAGAATTATCACCAAGGTACCTGGAATTCACCAATACCAGGATATTTCCAACCATGCTGTTCAGGATAAGAAGGATACCGTAGCTCTCCACACGGACCTAATCCAACTTCAATTTCTGATACTATTCCTTCCTCAAAAAATTCATTAAATTCAACTCTGAAGCTCCTCATGTAGTCGAAGTAAACCTGCATTTGGTTTCATTATAAATAAACAGAATAGAAATTCTCAGCATCCAAGCAGTATGTCTGAAGAATTCATAAGCTTTGATTTTTATAGCATACACATATAGGAGCTGGAAAATGTTTAACAATAGTTTCTTTCTAAAACATGAGTGGAACATGTAAAAGAAGACAAATATAGGAGGAATGGAGCAATGGCAAACCCTAGAAATAAAAGACCAGCATAACTAAGTAATTCCAGAATACTATACCTCAACAGCAGTACGGCCTCTTAAAACTCGCTCCTTATCAATTCCCCATGTGAGACATTCAGCATTGCGTTTCCCTTCTTTATTTGTAAAATATATATCAGGATTCTTTTGGCCAATTTCTGTCACCCAGTGAGGAAGTGGGATATGTACATCATCCCCAACATTGCCTCCACATTCATGGAATGACATCACGACCTACAGCAATATAGAGTATGACAAAACATATAGTAGAAAATCCATATCCTATTTGAAATGAGATTTTAATGATAGGCAGTCTCACAAACTAATAATACAACAGAAATGTTATCAGTATATTAGCTTTTCAGAATCCACTGAAGACTATTATGCCACTTACCTAAGACAATAGTCCCATTTACTAATGACAACTCATTAAAAAAGGATAGCTTAGTACAAATCACCCTGATTGAATTATCTGTATAAATCAAAGCCTTTTCAACTGTTTCAAAATAAGTATCTCGACTGACAGATTTTATTAATAAGCAACTGTCTCTTATACAGATTGTGTATAAATTACCTATTGTATACTTTCTTTTTTTATCAACTAAAGTATACTTTATTCTCGTGAATTACTGCATTTATCCGAGTGATCCACAGCCGACGAAAGTCTCTATTTTGTTTACATTTATAACTCTAGTAAGAACCATATCTACAATTCTACATCATGTATCAACTAAAGTCAAAGAAGTTTCCAAGCCAAGGGAAGAAATTTTTTAACCATGTAAGGAATATATGTCTAGCGTTTACAGCGATTCATTTAAGTTAACTTCACAAACTCATACGGTGTAACCTATTTAAATAACAGATTTATGTCCAAAAGCAACTAAAGTGCATCATGTCAGAGGCAAAAATGACACTTCCAGAACCATCTCAGTGTATGAGGAAGCTTAAAAGTATGACATACCTAAATTCTGAGATTGGTGCAGGTTAACATAGGTAAGAACTGCACTCTCATAATTTTATTTAAAGAGTGCACAAGATACTGAAGGGAAACAAGAAACAGAATACGAAAAGAAAAGAAATATTACAGCACACACCCAAAGCGAAAAAAGAAATTCTAGTATAAGTATATACTACTCACCTGTAGCTTAAGGTTAAGATCACGCACAATCTGAAAAAGTCTCTTGTAGCCATTCCAATTATATTGTTGTGGATTGTGCGCCTCTACTATTCCCCACCAGCAATCAACCATAACACCATCAACTCCAACAGACTTCAACACTTGTAGTTGATTTCGCAGAGCTTCTGGCTCAACTAGCTCAAAGTTCATATTGATCACACCCAACTGACAGTTTCCCCCACTGTGAAACACAGAACAACTACAATTAGCCTTGACTTGTACAAAAAGATAGCTTCAACATGAAGAAAAATAAAAACAAAAACTTGAACAGCAATTTTTGTTCACAAGTCTCACTGTGATTTGAACGGTTCAAACCCAACAAAGATATGTATAATTTCTAAATTGTTAATCCGGCACATTCACACATTGAAACATGATTTCACTTAATTGACAATATCGATTAAATTTCTAACAATTTGACAAGACAATGATTAAAAACCAAATACAAACATACCATTTTATGTCGCTAGACAGTCTTTTATAGAGCAATAAGTTTAATTAGGATCACAGTTTCGTATATGATTTCACTTGATCAATTTTATTGATTGAATATTTACAACTTACAGTGCACAATAGCAAATTTCAGCTATACACGTAGTAGAAAGGAGTGCTTCAGAAACTCACCGGTAACATCACATACACAGGAACATACGGCGTGCCGGTAAAATCACGCTCCTCAAACTTTTCTGTTGAAGAATCTTCAGCCTATCATCAAACCAGAATAAGTTTCCAAATTTCACCTTAATCACTGCATCAACACAATTCTTCCAAACAAAGCACCCCAATTAAATTTGAAAAATGAAATTTTAAACAGACTAATCATATCCTCACCTGATTGCGACCAGCATTTTCTACAGGATCACCCACCGCAGTCCCCTCAGCACTGTCTCTTGCCAAGGCGAAACTCCGAGACCGATCACTCCCCAATACTCTCAAACGACACGAATTGAGCTCCGGCAAGCCCCGAAACCCCGGACTGAGCTTAAGGGATGCTACCGCGGTCGGTGTGCAGGACGACAACCAAACCATTGTCGTCGCCTTGCAACAATCAACTGGCCGGCGTGGCGCCCTCAGCGTACGGGATACTTGAGAAGCTGAGAATTGTGCCATTTTCGAATTGTGCGGAATCGGCAGCCACCACTGTTACTCTGTAGGGAACTTTTGAAGGGAAGTGGAGTGGCGGTGTAAGGCGATTTTCCATTTCATTTTCCAGACAGTTTTCTCGGGAACCAAACAGGTGGAGTGGAGGGGAGAGAACCTGTGACGAGGTTTACGGATCTAAAATACAGTTATTTCAGCTCTAACACTAAAATTCTTTTTCCCGGGTGAGCGCTGACGGATGGACTGTCACAGACCATAATCCACGGAGAAGGATTATCTCCCTCTTTTTTTCCTCTCTCCTTTCCTTCTAATTGATAATTGAATGGCCACACTTAAACCACGTCAATATTTTATATTAATTTTTATACCAAGAGAACGACAAAATAAGAGAATGTGAGAGGAGATGATGAAAAGAGAAGGGAAGAGAATCCTAGTCCATCATCCACCACACACATCATTAATTGGGCAGCAGCTCTTCACATCTAGACTTAAATTGATGTGCTCACATGTCATATTGCATACTAACAAAAAATTAAACGGAATTAAATGGCAGGTACAATATTGGTGTTCTCGATCAAATCTCATGAATAACATTGATTGATTTTGAAAGTGAGAAACCAAAATGATACATTAGATCAATATCAAGGACAACATTAATTGAATTTTAAAGTAAGAAACCAAGATGATGCATTAGATCAATCTCGCAGGCTATTTGCAATAAAGATTTTTTTTTTCAAAAGCTCTATAAAGTCAATAACTTTCAAAACAAATATGATTGATAAGGAAAAAAAAACAATTAATGCTTTTATTTAGATGTCAATGTTGAATAATGACTTGAAGTCATCTATCATTCTCAATAAATAGTGATAATATAAATATTATAAAATAAAAACATTATTTTACTTGGGAGGTTTTGTGTTCAAATCTCCTAATAAGCATTAATTTGTATTTTTTTGGTAGAATATTCAGGTGGTAAAAAAAGTAAAAAATACTTTGATGACCTGTGTTGGAGACCTTTTGATGAAGTTGGATTTAGGCATCGATGGAAACTCTCAGCTCCTTGGTTTGTTTTTGGCACCAAATCCTGAAATACTTAAAAGTATTAGCACATCTTAAGAAGTATTCTAGTTGAATCATGACTCTACAATGAATGAATGATTACCATAAATTGTAACTTTCCTAAGTGAATGATGACGTGGAAGTTAAAAGTTCACTGGTTTAGCATGAGAGATAGAATTTGTGCTTGCTTGCATGGTTTAAGAATGACTATTCCAGGGTTCTTAATACTCTGGTAGTCTTTGCGGTGACTAAGAAAGCTTAAGTGAAGCTTAAGGAAATCCTCAGAACATAAGGAAAGCTTATCCTTCGAGAACTAGGGTTTCCTGCACTTTAGTGCTTGGTGCGATCTTGTCTTAGTTCCCCTCATTTCCCTTGTTATTGTCTCTTTTCATCACACTGATTTCTCCAATTTATAGAGATCCCTTCAAGTTCTAGCTTGGGAATCCATTGGTTTCCTCTCTTATTCCTCCTTTTGCTAAGCCTTTCCCTTCCTTTTATTGGTTGTAGTTATAGGTTCCTTCTTTAGTATAGCATTGAAGAGAGTTACTAACCTCGAGACGTCTTTTTCGAGCACCAGGTTCCACAGTCTCCATCTTTGGCAATGCTCATCCTTGTTTTCTTTCTCGTTTTCTTGTATAAACTTGGAAGGGAAATGTTCTTTCTCTCTATTAATGGGGCGCGGCTTTAGGTTGAACTTGATCCTGTTTATGATTCAGGCAGCTCAGTTTAAAGTTTTGGTTGATTCCTAAATATCCTATCTGGTTTGTAACAGAAAAGGAAAGCTTGGTTTTTTCTCTCTCAGACTTTCCCAAGTGAAGCCAAAGATTATGAGCTTGGACTTTTGGTGCTCTTAAGCAGCCCAAGTCTTCGACAACCTTAGTTCCATGTAGGGGTTAGTTTCTGTAACCACCCACACCACGATCCACTTGGCAAACCCCGATATGTAGCTTGGGCCCACTTAAGCATGTAGCATGATTGACATGATTTGCTAATAGCGTCAATATCATAATATGATTTGGCATAATAAATGTGCATAAATTGCATGGGCTTAGCACGATTATACAAATGTCCAATTTATTAAATTATTATTTTATTAGCGTGCATGATTTTAAATTCACATACCCCTCGTTTCACACTTTTGTAGAAATTTAAGATTGGCTTGTGGCGCTTTACAATGATTGGCCTTTGAGTTACAATTGCGCTTTGTAGGTGAGATTTTTGGGCCCTAACAACTGGATTGAAGTTCTAGTAGTTGGACAAATTTATGGGAGAATTCTTGTGTAATCCCGTCCCCGAAATTTCATTATTTAATTTACGTATTTCATATCTATACGATTTTATTTAATTATATTTTAGATAATTTTAGAATTTTAATTATTTAGTTACAAAGTTTGATTTTCATAATTAACCATTAAAATTTCGTAGACCTTTCAAGGTCACACTTAGTGTTTTCGAATATAGTTCGATTCCTCGAGTGAGTAGGCGAAAACCGTTTGCGAAACGGAGTTGAAACAAAGAAATTAGAGGCGTTTAAGTTATTTAAAAATAAAAATAAGGGTTATTATAAAACGAAACCCCCACTTTTTGGAGCGAAACGAATCAGAAATAGAGGGAAGGCAGTGAACCAATGGGAATGGGGAGAAATGAGAGAAAAGAGAGGGGAGAAGAGCAACGCCCAAAACTTGTTAACTTGTGCGACCCGACTTACCCGTGACTTTTCCGTCCATTTTTCCGGCGATCTAAGGCTCACCACCACTGGAAACTAACCACCATTGTCCCCACTTCCATTTCCACCTATGCCCCACTTCATTTAACCCCAATTTCACGAAGAACGAAACTCGTCTGTTCTGAAGGTGCCACGGCTGAGATCCACCGATCTTGAAAGCTACGCCAATCACCACCATCATCAATCCACTCCTCATGAGCCCAGGAACAAACCCCAAACAAGTTTGTGGGCGGCAAAGCACAGAAGAGGACGAATCTAGGTTCACCCATTTTAGGGTTTCTGGTAGTTCGTGGGAATTTCAAGCCACTTTCCACAAAAATTGGGCTTCCTCACAGGTATGAAACTTACTCCACTAATCACGATCTTCATTTTGGTGTAATTTGAAAAGTTTTGGAGTTAGGTGAATTTTCCTGCGAATCGGGGCGGCCAGCTGTAGCATGCGGCGGCGCGTGGCAGTGACGCGTTGCCCGAGGATCCACTTGATTCTTCTAGGCTACATTTGATACTCTGATTCCATATTTGACACCCGTTTGTAAAATTCTGCCATTTAAACCTAGTTTCTTTAAGGTCCGCCACTTGACCATTGTAGCAAACGACGATCTGACCGTTGGATCATCATCAAACTTTAGTATGTTGTTGTATGTAATATTTAAGAATCTTAGGAACTTACGGATAAAAAATCCAATAGACGAATCTTCCTAATTAAATTACTAGGGATTAACTTTGGTCAATTTCTGAATCATTTTTAAGTATTAAAATTAGCATTACTAGGGAGCCAATAGAGCCCAACGGGCTTATCTTGGTTAGCAATCTATTGCAGGTGATGTGCACCTCGATTTACAATCAAGTGGCACCTTATTGCGTTATACATGTTTATTGAACTTCTAGATAATACGAATGAGATATATGATTGCTAGTATAGAAATGCAAGTCTAGAATCTTATTAGAAGTATTATGTAGAACATATATGCTTGTATGACAAGATAGTTAGTGGCCATGAGAAGTTGATAGTGCAGGTGCCTACATTGTAAATCATAAGGGTTGAGGTAGATGTAGGTTGTGTGTTGAACTGACTGCACAATGTAACAGTGGAACATAGATGGTCCTGCTTGGTATATCTGTGATAGAGGACCATACATATTACAGGGGTGATCATGCTTGGTATATTCGTGATGGGTGATCACCACCTGGACGATTA
This sequence comes from Malus fusca, assembly GCA_035220775.1. Taxonomy (NCBI): domain Eukaryota; kingdom Viridiplantae; phylum Streptophyta; class Magnoliopsida; order Rosales; family Rosaceae; genus Malus; species Malus fusca. Next base: position 21,513,598 of record CM069065.1, on the reverse strand, counting down.
GACTATGCTTATGGTTTTGCTTGGTTTATCTGCAATGGGGGACCATACACATCCTAGGAGTGATTATACTTGGTATATCCACGATAGGTGATCACTACCTAGAGCTATAGGATACAATCATGCTTGGTATATCCGTAATGGGGGCCTATACAAATGTTAGGGGTGATCATGCTTGGTATATCCATGATGTGTGATCACTGCATATGTTATTAGACTATGCATATGGTTCTGTTTGGTATATCTGCAATGGAGGACCATACACATTCTAGGAGTGATCATGCTTGGTATATCCGCGATGGGTGATCACTGCCTACCTAGGGTTAGGAGAATTAGTTGTACTTGGTACATTTCAATAGGCAACCATATTTTAGTTGGATTTCGTTGAGTAGTTCGGAATTCCCACTCTTGCTTATTTCCATAAAGTTAGTCCGAAACCCTAGCTTCGAGTGAATAAGAATTACTCACAGTAGACATTGTGTTTATAAATTATTTACCATGTTATTACTTGGAATCCAGGTAGGGAGTTACGTAAAGTTTCTTTATTAAATTTTGTGAAATGATATGTGATCTTGTTGATTGATTCACAAAGTTAAATGTTAATGTCGTGCATCTTTGATTCATGAAATTGTTTATTTGAAGTGATTGTTGAATGATGTTGGATATGATTGTTATTATTATGATCAAATTAGTTGATCAATGTGACTAGAGAATAATATTGTGCTTTGTTGGTTCTTTGAAATGTTACATGCTATGGATTGCGGTATTATGTTGAAAACTTAGTTATTTATATGATTGATGAAATGGAAATCTTGAATGTCATATGGGTTCATTATGTAGCCCTGAATCTAGTAATTCATGCTTGTCAAGTCCCAATAATTGATTGAGGAATATTATGCCTTTCTGTCAGATTATATTGTGATAAACGTCGAAGTTTAGTGAATGGTGAACTATGAATGGCTTGATCCCTATTTATGTTACGTAGGCAGTCTAACGTAAAGGTTAGATGCAGCCATGAAATAAAAGAAAGTTACGACGTGGTTGAATTATTGGTTGTGTTTTGGTCTTGTCTCGGAGGCGAGACATGATAGATAAACAGGGATGTGGTGACGTCACGTGTCGATCTTGGTCATATGTCTGGATTGGTGCATGACAATTCTGGTGGCCGAAAAATTTCTAGTGACTTTTTCGAGGGAATGAGCTAGGTGGGCTTTGAGATTGTAATATCCTTATAATTGTCTTAGGCCACACAATGTGACTAAATCCAAATAAAATAGGTTGGACTTGATACTTTTTCTTAAAGTTAGTATTTTCTTTAAACCCTATATCTGACCTGGTATTTAATCCTGATTTACCTTATCTATATTACCTATTGTGGATGCAAATTTCCGTTTTCTTATTCTTGGACGAAAATGCACCTGCAAAACAATTAACACCTTAGGTCAAGGCCAAGAGCCTCACACACCCACGATGAATGAGGGGGGCTTTGGCCAAACAATCTTCGATGCCAAAGTTAGAATTTGAGAGAGAAAGTGTTTAGAGAAATTTGGAGAATTTTAGAAGAGAATTGGGCTTAGGTTTTGGAGAAAATAAAGGGCTATATATAGATGTGTGGCCGACCCTATTAGGAGAATTGGGACTGGCCACATTTGGTTGATTTGTGGGATTGATTGCAAGATATTATGTAAAATAATATCTTGCAATTAGTTTGGCAATTAATCAATTAATTAGGAAATTAATCAATTGATTTGGCAATTAATCCTAATTTGAAAAGGATGATTGGGAGTTACCTTGTGGGTGAGGATTTGATGAGGAGTGATGAGAGGGTTTAAAAGAATACCATTTTGATTAGCCTTGACCTCAATTGAGCCATTATTGTCTGTTGCATGCGTGTGGAAATCTCGGTGTGCCTCAAGAGTAATTTTGTCTTCTTTACCCAAAAGTCCACGTGTCGCCTCCATGATTTTCTTGATTTTTTTTTTGCTCCACAAATGCCCCCACACCTGTTGGGCTGCTTGTAGGAAATGGCAGCAGGCAGCAGGTGTAGAGATCTCCAACTTTGATGCAAATTCCCACTTGGACTTGGAATTAGATTCTTTTAGGAAAGGGAAATAAATCGCCTCCAAAGCCTATTTAAGTCTACCTCAAGTAGGGGATTAAATTAAATTTGGAGGGCGATTATTTATCCCTAAAAGAAAGAGAGAAAGCTAGCGGATATTTATTCCCCTTCCCCTAGCACCCTTCTTTGCTTGCCTGTGCAAAGAACTGTCTTCTGTTGATTTCTTTGTCTTCTCCACGCCGCACCAATGTAAGAAAAACTTAATTTTCTTTGTCTTCTTCTTGGGTGGTGTTGCCATTGGGCAGCCGTCGGGGTGGTGTGGCACGTCGGCTGGCAGAAGCCAGAAGTCGGCTTGGCATGGGCCGAAGAGATGGTGTGGTAAGGGTGACAACTTGTGTTGTTCGGCTTAACTGAAGCTAAAGGCGGGCTCGGCATAAGTTGAGGAAGTGGTGTGGCTAGGCCACGGTTTGGGCTGCTTGCCAAAAATGAGGAAACTGCTTGAGTTTGATTTCTCAGCTGCTATAGATGGAGCAATCAAGGATGGAGCTACCAAGATCGGAACTGCTGAAGATGAAGTGAGCGTGAAGTGGTTGCTGCCCTTAACCATTTGCTGCTTAGCTGGTCTTCAAGTATTCAATCTTTTGAGCTGTGTGACCTTCTCGCACTAAAGAGCTTACCCATATAGGTGTCGGGGAATTAGTTTACCATCTCGCACTGAAGAGCTTACCCATATGGGTGTTGGGGAATACCCTATCACGCTGAAGAGTTTACCGAGATGGGTGTTAAGGAATTAGTTTACCCTCTCCCACTGGAAAGCAATTAGTTTAACCTCTCGCACTGGAAAGCAGACCCATATGGGTGTCGGAGAATTGGTTTACCCTCTTGCAATAGAGAGCAATTAGTTTAACCCTTTGCACTGGAGAGAAAACCTATATGGGTGTCGGGGAATTGGTTTACCCTCTCGCACTGGAGAGCAATTAGTTTAACCTCTCGTACTAGAGAGAAGACCCATATGGGTGTCGGGAAATTGGTTCACCCTCTCGCACTAGAGAGCAATTAGTATAACCTCTCGCATTGGAGAGCAGACCTATATGGGTGTCGGAGAATTAGTTTACGTTCTCACACTGGAGAGCAATTAGTTTACCCTCTTGCATTGGAGAGCTTACCTAGATGGGTGCTGGGGGATTGGTTTACCCTATCACACTGGAAAACATTAAAGTCGTTGTCGTGAATGCAGTTGAGGAAAACTGGATTGCTAGACAACTGAAATAATCATCAGTCTATGAGGTCTTGTTCAGCGATCTACTTGAGACTTTGAACTGTTTGTGGAACCCGCGTAAGGGTGTAAGCGTGAAGCGCAGCGAGCTGCTTCTGGACTTTCTTCAATATTGCGTCATCGTTAGATGTTTCTTCATGTGCCCTTATGAGGCTTGGTTGGTGATCAACTAAGAATCTGAATAGATAGCAAGCTTGTTCACCGCTAAGTCTTTCGCTAGCAAGGGCTGCTAATAAAGCCTTGTCTTCTGTTCCGTAGTTGGATGCTTTGCAGTTTCAAGTGTCATGGGCTTGGTAGGCGTGATTAGGAGCCACAAGGAAAGATCGATAAGGCTAAGAGCCTTGGTACAGGATTGGCCCGGTTAAGAGCCATGGTGACAGATCAAAGGCTGCCGGAAGCGTGAAACAAGTAGGCATGACTGTAAGGGCAGAGCTGGGTCGGTTTGGGCCATGTTGTGCGCAGCAGAAGGAATTGGACCACTAGGTCCGTGATGTTTGGCTATTGGTGATGTGTTGCTTCAGTAATGAATCGTCTGGAGTGTTGAGAAAAAAGCTTGCCTTTAGTTCTTTGTAGTTAGGTTAGTGTGTCCTTTTGGTACTCGTCTGCCCCCAGGGCACCATTAGGCTGAGCTACTGCATTTGTCGAAACAGAAATAATCTTTGTATCCGACAACCTATATGGGATAGTTCCATCTGCTTGATCTTGTCAATGAAAGGTGACCCACTTATGTTGGTTATGTCTTATCGGAGCGCCTCGTCAGTAGCTTTGTTGCGTTGGAAATCATGCAATCGCTCAGTCATGAGCCTCTCTACTTCTTCCTGAATATGCTTTGTTGGGGTAATGAAGCTCTCAGCTACCCCCGGTCGTGACCTATTGGTCTAGGCTACTCGTCCTTGTGCTCGACTCATTTATGTCGTTGCTGTGCTGCATGTGGTACGTTCCTGGCAAGCGAGTGAATTACTCACAAGCTACTAGTTGAACTTAAGACGGATTGTGCGACTGCTTCTCTCCATCCTTCGTGCTGCCTACTCCGATGTGAGGTAGATGATGCTCAATGATGGCTTAGCCACGAATGAACACTTCACTTGGAAGGTTGTTCATGTTGATTATCGGAGTGTGGCACTAACCATGAGTGTATGCTCGTCCGTTGGCTTAACCGAGAGTGCACTCTCCTCCGCTCGCTAAGACGAGAAGATACACTATCGGGGGCCCAGTCGGGAGTGTACTTCGACAGAACGCTCAGTTTGTGACTGGTTGAGTGGTTACTTGAGAGGTTCATCGTCTGCCTTTATCATACTTCGGGACACCTCATCTGGGGCACGTTGCATCTCGGTACGCTGCAAAAGCTGATTCACCAAGGTCGTCTGTTGCACGAGGGCGTTTGTCAACTCAATGACTTGTCGAGATAAGTGTTGTTCGCCATTTGGGTTGGAAGAGCTTGGACGATATGCATCTTCTTTAGTAGTGGAAGTGTAATGGACTCCGAGCGCGAGATTTGAGTTGGGAAATGTCAAATTTGCAAAGAAATGGGGTGAAAATACCCCCGGTTCAATTGTTGGTCCAGAAATCTGAAGCCGGGACGGTTGAACCAATCTCGGACTGGTTTGGGTTGCTAGGAGGGCCACAGGAATGGGCCGGACCTCGGATTGGACTTTGAAAGTGGGTCAGGTGGGGTCGTAAGCACGGGTCGGACCATGGACGCAGACTTGGCCACTGGAGCGCATGGGCGCTAAGCCCCCTTTGGTGCAGCTTGGGTCGTGCGATGAGTGGAGGTGTGCATAGCGTGGGCATGCGCTGTTGGGGCAGGGGCTTGGGCAGGCTCGCATTGGGCCTGGCTCGACTGCCTTTCAGCATGGGCTGTAGATTGGGTCATACGCCAAATGGATGAGGCTTGGGCCTGCGCTGCTGGGGCAGCAGCTTGGGCTGCTTCTAGCGCTTGGGCTTGCTACTGCAAAATGGCGTGGGCCTGGGCTTGTGGCTGCCTCGATGCTCCCTGTTCACTGTGGGCTTATTGCCATGGAGCTGGCCCATTCCCCACTGCCACGGTGGTCATTTGGCTACCATGGTGGTGGTGCTCCGTGGTGGAAAAATTGATCCTCTTGCCATCGCTTTGAGCCTTATGGATCGTCATGGTGGGGCTACATCTCGTCCTCCATCATTTGATCCGAATCTTTGAACGCAGGAAGTTCCGTTCCTTGTGGTTTTCAAATTTCCCGTCATTGTATTTTTCTTCACCTCTATTCAAAGAATTAAAAAATTGTAGGAATAAGAAAGTATGAAAAATTTATGAACAAATGAGAAACTTTGAATGCGAAAGTTTTCTTCAAGCGTGTGAATCAAACTCTCAATGAAAGCACCAATTGGTGGATGCAACTTTTCGCCTTCTTCTTCTTAGACAAAAATGCACCTGCAAAACAATTAATACCTTAGGTCAAGGCCAAGAGCGTCACGCGCCCACGATGAATGAGGGGGGCTTTGGCCGAAAAACCTCTGGTGCCAAAGTTAGAATTTGAGAGAGAAAGTGTTTAGAGAAATTTGGAGAATTTTTTAAGAGAATTGGCCTTAGGTTTTGGAGAAAATGAGTGGCTATATATAGGGGTGTGGCCGGCCCTATTTGGAGAATTGGGACCGGCCACATTTGGTTGATTGTCGGATTGATTGCAAAATAGTATGTAAAATAATATCTTGCAATTAGTTTGGCAATTAATCAATTAATTATGAAATTAATCAATTGATTTTGACAATTAATCCTAATTTGAAAATGATGATTGGGAGTTACCTTGTGGGTGAAGATTTGATGAGGAGTGATGAGATGGTTTAAAAGAATACCATTTTGATCAGCTTTGACCTCGATTGAGCTGTTATCGTCCGTTGCATGCGCGTGAGAATCCCGATATGTCGTCTCCGTGATTTTCTTGATTATTTTTTACTCCACACCTACTAATAGAACATTTTTTGTCAACCAAAAACCAAGAAAAATAATATTATACCCTTCCATGCATAATTGAAAGAAAATATCAGGAAAAAAAAAATCATGGATGTAAAGTAATTTCATACAAAAAGAACTTTGTTGGTATTTTTTTCCTACACCGGCCATCCAAGAATATATCGAACTTTAAAAAAATTAAAAATAAAAAGAAAATTATCCCACTCTCACGTCCCTCTCTCACCCTCCCGCTCTTTCTCATTTCTCTCCAACTTCCTTCTTTTTCACATACTTTTTTCTTTGTAAATATTTTGTATTTATACACATAGTGTATGAGCTTCTTCTAGTTTTTAATAAATAGAAAAATGTGTAACTAATTTTAACAAATAAGAAACGAAGTACAATCAAAATTAACAATGACATGATAAAAGTATAAAACTTGCTACAAGATACTATTAGTACGCAATCGGAATTTTAGAAACAATAAGTTAAGAACATTTTAGAAAAACTTTGATTGGAAATTTGAAGCTCCAAACCATTGCAATTTTCATCTTTTTTTTTTTCTTTCAAAATTTATTGATTTCAGAATTTTCAAATTTCGAATCAAAATTTTTAGTTAGAATTGAAATATTCAATCCAACTTGCATCCCACACTATCATATATTGCCGGATACCAAATGGCTTATAAGTTTTTTAAGCGATAGTATTTCGATTAATGAGCAAGACCAATTACAAGGGTTGTTTGTCACAGTGGGTATATTTTTTCAGTGACCGATGCATTGATCTAGAGATAAATTAAATAGACAAGCATAAAAAGTAATCTCTTAAATGGTTACCACGACCTGCACTTGCACCAGCAGGAGTACTAATGGTACAAATCTGTCACAAAAACGGCAGACATAACATACCTAAACCAAGACAATGTTATCACTAAGACCACATATTAGGGGTGGGCAAACGGGTCAAGGATCCGCGGGTCGAGGCGGGTACCCTCAGTTTGGGGTGGGTCCAAAATTTCAGAACACCAAACGGGGCGGGGCGGGTATACGAATTTAACGGGGCGGGGCGGTTCTTAAAATAGCAGTGAACGGGCCCCCGGCCCGGCCCGTTTCTAGCACAATTTATTATTGTTTTATGACTCACATCACATCCCACTTTCTCTCTATCTCCTTAACCCATGCTTTAACCCATCCCTTTGTCTCTCTCTACCCACATCATCTCTCTTTCCCAACCAAACAAAATCATGTGCATCTCTCTACCTCTCTCATTCATATCAGATATGATATTTTCTTTCTTTTTTTTCTTTGAAAAACACCAACAACACTCATGCCTCTCATCAACAATCACAAAGCCATCGTCCATCCTTCCATTTCTACCTTCGAAACCCTAAGGCCGCAACTCTCTCTTTTAAACCCTCTCAACTCTTAGCCCCTATTTCTCCACATATCCGTCACTCTACGAGCTCAGATCCGAAACCCAGAACCCACCACCACCAAACCTGCAACCCCCACACCTTGGATCTGGGAAATTAAAACCCAGAGACTTCCAAACTCGAGCTTGAGAAATCAAACCCAGAATCTTCGAAGCCATAGACGTCACATACACCAACCCATCATCAAAGCAAATTGATATGGGAAATAAAAGTTGAACATTTTGACCCAAAAAAAAAAAAAATATGTGTCAAGTTCGAAGCTCGAATTGTCACCAGCGATGGTTGTCCCTTCTTGTTTTCTGTTTGGCTACTGAGAAAATAGAATTTTCGTGGTGAATTGGATTTATGGTTTTGCCAAATTTGGAAACGGCGCGGCAAGCAGATGTGGGTCTTAATGTCAGAGACCGAGTCGAAGATCTGGAGGATGGCATGTCCGAGAGGTTATCAAAACTGGAAAAAAAATAATAAAGACCTGTGGACCCGTCCCGAACTGGCCAGTTTGAAACGGGCCAGGTTAGGTTCGGTTTCAGTGATCAAATTTGCAATACCCTACCCGACCTGTTCCGTTTCCTTTATAAGCGGGTCTGGTCCGGTCCCTTCAAATTTGGGCCCGGCCCGGCCCGTGCCCACCCCTACATCAAATCATTATTGATAAGTAAGGCCACATAACTCGCTAGGCAAGACATCACCCTAGTCACAGTACAAACAACAATCCTCCAATAAACCTCCATTACTCTGAGAACAAAATCGACCAATCACCATCTCCATAGTGAGGATTAGAACACCCTAGCAAACACCATCTCCAGAGTGGAGCAGCCATAAACTGGTCGAGAAAAGAGAACTTCACCTAGAAATCAAGTTGTAGGAGATGCATTATACCCAGTTCAAATGGGTAAAATGCGTGAATTTCAAATTAGCGTGGGAATTTGAAATTAAATTTGATATTTCTTTCCGACATTTTTTAGAATGAAATTGAAAGCACACATTTTTATTAAATTGGAAGAATATATATATTTTTTTAACAAACGATATTATTTACATTACATAATAAAATTTGAAGTGTGCTATCGTTTTAACAAAAAAATTAAAATAAAATATGGGTGTTGATATTCAGACTCAAAAAATTTATTGTGCAACCCCCTTAAAATTTGGGGCTCCAGAAATTCAAATGCATTTTAGGCCCAATAGACATCATAAAAGGTTACTTTTATAGTCCACTCCCGATAGCTCAAATTCAATGGGCCTTCTTCATTTGGTGGTCAACCTGTAGAAAATAAAAAATAAAATAAACATTAAGCATACAAAAGCTATAGAAGCAAAGAAGCGTGGACCTTGCCCAACACAATATCAAAGTTCCATGTGCTATTGATGCAAAAAATCAACGTCAAGGGTTTATTATATGCGCATTGAATCCATGACTGGGGGGCCGGTGACATCTTTAATTTTGTAACTCATCCCACATTAATAATTTTGTCCTCTGCCCCTCTTCATCTAACTAGTTAATTAGAACAGTAACCTTTTTCCATTTTCAATCAAGTGATTCTTTGAAATTTGTCATTATGAGAGTCTTTACTTAGTGATTTTAGGGCTCGTTTGTTTGACCGGATTAGGGAGGATAGGACTGGACTAGAGTCCTGTAAACGGGTCGGGTTTATTGGGTTTGGGTCGGGTTGAACCCGACCCGTTAAGCTAATGGGTCACCCGAACCCAACCCGTTAAGCTTAACGGGTCACCCGAACCCGTTTCAACCCGTTAACCTTTTTTTTTTTTTTTTTTTTTTTTTACACATTTCATCCCAATCAACTACACCCTTTCTTAGCATTCTAGTGTTTGTGCTAGCCACCTCCTTCCTTCATTCGGTTTGTGTCCGTATGCTGATACAATCAGGCACAAAACAACTCACAAGTTTATAGTGGTTATTAGCTATAGCAACACAATCTCCAAAAGATACTCGCAAAACGGCGAAAACCAAGCAAGTAATAGCCAATGGGCATAATTTGAATTGAAATTACCCGCATGGCATCGCTAAGTTGGCGTCCTTGTAGTCCATCCTTGTGGAGAGACCATTTATTTTCAGAATTCTTCGTCTTCGAAAAACTCGGCAACCCCGTCACAAATCTCCCAATGAAGTAGTTCTTGTCATTGACAGTACTCGCTCGAACATTATATTCCTATTTCGAAACAAATACATCAATTAATGTTTACATATATATATATATATATAAAAATAGAGAGAGAGAGAGAGAGCGAACTCGAATTAAGCGAGTGACGACGGCGCCGCACTCGTTGCACTTGGCGCGGTTGAGAGCCATTTGTTTGGCACAATCATCGCATAGAGTCAAGTGCTTGCAATTGCTTCCGTATAAATCCTTGGTCATTTTACATCCACCACACTCAGGTCTCAGTATCAAATCGTCCGTCGACATTTTACCTCCTGCAAAACCACGCAATTTTCCCGAGAAACAATCACCGATTCAAAGAGAAAATCCTAATTCCCAGGAAAACGAAATTACACAAAAGTCCTCAATAATGGGTCTTAACGGGTTTCGTAGGTTCACCCAAAATGACCCGTTATTTAACGGGTTGACCCGTTAACCACCCAACCCGTTTATCACCCACCCGAATACTAATTTTAACGGGTCGGGTCGGGTTAACGGGTCTGGTGAAAAATGCCAGGTCTAGACTAGACTGCAGTCCCTTGTTTGGTCTGCACCAGGATTAGGTTTAATGGGATTAGGTCTGACTCGCTAGGATTAAACCCCTCACTAGGAGTTCTAAGCGAAGCACCCCGATCACCCCTGGACTCGTAAGACCTCATGCGCTCTTGCGGTCCTGCGAGAGAGAACCTCGCTCAACCTCGATCCTCGATGTGCTCCCTCCTTGCCCTGCTCCCTTATCGTCGTCCTCATCATCCTCATCTCTGCGTCATGCTCGCCCTCAACTCCATCCTGCTCGCCCTCATCTGGTAAACTTCGAATTCGACATTATTTCTTCAATTTTTTTTTGCAGATCGTGATATTACTGGGCCTTATTTGATTTAGGTGTTTTGGGTTTGAGAAATTTTCAATTATAGACCTCTGCACTTGAACAAATTAGGGTTTTGATTTTTAGGGTCAAATTGAGATTAGAATTTGGGGTTCTCACATTTTATGCCATTTTCAGTACCAAAATGATGATAATCATCACGAAATTGCTGCTGTAAGGGCGGAAAACCCTATAGTTAATGGTCTTTTGCTGTCGACGAAAGAGTCTGCTGAAATGTATGCTGAGTTCTTGGCAGAGCTTGCTGTTGCTTTGGGCTTCGATTGGTGGCTGATACATGCTTTTTAAGTTTGTATATCTTTTGATTCTGGTTTTCTAGGGTCTGTAGCTTTTAGATTTTAATTTCTTAACCAATCAATTGTTGATTTGGATTATAAGTTACAAAACATTGTTAAGTTATTGCAAACACAAATGTATACACAAACGATCCTGGCTATATTACGCCAACAATCAGGGGTTTCCCTATTATATGTTGCCAGAGCGTATTCAAACAATTTGTTTTGTTTGGCTGTCCAAGTCGAATTGGAGTTTGGGGAAGATAGCTTACTAGGTGCCATGATTACTTGTCATGATTACTGCTACTTGCATATCAATCCTCTTGGCCCTCTTTCAGGCTTCTCCACTGAGCCCTGTAGTTATCTTTCATGCTTGAAAGTAACTGATAGAAAGTAAATATGTAATATGTACCATTGATGGGAATTATTTGTGACACTAGACTTCATATGGAACTATCCAACCTTATTTGGTTGACAATCACTGCTTAGTCTTAAATTGAAGCCGGTCAAGTGAGGAGTGGTTTCTTCCTTCTTCTCTCTTCTGGGTTGGCAGTGGCACGAAATAAGATTGCTTCTGATTGCTCAATATTTGTTCCATCTCTTTCCCAAATGTCAGCTGCTTAGCCTCTCTCTCCATCTGCTACATTATGTTGTCCTCTTGGCCTGCATGTTTAACGTACAAGTAGAGTACAAACAAGGAACTTTTAGAAAAGTTAACCCTTTCTTTAGCACATTAAGGCCTTGTTTAATTTGGTGGCATATTGGTTTGATGTCCGTGTGTGTGTGTGTGTGTATTCTGCACATTTGTTTGATGTCCGTGTATGTGTGTGTGTGTGTGTGTATTCTGCACATTTGTGTGTGCGTGTGCGTGTGTGTGTGTATTCTGCACATTTGTTTGATGTCCGTGTGTGTGTGTGTGTGTGTGTGTGTGTGTGTGTGTTCTGCACATTTGGGTTTAGGGTTTAGGGTACAAAAACTTCTTTTTTTCAATATCAGTCGTTTATTTGTTGGCTCGGCCTCAGATTGACAAATTTTTTTTTTCCAACATCAGCCGTATATTTGTTGGCTCGGCCTCGGATTGACAAATTTTTTTTTTTTCAACATCAGCCATATATTTGTTGGCTCGGATTGACAAAAACTTTTTTTTTTTCAATATCAGCCGTATATTTGTTGGCTCGGATTGTGACTTGGCTGGTTATTTTTTTGTTGATCCAACATTAATTGTGACTTGGCTGGTTATTTTTGGGCTGTTAATGCAATTACTTGTTTCAGAATTCTTTGTATACCGTTTATTTTTATCTAGTTCATTTTGTATCATAATCACTTCATTTCCATCACCCTTAATAACAGTAAATATTACATATATAATGTCCTTATTTTTTTTTTCTTTTTTTTTTGTTTGGATAGATATGGATCGAATGAAGCTTTTATTGATCTTATTGTTAGAGATGTCTCATTTAGAGACAATTTGCATTTGTACGATTCTTGTGTTGCTGATGCTAAGGGCCAAACAGAGACATGTTGAACGACGCACTTTGACTAACCGTTCACTTGTTAGACGAGAGATTAGTTTGTGTTATCTGAATGGTATAATAGGGAATACTGTGTCAACGAATTGAGAATGGATAGAAGGACTTTTGGCATATTATGTGACTTACTTCGTCAACATGGGAGGGTAAAAACGGATGGTTTGGTGTCTGTAGAGGAGCAGGTGTGTATGACTTGACAAATACTAGCACATCATACTAAGAATCGTAGTGTTGGTGGTAGATTTTATAGGTCGGGAGAGACTATAAGTAGGTATTTCAATAGCGTATTGCAAGGAATTTTGCGATTACAAGGTATCCTACTAAAAGTCCCTCAGCATGTGCCTATTGATTCTACAGATCCTAGGTGGCAATGTTTTAAGGTATGATGATAATTTTTTTTCATTTTCCCTAAGCTTTAACTCTTCATTCCCTTTGTATAAATTAACAAAAGCATTTTTATTTTTTAGAATTGCTTGGGAGCATTAGATGGAACACACATTGATGTGCATGTACCTGAAATTGACATACCAAGATACTGAACAAGAAAGGGTCGAGTCGCAACTAATGTGTTAGGTGTGTTTTCAGGAGATATGCAGTTCATATATGTGTTTCCGGGGTGGGAGGGTTCGGCATCAGACTCTAGAGTGCTACATGATGCAATTACTAGGCCTAATGGTTTTAAGGTACCAGCGGGTAAGACTATTAGTTAGTCTCAACTTCTAGTTTTGTTTGTCAACTACAAAACGCTAATAAGGTCTGTTTTTTTTTATTAAGTTATTATTACCTTGTAGATGGTGGTTATACAAATGATGAAGGATTCCTTGCACCCTATAGAGGAATACCTTATCATTTATCTGAATGGGAGGGACGAACACCTTCTAATAAGGAAGAATATTTTAACATGAAGCATTCTAAGGCAAGGAATGTAATTGAACGTTGTTTTGGCTTGCTAAAAAGAAGGTGGTCGATACTAAGGAGTCCATCTTTCTATCCGATAAGGACACAAGGTCGAATAATTACCGCTTGTTGCCTACTACACAATCTTATTAGGCAAGAGATGTCTGTAGATCCAATGGAGAATTTGCCAATAATAGAAGATGGACAAAATACAGAAGAAGGTGAATATGTTGGTAGTGTTGAAAGATCTGACCAGTGGACTGCAAAGAGGAATGTCATGGCTCAGGAAATGTATAATGAGTGGAGAGCAATTAGGAACCAGCAACCGAACTAGCTATATGTGTTAATGATAACATTTTATTTTAGTATTCCTTTTTATCATGCATTTGTTGGATATTAGCAAAATGATTAGATTGCTCATCAGTGGATGTTAAAACTTTTTTATTGATTTGATGGTATGCAAATTAATTGGATATTATGCAAATTGATTGGATATTATGCAAATTGATTATTTGTATTGTATTTTAGTACATTCAAATATTTTTTGTTTAGGTATGGATAACGACAATATTTTGAATGCTACTCAAGAGCCAAAAGGAAGAAGGCGTAAATGGGAAGCATTTGAGGAAGAAGTATTACTATCCGTTCTTGAGGATTTTGTTGCTCGGAAGCAACGGTGTGACACTGATGCTTTCAAACAAGGTACTTTGATTGAAATAGCGAAAGCTGTCAATGTTTTATGTCCTCATTCCAATATAAAGGCAACTCCACATATTGAGTCAAAGTTGAAGAAATGGAAAAAAACATATAGATTTGCATATCAAACTTATGTGCAGGTTCATATCCTATTTTATTTATACATTAGTTACATTCTTGCTGCTATATTTGTTACGCATGCTAAATTTTAGTTTTGCTATGTTGATATAATCTTAGAAAAATAAAAAACCCGATGGATGGAGAAGCAAACATTTTCCACTGTATAAGAGATTTGCATATATATTTGGAAAAGATCGGGCTACGGGTAATGTAGCCGAAACCCCTGCTGAAATGGTGGAGGAACAAAGTCATGATCAAGTTGGTGCAAGTGATATTGGAGGTGAAAATTTTGTTTCTTCAATGAACCAACAAAGCCAACAAAACACCTCATCTGAAAATAGCCAAAGAAAGAGGAAAAGAGCTGTGGGAAGTTCAAGTGATGGAACCGAGGCAATTATCAATGGACTGAAAGATTTTTATGTTGAAAGTGGGAAGAGGATGCAAATGGTAACTGAAGCTTTAGTTCAAGGTACTGCAGATCATAGTGACATAGCTAACGAACTTGAAGCAATGGGTCTTTCTCCTATGGATCAAATTGATGCATAGTCTCTTATTTTGGAAAAACCATAAAATGTGGGAGTGTTCAGGGCAATCAAATCGGAACTCAAGAAAGTGTTCGTCCAAAGGCTTTTAAGCGACAAAGCAAGTGGATGAATATATTATGTGGTGCCTTTTGACATGGATGTATTTTATTAATCGTACAATCTTATGTTATGGCTTATAACTTAGCTTTGCACTATAAAGTATTTTGGCTAATGTTAACTAGGATTTTGTAAATTATGGAGATCTACTTTGGAATGCTATACTAAAGTTCACTGGCATTTTGTAAAATATCCTGGATGAAAGTTTAGTGAATGATGTTTTAAGAGTCAATCAATGGCAAAGATTGACTTGTCACAAGTATCTTCTTATGTACTTGTATTTGTTGAAGTTGCATGTATTGGGCACTATTCTTTTTCTTCTTTTGGGTGACAGAGTTTAAACCAAGCTACATTTGCAAATTAAACTCAACTATTTATAAATAGTATGTCCCAACTATAGTATGTTCCAATTCTATTAGCAGGTAATAGAAACAAAACAATTGTCCTTTTTTTTAAGATTCATAATATACATGGCAAAAAATATGCTCCAATTAACCCATATCATGAGATTTGTAGCATTACTCTATTACACAATGGCAAAAATTTATAGTCCTAGTCTAAGCAAACACAAATCTGGTGAACAGTACTGTTTTTATTATCCTGCTTCTTAGTCCGACACTGCACCAAACGCTTCACTAAGTTAGTCTAGCTTAGTCTAGTCTAAGCCAGTCCAGCTTAGTCCATGCAGCTAGTCCAGTCTGAAACAGTCTGGCGCAACAAACGCACCCTTACAGTGCATTTGTAGCGTTTTAGTAGTTGATCTGCAGTGCTTGAATAGTTCGTTAGTATTATTCTTGTTAAGTTCTATTCTTTTTGCTTGAAATATTTATTAAATACCTAAATTAACAACTATGGTACCCGTTAATTTTCACATGGCGTAAAGCACCAAAACGACCATTGAACATTTATTTTTTTCACATACAATGATACTCTATAACTTACTGGCAATTTAGGTTAAATCACACAGTTGGTTTACCTTAAATTGTATCGAGCTTGTCTTCAAAATGAGTTGAACTTGAGACCTTATACTTACAAGTTAAGATTGATTTTTTGTTTTTATTTTTAAAGCATAGTACTATCAGCATTCTAAAAGTTCATACCTAAGTACCGCCGTGATTAATCCTAGGCATAAGTCGAGACTCACACTTAAACAGAAAATATATAAACTTTCATTTTGCATTTATATTTTCAAAAAATTATAAGAGATTTGTTGGATACTTGGACGAGCATTCATTATATGTTTGTTCCTCATGTTTTCAATATGATTTAGTATTTTATATTTTGCCATTTATGCATGAGCATGCAATTATTTTTAAGTGTATGTAGATATTTATTTATTTATTGAGTACATGGATATTTTTACACTAAGGGGAGGGGGAGTTCGGCAAAGCCACACAATGTGCAGCCTAATTTGGTATCAAATTCATCATCCACGAGATTCGAACCTAAGATCTCTCACTTCTAAATGTGTATAGACATTTATTTAAATGTTATATAATAAATTTAATTAAAATAAAATAAACTGTTTATGCCCCACCTATATGCCTAGGTGCTAGACCTTGCGTGCTACCCGACTAACACCTAGGGTCTTTTAGAACCTTAAGTATTACAATGTATACATTAAGATGGTTGAGCTAGTGTCATTTAGTACTACAGTTTAGGGGTATTCATCTTCACTTGTAAGTAAGAAGCTTTAGGTTCGATTCTCGCCAAATGAGATATTGAACCACATTATTGCTAGCCTATTGTGAGGTGAAACCCATCTCTCTTCCTTAGTGTAGCTAATATCGTTTGTTCAAAAAAAAATTAAAAATTAAAAAAAAATGGTTAAGCTAGTGGTTGTCATTCATAACAGGAAAATATTACGGTAAAATATAAAAAATTAAAAGATATTGGTTCCTTCCAATCAATAGAAAATAGGGGTGTGCTATCCACACACCCCATTTTACTTCTCACACACCCCTTGATAATTTATGTATGTTGATCTTCTTCAATTCATCCAATCCGATGACCGAAAATTAAAAAGGTGTGTGAGAAGTAAAATGGGGTGTGTGGATATCATACCCCTAGAAAATATATTGGTACCTTTTATTTTAATAAAATGTAATAATATTAAATTTACCCTCCAACGGCAACTTTAATATTGCAATAACGAATCGCTCCACATTTGACTCTTTACATCTTATTTTATATGGGAGCATTTTTGCTCACCACCATAAACTATGGTGTATGCTCACCATACACCTAATCAATTGACATGTGTCATTTCACTTAATCTTGGTTAATTTTCTTTTCAAAATTGAAAAACTAACATTTAATGTGAAAGTTAACTAGAGTTAAGTGAAATGACACGTGTCAATTGATTAGGTGTATGGTGAGCATACACAATAGTTTATGGTGGTGAGCAAAAATGCTCCCATTTTTTATTACTTGTTTGTAATTTTTACTTTTATTTAGTTTTGGTTTTTTAAAATTAATTTTTTTTTTAATTTTAGACTCTTAATTAAGAAGGAATTTTTTAAAAATATTGAAAACTTCA
The DNA here is from genome assembly GCA_035220775.1 of Malus fusca. Lineage (NCBI taxonomy): Eukaryota > Viridiplantae > Streptophyta > Magnoliopsida > Rosales > Rosaceae > Malus > Malus fusca. The sequence continues at coordinate 21,496,169 of CM069065.1, read as the reverse complement.
TCATTTTAGTATGCTTCGTTTGTATAATATATATAAAAAGAGAGACTTTGGATGCGGTCCCTAGCTATGAATATTCTTTGATTGAAACCTTGTTGGTTTTCAATTTTTGATCGAAGTCCCTGAAATTAATGTGATAATTTATTTCTATGTACGTTACTATATTTTTTAAATTAAAAATTAAAAATTTTAGTTGTTTATATAAATGAGATTTTAAATAAAAAACCATAATTTGTGGGATTAAATGTGACAGCCCGTCCCTGATTTTAAGAGTTTTTAAAATTTTAATAAAGGATTTTACAAAAATGCCCTTTGAGGCACGCGCATTATTCGAGGTTAATCGTTGTGTCGTGCTATCTAAGATTTGTTTTCTTGACATATCCTCGTAGTACTCGTCGCTACGGAAGCGTGGGCGCAGACGGTTCGTGATTTGGAGTTATAATGAAAAAGATTTTAAAGTTTGAAGTTTGGGCATTTTATGAATTTTATTATAAAAATTTGGTGTGCCATTTGGATGGCCCAGATTAAAAGAAAGCTGAAATGGATGGCTCAGATGTAAGGGAAAGAAAATAAAAATAAAAAGATGAAAGAAGATTTTGTATGTGTATGTATGTGTGTGTGACTGGTGAAAAAGAAGAAGTAAGGGTTGGGCAAAACTGCCCAACCAAAGAAGAGGCAGGAGCTCCGGGACAGACCAGGGAGAGAGACTGGTGAATAGGGAGAAGAGAGAGAGGAGACCGGCCAATCGGAACAGAGAAAGGAGGAAAGGAGAGAGGGCGAGAAGCGGATGAGAGAAGGAAGAAAACGGGTCTTCACCCGCGACCTGTTTCGACCCGCGGCACCCACACCCAAATTTCGACGTTTTTCACCCATTTTTCCGATGCATTGAGCCAAACAACCACTCCCAATCATCTTATATGCCTTCCCTCTATCATTTCCATATCAAATTTGAAGAGATTAGGTGTAAGTTTGGATGAAAATACCCACGGGTGCCGCGAGCTTCATGTTCAAAATTCTCCTATGTTTGAAGCAAATTCTTCCAATTGCCACTACCCATAGCTTCCTCTTGAGGCCTAGAACAAAGCCCAAGCATTGGTTGGGACGTCAGAGTTGATTTGAGGACAAATTGGAACTCACCCATTTCTAGGGTTCTTCACGGGTTTGATGGAATTGGAGCCTTTCCAGGCCAAATTGGCCTTGACCACAGGTATGAAGTTTACTCTACTCATGGAGATCTTCATTTCTGTAAATTTTTGTAATTTTTGGAAATAGTTGGATTTTCAGGCGAGCCGGGGCGGCCAACCGCCACCCACGGCGGCGCGTGCGGCGGCGCATGCGGCGACACGTGGCCAGTGGACCGCCAATGTTATTTTTAAGCTATATTTGATGTGCTAAGTTCAGTTTTGATAGTAGCTTAACGTTGGTTGATCAATTGGACTTAATGTCGATACGATTCATGGTTAGGCCAAAAGGTGAATCGACGATCCAACCGTCGGATCGTCACCAAACTTTGATACATAGTAGTACGTAATATTTGAGGATTATAGGAACTTACGGATCGGGAATCCGATTTACGGATCTTTTGGAATTGGAGTTGTAAGTTCATAATATAGAATGTTAACCGTCACTTGGTTTTGACAATTGACGGAGATCCGACCGTTGGATGGTAAGGAAATTTTAGGATGTTGTTCTAGAGATATATTTTGGACCTCTGGAAGTTATGGATTTGAAATCTGAGTTGCAGATCTTCCGGATCGAACTACATAGTGACGTGTTTTATATAAGTTATATATTCTATCGATATGATTTCTGAGGTTTGATTTGATTATTGTTCTAGGCGCCGATCGTCATGACGCCTTGCTGTGTTGTGCTAGGGAGTTGTAGGGCGAACTCTAGGTGAGTGGGCAGTTTTGTTTTCCGTATATGCCTATATAAATGAGATTTTTCCAAGGAAATCAATTTAAGTGAAATATAATATGAAATGCGATATGAAATGCCATGCAAAATACATGCCTAATTATTTATGCATTAGTAATTGCATACATGCATGATTGGTGCTGCGGACGCACAGGTAAGTGCCAGGTAAGTTCACAAATTTAATTATGTAATTGTTAAGTTGATATGATGGAAAGCTCATAAACCTGCACTAGGGTGATTGTGATTTGGTAGAGATGATTCAGGCCTGTATATATATAGTCACCCCCCGCACCACATGCTCACAATTGGATCCAATTTAGGTGCCCAGTCGTACAGACCATTAGAGGTGGTTCCGATTCGTAGGTGACTAGCGATTTATCGCATAGCTATCAGGGGAGGATAGTGTAAGCATAACTATATTTACCCAGTCGTACAGACCTTTCCAGGGGTTCCGACTCGTGTGCAGTGTAGTGCCGTACAGGTCACTTGCGATGACTCCGGCTAGATTGATTGATGAGAGTGATTATGAGCTATAGTTCAGCCGTACATGCCACTATAGGTGGATCCGGTTGACATATTATTTTTCATGAGCTATTTATATGTTTTGTTGAGATATATTTTGGCATGGCATATAATTCACATACAACTACTTCTAAGCTTGGTTTTGAGATAAGTATACGTATTACATATTTCTGGGAAAGTATACGGGTTTTACAGCGAGGGGTTAGCGTTTTGGCAATGTGATGATTTTTCAAAAACTTTGTTTTACTGACCCATTCAACTTTGTTTTGCGCCCCTCCAGGTTCAGGATATCAGAGCTTTGGTGGCCACGAGAAATCCAACGGTGTTCTGACATAATTCACAAAAGTAGGACTCACCCTCGGGTGTTACATCTTAGTAATTGTATCTTTAAAGCTTCTGAACTGTGTAAATGGTTACGTCACTCTCACGTGACGGCCAGCATGCCCTCCTTCGGGACGGGGTGTGTCATTAAAAATATTAAAATATAAATATACTATTGTGTGTGTGTGTGTAGATAAACATGGGTACATTCATCAAAATTAACCAAAAAATTATTGTATCAAAACATGAGTACATTCTTCAAAATCACCAAAAAAAAAAAAAAAAGATATTAGGCTTAATAACATTATAAATTTCTTCGATTAAGCTTGGATACATTTTAAAATCAAAGAAAAAAGAATGTACTCATATAAGTTTAAAAATGGATTAGAAAAAAAATTGAATAGATTTTATATAAAAAAAAAGGGTACATTTTACATATAATAAATTGGTATATTTAAGAATGAGTACATTTTAAGATTAAAAATTTGAAAAAATTACATGAATGGGTACATATAATTAGCATGGGTACATTTGGCAAAAAAAAAAAAGGTACAAATAATTTTTTTTTTAAATATGGGTACAAATACAAATAAAACTTTAAAAAATATAGGCACAAACGGAAATTAATATATGGGTACAAATTAAAACTGAAAAGAAAATTGGTACAAATTAAAAATGGGTACAAACTAAAACTAAAATATATGATAAAAAATTTAGTCATAAATATAAATATACTAATTGTAACATTTTTAACATTAAATGAATATATTTAGAAATAAAAAATATTTTATTATTGAAATAATTAATGATGTTATTAATACATAAGGACGTTGATCAAAAATTGAAAATGAATAGGATTTTAATCAATAGAGTAGCAAAAGAAAGGATGAAAACTTAATTTCTCCATATAAAAATTATATATGCAAGACCATTTTAAATTTCCTTGAGTCCATAATTTAGTAAGCTTTCTTTAGGTGCAGGGATGGACTACTTTTGCATGGAAGGAATCTGATTCCCTTGTCTGGAAGCAAATTGCTTACGGAACAACAAAATCTCTGCCAAAATCAAGGTTGGATTTATCCCAACATGTCCCCAACATCCTTTTTCTCTACAAAAACCAAAATTTCCAAATATTCGTATAATAAATAAGCAAATATTTCGAAATTCGACTACTGTGTTTTATATTTCATTAATTTATTATTTATGTTGGACCACAGATCGGTTCAGATTATGAATAATATTTGTCCCTGTTTGGAGTTTGTATCATACTTCAGTAGCTCTAAAATTATCGAGTATCGGTTAACTTTATACTCTCATGACTTACTGAAAAGTTCATGTGGCGGCACACATGCCGAAGACATGAGTTTCTCTCCATCAGGAGACTAATCATGATGCAACACGTGTCAACACCAGAATAATATCTCAGAGTTCCATATTGACCGCGAACGAAAACGGGAGACTCTAAGATCATTCTCCCACAATTAAGCTTCTTTTGATCTAAGATTCCTTAATTATTATTAAAACCCACTAATGATGATTAGGCCTAAACCATTGTATCATGTAAACTCTACTCTAGTAATAAGAACTCCTCTACCCTCCAATTTAGGGCGAACCACAAACATCGTGTGTTTGTTTTCTCATCCATAATCTCTCTACATATTATCCTCACTTGGTGACCAAAGCAACCCTAACGAAAGTCAATCCTCAACACTTAACACTGTTCTTAACCTATTTTTGTGCATCAACAAACCCCGATCAGTTGTTAGTGCCATATTCAAAATGCAGGACATAGGATCGTTAGTAATATTATTATTATTTAACTAATATAAGTAGCAAGACAGAATGCTTCGTTACAAGTCCGTGAAGGGTTTTGATTTTATTTTTTATTGTTGCTGTTGTCTTATATGTTTTTTTCCTCTGAACAAGAAACTAGAAAACAAGGGGAACAAAAGTATATAGCAAATAAGAAGAAAAACACCAGAGGATAAAGACGAAGACGAAGCACCCCAAGAAGGGTACCATGCATGCAATTCTCCAAATGAAATGACGACACTTCAGGCAAAATTCCAAAACCACTTTCAGCTCGATCAGGAGTACTGATTGCATTTGAAGCTCATTTTTACCATCCCATAATTTGGGCATAAAGCACTCAAAACTTAAAGACAAAGACACTTGTGGGGTGGGTTTGACAAACAAGAAGAACTCAATTATATAGTACACTATTATTTGGATTATGTATTTCTCATCACGTGAGTACTATCATTAACTACTAATGTTACTTAGAAATTACTGCTAATTAAATATTATTATTTTTTATTATAAGCGATATTATTAATCTAAGCTATACTAAAAGGTATGGGAGATTTTGAATCTAGGACGTAAAGTTGATATATACCAGGACAATCTACCACCTGCAACAATATTATGTTCTCCTTAACATTAGATATATTTGACAAAAGGAAAAACAAGAGAAGGGGGTAAAATTTTCATTTAAACTAGTAATTAATAAAAGGTAGAATATCAATATATATATATAGAGAGAGAGAGAGAGAGAGAGAGAGAGAGAGAGAGAGGTTGAAGTTTTCTGTACATAGGTGAGTGACATGTTGATACTTTAGAGTTTAGTACTATTAAGAAATTTGCACATGTTATAATACATGAGTGAAGTATTGTACCACGTGGCGGTACTATCAGTGGTGGAGTCAAGATTTTCAAATAATGGGGTCATAATTTCGACAAAGAAAAACTTCATTTGACCATTTCGTCGAGCACATGGTGGCCAATTGCTGATTCTTGCAACATTTGCCAAAAGCTTACGCCAGCCACTAGTAGAAAAAAAAAACCTTGCGCGACCATATTTTACACGACGAAGAAGATTTCGTCACATAAGTGTAACTTGCACGACGTAAATACAATTACATTGCGCAAACATCGGAAGAATTCAAAAAAAAAAAAAAAAACTTGCGCGACAAATAGTTTCGTCGCACAAGAATTTGGCGCCAAAAGTTTGCGCGACAAGTTTTTTTTCATGAGTACAGATCCTCTCCGGATCTAAAAAAACGAAGCCTAAGGATCAAATGATCCGGGCCGTTGAAATTTTAGCCAATGCCTACACTTATTATAACTTTAGAGGGCTCCCTCTGTTTGTAGCCGTTGGATCAAATTTCAACGACCCGAATCATTTGATCCTTAGGCTTCCTTTTTTTAGATCCGGAGAGGATCTGTACTCATTTTTCATATTTGTCACGCAAAGTGTTGTGAACACGGTCAGTCACGCATTAAACGCTCCCATTAATAGCGTGCATTTATAACACACTTTGCGCGACCAAGGATTTGTCACCCAAAGTGTGTCGTGTATTATATAAACACAATTTTAGAACCTTATTTTGTAAAGGTTTTGTTTCAAAAGATGGCTGATTTGGTTTCAGATTCAACGAAAAGTTGCAAGGTAGAAGGCTCGCGTGAACGGAAAGGTAAAAAGAAAATTATTGTTTTTTTAGTTGTTTTACATTTGATATGGTTGTAATTATTGTTTTAATAGCCTATTACGTTTAAAATTTTTGTGGTAGGAAAAAAAATGAGAAAAGTTGTGATTGCAATAGAGAGGTATCGACATAAGCGATTGCCCTCCTTTGATGACAAAAGTTCGACTTAAGCGTCTGCCAAACTTAGGTTCGATATAGGGGGATTGGTGCAGAACTAGTGTTCTACCGAGTTTAGTTCTTGGAAAAAGGTGCCGGTGGACTTGAAGAACTTCATGCTGCAAGAGTTATCGATAAGTTTGTATTAAAGAATGTGTAATTGAGATGCACACTGAAAAATTGGTATGGGTCAAGCATCAAGAATTTGTAGCAATTAGGGGTAGAATAATGTATGTTGCCTTATTATAGGCCTTCAGTATTAAAGTTTTGGGTGGAATTTTGAGAAGCCCTCTTCCTATAGGTTGGAAGACAGTAGTTTTAAACCTACTTTCTTCTTGCTTTAATGTGCACTATTTTTATCAAAATTTTATTCTGATAAATTTGTTGTATCTTATCAAACAGAAATTAGATAAACAATTTGTAAAGCTCTAATGAATATGTTGACAAGCAATTACTGTATATGATATGTCATGTGTATAAAGGTTAGACATGATACATAAAAGTGTACAATGTAATCATGAAATTGTATAAAGACAGACATATGCATGCACGCATAAATACACATATTTATGAAGTAATATGCTAAAGGTCTTATTTTTCAAATTAAAAATAGAAAATAATTTTTCTTTATGCTGATATTAATGTTTTATCAACAATTGGCCTAAAGTATAGTTTTGTTTAAAGATAATGACTCCGCAAATCGGAGTCTTTTTCATTTACTTTATATTTTAATTGTGCAGTTTTTATATGAACTGTGGCCGTATATTTGAGAGATAACATTTATGCTTATCTGCTTGTTTTTCTCCACCCATTAGGGATCTACCAATTTCTAACATATCTTAAAGGGATCCAAAGTGAAGATCTCAAATTTAATCAACTAAAAAAGTTATGCACATATTTAATATTTTAAGCCACTATCTTCTTCGGCCAATTTCTTAGGGTTCTTATTCGTTTTAAATTTAAGTAGAAATTATTATGCATGTGTACGATAATTTTTATTTTTGTAATCTAATAAATTTATTTCTAATTTTGTAGATGTCACAGCTCATTAGAAGCCGGAAGGCGATGATGACTACACCTCGTTGACCCAGTTGGTTCTCCAGAGATGGACCTTAGGCCGGTGAATCCGGTTGACCCAGTTGGTTCTCTAGTCCCACAGGCGTTGGCATCTTCGAATTCTTCGATGGTGCTCCCTGTTAGCGCCCGACGTGCTCACCAGCGCCCCCGCACCATAGAGTAGATGTCGCCATCAGGATCCACAACCGATGCCTCGTGTCCACAGCTAGGTATACTATCCTAATTTACTCCCTCCTTCCCATGTTAACTTAGTTTTGTTTTTAGGTTCAGTTTGTTAAGTTATATCATTTAAGGATTAAAAAGTTATTATGTATTGTTTATTGTTGTCATTGTGTTGGATACATATATTGTTTATGTTATTATCAGGATTTTGGGAAATGTTTTAATTACAGGGAGGTTCTGCCGAAATTTTGTTAGGATTTGTTATTAGTTTTGGGTTAACGTTAATTATTCATTTCTTTGCAGCCAAGAAAAACACCCGAGGACCTTGTCGGCAATTGAAGACGGCAAAGGTCACCCGGGTGACCAACGATCGTATCACAATCAGATACGATGAGAGACATCGGGTAGCACCAACGGCAGAGCAGCATGGTGCATTGGTCCACGACATTGGGCACGTCATGCGGACCTTTTGCCTTATGCCGTGGAAGTCTTGGAAGGCGATGCCAGAGGGGGTAAAGAACACGGTGCGCAATCATTTGTCGGTAAATATTGTTGCCTTTTTAATGCTTTTCATGTAAAATTTATATATTTATATTTATTAATGTCTTTGATTAGTAATACTTTCGTAATATTTGTTACATTGCAGACAACTACAATTTCGATGACATCAACGAGGACATGTTGGCGTACCTCAATCGGCTCTTCTCCGAACGTTACAAGCAGTGGAAGAGTGACATGCACTAGTATTTCAAGATGTTTGATGATCCGCAGGTCGCTCTCGAGGAAGGTTGCCCGAAGGAGTTCGAGGACCGAGAAGATAGTTGGGTTTGGCTCTGTGGTCATTTTCAGGACCCGGGCTATGTGGTGCGTTTTTAAATAGGACTTCTTTCATTTTACTTTTTAAAATTTTTACTAATGTTCATTACTTTTTTTTTCTTTAAATATTACAACTAATATGTTTATTTTGTGTATAACAAAAGAAGGTGAAGGCGAACAAGATCAATCGGGAGAAGAAGACTCTCTCCACCATTCGGGTTCAAGGCCTTTCTCATATAGGATGGAGGTGTGGCATAAGGTATATATTAAAGCTTTCATTTACAATTTTAAAATGTCGCTAATAATTTTTTTTTTCTGTTTCCGTAGTAACATTTTCCTTATCTTTTTCTATATCATGGGGTTCAAAATTCCCGGAGATCGACGTCTTTGCTGATGTTTATGTTCAACCCGAGGATAAGTTGACTAAGTCCCTTCATGTAATTAATTTCTTATGCATTAAAGATTTATACTAATTATTTCAAATTGTTTGCTATTAATATTCCATGTTTTATTTCAAAGGCGACTATGGTGGAGAAGGGTTAGTTGGTCTTTCGGGGGTTCGTCTCCCAACTTCCCCCGGACACGTCAATGGCGTCTATGGATCCCCTACAGAGACATTGGACCAAACTTTTGGTCGGAGGCCATGGACATATTGTCGGGGGATGGGAAATGCCAGGCAACGGGAGAGTGGAGCATTTTCATCCTCGTAGTCGAAGGGCGAGGTTACAACTTTGATGCAGGAAGTCGCTGGCCTAAGGAGTGAGCTCGCATCGTACAAGACTCAGATGTCATTGATTGTACAGGCCCTCAATTCCTCCAGGATTCGTCTCCCCAATTTTTCTTCACCACTGCCATCAAAGCCCCTTCACCCCGAGCATACATAACAATTAGACCCGCCAACCTCTAACCCCGTCCCCAACCCCACCCTCTTCCAGTAGCAGCAGCAAGATTACCAAGCACCTCCGAACGACTTGCCCATAGATTATGACTCTTTTTTTTTGTAGTTTTTTCTCTTTCTTTTTAAACTTTGTATTTGTACGTACATTTTTATTTATATTATAACTAAATTGTTTTTCTATTCATTAATTTGTTTTTTTTTTTTTGTCAATTGTGTGAAATATATTTTTTAATAACATTCTATTTATTTTTTTTTTAAATTAAAAATTACACTTGTGCGACGAAGTTATGTTATCGTGCAAAACGACGGTCGTCTTACATGTTTCGTTGTGCAAACATTTTGAGACGAACCACAAATGTCCCCAGAAATTTATCGTCACAAAGCATACTTGTACGCTCTTATATCGCGCGACGAAAACCCTTGTCTGTATACCTTTCTTGACACACCCCGATCCTAGAATCAAGGCGTGTTGGCCGTCACGTGAGCGTGACGTAACCAAAAGTGCGATGCGGAAGCAAAAGATAAGAGAAATACGAAGGAATAAAAACCAACTGCTAGCAATAATATCCAACTAACATGCTAGAGTAAGTTTAAGTGCGAAACACACAATTTCAGAGCATAATAACTAGGTGCAGTCAAGTAGGACTATAATTAAATTACAACACCCGCAGGTGAGTCCTACATTTATATAGTCTGTCAGTACGCCGTGGGAATCCTCGTGGGTCACCAACGCTGCTAACTAGAACCTGGAGGGGCGCAAAACAAAATTGAGTGGGTCAGTAAAACTAAAGCTTTTCAAAAACATTTTATCAAAACAATTTTAACCCCTCGCTGTAAAACCTGTATACTTTCCCAGAAAATATCATAATAGTATAAAAATCTTCATATATCTCAAATCATCAATCTTTATCAAATCCAGAAAATATGCCATGCCATAAATGTCAATAACAGAATATGGATGCATCAATATAACAGGTGACATAATGAATCAACCAGAGACTCTGCAGTTGGTCATGTACGGTTAATTCCATAGCTCAATGTCCAAACCAACCAGAGTCACCACGGTGACCTGTACCGCACTACTCTGCACATAAGTCGGAACTACTTGAAGTAGTCTGTACGACAAGAATGGTGTAATAATACGCTCTAGTGCTTCTCTCATCAATCATCTGTGCACATAATCTAAGGTCACCTACCAGTCGGAACCACCTCTAGTGGTCTGTACGACTAGCATGTCGGAACCCTCTCATGGTCTGTACGACATGCACCTACTTGGATCCAAGGTGAGCGTGCGGTGCGGGTGAATAATATAAGCACTAACACCAGGGGTGCAGGTTATGAGCTCTCAACACAATTCACATCATCAATGATTCACATAATAACATAAAACTCACCTGATACTCACCTGTGCGTCCACAGCACCAATTCACATATATATATATGCATCAAATATCAATTCATATAATTCAAAATATGCATGCATGGCATTTTAAAACGTACTTTCATTTAAATTCAATTTCCGGGAAAAATATCAATAGTATATAGGTAATACAGAAAATACTGCCCACTCACTGATAAGTCGAAGGGTCGTAACCCCCGTGACGTCCCTGGATGCGCTCGTCCTCGAGATAGGTATCACCTATATGTGAAACAACTAAAACAACGTTATTTAAAGCACATAACCGACAATTCGTAATAACTTCTCATACGATGCTCAATTTGGGTATATGAATATACCACAGTGACCTACTCGACGTCACCGACGTCGACATATTTTTAGAAAAAAATTTCGAGGCCGCACGCACCCCCACACGCCGGGATGGGCACAGGTCCACGCCTCCCCCACGCGCATCACCCCTAACCTCCAGTCGCCGGACTGGTTCGCCGGTCACCGGAAAACTGGAGATTTTTCAATCTCTTTGTTCTCCGTCATTTTTCACGCATTTTATATCAAAATGAAGCCCTAAGCATGTAGATTCACGTTACACTACTTTGAGGCTCTAAAAACTACGAAATCTCACCGGAGAAATTCCAAGAAAACCGGCCAACTTCGAACTCAACGATCCCGACGTCCAAAACCTTCAAACTAAGTACTCCGAGCTTCCTTAGGACCTCACTAAGCTCACTGTAAGCTTAGAATTCTCTGAAAATCAACACATCACGAATGCATGAACAATACTCAAATCGGACCTCGGGTTTTCAACGTGATTTCTAAGGTTTTCCGTTCTAAAACTAGTACCAAACGACTCAGGAGGTGGAAAGGATGAAGAACCTTACCTTTTTGGCGTCGATCCGCGATGTTTAGAGGGAATTTGGTCTCGTCCGTGCGTTTTCGAGAGGGAGAGAGTGAGACTGAAACGGAGAGGAGAGAGAGAGCACGGGGAAGAGGGAAGGAAGGTGTCCCTTGTGTGTGTGTGTGGTCCATCCCAAACAAGTCCAACTTCATTCCCTAACCACACAAATTTACAACCCAAATTTTTAATCCAACTTAAATAATTTTCCAAAAGCTTATGAAATATATATTTAGACCAATAATGTGTCACACACACATACCTTAGTAACCGCTAAGGGTAATCCCATCATTTCACGTCCTCGATAAATAAAATCCCGGGACGGGCTGTGACATCCCGGGCCCATTCCACCACCGTAGCACAATATTGTCTGCTTTGGGCTTACCATTCCCTTACGGTTTTGTTTTTGGGAACTCACGAGCAACTTCCCAGTGGGTCACCCATCCTGGGAGTGCTCTGGCCTCCTTCTCGCTTAACTTCGGAGTTCCTACGGAACCCGAAGCCAGTGAGCTCCCAAAAGGCCTCGTGTTAGGTAGGGATGAGAATATATATTTAAGGATCACTCCCCTGGGCGATGTGGGATGTTACATTTCTTGCAACGAGCAGTAAAGCGTCGCGCAATCGTTTTGCTGCGCGACGAAATTGCACTTGTCGTCGCGCAAAGTCTTTCTTCACGACCTTTGCATGATGAAATTTGTGTGACGATTTCTACATTGCCATAGATTTTGTGTGACCTGGAAACGTTTTGCGCGACAAATACTCCCTCATCACACAAAGTGTTTAATGTAGTAGTGAGCGTACGTCGACAACTACTATGATCAGTAGAGGCTTGTCAGTACGACTGTAGGAAACTGTCGAATAATGTTGAGACTGCCAAGGCTTGTCAACTGAGGCATTTCATTAAGCACATGGTTCACGTAATAGAGTCACGCACAAGAAGAGAGAAAAATAATACATGGACGATAAAGAAAATAGAATTAGAAGAAGAAGGAAGTTATGATTTAGTTTGCTAACTATTTATAAGGTCAAATAGGGATTTTGAAGCTGTTGGGGTCATGGGGAATCATTGGCCTCATCACTAGGTACTATTTTCTCGCCGAAAGTTACTCCTCTATTTTATATCTCATGCCCCTATATTGCGCTTATAAGTAAAAACAATGTTGTAAGTGTAAAGCTTTAGCTGTTTTTATCTTTATCTTCCGAACAATATATTATAATGTAACGTAAAATAAATTACAAGCAAAGAAATTCGAATTTGAGTATGTCTAGGTTTGCAAAGCTTTAGATTATAAAAAAATTCAACGTACTTTTAATTTTTTCTCTCCGCACTCAAATTTGAATATCCATAATTATAATTTTATACGAATCAAATTTTGAGAAGAACTAGATAGCAACACATCATGCAATTGAATTAATTTTTTTCAAGAGAGGGAAACCCTAATGAAGCAAGACATCAATTCCCTATGCCATTTCATTGATCATCATAATCTTCACACTGTACCCTTCTGACAGCAAGAACTTATTACAGCCAGAGCAACATTAATTTCAGAGATCTGCAGCTTTCCCCTTTGTGGTTGAATTTCGTACCTTGCATTGATACCAATCAAAACCTGAAAACCAAAAATGTGCCAACGACAACATTAATCACGAATCTATGTACTACTGGACAGTGAATTAATTATACATGTCCTCTAACTTCAGTATCATATTATATCATACTAGTAGTGGACAATTATATACAAATTCAAGTGACCATTCACTAGTGGGTTTTAAATTGGGATATCTAATATGCCCATAAGTTTGGATTTGGATTGTCTAGCTTTTTTTGAGTTTATGGTGAGTTTGATGGAACGATGGTGGTGGGTTCAGTCGAGGTGGGTAGAAATTAATACAAAGAAAACAAAAAGCCAAATAGGTGGGTGGGTGCATAAATAAGAACGGGTTCAATTCCTTGATTCCTATCCATTGGATTAATTCCTTCGACGCTTGCTCGGGGTGGGGTCGACTCAATATTGAGAGACTCACCCACCGAGGACTTTATTGCACCCTTATGTCTCCATCTCTCGAGTCAAGCTCAATCTCTGGCGAGTATTGTTTGGTCTGGAGTGCGGTGCATCTTTCTAGATGATGAACCTGTGTTTGAAGATGAGTGGATCGAGAATCTAACCCAGCGAAGAAAATGCCTACTTATATTGTTCACCAATCACAGATGGACACGTGTCCAAGTGATTGATTTTTTAATCACATAAACACGTGTCCATCTATGATTGATGATCAACATGACTTGCTGCTGATTTTTTCAGCAGCCAAGTTCTTTCCCATAAGTAATGCATATGGTGTGGTGAGTCTGGTGACTGGTGGGAGCTAGCAAATATATTAAATATAAAGATGTGGGTTACCTAGTGTAGTATTGGCAGGAGATCCAATTTTTGGGTTAAAACCTAGAGTTTTAATCCATAAAATTTAGGTTTTAGCACAGAAATAGTTTTCTTCTCTAACCATTCAGAGTTAAATTTTTAGCACTAAATTATTAAAAAATGAATTTAGGATAATTTTTTTTACTTAAAGTAACTTCAAAAAAATTATGTAGACTATCCTAATTTAATTTTATAAACATTTTAACCTAAAAATATTTCGATTCCGATAAATATTGAAAAATCACTAAACTAACACCATGAAACTTGTAGAACATTATAAAAGAATATGAAGCACATAACATAATTTAATTACTTTAACCGTTGCTTGTTGGATTTAAATTTGGACCGTCAAATCTTTCTTTTTTTTACCGTTGGATTTGATCATATTAAATCTTAGTCGTTGGTGTTACATCCAACATCGTCCAGGGGTGTGGATCCTCTAGGCCTTATATGTATATTCCCATCTCTACCTAGCACGATGCCTTTTGGGAGCTCATTACCTTCGGGTTCCATCAGAACTCCGAAGTTAAGGGAGTTCGAGCGAGAGCAATCCCAGGATGGGTAACCCACTAGGAAGTTCTCGTGTAAGTTCCCAGAAACAAAACCGTGAGGGTGTGGTCGGGGCCCAAAGCGGACAATATCGTGCTACGGTGGAGTCGACCCCGGGATGTGGTCGGGGTCTGGGCCGGGATGTGACAATTTGGTATCAGAGTCAATCCCTGGTCGGAAGTGTGCCGACGAGGACGTCGGGCCCCTAAGAGGGGTGGATTATTACATCCCACATCGCCCAGGGGTGTGGATCCTCTAGGCCTTATATGTATATTCCCATCTCTACCTAGCACGAGGCCTTTTGGGAGCTCATTGGTTTCAGGTTCCATCGGAACTCCGAAGTTAAGGGAGTTCGAGTGAGAGCAATCCCAAGATGGGTGACCCACTTGGAAGTTCTTGTGTGAGTTCCCAGAAACAAAACGTGAGGGTTTGGTTGGGGCCCAAAGCTGACAATATCGTGCTACGATGGAGTCAAGCCCAGGATGTGGTCGGGGCTCGGGCCGGGATGTGACAATTGGATTCAGTAAATTTATAAATATAAAACTAAAAAAATACACATATTTGGTAGGTTAGCCCCACTAACCCGGGGGGGAATTCTGACCTTAATTTTCCCTAGAACTAAGTTCTGGGTTAAAACTTATACTTGCCCCAAGGGTTGGAGCAAGTTGGGGTAAGTTTAGAACCTAAAAAATGAGTTTTACTCCAAAGGTTGGAATAGTTCTAACTACGGTCACGTGATGTTCCTATTATGCTTATATGGTGGTTTCTCTAGTGGTAAATAGGATATTCATCTTCAACCAATTAGCTCTCGGATTTAAACTCTCTGCACTTCACTTAGTAACTAAGAATAGTAATAACACTTGTAATAAAAAAAAATACAATATCTTAAAATTTGAACATATCAACTCTACACGCTTATAATACATGAAATAATACACTACATGACTTGTAGTTTCTATATCAATAAATTTCTCACATGTGAAATATAATGTATTCTTAATGTGATTTTTATATAAAAAAAAAGGAGAAAATTTGTTTGAACCCATATAACCATACTCTACACCCTATTTAAATTTTAGGTGTGAATTGTGTCTTTTATCCTATTGTGTATAGAAGAGAAATTAACTTGAAAAAAAAAACTACTAAAATCTATGAATATACTTACACTCAGTAACTTTTTAGTTTCGCTTGACCGCTCCAAGAAATACATTGAATACTTCATTATATTATTCATCATCTAGGGTTTACAATATATAGGCACACACACCTTTTTTTTTTTTTTTTTTTTTTTTGAAATGGTACGTTATTCATTAAGCAAAGTTGAATATGAACAAACTGAGAATAGTGTGCATGATGGGCCTAGATAAAAACCTTGACGGGGATTTCAACCCGGTCGAAGGAAAAAAGAGTGTCCCACACAACAGAGAAACCTATCCTCAAATGAACAATAATGCAACAATTAAAAACAATCCTCAAGTAATACATCCCTAATCACATCAGGAGGCTCCTCAACCCACAAAAATTCTTGGTCACTACCGACTCCCATACGAGCTAGTTGATGGGCTGCTGTGTTATCTTCACGATACATGTGTGTGATCTGCACCTTTGTGAATAACTTGAGCAAATGGCGAAGGTCATTTATGACAGGTCCCAATAATGAATAATCACCATCATTCCCTTTCATGGCTACCATCACCAAAGATGAAAAGTAAATAAAAAATGATAAGGAACCTAAATCCTAAAGATTACATATCATAATCCTACCTAAAATAGGACTCCAATAACATTTACAATTAAGGCTCAAATCAACAATCCCCCTCAAGTTGGTGCATAGATATCATACATGCCCAACTTGATGATTGAGTCTTGGATAACCTTACTAGATATTTCATGAGTAAGAATATCAGCCAATTGCTCTCGTGAATTCACAACAGTATAGACACAATATTCCTTTCAAGATTTTCCTTGATAAAGTGTCAATTAACCTCTACATGCTTTATTCAATCATGTTGCATCAAATTATCAACTATTTCCCTTGAAGATTTATTGTCACAATATAACTTCGTAGCTTCATTTGGTTCAAAACAAAGACATCTCAAAAGTTTACGTAACCAAAGAAGTTCACATATTCTGTGCGCCATACCTCTATACTTAGCTTCCATAAACGACCTTGACACCACTTTCTGCTTCTTACTATGTCACATAACCAAATTACCTCCAACATATGTAAAATACCCAGATGTAGATTGTCTGTCAGTAACATTGTCAACCCAATCTGCATCTGTAAACTCCTCAACGTTTAGAAGTCCATATTTTCCATAAAGTATTCCTTTACTAGGTGCAGACTTCAAAAATGCAAAATTCGCATTATCGCAGCCATGTGATCTTCACTGAGTGAGTGCATAAACTGACTTACAACACTCACAACATATGTAATATCAGGACGAGTATGAGATAAATAAATTAACCTCCCCATAAGCCTTTGATATCTACCCCAGGAACCTGATCTGGGTAAATACCCAATTGATGCTTCTCTACCATAGGAGTATCCACATGTTTACACCCTAATATACCAGTCTCTTCAACAAATCTAACATATATTTTCGCTACGATAAGAAAATACATTTAGGTGAACGAGCGACCTCAACTTTAATGAAGTACTTTAATTCTCCAAATCTTTCATCTCAAATTCAGATGTAATATTTACCTATAACTTCTGAATTTCTTCGGAATCATCCCCTGTAATAATCATATCATCCACATAAACGATTAGAGTATTCAACTTGCTAGGCCTACGCTTCAAAAATAAAGTGTGATCTGAATGGGTCTTTCGATACCCATATTTTTTCATTGCTTGAGTAAACCTATCAAACCAAGCACAAGGCGATTACTTAAGCCCATAAAGAGATTTACACAATCTGCACACTCCTGTATTACCACTTGCATCATATCTTGGTGGAAAGACCATATACACTTCCTCTTCTAAGTTCCCATGAAGAAACGCATTATTCACATCAAATTGTTTAAGAGGCCAATCCATATTTGCATTTAAGGAAATCAAAACACGCACCATATTCATCTTTGCTACCAGAGAAAAGGTTTCTTTGTAATCTACACCATACGTTTGAGCATACTCCTTGGCCACTAACCTTGCTTTGTACCTATCCACTGATCCATCAGCCTTGTACTTGATTGTAAACTGAAGGAAAAATTTTGTCCTAGCTAAGAACATGTAAGAACATTTGAATACATATGCTAAAAATTAACTCTTTAAAGTAGGCATGCATCCAAAAACAATTCATAAAACCCATGACTTTCAAAGCCTAGTATATGGTGAACCAAAAGACTCTTTAACAACATTAAAGAGAATTAAGAATTTAGAGATTCTTTACCCTTGAAGCTCATCCTTGATTACACAAGGGATTCACCCAAGTGGAGGGCCTTCAAGTCACCTCCTTGCTCCTTTGATCTTCCTTGTGATTTTCCTCCTTTTAGTGCTCCTTTGCTTCTTTGAGGATTTGAGGATTAGTTCTCCAAAACACCAAAAGTTTGATGTCTCTAAGTCTCTTCACCAAGGATGTATTTTGTGAGGATGAAAATGGATCACTTAGGGAAGTAAATTTGCTAGATAACTATCCCTAAGTAGCCAAGAAAACCCCAATTGAAAACAAAGCTATAAAGATGAATTTATACTTCATTTCAAGTGAGTGGCAAACTTGTAATTAATCCAAATTTGCCTACCCTCACCCTTATGGCCGGCCTATGTATTGTTATTGGGCTTATTGCCCATTTTGTTTTAGTTGTCATACAACTTAAACATAATGGGCCTTGTGGACCAAAACACTTTTGGGCCCCGAAGCCCCAAAACCAACTTAAAAGCCCAATACGAACATTTCGTATAATTAATTAACTAATTAATTAATCTTGACCATTCTTCAATTAAACCATTTAATTGCTTATCCATTTCATTTAATTTCTTCACATATATCCTTATTTGGTGTGCGATCCATTAGGTTCCAATTAGCGAGGCAGTGGGCGATGTTACTCTTAACTATCGATTGTGAATTGAAACCACATTTCAATTCTCCCTTTTTGATGATTAGTGTTTGCTAATCAATAGGGCTTCCACAAACCATGAGTGACACCTAGCAGTATGTCATGGTTACCCAAGCTAAGTAGAATTGGTTGGAGAACCTATCCAGTTACAATTACAATGCAATACGGTCCTTCTCTAATACAATACTCTTAATCACATTGTTTAAGTGATAGTTTGTTTCATGTCTACTATCCAATGTGATACTTTCTTATATGATTCCCTTGAATATGATTTGGAACATCTTCCTTAGTCATATTCATTTGCTTTGGCCAAAGACTTTAGAATCATATTTTAGAGTATTCTCCTTCCACCATGGAAGGTTAGAGATCCCTTGTTGTGCATTCATATGCCTACATGACTAGATCACATGACCCCAACAATGCCGTGGACAATCCGAGGGAATGCCTTTGTCATGATCAAAGATCAAGGACCTAACCATTAGACATCTATGATGCCTCAGGTCTAAGGACTAATTTGCATATTGTAACCTTAGAGTTCGTACATGACATGTATGTTTGAACTCTCTTTAATCGCAGTTCAGTGTACTCGATCACTCTTTCGAGCACCTATGTGTTTGTCTTAGTGTCCAACACCAAATGACTTGAGACTAGTTCATACTCACGTTTGAGTCAACATAACACATACTAACCTTAGCGGATTGTCAATGCCCAATTGGCAATCCTATGGCTAGGAACGTTTTAGGAATGAACATAAGAGAAAGGTCTCCTTAATCTAACTCATTAGATCACTTATCTCTTATGTCAAATACATCCCTTGGATTCTCTTATTGCTTAAACACATGATACAATAAATAGTGATTAACAATAAGTCTTGCCCTCCATTAAACATATAAAAGTTTAACATATTAAGTATTCCAAAAAGCTATTACATCAAATGAGTGGCTTTGTGGGCATACTTCCAACATAAACACCTAATGACAGCCAACAAGTTTCTTCCCTTTTGGTAACGGCACTATCTCCCAGGTTTTATTCTTCTGCAATGGTAACATCTCTTCATCCATTGTTTGTGTCCACTTGGGGTCTCAGATGGCTTCTTCTACCTGAGTTGGAATTTTGATTGATTCCATATGATTTACCAATGCCCTACGTTCTGGTGAACAATGCTCACATGATACATATTTAGCAATCAGATACTTGATCTTCCCTTATTAGGTGGCATACCACAATTTTGTCTTGCTAACATTTTATAAGTACTTACACTAATATCAGGATTAGTTGTATTATCATTTAAAATACTTACCTCTTGGATATTCAGAGGAGAGGGAACGTGCATTAAAGAATCAGAGATACGGTCGATGTGGGATATTTCAACACGTCCCTCACATGGGACACAATTAGTGGTCACACGTGAGAGATCCACACATCGACAACCACGTGGAGCCAAGGAGACTCTCCCTACATGCGGGGCCAAAGGACCCACCCATCACGTGGCAGTACGGACCCACTCTTTAGCTTTGATACCATGTAGAATTATCAGAGAGACGGAGGCTCACTTCCAACAACATCGATATTGTCCCCAACTTGGTAATTACCACTTGCACAATCCATCAGGTGTGAGGTTTTATCATAAAAGACCTCAGTATTAGTTGGAGTGAGGTAAGGATATATTGAAGTCTTATTTTCTCAGAGATAGGGTCGATGTGGGATATTTCAACACGTAGGTGGTGATTGTACTTCTCTAGGTCTGGTCACTAATCCTGCATAAATGAGGGATCTTCTTACATAAAGATTTGCTTACCTGATCAACATACATCTTCTTACAAATATCTTAAATAAAGCAAGATTCGGGTTTAGTAAACACTATGTGAAGATTAAGAACTAACTTATTGATTGTGGTAGGATTCCAAAGAGGTGGAGAAAGATTATCTGGCATGGTCACACAAGGCAACTTGGGGTTTATCAAGAGTAACGTTGTGGAGGGTGATAGAGACTCCATTAAAAATAGTGTTTTTGGTGTTGGCAACATCATTCTGCCATCCTCATGCAACTCAAATGATAAATTGGTTCTCACCAATTCTTATTAATGTTGATTTCTATTAAATAAGGAAGAATTGAAATGAAAGACGATGTATATAGGTTCAAATATCCCAAAAAAAGGGCCTACATTTTACACCCTTCAAATTTGAGGTGATTTTTAAAATGGACCATGCAGTTTGAATATGTACCTTTTGTTTTTTGAACGTATAACACTCCTAATAAAAATGATATAGAGTGTACATCTCTCTTTTTTTGTCCTTTTTTCTATTTTTTTTTAAGAAAATTAGTGATGTGCAATGATTAAGTAATGCAACTAAAGTCACGATACTACGGTCTATTAGTATTATTCTCCACTTGTAAGTGGAAGGTTTTACTTAGATTTGACTCATGTAGATGGTAAGTTCGATATCAATTTCTTATGTATCTGTAAACATGAAATTTCCTGCAATAAATAAGACAAGAATACATGTACAAAATAATATTTGTATGAATGAATTTATAGGGTTACAATCTTTGTGGGTATCCTTTTACAAGAAAAAGAATTTCCCCTAATTCTCTCCAATATTTGTATTATTCAAAGGTGGTGAACACTTTATCTTGAATTGGGCTTGAGGCTTCTTCAAGGACCATTGAGTCTTATTTTGAACGAAACCATACCGCAAGTAGTGTTACGCGGTGGATGGTCTTCGCTTTGGTGGTGGATGAACCGTCATGGGTGTTTATTATGCTTGTTCATTCTCCACGAGCTTAATGAAGAACAAGAGCGTTTGGCGTTTGGTGTTTAATTTTGCCCGAGAGCTTTCTAGTTTTCTCCAAAGGCTTGGACTTGCTTCGTTTTCTCTGCAATCCATCTCCTGAAAATGAGCCAAGTAATTATAGGCAATGGATCAAGTCTTAGTTTAGAATCCCTAATTTGAATCTCTTGGTTTGTGGGATTGATTTTCTGATTTGATTTACTTTGAATTAATTACTTAATTTAGCTCTTAATTAAATCAAAATCTTTGATTTAAGAAATTAAACCCTAATTGATACAACTTGATCAAATTAGAGTCAATTTATTCCCTTTTGTATTTGATTTGATTTGACTGATGGAGTTAACGCGTATCATTCTTGATAACTCATCTAGTTTTGATGATTCACATGTCATTTGTGCAATTTGGTGGGACCTTGGTGTGCACCATATAATCCTTGGCTGGTTAAAATTTAATATGTTGATGAATATATATTTCACTGATATTTGCATGTCTATAGTATCACTCAGTGTTAATATGTATCACTGTATTATAAAAAATTAGGTCTAATTAGATTGTTAGTCTCGTTGTGATAAGGTAGTCGAAAGATAGCTTCTGTAGTAAAAAAAAAAGACATTTAAGCCCATGTGGTAAAGTCTCTTAGGATTTAGGCCCAAAATTGAAATTCCGTCAGCTCTGCGTTAATTATTAGCATGTGAGTCACACATATGAGGCATTAACATGTTAGCACGGATGCTTACATGTGAGGCTAACTTTACCTTTTTAGCTTCACATGTGAGCCTCATGTGCTAACATTTAATGAAGAGTTGACGAAATTTTCAATGTTAAGCTTAAATCCTAACAGACTTCACCACAGGGACTTAAATCCTAATTTTTTTTTTTTTTTTTACCAAGAGGCTATCTTCTTACTACCTATCACCACAGGGACTATTAATCTAATTAAGCCAAAAAAAATATAACGATTATAAGAGGCGTCAAAATGATGAAAAATTATAGTGCAAAATATAGGTAATCTTTTTATAATGACCAATCCCAACACAAATTTAATAACGAACACAATGTTAAAATAATGGGTAATGCTAAGGAGACCATTTATTTAAACCATATTTTGAATCATATGACGTGGTTATTGATGATTGAATCACTACTTAAATGTTGATTAATGTGCTTATTTTTTATTAACAACACATCACATGATTTGCAAATGTGATTTAAAAAGTTAGTTTAGAGACTCATGCACAACGAATGCATACTATCATAACAAGATAGATCCAATATGCATACCCAAAGTATACTTATAAGGCAACTCTTTTAGATCTTTTATATACTACAAGATACAACAAGCTTCTATATAGTTTCTGAAGACAAACTAAAATGAAGAACTCGCCGATCGAGTAATGAAAATAACGGGTTCTAGCAAAAATCATCCCCTACTTGGCAAAGATCAAACCAAAACCCCTCTCACCTGAATGCGAAAGTGTTTTAGAGTGTTGATTCATTTTTCTTTCTTGATTAAAATGTATATATCTCTTTCTTACAAGTGCATTGCATTACTGGAACATAACATTTTATCTTTAAAAGTCATGGCATATTAGCTTTAATATTAGCCTACTTTATGCACCGAAAGAAGAAAAAATTTACCACTTTGGCTGGTTAACAATTTCAGGAGCAGGACCACATGTAACATGTTGTGGCGGCTTTCTTGATTATTGAAGAGCCAAGTATCGGATTGTAATTCTAAATTTTATGAAAAGATTCAATAAAAAAAGGTTATTTTATAAAGTCGCGGATTGTGTTTCTAAAGTTAAGAAATGTTAATGGGACTATCTCAAAAGTGAAGCGTTTTATGAACTCTTTACCATCTCATGTTTTTTATACAATATTTTTAATATTAGCACGAGAATTAACGTTAAACTGTGAAGTGACAGAGAATCCACAAAGAGTCTCACTTTTAAGACAGTCCCTTTAACATTTCTCTCTAAAGTTTATGAAAGATAGATTGACTACAATTATTAGAATTTGATAATATGATATTATTTATAGTAAATATTACACCTACTGTATAAATTCATTTAAACTAGGAAAAATAATTAAAGGAGGTGTAGAAGTCCATACTGGGCTACACGAGGAAAAGAGCAGGAGGTATAGAAGTCCCTAGTTGAGCAGGTCTGCCAAATTGGCTCTTCGACTGCATTGGATTCTGAGCTCTAACTTATAGTAAATGTCTTCTAAGAGATAAAGTCCGACTATCTATAAAATTTATTTAATTCTACCTTAAGTAGGGGATTGAATAAACCTATAGAGAATTTTTTTTTTCCATACAAGAAAGAGAAAAAAAAAATTAGAGCATATTGTTCCCCTTCTTCCAATTTTCTTATTTGATTGCCCGGTGAAGAGTCGATTGTCGTTGTCTTTATTGCTCCAAAAAGATAAGAAAATAGTTTCCTTCTTCTTGTTGTTGTCGCGAGGCAGCTTGGGACTGGTAGGTTGGAAACCAACTGAGTGACATGGCAACAGAGGCTTCCAGATGGTAGGCGTCGATGCGGCTCGGCTGAGGCCATGGATGGTGCGGTTGGGAGTCATGGTGTAGGTTGGCACAGGCTAAGAGGTTTGAGGACTGTGCAAAGTTATGCTACAGTAATTGCTGTAGATGATGCAGCTACTACCTCCTAGACCGATGCGGCACTAGAATCGCAAAGTTGAGGTCAACACGACCTGGAGCTACGAGAGAGGCACGAGGCCTTGCTGGTAGGTTAGCCTACTTGCTAGACCTTCAGTTGAGAATAATTCAAGGACTTCTTTTGCTCGTGAGAGTTCTGCTACTTCCGGAAAGAGGCTGAAGGTCTTGGCTGAAAAGATCGTTCAACGCAAGAGTTCTGCGCTGCCCCCCAATGCCTGGGTTCGGAGATTAAGTGAAGTATCCATCTGTGACTAAGCTGGATTGACTTTTGAAAGGCTCGCCATTATAAGAAATAGGGAGGAAAGTTTGTCACTTGAAAATGTGGATTTGGTTACCAAAGAGACTTCAAAGCCTGCTCCTTCTGCCGTTGCCACATCTATGATGTCTGCACAAAAGGAGGAAACTACTTGATTTTAGTTTCTCAATTGCTGCAGATAGAGCAGTTGAGGATGAAGTTGCCAAAATTGGAGCTGCTAAAGATGAAGTGTTAAATGAGCAAATTGTTGAGTCCGAAGTGACTGCTAAAGGAGTGAAGGCATATTAGAGGCAAGGTGGTCGCTAGAGAGGTGACTGCTTGACACACCCCGACCGAGATCAAGACATGCTGGCCGTCACGTGAAAGTGATGTAGCCATGTGCACAGTGCAGAAGCGATAATGATAGGAAATATACGAATAATCAAAAACCAAATTACTAGAGTGCACTACTAAACAGGAAGTGATAGGAGTTAGTTACAAAAGTAAACACTCATAATCAGAGCATAATAAGTCTAGGTGCAGTCCAGTAGGACAAGTACTAGTTATACAGTACCAGGAATGTCCTACTATTATTTAGATAAGTCAGAACTGCCGACGTCCTCAAGCTACCAACAGTAAGCTTACTTAAAACTTGGAGGGGCGCAAAACAGAAAACGTGAGTGGGCAAAAACAAATGTTTTACAAAACCATTTCATTTATCAATATACTAACCCCTCGCTGTAAAACATGTATAATTTTTCCCAGAATCAAGATATAAGCATATACATAATATATAAAATCATATCAATTCAATTCATGCTTCACATAATCATATTCAAATGTATGCCATGCCAAGATATAACAGAGTAAGCAATTCATGTAAGAATAAATTCATAGAAATATGATATGTTAGCCGGAACCCCTGTGGTAGTCTGTACGGCTGAATTCATAGCTCAAAAGTCAATCTAGCCGGAGTCACTACAATGACCTATACGACAATATACTGCACATAAGTCGGAACCACTAAAAAGGGGTTTGTACAACAAGATTGGGTGTAATATAATTATGCTCAATTTACTCTCTCATAATAGCCGGGCGATAAATCGCTAGTCACCTACGAGTCGGAACCATAAATAAGGTATGTACGATAAGACTGTGCACTTAAGTTGGATCCAATATGAGCATATAGTGCGAGAGGTGACGTAAATAAACAGGCATGTACTTCATATCTCTGGCTAAATCACAATCACCCTAGGTGCAGTTTTATGAGCTCAACATTATTCAATCACATTTCACATCATCGATGATTCACATAACCAAACATAACTTACTTGAACGTACATGTGCCTCCACAGCACCACATTTATATATATAAGGTATCACACACCAATTCATACCCGAAACATAATTGTATATGCATGGCATTTATGGCGTATTATCATTTAAACATATTTTTCTGGGAAAATATCAAGTATATAAATATATACTGAAAACCAAAAGCCCACTCACTGGTATGTCGAAGGGTCGTAGCCCCCGAGTCGCCCGTGGATACGCTCGTCCTCAGGATAAGCCTCACCTATATGCGAATTAACTATAAAAATTAAAGCACATAGGCAAAACTAGCTAATAACTTCTCATACATAGCTCAAAATGGGTATATGAATATACCACAGTGACCTACACAACCTCATGATCATTCCCATATTTTTAGAAAAAAATTTGGAAGCATCACGAGCCCCCACGCACCGACAATGGCACGGCCAGACGTGCCCCCAAGCGCGGCCATGTGCCAGGCACACTGAAGGTATATTCCGTTTATTCCTTAACAAAACTTAACGGCATGACCTAACGCCGTTAGAATATTCCGTTAAACTTAACGGAATATCCTCTCGTCTTCTACCTTCAGCTCCGGCGACCGTCGCCGTCACCGGAAAACTGGGTAATTTTCAAAACTCTATAACTCATTCATTTTTCATCCATTTTTCACGTTATTTATACCAAAATGAAGCTCTTAACTTGTAGAACACAATCATACTAAGCTCTAAAAGTCACGGGATCTCACCGGAGAATTCCAAGAAAAACCGACCAAACTTCG
The DNA here is from genome assembly GCA_035220775.1 of Malus fusca. Lineage (NCBI taxonomy): Eukaryota > Viridiplantae > Streptophyta > Magnoliopsida > Rosales > Rosaceae > Malus > Malus fusca. The sequence goes on along the minus strand of CM069065.1, from coordinate 21,469,706 downwards.
TCCACACGATCCCGAAGTCCAAAACCTTCAAACGAAGCACTCCGAGCTTCCTTGGGACCTCACTAAGCTTCCTACAAGCTTCAAATTTCCAAAAACATCCATAATTACGTGTGCATGAACAGTGCATAAATCTGGGTTATGAAAAACTAGGGTTTTCGAAGGTATCTTTACCTGAAATGGGTACCAATCGACTCGTCTGAGCTTCACGAACACAATGATGCCAACTTTGACCACGATCCGTGAAGTTTCAAGGGTTTTGGGTGTTTGTCCATACGAGTTCGAAGGAGAGAGAGAGTGAAACCGAGAGAGAGAGTGTGCACGGGAGTGAGAGAGAGAATGGATGAGTGATGTGTGGTCCAAAATAGTCAACAACCCACAATACACCAAACTCTAATCCTAATTGGTTCCAAACAATTATGATTTAAGAATATTGGTCCAAATACACAATTAAACCAATAATACAACTCAACGTCCAGGGGTAATTCCGACTTTTCACACCTCCGATAAATAATTTCTGGGACGGGCTGTCACACAGCTAAAGGCGTGAAGGCATGTTAGAGGCAAGGTAGCCGCTAGAGAGCCTAAGGCTATCATAGCTGTTAATGAGTAGTATACTTTAGCTTGTGTTGGATTTTGGTGATCATCGTGCAAATTGGTGATTGCATTATCCAGGCTTCCTAAAACTCCTTTGGTTTGCAATATTTTAAATAGTTCTAGTTGGTTTTGGCCTAACAATTATTCTCAAAAGTTGTTGGAAATCCAATTTTCTATTTTAATATTGTGCCAAATATTCTTAGCTTTGATGATATGATTCAATGGACTCCTTTGTCATTGGCATATACTCTGCTGCTTCTGCTCAAGGTAAGTTTCGACAATCTAAGCCTAAGGTAGGTTGGCCTAAACTTGTTTGGTATAATCAAAATATTCCTTATACGAGTTTCATTCTTTGGTTGGCTGTTAAATGCAAGCTTTCTACTCTGGATAGGATTTTGACATTTGTTTTGTGGGCTCCTATCACTTGCGTCCCATGCTCTAGTGCTACAAAGTCTCATTGCTACCTCTTCTTTGAGTGTCTTTTTACTAATCGTATTTGTCTTCCGAGTTGTTCGGGTGTGGCGTCCCTTGGCTAAGGATTCCTTGGCATCTTTTTGTCATGTGTGCTGCTAGCAGTTGGAAGGGAAATTTTGTATCGTTGATAGTGTTGAAGTTATGTCTTTTTACTACCGTGTACTATATACAACATGAGCAGAACAAGTATAGATTCAAGAACTCATGTCAACCCTGAGAGGTGGTTCTCGACTCAATTAAGTCTACTGTTAGACTTCGGTTGAGTTCTTGGAAAAACGCCCATTCCACTGCTAATGAGTCTATTGTACACGAATGAAATATCCCCCTAAATAGTTACTGTTTGTCGTTGCTATTTTGGTGCAGCGTTGTTGACTTATGCTTTCTATTTTTCCAGTGGTTGTAGCTTTTTGCTGCTTCTTCGTAGTTTTTGTTTTTTTTTTGGGGTAAATTACACAAAACTACCTTAACTATTGGGCCAATCACAATTTCATCCCCCATCTTTAAAACATTTCAATGTCATACGTCATCTTACGAATTTGTTACAATATCATACCTCCGTTAGGTTTTCTGTCAATCTCTCTGTTAAATGTTGACGTGGCTTGAGACGGGGCCCATTTTCAATTCCAACTTGATTAAAAAATTAACTAAATATTTATAAAAAAATTAAAAAAAAAAACCTAACCCACACCTATATCCCCTTCCTTACCCCTCACCTCTCTACAACTCCCATCCACCCACATCTTCTTTCTCGCATCCCACCTTTCCTCCACCCTTCCTTTCCCACGCCATCAACCGAACCCTCAAAACCTCGTGCATATCTCCCCCTTCATTCCCACCACCATCTAACTTTCCGTCAGCTCGCCGTCATCAATATTGGTAGCCGGGTCTCGTAGATCCGCTACAAAAAAGCCCCAACTTCAACTCTATTTTCAACCCACTCATATCCAAGTCATACTCCTAGACCCCAAACCCAATCGTGCCCACCTCCTCTCCTGGACCCCAAACTAAAACCCAGAAAATCCCGATCGATTAGTGCTAAGAATTTGAAATTTATGGTTAGCATTTGGATGAAATTGGGGTATTTTGTTTGAAATTGGTTACATGGATTAATTTGGTGAGGGTGAGGGTGATGGGTGTGTAGGAGAGGGAGGGGGAGGGGAGGTGGAGATGGAGGAGGAGATGGCGAGAGTTGCAGAGGGGTGAGGGGGAAGGATGGGGATTTGGGTGTGGGTTTTATTTATTTTTTTTTTTAAAATATTTAGTTCATTTTTAAACTAGTTGGAATTGAAAGTATGCCCCATCTCAAGCCACGTCAGCATTTGACAGAAAACCTAACGGGGGTCTGATATTGTAACAAATTCGTAAGATGAGGTATGACATTGAAATATTTTAAAGATGGGGTATGAAACTGTGATTGGCTCAATAGTTGAGGTAGTTTTGTGTAATTTACCCTTTTTTTCTCTCAATATATTTTATTTATTTATAAAATAAAAAATAAAAAAATAAAAATAAAAACTTGAATTGAGTCTTAAAGTTGCACCTATTACTTCTTTAACCTTAAACATGCTTCGAATGTAGTGAGTTATCAATCTAATCCAATCTAATATACACCAAATGAAGCCTTAGATTATTGTTCTATGGGTAATGCTAGAGAGATCAAATTTTATAAACTATGTGGTTGTGGATGATTGAATTATTACTTAAGTATTGATTAACGTGTTTATGTTTTATTGGTGACACATCATAATATAGCTTGCAACTTTGATCTAAAAATTTGATTTACCTAGAATTACTCATTTTTCTATTTCACGTAAGAATAATGCACGTATTAGGAGCATGTTTGAGAATGATTCTAAAATGCCTACGTGACAACTAAAAAATATTTTTGACGCTATTTGACAATAAGTAAGTTTAAAAGCACTTCCGAGTATGAAGAAATCCATATAAAATACTTAAATTTTTCGAAATAATTTCTAGGGTAAATTATACAAAACTACCTCAACTATGGGTTGCACCACAATCTCATACACCTCATCTTTTAAACATTGCAATGTCATACATCGTCTTATGAATTCATTGCAATGTCAGACATCCGTTAACTTTTCTATTATTTTTTTTAAATGCTGACTAGGCAGACAAGAAGCCCACGCCCTGCCTAATTGAATTAAAAAATTAATTAAATATTAATAAACTAATAATTTTTTATCTAAACAATAAATGAATAAAAAAATATATCACTCTTCTCTCTCTTCTCACTTCTCTTCTCCCAGAACCAAGAACATGTTTTTCCCCGAGACATTGAGTGGAACTCAACCAGCTCCGAGCATGGGACCGAGTCAGGCACGCGCGGCTCTTGCAAAATGTGGTGGGCATTGTCGAATTTTCAGTTGAAGGCACCTCTGATGTCTGCAATGGCTCAACGAGATGGAGATGGGGAGTTGGGGCGGCCCGGAGGGGGGGGAGATGTTGGCGTGGGTGGGATATGAATTTTTGGTTGTGAATGAATGAGGGAGGTGGATGGGGATACAAAATGAGTAGGGGAAAGTAGACCTGACATTCGTGTCGTGTTTTCCGTGTTCGTGTCGTTTTTGTGTCATACTCGATATCTTAACGGGCCGTGTAGTGTAACACCCGTTAAAATAAACGGGTAAAATGACCCGACCCGATAATATTAACAGGTAATATGACCCGACCCGTTACCCATTAAGGAAAATATATTTTAAGCCAATAAATAATCAAATGAAAAACATATACTAAATAAGTATATACATACCATATTGTCACATCCAAAATATAAAAACACATTTTTCTTTTAAGTATATTTTCACTTACCTAAAGTCTTTAATAGTTTTTTAATTAATGTAGAAGTGTAAAAAATATATATAAACGCTCATAATGACAAGCTTTACAACTTTCATGAAGAGCTTAACTTCGAAATTCGCCACTATAATCGTATAAATCATAGATCAAAATTTAACCGTTGATTGTTGTTTACATTTACGCTTCATTGTTCTCATCATATTTTGTTTTTTCAGATTTTCTTTTTTGAAAACTTGATCTATTAGAGAATGCAGGAAGATGAACGGTTTGGATCGTTGATATTATATTCAGAGTTTTACGGTTAGTGAAAATATTGCTTGATGTTTATAAAGTTTTTACAAACTATATGACATCGACTCATATTTCAGTTAACCATAAATATCGAAATGTGATATCAAAGATCTGAACCGTTCATCTTCTTACATCCGCTAGATGAACATGTTTTCAAAAAAGAAATTCAGCAAGAAGAATAAAGTGTAAATGGCAACTGACGGTTAAATATAAATTTAAGGTTTATGAATTATAGTGTTGGATTTTGAAGCTGACCCCTTCATGAAAGTTGTAAAGTTTGTCACTATGAGTGATTTTATATTTATTTTTTAATATTTTTTACACTTCTACAATAATAATTATTAATTTTATTAATTTTACCCTCAAATAAAAAACATTATTCATGAAGGTTTGGAGGATTTTAAAAATCTAAACGATAATGTAAGTGTAACCATTATCTACTCGTGGAGGAATAATGATGAATCGCGAGTGTTTATATATTCTTTCACATTTTTCATATTTGTATGTATGTCTTCTTAGTTCTTACCTATATAAATACTATATTAGTTTATTTTAATTTTGGACAACATGTTAAGTAAAATTTATCTTAGTAATGATAATAAGGAACTCTCATAATAAAAATAAATAATGACTAAAACTTTTTTTTTAAACTTATATAGAATAATAATACAAAACTATATATTTAATATAGAATATATTGTATATATTAATATGGCTATTGTATTTTATAATAAATCTTTTAGTAATTAAACTTTAAAATTATCAAAATAATTTTTTTCTTAACGGGTCGAAACGGATTACCCATGTGTTACCCACATGTATACCCGTTAAGAACCCATTTATTAAGGGGTTCTTAACGGGTCACCCGATAAGTTATCGTGTTGACTTGAAACCCATTATTTTCGTGTCGTGTCAGAAACTGCAGGGTCTAGGGGAAAGTGAGGGCGATGGGTGGTAGGGGTGGGTCCCACAATTTAAAAAAAAAATTAAATGTAGTCATTTAATTAATTTTTTTATTTGAATAGGTAAGGATGTGGGTCATGCACTTGCCACTTTATCACTTAACAGTCAAACTTAACATAAAATTTAACGGATGTGTGACATTGCAATGAATTCATAAGACGAGATATGACATTGCAATGTTTAAAAGAAAAGGTATGAGATTATGGTTCGATCCATAGTTAATGTAGTTTTGTGTAATTTATCATAATTTCTATTAAAACACTTCAAGTTGATCGATACCTTTTACACAAGTAATCTCAAACGAAAAGTGGACAATTTCGCTCTTTCCTTTCTATGCATGGTCCTAATCGGAACCAGATCCCTTCCGGATCATTTGGAACTGAGTCTACTCATCAAATGATTCGGGTTATTGAAATTTGATATAACGGTTACAAACAAGGAATCCCTCTAAAAGTTATAATAATTATAGCCGTTAAATTAAATTTCAATGATCTGGATCATTTGATGAGTGGGCTCAGTTCCAAATGATCCGGAGGGGATCCGGCTCCGTCCTAATCCTCCAGTTGGCGATGATGCCCATTGCCCTCTTGTGCTCAATCATGGTGTTCATGGCTCAGTTTGAGAAAGGTGGGGGAGGGGGTGACGGTGGTACTGGGGTTTTTTTTTTCGTCAAATCGTTTTTTAATGTTGAAATAGTGTATTTTGTAAATGTTTAAATGATTTTTGAGTTTTATATAATTGCATACATTTTTAATTAGTCTTTAATTTATAGTGAATATTATAGCATTTTAAAATCTGAACTTAGCAAAAGTGATTTAGATTGTACACAAGAACGCAGCGACCAAAATGGTTAGATCAAAAACACAGTGATCAAAATAGATTTTGGGTACAAACACAGTGATTAAAATAGTTTTAAACAAAAAAAATAGGCAATTAGCTAAAGTGATCTACTTTTGTCTTTTTGTTGTTGAAGAATCTAAATCAAATATTCACAACATAACAATTATATATCAATCAAATACAACGATGATATAATAACAACTAGCTAAAAAAAAAAGCATTTACGTAACCAAATGTCAAAGTGAATCATTCAGCCAAAAGTCCCAAAAAATGAAAAAATATATATATTTTTGGCAAATTTGAGTTTTGTTAGGTTCGTTAAAGACTGGCTCCTTAAGATCAAGGAAGAGTTTCTCCCTAAGATACTTTGTAACCGATTGATGAAAGTTCATGCTTATACTCAGAACAGTTCAAATTATAAATCACTCTGTAAAGATCATGTATACAAATTGATTAAAAATAAGGTCATTCAGTCATCATTCGTAATGCCTTTAATGTAGTCGTTCATTTGTTTCTATACAACTCGTTGACTAAATGGTGTCATATTTTATTGATTTTTTTTCAGAAAATATCTTTAAAGTGAATTATAATATAAACGGTTCTGATCATAATCATGAAGTTTTATAAATTCATTACAAAGCATATTGAGGAGGAAAATTTAGTATAGTATGTGGATTGTATAAATAAAATATATTTTCAAAAAATAAAATAAAAATACCTCATTAAGAATTGACGTTGGGTTTGTAATCAAGTAAATTACTCTTTTTGTTTCACAGAAATAAGAATTACTTAATTGAAAAAAAAACAAGACGAAGATTCTTGTGCAAAATTCAAGCTTAAAAAGGCAGAACTCCAACACCGTGTACGTCTTTACCACCACCAAACACAGTCGTACTTCACAGTTTGCTTCTAAAGTAAAGACCAAGATAAACTCCATAGCTCAACTTTGCAGCCTTCTGGTTTTCTGGTCTCCAAAGAACTGTAAAATATATGCCTGCAGTTCACTGAAATCCCCCTCAAAACTCTGATATAAATCATGGGTTTTCTGCAGAAATCACTAATAGCATTCAGCTGAAACCAAAATCCAAGAAAAAACCCAAATTTTCTTTTTTTTCTTGGCTGATGAGCTTGGTGGGGGGTTTTTTACTTGTGTAAGTTGAATTATATTTGTGAGGAAAATGGCTCAGAATCATGAGAGGGTGCCGGGGAATCTGAGAAAACAGTTTGCTGTTGCTGTGAGGAGTATTAAGTGGAGCTATGCAATTTTCTGGTCATTGTCAACTACACAACAAGGGTAATATGCTTTTTTCTTTTTTTTTTCAAGTATTTATTTTTATTTTATTTCCTAGGTGATGAACAATTTTCAATTTTGTTTTGCGTTTTTATAATTCTGTGCAAGTAAAATGAAGAAGTTCTGCAGTAAAAAAATGGGTGAAATTAAGATGAATCTGATGTTGTTTATGAACTTGCTCCGGTAAAGCGAGTTATTTGAGCTGAAATCCCTTTGAAAGTGAAAGAAAAAATTAATTTGGAAGGAAAACCGGAAAATTATAATTTGAAAGTGAAACTGTCCTCTTTTAATTGGAAAGTAGGCTAAAAATTTAATAAACTCTGCATCCCTAGATGCAGTTTTTCTTTTTTCGGTTTTCTTCGGTAGGTATCAGTTATTGTTGCTTAGGACATTTCGTGTTTAGCTTTAAATTATGAACATTTTTTTGTAGGGTGCTGGAATGGGGTGAGGGGTACTACAATGGAGACATCAAAACCCGAAAAACAGTTGAAGGTGTGGAACTTAAAACCGATAAAATGGGTTTACAGAGGAATGTGCAACTCAGAGAGCTGTATAAGTCTCTTCTAGAAGGTGAGACTGAGACTGAGCAGCAAGCTAAAGCGCCTTCTGCTGTATTGTCCCCGGAAGATCTCACAGATGCCGAGTGGTATTACTTACTTTGCATGTCCTTCATATTCAATCCTGGCGAAGGGTACTATACTGATCTCTTCAACTGGTGTAAAAAATGTTCCCTTGTTTTATTGCTTAATGTTTCTGTTTGCGTGTGTTTATGTGTTTTCCTTTCTTTTGCTTCTAGATTTCATGTCAGCTTATATGTTCCATATTATGATTTTGTAACTTATTTCTCCACTTTGTGTATAGTTTGCCAGGAAGAGCATTGGCAACTGGCCAAACCATTTGGTTGTGCAATGCTCAACATGCGGATAGTAAAGTTTTCTCGCGCTCTTTGCTGGCGAAGGTAGGTTTTTCTTGGTTGTGATTTGTTTAAAGTTACTGCTAATTTCAGCTCCTGTAAATTTTTTAATATTAAAGATGCAAATTGGACTGACTGCTTTTGTTTTCTCTGTTAACTTGTTCTTCTACGGATGGATATCAACGGTTGCTCACAGAGTGCATCTGTTCAGGTATAGTGATTCCTTCGTGGTATTCATCTTCTGGTTCATTCCACATTGTGTTTAATTTGTTAGTTTACTTCACAACGCCATCAATGTGATATTTTTCAACGCTTTTGCTTTTCAGACTGTAGTCTGCTTTCCCTACCTGGGGGGTGTTGTTGAGCTAGGTGTGACTGAGCTGGTAATTTCTCTTCTTGAGTTAAATTACTTTCGGTTTCCAGTTATTTTAACAGTTATAATTTGTCTTCGTTTAAATAATTCTTCTCCTTCTGTGATATCTAAAGGTATCGGAGGACCTTAATCTCATTCAACACATCAAGGCTTCCTTACTTGATTTTTCAAAGCCTGATTGCTGTGAGAAATCTTCCTCTGCCCCTCACAAAGCAGACGATGATTCAGAGCAAATAGTTGCCAAGGTTGACCATGACGTAGTTGATACATTGCCTTTAGAGAACCTATATTCCCCTTCGGAAGAAATCAAATTTGATCAGAGGGGAATTAACGGTTTACTCGGAAACCATGAAGAGGTCAACATGGACTCTTCTTATGAATGTTCTAATGGTTGTGATCACAATAATCAGACAGAAGACTCCATGATGCTTGAAGGTACCAATGCTGTGGCTTCTCAGGTTCAGAGTTGGCATTTCATGGATGAAGACTTCAGCAGCGGCGTTCAAGATTCCATGAATTCTAGTGACTCCATATCTGAAGCTTTTGTTAATCAAGGAAAGGCTCACTCTTCTGCTAAACGCGAGAATGCGAGCCATATCCATTTAAAGGAACTTCAAAACTTCAATGACACAAAACTAAGTTCTTTGTATCTTGGATCTGTTGATGAACATGTACACTACAAAAGAACTCTTTCTACTCTTCTAGGAAGCTCAATGAAGCTGATTGAAAATCCATGTTTTTGCGACGGAGAGAGCAAATCCCGTTTTGTGAAATGGAAGAAAGAAGTTGTTGGTAGTTGTAGGCCAACGGTACATCAGAAGACATTAAAGAAGATTTTGTTCACAGTTCCTTTAATGTATGGTGTTCGCTCTCCTATGGCAACCGGTAAAGAAAATACGGGAAAAGATTTGCTCCCAAATTTGCAAGGTGACGATATTAACAGGGAACATGATAAAATGAGAGAGAATGAAAAATTGTTGGTCCTCAGGTCAATGGTTCCTTCTATCACTGAGGTAACTTTAGATGCCTGTGTTGAAAACCATCTTTACATTTATTTTGACTAAAAATTTCATGTTCTGTCATGTACTATTTTGTAATAACATACTTTCCGTAATTTGAATTTACTGAATTTTCTTTTTAGGTTGATAAAGCTTCGATCCTTGATGATACGATCAAGTACTTGAAAGAGCTTGAGGCACGAGCAGAAGAGATGGAATCCTGCATGGACACCGTGGAAGCTATTTCTAGAGGGAAATTCCTGAACAGGGTAGAGAAGACATCAGATAACTATGATAAAACAAAGATGAACAATGTGAAAAAGTCTTCAGTAAAGAAGAGAAAGGCCTGTGACATTGACGAAACTGACCCGTATCCCAATATGCTTGTTTCCGGAGAAAGCTTGCCACTAGATGTGAAAGTGTGTGTAAAAGAGCAAGAGGTTCTGATAGAGATGAGATGCCCTTACCGGGAATATATCTTGCTTGATATAATGGATGCCATTAACAATCTGTACTTAGATGCACATTCGGTCCAATCATCCATCCTTGACGGTGTTCTCACGTTGAGCCTTAAATCAAAGGTTTGTACTTCTGAGCCTTCTGGTGTAATACAATACGATTGATGGAACTAGTAGTTGCATTCTAACCGGCTCTAGAACATATCCGGTGATCTAAAATGCCCGTCCTGAATCATCTGCATTATTAGTCAATCCAATGTCAATAAGTCCTCCATTCGATTTGAATTCTTTTGTTGGTTTGCTTTCATATTCAAACATTCTGATGCTGCTACATTAACTGTTCTCTTTCTGAGTTGGTTTCAGTTTCGAGGAGCGGCGATTTCACCAGTGGGGATGATTAAGCAGGCGCTTTGGAAAATTGCTGGTAAGTGCTGAGAAGCCGGACAAAGCTAATGTTGTAGTTGTAGGATTTCTACGCAGGAAGAGTAATGTAGCTGCTTGATGAAAAATCTGCAGCAGTAACTGGGGCAGTTTGATCTGGTTCGTAACATGCATTCCCCAGTTTTACTGTTTAACCTTGTCATTGGATAATAAGCTTCAGTAGTAGTAACCTTGTTCATGTGAATGTGATGGACAAATGGAACATCCAAATTCCAATATAACTTGTCTAGTATCAGATGTGATTTTAATAAAGTAGTTTTTCTCTTTTGCTTCTGTTGCTGCCACTGTAAATGTTTGAGACAAATCAACATCAAGTTTTTGTCTTCATTTCTGAAGCACCATAGAATTTTCGTGAATAATGTGTAGCATCATTCCAATCTGCATGTATTTATTGACATAAAAAAATTAGATGAAAGGAAGGCCATGTCCCATGAATTTCTAACACCTTCTGAGCACAACATATATAACAATTTTGGGATCTCTTTCAATTTCCAGACATAGAATTCAAGATAAATTGTTCACCAATCAACAGTAGTTGCATCATTCAATATTGTAAGTTGGAGTTGGATTACTTTATTTGGAATGCATTGGCAAACCAATGCCAAGTTGCCCATTGCCCACCATCTTGACGTGTTCAAAATTAAATAATTCTTTCATCTAATTCTTCAAAGAAACAAAAAGTGCACTGCTAGGCAGAAGAGAGTAACACCTACGTCATTTATCACTCGAGGCAGGCGGGAAATAGAAAGAAATCGAGGAATATAAATCGAGTGAAACATGACCAAGCAAGTCGAATAGGTAAGATGTCTATGACATGAAAATACATTTTTCCATAAATTTTCCAAGATGAAATGAATAATTGTTTGGAATTATAGAAAAATAAACATGCTTATAATAAGGACAATAATGATAAAATACAAGGACTAGTGTAAAAATAATGCTAATAAGCACAAGCACACTGGCACATACAAATTTAATCACAACCATTACAATTTTAAAGCCAGATTATCATATAATACAATTCCTAATTTTGCTAAATTTATTACAAGAGAGACTTTCAATTCGTTTTTAACTGTCACCTTTGGTAATTTGGTGCTTAATCCCAGCAAAATCCCTCACAGTAAACCCGACTTTTTCAAACTTCCCTCTCTCATTGCTCTCTCTGAACTTCAAATAATCCAAGCAAACAAATGGCTTGTAGATCCTCTCATTACCTTCTCCCACCACATCTTCTGGTGCAAAAATCACCTTCTCATCCTCGAAACACCAAAAAAAGGCCATCGAAAAGCGATTTTTCGGCTGCTTTAAAATGACTCTATGTTCTGATGACCTCAAATTCTCATTGCTCCAAGCTTGAAACATGTCTCCTATGTTCACCACCAAGGTCCCCTCACATGGAGTTATGTCCATCCACTTTCCCTCCTCTGATCTCACTTGAAGCCCTCCAATTTCGTCTTGGTACACAATCGTCACACAGCTCATGTCAGTGTGCATTCCAAGTCCAACTTCTTGATGTTGATCTTCCAAACTTTCTGGAGGGGTTGAGTAGTTGTTCACTCTCAAGTAACCATGGCACTTTTTGAATTCAGATTCATAATGTTTCTTCTCCAATCCTTCCCCCAAGCTCATCAAAGCAATCCTTACGATTTTCTTTGAGAGTTCCGCCATCTTGCTCCCATATTCCTGTAATATTTCACTAGTAGAAAGAAATAAATAATAAAAATAAAAAAATTATAACCTCAAGCAAAATTTCTTTCGATACAAGCAACATTGCATCAAGGGAAAATCAAATATAGGACCTCGGATGCAGGAGTGAGCGCTTTTTAACTTTGAATTACAACTCTCTTTCCGACCTCAAGAAAATTAGGATGAAGAGAAATTACATAAAGAAAAGGTAAACAGAAACATCTTTATAGAATATATATATATAGTTATATAGTTATATATACACAAACACAGAGTATATAGATACAGTTATAATACCTGAATTCAGAGTTGTGTTGGTCAAAGAGAACATGCGCAGAAGTTTGAGCAGAATCAAAGAACTTGGGGCCAGAAACTCTGATGCTTTCAAAGAAGGGAGAGGCTATGAAGTGAGGGGTGTAAGTTTTGGCAGAAGACAAAGGGCCAAGTTTGAGTTTGGTATCAGAAGGGAGGCTGAAAAGGTCATTCGACAGATAATATAGTTTTCTGAAAAGATCTTTGGAGATCCCGTGATTGGTGATGTGGAAGAAGCCCCATGTTTTGAAGGCTTCAGCTAGAGAGGATAGAGAAGATGGGTCCAATATTGCCTGAGAAATGTCTAGCATGGGGAGTTTCACAGACGTTTGAGATATTTCTGACATTGCATCTAGACTGTCTAGAGCCTAGAATGTAGGTTAAAAGGTTTACTTTGTCCATATGGGTTTAAGGTACTAAATAGATGGTTGGTTAAAGTCTAGTTCAAAGGGGCACTTAGATTAGCTTAATACGCGTTATTGTGTGTGGGTTTTCTTTAGTAATTTTATAGTTTTGATATTATTTAGGATGCTCTTTTATATAAGGATAATATTAGGGAGATTAATTTTTTTAAACCAAATTGTAAACCAAATGATGTGGTAATTGATGATTTGATTATTATTTAAGCGTTGATTAATGTGCTTATTTTCTATCGATGACACATCATTTGATTTGTAAATTTATTTCAAAATTTAGTCTCGCTACATTACCCTTTAGATAATGAATGTTGTTGTGCATGGGTTCTATTGAGTAATTTTATATTCCTGAATAATTTTTTAGTCTTAATATTATTATTATACAGAACGCTCTTTTAGATAATGAGTGATGTCGAAGTCAGACTTTATGCTTTCTATAATTTAAGCACCGAAAGTAATAAAGCTTCCCTGTACGGGCGAGGTTTCTCATATCTTGGTAACGCAGATAAAATGGTGTACAATGATAGGACATTGATTGTATATTAACATTGGAAAATGGAAATTTAGTTGTTTCTTCATATATTTTTTTCCAAATATATTGACATTGGAAAGTGGAAATTTAGTTGTTTCTTCATATAATTTTTTTTTCTTGGAAACTGTTTCTTCATATAATTAAAATCATTTTGACTAAAATAATATATCAGAACTTTAGTAAATTAGCTGTATGTAATTCCAAAAATCAACCATATACATCATGTTTGACTATATAGACTTGAAATTTAAGTCTAAATTTTTGTTTTTTTTTTTGTTTTTTGAAGCAATCTTAAGTCAGTCGGTTCAAGGAAGCTAATTAAATAATTTAATTTGCAGTCGCAAATTAAGAGCCAAGAGTACAGGCTCTAGGTAGGTATCCAGGTCATATGTATGGACTTTCTTAAATTTTGTTAGCACGTTATGCATGGCTTCTGGGTTCTCTATATAATATAAAACCCTAATTATATATAGTTCTTCCTGGAAAACGTTTATGACCAGCAAAGCATATGTAGTAGTAGAAGATAGAACATCATGTGAAACCTATCTCCTATATATTATATTGGTTTAGAAGAATTAATGGACATCATGTGTGACATTATGTATATAAAGTATATCATTGCATGTCTGCCACTCTAGTTTTCCACAGAGAAAAAAAAAATCCAAAGAGGCATGTCACTTAGTTTATCTTTTTAGCTTCCGCGGGAAAAAACTTTATTTAGATAATGAAATTATAAAACAACTGAAAGAAAGATATATATATATATATATATATATATATATATTGATTGGAAACATTCGCTAATATCAGAAGGCATCTCAAACTAAACAAATTAAAATATTAGACAAAACAAAGCGAGCAAGCCGATGAGTCACACATTGGGCACAAAATTAGGGCAATCCATGATGACTAGTTTTTACTTTTTGGTAATTAATCTAGACATCTACAATGGCCAATTCAAGCAAATGAGGACAATTTGAAAATCTAGCTGACCTTTTTTTCTTTAGGCAAATTGGATGTTCTAATGATTCTATAAATCAAAGTGCTGAACTAATTAACTTAAAAAAAAATGATGGGTGGTGAGTCTATGAAGGTGATATAAATTGTGTATAAAGACACCTAATCAATTTGACAATTAAAATTTAATTTTTCATCATCTTAGCTAATTGCCCTTTTTAAATTGTTATTTTCCAGAAAAAAGTAAGCAACTTTGAGCTACTAGTGGCCTTTGTTTTGCATTTAGGAAACTGCACCATCATTCCCATTTAATTGTCAAAGAAGTATTCAGTGTGAAACTCTCCACTTGACCATTAATTTACTTATACCCAACGTTTAAAATATCGATATACAAATTTATGGAAATATCGACGGATATATCGAATATCGATATTGATATTGGTGAATATATCAATATGCAAATTTATGAAAATATCGACGGATATAGTGAACATCGATATCAATATCGGTTAATTTCGATGGAAATAATGAAAAGTAAAAATGAAATTTTAGGGATTGTCAAAGATTGGTTTGGACGAAATATAAGAGTTTCTCCGATATTTAACAGATGTGTTAGAAATATCAACAATATATGTCGATTTTAGCCTAAACTTAAGAATTTCTCCGATATAAGGTGAAGTCCGCATTTCTATATCTTTCTTTGATTTTTTGAATAATTCCATGAAAAGGATCATATCAAAGAAATTTTAAACACTGCTTATACCATGTAGGCAAATCCCACTAGGCTATAATGTTGTAGATTTTGTGCTCATAATTTTTTTTTTTTGTCAAACGATATATTTTGTTAGATTAGATGTTAGATTAGTCACCGACAAAGTTCAAATCCATGTCATCATGCAAATGCTCAACTCCATTTCACCATGGTAAATGGGCACATGCGATTTTGTGCTCAAAATTAAACTGAGGAAGTATTTGAGCATCTTTTTTGTTTTTTTTTGTTTTTTGGGACTTGTTAGGCTTAGGCCCATAATGAGCCCAAGTCAGGCACAACCCATCAGATTTGACATGGAAACCATAGTGGGGATGTAGAAATCAAACCTTCCTCAGGTGTAGGAATAAATACTCGTAATTACTTGAGTTATAAGTCTTTTTTACAAATTACATGGTTCGAAGCTTTGTTTGTTGTTACATTAGAGGAAATAAACTCATAACTGTCTAATTGTAGTCAAAATTAAACTCATCAAAAATATATACGTCTTCATCATTTATACGAATGAAATATAAGACCTCCTCCAACTAAGTGAAAACAAATACCGCTACGATTCACTCCATATTTTTTTTCCATTAATACCAGAAAAAACATATATGGTTTTATTAAATGACATGAAACGTGTATAAGCCTTTCATTAAACCAAAACACGCTTAGATTTACTCCTTTAAACGTCCAGTTAATTAGTGAACCTGACATGCACCTGTAAACACGGAAATTCCTACGATAAATGAGACAAGAACACGTGTACAAAATAATATTTGTATTACTGATTTAGGGGTTACAATCTCTTCTACAAATTTAGCCTCTGATTCGATCTTCGTAAGGTGTTGATTCGTGGATGTGCGATTGATCCAAGGGCCGTCGAGGCTTGATCTTGGATGAACGGGTGGAAGTTTCTTCAAGGGCCGTTGGGGCTTGATCTTGAAGGTTGAGGGAAGTTTCTTCAAGGGCCTTTGGGCTTGATCTTGAAGGTTGATGGATGAACGGATCTTCAAGGCTTTTGGGCTTGATCTTGAAGAACTGTTGATGAACGGATCTTCAAGGGCCTTTGGGGCTTGATCTTGATGAACAGTTAATGAATGGATCTTCAAGGGCTTTTGGGCTTTATCTTTAAGAACGGTTGGATGTGTGTGTTGATGTTGTTGATCCAAAGGGCCGTTGGGGCTTGATCTTAGGATGAACACTTTCTTTAAGGGCCGTCGGGGCTTGATCTTGGGATGAACACTTTCTTCAAGGGCCGTCGGGGCTTGGTCTTGAATGAGGATTTGACGAAGAACGAAGATAGCTTTCTTGATTTTTCGGGATTTGCTTGGGAGCTTTGGAGTTTCAAAGCTTCAAGGTTTTGGTGTGAGGTGAATTGGTTATCAATTGGTCCCCTCAAAGGAATGCCTTGGCTTCCTATTTATAGAATTCCAAAACTTGATTTTTGGGTTTAAATAATCAGATGAAATAAATCATTTCTGCCAAGCGTTGACACGTGTCATGTTTGATGACTTTTTCAGATGATTCTCGATTTTTTGTTGAGTCACATGCTATGTGTAAAATTTATGTGACACGTGAACGTTGAAATTCTAATTATTGATCAACATTTATTTCACCGAAATTTCGATGTCTACAGCACCATTGGTTTCATTTTCTAATTAATATTATAGCGTTATATATACCATGCATATACAGGTACTTTCTGCGAAATGTGAGTGAATGCCAACATGCAGCCATACATGAAAGTAGGAACCCTTGAAGTGCTTCTTGTTGATGCTGAAGGCATTAGGCACACAAATCTTCTTGGTAAGCCATGGTTATATGATTAAATCCAAATTTAACCCCTCCACCCTTCTCAAAAAGAGCAAAATTCCCTTTATGTTAAGTACGCACTAAGATCTAGTAAAATTCAGTATAGACTTATCACACAACAGTGGATCTCACTTATTTTTATCATAGATCAAAACAATGCGTACCTGAAAATCTATGTCAAAATTTAAAAGATCCTCAATATTTATACAATGATGTCCTATTTTTCGTACTTTTTTTTTTTTTTTTGCTTTTCGAATTAATTTCTTGAACATTTTTTTATCACATTAGTCACATTGCACTCAATTACTGTTACAGGTAGACCATCCTACTACGTGATCATAAAGTGTGGAAATCAAGAATATAGAAGCAAACAGTCATCAGGTATGTCTTAAATTTGTTTCCTCTCCAGATCTGGACTCCCATTTGGAGACATATGCATGTATATACAGCATATATATGCACACGCACATATATACACCATCCTTTGGCTAATTGATTAAATGGGTTGTGTGATGCATGCAGGTGAAGATGAAAAGGTTAGCTGGAATGAAAAAATCACGTTTAAATTTCCCTTGTCAAATTGGAAGAAGCTGACTCATCTCGAACTCAGAATTATGGACACTGAATTATTCACAGATGCGGGATTTGTTGGTGAAACCATGTACTTAAATGCCTAATTATCTCTCTTTTTTTACCTAAATTATGTACATGCTTTTCATAAATCTCATTTTCTGATAAACATTAATATTTCTCTTTGTCCCAATAATTAGCTTTAATTTCTGCTCTGCAGGATTCATCTTGGTGGTATAGTTACTGAGGGAAGGGACAGAGGTTTCATTGAATTAAAACCACTTCCATACAATGTGGTGCTTGAAGATGACACCTATAAAGGAGAGATAAGGATTGGATTCCAATTTACTGCAAATGTACGTATATACTTACATTTTGTGGTTAATGAATTCAATATAATAACGCATTGAAACAAGATTTAACAACTCATAATTCTGTTTCAGTCTAGCAACGTAACATGCTAGATTGTACCAGCAAGAGAACATTTCTCAAGTTTATAAGTCAAATTTTTTATTTTTCAATGCCAAACATGTTGCATGATGACTGTATACTATATATGCAGAAAGAAAGGCAGGTGGTAGAGACAAGGGAATTCTCCGCAAAGGACACAATTAAACCAAGAGGATCAATCTGTAGGAGCATTGCCAACTTATGTAGAATTTTATGGTGGAGGTTTTTGTTTTGTCATAGAACGGATTCTAAAAGTAAGTAGAAGCATAATTAGGGAATCACAGGGTCTTAATCATGAGTATAATGCTTTTTTTTTAGTCTGGTAAAGGTGAACTATGTATGGAAATCAGTATTCTTTTTCCTTATATTGGCACGTTATAACTTCAAAAAAAAAAAAATAATAATATTCATTGTTTGTTTTTTATTAAGAAAAGAAAATGACGAAACAATGTGATCTCTTCACACTTGAAACAATTCCGCCAATACAACGTTTAAGTAATATATCACTAGATGTAACTTATGTGACAATTGTTAGTTTGAGAACTTAACATATGATACATCTTCAAGATTAAGAAACTATACATAGAGATTTACATACACTTGAAACCTAAATCATAATTAAATGGCAAAAAATGCATGTTACATTTGGGTGAATTTTTATATAAAAGATTACATGTTTTTAGGTAAAACAATAGCGGCTTAAATATAAGGTTAATAAAATGTACAAACTTAAAAGAATGCATCATGGATTAAATTTGAGGAGTCTTCAAATCAAAAGGACTTAAAAGCAAAAAATAAGGTCAATTTGGGGAACGTAATAGTCACCATACTGGTGGATATGTGGGCTTGACAAGCACTAGAAGCAGTTTAGGAACACAAGTCACAATCCAAAATCAAAAGAACTTCCATCCTGACAATTAGAAATTCATTCAATTCATAACGCACCGCGTGATAGATTTTGCACGTAAAACCACCAAATAAAGCTAGTGAAGAAACATTCTTTGAATACAAACAGCATCTACTATTAAAAGAAACTATAAAAGAAGCCAATAGTAACTGCTATAATGGAGGCTATGCACAGAAAATGATCAACGAAAGTACGAGTTGTATTAGAATAGACCACTCCATCTCTACTATATATGACATTTAAAAAAAAAGATACAAGCGAATGAGCAAATCTAACAGAATTCAGATCTTCGTTGGATTCTCTTTGTGAGGATATCGAAAATCTCTTAATTTTGTTCATTTATCGTACACGTGCGGTCAGAAATTATTTTAAATTTTTATTTAAAATTAAACACAAACAGTATTTGACAAAAACTGATCGCACGATAAACGGACACGATTCACGAATCTCCATGATCCTCACCAAAAGGATCCGAAGAGGATCCTGTTGGAATCTAACATATACAAAAGCCGAACTAACAAATAAAAAACCCAATCATGAAAAGTAAGCCCAATCTTTTGCCAAACCTACACTACCCAAAAACACCTACTAAAAAACTAAAAATTCTAAATCATGAGTGACACACCCTGATCTTAATAACACAAGTTATGAAGCCGTGATGTGCTAGCCACCACTAAATTGACCATATGGCCCCATCATGAAATGAAGTCACAAGCCAACTTAATAACGAAAGTCATAGTAAGATAATTATGATGTGAAAGAATTTGAACCAAATAGTTCATTTTTCATTAATAAAAGCAACTACAAAGTGTTCCTAATCAACCTCCCCAACTGGGGAAATGTTCAGGGATACAATCTCATTATCATCACATCACTCCAGAGCTAATTGTAGTTTCATACAACAGTAAACACAAAGTAGTGCAATGCCATGCATAATCGAAAGTATGTTCATGAACACCTCACTGCCATGCCCACTCATCACCGTCGAAGTTTTCCTTATTCTTGCTACATCCTGAGAAGTTGAAAACAAAGCGTAAGTGGATCAAGTTTATCTAGTTAAAGATTATTCGAAAGTAATAACCTCCGTTTTAAAATCACTTATATAGTCAAAAACTACATACTTATAATACTACTATAACAGTGATCAGGTTCATATTACATCACTCGTCTTATCAAAGAAAGTATTTACATTCACACAATCAAAGTAAATCAAATGTATAGCAAGCAGGTGAAATGACATCTACCTGATCGATGACTAGCGTGTGCTAGCGAATCTAGCCTGTACTAGAAATATAAGTACCTGCAATAAACCTACGGTCAGAGCTACTATACATGTGGGATGACCATGTGGTGAAAATAAATCACCAATAGTCTCAAGATATCATTTTAAGTTTAACTAGATATAAGTCTCCTCAAAGACTATCAATAATAGTAATATGCATCAACATATATAATAATAATTTAAAACGTCAAGTTTTCGAAAGGATCCACTCACAGGTAAGCAGAGAGTCCTTCCTTGTTAGGCTCCTTGTCTAATCCTTTTTAACCTCTAATAAGCATGTGAATAAAGCTAAAAATAAGCTTTAAAGACATTCTATGGAAAATCGTCCAAAACTACCATTTAAACATCGAATTTTCAAACGGAGGGTGCCACGTGATTCAGAACACCGAAAATCCCTATGATAGGTCTCAAGTCTTTCACCTGTCGCCATTCTCTGGCCACACGCCACCGCGAGCCTCCGCGGCGATGTCACACGCTGGGAAATCGCGCCACCATGGGATAGCTGTTGTACTTGCCGTTATGGTTCGACGAGTAGACGTCACACTCGTTGTCGCCAGTACCACGCGCCGGTTGTCATAAAATGTTTAAAGGGATATCGGAATATATCTCTACCGTTAGAAGATTCCATTAAGTCTAATGGATTTGCTGACGTCACTATTAATCCTACCGTTGACCTCTCCTGTCGTCGCCGGAGTATAGCCGGAAATTGCAGAAAATGAAGATAAAGGTCAAGGCTTCCCCCGAGCTCGATTTCAACACTTTTTTTTCTCCAAAATTACATAAAACGTAGTTAAAATACCTTGGAGCTCACCAATACCGTTTAGGACAATGGGAGACTGAATCCACCTTGGATTCGACGACTTCCCTTCGAACTGGGCAACACGGTGAGAACACATGTAAGATTTACAAAGCCTCTCTGACTTGATTTTCGCTACAAACACATGCCAACAGTCCAGAAACTTCAGTTAGGGGAAGAGAGGGACCGAGAGTGGGTATAATCCCACTTTAAAAATAAGGGTGCGTGAATATTTTACTTCTCACACATCCTTTGTTAATTTCTGTCTGTTGATCTTCTTCAATTTATCCAATCTGACGGCTGAAAATTAGAAAGGTGTGTGAGAAGTAAAAAAAAAAATGTAGATGTCACACCCCTAAAAATATTTAAAGTTAAATTATGAATCTACCCTCCAAAGTTAAAATTTTTACAATTACGTCATCGGGTTTCGTTTCGATTTCACATTCACATACATGAATATAGTTAGGAAAACCTTAAAAAGTATTAGAAATTGAATTTCGAGTCGAGACTCGAAAATTACTCAAAACACCCACTCAAGGGTAAATTGTCATTTCATGTAGTTCGAAAATAAAATACATTATTTTAAGGTACAAGTTATAATAATGAGAATCACAGTCTGAACATGCGCCGCCATCAAACCATACAAATTTGGTCAGTAAGTAACTGTAGAACAAGAGGCGGATTACATCCAACTTCATAAGCAGGGTGACATTAGATTTAGAAGAGAAAATTATAAAATTGAGTGGAAAAATTTTGGGAGAAGGATCAAGAGTATAAAAGAAACAAAAAGAAAGTGATATTAAAGCTCACTTAGATAAAGACTAAGTCAACAAAAATGGACTACTATTCATCACACTCGACTAGAAAATGAAAAGAGGAAGGGGAGGAGGAAAAACATTAGTGCTTCTCTTTCCTCTCCCCCCTTTGGCAACTCCTACTCTTGGCTCCCTCAGAAGGCTGGGTTCTAACAACCAACTCTCAAATAAATCATAAAACGATTCGAATATCATGAGATTATATTGCGGAGTAGGCCGAACAACACTTGAGCGCTACAAGCATACGAATGTATAGCGCATTTACTGGTTCCAAGTACAAAGGCAACAAGAGTACAAGATCAACACATAGAGAGTCAGATTCATGCACTGATTAATAGGAAAACTAATGAAAATGACTTGAAAACTTTGAGTTTTAACGATAAAGACAAAATAAAGGGTAAAGTGAATTAAGGGGGAGTTTTTCGTTAAAGTTCTCTTGATTAATTAAGGGGGAAAAATTGTTTGACCTCCTTAAGTATAATTATTGTCAACCTTATAACCAAGGACCAAAATATCGAAAATATCGCCGATATTTTCGTTTTTTTTAGTTACTGATATTTTAATGAGTATCCGATGAGTTTTCGTCAAAATATCGCGATATTATCGATATCGCGATATCAGCTATATTATCGCGATATGACATCCAAAAATTCTTGAAAATTTCTGAAAAGTCTCAATTTTGAGCATAGAGGGATTCGAACCCCTCCCATTTGACTCCCTAACGCCTTAACCACCATATCACTTATGTTGTTGTGATAATATGCTAAAATATTTATATATATGGTTTTGTTTTGAATTCTTTTTACAAGAAACAAATTTGCACATATTCCAAATTTTTTGTGGTATTATATTTTAAATTGTGTCAATTAATTACTTAGTCAATGGCATGTGGTTTTTAATTTTTCTATTTTTTATTTGGTCACTTACATGGTAGGGCTGGAAAAAATTCCCCAAACCAAACCGAAAAAGTCCCAAACCCAAACCGAAAAATCCCAAACCAAAACCATCCTGAAGTTCGGGAATCCCATCTTGAAAAATACCGAAATTTTCGATATGGGATTGGTTTCCAAATCCCATTTGTTTGGTAATCCCGAAAAATACCGAAGTATTCGGTTTCCTATTGATTTTTGGGTTTTGGTTCTTGAAAACCATTGCCATGGTTGCTGACTACTCTTCACAATACACTTACTCTACAAATAGAGATGATGAAGATAGTGAAAATTTTGAACCTCATATGAACTCTATGTGGTACTAAGTCACTCATGTATCTTATCATGCAATGTATAAAGTGTAAAATATTGTACTAATTCATTATATATAAATGATTATTGACACACCCCGTCCCGAAGGAGGGCATGTTGGCCGTCACGCGAGAGTGACGTAACCATTTACACAGTTCGGAAGCTTTAAAGAATACAATTACTAAGATATAACACCCAAGGGTGAATCCTACTTTTGTGAATTCTGTCAGAACACCGTTGGATTCCTCGTGGCCACCAAAGCTCTGCTATCATGAACCTGGAGGGGCGCAAAACAAAATTGAGTGGGTCAGTAAAACCAAAGATTTTTCCAAAACATTTCATTTAAAACATTTCTAACCCCTCACCGTAAAACCTGTATACTTTCCCAGAAAATAGTATATATAAAACCATATGAAATCTCAAAACTCAAATCCCAAGTCTGTAACATTTTTCAAGAAAAATATGCCATGCCATGAATCAAAATATAAATCGGGTGAAATAAGGAATCAATCGGAGACCCTGCAGTTGGTCCTATACGATTAATTCTATAGCTCAATATCCCACTCAGCCGGAGTCACCACAGTGACCTATACGGCTCTACTCTGCACATCACTCGGAACTACGTAAGGTAGTCTATACGATGAAAGGTGTAAAAATACGCTCTAGTGCTTCTCTCATCAATCATCAGCGCGCATAACTAAGGTCACCCACTAGTCGGAATCACGCCTAGTGATCTATACGACTAGCATGTCGGAACCCTCACATGGTCTGTACGACATCCACCTACTTGGATCCAAGGCGAGCGTGCGGTGTGGTGAATAATATAAGCACTAACACCTAGGGTGCAGGTTATGAGCTTAAAACGTCTCAACATCAAACAATTCAATGAATAATGAACTCACCTGACTTACCTGTGCCTCCACAGCACCATGCACATGTATGCATCATATATCAATCATATAATTCATATAACAATTCATATTTTCTTCAAATAATTCTATGCATGGCATTTGGAAAACATATTTTCAAATAAATGCATTTTCTGGGAAAAACAATAGTATATAGGTAATACGAAAACAAAACTGCCCACTCACCTGGAGTTTGCCCTACAACTCCCTAGCACAAAACACCAAGGCATCATGACGATCAGCGCCTAAAACAATAATCAAATCCAACCTCAGAATTCATATCGATAGAATATATAACTTATATCAAATACGTCACTACGTCGTTCGATCCGGAAGATCTGCCACTCAAATTTTAAATCCATAACTTCCAGAGGTCCACAATATATCTCTAGGACAACATCCTAAAATTTCATTACCATTCAACGGTCGGATCTCCGTCAATTAACAAAACTAAGTGACGGTTAACATTCTATATTATGGACTTACAACTCCAATTCCGGAAGATCCGTAAATCGGATTCCCAATCCGTAAGTTCCTATAATCCTTAAATATTACGTATTACAACGCATCAAAGTTTGGTGACGATCCAACGGTCGGATCGTCAATTCACATTTTCACCTAAATGCGAAAACTATAAAACGTTATTTAAAGCACCTAACCAACAATTCTTAATAACTTCTCATACGGTGCTCAATTTGGGTATATGAATATACCACCTCGACCTACTCGACGTCACGAGCGTCGGGAAATTTTTAGAAACAATTTTGGACCCCCCACGCGCCCTCACGCGCCGGCTAGGGTTCGGCCCTACGCGCAGGCCACGCTCGGCACGTGTCATCTTCTTCACAGGGCTCGCCGGACTGGTTTTTCCGGCGACCCGATTCCGGCCAAACTTTAAACCTCTTGTTCTCCTTCGTTTTTCACCCATTTTCTTCGTATTTTATATCAATTTGAAGCCCTAAGAGTGTACTATCACGTTGGACTAGTTTTAGGGTCTAAAAATCAAGAAATCTCACCGAGCAAAATCCAAGAATTCGGCCAACTTTGAAACCCACGATCCCGACGTCCAAAACTGTCCAACGAACGTCCTCGAGCTTCCTTAGGACCTCCTAAAGCCCACTACAAGCTTGGAATTCCCTGAAACACGACATTTAACGATTGCATGAACAATACCCAAAAATGGAGGTTTCGGATTCCACGTGAAATCGAAGGTTTCACTTCCCAAAACTAGTGCCAATGAACTCAGGACGTCAAAATGATGAAGATACATACCTTGGTTGCCTCGATCCGTCGAGTTTTGGAGGGTTTTGGGTGTGTGCCGTACGTTGGGTGTGTGTGTTTGTGTGAGATCGCGAGGGAGAGAGAGACAGAGAGTGCTACGGGAGGGAGAAGGAGAGAGAGGTCCTTTTGTGTGGTCCACCTTAATCCACACCAACCATATAACATCCCAACCAATTTAACAAAAAAATCAATCTTTGAAAAACCAACTTAATTATATAATTATCCCTTCCAACCTAACCAATATTAAACCATAATAACGCCACATACATACGTACCTTAGTACTCATCAAGGGTAATATAGTCATTTCACATTCCCGTCAAAAGCACCTCCAGGACAGGCTGTGACAATTATGGTGTGTTTAAATTTCTTTCATTAATTACTACATATTGTCTACATTCACAATGTTTGTCAACTCGCTATATAATCAACTTCAATAAGTTAAATCCATCCTGCAATGCATTTCCTTCCAATTTTTTGTGATAAACTAATAGATAATTGACTAAATAAACATCCTGCAAAGTTTCAATAAAAATTTCCAAGTTTTTCTTACAATTTCCGTGATTTCCATATTATTTTTATCGATATCGATAATATCCCGATATTTCCATCGATATTTCCGTGTTTTTGAATTACCGATATTTCCGATATCATCGATATTTAATACCTTGCTTATAACGCATCCAAAGCACGAAGCATTAATATATTAAGCATAACAAACATTTTGTTCTTGAGGATAATTGTATTTTATTTATTTTGATTGAGTTATTAATAAATTGAGTTTTTTATTATTTTATTATTATAAATATGTTATTATTCATAGAAAAGCAAAATGAATAAAAGGAAAATAAGATAGACCAAAAAACTTTCTTTGATTTGAACTCACCCAATCAAAAATCCTTCAATTCTCAGATCAAAAGAGAATAGAATAAACTATACTTTCATACAATATCTTAATTGAATTATATGTAATGATCAATAAATTCTGTTTAATTGAATGAAGACCAAGTTGTAACAAAGTTCTGCAACAAATGGATATATGGGAGGCACGTCTATACAACACTTTTCGGAAGCTGAATTTTGCTTTAAATATTCAAGTCTTAGTTTTTCGGGTGGTCCAATAATATAAAGTTAGGAAGGGCTTAATAAAAAGTTGTACACATGCTTTCTAATCTAACCTCCGACCAGGCTAACTAATATATTTCATATTAAATTCACTAACATGCAACTGAGATCCCCATGTTCTATTTTACTTTTTATTTTATTTTTTGGTCTTAAGTCATAAGTAGTGTTTTTTTTTTTCACACCAACGATAATGGGGAGGAGGAATCGAACCTTAGGTGTAATGGAAAATGCTATGATAATCAACGAGTCACAAGCAAGTAACGGATTGTTTAGGAAGATAGGGCTTTCCTCTTCATCTCACTACGTCTTGAGTTCAAACCCTCCGTCTCTCCTTAACGTATATTAATATTTTTTTTTTTAAAGTATGAATCATAAACCTCTTCTGATAAATAAGTATTTTACACCGAATAAATCACCAATTTATACAAGTAAATGTCAATAAAATGGAAATTACAAGAATAAAAATCAAATAACTAAAAACAAGGCAGATGGAGGTGATTATGGCATGACGGAAGTTGATTAAGGTTGATGGGGAGTTGATGGAGATAATTGAGCACAATTAACAAATGTGACCCATAAATGTGGCTACGTGTGATTCATAAATGCATCATAACCACACATCATATGAATATTTTTATTTATTTTTGGTTCTATATCACAAGGGAATATTGATTAGTCAATACAAATGTTAACATACATAAATATTTCCTTATTAAAATTACAATTTAGTTTTCAACTTACTCTGCCAAACTGTTTCCAAATTTTTTTTTTTTTCCCTTCTAAAGTTTGTATTATATCTCATATGTTCAGATTCATATATATAACCCTGCCCCTTATGTTCATGTCCAACTAAGGTGCGGTCCACCTGTCTGAAATTCAACCATTTTTTCTTCTGGTTTGTGCCGTTTAATTCATCACTCAAGAACACGACGATCGGACGGCAAAAATGTTACATTTTCTATGATCATGTTCATTTCTGGGAAATCTCTTCTTTTAGAAAGAGAAGACAAAAGTGTTTGAAGATCAGGAGGGAACTACTTCAAACGGTCGTCGGCCAACTTCAACAGTTCAAATTCAAACTCCATGCATTAAAAGGTAAAAATAAAGACTGTTACAATATACCATTTGCTTTTTTCAATCGACCGTTTGCTTTTAAATAATTTTCAGTTTTCAGTTGGTTTTTCACGCCTAAAAAATCCCTCCAAGATTGCTTTTTTGCTTTTAGTTTTAGCTGCATATCAGTCAATAATTTATTTTGGTCCTCTGATGAAAACAACGCATGACAAACCTCTTTTGCTTTTGCTTCAAAGCATAACAAAATTCGTACTTTTTTCTTCTTTTTGTTTGTTTCTGTTCATAGATTTGTCTTTCTGAATCTAAATTGTAGAACATAAACCAATTCCCAGGTTTCTTTTTTGGATTTTGAATCCTACCACAAACCCAAATTGTAACTTTCGTTAAATGACTAGTATTTGCAGGTTTTTGAGATTTTAGACTTAGACGACAAGTTTTAGAGCTGCAATGGAAAATTCACCAAGTTATGATGAACAATATGATCTGGGTTACCAGCCTTCACCTTCTTCTGTGGATCAAACTGATCATTCGCTTGCGGAAACTTCAACAAGTGGTGATTCTTTTATGTACCGCCGGACAAATTCAGAGACCTCGGCTTTCTCTGAGTCTGTGGATGACAGCAGCTACTCTGGTGAAGCTTCTCCTTGGTTCTACCCAAATGTAAAATCCAACCAGGCGTCTCTTACCAGACTTGGAATGAAGCTGCATAACAAGAATGCCTCTGATGAAACACTTCAAGATGACGACGCAGTTGATTCAGGTAGGTTTCAATAGTTTTGTTTATAAATAAGGAAATGATTTCTGCGCACCTTCCTTTTTTATGGCCTTTGGATTGAATAAATCGGAGGAAACGGAAATAAAGAGAGGTCTGCAGAAGGAGTAAAAACGTGTGCGGAAATCACTTCCCTCTCGAAATAACAATTTAAAAGCAGTAATAAGTAACTCTGTATGAAATTGGCAGAGCTTGAGATGATGAAAGAACGATTTGCAAAGCTCTTGTTGGGTGAAGACATGTCAGGAAGTGGGAAAGGTGTATGCACCGCGGTCACAATATCAAATTCGATAACCAACCTCTACGGTAAATTTCTCTATCTTCAAATTTTGAAGATGCATATGATTATGAAGTAAACATGTTGATTTGTCGATTTCAATTTCAACGGGTCAACTTTTCGGATATTCTGCAGCCACTGTGTTTGGACAAAACTTGAGGCTGGAGCCACTGAATCCTGAGAAGAAAGCCATGTGGAAGAGGGAGATGAACTGTCTTCTATCAGTCTGTGATTACATCGTAGAACTTATCCCCATATCACAAAACTTACAAGATGGGACAGAAGTGGAGGTGGTTGTCGAAAACCCGTCTTTTGTTCGATTAGAGTGCTATCTTTGCCTGTTTTTAACATAGAGTTCATTGGTTTTTCAGTTCATGAAAAGCAGGCCAAGATCTGATCTTTATATCAACCTTCCAGCTCTGCAAAAGCTTGACGCAATGCTTATTGTAAGACTTGCCTTGTGCACTAAAAAATGGCATATTCATTTAAACCCTTGGTTATTCAATCAAGCCCTGAAAGTACGTGAATTTTTTCTTTTGGCAGGAAGTACTTGATAGTTTCCAGGATACAGAATTCTGGTATGCAGAAAAAGGGAGCATGTCATCAAATTCAACGCGTACAGGATCATTTCGAAGGGTGGTTGTTCAGCGGAATGAGGAGAAATGGTGGTTGCCGGTTCCATGTGTTCCTCCGGGAGGCCTCTCTGAGAAGGCAAGGAAACATTTGAAACACAAACGTGACAGTTCTAATCAAATCCACAAAGCAGCCATGGCAATCAATAGCAGTATTCTTGCTGAGATGGAAATCCCAGACTCATACATGTCAACTCTTCCAAAGGTAAAGTCCTCAATCAACTAACATAAATATTGTTATGGTTTCGAAAACCCCTAGACTCCTCAGATACAAGGACGCGCCTGAGATTTTCGGGGTCTGAGACGAACAATTAAAATGGGGGCGTGCATGTTCACACGAAAAATAAAATGCAAGCACCACAAATTTCGGGTGATGCGTTGAGTCCGAAAATCAAATTACATTGTCAAAACAGAAGAAGGTATTTCGATTCTTTTGTTGATCAGGCGACACCCCAAATTTGAACATGAAACCTTTTTGACTTGAAGTTGGTGTGTCAATATTTAATTCTATAGGAGTAATATTGCAAGAACATCAACCAATTAATGCTAGAAAGCTAGGGAAATAATTTCCGCACTCTTTTATCCTTTTGCCCGCCCCTCTTTGTTTTTTATCCCCTAATTTCCCCTTGATTCATTCAATTTAAAGGTCAGAAATCAATACGAGTGCGCATGTGAGAAAACAAGTGTGCGGAAATCACTTTTTCTTCTACCCTAGTTTGTTTTGTTACGTGTAAAGTAGTAGGTTATATCTAACTTGGCTTTTCTCCCCTTCTACAAAACAATTTGTTTCTCAGAGTGGAAGAGCTTGTCTTGGAGACTCCATATACCGCTACATGTGCACCACAGACAAGTTCTCTCCAGACCACCTTCTGGACTGCCTCAACATAGCAACTGAACACGAAGCACTTGATCTTGCAGACAGGGTCGAAGCTTCGATGTACACGTGGAGACGTAAAGCGTGCATGAGCAACTCAAAATCTTCATGGATCATGGTAAAAGATCTAATGTCGGAAACAGACAGGAACGACAAGAATCATGTTTTGGCGGAGAGAGCCGAGTGTTTGCTGTTGTGTCTGAAGCAGAGATATCCTGAGCTCTCTCAGACATCCTTGGATACTTGCAAAATCCAATGCAATAAGGTAAGCACTCACACTGTCAATAAATCCATTTAAATCACACCAAAAATAGTCGACGGACTTCAAATTAGTTCACCAAACGGGACAGATAACATGACAATATCTTGTCAGAAAAACGAGTAAAACGCGATCACTTGGAGCACGGGTAATATTTTGACTAATTGATCGAAGTGTTTCTTATCGGCGGTTTTTGCAGGATGTGGGGCAATCAGTACTGGAGAGCTACTCGAGAGTGTTGGAGAGTTTGGCATTCAACATTGTTGCTTGGATTGACGATGTAATTTGTGTCGAGAGATCCGTGAGAAACCAAGACAAATAGAGAGACTGCGATGCAACCGAGTTCAACCATTCTTATCAAATCTACAGCTTGAATCAACGAATTTTGAAACAATTTAACGTTGGCTGCTTATTTACTTGTATTTTAAGCTAATTTTTAGTACTCGGCCATGAATTTGTACATTGGCATCCAGTAAAACAAATCAAACAAATTTCTAGGCTTGTTGTACAACTCCTATTCAGATATGAAATCCTCTATTTCATGAAGCTTGCAATGAAACACCAAAGAGAAACGAACCGGAGTCCTGGGTGCGGCCCCGGTTACGAGGACTTTGACATATTCCTGCCGGGAGAAAACTCGGCAGCGGACATGAACCGTGGATGGAGAGACTCTTTCCATTAAGATTATCGGACACAGAGCAAGACCGCGAAACCATTTCTACCATATCAAGAAAAGAAATCCGATAACATTTCGTTCACAAGATAGACAGCAGCATCGCACAATTAACGCTTTATACTTGCAATTGTAACAAATTCAACCGCAAAAGTAATTTTCGTTGGGAAGTAGTAAAGATCATGTCAAAATAGCATACACAAAATACTACAGCACCATTGCAACCTTGAACTTCCAAGCAGAGATATCTGTAGGAAATCACCATTACATATACGAATTGAATACACGGCACATACTAAGCGTTCATCACAACGAAACCCATAACATCCATCCAACAATACCAACGACAATGCTGGAAAAATACGCCGCTATAAAATAAGTCACAGCTGTTGGGATGACTAACTAAATAAAGTAGAAAGAGAACGTGAATTCGATGCATAGTCACTACCAACTGAAATTGAAGAATCAATCTTCCTGAAAATCCCAAGTAAACTATAAGCTACTTTGTTTTTCAATCTGACCAGATTAAACATGGACAAGACATCCAAATGAGGCTTCAACCATTCCTAAAGCTTATTTAGTACTACAAGACCGATAAACTACAGCAGGTGAGGTTGTTTTTCTGACACTGCAGTGCTCTCCCTTCCACTACTAACATCTACCAGTATTTCCTTGTTTCTTTGATTATATTTAACAAATCATATCCATCTTCAACGACAACACACGGGGAAAGGACCATTTTCAGACAATATAATAAATGTAAATGTGTATAATAATCAATAGACAATATAAACATGGAAATATGTAATATGCAAGTGAGTTTTTTGTTTGTGCAGGCACACGTTTGTGTGTACATGTGGAGGTGGGGGAGAGAGAGAGAGAGAGAGAGAGAGAGAGAGAGAGAGAGAGAGAGAGAACGTAGAGATTGATTATAAGGGGAAAAAAGAACAGCTACATATCATTCTGCAGATATCTTACTCAGATCAATTGGTAAAGTGAACAAATCATCTATATATACAACAGACCTCTGAGCAGCATGCGGAGGTGCACAGTTGGATGGGGGGTGATCGAAGGGTTAGTAGTCAAGCAGCCACAAGATCCGGTTGTATGGGCTGAATAAGAGCATCTCCAAATTTCTTCCAAAAGGACCCTGTGCGTCCCCCCAAAAAAATTCCCTCTCAACAGATTCTCCATCATCAAAGAAATGGACCCACACAACTCGGTGATACTGATACCAATTATGCACAGTGAATGTAAACATTAAGTTACCTGCTGAGGGGGTTCTCATTCCAGACAAAATCAACAACAAAATTTTCTTTTGAACTCAGCTGTCATCATCCACAGCACCAATGTATGTGAGATCCTTTCGTCTCACCCTCACGGCCCCCTTGAGCCAGCTAGATGCTCGAAGATTGCCATGGTCCGCACTGCCTATCAAAGCACTGCTACTTGAAGATGGGCCTGAACCTGCACCATCTTCCAGCAGTGTCCATGGGTCAATATCCATATCATAATCCTGTGATGGCAATGGTTTAAATTTCCCTGGTATGTTAGTTACTGTCCGCGCCAGAGGAGCCTGATTTCTTTGAGGTGGGTGTGAGCTTCCAGCATGCAACCCAGAAACCGATATGCTGGGTTGAAGAACGGCCAAAGCAGTATCTGGAACAGGTGGTGGTTGGCAAGAGACAAGGCGCTGAACAGAAGGGATAACCACTGGCATTGCAGTTTGGATACGCCAGCGAATAATTTCAGGAAGTTGCATACGATCTAAGTCTTTCTGCATTCACAAGTACACATAAGACAGGTAGAAAACCAATTACCTAAACTGAAATTCTTAAATCAATATTAACTAATGAAAAGACGATGGCAAAAGTGTACTAACACTCAACTAGACACGCAATACATAAACAGATATTTTTTAATTTAATTAATTTTGTTGAAAATCCCAACACAGCTATATTCATGCAGTAAGGTTCATGGAATGCAAACTTATAATGCCATATACATCACTTGACATAACTTCAAAAGAGGGGAGTGGGGAAGGACTTTGAAACAATGAAAACTAAAATTGAAACTGACGGTACCCCACTCTATATAGTGGTAGAACTTTGGCACTTTCTTTTTCCTTTCTTGGAGTGCAGAGTAAGTTCAATAAAGCTTACAAGAAGTTTGTAACGTAACTTATAACATACCACTACTACTTCCAAAAGAGAAGCACTTTAAAACTTTGCCTTCCCTCCCTTCTTTTATTTTCTTTCCTATTTTTATTTTTTGTAGGACACGGTAGGGTTGAGGATATGAAGAAGGTTACAGAAGACCAAACCTGCAAATTATCTGCCAGTTCACGATCAAATGCAGCTAAATCTTTTCCCCCCTCATTCGTTGACTTAGTATACCTCAACCAACTTGGCTGGCAACTGCTTAACAGCCCATGCAGAACGAACAATAATTGGTCAAAGAGACTTTCATTTGACAATTCTGCAAAAGCTGCAGAGGCAGCTTCTGTTGAAGACTCTGCATCCCTCTTAGAGAAAGTACTCTGCATGATATTGAAGCATAGGTCTGCACCCTCGTGCACAACTCGGTTTCCTAGAAGACGTAGTACTACAGAGGCAAGCCCATGCCTCATGTTCCGGCCAGATGGCTCCCTGACAGATCCAACATGTTTAAATTAGTCTATCTGGTGAACATATTCAGCATTTATCTAATCATGAGAAAACCATCACAACACATACCGCATACAAATGTTGAAAAGGTTACACTAAACCAAGCAAGAACTTCATCTTACAAAAGGCATGTATATCTAGGCTAAAATAACAAAAATTACAACAGTCGGGGCAACTGAAGAGCCTGAGAATACACCAAATATTTTAGTGATAGAAAATTATAAATGGCATAAGAAAGGAAATTTCTTGCTTTTAACTATATAGAACAACAAATGTATTTTTTCATTTCAGATCTTTCTTACTTAGTTATGGTTGGATTCTTGGAAGGATAAAGTACTAGCTGAAATCATTAATGAATGTCAAGAGGATATTGCATCACAAGCAAACTCTTAGCTAACTTGGTACCAAGTTTTATGGGGTTGAAGTGTCTTTTACCCTACAACATTTCTATGCATAGAGAACATAAAGAGAAGCTCTCAAATTATCCTCCTGATAATCATCCTTACAGAAATTTCAGTTTCTTTACTACCTGATGCATCCTATATACAAGCATCAATATACTCATAATTCACATCTGTTTACATCCTTACACGATTACAAAAGACAAAATGTATCAAAAAACAGGTTATTAAATACGCAGTCGAACTAGATTGTTTAGAAAAAGAGATTGAGACTGCATAAGCAAGAAAAAGGAACCGAATAGATATTCAAGAAGCAAGTCTTGCAACACCATAGCTGCCCCTCAAATCACAATTGGATGAACAAGGTAATCAAATAATCACGCTTCAGTGACCCTAATATGGAAACAATCAGCAGCCTGGGAGATACAGGCAACTGCTAACACAAACAGGCACATGCTCATGGAAACAAAATTACAATTCAAGACTTCACCATAAAAAGATTGTACAATTACCTGTCTGTGCAAATGATAGGAAGCAATCTTAAGAGCAACTGCAACCGAAGTGACACAGAAGCTCGCAAAGCTGCAGGGGACGGTGGACCAGAATCAGCTGCTCCTGCTGCACGCCTAGCTAATCCAGGACTGCCACCCCTTATACCTTTGCGGCTATTTCCTTTGCTTGTAGGACCTTCAACTCCAGAAGGAGTTGGTCCGGCTTGCTTATTTGCCCCACGAGTAACTGGACTAACTTGTTGCTCAATACTA
This sequence comes from Malus fusca, assembly GCA_035220775.1. Classification (NCBI taxonomy): domain Eukaryota; kingdom Viridiplantae; phylum Streptophyta; class Magnoliopsida; order Rosales; family Rosaceae; genus Malus; species Malus fusca. Next base: position 21,435,016 of record CM069065.1, on the reverse strand, counting down.
CCCAACTGCTTGATCAAATCGTTTGCAAATGTATTGCGTGACTCATCAGAACTTTGATCTATACATGGAAGAAGTAATTCAATGAGAGCCCTCTCTGTCACATGCTGCTGAGTGACATTGTAGCTTTTAATGTCCAATGTTTGAGTGGCCCCTTTCCCATACTTTTTCGAGTCTGTTCCCTCTTCAACCATCTCACCCTCTTCAAGGGAGGTGACTTCAAACTTTCTCTTATCTCCCCTGTTTGTCACAGGATCAGCATCATAACTACACCATCCCCACGGCTTCCAAAATTGGGTCTTAATTGAGAGACCCTTACTTTCAGCAATATTAAGAAGACGTTGTCTAATGGTTTTTCGTCCATAAAGAACATCTGAGCCACCCAGGAACCATTTGACCTGCAACAACATAGAATCTGCTAGTGATCTCCCAAAAAGATGAACCACATCCGAGAAAAGGGGTGCAGCATCAGGTCTGACTAATAACCTTGTAAGGATGATCTCAATGAAATGTTTCTCATTCTCGGAGGCAGCAACCTTTTCAGGACTAGGCAATGACGACCGAATGGCATCCATTAAAGACACATCTTGAGTGTCTTTAAGTTTTTCAACGAGGGCTTGTTCATTCAAAAGGAGCCTAAGCTCTACCCACTGCCAATGAAATTTCGCAGGTTGCAGGGTATCTAAAATATGTACAAGCTTATCTACAAGCTTTGTTTCACGCTCTGCAAATTGGACTTTAGACTCACCATGTCCAGAGACCTGATTTGCTTCAACCTGTGTAAATGAAGAGTGTGGCATCTTACAATCCATTATGGCATTTAGAAAAAGCCTTGCACGTAATGGAATAAAAGCCTCGGATTTTTTATGCATGTCTGAACCATTTAACTCTAGCATGGCTGCAAATTCAGCATCACTACCATCTGCAGCTACAAGATCATAGAAACCCTGACTATCTCTCAAACACACATCACGAAAAGGAGAGTGCTTTATAGCATCACCTATAGCTGTTGTTAAAGATTGATATGATTGGTTAAAATCATCCCGGGCTGCAAAGCTAGTGCTAAGAAGGAATGGCCGCCACATAACAAAAGCAAATATTGAAAAAGCAGGTGGAAAAACCAAATCAAGAGGGAGTATACGCTGCAACCTCGAAAGAGCTATTACAGAGGGTTCACCCAAGAGTTCCACAACCAATCCATCAGAGACTGTTCTGCAGTTTCCAATGAGAAGTCTAAACCAATGCACATAAACTTCAAGCGAGTAATCACCCTTAAATGCCCCAGCAGAACGAGCATTGCCATTAGAGTTGGATCTACTACTCCTTACAAATTGAATTACATCCAACCTTTCCTTTAACCTGAATACAGTCACCAATCTCTCCAAGCTAGTAACTCCTTGAACAACCGCCCCGACGACTAGTGCAGAAACAGCAGCTGCAACTTTTATTGTCCTCCCAAGAACTACTTTACTATTGAAAATGTCATTAGACATATTAGTGTTGGAATCATGGGATTCAGGGGAGGAGTGATATTGATTTCGAGGGGCCTTTCCAGGAGCAAAAACCCCAGCAAGAGCAGAACAAGCTTCTGTCGCAAGAGCTACCTCAAACACACGGGTTTGGCGCTCTCCAAGAGCTTCCTTAAGGAGGCATAGGCAACTTATATGGATACGCAAAATACGCCTAGCAAAGTTCAAGGAATCAGTGGCAGATGGAAAGGTTGAATAGCTACCCCCTGCTCTAAAATCTGGAACCTTTGCTATAGTTAGCCCTACATTACCCACAATAGCAGAAATGGCAGAAGACACCAAAGATGGATCCCCTTCTTGAGCAGCACCACCAGTTTGCCTAATGCAGTCCATCAGTTCTGTAATTACTTTTTGAGATATCTGATATCCATCGTCCCATTTATCAACAGGAGGGCCTTTAGGAGCACCAGCAGCAAAGAGCTTTCTCTCTTTCCCAAAAAAATACTGAAAGGCGTCATCAACATTCACATTTCGTTGCACTATTTCTTTCATGTTTAAACCCACCCTGGATAACCGGACCCCACTAATCTTTTGGCGGAAAAAATCATCAAGATCTTCGACTCCGGCTGGAACACCAAGCGGAAACCCCAACTCTCCATCCACTGACTGTCCAGACTCAAGTTCAGAAAGAAGTCTCTTATCGCATGTTGGCTTGAAACTCTTTTCCCATTCAACGACACTAGCTACATTGCTGTATCGCTTCAATAAATACCGACTGTATGCTAAGGCAGCTGAACCTGAAACTCTTCCATTAGATGCCACTACGGCTGAAGCACGATGCATTGTAACAGACAAGACTTCTGGAATAAGATCTGTAGCAATAATTATGTTCTCATACCTGAACCAAATCCATTGTTAGGAGACAAAACAGAATCTAAAGTAGAATGCTTAAGGAAAGTGTTTACGTCAAGTGACAAGCAGATAAGAGGGGAAATTTGAGGGGGCACATACTACTAGAAAGTATTAGACAAGGATGTTGATGATGCTATAAGTACATGTAATTTTTTTTAAATTTGAACAAACAGCTTCCAAAGATGGGAGTATTTGCTGTCATGAAAACTATTTCATACAGGATTGATAAGTGTATGTTTCTAAACAACTTCAATTCAGGTGCAAGGTTACAAATACTATAAGAACAAGTGTACTAATTTTAGTTGGAAAGAAGAAAGCAAATTATTCCGACTGTCTTACACTTGCTATTAAAAAAAATTAAAAAAAGGGGGCTAAACTTATTTGAATGTGGTTTGTACAATAAGCTCTCAAGATTTTAACTTCATTTCACTTATTCTATCCACTTCCAAGAAAATCAAAAGGTGAACCTCATGCCTGCACACTAAAAGTCATTTTTAAAGAGAAAAATGACAAGAGGGAAGGATAAGTAACTCTGCAATCAGAGAAGAGAAACAGACTTATCTCAACATTGTGTATAAAATTTACAGGATATAAAGATCGAGAATGCACCTTCGGAGTGATGATACCAGAAATGCCTCCCCCAATTCACACACTTGATTTTCAGCATTTCTGGGCAACAGCATAATGTTCCTCCCACTATGGATTGTAGAACTAGGGCCACTAACCTTTGGCAGCAACCAAAGGAGAAACTTGACTGCTGAAACTAAATCATTTGAAACATCCATCAAATACAGTGCAGCAGAAAGTTCATCTTCACCAAGCTTCCACCGCATGGAGCTCCTATCATCAACAGATGTGAAAGTCCTACCAAATTGGCCAACCTTCGCAATGGTCTTTTCAGTCTCTTCAACAAGCTGCCTGATAACAGTCATCATCCAAACCGTAATTGTCCTCTTCTCTACAAATTGCAGCCGCTTTAAAGCTTTTCCAATTGAAACAATATCCCCACCATGGTTCATTTTGGTTGGATCTATAGACTTCGGGGTTTCCCCCTCAACTCCACTTTTATGATGTGGACAGCTTACTTTATTATTGCATACATGACTCGTAGATGCTCCCTGGCTACCTTCAATCCTAGCAGCTGCAAGTTGAGCTAGACTTTGAGTTTTACGAACTATCTTCTGCCGGTTCCTAGAGACCTGTTTGGTTGATTTAACAGATGGATCAACCTTCAATGGCTCCAAGGACTTAGGTCTCTTCCTCATCCACCAGGTATCTTCATCATCTGAAGGAATTGAAAATTTTCCTTGGATGCATGAGCTCCTTTCGCCACTCACTTTTTGCCTCTTTGCTCTTCTGCATTCTTCACACCCAGGGGTGCCTTCTCCCAGATCCATCTTGTTATAGATTGACCCAAAAGGCCTCTTAACACTCCCGTGGGATTCATCAAGCCCTGTATCCGTTGTTGAGGATGAACTATTTGGGAGTTGCAAAAGAACTGATATTGCTTCCTTTAGTTCTTCGACATCAGCATCAGTCTTGCCACTTTTACTGGCCACTTTTACTGGCAAACCACCATCTTTTCCAGGAATGGGATAATTCTTTTGCTTCAGAACAGACACATTTTTATTTTGATCAGAGAGAAGCCCACGAAGTATTAGGCGGCGCTCGGTTATGTAGAAGTTCATGGCCTCTGAAAGTTGTGGCCCATCGGCAATCCCTGCTTCTTCCAAAGCATCATGCATAAAGAGCCCAGGCAACAGCTTCAAGATACGAAAATGCCTCTTCCGCCGGTCTACTTCAACCACCAGTCCATTCATATCCATAATCCCACTAACTATCAGCTGCCTAACATAAGCATGAGGATTAAAAATACCAGACCGGATAAGTTCAATTAGAAGTAGTTGAAGGCGCTTCAAACCTTCTCCTTTGCCTGCTTCATGTTGATCAATCCAACACACTATGATATCGTGTAAAGGACCAGGGCTCTCGAATATATTTGACGATTTCATACTTCTTTGATCAACATTTTTTGGTTTAACCTCACAGGAATTTCCCAAGGAAACTCTGACAGGAAAATTGTTCTGCTGGGTAGAACCTTTTGCAACACTACTGACTCCAAGGACGCTGTCATTCTTACGTTGAGGTGAACTTTGCAAATCTCTTATCTTTAGCTTCAAAAGCCTAGTAACAACAAATACCTGAGAGAAATCCTTTTTGCCAGTAAATTTCAGCTCACAAGGTGGGGCAGTCCTAAAATCCCTGAAATCACATGTTGCCCACTCACAGAGGAAAAATACAGAGCAAACAAATGACAAGTTTGCAGTCCCAATCCACTTCAATGAAGTTCGTAAACATGGACTAACTCCTGCAATCCAACTTTCACTTGCAACTCCATCACAAGGATCTTCAAACAGAAATCTATAAGCCCCTCGAACATCTCCCTGCACAAGAGATCTATCTAGGGCCTGTACAGCTTTAGCTATACTATGACCTGGATAGCTAGGCCTTGCAGCCTTTGCAAGATTTTCAGCACATTTCTGAATAGATGAAACAATACGATCAAAAGCCAGGGACTGATATTGAGTATCAAAAACTTTGCTTCTTACTGTAGAAGCAACTTCTGCTGAAACATTTTTAATCTTTGTTGCATCCTCAGATATCTTTGGTAATCCATCTTTTGAAACATAGGAAACTACAGAGGATGGTAGAGGAAAGCAATCCAAAGCTACAAACGTATCAGGCACAGCAAGTATTAAATAGCGAAGCATCTCAACCAAAGCAGACACTATGTACCCCCTACGGGAGTTATCTACAAGATCTGATCCACCTTGAGAAGGTTCGGCAATGAAACGAACAGCTACTCTCACAAGATTGCGCACATATGTTTGAGATAAAACAACAGTTTCCAGAACACCATAAATAATAGGCAAAAACAACTGCATAATCTCAAGCAATTCTTTATCCTGCAAGTCAACAAATATGAATATAAGAGGCATACTCAGATAACTTAAACCTCAGTAAATAATGTTTAAAAAAATAAACACATAAAAAAGTAATACCTGTAGTTGACTTAGAACCCACTCAATGATGAGTGTAGGAAGAAGCAGCCCCTCGGCATGATGCCATTGCAGAAGCCGCACCACATACCACCACTTGAAATGTACGGAAGGCTCCTCACCATCAAGGACTGCTGATGCTGGATCACTCCTTAGTGGCAGTGACGCAGTATATAAAGTTTGTGGTGATCTATCTCTGTTGTTTGAACTGGAATGAGATTTATTTCTCGAGAATAACTCATCGAGAAGGTACTGCAGATACTCAATAATATCTTTTGTCCAAAGCTCTGTGCGGGACAACTGAAGTTTATCAGATGTCCCAGATGAAAAACTGGTAGAACCTGGCCTGACCTGCAGAAAATACAGAAATAATATGGTGCAGTGTCAGCTACTTTCCAATATGAGAAGTATTGGCAAACAGGTTATGATCAAAACCCAGTTCAGTTATGATTGTGCGGGAATACCTACCTGATTAAGATAAGTTACTTTAATAAACCAAGTTGCTCTCAGCAATGGAACATTATTCCTTGTAAGAACTTCAAACAAAGATCTTTTCCTATACCCATGAGGGACATGATCAGCCAATGAACGCAAGCGCTTGTGTTGTTGTGATAGACCCTGGAAGCGAATGAGAAATATATTATAATCAGATTATAAACAAGAATAAATAGAAAGACTTATCGAGTCATGGAATTCAACAACAAAACCAACTTAGTATTTCATGGGAGACCCTCCACTTGTTTTTGGGGGATACCTCTTCATCCTTATCAAATTCTCACCGCTATGTGGCCATACTAGGTTGTCATCATTTTGATGAACCATTGTGTTTAAATACATTTGACAAGTTGATTGGGTATAGATAATAAAAACTGTGGCCCTCATTTTGCTGCCCTCAACAAGACATTAAGATGTTTGGCAAGAACCAAGTCACCATATCACAATGCTTCTTATTTGCATAAGTTGACAGTGTAACCAAATGGGTAATAGCTACTAGCTATTTCTATATTTCAAAGTTTCCCAAGCAAAAGTGCGCAATTAGAAAGGAGTGCACGGTATATGCCTTTAATCTTTCTATACAAAAATAAGGTTAACATTTATTAGAAGCAACTATGTATTTAAGAAAAGAAAAGGCATACCTCAATCCATTTTTTTCGCAACTCTTCACCACAGGGCTTTTGTTCAGGAAAAACACCTGGCTTTGACAACAATGAATCAACAAGAGGAACACCGTACACTTGACCAGCCTGCCATGCAAAAAAAAATAAACATACAGCAGTCCATAATGTGACATCAGTCATATAGCACCCCCCAAACCACTTTAATGCAAAAGCATATGGCAATATGCATTTCTGCGGCAGAAGAAATTTCCTAAACAAAAAAAAAAACAGCTGAGCCAGGATAAACTACCTTCCTCTTTTGAGCCCGGGATTCATTGATAGCCCTAAAACGTTTTTTGATGGCCTGGAAATTAAGACAACCCAAAATATCATATAATCTACTAGGATTGAAAAATACATGAAACCAAAGAAAGTGGTAGACAAAATCACTATCAAAATAGATATAGCCCACACAACTTTCCAAACTAAGTGAGTACCTCTTTGCACCTGAAGACAAGAGGCTTGCCAAAAGCTTGAGCCTCACTCAGAGAAACCTCTCTAGATTCCTGGAAAATTTGGCAAGCGAAGTCATCGTAAACAGCGATGTGTTTGGACCCACAAAATTTTGAATCACAAAATACCGTAACAAGATTAATAGTAACAATAATTATTGTTATCCAATACGAGCAGACCATATAAAAATGGCCTTCAGCATTAAAATATGCAGCATAAATGCTTATAAATTGAAAAGGACAAAAAATGACTCTTCGAAGAAGTGTAGAACAAATGGTTATAAGGAATCAACTTTGGTGGGTTTTTGTGAAGAGAGAACTATAGTGGGTTTTCAGATAGGTAGTCTTTCTTAAGAATTAAGAGCATCTTGATATATTTCAACCAATTAGTAGAATATAAAATTGTACCTCAATTCCTTCAACAGTCTCTCTGTATCCAGCTTGCACGTATTCCTTGGTAAGAGTCTCCTCTGGGCAATTTGGCGTTTGGGGGTGAAAGTCAGGTGGCCCAAGTCTGAGATTAAATACAATGGAAATGACTTATAACTGAGAACCACAATCAGCAGACATAAATTTATGAACAAAAAATATAAAAATAAAATAAACATAACATTTTGAAAATAACATATAAGTTAGCATATCCAGCAGTAAAAAACTCCTACAACCTGTTTCATTTAAGTAAGTATTATAATAAAATAAAAAAAGGAACTCGAGACTGTAACAGCACATAAAGTCTCTTCTTTACAGATATTTCAAGAAAAGGGCACTAATCTTTGTGAACATTACCGGGTATTCAAAGGGTCTTTATCACACTTCAATTTGTAAGGGTTTAACTGCGATGTGCGCCTGCATAGTTGAAAACAGGTCACCAAATTTTATAACAAGGAAACAGTCAACTTATCAATAATCAAAAGATTGAGTAAGAAAACCTAAGTTATACATCCATTATAGAGAAAATATAATATTGGAAATGTTAGAAGTTGCAAAATTTTGAGCCAAACTAGCCGATAAATGATGACGTAATAAATATCATTTAAATTTTTATGAGAACACACTATTCATTAAAAAAAATAGAAAAGCTAGACAATAAATACCATTGAAATTAAAATTACAGTATGACCTAAAACAAAAGACTTTTTTCCATGAAAGAGAATGTAATGCACCATATTTGTGGAGCACATTTACCTAGAAGCTAGAGGTAAGTTAGGCAATGCAGCCGATTCAGCTCGGGTAGAATCCCTCCCTGATGTCCCACCTATTGTTGTGTTGTTAACTGCACTAGTGCAGCCAGTGGCATGATACCTTTGCATTTCTCCCAACTATCATCGGCATACTGTCCCCAGCATCGAACTGCTACAAGAAGCTGCCAAGCTAGACCACTAAGTTAAATCATGGTTGCCCCATTAATTCTGACGAAAGCCATCACCAGAAGAAAGTACAGTTACATTAGTTGAATGAAGAAATACAAATTTGAGATGATAATGGATGCAACCCGGTTCCCCCGTTAATTCTGATGAAAGCCATCACCAGAAGAAAGTACAGTTACATTAGTTCAATGAAGAAATACAAATTTGAGATGATAATGGATGCAACCCGCAAGGATTCACTTCATGAGTGTAACATATGCAAATATTATCAGTCATAAGCTACATAAGGATTCACTTCATGAGTGTAACATATGCAAATATTATAAGTCATAAGCTACATAAGGATTCACCTCATGAGTATAATGTATGCATATATTATCAGTCATAAGCTACATAATGCAAATTGACATTCCTTCAAGGCAAAACTCTCTTCTAGTAAACATGACATACTCTTTCAGACCCTATGATGAATCGCATGGTATGCATAATGTATGAACTTCAAGGCACAATTTATATATAGACGGGACAGATGGAGTATGGAGCAAAAGAAGTTTAGTTCTTAGAAACAAGTTACAATGAAGATGGATGATTCGAAAAGTGTGATTCAAGTACAGAATCTATTTGTTGCTGATTAGTTATTACAGTCTATTGTAAACCTAATCCTACAAATAATGTTGAAAATTTGACTTCTAAAGCTTCTGGCACTAAAATTTACAATTATCAGGTATTTACAGTTCCGTGAAACTTTGCTCCCTCCAATATAAATCATGAAATAGTTTGGAGTTCCAATATGAAGAAAAAAAACACCACCTCTACTAAAGCAACTAACATATAGAATTTTACACAGGCATGTTCAGGCAAAACATATCTAAGAAATGCCTAAAGTTTTGATTTTCTCTCGATGAATAGTAAGTTCATTTAGGAGTATTCGAACCTAAAATGAGATGCGCATTTGCTTAAAGTTGCCAAACTTGATATAATGAACGAAACGTTAAATTCCTAGAGCAGCTAATAAAATCTTTGGCCTCGTAATTCGCAACCCAGTTTCATAAAGTTCATATTTTTCACATTACACATATACGTAAATAATAAGTCCCAATTTTCAACATGGCAAAAAAAGCAACAGAACTTAACCCAAACAATTCGATCTGCAATTCTTTATCTAAAACACATTAGAAATTTCAAATATTTAAACTGCAAGCTCAATCGGTTATGTGCCCAAAAAAGAACATAACAATTTTCAAAACAAGGTAATATTAACAATACCAAACCTAAGCACTAATACAACCCTAAATCTGCTATTGAGCCAAAGAATTTCAAAGAACCCTAAATCCGAGCTAAGTTCCAAACGGTACTGAAACAAATTCGCATTCCGAATCATCGAATCTAACACCAAAAGCACCATAAATTGCAGCTAGGGTTTTGAACAAAATACCAATTTCCACACGGGAGAGCTATTGCGGGAGCTTAGCGAATTGGGTTTTCCAGCAGCAAGTGAGGCTAGGGTTTTTATGGCAATGGGTGTAAAAAAGGCGAAGACTTAGGGACAAAACTGTATAATAAAATAATGAAAAAGATTTGGGATTGCAGAGGCGTGGCTCTGAAAGGTTTGAGATTCCAAGAGGAAGGATATGGGTTTTAGAGAGAGAAAGTTGTAGAGAGAGAAAGTTGGGAAGAACTGAACAAGGGTTGAGGAGTTTGACTCTTTTAATCTTGTTGCTGATGATGACGATGATGCGTCCGTTGCTTCCTGGGTTAGAATAAAGAGGAATGGATGGGCGATCTGGAGCTAGTAAGTCATTATAAAATTATTTTCTGCATTTTTTACCTTTTGTTCCAATTTTGCCCTTGTCTTTCTTCTTTGATTTTGCTAGATTGCCGCAGAATGGCAACTTTTGAGGGGGTATAATGGGGATAAAGTTGGGATACCCTAATTAAGCTGAATCAGATTACAAATATCTTCTCGATACAAAGTGTGTGTTTTTCTGCGCTTTTACTAGAAAATTGGTGATCTGCATCCTCATGTTTAGGATTTGGTAAGAAATATACAAAATTTAAATGAATTTATGGTTTGATTTGATCCACATCCACGCCAAGTTTAACATGATGCTCATAATTAATACTTCATCTTTACATGGTAGATTTCTTTCTCTTATGGTGGGTTGATGGACAGATGTCGAAAAATGAAATAATTGAGTCGGTAACTGAGTTAGTTTATTCGACAAGTGAGTTGTTACACACTTAGGAACTGGTTTGATTTTAGGGAAAGAAAGTAATAATTTTCAAACATTTTGTTTGGTATTCTTTAATTTATTTACGCCTAACATTGAAGAAATTTGCAATACAAATTAATTGAAGGATTAGCATTATCATGTGTTATGCATTTGAATATTCTACTATAGTTTTCACCAACAAATTTTGTTACTTTTCAAGGTCAAAGTATGGAAAGTAAATACTATTTTGGATTTAGTTATTCTCCTTGGTCCCTAGGACAATATTAGAGCTTCCACAACGAGTGACTCTATATGGAGTTGAAAATGTTGTGAATATAACCTAATTTAGAGCTTCGAGAACTTTTTGGGGCTCTAAAAAAAAATCTTTCTCAATGAGGGGCTAATACCTTTCTAGCTTTATATGGGGCTAAATATGTATTTATATAGTAATTTGATTACGTCAGGAACTTTATTTTTGTCTTAACTTTTCTTAGGTTGATTTTTTGACATGTTATCTTAAGTTTTTGGCTTATTTTTAGCTACACCCGCTAGAACTCCATTTTAATCTCACTTTGCTCCCTGTAACTCAAAAGTCGTCACTTTACTTCTTGAAACTCAAAATTCGCTTCACTTTGCGTCTTGACCCCTATAACTCGATTTTGATCTCAGTTTGCCCCCATAAACTTGAAAGTTGTCTCTATAAAACTCAAAATTCGCTTCACATTACCTTAGATCTATTCGTTTCTTTTGTAGATTTGATTTGGGCGAGTCAGGCTAATCAATTTCTTTTTATTTTATTTTTTTCATCTCTTCAATTTCTTTAAACTTAATATGCTCTAATTGTTGAATGTTGACGCATAATGGAGACTTATAATCAAATTTATTACACATGTGGCATATTGGGTGTTGGGTCTCATATATGTTTTAGGAGACAACCTATAAGTTTTAGGTAAAAGAAAGAGTCAACAAGTCAAAGTGGAACGAATTTTGAGTTTCAATGAGTAAAGTGGTGACTTTTAAATTATAGGGGGCAAAGTAAGATTAAAATGAAATTCCAGGGCCGTAGCTAAAAGAAGCCTAAATTTTTCTTATGAACTTTTCGACCTAAAAAAATTTTAATTCTGGCAAAGTTAGATTTTATTACTTATGCACCGTTGGATTAGATTCTCTTATCTCAAACTCAATTGTTGGTTTGTTTCTATGAAATCTGACAATATAAGATTTTATTTCATAACAACCATTGGATTTGTTTGTTTATGCTTTCAAATAACAAAATTGTAATGCCCTTACAATTTAGGTATGTTGTTTATTTATGTTTTCAGTTTAGGTCTCTAAACTACCAATATTCATTGCATCACTTTTCAATGTAGAAAATTAACACAAAGCACAGTATCTTTTTCTTGATCAATAACACAAGAAATAGCCTTTTGTTTATGTTTTCTTAATAAACAAACGGTTAAAAAATAAATCGTTGAAATTATTTTTGGAAGTAGAAATTGAGCCTACCCATTTCTAAACTAAAAACAAAAAAAACCAACATTGGGTCCTCAATTGTTGCGGGTCCCTTGATTTTTGGGGTTAGATATAGCCTAATTTTTTGCTACCTAATGAGTGAAGTTGCTAGCTCATGTGGTGGATGTAACCCCATTTTTTTGCCCATTGAAGATGAATTTTTTTTCACTAAAGCTACAAATGTAGCAGCCTCAAAAGAAGATAAAGCCTCCATCAAGGATGCTCCTAGGACACCATCATAGATGAAGGGCAGTGATGTAGGTTTCCATTATATGCCCTAAAAGCAAGTCCACTTGTTATCCAAAGGGCAAGGTATGAGCTGTAAAATTACTCTTTCGTCCAAAAAACCACTTTCAGCAGTTCATTTATGTGGAGGGCAATTGGTGGGCCATGCAAAGCCTACCAACTGCCTTTGCAATTTAAGTCTAGCCTTACACCAGTGAACAAGCTGATGTCGATGTGACATTATGCCGGTGGAATTGGGTGTGATTTGACCACATATGCGCGTTCTCCAGCTTGAGCAGGTGCTTGACCTTGTATTGTAAACGTTCAATGCTTGGACCTTGTGCAGCATCTTTAACATTAGCTTCTTGCAGAGTTGGGAACTAATGAACCTTTTGATTCACATATTGTTATCGGCATATTGCTGTCTAGAAGAAGAAGAGATAAAGTTTGGGTGGTAGGAGGAAATTGGGTAGTGGGAGGAAAGGATAGGGAGAGAGCTTGGGTGGAGTAGAAGAGTTTCTTGGGCTTTGTAGATTCGGTGAGAAAATTAGGCGGTGGGAAGAGGAGAGAGAGAGTTTCGTCGAAGAAAAAGAATATGGAAGAAGTAAATGAATGGTCTGTATGTATTTAAAATTATTAGAGTAAACGCCCATGCACATATAAAATATTTAAAAAATATATTTGTGAACAACAATTGCCTTTGTTCTTGCCTTGCTCTTGCTAAATGGATGGACTTGCAAAAAAGCAATTATTTTTTAAGAGAGCTATTTACATGTCATTTCCCTTGCTTTGCTCTTGCCCTTTCCAAACAGGTAGACTTCCTCCAGATGACTATATATGTCTCATCCTTAGAGATGTACATGCATTTGGTTAATATCATACCTTTTTTATAACATACTTCTACTAATAACAATGAACTTTTAGGCTTCCTTTCTCCATTTATAACATGAGAGCTTACTTTCAAAGCGCGAAAATGCAGAATTCTGCATGCTTGCAAATAAACACACACGCACAGATAGAGATATATATATATATATATATATATATATATATATATATGAATTGGGGCATTACATATTGATTGTCCAATGCACAAGTTGACGTGTTTTTCATGATAATTGATCAGATAATCAAGATTAGCATGTAAAAGTGTAGATATGAATAATAATTGATCAAATTATCAAGACTAGCATGAGAAATAGTAAATATAAAAAGAACTTTGTATATGGAAGATTAATCTAAAAACAACATTTGTATGGAAGAATTTCTCCAATTATATCAGAATATTTGAGTTCCCTAAAACTAAAATTAATTGTCCAAAGTGTCACTACAGTTGTAGCCAAAGATTCACCCCTACCCAATAAAACTCTTTTTTGACACTATGATAAGTTTTTAAAAGCCATTTATGACTTGCCATATGAGTAGAATGGTACTTTTCAGAAAATCATTGTCTGAGTGATAATTGGATCTAGCTGAATCTACACTTGAAACTTGATCCTGCAAAACTCCTTCAACTTCACTTGCTATTTGTGAAATCCATAGATCTTGTTCTAGACTCATCTTGAGCTTATTCAACCACCCAAAGTACGGATATGAAATGGCTTTGCACTCTTGGCCTTGAATTTCATCTTCCAAATGTGTTTTAGGTAAGATAGAAGATCCTAGAACCTTAGACAATGCATCAGCCATAGTGTTATCAACTCCATACTTATATTGGATCTCATAATCAAATCCCAGTAACTTTACCACCCATTTTTTATGAAAGAGAGTATTTGCAATCTGATTTAAGATGTATTTCAAACTATTATGGTCAGTTTTGATCACAAAATGGCGCCCTTGGATATAGTTTTGCCACTTTTTGATGGCATGGAACAATTGTAATCAATTCTCTCTCATATGTAAAGAGTGCTTGGTTTTTAGTCCTAGGGTCTGACTTGTAAAAGCAATTGGCTTACCTATTTGTTGCAAGACAACACCAATGCCATTTCCTAAAGCATCACACTCCAATTCAAATGGAGTGGAGAAATTAGGTAAAACTAGGACTTGATGAGAGGTCATGACATGCTTGAGGTGTTGAAAAGCCTCATGAGCTTTTTGAGTCCACTGAAACCCATCATTCTTTGTCAATTGATAAAGAGGTTGACATATTTTACCATAACCAGACACAAACTTTCTATAGTATCATGTGAGTCCCAAAAATCCCCTGAGCTCTTTTTCATTTGCTGGAATTGGCCACTCCACTATAGCTTGAATTTTTGTAGGGTCAGCTACCACATCATTCCTAGATACAATATGTCTCATATATTATTTTACTTTACATATAAGAATAGTTATTGCTTATTCACATACAAATGATGATTCGTTAATAGCCCAAATGTCAACTATAAGTGAAACAAGTGGTCCTCCCAATTCTTGATGTACATCAAAATATCATCAAAGAACACTGATACAAATTGTCCGAGGAATGGCTTGAAGATGCCATTCATTAGACTCTAGAAGGTGGTTGTGGCATTGGTTAAACCAGAGACATCATAAGGAATTCATAGTGTCGCTCATTTGTCCTAAAATGCAGTTTGTTTTTTTAATGTCTGAGGGATGCATTCTTATTTAGTGGTATCATGCTCTCAAATACAACAAAATCCCTAAATTAGAATTATAGAACTCTTTGTCTAATTGTTGAAGAGAAACTTCCTACATAGAAGGTTGTGGTAATAAACTGTTTTCTGATTTGTACTTCTTCTTTATCACCTCAAATTTCATAGTAAGTTAAAAGTCCCACAGCACTGGACTCACTGAAGATAACCATTGTACCCCTTGTACTATGTTACACTCTCACAAGGGTACAAAATAAAGGTTAGTAGCACAATGGTAATCACCAACTTCCATAAGAACTTGTTTGCAATAACCCTGGCTTTTCATCAACAATCATCACTTCAAATGGTTTAATGCTTTGTATTTGCCACCCCATTTTGTTAGCTAGCCTAGCATCCACAAAATTATGGGTACTACCAGAATCTAGAAGAAGTTCTCACTAATTGACAATTGACCACACTATTTACGTTCATGGCTTGTAAAATTTAGTTGGAGGATGTGCCATAAAAACACACTCACTCAACTCCATATGCTGCAGTTCAGGCTTTTTAGTATGCAATACTTCTCCTATTTCCTCCAATTCTAGGTCATTAGCCAATACATTAAGCATTAAGAGTTGATTATGTGCACACTTGTGCCCATTAACCCATGTTTCTTCACATAACCAACATTCCACCTATCATTCTTTCTTCGTACTTCTT
This sequence comes from Malus fusca, assembly GCA_035220775.1. NCBI lineage: Eukaryota > Viridiplantae > Streptophyta > Magnoliopsida > Rosales > Rosaceae > Malus > Malus fusca. Next base: position 21,419,360 of record CM069065.1, on the reverse strand, counting down.
GTTGGGGTAAGTTTCTTAAATGGCAAGGCATGAGGTTTTGGTTTTAGTACATGTGTAATAGGTACTGGAGTATGCATAGATTTATGACTATGCAAGGCCTTAAGAGCTAGTGGTCTTAACTCAGTTAATTTGGCATCAATTTGTAAGGCAATATTATATGCTTAAAGATTTTCTTTTTCTTTCTATCAAACTAAACTCTGGTAATTGGCTCTTTTTTCTATTTTATTATTTATTTAAAAAAATATTTATTTAAAAATAATAATAAACTTGCTAACCACTCACAATCTATTTTGAAGTACTTTTGACACACCTCAACTCGGAATGTCCACTAGGACTCTGAATTGAGCTGTGATGGCCAACACATGTGAAGTGGGTGCATACCCACTCACCAGCGCACTCTGGTATTTAGGCAATTTTAGGTTTAAATTTACTTACATTTTCCATATCACTGCGCTTTATGGCTTCGTCACTATCCAAGTGTCTGCCAGCACAACTCAATTCAGAGTCCTAGTGGACATTTCAGGTTGGGACCCATCATGAGATGTTCTCGTGTGAGTTCGCAGAAACAAAACTGTGAGGGCGTGGTTGGGCCCAAAGCAGACAATATCGTGCTACGGTGGAGTTAAGCTCGGGATGTGGTGGGGGCCCCGAACCGGGATGTGACAACTTTTTTGTGAATGTTTATTTATTTATTTATTTAAACTTTTAATGCAATAAGAGCAATTTAGGTATTATGAAAGTTTCACCATTTTTGCCTTCTCCCTTTAAATTTACTAGCCTCTCCGCATGCGTGAAAGGCGTTTTTGCATCACGAGTGATGCTCGTCCCAAAGATTTGTTTCTTTAAATATTTTTATATTTCTTAAGTGATTATTTTATAAATTGTGTGTGTGCGCACATCATAACAATAGTATCTACATACTTTTATTGATGCAATCGTCAAACAATACAAGATTCTGCTATTCATGCAATTGTCAAACAATAAGAGATTTTGGATGCAAGTTTGTACTTGAAGTTCATGAACAATAGTATGTAGATGTAAATAATAATAAAAAGTAGACAAAAAATATTAAGGTCCATCAATATATGAAGTTTGCTTTTATTTGATATGCATATCTCGAGAAGCCTTATCATATTCATATCTCCATGTGTATAGTCCATCGCTTACACGCATGCGAGAGGCCTTTCAGTTTTAGTGTGAGATAAGGTTAAGGTGCATTCATATCCTTTAAAATCAAATTCTAATTGAATACACATAGTATGTTATAAACTTCTTTAAAATCCTAATTGAATACACCTAGACTTTCAAAGAATAACTAAAATCCTAATCGAATACCCCTAGATTTGTAAAAGGAATTAAAATCAAATCCAATTGAATACAACCCCCCTAAACTTTCATGTGTGCACTTCCCGTATCAACCACCACCTGCATTAAAGCTCTGAAAGTCTAGGTGTATTCAATCAGGATTTTATTTAGTTCCATAATTTTAGTTATTTAATATGCATTGCTTTTCATATTTTTTTTTAATTCTCATTTTATAGACTGTTGGAACTTGGATTGGCTCTAAAGTTCGACACCAAGCAAACTTTTTCTTTTTATCTACATTTCAAACTTTCAAATGCTCACTACTGAATTGCTTAATCATGAACTCCAAGATCACGCTGACTTCTTCGTTTCAGTGTTTCCCCCCCCCTTTTTTTTAGTAAGTCCAATCCATGAATGCATCTCACAAACATTGAGGAAGCAAAAATATAAAAAAAAAAGATGAAAAAGAAAAAGAAAGAAAAATTTAAAAAGAGGAAACTTTTTATAACACATACATGAAAGCCAAAAAAAACTTATAATATGATTCGAAGAGAAATTTGTAGTTTCCAACGTTAATAAAGGACCCATCCTAATTTAGAGACGCACAATATTACAAATTACAAACATAAACTTTTCTTCCAACATCAACGTCATGGTTGCCATCCATTTGTTTCCACGTAATGCTTCAGGTTTTCATTGTGAATTTACAAACAATATGATAAAATTAGAAGGTTAACTATATAGAAGCTTCATTGTGATAAGTAGAGATTAATAGTAATAATATAAGTACCTTCAAATTAGACAGTTTTCAAATAGCAACACTTTTACTCCAATTGCTCGAAGAAGACTGTAAGTTAAAGTAATTTTTTTTTTCAAGTTCGAGTTAACTGTTTATGACCATGTTTATGAAATATGCAAAATTGTGATGTTGTACCTTAATCCTATAGTTCAACTTTTTCAGTTTGAGCGAGGTATGATGCTTATAAAACTATTGACAAAATTAAGTTTTAGATATGGAATGTACTACATACTTAACTATGCAAAAAAAAAAAAAATCATTGTTATACCTTATTTAGAAAAATTGTATGGTTATGATTAATCTTCTTTCTGCACCCACATATTTGTATAACTGTAAATAATTAATTGGCAAATATCTCATAAAGAAAAAATACTGTCAAAGATAGATATGCATGATAATTAGGATTGTACCTAATCCATTGAACCACTTTGTAGGTTCGTATGAAGTGAGGAGTAGTAATAGTTTTCATTTCTGCTAAAGCATTTTTCATGCACCACCTATATAAATAATCTATGTATAAGGTTCAATGTTTCCTCCCTAATTTTAATTCATTAAAATTAAAAAGATAATTAAGGAATAGATATTGTTCGTGCTTCTTCTTTTTGAACTCTTTGAGAATTACTTTGCTGAGATAAACAGTTTTTATCCTAACAGAGATGCCCCAACCATGCTAAAAAATAGAAACATGTCTGCTAGGTGGCTCCTTTTAGGTGGTATCATCTTCACTTTTTGTTGCATTTCTTGTGGAATTCTGTAAATAAACAAATCAATAAATTTTGACACAACCAACATTGAAGAGCTGAAGGCTTAAACACGTGAAGAATGTCTTTGGTAGTTCAAAGTATGAGTTCCGATAAACATAAGTATATTGGTGTAAACTCCTTGCCATATATGCGTGAGCATATGAAATCATATTTTTTTTTCAAATAAAAATATAGCTAAAACGTAATAATGACGACCTTCATTAGTAAAAAATGACTAAGAACTTAGCCATGTCTTTAAATATAAAAAGATACAAAACTACCATACATCTGTTTAGTGGGATCCTGATTTTAAAATCCATGCATCTCTTAGTGCCACTATCTAACAAAGAGTATGAACAGATAATTCAAAACTACAACATATTTCATCAACTTTATAAGTCACATATTTTTCATAGAATTTATAGTCAGCCATAATCCATCCCCCTATAACAATTCTAATTTTCATGGTGAATCATATAATCCGACAACAATCAATAAACAAATATCCAAAAATTGTATTTCAGGCTCTTACTGGTGTTTATTCCTAGGACTTAGGTGTCCAGGGAGTTTTTGTGCATTAACCAATAAATATCTTCACTGAGTGGATGGAAATGAAAGCCATATTTCAGTTATTTGTATGGTACCTCTCTTTGGAATAATGATCATGAGTTGTGTTGTTCGTACATTAGTAGACTTCTCCACCAACTACCTTAGTGAATAATTTGAAGCTGTGAAATGAAATGAAATTTCTTAAAAGAAGAAAAAAAACGCAAAGATGAATACGTAATGATTCGCTTGGCCACATCAAACCTTTCCAACATAAACTCAATGGAAGTGTGTGAAGTCAATTTTGTGTTAGAGTAAATATAGAAATATAGAGAATAATCCGAATGATGACTTTGAGGTACGACTTGAATCGTTTCCTTAAAGTGTTATTTGCCCCCACTCGAATGAGTTTGCTAAAGGGTTCTTGGCAAATCACTTCCAGGATACAACAAAGTATGGAATATTCGATTAGCAAAACCGAATTATATTCCCTTAGAAATAACTAGAAAGAAATTGTATGAATGTGATGAAGAGAGAAAAGAGAGCAAAGAAATTATGTAGACAACAAATTTCTGAATTAATGAATTCTCTTCTACTAATATTACCCATATATATAGAGAGAATTGCACCTTTTAGACATATCCTTTGGTTTTGAGTGTGTCCTCTCACAATGAGATACAACTAAACATTGCAGCAATGTTTCTTATAGATATGTCTGATACAAGAGGTCAATTATCAATAATTACGTCTGTTAGAAAGAGAATGCATCTGTTCGGATGCATCATGTTTTTCCGCGAAACCGTAAAAGGTGCAGCAGTTTTCAATCTCCAAAGAATGTGATTGTTGGGTGACTGACCCAACTCCATCTTCTGACAAACAGCCACACTCATATATATATATATATATATATATATATTATATTCTTAAAATATTCAACAATCCTTCCCTATTTTAAGAATATATAATAAATGGTATTACAATACTTCTCTCTTTTAAATTAATCACAAGCATACCGATATAATCATGCATACAATAAAGGTGTCTTTCGAATTAAACCTTTAATTAGTGTAAGTAATTCAAAGTTATAACGAATGCGATGATGACCTAAGTTTAAACCACCTATTCTTATGTTAAAACCGGAATCACCACACACATGATTATGTCTTATTTCCTTAAAGAAATTTCTGAACTAATTAGCACTATTATGGCCTTGTGCTTCATCCTGGTTTCATGAACATTCACAAGAGAAAACCCAACTCTTGGTAGAAGCGGCACCACTTCTTATGTTCATATAGGTGAGGTTCTTTCCCATGTCCCTGCTACTATAGACATAACTACAAATAACCTCATTAAGAGATAAAACTCATCCTCTTAAACGTAGCAGTCTTGCATTGATCGTTTTGGAATGAGCTATATATTAATTTTCAATGCTTTCACAACCACTTAACAATAAGTTGTTATTACCCATTAAACTTTTAAACTAGTGATGTTCTAGAGAAAGTTGGGTTACCATTATTGGTGGCTAATTTTCAGTAAAGGGTTTTAGCCCCAGTCCACTAGATGTACTAACTACCAAAGCTCTTGAAAGTGCTTTCGTTAACAGATCCGCCAAGTTATTACTTGATTTAACATAAACAATATTAATAACTCCATCAGTTATTAATTGCTTGACATATTCATGTCTCAAGCTAATATGTCTAGACTTTCCATTGTATACCTTATTGTATGCTCTAGACAAAGTAGCCTCACTATCACAATATAAAGAAATGGATGGCATTGGTTGTGGCCACAACTCTATTTCCAATAACAAATTTCTAATCCATTCCGCTTCTTTACATGCTGCTGTTAATGCTATAAATTCAGATTCCATAATTGAATGTGCTATACATGTTTGCTTCTTCGAAGCCCAAGAAATTGCTCCTCCGGCAATTGTAAAAATCCACCCTGATGTAGACTTATTATCATTAGCACTTGTTATCCAACTTGCATCTGAATATCCTTCAAGTACTGCTGGAAACTCAGAGTAAGTTAAATTCAGGTTAATAGTTCTTTTAAGATAACCAAAAATTATATTTATTACTTTCCAATGAGCAGTACCTGGATGACTAGTGTATCTAGAAAGTTTGCTTACTGCAAATGCGATATCTGGCCTGGTACAATGCATGGCATACATTAAACTTCTGATTACACTAGCATACTCAAGCTGTGCAACAGACCTACCAGAATTATTAAGCAAAGTCTCACTAGGGTCATAAGGGGTATTTGCTTCTTTTATTTGTAGATGCTTAAACTTAAGAAGCAATTTTTCTATATAATGTGACTGACACAAAGCGTAACCTCCACTATGCTTCTTTACTTTAATTCCCAAGATAGTATCTACTTCATTCAAGTCCTTCATCTTGAATTTTGAATTTAGATACTCTTTAGTTTCAGATACACCTTTCATGTTTGTACCAAAAATTAGCAAATCGTCGACATATAAACATATAACAACACCATAATCATTTGTGAATTTAGAGTATATGCATTTATCAGCACTGTTATGTCTAAATCCATATGATAAAATGACAAAATCAAACTTTTCATGCCATTGTTTTGGTGCTTGCTTCAATCCATATAATGACTTTACTAATTTACAAACCTTATTTTCATTCCCAGGGAGAACAAACCCTTCTGGTTGTTCCATATAGACTTCTTCATCTAAATCACCATTTAAAAAGGCTGTTTTCACATCCATTTGATGCACATGCAAATTATATAAAGATGTCAATGCAAACAATATTCTAATTGATGTGAGCCTAGCTACTGGTGCATATGTATCGAAATAGTCTATTCCTTTTTTTTGCTTAAAACCTTTGGCAACTAGCCTGGCTTTAAATGTCTGAATAGACCCGTTTGTATTGTATTTTCTTCTAAATACCCACTTACAACCTATTGCTTTTGATCCTTAGGGCAAGTCTACTAAAACCCATGTCTGATTAGATATTAATGATTCAAATTCATCATCTATAGCCTCTTTCCAAAAGGCTGCATCTCTTGAAGTCAATGCTTCGCTTAGACTTTTAGGATCATCCTCAACATTCAACAATATGGGTATTTTCTTAAGAACCTTTGTTCTATTTCCTTCGACTAAAAATACAATAGATTGAGATGAAATAAAATCAGAGCCTAGAGTCTTTTCTTTTCTTACCCTTTGGCTTTTCCTTGGTTCATTAACAGTTTCAGACTGTTTTCTTTTCTCACCTTGAGATTGACTAGTAGACGGATTAGATAAAGGTGTTTGATCATTCTCTTTTCCAGACACTGAGTAGTCATTATAGAATTTATTTTCTATAAATTCGACATCTCTAAACTCAACTATTGTGTTCGAGTCTAAATTAAGCAACCTATATGCCTTTGAATTTTCTGCATAACCTACAAATATGCTTTTAATTCCTCTTGGACCCAACTTGGATCTCTTAGGATCGAGTGCCTTATAAAAAGCTACACAACCCCATACTCTCAAATATGACAAATTTGGTTTTCTTCATTTCCAAATTTCCTATGGTGACCCATGAGTCTTCATAGATGTAATTCTATTGTGTATATGGCATGCAGTAAACAATGCTTCACCCCATAAATATTTTGGAGTATTAGCATTAAGCATCATAGAATTAATCATTTCAGTGAGTGTCCTATTTTTTCTTTCTGCCAAACCATTTTGTTGTGGTGTATAGGGTGCAGTTCTTTGATGTACAACACCATGCTCTTAACAAAAAAATATCAAATTCAAGTGAAAAATATTCACCACCTCTATCACTACGAAGGCATTTAATTTTTCTTCCCTTTTGGTTTTCAACTTCAGCCTTATAGCGCTTAAAACACTCAAAAGTTTCATCTTTATTAGACAATAAATAAACATAAGTAAACTTAGAACAATCATCTATAAATGTGATACAATATCTTTTTCCTCCTCTTGTTAAAACACCATTAAATTCACATATGTCAGAATGTATTAAGTCTAATAAATTTGTATTTCTTTCGGTAGTTGGAAAAGGTTTCTTAGTCATTTTCGCTTGAATACATGTTTCGCATTTATCATTATAATCATCATTGCAAGCAATTAAACCAAGTGTGCGCATGTATTTTAAAGATCTAAATTTTATATGTGCTAAACGTAAATGCCATAAATGAGAGGAAGATTCAACAATATAAGCAGAAGAATTCACTTTATTATTAATACTTAGTTTGAACATCTCATCACAAGAATACCCATTCCTAACAAACATCCCATTTTTCGACATTATTAACTTGTCGGACTCTAGAACAGTCTTTATACCGTTCTTACATAATAAATTTGCAGACACAAGATTCTTTCTAATTTCTGGAACATGCAGTACATTAAGCAACGTCAATTTCTTCCCAGAAGTAAATTGAAGTTCAACGGTTCATTTTCCTAGAACTTTGGCGGAATTATGATTCCCCATTAAAACTTCTTGATTGTCCGTTGATGCTTCATATGTCTTGAATTGTGCCTTGTCATTGCACACATGTATAGTAGCCCCTGAGTCGAGCCACCAATCGGAGGATTTTATTGCCGCTGCCATATTCAGTTCGGTAATCATGCCAATATGCATCATTGATACCATTGCAACAATATTATCAATTCCAGAGTTTTCCACCATATTTGCGCTATTGGTCTTATTGGCATATTCCTCACTTGTTTTTTTGTGTCTACAATCACGAATGTAATGACCTTTCTTTCCACAATGGTAACATACACCATTTGCATTCCAGAAAAAAAAAAAACCATATGGCAAATTGCAAATTGCAGCAATTACTGAAATAACCAAGAAATTGAAGTATAATGACCCGTCCCCAATTATTACGATTTTTATAATTTAAAAAATGAGAAATTATGAAAATGCCCTTTGAGGCAAAGACGTTGATTTTTATTAACCGCCTTGTCGTGTCATGTAAGACTCGTTTTCTTGGCATATCTTTATAGTACTCGTCGCTACGAACACATGAGCGCAAACAGAACATGATTTGAAGTTATAACAAAGAAGTTATGGGCCTGTAAAAATAGGGACAAAATGCTAATTTGAATATTTTCTAGAATGCTCCAAATTTTTGGAGCTTAATCTGGAAAGCCACGTGTGTGGCCCAGATTGAATGAAATGAGGAAATGGACGATGGAGATGCAAAGGAAAGAAGTTAAAGGAGGGTGGGTGCTGCCCAGTCAGAAATAAGGAGAAGAAATGGGGACCAATGGGAGAGGAGAGAAAGGAGGGGAAAGGAAAGAAAGGGGATGCACCAGATCACCCTAATCCGGTTATACCCAACCAACCCGCTCGACCCGGTTTTAACCCAGGGCTAATTCTAGTGGTTTTCTGTCGTCTTTCCGGCAAATAGCAGCAATCCATCCCTACCACACCACTCATTGACCCTCCCTCTACCAATTCCACCCCAAAGATGGAAGCAATTGGACCCAATTCCGTGAAGAACCGAGTGGGTAGGTCCGGCGGTCTTAGGCGGCGATCCGTCATTCCCGAAGGTGATTCCTCCGACCACCACCACCATTAGACTCCCATTGAGCCCTCGAACAAAGCCCAATCAGTTTTAGGGGCGGCGGAACATCGAGGAAGGAGAATTAAAGCTCACCATTTCTAGGGTTCCGGCGGGTTTGAGTTAAATTTGAGCCTTTCCCGGCCAAATTGGACTTAGTCATATGTATGAAAGTTGCTCCACTCATAGAGATCTTCATTCCTACAAAATTTGGTAATTTTTAGAAATAGTTGAATTTTCCGGCGAGTCGAGGCGGCCGACTGTCACCTGCGACAGTGCATGGCCAGTGGGCCACCGATGCTATTTTACGCTAAATTGATATCTTAATCTCATATTTGATATCCATATGATGTGATTTGATTATTGTGAATCTAGTTTGATTAAGGTGCGTTACTTGATAATTATATGAATCGACGATCTAACCGTTGGATCGTCACCAAACCTTGACACGTTATAGTACATAATATTTAAGGATATTAGAAACTTACGGATCGGGAATCCGACGTACGGATCTTCCCGAATAGGATATGTAAGTTACGTATTCTATTGATAAGAATTCTAAGACATGATTTGATAATTGTTATAGGCGCCGATCATTTGTGACGCCTTGATGTTTGTGCTAGGAAGTTGTAGCGCGGACTCCAGGTGAGTGGGCTTTTGGTTTTCTATATATATGCGTATATATGTTTTATATTTTCCCAGAAATTGTTTTAAACGGATTTACGTTTTTTAATGCCATGTCAATTGCATTACATTTTAGCATTTGCATTAGTATAGATATGCATATTATTGCATGACGCTGCGGACGCCCATGTAAGCTTCAGGTGAGTACATATTGATGATAGTGATTGCAGAGTGTATGGTTATGTTTGAATGCATTTAGTGCTCATTATCCTGCACCCCGGTGTTAGTGCTCTGCCCGAGGCTAGGGCCAGCCTTCACTTGATCGTTCACCTCCCGCATCGCATGCTCACCTTGGATCCAAGGCAGGTGCCAGCCTGTCGTACAGACCACATTAGGTGGTTCCAACTCATAGGTGACTTGCGATATTTCGCACAGCCTTCACGTGATCGTAGCACTTGAGTGTAATTATTTACACCCAGCCTGTCGTATAGACCACATTAGGTGGTTCTGATTAGGTGACTCCGGCTGGCATATCATTTTACATTGATTTATTTCACCTGGCTTACTTATTTCATTGCTGAGATACTTGACATGGCATATATTTAGTTTTCATTACTCTCGAGCATGATTTCTATATACATATGTATTACTATTTTTTGGGAAATTATATGGGTTTTACGACGAGGGGTTATAACGTTTTCAAAAGGTTTTTATTAAAAACTTTATTTTCAGGCTCACTCACCCTTGTTTTTTAGCCCCTCCAGGTTTTAGCTGTTGAAAGTTCGTATCGACGAGGATTCTTGGCAAATCTCAGTATATGTGGCTACCTTTGAGGGTATGATCCTTACCCATACTACTGTACTTTACTTATGCTCTGACGTCGCGTGTGAAATGGGTTCATTCCCGCTCACATCGCACTCTTGTCTTTAGACATTTTTAGGTTTAAATTTATTCACATTTTCCACATAATTATACTTTATGGCTTCGTCGCCTTCTAAGTGTCGGCCAGCACAGCTCGTTTCGAAATCCTAGTGGACATTCCGGATCGGGGTGTGTCAAAAGTGTTCATGGATTTTGTGAACTCTAAACAGACCAAAAAAGTAAATAATCCATAACCAAATCAAAATAAATGAAGCAAATAATCAATAATCTTCAATGTTCTAAGAAAGGTAATCGATTGTAAAGCCAAAAAGTGAAGGAATTAGGAAAAAAAATCAACTGAAATCTTGTCTAAATTGAGTGTGGATGCAGAGGAGATTCCCAAAAAAACCACGCGGAAGAGAGGGGATCTGTGAAAGAAGACAAAAGTGGGTTCGTTTCCTCTTTTGTATGCATAGGTGATGGAGTAACCCATTTTTCCTCTAGAACGTGTGGTTGATGGCGATTCCATCTCCGGTCTTTGCAACTGCTGCAATTCTTAATGTGCCGACGTGATCGAGAGTTCACTCTTTTTTTTTTTTTTTTTTTTTCTTTTTTGGGTGGAGAGGTAGAGTGTGATAATGTATTTGTGGGATGACTAATCTAAGGGTCACAATGAATTTCAAGTGTGGGTATTTAAATCTGGTGGTTGACAATGTCGGTGTTAAGGTGGGTGCATATGTTGTTTGCAGCGGAGCATTCCGGTTTTTGTACTTTGTTTTTTAAGTTCCAAATAATTTCTTAATAGTATAAAATTACAACTTTAACCCTTTTTTTTTAGACTGTTATCCATCGGTTTTTTGTATGAAGTGGGGATTTTTAGGGATTTTTTAATGTTTCACCTATTTGGGCTTTCCCTTTATATATATATATTACTAAAATTGTACAGTTCGATTCATGCCGGTTTATAGTTTCGAATACTAAATCATTTGAATACCACATCAAAATGGTATTCAAATTTTACTTTTTTTTCCCCTTGTTTTCTGCATGCTTGCATTCAAATACGACTTCTAATATGGTTATACAAAGTTACAAATAAAGCATATCATTTCCAAATATAAAATCGAAATGCAATTGTCCTTGACACCAAGTGATGAATCGATTTTATATTATATATTTAACCCTATTCTTGGTATGTTTTGGTATTTACTTTGGTGAAAGTTTGATACTATGAATTATATTTTCAATGTAGGACATGCGACTTCTTCTTGAGCAAAAAGTGATCAAACAGATGAATTTTGGAGTAATTCCAATTGGAGGACATTCTTGAGTCTCTTAGCTTGATTGTGTCAAAGTTTCAGACTTTTCTACCAAACAATTATTTTCTGGCAATGAAATAAAGGCCCAGCAAGCAGTGCAGCTAAAGTCGCGTTTTTAGCCTTGAAGGTCCAGAAATGTGAGATTCCTTATGGCTGGGCAGATTTCTCAAAGTTAACATATGAATGTATTTCCTAGTTATCTTATTATATTTTGTTTTCTAGTTTTTAGAGGACCTTTTTAGGAAGGATTTTATTTTGTTGTAATATAAATAAGACTATTTAGCCATTAGGGTTCTTTACGCATCAATTTGAAGAACTTGGTTAGCTAGGCTTTGAAGATTTGTATTCTTTCAAGGTGTTTTCTATCTTTTTTCTATTTCAATAAGATTACTTTTGTTTTTTATAATTATTAGTAACTAATTTCCTTTTATTAGGGCTAAGTTATGAGCCTTAGCATGAATATGTAGTCTTTTATTTAATTACTTATGATATTATTCATGCATACTTTGAATTATAAATCACTGTGTTTAAACTGCCTTTATATCTTAATGCTTAGCTACAATTAGAATGTTTAGATAAGTAATGGAATACAATTCGGTCGGAATATCACTAGAGGATTGAGTATGGCTTCTTGTAATTGATAATGTAAATTCACTTAAGGATTGAGTATAGCTTAAGTGAATTTACATTATCAATTACAAGAAGCCATACTCAATCCTCTAGTGAGCAGACGGCAAGCATTAATTTACATTATCAATTACAAGAAGCCATATCAATTACAAGTAGCATGGTTTTCCAAAGGGTTTTTACAAAACTTAATGAGTCTTGTATGTTCATATTTGATCTGAATATCACAGACGGATTGCATGTTAGATATATGTTCGTACTTGAATATCACGAGGAGAATATTCATTAGGAAAACCTAACCTTTAAAGTGCATGTGTAATTCATAAGTAATTGGTAAAATTGCATAGGATTGTTAAGGTGATAGCAGAACCCTAGTGCTTTTACATTTTGGATTTCAAACCGTTTTCTTTAGTTTTTCTTACTTTGCCGATTTCTCTAATCTTTTAATTAAATTCGTTTATAATATTTTAGGTTATAAAATCAACATTTCAAACTTTGTTTTTAAATAATTAATTAAGGTTTGGTTTTTACATAAATTATTCATTCAATCTCTGTGGAGAACGAGTTTGTTAGAGCCAACTATATTACGATTACTTTGTACACTTACAAGTATTTTTAAATGTTTTTATCCCTATTTTTGCAGGTGGTAAAAATCATATCATCAAGTAAACAAATAAAGAAACACAATTCATATGTACAAATACATTCATAATACAAATATACATTCACACATACAAATACATCCACTATCCAGTAAGAATGTTAGTACCAGTGTTCTAAAAATCAGCCTAGGCGCTGGGCGGCGGAGCCCCGACTCGATTTCAGCCAAAACGTTCACTTAAGGCGGGGAGGATTTAGGCGGCCGCCTAGGCGTTCGTTAGGCGTTCTAGGCAGTCTAGACGGTGCTAGGCGGCAGTCAAGGCGGCTGCAAATCCCAAACTCACTGCAACTTTTGCAACAAATATGCAGCTTCCGATGTCGTACGTAGAAGTAGAGTCTCGGCAAGCTTTTGAAGCTTGCCGTCTATGAGCAGATGAGGGAAGATATAGTACGAATAGAGAGAGAGAGCCTCGGCGACGCGAGTTGCAGTCTTCCAGATTTAGTTTTTAGCATCTGAAAGGGCTAATGAAAAAGAAGAAGTGAAAGGGTTTAATGGGAATGATACTTTCACTTTTCGATGGGTCAAAATATGGTTTTGATTTGAGCTCCACCTTGGGGAATGTGAGAGAGGTGGTGGAACCCGGTTTTTAATTTTGAAACCAAGCACTGACACACTGCATGGTCTTGTTATTGGGGTATGTGAGAGAGGTGGAGTGGAACCCAGTTTCTAATTTTGAAACCACCCATTGACACAATGCATGGGCTTGTTATATTTTGAAAAGTTGGAGATATAAATAAATATATATCTATATATGACACACCCCGACCGAGATCAAGGCACGCTGGCCGTCACGTGAGAGTGACGTAGCCATGTGCACAGTGCGGAAGCAATAATAATAAGAAATATATGAATAATTAAAAACCGAACTACTAGGGTGCACTACTAAACAGGAGGTGTTAGGAGTAAGATACAAAAGTAAGCACTCCTAATCAGAGCATATAAAGTCTAGGTGCAGTCCAGTAGGACAAGTACTAATTATACAGTACCATAAGATGTCCTACAATTATCTAGATATGTCAAAACCGCCGAAGTCTTCAAAGCCACCAACATCAAGCTTACCTAAAACCTGGAGGGGCGCAAAATAGAAAACGTGAGTGGGCAAAAACAAATGTTTTACAAAACCATTTCATTTATCAACATATCTAACCCCTCGCTGTAAAACATGTATAGTTTTTCCCAGAATCAAGATATAAGCCTATACACAAATATATATGTAATCATATCACTTCAAATCATGCTTCACATAATCATCTTCATATGTATGTCATGCCAAGATATAACAGAGTAAGCAATTCAGGTAAGAATAATTTCATATAAATATAACATATTAGCCGGAACCCCTGTGGTAGTTTGTACGGCTGAATTCATAGCTCAACATCAATATAGCCGGAGTCACTACAATGACCCATTCGGCAACATACTGCACAAGAGTCGGAACCAAATGAAAAGGTCTATATGACAATAATAGGTGTAATATAATCATGCTCAATACTACTCTCACATAATAGCTGGGCAATAAATCGCTAGTCACCTACGTGTCGGAACCACCTAAGATGGTCTATGCGACAAGACTGTGCACCTAAATTGGTTCCAATATGAGCATATGGTGCGGGATGTGACATAATAAACAGGCATGTGCCATAACTCTGGCTAAATCACAATCACCCTAAGTGCAGTTTTATGAGTTCAACATTATTCAATCACAAATCGCATCATCGATGATTCACATAACCAAACATAACTTACCTGAGCTTACCTGAGCATCCACAGCACCACAATTATATATAATGCATCATATACCAATTCATGTACGAATTATAAACTTATATGCATGGCATTTATGGCATACTTTCATTTAAATACATATTTCTGGAAAAATTAAGTATATAATATATACTGAAAACCAAAAGTCCACTCACTGGTATGTCGAAGGGTCGTAGCCCCTGAGTCGCCCTTGAACACGCTCGTCCTCAGGATAAGTCTCACTTATATGCGAATTAACTATATAAACGTTATTTAAAGCACATAGGCAAAACTAACTAATAACTTCTCATACAATGCTCAATTTTGGTATTTGAATATACCACAGTGACCTACACAACCTCAGGATCATCCCCAAATTTTTAGAATAATTTTTGGACCACCCACGCGCCGGCCAAGGCACGGCCAGATGCGCCAGCCAAGGCACGGCCAGACACGCCGCCCAAGCGCGGGCACATGCCAGGCACGCGGAAGGCGTCAGCTAACGCCTTCAGGAATATTTCGTCAAATCCCAGCATATACCGTTAGATTCTTAACGGCGTCAGCCAACGCCGTTAGCATATTCCGTCAAAACTGACGGAATATTCTCTGTCTTCTCCAGCGAGTCGCCGGTTTCTGGAAAATATACATAAATTGTCCTAACTTCTTCATTTTTGCACCATTTTCAAAATAATTGGTACCATTTTAAAGATCTCAACAAGACAAATAAAACTATACCTGCCCCGACCTCCAACTAGTCGGAAATTCGCCGGAAAAAGCCTCAATAATTTCGGCCAAATTTGAAACTCTTCGTTCTCACGATTCTGACGTCCAATTCCTTTAAACAAAGTACTCCGAGCTTCGTAAGGACCTCCTTAAGCTCCCTATGAGCTTGAAATTCCCTAAAACCAACATATTTACGTCCACATGAACAGTGCTAAATTTATGGGTTACGGGTTCTAGGGTTTTTCGAAGCATTCACGTCCAAACAAAGGTACCAATGAACTCAAGAGGTTACAATGAGCAAGAATCTTACCTTTAAAGCTTCGATATGTGCCTAAAATGGAGAGTTCGAAGGTTGTCTGTACAGGAGAGGAGAGAGAGAGAGAGTCTGAGAGATGAGAGAGAATGAGGTTTGTGCGTGTGTGAGTTCCACGTAGGTCACCAACCAACCAAGGAAATAACATCTAAGTCTCAATATGTCACACATACACACTACAATTTCTCCGTCCAAGGATAAAACTGTTATTTCACATTGTCGAAAATTAAGTATTCAGGACGGGCTGTGACAATATATATATTATAAATGTTATATGAATTATTTAGATAATGATTTTTTTTCTTAGACTATCATATTATATACATAAAATAAGTAATTATATAGTCATATAATATATAATAAATCTAAATCTGCCTAGGCGTTAGGCCTCAGCTCGTCACCCGACTAGCGCCTAACGTTTTTTAGAACCATCTTTTTGCATTTTATCATTTTTTTATTATCTTATCCTTAGATTTCATACAAGTATAATTTTTTGTAAGTGTCAATATGCACTTATTTACAAGATATACAAGAAATTTACCTAAATCCGCCTAGGCCGCCTAGACCCCGCCTAGCCGCCTAGGCCCCGCCACCCGACTAGCGCCTAGCGTTTTTTAGAACCTTAGTTAGTACGAATACAATAATTTAAGCCTAAAAGCGACTTCCCAAGAGATTAAAAAAATGTTCAGGAAAAAGGGAAAGAAAAAAGCAGGATGTAACTGAATACCTTAAGATCATTCTATCCAAGAAAAATATGAAATCAAAACTTTAATGTCAAATTTGGATATCTTGGAAAGAAAATGACCTTCTTTTTTCAAATACGCACCTTATCTCAATAGGTGAATCGTGCAAGTGAAATACCTAATTGAGAAATGCTCTCATGCAGTCGCACTAGATGAAACTAGTTTGGTTTCCACCACTCATTTAGTTACACATGTATACAACTATTAAATTTAATTAATTATTTATAGCTACGGTTCAGTTTTAAACGGTTCTACCAACATAAAAACCGAAACTGATAATAAACTATTTAGTCCGATTCTTGAACCTACGTTGACATTTTTTGGTCAACACGGTTTATTTATCATGGTTCGATTCTATTTCGAGATTCCAGTTTTTATGTGCGTCCTATTCGGTACACCCCGACACTTTTGTTCAGTTGAAGCCCAACAAAAGAAAACTTGTAAAAAGCATCAATCTCACTCTTTTTCGAATTCTGAAAATCCATTTATTTCTCTTTGAATCTCATACCCTCGCCGTTGCAATCTCAATTTTTTACTTTTATTTTCGCAGTTCTTTCTCCCAAAGTCTTGGCCTTTTGCACGCCATTGCCATAAAAAAAACCCTAAAATCCTCACTCCTGCTCAGAACCCAATTCAAGCCTTCCCAATATCTCGGCGGTTCTGGGAATTGGTACGTTGTTCAAAACCCTAGCTTTGTATCGGCTTCAGTTATGGTGTTTTCGTTGTTAGATTTTCTGATTTGATTTGGGTTTGCCAATATTTCAGTACCGTTAGGGTACCTTTGATTTTAAAGTGCTTTGAAAATGTAGGCTCAGTACAGACTTTAGGTTGCAATCCACATTGTTGGTTCCATGCTTCAAACTGAAACGAATGATTGTAGCTTTCGGCCAAAACCCTTTTGGCTATTTAGCTGTTACTTGATGAATTGGGTTTTACTTGCTAATGAATAAGAAAGTATTCGTTGGGTATGCTTATGATTTAAGACTGTTTTATCTTCTGCAGGCTGTGCAAGGAGTTGCAATGAGCATCGACAAGACGCCGCAGAAAAAGAAACGTCCCGGAATAGTTAAATTGGATAGAGCTTTGGATTTGGTGAGATGATTTTTCCCCATGGTGCTATGAACAATGTACTGATTTCTGGTTACTCCTAGCATGTCTGGTCTATATGGTCTAGAGCAACCCGAACCTGGCATAGAATGTACATCGGTTAGAATTGAGATTTGATGATATGAAATGGTTGCTTTCTTGGGAGTTGTGTATCTTTGTGTGTGTGTGCGTGTGATCACTCAGAAGAGAAATGCTGTTCTAAAAGGTTGTTTTATCATTTGTAATTGGGTTGTGAATATATGTAGCAGGCTATCAGACAAGAAAATAATGGCGTTCGAATTTGTACTAATTTTGAAACCTCCCCAGGATGTTTCAAATGGGATTTTCTTTTTTTGGGTACATGATAACGCTGAGGATTGTGCGACTTTTACATGGTTATGCTTATGGGCATTGTTTTTTCCATTGATGCCATAGCAATCTGGTTGACAATCCTTATGAATGGGGTGTCGTGAATCGTGGTGTTTTAAGTACTATACGGTTCTTTGCAACGTTGTTGACGTTCAAAAAGCTAACTTTCTTTGTGCATGAAAATTGACTGATGTGCGGGCTAAAAAATGGCTTAATACCATGAGTGAACCTGCAGAAGATGAGCCATTTGAAATACATGCTCGACCTGCTAGGCAAGTTGATTCATTTATTTATTTGGGTGGTTAAGAGAGTATAATTATCTTTAGTTTGTTTACATCGGCTGTTATGTATCGTTATTGACTTTCTGCAGAACTCGTTATTGGATTTTGCAGGCTTGGACTAGGTGCTGTAGTTCCCCGGCCATCCAAATTTGTACCTTCAAATGATCCCCTTGAAAGGAAATTACATTACAAGTTGGATGCCGCAAGAAGAAATGCTGCCAAAGTTGCAGAGGAGTCTGCACTAGCTGCTAGAGATTATGAAAACGATGATGATGAAGAAGACAGCAGAACCAGTACGTTTGCAAAGAAAAGACCGGCAGCTCCAGTAACCCCATCTCTACGGGCGAAGAAAAGGCAAAAGTAACCATTTCAACTTATCTTAGGAAAAGAAAATTAGCCATCTCACATTGTCGGAAGTGAATCTCTAGAGCTTTGGTTCTCTTTCACTCAACCTCATACAATTTTCGTGCATAGAGTTAATGTACAACTACAATATTCATGAGAATGCTAATTTGTGTGGTATCTGTAAATTGTGTTATGGGAGGCAAATGAGCTGCTCTGCACAACATTGTTGTATTAATTTTTGTTATTATTAAAGAGGCTTGTGTGGTAACATTCACCTAACAAGTTTCAAATCAAGGTAGAGTTATTACAGTTATTCAGTTCACAAAGAAAGATAAAAAGAAGGGAACTTTAACGAAAAGCTCTCGGTACTGTTCACTTTAACGAAAAACCACATTTTTACACTAAAAAGTCAATCCTGGTACTATTCACTTTACCTTTTATTTTGTCCTTATCGTTAAAACTCAAAGTTTTCAAGCCATTTTCATTAATTTTCCTTAAAAGGGAAAAAGAATGGACAAAAGATTTATCTAAATTAGCAATATGAATTTCGCATGATCGTCAAGAGCGCTAGTGAAATCTAACTTCGAAATTTCAAGGTATTCACGCAACTTGAAGAAATAGATCACAAAAAGTTAGATAAGAGGAAAGTAGTCATTTGCAAATTCCTGTATATACCTTTTTAAATGCTCATGTGGTGCATTTTTAAACCCTCCTACTATCAAAATCATTTTCTTCGTCACCATGCTTAAATCCCTTAAAATGTGAAAGTTCCTCGCCCAAACATACCCGATACGGGCAAAAACATCAAAGTATTGAATTCAATGTCTGTTAATTTCCGCAAACTTGGGCTTAGCCAAGTTGGCTAGAGCAGTATGCGCCCACCACTACATCAAGTTCGAACCTCCTCCCTCTAATTTAGATGAATTTTGTCTACGTTATACCATCCTCTGTAAAAATAAAAATAAATAAAATTTGCTAACTTCTTAATTTACTTTTAAGATAGAAAAAAAACTTGCATCAATTGGAGTAAATAACAGAATCTCCACTTCATATGTAATATAATTTTTTCAGAAATGCAAATTTACAATCCAACTTGTTAAATCCACATAACAAACTTAGCATGAGCTTTTTATTTTCTTTGTAATTGCTAATTACAACACCAGTAATAGTCAGTCACAAAACAACCCTTTCAGGTTTCAAATACAACAATAAAATACAAAGAACACAGTTGACAATGAATGAAATCAACAACACCCTCTACTAAACACTCCAACCCTCTATAAATCTACACTTAATAAGAACAACTCTCAAAACTACTTATCTGTCTTGTATAATCAACTTGCAGAAAAGTTTCCGAGTTCTTGCAGACCGAATATCGGTTCCCAAGCTATCAAGGACTTTCAGGTGATGACTGCTGCTCCCGGCGCCCAGTGAGCCTTAGTTTTGACATGTGACAGATTATGTACTATCTACATGATTTCAGTTAACAAAGTTGCAAAGCCAATTCCTACCAGATCCATGGTGCTCCAAGAAAGCTAAAATTTTGCTTCTCACCCTTTGGATGCACATATATGACTTGCTTTCCAACTGCCTCAGCGAGAAGGTGGCTTGGTATTCGGTATGGGCATATCGAAGTCAGACTGAGTTTTATAAGTTGAGAATGCTCTCTGTTTCATTTGACTCAGCCATAACTGAAGTATCTTCACTTCTGAGACTTCCTTCTACATAGCTTAATATGGCGTCTTCCATCAATTCTTGGAGAATGGCTTCACCCATGTCGACACCAATGATATCAGCATCAAATCGAAGGTCCATCCACGTTCCAGTTCTTGACATGTCTTTTGTGACAATCTGGTCCAATGTACGAGGCAATGGAAGTGGATGGAGATGCCAATAAACTTCTATCCAGACCTCATCTATAGCAGTTTTCATATCTGGTATTGGCCTTATACTAGGTTTCGCGGATGACACCCGAGGGAAGCAACCATAATAACGCCCACAGAACTCCAGCAGAACTTCATTAATACAGTCAAAAAGGAGCTTTGGCTCATAGCAAAGCTGGTTAGGAAAAAATTCTACCTCATCACACAATGATGGCTCAATAAGTTGGTCAGAGGAAAGCCACTTCATACAGAAGTCATCCCAATTGAAGCTGGAGGCTTGCATGACTGCTTTTACAAAATCAAACATTAGTTCCTTGCCTTCTGTACAGGTTTTCGCATTGTTAGCTTGCTCAGTGGCTGAAGGCTCATAATCTTCAAATTCGATCTTTAGTGGTTGTAGCTCTCCTGCAGATCAGTGAATGAATTAATATTAATGGAGAAATGCAAAAAGCATACAAGGATTTTGAAGTCAATCAACTGCCTTAGTATGAAGCATACCAAATCGAGAAATTGTTTTCCCGGGGCTGATATCATCCTCTGTGAATAGTGGCTCAAGAACTGAAACAGGACTTGGACGCTCTTGTATATCAATAGCACTTTCTAAATCTTCAACATGCTTGGTGGTTGAAGAGCTGGAAGGGGATGCTAATGAAGAAGATTGCACTGGGTTTTCGTCATATGAATCCTGGAAGATAGGTAAAAATGATTGTCAGGATAGAGATGACGGATATAACCAGCAAGTTTACCAAAGAAAATGCACATGTAGATAAGACTAATATTTGGGTCTTGCCCAGTAATGCCCCTCTCATCCCGTCATCCTTATATGTTGACATAGACGAAAATCCAATAATACATCATTACAGGTGACATTTTTTCATAAGAGCTTGGTGTTTGGTCAGGGAGAACAAAAGAAAGCATGTGTTTGGTCATTTGTTTAAAGATTTAGATATATACATTACATGAAATAGCTTTAGTAGATCTTGAAAGACCTTTAAATGTGTTTCAGAGCTTTAGAGAATAATATATTGATTTACCCAATAAAAATGTTGATTTCAAACTGTAACTCATCTTAGCACAGTTTTTCTTCACATGTGAAAATTTGAAAATAAAAGAAGAAAAAATCACATGCACAATAAAGTAAGATAGTGTTACCTGTTGTGAGCATTCCGAAGATCTTCTATCATTAAAAGTTTCAGACATGTCCTCATTTTGGTCATTTATGGCAACTGAAGAACCACTGCGTTCAGAGAGAGCTTCTTCCCGAACAACAATTTCATTTTCTTTTTCATTCTTGACATCACCTACAAAAAAATTATAAAACGCTAAAATACCAAAGAATTTAAAAGCAAGCAGAGACACTAATCAAAGATTCAAAATGTTTGTCATTGTAAATTCAACAGCTCAGAGAATCAATACCTTCAGAGTTCTTCTCATCCATGATGAAAGGATGGATTTCTTCAACTTCATTATCATGAATCAGATTATCTGAGGTGCTTGGTATTGAGTTAGTAGGCTGTACTTTACAATCAACGTTGTTGTCTGAAACAGATGGCAGACTCTCTAAGTTGTGTGCTACTGCTACCTCACCAAGAGGGCGGACATTCTTCTCTCGCTTAGGAGACCTTTTATTCTCATTGGCCTTCAAAAGTTTGTCATAGACCGATAATCTCATCTGTGCAGTAACAAAGCCGTGCTCCAAGTCCCTTCCAGGACTGCCAAAAGGTGAAACGTTGTACTCCGAAAGAGAGAGAATCCTCCCCAAGGTTTTAGGAAACTGCTGTCTTGAGATATCTACACCTTCATCTCCATTACTCAGCATCTCACAGAGATGCTTCCTGGCCTCAATGTAGAGTTTAGATAGCCTTTCATCCGCAAGGCCATGATTTTCATGTTTCAAACTTATTTCAGATTCTTTCACTTTCCCAGTCTTTTCTGCCCTCTTGACACCACTGGAAGGTTTAGCAATTCTTTCAATGTAGAAATGTTCTTTACCAGAGGAACTTCCAAGTTTTTCCTTACCAATTCCTTTGTCTCTACCTCCCGAATTTTGACGCTCATAAGGCAGTCTGTTTGAACTTCCAACAGTAGATGACCCATGGTGTTGCTTTCCCATTGCATTCTTCAGTTTCCTTTTTATTTCCGAGAGAAAAAAGTGGGATCTTTCACTTGGCCCTTTATTTCTTACGTTGTTATGGGATTCTGGAGTTGTACCATCTTCAATTTCAGAATTTTGTAATGCTGGAAGCCCAGGCTTCAAAATGACGATCATCTTTGAAGCTTCAGAGTCCTCATTTTCCTTGCTTGGGTTTCTTTCCTGAGGCTTGACCTTTCTCCTGAAAAAGTACCGCCGTTTACGGTTGACAAGCTCCTCAGATTGTTTAACATCACCAAGCTTCTGCTCCGCCAACTTGGACTCTGCAAAGGAAACGCATTCTTCATCTTTCTCTATCTGAGCATCCTGCAACATTTGGACTTGTTTTGCCAACAGTGAGTTTGGATCCTGCAAAAGTTTCAGAAGCAATTCCTCATCTGAACTTAAGACCTCGAGCGCATCCAGTAGTTCTTTGAAGTGGTGGATTTTCTGATCTTCCGTAAGTTGTTTCCCATCAGTAAACTTATGGTTCGTGAATTCCTTGATTGCCACGCATAATTTCTCTTCGAAATCAGAATGCTTGTAGTTTGGTTTCGCAGGAGCTTCACCATTCACATCATGATTCGCACCATTAATATATTTCTGATGGATCTGGCAACATACCTCTTCTATTATCTCATCCATGCCAACGTTACTTCTAGGTTTCTGCTCTAGATTCTGATTGCAAGAGCATCCAGATTCTGAGTTCTCAAAAGCATTCAAATTATGGTTGTCCATATCATGGCTTTTCTTGCGAGTCTTCTTTGCTCTTTTGTGGTCCTTTCTGCTCTGGCTTGAATCAGACTGTCTAGTTTCCACTACATCATTGCTTATCTCCTTCTTCATGTCCTGCTCACTGGACATTTCTTCTTCCATGAGTTTCTTCACACTAGGCTTACAAGCATCTACTGCCACTATTGCTTTCGAGCTCTCATTGTCATCCTGAATCATTTTAGTAAGAATCTATAAGTTACACAATCACTCAATTAGTGAATAACTACATAAACTCCCCAGCTCCACCCTCCCCCCGCCTTACTCTTGCTTCTCGGGAGAAACTAGCATATAATTTCAAAGTACAAGCTCAGTTGGGTATATGCATGTAAGTTAACAACACTTACAAGGGTGCCTTGAAAGTTTTCATCCAAATTGTTCAAACTCTCGAACTTATTCCTTGAAATTCCAGTACCTGCAGAAAGAGAATAGAAATTCAACGACAACACGAAATATTGCCCTTTAGATGATTCCAAATCAATTTTACTAAAGACCAACGTTCTAAAAGACGCTAGGCGCTAGTCAGGCGGAGGGATGGGACCTAGCACCTAGGCGGCTAAGTGGGGTCTAGGCGGGCGCCTAGGCAGACTAGGCGGATTTAGTTAAATCTATTATATTTCATGTAAATAAGTGTGTTTATATTAAAATATATATGATTTCATTATAAACTACAAAATGGAATGACATATATATTATGAGCTATTGGAACACAATGAAATCATGGAGAACAAGTATATAATGTGTGTTCCCTTAAGTATTCAACAAGTCTCTTACAATTTATTGAAAGAAAAAAAAATGTAAAACGAAAGTTATCTATTTCCTGTCTAAATGAGTTGCAACCTAGGCTGGTGTCTAGGCGGGTATGGGCGGGCTAGGCGGGTGCCTAGGCAGTCTAGGCGAGCGCCTCAGTAAGTCTAGGCGCCCTTTCTTAATTTTCAAACACCTAGGCATTAATCGAGACGGTGGCCAACCGCCTAGCGCCGAGCTGGGGATTTTTAGAACGGTGTAAAGACCAACCTAATTTTAGGTCAGAGTAAGAAAAACCCATCAGATAAACATGTCAACTAAGTAAAATTGTCCAGAGAATGCCCAAAACACACAGTGACTTCAATTCAGCATGAAAAAACTTGGCAACAAATAGCAGAAAAAAGCCTTGGATGTTGAAAATACCACTTCCAGTTAAAGCTGAATTCTGGGTTCTTACCAGCAGCTTGCTTACTTCCATGCCTCTTATCAGAAATCAGCTTCCAGGTGGGGCGGCCATGCCGGAAGTCAAAGATACTGATCAAACCCCACATGCAGCCCAACTGATCTTTCTCATACCGCACAGAGCGTTTCTGGGACTTCTTTGCCATAACTAAGGGATGAATATTTAACTTTAACAGGCTTTGTACATCCAAAATCTGTCACTCTTCCGGCTACAAGAAACCCCCAACAAACAGAAAAACCAAAAACTCAACAAACAGCAGTTGAATGATACATAAAACTTCAAAGATAAAGAAATGTCTACCAAATCATGGCAAAATTTGACTCCAAAAAGGATCAAATACAAGAGATGCTGATAGTACTCTGATCATTAAAATTTGGCATGCATGAAGGAATTACCTCAAATTCAGAGGCTCGAATTCGATACAGCGAAAGAACAGAAATGCAGCTGGATAAAAAGTCTGTTGCATAAACCAAACAGATTCCAATTCCAATTCCTCAAGTTTTCTCACAGAGTGAAGCTTAAGATACTAAAAGCCTTCTTTTTTCACTCCTAAAAGCTCAAATTTACTGCAATTTGGCCTTCACTTGGAAGAAGAGACTTAACAAAGACAATTATGCCTACTCAATTCTTATGATCATCACAAATGGGGTCAAAGGTAAAAAATTCACCCCTCAAATTTCAGAGAACAAAAGTAAGCAATGATGTTGGAGAATTGATCAGAAGCTTGAGATGCACAAAAGTTTGAGAGAAATCCAATTCTCCTTTTCAGAAATTCGATCCAAAATTCATGAGCTCTGCACGATGGAATTGATAATTCAGAAAAATTCAGGCACGCGTCTGGTGTTTTTTGTTTTTCTTATTAAAAAAAAAACAACAGCACAGCATGAAAGTTTCAGCTCAGTGCAATGCAGCATTGAAAACGACCCTTTTGAAACATCCAAAATCCAGCCCAATAATTTTTTTTTTTCTGCAGAATTATCTCCAGTGCTGAAAATATGAGAAGTTTTGGAGAAAACCCAGATTAAATTCAAGAAAATTGAACCAAACAATGGTGAAAAACAAAGACTTCTCTAATTTTTTGCTAAGTGGGCATCTTTTTTTTTTTTTTGAAAACTTGTGGGCATCTTTTTTTACAGCCAAAAAGGGGGTGGAAATGGTAATCCAGCACCGACCCACTATTTTTTAAGCAGAATGGTGAAATGGGCAGCCATTAAAGACTGAGAAAAGTGGAGGGAGAGAAGAGGGAAGTGATGGTGGGAAAGGGAAAGACAAAAGCTTTACAATGTTTGCTGGTGGCGTTGGGTTAGAGAGAGAGTAGAAGAAGAGTACGTGACAGTTGGGGTTAGGATTGATTTTTGATGGGGTCCATTCCATTGAGGGG
Source organism: Malus fusca (assembly GCA_035220775.1). Lineage (NCBI taxonomy): Eukaryota > Viridiplantae > Streptophyta > Magnoliopsida > Rosales > Rosaceae > Malus > Malus fusca. The sequence continues at coordinate 21,393,352 of CM069065.1, read as the reverse complement.
AGGCTTTGTATTGAAGAAAAGTTTGGGCTCTCTCTCTCTCTCCATTTTCTCTCCATTTTCTCTCCTCTGCTGTTCCAGACCATCATCAAAGTCGCCACTACTCACCACCATCCCACTCCCCACACTCTCTGACTCTCTTTCCCTAAAAGCTTTACTTTGGAGCTGTACAGAAAAATGTATGTACCAAGTTGTGTCGTTTACGCTTCTGAGAGAGAGTTTCTGAGCGTTGAGACAAACACACGGACACATTGATACAAACTAAACTTTTTTTTTTTTTTTTTTTTTTTTTTTGAGTTTCATCCAAGAAAAGCAAGTAAGGTGATGTTAGTCACGGATACTATTTTTTCACTGTTCATATGTTGTTTTTAATTTTTCATAATCAGAATAAATTAAAGATGATTAAATGACAAAAGTTTACAAAGTACATCGAAAGCAAAAAAAAGCGTGTGTAGTGTGCAGCACCAGCCAAACAAGTATTAAAAAGAGAAATTGGTGTATGAATTTTCGCTTGGTCTCTAAACTATAAGTTTTTAAATATTAATACTAGTTTGTTAATTTCTCAAAATATAGGGTTAGCTTGAGTAACACCGTTAGAATTTTTATCCAAAATAAAGTTTTAAAGAGACAAATGAGGGACTGAAGCTTAACGAATTTACCCAAAAAGAGCATTTTTATTCACCCAAAAAATGAGTGAGATGCTACCCCCGTTGATTACTCTTAAATTAGTTTAAATTTCAATATTCATAATCTTAGATTAATAAACAAAACTAATCTTACAGTAACTAATGTGGGGTGAGCACTCCCCACTTTAAGGGATGAGCAAAAATGTACTATTTACCAAAACGACATTACTTCACATTGTTACAAAATCAAACACTAATGCTCTCGAATTTTTAGTTTAAGAACCAAGGTTCAATTTAACTAAAATTCAATGACCAATGTTATAATTTTCTTTATTAAGAAAGATTAATGGAACTCAAAACCTCAAGTAAAGAAATCGTTCAAATTTAATGGCAAATACTCTTAATCAAATCAGATACAATACAACTGAACATCGTTTTATACTATCTTTAGTAATTATTGTTATCAAATATGTCATCAATGTTTGACCAAATGAGAGACAAAACCTTGCAGAAGTAATGTCTGAGGGCGGCATAGTCCGTGATGACATCCAATTTTTTTCTCTCTTTGATAGTTTGATAGCAGCTTCCTCTATTCTTTCTTTTAGTCCAAAGTCGATATTCCATTGTTCTTTATTGTATATCATGAGTTCAGCATAAACATATTCTCACTTATACTACTCAATTTTATTCAACTTTGATAGCGTTTATTTGTTGACATGGTTGATTATTATTAAGTAGAGTATAAAATAAACCTCGAGTTTAGACTTCTTTCATTGGTTACTCAAAACCTGAAATGTACAATGATTAACCAATTCGACACTGGGGGTATATTGCATCTGGAGTTTAATGGAATAAAGACTTTTTATAATCTCTAAAAAGTTTATGAAATTCTTGTGGTATTCAATTACGACTTTTTTGTAAGTCTACAAAACTTCAGGTGTGTTCAAAATTTCATTTATTTTAAACGACTTTAAAAACTCATGGATTTTGATGGACTTTGAGTACTTTTATAGTAAGTTATTTTTTAATATTAAGGCTATGATGAATTTCATTTTTCTCAATTTTTTTAGGATATACTTCACCGCCTATTATAATGTAATAACTATCTCACCACTTCCACCACATGTCATTACCACTATCTTACCTTAACCATCTTCTACATCCCAACCACCACCACTATTACCATTGTCGTCACCGCCATAATTACCATAAATATTATCGCCACCCCTATTATGAACACCACCAACACACCATCAGAACTCCACCTTTACCACCACCATCACAACCCCATCACCACTGCCCCATCCTTAGTCCTCCACCACTCGAACATCACCCGCCGCCACAATCACCACCCATGCTATTATCGCAACCACCAAAAACACCAACTTTACTATCACCTTCTTGCCAACAATCAACACGTGACACTTCCATCACCTTGTAAGACTATTTTGTCATGGTCATGATCACCATTTCGATAATGAAAACTAAACATAATAATGCGTATTAATAAATTGGTCATTAACAAATTCATGACAATCCACGAAATTTTAAAATATAGCATATAACTCTATAGAATTATGCAAAAGTTTATCATTTAACTTTTTTACTTTTCATAAAAGTATATATATTAAAAGTCTACGAAATTTTATGAAGTTTAGAGTAGTAAAGTTTACTAAATCCGTGAAAATCTATCACTTTAAAAACTCAACAAAAATCTGCATAAATCTTTAATACACTACACCTCTAAGATCTAATAAGTAAATATTGTACAAAAGAATAAGTAAATTTTGGTTATAGCCTAAGTAATCAAACCATAGAAATAAGTTATAACACAATCAACGCTAAAGAAAATTGAGTAGACACGAGTCGAATAACTAATACAAATCCACAAAGTTTTGTATATATTGCGCATTACCTATACTGAAACACAGTTTTGCATGCAAATTTAACAGTGTTACATATTTTCCTATGAAAAAAAAGAAAAGAAAAGAGAAGGGTACTTTAGAATAAAACAGTGAATGAAGATTAAAAGCTGTGTCGGTGGTTTGGTGGTAAAACGTTGCAGTCGTCCTTCGCATCATTAGTATATGGATGGATTCAAGTCGTTATAATGGAAGCCTGCAGTGAGGCATGAACAAACTAACTGTCTGGCTTCAAGTTTGAAAGATATATTAATTGGAAGATGTATTTGTTGATTTGACCCCTAAACTTGTATGCAGCTGCCAGCCTATTACCTCCTTAAACTTTTTACATTAGTCAATTTCCCACTTGAACTTTTATTTTAGCCGATTACCCCTCTAAACTTTTATAAATAGCCAATTCCCCCTTGACATTAGATTTTAAAAACTTTCATTCAATTTTTCATATACCCAATTTTTCATCATTTTTGCTCTCATATAGTTGTCATGTGTTGTTTCCGTGATCAAGATGGATGAAAAATTGGATGTAGACTTTCAAAATCTAACGCAGGACAGAAATTGGCTATTTATAAAAGTTCAAGGGGTAATCGGCTAAAATTAAAGTTCAAGGGGGAAATTGGCTAATTATAAAAGTTCAAGGGGGTAATCAGCTAAAATTAAAGTTCAGGAGGAAATTGACAGCTCTATATAAATTTAGAGAGCAAATCGACAAATATGCCTAATTGGAATGGAGGGATTAAATTATATACATCTTTCAAACAAGCCAGACGGACAGTTTGTTCATGTCTCACTACAGCTTTCCTTTATAACGACTTGAATCCATCCATATATTAAAGAGAGGGAAGGAAGCAGTGGTAGAGATTCTAAGGAGGATTTTTTTTTCTTTTTTGTGTTTTTGTTTTTAAGTTTTGTCATTTTTAGTTTTTCAATCTTAAAAAAATTAATTTTATGATGAATCTACATGGCGACATATAATAGAATAAGTGAGATTCATTCATATGTCTCATCAGCACACTAATAGAAAATTTGACGGAAAGCTAACGGGAACGACCGTATTAAATTATGACAGTCATTTTTGGTGATCAAATTGACAGATTTCCTGTTTCATGGACCATTTTGATTGAAATGTCTAATTTCAGAGATCAACCTTGAAAAAAAAAAACCTACACATTATTGTTAGCATATCCTATCAATTGGTATTTGGTATATTCATGGATAATGGCTTGATCATATACCTCAAAACTTTTTCCATTCTACTAACATAAAGTGAATGAAAGAGGTCGAAACTAAATTGAATTAAGACAATATAAGTATCTTTGACCCAATTTTAACGCTTTGTCAAGTAATTATATCCAATGAAGGCTAAAATTTGAATTTTAATTGAAGGTGTCTGGCTCTAAAGAAAGTACCACCCCCTGACCCTCAGAAAAGTTATGTCTTTTCTTTTTGTTGAAAAGAAGCGAAGTTAATAATAACCTTAAGAACTTAAGCAATATACAACATAAAAAAAGTATCTGCAGTACTAAAAGAGATATTGATATGAAAAACAAAATTTACACCAAATAATCAACAAGGAAATTTTTAGGTTTTGTTAAATACATGTGAAAGTGTTGTAGATTTTTGTGTAAACTTTGGCGATAGTCAATAGACCTGTAAAAGGGTCAGGTTTATTGGATTTGGATCTGGTTCAACCCGACCCGTTAATTTGACGGGCCATCCAAACCCAATCTGTTAAGTTAACGAGTTACCTAAACTCTATCCGTTAATCTAATAAGTCACCAATTTTACATTATTTCTTTTTTAAATGTTGAAAGAGATTACACGTCGAAACATCCCTCCTAATGAAGAAAAACAACCATCTATGCACTTACTTTGTTTGACCAAAAATAATGGTTTTAATTAACAACATTTAAGCGATCGATTGAGTTATGAAATTGTCTGAATATAAGATACATCTTGTATTTGTCATGAATATGAATACAAGTATTTTAATATTGAACTACAAATCTAATTAATTATGTTGGTGCGTGATATTCTTTTTCCTTCGATATTGAACTACAAATCTAATTAATTATGTTAGTGCAGGATACTCTTTTTCGTTCCACCGTGTTGAAAACCTTGACAAGATTTTCATCGAGGCCCAATGACGAAGCCAGGAATTGATGGGGGGAGGGGCGGAGTTAAAAGAGTGCGAGGTTCCATAATTTATCAATACAAACAAATTACAATTGTTGCCTGCGAGGTTTTATATCATGAAAACGTTGCATAATAGGCTTATTATCAATAAAAGCAAATACATCTCTCTCAATGTAAACAAACATGCTATCACTCAACCATTGATCTCCCATTTTGTTACGCAATGGTGTTTTCACAATTTTCATAGCAAAAAAGCTCTATCCACCGAAGCAGTTGTAACCGGTAACACCAAAACCAATGTAAGAAGCTTATACACTAACATGTAGCTTGCACACCTCCCGGTCTTCACCAACTCCTTTGCAAGATCACCAATTCCTCTCAATGATGAAAACTCACTATGCATCTTCATATCGTGAATGTAATTGTCAAGTTGAATTGGAAGATTCATGAGGTCCATACAATCAAAATCTTGAGGATAAAGTTAGGCTAGACGAACAATTTTTGCTTTGTCAAAAAAGATGCAAAATTATTCACTGGACTCAAACATGCCATACAAAGAAGCAACTCAGTGTTTACCTCATTGAAGCGATCATTCAATTCTTTTAGTTGCATATCAAGGACTTAAAGAGGTCCACACGATAGTAATGAGAGTTTGTGAGTCTTGGAGCTTTACACCTTGATTTTTCGGGTACGAAATGCAAATCTCCATGTTAGGAACAACAATATCATGCTCTTCACAAAACTTTTGTACACCATCAAGCAAGTCCCCAAAGTCATCATCTCTCAAGGATTGTAGTCTTTGCTTGAATACTCCCACTAACGTCATCGCATTCACAATATCTTTCTTTCTTTTGTAATGCTTGTGATAACTCATTTGTAATTCTCAATATGAGTCTCATCAAAAAAAGGTGAAACACCAAATCAAAAGTTTGTATGTCATGGAATAACTTACTCGCTTCACCGAAATTGTCTTGGTTTGTATCATCTTTAATCCATTCAAGCACCTCCACCACGGCTTCAAACATAACAATAATACTAACTATAGTACTATAATGTGAGTTCCAACGTGTATCACAATGACGCATGAGATTACTCTCTTGATTTAACCCTCTACCCATTTCAAGATCACCAATATCAAGAGCTTTTTAAATTTGTTCTAGTTGTCTCTCTAAATGAATCACGATGCTTACACGATAATCCAATAGTATTGACCAAAATACTAGCATTGTTAAAGAAAATGGTGACACCCTCACTTCCCTTTGCAACGGCTACAATAGCTAGTTGAAGTTGGTGTGCAAAACAATGAACATAAAATGCTTAAGGATACTTGTTCAAAATCTTTGTTTTAAGGCCATTTAGCTCACCTTTCATATTACTAGATCCACCATAGCCTGGTCCCTGTAACTTGGACATGCTCAAATTTGTTGTAGCAAATAATCTCTCAATAGTCCCTTCAAGTGAGCTACTAGTTGTAGAGGAGACATATTGCACACCCAAAAACCTTTCAATTGCTTTTTTTTTTTTCACATAACGCAATATTACCGTCATTTGCTCTTTAGTTGAAACATCACGTGATCCGTCAACCAAAAGAGAAAAAAAATGCACCTTCTATATCTTTAGTGATTGCATCTATAGTTTCAATGGCACAAGCACAAACAAGATCTTTTTGAATATCAAAAGAAGTATACTTACGATTCTTGGGAGCATTCTCAAACACAACCTTCCTAACTTTCTCATTATGCTTGGAAAGAAATTTCATAAGCTCCAAATAATTACCCATATTGTTTGATTTCAACGATTCATCGTGGCCACGAAAAGACAAACCTTGTCCCAACAACCATCTTGTGCACTCAAGTGAGGCACTCAATAAAGTATGATAATTAATGCGAGCTTCATCGATTTTCTTAATCACAAATGTTTCAATGTGTTGTTTTTGTGTCATCAAATCTCTAGCTTGTTGTACAGTTTTATTATGAATACTTCCAACACCTCTCTCATGGACTCGAAGATTTTCGGGTCCTTTCTTTCAATTTGTAAACCCTTGCTCGGTGAAGACATCACTTCCAGTGCTACCCATTTGATCGAAATCACATTTGAAAAGATAGCAATAACAGCAAAATGCAGCATCTTTTGATATACTATATACTCCAACCACTTAAACTTATCAAACCAACCGGTGATAAAACATTGATTGTTGCTAACTTTTCTTGGCAAGATGTGGTCTCTAGGTTGACAATGATCATTTTAGAGATAGTGTCTATGAATTGCTTCATGATAATTAGATGGATAATCAAGCATTCGACGTCTATGTCCAGGGTCTGCAGGAAGATTAGCCAATATTTCATCCAATTCAGTGGCCTCACTTTGTTGTGAACTACTCAGAATATTCGAAGGATGACTTCTTGGAATATTTGAAGGAGGAGGAGGACTACTCGGAATATTTGAAAGAGAATGACTACTCGAAATGTTTGAAGGAGGATTTAAGCATTGTTTCTTATAATATCGTTTCATTACGTAACTGTAAAATGTAAAGAAAAAAAAATCTTAGACTCTTAATCCTAGAGTAGACTATACTAATATGCATAATAACTAATCCAACCAACAATTCAATTAATCAATACCAATAAGTATACAAATTATTCAATAAATAAAAATTAAATTCAACTAATCAAATGAATAATTGTATACATTATGTAATAATTCAATTAATTAATCAATAATCAAGAATTCAAATTTTAATTTTTACCCTAAAAAATAATTTCATAATTTCATATCAATAATCATAGAATCATATCAATAATCAATAACCAATAACCATATTTGTCACATCCCGACCCGGGCCGCCACCACATCTCGGGCTCGACTTCACCGTAGCACAATATTGTCCGTTTTGGGCCTCGACCACGCCCTCACAGTTTTGTTTCTGGGAACTCACACGAGAACTTTCCAGTGGGTCACCCATCATGGGATTGCTCTCGTTTGAACTCGCTTAACTTCGGAGTTCCGATGGAACCCAAAGCCAGTGAGCTCCCAAAATGCCTCGTGCTAGGTAGAGATGGGAATATACATATAACGCTTATAGGATCCACTCCCCTGGGCGATGTGGGATGTTACAATCCACCCCCTTAGGGGCCCGACGTCCTCGTCGGCACACTTCCGGTCAGAGATTGGCTCTGATACCAAATTGTCACATCCCGGCCCGGGCCCCTACCACATCCCGGACTCGACTCCACTGTAACACGATATTATCCGCTTTGGGCCCTAACCACACTCTCACGGTTTTGTTTCTGGGAACTCACACGATAACTTCTCAATGGGTCACCCATCATGGGATTGCTCTCGCGCGAACTCGCTTAACTTCGAAGTTCCGATGGAACCCGAAGCCAATGAGCTCCCAAAAAGCCTCGTGCTAGGTAGATATGGGAATATACATATAAGGCTTACCATATAAGGCTTACATGATCCACTCCCATATGCGATGTGGGATGTTACAATATTAGTTCATTACCATATGATTCTATACTAATTAAACAAAAATTCGCATTAAATAATTAATTAGGGTTTAAATTTAGGAATTAAAAATTTTACTTGAAGAGTGGCTTTAAAGGCTGGAAGCTGGCATCAGCAAAAAGCCAAATGGGATTGAGTGGTTTTTAATTCCATTGCTGGGAATTTGAAGGGCAGCGCTACAACTTTACTCTTTGATTGGCAACGGTTGAAAAAGAAAAGGATTTAGATAGAGACTGAAAGAGAACGGGGGACACGCGGTCCCACATATATATATTTTTTCAAACATATACAAAACGGTGCCATTTTGTTTTTTTTTTTAATATTTTTTACCAGGACCAAAATAACGTTGTTTTGGCCTAGATGTTTAACAAAAAAGGCAATCAACTTTGCTGCGCAGCAACAGAACCAAATCACCGAACAAGGAAGGGATGAACCAGTCAAGTTTTTCAGCAATGGGAGGGGCTGAACCAACGCTCCAGTCGTGTTTTCCGGCAAGGGGAGGGTGGCCACCACTCTTTGCCCTCAAGTAGCTTCGCCACTGTCGAGGCCTTTTATTTGCACCATATTCTCATTGATATACGTATTCCATTTGTTATTAATGAATATTGTACCTTATTTCAAAAAAAAAAATATTAGAACTACAAATCATCATGTCACTTACCTCAGCTGTAAATTTATTGCATGTAAAGTAAGAGAAACCTCAGTTTACAATTACAACCCTTGATTATTAACAAAAAAAGGACAAGAATTTGCATGGGAAAATGCATATTAATGTGAGGAGCAGTTGGGCTTCAAGGCAGTTCAGTTGGGCATTGAAAAGCAGCTGGGTCCACCAAAACCACACACACTTTACCAACTTCAATGCTGATTTATTGTTGGGTTTTTATTACAAATGGTTCCTGAGATTGATCAAACTCATTATTTTGGTCCCTCACTTTCAAAATCAATCAATGTCGTCCCGGACATTCATTACCTCATATCAATTTGGTCATTCCGTTAAGATTTCGTTAACTATTCTGTTAGTTTGTATGTGGGACCCACAAATCCAATGAAATGGTGACATGTGTGGATTATACAAAATAAGGGTTTGTATCGTAAATCGTCCCTGACATTGATCCAACTCCTCATTTTGGTCCATGAGTTTCAAAAATTGATAAATTTGGTCCCTGAATTTCACTATAACACATCAATTTAGTCATTCTATTAAAATTTCATCAATATTTTTCGTTTATGTGTTGATGTGGTCCCACTAATCCAATCATATAGCTCCACGTGGATTAAATATAATAAACTATTTTTTTAAGAGAGAATCAACGAACAAGTATTCCGCATTGACATTTTTCTCGCATCCCACAACCCCAATTGGAAAAAAATTCAATCTAAATTCAATAAAATCGAATCCAAATTCAATTCAAATTTGTTAGGATTATAACCAACTAGAGAGAATGAGGAGTGAGTTAAGGAGGCCAAGTACTTTAGTGGTGTCATGGTGCCTTCCTTTTCTTTTTGAGCATACCCTAATGAAGACGACGATGACTTCTTTTTTTTCTTTTAGTTTTGGTTTTTAGTTTCTTATTTTGCTTTTAGTTTTAAATCTTTACAAAAAAAAAAACAAAAAAACAAATTCTTATAGTTAATCCACGTGGTGCCATATGATTGAATTAGTGGGACAAAAGATATTGACGAAACTTTAACAGAAAGATTAAATTGACGTGCGGTATTGAAAGTCAATGACCAAATTTATGGATTTTTGAAACTCAGGGACCAAAATGAGGAGTTGGATCAATGTCAGGGACCATTGGCGATAAAAGACCTTTTTGTGTAATCCACGTGTCACCATTTCATTGGCTTTGTGGGTAGTTGGCGGAATCTTAACGGAATGACCAAATTGATGTTAGGTAATGAATGTCAAGGACGACATTGATTGATTTTGAAAGTAAGGGATCAAAATGATATGTTTGATCAATCTCGGGGACCATTTGTGATAAAAACCTTTTTTTGTTTAATCAAAAGCCCATATGAGCCACTTAGTACTACAGTCTGGTGGTATTCATCTTCATTTGTAAATTAGAGATCTTATGTTCGAATCTTGTGGATGGTGAATTTGATACTAAATTAGGTTGTCTATTGTGTGGTTTAACCAAACTTCTCATTTCACTTAGTGTAAAAATATATTGTTTTACCAAAAAAAAAAGGGCCCATATGAGACAAGCTAGTACTTTGCCCCTCTCCCCTAATGTCCATCGAATCACTTCACACGTCACGTATATTTATAAAAATTTATGGAAAAAAATAAAATTCTACTGTACTGTATAGCTTGCATCCGAACAATGGATTGAAATCATTTTTTATTACTTTGGTCAAGGAAACTAAAGAATCTAACGACCTAAAATCTCGAAATTTTATAAGAACAATTAGAACTTAAGTACAACGAGTTGAGCTCACTTCTCTAACCAGCTTAATTACGGCCATAATAAAAAAGTTGGGGTAGCACAAATCGATTAAAAAATTAATCAAGTGGGAATTTTGTTGTTTAGAAAAGGGAGGTAAAACCAATTGTAAAAGGACAAGAACTTGGAGTTGAAATGTTTCTTTTTACTATTATACTTTCATCCCAAAGCCATCTTATTAGGTGTTGGGGTGGGTAAAATTTACAAATTATAAGTTTAGACTTGCAGTGCCACTTAATATTACGGTCTAGTGATATTTTTTTTTACTTGTAAGTGAGAGGTCTTAGGTTCGATTCTCGTCAAAGGCAAATTTGAACCACATTATTGCTATCCATTGTGAAGCTAAGCTCACCCATCTCCCCTTTAGTGTAGATAAAATCGTTTGTTCAAAAAATTTAGACTTACAGTGTGGGAAGGACCTCTTTATCTGATCACACAATAACAATGACACATTGACTATGCCAAATTGCCAACTAACACACGAGTGGAAAACAAGGTTGTTTATTGTTTGGACAGTGGAAATTGCCCATTAAGGACAATGTCCAAGTTTTGGATCATGTTGGGAATTGTTTTTTATTTAAGGAAACACTACTAGCTAGCTAACATGAATTATATCACAAATATGTTGATAACTTTTATAATTCATCTTAATATTGTTATTAATTTACATGTTATAATATAATTGAGGTGACATATTTATATTGTAAAGTACAATACTCGTTTTTATTTACAACTTTAGAAGTTTTACAACCATACCAACAAAATTTTATCTAATTAATGGTCACATTTCCATATAGTGTTATCGATTCACTCATATATAGTATATAATGTGTATCTATTAATTTAATTATTAGCATTATTACTATAGAAACATGAAATATTAACAATATCGTCCATCTCATTTTTTCTTCTTCAAATGTATCATTATCAAGGGGAAGGAAAAGAGTTTGAAACTATTACAATAATTTAGGGGAGAGGAGAATGACTCGGGACGCATGAATAGAAACCCAACACCATGTCCATTAGGATATTAGACCATATGCAAAAATACAACCAAACAAATTAATAATATTACGTGACTGCATGACCGACAATATTCATCTCATATTATAACACTTAAATAGTAATAGAGTAAACTGTCGGTTTAACCCCTGAACTTTCACCTCACTTTCGATTTCCACCCTGAACTTTTCTATTGGAAAATTAAGGACTCAAACTAATTTTTTTAGCCAATTTGCCCCCTACCGTTAGTTTTTCATATATTCCATCCATATTTCCGTTAAGTGAGACCATGTGCACAACATGTGAGGGTAGTTAAGTCATTTCACTCTTAAAAATGATTAAAAAACTGAAAATAAAAAAAAACAAAACTTTCCCTCTATTTTTTCCCGCTAATTCCTATCCTCGATTTTATTTTTCCCTCTAATTCCTATGCATGAGAAATGACATATGGTGTTATTGTCTACAATTTTTATTTTCTCTAACAAATTAATAATTGGACAAATGCTAATGGTGCTATTGTCTCCAAAGCAGTGCATTAATATAAGAAACCCTAGTCTTTTTTATGGACATGTTTCTTATATTAATGTACTGCTTTGAAGACAATAACACCATGAGCATTTGTCAAATTATTAATTTGTTAGAGAAAATAAAAAAGGTAGTACATGCTTCAAGAAAAAGATTAACTTAGCTACTTATGAAGACAATAACACCATATGTCATTTCTCATGCATAGGAATGAGAGAGAAAAATAAAATTGAGGATAGGAATTAGCGGGAAAAAATAGAGGAAATTTTTTTATTATTATTTATTTTCAGTTTTTAATCATTTTTAAGAGTGAAATAACTTAACTATCCTCACATGTAGTGCACATGGTCTCACTTAACGGAAATATGGATGAAATATATGAAAAACTAACGGTAGGGGGCAAATTGGCTAAAAAAATTAGTTTGAGTCCTTAATTTTCCAATAGAAAAGTTCAGGGGGGAAATCGAAAGTGAGGTAAAAGTTCAGGGGGTAAACCGACATTTTACCCAATAGTAATATTACGTGACTGTATGATCGATGATGTCCAGTAAGTTTTCCAACTTTTTTCACGAAGGTGACGATGATGGGGATTGATTCATTTATGATTGTTTGAGTCTTGAATGACACATATAACAAAAAAAAATTAACAAAAATTAGTTTAGTATTAATATATAAAAGAGTCAAATAGAAGAAGGCTAGAGAAGGGAGAGTGACGGAGAGCAAACAATGATGCAGCTTTGTCTTGCTTGCCCTTGAAGTTGAAGATGCACAAGGGTTAGTGGAATTTCAAGGACCACAAGAACCACTCACTCAAATACAATCATTTCCAACCAACTTTGCATGCAAATGGAGACAATTGGTACTTTTGGATTTACCATTCAACTTTCCTTCTTGCTTGTAACATTTTCTATTGATTTGGTGGGAAAATAGATGCACATTAGGATACGTTTCATATATAGGATTAGCTTAGCTTAGTTTTTTTTTTTCTTCCTTTTCTCTCGATATTATCTACACTGGAGGGTGGAAGAGTGGGCTAAGCCTGACAATGAATGAGTCATATTAATGTGGTTCAAATTCGCCTTTTGGCGAGAATCGAACCTAAAACTTCTCACTTAAAGAAATATCACTAGACCATAGTACTAAGTGACAAAATTAGCATAGTTTGGACCATATTGATTAGCTTGAATTGATTTGGCTTGAGTTGGATTAGTTCTATTTAGGCTCCTCATTTTAAATGGTGTAAAATAAGTCAACATAAATAACGCATAATCTCAGCTTATTCTGGATTAATCTCATGTTTCGTCCAAACTAAAATTGGTGTTAAATAATTCAATTTAGTTTGGTCTGATCAATCAAACGCTCCACAAGAGTTTTAATTTTAACCCTTAAAAAAAAAAGGGTTTCAATTCATAAATGTTGCATGGTTGCTTAAAGACGTAACGGGTTATTTGGTGCAACTTATTTATTTGTTTGGTTGGTTATTTTGGTGCAAATTTAAGATAATTTGGGTTTCATTAGGTGTCTATAAAATTGTTGAGCTTGGGTTATCAAATTTGGCCATTATCTCCCATCATCTTATTAGAACAGCCAAATTTAATATTTACGTTTGCGTTAAGGTTATAATGTAAAGCTCGTACCAAATGATGTCACTCGGTTTACCCTAAATGTTCCATCGTCAATTAAAAAAATAGTATAAAATTCAAACATATTTATTTTTGTCGGCCGGATCTTTTCCATCAAGTCTACCAAGACACATAATCTGGACTTTTGAAATTTGATCAAACGGCTAAAGTTATTATAACATTTAAAGTGTACCCTTATTTGTAACTGTTGGATTAAATTTTAAAGGCTCGAACTGTGTGCCTTGGTGGACTTGGTGGAAATGATCCATTGTCATTGTTTAAGAGATTATGGGATGTTGATGTTTTAATAGAAAAAATTGGTGTTAAACTTGAAAACAGATTTAGGAAATATATGACCTTTAGGGATTTTATATTTGGTGAGAGTATCCCATATTGTAAGTAGAAGTTCGGCCTAAATAAGTTGCTTGCTATTCATTGCCAATTAGTTGTTTATATTCTAACACATATAGTGTTATAGTAAACTATTCACGTGTCAGATTTAACAGTCACACGTGCTTTCATGTTATTCTCAATATAAATTGAACGCATGTTAATCTAAAGTAACACCACAAGTTAAGGGTGTGTTTGAATCTCTCTAAAATTCTAACCACCACGGGTGGTTTAATGGTTGGAGACGAATTCAGGGTTTGTATTTCACACAACACGTCTTAAGTTCGATTCCTGACGATGATGAATCACACGATGGTGGTCAGGGGAGGCTGAAATGCCTCTGTGAGTTTTCTTGGCCCATGAAAAAATGGAATGTCATGGCAAAGTCATCAGCTGGTCTTTTTAAAAGAAAAAAGAAAAAAGAAAAAACTCTTTAAAATTTTGAATGCCAAATTCTACATCCTTTATTTAATATGTTGTGTCATTGCCCCAACTTACTCATATCATCTACCTATTTTAAAAGAACCCAGATCATTTCCGGATCTAAAAAAACTGAGCCTAATAATCAAATGATCCGGACCGTTGAAATTTAATCCAACGGCTACAAACAGGGGGCCCCTCTAAAAGTTATAATAATTGTAGCTATTAGATCAAATTTCAACGGCCCCGATCATTTGATCCTTAGGCTCGGATTTTTTAGATCCGGAGAGGATCTGGGTTCATTTTAAAACCGACAATAAGAATAAAAAAGGGTAAAGTACAAAAAACTACCTCAACTATTGGTGTCACGACACTTTCATACCTCATCTTTTAAAATTGACAATGTCATACCTCATCTTACGAATTTGTGTCAATGTCATACCTTCCGTCACTTTCCCCAGTTAAATGCTAATGTGGCTTGTGACATGGCACACTTTATATTAAAAAACTAAAAAATATTATTAAAAAACTAAAAAAAATTATTTAATATTTTTAAATATTAAAATAATAAAGAAAAGTAAAAAAAAAAAAAAAAAAAAAAAAAAAAACTTCTATTCGTCTCTCCCCCTCCTCATCTTCCTGCAACCCAGAAAGAAGGAGGAAGAAGAAGAAGAAAAAAAAAAAAAAAAAACCCCTCTGTTTTTCCCTCCCATCCCCATCTTCCTGCAACCCAGAAAGAAGGAGGAGGAAGAAGAAAAAAAAAAAAAAACCATTAGATTCGATTACCCTCCCCACCCCTCACCCCTCCCCTCCTTCTCCCATGTTCATGTTCTACCCCAGATCCCCATTCCTGCAACCCAAAAAAAAAAAAAAAAATCCAGTTCGTCTTCCCTCCGCACCCGCACCCACCCACCCTCCTTCCCTCCCTCCCCTTTCTCCTTCCCCTGAAACCCCTTCCTGCAACCCCCAAAAAAAAGAAAAAAAAATCAATCCAGTTCATCTTATCCCCGCACCCACTCTGCACACCCAACCCCCCCCCGGCGCCCAGATCCCTCCCACACCTGCAACCCAAATCCACAACCCCCTAACCTGCAAAAGAAGAAGAAAAAAAAATGCCCAGTTCGTCCGTCCGTCCCCCCCCCACCCACCCCACCCAACTTGCAGAAGAAGAAGAAGAAGAAAAAAGAAAAAATTAAAAAAAAAAAAAAAGGAAACCCAAAACCCAGTTCGTCCGTTCCTCCCCCCCCCACCCCACCCAACTTGCAGAAGAAGAAGAAGAAGAAGAAGAAGAGAGAGAAGAAGAAAAAAAAATAGGAAACCCAAAACCCAGTTCGTCTGCCCCCCCAACCCACCCAAGAAGAAGAAGAGAGAGAAAAACGAAAAGAAAGAAGAAAAAAAACAAACAAGTAGGGGAAGAAGATGAGTTTTCAAATTTGGGCCGGGGGGGGGGGTTTGACGGGAGAAGAGAGAGAGGGAGGGGGGAGGGGGAAGGGGTTTGACGGGATCTGGGCCGGGGGGGGTGTGACGGGATCTGGGCGGGGGAATTTTATTTTATTTTATTTTTTTGTTGAAGATTAAGCAGGTAGGGGAAGAAGATGAAGGGGGAGAAGAGAGAGAGGGGGGAAGGGACGAAAGAGGTTGCAGGGGGTGGGGGGGACGAATATTTTTTTTTTCTTCCTTCCTTCTTCTTCTTCCTCCTCCTCCTCTTCTTCTTCCTTTCTGGGTTGCAAGGGGTGGGGGGTACAAACGAAATTGGGTTTTTTTTTTTTTTGGAATATTTAATTATTAAAAATATTTTTTTTTAGTTTTTTAATAATATTTTTTTAGTTTTTTAATATAAAGTGTGCCACGTCAGCATTTAACTGGGGAAACTGACGGAATGTATGACATTGACACAAATTCATAAGATGAGGTATGGCATTGTCAATTTTAAAAGATGAGGTATGAATGTGTCGTGACACCAATAGTTGAGGTAGTTTTTTGTACTTTACCCAATAAAAAATGATGAATCACATTAGTCACTATAGGTGGTAGTACTGGTATGATTCGTATGATTCATATTTACAAGAAGTTCATGACAATATATGATCATGGTCCTCGAAGTTTTTTTATTTTATTTAATGTCCTTAAAAGTAGTTTCATATGGGGTAGATTTCAAATATAGTCCTTTTCCAAAATGGTGGGTGGAATGAGCAAACGACTATGGAAGAACAAAGAATGAACTTTGAGTGGCCAAATAGTTATTAACATTGTGAAGAAATAAAACTTTAGTATCTTTTTGTTATCAACACGACAATTCAGTGATATCACTATTTATTTATAAGTATAAAGTTTCATATTTGATTCATTTGATTGATAACTTTGAACATAATTGTTATGACTTAACATATTATGTAATTAGCTCAAATCTCTCATAACTTAGTGTAAAAGATTATTGTTAAAAAGAATGTATCAATAAGAACCTTATAACTCTAGTAATTAAAAACATTTTATCTTTGCAAAATAAAAATAAAAAACACCAAACTTGTAATTTTGCCTCCTTGTAAGTATTTTGTGACAAATTTGGGGATCCCGACATTACTCTTTGTTTACGCATTGGATGCTCTCCTCCATCTTTTTGAGAATCCAATGCCTTGAAAGTAGAATTTTTATGATTTGTTTGCATGACACGTATACTCGACAAGTAATAAAAGATTTGGCGGGAAAATATAGACTAGTTACTTTATTGACTAGGAGAATTCTCGTCGGATTATCTTTGTGATGATCTTAGAGATCCTCTAATTATATATGTTCATCGTATATCATGCAGTCAGAAATCATTGTAAATTTTTTTATTTAAAATTAAATATAAACAGTACATAATAAAAACTGACCACAAGATGTACAATGACCAAATGTAATTGGAGGATTTCCACGATCCTCACAATTCCCTTGGTGATGAAGGTTGAGTGAACTTGTCACAAGAAGCCGGTGATGGAGTCAAAATTTTATCAAAGTAGCCGAGTCAGAATTTCTAAACCTAAAATTTATTGCCATTTAATTTAACTTTTTTAACTCCTAGCTCCGTTTTCCACCAAAAAAAAAAAACAATGAAACCGTTATGAAAGAAATTTAGGCAGGGACTTCCTTACCACATCATTCGTACGTTCAAAATAGAAATAGAACCACCTTGCAAATGAGTCCACCAAAACGGATTCATGTCAATTGTCAAACTCAGTTGTAGAGAGTCCCCTTCTATATGTCTTAAGTTTATGAAAATGACGTGATACAGAAGCACCTGTCTAATAATCTTTCGTTTTTGTGGTGGTTAGATGTGACGAGCATCACAATGGGTAGCTTTCTCGCCACATCATGAAATTGATAAAAATAAGATTGAAGGTATGGAGGATAGCGTTTGAAAGATTCTTATAATGGCATCATATATACTCGAAATCTAACTTTGTAAACTATTTAAACATAGAACCAACCAAATAAGACAAGTTATATGCCATATTAGAGAAACAACACAAAAGCAACTTGTCTTACAAACAACAATTTAGAATTCTAAATCACCTTTCCCTTCAACAAATTTGAATAAAAAAGAACCTTATAATAATCCGTTAAAGTAATCCATACACTAAGCAGGCCCTTTTGAAATTCGTTAGGAAGATAAGGACTGGGAAATTGCAGTGTGACACCTACCTCGTTGGAGGGCCCTATGCTTATGGGATTTTTAAGAGTAGTGATACACATAATTATTTTTATTTTTTAAATATATATTTTTAATTTTCGTTGAATCGAATAAATTGAAAAAAAAAAGATAATAATAAAAAATTAATAAAAATGCATGAGAAATACAAAATTTGTGTGAATAATACTATCCTTTCTCAAATGATAATGATGATTTACTTATTTTATGTGATTATTTGTTTGTAAAACAAAAATATCTTGTCCTTATTAAAAAAAAATTAAAAGAGGTTGTACTTAGTTTGGTCGCACGTGTTGGTTCTGGAGAGTCGTCCGCCGACGGTAAAAATTGGGGCAGTTTTTAGTTGATGCTACGGGTTGTGTCGAGCTGGATAGGGACCATCGTAGGCAGCTAAGCATCTTTTGTCAAGCTTATGTTAGAGCAACTCCAGCGTTGCTGGTTGCTCGGGCGACAGGGGAGGAGAAAGGGCCTGAGGGCCGGTGGGAGCAGCTCCAGCGGGGAAGGGCCCGAGTGAGGGTGGGAGGCCGAGCGAAGGGGGGGTGGGAAGTCGACGGGCCTGTGGCCCGAGGGCTTTGTAATTGTTTATATTTTTTTTGTGTCAGAGAGAGAGAGAGAGAGAGAGAGAGAGAGAGAGAGAGAGAGAGGGGTTTTTTATTATTTAAACAAACAAAAAAAACTATTATTTTAATTGCTTATTGCCAGGGGGAGGGTTCCAAGGGTGGAGATGTAAATGGCAATTACTGTTCATTAATGGTAGTTACTATTCATTTAAGGCAGTTACTGTTTAATAGGGTGGATTGAATAGTGGATTGCCAGGGGGAAGGGCTCCATGGGTGGAATTGCTCTTAGGTAAGGGACGTTAGGGCTCAGAGGTAGGGGATTTGACTTTTAATATTAGTCAATTGCAATAACAGTTAAGTCAGAGAACTCATAGATTTACTCATAATTTTCAAGTAACAAATATAGGATATTGTTATTCACAAACTTTTTTTTTCTTCTCACACGTCTTTAACATTTGGTCGTCGGATTGAATAAATTTAATAAGATCGAAGGCCAAAAATTAAAAAGAGTAGTGAGAAGTGAAATGGGTGTAAATAGCACCATCCTAAATACATAGCCACTTACTGTCAATTCGAGACTTTAAACAAATTTGTTTATTCTCCTCCATTCTTATCAGATGCAAAGGTAAGAGACCTTAAATTTCTAATCACCAAATGACAAAGAGAACGAGACTTACAAAACTTCAAGTGTTTTTTCACTATAAAATGATGCCTTAAGAAGCTTATTCACGAAGAACCTTTTTACCACGTTTTTGCCACTTCTGTTTAACTTATGATGCTTAAAATTGATTGATTAAAAAACACACTTCAAATTGAGTATTTTATGTACACACTCGACATGTGTGCGCCAAAAGCGACACTAAAAGTACTAAAATCCTACCCTTATGAAATTGAAATAGACAAAACTGTGGGCTCTAAAATAACACAGAGCCCAAGTTTAGCATTTTAAGAACCCAAACGCATCAAAAATATAAGGGCCTGCTTATAACCAAGAACTGCCAGATAAAATTGTGAAATTTGTGAAGTGCTTTGACCATTTTTCAAATTTCTGCAACTATGTGGGTCCCAAGGAACATCAATTGGTTAATTTGATTCACATTGTAAGATCTGGAGTGGAAGGTACAAGTATAGAAAAGGGGAAGAAAAAAGAAGGTGAACAATTGGACATACCAAAAGCGATCGAACCACCTAATGTTGCAGTTATGGATTCTGCCCCCAGCACATGGGAGGAGACATCCACTGCCTGTACAGATAGAAAAAGGCACAATAAATCAGCTAAGAAAGTGTAGGAGAATCCAACTGTGAGTTGTCCGTGTGTAACAACTGACAGCCGTTGATTAGTTTACGCTTCGCGATGAGTCCCGATTTAATCCATGAATTTCATTATTTCAGTCAATCAAACAATGCGTGGACAACGGTGTTTAGAATATTTTGTATAGACGATGTAACAGTGTACCTTCAGATAATAATTATAGTGTTGCTGCATTTTCTCTTTCGCCTTCTTGCCCTCCTCAAGATCCTATCGGTCTCTTCCATTACCTCCTCAGCCATATCTATGCCTTTCCAGAGGAAACGAACATGATTACACTCACACTTTGAGCAGATCGATTATATACATACATGCGCATACAAGTACAAATACAACATACAAGAAGAGGTACCCTCTACTTTGAAAAAGTACCTGTTTCCTTCTCACCAAACAGGCAAGAAAAAGCTTCATCAATCTCCTCATCTGATTCAATGATAACTCGGCATTCTCTTTCCTGCATCATGAATGGTCATCTGTTACGGGCCATGGAACTAGATATGGCAACTAAACTGTAACTTATATCCCAAATGAGCAATCAAACAGGGTTTTAAGCAGCACATAAGATAAAAGGGAAACTTTGCTTCAAGTGCATTAGTAGAATGAATCAAACACACACCTATGATATCAAGACAATCACCTTAACGCCAGAAACATATCTAAATCAGATAAAATGTTCTATATAATCAGCACAAAAGACAGGGAAAGCGAGGCTGTTGAATGGAAGTAAATCTGCTAGGCTTTTGTACTTTCCGCAACCCATCATCACTCACGGTGGATCTTTTTACCTTTACAGACTTCCAGCCTCCCGTTTCAATCTTTGGAACTACAACTGCTTGTACACCAATCTTCGGAGGCACAGCTGAACTGGAATCAAGACAAGGCTTTTTAAATTTCCCAGAGGGCCAAACACTACAATGACACAATATACCCTGTTATGGTGCTACTGGTGATCAATGCACCTATATTTCAAAGAAACGGTATAAAGAACACATTACTCTTTCGTATCAAATAAACAATTGAAATACACTTCCTCCCATACCTTTTAATAGGCTGTGGATTTCCTTGTGCAATGGCACAATAGGCAGCACCCTGCAATTTCCAGATATAAAAAGCTTCCCAGTAAGGTACCATAGTCCGTGCGTGCTTGACTAAGTTAATGTGGTGTAAATGGAAATGTAGGTCACCTTTGGAGGAATTATAGAGGGTGCTTCACATATTTTAATGGAGGTACTCTGATTCTGGCTGCAAGGAAATTTCTGCAAGCAAACAAAGATGAGAAAAAACGGATTTAATAATCTCCTAGGCATTGAAAGTTTTATAACCGAAAGTTCAAAGGGTCAATAGAAAATGTCTGGAAACCCAGATCAGCATTCCTTGCGTCAGAGAAAAAAAAAAGTTGCAATTTATTAAAGAGTTGCTCTATGTTATCTCAATGAAAATGGGATATTTCAAAATTGATGATCTCAAAGCCTTATATGTTTGCATGTGTCACAGAGCTGTCCATTGTACATCATACAGACCTGCATTTCCTTGACGAAGGATTCATACAGCTTGTTTTGTGATTTCAGTAAAGTTGCTTCAGTGACACCTATCTTTTCTGGTAAGGCTGAAAGCGCCAAGGAAATCTCCTGTAATTTGTCTTGATAGGTAATTTTGCTCACTTCTTCAGAAATAGACTTGATGCCTCCGTCAAGGCTAGTTTTGAAATCTTCTTGCCCCTTAATCTGCTTCACCACATATCAGTTTAGTTAGAAAGTCCAGAATCATGGACGCGTGAAGGAACTAAGCAGAGATTTTATGTGGGTGCTATTACCATTAACTGCAATAAGTGATCCTGAGCCATCAATTTCTGCCGCATTACTTCCACTGAATTAAAATTGAAATGGAAAATAATATTCAAATTAATTATAATCTGAAACTTTTGACAATGTGTGCAGCCGAGATCAGTTTTTCTTCCCCTTAATAAGTAATGTATAAGTCCTATCGGTCAGAATGAAGTTCTTTATTTAAAAATGGTGGTAAGTTTGAATAATTTAACACTTAGATTAATGAGAAAATGGAACAAACAAGTTAAAATTTATGCTTAGTAATTCAACTTCAAAGCCACTCCTATATATTCAGTATGTAGAGAAATAGATTACTCACTCTCCATAGAAACATCCTTCATCCCCTTGTTTACTTGCATGACATCACTCTGGACAGAATCCAAGATCATTCCGAACTTATTTAATGAAGTTTCCATCACTCCAATCCGGTGTTCAAATTCCTCACTATTCAGACCTGCTCAGGCATGTAATACATTAGGTTTCCAATTAATAGGCACGGTACACATAAAGAGCAAGAATTTAATTGGCCCGCTATGTTTACCCAGTTACAAATTAATCTTAACAACCTTCCGTAATCCTTAACAAAATAGACATTACCAACATACTTAAAAGGCCTTTCTGGACACTATATATTCCTGTCCAACTTTGGATAAAACTTACATTGATGATCTAAAACAGAAGTGGAACTCCACTTGCGCATGAGGTTGGTGGAAGATCTTGAGATCTGCACTTGACTCTCGTCACGTGCATGACTAATTGGGGGTAAGTAAGCAACTTTCTTAGCAGAATTCGCTCGTTCTTGAGAGCCAAACCTCTGCAGAGATGGTATAAACAGAAACAAAACCTTTGAATGAGAACAAATTCTAATAATCAATCCAACTAAGTTCTGAGTAAAAGAAATGACAATGAATGGTATCTACTTCTTTGATTTGTCTGTTCATCAAAATAAAATGACAAAGACACAAATTAAGCTTTCTTTTTCTCCACTTCGATAACAAGCATATAAGGGCTTAACACTTGGCTCGAAGCTGAAACGAGATTTAACCTGATCATTTGTGAGAACGTCACATTGGGAGTTCTGAGACAGTTGAGAAAACATGTTATGCTGAGATGAGAGTCCCTGAGAGTATGACTGGTCTGATGGTTGAGATCGAAGCTGTGATGCTTGTCCATTTGGTACAGCATTTGGTCTCCTACATAACAATTTAAAAGAAAATATATATTAGAATATCGAAAACAAGAGATTTCAGGAAAATCCACAGTATTAGCCTAATCACAGTTAATACTTGAAATCATATTTAATTTGTTACGTTTTTGCAAGAACTTCACATAAACAGACGCAAGTTGAAAAGAGCAAGAAACAAAGAAACAGAAGCAAATTCGAACAATCAAATTCCCATAGGCTAGTTGTTGTGAGTATCATGGAAAGAAAATGAAATGCTAAGACTTCCTTTTCCTATCAGAAAGTGAAATCGGTACCTACAATGAGTTACAAAACGCTTACTGAAACAAAATCTGTGAATCCAATCATTTTAATCTCTTTTTCTATGTTTTCTCAGCGATCAAACAGAACCAATTAGAGCAGGAAGCGATTGAGATCCATGTGCTTCACAGGTCAAAATTTTATTTTCCTAGGCGTACTTCCATACAAATCAAACGAAAGATACTCTGAATTACAAATCGAACCTGAAATTCATAAGAAAAAAAATCAAAATCGAGCTCACAGTTTACTCAAATAAGTGAAAATCTGAGATGATAAGACGCTTCAGATTCAAAACTCGATTTTCTCAGCATTTTTCCTATATTCTCGCGAGCCAAACATAACTCTGGTGCATGAAAGGATGCAGACTGAGATCGAACCTAGATAATTTGTCATCTAAATACAAGAAGTAGAAAGAAAAAAAATCAAATAACAAGCTAGATTAAGTGAAAACTTCCTGAAACAGTGAAAATTAGAGATTTCAACAACTTCGACATTTTTGTGAATCATTTCCCTGCGTTTTCTGGAGAACCAAACAGCACATTGCGATTGAATAATGAAAATTCAGAAAGAAATTACCGAACCTTGTGTGAGGAGGAAGGACGGAGATGGAGCTGAGATCGCAGACCTTGTTGATCTTCAACTTCATTTGCTCGAATCAGTACGACTTTGAGGTCGTTTGGGCTCTACGGAAAATGCAGAGTGGAAAACTACGAGATTAGAAGAGAGATCGACCTTTGATTTTTAAAAAGTACTCGAGGGATCCTTTATGTACGAAGCCTGGCGGGAAAGGGGTTCGAGAATTGCTCAGATTGGTTTAATGGGCCGGACTATAGTGAACAATTTTGTTAGTGAGGCCCATTATTCATCCAATATTTTGGGCTTATGAGTTTGGAAGCCTTTTAAGTGTAAGCAGAGGGAGACTGGCTACATAAGATGCTTATATTGGAAATTTCCAAATCGGAACCATTGATTATGTTGGTTCTTGTCTCTGAATATGTAATTCAAATTTTTAATTCACAAGTGAAATTTAGGGCATGAGTAGCACTTGATCCCTTTTGAGCCTCCCAATTCCATGCTTGAACTCCCCCTAGATTCACAATTGAGTTTTGAAATATCACTCGAGACCTGCCTCGAGTAGCAGTTGAGCGCTCTCGAGGTCTCTCGATCAGTGCTTGAACACCTCCTAGATTCATAAGTTAATTTTGAAACGTAATCGCTCCTGACCCACCTCAAGTAGCAGATGAGCTCTCTCGAGACCCCTAAAATTCTTCAACATGTTCAAATGTGATTGATATTTAAAATTTTCTAATTCGCAATTTAGTGAGGTAAATGTTTGTTTGACAATAGAACATTTTAACAATTTATTATGTGTGAGTTTTTCATTTTCTTTGGGGCCTCAATTTCATTACAGCATTGCATTGAATCATAAGCAAGGGATGAGACAATGTCAAAATCCATCCTACTAGATTCCTCACTCCTTCAGGGCATGTTTGGTGGGTCGACATGATTGGTCATGGCCAATTAAATTGAATTTGTAATCCAACTGTGAGACTATGATTTTTGAGGGCTGGAGTGAGGCTGATCGAAATAGTTACTAATGAGTCAATATTATATTATATATTATCATAATCTTAGTTTATTTTGGTTATTATTTTGAAAGAATGTAGGACTTTCGACTTCCTCTTAAGCATAAAGTAACGAAATAGACGAATTTTGGAGTGATTCTAATTGAAGGATGTTCGTGAGTCTTTCAAGATGACTGTGTCAAAGTTTCAGATTTTTCTACTTAGCCGTTTGACCGTGCAATGGAATAAAAGCCCAACGCGCAACTTTCCTAGATTAACGTTTTTGGACGTTTTGGATATTTTGGAGGTCAAGATGGCATATTTCGAGGAAGATTTTCCTTCTGAGAATTTGTAGGGGACGACTTAAGCTTTCAAAAGAGACCTTTTGGGACCAAATGAGAGTTGATTTGGTCGGTCAAAAGTATGATTTTATGAGAAATCCGAATTTCAGTTTAAATAAGAAACCTTTTATTTTCTTTTTTATAATTTATTATGTTTCCTAGTTTTATTCTAAGACATTTTCTAGGTAGGGTTTTATTTTGTAATAGTATAAATAAGGCTATTTAGCCATTAGAGAGGGAGAAGGGGAGGAGAACACGCGCACTACTTTAGCGAGCTTTTGAAGTTTATATTCAAGGTGTTTTCTTTCCTTGTTTTTAATAATATTTTGTTTTATAATTGTTCATAACTAATTTCTTTTGATAGGGCGGGCGACGTCACGAGCCTTCGCAAGAATATGTAGTTTCTTTTCAATTTACTTATGATATTATGCATGCATATTTTGAATTATTAATCACCGTTTTAAACTATCTAAATGTCTTAGTGATTCGCAACCATTAGGATATTTAAAAAAGTAATTTGATGCAATTTTGGTCGGAAGGTTCCTGAAATTGGCGCTAGCTTATTGTGGTTATCTACACTAAAGGGGAGGAGGGTGGGCTTAGCCTCACAATGGGCTAGCAATAATGTGGTTCAAATTCGCCTTTGGCGAGAATTAAACCTAAGACATCTCACTTATAAATGAAGAGGAATACTACTAGACTGAATACTACTAGACCGTAGTACTAAGTGGCATAAAAATGTTGGTTAAGACGGAACAAACATAATACTCAATCCATTTTCTATGCATTTTATTATCCTCAATTGTTAATGCTCTAATTACTAATTAGTATATTAATTTCATATACTAAATCCATTTTCAATGCGTTTGTATAACACTTAAAACGATTTAGTTTTGAACATATACATTGTATCATCAACATAGAAAAATCTGGACTCGGTTGAGACATGGACTGGGCAGTTTCAAGCATGCTAGAATTTCATAGAGGTGTATATATATTTATAGGGATAGGTTCACGGGACAAATAATTTGACAAATATATTTACACTTCTTTTTAGCCATTAGATTTTATAACATTCACAATGGTCTTGATTAAGAGTAATGTTGAAAATGTTAAGGGAAATTTTATTTAAACCCATTTAACCTCTTTTTACACCAAACTTAAATTTTAAATGTTATTTGTCTATTTTATTCTATTGCATAATTACTATTAAGTACAAAATGAAATTAATAATAAAACTCAAATTTATCAATAAACTCAAACACTATAATTAAACTCTGCGATCACTCTTTGTTTATCCTACGTTCATTCTGGCTAAAACTCTAATACCTCTCATAGAGAAAAATAAGTTTTTTTATTGATGGATGGTGATTTTGAAGTTTTGAATCCTCCAACTAAGGTATGACTCAATTTATGAAATTTTTGTTTGTTTGATTTCAATTTTTTAGAGTGTAGAAGTTACTTTACTATAATTTTTTTCAACAAATAGAAGCATCCTAAAGCGAAAACCATGATTCCTTTGCATTATCTTGCTTGGCAGAGGAGGAACAAAACGTCCAGATGATGGCATCAATGCTCGAGGATCAGCTCCAGTTCCAATCAGTACATATCTAATTTCCTTGTGCAATGCAACAGAATGAATCTGCGTTACAGATCTTATGAAAGCTTAATTTTTGTTCTTTTAATAACGCAAGCATTACGAAAATTGCACCCTCAACCCTTAAGGTCTTGCAATTCACAAACAAGCCTAGTACAAGCAAATCATGACGAGACATTGATACTTTACCCAGCCATTGCTCCAAAAACCAAGGCTGGCTAGCTGTTTGCAGAGGAAAGTTATTAGCTTCGCAGAGCAGAGCATAACAGGGACAAAGATCGACAATCACTGATGTCCAATGGGTGTAAAAATAAATTCACATATTGAATTGGGTATATAAGGTATTAAATTTGGGTTAAAGAGATATTAATAGTTTAGTTAACAATCAAATGGGTGCAAAGAGTAAGTTGAGTGTAGAAATAGGTTAGATGGGTTTAAATAAAATTTCCCAAATTTTAAACATTAAGTGACATGGATGATGACGTGGATTATAATTAATAAATAAACAATTATATGTTATGAATAAGAATCAACTAATAGATTTAAACTCAAAACAACATTGAAATCCAGGAATAGGGACTGGCCACAAACGTAAGAAGGAGAAGAGAAAATCCATCGTCTTCACTCCATGTTGATTTGATTCAATTGATATTGTTAGAAATTTAATAATTTAAATATTAGTATTATTAATATTTAAATATTTAATATTTAAGTAAATTGAAATTAAAAGAGAAAAATGGGTTAGTCTTGAATTGGCTATATATTAGCAGTCTGAAATAGTTCTTTTTAGTTTTTTTTGTTATGAAAATGGACATGGGTTTGACCGGTTCTTGTTTGAATTCAAACAAGAATTTCGAAAGACACGTGTATCAGTTCCTTTTTTTTTTTAACCAATGTGTCTTTCGAAATTCTTGTTTGAATTCAAACAAGAACCGGTCAAACCCATGTCCACTTTCATAACAAAATAAAACTAAAAATAACTATTGCAGACTGCTAACATATAGCCAATTCAAGACTAACTCATTTTTCTATTTTAATTTCCGTTCACTTGAATATTTAATATTTAAATATTAATAATACTAATATTTAAATTATTAAATTTCTAACAATCCCCACATGAATGAAAATTAATAAAATTTAATGCAAATGAAGATGCAAACACTTAGAGAGTTTAATTGGATAAATACCGTATGGGAGAGGTAGCTTTTGGCTTTGAACCTTCCTTAGTGAAATATTATCAGATTTACTGACTAATCAGTGAATGCGATGTCTTGAACTGCTCAGCCGTTGATGTAAACCAAGACAATAATATTCACACGGTATTCCTCCAAACACATATGGTTCTAGGGTTGTGTTCATTTTGGCCCTGAACAATTCCCGGTAATCCTGAGTGCTTTAGAGAATTCAGCCTTATAATTCTCATAGAACCGACCACTTTTCACACTCATGTAGGTGATATCCCATTAAGAGTATCTTGCACAATACCCCACTTGTTATTTCCAAGTATAGGAATCATTAAAAGCAATGTTTATCCTAAACACGCTGCAAATAACATTGTTTCATCATAGGACATGGGTAGGAGATTATCTCCGCATTGCTTCCACTGAATCATCCACAATTCGGTTGTCCTTTTGAACCTAGATCTTGGGATCTCCAATCAACTAGGTTGGGTTGCCATTATGGCGATTCTTAAGACATAGGCTTTAAACACATTCCCCTCGATGACTTATAAACTTGCTCTCTAGTCAAACCTTTAGTAAACGGATCCGCTATATTTTCTTTTGACCTTATGTAATCAATGGTTATTATACCACTTGAGAGAAGTTGCCTAATGGTATTATGTCTACGACATATGTGTGGAGACTTACCGTTATACATATGATTTTGCGCCCTTCTAATCGCTGATTGGCTATCACAATGTATACTTATGGCAGGCACCGGCTTTGGCCAATTAGGAATATCCTCTAAGAAATTGCGAAGCCATTCAGCTTCTTCCCCTACTTTGTCTAAAGCAATGAACTGAGATTCCATAGTGGATCTAGCTATACACGTTTGTTTAGAGGATTTCCATGAAATGGCTCCGCCTCCAAAAGTAAAAACATATCCACTCGTGGACTTCGAGTCTTGTGTATCAGATATCCAGTTAGCATCATAATCGCCTTCAAGTACTGCTGGATATCTTGTGAAGTGCAATCTATAGTTCTGTGTAAGTTTCAAATAATCAAGAACCCTTGCAATTGCCTTCCAATGATCCTTTCCAGGATTACTCGTGTATCTACTCAATCTGTTAACTGAATATGCAATGTCCTGACGTGTACAATTTGTAATGTACATTAGACTACCAATTATGCGTGCATATTCACTTTGAGATATACATTGACCAATATTCTTTGATAAATGTAAATTGACATCATATGGTGTTTTTGCAGGACTACTTACATAATTACTAAATTTTGTAAGTATTTTCTCAATATAATGTGATTAAGATAAAATTAGTCCTTCAGATGTTTTAGAAATCTTGATTCCTAGTATAACATCTACAACTCCCATATATTTCATATCAAACTTACTAGCCAACATTCTTTTGGTAGATTTAATAATCCCATGATTACTACCAATAATTAGCATATCATCAACATATAGACATACAATGACATATCCCTCTTGTGTGCTTTTAGTGTAAACACATTTGTCACACTCATTTATTTTAAATCCATTTGACAACATTGCAGTGTCAAACTTATGGTGCCATTGCTTAGGTGCTTGTTTTAAACCATAAAGTGATTAAACAAGTCTACATACCTTTGTCTCTTGGCCATGCACTATGAAACCTTCAGGTTGTTCCACATAAATTTCCTCGTCCAAATCACCATTTAGAAAAGCAGTCTTGACATCCATTTAATGAATCTCAAGATTATGAATTGCTGCAATAGCAATCAACATACAGATGGATGTTATCCTCGTGACTGGCGAATATGTATCAAAATAGTCTAAGCCTTCTCTTTGCTTATAACCTTTGGCGACAAGTCTTGCCTTGTACTTGTCAATAGATCCATCTACTTTCATCTTCCTTTTGAAAATCCATTTATAACCTCAAGGTTTATTTCCAGGAGGAAGATCCACCAATTCCCATGTATGATTTTGCATGATGGATTCAATTTCAGCATTAGTAGCCTCTTTCAAAAATGGAGCTTCTGGAGAGGATATAGCTTCCTTATACGTTTGAGGGTCATTTTCTAGTAAGTAAGAAAATCAGGTCCAAAAGACATTGATATTTTAGCCCTCTTACTACGTCTTGGTTCAATTTCTTGTACATGTTCTCGGTCAACAGAATTATCATTACTTTCTTTATGACTGCTATTAAAGTCATCATAAGTTCTTTTCAAAGAACTTTGTTCTTGTGCAATTTTCCATGGAAATACATTTTCAAAAAATGTAGCATTTCTTGACTCAATTATTGTATTAACATGTACTTCGGCATTATCCGATTTATGTACAAGAAACCGATATGCACTACTATTTATAGCATAACCAATGAAAACACAATCAATGGTTTTAGGTCCTATTTTAATCTTCTTAGGATCAGGGACCGTGGCCTTAGCTAGACTGTTGGAAGTATGCCCACAAAGCCACTCATTTGATGTAATAGCCTTTTGGAATACTTAATGTGTTAAACTTTTATATGTTTAATGGAGGGCAAAACTTATTGTTAATCACTGTTTATTGTATCATGTGTTTAAGCAATAAGAGAATTCAAGGGATGTATTTGGTCTAAGAGATAAGTGATCTACATGAGTTAGATTAACGAGACCTTTCTCTTATGTTCATTCCTAAAACGTTCCTAGCCATAGGATTGCCAATTGGGCATTGACAATCCGCTAAGGTTAGTATGTGTTATGTTGACTCAAACGTGAGTATGAACTAGTCTCAAGTCATTTGGTGTTGGACACTAAGACAAACACATAGGTGCTCGAAAGAGTAATCGAGTACACTGAACTACGATCAAAAGAGAGTTCGAACATACATGTCATGTATGAACTCTAAGGTTACAATATGCAAAGTAGTCCTTTGACCTGAGGCATCATAGATGTCTAATGGTTAGGTCCTTGATCTTTGATCATGACAACGGCATTCCTTCGGATTGTCCACGGCATTGTTGGGGTCATGCGATCTAGTCATGTAGGCATATGAATGCACAACAAGGGATCTCTAACCTTCCATGGTGGGAGGAGAATACTCTAAGATATGATTCTAAAGTCTTTGGCCAAAGCAAATGAATATGACTTAGGAAGTTGTTCCAAATCATATTCAAGGGAATCATATAGGAAAGTATCACATTGGATAGTAGACATGAAACAAACTATCACTTAAACAATGTGATTAAGAGTATTGTATTAGAGAAGGACCGTATTGCATTGAAGTTGTAACTGGATAGGTTTTCCAACCAATTCTACTTAGCTTGGGTAACCATGACATACTGCTAGGTGTCACTCATGGTTTGTGGAAGCCCTAATGATTAGCAAACACTAATCATCAAAGGGAGAATTGAAATGTGGTTTCAATTCACAATCGATCGTTAAGAGTAACATCGCCCACTGCCTCGCTAATTGGAACCTAATGGATCGTACACCGAGTAAGGATGTATGTGAAGAAATTAAATGAAATGGATAAGCAATTAAATGGTTTAATTGAAGAATGGTCAAGATTAATTAATTAGTTAATTAATTATACGAAATGTTCGTATTGGGCTTTTAAGTTGGTTTTGGGGCTTCGGGGCCCAAAAGCGTTTTGGTCCACAAGGCCCATTATGTTTAAGTTGTATGACAACTAAAACAAAATGGGCAATAAGCCCAATAACATTAAGAGGCCGGCCATGTTGATGAAATGGTGAAAGTTTGCTTAATTGCAAGTTTGCCACTCACCAAAGAAAAGAGTTATAAAAACAACTTTATAGCTATTTTTCACATTAGGGTTTTCTTGGGGAAATTGGGTGAAACATGTTCTCTCATTTCTATCTAAAGAGGCCGGCCACCTAGGGAAGAAAATCTAGCAATTTCTACTTCCCTAAGTCATCCATTTCATCCTCACAAGATACATCCTTGGTGAAGAGACTTAGAGACATCAAACTTTTGGTGTTTTGGAGAACAAATCCTCAAATCCTCAAAGAAGCAAAGGAGCACAAAAAGGAGGAAAATCACAAGGAAGATCCAAGGAGCAAGGAGGTGACTTGAAGGCCCTCCACTTGGGTGAATCCCTTGTGTAAACAAGGATGAGCTTCAAGGGTAAAGAATCTCTAAATTCTTCATTCTCTTTAATGTTGTTAAAGAGTCTTTTGGTTCACCATATACTAGGCTTTGAAAGTCATGGGTTTTATGAATTGTTTTTGGATGCATGCCTACTTTAAAGAGTTAATAGTTTGCATATGTATTCAAATGTTCTTACATGTTCTTAGCTAGGACAAAATTTTTCCTTCATAGACACCCCCAAACTTTGAGAAATTTATAAGAAGGCTTTCTACCTTTCCATAATCATAAGGTGTCATATCTAACTTCTTATGAAGTAATTTATTGAGAATGTGGTTTGCAGAAAGCAATGCTTCTCCCCAAAAATTATGGGACACCCCATAACTTATCAACATAGCATTCATCATTTCTTTCAATGTACGATTTTTGAGTTCAGCAACTCCGTTTTGTTGAGGTGAATAAGGAGCAGTAGTTTGGTGAATAATTCCATGTTGAGTACAAAATTCAGAAAATGGTGCAACATATTCACCTCTCTTGTCGCTTCTTATAACCTTTATCTTTTTACTAAGTTGATTCTCAACTTCGTTCTTATAATTTGTGAATGCTTCTAAGGCTTCATCTTTGCTTTTTAACAAATACACATAACAGTACCTTGTGCAATCGTCTATAAAAGTAATAAAATATTTCTTCCCTCCTCTAGTTTGCACAAACTTTAGATCAAAAATATCACTATGAATTAATTCTAGAGGTTCCGTACTTCTTTCAACAGAGTGAAATGGTGCTTTAGTTGACTTTGGTTCCACACAAGTTCCACATTTATAACTTATATCAATATGAAACTTAGGTAATAGGTCCAAGTTAATTAGCCTACGTATAGTATCATAATTTACATGTCCTAACCTCCCATGCCATATATTTGGCGATTCCACAATATAAGCAGAAGAATTAACTTTATTGATAATTTTGGGTACAACAGTCATTACATTCATTTTGAAAAGGCCATCACTAAGATATCCTTTCCCAACATACATTCCACTCTTTGATAGTACAAATTTATCAGACTCAAAAACCAAACGGAAACCATTTTTGCTCAACAATGGTCTGAATACTAAGTTCTTTCTGATGTCAGACACATGAAGCACATCGTTAAGAGTGAGTTCCTTTCCAGAAGTCATCTTTAGAATTACCTTTCCTAGGCCTTGAACCTTGGATGTAGAAGAGTTCCCCATGAACAGTTGCTCTCCATGAGTAACTTCTTGATAGGTGGTAAACATTTTTCTATCAGAGCAGATGTGGCAAGTAGCCCCAGTGTCAACCCACCATTCCTTAGTGTTTCCCACCATGTTGACTTCAGATACCACAGCCACGAGATTTATGTCAGAGATCTCTTTGGACAACCTCTCTTCCTTGGTTATGTGTACCTTATTATTCTTCCTTTTGGAATTGTCTTGGCCTTTGCGGTTTCGACATTCGCTAGCACGGTGTCCTGTCTTGTTGCAAACAAAGCACTTGCCTTTGAACTTCTTAGAATTCCCTTGGCTTGAACTTTCTTTTCAGAGCCACGATTATCCTCCTCAATCTTTAATCTTACGATTAAATCCTCAAGTCCCATCTCTTTGCGCTTATACTTGAGATAAATTTTGAAATTTTTCCAAGCAGGAGGTAATTTTTCAATTACTGCAGCCACTTGAAAGGTCTCACTTAGCGATGTCCCTTCAACATGTATTTCATGAAGAATAAGTTGTAGCTCCTGGACTTGATTGATAACCTTCTTGGAGTCTGTCATCTTGTAGTCAAGAAATCGACCAACCATTAATTTCTTCATGCCGGCATCTTCAATCTTATATTTCTTGTCAAGAGAGTTCCATAAGGCTTTTGCACTTTTAATTGAACTATACACATTGTATAGTGCATTATCTAATGCATTAAGGATGTAATTCTTGCAAAGAAAATCAGAATGATTCCATGCATCTACTGCAGCTACTTCTTCTAGGGTAGTTCCAGACACAGGTGCATCTTCAGTCAGAAACTTCGCCAAGTTCAGAGTGGTGAGGTAAAATAACATTTTCTGTTGCCACCTCTTGAAGTCTGTCCCATTGAACTTCTCAGGCTTCTCACCATGATTTGTAGAAGTTGGATCACCACGGGCACAACACTCGCAACTGATGCCCAATTTACTAGAAGAATTACCAACATCATCCATTTTCCCTTAAGAGAGAAAATCACACAATTCAATATATTATAATTAAAGTAAAAAAAACAACAAAGTATTTAGGAAACAAACAGACGTTAATTTCTTAATACTATAACCCACTATCAAATAAACAGTTCATGCCATACAACATAACCTTAACGCTCAGGCTTCACAAAATTAAAATTTAATGCAAGGCATGTAACCAACTAATTAAGAATATAATAATAATAATAATAATAATAATTATTATTATTATTATTTTCAGTAAATAAAACAAAACCACCGCTTCATATGCAAGATTAGATACTAGACCATTCTCCCATAAAGTTAATCAGGACCAAGTATTACTAGCGTGATAATTTAATTCTCAAACAAACAGAGCAATCAATCCAAAATCTTGTCTTAAGTTGTTGGAAAAACTGCTATATATTCTTTTATAAACTATTAAATAATATACACTAAAATTTCTATAAATGCAAGAAGAACAAGGAATAGAAGAACCTTAAGAGAGCGAGGCTAGAATTTGATTCTATAGCCTTAAGACAAGATTGCCCCTCAGTGGTGCCTCGAGGTTTGCGTTGGCAAATGTCTCCCAGGATACAACGATCTTTCTCTTTGCGGAAGTAGCACTCCAATTCACAAAGAACAACGAACCAAAAGTGTTTAAAACTCTTTCTTTCTTGAACACTAAACTACTCTAATTTTTATATGATTTTTGGATGCAAAAGTATATCTAAAATGCTTGACTTGGTAGTCTATTTATAGGCTTTGACATGCCCCCTTTTCAAAGGTATCTTTGTTCAATAGTCATATCCCAACCTTGTGGAAAAGCTGGAGGAAACCACTTCGTTTTCCAAGTGATTCGAACAAAATGAGACGTCTGATAGTTGGTATCAGTGCCCACATGTATCAGTTCCTTTTTTTTTAACCAATGTGTCTTTCGAAATTCTTGTTTGAATTCAAACAAGAACCGGTCAAACCCATGTCCACTTTCATAACAAAATAAAACTAAAAAGAACTATTGCAGACTGCTAATATATAGCCAATTCAAGACTAACCCATTTTTCTATTTTAATTTCCATTCACTTGAATATTGAATATTTTAATATTAATAATACTAATATTTAAATTATTAAATTTCTAACAGATATAAAATTAAGAATCACACAAAGCGTATCAAGCTATCGCTCGATCTTTTGAATCATTTTGTTAGGTCTTTTTTCCTGATATCTTTGAGTGATAAATTAGATTGTGGAAAACGATTTTTCCCTCATTGGCCAAGCGTAAGAACAATCTGAATGGGAAAACATATCTCCCGACAAATGGTAAAAACACATGGGCTAGAGTAAAGAGATCAGGAAAGGGTTTTTTTTACCGAAGATCAGGAAAAAAAAAGACAAGGAGAAGATCCATATGCGGCAGAGCAATGGAGGTCTCTTACCCTCCCCTTAAATTTGAAGTTCGAACGCTTACGGTTCTTTCTTTTTTTTTTCTTCCAGTTTTTATTATTTTTAGCTTTATTTATTATTTATATTATTAATTATAATCCACATCATTTAATATTCAAAATCCTTCACATCACTCTTAATCAAGACATTTGAATGTTATAAAATCTAATGGCTAAAAAGAAGTGTAAAAATATTTGTTGACACACCCCGACCTGGAATGTCCACTAGGACTCCGAATCGAGCTATGTTGGCCGACACCTGAAAGGTGACGAAGCCATAAAGTGTGATGATGTGGCAAAAGTGAATACATTTAAACCTAAAAGTGTCTAAATACAAAAGTGCGCCATGAGCAGAAATGAACTCATTTCACACATGACGTCAGAGCATAAGTAAAGTACAGTAGAGTGGATTGAAAATCATACCATTGAAGGTAATCTCCAATACCAAGACTTGCCACAAATCCTCGTCAATACGAAAGCTCTACTACTAGACCTGGAGGGATAAAACAAGAGTAAGGCCAGAAAATAAAGCTTTAATAAAATTCTTCTAAACGTTATAATCCCTCACTGTAACACCTGTTTAGCTTCCAGAAAATCATACTATGGATAAATATGAAATCAAAAGTATACTAACATTAAATCCAGAAGTATACCACATCACAGCATCTCATTAACAATATAAATAATCAAGTGCTTAATAACTCATACTAGCACGCCAATCGGAGTCACTTGTGGTGACCTGTACGACTACAACTATATCTCATCAATCAATGCTAGCTCATAAGTTGGAGTCACCTATAATGACCTGTACTACTATCCATATCTCATCACATATGCTAGCTCATAAGTCGGAGTCTCCTATAGTGACCTGTACGACTATCCATATCTCATCACATATGTTAGCTCATAAGTTGGAGTCACCTATAGTGACATGTACGACTATCCATATCTCATCACATATGCTAGCTCATAAGTCGGAGTCACCTATAGTGACCTGTACAACTTATCCATAGCTCATCATACATCCCTGCACACGAGTCAGAACCACCTATAGTGGTATGTACGACAGGACTTGGTGTAAATAAGTACACTCAAGTGCTACGATCACGTGAAGGTTGTGCGAATAATCGATGGTCACCTACGAGTTCGAACCACCTATAGTGGTCTGTACGACAAGCCTGTGCACCTACCTTTGATCCAAGGTGAGCATAAGGTGCGGGAGGTGAACATCACGTGAAGGACTGTGTCCTGGCCACGGGCGGGAGGAATAACACCGGGGTGCAGGTTTATGAGCTCTAAATGCATCTCATATGACATATACAACTCATAGGCAACCTGTACGACAATGTCAGAGTTGCCTAAAACATAAATGTGATCATGCCATAACTCAATCATTTCAACTAATACCATAACTCACCTGAACTTACCTGAGTGTTCTGTGTTCACCTTCGCACTTCAAAGCATTCACAATAATTATGTGCATGTAATATACACATGGATATGCCATAATGCAAATCTAAAACTCAACCATATCATAGTATTTTTCCAATATATACATACATATATATAAGGTGGCGTAAAATGCACAATCTATAACGCCCTACTCCCGAATTATTTACTTTAGGAAATAATTATCGGGGATAAGTCCAACTAAACACTAGTTTAATTAACTATCATTACTTACGTTTCCTTATTTCAATTTCTTGATTCCTTCCACATTGATTTATGACCAACATCCAATCACTAAAAACATAAGGTTAAATCTCATATTTTCACCAATTTCCTTCACATTGCTTAATTCCCAAACAAGGTTTTTGTTTCAAATATTGTATGGCTGCATCTAACGTCTCGTTAGACTACCTATGTACCCTAAACAAGGATCAAGCCATTCGTAGTTCACATTAGTACTTCAAAGCATTCATAGTAATTATACGCAATAAGCAATTTATAAACGTTGTGGAATTGTCAATCACATATATATATATAATATACGATAAAAAGGAAAAGACCCACTTACCTGAGGTCCATGCTACGACTCCCTAGCACGCACATCGAGACATCACAAACCATCGTCGCCTATGATCAATTATCAAATCACATCTCAGAGTTTGTACCGATAAAATACACAATTTACATAAAACACATCCCTACGTAATTCAATTCGAAAGATCTGCATCACAGATTTCTGATCTGTTGCTTCCAAAGATCCACATTATACTTCTAGAACAACATCCTAAAGTCCTATTACGATCCAACGGTCGGATCTCCACCAATTGTCAAAACCAAGTGGCGGTTAACTTTTTATTTTATGAACTTACAAATCCAATTTTGGGAAGATCCGTATATCGGATTCCCGATCCGTAAATTCCTATGGTCCTCAAATATTACGTACAATAACTTATTAAAGTTTGGTGACGATCCAACGGTCGGATCGTCGATTCATACAATGACATATTAACATAACGTAGAGAATTTAGATTCCAACAATCAACCTACGTCATACAACTACCAAAACTGAATTCAAGGCATCTAATTAGCCTAAGAATAACATCGACGACCCCCTGGCCACGCGCCACCGCACCAGCCGCCGTGGGTGGCGGTCGGCTGCCCTGGCTCGCCGGAAAACTCAACTATTTCTAAAAATTCTCAAAAATTATAGAAATGAAGATCTCAAAGAGTAGAGCAAACTTTATACCTACGGTCAAGTACAATTTGGCCTGAAAAGGCTCTAATTTTGCTAAAATCCGCCGGAAACCCTAGATTTGGTGACTTTGATCCGTCACCTCCGGTGCTCCGCCGCCTCCAAGGTTGTTTGGGCTTTATTCTAGACCTCAAGGGAAGTCAATTGGTGGTGGTAATTGTATGGAATTGTTTCAGAAATGGCAGATTGCCGCCATGGGTGCCCTCGAAGCCGTCGGTGCAAAATCACAAAATCTAAGCTTAAAATCAACCAATTAATGGATGAAAAAGGAAGAGGGGAGGTCGTGGGGTTGTTTACAAGTGGTGGTTTGGGTTAATTCACCGGAATTTGGTCGGGAAACCATCGATTTCTACGGTTCCCGTCAGCCGGGTCACACGGGTCGAGGAAGACCCGTTTTGGGTTCCCTCCTTTTCTTCTTCTCTCATTTCCCTCCTGGTTTTTCTCTCCCATTCGTCACTCTCCCTCTCTCCTCATTTCTGATTGGGCAGTGCCCATCTTCTTTCTTTTTTTTCTTTCCCTTCTCCCCTCCGTTTCTTCATCTCCTTCCTATTTCTTACCCTAAGAAAATCTTAAAATAATATAATGGTCCTTATGAAATTATATAAAATAATAAATGGTAATATCATTATTACAATCCGTTTCTACTTGCGCCTACGCGGCCGTATTGTCGAGTACTACTGGAATACGCTAAAAGAATATTTTGTACGTCTCATTATACGTTGGTCAAGGAAAGTCAATACCCTCGCCTCTAAGGGCATTCTCGTAAATTCACACTTTTAAAATTTATAAAATCGTAGAATTAGGGACGGGTTGTCACATTTGTCCCTCGATCTTATCCCATATTTATCTAGTATATATATGCAATTATATATGCTGATTAAAATTTTGCCAAATATCAAAACATATGTTTTAGCAAAAAATTAAGATAATCAATATTAAATTCATTTAACCTACTAAAAATGAGATTCAAATTTGAATGCAGAAGAAGGAGCTCACTACTATTGTCAATTTGGCTAGGTTCATGTATGCGGGTATCATAGCATGTTGGTATTACTATTGGTATAATGGTATAAGAAAATTGTTTTCACATATTATTGATGAATTTAGTGTTTTTTTTTAATCAACCATATACTTACACTAAAGAGTAGAAAGAAAAAAAATGATCGAACTCGTTATTTATGAGATTTTAACGTAAGCTTTATTTGTTAATCAGGATACATACAAGTGGAATCAATCTGTGTGGTAGCAAAAATCCGCCGTCTTCAGTCTTGACGAATTTGTACCTACAAAACAATCAACCCCTTTAATCAAAAGACCAAAGCCTCACGCGCCCATGAGTTTGGGCAATGGGTCTCTATACCTAAGTTAGTTTCTCTAAGAACAATGAGTGTTTTAATTAGGAGATAATATCTTAGGATAATGAGGTAAGTATCCTTGATTGATGGTGATGAGGATTCCTTACTTGTTTGAGTTGTTTTTTAATCACAAATGTATTAAATATAAGATTTGGTGATTAATCTTATCTTTAAGGCCTTTGACTTTTTCATGCCACGAGTAGGGGAATCTTGAGCAGTCGTAGTCAGCTGCTTAAATCTTCAGGATGTTGAGCTGGGTGTTGGAGTATTTGAGAGCCATGCCCATTCAATGAGGACAATCCTGTCTTTCTTGATATAAAATCCATGCGTCGCCTCCAGAATTTTTGAAAATATTTTTGGCTCCTTCTTTGTGCTACTAGCCTACTACTTTTTCTTTTAAATTCCTTAGTATGCAACCCAACATGATCCTCCCCGGTTCCTTTTGGTGAGGATCCTGGAGATCTGTGAATCGTGTTCGTTCATCATATATCGTACAGTCAGTTTTTGTCAAGTACTGTTTATGTTTATTTTTAAATAAAAATATTTAAAATAATTTCTGACCGCACGATGTATGATAAACAGACACGATTCATGAATCCCGGGATCCTCACAATCGGATCCGTACTCGTATGCAACTCTCTCTATGTAGGTGATGGACCAACTGTACTTTATGTGGATTATGTACACGCTCTGGAATCTGCACTTACTTTCTGCAACATCAAATATCTTATAATTATAATGATTTTAATGATTTATAACTATAATTTATATTTCACAAACCACGGTTTGTTTATGTTTAATTTATCCTTAAATCAGTTTTTATTTTATTTTATCAACCTTTACTCTAAGCTTAATGATGGTGACAAATTAAGGTCATTAATTAATTAAGTTTCATCACCAGACGAATTGATCAACAAATGGAAATGCTTAATGTCCCTTTCTTTGGCTATTTATGTATTTTTTTTTTCCTTTTCTCTCTTTACTTTTGCCTTCATGAGTCAGTTTATCACCAATTTGTCAACTTGTACAGGAATCCAAACCTTTATTGGAAGATATTTTAGTCGATTAACTCTGATTAAAGAGTAAATCATATATCTAAGATTTTTTTTCTTTTAGGGGGCACTGTCTTTCATCTCAAAGACTTCACCCAAGTCACTGATAACAGATTGTGGAATCTTCTCATCAGAATCAATAATTAT
Source organism: Malus fusca (assembly GCA_035220775.1). NCBI lineage: Eukaryota > Viridiplantae > Streptophyta > Magnoliopsida > Rosales > Rosaceae > Malus > Malus fusca. The sequence continues at coordinate 21,352,247 of CM069065.1, read as the reverse complement.
AATGTCATCAACATACAGTAAGTCGATTAACTCTGATTAAAGAGTAAATCATATATCTAAGATTTTTTCTTAACAGAGAATGAAGTATTATTTGGTTAGAAGTAAAGGTCCTCGCTAGACGTATCTGATTGTTTTTGCATGTTTATGTTTTCTTAGATTGTGTTGCATTTATAAGTGGAGTATTAGTATTAGTAATTACGTTGGTGAATGATGTCTTTCTCTTTAACCCACTACATTATGAAAAACTTTACTAGTTCTTTTTAGTGTAACTTAGAGCAGTAATATTGTTTATAATTAAAAAAAAAATATGTTGTGTTGTAACCATGCAATAGGCTAAGAGCACCTCCAGCGGGGGAGGTTGCTCGGGGGCCAGGCCTCCAAACAGTAGCAAATTGCTGGGGGGATGACCTCCAGCGTAGGGAAGCCCGAGCGACAGGCGAGGCCCGAGGAGCAGGCACGTCGAGGATTGCCAGTTCGAGAGCCCGAGGGCTGCGTCAGGCGCGTGCGTTTCACGCGCGCGTGGGTGCGAGTCGTTTGACAAAAAAACAGGGTTGGGGCCCACGAATTCAATTTTGAAAAGTTACCGTTGGGGAAGCCACGTGGCTTCCCCATGTCCGTTCGATTGAAACGGTCCTATTTTATGGACCGTTGGATTTCCAACGGTAAAAAACATTTAAAAATCTCATTTAATTTCATCTGTTTGATCTAAGATCAACGATCCACGTTATTAGGCTTTGTAAATTTAAAAAAAAAAGAAAAAAAAGTTTAAAAATCTAAAATGTTACCGTTGTGACACGTGGCACAATCTGGAGTGTTGGAATTTAAAATTTTTTTAAATCCAACGGCAGAGATTAATTAGGTGAATAAAAATTAAAAAAAAATGTAAAAAATTCTTAAAAATCTGAAAAAAAAATTATGAAAAATTATAAAAAATTTTGATTTTACTTTTCTATAAATACCTTCTCATTATCTTCTACCCTACACCACAATATTTCTCAACTACTTTCAACTACATTCCTATCTTTCTCTCAAAGTTTCAATTCAATTTTTTTCCAACAAAATGACTACTCAAGCAGGTACGAATTGGACGCTTCTTGAAGATGTTGCATTGTGTACTAGTTTGGTTCAAGTTACTCATGATTCGATTACGGGTAATGAGATGCAGTTGCGAGAAATGTGGAGTCTTATTCATACCAATTATCTTGAGAAAATGGGTGGGCAAAGAACTAAAGAATCGATGGTCCTAGCACCACAAGAGAAGATCATCCTAGCACGACAAGAGAAGATCATCCTAGCACCACAAATTGGTTAGGTGATGGTTATCATCCATTCACGAACCCATAATTTTTCAATCAATTTGGGTTGTAATTTCTTATTCGGGTTGTAATTTCTTATTCATTGAATATAGTACTTTATGTTGTTTCCAATTTATTGAATTTAGTACTTTATTTAAACTAAAAGTATATTTATTTCATTTGGTAATTTATTGAATTTAGTACTTTATGTTGTTTCCAATTTATTGAATTTAGTACTTTATTAAAAACACATTTAAACACACCAAATAAAAACAAACACTGATAGGAGCATATTTATGCGACTTAGTTAGCTTGTTTCTTGGCATTTATGTTGTTAGTTTGTAGTTATTTTAGTATTTTAAGCTATTTTCGTGTGTTTGTAGGTCCAAAGGGTTAATGTGGCAAAGAAGTGCATTTTGGAGCATTTTTGGGCATGAAATGGATAGCATATGCTTGGAGCAAAAGGAATGGACGAAATTTGAAGTTTGTGCATCATCCTCTCCCTATAAATAACCATTTTAGCACACTCATTTCACCCAACACATTCACCTACCACTACATCCACTCATTTCACCCAACACATCCATTCACCTACCACTACATCTACTCATTTCACCCAACACATCCACTCATTTCAACCACCCAACACATTCACCTACCACTACATCCACTCATTTAACCTACCAGAAATTGAATGGATGATGCACTCATCTAACCCACCTAAATTGAATGGAATGTGCACTCACCTAACTCACCTAATCCATCATTTCCCTATAAATACCATTGCCATGCATTTCATTGATAATTCACCATTCTACACATCCATTCACTCCCATACATAATTCCATCTCCATCCAAAGACACTACATTTTCACATCTCACAACTCCATACACTTACACTTTCATCCCTTGCCGTGACCTCCATTTAGCCACTCCCCTTTCTTGTGCCTCAACAAGGTGGTGAAAAAGAAGGTCTTTGGCGTTTCAAGCTTGAAGATTGGAGCGTTTTAGGTGTACTTCGTTCTTGCTTTCAATGTCTACTTTGTTATTTTCTGATTTTGTTGCAACTATGAGTGGCTAAACCCCTATTTAGTTAGGGGGAAGTTTGAAGCCATGAACATGCTTGAGATATGAATTGATTTCTTCCAATTGTGATTTGATAAGTTGTGATTGCAATTCAATTATCTATTTTATTCATAACTGATTCTTGTATGTTTATTAAGGATGCATACTTAGTTTTCATACATGAATTAGATGCTAGAATATAAATGAGTTTCACCTAATCGTTACAAGTTTATATTCATGAGTAGTGAAGGTTGTTTATCACAATCGTGTTAATTGAATTCTTGGCAAATGTATCATGCATTCATAGTTATAATTGCCTCGTCAACACTTATGATTTTCATTGCACGTAATGATCTCTGATTGTATCTCTATTATGCATTCATATAGGGGACTTTTAGAGAATGATTTGGGTTGTTGCATGCATTCATTCAACTCAATGAGTAAAGGAAAATCTGAGGGTTAATTTGTGCATCACGGTTAAACTGGGGTGTTGAGTATCATAGTTTATTGAAAAGCAATTGGAAATCGATTCATGTACAAGTGTGTCATGTGTGAAGAACGGACCTCTAACTAATACATCCATCATTTTATTTCTCAAATTCATTTTATAATCTGCCTAGTTTTATAACTTGCTTGTTTATTTCAAATTCATCCAAATCAAAATCCCAATTTTACTTTCTTGTTCCAAAGTGTTTAAAATCTATTTTGTTTGTGTTTTAGAGTGTTTTGATTTAAGTCAAAACACTAAATTCATCCAAAGTTGTGTTAGAGTCAAATCTGCCCAGTTTGTGTTTTTAGGCAGTTTTGAGTGTTTTTAAGTTGTTTTGAGTCTTTAGAATCTGTTTTGAGTCCCTTGAGTCTATTCAAACGTTTTTAACTTTGTTTTTATGTTTTTGAGTAAGTTTAGAGGTTTTAGCAAGCCCTCCTAATCCCCGGTTTATAACGATCCCTACTTATCCATACTACAATTGTCAACAAGAGGGTTTAATTTGTGTGTTAAGTTAATTTTTGCACCAAACACCAAATAAAATAAAATTACATTTCAACTCACTAAATGAACTAAAAAAACACACCACATAAAATAAAGTAAACACACCAAATAAAAACAAACACCAAATAAAATTACATTTCATCTCACTAAATGAACTAAAATTACATTTCAACGCTCCACATCCTTCCTGCACTCATCTTGACATCTTGCAAAGTGTTTTTCCTTTGCACTTCGCGGACGTGGCACTATTTTGACAAATGTTGACCACCTTGGGTAAATGCCATCAGCTAGGTAGTATGACCCGTCGTACATACGTCCGTTAACCTCATACGTGACTTTTGGTGCCTTTCCTTGCAAGACATCGTTGAACACTGGGGATTGGGCAAGGACGTTGAGGTCATTTTAAGCTCCCGGAACCCCGAAAAAGGCGTGCCAAATCCATGTATCAAAAGATGCCACCGTCTCAAAAATGATACTTTTTGATCATTTTATGTCCCCATAAGCGCCTTGCCATGCACTTGGACAGTTTTTCCAAGTCCAGTGCATACAATCAATGCTTCCAATCATCCCTGGAAAACTTCGCATCTCGCATTTCTTCAGAAGCCTTTGCAAGTCCATATGAGTAGGTCTCCAGAGGTACTATGCGGTGTAGATAGATTCGATTGCCGAACAAAACCTCATCAGGGACTCAAGAATGGTTGATTTTCCCATCCTCGTTATCTCGTCCACTTGGTATGCAGCTGCTCCATATGCAAGCACCCATAAGGCAGCAATAATTTTTTGCTGAGGCATGAGACCCATAGCACCAAAAGCATCCGGCTTTTGCACAAAGTAAGAATCATGGTTGCAAACAGCGCCCATGATTTTGTTGAACAAATGTCGTTCCATTCTAAAACGACGTCGGAAGTATGTATCAGGGAATGCACTGTTATGGACAAAATAATTGTCCAAGAGCTCCTGACCTCGTCGTTGCCTGTTTCTATCAATGTTTACAGCACGGTTGGGCCTGCAGATATGAGCCACAGCTTGGACGACTCGACAGGATTGTGAGGCTCCTGCCATTCTTGATTCGTCATCCTCTTGCATCTCATTTTGGGCCTAATCCCCAACATTGAACATTCCTTCTGATTGGTTAAACAATTCTTCCTCTTCTTGCTCGATTTCCCACATCATCTTTGAAGAAGAAGAAGAAAACATTGTAAGAAGGAAGCAGAAACTATGAATAATGATAGGGATTTTGGTGAAGAATGAAGCATAAACTATGAATAATGATAGGGATTTTGGCGAAGAAGGAAGCAGAAACTATGAATAATGATAGAGATCTTGAGAAAATTGGTGTGAGATTTATGAGGATGGATGGTGGATTATATGGAGGATTCAGAAAGGATTAGGTTGTAGATAATGTCACGTGGCATGCCGTCATTCGTTAAAAATCTGGTGGAAATCTATCCTCAAAGATTGTAATCGGATTGTGACACGTGGCACGACGTGATTGGTTAAAAATCTTATCAGAAATCCATCACCAATATTTGTCTTTTCAGATAATGACACGTGCCTTGACACAACGATTAAAAATCTTATCGAAAATCCATCACCAATAATTGTCTTTGCGGATAATGACACGTGGCGCAACGAGAACGATTAAAAATCTTATCTGAAATAACAAATAAAATTGGGTAAATTACATAGTAGCCCCTCAAGTTTGAGGTCTATTACAATCTCATACAACATCTTTAAAACATTTCACTTTCATACCTCACGTACTATTTTATTTCAAAATAATACCCCCGTTACATTTTCCATCCATTGATCCGTTAAGCGCTGACGTGGCTGACACATTTGTGCCACGTGGTTGCCACCTGTGTGTCATGTGGCAAAAATAATAATTTTTTATTTTTATTTTTTAAAAAAACCTAAATCTTCTCAAAAAAAAAAAACATGAAAACCCAAGGGCTAGAACCCCACCCTTGAATCCCAGAACCACTCCATTGAATCCCAAGTCTCGACTTGGCCCTGTCGAACGGGATAGCTTAGATTGTAAGTTGTACTAGATCGAGATCTTTCCAGCGCTCCATCCCCAATAAAGAAATCAAGATCAACCATCACGCCAACATTGTGCTGCGCTATCCAGCCGGACTTGAAGGAGGTTCTGGGCGAGTGGATCTGCAGTTGAGAACCAATAGAGGGTGCCAGGTAAATGATCATGGCTTTGAAGAGCGCGGGAAAGGAGAGCACGGAGACAAAGTGGAAGCTGGTGGTGCTGATGATGGCGACACGGACTTGGATCGGAAGCGAAAGTGGCAACTCAACGAACAACTTGGTAGCTCACAACAATTGGTGATTGCGATTACTGCTCCACCCATTTCAACGATGGACGCAGAAGTTGAAGATTTCAATGGCGGCAACTCTCATCGACTGCATCATCATCATTGGAGCTTCTGCAAATTTTCTCTGATTCGATGCTTTTATTGGCAATCAAACTACGGCGACCGCCGACCCGAATCTGAATCCCAAACCCTTTTCAAAGCGAAGGCGGGCTGCTTCGATTAGCCTTCTGAAACTTTGCCTTCATTCCCAATACGACATACTCTTCGAATCTGTAAGTCTCCGGATTGCTGAACCCATTTGATTGACGCGCAGCTCGGAATCTTGAAAACCCTAAAATTTGATTGAATTTTTTAGCTTTTTTGGGTGCTGCTCAAACCATTAATGGTGGATTGTCTTTTTCCGTGCTCTTCTGTATCTTGAAGGGTTCGAGTTGCAGAGGATAGAAGGGTGGTTGGGGTTGCCGATGAGCTCGGGGAAGGTAGGGGTGGGGTGGGGGGTTGCGGGGGAGGTGGGGGTGGGGTGGGATGGTGGTTGGGAGGATTGGGATAGAGAAGAGGGGTGGGGTTCTAGGTTTTCAAGCTTAGTTTTTTTTTTAATTAATAAAATGAAATAAAATTAAAAAATTATTATTTTACCACGTGGCACACAGGTGGCAGCCACGTGGCACAAATATGTCAGCCACGTCAGCGCTTAACGGATCAATGGATGGAAAATGTAACGGAGGTATTATTTTGAAATAAAATAGTACGTGAGGTATGAGAGTGAAATGTTTTAAAGATGTTGTATGAGCTTGTAATAGACCTCAAACTTGAGGGGCTATTATGTAATTTACCCAATAAAATTCTTTTGAATTATTTTATAAATACAAAAATACAAAAATTTTATTGCTATTGGCTTTTCGGATAATGACACGTGGCGCAACGAGAACGATTAAAAATCTTATCCGAAATTACAAATAAAATTATTATGTATTATTTTATCAATAAAAAAATACTAATATTTTATTGCCAGTTGCCAGGGCTATTCAGTGCAGGGGTGGAGATGCAAAAGGCAATTGCCAGGGGAATGCACTATTCATTAAGGGCAGTTACTGTTCACTAGGTGGATTAAATAGTGAATAGCCTGGGGGAGGGCTCCTACACTGGAGTTGCTCTAATGACTGGCAGCTTTACCCTCCAGGCATGAGGTGTACTGTTCTTCTAATTATCAATGAAAGTTTGCTGCCGTTGCTTTAAAAAATTGCAATAGGCTAATGACTATAGTAATATCTTATGCAATTTTTTTATTTACAAGTGATATTGTACACTAATCTATACTACAAAGGGAGGATTTGAACCTGTTCGCAATAAATTGAAGAAGTAGACTTTAACCACCAGAGAAATTCACTGCTTGTGTATTCCAAAGCAATTTTAGTGGTCTACTTTTTTCTATTATACTATGCAATTTAAGTCTATTCTAGCTACATGGAGAAAAAGAAAAAAAAAAAGAAAAAAAGAAAAAAAAGAAAAAAAAAGAAAAAAAGAGAGGCTATGTTGGAAAGGTATATAAGCTCCTGGACCAAAAGGATTAGGAAAAGAAAATTACAAATCAAAGGAAGGGAGATAAACATGGAGACAAGAATGTCCAAAAAAATTCAAATGTAGAAACAAAAAAGTCTCTAAAGCTAAAGCCGCATGTCAAACAAGTGAAGACAATAATAACCTTAAATTAATCGACAATTAAAATAGTCGATAACAAAAGAGTGAATTAAACTTAAAACTTTTCATAATCAGTTGAACGGTATACAAGTTCATTGCATTTGGTCTTTTAATACTAGTAGGATGATTGACACATAATACTATCCACAAACCGATTGGTCCATGTGTTTACTTATGAAATAATAACTTGGGAGGTATCCATCAAGTGCATGAATTTCAAACTCATTCAACGACATCAAACAAACGACGTGAAAACAAAATCCAATTTGGCAGCTGTGAGCTTTTCTTTTCCTTCTTATTATACCTACGGACTTTGTCAAGTGTCAAAAACTTATTTTATTTTATTTTTTATTTTTAACAAACTGATATTATTCTGAAGGGATGGAGGGGTTTAATCTTACATAGACTAGTAATAATGTAGTTCAAACTCGTTTTAAATAATAATCGAACATAAAACCTCTCACTTACCAGTAAAGAGGAATAATTAAAAATCATGATCAATATTCATGAAGTTTGTTGGTTATTTCACCAAAGTAATTGATTCATTTGATTGCCACTCATACTACGGTCTAATGATATTCTTTTTTACTTGTAAGTGAGAGGTCTTAGGTTCAATTTTCGCCAAAGACGAATTTGAACAACGTTATTGCTAGTTCATTGTGAGTCTTAGCGCATTTCTCCACCCCTTAGTGTAGGTAATATCATTTGTTAGAAAAAAGAAAATTTATTCATTTGACTTGATGAAATGGGTTTTGACATCTGACGTCCAAATCAATAAAACTATTTCCACCACATTTTAAGCAACAATGCACCCTTATACTTGAAGTTCCTAAACTAATTCTCCCTTTAAAATAGTTCAACTTTCCTCAAGGACGAGGATATGAGGAATTCTGCTCAACACATTTTGTGCTCAATTCATGAAATTTCTATTTATAATTAGACCGTCATATTATAAACAGAATAAAAAAGATAAAATCATAGATAGACAATGTAATGTGCTCTCACTTTGTACCCAAGTGTAAAATTTCTTGTAATGTAATTTAGATTAAGTTAGGTTTCATGTCCCCACCTCTTTTCCTTGTATCTTTGTTGTGGAGCCTAAAATAATCTCAAAAATTCTAGAGACGATATGTGAACTTTTGCTCAAGAAAGACAAGATTGTCCTCATAAATGGGCAGGCTCCTCAGATACTCCCACGCGCAGCTCAACACCCCTGAAAGTTTATGCAGCTGAATATGATTGCCCACAATTCACTTGCCCTTGGCAAGGAAAAGTCAAAACACTAAAGATAAGAATTAATTACCTAAGTCCTATATTTAATACATCTCTCCATACACATTGGCCGATAGGATGCCGCTATGTGTAGGGTAAAAACCTTACACCATGGATGGCCCTTTCCCCATAAATTATACCAAATTTCGGTAAGCTTTTGTACCCCTAAAAGTCCTAAACACTTCATCTTTTCAGAGAAACTACTTAGGCATCGGAGATCCATTGGCCTAACCCCTCACCTCGTGGGCGCGTGAGGCTTAGGTTTTTGATAAAAGGTGTGGATTGTTTTGCAGGTGCATTTTTGTCAAAGCAAGAGACGGTGGAAATTTGCATCGACGGTTTTTTTTTCTTTCTAGAGGGGTCAGGTTTGCAGGCCCTTTATGCAAGGGGATTCGGATTATTTGTGGGACCCACTCCATATCAACATTCAATGATCCAAACAGTCTATTTTGTAAGTCTCGATTCATAGATCATCATTTCAAAAATTCAGTTAAATCCGAAACCATTTACCTATTTAATTATCACGATGAAATTTCATTATTTCTTATCGAACAAAGTGTTCACTAATTTTTTTTAACCCAATTAGATGTCTCAAATATTTTTGATTTGACTAATATTTTGCAATGATGATCTATAAGGTGTAACTTGAAAAATATTCAGTCTGAATCATTGAGGTTGGATGTGGAGGGAGGAGGACCCACAACAACTAATCCTTATTTTTTAAAATAAATGAGAACACCTTCCCTGAAAGACCTCCTTCAAACATATTCTACTTCGGGGAGGCATCAAACGTTCTAGTTGTTACACTCAAGTAATGCGCAAACCAGTTAAATAGTCACGTACCTTTTAGTTCTCGGTTTTTTTGTGTTTGTCAAGAATCAAGTAACCCGCAAACTAGGTGAACATGTACTTTCTAGTTTGGAGTTTTTGGCATTGGAGGAAGCAGAAGAAGAACCCGGCATGGATGGGTCTCTTCAGTCTTGATCAATGATGGATTGTTGTCTTTTTGTTAATTAACAAACAAAAGAAGATAATGAAGATGTTAGCGCAGTAAAACACAAGTGCATAAGGACAATCCATGATCAATATTTTTAATTTGTAGCGTCGAATAATTGTTTTTCAATTATAATTTATTCTAATATTTTAAGATGGACGACGTAGGTCTTATGGTGTAGAAACAATTGTAAAATTATCAGAGAGACGTGTCGAAAATTCATTACCAACAATATTGATACTGTCTCCAGCTTGGTAATTATCATATGCACAATTCATCATGTGTGGCAAAAAACCTCGATACTAATTACAGTAGAAATAAGATATTTAAACTTTTCATTTAAAAAAAAAATTATGATCAACAACAATTACTGCAGTTAAGGATGAGGTAGGGTCGAGCAGAAGAGTCAAAATGGCGGTGAAACCGAAGGCGTGGTAGCCGTGGCTCCAAATGGCGCGGACAAAAGCCGTCCGTGACGTTTTCATGGGAAGGGATCACAAACATGCGACAGGATATTCCACATTTGTACCTTTGCAATATGCCCACGTTTCCTCCACATATGTTGACTTTGACTATTTTATGGATTTATTTTTAGCTACGTTCTTTGAAACTCAATTTTGATTTTATTTTGTTTTTTAAAACTCAAAAGTCTTTATTTTGCTATTTGGAATTCGATTTTGATCTCACTTTGACCTATGAAACTTAAAAGTTATCACTTTACTCCCCAAAACTTCAATTTCGATCCCACTTTGCCCTTGACTCTCCAAAATTGTCACTTTATTCCCTATAACTCAATATTCACTCCAATTTGGTTTGTTTCTATGTATGTTGTTAAATAACAGTTAAGTTTACTTGCTACATAATTGAGGCACACTTATGACTAACATGGCACAAGTATAAAGCTCACATATCTAATCAAATGGTGTCACATATACTGTATAAATTTTAATTTCCAAACATTGTATAATATATTAAAAAAATAAAAAGTAAGAAAAATAGCAATAACAATTTCTAGATTTCATCTCTCCAATCCCTCTCTCATTTCTCTCTAATTGTTGCCCATACATTCATCCATTCTCCCTCCATCTTCAACCACCTTATCATTAGTTTCATTGAAAAATAGAAACAATGAGTCACTTAGTACTATGGTCTAATGGTATTCAGGTCTTAGGTTAGATTATCCCTAAAGGTGAAATTGAGCCACATTAGTGCTAACCCATTATGAGGCTTAGCCCACTTCTTTACCCCTTAGTGTAGATAATATCGTTTGTTAAAAAAAAAAATAGAAACAAGCCAATGTAAAGCGAATTTTGAGTTTTAAGGAGTAGACTGGTGAGTTTTGAGTTTTAGGAAGCACGGTGAGATCAAAATCGAGTTCTAAAGAGTAAAGTGACGACTTTGACATTTCAAGGGGCAAAATGGGATAAAGACTGAGTTCCAGCAAGTGTAGCTAAAAATAAACCTATTTTATTTGGACGATGTGTGACAACCTGTCCCTAATTCAACCTTTTTATTAATTTTAAAAGCTTGAATTGACGAAAATGCCGTAGAGGCAAGGAACTTTGATTTCCGTTGACCATCATCTAGAGAAACGTATGACTTATTCTTTTAGCGTATTTATGTAGTACTCGGTGGTACAAACACGTGGACATAAACGGAACGTAATTCGGAGTTATAACAAAGAAGTTGTGGGCAAGTAAAAATAGGGATAAAATGGTCATTTGACCATTTTTTGGAAGGCTCCAGATTTCTGGAGCAAAGAATGGTCATGCCACATGTATGGCTGTGATGGAAATGAAATGAGGAATAAGGAGAAGTGCGGACCAATCAGTGAAGGGATGAGAGAGAGAGTGACCAATAGGGAGAGCATGAAAGAAGGGGAAAAGAGGGAGAGGAAAAGCACATGATCCACGACCTGTTTCTCATTTTCCGACTCAACACGGACGGTAGCCATGGAATCTGGCGGGTTTTCGTCGGTTTTTTCGGCGAATTACATCACCTAACCACCTAGAACCAACTCCACGACTTTCCTTCTTCACATTCCACCCCAAAATCGAAGGAATTGGGCTTTAAATTATGAAGTTCGAAGCCGTCGGCAACCCGTGAGTCTCTAGGTAGCGATCCGCCATTTCTGAAGGCAATCTCATCGATCCCTACCATCAAACAACTCCCCTTGAGCTCAGGAACAATTCTCAATCATTGGTTGAGGCGTCGGAGCGAGTATGGAGGACGAATCAAAGCACACCCAAATCTAGGGTTCTGACGGGTTTGAGTGAAATTGGCCTTAGTCGCAGGTATGAAAGTTGTTCCTCTTATTAAGATCTTCATTCCTGTAAAATTTGAGAATTTTTAGAAATAGTTGAATTTTCCGGCGAGTCGGGACGGCCAACCGCCTCGAGCGGCGGCGCGTGGGCCGAGACCCCACCTAACCATATTAGGCTAATTTTGAAGCACTGATTCCATAATTGACATTCGTTTAGTGAAATTACAATGTTTTAATATAGTTTCGTAGTTGACCATGTAGTTGCCCATCACGGGGTCCTTATATGAATTAACGATCTGACCTTTGGATTGTCACCAAACCTTACTACCATATAGTACGTAATATTTTAAGATTACAGGAACTGACGGATTGGGAATCCGACTTACGGATCTTCCCGAATTGGATTTATAAGTTCGTAAAATAAAACTTCAGCCGCCACTTAATTTTAGCAATTGGTGGAGATTCGACCGTTGGATCGTTCCGAAACTTTAGGATGTTGTTCTAGAAGCATAATGTGGATCTTTGGAAGTTACGGATCAGAAATCCGAGGATTGGATCTTCCGAATCAAGTTATGTAGGGTTGTGGACCCTACCGTCGACCTTTGACCGACGATTAACTTTTGGTCAATGAATTTCAAATCATTCTAGAACGTCCTTAGGGATGTGTTTTACGTAAGTTACGTGTTCTATCGATAAGAATCTTGAGTTGTGATTTGATATTTGTTCTAGGCGACGTTCGTTCATAACGCCTCGATATTATGCTAAAGACTTGTAGCGCAGACTCCAGGTAAGTGGGTCTTTTTCCTTTTTGTAGTGTGTGTGTATATATATATATATATAAACTTTATAGTTTCCACGAATGGTTTGAACTGAGTTATGCATAGCATGCCATGATTTAAAGGTGTTATATTTAAATATTGCATTATGATGAGATTTGTGATTATGCCAAATGATCCTACAGGGGTGCATGTAAGTTCATGTGAGTTATTATGTGATTGAAATGGTTGAATTATATGAGCATGGGTATATTCATTAGAGCTCATCATGGCTGCACCCCGGTATTAGTGCTTCTGACTGGGGCCAGGGCCAGCCTTCACATGATTGTTCACCTATCGCACCGCACACTCACCTTGGATCCAAGTTTGGTGTCAGCCTGTCGTACAGACCACAATAGGTGGTTCCGACTTGTAGGTGACTCGCGATTTATCGCACAGCCTTCACGTGATCGTAGCACTTGAGCGTACATATTTATACCCAGCTTGTCGTACATGTCACATTAGGTGACTCCGACTCGTGTGCTAGCCTAGATTGATGAGCTACGGATCCAGGCGTACAGGTCATGCAAGGTGACTCCGACTGGCATACTATTTTATATTAGTTGCACATCTGGTTTACATCTTTTAGTGCTGAAATATTACGACATGGCATATCTCAATTTTCGCTGGTCTTGTGCATTGGTTTTCATAACTACGTAGTAGTATTTTCTGGAAACTATATGGGTTTTACGGTGAGGGGTTATAACGTTTTCAAAAGGTTTTTATTAAAACTTTATTTTCAGGCCCACTCACCCTTGTTTTTCGCCCCTCCAGGTTCTAGTAGCAGAGTTTTCGCACCGACGAGGATTATTGGCAAATCTTGGGGTAAACGATTATCATCGATGATATAATTCTCACCCTATTTTACTGTATTGTACTTATGCTCTATCATCACATGTGAAAAGAGTTCATTCTCGCTCACCGCGCACTCTTGTACTTAGGCACTTTTAGGTTTAAATTTGTTCACATCTTCCACATCAATACACTTATGGCTTTGTCACCTTCCAGGTGTCGGCCAACACAACTCGATTCAAAGTCCTAGTGGACATCACGGGTCATGGTGTGTCACGATGGGCTGCTAGTTACATTTTCATGATGTCTGCTTGTATTTCAAAACAAGACATGACAAAAAATTGTGCGTTATTGATAAATGTGTTATTTTAAAACGTGTTAAATAATGTGTATTAAATGTGAAAAGTACATATGTACTTGCATCATACGTTCGTATTTACAAAAAAATTTGTGCAATTTAACGAATTACTAAAACAAGTATAAAAAATGAAAGGGTAAATCTCTGTTTACTACCCTCAAGTTTCGTGGTTTTCAACATTTAGTACATCAAGTTTTTTTCGTCCTAGAGTTATACCTAAAGTGTAAATTTTGGCATAGTCTCATACATCCGTTAGTCAAACTGTTAAGTCTGCCGTTAACTGATGACGTGGCGCCCATGTGGACAATGATTGGGGGCCACATGTCATTAAAAATATTAAACTATTAAACTAATTAATTAAAAAAGTATTAAAAAAAAAACCCCCCGTGTCTTCTACCTCACCTCCCCTCCTTTCTGCACCGCCAAATCACAGAAAAAAAAGGGCCACCCTTCTTCTTCAACCTGAGCTCTCAAATGGTCTACAACCAAACCATCAAAACCCCAATTGAAGCATGACTTCTAGTTCTCCAATTTCTAAACTTTCTAATTATTTATATTATTGAATTTGATTTGACTTTTAGGGTTTAATTCATGTCTTGCAATTGGGTTCTGTTTTGATTTGGGGAAGGTTGCAGCTTTCGTTTGATTTCGGGAAGAAGACGACGATGGTAGGGATCATGGGAGTCGAAGAGGGAGGAGGTGGGTCGGGGAGGTGAAGAAGGATGAGCGGAACGAGCACAGTGAACGTGGCGACTCATACACTAGTGCAAATAGGTAGATTTTCCATTCAAATCCAAACTAAAAACATAAAAATTGAAGCATTTCCTTTCCTAAATCTACCCAACGACCAGCCCACCAACCAACCAATTTACAAAATCCCCAATGAAAACCTAACAACCTAACCCCCGAACCTGTACAAAGTCCTACCCTGCCTTTTGAGCGCATAGACAACGTCGATCGTCGTCACAGTCTTCATCTTGGCGTGCTCAGTGTAAGTCACGGCGACGAGGTCTCCGGCGAAGGGAGAAAAGTGCTCGGACGACGGTAGGGATGTGTCTTCCTTTCTCCATGTTTGTGGGGTTAGGAATGGAATTTATGAAAGAAAATTGGAGATGAGATTGGGGTGGGGACGACAGAGAAATGGATGGGAGTGGATCCACGAGGGAGGGATGTGGTTGGAATGGTGGTCGGATGAGGGGGAAGGATAAATGTGCAAACGTTAGGGTAGGTGCAGTGGAGAGAAGGGAGGGGGTCGGTGACACACCCCGACCTGGAATGTCTACTAGGACTCCGAATTGAGCTGTACTGGCCGACACCTGGAAGGTGACGAAGCCATAAAGTGTGATGATGTGAAAAAATGTGAATAAATTTAAATTTAAGAGTGCCTAAATACCAGAGTGCACTTGTGAGTGGGAATGAACCCACTTCACACGTGACGTTAGAGCATAAGCAAGTACAGTAGAGTGAATTAAGAATCGTACCCTCGAAATAATCTCCAATACTAAGAATTTCCACAAATCTTCGACGATAAGAAAACTCAGCTAATAAAACCTGGAAGGTGAAGACAAAACAAGGGTGAGTGGTCCTGGAATTCAAATTTTAATAGAGACCATATAACACATCATAACCCTTCACTACACCTGTATAGTTTCCAAAAATCATACCACGTATCAATGTAAAATCAAAAGTATATCAACTGTAAATCCATAATTATACTACAACACGACATATCATCAGCAATATCAATAATCATGTGATCAATAACTCATACTAGCACGCAAGTCGAAGTCACCTATGATGACATGTACGACTTACCCATATCTCATCACATATGCTAACTCATCATATATCTCATCATATATGCTAGCTCATAAGTCGGGAGTTACCTTTAGTGACATGTACGACTTATCCATATCTCATCACATATGCTAGCTCATAAGTCGGGAGTCACCTCTAGTGACTTGTACGACTTATCCATATCTCAATAAGTATACATGCACACGAGTCGGAACCACCTAAAGTGGTCTGTACGACAGGACTGGGTGTAAATAAATACGCTCAAGTGCTACGATCACGTGAAGACTGTGCGAATAATCGCAGGTCACCTACGAGTCGGAACCACCTATAGTGGTCTGTACGACAGGACTGTGCACCTACCTTGGATCCAAGGTGAGCGTAAGGTGCGAGTGGTGAACATCACGTGAAGGACTGTGCCCTGGTCACGGGCGGGAGCACTAACACCGGGGTGTGGGTTTATGAGCTCTAAGTGCATCTCATGTGACATATACAACTCATAGGCAACTTGTACGACAATGTCGGAGTCGCCTAAAAGTAATATGATCATGCCATAACTCAATCATTTCAACTAATACCATAACTTACCTGAACTTACATGTGTGTTCCGCTTTCATCTTCGCACTTCAAAGCATTCATAATAATTTCGTGTAGGTAGTATACACATGGATATGCCATAATGCAAATCTAAAATTCAACCATATCATAGTATTTTTTTCAATATATACACATATATATAATGTGGCATAAAATGCACAATCTATAATGCCCTACTCTCGAGTTATTTATTTTCGGAAATAATTATCGGGGATAAGTTCAACTAAACACTAAATTAATTAACTATCATTACTTACGCTTCCTTATTTCAGTTTCTTGATTCCTTCCACATTGATTTATGACCAACATCCAATCATTAAAAACATAAGGTTAAATCTCATATTTTCACCAATTTCCTTCACATTGCTCAATTCCCAAACAAGGTTTTTGTTTCAAATATTGTATGGCTGCATCTAACGTCTAGTTAGACTGCCTACGTACCCTAAACCAGGATCAAGCCATTCTTAGTTCACAATAGTATTTCAAAGCATTCACATTTATGGAATTGTCTATCACACACACACACACACACACACACACATATATATATATATATATATATATAATACACGATAGAATGAAAATGACCCACTCACTTGAGATCCGTGCCACGACTCCCAAGCACGCATGTCGAGACATCACGATCCATCGTCGCCTATGACCAATTATCAAATCACATATCAAAGTTCTGACCGATAAAATACATAATTTACATAAAACGCATCCCTACGTAATTCAATTCGGAAGATCTGCATCACGGATTTCAAATCTGTTGCTTCCAAAGATTCACATTATACTTCTATAACAATATCCTAAGGTTTCATTATGATCAAACGGTCGGATCTCCACCAATTGCCCAAAATCAAGTGGCGATCAACATTTTATTTTATGAACTTACAAATCCAATTCGGGAAGATCCGTACTTCAGATTCCCGATACTTAAGTTTGGTGACGATCCAACAGTTGGATCGTCGATTCAAATGATGACCTATTAACGTAACGTGGAGAATTTAGATTCTAACAATCAACCTACATCCTAAAATTACCAAAACTGAACTCTAGGCCTCTAATTTAGCCTAAGAATGACATTGACAGCCCCTGGCCACGCGCCGCCGTGGGTGGCGGTCGGCAGCCCCGACTCGCCGGAAAATCCAACTATTTCAAAAAATTACCAAAAATTACAGGAATGAAGATCTCAATGAGTAGAGTAACTTTCATACCTGTGACCAATGCCAATTTTGCCGGGAAGAGTTTCAATTTCACTAAAACCCGTCGGAAACCCTATACTTAGGTGTGCTCGATTGGACCTCCAAACTTGCTCCGACGCCTCCACCATTGCCTGGGCTTTGTTCCTGGGTTCTAGGGGAGTGCTCTAGTGGTGGTAATTGGAGGAGATGGTTTCACAATTGATGAATTGAGGGCTAGGGTTTCACGGCACCCGTACGGGGGTTATTTGTGAAATCACGATGAAACTCGTCGATTTTTTGGTCAATTTGGATGCTGGGATGTCATAAAGGTGTATGGGGTGATGGGAGGTTGAAAAAAGCCAGAGAATTCAACGGAAAACTCGTCGAAACCATCGTCAAGAGTCGGGTCAGGGTCGCAGGTTAAAGGGATCCGACCGATCATCTCCCTTTCTCCTCTCTCATTTCCAATCATTTCCTCTTTTCTCATTGGGCAGACTCTCCTCCCTCATCTTCTAATTCGTTCCTCATGTCCCTCTTTTTCCGATTGGGCATCCTTGCCCAATCCTTTTTTTTTTCCTCTATTATCCTTCCTCCCCGTTTCCTTATTCTTTCCCCCAAATTCCTAACAAAAAACTATTCAAATAATATAGTGGTATTTATGAGAAATGAATAAAATAATAAATAACAGTCCTTACCACGTACTTTCCGAATTTATAGTCCCGTAAATCTCCGTCGTAGTTCCGAATTCAATTTGCATGCGTCTACGCGTTCGCACCGCCAAATACTTTTGGAATACAGTAAGGTCATAGTTCATACCCTCGCCTCTAGGGTATTCTCGTAAATTCACATTTTAAAATTTATAAACTCGTAAAATTTGGGACGGGTTGTCACAGTCGGGGTGGGGAAGACAAATGGGTTCTGGGTATTTTTTTTTTAATAGTTTTTTTAATTATTTATTTTAATAGTTTAATATTTTTAATTTTTTTGCTAACACGTGGCGCCCAGTCATTTCCACATAGGTGCCACATCATCAGTTAACAGCAAACTTAACAGTTTGACTAACAGATGTATGAAACTGTCCCAAAATTTACACTTTAGGTATGACTCTGGGACGAAAAAAACTTGATGTACCAAATGTTCAAAACCACGAAACTTGAGGGTAGTAAACAGAGATTTACCCAAAATGAAAATATTTAAAAAAAAAAATACATACATGTATAATTACTAAATATGGAAGGCAGTTGAGGTTCCACCATAAAATCAAATGAGAACATCTTCTATAGGCTGCCTAATTGAGATTCTAAATTAGAGAGTATGATTGGAACTATTCTTTTATGAAAAACTTATTTTTAATGGGTTGAAAATTATATTAATTTCCTAAATTAGAGAGTATGTTTGGAGTAAAATTTAGAAGGAGCTCCCAAAATAATTTTGTAGTTTTGAACTAAATTTGATTTAAAAAACAGAGAACATAATTGGAGATTCTTTGACAAGAATAGGCCAACAATTAGAAATACTATGGAGTTAATCTAAAAAATAGTACTCTCTGTGAATTTTTTGCCATAATATTTTATGACGTTGGCATTTACGTTAACGTTAAACTGTGAATGTCACTTTGAGAGTCTCCTTAACAGTTATCACCCAACAATTTACAAACATGTACAAAGCTAATGACTTTGATGGAGAGACATTTATTTTTAACTCATACCATCCTGAATTTTTTTTGAGATACCATGTGAATTAGTGTAGCTTAAAATAGTAAAATAGGCTTTCAACTTTCAAGTGGTATTTTGGTCCAAATATACTGAAAAATTAGTCGGTTAAGTTGCCGAAGATTTTCCCTACCGGGAATGACACCTCATTTATGGTCCCACTCCCAAACAGTGGATCCCGTATCGCTTCAACCTCAAGAAGCTATGCGAGCAGAGTCAGCAGAGAGAGAGAGCGAGAGAGAGAGAGAGAGGGGCTGAGCCGCCGAGAGCCGAGGCAGTGAGTGGACTCGAGCAAAACTGGAGCCCGCCATGGAATTGTTGAGGTTACGTCCTTGAATCTCATCTGTAATATACTGTTTTTAATGTAGGAGTGTTTCAACGGACAATCAAGACGAGCAATCTAATTTAGACGACCTAATCATATCGATAGCGACCTTCAAGAACCATCACCCCCTTTGTGTTTCTTCATTCATCCATTTGTTTCTACTAGCCCTTTTGGTTCACTTTAGGGAGTGGAGAGTTGAATTCCGCTTTCTGGGTTTGGGAGTTTTATGCCATAGAGTTTCTAGATTGGGAAAGAAGTTCAATTTATCAGATTGGGTGGTGATTTCTCTGCTGAATTGGTTAAATTTTGTGTTTATAGGGAAAAATCTGGACTGGGTTGTGTTAGATTTTGGTAAATTTCTTGATTTGGAGAAGTGGGTTTATTTTTCTGAGTTGAATTTGCTTCCCCTTGCTGTATTAATTTCTGGGTAGAGTGGAATTTTGATAAATAGTTCGAAGAGGAGCAAGAGTGAGTTGAATTTGTAGAGAGATAAATTTGTGTTGGTAGAGTGAGAAATTGATGATCAAGTTCTAAAAGTTCAGGAAAAAGAGGGGTTTTAGAGGAATGTAAAGTTTTGGAGAAAGATTGAGAGGGAAATTCATAGATAGGTACGAGGCTTTGATGCTTGGGGTTTTCAATAGCTTTTGGCCATCGCTGTAGTGAGTTCTTTGCCTGCAATTGCTCAACCAACAGAACGGATAAGGTACCCTGATATTTCAGCATACATGGCTCGCGGCGGAGAGATTGTGGAGGAGCCGGTGGCGGTGGTGCGGATAATCGAAGATATGATCTATGTTGCAGTGGGAAAAGATGTGAAAGATAGCAAATCAACTCTGGTGTGGGCGGTACATAATTCAGGAGGGAAGAAAATCTGCATACTTCATGTTCACCAGCCTGCTCAGATGATTCCCTTGAGTAAGTCTGCAGTCACACACATGTTTTGTTTGGTGAATGTTGTAATAAGAATCTTGTAACTTGTTGAAATTACTTTGTTGATATAATTTGTTCAACTCACAATTACTAGCTTGATAATGCTTTGTCTGTTGAGGACCATGGTTTTCGGTTTGATGGGCAGCACGAGCAATTCGAGAAATTTGCCAAAAATTGAAGAAAAGTAGAGAAGTGTGTATATGTATATATATAAAGTAAATAAGGCACAATCAAATGTTTCATGAGTTGGCTGGGGTTTGAATTAGATACTTTGTATGCCAAAGTTTCTATTCTGCCTTTCTGTTTTAGGGTTTCCGACTGGATTTAATTTTCTGCTGTTTCCTTGATTTGCAGTGGGGACGAAGTTCCCAGCAAGCTCACTGAAGGACCAGGAAGTTCGAGCATATCAGGACATAGAAAGGCAACACATGAATAAGATTCTCGATGATTACCTTCGTATATGTCGCCAAATGGGGGTATTTTTTCCTCTGCCTCTTCCTTTGTTTTCTTGTACAAAATAGAGCAATTTTTCTTAAAGAAGTTTGAATAACAAGATAACGGGATACGAATTTGGTACATTGTAGGATAAAAGAATGCATTCTTGTATTGTCATATATTGCAAAACTTAAAATTTTGTTATTTTAGGAGATCCCTTTCAAATGCTTTGTAAAATGCCTAGTTTTGTGACATATTTTGCTTTTGACTGTCCAATGTAGATTCAGGCTGAAAAAATACATACTGAAATGGACTGTATTGAGAAGGGAATTGTGGATCTCATCTCTCAGCTTGGGATCAGGAAACTTGTTATGGGAGCAGCAGCGGACAAGCACCATTCAAGGTATTTATGCCTTTTGTCTGTTATTTTTTTAGTCCTATGAACATTTTCAAATGTTTAATTACCCCGGATGTGCTTTAATGATGCATTTTGTATGCATCCAGCATAGATGAGATTTTTGTTTTCTTTCCCCTTCTGATGGGATTTCCAACAGAAGAGTTTATTTTTTACCGATGCAGTTTTTGTGTGTGTAAAAAATTTAAGTATTTAATAATTCTTGTTACATATTAGTAAATTTTACTTAGGGGTTCATTTATTATATGAATCCTTTACATTGAGATTGCTCAATCACAATTTAACATTGCAGGAAAATGATGGACCTCAGGTCCAAGAAAGCCATATACGTCTGCCAACAAGCACCTGTTTCCTGTCACATACAATTTATTTGCAAGGGGCACCTTATACACACCAGGTTTACTTGAAACTTCTTAGAAAGTAAAACTAAAATACTAAAGAAAAAGGTTTTTTCTTGATACTTCTGTTATTTATCATTGCATACAGTAAATCCAAGCTTCAAAACAACCATATGGTTTTTAATTGTTTGCGTAATGGTTATTATAATTATAACTGTACAAATAAATTTCTTCTCAACACCTATTTTCTTTTAAATCATGAACTGTTGTTTGATTTTGATGATCATGACTACTAATGCATATACTGTGATAAAATAGGGAAGGGAGTTCAGATGGACTTGATACAGAGGTTCCATTGCTGCGACCAAGTCCAAACACTGATATAGAACAGTCACCGCATCACTTTAGATCACGATCTGTTACAATCAAGCGGAATAATCGACCAAAACTCACCAATCCAGCTCAAGATTTGTTCCGCAGGGTAAGATCGATAAATTTGGGGAATGGAAGCAGCACAACAGATGTCACTTACACAGATGGTACTGATGGGTTTTCAACTCCAAGAAGTAGCTATGAACCAGGAGCAAGTCCTGTGGAATGGGATCAGGTATCAAGTAGGAGTATTTCAGGATATTCAACAGGCTCTTCTGCTGGATTGGGCGATTTAGCTTTGATTCAGTATGAGAAAGCTGAGGGAAGTGAAAATGGGTCAAGTGACTCACACTCACTTCCTCATTTTAAAGATCTTAATCACTCATCCCCTCCCAGTGTATTGGTAAGTGCGAAACTACCCTTGGGCGTGCATAGATTTTTCATGAACCATCTGCATGTTTCACGTGCTGAATTTAAATTCTGGAATTAGTGCTTCAACTGTCACCTTAGAAAGAATCAACTGAGTTAATTTAAAACCCTTGATGGTCAAGCAGGATGGAAATGTAGATGATACTCTGTACGATCATCTTGAACAAGCGATGTCAGAGGCTGAAAATGCAAAGAGAGATGCATTTCAGGAGGGAATTAGGCGTGGGAAAGCTGAAAAAGATGCCATTGACGCTATACGGAGGGTAAAGACTCTTTTCTACCTTTTCCATTTTCCCCTAACATAAATCATAAAAGTTATCTTTTCCTTTCTTCTGTTCTCCAATTCTTACAGATGTAACATACACATTAAATTGTTCATCAAATAAGGTTATATCTAGAATTGGCTACGTTCAGTTAACTATCATAGAACTTGATCATCTAAGATGCGAATATGAACAGGATCCTTTGCATTATTCCTAAATGGAAAAGGCGCAAAATGTCAACTTTTTTCTTCTATGGTGGTGATTCTTAGAGGCAGGGGCATATGTGCCAACTCTCCCCCAACCCCTTAATATTTCTCTGATGCTTGTAGTTGATCTTGTACCACTTAAAGTGCTAGTGGCTTTGGCATTGCATTAAACTGCATAACATTATTGGTTACATGTAATTTGGAAAAGAAAACATAATATGTTCCAAGATTTCCGTTCTTTTTTCATAGCCAAAAACTCCGTAAACAGAAACTTGTGAATTGTTGCATTCACAGGCTAAAGCATCAGAGGTCTTATATAATGAGGAGTTGAGACAAAGGAAAGAAATGGAAGAAGCACTGGCAAAAGAGAGACTAGAACTTGAAAAGATGAAGAAGCGACGAGATGAAGTCATGGAAGAATTGAGGGCTGCCCTAGATCAGAAATTACTACTTGAGAGCCAAATTGCAGAGTCTAATCAGATGGTCATGAGCTTGGAGCAGAAGGTTATCTCAGCTGTGGAACTTTTACAAAATTACAAAAGAGAACGGGATGAGTTGCAGGTGGAGCGTGACAATGCACTGAGAGAAGCTGAGGAGCTGAGGAAAAAACAGGGAGAAGCCTCGAGCGCATGCATGCCTCGGTTCTTCTCTGAGTTCTCATTTGCAGAGATTGAAGAAGCAACTCAAAGCTTTAACCCATCTCTGAAGATCGGAGAAGGGGGATATGGGAGCATTTTTAAAGGTTCCCTACGTCACACCCAGGTTGCTATAAAAATGCTAAATGCTCAGAGTATGCAAGGCCCCTCTGAGTTTCAGCAAGAGGTACGATAACCTGAATATTGTATGCTCCCCCTTACTTGCAGTAATTTATATTAGGGTTTGAGTGAAATTTTATAATCAGGAGTCTAATTGTTGTGTGGTAATGCTTAACTGTATTTGTCCCAATGTTTTGAAAGGCGAAGGAGTAGGCGAGGAGTTTTATGGATAGCCCCGCCTAGGCTAAAGCCTTGAGGCGAGAGGCGAAGCCTCACAGGACCTCAAAATTTATATATATATAATATTATGCTTTGTAAAACAGATTAACCAAAAATAAAACAATCAAACTTTCCGGTACCAAATTGAGATTAGATTACTAAAAAGCTTACTTGAATTTTGAAATAAATTGAGGTATGAGATTGGGGTAAAATTGAAAATGGGATTGGGATTGAGAATTTAGGGTTTGAGGAATTGGGGAATGGGTATTGGGTGAAATATAGCATAGAGACTCGGGTATTGGGTGTGGGGAAGGAGGGGACCTGCTGTGATTATAAAAAAATAAAAATTAGACTTGGCCAAAATGACATCGTTTTAGGCCAGGTCATTTATAAATAAATAAAAAAATCCCTCTTCTTTTTTGCACTGATCTTCACGAGTCTTTGTAAATAAATAAAAATCCCTCTTCTTCTTTGCGCGGTCGTCTTCTTCATGAAGACGCCGCTGCAACACAGAACCAGAGCAGAGGTTTCCCAGAAAATTTCAAATTTCAAGCAAGATTTTGGATTGCTGAAGGGTCCTGGAAATGCCCAGTCAAACACACACTCCCCGACCAAGCCTAGGCGAGTTTCCGCCTACTCCACAAAACAGAGGCGAAATTGCTGCTGCCTGCCTCCAAGGGCCGCCTTGAGGCGCATTTTTTAAAACACTGATTTGTCCACATACTAAGAACATATTGGGGTAGTTTCTGGGTTGATGCATTTAATAGGTTACCTTAGTGATTTCTTGATTATCCAGTGGACTAGCCAAGAAACTAAACCTTGTTTAGGATGCATTTCTTGTTTCTTTGATGCAATAATTTAGAGACCATCGGATTATGTCATATTTTATTTTTAAGGGCAGGGGATGTGGATGAATGAGGGAGAGATGACGAAGTTGAGAAAGTAACAAATGAAATACAATGAGCTGAAATTACACTAATTATATATGGTTTTCATTTAGTTTCCTCTCCTATACTATCACCTGTCCTCTCTCTTTGTTGCTTTTCTATCTTTACTTAATAAGTTTAGAGTCAACAGCATGTGATGGCATCGCCGTTCAGAAGTTAAAAATTGAGCATGTGAAATGTTTTAGATTTTATTGCTTTGCAGATGCCAGAACTTTCAGTGTTATGCAGTTTTTTTTCCTTTGATGTCTTGTTTACAAATATATATTTTACAACTTAAAATTGGAAGAATTAAACTGCTTGGAAAGTACTTTAATTTGCATGTTTGCCAATTTACTAAATTTAGTTGATGCTTCTCAGGTGGATGTATTAAGTAAGTTAAGACACTCCAATCTTGTCACACTCATTGGTGCCTGCCCAGAAGCTTGGACTCTTATCTATGAGTATCTCCCAAATGGAAGTCTTGAAGATCGACTCAGCTGCAAGGACAATACTTCCCCTTTGTCATGGCAGACTCGAATACGAATTGCCACAGAGTTGTGCTCCGTCCTAATCTTTCTCCACTCCAGTAAACCTCATAGCATAGTGCACGGTGATTTAAAACCGTCCAATATTCTCCTAGATGCTAACTTTGTTAGCAAACTCAGCGACTTTGGAATCTGTCGTCTGTTGTCTCGTGGGGAGGGTTCAAGCAACAACACAACACTCTGTTGCAGAACTGACCCAAGGGGCACTTTCGCATACATGGATCCTGAGTTCCTCTCATCAGGAGAGCTTACGCCAAAGTCAGATGTTTACTCATTTGGAATTATACTACTACGGTTGCTGACTGGGAAACAAGCTTTGGGGATAACAAAGGAAGTGCAGTATGCATTAGATTCCGGAAAGTTGGAAATGCTCTTAGATCCTTTGGCTGGGGATTGGCCATTTGTACAGGCTGAACAGTTGGGTCGCATGGCATTAAGGTGTTGTGAGATGAGCCGGAAGTGCAGGGCGGACCTTGTATCGGATGTCTGGAGGGTACTTGAACCCATGAGGGCTTCATGTGGTTGCTCATCATCATTCCAGTTGGGTACTGAAGAGCATTTCCAACCTCCTTCATATTTTATTTGTCCCATTTTCCAGGTAAGCTCTGTTCATTATTTGATTATATATTGCATTAACATTGTCATAATGACTAGATTATATTGATTGAGAAATACGTGGTGTATACACAGGCTTATCGATCTACAAGGAATATAGTTTCCGAGCATTCTTATTTGTTTGAAGAATTTCATTAATTAACTGAATATGTCGTCAAGTAAAGTGCGTTCCTCTTATATGCAAACTTGCAGGAAGTCATGCAGGATCCGCATGTTGCAGCAGACGGTTTCACTTACGAAGCAGAAGCTTTGAAAGGATGGTTGGACAGTGGTCACGACACATCGCCCATGACAAATCTTAAGCTTGAACACAAGAATCTCGTCCCTAACCACGCTCTTCGTTCTGCAATTCAGGAGTGGCTGCAACAGCGTTGATCTCTTTATCCATTTCTTTGGATATTTTTGTTCAACGTAGATATTTTGATACACAACATACATACATACATACATACATATATATATATTCACGTGTAAATAAATTATGCGGCTCTCTTTATGTACAGAAGACTGCACGTATTTGCTCCAACACTTTTTGATACTTCTTTAAACTGATCATATTCTTGCTTGATCATGTATGTTTGACATTGGTTACGATTATGATTACGGAAAAACGATTTTATAACAGAAACACTTTTTATTTTTATTTTTTTTGTCGAACGTTTTATTTATCATTTTAAAAGCAATTGCAGAACTCCAAAAAAAAAAAAAAAACACTTGCAAACATGGTTTTAGTCACGTGCTTTACATAAATGACTTTTTAACTTTACCCGTCTCGTATGAAGGTTTTTTATTTATTTTTTATTTTTTTAACAAATGATATTATCTACCCTGAGAGGAATAAGTGGGCTAAACTTCACAATGGGTGAAGAATAATGTTATTTAAATTTGTATTTGGCGAGATTTGAATCTAATACTTGGAGAAATATCATTAAACTGCAGTATTAAGTACCCGTTTCAGATAAAGCTTAAAAGCTTTGGCAAACGTGCTTTAGGAACTTGACAACCAAATGGGCCGCTCAGAGCAAAGGCCCAGTGATGTTAGGGCCCATCACATCAGAGTTGGGCCCACCACATGTGACTAAAAACAGTCCATCCGCACGTATGGTCCCACCATTAAGTACGGTGGCATGTGTGGAGAGCTGACCACAGAAAAGTGAAAACATGTGCGGGCCCCACTTTATGGATTTAGTGCCGTATGTTTAACGAAACATCAGTGCTCCGATGAGCGGAACGGGAGAGGATCCTCTCGGGACCCAATCCCACCGGATCCTCCTTCTTCTTCATTTTTCTCTGCAGTCGTGGCTTCCCCGGAGTCGGCGTCGTGCTTCCCCTGAGCCTTCCTCCCCCAAATCCCCACCATTGTCTACAAGCAGCCCTCTCTCCTCTACTTCACGGTGAAGCCTTCACCATCATGAAAATCAGAAAACCAAATATTGGAGAAGCTTTCGGGCGACCTTCACAAAGCCAAATTATCGGAGAAGTCGTTAACGTTGGATTCGAACTGCTGGGAAAAACTGCAGAGAAAAATGAAGAAGAAGGAGGATCCGGATGATCCGGTGGGATTGGGTCCGGAGAGGATCCTCTCCCGAGCGGAACCCCGCGCACTGCTACACGTGTTCGCTTGCCAGTGGATGGTACGACGAAAGGACAGAAGGAATAATATTATTACCGCTTACTATGATGACATGCCCCCTTATGTTCTGACACGTTGCTATGTTTACGGTGAACTCGCATGTAGGGACTCTCTAGTCTGTAATAATTTATACAGCCGTCTTATCTGTACGGTCCATACGGAGGCTTAGACCAGTTCGGACAGTAACCGGTAACCTGTGAAAAAAGTCCACATGCTCTCTCACGCGCTTTTGAATTCTTAGCACAATATTCCAAATATTTGAGCAATAAAGATATTAACCAGATTTGAAAACTGACCATCCCTGAATATCAAGAGCACAAAGATTATCTTCAATAAAAATGTTAAATTACAATTGATGACTAATGTGGTAATTTGAAGTTTTATGTCAAATTTTGTGATTCTTCAACCGAATTGTACAATATTGTTTTATTATTAATGTAGAGCTTTAAACGGTTGTATTTATTCAAAAAAAATTGTTGATTTTTTTTATTGGTTGGAAGTGGAATAAAGAATCCAACATTAAACTAATCAAAATAAATTTGATGTTAATTTGAATCGAATAAAAATAAAATTGATAAATCAAATACACAATTGACATATATTAATAATCATTGTGTACGGTATTACTATTGTTAATTTGATACATATTGATAATTATCAATTAAAAAGTTAAATTCACAACTTGATAACATAAAATCGTTGCTTGATATATATTGATAATTATCAATTAAAAAGTTAAATTCACAATTTGATATCTTAAGAACTTTGCTGAGAACAGTACCAAAGCCATACAGGTGAGTGTAAATTATGTTTTAATCATTCAAATATTGTTGCCCAGCTAATTTATTTTTGTTTGGTCAAACCAGGAACATTATGTTCAAATTACCATATCTTAATAATAATCGCCTTTAAAGTTAGGAAAATAACTCGGTGATTTGTGAATTGTGATATGCGTGCGAACTCTTTTGAAGTTCCATGATGAGTATTATAAGAAAATGATACAATAAAGTTTTCTCTGAAAGTAAGATGGGTGCAATTCAGAATATTAATCACCCATTAAGATATTTTGACAAAGAAAACTTGGGAATATATCAAGGTTCTAAATAGGCATTAGTCGGGCAGCGAGTTGGGACCTAGCGCTTAGGTGGCTAGACGAGCGTCTAGGCGCACTAGACGGACTATGTAGATTTAAGTAAATTTATTATATATTGTATAAATAAGTGTCTACTTATACTTAAAAAAACACCTAATTATATTAACATATATAAATTGCAAAATAAAATGACATATAGATTATAAAGTATTAGGACATGTTTTTTTTGGTAAAACAAGGGGGAAAAACACCCCAAGACAACTTGACTCATTGAAACTCCACATCGCCATCTGATTAGCAACACAATTTTGCTCCCTAAAAATATGGTTCAACTGACATCTGGTCAAACTATCCATCATTGTCCTACAACTGGTCACAATTGTATGAAGAGGATGGAAGTTATCAGATGAATTCTGCTTAAGCAAAGTAACAGCGGACAGAGAGTCCATCTCAATAATGAGACTAGTAATAGCTTTTGCAATCACAAGTTGCAATCCAAAATATAGACCCCATATAAAGTATTAGGACGTGTTGAAAACATGGGAAACAAACATATAATGAGTGTTCATCCAAGAATTCAACAAGTCTCTTACATTTTATTGACAAAATAGAGTGCAAAAAAAAAAAAATTATTGATTTTCTGTCTAAGTGAAAGTTGCAACCTAGTCGGGTGCGTAGACTGGTTTAGGTAGGTTAGGTGGGTGCTTAGACGGGCTAGGGGGGGCGCCTAAGCAGGTCTAGGCGCACTTTCTTAATTTTCAAACGCCTTCATACTAATTGAGGCGGTGACTAGCCGCCTGGTGCTTAGGCATAATTTTTTTTAACTAATAATATTATCTACACTAAGAGAGTGAGAGAGTGCGCTAAGTCTCACACTGGACTAGCCATAATAATGTGATTCAAATTCACTTTTGACGAAAATCAAACCTAAGACATCTCCCTTACAAGTGAAGAAGAATACTACTAGATTGTAGTATAAGTAGCCCTAAACGGAAATTTTTAGAATAGTAGAATATATATAAATTTTTGCTTAAAATAGATAATGAAATTTATGACATTGATTACTCACCAAAACTCCTTGGCTTAAGCTAAGGATGGTTACTAAACCAAATAAAAAAGATAAAATCAAATCCCAGTCAAAAGCACAAAACCCAGACAGAAAAATTACTTTTCAACTTTCTTTCGTCTAATTTCCACAGTCCACCGCTACAGACTACAGTTACCCAGTCCACAGCGTGCCGGTAAGCAAGCCCACAATCGACACCGCCAATGCACAAAAGCAAACCTGTTCAACGGTTACCCACCTACACGGCCAAACCCCCAAAAACGACAACGTGGGAAAACAAAACGCAGACACCATCCGAGATATTTCTCCCCCTCTCTGTTTTCCATTCATTCCCTCACATTTTCCATCATCATCATCTTCTTCTTCCTCTTCATATTCCTCTGCATCTCTGAAACCCTAAACCCCCTTCTGGATTTTTGGTGGTAGAATTAAAATTAAGTTCTAATCAATACTATTTTTTACTGTTTGGTTGCTGTGGATAAATATGGATTTACAGAGAGGTGTGTGGGTGGTGGTGGGAGTGCTGGTGGTTAGTCTGAGTCTGAGCTCAGCTGGTGACATTGTTCACCACGATAATATTGCTCCCAAGAGGCCTGGATGCGAGAACGACTTCGTTCTGGTAAGTTCACTGACTTTTTTGGAGTTTAATTTTTTATTTTTTATAGTTTAATTTTGATTTTCTGTTTGGTTGCTGAGAAAACTGGGGAGGGAAAAGATGGGATTTTTGTTTGGGAAGGATGCATTGGGGACCAAGAAGCTCAATCTTGCTGTTTGGTTGCTGAGAAAATGGAGCAGGATTAGGGGATAGGAAATTTCTTGTGAATTTTCAAAGTGAGAGTTTAGTTTTGATTTCAGTGGCGTGGGGATCGAGTAGTTGCTAGTAGAGATATTGATTAGGTAAGTAATGAAAGAGAAAGAAAAAACACTAGAATCTCTGTTTCTAAGTATCAAGATTTTGTGATGCTTTCGGGACCAAGAAGTTCCAGCTTGCTGTTTGATTGCTGAGAAAATAGAGCAAGATTAGTGAATACAAAATTAAAATGTGAATTTCCAACTATTTTGGAGTTGGAAATGATAATTTAGTTTCGATTTCAATGCCACGGCCATCTGGTAGTTTAAGCAATCAAAGCTGTCGCAGACAAATTTCATACTTTTCTGCTCAGAATTTTAAATGTCTGTTTGATGTTATTTTTACTTTGATGCATTTTTATCTCTCGCCTTCTGTGTCCTTAACAAAGGAGAGATGTAGAGGAGGGACGAGTGACGATAGACAGCAAATAGAATTAGAATTAGATTTTTCTTAGAATTGTTAGTGTTTACAATTACAGTCAGTTAAGCTGTCTTCCTCGTGTCTTCATGTCATTTCTCTGTCTCTTCCATTTCCCATCTCCCTTTTTCATCTCTCCGGCTATCCTTAATTTGGAAAAGAAAACACAACATAACAGAAACATTACCAGATGGGTGGTTAGAGATTTTAATTAAGAATTTGTGAAACGAACCTATAGATGCTCCGGTTAGAAAATTTAATTATGAGACAGAGGCTCAAGGCAAAAGGGGTAGAGGAAGACTTGGATAGAGACTGTAAGAAAGTCACATGGAGTACTTGGAGCTAACGAAGACTTGGGGGAAAACCGAGTGCAGTGGCCTTCTAGGATTCATACAGCCAACCCCACTTAGTGGGATAAAGGCTTTGTTGTTCTAAAATGAAATCAAATTTCGATGCAGTTATTAATATTTTATTTCAAATGCTTCCTGGACATGTCTTTACCTTATTGGGCATAGCTTGGCCACCTATCAACAGTTACGTGTAAGAACCAATCTTCTATTTCTTTGGCTGCCACAAGTTTAGTGGAAAATTCAATTCAGCTAAGGATCCAAGATAGTATTTTGGGATAGTTGAATTTGTTTTATTTTTTGTTACCCGAGCTCTGTTACAGGTAGTCAAATGTAGCCTAAGCTTGTAAGGGAGGCATTGCACTTTGTTTTCTTCACTTATGTATATTGTGACTACAGCCTTGCCATTACTTTTAAATTCTGTTTTGGTCTATAGGTAAAGGTCCCAACTTGGATCAACGGCGTAGAAGATGCTGAGTATGTTGGTGTCGGTGCTCGATTTGGACCTACCTTGGAATCAAAGGAAAAACATGCCACCAACACTAGAGTGGTTCTTGCAGACCCCCCTGATTGTTGTAGCCTACCCAAGAATAAGGTAATACTCGATCAAAATTTCAGTTCTATTCTTAACTTACACGAGTTTAAGAGCCATGAAAATTAAGCATCTTCCTAATTAAAGGTGTAAGATATGCTAATTCATTTTATGGGTTCATATTGGGGATTGTGTGGATTTTTTGTAGCTCGCTAAAGAGGTAATTTTGGTGCACCGAGGAAATTGCAGTTTCACAACCAAGGCAAATATGGCTGAAGCTGCTAATGCTTCAGCCATCCTCATTATAAACAACCGCACAGGTATTTTTCTTTTCTTGATATAAAAACCTTTTAATCCTAGGTAAGAATTTCCAATACAACCGTACGAGTTATAAGGGGAAAAATTATAACGTGCAGAAAAATTATATCTTACCATTATAGAAAAAAACGGTGGTCAAAATTGATTGTAAAGTTAAGTTTCTGTTGCATAAAGTACTGTTGTCTGACCTACAGCACTTTTCAAGATGGTTTGTGAAAATGATGAACCTGATGTCGAGATAGGCATACCAGCTGTTATGCTTCCCCAAGATGTTGGTGCAATCTTCGAAACTGATTTAAAGAACAACTCCATGGGTATGGTTTTCTCTCTGCTATTATACACGTAGCTCCCCACTTAGTGGGAAAATGCTTTGTTGTTGTTGTTGTTGTTGTTGTTGTATTATACACGTAATTGTTTATAGTGGCTAAGCCTTATCTTGTTTAAAAAAAATAGTTATGAGTGAGTTTTATTTTGTCTCTAGCATTGCCTTTGAAATCTCTCTCTTCAGTTTCTGTGCAGCTGTACTCTCCTTTGCGTCCACTGGTTGATATTGCAGAAGTTTTTTTGTGGCTTATGGCTGTTGGTACCATCTTGTTTGCTTCTTATTGGTCTGCGTGGAGTGCAAGAGAAGCAGCTATTGAGCATGAGAAGCTATTGAAGGTTATATTGATTCCAGAGCACCTATGTAATTTTTAGCAGTTATTTTACATGGGGCTTGAACTCTTTCAGGGTAATTCACTAATTCCTCGATTAAATCATATATGGTTTGGTCCTCTTTGTGCAGGATGCTTCCGATGATTCTTTACCTATCGAAGTTGATCGTTCCAATGCTTTAGTGGAGATTAGCACCACAGCAGCAATCCTTTTTGTTGTGATTGCTTCATGCTTCTTGATTATGTTTTACAAACTCATGTCATTCTGGTTTGTGGAGATTCTGGTGGTTTTGTTTTGCATTGGCGGGATAGAGGTACACTCTCTTTTTTATAATACAGACTTTGTCACTATGATTACAACTTTTATTTAGGTGTAGATGAATTGTTTTAGTTATTATGCACACCTCTTCTGAGGTTAATGCTGAACCTTGCAGTCCCTTCTGTTTGCAGGGCCTGCAGACTTGCTTGGTGACTTTGCTATCATGGTATACTACTTTTGTACTTTTGTTTAAGGTTTTTGTTTCTTACAGGGCTGTCTTTGCCCTCCGACCCTTATTTACTCCAGAATGTGATCTAATGATTTGTTAAAAGCATAATGACTTTTGAGCTGTTCCTTATGTGTTTAGATGACTTTTTTTGGTAGTATGAAGCTGACAGTTAACCAAATATAGTTTCAGACGGTTTAAACGTGCTGGGGAATCATATGTTAGGCTGCCAATCTTTGGAGCTGTTTCATATCTGACACTAGCTGTTGCTCCCTTCTGCATAGCATTTGCTGTTTTGTGGGCAGTGTATCGCCGCATTTCATTTGCTTGGATCGGTCAAGATATCCTTGTAAGAAATTAATTCTCTTTTCTTGGTTTTAGTGTTGACATGGTATTGTGGTTATATATTTCCATTGGATCATCCAAACATTGTCAAGGGCAATTTTGCTTCTGTTGTTTTGTTTTTGGAGTAAGCGAGTCAAGCTGGTAATACTTTGATTAAAAAAGTATCTGACAAGGTCTAAAATCATACTTAAAAGTTTAAAATGGTTGGGGTATCATAATTTTGTTGTATATTCTTATGGTAAACACATGGAGGTTTTACGGAAGCCAAAGTATGTTAATGGTTCTCAAAACTGGACAGCTATATTTTGTCTGCTTTGACTGAGTGGAACTATCCTGTCCTTATGTTGCGGGCATTACTGTATTTTATTTTGTAAGGCCTTTCAAGTCCATAACCCGTAAGTAGGCAAGTGGAGCTGATGACCCATAAATAAGGATTGATGGATTCTGTGAATATTTCCTAAATTAATAAGTTTGTTGCAGTTTGTCTGTGCTACATATGTGGGCAGATATCTGGAATTCTTACTTCTGTACATGGCTAGTTCGTGTTTTTGTTTTCCATCTTTCCTTTTTAATTATTATTACTTAGTCTGCTCTTAAGCTAACAATTTCAGATTTATCTTCTTATGCAAAAAATTTTAGTATTTAGAATTGTCTAAATGTGATATGTGCTGATTTGGTTGGCTCCTTTTTCCTACAAATATACTACTTGTTGATTAGTACTTAGTACCTGAAGAAAGAAATCGTATATTTGGACTGCACATTTTGTCTTTACATAATCCTTTACATTAATAGGTGCAATTTATCTTTCACTTTCAAAGTGAGTTTGTAATCTCTAAAATGTTGGTAGACGCTAACATATGCTCATACAAAATCAGGGTATTGCACTGATAATCACAGTTCTTCAGCTTGTTCGTATACCGAATCTCAAGGTGATATTTCAAAAACATATCTTCTTTTTTTTAATTTTTAATTTTCTGGTTCTTGTTGAGAAGAATATGAATTTTTAGTTGTTCATCAGTTATTTGTTGCCTTTTTTGAGGCTTTTATGTAAGAAATGCAAGGAGGTACTTAACTAACCTATATTGATTTTTTTTTTCTGGGTTAAGTAAATACTTTGTCTTAAATCCTTATCGTATACTTATTTTGTTGAGAAAAGATTGCACCAGAATTTTTTTATTTTTTCATCTGGCAATCATATCTAGCTTTTCTAGATTATTTTATAACTTTTCTCTCTTTAATTAATCAGGTTGGAACAGTTCTTCTGAGTTGTGCGTTTTTATACGACATCTTCTGGGTATTTGTTTCTAAATGGTGGTTCCATGAGAGTGTAATGATAGTGGTGAGTAAATCATAAGAACTCTCTTCCTTCCTTTCTGCCACCCTAAATAAAGGTTGCTTTTTGACTATGGAGACCTGCCTTGCAAGTGATAGAGATTTAAGTATTAATCTTTTCTCCTTTACAGGTGGCTCGTGGTGATAAAAGTGGAGAGGACGGTATACCAATGCTACTGAAAATCCCACGGATGTTTGATCCCTGGGGTGGCTACAGCATCATCGGATTTGGTGATATTATCTTACCAGGATTGGTTGTAGCCTTTTCACTAAGGTCTGAAAAGAGATTCCAAATATATCTTCAACATCCCTTTTAAGTCCCTAGAATTGAACCTTGAATGTCACTGTTTCAGATACTGTGTTTCGATTCTGTTATGTCCTTTTTAAATTGAGTAAACGGAAAGTGAAAACATGCTGAGATTGATTAGGCATTTCAGTTCTCGCGTTAATCACGAAGTCTGGATCAATTAATGATGAAAACCATGGGACTCATAATTAACAACATGAGAGCAGCATCTAAGATACTCGCAAATTTTCAGCTATTACTACAAATGAGGGTTTGTAATGTTGCACATTGTCTCAAAAGTTCATTAATCTGATTATTGGTTGGGTAACTTTGCAGGTACGATTGGTTAGCAAATAAGAAGCTCCGAGCTGGTTACTTTTTGTGGGCAATGACCGCTTATGGTTTAGGTATGAAATGTGCTAAAAGTTGGGGCATTTTGCATTCTTTTTCTTTTTGCTAAACAAGAAATTCATAAAATGCATCTGATTGAGATTGAGCTAGATTCAGAATTTTATCGGCATGGTGTTTTCTATTTGTATATGGAAAATAAAGGTCAATGGATTCAATGATGTTTAGCGTAACAGACAATTGCCTATTTATGAATGGCTGGTTGCCAATTTGCAATTGCAGGTCTCCTTATCACATATGTGGCTTTAAACTTGATGGACGGCCATGGCCAACCAGCTTTGTTGTATATAGTTCCGTTCACACTTGGTAAGAAGCAAGCTTGGCTAATCTGCACTAACATCTATATTGCTATTGCTCACTGGAATGGAAATAGGTTTTGTTGTGGCGAAACAGAATCCATGAGCAGCCATTGACATACGCTAGTTGCATTTCTGCAGGTACCTTTTTGACTTTGGGACATATGAGAGGGGATCTCAAAGTTCTGTGGACAAGAGGAGAACCGGAGAGGCCATGCCCGCACGTCCATCTGCAACCCTCCTCTCAATAAACGAAACTAGGAACCAAAGGAGTAGTGTGGCAGATTAGAACAGTAGTAACTCAGAAAACCTCTTTACTTGTCATAGTTGTAGAGGATAGCAAATATTTACGAAGGTTGTAACTGATATAACATAGAGACATTTATAACATCCGGACTCATTGCTCTTATAAGTGGGTGTCATCTTATAACATAGAGACATTTACGAAGGTTGTGATGTTTACTTTTAATTTTTTTTTCTTTCCAAACACGTTGTGCAAATATTGGAATGATATTGACCGAGTAAGTTAGGGCGTAGTTTTTTTCTTTCCAAAAACTATAATGCACTTTTCTGCAAAAGACAATTTTAGGTGCTGGAAACTATTTCATGCTTCAATACTTGTGTTACAACGTTGCAACCGTTCCTCTCTTCGTCTTCCACATTTCTTTGGCTGTCCAAATGCAATGCCAGCCTTGTTCATCTTGACCTCATGGACAACCGATTAACTGGTTCAATTCCCCATGTTTTAGGAAACATGAGCTCTCTTGTTCATCTAGACCTCTCTTATAACCAAATTGAAGGAGGGATTCCGCAATCTTTTTCTAGGTTATGCAATCTGCAAACATTGGACCTTTCCTACAACATTGTTAGTGGTCATCTTCCCAATCTGTTTCAGATATTAATGTCTACATGCCCTGATCACAACTCACTCCAGAATTTGTACCTCTCATCCAATCATCTTTATGGATCAATTCCTAATCTCACAAACTTTTCATCGATAAAAGATATCTCTCTCTGGAAATCAATTGAGTGGAACAATACCTGAAAGCATTGAGCAAATGTCTAAGCTCGAGAATATCGACCTTAGAATGATTGCTTTGGAAGGGGTGGTTTCGGAAAGCCTCTTCTCCAATCTCTCGAGATTAACTTTTTTGGATTTGTCCTCTAACTCCCTTGCTTTAAGCTTCAATTCTTTCTCCTTTCCAACTGGTTTACATAAGTTTGAGCTCTTGCACGATAGGTCCGCATTTTCCAAAATGGCTTCAAACTCAGAAAAGTTATTGGTATCTTGACATTTCTAATGTAAGAATTTCCAATATCCTTCCAAGTTGGTTTTGGGACAGGCTATCTCATGATCACGATATTGGGTATATAGATCTTTCCAATAACCGAATTGGAGGAATAGTTCCAAATTCAAGATTTGAGTTTCTCTTATATTCCATTACTCAAGTGAACTTGAGTTGGAACGGGACCTGGCAATTTCTTACACGACACGGTGACACGATATGAAAATAACGGGTTTCAGGTCAACACGATAACTAATCGGGTCATTATCGGGTGACCCGTTAAGAACCCGTTAATAACGGGTATACACGCGGGTAACATGTGGATAACCATTTTCGACTCGTTAAGAAAAATAAATTATAATTTTAAAGTTTAATTACTAAAAAATTTGTTATACAATACAATAGCCATATTGTATATATTGGTATATTCTATATTAAATATATATTTTTGTATTATTATTCTACATAAGTTAAAAAATTAAGTTTTATTCATTTTTATTATGAGAGTTTCTTATTATCATTAATAGGATAAATTTTACTTAACATGTTGTCCAAAATTAAAATCAACTAGTATAGTATTAGTATAGGCAATAAGACATCCCTACAAGTATGAAAAATTTGAAAGAATATATAAACACTCGTGATTCATCATTCCTCCACGAGTAAACAATAGTTACACTTACATTATCGTTTAGATTTTTAAAACCCTCCAAACTGTCATGAATAGTGTTTTTATTTGAGTGTAAAAGTAATAAAATTAATAATAATTATTGTAGAAGTGAAATCCCGTTCCTGGATTTCACTGTTATAATCTACGTATTTGAATTATTGAGATTTTATATTATTTTTCAAGAATTTAGATTTATTTATTTGAATTTAAATTTCAATTAAACTAGTTACGAGGTTGAAGTTTGGAAATTAATTATTTAAAATCCATAGACCTTTTGAGGTCACAATTTATATTTTTGATTAGAGCTCGATCTCACGAACGTGTGGGCGCAAAATGTTTGTAAAACGGAGTTATAACGAATAAGTTATGAACGAGCAAAGTTATGGGTGAAATTGTCATTTGACCATAATATGGAATGCTCCACAAAATCTGGAAAGCCGCGTGGATGGTTGTGATGGAGAAAGGAAAGAGATGGATGGCTGGGATTGAAAGAAAAGAAGAGAAATGAGGGTGAAGGGTGGCCAATAAAAAAAAAGAAGGGAGGATGTGAACCAATGGGAGGGGAAAGTAGGGAGAGAAAGGAGAGTGGGTGAGAAACCCTAACATGATTTCCCCTTCTGTGACCTGTGTACCCTCGACCCGACCCGCCATCTATGACTATTCCGACGGCTATTCCGTCCAATTTTCCGCTTTCTTCAACCTCTCATCACCACCAAACTTCATCACCACATCACAACATCCAATTCTAACTAAAATCGACGAAAATTGATTGTGATTTCACAAGGGTTTTACACCGTGGGTGCCGCGAGGAACCATGCCGAGATCCACCAAATGTGAAAGGTTTTCCTCCAATTACCACCACCAATAGACTTCCCTTAAGGCCTGGAACAAAGCCCAAACAACCTTGGAGGATGCAGAGCACCGGAGGTGACGGATCAAAGTCACCCAAATCAAGGGTTTTCGGCGGTTCGTGGGAAATTTGAGGTGTTTCCTGGCCAAATTGGACTTGGCCATGGGTATGAAACTTGTTCCCCTCATTGAGAACTACTTGCTTGTAAAATTTGATAATTTTTGGAGTTAATTGAATTTTCCGGCAAGTCGGGGCGGTCGACAGCCGTGTGCGGAAGCGCGTGCGGCGGTGGACCGACGATGTCTTAGATGCCCTGATTTCATATTTGATATCCGAATAATGGATTTGATTAATTGAACCTAGTTTCATTATGATACATCACTTGATCATTATACGAATCGATGATCCGACCGTTGGATCGTCTCCAAACTTTAATGCATTATAGCACATAATATTTGAGGAGATCAGAAACTGACGGATTGGGAATCCGATGTACGGATTTTTCTGAATTGAATTTCTAAGTTTGTGAAACTAATTGTTGACCGCCACCTAATTCTAGAAATTGGCGGAGATCCGGCCGTCGGATCTCGATGAGAATTTAGTATGTTGTTCTATGAGCATAATGTGGACCTTAGGAAGTTACAGATTTGAAATACGATGTGCGGGTCTTTCAGATTAAATTGTTAGGATGTGGACCCCACCGTTGATGTTTGGTCAACAGGTCTTGAGCCATTTGAATTACTAAAATTAGTATTACTAGAGACTCAGTGAAGCTTTGCGGACTTGTCTCGGTGAGTGACTTTAATATATGTGATATGGTGATTACCCGATTCTTTATATTAATATCCTTTGTGGAAATGACACGGTTTTATAAATGTGTTTTCTGTTAAAATGTAATTCTTTTATAATTGGCCATCGATCTATTTTTATTAAATGTGATTTGATTCATGGATTGGTAATATTTGTGAAAAAGTGATTCGAATTGCATATTGAAATGTTTTGTAAATTGAGGGCTAGTAGGGGACTATGACCCTGCTTGGTTAATCTGCATTGGGGGGTCACTAGTGGTCCTGCTTGGTTAATCCGCATTGGGGGACCATAATATATATGGATCGCGCTTGGTTAATCCGCGTTGGGCGATCCTTATGGCCATTTATACTTAGGGGTGATCATGCTTGGTTAATTTGCGTTGGGTGATCACTACCTAACAGTTTTGTAGGTGTGATTCTGCTTGGTTAATCCGCGTTGGGGGATCACTACCTACCTGATTATCTTGATCCTGCTTGGTTAATCCACATTAGGGGGTCACTAGTGGTCCTGCTTGGTTAATCCGCATTGGGGGACCATACTATATGTGGATCGCGCTTGGTTAATTCGCGTTGGGCGATCCTTATGGCCATGTATGCTTAAGAGTGATCATGCTTGGTTAATCCGCATTGGGTGATCACTTTCTAACAGCTGTAGGACTGACTCTGCATGGTTAATCCGCATTGGGGGTCACTACCTACTTGGTTACTTTCTTAACGGTGGCTATGCTTGGTTAATCCGCTTTGGGGGGCCACTTCGTGTTTGGTTACTTATGTAGGCTTTGGCCGAACTGCGTCCCTCTAGTCCTAGTTTTTAATGCACATATGAATGATGGTTTTTGGTAATATTGGTGGTTTGGATGGGAAAAGCCGTTGGATGTCTGGGTGACTCATTCGGAGTTTTCAGCGACTTGATTATGATTTCATAAAGCATGATTCTATACTCGATGTTTATAGATTGTGATCGATGATCAGTTTTAATTAAATATCACATATTTGTATTATTGTCACTCACCCGAGCTCCGTAGCTTATCCGAATTCCGTTTGGCCGGTGCACCATTTCCATGATGTAGGCACTGATTTTACATATGATAGGTCTGGGTAGATTATGAGAAACCGCTTGATATTTTGGTTCCATTGAGTGGTCCGCAACCCGGTGTCGTTGGATTCCGTTGAGTGGTCCGGAATCCTTGCTCTCGCTCATTCCCATAAAGTTAGTCTAGAACTCTAGATTCGAGTGAATGAGAATTACCCACAATAGACCTTGTGAACATAAAATAGATTTACCATGTTATTGCTCATAATCCAAGTAGGAAATTATATATAGTTCCTTGGTTAAATTTGTGAAATGATATGTTATTGTATCCATTGATTAACATAATTAAATGCTAAGATCATGTATCTTTGATTCATGAATTGATTGAGTGACGGGATTGTGGAATGACCTTGGTTATGGTTGTTATTATTCTGATTATTTTAGTTGATCAATGTGGCTTGAGAATAATATGTGCTTCGTTGGTTATTTGGTATGTTACATCCTGTGGATGGAAGTATCGTGCTGAAAACATGGAATTTATATGATGGATGGAATGAGAATCTTGAACGGCATGTTGGTTTGTTTTGTAGCCCTGAACTTGGTAATGTCATGCATGTCAAGTTCTAATAATTTATTACAGAATGCTATGTATTCCTGTTAGAACGGACTAGAATAAATGTCTAAATTAGTGAACGATGAACTACGAATGGCTTGATCCCTATTGAGGGTACGTAGGCAGTCTAACGGGAGGTTAGATACAGCCATAAAGTGTACAAAAAAAATTACT
This sequence comes from Malus fusca, assembly GCA_035220775.1. NCBI lineage: Eukaryota > Viridiplantae > Streptophyta > Magnoliopsida > Rosales > Rosaceae > Malus > Malus fusca. Next base: position 21,310,818 of record CM069065.1, on the reverse strand, counting down.
ACGCAATTCAAGGTATGGGATGTGCTTGGTACATATCCCGAAGACGGGTATGTTAGATATATGGTTATTTGATGACGTCACGTGTCGATTACAACTTTCGTGAATGGGTCAACTTCGAAATCCGACACCATAATCCATAAACCTTCAATTTGTATTTAACTGTCTATTGTCGTTTAGGCTTTATTCTTTATATTGAATTTCATTTTTAAAATTTTCTTTTTTGAAAACATGATCTTCTGGGGGATGTAGGAGGATGAACGGTTCAGATCTTTGATATCACGTCCCGATATTTACGGTTAATTGAAATATGAGTCGAAGTTATATAGTTTGTAGAGACTTTATAAACACCAAGCAATATTTTCACTAACGGTAAAAATCTGACCATAATATCAACGATCCGAATTGTTCATCTTCCTGTATCCTCTAATAGATCATGTTTTCAAAAAAGAAAATCTGAAAAAACAAAATTTGGTGAGAAAAATGAAGCATAAATGTAAACAACAATTGACAGTTAAATTTTGATCTATGATTTATATGATTATAGTGACACATTTCAAAGTTAAACCCTTCACGAAAGTTGTAAAGCTTGTTATTACGAGCGTTAATATATTTTTTCTATATTTTTCACACTTCTACATTAATTAAAAAACTATTAAAGACTTTACTTAAACAATAGCCATAGGATAAATGAGAAGTGAGTGCTAATGTAGAAAGCCTCACTGAAAATATCATCAATATAACTCTTGAAGACAATATATCAAGCCAAAGTTCCAATACCGTTTCCCATGTTGATTGATGAAAATTGAAGAGTTTGATTGTAAGAAAATGTGCAAGGTTCCAAACCTTGAAACATAACTCCCTTAATTTTGCAAATCTTTTGAACATTTGATATTTTGTAATGTTCTAATGTTTTTTTATTTATTATGCTCTTATTTTGGGTATGTAAAATGTAATACTTGAAAGACAAATACATTTTTATGTTTTGAATGTGATAATAAGGTATGTATATACTTATTTAGTATTATGATTTTCATTTGATTATTTATTGGTTTAAAATATATTTTCCTTAACGGGTAACGGGTCGGGTCATATTACCTGCTAATATTATCGGGTCGGGTCAGGTCATTTTACCCATTTATTTTAACGGGTATTACACGACACGACCCGTTAAGATATCGGGTATGACACGAACACAGGAAACACAACACGAATGCCAAGTCTAGTTGGAACCAATTGGAAGAACCAATCCCTTCATTCCTTTCCAAATCGGTAATTCTAGATCTCTCCAACAACAAGCTTTCAGGGTTAATTTTTTTTTTTTTTTTTTTTTTTTTGTGTCCAAACAATGTTAGTAATTTAGCCTTTCTTGATCTCTCAAGCAACAATTTTTACGAACAACTTCTAGATTGTTGGACACATTTTGCAAATCTAGCCATTTTAGATTTGAGTGACATGCTCTTTTTTGGAAAAATGCCTACCATAATGGGCTCTTTATTTTCAATTCAAACACTGAAGCTAAACAAGAATGCATTTGTGGGACAATTGCCTTCATCCTTGAAAAATTGCAGAAATCCAAGTGTATTTGATGTTGGAGAAAATAACTTATTAGGAATGATACTTGAATGGTTAGGGGTTGGACTTCCAAATTTGGCTATCCTTATCCTCCGTTCTAATTACTTTTATGGAAGCATTCCCTTGTAGTTATGTAATCTAAAACACATTCAAATTATGGATCTCTCTGTAGACATTAAAATTTCGACATGCTAGGGCATACGTGGCATGTGCCATGTGTCTCACAAATTGTACACATTGATGTGACTCATCAAAATCGGACGAGTCATCAAGAAGGACATGTGTCAACACTTGGTGGTAAATGAATTATTTGATTTTAATTTAATTAAATCAAATGTTAATTGATGGAGTCAAATCACGAACTGGCCCACAAATCGAGTCCTTGTTCTTTCGTTAATTAATCAAGCCCACAATCAAGACCAAATCTATATGTAGTCAAGGCTTGGAGAGTCTATAAATAGGAGGCTCCAAGACAAAGAAAGAGGTCCAGAAAATCATTCACACCCAGACGCTGAAGCTTTGAAACTCTAAAGCTCTCACTCAAACCCCCCAAACACTCAAACACTCAAGAAGACTCGGAAAACCCTCCGTGTTCTTCGTCAAACCCGTGGAACCACCAAACACCCCTACACGTGCCAGTTCCTCCATTGCCATGAGCCAAAACCTTGAGGCATTCGTTCATCCATGATCAAGTCATCGCGACCCTTGGATCAACCACACTACACCTTACATTTTAGAGATTGAATTAGAGGATCAAGCTGTAAAGAGATTGTAACCCTAAATTACATTAATACAAATATTATTTGTACACGTGTTCTTTTGTCATTTTTCGTAGGATTTTCGTGTTTAAAAATTTTGCACGCCCAGTGGGACAATCTCTACCTCTCATCTCTTTCTCCATTCAAAATTCACACACCGTCAAAACCAATGGCTTGAAAGAAGGAACAAGTTACTTTCGCAACCAAGAGAATGAGCGTCAACACTTTCGTTACAAGTGAAGAATCCATTGGCGTCACGACACAAAGTAAGGCAAAGACGGTTACCATGCTTCACGCCACTTCCAAGTTAGTGCTGCTAAGGGAGCAAGATGAGTGTCAAAGGCGTGAGCTCGTCATCAACCTAGCCTATCTCAGGGCACCAAAGCATGCTTCTGCAACACGCACTTCCCGAAGTGATGAGTGGTGTTCTTTGGCTTCAAAGAATTCAGACACAAACTCAAGCACGGGGTTATGCCACGGATTGTCGACTAGCAACCATCGCCCGGATACTTCTTCATCATGTTGCAACTCATCTCCAATCCAAGCTATGGCTTCAATGAAGCCTCAAGTTGCACCCGTGCATGCAGAAAAGAAAATGACATATTTCACAACGAAGTGCGACTTGGCTGGCATTGTCTCAAGAGGCAAGATGAATGCAACTCGACACACTACTCCGGTAACGTTTCCACCAAAATCATATGAAGGTCGTCGTGAGAATCAACCAGCCATCAACTTCATCAACCGAAATAAGTCAAAGGCTACTGTTGCCATGACGCATCCATCTAAATCATGTGAAGTATGTTAAACGCGCAAGCCGATCATCTCTACTACTTCACATGGGGCAAAGAAGTTTGTCTCTCGAAGCAGTGAAATGTGCTCACCAAAATCCAAGAATTTAGCTGAGAGGTCACCATTACACATCTCCAGTGTTAGCTTAAAAGCGCACCCATGCCTAGGTTCCATGCAGGTGATGATGGTGAGAGTTACTTCTGCTGATGAATAACTGGCTTATATGGCTCAAGCAGTGGAGATACTGACAAAGACAGAAAGACATACAAGTAGCGTTGCTCATAAGCAAGCTAGAAGAAAGGCATGGCGGAGTGTCAAGCAAAGGTGCACCTCATCTGGAGCAAGATGCGTGTCAAGAATTCACCTTCGACAGGAAAAAGCAGTCAAAGCCTGATTCCGTTTTAGTGGCGTCGTTGTCAATCCAACAACTCCAAGACATGATCGCCAACACTATTAAAACACAATATGGAGGTTCTTCCCAAAATTCGCTCATGTACTTTAAGCCGTACATGAAGAAACTTGATAATCTTCGAATGCCGATTGGGTATCAGCCTTCTAAATTCTTGCAGTTCGATGGAAAAGGTAACCTTAAACAACACATCGCTCACTTCAACGAAGCATGCAATAACGCTGGTACCGATGACGATTACCTCGTGAAGCAATTTGTTCCCTCACTTCGAGGCACCACATCGACTGGTACACGACCTGGAACCAAAGTCAATTGACAGTTGGGAACAAATGGAGAGAGAATTCCTCAACCTCTTCTTTAGCCGTTGGCGTGCATTAAGCATTGTCTGCAAGGATCATCTCTCGGAGTTGTCTTCCGTAAAGATGTGCATACAAGGAATGAATTAGGGTTTGCAGTACATCCTTCAAGGGATTAAACCTCATACCTTTGAAGAACTAGCCACTCAAGCTCATGACATGGAGCTAAGCATCGCAAGCCACGATGAAAGGAATGATACAGTTGGTGACAAGATGTCATATTTAAAGAAACTCATCACAGAGTCTATGGCGATAAGTACTGGTTCGTTCGAGTCCTCGGTACGAGACAAGAAGGGTGTGAAGAAGGCTGAATCAAGTCAAGTCCAAGAAAGGCGACGACACACATTGAAAGGAATAGAAGAGAGAATTATCATTTTCCCGACTTAGACGTCATTCATCTGTTGGAAGATTTGCTCCAAAAAAAGGTGATCGAGTTCCCAGAGTGCAAACAACCTGGAGAGATGAATCGCACTGACAACCCAAGATACAACAAGTACCACCGCGTTATTAGTCATTCGATGGAAAGGTGCTTCGTGCTGAAAGATCTTATCATGAAACTGGTTTAAGAAGGAATCATCGAGCTAGATCTAAACGATGTGGTAGAGTCAAACCATACCATCATCACTTTTGGCTATTTCGACTCAATATCATCACCTCGATCGCTGGGGGTATGCTCCAAAATCGTGCAAGTCAAGCCAAATAAGCTCTCATCAACCTCTAAAGCGACATGAAAATGTTGAAGATGATGAAATTTAGACATGGTGCACGATTTCTTCCCCGAAGACTTCTTCAATCAATCGATCAAGACTCCTAGCTATAAAGTTTGCAAGGAACGTCTTTCCAAGATCGCTTGATAAATTAACATCAAAAGCTCTTTCCCTGCACGAGCTGAAACTACAACATAGCATCAAACGCTCATCGCCTGCACAAGCTAAAATTGCACTAGGCACAAACGTTATTTGATTGCATAAGTTGAAACTGCAAACGGCACCGAATCCACACCAAACGCACCTCGTCCGCACGAGCCTAAAAGGCGGAACCAAAATGCTCCTAGCCCGCAAGAGCATAAACTGCGCACGGCAAAAAAAAAAAGTTGACAAAAAAATGTTGGTTGAGTTTAAAACACAAAAAGGCAACTTAAGCAAAAGTTAGGTGCCAAAAAATAAAAAAGAAAAAAGTCTATTGAGTTGAAAAACCGAAGGGGCAACTCAAGCAAAAGTTAGGACACACAAAAAAAAAGAAAAAAGAAAAAAGAAAAAAAGCAAACACAAACAAAACATATTTGAATTACGTTATGACTTGATCTTTTTTTTCGGAAGGGTAAAGGTAGCTCGAAAATGAAAGTCGAGTTCAGTCACATCAAAATGAAAATGAGGGTTCCAACCTTTGAGAGGAAGATGCAAGATCAAGCCATCACTCCGAGACTAAATCTTTGAAGTTGTGCTGCTTAAGAAAGCCTCCTAATGTCTTCGATGCATCGATATCTTCCACGGACAAGCAATCAACAAGAGCAATGTAGAGCAAAGAGTCTCGAAGGTGGTGCAGTCGAAGAGGCGGTGCAGACACAATTGCAATGTGCATCAGAGGCAGTGCAGTTCTAGAGGTGGTGTGAGTGTAGAGGTGGCACTTGCAGCGGTGGTAGCCATCAACGACATCACAACTTGTCATCACAGTAGCTCGTCCTCGTAAGCAGTGGCATGTCCTTGTCCAGCAGGCAGCGGTGCATCCTCAAAAGCGGTGGCGTGTCCTCATCCTCACAGGGACATCATAGCTTGTCGTCACAACGGCTCATCCTCGCACGCAGCGATGTGTCCTCGTTTACGCAGGAAATGGCAGTGCGTACAGTCTAACAACTTCCTTACAGCAGCAGCAGTACGTGCAGTTGAATGACCTATTTACGGTGAGAAGCATCATTTGCGGCAAGAAGCCTCATTTATGACGAGCACACTCCCTTGCAACGAGTAGCCTCCGTTGCAGCGAGCAGTGTTCCTTTGTAACAAAAAGGTCACAGGTTCGAGTTGTGGAAAAGTCTCTTTGTAAATACGAAATACGTTTCCCCCCGACCCTTGCAAAGTAGAGAGCCTTGTTAGCTTGGTGTCGCCCTTTACTACAAACGAGGGTTCATAATGTTGCACTTTGTGTCAAAAGTTCATTAATGTGATTATTGTGTGGGTGACTTTACAGGTACGATTGGTTAGCAAATAAGAATCTCCGAGATGGTTACTTTGTGTGGGCAATGACCGCTTATGGTTTAGGTATAGAAATGTGCTAAAATTTGGGGCACTTTGCACTTGTTTTCTTTTTACTAAACAAGACATTCAGAAAATGCATCCGATTGAGATTGAGCTAGATTTAGAATTTTATTGGAATGGTGTTTTCTGTTTGCTTGTGGAAAATAAAGGTCAGTGGATTCAATGATGTTTAGCATAACTGACAATTGCCTACTTATGAATGGTTGCTTGGCGATTTGCAATTGCAGGTCTTCTTATCACATATGTGGCTTTGAACTCGATGGACGGCCATGGCCAACCGACTTTGTTGTATATAGTTCCATTGACACTTGGTAAGACGCAAGCCTAGCTAATCTTCACTAACATCTATGTTGTTAGTGCTCACTAGAATGAAATTAGGTTTCGCGTTGATCGTTCCTTGCGAAACCATAATCCATGAGCATCCATTGACATAAGCTAGTTGCATTTCTATAGGTACCTTGTTGACTTTGGGGCACATGATATGGGATCTCAAAGTTCTGTGGACAAGAGATGAGCCGGATAGGCCATGTTCGCATGTCCATCTGCAACCCTCCTCTTAATAAATGAAACTAGGAAACAAAGTAATAGTGTGACAGATTAGTCTAGTCTAGTTCAACGCAGTCCCCCGTGAAACAAACACGAGACTAAACTAAGGGTTAGCCCAATCTAGTTCAAGAAAAGTGACTGAAGCCAAACAAACGGACCCAGAATATTAAGTTAGAGGTTGCATATGATAGATTCTCCCTGCTAATTCATCATGTGACTATTGTTCATCAGATGGATAATGCGCTTTTAAAACATATGAAAATTTTCTACTAGTTATATTCATTGCGACTAAATTTTGGTTGAACGAGAAAATCTCATTCAAACTCTTATTCTTGCTAAGTAGGGGTGGATATTAATCGGGGAATTGATTTAAATCGAGTAAGAGAACCAATTTTGATACATTATGACCCCCAAAAAATCTTGATATTACAAGTTGCAATTTTTTCCAATGCACCGTAGTACTGAGTGGTACGAAAAAACGAATAACTTAAATTAGAATAGAAGATCTAACAGTTATGGAAATCAAATATATAGCACACCCCTTTTTACTTCATACACTCTTTTAATTTGCGGCCGTCAGATTGACTAAATTAAAGAAGATCAAATGACTTAAATTAACAAGAAGCGTGTAAGAAGTAAAAAAAAGAGTGTTTGGATACCATTGATTTGCGGTGCCATATTTAAGGACGACATTGATCGATTTTCAATTTTAGAGACTATCTTGATAAGATAGGTCAATTTCAGGAATCATTTGTGATAAAAAAATCTAAAAAAAGTAACACTGAGTGCTAACATAGTATTGAAGTCAGACCCTACAAGTTGATCAAACCAGTATGAAAACCACTACCGATTCACAATTTTTCAATCCAAGCACTCTTAGGATCAGAAAATGTGTTTTTTCTTAGTTACAATAGATGAAAACGAAAATATTTGGCCTAATTTAATCCTAATCCAAATCTAATAAAAAGGGTTCTTCAACTATCGATCGATAGTGGTTAGAATGATATCGTACGACGGCTCATATTACCCATATATTGATTGAGGTGGCTTTTAATATGAGTTCTACTTTGTAACAACTGCTAATCATTTTCGCCCATTTGGCCTGCCATTCTCGGATTCTTTTAGACTTGATATTGCTGATCACTTGTTGGGCCTCAACCAACTACCTTGGTGGTGTGGGGTTTGGCATGCATGAGTTCATACTCAAGTTCTCTGATTAGGTTTTTATTTATTACTTGAAACTGAATACTTTATTTACTAGAACAATCTACTACTTGTATATATAAATTTTCAATTAGCTAAGCGTTGCCTACTTTACTTGCATACTGCAACATTTTACTTCATTTGCCTAGACAATAAGGCCTTTTTGTGTTTATATATAGATTGATGTGTCAAGTTGGTCTGTGAATTATTACATGGGTGGAAATTAAGCCTTTAAACTTTTTTTTTCTTTCTGAAAAATAAGTCCTTAAAAGTCATTACAAATTGTCAATTACATTCATACTATAAGCTTCAAAGCTACTGTATTCATATTTTCATTAAGGGTAAAAGACTGTTTACTACCCTCATGTTTCGTGGTTTTCAACATTTAGTACATCAAGTTTTTTTCGTCTCAGAGTCATACCTAAAGTGTAAATTTTGGGACAGTCTCATACATCCGTTAGTCAAACTGTTAAATCTACCGTTAATTGTGACGTGGCGCCCATGTGGACAATGACTGAGCGCCACGTGTCATCTACGTTTTGTTTTTTTTATTTTTTTTTCCTTCTTCTTCTTCTGGGGTTCGGTTTTTTTTTTTTTTTTCTTCTTCTTCTTCTTCCTCCTCCTTCTTCTTCTGGGTTGCAGGGGGTTGGGTTTTTTTTTGGGGGGGGGGGGGGGGTTTTGGGGGGGGGAGGGGGCGCGAACTGGTTCCCTTTATTTTTTTATTTTTTTTTCTTCTTCTTCTTCCTCCGAATCTGGGTTGCAGATTCGATTTTTTTTTTTTTTCTTCCTCCTTCTTCTTCTTCTTCTTCCTCCTTCTTCTCCTTCTTCTTCTCCTTCTTCTTCTTCTTCTTCTTCTTCTTCTCCTTCTTCTTCTTCCTCCGAATCTGGGTTGCAGATTCAGTTTTTTTTTCTTTCTTCTTCCCTCCTTCTTCCCCCTTTCTTCCTTCCTCTTCTTCTTATTCCTCCGAATCTGGGTTGCATATTCAGTTTTTTTTCTTTTTTTTTCTTCTTCTTCTTCCTCCTTCTTCTTCCTTATTCTTCCCTCCTTCTTCTTCTTCTTCCTCTGAATCAGCAACTTTTGTTTTTTCTTCTTCCTTCCTCCTTCTTCTCCTTCTTCCTTCTTCCTTCTTCTTCCTTCTCCTTCTTCTTCTTCTTCTTCTTCTTCTTCCTCCGAATCTGGGGAAGATGAAGGTTTTTTTTTTCTTTCTTCTTCCTTCAAATCTGGGTTGCAGATTCGGTTTTTTTTCTTTTCTTCTTCTTCTTTCTTCTTCCTCTGAATCTGGGTTGCAGATTCGGTTTTTTTTATTTTTATTTTCTTCTTCTTCCTCCTTCTTCTTCCTTCTTCTTCTTCTTCCTCCGAATCTGCAACTTTTTTTTTTCTTCTTCCTCCTTCTTCTCCTTCTTCCTTCCTCCTTCCTTCCCCTTCTTCTCCTTCTTCCTTCTTCGTCCTTCTCATTCTTCTTCTTCTTCTTCTTCCTCCGAATCTGGGGAAGATGAAGGTTTATATATATATATAATTTTTATTTATTTATTTTATAAATAATTTATTTTTAATTTCCACGTGGGTGACACGTGGCGCCCAGTCATTGTCCACATGGGGGCCACGTCACAGTTAGCGGGAGACTTAACAGTTTGACTAACAGATGTATGAGACTGTCCTAAAATTTACAATTTAGGTATGACTCGGAGACGAAAAAAACTTGATGTACTAAATGTTGAAAATCACGAAACATGAGGGTAGTAAACAGTCTTTTACCCTTTCATTAATTTAAGTCACGTGATTTATATGTGAGAAACTTTAAAGTGTAATCTTATCATTTTCTAGCCTATAAGCCTTTAACATTGCATACACTATTTTTTCAAAAAAGAAAATCTTAAACTCATAAAAATTGTCAATCTACCCTTCAAAGTCTACCTCATGCTAGTCAACTTAAATTGACATAAATTTTAATAGAATAACTTCGAATCTTATAGTAGAATGAAAATCTAACAATTTTTATTGAGTATAAGGATTTTTATTTTTATTTTTTATAAATAATTTAAGAACTTAATTTTCACTCGCGTAATAATTCTGAAACCAACTCGGCTTCCTTGGTTGATTTAGGTATGTAAATCGAAAAATATAACCAACTCTGTTTGTGAGACATGGAGTTTCACTCCTGCTGCACTCCTTACATAAAGAACTCATCAAATGTTCCAGGCTAAAAAATTAAAAGTTTTAAATATAACCACACTGGGCATTTTTTTTCATTAATTAATCAATGTTTGGTCATGATTATCTATTGATAAAGGCATGCCAAATTTAAATTGAAGAGTTCACAATATTCCACAAAATAATCCCAACAGGAATAAAATAAAATTTATTTAATTCTTCTAAGCATCTTGGTTCATTTATATGTACATGCTGAGTATACAAGCATATCAGCGTGCAGAGAAATTTTACGAAAACGGACTTATCTTCATCATGGTGTTTTAAATTTAAAATTTGTAGTCATTATGACATTCTTGTCTAATAATGCAATGGCATGAACAAAAAAAAAATACATATATCATTGTCTTATCAAACGAGAACGTTTCCCGTTTGATAAGAGATTGTAAAAATAAAAAATGTGCGCCAGATTTGCAAAGTAATGTTATTCGAACTTCGTCCTTGAGTAATTTGAACATAGTTTGTACATAAATGATGTGTTTCTATATTGTAGTGACTTTTGCAAAATGCATGCGCTCTTTGTTTTTCTAGCATTGAGGGACTTTTCAAATCATGCTTAAAAAAAAAAGGGAACGAAAAAATCACTACTTAAATTTCAATTGTAATATAACGAGACTTTCCAGGTGCAAACAAAATATGTTACATATCTATATATAACCAGTATTTTAACGGGCCAGAAATATATGTTATTGGTGCAGCATTATAAAATTCTCTTTAATATATGATAGGCCCATTACTGAAGAGAATACAATCATCATCTTGGAGACTTGGAGTTCAAGTTTATTTATTTATTTATTTTTAGTACATTGATATGTTTACATTAGGGGAGGAGGAGTTCGACTAAGTTACACAATAGACAATCTAATTTGGTATCGAATTTACCATTCACGAGATTCGAACCTAAGACCTCTCACTTTCAAATGAAGAGGAATATCACCAGACCGTAGTACTGAGTGACCTTGGAGTTCAAGTTTTAGAGCAGGTAGTCCAAATTGTTATAACTTTATAGAATTGTCAATTTCATCAAACAAAAATTATTAAATATTGGTCGGGGGGATACACAGTACTACGGTCTGGTGGTATTCCTCTTCACTTGGAAGTGAGAGATCTTAGGTTCGAATATCGTGGATGGCGAATTCGATGTCAAATTAGGCTTCTCATTGTGTGGCTTAGCCGCACTCCTCTCTCCTTAGTGTAAAATTATCGAGGTACTAAAAAAAAAAGGCCATGGGAAGCTGAAATGCCTCCGTGAGTCTTTTTGGCCGCTAAAAGAGAACTGTCATGGTGGAGCCATTAGCTGGTCCTTTTAAAAAAAAAAAATTAGTAATTGGATTTGGAAACGGAAAAGATAAAATAAAAATGAAACTTTGAATTTCATAAAAATTAAAGTATGAATGTAGCCTACTAGCCGTTGTGTTCTATGTTGTTGCAAAATATTCCACTTCAAGAAATATTACGGATAATCTTTTAAAAGTAAGATTCTCCGCATTGTGTTTTATGCATGATATTATATAATATCGACACGAAATTTAATGACATTTCTTCTATTAGAAATTTCACAACTTTTTTTTTTCTTCTGTGGGCCTTGTTCTTGAAATAATTCCACTTACATTTACCTAATGGGACAATTATATACCGTTGGATGTCTCATTGCCCAAAGTTACCTTCGGCCTTATGGTAATAGGGTCTTTCTATTGCCTCTTTTTACACTTGTCGATATCATTCTACACATTTTATTTTATTTGGTGCTATACTACGTGTTTATCTCAGTAGTTTGTACTATTAGATAGATTTTAGAATTATTAGATGGACAGGTAAAAAAAATAGTATATTCTCAATTCAATTTTGATCGTCTATTTCTGTATTACTTAATAGTTCAGATTATTAAAGAAAAAATAGTACATTATGACGAAATTATGTATTATCGACTTACATAATGACATGCAAATACATGTACAACCGAGAATACACAAAATTTTGATATTAGAACATGAGAATCAAACCTAAATTTCCCTACTAACAAATGAAACAGATTGTAAATAGACTGTATACAAGGGAAACTTAGCTTTAACATATTGGAGTGGATTAAAAGCGAAGGAAAAAATAAAAGTGAATAAGAAAAGGTGGAGGAAGATAAGATAAATTGTCCAGACTCCAAACGGGTCTGCAGAATGATAAGGAGACACCCCACCCACCATTCATGACATGGATTGGTGACAGCAAAGCTCTCCTCTTTTCTTCACTTTCCAGAAACATCACTTGATTAGAGTAGGATTATCTCCTCTCTTATTCTCATTCCTTCTCTCTTTTACTCTCACACTTTGTTTTTTTGCCTTTTTGTCTCTGTAAAAAAAATTAATATAAGATATTAACGTGGTTTAATCGTAACCGTTCAAATAGGAGAAAAAAAATATAAAAGAAATTAAGAGGAGAGAGAATCCTCATCCGATTGATTAACCACATAAAACATTATATTACCACTAATTCACCAACTAAAATGCCAAAAAGGGTGTCAGACTCAGTCATACGTTGTTTTCTGCTCTGGAAGGTGTTGATTCTATTCATCGATTAGCAACACAACTCAGAAAACAAAAAATTGCAAATGTTTTAGGTGGAGGAGGGAAAATGAATTTATTTCACACGTCAGCAATCTTTTTATTTGAACATTCTCGGCTATAGTTTGAAACTCATTTTCATTTTACAATATTGCATAATGATTGACAATTTATATCATCTGTAAAAAAAAGAAGAAAAATAGTAATGTTCAAAATTGTTTAGTCATTTTACAGTAATTTAATAAATAGACGAATCATATTTTTTATTTAACATAAAAATTTGACAATATTGATTTTTGTTAGAGTTAAGTTTTAAAGAAGGACCTAAAACTTAGTGATCATAAAAAGAATAACAAAGAGTAGATGATGAAACGAGAAGGTTGTGGAATTCAGTGTTTTTATAATAAGGGTAAATCGCCAAAATGGTCCCTGAGATTTGCATAACTCATCACTTTGGTCCCTGAGATTCCAAATCGATAAAAGTGGTCCCTGAGATTGTCCACCATCCATCATTTTGGTCCTTCCGTTAAAAACTCCGTTAAGTGTCCCGGAGCTCTTGACCGGAAGTTTGGGCAATTTTCAAAGCTTCATAACGCAATCGTTTCTTAACCAAATTCGACCCATAATATATCAAAATGAAGATAGGAAAGTGTAGAATAAGATTGTACCTATTTCGAAGCCCAATGGTTGCCGGAGATTGCCGGAAAATAACTTCAAAGTTGACTGGTCCGAGTGAAAACTTGAAAACTCGCCGGAAACTGGGTAAACTTTAAACGTTCATAACTTCTTCAATACTCAACGAAATCAAGTGATTCAAAAACGAAAATCATACTTCTCGACGAGATGAAGAGAATGGTATCTCTTTCGAAGGCTAACTCATCGTGTTTTGGCCAAAAAACTGCTCGAAAGTGGCTATCTTGGTCTCGAGTTAGCCACTTTGGAGTCTTTTTCCGGCCAAACCACGGAGAGTTAGCTGTCGAAAAAGGTACCATCCTCTTCTTCTCATCGAGAAGTATGGTTTTTCTTCTTCTCATCAAGAAGTATGGTTTTTGTTTTTGAATCACTTGATTTCGTTGAGTATTGAAGAAGTTATGAACGTTTAAAGTTTACCCAGTTTCTGGCAAGTTTTCAAGTTTCCACTTGGACCAGTCAACTTTGAGGCTATTTTCTGGCAATCTCTGGCAACCATTGGACTTTGAAATAGGTATAATATTCTTCTACACTTTACTATCTTCATTTTGATACATTATGGGTCGAATTTGGTTAAGAAACGATTGAGTTACGAAACTTTGAAAATTGCCCAAACTTTCGGCCAAGAGCTCTGGGACACTTAACGGAGTTTTTAACGGAATGACCAAAATGATGGATGGTGGACAATCTCAGGGACCACTTTTATCGATTTGGAATCTCAGGGACCAAAGTGATGAGTTATGCAAATTTCAGTGACCATTTTGGCGATTTACCCTTTTAATAAAAAAGAAAAGAAAAAGAAAAGAAGGGAATAAAATACCTTTTCATCATTTCATTTCTAACGTACTTTTTATTAAGGGCAATAATGTAAACTCATCTTCTAGGGACAATACTTAGAGACTAAGGAAAACTGTTAGTTTGTTACGATAAGATTCCTCTTAGTTAGAAAGTTGGTATACCAGGGATAACTCACACATGTTGTGTATATACCTCAAGTGTAATCTTATTCATTCGTGAAATGAAAATATATTTTCCTAATACTTTTAACAGCTCACAAAGACAAACACTTTTCCTTTATATATCTCACTCCATTTCTTACACAACCATCATAACCTCACTTCAAAAGCTAAACCCTTCCAACCTTTCTAGAGAGAAAACCAGAGAAATGGAGGGGAAAGAAGAAGATGTGAAGCTGGGAGCCAACAAATTCTCAGAGAGGCAGCCCATATGGACCTCCGCACAAACAGACAAGGACTACAAGGAGCCACTGCCGGCCTCGCTGTTTGAGCCCGACGAGCTCAAGTCCTAGTCTTTCTGGAGGGCTGAGGTTGCTGAGTTCATAGCCACCTTCCTCTTCCTGTACATAACTGTCCTCACAATCATGAGGTTTCCAGAGCACGCAACAAGTGCGCCTCTATGGGTATTCAGGGCGTTGCATGGGCCTTTGGTGGGACTATCTTTGCCCTTGTTTACTGTACTGCTGTTATCTCTGGTAGACTCTCTTTCTCTTTCTCTCTCTCTCTCTCTCTCTCTCTCTTCTTGTTTTGTGCTTTGGTTATATTTGTTGCTTGGCATGCTTCCTTTTACTGTGGTGTTTTTTTGGTTAAAGGATAATTTTGGTTGCGGTCTTTAATCAATCTAATTATTAGACTAAAATCTTATTTGTTTAAATATTTTGATCGAGGTCTTTAACATCATTTAAGAGAATTAACTCATGCATTATGTATTTAATGTCCCACAAATTATGAAATTTAAACAAATTCAAATAATATTTTCAAAATATAATTAATACTTAAAAATAAATATTACAGCAATATTGTCCTTCACAAAATTATAGCAAGAAAATAATGTACCCACATGATTATTAACATATTTAAAAAAATAACTACTAGTATATTTTGAAACATAAAATAAATACATATATTAGCATGGGTACATTTAGCACAATTGAAAATGGGTACGTACAAATAAATTTAAAAAATATGGGTATGACACACCCCGACCTAAATCGAGGTATGCTGGCCGTCACGTGAGGGTGACGTAGCCATGTGCGCTGTGCGGTAGTGAAGGTGATAAGATAATGTGGGTAAATAAAAACCTAACTAACTAACTTACACTAGACTAGTATATAAGTACGAGTGGAAGTGTTAGAGTGTAGATACACATAATCAAAGCATAGGTACCAAAGCGCAGTCCAGCAGGCTAAATACTAATTATATAGGATATGAAGAAAACCCTACATTGATGGATGTCTGTCAAAACTGTCGTAGAGTCCTCGTGAGCCACCAACACGAACTTCTAACAAGAACTTGGAGGGGTGCAAAACAAAAAAATGTGCGTGAGCAAAAACAAAGCTTTTTAGAATCATTTCTCTTTCCAAAAATAATAACCCCTCACCATATAACCCGTATAATTTCCCAGAAAATAGTACATATGTATATAGAAATCATGCTCGAGAGTAGTGAAAACCAAGTATATGCCATGTCAAGTATTTCAGCAATGAATTAAGTACGCCAGGTGAAATAAATCAATATAAAGTCGCCGGAGTCACCTAACGTGACCTGTACGGCTGAACTCATAGCTCATCTACCAAATCCTGCACATGAGTCGGAACCACCTAATGTGGTATGTATGACAGGCTGGGTGTAAATAAATACGCTCTAGTGCTACGATCACATGAAGGTTGTGCGATGAATCGCAAGTCACCTTCGAGTCGGAACCACCTAATGTGGTCTGTACAATAGGCTAGCACCTGCCTTGGATCTAAGGTGAGCGTACGGTGCGGGAGGTGAACGTCACGTGAAGGCTAGGCCCTGGCCTCGGGCAGAGCATTAACACCGGGGTGCAGGATAATGAGCACTAAATGCCTCTAAACAATACCATACACACTGCAATAACTACCATCAATATATACTCACCTAAAACTTACATGGGCGTCCACAGTGTCATGCAATAATATGCATAGCTATAGTAATACACATACTAAAGTGTAAAGCAATTGACATGACATTTAAAATCGTAATTCCATTTAAAACAATTTCTGGGAAGATGTAAAACATATATATATATATATATATATATATATATATATATAACCCACTCACTGGTATGTATCAGGGTCATAGCCCCCAAGTCTCGCTTGGCTACGCTCGTCCTCCGGGAACGTCTTGCCTGAAACCATTGATTTAACGTTAATTTAAGCACATAATCAAAACTGTATAATAACTTCTCATACGTTGCTCAATTGGGGTGTTTGAATATACCATCGTGGCCTACTCAACACCACGAGCATCCCCATATTTTTAGAATAATTTTCCGATGACCTACGCGCCCTCACGCACCGGCCACAAGCAGGCACGTGCCTAGCACGTTGGATGGAAACTTTAACGCCGTTAGAGAATATTCTGTTAAATATACCTGACGCCGTTAGTATATTCTGTCAAAGTTGATGGAATATTCTCATTTCTTCACCGATGGATCGCCCGATTCCGTCGCCGGTTGCCGGTTTCTAGAAAAATTTAAAACTTCAATGTCTCACTCATTTTTCAACCAAATTCCACGAATTTTATATCAATTTGAAGCCCTAAATGAGAAGGACATGTTCTTACCTCTTAGAGGTCCTAAAACAGATGGAAAACAGTCGGAAAGTAGCTTGACACAACCGGCCAAACTTGAAACTTGACAAACCCAAATGTTCTGACGTTCTAACCACTCCAAAATTAGCCTGGGATCCTAATAGAATTGCTTAGGACCCTTTTTGAGCCTTAAAATCCCGTGAAATTTCCACGATCACGTCAGAGTAACAACGTGTCTCTCTGGAGCTCACGAGTTCCAGGGTTCTCGAGGTCCTTACGTCAAACAAATGGTATAAATGGGATCGTGAGCTTACGAGGAACACGATGGAAGTCCTTAAAGGTTTGATGTGTGGTGTTTAGGTGATGTTTATGAGTTGGAGATCACGGTTGTACAGACGGGAAGGAAATTTCGAAAAGAGTGAGGAAAGATGAAGGTTGCACGTGTGTGTGTGTGTGTTTTGCCATTGGTTGGCCAACAATAAACAAAATCATAAGCCCTAATTGAGCTATGGAAATTAGAGCATAACAATTGGGTCCAATTGAATATCAAACCAATCCAATTTTGATTGGGTTATGGATTGTAGGAATTAGGGTGATTGGTGGCATATGATGACAACCCAATTTATCTTTATCTATTTGTAACATTTTCGTTACAAACCCGATTCGACCCTAATTCGCGTCAATGCTCTCGTGACGTCGAGCACAATTTAATTACATCGGCGAAAAATAATTTAAAATTATCTACGTAGATCCACGTCACAAGGCCAATGAGGGCAAAATAGTCATTTCCATGCATTTGATGATAAAATATATAATTATTCGGGACGGGTCGTCACAAGGTACAAATACAAATAAAACTTAAAAAAAATATGGGCACAAAAAGAAATTAATATATGGGTACAAATTAAAACTGAAAAGAAAATTGGTATAAATTAAAAAAAGGATTGCAAATTAAAAATGGGTATAAATTAAAAATAAAAATATATGATAAAAAATTTAGCCATAAATATAAATATACCTAATGTAACATTTATAGTACTAAATGAATCTACCCTATAAAGGTGAAACATTCAAAATACCATAGCACCCTTTAAGAATTTCAAAAATTACAATTGAAACAAAAAAAGTTTAATTGATTCACCACTTTTTAATTTTCAATGAATATAAATTTAAAACTTTAGAAAAGAAAAAAAATCTCCCACGTTAGTAGGTGGTTAGGTTTCATGTTTTTGCTTAATTTTGTTTTTGAATGATTTTTAATAAAAATATAAATTAGCTATTTAAATAAAAAAAATTTAAAAAAACAAAACATGGTATAATATAAAAAGGCCAATTGCCGCACGCGTATACATGTGGCAAGAGGCTAGTATATTTAGAAATAAAAAAAATATTTTATTATTAAAATAATTAATGACGTTTATTAAAACCTAAGGACCTTGACAAAAATTTGAAAAGGAATAAGGTTTTAATCAATGGAGTAGTAAAAATAGGGATGAAAATCCAATTTCTCCTTAGTTAGGGTTAAATATATATGTGCAGATATATGTACAAGAATATTTGAGTTGTTTCTTAAGTTGATGTTTGGTTCCCAGGAAAATGAGGGAAATAAAGTTTCTTTTATTTTACTTTAGCTTTCTGAGAGAACCTACTGGAGGATTGGTGGATTTTCTGTTTTACTAGGGTTTGTGAAAAATAAAGAAACCACTTACCAAAAGAAAGAAGAAAAAAGTGAGCTTACGTTTAGAACTTTATATTATTCGGATTAACTGAAATTTCAGAGGGTTATTTTTCTTCAATTCTTGTTTGGTTAACGATTTTTACAGCAGAAAATCAGAATAGTAGAGTAAAAAATTTGGATTTGAAGGTGCAAACTTTGTTCCTCATCTTTCTTATTGGACTTACTGGCCTTTTATAACTTTACCTTACAAATCCAAATTTCTGGAAAAATGAATTGCTTTGCAGTAAAATTTTGAAAGTGTGTTCATTTTAGTTACCAGTTTTCTCTGTCAATTCTCACTCTTGTTTCCCAACTAATTTTCATATTTGTTATATTAATCATCGATTTATTGATAATTTCGACAGGTGGTCACATAAACCCAGCTGTGACATTTGGTCTCTTCCTAGCAAGGAAGCTCTCCCTGACCAGAGCTGTGTTCTACATTGTGATGCAAAGCCTTGGGGCAATTGCTGGTGCCGGGGTGGTGAAGGAGTTCCAAAAGAGCCAGTATGAGTTGCTCGGTGGCGGAGCTAATGTGGTGAACCATGGCTACACTAAGGGTGACCGCCTTGGTGCTGAGATTGTTGGCACTTTTGTTCTTGTGTACACTGTTTTCTCTGCCACTGATGCCAAGAGAAATGCCAGAGACTCTCATGTCCCTGTAAGTATATCTCACCTTTGATTGAGTACTTGTGCACACGCTGTTCTCTTAAGGATTTTCTGTAAATGCCGTATATATATATATGCATGTCTACTTGTATGATCGTTGTAATGCCATGGTTACCAACTTTTCCCTTGTGCCAAACTTACCATTCTGATTAGTCAATCTTCTCGCTGTGATTTTTGGATCTTAATGAAATTCTTAAAGATAATCATAGAGTACTATATTAGAACATTGTCTACATTATTTAAGTAGCACACAAAATTCTTCCGTGAAGTAGCAAGTGGTATCCTTACTGCAGCAGCTATGTCTGTAGCCTCCATTTCCATCGGTTATTAAACAAGTTTCTATGTACGAATGGAAATGCAGATCTTGGCTCCACTCCCCATTGGGTTTGCAGTGTTTCTGGTTCATTTGGCAACCATCCCCATCACTGGAACCGGCATAAACCCTGCTAGGAGCCTTGGGGCTGCCATCATCTACAACAAGGACCATGCATGGGATGATCATGTGAGTAAAATTAAATTGTTACGTCATTAAGTTGCATTGATCTAAATTCGTAGACGAGAATACATATGTCTTACATCTTCTATGATTTTGTTGTGTGTTTGCAGTGGATCTTCTGGGTTGGACCATTCATCGGAGCTGCACTTGCTGCACTCTACCATCAGATAGTCATCAGAGCCATCCCATTCAAGACCAGGGATTGACATATTAATCCCTTTCGGTGTCTCTCCATCGAGCCTGATTCTGTCTAAATGCTGCGATTGTGTGTATTTCGTTCATAGTGTTTTAATGTCGAGAGTGGAGTATTTGGGGTGCTAATGTGCATATAAGTTATTTATCCTGTTACATTAATGGAAAGCTTTATTTATTTGGGGTGCTAATGTGCATATAAGTTATTTACCCTGTTCCATTAATGGAAAGCTTTATTTAATTAATGTATACTTTCTAATTATGTTAATCCTCGTTATTGCATTGGAAATCTTTAGCTGCAAACCCCCCTTTAAATTGTTTAATCAACAAAATTAGCATGCTTGATGATCAAGTAAATAATAATACAAGATGTTGGTATGCTAAAAAGGTCGCTTTACTCAATTTCTTTCGTTTACGACGGTTAGTCGACACTCGACAACAAGATGTTCTTGACAGGATGACAATCAGCAGTCCAAATTCCAAGTGAGAACAAATGAAGAGGGGTTAATAGTGTAGAGTGAGTTGCACTTCCAAAATTTTAGGTAATTCGGATTGAGTTTGCGCTAAGTGGTGACTAGTCCTGGTGGTAAGAGCTTTTATCTTCACATGACCGAGTTCCCAGATTTAAATCTTCCCTCTAATTAGAGTAGTACTATCGATTGTATTCAAATTGAGTTTGTAATGAAAGTTACAACTAAGCTAGATATTAAGGTAATTAGATGTATGAAAAGATTGAGTCCGGTTCTAGCCCATATGAGAGATCCTACTCGCAATGACTAGGTAGCAAACAAACATTCGGTGCTGACTCACCGAGTTTTGCAATGAAAATGATTTTGACATATTTGGAACGTATGACGTACTTAATAATTTTTTAGGAATGATAAACACACATCTTTTCTAAAAAAAAAATACAAAACAAAACACATCTTTTTTAATCTCTCACATATTCATATTTAATTATGATCATTATTTCTATTTAATTTATTTAATTTAATGGCCAAAAATAAAGAAAGATGTATCAGAAGCTAAAAAAAATTGTGAAGTCATTTAAAATTTAAAATTAAATATAAATAGTATCTAACGAAAATTGACCGTACGATGTACGATGATCTTTTGTATGCTATCTTATATGTAAGTAGCTCAGTGATTAGTGATGAATTTTAGGCCCTTATATAACACGGCATATGCTGTAATTGATTCCTAGTGCTTATGAATCACATGATGGTGGTCAGGAAAGGCTCAAAGCCTCAAATGCCTCTATAAGTTTTTATGAACCCCAAAAAGGTGGACTGCTGTGACGACGACACCAATTTTTTTTTATTTTTTATTATATATATATATAATCAAATCAAATCAAATCAAAAAAACAAAAAGAGAAGTTGGGTGGCAAGACGCCCAAAACAAAAGTTTCAATTCCACCCCGCCCAAAAGCCCAAACTCCAGTAACCCAAACTCTCCCATCACCTTTCTCCCACTTGTACGGTTCTACCTCGACATTTCTCCATCATCTCTCAGCCCGTCTTCAGCCTTCACGCCACCACTGCCAGGTAACACCGCCACTCACCCTCTACTGCAATTGCAGACTTTTCAATCTCTCGTTATTTTTCCAGCAGTAAATTTATGTATTTTTGTTCATTTGGTTTCAATCTTCCCGATGCGTATCTAACCTTTCTCACAAATCAACCCTTCTTTCTGCTTTGTTGTGTTAATTGCTCCTGTGCTACGATGCAATTCTATGTTAAGCAAATGGAACCCATATAGTATAGAGCTCCAATTTTGATTTTCTTTCCAGTAATATAACTGTTTTCTTTTCAATCTGGGTATCTTGGTAGACAATTCGGTGAAGTGGGTAGTTCCTGTTCCTCTCGAATTCACTAAAAAAATTGAAATTTTACTTGTTGTTAGGATTCTGGATATGGGATTTGGTGGATTTTGATTAATTTGACATCAATTAGAAGGGTTTTTGACTAATGATGGATTAAACTGGTTTTTGTGCTTAGTGTATCTTTGGAATATCTGTGAAGTAGTTTGTTGTTAGTACCAACATAAAAATTAGTTGATATCAGGGGTAGTTTAAATAGGGTTTAGTAGACAATGGAACTTGTTTTTCAAGGAATTCTTCTTGTGCTGTAGTATTTGTAAGTCATCCAAGTTCGAAAGATGAATTCGTCTTTTGATGATTCAGTTCTTTGTTTAAATCGTTTCCTGGTGTTAATCTTCCTTTTTTGGTTCTTTGGATTACAGATTCTACTCTTTTGGTACATTTTTAAACCTCTAATTTGTTGTAATACTTGGTTGTTCTGTTGATTCCGAATATTTTTTTTTCTTGTCAATTTTTGATTTGTTAACACTAGGAGCAGCACATTGTTTCCCTAGTAATGGCAAAGAAAGATTTTCATAAATTGCCTTGCATAATTTGATAATCCTAGTAAACCCTTTGATTTATAATGTACATATTGTAGGAAAATATAATATAGCTTAGTCTACATTAGAATTGTGTTTATCTTCTTTTCGTGGTTAGTAACAGGTAATATCAATATGGAAACACCGAAGAATCCGTAATCTTCTATAGACAACCAAACAGCGTATTGCACTGCTGAGTTCATCTACTGCTTTCTCGTTTCTAGGTAGAAAAAAAAATCATTGCTTGGAGATCCCCAAGGGGAGGCAACTATGTCGTTCATGAAAGGAGATTTACTTACGAGAACTAGAAAGCTGGTGAAGGGCCTAGCCAAGGCCGAGCCTGTTTGGCTCAAAGCCATGGAAAAGTTTGTCTCTCTCTCTTTCTCGCTATTCTTTTATTCTTGGAATGCCTTTTCTTTTTATTTAGTTGTTAAAAACATAATGTATTGTGGTTTTTTTAGGGCACCGCCTGTAACATTTCCTCGTGCAAATGCAATTCAGAAAATCACTCTCCCAGAGGATGTTTACATAAAGAAGTTTTTCCAGAAGCATCCAGATTCCAAACATGAAGATGCCATAAAGTATGATTTATCTTTGTATTCTGTTGCAATGCCAATACTCGGTGTTCATTTACATCCCATTTCATGTGTTGTTTATCATCCAGTGTGTGAGCATATTAGTTGTGGTCTCGTTACAAATAACAATTGGGTCTTGTTATGAGTTTATCCTTGGCTAATAGATGTGGTTAGTAATTCAGGATTTAGTGTGTTGTATGAATCCGGAAGACATATTAACTTCTTATTAGAAAACGCAAGATGTATTAACTTATCCATTATGTTTGAACAGGATTTCTTCTTTTGATCCTCCACCAGCCCGTATATTTGGTTTGCGGGTGCTTGAGTTGAAAGAGCAAGGGGTTTCTGAGGAAGAAGCAATGGCAGTAGCCGATGTATGTATTTGGATTTCCTGTCCCTGTATGTATGTGCTTTCTAAGTTTTTTTCTCACGTTTGTTTCATATTGTCTTCTAGATGGAATACCGGATGGAGAGAAAAGAGAAGAAGAAGGCATATTCCCGCTTGAAGAAAATTGCACGCCTTCAAGGGAAGAGGCCTCCTCCCAACCCATATCCCAGCGCTATCAAGGAAATACAAGCTGAGGAGAAGAAGTATGTTCGCGACCGCTTTTACAATCCCAAAATTATTCAACTTGTAAGGAAATTGCAAGAGGAGAAGGTAGCTGAAGTGCAGGAGAGATTCAGAGAAGGAGGAGGTTCCTGGTAACTTAAAGTGCCATCTTTTGATAATAATTTTGGTCCGTTAGTACTTGAGATTTCTTACTGATTGGCTTTAGCTTTTGATCAAGTGTTAGACAAGTGCATTGGAAAGGATTCTTATATAGTTTTCTTTCGCATCCATTTATTGAAGGTTGATGAAATGCTATACATTTGTGAAAATCACGTTATATGATTGTTACATTTTCCGATTTGTGTATTTTTATGAACTGCTTTTGCTTCTTGCTCACTTGCAACTTCTTTTGTAAGGCCTTACTCGATAATAGTTATTTCCAGCGTTTGAACTGTTTAACCTCTTGGTTTTAAGGTGCGACTAACAACTCTAGGTCTAGTGATACTTCTCTTTCTAATTAATTAGCGAGCGGTGTGGGCAATTCAATTCTTATAGAGCTTCAGTTTCATTTCGTATAAATCCTTAGTTATCAATTATAACATATTTAATTTATCAGACGTGCATCCAAACTTGTTGAAGATGGAAGAATATGTATGCTCGTAAAGAAGGGACAATGTAGAACACTTCAATGGAGAACTTGCGTGATTGCATCCAATGGGGACGCCACGGTGGCTGTTTACCAACCAATCACGTGATGTCATGCGTTAAAGCACATGACATCGGATGATAGGCTTGAGATACTGTCACCATTGGCGTCGATGTAAGCCTTTCATGGTGAATGGCTTGATAGGACGGAAAGAATCCAGCTACTCTTGAATGTGTATATAGTATGCATCCCGGGTGAAAGGCTGCTCAGCCTATCATAAAAATCTGTCCACATTGTTGGGCAAACTAACTAGTAACTACTGAACTTGTAGCACCTCGAGCTATCATACGATCAGTCGCCTACACATGAATGAGTGCAAGTTCCGATTAATCCTACACCCACTATCAGTATTCGATTCTCATTGGTCAAAAAAGTCATCTCCACCGTTGATTTCGATTAAAAAGTTGTTGAGGTGTTTTAACTGTGTTTAATATTAAAGGTACTAGAAACACAATTGTTTAGAGTCAATGTTTGGTTCAACGGTGTCACCTTCTACCTTAATCAAGTCCACCAAAGAATAGCAGCTAATAAATTACACAGTTAATAACAATCAACTTCTATCAACAATTCTAACATTTTTTATTATTTGACAAAAGAATTTTTTTTTTCTAGAAAAAGGGAGTAAAAAGGAAAATATTACTAGTGAGAGTGATAAACGATATACTCAAATAAAAAGACAGAAGAGAATAAAGGCTCATTTGAGATTACTTTTGTATGAAGTACTTATACTCGTAAGCGATTCATTTAACAGTTTTAAGGGTAGTCCCAAAGATGCCCTTAAAAATAATAAAGAAACTTTTTTTCTTTTTGGATGCCCATAAGAATATAAATGACCAGAAACAGATAGGAAATCAAAAGAGCTTATCATTTCCTTTCCTATAGCTGAAAATATCATGTATTGGCAATTGCTATTAATCTAAGGATTTCGATCGTTAATTTTATTCAGTCAAGATCCGTCGTTCGTAAATACGGAATACGGAGATATGTGCATCATCACATGGGAATATGCAAGTATTATCCTTAACCTAATGGGTGGTTTTCCTCATAAACAACATTCTTACACATAATATAAGGTAGCAAAACTTTTCTAGGCAACCAAACAAGTCCTAAAATTAAAACCTTGCACGCAATCACAGAAGTTGAGACAGATCGATAAGATAGATGGAACAAACATGAATGGGAAAAGCATGGCCACCAATAAAAAGCAGAGATGAAATAATCATTTAACCCCTTCAAGACTTCACCTACTCCAACCAACGCCCTGAAGATATTATTAATATTTGCTGGGACTGATCATCTAACCTCCATCGGAATTCTGTGTCCTCTATGCTTCCTGCATTTAATTTCTCGGGACACAATTTTCTTCTCCACAAAGTCAAATACATGGCAAATCTAGATGAGCTGCAAAGGCAGTGTTGTCGCTTAGGTCGAATATTTTTTTTTTCGTAAATAAGAGCAATTTAGAATATCGTCATATTAAAATAATAAAAAAAATAGCACAAATTTTTATTTTTTGTTGGAATGAATTAAGGTATTCATACTTTAATTATATTTACTTAGTTGACCTAATCAGTTACCGAGCAAATGTTGATTATGACAATTGGCTGGAGCAATATGTTTTTGCTCATTTGCACTCAAGTTCGAATCCTCCTCATTGTTTTAGATTTAGCATTACACGGGTCCTTAAACTATTCTTTACTTGAAGAGAAATATTATTCTTCATGAAGAATGAAATATCCATCGCCAAACTTGAGTCCTTAAACTATCCTTTACTTGAAGAGAAATATTATTCTTTATGAAGAAAGAAACATCCGTCGCCAAACTTGCACATCATCATACGTCTGATTGTTATGTTGAAAAACTTTGTTGCACAACAATGTTTGCCATCAACCACTTTTTAAAATGTGTCCGATCACATAACTAGCATGTGGGGAATTTAATTTAATTTTATAAATGGTTGCATTATGTTTTTTTTCTTGTTGAAAATGCCTACCCTAACATGCAAGCATTTTTTTAACGACATTGGCGGAGGTCCCAAATACACAGACATCTCTGGTCTCATAGCCATTTTGGATGATTTTCCTAGTAAACTAAAAATCTGTGTAAAGTTCTAAACAGAGTTACTAAAAATAACTATTGCTTCACATTGTGACAAGTTTAAGAATGAATACTCGCATATAAGTAGTTCATAGATCAAAGCTTCGATAGGACTAAATATTGAGAGACTTGGTACTCACAAACTTGTAGTCCATAAACTGATGCTCCAATGCAACTAAAAATTAGAGACAAACATTCCAATTATCTCTGTTTGCTAATAAATTGAACTGATTACCTGCTTGCATCTCAATTTGCTTACCTATCCATGCATTCTTTCATTTAACCGTCATTACGTAGGTTTCGGGTTTGATGCTCTGAGTTGGTGAATCTGCTTAACTTTGGGCCCAGGCAACGTGAAATTTCCATCTCCTAAGAGTAGATAATTATGACTTACTATCAGTTATTCTCTTTAAAAAAACAAAAACAAAATATCTCCAAAGACCCAACCATATTTCCAGCCAAAATCATGAAAAATGCTTACAGCGTTAATTAATTTCAGTAGACCCACTAGGGGCACCACGGTAATTTCCTTTCCACCACCCTCATTTAAAACCCCCGCTTAGTTTCTCCCTGACACTCACGCCACTCCTTACTCCAAAAATTAACCAAACGGAACAAACGCGTTGCTTTCTAGTAAAGAGAGAGAGAGAGAGAGAGAGACCATGTCGTCGCAGAAGCAACGGCGGAGCTTCCCGTCGATCGCGGCTTGCAACGTGGGCGAAACGGCGTCGTACGAATCGATCGCCGCCGACCTGGACGGGACGCTGCTCATCTCCCGGAGCTCCTTCCCTTACTTCATGCTGGTGGCTATCGAAGCCGGAAGCCTCCTCCGCGGCCTTGTCCTCCTCCTTTCCCTCCCGCTCGTCATCGTCTCCTACTTCTTCTTCTCCGAATCCGTCGGCATCCAGATCCTCATCTTCGTCTCCTTCTCCGGCCTCAAAATCCGCGACATCGAGCTCGCCTCCCGCGCCGTCCTCCCCCGGTACAGTAAAATTATATGGATATATTCGTATATCTATCTTTCTCGTGTCGCGTAAATATTTTAATTTGAAATGTTAATTTTGAATTTATGAAACGATTGTTAGGTTTTACGCGGCGGATGTGAGGGCGGAGAGCTTCGAGGTGTTCGACAAATGCAAGAGGAAGGTGGTGGTGACGGCGAATCCGACGGTGATGGTGGAGCCGTTCGTGAAGGACTTTTTGGGCGGGGACAAGGTGCTGGGGACGGAGATCGAAGTGAATCCGAAGACGAAGAAGGCGACCGGGTTCGTGAAGAAGCCCGGGGTTTTGGTGGGAAAATTGAAGCGGTTGGCGGTTCTGAAGGAGTTCGGCGACGAAGTGCCGGATCTCGGGATCGGCGATCGGAGCTCCGATCATGACTACATGTCACTTTGCAAGGTATGGGTACCTGGCAATTTAATCTAATTATTATTATTTTCTAGTTAATTTGTTGTAGTAAAATCGTGGGACCCACCATAATCTTAACCATCCCCAACTACCTGCCAGCTAAAATATTGATCCCTGTGTGGTGTGGTCAAATCAAGAAATTATGGCGCGCTAGCAAAAGCTAAATAAGATAATTAAGGCAATCATGCTTTTGGATGCAAAAATATATGGAGGACCTCCTATTATGTCCAATTGTTACATTTCTACTACTCCGCAACTATATATGTAGCATTTTAATAAATTACGTACCTCTTATTATGTACAATTGTTACATTTCTACTACTCCGCAACTATATATGTAGCATTTTAATAAATTACGTTACATATATCGGTAGTTGTTATTGACATTATAAAAAAATAAAGAGTAGTGCTATTTAGCCTTTAAACAATTATTTTTACTTCTCATATTCTTTTTAATTGTCAGTCAATGAATTAAAGAATAATATCAAAAAATTAACAAGGTGTGATTAGCACTCTCCTAAAAGAATAAAGTACCCATTCATGAAATGCAAGGCAGTTGTCATCGGCACTGTCTGTTAAATGACATTTTTTTAGTGTAAATAAGCAAAAAAATTTATGGTGTTACGAAGTATAAGATAAGATATTATGAGCGTTTTAAGAATCTTGATTTTGTAGTTTTTACCAAAGATTTATTGGGAATTTTGGTACTGTTTATTTTAACATTAAGGATATTTTTATCATGAAAAATCACTCATGGTACCATTTTCTTATACTTTTATTTTGTCATTTTGATTAAAACTAAAGTTTTTGATGACTTTTCGTGTTAAAAACTCAAAATATCCGATAGTTCAAAACATCGAGTAAACCCCGCGAATAACAGCTTCTAACACATTACACATTCATGACTTGAAAAAATTCATTTACTTAACGACATTGTTGATGTTTCATATGCCGGATATTACGAGTATCATTGTTATTTTCTGGTGAAATGCAAACTCTTGTTTACTATGAAATTACGTTTGGTACATTTTTGCTCACCATGTTTGTTCGGATCAATATTGAGCAGGAGGGTTACATGGTGCCGCCCAACAAATCAGCCCGTCCAATTTCAAAGAACCGTCTCAAAAACCAAATAATTTTCCACGACGGACGCCTAGTGCAGCGCCCGGACCCACTCAACGCCATCTTAACCTATCTCTGGCTGCCATTTGGCTTCATCCTATGCATTATGCGTGTGTACATCAACCTCCCTCTCCCCGAACGCATCGTCCCCTACACGTACGCAATGCTCGGGATCAAGCTCAAAATCCGCGGCAAGCGCCCCCCGCTGCCCTCCCCCGGCACCCCAGGAAACCTCTACGTCTGCAACCACCGCATGGCGCTCGACCCGATCATCATCGCCATCGCGCTCGGCCGCAAAGTCTCCTGCGTGTCGTACAGCGTGTCCCGCCTCTCCCGTTTCCTATCTCCAATCCCGACCGTCGCTTTGACTCGCGATCGCGAGGCCGACGCAGCTCGACTGTCGTCGCTCCTCCAAAAGGGGGACCTCGTGGTGTGCCCTGAGGGCACCACGTGTCGCGAGCCGTTCCTGCTGCGATTCAGTGCTTTGTTCGCAGAGATGAGCGACAGGATCGTCCCCGTGGCGGTCGACTGCAAGCAGAGCATGTTCTACGGGACCACCGTCCGCGGGGTCAAGTTCTGGGACCCGTACTTCTTTTTCATGAACCCGAGGCCGACGTACGAGGCGACGTTTCTGGACCGGTTGCCGGACGACATGTCGTGCAAGGCCGGGAAGTCGTCGATTGAGGTGGCGAATTACGTGCAGAAGGTGTTGGGGGATGTGCTGGGGTTCGAGCGCACCGGATTGACAAGGAAGGATAAGTATTTGCTGTTGGGAGGAAATGACGGGAAGGTGGAGTCCATGTACAAGAAGTGAGCCTTGTGGGTAAGGGTATTGTGGTCATTTTCGGTTGACAGATGACGAGATATGTTCGGCTGTTTGGGGTATTTTGCTAGTCTATTGGGAAGGTGTTGAGAAGGGTATATTGGTCTAAGTGTAGAGAATTTATATGTCAATTTGGTTGATGTCATTGATTCAGCTTTAATGTAGCCGTTTCTTGGGGTTAACAACGTTGATCTATTTATAATATTGTTCATGGAAAAGTCAATCTTGCCCTCAACTTTGTTTTGTTTTTTTGTTTTTTTTTCTTTTACCAACGATATTATTTAAACTAAGGAAAATATGTGGGCTTACTGTTTAGCTTCATAATGAGCTATCAATAATATGGTTCAAACTTGCAGTTGGCGAGAATCGAACCTAAGACATTTCACTTACAAATGAAGAGGAATATCACTAGACCGTAATATTAAATGGCAACAGTGATTACCAAACCATCCAAAATCAAATAATTGTAGGATCCGCATAAAATCAGCATTTCTGAATCTTTCATACTTTTCAATCTAGAGAGAGATAGGATGTACAGAAAGAAGGTAAACGAAAAGTAGCCATTCTCCAAGTTTATTTTTCAAACCATTGGCCACTAATTTCTTTGCCCAAAAAGGGTAGACGCTAGTATGCATTTCTAGTCATTTCTAGTTGAGTTTGGTCTGTTGTCCATTGTTTTCTCTGCCCAACAAGATTCTTTCTTCCTGCTCTAATAGGATCTTCTCTGGATTCTCCACATGCTTTAAATTACACATTCACCGAGAGCTTAGTGAGAAAAATGGTGTAGGATTCTCTTCCCTCATATTCTCATCCCTTCCCTCTATTAAGGGCAATATTGTAAATGCATCATCTAGGGATAATACTTAGAGGTTAAGGAAAATTGTTAGTTGTTATGATTTAGTTAGCCTACACAATTTGTATATATACTCAGATTGTAATCTTATTCATTCAATGGAATGAAAATATCTTTTCTCAATATGGTATCACTCGCCAACGTCTCATGACTTTTCTCTCTTCGATCCCCAATTTTCCCGCTTCTCTCTGCTGTCATCTTCTTTCCGTGCCTTCTTGCAGATTGATCATCTTCGATCTTGCTACTCTCCCATTGTGAATTTTGTTGATCTTGATCGTCTCTGAGTTCTTCTCTCTCTCTTTCTGGCCATGGCGACCACCGCCTCTCCGCCCTCAGCATCGGATTCTCAGACTTTTCCTCCGCCTACATCCTCAAACCTTAATTCCTAGAATTCTGCTTGAATTACCATTCAGAACATCGACTCCATGGTTCCGATTAAGCTCACTACTACCAATTACCTGACATGAAGTGCTCTTTTTGCTCCAATTTTTCGTCGGTATAATCTCACAGGTTTGATTGATGGTTCTTCGCCGATGCCGCCTCAATTTCTGACCGATTCTTCAGGACATCGCAGCCTAAATCCGGAGTATATTGCTTGGTTTGAGAATGATCAAAACATTCTCATTTGACTCAACTCAACTCTCTCTGAATCCCTAATTCCCTACACTGTTAGAGTTTCCTCAACTCGAGATCTATGGGCCAAATTAGAGTCGCGTCTTGCCGCCACCTTGTTGTGAAATGAATTTTCATTTCTTACAAAAAAATAGATTACAATTGTGTTTCTTATATACATCATTTTCCACTCACACATAACTTTATCCTTCTAACTAACTTGACACATGTCACAACACTCTCAACTAATTAAACAACTTTAATACAGCCATGCAAACAAATTACAGCCATGCAAAACACACATTAACTATTTCTAGGGTTTATTACAAACTGAATCTTCTACACTACATTCCTTAACATCCCCCCTCAAACTGAACTCAGGAGTTCGAAGGGACAATTTGGATCGTAAAACTAGAAACCTATCCTTGGAGAGAGATTTGGTACAAATACCGGCTAGTTGATCTTGAGTGCGGACAAAATGAACTATAATAGCTCTCGATAACACCTTTTCTTGAATGTAATGATAGTCGATTTCAACATGTTTTGTGTGTGCATGGAACAATGGATTTTTAGCAAGAGAGATGGTTGATTGATTGTCACACCAAAGTTGAGGAGTGGATGGAAGAGCAAAGCCAATATCAGTAAGCAGCTGACAAATCCATGTAATATCAGCTGCAGTGTTGGCGAGAGATCGATAGTCTGCCTTCGTTGAGGATCGAGCAACAGTTGGTTGCTTCTTAGCACTCCAACTAATGATGGATGATCCAAAAAATATACAGTAGCCACCCATTGATCTACGATCAATCGTACAACCAGCCCAGTCCGCATCAGAGAAAGCTTTCAGACAAGGTACAGAAGGTGATTTGGAGAACCAGAGACCAATATCAATGGTACCATTCATATATCGCAGAATCCGTTTGACAGCTTGAAAGTGAGATTGGCGGGGACTGTGCATGAACTGACAAACAAGGTTGACTGCAAACGATAAGTCAGGTCGAGTCCAAGTGAGGTATTGGAGAACTCCTACTATTGATCGATATTCTGCAGGGTTTTCTAGTAGGGAAGATGAATGGTCCAACTTTGTAGTACTGAGAGGAGTGACACACGGTTTGGAGCCATCCATGTTAGCCTTCTTGAGGAGATCAAGAATATATTTTGTTTGTG
Organism: Malus fusca; assembly: GCA_035220775.1. Classification (NCBI taxonomy): domain Eukaryota; kingdom Viridiplantae; phylum Streptophyta; class Magnoliopsida; order Rosales; family Rosaceae; genus Malus; species Malus fusca. Next base: position 21,278,518 of record CM069065.1, on the reverse strand, counting down.
TAATGAAAATGCCTTTAGAGGATCGATGAACCTCAATGCCCAGAAAGTAGTGAAGTGCACCAAGATCTTTGATTGGAAATAGGGAACTGAGCTGAGATATGACATGTTTGCATTCTGAAGTGGATGGCCTTGTGACGATAATATCATCAACATAGACTAACACAAACACCATGGGATCTTTTTTGACAAACAAGGAGTGGTCTGATTGTGAGCCAACAAAACCAAGAGTTCTTAGGGCAGCATGAAGTTTCTCATACCAGGCTCGAGGAGTCTGTTTAAGGCCGTAGAAGGATTTGTGCAATTGACACACATGATTAGGTTGAGTAATGTCTTCAAAGCCGGGAGGTTGTTGCATATACACAGATTCATAGAAGGTGCCATGGAGGAATGCATTGCTTACATCAAGTTGATTGAGATGCCAGTTGAACTGGGCTGCAAGAGAGAGTAAGATTATAATAGTCATAGGCTTTGCTACTGGACTAAAGGTCTCATTATAGTCCAGTCATTCCTATTGATGAAAACCTTTAGCGACTAACCGAGCTTTGTACCTATCTATGGTACCATCAGGTTTTCGTTTAATTTGGAAAACCCACTTACACCCCACAATGTTTTATTGACCATTTTTGGGAATTAGGGACTAAGTGCCAGTTTCTTGTAAAGCAGTAAACTCTTCCTTCATTGCTTGAACCCAATGAGGATATTTGGAAGCTTGAAGATAGGTGGTAGGGACAAAATCAAGAGAAAGATGAGAAGGGAGAGGGTGTTTTGTTGCAGAGAATGCTCTTGGCTTATGAATACCAGATTTGGACCTTGTCTGCATGGGATGAATATTAGTTGGGACTGAGCATGATGAATGTTGAAATGAAGACGATGGAGAAGGGACAGGAATTGGTGGAGATGAGTTAGATGGTGGTGAAGGTGGCCGTGGTTGTGTAATTGAAGGACTGATGATTAGTTGAGTGAATGTAAGGTGATTAGGTATGGTGCTGGGAGATGGGAAAAATGTTGAAAGGGGAGAGCACTAAGAGACAGCAGTGTTGTGGAAAGGGAAGTTATCATCATCAAAGATAACACTTCTGGAGATATACAACTTGTTTGTGGTAGGATCGAGACATTTGTAACCCTTATGATTGAGACTGTAGCCAAGAAACACACAATGCTTGCTTTTGGGATCCATCTTAGAAGAAGAATAAGGTTGCAACCATGGAAGGCAGCTGCACCAAAAAACCGTTAGTGTAGTATAAGTGGGTGATATTCGAAACAAACGTTCCCATAGAGATGGTCTAGATGCAGTTGGCAGCCTGTTTATGAGATACACAGTAATGGAAAATGCATGATCCCAATAACCATGAGGTACCTTTGAAACAGTTAATAATGTTCGAGCAGTCTCAACTATATGTCTGTGCTTGTGCTCAGCACAACCATTTTGTTGGGGAGTGTGAAGGCAACTGAGTTGATGATGAATACCATTTGCAACTAGAAAATTGGAGAATGAAGTGCTAAGGTATTCCCTACCAGAATCTTATCTGAGAGCAACAATTTTAGTGTGCAGCAAGGTCTCGACAAGAGTTTTGAACTTGACAAAGATAGAAAACACATCTAATTTGTATTGCAAGGGATAGAGCCAACAATATTTAGTAAAATTATCGACAAATATGACATAATATCTGAATTGATTGAAAGAAGCGGTAGGTGTTGGCCCCCAAACATCTGTATGAAGTAGCTCTAAAGGCTTACTTGTGTGGCACGGTACAGAAGTAAATGGCAATCTAGAGTTCTTGCTTAAAGCACAACCATTACAAAAGGAATTAGTTGAACCGCTAGATATAGAAATACAAGATTTGGCAGCCAACTTATTTAGTGTCTTTAGTGAAGGATGACCAAACCTATGATGCCATATATTCCGAGAAGCATGAGTTGATGCAGCAAGAGCATTGTGTACTTGCAACCATAGCAGAATGAGAGGAAGCACTGGAGTAATGTGGATTCATGCGCTGAGGGCAATCTAAAGCATCATGCTCAAATTGTCGACAGAGTTGACATGTATTCTTTCTTCCAAAAGAGTTAAAATTGCTTCTACCACCACAATTGTAACGCTAATAGTTGTTACGAGAATAATTGGGATGAAAATTATTAGATCGGAAGTTACCTCGGCCTTGAACATATTTTGAGGTTGAAAGGTTTCGGCCTTGAGAGAAGTTGCGATCACTGCCACGACCTTAAGCAACAAAGGCTTGAGAATTTGGAGTATGAAGAATTCCGGCAGTGGAATTGTAGGCCTGAATTTGCACATTTGAAGTAGGTTTCTTCCGATTTGCTAACTGAATCTCCTTGTTGAGAAGAAGACCGTGCAATTCATCAAGTGTGGTGGAGCCAAGCCGGAACTGGATCGCATCGACGAATGAGTCATAATCTAGTGGTAATCTATGAAGTGTAACATAAATGAGCTCAGAATCTTCAACCGGAGCTCCGGCACTAGCAAGTGCATCAACGATCGCTTCAATTTGTTGAAGGTACTGAGCAGCTGTGGAATCACCTTTCGAAATGCAACGAAGGCGTGATCGAAGCTCATGAATATGTGATTGAGATGTTGCAGCGAGTCTTGATTCCAACTTGGCCCAAAGTTCTCTGGAGTTCGTAACGCCAACAGTATAGGGAATGATCGATTCAGAAAGTGTGGAATTTATCCAGATGAGGATGTTCTGATCATTTTCGAACCAAGAAACATATGCCGGATTGAGAACTTGATTTCCAGCAGCATCGAAGATGAATTGTGATGAAGGAGGCACCGATCCATCAAGAATTCCGGTGAGATTATAGCGATGGAAGATCGGAGCAAAGAACGCACTCCAAGTGAGGTAATTGGTAGTAGTCAGCTTGATCGGCACCATAAATCCGATATTCTGGATGGTAATTGAAGGCGTAAAGCTTGATCCTGAGATATGATCTGGATTCTGAGGATTGATCGGTGTGGCCGTCTCAGAGGAGGGAGAAGCCGAGGTCGCCATGAAAGAAGGAAGAAGAAAGCTTAGCGAGGAAGCTTGGAGAGGAAGAAGAAAGGAAGAAGAAAGCCTAGGGAGGAAGAAACCTCAGCGAAAAAAAAAGGAGAGGGCGCGGGAATTAGGGTGAAGTCGTTAGACGAACTCCGATCTCGCCTTCGAAGCCTCACCAAATGCGATCTCATTGCTGCTCAATATCTTCAACGCACCGAGGAAATTGTTGATGCTCTAGCTAGTGCTGGTGCTCCGGTGGAAGACTCTGAATTAATCTTTGTGATTCTTCACAGCTTACCTCCAGAATTTGATTCCTTTGTGGATGCCATTCAGTTTCGCCTTGGTTCCACAACAATTGATGAGTTACATGGTTTGCTTCTTAGCAAAGAAATCCAACTGAATAATCGCAAGCAGAGTGCATCGGTGTCATCTTTTCAGGCTTATAACACCTCCACTGGTATTCTTCCTCTGCCTGTTAACTCCACATCTCAAGGCTATGTTGCTCAGAATACATCTTCCTTCAACACTTCAAGCCGTGGAATGAAGTGTAATTTCAATCGCACCACCACCAACAATCGTGGAAACTTCAGGCACAATAATAATTAGAGGTTCAATCATTTCCCTTGGGGCAATAATCAACGTTATAATCGTGGAGCTCGGTCTAATTTTTCATCCAACAGAAAGCTTTATTGTCAAATATGTCATCAACCTGACTATGAAGCATGCGATTGTCCTTATCGTATGGATCTTCACTACAATGGCAAGTCTTCTCAATCAGCTTTGGTTGCTAGTGCCTCTACTCCATCTCCTACATGGATTGTTGACTTCGTAGCTACATCTCACATGACCAACAACTATGCCAATCTTCATAATCCTGATGCTTACACAGGCCCTGGACAAGTGTATATTGGTGATGGCAAAGGTTTGCCTATCACTTATTCTGGCTCTTCTACTATTACTACTTCACATAGCAAGTTTGCACTCACGAATGTGTTATATGTGCCTGCTTTAAAACACAATCTACTCTATGCAAATCAATTCTTAATTGATAATCACTGTTCTATGCATCTTCATCCCTCTCACTTCACTGTGAATGATCTTTCTTCGGGGAGGATGCGATTTAAAGGTCCTGTCCAGCATGGTTTCTATCCACTTCATCACTATTCTCAAAATGATGATAAGCAGCAAGCACTCACTGCTACCACCAAAGCTTCAAGGAACTTTTGGCACAGTCAATTGGGTCACCTTTCAGCCAAGATTATCAATAAACTAGCTTCTAAGTCTTGTATCTCAATTGTACAGAATGTAAATAAATCCTTTTGCTCAGATTGTGCATTAGGAAAATGCTCTAGACTACCTTTTGCATCTACTACTTGTACCACGAGGAAACCACTAGAACTCATTCATACAGATGTTTGGGGCCCTTCTCCTATAGTATCTCATGGTGGTTTTAGGTATTATGTCATATTTGTGGATGCTTTTACAAGATACTGTTGGTTTTATCCTCTGAGGAACAAGTCTAATGTACTCTCCATCTTCATGCAATATAAATCCTTGGTTGAAAATGTTCTGTGTACAAAGATTATTGCTTTACGATATGATTCTGGTGGTGAATTCATGAGCATTCTCTTTTCTAATTTCTTGGCCAAGTATGGTATCAACATCAACTTTCTTGTCCACACACCCTGGAACAAAATGGGTGTTCATAACGTAAACACAAACATCTTGTGGAAACTGCACGGACCCTTCTGGCAGCATCTAAAGTTCCTCATCACTATTGGGTTGAAGCATTTGCAACTTCTATCTATCTTATCAGCAGGTTGCCTACTCTTACTCACTGTTCACCATGTGAGTCTCTATTCAAGAAGGTATTTTCTTATAACACACTGAAGGTTTTTGGCTGCCTTTGTTTTCCATGGCTGAAACCTTATTCCTCTTCAAAATTGGATCCCAAAAGTAAATCTTGTGTTTTCTTGGGCTACAGTCTCAATCATAAGGGGTACAAATGTCTTGATCCCATCACAGGGAGAATTTATATCTCTTAACATGTGCTCTTTAATAAGGGTACTTTTCCATTTCATCAACCTCATCCTCACTCTCCTATCCCTCACCATAATTATCCTATTTTATCTCCTGTCATACCATCAACCTTAACCTTTACCTTCAATCCTAATATGCCTTCCCCACCTATCCTACTAGTACCAACCCCATCCTCATCTCACTTTATACCTCAATTAACTTCCACTTCCTCACCAATTCCTTCCTCAGGTTCTTTACCAAGCAACCCTGTCATAACTCCAATTAACAATCACCCTATGCAAACTCGATCTAAGTCAGGTATCTACAAGCCTAAAGCTCTTACTGCCACTAAACATCATCTTCTCTCTCATTTGTCACTGGATTATATTCCTACAACCTATCTACAAGCACACCCATATTGGCGCCAGGCAATGCAGGAGGAGTTCAATGCTTTCCTCAATACTGGAACATGGTCTCTTGTTCCACATCATTCTTCTCAGAACATAGTAGGCTGCAAATGGGTTTTTCGCATCAAACGAAAACCTGATGGCTCGATAGATCGATACAAAGCCCGGTTGGTTGCCAAGGGCTTTCACCACTAGGAAGGCCTCGATTACACTGAAACGTTTAGCCCTGTGGCTAAACCTGTGACAATCTGAATCCTACTCACCATGGCTGCTCAATTTGATTGGTTTTTGAACCAACTCGATGTCAGCAATGCATTCTTGCATGACACTCTCTCTGAAACTATTTTTATGCAGCAGCTTCCTGGATTTGAAGACTCAACCAAGCCAACTCATGTGTGTCAACTTCATAAATCCTTATATGGTCTAAAACAGGCTCCTCAAGCCTGGTATGATAAGTTACATGCTGCTATTCATTCTATTGGCTTTGTTGGCTCTCCTAGTGACCATTCTCTCTTTGTCAAAAAGGACAAATCCTTGGTCTTTATTCTCGTGTATATGGATGACATTTTAGTCATTGGTCATTCATCCGTTGATTGTCAAACTGTGATCGAACAGCTCAACACTTTGTTCTCGATTAAGGATCTTGGTCATTTACACTATTTTCTTAGCCTTGAGGTAAAACGATCTTCTACTAGTATTTTCCTATCACAAACAAAATACATTATGGATTTGCTACTAAAGCCAAAATGGTTGGCGCCAAACCCTGTAGCACACCACTCAGCACTTCCAAACTCGATCATGATTCTTCTCCTCTTGATAATGCCTCCGAGTATAGGTCTTTGGTGGGTGCTCTTTAATACCTAACCTAGACAAGGCTAGATCTCAGTTTTGCTGTAAATCTTGTATGTCAGTTTTTGCATTCTCCCAAAGTGTCTCATTTCCAAGCTGTAAAGCGCATACTCAGGTATCTTAAGGGCACAATTGATCACGATCTCTGGTTTTCTAAATGCTCATCTCTTCCATCTCTTAAGGCCTTCTCCGATGCCAACTAGGCTAGTTGTGAGTTAGATAGGCGATCCACTGGAGGTTATTGCATTTTTCTGGGTAATTCTATCATTAGTTGGAGTGCTAAAAAGCAACCAACTGTTGCTCGTTCATTAATAGAGGCAGAGGATCGATCCCTTGCAAACACTGCTTCTGAAATCACTTGGATTTGTCAACTGCTCACTGATATTAGCTATTGTCTGCCTTGTTCTCCTCAACTTTGGTGTGACAATGTTTCAGCCATATCCCTTGCTAAGAATCATGTTTTTCATGTTCGGACAAAACATGTAGAGATTGATTATCACTACATACAAGAAAAGGTCATAGCCAAGCAAATCTCCCTTCATTTCACACAAGACCAAGTGGCTGATATATGTACCAAATCCTTGTCTAAAGCCAATTTTTTGTTTCTCAGAGACAAACTTCAGCTTCGAGTATCTTCGTTTCGTTTGCGGGGGGATATTGAGGGCAATATTGTAAATGCATCATCTAGGGATAATACTTCAGGTTAACGAAAATTGTTAGTTGTTATGATTTAGTTAGCCTACACAATTTGTATATATACTCATATTGTAATCTTATTCATTCAATGGAATGAAAATATCTTTTCTCAATACCCTCATCTTCTCTCACAAAATGTTTTTTGTCTTCTTTTGGCTATTAAAAAATTAATACAAAACGTTGATGTGACTTAACCGTAACCATTCAAATAGGAAGGGAGGGAAGGAGATGGAAACTAGGATGGAAGAGAATCCTACTCCGATAAAAATAGCATGGCTGGGATTGTGAGTGCTTCATAGATGGTATAGTCACTTCATGGTGCATGAGTATATATGATTATATATTTGCTTCTTGTCGCATAGCTAGGCTAATAGACACAGAGAGCGTTACAATTTAATCTTTACTTCAGGGTGCTAGTGTGAGAAAAACAGTTTCAGCCTTGTGATTTTAAAAGACAAAATTCGGTTTTTCTTCATTGTTTTTATTCGGACTTTAAATGAAATTAATTATGAAAATGTATCTTGTGATTTTTGTAATTGAGTAATTTTGAAAAATCATTTTATTTTACATACATTCTGCATGATCGCGTTAGTATCTTGCAAAGTTCGAGGAGACAGTGATTGACGGTCGCGTTAGTGTCGTGCCACTTCCACTCGAAGGCTGAAGAGAGATCGAGTAGCAAAGCGTAGAGACAAAACTACCTACTAGTATGCGTGTCTAGCTGATGAGTTTTGTAAGTCTTTCTGTACTCATTTCTCTTAGCGTTTGTCCTGACTTGGGAGCTCGAGAATTTTCCCAGTGGTGGGCTTTGCCTCGTTAATTCCTAAATCCTGTATGCACATTTTATTTATCATTTTAACTGCATATGAGTGATAATTTGATATGTATTGTGGATGTGAAAATTAAACTGAAAATTGAATTGGATTTTTAAGTTGGAACCTATTCACCCCCCTTCTAAATTAAATTAGTACCCATCGTAGAACTTTCATGTATTCCTCATCCCACCCCTTCTCATCCTCACTCTCTCCCCTTTCAGATGAAACCCAAAAGCCACTGTACTTTTCTCTCTAGAATATACAGTTGCTCTCTCTCTTAGTAAATGGGGTTTTGAGATGGGATTGGCGGGTTGAGCATTTTTTGAGCAAGTCCACAGATACTTGCTTTTTAAGCGAGTCCTCCTAGAATTTTTCCTTTTTTTTATTACATTAAATCTTTGTCATTTTTATTAAGGTTTAAGTTATTTTTATTAAATTCTCTACTAATTAATAAAACACTCATTGTCAACCAAAATTCTATGAAATTACCAGTTTAACCCTCTAATTAAAACAGAACATGAATAAGAAATATGAAACAGAAATGTAATTTCACACAACCAAATTTTGCTGTTTTTTTTTCAAAGTCTTACCTACATGTAATCCTAACATATCTCTAATTAAAAAAAAAAAAAAACTTCACACTCCCACATTCTTTACCACTCTCTTCCTCTCTCCTTCTATTTCAAAAACAAAAATAATTTTTTTTTCACTCACTTTGTGTGTGCCCATATGCTAGTTTTTATTAAATAAAGTAATAAAAAATAATTTTTGGTTAAAATAAATTTACCCTAAACCTTTTTCATTAAAGCCCCTTAAAATTAGAGCTTGAATCTGTAGAAATGTGCAGTATATGGTAGAGAGTTTATTCACTGTATTCATTATTTAAAAAAGCTTGAGCGATTGTACAAAATAATTAGAAATTAAATTTCAATTGTTGAATTGATGAAATTAAATATTAACAACTTATTGAAAAAATATTGACTACATAGCAAATGAAGATTGATGACAATAATGACACAGCACAAGCTAACAAGGGATACAAATGTAAACCATAGAAGAACAATGTTCTAGAATTCACCAGTGTATATGTCACATCCTGGCCCGGGCCCCCACCACATCCCGGGCTCGACTCCACCGTAGCACGATATTGTCTGTTTTGGGCCCTGACCACGCCCTTACGGTTTTGTTTCTGGGAACTCACATGAGAACTTCCCAGTGGGTCACCCATCATGGGATTGTTCTCGCGCGAACTCGCTTAACTTCGGAGTTCAGATGGAACCTGAAGCCAGTGAGCTCTCAAAAGGCCTCGTGTTAGGTAGAGATGAGAATCTACATATAAGGCTTACATGTTCCACTACCCTGGGCAATGTTGGATGTTACAATCCACCCCCCTTAGGGGCCCGACGTCCTCGTCGACACACTTCTGGCCAAGGATTGTCTCTGATACCAAATAGTCGCATCCCGGCCCGGGCCCCCACCACATCCCAGGCTCGACTCTACCGTAGCACGATATTGTCCACTTTGGGCCCCGACTACGCCCTCACAGTTTTGTTTCTAGGAACTCACACGAAAACTTCCCAGTAGGTCACCCATCATGGGATTGCTCTCACGCGAACTCGCTTAACTTCGGAGTTCCGATGGAACCCGTAGCCAGTGAGCTCTCAAAAAGCCTCGTGCTAGGTAGAGATGAGAATATACATATAAGGCTTACAAGATCCACTCCCCTAAACGATGTGGGATGTTATAGTATAGGAGAAATCTGAAAGGTGTATTTGATTAATTTTGAATGTGCAATAGAAGCCAAAAGGCTTAATAGACTTAAACTCAGCCCGAAGGAAGTTTAGTGGTCCTAGGGAAATTGAAATGACATAAATTGGACAAAAAACCAAAAGTCCGATTTTTATTACAAACTTTAAAACGATGTTTTGGATGTTTAAACGACCTCAGATGGCTAAAATACACCCTATGTGACAAAGAAACAGTGAGTTTGAAAAGGGATGTTGTGCTCTTTCCGGAAAGGTATTATGCGTCCAAAACGAAGCTCGAACGCCAAAATTTTAAATTCCCGCTGCGTCCTTTTTTCTTCCTTCGGTTCGTTTTGTCTTCAATCCACTCGATCATCTGTTCTACATCAATAATCACAATAATCAAATATTGACGACATAAATAATTGTTCATTTTAGTATACTTTCCAAAGAGCTTAACATCTAAAAAGCATAAGAGAAGAAGAAAAATAATGAGTGGTGATGTCAATGTATCTTCTTTGTTTTGTTGTACTCTATTTCATCCATGTATCTTCATTTATGATTCATAAAACAAAAGAGTTTTTTAATTTAATGAGCGTTAAAAAGAGAAGAAGTATGTATTCGTGAATTGTGATATATGTATATGAAATTAGTTATTTGTAGGACTGGGTAGCCATAATGAGTAACGGGTTTAGAGAACCATTATTATATTTTAATAGTTTCGAATTTTTCTCTTTCCTCCTATTAATAGTTTCGAATTGTTCTAATTCAAATTTAAAAAAAAAAAATGTCTAGAATTTATCTCAAAACATCCAACATCTTTTTTCACATAATTGAAAAAACAAAATTTTAAAAATATTTGTATACAATGTGATAAATATAAAAGTGTTGCAGTCATATTTAGAATAGAAATGTGATCGTGTAAATACTAGTAGATATGATAATGTATCTTATATTCCTATTAGGAGTAGATTACCTATTAAATGTTGTAATCCTAAAGGGAAAGGTTTTTACCTATCCTCTACTACTATAAATAAAGGCACAATTAGGTGAATCAAACACACCTCACAATTAAATCAATCTCTTTTCTCTCTAACCATAGCCGGCCCCCCTCTCTCTAAACCCTAGATCGTTCAATCAAATAAGTTTACAACACGTTATCAGCACGCTCTTGCTAGAAGCTGAGGAATTGACGCATCGTAGGAGGAGGCTATCATCCACCAAATTCAAAGGCTTATTTATTTTCTGCTAATTTGGTACGCTTAAAATAAAAGAAGATATTTGAAACCTCCACGAAGCATGAAAACATTCCCCATGATGCATGAACCCCTATATGTTTATATTTTCCTTTCGATATATATATATATATATATTGTATATGTTCATATATTTGTCAATATATATATATATATATATATATATATATGTTTGTTTCATGCACATAATTAAATTGTTATGTGGAATTTGTGAATCAAATTATATAAAATAAATTAGAAGCATATTTAGGGTTTCCTAAACCCTAAGGGATTTCAAAAAAAGAGAGAAAAGGGAATTGGACATGGTGTGGCACACCACTGCAGCATCACTATGGACATAGCAACCAGGCCACGACCTGGACTTCACCTCGGCAGGGCCTGAAGCCCCGAGCCTAAAATGCTGAAACTAGCCCTGTTTGGCTGAGTCCACTCTCCTACATGTCACAACCTTATGGTTGCTGGGCTTGTACAGCAGCAAAGAGCCTGCAACCCTGGCTTTCAGTCCACGTCAACAAGCCGCAAAGCTTGCTAGGCCTTGCAGCACCTTGGCTCGCCTTGCATGACAGCCAACCTATTATGGCTGGGCTTCCTCGTGCCAAACCCACGGCCAGCTCATGCTAGGCTTTGTCCCGTGCCCTCCCCTCAGTCCAAAATTGAAACCCAGCTGCGGCTGGGGTTTCTCCCTCACCCCGTGACCTGAAGTTCACACCCGAGGCCCTTTTTAGGCCATGCCTTTTACTCAAGGCACCCAACTCTTAGCTCAAATCATTAAGTTAAAGGCTCACCACCCTGATTATCCGATTAAGTCGATTTGACTGGATAACGCTGGAAAGTTTATGTCACAGACTTTTGACGATTATTGCATGTTAGTAGGGATTGATGTGGAACATCCTGTACCCCCCATGTTCACACCCAAAACATCCTAACAGAAGCTTTCATAAAGCGCATTCAATTGATAGCTCGGACTTTGGTTATGAGAACCAAACTGCCGGTATCTGCCTGGGGCTATGCAATATTGCAAGCAGCTATGTTGGTCCGCTTGAGGCCCACCGCTACTCAACTACATTCACCATTACAGTTGGTCACTAGATACGAGCCTGACGTCTCGCATTTACGGGTGTTTGGGTGCGTCATTTATGTGCCAATAGCGTCGCCGCTACGTACCAAAATGGGTCTTTAGAGAAAAATGGGAATCTATGTCGGTTATGATTCGCCATCAATTGTTCGCTACTTAGAACCCTTGACAGGAGATTTCTTTACCGCACGTTTTGAGGATTATCACTTTAATGAGATAGTTTACCCGTCGTTTGGGGGAGATAAGCATACTAACATTCCCGTAGAATGCCGCAAATTGTCGTGGTATGCTCCCACTATGTCTCATTTAGATTCCCGCACTGCACCAGTCTGAAATTGAGGTGCGACGAATTATAAATCTTCAGAGCATTACTCAAAGCATGCCAGATGCTTTTAATGATCTAGCAAATGTGACAAGATCACATATACCCGCTGCAAACACACCTGCAAGGATATATATACCCCGTGTACGTCAACAACCCGCCTGGGAAGGCATGACCGTCCCCCGAAGGTAGGGAGGCCGCACCTTCAATGAGGCAAGGTACATTGGTGACTAGCCAATCATCTGCTCCGACCCTGAAGCGTGACAGACCCCTTGGTTCAAAGGATTCACAACCCCGAAAGAGGAAAATGGCACTAACTAGTGACCCTAGTTTGAATCCGATCATCGCTCACTCATCCATTCCAACGTATGAGGTTATTCTAGATTACGGTGATGCTTTAGACGAAACATGCCAACCTCCCAAGAATCGTGAGATTTCGGTCCATTACGTAATATTAGATGAGGTTTGGAATAGGAATGAGATGATCGTCGACGATACATTTGCGTACTCAGTAGCTACTGACATCATGCGTAGCAATGACATTGAACCACGTTCCGTCGTGAATGCCGACGTATAACCGATTGGTTAAAATGGAAACAAACAATCTAGGTCGAACTCGATTCGCTTGCGAAACGTAAGGTGTTTGGACCTATCGTTCCTACACCACCACGCGTGAAGCCTGTTGGCTACAAGTGGGTTTTCGTGAGGAAGCGTAATGAGAATAATGAAATAGTGCGATACTGTTTGGGCCCAAAAATATTGTTTTGGGCCGAGTTATATCTGTTCCGGCCTAGTGTGGGATATGCCGAGGTTAGATTCATCCTCGACCCAGAAGTTGTAAACAGGTGTCATTAGAAGATATTCAGCCCATGGGACGAGCGGTCGAAGTGGGCCTTACCCTATCAGAAAGAGGAATGTGGACGAATCCTGTTATGAGAGGGAGTCTCGACAGGATCAGGATGCTGAGATTGAACACGGTTTGATAATGAGTTGTGTTCAAAGTCATAGTAGGAATATGATTGGTCGAGATAAAGATGGATTATGAGAAGGAGTTCTAATCCAGGAGTGAATGAGATTCAATACAGGTTGGCTGCTATAAATAGGGAGAGAAAACATCGAAACAAGCCTCTCCAATTCAACACACAACTGCCCTGCGCAATTTCTCTCAACAACCTTGAGATTTTTTCCTTTTATCTTTTCGCCGACACACCTTCAGTTTGGATAAACAGCACCGTGAAGGCAACCAGTGATATCTTCAGTCGGCATAAATAGCACTGTCATCGTAGAATCAGCCGATCTCGCAGCATCTTCAGTTGGCATAAACAGCACTGCGTCGAGGGCGACTGGTTATCTATCCAAGTCTCGGTCGAGAAGGATTTCCGAATCCTTGTTGGTCGAGGTCATCTCATCAGCCTTCTCGGTGAAGTGAGGTGTTACAGTCTACTGAGCTCGGCACATTGCATGCTGAGTTATTTTTTGATTGGATACTCTCAAGTGGGATTTAGAGTTCGGCATTTCGACGGTTGAACCTCGTTTATTATTAAGACTTATATTCGCTTTGAGTATTTGTGCCCTTACACTTTGGTGTCGATTCGGCGTGAGTTTACTTTGACGAATACCATCACTGTGACCGAATCCGACGACGACGATTTGTGAACTTCGTAAGAATAGTAGCCTTGTCTTCAGGTTCGAGAACCCAAGAGGCCGAGACGTGTTCCTTATTCGGTCGCAATCGCAAGATGCAGAAGTCAGCCGCGCATCCAACGCAACGTCAACACAGTTTACTCATCGGTCGAGCTCGGCCATCGAGTTGGCACGCCCCGCATTCAACTGAATGACGTAGTTAGCTCATAGATTACTCGGCATGCGCGCCACGTAGGCTTGGTAGTTTTTAGGGTCAATAGATACAAAGCACGCCTCGTAGCACAAGGCTTCTTTTAGCGTCATGGGATTGATTACGAGGAGACGTATTCCATCGTAATGGACGTTATAACATTATGTTACCTAATCAGTTTGGTAGTTTCCGAAAAACTGAATATGCAGCTTATGGACATGGTAATCACGTATCTCTATGGGGATCTAAATACAGAAATTTACATGAAAGTTCCAGAAGGACTTCCATGAAGGGAAATAATGAGATTTATGTGGGATTTCTAGTGACTACAATTCAAAATTTATATACATAAGCAACGGAAGCATGTTATCACATAATATCAAAGCTATAGTCATGCAAATCCCCTTCAAGAAACATAGGTTCATATATGATGCATCTAAGAAATTATTGAAGAACAAAGAGAAGGTGTAGTTTTATACCTCTTGATCTAGACTTGAGACCAATGATGGACCACCTCCAAGCTCTTTGTTCTTGGAACTCCTTGAGCCTAGCCTCCCTCCTTGCCTCATCCACTTTGCTAGAATGAGTGCTCCTTGGTTCTCCTTTAGTCTCCAAGGTTGAAGACCTCTAAAGATCCACACCCACTAGTGTAGCGAGATGGATGGAGGAATAACCAAAAGGGAGAGAAGATGATTTAGCTAAAATCTCCCCTATGGTGGCCGGCCTTTGTGTGTGAATTTAGAGAGAGAGACATTTCTTCTTTTGTGAAAACAACACACAAAAACCCTAATGAAACTTTTCACTAAAAGTTCCTTTTATATCTTAAAGAAACCTAGCCAACAACTTGACTTCCTCTCTCTCCCTTTCCCTTTATTTGGCCGGCCCCTTTAGTGTTGTTTGGGCTTTGGGCTTTTATTATTTCAAGTCATCCTATGTTTAAATAAAAGCCCAATGGGTTTGGGCTTAATGAGCCCATATTAACCCGAACTTTTCTTTAAGCCCAAAACGATCTTTTATCGCTTTTATGATTTCTTTAGACTTTCTAATTAATCACAACACTTAATTAATCCAATTAATTATTTCCATCATCCATTATTTGTCTCACTACAAGAGTGTATCGGTGTACAATCATTTTAGGTTCTAATTAGCAAGGCAGTGAGGTGATTGGCACCAATCCAATTGATTATATTTAATTCAATCACTTAGTGAATTAAAACTTACTTTTAATTTTCCTTCTTCTTTGACGACTACTTATTTAATCATCTAGAAGAACTCACAAGCCATGAGTGACATCTAACCATATATCATGGCTACCCAAGCTAATGTAGAATTTGTTCGGAGAACCTATTCAGTTGGAATTACAATGTAATTCGATCATTCTCTAAAAAAATACTTTCAATCACACTATTAGGGTATAGATATATTATGTCAAACCCCTAATGTGATTATTCTATGTTATATGATTCAATTGAGTCGTATAGGAACGCTTTCCTTTATTACGCCCGATACTTCGGCCAAAGATTCCCGAATCATATCTTAGAGTATTCAACCTCTCATAACGAGGATTAGAGATCCCTTGTTGCGCATTCACTTGCCTCCATGGCTAAGTGACTTAACCCCAACTATGCCGTGGACACCCGCGGATGGAATGACTTTGACATAATCAAAGATCAAGGACCTAACCACAAGACAACTATGATGCCTCAGGTCAAAGGACTACTTACATTATTCCAACCATTAGAGTTACTTGTTTGACATGTGAGTAGACCTTCATGCAAGTACTCTCGTTCGATTGTGTTCAGTGAACTCATTCCCTTAATGAGCACCTACATACCTGTCTTAGTGTCACTACATGAATGGGATGAGACTTTCCATCCTTTCAATTGAAGGGGACATAGTATGTACTGGTCTTTGCATTGTCAGTATCCCTCTGACAATCATATGACCAGGAACCTTTTTGGACATGATGGTTATGTGAAGAAGGTCTCTGTAGTCTAACATCATTAGATTACTTCTTACATCGATCCATTGTCCATGGATTCACTATTTAGGACATATATCGTTTATTGAGATAGTCCTAATTAGTATATTTGCCTTTTGATGTATAAGAGTCATCTATACACACATTCATTGTCCTGAAAGGTTTCTTCCAAATATTGACTTTCAGGGCATATTTCCAACATTCCATTGACTGGTTCAAATAGTTATAGACCACGAAATACTCTTTCAATTAGGTTGAAAAGGTCACTCTACGGATTGAAACAATCTGGGCGGATGTGGTATAACCGTCTGAGTGAATATTTGACAAGTCAGGGTTATGTGAACAACGAATTATGCCCATACGTGTTCATAAAGAAGTCACATTTCGAATTTGCAATCGTTACAGTTTATGTGGATGACATGAACCTTATTGGGACTCCTGCAGAGCTTGAGGAAATTGCTGCACACTTGAAATCAGAATTTGAGATGAAGGATCTTGGGAAAACTCGATATTGTCTCGGCCTGGAGATCGAGCATTGTTCGGATGGAATCCTAGTACATCAATCGAACTACACCCAAAAGGTGTTGTGTCATTTTAATGAGGATAAAGCGAAGCCTTCGAGTACACCTATGGTCGTTCGGACTCTAGATGCTAAACGATACCCTTTCCGTCCAAAGGAGGATGAGGAAGAGATTTTGGAACCTGAAGTTTTTTACGTGAGTGCAATTGGGGCTTTATTGTACTTAGCTCAGTGCACTAGACCTGACATCTTCTTCGCTATGAATCTTTTGGCAAGATACAACAATGCGCCTACACGCAGACACTGGAATGGTGTTAAAGACATTTTTCGCTACCTTACGGATTTGGGCTTGTTCTATACCCGCAAATCTCCGAGTGTTGCTGTCTTCTATGGTCATAGGATTGATTCTCTCGCCTTGTTGGTTACGCAGATGCTGGATATCTGTCTGACCCACATAGAGCACGTTCTCAAACGGGTTATGTCTTTACTGTTGGAGACACCGCTATATCTTGGAGGTCTACCAATCAAACGCTAGTTACGACTTCGTCTAACCATACTGAGATTTTCTCCCTGCATGAAGCATCACATGAGTGTTTTTGGCTGAGAGAAGTTATGGGACATATTCGAAGCACTAGTGGTCTTACATCAGTCGTTGATCTTCTTACGACGATCTTTAAAGACAATG
The DNA here is from genome assembly GCA_035220775.1 of Malus fusca. NCBI lineage: Eukaryota > Viridiplantae > Streptophyta > Magnoliopsida > Rosales > Rosaceae > Malus > Malus fusca. Next base: position 21,261,321 of record CM069065.1, on the reverse strand, counting down.
CGGCATGTATCGAGCAGTTGAAGAATGGATACATCAAGGGAGACAACACCTAGCACATATCGCTGAAGTTCTTTTACTCACACCAGCAACAACATCAGAACATTGAAGTCAAGCAAATCCATTCCCAGGACAACCTGGCCGATCTCTTCACTAAGTCATTGCCCAAGTCTACTTTTCAAAAGCTCGTCCAAGGAAGTATGCGTAAATTATATGAGTTGAATCGCTTGTAGTTCTCTTATTTAGAAGTTATGTCTAACTCAGGGGGAGTATCTAGAAACATACTCACATGATCTTAATGTACTCTTTTTCCTACGATTAGGAGCATTTTTCCCACTAGGTTTTTGCTACCTAACAAGGTTTGAATGAGGCACATATCCTAGGATGATCATACTCCGTTGAGTTCACTACTTTCGTCCAGTTTGACATTTGTTTTAGACATTATGCATACTTTTCACTTTTCTCCTTAGTCTATGGGTTTTTCCCATGCCTTGGGTTTTACCATAGCGAGGTTTTGTGAGTTTTACTACAAATGCATACTTCACTTAAATTTGAGACTCGTGATCACCCGTTGTGCCGATGACTTCATCAACTATTCTACTTTATCTGCTGAAGATCTGGTGCGATGGTTTGTTGAGTATTTACACACTTAGGCCCTGTTTGGCAGATCAGATAGAGGATCGGATAGGACTAGTTATACGGACGCGGGTGTTTGGCGCTCAATCGTACTAAATAAGCGCCGGATTAATTTAACCGGTTTGCTTATCTAAGAGGGTATATGCCGGATTAATAAACCCAACCAAAAGGCTCGGATTATTAGTCGGTCCTCTCGCGAACTCGACCCTCTCTCTCTCGCCTTCTCTCGGCGTCGTCGTCGTCCTCCCCGTCGCCTTCCTCGTCGCCTTCCTCGTCGTCCTCTCCTTGTGGCCTTCCTCGTCACCTTCCCCGTCGCCTTCTCCGTCGCCTTCCTCGTTGCCTTCCTCGTCGTCGTTCTCTCGGCGTCGTCGTCTTCCTCTCGCCTTCCCCGTCACCTCCCTCGTCGTCATTCTCTCGGCGTCGTCGTCCTCTCGGCATCGTCATCGTCCTCTCATCCACTCGCCGTCCTCCCCTGCAATTGGGTCTTGCAAAGAAACATGGTGCGGCAGAGAGATGATTTCAATTTGGGATTCTTCTGCAGTCGGGAAAGAATAAGGGAGAGAGAGGGAGGGAATTTGGGGTGTGCGGCAGAGAGATCTGGGAAAAAAGTGATGGTTTCAATTCTTTTTTTTTTATTTATTTTAAGTTTTGATTATGCAGTTGGGAAAAAAGGTCAACTTTTTGGTGACATTCTAAAGCATTACTCACAAAGAGGGCGATATCTGCTCGCAGAGACCGGAAAAATTATTTGGGATTATGCAGTCAGGGAAGAAGAAGAAGGGAGAGAGAGGGAGGGAGTTTGGGGGTGCAGAGACAACTGGGAACAAAAAGCTGATTTAAGTTTTTTTTTTTTTTTTTTTTTTTAAGTTTAATTTTATTTTAAGTTTGATTTCTCCTATCTGGTATAACCAAACACAGTATAAATAATACGGTCATTAGTCCGATACTGCACCAAACGCCCGACTAATTTAGTCAGTACTATCCGGTGGCTATTTATCCTATCCGACAGAAATAGTCAGTACAGTCCGAGCTGCCAAACGAGGCCTTAAGGGGGAGTGTTGCAGTCATATTTAGAATATGAATGTGATTGTGTAAATCCTAGTAGATATGAGAATGTATCTTATATTTCTATTAAGAGTAGACTACCTATTAAATATTGTAATCCTAAAGGGAAAATTTTTTACCTATCCTACTACTATAAGTAAAGGCACAATGAGGTGAATCAAACACACATCGCAATTAAATCAATCTATTTTCTCTTTAACCATAGCCGGCCCCCTCTCTCTCTAAACCCTAGATCATTCAATCAAATAGGCCAACAACAAAAAGGACTCTCCCATCTCCATTACATAAAAATATCTCATAAAAATTAACCTAAACTATCTCTAGGGGCGCTTAACGTCCATAATAACGAGAAATTTTTCATTGTAACAGGAACACGGATGGTACATCATGTGTTTTTATGTAAGTGGTGGGAAATTTTATTTTTTAAGTTATTAACTTTTTACCACACATATCTCACTATTTGTATAATAATCATCTCGTGTTTAGATCACACTAAAAAATCTCTTCATAATAATAAGAGGCATTTCCAGCGTGCAAAAGCATGTGCAATAAGACTTAGTTTAATATGATTTCTTGTTTAAGTAATTAAGTAAAAATATGGGTGTGCTATTCACACGTCTTTTTTCACTTCTCACACATTCTTTGCTAATTTTTGTCATTTGATATTCTTCAATTCATTCAATCTAAAAATAAAAAATTAGAAGAATGTGTAAAAAGTAAAAAATGTGCATGAATAGCACACCCCTAGTTTGAGTAATCACGTGACCGGTAAGGATATGTAGGGGTGGGTTCAAAAAACCGAAAATCGAAAAAAACCGAAAACCGAATTGAACCGAAACTGAAAAAACCGAACCGAACGAAAAAATCGAACCGAATTGAAAAAAACTGAACCGAACCGAATTCTTTTGGTTCGGTTCGGTTTTAGTGATCTAGAAACCGAACCGAACCGAACCGAACCGAATTAATTAAATTAATTTTTTTATTTAATTATTTGTTTTGGGTATTATTTTCTAAACCCAATTTGTAAGTTAAAATGTGCTAAACCCAATATGTTGCCAAACTTTAAGCTCAAAATATTAAAAAAATGCCTATAAAAACTCTAAACCCTAACCTATTATTTCTCCCCCATATAAGGTTCCGGAACGAAACTTCCTCCTGAAGTACCTACATCCATCTCCATAGCACTGTCTACTTCTGCCCCAGCTTTCTTTTCCAAATCAACTCTCATATAACATGTAACAGAATCCATAAACATTTATTTCGGGTAGATTACTTGGGTAATTTGTGATGGAAAATAATCCAACACACACTAAATAAATCCACCCACGCATTACTTTTACTAATCAAGTTGTCAACATGCAATTACAAGCAAACAACCCTGATCTTTGAACAACATCATACAATTTAACTTTTCTAAGTCATTTGTACGATTTTTGTGTTGTGAAGTTGTTAGTTTGGACTTTGGAAGACTTGATTGATGATTTTAGTTCAACTTTAAATGTTTATTTTCATTGTCTATGATTCTAGTTAGAATGCTTATGTTATGATTGTGTTGGATATGTTAAAATTTAAAATTTCAATGTTTTTCTTTTTTTTTGAAAAAAAAAACAAAAAACCGAAATCAAACCGGAAAAACCGAACCGAAAAAAAAAATGAATAGAACCAAACTGAACTGAAAATTTGGTTTGATTTCGATTTTGGCAAAAAACCGAACTGATTTAAACCGAACGCACCCCTAAGGATATGTGAGACGGGACTTGGAAACTTAGAATGCTACACCGAATTGTCGTCGTTTGTTAGCCTGTGTTATGGGGCCAAAAAGGGGTCGTCGTTTGGATCCGAACATTTCCGGAGACAAAACCAGAAAGAGAAAGAAATAATTCTCCGGAGTTTGGAGTGGAGACTGAGCGATGTACTTGAAGAAGCCGCTATGGAGCGAGGGAATAACACCGAAGGGCTCGTCGGGATCTGAACAAGAACCGCCATCCACCGCCGTCGGCGATCTGGTCAACTCGTTGACCCAGCAAAGAGTGTACCGCGAGGTCACTCTCGCGCTCCGCAGCGGGCTGCGCGACGTTCGCGCCGAGTTCTCGTTCCTCCGTGTCCGCGGCCTCCGCGGTCTCCTTAAGTTCCTCCGATCGGTCGCCGAGACCGACTCCACCATCAACCTCTTCTCTCAGACCCAATCGCTCCCCGAGCTTCAAGGTAACCAGAAAGTTACAAACATCGTAATTTCTGTTTAATCTTCTGATTATTGAAATTGATTTAATTATTGTTTTACAGTGGTGCCGGTGCTGTTTCAGCACTCGCTGAAAGATTCGGGCGATGAGATCGTTCGGAATTTGGATCACATTTTCGGCGTCGAGCCGCTGAAAATCACGAGCCCTTCAACGGATTCCGAGGTCTCGCTCGCGCTTAGGGTTTTGGAGGGTTGCTGCCTGCTTCATCCGGACAGCGCGGTCTTGGCTCACCAGCACAAAGCCATTCAGGTACTCAATGTAGCCACAAAGCTTAACCAAAATCTGTGGAGGTTGGATTTCTGAGATGAAAATGTAGTTTCTGTAATTGTTTTTTGTGTAGGTGTTGATGAATATATTACCAACTCGCGGCGTGATTGAGCAAGGAGCTTGTTTGGATGCTTTGATTTCTATTATGTTGGATTCATCAGCTAATCAAATGGTAAAGCTTCAAACTTCAATTTTGGTTCAATTTTATTGTGCTTGGTTTCGGAGTGGTGATGGGGCTTTATGCTTCGATTGTCTTTGTTTTTGTGTAATGCGCAGGAATTTGAGGCTTTTCATGGTATTGAGGAAGTTGCGGAGCTCATAAGGGATAAGCAAGTTGATGAGAATCTCAGGTTTTGATTTATTTTCTCTTGTGCTTGCTTTATTTTTTCTTATGTTAATTTCAAGTGCACAATATCGGGAATTATGATGTTGAGATGGTGTTCTCATTGTCCTGAATTGGGATTTGAAGCTCTATCTGCTTAGTGTAGTTTTTGGAGGGTAAAGTCTTTTGAATGAGTAGTCCTCTTGATAAATTCTGAGGTGATTGGCAAAAATAGGTGTGTGGTAGCCAGACATTTGTTGTGTCCTGTGCGTGCTAGTTCTTCATCATAATCCTTGCATCTTAATCATGAGTTATGCCATTTTTCGGCTTGCATTGGACGAGTCTTGATAAAATCCTGTCTTTCCTTACCTTCTAGTTTTAAGTTGAGCTACGTCCTGTTGCTCATTTTCATGTTTGTCAATTGAGTAACGAGGCCGTTTTTCATTGCTAATATAATGCACACTGAAGAAAAACGCCTGTTGCATTTGTTTAGGTTGAAATGTGGAGAGTTCTTGCTGCTGCTCATTGGTCACGTAAATGGGAGGGATAGGCCACCCTTGGCAACTGTACATGAGGACATAAGGCGGCTTTTGGGTGAGAAATCTGCTTCCTTGATATGGGCAGCCAGTCAGTTTGGTTCGACTCTTGATCCGGAGCAGAGACTAACTGCACTTCACATCCAAGCTCGGCGTGTGATAGAGTCCTTAGACTTGTACTGAGTCTGAAAGTAGAACGCACCCTAGGAATTTCCGTTTGTTTTTCAGTGAAATCACAGTTAATCTGTAACCATGTTTTTGTCCATTTGCTTGTCTATTAGTTTACAGTGGTTGATTTTCAAGAATGTTAAAAAAAATGAGTTGGAAGAAAATGTGTTTCATAAACGAAACAAGTGTAGGGCTGTAAATCGGCTCGAAACATTTCGAGCTCAACTTGTTTTTTTCTCGTTCCAGCTGGGTTTGTATATCAGGCTTGCTAGGAAACGCAAAAGGGGAGTCATTGGATGGCGTGGAGTAAAATGTCGAAAGGGAAGGCATTTGGAGGGCTAGGTTTTAGGGAAATTATCTCTTTTAACTTAGCCATGTTAGCAAAATTTGGGTGGCGTATTATTTGTAATCCAGATTCTATCCTTGCTAAAGTTCTCGGGGCGAAATATTATCCTTCCTCTTCTTTTTTGGAGGCACCTATGGGAAGAGGTACTTCGTGGGGGTGGAAAGGGATCCTGTAGGGTTGGAAAATATTGAAGGGAGGGCTCCGATGGCGGGTTGGAAATGGTGGGACTATACGGATTGCTACTGACCCATGGATGCCAACCCGACGGACCTTCCTTCCCCCTTCCCGATCCGTGTATATGCCACAAATGGTTGGGGAGTTGGTGGGCGCGGGTGGTGTATGGAAAAAGGATATAATTAACAGGTGTTTTATTGAGGAGGAGGCCCGTGTTATCTTAAGCATGCCTCTTAGCAAATTTGGGTGTCCGGATCAAATCATTTGGCACTACACACGAAATGGCCTATACTCTGTTAAATCGGGTTATAGGATTGCTCAGGAGATGAATCAGAATGGAGAGCTTGGGCGGAAGAGTGTGGGACAGTCAAGTGGGGAGCATATTAGGGATCCTGTTTGGGCGGATTTATGGAAGCTCCAGGTTCCTCCAAAGCTTAGGCATTTTATTTGGAAGAGTTGTAAAAATATCCTTGCTGTTCGAATGAATTTGCTACGACGTGGAGTTCGTTTAGAGACAAATTGTCCATACTGTGGGAATGAGGGAGAGACACAGGTACACCTCTTTTTTAAATGCCCATATGCTCGGGTCTTTTGGTTTGGTTCTCCTTCACAATTGGATGTGGTATCAGTGGAAGGGGAAGATTTCCTGGAATGTTGGAAGTGGCTGTGCAGAAAATATGGTTTGGAAGTGGAGGGGGTTCAGTTAATGCGTTGGGTTGTATGAGGGTTGTGGAGGATATGGAAGTGTAGGAATCAAATGGTTTTTGAGAAGACTATGGTGGAGCCAAATGTTGCTTTGGAACTATTGCAGCGGCACTGGGGGGAGCTTGACGTTTTGACCGAGAGCACCCACGGCCTGCAAGTCGTTCACGTCAGGTTGGGGGTGAGGGGACTCCGGGGGCATGGGTGAAGCCTCCTTTTCAGACAATTAAAGTGAATTGTGATGGTGCTTGGTCACTTGGTGTAAGCAAACGGGAAGGGGAGGTTATGGATGGGTTACTAGAGATTTTACTGGGATTTTTAAAGGAGCCGGTGGAGTGGGGAAGGTGTTTTGTGAGTTTAGTTTGATGGCGGAAGCAGAAGCAGTGCGTGTAGGTTTGTCGGCGTGTGTGGAAAAAGGCTATGGCTTAGTCCAACTAGAGACAGATTCAAAGGTTTTGGTGGACATGTTAACGGGTGTATTACAACCGGAGGCATCTATGGAGGCTGTCTTTAATAATATTATTCTCTTTGAAAAAAAAAAAAAAAAAAGCTTTTGGTATTTTAGGCTCATAAATCCAAATATTACATTCATTTTCTTAAAATCCAATGTCTTGGAGCCGAGCAAACTGAAGTTCGAGCTTCTCTGCAAAATCAATTCATTCAAGCCAAACAAAGCTTTGAGTTCTGATTAAAAACGAGCGAAACCAAGCCTTGAGCTTGAATTATTCATTTGAACCAAACTTGAAAATAGGTCTACGAGCTTATTCGAGCCTATGTTTAGCCTTATAGTCCTGCAAAAAATTATATTTTAATGAACAGTGCCAAACCATATTTTATACTATCTTCACCCGAGGGGGCCAAAGAGTCATTGGCCACACATAGTTTTTTGACAAAAAACTTATCTCCAACTGAGGGGTCCAAAGGGGCATAGGCCACACATAAATTCCTCAATAATTTATTATTTTAATTGAATTAACATTGTTTTGATCTTCCATTGCAATTCGTCTTGAGTTAGAAAATGGTCCATTGAAACACCCTTTTGCCCTTTGGCCGGGTCGGTTGGAGATGGCCTTAGTACTCGGCTTATCTTGTTTACTCCCCTATTTGAGCCAAAACAATAACTTAAATTTGAAATTTTTTTACGATATTCTTATTTGGTTGGTTATAACATTAGCGGCGTTGAGCCACTTAGTATTACGGTTTAGTGGTGTTTTTTTTTCACTTGTAAGTGAAAGGTGTTAGGTTAGATTCTCACCAAATGCGAATTTAAACCATATTATTGCTAGCCCATTGTGAGGTTTAGCCCACTCCCCTCATCCCCTTAATGTAGATAATATTGTTTGTTCCAAAAAAAAAAAAAACCATTAGCGGTGTTGAGCACGGACATTTTGAAAAATTAGAACAAAAATAATAAAAACAACCAAACGCCAACATATCTCTTATTAACTTGAATGTGAGTCGATTCCGAAAGTCCATGGAGTGTCCCACCTTAACAGCCTCTTCTTAGCATTTCTCTTCAATTGAAGACACCTCGATCAATCTCTATTATGATTGTTTTGGTGGCCAATTTCCAACTTTATCTCATCAAGAATGACTTTAATCTCATCGACAACGACTTTAACAGTGTAGAAAATATATCTCAATTCACTACTTACAACAATCTCAATAATAAATTTTTTTGATTGGCTGGAACTGGAAGCAGTTAAAAACGGCCTGTCTGGTAACGTATTACAAATGGTTTTTGAAGAACCGTTTTGTAAAACGAAAATGACGAATAGGATTTGCAATTTTATGATCTAAGAACGCGTTTGGTAGTTTAATATGAGAAAGATTTTTTTTGAGAAGAAAAACATTGAAAACGAGCTGGGTACCAAATGTAACAAAATATATAATAAATTTGTGTTTGACAGTAATGGTGATGGAAATGGTGGTGGTGGTGGTAGGGATCATGATTGAGACGAGAGTGGTGTTGGTAGCAATGATGGTTGTAGTAGTGATATTAATGGAGACAATAGTGATGTTAGTAGCGGAAGATATAGGTCGTGGCAATAGTAGGGCAGAGGGCGGTGATGGAGGAAGTGAAAGTGGTGGTTGCCGCGACGGCTGCGATGGTGGCAGAGGATGGTTGTGTTAACAATGGTTGTAAGGGATGGTTGTGAAAATGTTGGTTGAGAGGTGAGAATGATAGTGACGGAGGTGGCGGTGGCCATGGTGAGGATAATGAGGTGGAGAATGTGTGGTGGGAGGTGGTGGTGGTGATGGTGGCCATTGTGTAAGCGGAGGTGCAAGTGGTGGTGGTTATGGTGATATGGTGGCAGTAAGTCAGTTGTGTCGATAGTGAGACGGTAGAGGCGGCAGAGAAGAATATGGTGTTGATGACGGTGGTGGAGGGAGGTGGTGGTATCAAAGATGGTGGTGGTGGTGGTATGGGGACAATAGTGGTGGTATACATGATTTTATCTTTTATTAAAGGGTACTATTATGAAATTTTTTATTTGAACTCATATTACCTCTTTCTATGCTCAACTTACTCTTTAATTAAACTATCAACACGCTTGACCTCTCAATTGTGCGAACAGACTTGAGAATCGATGGCTTGGTGAGCCTCTACTCCCACCCCGGGTATAAGAACTACTATTTGTGAGCAAAGGAATTGTGCTAGCCGGGTTTATTGACGAACAATACTTGGCTACTCAAAGGATGAGTAGGAACTGCTATTCAAAATTGTTTGTTACCAATTTATAGAACTTTGTGTTTATGATCCGAACTATTCATATTATAAATCACCTTATAAAGATCCTCTCTGCAAAAATCAATTAAAACTAAGGTTGTTTAGTCATCGAACTGTATAAAAACAAATGAACGGAATTGGTAAAAGCATTACAAACCGTCTGTATATTTGCTAGAATACATTGACTAAACAATCTTAGTTTTAATTCATTTTTTGCAAAGATGATCTTTACAGTGTGATTGGTAATATGAACGGTTTTGATTATATGCACAAAGCTTTGTGATTCATATACTAAAAGTTTTGAATAGGAGTTTCTACTCATCTTTAAGTAGCCAAGTATTGTTCTTTATTGACACCCAAAACCAACCATTCCAAAAGGTTCTTACAGCAGGAGATGTGTTTGTTTTCCCAAAGGCTTTGCTTCATTTTTTTTCAGAATGCTAGGTACGATTTCACCACTATTTTCTCAATTTTCAATAGCTAGGATCCAGTGATTGTGGGAATTTTTTATGCCATGTTTCAGTTTGATCAGGATATGATTAAGAGGATGACAAGGGGGTTTCTCACTTATCACATTGGAAATCTCACTCTTAACAAGCAGCAATTCAAAAAGTTAAATCCTACCATTTGAAGATAAAAATCCTCACATCTTTCGTTAAGCCTGTGATAAGAGCATATTTATGCGACTTAGTTAACATGTTTTCTTGCACTTACTTAGTTAGTTATTGCTTATAAGAGTGTTTTAGGCTATTATCGTGTGTTTGTAGGTCCTAATGGCAAAGTTGGCAAGAAAGTGCAATTTGGAGCAATTTGTGGCCACGATTGGATAGCTTATGCATGGAGCAAGATGGATGGACGAATTTGAAGTCAAAAGAGGCTAGAAACACTCACCCACTACACCCATTACATCCACTCATTACCATAGCCCACTACACCCATTACATCCACTCACTACATTCACCCACTACACCCATTACATCCACTCATTACAACACTCACCCACTACACCCATTACATCCACTCATTACCACAACCCACTACACCCATTACATCCACTCATTACCACAACATACACTATCCTCTCCCTAGCCTATAAATACATCCACCATTCCCCTTCCTAAAGGATTCCATCTCCATCCAAAGACACTACATTTTCACATCTCACAACTCCATACACTTACACTTTCATCCCTTGTCGTGACCTCCATTTAGCCACTCCCCTTTCTTGTGCCGCAACAAGGTGGTGAAAAAGAAGGTCCTTGGCGTTACAAGCTTGAAGATTGGAGCGTTTTAGGTGTACTTCATTCTTGTTTTCAATGTCTACTTTGTTATTTTCTGATTTTGTTGCAACTATGGGTGGCTAAACCCCTATTTAGTTAGGGGGAATTTTGAAGCCAGGAACATGCTTGAGATATGAATTGATTTCTTCCAATTGTGATTTGATAAGTTGTGATTGCAATTCAATTATCTATTTTATTCATAACTGATTCTTGTATGTTTATTAAGGATGCATACTTAGTTTTCATGCATGAATTAGATGCTAGAATATAAATGAGTTTCACCTAATCGTTACAAGTTTATATTCATGAGTAGTGAAGGTTGTTTATCACAATCGTGTTAATTGAATTCTTGGCAAATGTATCATGCATTCATAGTTATAATTGCCTCGTCAACACTTATGATTTTCATTGCACGTAATGATCTCTGATTGTATCTCTATTATGCATTCATATAGGGGACTTTTAGAGAATGATTTGGGTTGTTGCATGCATTCATCCAACTCAATGAGTAAAGGAAAATCTGAGGGTTAATTTGTGCATCACGGTTAATCTGGGGTGTTGAGTATCATAGTTTATTGAAAAGCAATTGGAAATCAATTCATGTACAAGTGTGTCATGTGTGAAGAACGGACCTCTAACTAATCCATCCATCATTTTATTTCTCAAATTCATTTTATAATATGCCTAGTTTTATAACTTGCTTGTTTATTTCAAATTCATCCAAATCAAAACCCCCATTTTACTTTCTTGTTCCAAAGTGTTTAAAATCTGTTTTGTTTTTATGTTTTTGAGTCAGTTTAGAGGTTTTAGCAAGCCCTCCTAATCCCCGGTTTAGAACGATCCCTACTTGCATATATACTACAATTTGACAACAAGAGGGTTTAATTTGAGTGCTTAACTTTCATCGCATCAGCCTGTTAAAGAACGTAGGATCAAAATTGCTTGATGAGGGTTTGATGATAGGATAAAGATTGCGTGATAGTAGGATTTGCTTATTGGGTGTGGGTTTATTGATAAATTTTAGTTTTATTGTTAATTTCATCTTGTACATGATAATAATTATGCAATCAAAGTTGAAGTTGGGTGTAGATTGAGATTGTATGGGTTCAAATAAAATTTTCCTACCGTTATTAGCACCCCAAAAATCTCATTCAGCACACCTCATAAGCGTATTTTTCTTTCTAATTATAGATAATTTGGAGTGCAAAATCTGAATTTTAAAGTGCCAATAACAATTCCCTTATTGGGGCTAGTGGCTTTAGAAGGACAATTTCTAGACGAATTGGGGCTGGTGGCGTACCAAGGAATCATTATGGAGATTGGTTGGGAGGCTTTGCTGTCAATTTGGGGCAAGGTCAGGTTATTGATGCTTAGTTATGGAGTTTATATTTTGGTTTGCAGTTTTTTTGGATAAGGGTTTTACTGATCTTGTCATTGAGATGGATTGTAAGTATGTTGTTATGTTGGTAAAGCAAACTCCTATGGATAACTTTTATCATCTTGACACAATTATACAAAGCTGCAGATTGATGATGATGAGACAATTGAGGAGATGTGAGTTGAAACACATTTACAGGGAGAAGAATTAGGTGGCAGATCAGTTGGTAAATTGGCGTTCATGTGTTTGATAAACCTCCTGCTAGGATTTGATCATCGCTCATGGATGATACTGATTGAGTCTCTCGAAGTCGCTTTGTTTCTTATGATGTTTTAAGCTAGCTTTAGGTTGTATTCCCTGTTTCTTTACAAAAAATAATAACAATAATAATAATAATAAACAATTCCTTATTAAACCTCTAACTATGTTTTTATAATGTATCTTTTATTTTTATTATTTTGAAAATATTTTTGAGAAACTGAGGAAATTCTACATAACTTAGTCTAAATATTGTTTTTTGAATTTATTTTTATAAAACTGTCTTATAAAATTCATTTTTCATCTATTTCCATATCTATGAAACAAAAAATTGTTTTGCAAAATGATAACGACCAAGACCTAAGATTCCCCTAAAACCTAAACTCTAAGAGGAAATTGTTGTAATGATCCCTCAATTTTAACCCAATTAGAGCAATGGTCCCTCAACTTTATTTCCTTGACCATTAGTCCCTCAACTTTATTTATCACGGTTAGTGATAATGATGAGGGGTAGTTTGGTTTTCTCATCACGATCTAATCACTCCTGGCCTGTATTTATATGCTGAGCTAATTAATTACACTCGATGAACTATATCAAGTTTTCATCAGACCCTTCATCTCTCGGTTAGAATGTGAGCACATAGGTGTATTTTGGGACAGATGTTTGAGTTCAAATTCGTTTAAAAAAGTTTTATGAAAAGAGGATTAATTGTCTTAATTTATACTAGCATTTGCCTACACACTTTGTGTGCATTAACACATTTTTTTAGAAAATGAGAAGGAGATAGGGAGAGAGAGAACTTGAGAGGAGTGGGAGGTTTTTGTTTTTGGTTCTTTTATTTTTTTATTTTTTTAATATTGGAGGTATTTTAACATCATATATAGGTGAGGTTTCAATAAAAAACAGTAAAATTTGGACCTATGAAATTACATTATTCAATTTTTTGTGTGATAGAAGACTAATTTGTCTTTTCATTTTTTGTTTTTGGTTGACAAAGAGAGTTTCATTAATTAGTAGAGATGGCTTTGGACTTGATTAGGTTATGAATGTGATTGTGTGAATCATAGTAATTTTTTATGGGGTTCTACGGTAGAACCCCATAAAAATTTACTATGATTTACACAATCTAATCACTCATGGCCTGTATATGGTAGAACTTCTACCATATATTTTTTAGATAGTATCATGTTTAAGTTAATACCTATTGGGTAACAAATTTACTATCCATTGGAGAACTTTTTCCTTTCTTCTTCTGCCTCACCTTAATGAAAAATTTAGGAAAATGATTCTCACACACATGCTTTCTTCTTCTACACATTTTTATGTATATATGTCCGTTAATTCACCTTTGATTCATTTATTTAACAATTATAAATAAATATTGGATGTAGATAGAGAAAAGAAAAGGTATGGAAATCACTTTCCAAAATTTATGAATCCCTCACTCATTCTGAGGGTCGTAATATCGAAAGTTTAGGTCCCCGTTTTTGTGGATTGATTCGAAGAAAGAGGATGACGAGAAATATATCATTTTAGACCCAAACAAAAGTTGGCCAAAGTAGAATGCATCAGAATTTTCTAAGATAAGGAAAGCGTGTTGGGCCCTTCCTAGTCCACAATCCTAGCTCCACTACTGATGAAATTGAAATAAAATAATAAGTAAATGTATGAGATTGAAATGTTTTAAAGATGTTGTATGAGGATGCAATTGAACACAAACCTAAAGGGATGAAAAGTAATTCACCCTAATATAAAATACCAAAACAATTGCTTAGTGTATAAGAGGTCACACCTGCTAACTTTAGTTGGAAAGAGAAAGAGTTAATTTTGTTGGTGTTAAAGAACAATGTTTGAGTTAAAATTTCAACCTTGGAAAGGTTGGGAAGTATCTGGAACAAACAACGGATGTGAAACGGAAAGTTCGATTTTTGTTACAAAACTTTAAATGCGTTTTTGGACTAGTAAACGATCTCGGATGGCTAAAATCCATCGTGCATCATAGAAAAGTGATGATTATTGCTCGTGGCGTCGTTTCCTTTCCTAAAAGGTATCGCGGGCCCAATTCGGAGCTCGGCTGACAAAGTCACAAATTCCAGGTACGTCCTTTTTCCATATTAAAATGTTGATTGGTTAAACATTTTATTAGGGATTAATTAATTAATTTTTGAACTTTCAGATTATTTCAAACAGTTGTGGCTGTTTGAATTTGAATCAAATAGTTACACCTATTGTGAAACGGCATCTTACTGCTTATATATTTCTAACGTATGCTTGCATCAAATACGTCAATTTGCATACTCATTCATACATACTTCCTAAGAGAGAAACACACAGAAGTTCGCCTGAATCAAAGTTTCAGTGTTGAAATTTTGATCATACATAGTTGAATCCTGGTGGAGTAGACGCCTAAAAAACTACAAGCATTGAGTATGAGCGAAATTCTGATTCAAGGACATTGCAAATCCACAAGCTTCTATCTGCAAAATCCGTTAGTTCATTGCATTTTGTAATTTTATTTTTTGTGATTATATACATATCTATTTCGTAAGTATAGTTACTTGTATCATAAATTAACTTTCCATTAATTTAATTGATTCTAATTGTTGGTCCACCAACAATCTGTTGTGGGCGTCAGTGGGGCTTAGAATCCTCATACTGAGAAGCCAGAGAAGTTCATGGGTGTTGACTTCAAGAGATGGCTTTCTTGGTTCTAAAGAAGATTTCCCTGACTGAAGGGGTTGAATAAAGTTTGAGGGAAAACTCTAAGGTTGCAGAAAGATGGTTCTATGTTTCTCCCTCTCAAGTTTGAATTCCCTTTGTGTTAAGATGTTCTTGGATCATCCTTTAATGGCTTCTGACTCCCCTTTTTGCAGGTGAATGACTCATTGCTAGGGTTCCTAAGGAATCTCTAATTGTGGCTTGGCCTTTCCTCCGTTTTCTTCTGACCTAACTGCAACACTCCCTTTTGGTGTAAGACAGCTAACCACAGTTGTTCACGTGAAGACTGAGCTGCTGCTCCTTCCTGATGCGCGGGTTTCCCGGGTTAGCTTTCCACAGGTGCTACTTTTGATAGTACTTATGAGTTGAGACATATTTTCTACATTTTTAAAGTCGTTCTTGATGAGATTACTGTCATTCTTGATGAGATTAAGGGAATGCAACCGTCTAAGTTTTTCAACCTGACTTGGAAATTAGCCACCAAAACAATCATAAAAGAGATCGGTCGAGGTGTCTTCAATTGAAAAGAAAACCATTGAGCAACAGCAAGAACTCTCCACATTTCAACCTAATAAAAAACAATAGGTGTTTTTCTTCAGTGTGCATTACATTAGCAGCCTAGAAACACCAGTATTTGAAAACCTTAACTCTAATTGATTCCTAGCAGATGGCCTCGTTACTCAATTAACAAACATGAAAATGAGCAACAGGACGTAGCTCAACTTAAAACCTAGAAGATAAGGAAAGACGGGATTTTATCAAGACTCGTCCAATGCAAGCTGAAAAATGGCATAACTCATGATAAAAATGCAAGGATTGTGACGAAGAACTAGCACACACAAGATACAGCAATCGTCTGGCTACCGCAAACAATTTTTGCCAATCACCTTAGAATTGATCAAGATGACTACTCATTCAAAAGACTTTACCCTCCGAAAACTACACTAAGTAGATAGAGCTTCAACTCCCAATTCAGGACAATGAGAACACCATCTCAACATCGTAATTGCAAATATTATGCACTGGAAACTAACATAAGAATAAAATCAAGAAAATAAATCAAAACATGAGATTCTCATCAACTTGCTTATGAGCTCCGCAACTTCCTCAATACCATGAAAAGCCCAAAATCCTACGCATTACATAAAAACAAAGACAATCAAAGCATAAAAATAAGAAAATAAATCAAAACATGAGATTCTCATCAACTTGCTTATGAGCTCCGCAACTTCCTCAATACCATGAAAAGCCCAAAATCCTACGCATTACATAAAAACAAAGACAATCAAAGCATAAAAATCCCATCACCACTCCGAAACCAAGCATGATAAAATTGAAGTTTGAAGCTTTAGCATCTGATTAGCTGATGAATCCAACATAATAGCATTCAAAGCATCCAAACAAGCTCCTTGCTCAATCACGTCGTGGGTTGGTAATATATTCATCACCACCTATAAAAACAATTACAGAAGAAACTACATTGTCATCTAAGAAATCCGACCTCCACAGGTTTTGGTTGAGCTTTTTGGCTATATTAAGTACCTGAATGGCGATGTGCTGGTGGGCCAAGATCGCGATGTCTAGATGAAATAGGTAGCAACCCTCAAAAACCTTAAGTACAAGCGAGACCACTGAATCGGTTGAAGGGCCCGTGATTTTCAGCGGCTGGATGTCGAAATGTGATCCAAATTCCACACAATCGTATCCCTCTAATCTTTCAACGAGTGCTGAAAGAGCATCGGCACCACTGTGAAACAATAATTAAATCAATTTCAATAATCAGAAGATTAAACAGAAATTAGAATGTTTGTAACTCTCAGAATACCTTGAAGCTCGGGGAGTGATTGGGTCTAAGAGAAGAGGTTGATGGTAGAGTTGTGTTGCAGTTTTGGTTTAAGTTTTCTTGTACAAGGATACACACATATAAAAGAAAAGGAAGGACTAGTTACACCCAACGGTCCTTAGACTAAACCCTAGAGACAAGCTTATTGAAGGAAATTACACCAAACACTAGAGATCAACCATACTCCTTAATTGGAGGAAACCAACTACAAGACTAAGAAGTGATTTACACATAATCTGTCAGGAAACACAGAAGGTGCCGTGCAACCATGCTGCAGCCATGATTTCTGGAATTGCATAATCTGTCTAGGGTTGGTAACTCTCAATACTCCCCCTCAAGCTGGATCGAGGAGTATAGTCTATCCAAGCTTGCCTAGAAGACGCTGAAAATGTGCAGACGAGAGAGCCTTAGTGAACAAGTCTGCCAATTGATCATTACTGTGAGTGAAGACCGTTTGGATAAGTTGTGACTAAACTTGAGCCCTGATGAAGTGACAGTCAACTTCAAAATGCTTGGTATTTTCATGAAAAACCGGGTTTGCAGCAATGTGCATGGCTGCTTGATTATCACACATGAGAGGCATGAGAGCTGTACTCGAGAACCCTAGATCAAACAAGAAACCTTTAAGCCAAATCAATTCACATGCAGTGGCAGCCATTGCTCGATACTTAGCTTCAGCACTAGAGCGAGCAATGACTTGTTGTTTCTTACTCTTCCAAATGACAATGTTGCCTTCAACAAATGTGCAATAACCAATGGTGGATTTTCTATCAATTGCACTGCTTACCCAGTCAGCATCGTTGTATGCATGAATCTCAGTGAAATGGTTGTTACGCATGAGGATACCCCTATCGATGGACCCTTTGAGATAACGTATGATTCTTTTAACAATATTGAGATGTTCTACTGTGGGTGCATGCATGAATTGACTGAACAAGCTCACAACAAAGGTAATGTCTGGACGCATGATAGTAAGATAGATGAGTTTGCCAACCAATCATTGATAATAGGTGACATTCTTGAGTGCCTCGCCATCAATGGTAAGCTTAAGTTTACTATCAATTGGGGTGACAACTGGCTTGCAATCAGTGAACTTATCTTTCACGAGTCGATCCATGGCATACTTGCGTTGGTTTAAAAACAAACCCCGTTGAGAAGTTGCCATCTCAATGCCAAGAAAATACTTCAACTTCCCAAGATCCTTAATGGCAAAGGTTTGATGTAGGGAGGCTTTCAAGGCTCCAATTTCATATGCATTGTCACCTGTGATAATAAGATCATCTACATAAATAAGGACCACCAACTTCCCACAGGTTCCATTATGTACAAAAAAGGAAGAATCGACATTACTTCTGAGAAAATCTTCCCTCTCCAATACTGAACTAAGCTTAGCATACCAAGCTCTTGGTGATTGCTTCAAACCATAGATAGCCTTGTGCAGTTTGCACACCATGCCATCATTTGCTGGAGAGTAACTTGGGGGAATTTGCATGTAAACTTCCTCCTAAAGCTCTCCATGAAGGAAAGCATTTTTAACATCCATCTGGTATAACGACCAACCACAATTGACAGTAATAGAAAGTAGCACACGCATTGTGTTCATTTTTGCCACTAGAGCAAAGGTTTCTTTGTAATAAATCCCAAAGGTTTGGGTGAAACCACGAGCAACAAGCCGAGCTTTGTGTCTTTCTATTGAGTCATCAGTCTTGAGTTAAGTTTTGTAAACCCAACGACTCCCAACTGCCTTCTTTCCTGGATGTAATTGAATGATACTCCAAGTACAATTTTCCTTCAAGGCTTGAAGTTCTTCAGACATTGGTTTCCTCCAGTGAGGGATAAGATTGGCTTCTTGAAAAGTGTTAGGCTCTACAAGATTTGAAAAACTGTGATTACTTATTGCTTCAGAGATGGGATATCTAGAAGCATAAGTAACATAGTCTTCAAACTTGGCATGAGCCTTCCTTTCTCGAGGTGGATTCCTCCTAACATCTTGAGAAGGTTGGTGAGTGAAAGGTTGACGTGTAGCCTCAAGATCACCATTTCCTGGTGAGTTGGGTTGAGAACTTATTGAGGTTATGGTTTACAACATGACTTCTTGCTCTTGACTGCCATTGCCCTTTTAAGGAATCATCATGACTCAAAGGCTCAGTGTATATAGGTAATGGAAACAAGTCACACAAAAGCTCCCCATCACATGAAGTATGACCATTTTTAAAGAATTGAGTCTCTTCCTCAAAGCGAACATCTTTGGATACAACACACTTGTTAGTGACAGGATTAAAACATTTATATCCCTTTTGGGTGGATGAGTATCCCATGAACACGCATTTGACTGCCCTAGCATCCAATTTGTCACGATGTTGAGTTTGCACATGTACAAAACAAGTGCAACCAAAAACTTTCAAGTGTGACAGATTTATTGATCTATCTTTAAGGGTTTCATATGGTGATCTGAAACCTAGAACATGACTAGGAAGCATATTGATCAAATAGGTGGCTGTAAGGATTGCATATGACCAAAACCTTTTGGGTACATTCATATGCAACATGAGTGCTCGAGTCTTCTCAAGTAGATCTCTATTCTTCCTCTCAACTATCCCATTTTGTTGTGGGGTTCCCACACAACTTGTTTGGTGAATAATTCCTTGTGAACTCAAGTATTGAGTCATGATATTGGGTAAGAACTCAGTGCCATTGTCTGATCTCAAGGTTTTAATAGTTGAGTGAAATTGTGTTACAACCAACTTATGAAAATCTTTAAAAATAGTTGGAACTTCACTTTTAGATTTCATGAGATAAAGGAAAGTAATTCGAGTGAAATCATCCACAAATATGACAAAATACTTGTAACCCTTTATTGATTCAAAAGTAGGACCCCATATATCAGTGTGTACCATTTCAAATGGTGTACTAGACTTGGACATTGAAGAACCAAAAGGCAGCCTAGCAAATTTGGAAAACTGACAGGTTTCACACTTAAAAGATGGGTGACAAAACATGGGAAATAGTTTTGACAAAACAACTTCGGATGGATGAGCTAGTCTTTGATGCCAAAGTTGTTGATCCTGAGGTTTACTTGAGTTTGCTTGAAAAGCTTTAGGAAGATGGGACTTCTTGTAAAAATAATACAGGCCATTTAGAAAGAGACCTTCACCAATCATCTTCTTGGTGATACAATCCTGAAATACCACATTAGTTGGTGAGAAAATGGCAGCATTTGAAAGTAGAAGTGAGTTGCCCTATGGAGAGTAATTTAAAGGGAAACGATGGAACATATAGAGCACTAGACTCGATGTTTTTTGACATCAAATTTAATTTTCCTCTACCCATCACCGAGACATTTTTTCCATTTGCAATTGATACTTGAGAAGGTTTTGAGAAAAGATGAAAGTCATGCAAGTTTGAAACTTTATTTGTCATGTGATTAGTGGCACCTGAGTCAACTATCCAACAATCAAGTTCAACACTAGTTTGAAGTGCAGTGGAGAAAGCATTGAAGATACCTGAAGCTTTATCAGGATGGACATGGTCATGGTCAGCAAGGAACCCAGCAAACTGGCCAAGAAGTGCAGTGTGGTTGTCACTGTCCACCTTACGAGTTGGTACAACCTCTCCATGTCATTTGCTTTGAAAATACGCTGCAAACTGGTTGATAAGAGACAAGGGGTTAGCAGCAAAGTTAAATGAGCCATGGTTGAGCGAGCTCGAGGCATGATTCACAACATGTTGTGCTTTGTAGGGGGTTATCTGTGATGATCTAGGAGTGATTGACCTAGAATTCTTATTGAACTTAGGTTTCAACTCTGGATGTAGTTCCCAACACCTTTCTTCCACATGTCATGTAGCATTGCCGTATTTGCACTTTAAGTGTGGATTCTTCCTCTTGTATACCTTGTTGTCAGTTTGCCTGTAGTTTGCAACATACCCTCGATCCTCAGGCAGTTTGTGGCTTGACTCTTGGTTCATCACCCTTCTTCTTGCTTTTTCACATTGCACAATAGCACAAACATTCTGAAATGATGGCAGCTCCATGCTCATTAAAATGTGGCTTCTGAGATCTTCATACTCAGAGTTTAAGCTTTCTAGCAATCCTTTGGAGTCGTACTATGTCTTCCAATCCATTCCCAAGTGGAAGGATTGCAGCTTCCGATCTCCTGAATGGCTGGAGATGAGTCTTTGATCCCTAATTTGTAGGATCTGAGTTTTGACCAAGCTAGGGTATTATAACCTTGTAAATGTTCTTTGATTTCATTAAGCAAAAATACATAGTTTCTCTTGTCTCTGCATTATGCAGTTCTGCAATTTTATTCAAAGTTCTTGCATCAAAGTTTCAACCTTTATCTTTATTATCAACCTAAACTATATGCTTGGTACCATTTCAACATGGTATCAGAGCTCTAGGTCTGATTCCTAAGAAAGAGCACTATGAGTTTTTCTTTCTAAAAATCAAAAACCCAGAAAGGATTAAAGGTGGTTCCTTTATCATCGTCTCCATGTTGCGTTACCTGAGAAAATGGCAGGATCAAGTTCCTCTGGTGGTGATTTACAAACACCAAAGTTTAATGGCTCAAACTACGATTTTTGGGTTGTCAAAATGGAAACCATCCTCATAGCTTACGATCTATGGGATGTGGTTGAAGTTGGCATCTTTAAGCAGCAAATTCTTAAAGAAGAAGACTCTAAGGAAGAAGAAGAAAGCGAAACTGAGCACATTCCAGTTGAAGCTCCTACTATCTCAAAGGAAGATAAAATAAAAAATGCCACGGCTCTAAGCCTCATTCAAGGAGCAATTTCAGATGAACTTTTCCTTCGTATTAGGAATGAGAAAATTCAAGAAGCCTGAAACATCTTAAGGAGAGAGTTTATATGAGATAAAAAGGTAAGAGTTGTGAAACTACAAGCCATTATAGCTGATTTTGAATATTTAAGAATGAATGATGTTGAAGCTTTAGATGATTATTTAGCTCGATTCTTTGAAATAGTGAATAACTTGAAATCACTATAAGGATATGTTTGAGAAAAGAATTGTTCAAAATTTGTTAATGAGTTCGAGCAGGAGATATAAGTCTATAGTGTATTTCATTGAAGAAACCAGAGATCTTGACATCATCAGAATATAAGAAGTGTTAGCCCCAGTTAAGGTTTATGACAAAATGGGAGATTTGCATGATGAGAGAGACAAATATACTGGTACTGAGAGAACATTTAGCATTTTTAAAGTTGGAGGAAATGGAAATGTTGTAGGAAATTTCAAAGGGTCTCAAGGCAAGCCAAACCAAAAATGGGGTCAACACAAAAAGGGAAAAATTGGTCTAGGTAACAACTGGAACAATGGTAGTGGTAACAGTTGGAACAACTCTGGTGAGGGAATTGGAACAACAAGTTCACTTCTTACAACAAGCAACCTAGTGGCAGTCATGGAAATGGGAAACCATTATGTTAAGTATGTGACAAGTATCACTTTGGTGTATCCAGATCCAAGGGGAAGCCCAAGTGTGGCATGTGCAATCGGTTTGGTCATCTAACTAAGGATTGTGATAACAGTAAGCCAGTGGCAAACTGTGCAAAATAGGAAAAAGTTGTCACGGGAATAATGTTCTATGATTGTTATGCAACTTCAATTGCACCAAGAAAATCTGTGTGGTTTGTTGATAGTGCTTGCAGCAATCATATGACTTCTCAAGAATTCTTACTAATCAATCTTGACAAGTCAATGACCTGCAAAGTGAAAATGGGCACTTGTGATCTTGTTTAGGCCACAGGGAAAGGGACACTTGTTGAAACTAAAAAGGGAAAAATACACATAAATGAAGTGTTGTTGGTTCCAGGTTTAGATGAAAATTTGCTGAGTGTAGGCCAAATGATGGAACATGGATACTGTGGAGCCTAAAACAATCCCAAAACTTCTAAAGGCGACACGTGGAATTTTGCCCAAGAAAGACAAGATTGCCCTCAACAAATGGGCAGGCTTTTCAGATGCTCCCACTCGTAGCTCACACCCCTGAAGGTCTCAGCATCTGAATATGACTGCCCACAGCTCACCTGCCCTTCGCGAGTGAGTACACAATGTAATATTCAAGTACAAACCTTACAAAAATAATATAACAATATTCAACTGCTAACAACATAATAATGATAACGCATGACATGTTCAGAGTATACTACTAATTCAGAATACAAGCGAAAGGTGTAACAAAAAGTGTTATTACAAGAATGTCCAAGCGGAGAGAAGGACACAAAGTCACTAATATGGGAATGTTGTAGGAAATTATTTGTCCTAGCTAAGAACATGTAAGAACATTTGAACACAAAAGCAAACTATTAACACTTTAAAGTAGGCATGCATTAAAAAACAATTCTAAAACCCATGACTTTCAAAGCCTAATGAATGGTGAACCATAAGACTCTTTAACAACATTAAAGAGAAGAAAGGATTTTGAGATTCATTACCCTTGAAGCTCATCCTTGTTTACATAAGGGATTCACCCAAGTGGAGAGCCTTCAAATCACCTCCTAGCTCCTTAGATCTTCCTTGTGATTTTTTTTTCCTTTTGATACTCCTTTGCTCCTTGAGGATGTGAGGAAACGAACTCCAAAAATACCTAAAGTTTGGTACATCTAAGTCTCCACACCAAGGATAATGGTGTGAAGATGAAATGGATTACCTAGGGGAAGTTGGATGCTAGTGAACTCCCCTAGGAAGGCCGTCCTCTATAGAGAAAAAGGAGAAAAAGTTTTCTTCTTTGCCTCAAGAAAACCCTAGTGAGAGAATGGCTTTAAAGATGCCTTTATACCACCACACATTTGAGTGGCAAACTTGCAATTAACCCAAGTTTGCTACCACTCACCCTATGGCCGGTTTTGACTTTGTATTTGGGTTAATTTCCATTTAGTTTTAGTTGTCACATAACTTAAGCTCAACGGGCTTTGTGGACCAAAACCCTTTTGGGCCTCGAGACCTGAAACTAACTTGAAAGCCCAATACGAACCTTTCGTATAATTAATTAACTAATTAATTAATCTTGACCATTCTCAATTAAACCATTTAATTGTTTATCCATCTCATTTATATTTCTTCACTTTCATCCTTACTCGGTGTATAATCCATTAGGTTCCAATTAGCGAGGCAGTGGACGATTGTTACTCTTAACGATATTGTGAATTAAAACTACATTTCAATTCTCCCTTTGATGAAGATTATTGTTTGCTAATCTTCAGGGCTTCCACAATCCATGGGTGATACCTAGCAATATGTCATGGCTACCCAAGCTCAGTAGAAGTAGTTGGAGAACCTATCCAGTTACAATTACAATGCAATAGGATCTTTCTCTAATACAATACTCTTAATCACATTGTTTGAGTGATAGTTTGTTTCATGTCTACTATCTAATGTGATACTTCTCTATATGATTCAATTGAATATGATTTGGAACCAACTTCCTAGGTCATATTTGTATGCTTTGGCAAAAGACTCCCGAATCATATCAGAGTATTCTCCCTCCACCATGGAAGGTTAGAGATCCCTTGTTGTGCATTCATATGCCTACATGACTAGATAACTTGACCCCAACAATGTCGTGGACACTCTCAATGGAATGCCTTTGACATGATCAAAGATCAAGGACCTAACCATTAGACATTTATGATGCCTCAGGTTAAATGACTACTTTGCATATTGCAACTTACGAGTTCTTACATGACATGTATGTTCGAACTCTCTTTTGATCGTAGTTCAATGTACTCGATTACCATTTTGAGCACCTATGTGTTTGTCTCAGTGTCCAACACTAAATGACTTGAGACTAGTCATACTCACGCTTGAATTAACATAATACATACTAACCTTAACAGATTGTCAATGCCCAATTGGCAATCCTATGGCTAGGAACGTTTTAGGAATGAACATAAGAGAAAGGTCTTGTTAATCTAACTTACTTAGATCACTTCTCTCTTAGATTAAATACATTCCTTGGTTTCCCTTATTGCTTAAACACATAATACAATAAATAGTGATTAACAATAAGCTTTGCCCTTCATTAAACATATAATAGTTTAACACAATAAGTATTCCAAAATCTATTACATCAAATGAGTGGCTTTGTGGGCATACTTCCAACAAATGCCTCGTAGCTCGGATCGTATGCGTCGTTCCTAGGTCCTGGGGGCGCAAAACAAAACATGAGTGGACCAAGTTGATATATAGGTAATACTAAAACAGTTATTCATCAACGTATTAACCCCCAAAGTTTATGAAAACTCAATAGCATAATATGTAATAGGTTTCCCGAAAATTCTAGCATGCCATAAAGCTTCATAAAACATATATCATATATAGTGTGCTTAGTAGTGGTATCAAAATCGTCCGAAGGTAGTATCATTCACTCGTAGGCCCTACATCACCCAATCGAAGCCATATAATGATATCAATCGCCCATAGGCAGGACTAAATCTTCATTCGCCTGAAGGCAGTATCATTCGCCCATAGGCTACTTCATTCACCCGTAGGCAAATCGTATGAGTAACCACTAAATAAGCACATAAAAACATGAACATAATATTTACAAAATATATGTATATATCTCAATAGAGCTTAATAGCTCAAACATCTTATCTTAAATCATATTCATGAATATCTTAATAAGCATAAATCCAGTGAAGCATGATATTTCATAAAGCGTAAAACCAATTTACTCATAAACGTTTCATAAAACGTAGCCATTAAATCATGATTTTCATGTATGCATTTCTAATAGTAAAATCATGCATTTTGGAAGGGGACCACTCACAGATACTCATTAGTCGAAGAGTCGTGCGAACTAGAGAGGACAGAAACACAACTAACAAAAGCACCTAAGCACATAAAGGGACCAATTAATAAAACTTTAATAAAACGATTGAATTTTGGGAAAAGGACGTCATAAACGGATTCAGGACGTCAAAAAGCCTAGGGGTAAACCCACGCGCTGCCACGCGCCGAGTTGGGTCACCAAAAAAGTCACCGGCGCCGTTGTGGTTTCCTCCGTGGACGGCGGCGAAGCATAGTACCTATGGTGGAAGTGTGTGTGCTCCATGTGCCAGCCAAGACAGGTGCCTACACATAGGCCCACGTGTGGACCCACGCGCTGAAAGGCATTTGGTATCCGACTAGGTCAGGTTGAATCGGGGTTGGATCTAGGTTCTAGGTTGGGCTTGGTTAAACAATTGGGTTTGGAGCAGGTTTAGGGGTATGGGGTCAGGTTGACCCGATTTTAGGCAATGGGTCGGTCGGAATCTAGGCAAAACTTCAAACGCTCATAACTTCTTCAATAAACCAAATCAAGTGATGCAGAGAAGAAAATCATAGTTCTCAACGAGATGAAGAGAATGGTACCTTGCACGATGGATAACTCGCTATGGTTTGGCCAGAAAACACCTTGAAAGTGGTTGTGCTTGTCGAAAAACTAGGAAAAGCTTACTCATAGCTATTTTTCCATTTAACATGTGCTTACAACTTAAAACAAACTCTGATCTAACCTTAAAACACATCCCAAGGGTTCCTAGTGTTGGAAATGTGCCCTAAAGCCAATCATATGATGATACTTTACGGACATTTCACATGTTAAACTAATCTAGTTTACATATAAAGGGCAAACATTATTGTTTGAGCCGTCTCATATAAATGTTATATGCTTAAACGATAAAGTCCAAGGAATATGTGATTGGGAGAATGCAATCTAATGAAGTTAGATTAATGAGACCATTCTTTCGTAGACACATCCTAAACGTTCCTGATCATAGGATTGCCAATTGGGCATTGACAGTCCGTTAAGATCAGTACGTGCTATGTCTTCTCTCAGGGAGAGTGACTAGTCTCGAGTCATTGGTGTGTGTGACATCAAGACAAGTACGTAGGTGCTCAATAGAGAATGAGTCCACTGAACACGATCAACGAGGAGTTCTCATACTCATGTCACATGAGAACTCATGGTTGGGATAATGCAAATTAGTCCTTTGACATGAGGCATCACAGTTGTCTTGTGGTTAAGTCCTTGATCTTTGATTATGTCAAAGTCACCCCATCGGGGTGTCCACGACATCATTGGGGTTAAGCCACTTAGTTATGGAGACAAGTGAATGTGCAACAAGGGATCTCTAACCTTCAAATGGTTTGAGGGATAATACTCTATGATATGATTAAAATCTCTGGCCAGAGTATGAATGAGATTAGGGAATGCGTTCCAAATCACATTCAAGGTAATCATATAAGCAAACGAATCACATTGGATAGTAGACATGAATAAATAAACTATCAAACCAAACAATGTGGTCAAGAGTATTAGATTAGAGAAGGACCGTATTGCATTTGTAATCCTTAACTGAATAGGTTCTCTACCTCTTCTGATTAGCTTGGGTAACCATGATATGCTGCTAGGTGTCACTCATGGTTTGTGGAAGCCCTAAATGTGTATAATCACTAAAGGGAGAATTGAAAGTAAGTTTCAATTCACAATCGATGTAAAATGGTTTTAATCGCTCACTGCCTCGCTAAAAGGAACCTAATGGATCGTACACCGTGTAAGGTGAAGATTGAAGAAACAATGGAGATGAGTAAGAATAATTAAATGGTTTAATTATTTATGGCAAGGATTAATTAATATGTTAATTAATCAAACGAATAAGTTCGTTAAAGACCTCGGGATAGTTTTGGACCTTAAGGCCCAATGGGCTTCGAACGTCAAAGCCCATTGACTTAAGTTGTATGACAACTTAATGAATAAAGATTCACAAAGGCCCAAAAGCCCATATCCATTTTGTGTAGAATTAGGGTTTTTTGGTTCTTTAGGTCATTTAAAGAAGTGACTATATAAAGAACTTTATAGCCTAAAATTCAAAAGGGTTTGTTTTAGAGAAAATTGGTGAGAACTTGTTTCTTCATTTTCTCTCTAAGAGGCCAACCACCTTGGAGGGTGAATCTAGCAATCCTACTACTCCAAGGTCACTCATTTCTTCTTCAATCTAACCTTGGTGTAGAATCTTTAGAGGTTCTCTATTTTGGGAACTTGGAGAATCCAATTCTTTCAACCAAATCCATGGAGCTAAGAAGCAAGGAATGAAGGCCCTATCTCTTGGGTGATTATCCTTTGCATATGCAAAGAGGAATCTACAAAGGTAAATATTTCTCAACTAACAAATGTTGTTTTAAAGTTGAGTCAAGGTTCACCAATCTACTAGGCTTTGAATTTCATGGTTGATGTTTTGTTTTGAGTGCATGTAAGCATGATTCCGCCTTTAATTTGTTAATTGCATGCTATTGATGTTGCTCAAATGAACATGTTTTTCACAAAATTTCCTTCACCTAGAAGCTTACCTACGTCGAAAAATTCACAAAAGTGGTCAGAGTTCGTTGGGGGAAAGAAATGAACAATGAGATTGTCAATGTGGAGTTCAACTGGCCTATCACTGGATCTTCGAAGCTCATCTTTCCAGATAGTGAAGGTGGTTGTGAGTGTGAGTGAACTCAAAGAGGAAAGTGAGAGTTTTGCAGAGAGAGAGAGAGGTCTCGGGGGTGTGGAATGGGAAGAAGAGAAAAGTGAAGGGGGAGAGAGAGAGAGAGAGAGAGAGAGAGAGAGAAAGAAAGAAAGAGTTATAAAAGGAAAGTAAGAAAATCTGAAAATGGAGGGGAGGGTATCCAGATAGGGTAAGGCTAAGGGGATAAGAATCCCAAGTGGGTCCCCTTGGTTCGCAATTTAAGAATGCATAAGACGAAACACAAATTATCTGAAAACGTTCGACGTTATAACGTAGAATCTTCGTTATACATCCGAATTTGAATCCGTTCGCGCCTACGCGTTCGTGACAATGAGTACGATGCGAATAAATAATTAAATTAAGACTACACATTTCGACGAGACAGTCAACGAAAGTCAACTCAAGTGTACAATGGTAATTGCATAAATCCGATAATACAAAATACGATAAATCAAGGACGGGGTTTCACAATGACTCCCTTCTAGGGTTCCATAATCTTGATTCCACATAGGCCCGATAAACTTCCATAACTATCCACACCACAATTCACTTGACAAGCCTCAAGCATGTGACTTGAGCTTATTTTAGCATGAATAGTGATTAGCATGATAAAGCTTAGCATGACGAATATGCATGGACTTGCATGGGCATGGCGTGATTTACATAAAAGGCTGGCTTACTTACTGTAGCATGGCATGATTGCAAATATATTCCTTCTTCGATTCAACACCTTTGCATGTATTTAGGCTTGGCTTGAGACTCGTATAACGATTGGGCCTTGATGCTGTGGAGCAAAAAATAATCAAGAAAATTATGGAGGCGACACGTGTACTTTTGGGTAAAAAAATATATAAATATAAAATATAAAATATAAAATAATAATTTTTTACAAAAAGTATTTCTTGGATTCGTAGTTCAGTAAAATCTTCATCGTAATTCCGAATTTGATTCTGCTTGCGCCTATGCATTCGTACCGTTGAGTACTTTGTGTGTAAGGTAAAAGAATGGTTCATACGTGTCATGAAATGACGGTCAACGAAAGTTAACAATCTCGCCTCTAGGGGCATTTTTAAAAATTCACTCTTTTAAAATTAATAAAATCGTAAAATTAAGGACGGGTTGTTACAATCTACCCACCTTAAAAAAATTCATTTCCAAAATTTGAAATAACTTGCTATATATGAAATAGTGAAAAGATAGACGAAAATATATAAATAAGAAATCAAACTAGAGCGGTTGCACAAAAGAGAATGTCATTTGGTCGCGATTGGATTGCAATGATTCCTCTTTCATGTCTCCAAACTCAAACTTTCCTTCTCCTTCAATACAATACTAAAATATAAAATCCTTCCTAAAAACATAAAGTCAAAAATAGATATATAATAACATAACGTCAAAATACGTATATAATAAAGTAAAGTTAAAATAGTTGTATTGAAATCAAAACCGAACATAGAAAAATTTCACTTACGCACTCGTAGCGTCACGTACTCCGTGAATAAGTGTAGTATATTTGGGTCATGCCCAAACAATAAATAAATAAATAAATGCTAATGTAGACAGGCCTACTTGCCTACTTACTTAACGAACCCAACAAATAAGTTATCGATATTACGGTCTGTAGCCTACAATATCAACAACTCACTGTTGTCCCGATAAGCAAGTAATAAATTTCTGATAGTGCAACATTAGCATCTTGCCCCTCATTGGGGAAATTCACCTAAATCGTCTGATTAAAGACTCGATCGCCCTCACGCACTACCCTCTCGGGCAACAACGTCAATAGCACACAATTTCCTACATCGTAATCTCGATCATTCGAATACATGTTCGCAATACTTATCTGTCAATCATGTACTATGCGTAAAATCTCTATACATCGCCTCAAACGGTACCATAGCCAAACCAAAATAATAACCATCGTTGTATGCAACTTAAACAGAGATAGGTGTCTATCATAACCAGGCGAAAACTGCAAAACAAACAAAAGCAATATGTTCTCTAAGGTCTGGATGGTTCATCCGGACTGGCCGTTAGTCTGAGGGTGAAATGTGGTACTGGCCAAAAACTTAGTACATATGGCCTTCAAGAACACTTCCCACGCCTTGGAAATGAAACGTGCACCACAGTGATATACAGTAATGACATGCACACCATGTAGTTCACAATGCCTTAGCGAGCAGATTCATAGTGAATTTCTCTCGAATTTAGCAAAAAAGATTTTGTTGAGAAGGCTAAAAGAACACTCAAGAATTTGAGGGTCAAAACAAGTCCATCAAATCTAGAATACAAGGTAACTAGATTAAATTCATATATCTCACTACAACTGTAGCTTCTTAAATATTCAATCACCAATGGTAAAGATTCGTTTAGCATAATATTTGTTGGGTGATTTAGGAATTAATGGTCGCAACTAAAATTTCAACATCCGAGCGATTCTTCTGGACGGTTCATCTACCTCAGAAACAATAAGAAGTGCAGTAGGGTAGACATGTACCCAAGGTCGACTGGAATGCCTTCTAACATAAAAAGGTGAATATAAAATCACAGTCAGAGTAGATGTGGATCGAAACGCTAGAAAATCTGATAAATTCAAGAAAGAGAAATTTTACTAAGTGATCTAAAATGTAGTCCATTTGGACCAACAAAAAGTGAGCTGACTTGTCAAGTCGATTGATAATCACCGAAACATCATCATAATCTCCACATGTACAAGATACCTTGTACGGGGAGCTTATGGTGATTATAACCACTCGAACGATTTCTCAATGATTTGTTAGTAATGGCATGTCATTATTTGTGAAATCCAACTGAAATAGGATAGGACATGACAGGCTGAAAGTGTTTAAGCGTACATGTGTTGTTTACTGCGGTCATCAATAATTACGTTTGCACAACCGGGGTAGTACACGATAGTGCAATCTTAGACGTTGATTTGGTTCTTCCATCGTCGTTGTTAGAATTTAGCTTATTTCAAATGAAGATGTATTTGAGAAGTCTAAGGTAAAAGTTCTGGACATGTTTCTCCACAAAGAAGTGTCATCCATGTTTCAAGTAAGGATGATAATTGTTGACTCTAGGTCATGAATAAGATGGTTCATTTCATACCTTTCTAACTATCGGGAAGCATAAGCGATGCTTCGTCACATTACATCAGTATGTAGTCAAAGCATTCAGTGGAACATGATAATAGGTTTTGAAATTATCAATGTTATCGAAAAGTGTACAAACAAGGGTAAGAAATAGACAACACCTCAGTTGTCAGAAACTTTATTCACATTTAACGTCTAAAACTAAACTAACTTTCCTTGGTCAACTTGAGAGGAGAAACGCTACAGCTGAAAAGTCGCTAACAAACTGCCGATAAAAATTGACAAGTCCAAGGATGTCTCATATTTCACAATAATTTGTGGGAATATCCAATTTTCTACGTTTGCAACCTTTTAGGAAAGGAAAAGAATATCGTCTGCTGAAATCCTATCTCCCAAGAAAAGTACCAATTTAAACAAAGCTAACATTTGAGGAATTTTGTATAAAGTTGATTGTCGGTGTTTAGAAAATTTGATCTCATTGCTGAAGTAGGTGAGAGAGTCGTCGATAAGACTACTACAAATTCATCAGGCTAAGGAAGAAAACTAGGGCTCTAGAAATTTGTCGGAGAGAGCATCAAGTTGAAGTGTGGGTTAACGGTTTTAATCGTCACCCGATTGAGTACCTAAAATCTAGGTATGATCCTAAGGTTTAGTCTTTAGCCTTCGCGGATAGGTTTGAGGTTCCCTAGATAAAGTGTTTGGTTGGGTAAATTCCTAATCGGTAAGCTTTTAAAACTAAGTTGCCATAAGATGGTTGCACTGCAGCCACGTGCCACTCGCTATGGCTCACCCACGCGCCCGTCATGCACCTGAGAGTACATCAATACTCGTCTTCCTCATGAAGGCTTACATATTTGCAGGTTTTTATCCAACTTTCAGAGCTCCGTTTGAGCTCATTTCTTAACCAAAATCAGTGATTCAATAACCAAATAAAAGCTAGGAATATGAGGAAGAGATCTATACCCATTCGAGGCCCAACGGAGGTCTGAGATGGCTAAAAAAACTCGCCTAAAAGTGACCTGATGGCCACGGTTTCTTTCTTCCAAAAATATGGGGATCTCCGAGTATTTTCTGCATCAAACTTCATCATTTTTCTCATGTAAAATGAGAATCTTGTACAAAACAATAATCTAAGTCTATTTATGTCAATTTCGAAATTTACCCAAGTTAGAGTCGTCAAGAACTCATTGGGATCCTATCAGGGAAGAAGATGAACGGTGGAAGAAGCCATTGTGTCGTTCAAGCTTCGAACCTGGTATCTTGAGCAGGTTAGGTGAGGGGTGAATGAGGAAGAAGCCATTGTGTCGTTCAATCCTATTGTCATGTGTCGTTCAACCTTCTGCAAGGTTGTGGCCTTCCCGTGAAAATGGTGAGTGTAGGTGGTTCGATACGTCTGTGTATTCAAAGCAGAAAGAGTGTTTGAGAGGGAGAGAAGAAGACTCAAGTGAAAAGAGATGAAAGATGAAAGAGTGTTCCAAAAAATAAGGGACACAGGGGTGAAAAAGGAAAAATGGGGTATGGGCCCCACTTGGCACTCAGCCCAAAGCCATAAAAGAAAATAAAAATAGAAAAATATCTCCCGCGAAGTGAAATTACTAAATTATCCTCGGTGTTCCGTGCTCCGTAAAATCTTCGTTATAGTTCTGATTCAATTTCATTTACGCCATTGGATTCGTATAGTCGAGTACTTCGATAACGTGTGTGTGTGTGTGTGTGTGTTTGGGTCAAGCTCAAATAATAATTAAATAGGTATGAGACCCAATTAATAAAATACTAACGTAGACGGGCCTACTTGCCCACTTGCTTAACGAACCCAACAAATAAGCCATCGATATTATAGTCTGCAACCCGTAATATCGGTAACTCACTATTGTCTAGGTAAACAAGTAATAAATTTTTTAGAATAAAAAATTACCATTTAGTCCTCATTGGGAAACGTGCACAAATCGCCCAATTTATGCCCGTTTGTGAAGGAAATATTTGTGAAAACTAGTTCATTTGAGCAACATCTATGCATGCAATTAACAATTAAAAGGCAGAATCATGCTTGTATGCACTCAAAAACAAAACTTTACCCATGAAATTCAAGGCCTAGGAGTTGTGGTGAACCAAGACTCAACTCAAATCTTAAAGAAAGGAGTTGAGAAACTTTTATACCTTTGAAGCACCTCTTTGCTTAGCAAAGGATAATCACCCATGTGAGGGCCTTCTTTCCTTAGTATCCTTGCTCCTTGACTCCATGGATGTGGATGGAGGCACTTTGCTTCTTGGCTCCATGACTTCTTGGATGGATGAAGGAATGGATTCTCCAAGTTCCCAAAATAGGGAACCTCTAAGTCTCCACACCAAGAAGAGCATTGAAGAAGAGATGAGTGACCTAGAGGAAGAAAAATTGCTAGCTATTTTCCTCTAGGGTGGCCGGCCTCTTAGAGAGAAAATGAGAGCTTGTGTTCTCTCCAATTTCCTCAAAGAAAACCCTAAATGAATTTTGGCTATAAAGTTCTTTATATAGTCCCTTCACTTAAGTGACAAAAGAACCAAAACCCTTCATTCTCTAATGTGGCCGGCCTTAAGGGTTTATTGGCCTTTCAAACCCTTTGTGTATTCAAGTTGTCATACAACTTGAGTTAATGGGCTTGGCATTCAAATCCCATTGGGCCTTGCGGCCCAAAACTAACTCGAGGTCTTTAACAAACTTATTTGTTTGATTAATTAACATATTAATTATCCTTAGCCATAAATAATTAAACCATTTAATTATCCTTACTCATTTCCATTGTTTCTTCAATCTCTACCTTACACAATGTACAATCCATTAGGTTCCTTTTAGCGAAGCAATGAGGGATTAGAACTCTTCAAATTAATTGTGAATTGAAACATCCTTTCAATTCTCCCTTTAGTGATTATACACCTTTAGGGCTTCCACAAACCATGAATGACACCTAGCAGTATGTCATGGCTACCCAAGCTAATCAGAAGAGGTGGAGAACCTATTCAGTTGAGGATTACAATATTCTTGACCACATTGTTTGGTTTGATAGTTTATTCATATCTACTATTCAATGTGATTCTTTTACTTATATGATTATCTTGAATGTGATTTGGAACGACTTCCTAAATCTCATTCATACTCTGGCCAGATATTCTTAATCATATCATAGAGTATTCTCCCTCAAACGGTTTGAAGGTTAGAGATCCCTTGTTGTGCATTCACTTGCCTCCAAGGCTAAGTGACTTAACCCCAACTATGTCATGGACACCCTCTGACGGAGTGACTTTGACATAGTCAAAGATCAATGACCTAACCACAAGACAACTATGATGCCTCAGGTCAAAGAACTACTTTGCATTATCCCAACCATGAGTTCTCATGTGACATAAGTATGAGAACTCCTTGTTGATAGTGTTCAATAGACTCATTCTCTATTGAGCACCTACATGCTTATCTTGATGTCAATCACACCAATGACTCGAGACCAGTCACTCTCCCTAAGAGAAGACATAGCACGTACTGATCTTAACGGACTGTCAATGCCCAATTGGCAATCCTATGATCAGGAACGTTTAGGGTATGTATACGAAAGAGAATGGTCTCATGAATCTAACTTCTTTATATCACATTCTCCCAATTATATATTCCTTGGACTTATCGTTTAAGCATATAACATTTATATGAGAAGGCTTTAAACAATAATCTTTACCCTTCATTTATTAAACTAGATTAGTTTAACATGTGAAATGTCCGTAAAGACGCGTTCTATGCAAGGTGATAAAGAGTGATAAGGACTCGAATGTCCACGTAGGACTTCCATCAGTCAAGGGCATTTCGTAATTTCTCAAGGTTAGGCAATAAAATAAGTATAAATTGGGGACAGGATGTCACAGTGACTGTCTAGACCCACGAGATTTTCTATGTTCGGGAGGTGTCGTCTTTCTTGATCCCCAAAAAATTCAAGTTCGTCAAATCTCAGACGGCGTGGTTCCGACCTCAATACCCCCATCGCTCCTTGGGGAGGATTTTGTGGACTTTGCGGTTTTTCTCTAGCAACCATGCCAATAACCTGCCCGTCATTCGCCAGGGCTCTTCTCTGGTTAGTGATGTCTACTTGCCTTGGGACAATGGGGGAGGTTATGGGATCTCCTCAAGAGTTATGTCACTTCTATATTAATTATTATGAATTTGTATTAATTTTGCACTAAAAAAATATTATTCATGAGGTTTGGAGGGTTTTAAAAATCTAAATGACGATATAATCATCGTCCTGAGCGTATAAGATGCAATCACGAACGTTTCTATATTCTTTTCACATTTTTCACACTTTTACATTAATTAGTATGAACTTTTATTTATTTTGAACTCTCCTAAATACACGTTCATGAGGGTTTGTAGTGTTTTAAAAATCCAAACTATGTTGGACCCATCATCAAAGCGTATTTGCATATTTGTTTTCACATTTTTCACACTTGAAAATTAATTATTATAATTTTTTTAATGTGCTTTGGTATTTTTAAATTGCTTTGATATTTTTAAGGTGCTTTGGAATTTTTTTAATCTCACTTATGTGAGATTAAAAACTAGGGGTGTGATATCCACACACCCCATTTTACTTCTCACACACCTTTTTAATTTTTGGCAGTCGGATCAGATGAATTGAAAAAGATCAACGGACAAAAATTATCAAGGGGTGTGTGAGAAGTAAAATGGGGTGTGTGGATAGCACACCCCAAAAACTATGGTTACTGAAGTACGAATTTTTTTAGGAGTTTAAATTAAACCAACTATTTTCTTATCGGGTTGAAACGGATTACTCGCGAGTAAATATGTTAAGAACTTGTTATTAACAAATTCTTAACGTGTAACCCGAAAACAACATGATTAGCTAACCTATTAACCCAAAACCTATTATTTTCGTGTCGTTTCGGATCAGATCGTGTAAAAAATTGCGAGGTCCAGGTTTCATTGTCACTCTAACACACAAGAATTTTTGCATCTCTTAACAAAACTTCAATGTGAAATCCAGTTAGGTTATCCATTCACAATTCTCATCATCTTAATAGTAAAAGGTTAGACGATTTTGTGACATGGGAGTGAAATCAATAAAATCTCCAGACACGTTACATTACGATCCCCATTTTCCACGTATTACTTAGCTACGTATACGAATATTCCACGTCGGCTCAATTATGCGCCGAAGAAATTTAAACAAAAATAAACACAATAAATAAATAATTTGCAATCGTGATTTTTGGTGTCAATTCTCAAAAATACCCATACGTCTTCCCTCTAATTATCCTTTCGCCCTTCTAAATCCACTGGATATCCAGCTTGCATGGAGGGGTATTTGGATAACTTTGTCCTCTTCCCTTCCCCTCACGAAGATGATATTCCACGTGTCAGCCTGTCAACCCATCTTCCTTCGACTACCACGCCCACCCAATTTTTCCCGCTAGTTTAAATAATAAAAAAAGAAAAAAAAATCAGAAAAAAAAATGTTTGTATGAGAAAAAAGCGTCTGGTTATCCTCTCAACCGTCGGGAGAGAGTGAAAACGACCGAGAAGCAGCGAGGCACACAGAGAGAGCCCCAAAACGGCGTCGCATGGAATCGTCTCTCACAGCCACTGCCTTTAAGCTTTCTGGTCGTTCGACTTTCTGAATTCCGAAATGGAGTGAGAGATTCGTTGAACCTGCAACTGTTGATTCACTGAGATTATATAGCTTGCTTTTGGTTGGGGGATACATTCAATGGCGATCGGCGGTTTGATATCGAACCGGAATTTCGGTTCTTTTGTCGGTTCAGGTATAATAGCTTCACTACCTTGTTCTAAATTATTAATTTTTAAATTTTTCAGTATTATTAATTTTGGTTGCATTTTGTGAATTCTTGCGTGTTTGTAGTGGAATTATTGCATGCATGTGGTTGAATTTGATTGCTGTATGTTTTTTTTTTAGTTTTCCAATTTTGTGAGTTGAACAGTTTAATCTAGTTGCATGCTGCTTTTTCTGCTTTACATTTTCTGTGGATAATTTGGATATGTTGATAGATTTTCAGTAGAAAATGGTTGAATTCACTGCATAATTTTCCTGGGAATGTAGTAATTTAATTGAAAGTTAAACTCTGCTATTAAATTCAACAATTCAATACAATCCGAGGGAATTTACGGTGCATGTAAATTTTTTTCCTAATAAATTTAGATGGGTTTCTTGTTTTTAAACAAACATGTGTGTATGTATGTATAAATATGTGTACTGAGAAAATTTGGGAATACTTCTATCTTTCTGAGTTCATCAAGGACTTACTAAATTTGGCTCAAAAAAATTTTAGACAATTTTTATACCAGGCTAGAAATAGATAGTGGGACAATTTCGGATTGCTTATACTGTCAACATTTTGATGCTTCGGAGGCAATTACATTGTTATTTTATGACTCTTTGATATTGGCAGGGAAGGTATGTCAAACGAACCACGCCATTGTGCATCACAAGGGAAAGCGTCTGTATTATCAGGGGAAAACAATTTACCCAACTTTACGTACTCCGAGGGCTAGTGGTTCTATATCTGGATACTTGTACAGCCCTTATCCGCGTGCAATTAGCTCTTCAGATACAAACATTCTGAAGGCAACATGTAGGGTGCGTGATGAAGGCGAAAACCCTCATCTAATCTCTCTGCAATCTGGTATAAGGTCTCAGAGCATCATTACTAAACAAATACTTATAGGAAGTCGTAAAAGGTATCTTTCTTCGAATCACTTTTTTAGAAGTTGTTTACAATCAAGAAAGCTGGCTAAGCTTGATTACGGGAAATATCATAAGTATAAACATGCTAAGGTTAACAGGACCTGTGCTTATTACAAGTCAGAGGATAATGACATAACAGAATCAGAGGTGGACTCACTCACATCAATAGAGG
The DNA here is from genome assembly GCA_035220775.1 of Malus fusca. NCBI lineage: Eukaryota > Viridiplantae > Streptophyta > Magnoliopsida > Rosales > Rosaceae > Malus > Malus fusca. Next base: position 21,223,147 of record CM069065.1, on the reverse strand, counting down.
GGTCAAGTGGAGCTGTTTTGGCAGCTGGAAGTGTGCGTCAATTATCTTCTTGGTGGGAGATTCCTAAGCGCTGGGTGATTGTACTCCTTTGTTTTACAGCATTCCTATTGTGCAACATGGATCGTGTGAGTATTTTTCCCTTTTTCATCATAGTGCATATATGTTGTTTGAAAGGTTCAAGATATATATACACAATGATACATACATACATACATATATATATATATAGCCTCTTTCCTCACAACAGATACTCTTGTGTAATTAGTGACAAGGTGTCTTACGCTACCAAGCCAATTTCTTTCAAGATTAAATTATTTTCCTATATGGTAGTAACCTTGATGTTACATCATCATTAAACATAAGCATTTCAAAACTCGAAAATCTGTTTTTAAGGTGTTGGTTTTTTAATGTGATACATCTCAATCAGCTAACAATGTTAAAATTTTATATTGTAGGTAAACATGAGCATTGCAATACTTCCCATGTCACAGGAATTCAACTGGAATAGTGCCACAGTCGGCTTGATTCAGTCCTCTTTTTTCTGGGGTTACCTACTTACTCAGGTTTGACTAAGTATACTAACGTGTGTGCATTACTCAAAGATAAATTACACCTTAATTCTCAATCTCCTCTGAGAACATTAGCGGGCATCTAATCATGATTGTATTCTTAAATGGTTTAGGGATACTGTTTTATTACGAATAGTTGGCCCTGCATATATTTTGTGTTCAAGATACATATATGATACATGCATATATCTATATTTCCCATGCAGATGTGCTTAGATTTCTACTCTCAGTTCTCCTGTATGATCGTATTAACTTTATGATTGCTCTTGTATATAGATTCTTGGAGGCATTTTGGCAGATAAAATTGGTGGAAAGCGTGTATTGGGTTTTGGAGTGATCTGGTGGTCAGTAGCGACAATTTTGACACCTATTGCAGCAAAAATCAGCCTTCCATTTTTGCTTATCATGCGTGCTTTCATGGGGATTGGTGAGGTCCGTCTTTTCTAGTGCTTTGTTTCGGATCTCTAGTCCTTTCCGACTTCGACTCTACATTGTAATATTAATTGAAGTTTTTACCTTTTCGTTTAGGAATTGGCTTGGAATGTATTATTCAGTTTAAGAAACAAGACAGGAGTAAAATAAATAACCTAAAACGATTACCACTTAAAACTTGTATTTGTGTGACAGGTTAATTTCAACGCTAATTGTATCATTTCACTTTGGTAGTTTAGCACGCAGAACTTTTTCTTCAGTTTTAATGTATAATTATTTAAATTTTCTCATTTGAGTTATTGTATCTCAGCTTCCTTCTTGAAATAGGATTTTTTTTTCTCTTGGTAATTCAAGCAAGGGTTCTCATTGCTGAACAAATTTTCCTTTTTCCTTGTTCGTTCACAGGGTGTCGCTATGCCTGCTATGAATAACATACTCTCTAAATGGATTCCAGTGTCTGAGAGAAGCAGAGCACTTTCACTGGTATATACTGGCATGTACCTTGGTTCTGTCACTGGGTTGGCTGTCTCTCCGATTCTAATCCAGAAGTTTAAATGGCCATCTGTGTTTTACTCGTTTGGCTCTCTTGGTAGTATCTGGTTGGCATTATGGCTGAATAAAGTAAGATCTTGCTTCCTTCAACATTTGAAATACTTGAATTACCTTGTCTACTCTTGATTAGGATAGACTATATGGATCATAGACAAATAAATATTATCATATCTCCAGGCTGTTAATATGTTCTTGTTTGAGCCGTGCAATATCCAGTAATTTTTTCCCTTTCATTTCCGGGATTGTGTGAATGAACTGCTACCTAGTACTGAGTCTACATTTTAAAAGTAAAAGTGTACAGAATTATTATCACTTGTCTTTTGAAATATAAAATCATATACACTAATTGTTTTTCATGCCCATTCGTCGTACGTAACTGGTGATCTTCTCCCGACACCATGAAAATATATGAATGAAATGCCATGAATGGCACTTCCGATGTTGTTCCATTAAAGTTAACTCTATAACATCTTCTTTATTGTTGTATCACTAGGCATATAGCACACCAAAAGAAGATCCAGAGCTTAGCGCAGAGGAAAAAGAGCTTATCATGGGTGGAAACATATCTAAGGAACCTGTTAAGGTCATTCCTTGGAAGCTAATATTATCAAAACCACCTGTTTGGGCTCTTATAGTCTGCCACTTTTGCCACAATTGGGGAACATTTATTCTATTGACATGGATGCCAACATACTACAATCAGGTACGGAATTGATTCCTCCAAAATTGAGCATACAGGCACTCATATGCATAGGAGAAGATATGCAATCTTTAGATGTAGAAACTAAAAGTAATGTCTCACGCGAAACCTAACCGCAAGCAAAATCAACAATTTTGACCCAAACCAGAAGCAGATTTAATGTTAATCCTATCAATAAATTGTTGAGTCACTAAAATCTTTTTACATTGTCTTGCATCTTCAGGTTTTGAAATTCAACCTCACTGAATCCGGGCTCCTCTGTGTCTTGCCATGGTTGACAATGGCTATTTTTGCAAATATAGGAGGCTGGATTGCAGATACACTTGTCAGCAAAGGTTTTTCTGTAACGACAGTTCGTAAGGTAAGGACTAAAATAATTCTTGAATTATTAAATGTGTGGTCAGGTGCCGACTTTCCTGTTTTGCGTTTCTTAAGATTTCTACAAATCCGTTTTCTGTTGACAGATCATGCAATCAATTGGGTTTCTGGGACCAGCCTTTTTCCTTACACTGCTGAGCCGTGTCAAGACACCCGCAATGGCAGTACTATGCATGGCATGCAGTCAGGTAAAAACCAGTTGTTATCAATTCGACCGAGCTTGAATATGTGGTGTTTGGTAAGTATTAGTCCTACGATTATCTGTTCACACGTTCTTTCTTATTGACAGGGATCTGATGCATTTTCACAATCGGGTCTCTACTCCAACCACCAAGACATTGGACCTCGCTATGCTGTGAGTTGCTATCTTATGAAGTTATAAACCTATGGCTACTTGACGAAATTTTTCCACTTCGGAGTTTTGTGGGGAGCAATTTTTCGTTATCAATTTTTAGTCTATTAATTTGACAAGGTTATTTGTGCTTTCAATCCCTTACCGAAGAACTAAACAAGTAATCAAATTGTCTGAATCCTGTGCAATCAAACTAATAAATACAATTACAGGGAGTATTGCTGGGACTCTCAAACACAGCAGGAGTTCTTGCTGGTGTCTTCGGTACAGCTGCAACCGGCTACATACTCCAACGAGGTACAATCAAATGCTTTACTTAATTCAACCTCTCCTGAATTCGCTTTTTGCGCTCAAGTTCCAGTTTCCGGTTTCCGGTTTAGTATTGACTTGTTGAGCTTCAATTCTGCAGGTTCTTGGGATGATGTATTCAAGGTCTCTGTTGTATTGTACATCATGGGCACATTAATCTGGAACTTATTTTCAACGGGGGAGAAAATTATTGACTAGAGAAACGCAAGAACAGAAGGGACGGAATTATGACAAGATGGAAGAAACGCAAACACATGAAGGGAAATCTGGCTAAGCGAACTAGCTTTTAAATATCGCCATCGATGGTTTTATAACAACATATGAGGCCCTCTCTGGGTGGGCTTAAGACCCCGCTTTTTACAGGTTAATGCCTTGTTTCGTTTCAGTACATGGCTCGTAATGTAGAGAAGTTATGGGTAACTTGCACCCATGAACCTTTTGCTTTGCCCATACAATGCTAATAGTTTGTCATCCACCTGAGTTGTTTCTTACTGAAATTCTCCGCAGTTGGATTCACATGCAATAGTAATGCTGCTCGCATTATACCGATTAAATCGCAGATTTGTGATTGGAATTTTCGTTTAGCTGTTAATTTCTTGCCTAATTATAGTTCACAGATTAATCAGAAGAAGAAAGAACAAGAAGCATATGTATGTAGGCCTTTTTTATCTGGAGCTGGTAGGGCCAGGCATTTCCATCCATCATCTACATTCAAGTTGATGGAATATAAGAACCAGCTAGATCTGTCTTTCTGACTACCTACATTGGGTCATAGACAATATTAAAACTTAAGTGCAAGAGAGCGATACGAGATGTCTCGTCCAGAGAGCGATACGAGATGTCTTGCAAATGAATGGTAATAAATATTGATATAAGTAATTTATGAAATCTGAACAAACAAGAACTTAAAGAATATTAAATGTAAATACAAATTTGCAAAGCTTTTTGCTTACAAGGGAAAGCTACCACAATGGGCTTTGCTTACCAAATTCCCATTATACCCCTGAGTCCCCTCCCCTTTCCCATGGGTTCCACCACCCCAAAAATTAAACACCCTCTTAAGCCACCCAACCACCACTCCACCGCCACCGACACCGACGCCGTTACATTTAACGGCCACACTCTTGCTCTTCCCCTTGCAATTGTCCCTCCATTGCCATCTCCTTTTCAATGCTTGACACAATTGCCCCCAGCTCCCTTTTGTGCACATTCACCATGAGTCCATACTTCATGAACAACGTCAACGACATCTTTTGCTCCACCTTGTGGCCCGGCACCACCGTGAGACGGTGGCTGAGCAAAACCGACGCGGTTACCGACTTCATTTGCAAGTAAGCCAAGTCCTTCCCTAGACATATTCTTGGACCGGCGTTGAATGCTACAAATTTATTTGAGTCATGCATTATGAACTTACCATCGGGAGATAGCCACCTCTCCGGACGAAACTCCAGGCAATCGTCTCCCCACGTCGATTTCATCCTCCCCGTCGCATATATGGAATACGTCACCGACGATCCGGCGGGCACGAATGTCCCATCGGGCAAAACATCGTCGTACACCACATGCTTTGAGTCCTCCGGTACGGAAGGGTACAACCTTAGGCTCTCGGACAACGCTGCCTTAAGGTATATCAATCGGTCAATTTCCTCAAATTCTAACGGCTCGTCCAACCAACTCGCCACATCATTGCCACGTGTCTCGATCAGAACAGTGCAAATTTCACGGAGGATTTTCTCTTCAGTTACTGGGTTAAGAGTGATCAACCAAAAGAACCAGCTCAAGGCGGCCGATGACGTGTCGCGTCCAGCTAGGATGAAATTGAGCGCCACGTGTTGGAGAAAAGTGTCCGAGTAGTTCTCTTTTTTCTTCATGAACCGTGACAACAAATCATCGTGTGGGTTCCCATCTTTTTGCTGACTGAGCAACTCGAGCTTACGGGATGCAATCACATCGGATAAATACTCCTCAATATGCACAAGGCTTCGGCTCAAGGTGACTTCCATTCCAAGCCCAAGCCACTTTTTCACCTTCCACAACACCTCGGGCAGAATAAACCGCTGCAGCGAGGCTTCGGTGGCTCGGTCGAAGGCTGTGGCAAAGCCGTTGTCGGGAAGACCCGGGGCGCACGTCTGCGGGTCCTTTCCAAAAGCCAAGCCGCATATGTTATCGAAAGTAAGCCGAAGTAACAAGTCTTGGAGATCAACCGGCTCCGCTTGAAGCTCAGCCGACTTGAGAATTGGGCAGAACCTTAGCTTGATGGCTCGGCTGACCCACCGAGCCATGGCCTGGCGCAGCGTCCGGGTCGTGAATTCCAGTGCGGCCGTCTTCCTCTGAAACAGCCACGTGTCGCCATCCGAGTTGAAGATGCCCTCGCCCAACAGCTCGTGAAACACGGATTGCCAGGTGGGGCCCTTGGGATAGTTGTCGAACCGGGTCTTGAGTATGTGCTCCAGATTATTCGGGTCGCATGTGACGGTCACGAGGCCTTGCTTTTTGGCGAGGAAGGGGATGGCACAGATGCAGGTTTGGTACGTGCCGCCGCAGGCGCGTAGGTTGTCACAGATCCAGTCGTGCAACCGGTCCGAGTTTTCGATGAGACCCGGGAGACTACCCAGTAACGGCCAGACACGTGGACCCTTTAGCGACCGTGAGATGAAGGTGAACCAAAGGAGGTAAGCCGTGATCGCCGTCAGAACCAGCAACGCCGTCCCGATCTCCATATTCCGCCACGTAATGGTAAACCAAACCCAAAAACTAAAAAAACGGCGATGCAAAACCCGCACTTAATCACTGAACCAGATACCAGCAAGCAAACCCAGAACCTGTTTTCCTCCTAAATATTTTCCCGAGAAAATATTGTTTTCCGGGAAAGTTGCTTTATTGGTGTGAGTTATTGTGAAGAAGTGGAAGAAGCTACTGCAAAACGTACCTTAGAGAAAAACCCAGGTAGGGAGTTTCATGAATGTTTGAGAGATTTGATTGAGAAAAGGAAGGGACTTTGAAACTTGATGGATCTAAACAAAAAATGGGTAGAGAGGAATAATAATATTGATGATTGATGAAGATTATAAGGTGGTGGTTTGGTGTTGGAGTAGAGAAGAAGCAGGAGAGGAAGCAGAAGATATGGAAGTGGAGGTGTGTGATGTGTGGTAGTACAAAATGGAGTACTATAGAGAGAGATTTATAGGTGAGCAATTTATTGAGGCCAGACTGGTCCTTGACATTGCTCTCTCTCTCTCTCTCTCTCACTGTATTTTTCTCCCACTAAAAATTAAGCTACACAGCACAGCACAGGCGCCATAAATTTCTTCAGAAGTCGTTGTACTTTTTAAAGCTCTCTCGCTCAAAACCTCTCTTCTCTTTCTAGAAAACCAGTGGCTCTAGCAAATTAAGATGCCATTCTCTCTCTCTCTCTCTCTCTCTCATGCACACACAAGGAAACACACACACACGCTGACACACCTACTTTTACTGGAAATGGAAGAGGAGATTTAATTCAAGAGCATTGAATGAAGAGGAAAATTTAATGGGATTAGTTGAGGAACTATATACATGAGAGAGAGAGAGAGACCCAAGAACAAAACCAAACATATTTCCAAAAAACAAAAAACAAAAAAAAACAAAACCGAACAATGATAAATAGGTCATTCATTCCACACATGACACAGCTATTGTAAAGTCTAATCGGATCAATAGTGTGTCGAAAACGGGTCACCCTAGCTTGGCCCTTTTTTCTTATAAGTTATGTTCTTTCATTGGAGCTTTATTTTAATCCAATCTAATTTAATGGGTGTACTTTTATTATTACGTAACACTCAATATTACAGGTGTTTTAATCGTTAAATTTAATGTTCTCAATTGTTAGATTTTTTTTTATTTTTAATGTCAGCCATTCATTTTTTGCTACGTGTCATTGAAGAAAAATTGTTAAACAAAAAGAGAATTTGAACTCAGGTGCAAATAAAAAGAGCACACTGATCTGCAATTTGACTACACTCACATATACACATGGTGTTTTAAATTTTAATTGGGTCTCGGATCCTTTTCTTAGGGATCTCATGATCGTGATCGTTCATCTTACATCGTGCAGTCAGTTTTCATTAGGTACTATTTATATTTAATTTTAAATTTTAAATATTGAAATAATTTCTAATCGCATGATGTACGATGAACGGTCACGATCACGGAATCCCTATGATCCCCAAGAAAAGGATCCGACCAGGATCCTTTTCCAATATTTAGTAGGTTGAAAATGAGTCACCCTATCTTAGAGAATTGTCGTGCACAACAAAACCAAGAACATATCCCTACATAAGTATTTCTATTCTCACGTGACATATAATTATTTATATATGTCGGATTGCAACTTAAAATTATTTTAACTTAATAATACGGTCTAGTGATATTCTTCTTCACTTATAAGTGAAAAGTTTTAGGTTTGATTATCGTCAAATGCGAATTTGAACCACATTATTGCTAGTCCAATTGTGAGGCTAAGCTCACCCCCTCCTCCTTAGTGCAAATGATATCAGTTGTTCAAAAAAAAAAAAAAGGACCAGCTAATGGCTTCGCCATGCAATCCACCCTTCTGAGGGTCAATAAGACTCACAAAGGCATTTCAGCCGTCCCCTGACCACCATCGTGCAATTCACTGGAGACAGGAGTCGAACCCAGAACGTACCGTGTGGAATACAAGCCTAAAATTCTTCCTAGCAACTAGGCCACCCCATGGTGGTGTTTTCTTTCTTATAGTTAAGTTATATAATAAGTCTTGAACTCACCCCGTTGTGCCCTTGCATGACGACGTGAGTTTAAACATAGTCGGTGGTTAATCTAACATCTAACTTACTAACGCTATAGCCCCACTCAAATAAAATAAAAAATAAAAAAAAGGTCTTGAAGTTAAATGAGGAAAATGGGGTTCTTCTGGTTTAGGGTTGGTTGAGCAACCCACCCACAATTTAATACCCCAACCTCTCTTTATTTCTTTTTCTTGTGCGACTCTTTTTTCTTATCTTTGTCTTCTCATATAGATATTCTGCAGAGTTGCCCCCAGAGCTAATAGTAAAAACAATATTGTGGGATTCTTCACACACAGGTTTGACCCTCTCAGTTTTAATGGTGTTCAATCAATGAAACGATCAAAAAATGCGCGCCCTTCTCTGTATATCTGTACCATGAAGGAAAAAAGTCAAGCCCCTTATACAATATATTTAGGTCACCTGAATGCAGACCTCAATTTTTGCGCATTTTGGCAGACTATGGCAGTTCATCATATATCGGGATGCATATGAAACCTGGCGTGCTTTGTATTGTGCTCTTGTGCAGCAGTAAGGGTTCACATTCCCTATCCTAAATTGCATTGAATTGAAGGAGGTTTTACAAGTTTTGGACAATTTTCTCTTACCTGACTATCTTATAATAATTCGTATGAGATGCATATTGCAACCGAAAATGTATGAGATCATGCATGTGTTGTCCGACTATGAATATGATGGATAGTTCATTGGGTTGATTCTTACTTGAATGCCTTCTAGATTCACAGTTTGGTAATATAGGCATCAGTTCTGTTCTCTTAGACCCTAGGATTCAAGGAAATTATAAGCACTTACATTTCAATCCTAATCAAACGGTGGAGGAGAATAAATGTTCCCTTAGTTTTTGTTGTTTTACTTTTTCCTCCACCATTGGATTAAGATCAAACAGTACGTGGATCCAATTTCCTTGGACCTTAAGGCTAAGAGATCGAAAGGTATGTGACCACAATTTCCTTAAACCCTAGGATCTAGGAGAATGGAGTTCATGCTTATATTACGAAAATGTGAGTGTAGAACACATTAAAGTAAAAAGAGATGGCCTTAGTATAAGGAGTTTTCTACTTTAAAAGCGTAAGTCTGACAAGAAAACATTAATGTATGCACTTCTACGATCATAAATGTGAATGTGGATGTGCCCTACGTGAGACTATATATCATGCATGTGATCTCATGAAATGGGTTTGTGCGACCTAACCATATATTTTGAACCATTCCACCATTTAGGCATGCTTAGCTAATCACCACGTCGATCATGTGCAATTCTGACAAAGCTTCACTTATTAGCTAGCAGGTTGCGCATTGTATGTTGAGTACATACTATTACAATGGATTAGAATTTGTATATAAAACCTCCATTGATCATATCACTTTCCCAGAACTACCATATTTGTGCCAGCTTTCCCCATCCGATTGAGATTATTCATTAGTCGCATGCAAGCTAGTCTGACTTGTAAACCATAAATTGAAGGTACTATAAGTGTTATTTTTTTAGTTTTTTTCAATTGTCATTTTAGTGTTGCAAGTCGTCCTCTACCACAATGATGGAGAGGAGTGTTGTCCTTGCACCATAGCATGGATTTCGAACCCCGTCGATCATCTCCCTAATGTAACATCTAATCTAACAAATTTATCATTTGTCCAAAAAAAAAATTGTCATTTTAGTGTCGAAATCGTCAAATAATTTTGTATTGTCGAAATCAATCATTTGTATTTGATAGTGCATGATTCATAGCTTATTCGTGTTAGCAAGCCATGGAATTTTCAACCTCAATGTAAATGACCAATTGACTTACTAAACGTGTTTATGTCATCTCGAACCATTTCGTGTAAAACTTATCACATTGACCATGCAGTGGTTAGATATTCTGCTATCTTACTTTGCACGACTTTCTATTTTGATAACTTTTTTAATGGATGCTATAGTTAACACTCACACGAGTAAAATAAATGTAAGTGGATGGCCTCTTTATTATGGATAACTAATGTTTAAAATTTCTTTCATACGGTCGGTATTTTCATGGAAATGTATAAATAAATAAAAATTAGAGAAAAATATAGAAATGGAGAGTGAAGTCCCAACTTCACCTCATATAAAACTCTTAAGTTTAGGCTTAAATCGACAGACACCGTCAATATTCTGACACATCTGTTAAATATCGGAGAAACTCTTATATTCCATCTAAACTCAATGTTTGAAATATCATGGATATACTCAATATTTCTACATAAATATCCAAAAATTTAAGGACTTAATGATGGAGGAGATGAACAAGAATCTCATGGAGTTACATGCTTAAGCCTGTTTATTGGTGAGTGTGTCTTTACTCATGCCACCTAAGATGAAGATCATGGGTGTAGAGAAGTCAGTGTAGGCATTGGTGCAATTGAAAAGTATATGCAGAAGGCCGAATCAAAATGAAAGATTTACTATTAGTTTTAACTCCCCGAGCCTATGCATTCTTTATGGTTTAATTTCTTTATTTATGATGAAAATTTCAATTATTATGTATAATTTATTCGTTTTAGTGAAATGCTTTATTTTATTACTTATCATTAGAAAGAAAACTAGAAAGAAGTTTTCTTTCTCACATATCACATACTTATTTTTTACACAGTATCTGATCATTAATTCATGATTCATATGTATGTTGTGACCTAATATGACATTCCCTAGACAATAACTTTAAATTTTCATGTTTTTTAGCAAATTTCCACCATTTCCATCAAAGGCAATCAATACTGATACCGATATATCCATCAATGTTTCTACAAATTTGTATATTGATATTTCCACATATACCAATATTTTAAACATTGTTTAAACTAATGTTTAACAATCCCGTAAAGTTTCATTTTAAATTTCAACAATTTCCATTGAAAGTAACCGATATTGATATCAATATTTAACATATCCGTCGATATTTCGACAAATTTATATATTGATGTTTCCACCGATACCAATATCTTAAACATTGTGGATAATTAGATGAGAAAAAAAAAATATATATATATAGAAGAGAGAGAGTTTGAAAGAAACGTGAAAGAGATGAGAGAGAAGATGACACCGGTTTAAATTTTTATTTAAAAAAAAAATTAGATATATGCAATGATGAAATGTGGGTGAGGAAAAAATAATAAAATTTAATTTTTTCTGAAATTACATTATTGCTCATAATTTTATTTTGTGATAGAAGACCAAATTGTATGTATTTTCATCCTCTTTTGATTGACAAATAGAGTATTGTTAATAGGTAGTTTAGATACTTGTTTTCTCATGGGGGAATGCACGTATTTCACTCCTTATGAATAACGTTTATTCACAGTATAATCGGAACCGTTCAATTTCTTAATCATCATTTGAAGATCATTCCAACAAGGAAAAAAACATTCAAATCGGAGATGATTTCGTCAACTAAATGTATAGAACAAATTGATAGTATGAGTATCAAGTAACACATTCATGTTAAACCATCAATTTATATGATACTGTTGACCCTAAAAACTACCAAACCTACGTGGCGCGCAAGCCGAGTAATCTATGAGCTAACTACGTCCTTCGGTTGAATGTGAGGCGTGCCAACTCGTCGGCCAAGCTCGGACGAGGAGTAAAATTTGTTGATGTTGCGTAAAGTGCGCGGCCGACTTCTGCGTCTTGCGATTGCGACCGAGGAAGGAACACGTCTCAGGCTCTTGCGTTATCGAACCTGAAGACAAGGCTACTATTCTTACGAAGTTCACAAATCGTCGTCGTCGGATTCAGCCACAGTGATGGTATTCGTCAGAGTAAACTCTCGCCGAATCGACACCAAAGTGTAAGGGCATAAATACTCAAAGCAGATATATGTCTTAACAATAAACGTGGTTCGGCCGTCGGAATGCCGAACTCTAAATCCCACTCGAGAGTATCCAATCATAAACCAACTCGGCATGCAATGTGCCGAGCCTAATAAATTGTAACACCTCACCTCGCCGAGAAGGCTAATGAGATGACATCGACCAATAAGGATTCGGAAATCCTTCTCGACCGAGACTTGGATAGATAACCAGTCACCCTCGACGCAGTGTTATCTATGCCGACTGAAGATGTTGCGAGACCGGCTGGTTCTACGGTGACAGTGTTATCTATGCCGACTGAAGATATCACCGGTTACCTTCACAGTGTTGTTTATCCAAACTGAAGATGTGTTGGCGGAAAAAGAAAGGAAAAAAATCTCAAGGTTGTTGAGAGAGTTTGCGCAGGGCAGTTGTGTGTTGAATTGAAGGGACTTTTCCGTTGTTCGTGACTCTGTATTTATAGTAGCTGATGTACTTGCTTGGCACGGCTAGATAGAGTTAAAACCCTACTCGGATTAGGATTTCTTCTTCTCATCAAACGTCATCTCGACCAGTCCTATTTTCACTATGACTTTGAATCCAGTCCTTTATCAAACCGGATTTACTTTTATCCATATCTTGCCTAGACTCCTTATTGTGCCAGGATTCAATTACCCGTCTCGCAGCATGACTTGATCAACCTAGGTTAGGAAGCCCATGAACTAAACGATCCACGGTAATCTTTCCGTAAGGCCTTCCGGGCCGAGAATACATCTCGGCCCAAACCAATATTTTGGGCCCAAACATTGCCCCCTCGCTTCTGAGGACTTTTTCTGCCTGAAGTTTCTGGCCGAGGCCTGACCTTGAAGAAGCGACACCATGCTCCATCTCCCGATGAGCATTTATGAAACACGATTGCACGATATTTATCTCGTCAGATATCTCGCCAAGTGTCCTCTTCTCAACGTGACTTTGAGTGTCATTTCATCATTACCTCCTTGTTTCGTGAGATTTTTGAATTCCTCAAGACGTGCGGATGTCCAAACGTCTTCACATCAATATACATGTGGCCGCATGCCATCATGCAATCTTGATTTACGAATCTTTCGGTACCCTCGAGATCGTGCAGACACCAAAATGTCATTTCTTCATGAAAGACACCGTCACGGAATCATCATGACCCCTTAATCTGCAAATTTTTTGGTTCTTTCTCCCGAGTCTATTAATATTCCTCATCACTCCATCATTATTAGCGATCTTTCCAATCACTCTCCCTGTTTGGTCTTCCATTCCATGAGTCTATAAATACCCGGCCTTCTATCATTCATTCTTTACGCTTTCAAATTTCCCTAACTCTCTTTTACTCAAAGAATAAACTAAATCCCTTGACTTTCTCCCAGAAACCCTTCGAAATCATTTCCAATGGCCTCCTTCATTTCCAAGCTCTCTAAGGAATGCGACAAATGTGGGACCATCATCGATCAGCTTAAGACTCTGCGCTTTGAGAGCGATATGAGCACCCTCCACCAAATCCTTGGTCTACTTTTCAATGATGTAGTGCCACCAGCCATTACCGAACTCTTCAAGGATCAATGCCTAACACCCCTGCTGTCAGGGTTTGAATGGTCGAGGTGGGATTTGGCAAAACCTCAGAGCTCCTGGCCCTCGACTATTGCGACCTGGGCAACCTGGGTTGCTCGAATGGAAAAGATATTCAGTGAGCAATGGAAAGCTCTTGGCATTTATGATGTCATCCGTCTTTCGTCTATGGAGCTCGCCGTGGATAATGAGCTTCTTATGGCAGCCTCAAGCCTCTGGTGCTCAGCTACCAACACCATGGTCCTTCCCCTCGGCCCCATGGGCCCCACTATCCTCGATATCACCGCGATCTTAGGGACTTCCCCTTTCGGCATCCCAGTTGACGCTACCATTTTCGGATACCCGTCGACCATTGACCTGAAGGCTATTTTCAATGATCGGGCCATCGAAACACTGAGCGGAGAGGGCCAACAACCCTTAAAGGAGGAAGTTCAGAAACTTTACAAGAACTTCCTCAACTACAACACTCTATATCTCCATTTTGCCGGCCAAGGGAATGAGAACCTACGACAAGGGGAACACGAAGCCTTCCTCTTCTACTGGTATAACAAATTCATTTGTTGTACCAAGTCCAACAAATGCATGTTCGAGAACATGCCGGTGGCCGAAGCCCTGGCTAGTGGCCAGACCCTGGCGCTCAGTCCAGCCATTCTTGCCCATCTCCTGCGCTGTTTGGCCGAGATGACCCTTCACAAGATCGACCCACACCAGAGTGGCCCCCTCTGGTATTCCAGCTATGGCTGCAGGTTTATTTCATCAATCTTCGGCCAGAGCTTACCAGTTTCTCGCCTACTGAAGCGCTCGGCCTTCAGGTGGCTTCTCGACCAATACCTCATCACCAAGCCGAATACGTGTTCAAATACTTCTTTAGCCTTGAAGCTCTTTCCGACGACAAGTTCTTGATCTGTCGTCGTCAAGAATATCCTTTGTCGATTAGGCTCCCCACATCAACATGGAGTGCAGATGAAGATGCTGATCTCCGTCAATCCTGGGGGTCGTTTGTGCTTACCCGCGACCTTCATCTTGGGTGTGACGCTCACCGAGCAAGTTAGGAAGTATATCACCCCCAATTCACTGCTCGGCAGCTTGGCTACCTTCAGGGTTGCCCAGTGCCTCTTCTTACCTCTTGCTCCCTGCTGAGCCGAGGACGTCTCTCTAGCTCTTCAGACAAAGAGTGCAGGGATGCAAAAAATGAGTTTCAGGAACAGTGCCAAAAATTCCGTCTTCGACCAACCATTCCAGAATCTCTTTGCACTGACACTTTCGGTGATTGGTGGGAAGAATATACCCAACATTTCTTTGGTGCTCCGGTCGAATCCATTCTGAACAAGATCTTCGGTGGTCGACCTAAGAAGGCATCTGCCCCCCAATCCCAAGGTAATGGTTTATTTCTACCTTCTTCCTTTAACTTTGAACTCTACTGATTTGTTTTTATTTTATCAGGTAGTCGGTCACTGAAAAAGGTGGAAGTGGTCGCTGCGGCTGCGGCTGAGAAAAAATCGACCGTCTCTAATAGGGCTAAGACCACTGCGCAGGTCTTACTGAGCAAACGGCCTCGTCAAGAGGCCGAGCCGGCCACTGAACCCCCTCAGCCCGCAAAACGAGTCAAAAAACTGGCGAATAAAAGAGAACGGGAGATTCATGTTATCTCCAGTCAAACTACGGGAGCGACGACTCCTAATGTTTCCCCTTCTTCCCCCATCGCCCAAGCCTCGGCGGAGAAACGGCCAATTCCGACCGAAGAAACAGCCCAAGTACGGCCTGTTTCTAAGGTTGCTAAACCAGTTGTTGCTCCACCGATCGAGGCGTCTGTGGTTTCGGGGTCAACCGCTGCACTTGTCTTGGAAGAGGCAGTCCCACTAGCCGAGAAAACTTATCTTGAAAATCCAAAACCCACGACATTCGTTCTAGAAGAGAACGACGGAAGGGACGAGATTCCACTTGCGAGTCGCCTTCAACTACACGATCCACTTCCCCCTACGTCAGAGGCAGTTATCCGAGTCGTCCCTTCTGCGGCTGATCGTGGCAAACGACCCGCCGTCGAGCCAGAAGCGAGGGTGGAAACACCCGTTCGTCCGCAGAACCAGGACCTCAACATTCCTCCCCAAGAAGCCACTTCGACCTTCCTAAGTACCCCTACCGCCTTTCTTTGGTTACTTTTCTACCTTAGATCTCTAAACCAGGAAGATACTGAATGTCAGGTGTCTACCCATTCTTTTCATCGAACATTCTACGCGCCGAAGGGTGTTATCTATATTTCTTGGCAGCCTCAGTGGCCATCGAACGTAGATAACCTTCATCGGCCGCGTGAAATAAGAAGCAGTCTAAGGCACTAGGCTCGGCCATTAAGTTCTTTAGGTTCGAGTAACGAACCTGAAGATATGGCCGAAGTCTCCTCCCAGCAGGTTTAAAACAAAAACCCTCTTGCTATATTTTTCATAATATCCTTGTACTTGTGTGCAGCCTTCATGGGAAGTCGAGTTTAAAGCTCTCTTATCAAGCACTACCGGAGCGGCTAGTTCTTCGACCACTACAACTAAACCCGCTGATTCAACTACTTTGGTTCGGTTGCAAGAAATTTTGTCTCTCTCGGCGTCGCAAGTCTTGATTTGTTGGGTGCATGCCTAAACGACCTCGGAGACGATGCTCAAATGAGCGCCGAGGCTATCGTTCAAGCGTCGTCCGCCTTGGAGTGAGTTCGGGAAACCTTTAGTGTCCTCGAGAACGCTCTGAGGGCTGAACAAGATCTAAAAGCTGCCGTGGCAGTCCAAGACATTTTTTGTCCGAAGATCGATACTTTAAAGGCGAAAAGGGAAGCCTTGGCCGACCTCGACCGTCAGATGGTCGAATTAGCAAAACGAAGGTCGGCTATTGCTTCTGAGCTTGCGAAGGACTTCGAGTCAAGAGGCAAAGATTGTTTACCCGAATATGCGGCGAGAACAAAGCGAATCGAGCAGTTGAAAATGGACAAGAAGAATCGGCAGGCTGAGGTCATAATGGGCGATGTGCGGTGGCTGGAGCTGAAGGCACTTCTTGGAACTCTTCTTCCTTTGTCGCCTTAGAATATTTTGATTGTAACCCATCTTATTCATGAAATAAAAAAAAACTTTTATTCTTGCATCTCCCATGTGATTGGGTAATATTTCTTTAAGAACTTTCCATTAATTGGCAACCTGTGAATAACACCGGTTCGATCTTTAAGATGGTATGCCCCATTTCCGAGGACTTTATGGACGACGAACGGCCCTTCCCAGTTCGGCGACCATTTGCCGAACCTGGGGTCTTTAATCCCCACGGGAATGACAGTTTGCCAAACTAATTCCCCATCGCCAAACATTTTTTGTTTGACCCTTTGATTGTATGCTCTCTCAGCAATTTTCTTTTGTGCCATTAGAAGGTTGTAGGCGTCAAGCCGATCTTCTTCCAAATCTTCTAACTCTTGTAACATGGCCTAGTTGTATTCGGCACTGGACAAACTACTCTGCTCGATCACACGTAAAGAATTTACACTTAACTCGACTGGCAACATCGCGTCATGTCAATAGGTTAGCGCATATGGGGTGGTCCCTGTTGCCGACCGAGGTGAAGTCTGGTATGCCCATAAGGCCTCATTCAATTTTAAATGCCACAAGCCCGGTCTTTCTTTTATCATTTTTCCGAGAATACCAATCAAAACCTTATTACTTGGTTCGGCTTGTCCATTCGCTTGTGGATAATATGGTGTGGACTGCTCAAGCCGAATTTTTAAGCTTGCCGTATACTCTTTGAACCTTTCGGCTGTGAAGACTGTGCCATTATCAGTTATGATCGTTTCTGGTACGCCGAACCTGGTCACAATATGTTCCTCCACAAAATCGCAAACCTCCTTGGATGTTAATTTGGCGTATGATTTTTCTTCAACCCACTTAGTGAAATAATCTGTTGCCACGAGTATCCATGCATGTTTTGCTACTCCAGAGGATGGTGTGATTTTGCCGATCACGTCCATTGCCCATCCTTTGAACGGCCAAGGTTTAGTGACCGAATGAAGTAATTCGGCAGGGGCCCTTTGGATGGGTCCATGAATTTGACACTGGATACATCCTCGTGCATACTCAATACAATCTTTCAACATGCTTGGCCAAAAGTAACCGTGTCGGCGAAGTAACCAACGCATCTTGCGTTCTGATTGATAGGCTCCACAAATTCCTTCATGTACCTCTGTGATTGCTTGAGCAGCTTCTTGCGGGCCGAGGCATAACAGTAATAAATTGTCCTCGCCTTTTCGATACAACTCATTCTGGTATGAGACATAGTTTGTGGCATGGGCCTTTGTTTTTCTGTCGTGTTTGCCTTTGGGGTTATCAAGGTATTGCATAATTGACCTTCTTCAGTCGTTTGGTAGCGTTTCGACCGCGTAAACATCTACAGGATCCTCCCGTTCCAACAACGATGGTAAAGACATTACCCGTGTACGAATGACTTGGTTTCGCTGAATGACTTGTTGATTAACCAAAGCTGGACATGATTGCCATAAAACGGGTATCATTGGTCCACTCTTGCCCCCTGAGGAGTTGTGCTCCAGAGGCTATCTGAGCGAGTTCATCTGCGACGGTGTTCCATCCACGAGAAATATGATTGAATGTGATACCGTCAAACGACTCGGCCAAGTAACTGGCCACCATGTGATAAGGCGCCATAATACAACTCATGCACCGAAAAGTTCCATTAAGTTGGTTAATCACAAGCTCTGAATCCCCGAAGACGAGGACGCGGGCAGCGTGCAAGTCATGAAGTACGATAAGGCCGATAACAAGAGCTTCGTACTCGGCTTGATTGTTTGTACAATCGAAATCCAACTTGAGGGAAAAGAACCAACGGTGTTGGTGGGGAGACTGGAGTACAATCCCCACACCGGCCGATGTTGACGTGCTGGAACCATCGAAATACATCGTCCAATAATTGTCCTGTGCTTCCACCATTCCGATTTCAACATCGGTGCCCCCGAACACATATGGAGAAGGGTGGTGGGCTAAGAAATCGACAAGCCCTTGTCCTTTGACGGCTTTTTGTGGGACGTACTGCAAACTGAACTCGGATAGTGCCAGCGTCCATTTCCCAATTTGGCCTTTGACTATTGGCCGAGTAAGCATATATCGAATAACATCTGTCTGGGCAATGACCTGTGTAACGGATGGGAGCATATAGTGCTAGAGTTTTGATGCGGCGAAGAACAAAGCCAAACAAAGTTTCTCGATAGGTGAATAATTGATCTCTGGAGGGTTGAGGTGTCGGCTGAGATAGAAAATAGCTTGTTCGTGCCCAGCATCAGTATCTTGTGCAATGAGGTAGCCGATGGATTCTTCGGCCGCTAAAATGTAAAGCTTAAGGGGTTTATTACGTCGAGGCGGTACGAGGACAGGCGGAGTTGCAAGAGCAACCTTGATTTGTGTGAAAGTCGCTCGATGTGCTTCACGCCACTCAAACTTGTCTGAATCCTTAAGTTTCAAAAACGTAGAGAATGCCGTCATTTTGCCAGCGGAATTAGCTATGAAGTGACGAAGAAAATTTATTTTCCCTAGCAAGGACTGGAGTTGTTTTTTGGTCGTCGGGTGTGGGGCGTCAATAATCGCACGAGCTTTGTTCTCGTCTACCTCGATGTCGCGATGGTGGACAAGAAATCCTAAGAAGTTGCCGGCCGACACACTGAAAGCGCATTTGGCCGGGTTCATCTTAAGGTTATGCCGACGCATGCGAAGGAAAGCTTGCCGAAAATCATCAATATGCGTTCGGCGGCTTTTCGATTTGACCACGACATCATCAATATATACTTCGACGGTGGTGCCGATCATGTCATGAAAAATAGTGTTCATTGCTCGTTGATATGTGGCCCCAGCGTTTTTTAGACCGAATGGCGTGATTACCCACTCGTAGGTTCCAAGTGCCCCCGGGCAGCGAAAAGCAGTTTTATGAACATCGACCTCGGTAATGAATATCTGGTTATAACCGGCATGTTCATCCATGAATGACAATATCTCATGGTTAGCTGTGGCGTCGATTAGCAAATATGAAATCGACATGGGATATGCAGCCTTAGGCGTTGCCAGATTCAAATTTCGAAAATCAATACAGATGCGTAGAGCCCCATTTTTCTTTAATACCGGTACGATATTCGCCAACCAGTCGACGTATCGGGCAGTGCGGATGAATCCGGCATTCAAAAGTCAAACAATTTCGTCTTTAATGCCGAGCTGCACTTCGGTCGAGAACAGTCGGGGAGGTTGTCAAAAAGGCTTGCATCCAGGTTTGATACGTAATTCATGCTCGACAAGGGTTCGGTCAAGGCCAGGCATCTCATGATAGCTCCACGCAAAACAGTCTTTGAATTCGTGAAGTAATTGACGGAGTTCAACTTTCATGGTATGGGGTAGTAATGCACTAATAAACAACGGCCGAGGATCGTCGGTTGTTCCAACATTGATTTCCTCTAAAGGATCTTTAACTTGGGGCCGATTATCTTCGAGTTCGGCCGGTGCGGCCTGAACTTTGTCCAGCGATAGTACGGGGCCGTTATCTTCCTCAGCAAGGAATTCGATTAAGTTGATGCCCGAATGCGGGTGCTTAGAAATAGCATACCAATGGGCCGGCAGGCGTTCCATCGTGGATGAAACCGCAGCCCGACGTCTTTCGCTTTTGATGTCAATCATCAGTGGCTGGGAGCAAATTAGCCAAACCGAGTCTTGCCGAATCCTGGTGGACAGTCTCAACGCCTACCTCGATGGCTTTCTGGACTGAGATCCTAATCGGCCGTCCATCTGCATTAAAACCTTGTAGGGTAATATAGCCGACATGATCATCATAATAGCGGGCCTGAATCATGTTGGTTTCAAACAACTGAGTATCAACTGGGTGGATCACAACCGATTTACCATCCCAAAAAATAAGAACTTGGTATAAAGAATAAGGAATGCAATTCGTTTGATGAATCCAATCCCTACCAAGCAAAGCATTATATTCGGTCTTGGAGTCGACGATAAAAAATACGGTCATGTGATTGCGTCCTGCGATGTTTACCTCTAGAGGGAATACTCATTTGGTCTGAGACTTGTCACCGACAAAGCTACTCATGGTTATGCCTGAAGGAATAAGTTCGTCGGTGGATCGTCGTAATGCTTTCATGACAGATACAGGCATGATATTGACTGTCGCTCCGCAATCGACGAAAATCTTGGAGATTGGGTAGCCTTCAATATGGGCCGTGACATACAATGGCTTTAAATGTTGAAGATTAGTCGAGGAGGAACGAGGAAACAAGTTGTCCAAGGCTGTTTTAAGTTTATCATCGCCGTTAGTTGACTCGTCTTCAGGAGTAGTGATGAAATCAACATGTGTTGCCTCCTCGGTAACCACATCGTCGTCCAATGAACTTGGTTGGTGCGTAGTCAACTGAAATTCGGCAGGAATGACATGGACCATGCTGATTTCCATATTTTCAAGGACTGAAGGGCCCATTGGATCCTGGTCGTCATCTTCCGGAGTGGGGATGACTATATCATTGTGTGTCTCAACATATTCAGGTGCTTGTGCCACACAATCTGACGTTGTATCCTGTTGATTGTCGTCTTCGGACCTGCATGCATCTAGCGTCGGATTCTGCTCCTGCCGTATTTGGCGAGCTCGTTCTTCATAGGTGATCCGGGCATTCCTGGTGTCCAGGTAAGCGTCCAGACGTGCCACTCGCTCTGTCTCATCGGCCGTTAAACCGAACAAGGAGACGGCCGAAAAGACTTCGAAGTGATATCGAAAGTGTTGAAGGTCGTCGAGAGAAAAAGAGAGCTCGGCTGTGTCAATGTTCGTGTATGGATCGACCTCGAAGCCGAGAACCTTAGCCTCTCGAATGTGCTGGAATCTGGCTTTCATCGCCGGATCGGTGGTTTTTTGGATGATCTGCTTAGCATCGGGGCAAGTTAATGTCAAGTCAAGAGCTTCTTGGCAGGCCTTGGGCAACCCATATAAATCATTGGCGGAATATTTCTTGTGAAATTCTTTCATATATTCTAATGATTCGCTAAGGAATGGGGGATGCAGATTCCGTCGAACTTTGATTAGAGGTTCTTTCAATGGTAACGGAGGCAGTTGGCTTTCGGCCTATTTCTTAAATTGCTCGAAACAAGCTTTCATTTCCTCGGGCCGAAGAAAAAGTTTGATGCGTTTTTCGGCTGCTTCGATGGTAGTTTCGAAGTCCCGATTAGTTTCCTTATGCCCTTGTAATTCAGCCATGATTGTTGGGGTTGGCCGATCATCTCCACTTCCTGCCGTCTCTTTCGGCTGCCATTTAGTAGCCGAGACA
Source organism: Malus fusca (assembly GCA_035220775.1). Taxonomy (NCBI): domain Eukaryota; kingdom Viridiplantae; phylum Streptophyta; class Magnoliopsida; order Rosales; family Rosaceae; genus Malus; species Malus fusca. Next base: position 21,201,297 of record CM069065.1, on the reverse strand, counting down.
GGCTGGGCAGCTGTCGTCGAGCCAAGCAATCTATACGCTGACGTCGACGTTTCTGGGATTTGGATAACGCGATATACATGCCGGTAGGAGAATTGTAGTTATACCAACGTTGGTCACGTGGTTCAAGTGGCCTGAAAGTTTTTTTATTTGCTGATGAGCTCGAACTATTGGAATTACGGGAATAATTGTCCTCGTTGTAAAACGGTGCGTCGAAATCAAGGCGCAGTCTGACCGATGTAGGTCCATCTATCTATTTTCTTGGGCCGAGCCTGTCGAATACTTTATGGCACTGGCCTTCACTAGGTTCCTTTGAAGGTTTTGCTGTAATCGCCGATTGGTGTTGTGATGTCGGCATCTGCATCGGAGACAGTTTCCCCTTGGGCTCAGTTAATACAACGCGTGCCTTACAATTGCTACACAAAACTATCGGCCTGCCATTTCCATCTTCGCTGGAGTCTGACATGGACTCGACTATGGCAGGTCCTTAGAGTTCGGTGGGTGGTGCATTAGAAAACAAGTCGATCTTGAGTCGAGGTTGGGAACCTTTCTTTAGGATATGTGGTACTATTGGCCCGCCATTTTCTTCGTTGTTGTAGTTCGACATTGGTTCAACTATGGCTGGTCCTGATAGCTCGGTAGGTGGTGCGTTGGAAAATAGATCTATCTTGAGTCGAGGCTGGGAGCTTTGCTTCTGGATGTGTTGTACTGGGGTAAATTCGACCTTCTCTTTTCCTTTGCTTTTGGGCAACCGGGCGTCTACCATGCCGACTGTCGCTGAAGGGAATGGATCAGTATCAACCATCATGCGTTTTTCAGGAAACTTTAGCTTGTCTTTGTCAATCCAACTCTGGATATCATCACGAAATACGACACAATTGTTTGTGGCATGCTTGGTCGAGTTATGATATTTACAATATGTTTTTCCTTTAAGCTCTTCGGCCGTGGGAATGTTATGCCCTGGCCGAAGCTTGATGATCTTTGCTGATAGCAATTGATCAAAAATTGCTTCGGCCTTTGTAATATCAAAGGTGTAAACTTTTGAAGTCTTCGTTGTTCCTTCCGTGGTCGAGCGAATTTTGGCATCCTTGGAATTAATTTGAGTCAACGCCTTGCAAATGTATGGTTTATCTATTACTATCTCGGTCGCGTCCACGCTGACTTACTGAGACTCTTCGCCTTCAGTCGAAGCATAACTAACTGTGGGATTTTTGTATATCGTCCCTCGGGATAGGGATTTCGAGATCTTCTCTTCTCGAAGCAAATAATCATATTGCTCGACATGCTGGGCTAGTTCATACATATCCCGAAAGTTTGCCTCTAAGAATTTCTTTTTGTATTCCACATCGAGGCCGTTCAGAGCGAATCTGACAAATTCGACTTCGGGTATAGGCAATCGGCACCAATTCCTGGCCGATTTGAATCTGGTAAGATAATCCATTGGTGACTCATCAAATGCTTAAGCCATCCTTGCTAATGAAGAAACTGACATTTCCATCCCTGGCCGATAAAACTGCTCGTGAAATTTCTCGACCAACTCTTCCCAACTTTGGATGGAATTATGAGGGAGGTTGATATACCAGGCAAATGTTGAGCCTGTCAACGAAAAGTTGAACAGCCGTAGCTTATGAAAGTCACTATTAACATCTCTGCATTGCGCGGTGAAACGAGCCACATGTTCCAACGAAAACAGGGACGATTCACCGGCAAAAAGGCTAAAATCTGGGATTTTAAAACCTTTAGGGTATTCGAACGTTTCCACATAAGCTGGATACAGATGGATAAATTTAGGGAACTTCGGCCCTTTTTTTATGGCCGAATCGATCATCCGCTGAACCTCGGTCATATCAACGGGTGTTGTTTCTACTCTCTGGTCAGATCCGTCTGACCTACTATTCAATCCTCCTCCTTTTTCCAAGTCAATTGGTTTGAGCCGAGCAGGGATTAACTCGGCCTGTACAATTGGTAACAGATTATTTTTTGGCAAGTGCTGGAAAATATTGAAAGACCTGTCATCGCTGACCTTACTAACCAGTATTTCAAGCAATCTAGTTTGTGTCTCACTGGTACTGCGTATCACGTCATGCAGTTTATCGATTCCTCGACTAAGCGTCTGTTCAACCGTCCGAGACTGCTCGTTAAGTCGTCTTCGAAGAAACTATCTCGTTGGTGGATCAGAGCCTTCACCACCATCCTCGTCACAATCCTCCATTATCCCTTCATTGATAACGCAGGTGTTTCTGCTAGGGATTTCTAGACTGCGAATCTGACCACCGAGATTAACTTCCCTTTCTCGGCGAGTCGTGCTTGTGGACTCAGGTGTCACTGCGTTAGGGGGATTCTGTGCCTGTGGCACACTTTGTCCTATGTTCTGAATTGGCAAATCGGTTGTTGATTTTCCCATGGCTGTTTTTTTTTTTACCGATCGCATTTCAATTGGCATGAACTTCGTAGTTTAGCACTGGGTCCCACTGGGCGTGCCAAAATGTTGACCCTAAAAACTACCAAACCTACGTGGCGCGCAGGCCGAGTAATCTATGAGCTAACTACGTCCTTCGATTGAATGCGGGGCGTGCCAACTCGTCGGCCGAGCTCGGCCAAGGAGTAAAATTTGTTGATGTTGCGTTGGGTGCGCAGCTGACTTCTGCGTCTTGCGATTGCGACCGAGGAAGGAACACGTCTCGGCCTCTTGGGTTATCGAACCTGAAGACAAGGCTACTATTCTTACGAAGTTCACAAATCGTCGTAGTCGGATTCGGCCACAGTGATGGTATTCGTCAGAGTAAACTCTCGCCGAATCGACACCAAAGTGTAAGGGCACAAATACTCAAAGCAGATATGTGTCTTAACAATAAACGTGGTTCGGCCGTCGGAATGCCGAACTCTAAATCTCACTCGAGAGTATCCAATCATAAACCAACTCGGCATGTAATGTGCCGAACCTAATAAACTGTAACATCTCATCTCGCCGAGAAGGCTAATGAGATGACCTAGACCAATAAGGATTCGGAAATCCTTCTCGACCGAGACTTTGATAGATAACCAGTCACCCTCGATGCAGTGCTATCTATGCCGACTGAAGATGCTGCGAGACCGGCTGGTTCCACGGTGACAATGTTATCTATGCCGACTGAAGATATCACCGGTTGCCTTCACAGTGCTGTTTATCCAAACTGAAGATGTGTTGGCGGAAAAAGAAAGGAAAAAAATCTCAAGGTTGTTGAGAGAGTTTGCGCAGGGCAGTTGTGTGTTGAATTGAAGGGACTTTTCCGTTGTTCGTGACTCTATATTTATAGTGGCTGATGTACTTGCTTGGCACGGCTAGATAGAGTTAAAACCCTACTCGGATTAGGATTTCTTCTTCTCATCAAACGCCATCTCGACCAGTCCTATTTTCACTATGACTTTGAATCCAGTCCTTTATCAAACCGGATTTACTTCTATCCATATCTTGACGAGACTCCTTATTGTGCCAGGATTCAATTACATGTCTCGCAGCATGACTTGATCAACCTAGGTTAGGAAGCCCATGAACTAAACGATCCACGGTAATCTTTCCGTAAGGCCTTCCGGGCCGAGAATACATCTCGGCCCAAACCAATATTTTGGGCCCAAACAGATACGTTTGGGCGACTAAACAAGATCCGGTTCCAATATTTTTTTTAGAAATGATCTTCAAATCAAGATTAAAAAAATTAAATAATAGAGTTTATACGATAAAAATACGTTACTCACGAAAATTGAACTATGTCCAATCTCCCATGAGGGAACACAAGTTTATATTTTTTTATTATTGACATTTTTTTTTGCCATAGGGCCAAAGAAAAAGACAAAGGTAATAAATTTATATTGAGAAATCATAACTTTTTTCTTTTCAAAATATATTTATATATATACTTGCATGTTATTCGAAAGTTTATAGACACCGATAGTTTGTGCACAAATTATGTACTGTGGTTTTCCTCATCACCTCACCTCATGTTGCGCATTGCATGCGAAGAAAATCATGGGGATAATGTTTTTTCGCACCGATACATTGTACACAAAACGGGGCATGCATGCACTATCGACATTAACACAACCCTTCACATTCTTTACATGTGTACATTAACACAATCCTTGACCCCAAAAACTTTGTGGCCAAATTGTAGGCTCTTTTCGGTTAATAGAGTAAGAAAAAAAAAACTAATGAAAATGGCTTTAAAACTTTGAGTTTTAATCAAAATGACAAAAATGTGTTGTAAGTAAATAGTACTATGAGTGACTTTTTAGAATAAAAATATCATTTTCGTTAAAAATAAACAGTATCGAAAATGTTTCGTTAAAACACCCTAAGAAAAAAGGGGCAGCATGATGTTGTTGGTTCCTTGTTTAGGGGAAGAAAAGTATAGGCTAGGAAGTAGCCTTTTTTGGTACTTTCAAAGGTAGAGAGAATAAGGGTTAGCTTCGGTGATAGCACCATTCTTTGGTGTGAAAAAGGTGAGTGCCCTTTTGTTGTTAGAGAGCTGCCGAGAGCCCCATTCAAGAAGGAGCTGCTGCTCCATTTGTTAGCTATCACTCCATTAAAGTTGTAGTTGTTGTACTAGCTTTGAGTTACACTGACTGTGGCGAAACCTCGTTAAAATTGTGGTGTTTTTTTTTTTTTTTTTTTTTTGCGCATTTTATTTGGTATATTTCTTGTGGCTTTGTTTGAGTTGGTTTCCAATTGGTTTTGATGTTGTTTTAGCGCAACAAACCTGCCGTCCATCTCCGTATACATCATCGGCTACTCTCTCTCCGCTAAATCTCCCCACCGCCGTGAATCTGCTGCCTGGCAGCCTCCAGATCGTCAGACCCACATCTTCATCCTCCCCTGTCTCAGGCGTTGAATCGACCGGCAACTACCAGACATGAATTCTAGAGCCCAAGCCACGATAGTATACTCCTAATCCCATCGTTGTAAGTTCCTGGCTCCGCTAGTGCATGTATAGCATTAACTCATTCACTCCTTATCTAGTGAAGAGCTTGCAGTACTATATAGTTTGGAGTAGGATGGGTAAGTATATATTCAACAACTTAGGAATTAGTTTGGAGTAATATTAACGGTGGGTAAAAAGCAAGTAAATTTGTTCGAATCAGCCAAATCAAACCAATTTCACTAATTTGTAGGAAAGTTAAAGCTTGCATGTAAAGCAATGACTCCTCCTTAAGACTAGCTAGTTTGGAGCGAGGATAGATAAAAAGTCGGTCCAACTGTTCAAACCACCCAAATCAAACTAATTTCATCGGTTTGTAAGAAAACAAAAAATCTTGCATGTAAAGCCGATGACTTCTTTGACATTGAACAACTTAGAACTAGTTTGAAGTAAGAACAGGCAACGAGCTAGCCGAATTGTTCAAACCATCTAAATCAAACTAATTTCAGCGGATCGTAGAAAAGTAATCAAAATTTATGTATCAAAATATAAAACTACTTAAAACTGATCATCTCCCTCGTCCGAAACCCATCCACATCATGGCAAAAGCTTTAGTTGTAGAACTAATGCCATCCATTTTTTACAGAAATCCAAACGGTTTACACGATCATATAGGTTGGGTGGCTTGCAAAGCTATGAGCTTTGCTCAAGTTTAGGGTAGGAAGACCATGTATATAATGTTTTTTAAGCATGTCATCCCTTCTTTTAATTAACCGTCGTCACACAGACTTTCTGTGACACTGTATAAATGACGTGCAACGTGACAATTAAAATTCGTCACATATACTATTACGTGATGAATTTTCAGTGTTTTGTGACGGTTGGCGAGGGTCACCAAAGCCCTTTTTTCTTATAGTGAAAGACCGTGTGCTTACAATGAATATGTGTCGTTAGCTTCAAACGAGTATCTCTATTGTTTTTTATACCAAACCCTATTAGCGACCCACAACTCTCGAGTTCTTAAGCAAAATGTTAAAATCTTATCGGTCTGATGGTACTTTTCTTTTCTAATATTAAAAAAGTCAAATTCCCTCTGCAGAGCCATTTGAATGTGATATAAAATTTCCTCTGCAGGGTCATAAATCTTGTTGTTCTTCCTCTTTTGATTTGGATTCGGAGAGGTCAAACAGCAGTTAACGAAAGAATCAACTGGTTGAAATTTGGCAGAAGGAAGCTACAATCGAAAAACAATTCCAGAATTGTGATCGAATTCGTATAGGAAACAACATTTACAAGAAGTTACATGCCCCGCAACTTACTAGGATGTAACATGGTTTGGTTGGTTAAATACAATTGTTAGATGGCAATCCTGCAGAAACATGGGCCAAGGTACTGTCTGAAACTCACGTTCAATGGTGCTACCCCCAGCTATCAGAAAGACCACGACAATCGGTATATCCGCTCAACACCAGTCATTTCATGTTTCTCAACAAAGACGAGGATTAAAGAATTTGGATAGTTCAATGATTCAACAGAGTAGGAGGGTAACTTAGTTGAAAACCAGGTAAGTTTCTTCATCCTCGAGAATAAACTGGCAACCGTATCACAGATACCTCACCCGAAAAAGCAGATCATCTGTACATATACTTTGAGAGAGGGAACTTGATGCTCCTTGCTACCTGTAATCCAAATATAAACAAGATGTTATGTAATTCAACACAATTTATCAACCTTACAGCACAAAATTTTGGTCTAATGTCAATTTGGGAAGCATGTTAGGTTACCTTAAGAGCCATATCTTCACTCACTGTAGATCAATATCGAGTTGAGCCCTCCAGTGGGCAGCTTCCACCAGTGACAATAAAATTAGCACTGCAGAGACTGGGCAGTAGTAAAAGAACATCAGACATGAGCACGTCATTCCCATCTTGAATGCCTAACCCACCATATTCTTGTTCCTCCTCGTCAAGAGGACCTTCCCCTACAGATGTAATGCACTGAAATATGGCTAATAATCTTTCCATTGGGAACGAGCCAGGATTCAAAAGTAATTCCTGTTCTGCAGTTTCCTTCTGTTCCATTGACATATCCGAAAGCCTAACCATCAATCAAGAAGCATTATTTTGAAGAATTCAGTATTTACACGTGCTGCATTGCAAAATGCCAAAACAAAAGGTGCAAAAATAGTCAATCTGCAAGTCGCAGAAATTTTTTTTTCCTCCACTGAATAAGTGCGGTAAAAAGATATCGGAAATTTTATCTAGAGGTTGTTCTGCACAGGATAACCAGAAAAACTCAAAATATCAGCTGTTACTATAGTGAGGCTATGGTAAAATGGAAGCAGGTGGTTGTTATCTACATGCTTAAGAAAAAACTTATATTATAGCTTAGTTGTCTGCAGGATTCGGGAATGTCAGACCTACATTAACTTTTATGATAGCATAAAAAACAAAACTAAAATTTGTACCAGTGTTGCTGATGTTAATCAACTAAACCTATAGAGTATAAACTACAGTAAAAGCAAGAATTATTCTTGAAATAGACTTGCTTCCTCTTTCGTTTTCGACTACTAGAACCTCCTGTAGAATCAAACAGTGATGAATCAAGGGTAGCTGGATTTCTTGAAGCAAGAAATGCTGAAATAAGAAGATACTTGGCAGAAGTAGGCATATGGAAATCTAATTGTTCAACTTCACAATCTCTGAATTTCCTTGTGCCACCTTTCCTTTTCTCTCCTTAACTTCAACTTCAACTTCAGGGAATTTCTGCGATGAAACCTTAAATGTCTCATTCAGTGCAGGAACAATATGGGGGCGAAAAAAAATTATACAGCCTTTGGTTTGTCTCTTTATTGGGAACAAAATTCAGATCAGTGATAGGTTCACAATACTTTGTGAATAATGGTGAAAAGGCAGGAGATAATTCATCCACCCGTCTGGTAATTCTACAGAAAGGCCTTAGCACGACACTAACCAAAAAGAAAAAGTGTTCATCAGTAGAAACACAAAAGGCAAAAGATGAGTGCAGAGAAGAAAAACAACTATTTTTGTACCTGAGAAAAGAAGCTTAAAGCTTTTTGTTTGCCTGGTTTCTCATGAAGATTTTCTGCAGATCATCTTGTGTATATAATCAGGAAGATATATAGGGATAGGCTCCACATAGCCCATATTTGAGTAATATGTATCCGGCGAGGCACTGCTGATAAAGATAAGACCGACCACAGGCATTTTCAAAATGTCATAGAGATTAAACAGTAAAGGTAATATAGTGGAACCCTTATCCCATCCTATAAGACGCTCCAAATTGTCAAATACCAAGTAGATCATATTTCCATTAGCCTTTCCTGACCTTTTGGAGGTTACTTTCCCCGAATGTCCCTTTGTATTACCAAGAATGCTGGCCAAGGCTTCCCGAAGAAAATTAATAAAATCAGATGGGCTTTCACAGCACTTGGCACTTGAATAACCATTCGCTGCATTCTTTGGGTGAAGAAAGAGTTGGTTCAGAATGGATTCAAACAAGATTCGAGGACTATAAAAGGTAAGGCAGCTTGAATAAACAAAAGGGCACTTCAGATGCCTAAAGGTCTCTACAACAATACTGGTTTTCCCGGTAGAAGTGCCTCCATATACAAAGATAGGTAGCATGGGAGAGTTTTGCAGACCCAAAAGGCGCAGAAGCTCCAGGATTTGACTACGTCTCCCAGGAAAAACAGACAGAAGATCATCAGCACTAAAGGATTCTCCTTGTTCACCCAACACAAGGTCACTGAGAGTTGGCGGGTGCAAACTACTTGCCTTAGTTTCTTCAACTACATTCTTTGAAGGGGTAGCCAAAACAGAGGATCTGGTTTTTCTCCTTGTGGTTTTTGGGCTTTCCTCTTTACCCATGTCTGAATTCTAGCCAAAAGAACCATCTAGAATAAAGGCGAGAATTTTAGTAGACAACATTGATAACAAACAACTTGGTAATCACACTGCAAACCAACACGGAAAAAGTGGATACACCGCAAACCAGCAGAAAAAAGTGGATACATAAAGAAGTATCGAACTTCAACGGAAACCAGCCTTTCAAACACTTAAACAAATTTGCAAGGAAGTTGCACACATAAACTTACAACCAACAAAACAAATCAAGGAAATAAACATTGAAAATAAAAATAAAAATAAAAAACAACATATCCCTCTCCAATTACAGTCTTAACTCAATTTCTTCGAAACTTTCGCATACACCAATAAAATCTTAATGGAGCTATATTCGACTTATCTACATCCATATACAAGTAAAGGAACCCGAAAAACCAATTACTTGCCAAATAAAACAATGTATTACAATACCCACATCTTAAAATCATCATTTAATATCCAAACACTCCCCTAATCAACTTTTAAAGAAAAACCCCCCAAAACAATTACCAAATAAATAAATTACCCTCACGAATTTGAGTTTTTTAGGGACGAAGGGGGAAAAGTATGGCAACGGTATTCATAAAACGCTGCGAGTTAGAAATTAAAGAGTAGATCGGGGGTTGAGGATTACCTGATCGAAAAACCCACCGGAAAGTCTGCCGGAACGATGAGAGAAAAACAGAGGAATGGCAGTAGTGTTTCGCGAGTGATATCTGATTTGAATCGAAACCCTAATAAGGTTCGTTGAGATAAAAGAGTATAAAAACCCGGGAAACTTAACTCCCGCCAATTATTTAGTGTTTGGGTGTTGGGAGGCCCACCGTGAGTTGCAGTGAGCTAGAGGTTCTAATGGGCCCACGATGTTTAGAGGTGCTCGGAATTCATCGGTCCGGACAACAGACCAGATGGTCATACGGCCCACACACACAAAAAAATCCCCACTCCACTTTCTCCGGGAGCATTTTTACTCACCATCATCAATCTTGGTGTATGCTTGCTATACACTTAACCAATTGGCACGTATCCTTTCACTTAACTTTGGTTAATCTTTTTCAAATTTGAAAAAGTAACGTTTAATGTGAAAAGTCATTCAATACTACAGTCTGGTGGTAATCATCTTCATTTGGAAATGAGAGGCTTTAGGTTCGAATCTCATGGATGACAAATTCGATACCAAATTAGGTTGCCCATTGTGTGGCTTAGCCAAACTCCCCCTCCCCATAATGTATCGATGTACTAAAAAAAACATTTAATGCGAAAGTGAACTAGAATTAGTTAAAATGACACGTGTTAATTAATTAAGTGTATTATAATTATAGTAGCCAAATCTGTGAAAATGATCAAATCATATTAATTTTGGAATTTTTAAGAATCCAAATCAGTAGCCACTTAGTACTAAAGTGAGGTTTTAGGTTCGATTCTAACTAAAGGCATAAACCACATTATTGCTAGCCTATTATAATACTAAGCTCAATCTCCCATCCCATCTTAGCGTAAATAATATTGTTTACTAATGAAAAAATCAAAATCAGTCTGTCAAATCATCAAAAGGGGTAGGATCAGATGGGTCGTTCTTAAAATTTTGGCTGAATGTTGATACAGGCATAATAATGAGCGCAAATAAAAGCTTTACCATGACAAAACTTTAATTCTGAATGCACCACTTCACAACAATCACAAGAATTGGTCCCGTCTCCAGCGAAAACACAAACACAAACATCCATCATAGAAATAGTAACAAGTAACATGGCTCGCTTAATGCCAAGAGCTCTGTACATCGGCATATTCATGCTGATCGAAAAAGATCATACGACGGCCATATCTATCTTTTAGCACCTACACAAGTAACACTATCCAGCAACGGAATATATATCAACCACAGTTGGAAACAAACTAATATGTAACCCTCATATGCATCTCCCCCCTCCATCACTTCTCTCTTCCTCTCCCTGTGGTATTTTTCGCCATCATCTTAAACCCCACTTGGGGAGCTGCTCCTGATAAAGGATCCTCGGCGGTGGCTGCTGACTATAACGTCTTTAAGACGAGATATGGGACCGATCATTCTTCCTGTTTTCTGTCAACATGATAACATAATGTCAGTGTCATTGAACTGGACTTTCCTCTTAATGGAAGTAAACTCAATCGCATAAGCAAGTTATCTCATGTTCATATCTTAAGAATGCTCATTCGTATTGCATGTCAGTGCATTCTATAGATTAACAACAACAAAGTTACTTATAATCTCTAGTATGATGTGCAGGCCACGAGTTCATGATAGGATCAGATGAATGCATCGAATAGTGTGGTGTTTCCGATGTAATTAATCTTTAGATAAAGAATTGGTATCAAATTTCAAAATATAATTAAAGCCATAACCCAATTCTCTACTCAAAATCACTAAGAGATCAATTGCAACCCCATGCGTATTACATCAAGAACTAAGGAACTAACTGAATAAATTGCTTCATGCTCTTATGTTATGAAATTTATGGCATAGTGTAAGATCAAACCAAAAAGAAAAACTAACAAACATGAGATATCAATTCCTTCACCAGGGAAAGACAAAGTTAATAATTAAACGGAAACATACTCATAAGAGAAAACAATGGAAATCAGCAGACCTGATCATTGACGCTCAACAGCCACTTCTGTTGTAGAGCCAGCCACCTTTCATTTTGCCACCGCTGCCCAAGTAACACAAGCCCCATCACAGCCGCTGCTACGAAAATAGACCAAACTGCATTAGCTTCTTTTGCATGAGAATACAAGGAAGCAGCTCTTCTTTTCCACCAAGCTCCACAGGGCAGGCGAGAAACACCAAATTCATCATCTTTAAGAGACCTTGGGGATTGCGGGGTATCCTCGGAGAAACCTAAACCTTGCTCTGAAGGTTCATTAAGTCCAGGAATAGCGGGGCTCTCACCATAATCAGCTAAGCCGCTCAGATCTGTTTCACCGTCAAAATGATATATAGCAGCATCCATTATAGTCTGGTCTTTGTCAGCCGAAGTTAACCCTTCTTCAAACTCTGTATCACCAATCAACTGCATGTTATCCTTATCAGTTACAGACTGTTTCCCCGCAAACTCATCTGGAGCATTCAACCCTTTCAAAGTCAAAGTTTCTTCCTCCTTTCCACTGGACCTACCTTCTTCTTCAACACCTATCTCAGCTAAGACATCCTTGTCCACATGTTCGCTTCTATCAGACTTCAAAGGCAAATTCTCATGCTGACTGGTTGGAAAAGCAAAGTGACCAGACATGAAAAGAGCACGAGAAGTTTCCGCATGCTCACCATAGATATCACTCTTCTCCTCATTGCTCAACTCAATTCCTCCTGGACAAGGAGCAGCAGCATACGTTGACGCTGTAAGTTGTACAACTTCCCATTCATTCCCACGAGCAGTACTTTCCTCCCCCTCCTCATTATCTGCCATCTTACCACGAACAGTACTTTCCTCTCCCTCCTCATTATCTGCCATCTTAAAGGACTTGAAGCTTCCTATTTCCCATGTCCAGGGTAAAATTACACACAAATTAACCAACAAAAAACAAAAAACAATCAGAACTCAGTAAAACGAGATACAAATTAAATCCAATTCTTATTTGTACGACACGAAAATGTCCAGGTCACAACACACTTTTGCAATAAAACACATCTTTCGTTTGAATCACCACGATTAACTAAAATGAATTAAGCCAACAACTTAATAAAAATAAAAACTTCGTAGTTCGTACAGAATCTCTTTTGACCTCTAAACATTAATTTTTTTCATTTCTACCGATACAATCCAAACGAACATAATACTTCACGAAACAAAGCTCTGATGTGCATTCGAAACCCCGAATCGAGGATATCAAATGACAAATACAAATACATATTTGCAAATACAACAATACTAAAGTGACCTATACTTTTTTTTCCCCCAATTCCTAACAAATACAACAATTCCTAACAATTAACACCAACAAATAACACTTAATCACAATTCCTCAAGAGCTTAATCAAAATCTTCACTCAATAAAACAAGAAACTGAACAATTTGAGCGTGCATAATTGAAAATAATTAGCAACCAAACAATCAAATTAAAGCAAAACATGATTCAGTTCAATCAAAACTAGCAAGTAGAACACTAATCAAACACGTAGAGATCAAGAAACGAGCAAAAAAACAACAATCAACGGACAAAATAATTCCCAAAACAAAAATATCGGATTAATATCGATTCGAAGTCTCACAGGACAGCGTAAAGTGATTCGATCTAGAAGGTCCGATCGGGGATCGGAACGACGACGTTCTGATATGGTCGAAGGTTGAAGATTGAAAACTGTCGAGAAGTGGGGTGGGGATTTTATATGCAGAGATTTCTCGAGGAATAAAAGGGAGGGAGATGAAGAAGGAAACCGGCGGTAGCGGTAAAGACGGAACTGGACACGTCGGGTGACCAGCTGTAGGAGGTGGGATTAAGCTTTGGCTGAGAGTGCGTTTGCGGGAGAGACATGAGGGTGACCGGTGATAGAAGGTGGGCGGGGGGGGGGTTTGCGTTTGCGTTTGCGTTTGCGTTTGCGTTTGCGCAGAGCGAAGAACTTACTGCGTCACGCGCCAGTGTTTTGGTTGTTATGGAGTGACGTCATTGTCAGTTTCTTTCCTAAATTTTATCCATTTCACGTGTCATGATATTTACATCTGAAATTTACCATATCTATTTTTTCAGAAAGATTTTCTTACCTTTAATTTTAGTATCCACTTTAATGTTGGATATTATAACGACGGCCTTCCAGACAAACACGATTTTATATGATTTTATCTTATTAAAAAAAATTTGGCATTCAATTCCTATAAAATTAAATCTTGAAATCTTGATAAAGAAAAAAAAAATCTTGAAATGAAAGCTAATATAGGACAAGAAATCAAAGATTTACCAAATTCATTGATATTTTAAAAAATAATAACGTTGTTTGACAAATTCTCAAAAAAAAAAACAAAACCATAATCGGATAAACTGTCTCCTAGCTAATAAGGTAATCCGAATATAGCTTCTATGGTAAAAATTAAGGATTTAAACCTTCATGACGTAGTAGTCCGTTAGCACATTTAGTCCAAAAGTAATTTTTTTCATCAAAGTTCATGTTTATCCCTGCATTTAACAGAAAAAAAAATTAAAATTAAATTGAAAAATAGGAGTCTTATGAATTTGAGATTTTTTTATTAACAAACGATGTTATATACGTGAAGGAGTAGGAAGTGGTCTAAACATCACAATAGGCTAACAGTAATATGGTTTATATTCGTTTTTGAAGAGTATCGAATTTAAGACATTTCACTTATAAATAAAAATGAATGTCACTAGACGCAATACTAATTCATTTTAGAATATGAGAAAAGATTTTACGTTAGTCTCAACTTCGTGGGGCAAAGGCGCAAATGCATGATCGCTTCCCTAATTCGTTTATATTTTTCTTTTTCCTTTTTCCTTTTTCATATAATCTTAAGTGGGTTGTATGATGAGTCTATCCTCAATACCCCACCATACTCAATCATTGCGAGGTCAGCCAATGCTCCTCGGTGGTGACACCTCCTGACCTCCACCTTTCTTAGTCGTTTCATAGTGTGATACATTCCGGTGCAAACGGCATGTCGTTCGGAGTTGGGTACTCAAAAGGCCGGCAACGCTTCAATCTAAATGGACCTATATTGGCAGGCCTAACGGGGCCCAGACCAGTAAAAGCCCATCTAGAAAATGTGGAGAAGAACAATCCCCAGCTACCTTTAGTACTAGTTTGGTACTAAAGTGCTTTTATAAAAAGTGGGTATCAAAAAAAGCTGAGCTCAAAAATTTGTTTGGTAAACACTTAAAAACAGCTTATTTTCACAATTTTGGATGGAAAAAAAGCTGAAAATGTGAAGCAACAAAAATGAGGATTTTCATGTCAGAAGAGAAAACTTACCGGAGCTTCTCAACGAATGTGTATCGCTCTCTGGTGGACTATCACTCTCCTTGCTCTTTTTCTCATTCTGGAGCTTCTCAACGAGTTCCTCTAAAGGAGGATCTCCAGGTCTTCGAAAAACTTGATCGCCAATATTTATCTCATAGGCCTCTGGTTGGTTGGTTCAATGCAAACTCCTTCAACTGGAGAATTGAGAAAAGAATGAACGATGTAACATTATCAAGAACAAACAAACACAGAAGCTCATGACATGCAATAATCAACTCGATAGCTCAAACAAAGAATTCATGAGGGTAATTGGCATGCAGAACTGGGCTCTAACGGAACAGCTAAGCTATCCTCGAGACATCAAACGTTTCTCTTTGTTGTGAAAAATATTCTTAAGAACCCAAACACATCTAAAGAAAACTTTCTTCAGCCGGATGCAAGGGAAATTAATACTTTTCAGTCTGGAGGATAAAAAAGCCAGGGTGGGAGGAAACTGTACCTCTGTCGTGTCTTGGCCTCTTTCCATGGTGAACATGATCGTGTTTAGATCAACACCCATGAACCTTGCCCCAATCGCTCCGGTCCTCAGAACTTGAGTCCATTTCATAGCAAGCTCAGCCACCGTATCCTGGGAGGGGGAAAAGAAGCACTTATCAACTTTGCCATTCATTTCAAGCCGTATAAAAAATCGTTCAATCACATGGAAAACCATCAGAAGTTGAAAAGAAAATGTAAACAGAAGTCCATTACATCAACTCAGTTTACACTATAACGCAATTACAGAGTACAGATGGGTACGAAAAAGGGACTGAAACAAGAACTAGAAACATAGAATATAACTAGTGTGCAATTCATGGTTTCTAATCAACCCGAAAATTTCAGTACTGAATTCTGAGCAGCCGGGCGTGTTCAGCATTATCAGTACTTTTCACACATTCGTCCCAATTGGTTAAAGATAGTGTGCTTGTGCAAATGGGGGTTACGCCAATTGGTCAGGGTCCCAAATCCAAATCTCCGTAGATTAGAGTAGTTTAGAACATCATTTTAAGTATCACATACACCCTGTTCTAATTCATAATCAATTCACAAAAGTCCCACAGTCCAAATCCAAATCAGAACTTTCATTTAACTTCTCAATCCCATTTGATCCACATCCATGCTCAAACACTCATCTTACTTATTAAACTAAAATTACCAAATTTAATTTCCCAAGTACGAATCATTCGATCAGAGACAAAACCCAATAGAAAAATCCACATAAAGCTCACATTCAGCTAGAAAACCAACAGCAAAAATGTAGAGCGATTTCGAATTACCCGTGTCCGTTTCTCGCCCACCCGGAGCTTCACGAACCCGAAAGCCGGGCCGGTCTGCCGCTTCATCTCCGCCTGGATCTGCGACATGTCCATCTTCGACAGATCAGGAGGCGGATCGAAATCGGAAGAGGGTTTCGATTTCTTGCCCCATTCTTTCCAGGTGTCGTCCTCCTCCTCGTCGACTACGTCGTCCAGGTCGTCGGTGATGTGGACTCTCCGCTTTCCCGCCTCGGCGAACCGGACGAATTCGGAAGATGAAGGGTAGAATGAGGAGGAGCAGGAGGAGAAGGGCGAGGAGAATGGGGACTGGAGGTGTCGGGTTTGCCATGCTTTGTGTGATGATTTGGAGAGGGAAACAGTACTTCGGATCTATGTCTTTTTCCTTCTTTTTTTTTAATTTTAATTGTTTGCATATTTTTTGGGGGGAAATATAGCAAAACATCTTTAAATTTGACCCCCAAAAAAAAATATATAAAATGTGTTGATCACATATGCGAATGGAAAAGGATCCTCGTAGGGATCCTAAGATCCAGTGATCGTGATTGTTCATCGTATATCGTGCGGTCAGAAATCATTTCAAATTTTAAAATTAAATCTAAATAGTACATAACAAAGACTGACCGCATGATATATTATGTTATGAACGGTCACAATTATCAGATCATTTTCCTATACGAATGAGTGATATTCATTTTCATTCGTAAGTATGAGTTTTTAGGTTTAAATCTTGTAAATGGTGAATTTAATAGTGTTAAACAAGAGTTTTCTAATCACACTTCCACTACACATTTACACTATATGTTTAGATGATGCAAATAGTCACTCAGTACTACGGTCTGGTGATATTCATTTTCACTTAGAAGTGAGAGATCTTAAGTTTGAATCTCGTAAATGACGAATTTGATATCAAATTAGGTTACCCATTGTTTTGATTCATAATATTTAGAATTTATGTTATAAAATAAACTTGGAATTTGGGACCTCCAATTCCCAAGTTTAAATTCTATATAAATAGGTGATATTTTTTAAAAATTTTATGAGTGAAAGTTTAAAAATAACAAATGTATATATTCAAATGTCATTGTTCTTTTAGGTTAACCAAACAGATAATTGACAAATTCTAAAATAAGAAAATTTCATAATTTCAATTTCTGTCATTTTAAAATTCCTTAGTAAGAGGTGTTTTCAATTAAGATTTTGAGGGATTTTAATTCTTTTAATAAATTTAAGGGTGTGTTTGTTGTACTGGACTATTTCAGACTGGACTAGCTTTAGGGACTAACATGGACTGCTTAGACTAGACTAAGTTGAACTAACTTGGTGAAGCTTTTGATACATATTTAGTAATATTTTATTACTACTACTGTCTATTTTTATTTTTTTTCATTCTAGAAACCTCTCATTTCCATTCCCAATTCTTTTCTGCTAATCCCCATTTTTCTTCCTAATTTTGCTCTGTCCCTCTCCCACTGTTTCTTTCTAATTTTTCTTCGCCCCTCTCTTTGTCCCTCTCCCTCTTCATCTCCATCCTTTTCTTCCTATTTCTCTCCATTCATCTCCCTCTTTTATTCCTAATTTTTCTGGGACCCAATTAGCGAATCAGAACCCAAATCAGAGTCTGGGTCACCTGGGTATTAATGGGTTTGCTTCTCTAGCGTCAATGGCGAAGGTCTGCGATCAGGGAGTTTGAACTAGGTGCACTGTGATTAGAGCAACTGTTGTGCGTTTCAAACGCTAATGATTTTTGTAATTTTTTTTATTTAGAATTTTGGATTTGGATCTGGTTTTGAAAATGGAAATATTGCATAATTTTTTGTCTTTTTTGTTTTGAATTTTGCGGGATCTGGGTTTGGAAGTGGTAGACGAGAGGGGCGAAACAGGGCATAGTTTGTATATAGGACCTGGGAATCTTGTGAGGAAAAAGTAGATGGGAGGGGCAAAGCGAAGAGGGACGAAGCAGGGAGGAGTTGGCTTAGCAGTTTGGCCAATTTCGGGGGGGGGTCTCGCTAAGACCCTTTAGCGAAGTGCTTAGTCTCGTTTAGTCGATGCGAGTCTCATTAAAGCTTGTCCCAGTTTGTATCAAACCCGGGACAAGACTACCACTTAGTCTAATCCAGTTTAGTGAATGCTTGACACACCCCAACCCGGAATGTCCACTAGGACTCCGATTTGAGTTATGATGGCCGACACCTGGAAGGTGACGCAGCCATAAAGTATGATGATGTGGAAATATTGTGAATAAATTTAAACCTAGGAGTGCCTAAATACCAAAGTGCACTGGTGAGCGGGAATGAACCCACTTCACACGTGGCGTTAGAGCATAAGCAAGTATAGAAGAGCGAATTAAGAATCGTACCCTCGAATAATCTTCAATACTAAGAATCGCCACGATTCCTCAACGATAAG
The DNA here is from genome assembly GCA_035220775.1 of Malus fusca. Lineage (NCBI taxonomy): Eukaryota > Viridiplantae > Streptophyta > Magnoliopsida > Rosales > Rosaceae > Malus > Malus fusca. The sequence goes on along the minus strand of CM069065.1, from coordinate 21,182,834 downwards.
AAAGCTCAGCTAAGAAGACCTGGGGGGTGAAGACAAGACAAAGGTGAGTGGCCTAGTAATTAAATTTTTAATAGAAATCATATAAATTGCTATAACCCCTCGCTACAACATCTGTATAATTTCCAGACTTAGAATATAAAAATATACATCTTTATATACATATATTGATTCAAGTCATGCTTCACATATTTATAATCATATTTTAACTTATCACATATTCATCACGTCTACTAGCTCATCACATATTCACCACATATGTTAGCTCATCACGTATATTCATTATATATACTAGCATGTAAGTCGGAGTCACCTCTAGTGACATATACGACATATTCATATCTCATCACATATCTCATCAATCATGGCTAGCATATAAGTCGGAGTCACCTCTAGTGACCTATACGACATATTGATATCTCATAAGTTATGGCTAGCATATAATAGTCGGAGTCACCGCTAGTGACATATACGACATATTCATATCTCATCACATATTTCATCAGTTATGGCTAGCATATAATAGTCGGAGTCACCTCTAGTGACCTATACGACATATTGATATCTCATCACATATCTCATCAGTCAGTTATGGCTAGCATATAATAGTCGGAGTCACCTCTAGTGACCTATACGACATATTCATATCTCATCACATATCTCATCAGTTATCTAATATCGTATACTTACTTGAATTTACCTAAACTTACCTGAACTTACCTAAACTTACATGTGTGTCATACGTACCTTTGCACTTCAGAGCGTTCACAGCACAACAATTATATATATGCAAACAATTCAACTCATCGTTTAAGCATTATTCAATAGGCATGGCATTTTTAAAGCATAAATTATTTAATTGCGTTTTCCGGGAAAAACATCAAGCGTATACATATATACTTAAAACCAAAAGCCCACACACATTGCTCAATTCCTTAAACAAGGCTATGATCTCGACTATTTAATCTCATTTCTTATATAGATGCATATAACGTCTCGTTAAACTGCTTACGTACCCTAAACAAGGATCAAGCCATTCGTAGTTCGCATCAATCATTTATGGTAATACGCATATGGATAGATCACAATGAAATCTAACCCAACCATCTCATAGTATTTTATAACATAGAAATATATATATATATATGTCATGGCATAAGTTCTCAATTTTATTTAAAAACATTTATAGAATTATCAATCATGAAACATAGGATGAGCAAGGAAAGATCCACTCACCTGGAGTCCGCGCTACAACTTCCTAGCATGAACATCGAGGTGTCATAAACGATCGGCGCCTGTGACTAAGGCCAATTTGGCCTGGAAATGCTTCAATTTCATCAAAACCCGTCGGAACCCTAGAAATGGGTGTGTTTCAATTCGACCTCCAAACGTGTTCCAACGCCTCCACCACTTCTTGGGCTTTGTTCCTGGGTTCAAGGGGGTCTAATGGTGGTGGTGGTTGATGGGATTTGCTTCAGAAATGGTGGATTGTCGCCACCCCACCTCCGGCGCACTCATTTGAAAAACCCTTCAATTACCCTCAATTTCCTTCCAATTTTGGGTGATAATGGGAAAAAGGAAGAGTTAGATGATGATTGGGAGTGATAACTTGGTCCAATTCGTGAGAAATCCGGTGGAAAACCACCGAAAAATATGGAGAAGTGGACGGTTTTGCACGGGTCATGGGTTGGATACCCGTTTCCCCCATTTTCCTCCGTTCCTCACTCTCCCTCCTTTCCTTCCTTTCTTTTCCCTCTAATTGGTTCCTCGATTCTCTCCTCTTTCTGGTTGGGCAGCAGCCCTTCCTCTTTCTCTCTTCTTCTTCCTCTTTTTCTTCTCCCTTTTCCCGTCACATACACGCACACTCCCACTCACACATATACACTTGTCCTCATAATTACTATGCTATAATATAATATAATTAGAAAGGCTATTTTCTTCAAAATACTTTCGGTTTGTCACTCCAAATTCACTTCTGCTTGTGCATACTCGATCGTATCGTCGATTACCTCAAGAATACGCTAGTCAATGAAAGTCAAAACCTTCGTCTCTAGGGCGTTTTCGTAATTTCACATTTTTAAATTTATAAATTAATAAAATATGGGACGGGTTGTCACAATCTACCCACCTTAAAGAATTTCGTCCTCGAAATTTAAAATCAGGGTTATACCACACTCGAAGATAGGAGTACAAGACATATATATGTAAAGCAGAAATCAAGTTAAAACGTTTGTGCCACGGAGAAAAAATATTCCGTCGCGGTCGGAATGTAATTATTCCTCTTTCATGTTTCCAAGCTCATACTATCTTCCTTCCTCTTTAAATTGTTTCAAGATGTAACCATGGTTCAAATAAATTAGTGAGCCGCACTTCCAGAGTATTATTGACATTTCGCCAACCAAGAAAGAGTAATTCACATTTTATAACCGTAATTGTCAATGGAATTAATTCTTACTAATCCCATAACCAAAAGAATATATGCTCGTCACCAGTTGTTCGCAATATCAATTTCCAACAATGACTACTCATGACCCATGGCAACTAAAACAACATATTAATAATTATACCCTTTCTCTATAAATTCTTTTCATAATCATAAAATTTCACGTCTCACACAACTGAAAGTTTGTTTATGTTTAAACGAACTCAAAATTTCGTTTCATAATCTTTATTCATATCCACCAATAAAAAAAATGGAGAAAACTTCGTGGTCTTCCCACGATTTTAAATTATAATAACCAAATCATAACCTCAATTTATAATTTCATTCTCACTTGATAGAATCTCATTCATGCTATTTGGAAAATTTACATCGTAATTATTGGTAATGCCGCTTCCCACCACTTTTAGCAACACGAGTATCAGAAATTATGGCCATAATGATATTGACGCAATCAAATATCAAATTTCAAGCCGTGACTATCGTGACTAACAAAATACTATAATTTCACGCCATAACTCATTGATGGCAAACCAAATCAATCAATATTATAATCGTAAACTTTTCTCGTCAATTATCCTCATCAAGCGCAAAACTCACGAGAAAGCGTTTATACACAATGAACTCAAGATCTCATTCCATAATTCCGTTCAATAAGTTGTAATGACTTTAATGAATACCAATTTCTAACCACAATTATCATTTGCCAAACATTTTATTTTTCTAACTACACTTATCATTGTTAACACCATGATTCCATCACCATTCTTAATAGGTTAAAGATTCCTCCATAGCGATACTCGTATAAATAAAACAATGTAGTAAGAAATATTTGCACGACACAATTCAAAGCTCAAAACGAAAATGGACCTCGCCAAACATTCGTCATGTCACGAATTCCGCTAATGAGTTCGAACCATAGCTAACTCGCAAATGTTGTAAAAAAAAAAATGAGCGGTCTTGCCCACTTGTTTAGTGAATCTAACAATTTGACCATTGACATTTAAACCTGCAGCCCGTAACATCGATAACTTATCGTCATCTCAACAACTAGTGAAAGGGTCCTGAGGATACCAAAATATCATTTTGTTCCTCCTGTGCGAATATGCATAAATTGTCGGACTCATAACTCGACCACGATACCATATTATCCCAAGGTGCACCAATTCGACTGCTAAAAGTGTTTCGACATTCACATTCCCACAACTTAAGGTTGTTTAGGATTCTTTTCGGCAAGTCTGGTAAACTCATAATAAGATTATATTTCAATGGTTCATGCTAGTATCGATATGAAAGTGGCGTAAGCATCCGCCAAGTCGATCTATCATGAATTCCTCACTAACCGAGCGAGAAACCATGTCTAGGAGGTTAAAAGAATACTCAAGGATTTGAGGGTCAAAACAAGTTCATGAAATCTAGAGTACAAGGTATCTGAACTAAATGTAAAATTTCCATGTCTAAGTGGTCATTCTGGAAAGTTTGTCCCTATCCAAAATGATATGGGAAATAGGCCGGTGACTCTAAATCAACCTAATTACATTTAATACCAGGAGGTAAAACTGGGGTATAAACATAACAAGGGCAGACTAGAATATCAAAGAATCAAACAACCAATGAATTATGCCGAAAGACTAAACAACTCCATTGTTATCTTAGGCCAAAAGTAACGAGGTCAAATTTAAGAATGAGCTAACAAGGTTCTTGATGATCGAATGGCAACATCACAAAAGTATTAAACCACCAGGGACCGAAAGTAATTTCCCAAAATGTTCTTCCCCTGAGTGTTACCACTTTAACACTACATTGCCACATGAAACAATTCTAGAGTTTTAACAAGGTAGACTTCACGAGAATTCTTTTAGACGATATCCTAACAATAGTACCAAGAAATTACAACTAGCTGAACTTTCCAATCTCAAAAGGATCAATTCTAAGAGCGGAAGAATGATGATGGAATTGGTTGGTAAAATCTCCGGTGATACACGGTTATTAATACATTAATTTAGGCCATCAACTTGCCTCAAATCAACACATTTCTTTCACAAGGAAGAACTTCGTTTTCATTCCAAGATCAAATGCCAAATTGATTTTCTCAAATGTTGTCAAGACCACAAAACTACTCAAAACTGAAGAAAAGTTAACATATTTTCCCGTATTCGACGAGGTGACAAGATTCGAACATTAGACACAAAACCAAGAATGCTCACATCACGTGTGTGATGAACACAATACTGCCCAACTTATACTCTTATACCAAACTAACACACCCCAACCCGGAATGTCCACTAGGATTCCGAATTGAGTTGTGCTGGCCGACACCTGGAAGGTGACGAAGCCATAAAGTGTGATGGTGTGGAAATATTGTGAATAAATTTAAACCTAAGAGTGCCTAAATACCAGAGTGCACTGGTGAGCGGGAATGAACCCACTTCACACGCGACGTTAGAGCATAAGCAAGTACAGAAGAGTGAATTAAGAATCGTACCCTCGAATAATCTTCAATACTCAGAATCACCATGATTCCTCAATGATAGGAAAACTCAGCTAAGAAGACCTGGGGGGTGAAGACAAGACAAAGGTGAGTGGCCTAGTAATTAAAATTTTAATAGAAATCATATAAATTGCTATAACCCCTCGTTACAACATCTGTATAATTTCCAAACTTAGAATATACAAATATACATCTTTATATACATATATTGATTCAAGTTATGTTTCACATATTTATAATCATATGTTAACTTATCGCATATTCATCACGTCTACTAGCTCATCACGTATTCACCACATATGTTAGCTCATCACATATATTCATTATGTATACTAGCATGTAAGTCAGAGTCACCTCTAGTGACCTATACGACATATTCATATCTCATCACATATCTCATCCATCATGGCTGATGCGAAAATAAATTAACGCACAAATTTAAACCCTATTTGTGACAGTTGTAGTAATGATGTAAGTAGGGATCGTTCTAGGCCGGGGATTAACTAGGGATGCTAATCAAAGTAAAATTAAATTAAAAACGTAAAAACAAAATTTAAAACACTAAACTAGACTCAAAACACTTAACTAGAATCACTCAAAATAAAACTAACAAATAAACTAAAATAAATCAAAAGACTCAAAACAACTCAAGACTTAAGAAAACACAAACTAAAATGATTTCTAATTAATCTAACACTTTAAAATAAAATGGGGGATTGATTTTGATGAAAAGTAAATTAAACTTAAATAAATTACAAAATTGACAAAAACATAAAATTAAGGTAAAATGATAAATGACGGATTGACTAGAGGATTATTCTCCACACATGCCACATATGCAACCTAAATTGATTTTCAGTTGTTCTTTCAATAAATTGTAAATTCTCAACGCCCCAAGTTAATTAGGTCCGCTTAAATTAACCTTCAGATTTTCCTACTTTTATTAGGTTGGATGATTGCATACGACAACCCAAAACATTCCCTACAAGTTCCCTACATGAATTGCATAATAGAGATACAAGCAAGAATCATTAAGTTTTATGAAAATCATAAGCATTGACGAGGCACTTGTTACTATGAATTGCATGAAACTTATGCCAAGAATTTACCTAACGCGATCGTTTATAAGCGACCTTCACTACTTGTGAATATAAGTTCATAACGATTAGGTGAAATTCACTTATATTCTAGCATCAAATTCATGCATGTAAATTAAGTATGCATCCTTAATCGACATACAAAAATAAGTTATCAATCAAGCAGTTAAGCAAATTAAATCACAACTCAGAAATCACAACTGAAGGTAATCAATTCAAATTACAAATATATCCATGGTTTTGAATTAAACTCTAGCCAAAATAAAATTAGTTACACATTATTAAAATTAAAACAGAAATAAAACGTGAGTTGGAAGATTAAACCGAGAGAAATTGCAGTGAAGCGTGCTGCCTTGTTTTCTGTTCTCTCCCAGCTCTCCTGACCTTCCTTCGTGCTGCCCATCTCCTCGCGTTTCAGCTGCACAGGGCAGCTATTATTCTTCTGCCAGTCTCCTGTTGCCAGCTGCACAGGGCAGCTCTTAATTTCGTGCGTCCCAAGGTCCGAGCTGCCAAGGACAGCTCTCCACGTGTCAGTCCTCCTGGCTCTCCTTCCTTCCCACTGTTTTCCGCGCATTCCCCTTGGTTTCCCCGCAACAGCACTCCTGTCTCCCCTCTCCTTGCGTCAGTCAGCTGCAAGCTGCCAGCCTGCTCTTTCCTCCCTCCTTGTGCTGACTCACATCTCGCTGCCAAAGGCAGCGTTACTTCTTTATTCCCGCTGCTGCACGAGGGCAGCACTCCTGCTCCAACCCCCCTCTGACTTGCTGCCCTGTTTTTCTTTTATTCCTTTCCCCGAGAGCTCCCCCCAAGGCCTCACCTAATTTCTGCACCCACTGGTGCTTTCTCCACCAGCTTTCCTTTTCATTTCTATATGTTTTATTCCCCCCTTTCTAATTATTCTCCCTCCAATTATTTATTCATGCTGCCAACCTTTCCTGCGCACAAAGCCCCCACTCCCTTATTCCCACTTTGTTTCTTTTCAATTCTTTTTTCTTTCTGCCAAAACCCCGCAAGCTCCTTTCCAAACTTTACTCACTGCCAACTAATTTTATGCTGCCAACAAGGCAGCAACAACTCCCATCATTCATCATCATCATCATATATATATATATATATATATATATATATAATTCTATCTTATTTTCATTAACCAAAAATAGTGGGCAATGCAGTTTTGACGATTTTATTACTAAAAATATACACTTAAGCTATTATTATTTTCTTTGCTAGCCAAATCACATAAAACACGAAAATAAAGTAAATAGCTCAAAAATACAAGAAACTAACTAAGAAAAGACGAGTGAATTTGATGTAAAAATATATAAAAATATGAGCTTATCAAATACCCCCACACTTAGCTTTTGCTAGTCCTCGAGCAAAACAGAGAAAACAGAAAAAGTAATAACATGAAAATTATTAGTTTCTCCTATATGACCCTCATAGAATTTCATTTGAGAACACAATCATCAAGAACCATAGCTAACACCAATAAGCAATTTAAGTTCATTTTCCTTACTCAAATATTAGCAGTAATCTTTGAAACATCCTTGAAGTGTAGTGTGTGAGATAGCCATGCTAATGCAATTTCAAAAAAAATTTTATTTTTTTAAATCACCATATGCAAACTAGCGACCTTCTCACGGGATTTACACTTAATCGCACATGTGTTTAGTTTTAATGTGTTTCGCTCAAAGAAACGAATGTGAAAGTTCTACCATAAGCTTGCATAAAGATCACTTCTCCACAGTCATAATTGCAAAACTTAAATCAAGAGGACTTTTATTGGATGTAATGAGGCTTAGGGATAGGGTTATTGAAACGAAAGAATAGGAAAACACAAGTTCCAAGCTACATTGCAAGCAATTATTTTCTTTAGATTTATAAGAACTCAATCTCTCCAACGATTCTTCAGACATCTCTAACCACACCCATAAACTGAAACTTTAAAAACTTTTTATTTTCTTTGTATACAATCTTTCTTTTTCTTTTCCTTTTCTTTTTTTTTTTTTTTTTTTTTTTTTCAAACAGAAACAAATATGAAAAACCCCCACACTTATTCTTTTGCCAAACACCTTCAAAGTACTTCACAAACATTTCTCATAAGACAATCTCACATTGCTCACTAGCTCGCTTGGAAAGGGTAAGGAAAAATATTTATTTCAGGCATAAGGGTAGACATATCTGGTGATAAGAAATAAAAGGCTCACATATACGGCTCAAATTGGCAATCTAATGATATCATTTTTCTTTGGGAAACAAGGTTATTTGGGCCATGGTGGTAAACCTAATGCCTCTATCATTTTCAAGTTCATGCAATCAATGACAAAAATTTCGAAAGATCGTTATGCAAGTTCTAGAGAAGTATCTCACATAAGTTCATCACACATAAAAAAAATAGGAGTGTATGAAAAATGCACACACTTTCAATAGGCTCAAAAACTCACATAGGATGTATATGGTCACTAAATTCACATATGGAGCTTAAAATCATGCTTTAATTTCACATCAACAAGGCTATGTGCATTTGGTTTTTCAAAGATGATCAAATATGTACAAACTAACACAGAATTTGGAATTTCACACAACACATGTTAACTAAGTTCTTGATGATCATGGTTCAAATTTTATTCAATTATATCATTGGGTCGGGAAACTAACAAAAATCTAATTCAAAACAATAAGGAAAACAAGGAAATATTTTTGGATTTTTAAAATTTTCCGAATTTTTTTTTTTTTTTTTTTTATTTTTTATTATTTTTTTAATAAAAACAACAACTTAATTAAGAAAACACAAAGCAATAACATGGAAACAAATGAAACTAGTTCAAAGTCGAAGGTATAAAAATTTTCAATTTGGTCATTTTTAAACTCTTTACCCCCACACTTAAACTAGACATTGTCCCCAATGTCAGAAAATATAATAAAATGCAAATAAAAATGAAAAAGATAAATATAAAGAAACAAAATAAAGCAATAGGACTGAAAACTTCCCTAATTTGCAGAAAAAAAATCAAGCGATGACCCCCCAAGCTAAAATTTTGCAATCAACTTCAAGGGTGGAAATAACCAAAAGTTCCTGCAAAGAAAAGAAATAAGTCAGTTAAGCACACAAGAAAAAACAAACAAACGAAAAATTGAAAATGAAAATAAAAGATAATAATAAAACTAAAAAGTGATCATTGGTCCTGTTTGGTGACTTTCCACAGCTTTGAACTTGAACTGGCCTCGGAACTTCTTAGCAAGGAAAATGAGACTTGATTGGTGGTGTTGTTGAAGCTTCTCGAGCTCTTGGTTTCAACTCGGACTCCTTCTGCCGGGTTGATTGAGTCTGCAGGCTACATTCTTCTCTTTTTGTTCTTCTGCATGGCAGGTAGGCACGAGGAATAGGTGGTGGTCTGCTTCTTTGTTCAATCTGTCCAAGTGCCGACCGATTGCCTTTCTTTCACCTTGCCCCGTAGCCAAGAGCAAGGGTAAAGGAAAAGCATGCCATGAGAAATCTTTGCCTCTGACTCTGATGATATGGGATACTTTTGCTTTTGAAGAAGTATCGTTCCACAGGTGTATGCTTGAACTGGGCTGGGGAACTTCTTAGCAAGGAAAATGAGACTTGATCTTGAAGATGAAGCAGCACCTTGTCTCCACATGCTTCAAGTATCATTTTCACTTGCCTTGGCTGTTCTCCAGGCAGATGTGGCGACTTCTTCGGAAGTACATCAGTGGTTGAAGAAGAGCACTCGAGAGCAATGCTAGGTAAGCAATCAGGAAGGATTTCCAGGCAGTCGGTTCTTAGATTGGAAGATTGACACCGAGTGCTGGCTGATTGCCCGCTTTCTCCTTGCCACAAAGACAAGGACAAGGACAGGAAGAAAGCGTGATATGAGATACTCTTGCTTTCAACCTTCATGATATGAAATACTCTAGCTCTAGATGATTTATTTGGAAAGGTATCCCAAGGAATGAGAAACACAGAGAAACTCGAGAGGGTTTGTTGGAAAGGCATTTTCGGAGATGGAAAATTTCGGAGATGAAGAAGTGTTGAGAGAGTTTGCCTTTGCTGTTGAAGGCGAAGGTAGACGTTTATAGAATTTTTTCTTCACAACCGAAACTATTCTTTTACCCCTGTCGGCAGCCGGTGGATGGATGAACAGTACAGGTCACGCGCTTTCTGAAAAAGTCACCCGTAATTTGCGCAAAGCTGACAGCGCGCGTGACGAGTGACGACAAAATTGGAAAAACTGTTCGCCTCGTAATTCCTGACCGCTCCGACTTTTGAGAGAGACGCTCGACTTTTGAGAGAACGGCGTCCGACTTTTGAGAAAGGAACCGACTTTTGAGACGGAGACGCCGCTTTTGAGAAAAGAATCCGGCTTTTGAGAAAGGAGCCCGGCTCTTCGATTTGCGAGAGGACGCCTCTTCGACTGCTGAGTAGCGCCTCTTGATTTCTTCTTTTTATAGAGGCGCAATTTTGTTCCACAACACACTTGAGCTTCCTCCTGTAAACACTCACTCCTGCAAACACTCCCTCTTGCACTTCTTTTAATCTTGATCATTCCGACTCTTCATTCTCAACACCTTCAGAAAATGTCTTGCCCTTCTGACCGTCGCCTTAACTTGAATGTTGGGGAAGATAGTGATATATCTTCTCCAACCAACATTTGGCAGCCGTCCTTCATATCCCCAAATGGTCCTCTTACAGTTGGGGATTCCATGATGATGAACGAAACAACCGCATCGGTGGTGGCTAGAAATCTGCTCACTCCTAGAGACACTAGGATACTTTCTAGGCGGTCCGACGAACTAGCTGTCCAGGATTCTATGGCCTACAGCGTCCGATGCGCAGGCTCAGTATCAAA